>CM054380.1:14330000-19130000 GCA_028858755.1 Ara ararauna | reverse complement strand
TTCTTGTCAAGGTCATAACCATCCAACTTAATCTTCACCAAGTGGCAAAGCAGCTCCCTGAAGAACAGGAAGATTTCAAATACAGTTATGTGGATTAAGTGCCCCCAGCTGGAGGTCATTTTGCTTATCCAGGGCTGGATAACAACACCTAGGTACACCTGGCTCTGCACGACACCTTGCTTCAGTAAAACAGACCCTATGCTGCCTCCACAAGAAAGACGAAGGGAAAAGCACATTCCCTGCTCCATGTGTGCACACATCCATGTGCCAGGGCAGAAAAGACATGTTACCTTTTCTCATTTTAACCTCCTGAACCAGCAGAGGTACTAAACCAGTGACACCTGTAATTGTGGCACTAACAACCACAGAACTGAACCTCTCTGCTGACCTCTGTACCAAGAGGCAGTGAGAAGGCAGGAAGCAAAGCTTGCTTTGTTCTAAGTGAATCAGCCATCTACAGATCAGTATCCCAATTTGTTACAGAAGCAGACATAAAGGACAGTAAGACTGAGTCTCATTATCTTTTGTCACTCTTCCCTTCTCCCAGCACTCTCTTGTCAGAGCCCAGGGCTCCAGGGGCAGCAATCCCCAGGAGCTGTAACTGCTTTCAGAACCAGAATCTGGTCTGGGTCAGAGTCTAGTCTGTAGGATTTCAGCAATTCAGCTGAATTCTTTTCCCAAAGATCTGTCCCTCTCTCTTTTGGCCTCTGCACTTCCCTCAGAGTTGGCCTGTGCCTAAGATCAGCAATTTATATAAGGGTGAGATTTAATCAGTGGCTTCCATAAAGAGCACAGTCTGCCACAAATCTCCAAGCTGACTTACTACAGATGATCAGCACTGCTCTGAAAACAAGATACAGGTATGAAAATACTCCACTTCTAACTGCACAGACTAAGACACGTCACAGGTTCACTTAGTATCTAAATTATGCAAACCTGATTTCATCATTCCATTGAAACTTCTTTCGTGGTCCCGCAGCACGCTTCCCTCCCTTTTCTTCATCCTCTTCATCATCAGAACAAACTCGGTCACGCTGCTCTTTGTCCTTTTCTTCTTCCAGCATTCTAAAATGGAAACAATGGGGAAATCATTGTCCTGGAGGTTCTAGGAGAAGGTTAAGTATCTCTGAACAACACTGTTCAGGTCTCAGTAGTCAATGGTAACACACACATGGGAAGAGGGTCCAAATCTCTTGCCTTGGCTGCAAGCTGAGCCAAGTGCTCAAGGTTAAGAAATGTCCCAATATTGTGAAATAAAGACCATGGGACTAACCCAGCCTTCCTGTTCTCAGACTGCCATGATCCTAAAGGTACACCCTGCAAAAGTGAAACACCAGCCAGATTTTGGTCCCATCAGTACTGCTGCAGTTGGCATTGCCATGGGTAGCACAAAGACACACACAGCTTGATGAGGCCAACTAATGCCCATCAGCAATTTTTGACTACAGAATAAAAACAGGTTTTAAACTTCATGAGAGCAAGCCTCCAGGTGACAGGGAGCCTGCTGAGCAGAGCTGCAGAAGTACAACATGCAAACAAGGGGCTTACTTGGCAAACTTGGCCTGAGTATGAGCTAGGCATTCCTCCTGGTACTTGGCCATCTGCTCTGGCATGGCCCTTCCAATGGCTTCCTTTAGCTTCTGCAGAGGTTCCTTCAATCGACCACCCTAGAGCAATCACCAAACAGACTGATGTTCTACATGACATCTTCCAGCCAGGACACCCAAACCTGGTAGGTCAGGACCTGCCCAGTCCCAGATCCACATCACCAGACTCAGGGCCTGAACAGTGCTGGCTGGAGGGCACCACCCCACCACAGAAGGTAGACAACAGCTGTGCTCCACAGATCAGGGGTAACCTGCACATGAGATTGGGCTGTGCTGCCAAAGCCACTCACCTGCTCATAGAGATAAAGCTTACGGGCACGCTTGACCAGAGTGTCCTTGCTGCAGGGGAAGAAAGCAGCCAGGTGGGCATAAACCCCTGACCGGATCTGGCTGTTCAGCTCCCGGGTCTGCAGCTCGATGCTGAGGAACAAGACAAAAACAACGTTGCGCAGGGACCTGGCAGGGGTTCTCTGCACAACATAAATGCAACCTCGATGTAACCTGAAGAGCCAGAGGCAGGGAGAGAGGAACAACATACAAGCCACATGCATGATGGTTCTTCAGGTTTTCAAACAACAGACTTAAAGCCTTGTCCCAAGCTATGGCTCTTAATCTGGTTTCAGAGAATCTTGAAAAGGAACAAAAAGATGTCAACCTCCTCATGTACTCTGCAGCTCTTCCTGGCAACTCAAGTGCAGGAGCATCAGGCAGTGAGAAATGAGAGGCACGCACTGCTGATGTCAGAATCTACAGCAGTCTAACTCAGGAGAATATAGATTCAAACTTTATCCCTTGGGCTTGAACTTACTTCCCAGTGAGAAGATCAGAGGTGCCAGTGTGCGCTAAACCCACCTACACAGTTATATATCTTAGGAGGGCAGCCCTTTAAGCCACCTCTCAGTGTCACTAAGTGTAAAAATCTGTAACTGATTCTACAGCAAAGTCATACAAATATAAATCTCTTCTAAATGTGCTTAAAGTTTTCAGTTTGACTACTGATAACTATTTGTGCAGTCAGCACTGGAATGCTGAAAGGTAGCAATCACCACTTGAAACACGAGGGAAACACTCCCAAACTTACCTTCATCAATTCTCTTCAAGTGTTTGATAAACCTGAATGAAATTAAAGCCTCTGTGTAAGTGTTATTAAACTGTGATGATCACAAAGCTGTGTGCATTCACCAGCCTTCTCCGGGCACTTGAAGAATGAAACCATTATCAACAACTGCGTGAAGCAACACTGACATTCTGTAACTGGGGGACTCGATAACACAGAGCAGCGATGGAGCTCCTCCAGTTTGGACAGAAAGCCAGTTGAACAGAGCAGCTGTAGCCCAGTCATAAAAATATATATATTTTATATATATATATTAGCTTATATATAAATATATTTCATATAACTTCAACAGCAAAGAACATTTCTGACAGAGAGAGATTTACTGTTCTTCTATCAAGTTATAATCACAGGTCAAATGACCAAATTTAAATACACGGATATCAAGCATCATCTTGAGACCAGGAGGCCTGGATATAGCCCCTCCAACATTCTCCTACCTCAGACATACATCGTGCTTCACCTGAAAGTCACTTCCAGGAGACTTTCATGTTACTCTAGGCATGTTCTGCATGGAGAAACCCCCCAACTCCTGCTAAACCTGCTCCTGAATTTACCAAAAATGCTCTGCCTAGTATCCTCCTTTCCCATTCTTCTTCCCCAGCAGCACTTACTCCAATATGATGTTGTTGATGTCCTGAGTGAAGAATCTCTGTCTGCCTTCTCCCTCAGCAGCTCTGGCAGCCTGGACATTAGGAAATAACACAAGGCACCATCAGCTCCCATATACAGACATGCACAAGCAAGCAGCAAGGGCATCACCCGCAGAGATAAAAATATTGTCCCACTCTGCTCAGTGCTTGTCAGGCCACACCTGGAATACTGTGCTCAGTCTTGGCCCCCGCTATATACAAAAAAGATGAGGACAGGCTGGAGAGGATGCAGAGAAGGGTCACAAAGATGATCCAAGGACTGAGAAGCATGTGTGGAAAGGCTGAGAGTGCTGGACTTGTTCACCACTGAGTCAAGAAAGCTCAGGGAAGACCTTATGACCATGCGCCAGTATTTAAGGGGTGGCTACAAAGAAGACAGAGACCCCCCTTCTACAAGGAGTCACATGAAAAGAGGAGGGGTGATGGGCACAAGTTACTCTAGGGGAGATTCTGACTGAATACAGGAGGGAAATTTTTCCTAGCGAGAACAACCAGCCCCTGGAATAAACTCCCCAGGGAAGTGATGACTCCTCAACACTTGGACATTTTTAAGATTCAGCTGGACAGGGTGCTGGGACATCCACTCTAGCTCATGCTTTGCATAGAAAGGCTGGGCCAGATGATCCTTGAAATCCCTTCCAACCTCATGTTCTATGATAAACCACTTCAGAGCACAGTTTTATTGACCGAACTCTCCAGCTACCCGCTGCAGATGGGCTAAAAGCTGCCCCCATCAACAGGCAGAAGAGAGGCTGTGTCCCTTCCCTTTTTGCATCCTCAGTTCAAGCCCAACCCTGACATCTGAACTGGTAAAACCACATCCTGCCCAAAGACCCTCGCACTCTGGATTCTGCTGTCCAGATGCATTCAAGTCGCTACACTGGAGTAAAGATTTCTCCATCGAATGGGGCAAAGGAGATGGCTTGGGGGCAACTGGCTTCTTTGGCATGCTTCCCACAGGGAGGAGGGGCAGTTTGAGGGCATGGTTATAACTCCACATTAGAGCTGTTAGATTGATTAATGTGAGCATAGAGCTTCTCCCTGAACAGGAAAGATCATCCTAGTCATGTTGAATGAGGGTCAGGGATACTTATCCCCAGGCTTTCTAGCTCAATCTGGACACTAAGCCAAGAAACCAACAGAAAGAATAGCAGCCCTAGAGGATGTGTTATTCCCAACCAACACCATGGAAACTAAAAAGAAAATAATGAATAAATCAGGAAGCTTCCTGAGCTATGACTGCAGCACACACAGTGCTGCCCAAACATCACACCCATGGAAAACGTGTCCAGGGGGGAATAATTCCAAGAGCTGAACAAGATAGTAGAAAACTGCCAAGAGTTTTCAGACTCTTCTGAGTGGGGCTGTAAACAAAACTGGGATTGACCACAAGGCACCACATCAAGTTAGTGATTCCTTGCATGGGAAAGGAGACCAGGAGAAAACTACAGGGCCTGATTCTGAAACCCCTGATTTAAGACTCCAAGGTTGGGCTAGGAGTGATTAATTTATGCCCAGAAGGGGCACATACCTCTCTGTCAGCAGCCAGTCACACACAGCTGTGATATCAAAGGAGAAGGCTCAACCAGAAGGAGAGGGTTAAAGTCAAACCAATTCAAGTAGAAGAGGAAATACCTGGAGGCTCCACTTAACTCAGGAGATCCTCCCACCTGCTGGGATGAAGAGACCTTTCCCTCAGACAGAGGACTGGCACCTCTTCCTTCCCACATGCAACAGAGCTTATGTCCCAGATTCCTAACTGACCCAGAGGCTTCAGTTTGTTTCTCCACCATAGTTTCTTTCCTTAACATACACAATTCACCAACATGAGGCACAGCAGCAGGAAAATCTGTGGGTAGTGTGCTATTAGCCTATCTTGCAGCAAGATAACAATCAACTTGATATCATGAGAGCATCCACAACATTCTCCTTTAACTCAGCTATAGTTCAGGAACAGCTGTTTCAGGATTTTCTGTTAACAGCCTGAATAGCAAACAGAAACCCATGAACAGACCATTCTTTTCATCAGCTGTGGCAATACTTTCTTCAATTCCTCCTTCTCTTCCATAGCTCATCACTACGTACACTTCACATTTCTCAGCAGAACACAGACCTCTAACAGAAGCTTATCTTCAGTAACAGGAGTTATTAAGAGCTGCTCAACTGGCAGGTGTTGTAAATGCATGTGCCCTGGTAGGGAGAACACAAACCACTGCACAGGCATGAGAGCACCATTTACAACTTACAAATCAATGCTCCAAAACATCACTAGTAGCAGGAACAAAACGTCTCAGTGTTTGATGGGCTGATGAGGACAGCCCTCACAGCAAAGAAGCCCTACAGCAGATCTGAAAGCACGCTTCTTTGACGGGCCAGGAGAGGGATCCCTGACCGGCACCAGGTACTTCCAAGCTCTGCCAGAACTGCACTTCCCAAAGCATCACAACATTCTGGAGAAGATGAAAGAGTCCCACAGGAGTCCAGCTGCAGGAGAAAACTATGTGGCACCCTTCTAGAAATTAATATATTCCACTCCCTAAACAATACCCCAACACTGAGATGTTACAGATGGGTAAAGAAACCAAAATGTCATATGCAGGCAGATGCCTTCCTGAAACACAAGTTTTAGAGCTGCGTCACTGACATGGGAAATGCTTCTAACAAATCCTCAAGCCCCATCTAGAGGGCTTCTGATGCCTTCTCACACTGCAGAACAGGTAATGCTTTCCAGCTGCACCCACTCATTTCACACACAGAATGCCCCACACCACTTCATACACTACATCCTGACTGTCAACAGCACATTAAAACCATTATACTGGAATTAGTCCTTCAACCTCAGTTTGCATTTTAAGTTAATTTATTTCCAATTGACTGTGGAAATTACCTCTGGCATCAGGTCCGTACTTTGACAGGAGAGGTAAAGAAGCCTTGCTGCCAGGTGGGATATTGAGTGTTACATTCAGTAGGTAACAATGCCAAGGAATCTGACACTCCCTGACGTGGGTGCTCAAGAAAGCAACTTGGCCATAAAAGAAACCTGGGTGACATAAAGGTGTGATCCCACACAGCACTGCAGAACAATCCCACTGGAGAACGCTTCCCCATTCAGCTACCCAAACCCAGCAGAGCTGTCCCCTCTCTGGTAACCTCACAATCCCAGGGGCCTGCAATGACCTGCCCTACCTGAGCCAGTTCTTTGATGCGTTTCTCCAGAGGGGCTGGGAGACCATCTGGGAGTGAGGGCGGTTGCTTGAAATCCTGCTCCAAGCCCGTCCCTGCAGGATTGCTCCCATCCTCCACATCAGGACAGGGGCTCCCTTCCGGGGACTCACTGAGGAGCCGCTCCAGGTCGAGGTCAGTTAAGGAGTCCATGGCAGTTGCTGCCTGAAGCAGGTCATTGTCACTGGCGTGGCCAAACAGTGACAGCAAAGGGTCGGCCATTGCCTCCGTCTCCCTTGGGGCTGGGGGTTCTGCTGGTGAAGGAGTCGCCGCTTTCTGCTCTTCATCTTTTTTCTTCTGAGCATCCTTCTCCTTCTGAAACCTCTTCAGCATCTCCTTGACACTAAGAGCTCCAGAGTATTTCTTTTTCTTCTTTTCCTTACTGGCATTTAATGCTGTAAAGCTGTAAACAGAGCAGGGAGGAGGAAAGGGAACTGAATACAAGATGAAAGAGCAGAGAGAAGACCTTCATCCCAGTTCACTTCAGCCATAGGCACCAATCTCCTGGGAAGGCTCAGCCCGTTGACCAGTGTAGAATAATTACTGAGCATGATTTAGAAATTAAACTTATATTTGAAAATGTAGCATTGTTCACACATAACGGAAAGGTATAAAATTAAACGGACTTTCGGGTAAGGTGTGACTGCACCTGGTATGCAAGGAATTCACTCCACAGTGGTTTCTGTGGCAACACTGCACAAGGATGGGGCTGAGTGAAGATTCTGAGGCCAAGCTCTGTCATAACACAAGCAGAGATGGGAACTAGGTGGTATAAAAAACTGATAAGGATGGGTAAGCTGCACACTTGCTACCCTGAGCCAACAGTCTGTCATCTTTTGACAAAATGTTGTCCTTTGTGAGAACTTTGCCTTGTTTTAATCCATTTTAATACAAAAAACCACATCCATCTCCAATGCTACCCGCCTCCAAGGTGAGACCACCCCTCCTCAAGCATGCTCTTTGAATTCTGTTTGGTATATATCTTTAAAAGAGAAGCGAGAGAATTTTACACCAATAACAATAAAGGTATGTGACTAGAGTCACTCAAGCTCCACCCTGAAGGGGAAAAACAGTATAAAAATGGCCCAAGGAAGGGGGAATATCAGGGAAGACATCACTGTGGACAAGTCGAGGAAGATTCCATCAGCAGATTACCCTTAATTCCTGGGACTGGGTGATAGGCCAGACCTTTCTTCACCCCCACATAGGGATGCCTTCAGGTAAGACTTGCACTGTACCAAGTGCACCCCAGGAAAATTGGGAATCTCTATACAGAGTTACTTTCTACTTCTATATTTTGAAGCCAGGCTGTGTTGTTCACAACTTTGTCTCACGTTTGTACAATTCACAATCCTATTATTTGCACGTGCTTTCTGCAGACAGTGTTATTTATCACCGGCAATCCATAAGAACCTCTATCTGCTGCTTCAGTAAGCTGCACTGTTGAAGTAGCTAATCGTAATAGTTTTCTTACTGAACGTGACCAAATCCTTTTACGTGTGGCCATGGTAGTTCCTGAGCACGATGAGGCTGAAGGTGCAGTGCACTATTAGTGCATCCAGAATCGTGATAGTTCAATATATCAAACACAACTGGACTGAAAGTGGTAAATTGGGCATCACTCAGAATCTAAGCCTCTCCACACCCAACCCCTCTAATATCTGAGGACCACTTGGAAGGCAAGGGGAAGTTATTTTCTGCCAAAAAATTATCTTTTCTCAACAACCAGTTGTTATTCTCTTAAGGCAACAACCAGTTATATCAGGAAGAGCATTCTACTGCCTCTTAAGGTGCTCTTAAGCTCCCTCTGCTTTTTAAGCTCAGAGAAGGCTGCTCTTCCTCACTGCAGAGATGTGACGGAGCTACAACCATCACAACCAAGCAATGCTCTTATTAGCTACGTGCATTATTTCAGCGTGAAATATTGGGAAACGCACTAGTGGAGAGGAACTGAGGCAGGAGTGAGTTAGTATGACAACAGCTTGATATATTTCGCCTGTTAAAACCAGGAGAGCAAATTACTTTTCCCAGCTCACTATGAAGGAATCATGCACTGACAGTACCATGTCAGACATGTGGTTTGGTGCTGCCAGAAAGAATATCCATGCAGATAAAAGGAAATCCCAAAGAATAATTAAGAAAAAAGGAAAAAGATAGGAGGAAAATGTAGGAAAACAACAGATACAGACGTTGAAAGAGAGAGGCCATGCAGAGCAAAGCAACAGAACCAAAGTACTCAGCAAGACAAATAGCCATGCAGGGTCATAGCCAGAAGGAGAGAAACAATACAGAAGGGTGATCACTCATCCAAGAAATACTTTGGGCAGCAGTACAAAAAATTGCCAGCGAAAGCAGCAACACACAACTTGCCTTTCTGCTATGGTCAGCCAAAGCCTTCTAACCTCTTTCTCCCCACTAGCCTGACCCTCCTACAGCTCTGAGTTCCTGCCCTTCCTGCCTGCCTGCCTTTCCTCCCCCAGCTTTGTCCCAGTAGTCACTATCCTGCTCCTCAGGCTCTCCAATCCCTGTGCCAACCATCAGCGTCTCAGCAGAGCTCCAGGACACACCACCACTGCTCCAGTCGTGGCCCTTGTGCTCACACACCATTGCTGTGGAGCTCTGCTCCCTCCCTGATCCACCTACCTCTTGTCACCCACTGTGGAACAATAGGGCGTTAGGGGCTGGTGGTTCCACTGCTCACACTCAGGCCATCTGCACTGCAACAGGTACCACACTGAAGTGGGACAAATGGCCCTGTGACCCTGAAGCAGGGTGTCCAGCAGCAAGCACTCCCTCCCCTCCTTACCCAGCTTTGGGAAACTTGGACTTCTTGGATTTCTTTTCCTTGTCGTAAGAATCATCTTTCTTTTTCTTCTTCATTTTTTCACCTCCGTCTTTCAACTTCCGCTTCTAGAGAGGGTTAAAACCAAATCATGACTAAAGTGTCTCCTACAATGCTCCCTGCACCCCCAGACCCCAAGAATTGGAGACCAGCTCCTCCCCCACTGGATACATGAACCCAAACCCCACACATGGTTACTATGATAGGGGGCTGCTGTCACCTCTACTCTCAGAATCAGGCAACACCACCAGAGTCTCATCCATAGAGACATCCCTCATTTTACTGTCAAATACAGGGACAGAAAAAGATTTCAAGTGCTCATCCCCATTCTGTCCACACCAATTCACAAACCTTGCCCTACTTTGAAGGTCCACACACCATTCACAAGGAAATACAGCAAAAATTCAAGGCCAGGTTGGACAGGGCTTGGAGCAACCTGGTCTAGTGGAAGATGTCCCTGCCCGTATCGGGGGCTGGAACTGGGTGAGCTTTATGGTTCCATCGACCCAAACCAGTCTGGCATTCTATGAAACCCTCTGAGCATTAACAGAGGAAACAACTGAGAAAGGTGCCTTGCTGACCTTGGGACACTTCTTCTTCTTCTCTTTAACATAGTCATCTTCAGATTCAGATGCCTGGCGAAACTGCAGCGTTCCTGAGTTGATGTAAAACCCTCCATACTTTGTAGTAAGCGAAGCTGGAACAAGTTCATCATACTGGAGATAAACCAGAACAATCCATTAGCACTGTAAGCAGCTGAGCTACAGAATGAACTGCAGGATTTGTGTTCCCCAAGAATAGACAGGCTGTGCACACACCTGGCAACCAGCGTTCTCCTCCTGGGAGCTTGCCCCAGCATCTCCTGTTCCCACGGGATTTCCTGCTCCCCCAGGACCTCCTGTTCCCAGCCCTGCCATGCTCCTGGCTCACACCCCACAGAGGCTCCCCCCAGGTGCCAGGTCAGACCCAGCAGCACTTTTAACCACCCTCCCAATGCTCCCAGCCTCACCGCTTCAGAGTTATCGATGAAGGAGTCGGATTCATCATATCCATACCCCATGTCAATCAAGTCCTGAATCCGGTCCTTCCTGCGTCTCTTGCCACCCTAAACAAGAACAGATTGCCAGTGTTCAGCCCATTTTCCAGTTCCCATGGGAGAGTCCCAGCACAGGACACTGACACTGGCTCCAGCACAGGAAAGGGAACACAGTCTTTTGTGCTCCAAGCAGCATCAGAATCAGACCAGCAGTAACCCCCACCATGCTGTAACCTCAAGATATGGTAAATCCAGGTTTAGGCCTTGTCATACAGAACAAAAGCAGTGCAGCCAAATGAAACAAAACAGTCGGCTGCCCAACAGACTGATGTTGTGCCAACAGACTTTAGGTTGAACTGGGTCTGTACCCCTTCCACACTTCTGCCAGTGCAGGGATGGAGTGTTCTTCCAGAACTGCTACATACTCCATATAAACATGGTACTACACGCATCAAACTACACACATCAAGCACATGAGAGTGACCCATAGGTCTGACGTGTATCACAAGACAATACAACTCACTATCCAAAGTGCCAGTTGTAAAGCAGAATGTAGTTTTATTGCCAACTACAGAAGCAAAGGGAGGGAAAGAACAGAGAGGAAACAGGCAAGACAGATCTGCTTCTCTCGAGCTATGCAGCCAGTGCTGTCCTGAGGGCAGGAGACTCACCACACACTGAACTTAGAGACTTGACAGACTGCATCATGCCACAGCCACCAGGCCTAGAAATTAATTTTTGCCGAAGAAGAATAAATTTTGTAAATTACAGTAAGTTATTTGTCACTACAAGTGAGAAGGTTGTTCAATTTCATCAGACTCATTTGATTGAAGAACGTAGGAGAACTATTTTTGGGGACCATGGGCCTGAGACAGAAAAAGAACAAGAAAACAGGAGCTTCCAGGCGAGAACAGGACTGCCAGAGAACAGAAAGGTGAGAGCCAAGTGGCCACAGAATGAATACTACAGGCTGAAAGGTGAACAGCAGCGCCATTCTAAGGGAAAACAGAAGATAAAGAACAAAAACATACATATTTTTCTTCAAACTTCCTCGCCAGAGCCTCTACTTTATGCCTTTCCTTTTCGTCATCATTAAAGGGATCAGCCAGCTCTTTCTTCTAGAGAAAGAAAAGAGACAAAAGCATCAGAATCAACCCCTCATGCTGCCACCACAACCCCATGCAGTAAATCCATCACAACCAGGTGAAGCTCAGACACATTGACCTTCAGTACAGCATATAGTAGAGTACTTTTTAGTATTTCGCTAACCACATAGACAGTGGAATCAAGAGCATACACCATCAGCAAGAGCTGTGTGCTGCTATCAACACTGGAGGAAAAAGAAGGGATCCAGAGGGACCTGGACTGGTTGGAGAGGTGGCATCGTGTGAACCTCATGGAGTTTAAAAGGCCAAGTGCATGGTCCTGCACTTGGATCGAGGCAATCCCCAGCACAAACAAATCTCCCCCAGAGTGGGGGACACCGGATGGAGGAATCCTCCTCCTCTGAGGAAAAGGACTTGGGGGTGTTGGTTAATGAGCAGCTCCCCATGACCCAGCTTCAGCGAACACTTGAGCCCAGAACCCCTCCATGTGCTGGGCTGCATCCCCAGAGTACGAGCAGCAGAAAAGGGAGGGGATTCTCCCCCTCTGCTGTGCTCTGGGGAGAACCCCCCCTCCTCGCAGTCCTGATCCAGCTCTGGGGCAACAACACAAGAGGGACATGGAGCTATTGGAGTGAGTCCAGAGGAGTCCATGGAGATTTTGTAAGGGCTGGAGCAGCTCTGCTCTGGAGCCAGGATGAGAGAGCTGGGTTCGTTCAGTCTGGAGAAGGCTCCAGGGAGAACTTAGAGCATCTCCCAGTGCCTACAGGGGTGACAAGAAAGCTGGAGAGGGGATTTGGACAGGGGCCTGTAGGGACAGGACAAGGGGGAATGGCTTTAACCTGACAGAGAGAAGACTGAGATGAGCTCTTAGGCAGAAGTACTTCCCTGTGAGGGTGCTGAGGCACTGGCACAGGTTGCCCAGAGAAGCTGTGGCTGCCCCATCCCTGGCAGTGTTCAAGGCCAGGCTGGACGGGGCTTGGAGCAACCTGGTCTAGTGGAAGGTGGCGCTGCCCATGGCAGGGGGTTGGAACTTGGTGAGCTTTAAGGTCACTTCCAGCCCAGACCTGTCTGTGACTCTGTGAGTGTCTCAAGGCTGTGGGTGCTCTCTCAACCTGTTCTGCGCCCACCTCTGCTTCTCGCAGCTCTCAAAAGAAAACACAAAACTAAGAAGCATGAACCATGAATTTACTGCTAAACAGTTCAGAAAAGAACTTGCCATCCCAAGTAGAACCCAAACAACTTTCACTTCACAGAAAACACCCACATATGCTGTAGAGTAGGGTCCCCAAAAGGCACAACCAAATACTGTGGAAGCATCTCTCCTTTTTGTCATGGCTGCCAGAAAGCCAGGTACCACAAATCACTGTAAAGTAATTTCAAACAAAAGGAGCATTATGTCCCACAGTCTGCCAACAAAACATCCCCTTTAGAACATAAAATTCCAGCCAAGGCACAGGCATGGGATGGTGTGGCCTGACAATAGAGACCCTGCCTGCATGCCAGTTCTGCCTGCAGGATGCCTGACCCTCCACCTTCCACCTCCAGCATCTCCCAGGTTCAACACACACTCCAACAACAACGCTGAACAAGCCTTTCAAATCTTATAGTGGTAGGATGAGGGGTTGAAACTGAAACAGGGGAAGTTCAAGTTAGCTAAAAGGAAAACATTTGTCTGTGTGACAGTGGTGAGGCGCTGGCAGAGGCTGCTCAGAGAAGCTGTGGCTGCCCCATCCCTGGCAGTGTTCAAGGCCAGGCTGGACAGGGCTTGGAGCAACCCAGTCTAGTGGAAGGTGCCCCTGCCCGTGCAGGGGGTTGGAACTGGATAATTTTAAGGTCTTTTCCAACCCAAACCATTCCATGATTCTATGATCTTCAGGTACAAGACAGGTCCCCACAGGTCACAAGGATGCTCACCTTGTCTCCCGAAGAACCACCTTTTACTTTCCCTCGACAGCTCTTCAGAAGATCCGGGTAGAAAAATTCCGGACAACGTTTGTGGTCTGGCTCAAAGAGGGTGAGTGTGATCCGAACGGCAGTGGCAGCTGGCTCCGCGTCCTGGGGCTGCTCTGCATCATCCTTCCGAGACCTCTTCAGGAAAGTGCTGCTCAGTGGACCATGGAGAGTGGTGAACGAAACCCTGTGGGGCTCTGTCATGGCTATGACCAACTCTGACCGCTCCTCATGGCATAGTTCCCATTGCACCAGAGGAGCTCTGCCCCAGCCGCACACGTTTGGATGTCACTGGCTGGTTACGGGTAACGGAGGACATCAGAAGCGGAACGAGCCCTTTAATTCTCAAGTTTTCTCGGGAAACAACAGAGGCCCCGCTTGCTGCAGTCGGTAGAGAGAAAGAGTCAGCGCCGGCCCCGGGGTAGCCCCCACGGGGCTGCTCCCGCCCGCCCCAGCGCTCCGCTCCGAACGGCTGCGGGACGAACCGCCGGGCCCAGCCGGGGATACCCCCCGGCGCTGCGAACACGACCCCGGCCCCGCACCCGCGGGGCGTTGCGCGGAGCCCTGGCGCCGGCCGCGCGGCGGGGCCGGAGCGGAGGGGGAGCGGGCCCCGGCGCTGAGGGCAGATAGAGGCCGGCGCTGAGGGGGAGCGGGGGCCGGGCCAGGCCGCACTCACCGCCGCCGCCGGGCGCCCGGGGCCGAGCGCGAGCCCCGCTCCCACGTCACGCGCGGAGGACGCTGCCCTCGCGCCGCAGCCGCGCGCGCGGCGCCCAATCGCGGCCGGTGCCGAAGCCACGCCCCGGAGGAACGGCGTCCGCACGGCCGGCCCGGGCCACGTGAGGACAGCGGGCCAATCCGCGCCGCCGGGGCCGCGGGACGCTGCGGATGACGTTGGGGCAGCGGCGGCGGAGCGTGGGGCGGTTGGAGCGGGCGCTGAGGCCTTGTCGCAGAGCCGCGTTCAGGGTCACTGCCAGCGCCCCCCGCAGGGATAGCGACGGGAGCAGTTCTGATACATAGCGGTAAATGTGGGGCAGCGGAGCTCAATGGCGTGGCCCACTGCTGCGCGCAAAGGAGATCGTGTCAGAACTGGCAGTGATTTATACAGAAATGGACTGAAAGAATGCGTATAGAAACCGAAAATACACAGCACTGAGGGAGACCTCTCATGGAGTCGCGAGGTTCAGGCTAGACCCACTTCTGTCCTGACACAGCCTCGGTGTGGCTGGATGTAGTCCTGGTCTCAGGCCCGGAGAACAGTTCATGTCTAAAGGATTCCAAAGGTCTTTGAGCAGCAGTTTGTATTGTTCAGATGAACCACAGGGTTTCTAACAATACTTGGCTATTGAAGCTCATGTACATGCACTTACAATGGAGTATCTCAGCTAACACAACACACTTGGAGATGGATATAGAGGTATGTAGACATATATACACATACCTATACTAGACTATATACACACTTCTTTTGGGTGCAGTGTATTGTACTTGTACGATACTGATAATACATCAGCCCTTTCAGCACTCCTCACAGGCAAAGGTTGAGTGTCAGTGAGCAGCAGGAACACCCCAAGCAAATGATCACCCTGTTTCCTGAACTTGGAAAGTTTGGGGGGTCCCAGAGGTATCCCACTCCGAGGGAGATCACTGGGTCCAGGAGAGTTCAAAGGGTGTCTCTTGGCACCACTATTTAGATGCTTTAAGAGGGTTGGCTTTAGTCAGTAAATTTTCCTCCTGGCTTCCGTTCTTTGTCAGGGAATGACTGACCATCCTAAAAGAACTCCTGATAGCTATGTAGCCCTTCCTGCCTGTGTTAGGCAATTAGAGTTCCTGACAGGGCCAGGAAGCACCTAGCATCCAGCTGGGGCCCAGCAGGAATCCCTGGGGAAGCAGATGGGTCCAGGAGAGGGGAGGGAGGTATTCACCACCACAGCCCGCCCCATGACTAAAGTCACTCCATCTTTCTCACGGCATGGTGGTGTGCTGGCCTCTTGCCTTTGTGCCATGAACAGAGCAGTGCTGGATTCCAGTTACAATTTGAGGGACATTTTTGGTCGGTTTATTCAATCGTAAAGATTTTGTTAGAGGAGATTAAGCAACATTAAACACATAAGGAGGTTTTTGCAGTAATGTCACTTGTCCAGCTCATCTCCATGTTCTAATGTACAGCAAAACCTTTAGCAACAACCCCACTGTACCAGAAAGTAGTAAAATTAAGGTAAGGTGTAACATTGGATTTGAAGTCTCCATTGCTGTTGGTGACCATCTGAACAGGGTCTCCCATCACTGATGTTCTCTGTCTTTCACTCTTTCTAGGACATGGTGTATCCTTTCTGCATCATGGTACACTGTAACGAGAGTCTCGTGTCCATTAGTTTGAACTTGCTTCAGCAGCTGATTCAGGTCATCACATTGCAAGAGGTTCTTCACCAATGTGAGGTTCATTCCAACGGGTTACCAGAATCCTGATGGAGTGTAGGGTGAGATTGGAGCACTTAGGAAGATGGAATAGGACTTGGAAAATTAAAGTCCCATCCTGTGATTTTAATAAAGTCCGATCCAGGTATGTGAGTGCTTGGGTATTTCTACATCACTGCCATCCATAAACATGGAATCCCAGTTCCAATATGTAAAAGTTTAGTGTCAGGGATCTCATAATTTCAAAATGACGAACATTTTGGTCAGTGTCAAGACAAACATCTTGGGCCTTAATGGTGTTACCGTTACAAATAAAGCCGTGGTGTTCCCTAGCCTGGTTTCAGCTAGGACAGAGTTCATTCTCTCCCTAGTTGCTGATGCAGTGCTTTGGCTTTAGTCTGAGACTAATGCTGACAGCACACCAACATCAACAGTTTGCCTTTTATCTCCATGTTGTTGGGCTCACACTTTCTGCTCTCCTGAATAGAGTTTGGTTTAACCCTAGGGGAACGGTTGGGTCTGTGGTATATACTGAAGCATCACGGATTGTCAGGACACAAGCTGTGATTTTCCTGGCCATGGGTTATAAGTCAAATTCACTTGGTGCCACCAGCACTAGAATTCTCCTTCCAATTCAGCTGCATTGTCCCAGATCACTTTGGAATTTCAGTGGCTGAGATGCCCTCGTCACCCTCTCTTATGATGGTAGCCACAGTTGAGCTTGGATGCAGCTAATGCCAGAGCAATGTTATATTGGACAGTTCCAAATGCATCCACAGTTACCTGGTGGTGTTTTCCATGAATTCTTTCCCATTCAGGTCACATATCAGCTGAAAGCCAGTGACCAGCTGCAGCTCATGCTGCAGTGCTGCTGCAGCAGCTGATAAGGAGCTGGATCAGCTTTAGTGTCAGCCTAAAGCAAAGCATAGCAGTGGGCCAGCGGCCAGGAAGAAAATCAACTATCCCAGCCCAAGCAGGAGAGAATCCACCCCTTATTCCATCCCAGTCACATCATGCCAGGCCTCACACTTGCCACCAGCACCTTTCCTGTCTTTTGACAGAGATACAGATATATACACAGAGAGATCTCAGGCCCCTGGGGCTCCATCTGCCAGACCAGTCTCTCAGGCAGGGAGGATAATGGTGTGTGGTGTTGAGTTGTTGAATGCTGAAGCTCATCCTGATCCTATCCCTGCTGTGCTTGTCCAGTTCTATCAAAGTCCATTCTTCATGAATATGGGGATCCAAAAGGAGTCAGGTTCAGATCCCCAAATCTAGAGCAGTGCAGATGATGCCATGAGGTGTCCAGTGCAGTGAGGGGTGTGTAGCTGCTGTAATACCTGACAATACCCAATATTCTACAGCATTACACAGCTCAACTCACTGCCTGCTCTCACCCCAAATCAAATCCCATTGAGGTACACACTGATTGGAGTAGCTGTATTGCATGTAGCTGTGTTTGGAGTAGCTGCAGTGTCTGTGCTTTGCCATCACATCCAGACCTTCTCTGCCCCTCGAGGGCACTGGCTCTTGCTGAGCCGGTCGACGGCAGGGCATAGCCCAGCCCGTTGCTGTGGCTTGGCCTCTCTGGAATTCCCAGGACAATACAGACTTTTCCCAATGTTTTACTGGTTGTTCTGGATTCTGCACTTGTCCAGGGGTGAAGTTCCAAAGCTCTGGAGGTGCCTCTGGCCAGGTCCTTGCTCACACTCTCCACACACCTGCACTCACAACTGTCCAGCTTGGGAACATCTCCTGGTGCTGTGCTCAGAGATGTGTAACCTCAAACAAGACCTGAGCCATGTGCAGCATCGTGCTGGTTCCCAGCAAAAGGAGTAGGTTGTTTCAAAGGTACTCAAAAGATACTCAGAGTCTTTACAATTCTTGGATGCTGCTGTAAATAGCCTGGTGGGGAGAGGAAGGGGTGGAATGTCTTCTCCAGAGGTTGGTCCTCCAAGCCCAAAGCACAGAGGTGATGCAGTGCTGAGTACACAGCCCAGAGTAGTGTCACACCAGCAATTCTATCATATCACAAGCCGTCAGTAAACAGTAGAAGAAGAACCTCAGCCCAGGCCCCATGGAGGAGAAATGTCACTGCAGGAACATACACTGTGAGTAAGGTGGGACCTAACACAACTCTGGGACTCAGAGCAGCAACTCCAAGAGCAAATCAACTGACACCAAGCAGAGACTGTGAACCCGCTACGACGGCCGTTGTAATGGATTTGGTTAGATGCATCTGCTCAGACCTGGCATTAGCTCAACCCTTCGGCCCTACGGTAGTGCTAAAAAGGGGTCTGTGGTGGTTAAACCCAGGCGATTAACCCAAGCTCAGCACCAGCAGCTCCTCGCTCACCCCTGGTGGGATGGGGAGGAGAATGGAAGAGTATAAACCGCATGGGTTGAGATAAGAACAGTTTAGTAACTAAAGGACAATGGAATACTACTACTAATGATATAATGATGATATATACATAATAATGATATGGGAAATAACAAGGGGAGAGAATATAAAACCAAAAGGGGGAAAGCATCGATAAACCCAAGTGATACACAATAAAATTGACACTTTCTGCTCTTCATCTTTTTTCTTCTAAACCTTCTCAAACACCTCCCTGTTCACCAGGAGCTTCAGCATGATGTTTCTTCTTCTCCTCCTTCCTGGCATTTAATGCCACAAAGCTGTAAAGAAAGTAGGGAGGAGGAAAGTGAACTGAATACAAGATGAAGGGGCAGAGAGGAGACCTTCATCCTAGCTCACTTCAGCTGCAGGCACTAATCTCCTGGGAAGGCTCAGCCCCTTGACCAGTTACACCAGGAAAAACATTCTACTGCCTCTTAAGGTCCCTCTGCTTGTTTCTCTCAGAAGAGACAGAGGGTGCAGACTGGGCATTAGGAAACGGTTCTTCACCAAGGGGTGGTTGCTCACTGGAACAGGCTACCCAGAGAAGTTCTCAAGGCTGCAAGCCTGGCAGAGGTCAAGCAGCATCTGCATGATGCTCTTAGACACAGGGTTTAGTTGTCGGTTGTCCTGCAAGGAGCAGGGAGTTGGACTTGATGTTCCTTACAGGGCCTTTCCAACTCCAGATATTCTATTGTCCTATGATTCTAAGGTCATACTGAGAGCTAAAGATCAGACTGAATTCCCAACACTTCACCTGGTACCAGATGCCCTAAATGACACAAAGCATTTTCATTCAGTTAGGTCTCTCTTTAGTAGCATCAGGTGTTCACTTCCCAACTTCAAAGTTAAGGTTTTGGTTCTTTTTCTGGAATCCTGTCTGCTCTCTGGACACCTTTGTCTGGACGCATGCTCCTCTCAAACTTCATATCCATTGCCCGTGGAACAATAACAAGTTGGGGGATGTTAAATGAAATTGCACTAAAGCAGATTCTGCTGGAGCAGAGAAAACTGTTCCCAGGTACTGGAAACTGTGCCTCGAGGACACACAGCATTGCTGGTCACACACTTCTGTGACTCTCGACTTCATGATTGATTTGAGCCATGGCTGTCTTTTTAAGGTCTAGAGTGTAGCTGCCCTCCACAGAGCAATCATTTCTCTATCCATGGCCCCTACCCTGAGGATCCAAAGGGAAAGCCCTTCTCAGCTGTGCAATCTGAAAGTGAGGGGAAGCAGAAAGACTCATGCATTGGTGATGCCACAGGTTCATTACCAGTGCAATCACTCACAGCAGGGACAGGGCTCCCACAGCGCAAGACCCACCTTGATGTACAAGTACCTTCCCCCTGCAAGACAGGTGACGGAGCTTGAACCATCACCACCAACCCATATTCTTATTTAGCTACGTGCATTATTCCAGCAAGGAAGGCTGGAAAATGCAAGTAATGCAGAAGAACTGAGGAAGAGAGTGAGCGAGACAGCAACTGGAAGCTTTCTGCTGACTGAAACCAGGAGAGCAAATTCCATCTCCTGCTCCTCAGGCTCTCCAATCCCTGTGCCAACCATCAGCGCCTCAGCAGAGCTCCAGGACACACCACCACTGCTCCAGTCGTGGCCCTTGTGCTCACACACCATTGCTGTGGAGCTCTGCTCCCTCCCTGATCCACCTACCTCTTGTCACCCACTGTGGAACAACAGGGCGTTAGGGGCTGGTGGTTCCACTGCTCACACTCAGGCCATCTGCACTGCAACAGGTACCACACTGAAGTGGGACAAATGGCCCTGTGACCCTGAAGCAGGGTGTCCAGCAGCAAGCACTCCCTCCCCTCCTTACCCAGCTTTGGGAAACTTGGACTTCTTGGATTTCTTTACCTTGTTGCAAGAATCACCTTTCTTCATTTGTTCCCCTCCACCTTCCACGTCCGCTTCTAGAGAGGGTTAAAACCAAATCATGACTAAAGTGTCTCCTACAATGCTCCCTGCACCCCCAGACCCCAAGAATTGGAGACCAGCTCCTTCCCCACTGGATACATGAACCCAAACCCCACACATGGTCACTGTGTGTGCTAGCACTGTGGCCTTCAACACTGCTCAGCGCACCTACCTTTTCCACAAGAGATGATCCCATTGGGAAAGGGGAAGGGATGCCAAAGGCTTGTGCTGTTTCCTTTTTTAGCCACCTCACTTCAGCATCACACAATCAGTGCTTTCTCCAGCAGATGCAAGAGAAGAACCCTCACAAGACATTTTGGCATCTGTATCATCAGGGCCACAAGGATGATCAGGGGTCTGGAGCCTCTCTTACAAGGAGAGATTGCAGGAGCTGGGCCTGGTTAATCTAGAGAAGAGCAGACTGAGAGAGGATCTCATCAATGCAGATCAGTACCTCAAAGGCAGGTGCCAGGAGGATGGTGCCAGACTCTTTTCAGTGGTGCCCAGTGACAGGACGAGGAGCAATGGCCATGAACTAAAACAAAAGTTTCACCTCGACATGAGGAAGAACTTCTTTCCATTGAGGGTGGCAGAGCACTGGAACAGGCTGCCCAGGGGGGGTTGTGGTGTTCTCCCTCTCTGGAGACATTCCTGTGTAACCTGCTCCTGGTGGCCCTGCCTTGGCAGGGGGTTGGACTGGATGATCTCCAGAGGTCCCTTCCTATCCTAATGGTTCTGTGATAATGCCAAGTGACTTTCAGGGTGATGGGGGCTGCTGTCACCTCTACTCTGGGAATCAAGTCTCATCCAAACCAGATATCCATCCTGTTACTATCCAATATGAGAACAGATCACAATTTCAAGTGTTCATCATTCTAATACGGATGATGTCCAGACCAATCCAATTCTCCCTACTTGAATGTCAACATGCCGTTTGTGCAGCAAACCCTGAGAGCCCTAACAGAGAACCAGCTGAGAAAGCTGCTTTGCTGACCTGGGGACACTTCTCTTTAACATAGTCATCTTAAGATTCAGACACTTGTTGAAATTCTTGATACTTTTTATCAAGAGAAGCTGGAATAAACTGGTACTGGAAATGAGAGAGAGCACTCTGTTGGTGCTATTAAACTTTGTTACTTCTTTCTGAGGCTGAGCTGCTTGGGGAAGGGAGTGGGATTTGTGCTCTCCAAGAACAGACGGGCTGTGCACACACCTGGTAACCAGCTTTGGCCTGCTAGGAGCTTCCCCCAGCATCTCCTGTTCCCACAGGATCTCCTGTTACCAGCCGTGCCATGCTCCTGGCTACATCCTGTACAGGTTCCCCTCAGGTGCCAGCTCAGACCCAGCAGCACCTTTAACCACCCTCCCAATGCTCCCAGCCTCACCACTTCAGTTATTGATGAAGGAGTCAGATTCCTTGTATCCATACTTCATGTCAATTAAGTCCTGAATTCAGTCCTTCCTGCATCTCTTGCCACCCTAAACAAGAACAGATTGACAGTGTTCTTTTCCAATTCCCATGGGAGAGTCCCAGCACAGGACACTGACACTGGCTCCAGCACAGGAAAAGGAACAGGATCTTTTGTGCTCTGATCAACAGCAGGGCCAGACCAGCGTTAACTGGCTGAGATCTGACCAGCACTGCCCATTCTCAGGAGTAACATAAGGTAAAGAACAAAAACATACATATTTTTCCACAGACTTCCTCACCAGATTCTCTACTTCTTGTCTTTCCTTTCCTTTGATGTTAAAGGGATCAGCCAGGTCTTTCTTCTGTAGAAATGAGAGACAAAAGCATGAGAACCAATCCCATCACGCTGCCACCACAGCCCCATGCATTAAACCCATCACAACCAGAGCATCCAGGTGGAACCTCTGACACGTCAACCTTCAGTACAGTGTTCTGGGAGTGACTCTAGGCTGTGAGTGCTCTCTCAGACTCTTTTGTACCTGTCTCTGCTTCTCCTTACTCTCAACAGACAATCCAAAACCAAGCGGCAGGAACCATCAATCGACTGCTAAACAGTTCTTAAGAGCAACAGCAGAAATGAGCAGAGTACAGTCAACTTTTCCTTCCAGAGGAGAACATCCATAATACAGTTAAAGCAGCTACAGATGTTTTTATGTTGTTGTACCCTGAGAAATGCCTTTCAACAGGCAAACAGCCTTATCAGGCAGCTCCTCACAGCACCACGTCAGCCACCGGGGAGGAGATGCCAAGCACTAAGGTGGAAATATTCACATGCAGCAGAGCAGGATCCCCAAAAAGACACAGCCACGTCCTGGGGAAGCATCCCTCTTGTGGATGCTGTCATGGTTTAAGCCCAGCTGGCAGCAAAGTACCAGGCAGCCACTCAGTCACTGCCTGCCTCTCCTGAGATAAGAACAGTTAATAATTGATATAAAATATGTTGTTAATGTTTAAATATTTGTACTAGAAAGGGAGACAACAAAAAGAGAGGAAGAAAACCCAAGAAAACCTCAGTGATGCATCTCCCGGCTTTGAAACACACTCCAGCAGCGACCAGCACACTCACCTTGTCTCCCCAAGGACCGACTTTTCCTTCCTGTCGACAGCTCTCCACCAGATCCCGGTAGCAGAACTCGGGATACCGCCGGTCATGGGGCTGGAAGAGCAGCGCACTGATGCGCACGGTTGCCCTGGCGCGGCGGGAGCCTCGCGGCTGGTCCCCGCCGTCTCTCTCAGCCTGATGCTGCTGCTCGGTGCGGTGTGCAGGGTGGTGAACCCTACGCTGCGGGACTTGGCCATGGGAGCACCGGGACAAAGTCACGGGCCGGCTGCGGATAACGGAGCACGTCGGGGTGGGAAAAGTCTGGTAAAGCTGAAGTTCCCTCGGGAAGCGCCGGGTGCTGCGCTGGCTGCAAGCAGCAAAGACAGAGTCAGCGCTGACCCAGGCGCTCCCGCCGCGCTGCCCGCTCCGGGGCTCCAGCTGCGCCCCGAGCCGCTCCTTTCCGAACGGCTGCGGGAGGAACCGCCGGACCCCACCGGGGACACGGCCCCGGGCCTCTCTCCGGCCGCAGCTCTTCCAGACATCCCCGGCCGCGCACGGCCCATCCCTGCTGCCCACCGGCCCGAAAGGGAAGGGGAAAGGAGAGGGGGAAAGGAAAGGCGCCGGTACCGCGGGGGCTCAGGGCGCCGCGGGGGCTCACGCTTTCACCGCCGCCGGGGAGCGCTGCCCTCTCGCTGCAGCCGATCGCTGCCGGCCACCCTCTACGTGACGAGCGCGGACCCATCCGCGGGCAGGAGCCTCCCTCCCGGGACCGGGAGGCCGCAGGGAGGCGACGGGGCGGGCGGTGGAGCCCCGGGAGCTGCTGCCTGCAGGAGGCCTGGGGGCAGCAGGGCTCTGGCTGTGGCCGACGGGCAGCTGCGGGGAGCCCTCAGTCCCCTCAGCGCCTGCTCCTGAGTCACTGCGGGCACCGCCGCCCTCAGCACCACCATCTCCGGGGCCAGCCCGGAGCAGGGGGCTGGGTTGAGCTCACTCTGCCCCCAGAGAGCTGTGCTCGTTCAGCAGATACAGAGCTGGAGATGGAGAGACACAGATATGGGATTGTAGGGCACTGGCAGAACACGCCTCCCCTCACGTGGGCGAGCCTGCCCCTGTTGCACCGCAGGATGCCACATCCCATGCAAGGCTGTGCCGGAGCTGGGGCACAGACGGGAGCAGTGAGGTGTTCCAGGAGACTTACAGCAGGGTCAAGGTGTTCTCCAACCGATTACAGATGGGGTTTCCAGAAACCCTTCCCCAGGAAAACTCCATCATCACAGCCCTCAGGATCCCCCAGTGCTCGATGCTGCACAGCCCGCACTGCACACAGGAGAGGACTGAACAGTGCTGGTCCTTCCTGAGACCCAGCTGTACAAGCCCTTCCCCACTTCCCTGTCACTCCCGAGTGTTGTGCTGTGCACAGCGCTGCTGCTTCACTAATGTGTGGTGGGTGCCACGGAGAGACTACACGAGACCAGGGCCATGCGGCCAGCAGTGCGGCCCACCAGGAACCAGAGTGGGCCAGAAGGAGCTGCTCCAGCACCCACAGAGAGAAACTGTGTGTTTAACAGCATCTTCAGTGATTCTTCCTTCCACAGACTCGTTAATTCCAGCTGAAGCCAGGTGAACTCGTGCCAACCCTGGCACACAGAGCTCCCACCAAGGGAGACTGAGCATTTTGTCCTGTCCTTTAATCCTTGCCCTGGAACGAGTTCTTAACCCAGGGGGCACTGCCCCCTTAATCCCACAGCAGCCCAATTCTTTCAAAGCTTTGGGTGAAAAGCCTTATAGAACTGCAGATAAAATTACACCAAACACATCACCTTGTACTGACCAGAGCACCTCTCCCAGCAGGAGCATGTGTTCTGCACCAGGCAGATCAGAGAATGCACCAGAATAGGTCTACTTTTCACTTCAGTGAATCACCTTGAGTTATTTGGGATTTAAGATGCTGCAGCAAACAGCTACAATACCAACTACATACTATAGCAGAGAGAGGAGAGAAAAAAAAAGAGACACAACTACTCTTGCAGGGAGTTAAACCAGAGCTTTCATCCAGAGGCCAGCTCCCAGGACCCCTCCAGCCACACACAGCACAACAATTCCCACAGTAGGATCCACAACCAGCCCAAGCAGCTGAGATGACATGGATGGGAATGCTCCATGCCCAGTCAGGAAGACTTAATTCTTGGTATGCACTTCTCACTCATAGATCCAGTGCTCTGCTGTGTCTTGCCAGCAGGTCAGCTCCTCCGGCCGGAACCACAGGGAGATCTCCTGCCTGGCGCTCTCAACAGAGTCACTGCCATGGATCACATTCCTGGTGGGAAGACAAAAGGGATAAGCCAGCACTAAGGACAGAAAGGTGAGAGAGGGAAGATGAAGTTTAGAGCAATTTCACCTTGAGCAATTTGATTAAACTGATTGATCCAGTTACATCGTACATTCCTTCACATCCTACAACATTCCTTCTCGCTGCAGAGCCCTTCTCGTTCCAGCTCAGGGGCTGGCTATGATTGTGCTGAATGGGGCTTAGGCCATGGATATGTCTTCCTGTGATGAGGAGCCATTTGTTTGCTAAAGGAGGAGCTGCCCACAGCTGTTGATTTGGAGGTTGCTTTGGGTTTATGTCAGGAATTCAAGCATTGCCTTCAGATTTCCCCCATTCCAGGTTTCCCCCTGTTGAAGCAGGTCTGGTATCAGACACCACAGAATGGACACCTAAGCCAGGAGGATTTGATACAAGCTCTGTCTACCAGAAGCCAGGCTGCAGCCACCCAGGTCACCACTTGTTGATCTTTACCCGTGAAGAGCCCCAGCACATGTAGAGCTCCAGCCTGGCTTTTGTTACAACTTCAGATACTGACGAAAAGTATCCCACCTGCTTTCCAAAAAGAAGGCCTGAGGAGGCAGGAGAGGCACAAACCCAGGCTCTGGAAAGCAAGCCCCAGGAAGCAGAGCTCAGTTCATCCTGCCAGGGCTGCTCTGCACATTGGCAGAGGGAGACAGCTCTGCTCTGAGCACGGAAGGGAGCAGCTCTGCTCTGCAGATGCAGACTCGTGTAGCTCAGGAAGGCCCGGAGAGGATGCTCTGGAATACTGAGGGACCAAAAAGGCAAAGCTCTCACTTGCTGACTTCAAGGCAGAAGTCTCCTCGGATGGTGCCAGGCCTGGAATCAGCTGGGTTAGTCTCCCCAATCATCGTGCGAACAGTCTTGACCACGTCCAGGCCTTGCCAGACCTACGTGACACCAAAACAAGAATCAGCTTCAACAACTCTCCCAGCAGGTCATACCATCAGTCCTCTACATTTCCCATCTGATCCACCTGGGTGAGAGATAGAAAAGGGTCCCTGTAAAGTCTTCAAACATTGATTTTTGGAAAATCATCAGAATTTTCTGTGGATTTAATTTATCACAGAATCCCAGACTGCTTTGTGTTGGAAGGAACCTTAAGGCTCATTCAGTTCCAACCCCCTGCCACAAGCAGGGACACCTTCCACTAGACCACGTTGCTCCAAGCCCCATCCAACCTGGCCTTGAACACTGACAGGGATGGGGCAGCCACAGCTTCTCTGGGCAACCTGTGCCAGTGCCTCAGCACCCTCACAGGGAAGAACTTCCGCCTAAGAGCTCATCTCAATCTCCCCTCTGTCAGGTTAAAGCCATTCCCCCTTGTCCTGTCCCTACAGGCCCTTGTCCAAAGCCCCTCTCCAGCTTTCTTGTAGCCCCTTCAGGCACTGGAGCTGCTCTAAGGTCTCCCCTTAAGGAGCCTTCTCTTCTCCAGGCTGAACC
Source organism: Ara ararauna (assembly GCA_028858755.1). NCBI lineage: Eukaryota > Metazoa > Chordata > Aves > Psittaciformes > Psittacidae > Ara > Ara ararauna. The sequence continues at coordinate 19,103,421 of CM054380.1, read as the reverse complement.
AGCCCAGCTCTCTCAGCCTGGCTCCAGAGCAGAGCTGCTCCAGCCCTCGCAGCATCTCTGTGGCCTCCTCTGGACTCGCTCCAACAGCCCCACATCCCTCTTGTGTTGTTGCCCCAGAGCTGGATCAGGACTGCGGGGTGGGGGGGGGGGTGGGGGGTGTCCCAAGAATGCAGCAGAGGAGGATAATCCCCTCCCTCTCCTGCTGCTCACGCTCTGGGGATGCAGCCCAGCATATGGAGGGGTTCTGGGCTCAAGCACTCACTGAAGCTGGGTCATGGGGAGCTGCTCATTTACCAGCATCCCCAAGTCCTTCTCCTCAGGGTTGCTCTATCCAGTCTCCCGCAGCCTGTGTCTGCGCTGGGGATTGCCCCAACCTAGGGGAAGGACATTGCACATGGCCTGGTTGGACTTCACAAAGTTCACACAGGCCAGATTTACAACAGAAAACATCCCTGCAGTCCAGTGCAGCTTCGAGAGGCCTCCTGAAGAGACAGGTCACCTTGTTTCCATTACACCACACACCAGTGCTGCTTACACATTACAGTTACTTTCTGTTCCTTGGTTATGGAGAACCTGGCCAGCACTCACCATGGCTACCATGGGTCCAGAGCTCATGTACTTCACCAGCCGGCTGTAGAACGGTCGGTCACGGTGGGCTATGTAGTGCTCCTTCAGCAGCTCCTCCGAGGCCTGAGCACAAAGAGCACAAAGCTTAATCTGCCAGAGCAGGTGGGGACTTGGGCAAGGTTACACCTAAGACATGTAAAAGCTGGACGTGGATGAGAGCCCTGCGGCACAGACACCCCAAGGAACAAGCTTTCACCCTATGGCTAGCACAGAATCATCAAATCAAAGAGTAGTTTTGGTTAGAAGGGAGCTTTAAAGCTCACCCAGTTCCAACCCCCTGCCATGCCCCACTAGACCAGGTCGCTCCAAGCCCCATCCAACCTGGCCTTGAACACTGCCAGGAATGGGGCAGCCACAGCTTCTCTGGGAAACCTGTGCCAGCGCCTCAGCACCCTCACAGGGAAGAACTTCTGCCTAAGAGCTCATCTCAGGCTCCCCTCTGTCAGGTTAAAGCCATTCCTCCTTGTCCTGGCCCTACATGCCCTTATATCTAACCTGAACCTCTCCTGTTTAAGTTTGAACCCATCACCCTTGTCCTATTGCTACAGTCCCTTAAGAAGAGTCCCCCTCCAGCACCCACCTCTCCAGGAGCGATTTATGCCCCTGGGTGCCAAAATCCCGCTGACCCGTGAGGACCCGGTGCCCGAATGTCCCCAGCAGGCCGGCGAGCGGGCAGAGACCCCGGCAGAGCGGAACGGGGCTTCTCCTGGGCTCCCGGCCGCTCACCTGCAGGAGCTTCATCCCCACCAGCTGCAGCCCCTTCCTCTCGAACCGCCGGATGATCTCCCCGACCAGGTGCCGCTGCACCCCATCCGGTTTGATGGCCACAAACGTGCGCTCGTTGATCCCACCGCAGCCTGCAAAGACAAGGCGAGGCGTCACAGCGGGGAAGGCGGCCAGCGCGGGCCCTCAGCGGCGGGGTCCCGATCCCGGTCCCGTCCCGCACCGCTGTGGAAGAGGCCGGCGAAGAGGCCCAACACCAAGCAAATCATGGCGGCGCCGCTCTTAAGGGGGCCGCGCCGGGCTCATAGCGCCCCTTGTGCCGCCCCGTGGTCGGCGGAGCGATCGTGCTGGGGGCGAGGAGCGGCGGGGCCGAGGTCTCGGCGCTGTCCCGTCTGCGTAGTGCCGGCGCCCCGCGGAGAGGGACCCCGGGGAAGCGCTAGAGAAGCGGCGGGTCCTGCGGCCGCCCGGCTCTGCCTGTGCGGGCTCCGCGCTCCCGGCTCCCAGCCCTCGGGTCCGCACAGCCCCAGCCTGCTTGTTGGACTCGTCTGGCTCCGTTACTTCTGTCGCTGCTGTCGCGGCTGCAGACGAGCTGCGGTTTGATTGTGGCAGGTACCTGCTGCCCTGCCCGCACTGCTCCCGAGCGCCGCGGGGTACCAGCTCCTGCGGCCCCGGCGCTGGCAAGCCCGTGCTGGCTTCTCTGGAGAGTGAACTAGACTCGCTGAACAGCTCCATGTCCCTCTTGTGCTGTTGCCCCAGAGCTGGATCAGGACTGCAGGGGGGGTCTCCCCAGAGTGCATGTGGGGGGAGAATCCCCTCCCTCTCCTGCTGCTCACGGTCTGGGGGTGCAGCCCAGCACACGGGGGTTCTGGGCTCAAGCGCTCACTGAAGCCGGGTCAAGGGGAGCTCTGCTCATTGACTGTGTCTTGAATTGCTCTGTTCATTAGCACCTGTCATGTGCCAATATCGCTAATTACATTATCCTTACACCACTCATTCACTTCACTGCTAACTGCTAGCAGCAAGATTTGTTTAACTAAACATGGTTTTTAAGGATACACGGTTTGTATCCTTAAATGTTCAGAGACTTCTGGGCTGCTCACTCTCCTCTGTGCAGGTCTTGGGCAGGTACTCTCAGTTCTTTGTACAACGGGGACACAGTTGCTTTATCTGACATGGTTTTGAGTAAATTATTACCATGCTTGCACCAATAAAATAATTAGAGGTCATATTCTGGGGGTCTATAGCATGACTTTGCCTGAGGAAGTTTGTCCCTGTTTGCTCCAACACAGTTGTGCTGACTGTTCTGCCAGTAGAAAAGTCTTTGTAGGATAAATGCTGTCACCCGCTCTGCTGTGGGATTTGCTGTGAAGCGGTGGGTACAGCTAGTGCTCAGGACATGGTGGAGGTTCTGCGAGTGGAACCTTTCTCCGGGTGAGAGATCCCTTCGAGCAGGGTAGCGTGGTGAGGCAGGCTGCTGGTGTAACCTAGCACACAGCCCGAGAACATGGCGTGTGATGTCCACTATGGCTGTATCAGCACCTACCACATCCTCAGAGTCTCTCTCTGTCCCTGGGTTTCACTGGCTTCCCCTCTGTCCCAGTGCTGATCAGTTCAGTTGCAGCTCATCTCCTCCTCCCCGTTCCTGCCTAGGTCTCAACCCTGCTCCTGCCTTCCCAACCCTCCTCTCTACTCCTCACCTCACTTCACCAGCTTTTCTCTCCTCCCGCTGCATGCTCAGGCACACAGTGGCACGCAGCCCTGTACCCTGCCTGCACCCCGAGGTCCATCCATTGGACTGGGCTGTCCTGCTGGCAAAGCTCCCTCTTAGCAGAAGGTGCTGATGTTCTTAAGGTGGGGAAGCAGCATGTTCTCAGAACCAGCTTCCTGGCCACGAATTGTTCAGCCTGTTGGCTAAGTTCAATCTTCTTTCACACACAGAGAGATTAAGTTTCTGCAAGTGTAAAAACTTTGTTCTTGGTGACCAGAAGAGCTGACTTTGGAAATCTGCCTTTGGCAACCTAGAAGGCATGAGAAGGTTTTCACAGTCACTGTCAAATGGGCCATTACTATCACAGGTACTTGGCTGAAGGAAGGACAGTTTTATAGGTGCCTGCAGAGATGGTCACAGACTGAGTCAGCAGTCCAGCCAGCATGGTTTAGTGTGAGGTATCCCTGCCCATGGCAGGGGGGGTTAGAACTAGATGATCTTAAGGTCCTTTCCAACCCTAACTATTCTGTGATTCTATGTGCATGTGTGGTAGGCAACCACGCTCCCGATGCTTGCAGAATTCCTTGTTTCACTCTAGTGTTTGTGTTTCTTAGTGCTGATGAAATACCTCTTTTGTTCTGTCCTTCTCCACAGGTTTCCTCAAGGATCCTGGCTCATGGATGAAGGTTTGACATTCATTGGACTGTAAAAATTCTTTTGAGCCTCAGGCAATTCCCTGCAGCATAACCTGGAGGAGAAACATGCAACACAGTTCACTCCAGTGAGTCCTTCTCATCTTCTCTGTGCATATGAGCTTGCAACTGAGGTGCTGGGGGGAGAAAGCTTGGACTTAGTTCTCTAGGCTGGACACTGGAGCCCCAGAAACCTGACCAGCTAGCTTGGGCAATGGAGCTGGCTCTGATTCTCACACAGATTATTCCCAAACCAGTGTCTTCTAAACATCTACACCTCATGGCTTTCTGCAGATGTGTACCTGGGTAAACATTCCTGCTTACTGCTTACAGAATTCCAGGACATGGGAATTGGCAGTAAGCAGGAATAAGCCCACCACAGGGTGTCCATACAGAGGTTTCACTGGGGTACTGAGCAGCGTTTCCAGCCAGAATGCTGTGCATGGCACAGCATGCATCCACCACTGCACATCTGGAAGCTGCCAGGTGACTTTGCTGCCAGGCCTCTCGTTTGGAAAAGCCGGTGATTGTTTCTGGGACCCCCTCCTGAGGAACCTGAAAGGGCAGGTACCTTCTGGTACCAATTACAGCTCCCATTCGAGTTTGTTTCCCGTGTGACAGTGGAAGCTGTTCTCATGTTCCCACCCACTCAGGCTGAAAATTGCTGTGTTTGCTGTTGCTGGATAAAACATTGCAGATATTGTGGTCTTATAATAGACTACAGATAATGTAGGTGCAGACAACATGGTCATCTAAGTGTGTGCAGTGCAAAGGCATTTTGTGTCCTTTTGTCTTAGTTAGCATCACCCGCTGTTGTCTCTGCTTCCTCACCAGGTTATTTTTGCACCTTCAGTGACTTGCTGGCTCAGGGAGGATTCTTCCCTTTCAGTTCAGCCATGGTCTGTCACCACTGTAGTGTTGACAGAGCCTTGTGAGTGCTGGTGCCTCTCATGGGATCTGCACAGGTGGAGACTTGCTGTCTGCTTTTCACCCCAGCTGCTGCTAAAAATGATTTCATCTTCTTTAGGATGGCCCCATGGTGAAGACTGAAGAGGTGGCAGAGGTGGTGGTGGTAGAGCCAGATTTTCTTAAGTGCCTCTTTTCCCAAAACCCTGGCAATATGGATCTCGGAGCCAAACCGGCACAAAATGCTCTACAGCAGAGCCACTGCCAAGTGAACACCAAAGGGGAGGGAGGATTCACTCCCAACTGCCATTGCTGCACTCTGAGACAAAGCTGCGTGACAGAGGGCGGTGATTTGAAAGAACTTGTGGGGAAGTGGTATCCAAGTGCAGGTCTTCAGGGATATATGCAGGCTCTTGCCTTTAACCCCGGGACAGGGTGACAGGACAGGCCAGATTTGCCTCTTCTTGCATTTAGCTTTTCCGTTCTTAGAGAGTCCATAAAAGATTTGCTTGAAAGAAATGTTGAGAGTGCACAGCCCTGGGGACACTCACACTTTGAGACAGAGAGATTTGTGTGCAGTCCTTCAGCATTTTATAACAACATTTATACCTGCCTAGGCAGCCTGTGCTGCTGGGCTGAGGAGTTCCCAGTTATAGAATCATAGAATGGTTGGGGTTGGAAGGGACCTTAGAGCTCGTCTGGGAGGTGGCAGATGTGGGTGGTTAAAGTCCGGTCTCTTCCTCTTTATCAGACAGCAGTGCTGAGGTGTGAATGCATTGAGCCTGTGTGTGAGATACTAGAGATAAAATTTCTTACAATCCTTGAAGGTTTATGTTCCTTGGGGTTGAGCTGTATGGAGAAGGCTCCACTGGTGAGCTCCTGTGTGTGAGGAGTGCCTTGCCAGGAGAGGTGGTGGCTGGCTTGGACTGGGTTACACCCGCTTCCGTCGTCCTTCACCCTGGCCAGCAGTGGGATTGAAGAGGGACTGCAGGCTTTGAGGCGCAGTTTGGAGCCTTTTCTTCTTAAGACCCTGATTCAGAATGGGTCCAGCCTCCCCTCCCTAGCCCCACCAGAAACTGCCCCCGTTGCTGTGAAAGGAGCTGCTGGTCCTTGCTCTGGTCTTTGCCTTGCAGAGCCTGTGTTCCATGGCAGAGCAGCAATGCTCCTTGTGACACCTCAGCAGCCATAAACTAGGTCAAATACCATCTAAACCCTTGCTTGATATCCCTTGAACTAAATTCCTGCTCTGCCTCAGTACGCCCCAAAGGGGGTCATGACTCGCTGGCTTACTGGGAGCCAAGAAGGATGAGCAGGATTTACCACAGCTCTGTGTAAACAGAGCTAATGCAGGGAGCCAAGCCCAGCTTCACCCTGCAGGGATGTGTCCTACCCATGTGCTTCCCTTGCTGCTTCACTGGGTGCCTTTGGTGGTCAGGGCTGACACCGGTGCTGCTGGCTGAAGGGTGACAGGAGGGTCAGGGTCTGTCCCACCCGTGCCTGCCAGTGTCCCAGTGGTTGCTGTGCTACATATCTCACCTCTGTCACTTTTCCTCCCGGCCCCTGTGGTGCTGCAGCTGCGGGGCAACATCAAGGTGTTGCTCCTCAACATGTGTCAGGAATTCAGGCAGCAGGTCCCTGTGCTGATGAAGGCAATACCAACACACCTGTGCAAGTGAGTTGTGTCGCTGGAGACAGTCACATCCCAAGCCCAGAGCTTTCAGAAGCCTCAGCAGAAGTTACAGGATCCATGCCTGCCAGCCTGTCCTCAATGCCATCAGTGCAAGGCCCAGACTAGATGTGTCCTCATATGACTGTCAGTATCTGCTGATGAAAATCCTCTGCTCTTGTGGTGAATGCAGTGGTGATTCAGCACTGGGAGTGGAGGGGAAATGACAGCTTGAGGAAAATCTTTTCACTCCGGAGTTCTGGAGTTTTCCAGGAAAGGAAAGAAAACTGAGTTGGGGGAAATACTTGCCCACCGCTTGCTGCTCAGGGAAGGCTGCAGTGTCTGGGGTCTGCCTTTCACTGAGGTGTTCAATGAGCCGTGTATTTCCTGCAGCATGTCCTGACTTTTTATGTCCTACTCATGAAGGTTCTCGTTCAAAGCCTATCACCAGAGAAGTGCGAGCCACCTTTGCTTAAAGATCTGGTGTGTGGGAAGGAAAAGCATGGAGTCATGGGGCTCGGTGGGGGATAAATGCACATGGAGCAAAAGCTCTACTGTAGCCTTTGCCAGCCTGTGACAGGAGCAGGGGAAAAGGCAGCAGCTGGAGCTCTGTGCTCTCAGTGACAGGGCTGGGAGGAATCCTGTGGAGAGGACAGGTTAAAAGCCATTTATAGCATCATATTTACTTCATAAATGTACTTATCAGTTCCTTATTTCACTTCTAAGCATCCTGCCCATCCGCTCTCACAGCAGCACAACTGCGACTTTGAGGGGTGCAAGCAGGAGGAAGTGGAGGTGCCAAACGTGGCCATGATCGGATCATCTCTGTAATGGCTCCCGAAGCTGCCTGTCCCAGCAGCATGACACAAGCCGGGCAGTGAGAACTGCTGAAGCACCTTCACCCTGCTCTTCCTGAGCAGTTCGTGTCCTCTGCGAGGAACAGCTCAAGTACTTTCCTCTTCCCTGTCTGAAACTGAGGGTGGGTCAGCTGCAAAGAGAAGGCAGGCAACAGAACCAGGCCGCTGCTCCATCAGTGGCTCCCCCAGGCTCTAACCTGGCACTTCCCCTCACAGGAAGCCTCAATGAGAGCTGTTCTGCGTGCACGTGTTGCGCTGATCCTGCTCTGTGAATTGAATTTGCAGGGGCTGTCCTGGTATAACCAGCTGAGGACAAAAATCCTGCAGCCTCCTTCTCCTCCAGTGCCCAGCCACAGGCGCTTTTCTGGCTGTGCTGAAGATCCATCCCAGCCCGCCAGGAGTCTCAGCAGGAAGCACAAGAACCCTTCCCAGGGCAGAGGCACGGGAATCTCCTCTGCCTTTACCTCCTCTAGATGGAACACACAAGTGTGGCACTTAAAACACCCCCACCAGCCTCTTAGCTGTCCCAGTGTGCCTATTTTTGATCAGCGCCTTCAGACTCCTGCCTTCAACGGCCACAAGAGGAACCAAAGACAGTTTCTACTTTTATTACTACATTTTAATACAGTCTTTGATAAAGGAGAAGCAGCAGGAGCTAACATGCAAAGCAATTTAAGTCATCAGGGGCTCGAGCGAGCTCACCCACAGCTCAACTCATGTAACTGCTCCTGCAGAGCAGCGATGCAGACGCAGCCCCAGGAGCCCACGTCCCCACACGCTGCCACTCCATCGGGCCCCACAGCGTAACGAGTTCATGGCAGACACGAAACCAACACAGAACAGTTAGGAGGACATGGACTGGTCTTTGAGTTTGTCTTTTGATGAGTCAAGTCTGTTATCTGACAAGAGTCTGGTGCACCCTGAAACCAGGAAACCACCTTAGTTGTCTCTGCCAATGGCAAGAAGAGGGATCCTTCAGGAAGAGGCAATGGCTTTGACAGCAAGTCAGGAGATGAAGCACAGATACTTGGCTGCGGTTTACCTAGTTCATAGAGCTGAGACCTCTCCGAGTCAAACAAGGCTTTTCAATGCACATGATGGATCTTTCAATGCACGTGATTTCCAACAGAGAATCCTTTGCAACCGAGTAGAAATGGATGTCCCTGTGAAGAAAGAGGTGCATCGGGCCTGGGCAGCCCTCACAGACAGCGGAACAAAACCCCACTGAGTCCTTCACAGCAGTTCCTCTGCAGAGACATTATGTCCTCCGGCACCTCTTCCTTCGGCAGGCCTCTGCATCTGAGCCACAGGAGCTGTCTGAGTCACTTCCCGAGGATGAGGCGGAGGAAGGCTTCGATGTGCCATAGTTCATGCTCAAGACCCACCCCAGTTTGTTGTGTAGCACCTGCTTGAGTCCCGGTGGCAGGGGCAGCACCTCCAGCGTGTCCACGTAGTTGGGCAGGAGCTGGCGCAGGCGGTAGCAGCAGAGGTACTGCAGGGACGTGCAGCTGGCGCAGGACCGGATCACCTTCATGCTACTCTTGGCTGCTGTCGAGCACACCATGGGGTAAAACTTCTTGTTCTGCAGCTTCGTGGCTGCAACCCCTGCCAGGGGACAGCAAGGGCAGGTTTCACGTTAGTTTTCACCAGGTGACCTCACTCCTCCCAGCTCCCCTGAACCTATTAACTACAGAGCTGTTTGAAACGCTTGGAAAACAGCTCTTGGAAATGCCAATCCATAAAACAGCAATTGTAGCCTTCCTCCCACTTGCTCCATGCCTTTCTCCTGTTTTGCTGGTGTTTCCTCCTGCAGCCTGACTCTGAGCTGAGCCACATGTCCCCTGCCAGCATCTGCCCTCGCTCCTACCTATGCACTTGCGGTTCTTGAAGAAGGTCAGCGTCCCGTGCCACGTGTCCAGATGCACCCCGATGATGGAGCCCTGCCCAAACCTCGATGAGAAGTTTGTTTTGTCTCCTTTGTGGTGCAGCAGTCCTTCAAACAAACACAAAGGCATTCAGTGGAAAGACTGTGCTCTGCAAATTCATCCCAACTCCCGCACTGCAAGTTCCCACTGCTCCAGCCTCACCCAGTGCCTATAAAACCCCTCTGTTGCCTGATCCCTCCCCTCCCACCCCAGAGTGGGGTGACAAGAAGGGGGTAAGTGGAGGTTTTGCAACACCAGAGTGCAGGCAGCAGCATGAAACCCTCACCAGTGGCACCTGGACTGATGGGAGCCATTGACACCCACCCTTGCTGTCATTAACAAAGGGACTCACAGGTCTGGTGGCCTCAATCCCCTTCAGAGTGTTTTTCTACCCCCTAAGATAATGCTTGTTCCTGATGCTGCCCCTCCACCACCCTGCCCGTGTCACCTGTGTAGGACAGTCCCCAGCTGTCCTCATCCTTGCCCAGCAGGCTGCAGAACGTGTGGCGGTACTTGTCCAGGTTCACATCCGATGTCCCAATTCCCACCATCTGGGAGGCAAGGCCAAGAAGAGAACACAAGCTTAGTGTCTTTAAAAGCAGTAACATACAACTAAGACTCCCTGCCTCCAGCTCTCCCCCCCTTTTCTTGGCACAGCCCAAGTCACCCAGAGGTTTTGGTGAAGCCAAGACAGAGGTTTCACAAGTTAGAGGCTCCCAGCTCCAATTTCTTCTCCTGAACAAGTGAGCCCAGCTGAACTGCTAGAGAAGCTTCTGTCCTGTTCAAGGAATCCCAGACTGGTTTGGGTTGGAAAGGACCTTAAAGCTCCTCCAGTTCCAAACCCCTGCCACGGGCAGGGACACCTTCCACTAGACCAGGTTGCTCCAGGCCCCGTCCAACCTGGCCTTCAACACTGCCAGGGATGGGGCAGCCACAGCTTCTCTGGGCAACCTGTGCCAGCGCCTCAGCACCCTCACAGGGAAGAACTTCTGCCTAAGAGCTCATCTCAGTCTCCCCTCTGTCAGGTTAAAGCCATTCCCCCTTGTCCTGTCCCTACAGGCCCTTGTCCAAAGCCCCTCTCCAGCTTTCTTGTAGCCCCTTTAGGCCCTGGAGCTGCTCTAAGGTCTCCCCTTAAGGAGCCTTCTCTTCTCCAGACTGAACCAGCCCAGCTCTCTCAGCCTGGCTCCAGAGCAGAGCTGCTCCAGCCCTCGCAGCATCTCCGTGGCCTCCTCTGGACTCACTCCAACAGCTCCATGTCCCTCTTGTGTTGTTGCCCCAGAGCTGGATCAGGACTGCAGCAAGGGTCTCCACAGAGCACAGCAGAGGGGGAGAATCTCCTCCCTCTCTTGCTGCTCATGCTCTGGATATGCAGCCCAGCACAAGGGGGGGTTCTGGGCTCAAGTGCTCACTGAAGCCAGGTCACGGGGAGCTGCTCATTGACCAACACCTTCAAGTCCTTCTCCTCAGGGCTGCTCCATCCAGTCTCCCACACCCTGTGTTTGTGCTGGGGATTGCCTCAATCCAAATGCAGGACCATGCACTTGGCCTTTTGAACTGAGGAACACCAACCACTGGTCTCCACCCCTACACTGAGCCATTGACCACAACTCTTTGAGTGTGACCATCCAGCCAATTCCTTATACAGTGAGTGTCAAATCCATGTCTCTCCAGGTTAGAGACAAGTTTGCTGTGCAGGACAGTCAAATACTTTGCACAGGTCCATTTAGTTGTTTGTCCCTTGGTCATGGGTTCAGCAGCAGCAGTCATTTTTCTCCTTCTTGGTAGCTGGTGCAGTGCTGTTGTTTTGACTTTTGGCCTGGGAACAGCGCTGATAACACCAGTGTTTTCAGTTACTGCTTGGTAATGTTTTGGTCTGACCAAGGACTTTCTGAGTCTCATGCTCTGCCAGGGAGGAGGGGAAGCTGGGAGGAAGCAGAGACAGGACACCTGACCCAGACTGACCAAAGAGGTATTCCATGCCACAGCACGTCATGCCCAGGATGTAAAAACGGAGAGCAGAGACCCAGAAGGGTGGGGGTGCACTGCTTGGTCGGGCTTGGTATAGTGATGAGAATTGTATTCTTTCCTTGTATTTGCCTTGTCATTATTATTATTATTGGTGATAGCAGTAGTGGTCTTGTGTTATACTGTAGTTACTAAACTGTTCTAATCTCAACCTGTGGGAGTTACATTCTTTTGATTCTCCTCCCCATCCACTCGGGAGCAGGGGGAAGAAAGAGAACGAGAGGGGAGTGAGTGTGAGAACGGCTGCATGATTTACAGCTTAAACCACGACACCCTTACCCACCATGGGGCCTCAGCCCCATCACAGACCACCAAATTTGTCAGGCATGATTTGTTCTTAGTGAAGCCATGTTGGCTGTCACCAGTCACCCCCTTATTGTCCATGTCCCTTAGCATAATTTCCAGGAGGATCTGCCTCATGATCTTGCTAGGCACTGAGGTGAGACTGACTAGCCTGTAGTTACCTGGGTCTTCCTTTTTTTCCCTTTTTAGTAATGGGGGTTGTGTTTCCCCTTTTTCACTCAGTGGGAACCTCACTGGACTGCCACAACTTCTCAAATATTCTGGATAGTGGCTTGGCCACTTTATCTGCCAATTTCCTCAGGACCCTCAGATACTATTCATGTCCCATGGACCTGAAGTGATAAATGTCCCATCCCTGGCAGTGTTCAAGGCCAGGCTGGACATGGCAGGGGGTTGGAACTGAATGATCTTAAGGTCCTTTCCAATCCAAACCAGACTGTGCATCTATGATTCTATGACTTGTGCATCTTCAGGCTCCTTAGTCTCAAACCTGATCTTCTACTTCAGTACCTCATTTTCCCAATCCCTGTTCAAGGAATACTGGACATTTCTATGTGCCCATAAGCAACTCTGCTGCACGTACCATGTCTGTGCCATAGACAGGGGAGGTCATCTTGATCTCCCAGAAGTGCTGCCCCTCAGCCAGCTCCTTGTTGCCGCGGATGGCAGCGGTGCCACAGCTGTACTCCATGTGGAAGTTCACTTTGCGGTTGTCACACGTCAGCTGCGTGGCCGTTGACTTGTTCAGGTCATCCCACACCCAGTCAAAATCTGTTCAGGAAGCAGAGAGGGGACACGGTTGACAAAGGCTCTCAGGGAGTGATCCCCAAGCCAAAGCACAGGCGGGTGTTTGATCTGAAGGCCTGTCGTGGGGTTTATTTATTTAGGTTTTTACCATTTAAGAGGGTAAATCCTAAGATGTGCACATGGTTCCTTGGGGGCTGAACTATTCTGTGCTGTCCCACTGGGAAGGGTTCAATGCTCTGTATCTGAAGCTGTTGGCATTCACCTCTTCCCATTTTGGCCAACACGAGGCTCCACAGACCCAGATGGAGCCTCTTTCCTTCCTTCTTACACTCCTTGTAAGTTCAAGTGGCAGCTCCACCATGCAGAGGCTTTCTCAGCCAGCCCAAGCATACCGTTTCCCTACCTTTCCCCTCTGCTCTGAGCACCCTGCCAGAACCAGTGGCAAAGAGGGTTATAACCCTGAGAGCCTGTTTCACCAGTGGCCTAAGCCAGATTTGCAAGCAGGTCCGCAGAGGTAAACTCTGAGGCATTAACAAGCTCAGCATTTAGCCCCTGAAACCCCATCAAGGCACATGCATGTAATCTCCCTGCACCCTGTGTGGTCTTGAGGTGTAAACAAAGGAGCTGGGGCAGAATTAAGGGCCCCCGTGGAAGCCAAGGGATCCATGCTGGATCCTCAGGGCCAAAGGACTATGGTGGGGTGATGGGGAACCCCTGCCTTACACTCGTCCTCCTCGCCGCACTGGCAGTCCTTGACGCGGTGGAGGCCATGAAGGCTGGAGCAGTAGGGAGCTTCACTCTGGTTCTCACAGTTGCAGTAGGACTCTCCAGTAACAGGGATGGCACTTGGGATGGAAGGTGAGAGGGAGGAAAACTCCGGCTCCGAATCAGAGTCGCTGTGCTGCCGGAGAGAACACAGGAATGGCCATAGACTCATGGAATGGTTTGGGTAGGAAAGGACCTTAAGCTCATCCAGCTCCAACCCCCTGCCATGGGCAGGGGCACCTTCCACTAGACCACGTTGCCCCAAGCCCCGTCCAGCCTGGCCTTGAACACTGCCAGGGATGGGGCAGCCACAGCTTCTCTGGGCACCCTGTGCCAGCGCCTCAGCACCCTCACAGGGAAGAACTTCTGCCCAAGATCTAACCTGAACTTGCCCAGTTTACTGTTTCCCCTGGTCACTACTGAAGGAGCCCAGGCTCACGGAGCTGGGCTGGTAGAGGGCTGCATCATGCCCTGGCCAGGCTCGCCGTGCATGGACATGAGGGGCTGTGCCAGGCAAATTACCCCACTGTGGGACCTGGTTCATGTGTCTGAGCCACAGAGACCTCTCAGCAGTGGGCACTCTACGATGGGGTATGTTCTTTGTGCCTTCCAGGGTTGAGGAGCTACCACAGCCTGCACACAGTCCTACAGGCCATATCTAATCACACAGCTGTGGTTTTCAATAGGCAGGTTACAGACAGCTGGAAACCCCAGCTGAGGTGTCACGACAGCAGAGCACACAGCTGAAACTGCTGCTCTGGACAGCCTGGAAGCTGAGATGAGAGGGAGGCAAACAAGATGAGGAGAAAAACGGCTAGGAGGCCAGGCAGGGAGAGGGCAGAACCAAGGGGAAGCAGCTCAGCAGCAGGGCAGCAGCTCCTTGTGCCAGCACTGCAGAGAGACCCACAGGGAACCCACAGGAGGATCAAAAGGCTTCTGTTGACTTTCATGCATGAACACAAAAACTTGATTTCTTCTTCCCCCACCCCAGGACTTGATGATCTTAAAGGTCTTTTCCAACCTAACTGATTCTATGAGACCAAAGTGTCCCTTCACTGGATGCTGTAAGAGTCAATGCCCCATCTCACTCCCACTATGGGAGGCTTGGTGTCACCTCATGGAGTCTCTTATGACAAGCTGCAGTGAGTTACTCTGGGTTTACACACTGGTCAGGTGTACCTGCACATTATTCACACCCTGGCAGACTTTGCAGGCAGTATTTAAAGCCCACCTTTAAACTCATGTTCCTGTGGCTAAGACAGTGGGACTTGAAATGACTTGGGCTTACTTAGGTAGTGCCCACCCCTCCTTCTCTCGCCTGCATACTAAGAAGCATGACTTCCATCTTTCACTGGCACTTCCCAACTCCTGCTGTGGAGCAATCCAGCCGTTCCCATTACTGCAGAAACATAAAGCTGCTCTGGCTGCAGAGAAAACTCATTTTCTGGGAGCACAGTGCCTGGGCCTGGACCAAGCTCTGGCAGTGGCCTCGCAAGGCTGGAGCCTAGCTTTGAAGCTCCAGAAACAGCTCCTTGTGTCCCCACTGCTGCACAGGGATCTGAACTCACACACTCAAGAACTGGGGAGAAGAGTAAAGTGCAGTGGAGGTGAATCCAAGTCACTCCTCACTCTATTTTACTGGCCACTTCTCCCTGCTGGGTTCCCATCTTCCAGGGCCAGGTTCATAAGTGATGTGCACGTTACAGAGCAGGAATTTCACTTTGAGGATATGTGAGGCTGTTACACCACAGACACTCCCTCCACCACTGCACAAAAACCAGATGTCAGCACTGCCCTGCAGCGAGCCAGAGCTCAGAACTGATCCAGTTTAACCGTATTTAGATCACTACTTAACAAAGAATATTTAAAATCTATTGTATGTACTTTACATAATTCACACACTTTATATGCTTAAAAAAGCCTTTAGTTTAGTATCGATCACCTCCCTGGCTCAGCTGAGAGCTGTGGCGCATGGTTGGGGAGCAGTTTAGCATTCCCTGCCTAGGGAGATGTGCTGGGAGCCCCACAGCCCATGTTGGAGCTTGGAGGAGGCTCATTACTTATTGTGTTCTGATTTCATTAAGTCTGTTCTGATTTGGGCCAGTTACCTGCTGAAGTACCAGCTCCTCAGTTACATGGACCTTGCTGAAGGGCCTGGAGCACAATCTGATGAGGAACAGCTGAGGGCCTGGTGAGGCTTAGTCTGGAGAAGAGGAGGCTCAGGGGGGACCTTATCACTCTCTACAATTGCCTGAAAGGAGGATGGAGCCAGGAGGTGGCTGGTCTCTGCTCCCAAAGAACAAATGATAGGACAAGAGGAAACGGCCCTAAGCTGCATGAGGGGAGGGTTAGACCGGATATTAGGAACAATTGCTTCCCCAAAGGGTGCTCAGGCATTGGAACAGGCTGTCCAGGGCAGTGGTGGAGTCGCCATATCCCCGGAAGCGTTCACAAACAGTGTAGACGAGGCCCTCAGTGACATGGTTCAGTGGTGGCCTTGGCAGTGCTGGGGAATGGTTGGGCTTGATCTTAAAGGTCTTTTCCAACCTGGCTGATTCTCTGATTCTACAGGCAAGGGAAACCTCTCCCCCATGTCACCGCAGCGCTCAGTGTCACAGCAGCCTACCTGCCCATCAGAGTCGTAGCCCCAGCCCCGCGCACCACTGGCCAGGGTGAGTGCCCGAGTGTCCGCCTCGCGCCGCACCCCGCTCAGCACCAAGTGCCAGGCCCTGGAGCTCCGTGTGCGCCGTGCCATGCTGTTCCCAGACAGGTAAGCTGTGGGACAAGGGACAGGAGTTTACACACAGCACTCATGGCCTGCTTCCACTCACCACTCACTGGGCTCTGCCCTCTGAAGCAACCCCTCCCACGTCCCCATAGAGTGCCGGGAAGGGGTCAGCACAAACCTGGGTCTGCACAGTCCCCATCAGCAAACCGATGCAAAATAATTCCTCCTGTACCACAAACATTCCCGCACGGACAACTTCTCCCTGAGCCCATGTGTTGAACTAACCCCAGAAACACTTTCAAGACCCAGCAGCAGCAGCAGCTCCCTCTCCAGCATCTCACTGCTGGCCTGGCTCCGCCAGGATCCTCAGCCACCGAGATCTGGCCTCCCCAGCGCCTATTACCCCCCTGGGCTCTGGGTGCTGCTTGGCCACCACCGTGTCCCGTGTGGCTGAGCTGCGTGTGTCTCACTGTGGGGAAGGCTGTTTGTTCACCTCTGAGCAATTGCCCACGGACAGAAAACTTTGTTCTCAGGGGCTGGGGTGGGGGAGACACCGCATGCTCTCATGCTGAAGGAAAACCAGCCTTTACATGGACCTGCCCTGGCTTGCCTCAAGGGCACCAGACAGAAGTGAAGCAGCTGTCTCCCAGCTCCAGTGGGCGTTGTTCAGGTTTCCATAGGCTCCTTCCCTGTGTACAGCCTGTCAGACCACAGCAGCTCCCAGCCACCCCACAGGAGCATTGCACCAGGGGTGATGCAAATAACAGCTCCTCAGTAAGAGGCACCCACAGGGCTGTCACTCCCCTCCCACCCCTTGCACCGGCTCCCTCTGCTCAGTCTCCAGGGCTGCTCCCTTCCACAGAGAACCACTCTGTGCACTCACACCGGCTCCGGTGCTGCCCTGACAGCACGTGAATCTTGCACACATGTGCTGGGCCAGCCCAGGCCGGTGCCTGCCAAACGGCACCGTTCCCACTCCTCCTGCACCTCATTCCCGGACGGGATGGCAGCTCTTGGAAAAGCAGGGCAGGCCGAGTCACGGCAGGTCGTGTCGGTGCCCACGGATGCTCTGAAGTCCTCCGGGCATACCCCTGCCGAGGATCAGGAGGATCCCACCTCTGCCACGAAAGCACCGAACACCGCGGCAGAGCCGCCCTGCTCGGCTCCGAACACCGCACTTCCGCCCCCCGCAGCAGCTCCGCTCCCCGGCACCTGCCCGAGGCCTCCGGGCGGCTCACCCGGGGAGCGCCGGCCCAGCGCGGCGGTTGTCTCTCTAGCGCCGAGGGCTGCCGGGGCCCTCCCGCAGGCCGTGACCAGCTCGGCGCCCGCCGCCCCCACCGCTGCTCCCCGAGCGGAGCGCACCGCGGGCGCGGGCAGAACCGGCGGCACGAGGGGCGGCCCGCGGCTCCGGGACCGAGGGCCCACGCTGGGCCGGACCGGGACAGGCCGCCGCGCTTGGCCCAGGCCGCACAGCGCAGCCCAGGCTGGGGCTCCTACCCGCGTCCCGCTGCCGGTTCCGGTCCGGTCCCACCCACCTGCCCGGCGCGTCGCGTCGCGTCGCGTCCCGTCGCGTCCCGTCGCGTCGCGTCGCGTCGCGTCCCGTCCCGTCCCGTCCCGTCCCGTCCCGTCCCGTCCCGTCCCGTCCCGTCCCGTCCCGTCCCGTCCCGTCCCGTCCCGCGTCACCCACAGCCTGCCCCGGCCCCGCCGCTCCGACCTACATGGCCCACCCGGGACATAAACAAGCCTCTCTGGACCCCGCCCCCAAGCGCCCATTGGCTGAGCCTGCGCCGTGCCCGCTCGCGACTGGCTGACGGCTCCGTCACTCACACCTGAGGGGCGGTGTCTGAGGGCAGCTCAGTGCCATTGGCTGCACCTGGCGCCAATCCTCAGGGAGCCGCGCCATTGGGTGACCACTGCGGCGGCCGGGTGTACGTCACAGAGCGAAGTCACTAAGCCCATTGGCTGGCGGGGGGGGGAGGGGGGGGAGAGGGCGGAAGGTTTGATTGGCTTCGGAGGCTGGGGAGGCGGGCTCTCCGTGGGGGAGCGGCTTCTGATTGGGGTCGGTGCCCGCCAGCCTGAGGGGCGGGGCTTTAACCGGGCGGAAGGCGGAAGCGGGTGCCCGCGGGCAGCAGCATGGAGGAGGCAGCGGAGGGTGAGCGGCTGTGGGGCGCCGGAGTGCTCGGAGCGGGGCTCGGGGGGGACACGCGTCCCACTCTAAGGTGTTGGGGCCCGGCCTCCGGTGCTCTTCCGTAGTCACCGGGTTGCGGTGATAGGCCTCTGCTCCCGGTGAGGGGAGCCCCGCCGTGCTCGGTCTGGGCCGCGGCCTCGGAGCGGTGGGGCTCCCTCGGAGGGGGTGTCGCTGGGCCTTGCCGGAGCCCCGGGCCGGGCTCCCGCTGGGGGCAGCGCCGAGGGGCCGCTGGTATCAGCGGGGGGAATCCCGGGAGCGCCTCGCTGCGGGGCTCCGTCTCCCCCCCGCCTCCCCTTCTTTTCCCGCTTCCCTGTTACCGTCTGTGGAGGTGCGGATGAGGTCCGCCATAGTGCGTGCAGGCTCCATGCCGCCGGTGCCGGTATGAGGCCGGGGCGGCGCGGGGCGGGCGAGGTCTTGGCTCTGTGAGTCAGTGTCCGGCGGTGACGATGTGCCCAGGAACGCGGACCCGGGTGGGCTCCCTGCCCGACCTGACCCGACCCGCTGGCACCCGTGAGCTCCGGCTGGGGCAGCCAGCCCTGAGCGCTCCCCGCTGATGGGCCCGAGCAGCGCTGCCGGTGCCACCCAGCGCTGCAGGGAGGCTGAAGAGGAGCCCGTGGCCGCGGGGAGGCCACCTGGGCGGTGTGGTGGAAGGAAACGCCAAGGGCCTGACCTCACCGCGGCCCCGGGAGGGCTCGCCCCGGCGCTGGCGCAGCGTGACCTGTGGGTGTTTATTGCTGTGCTGCCCCAAAGCCGCTTAGGTCACGGCGCCAAAGCCTCTGCCCCTGCTCATATTGTCCCTTCCCTGATGGTGAAAGGCCTGTGGCACGTCCACCTCTTCATTCCCTGTTCCTTATGCTTAAACCAGATTTGTTGGGATAGTGACAGCCACTGTCACTCTCAGCGGGGACCGTGTTTCCGTGGTGACCCTGCGGGTACTCCTGTCTTGCATCAGAAGAAACTGATGTCTCCTTATTCTTCCTCCCAGAGAGAACCAACTTGTCCGGGGTGCGGCACATCCTGCTGGTGCTCTCCGGGAAGGGTGGTGTTGGGAAGAGCACCATCTCCACCCAGCTGGCTCTGGCACTGCGGCATTCCGGGAGGAGGGTGAGTGAGCGGCTGTGGGGCACTGAGCTCTGTCTGACCCTTCCCAACCGCTACCTGGGCTATGTTTGCTCATCCTTTGTGTGTCTCATGTGGGCTGTGTGTGAAAATGCTGTTTGTGACAGCATTTCAAGTGAATCCTTTTCTCTGTGTTCCCGTGATCCAACACAGGTTCATTCCCCTCTCATCCGAGAGGCTAAAATCACCCCAAACTTACTGTTTTTTGATGCTGAGAAATGATTTTGCTGCTCTGTGGTGTAACACACACTCCTTTTGCAAATTAAAGAGGGGGAGCCAAAGGGACAGATTTAAGGTGTGATAAAAGGGGATTGTGTATGGGCATGAGGCAGGCAGAATTCCCTGAGGATTTCTTTTAAAGGCTTCATGCAGCCATTGGATCCTGATAAGTGTCTGACATAGAGCTCTCCAGAGTGCCTGGAAATACCTTGGAAATGCTCCTCTGAGGGAAGGGGATGAGGAGGGTGGTCAGACTTTAAAGCAGCTCTTTGTGTTTCAAATCCAGCTGCTGAGCTGCTGAAATAAAGTGCTGTGAGCAGCTGAAATCCAGATGCTGCCTTCCCCTGGCCCAGGAAGGAGCATGGATGGGCGCAGCCACCGGGCTCATCCCAGGCTGAAGGGCTCTGCATCCTCTCCTGCTGCAGGTGGGGATCATGGATGTGGACCTGTGTGGCCCCAGCATACCCCGCATGTTCCGTGTGCAGGACAGCGATGTGCACCAGTGTGACAGCGGCTGGGTACCAGTCTATGTGGACCAGGACAAGAGCATCTCACTCATGTCCATTGGCTTCCTGCTGGAGAAGCCAGATGATGCTGTGGTGTGGAGAGGGCCCAAGAAGAACGGTACAGTTGGGTTTTGCTGGTGCTGGCCACTTCCTAGTGCTAGGAAGTGTCCACCTTCCTGAAAGTGGGGCTGGATCCTGCTGGGGGCAGGTCATTCCCTGGAGGAACAGGGCTCCTGTTCTGCAGGAATAGGTTCAGACTGCTTAGATGGGGAGAGTGTGGCATGTGTGCTGTCAGATAGCTCTGCAATCTCTCCCTGGGCCCTTGGCACCCTGAGCGTCTCCCAGTCCCTGTTCTGCTGGGTCCATAGCTCTCACAGCACCCACTAAGACCTGTTGGGTTTCTTTTCCTGCCCCTTTTATTTCCATAGCTTTGATCAAACAATTTGTTACTGATGTGGCCTGGGGGGACCTGGACTTCCTCATCGTGGACACGCCACCGGGCACGTCTGATGAGCACATCTCCACAGTGGAGGCCCTGAGGCCTCACAAGTTGCTTGGAGCAGTCCTGGTCACAACACCCCAGGTAGGGCAGCCTTGGCCTGAACAGGTGCTCCTGGGCAGGCTTCTGCCTCCAGGGGTGGTTGGAGGAGGAAAATATGCACCTGAGGTGGGTGTTGGCACCAGCCTGTGTGTGGCTGCTTGTTCTACACTTGCCTTGTGATGTATGCTTGCTGCAGACCCATGGCCAGCCTGGGCAGACAGGCACCCCTAACCCCTGCTGCTCTCCCCTGCAGGCTGTATCTGTGGGAGATGTGAGGCGGGAGCTGACATTCTGCAAGAAGACAGGCTTAAGAGTTCTTGGCATCGTGGAGAACATGAGTGGCTTCGTGTGCCCACACTGCTCGGTGAGTTTGTCGTGCCCTCGGGGCTATTGCAGGGCCTCAGTTGTGATGTGGTGTTGTAAGCTGTAGTGCCTGGGTTGGAAAATGTGCACATGCCATGAGGGTGATGTAGGGAGATGAGGAGCCGCTGGCTCCAATTTCCCAACGGAAAAGTGCTCTGAGGCTGGAATGCAGAGGGGAGCTGGTTCTCCTCATGTGCAGGCAACGCCTGTACAGTGCTCTGGAGTTCTTGATTCACTGCTCTGCTCTTCCTTCTTCAGGAGTGCACAAACATCTTTTCCAAAGGAGGAGGTGAGGAGCTGGCCAAGCATGCTGGGGTCCCCTTCCTGGGTGAGTAGCCTCTTGAGCAGAGAGGCTCACCTGTGGTCAGAGGTGGTGTCTGTGTGGTGCTGTGGGAGCAGAGATACAGTGCTGGAGGGGTGGGCAGGCTGCGCTCTGTCCCTGTGAGCCATGGCACCCTCTCAGAGGTGAGGGGTGGTTCTTGCTTTGCTGCTTTTGCCATCCAAACTGCTCTGAGTGGGCACCTGGCCCTGCTGGGGCAGAGGAGGTGATGGTGGGCAGCCTGCTCTGATGGAGTAAGCAAGCCTGGAGGTGCACAAGAGCTGTCCTGAAATGCCCTGGAGCCTCCCTGATAAATGGGGCTGAGCGCTCTGGATTGGGGTGGGGGGAGAATGTCTCTCATGAAGCACTGTGGTGTGGGGGGTCTTGCATGCAGAGGAAGCTGCTCCTGGAGAGCTTGGTGAGGGTGGTGCTCTTCCCAACCGCTTCTCCTGGAGTTGGCTTCACCAGGGTATTTCTTTAATCCTGACTCCAGGCTTTTGCCTTACAGTGAACAAGCAGTCTTTCTCCCCATTCCTCTTACCCCACAGGCTGTGTTCCTCTGGATCCCCAACTCAGCCAGAGCTTGGAAGAAGGCAGAGACTTCATCCAAGACTTTCCCAAGAGCCCTGCCTTCCCTGCCTTGGCTTGTATTGCCCAGCAGATCTTGGATGGTACATCGCAGCAGAGCCCCTGAGGACAGTGTGGGCCTGGACTTGCTGGCTGAGCCCCTGGCAGCACCACCAGCAGCCCATGGTGGTGGGACAGGGGCTGTGGAAGCTGTTTAGCTGTGAACTATCTCAGTGGGAGGTGAGGGAGGGAGCACAGTACTGATGCTGCTCGCAGTGATCCGAAAAGGGAAGGTCTGGTCCATCCCTCTGGATCCAAAAAGTCCCTGCACAGGCAGCAGCCTGCTTCCTGCCTTCTCGATGTGATGCTCTGCTCAGATTGTACAGTTGTTCCTGGTGCCTTCCTCAGCATCCTGCCCTTGCGCAGGGGCTTGGGGAGCTCTAGTATGTGTCCCCAGTGTTCTGTATGCTGTGGTGCTTCTGGCCTTTGCAGAGCTAAAAAGACCATCAATTTATTCTTCACTCACTGAACCCAGCCAGCACCAATCATCTGGATTGTGGCTCCATGTGCTGCTGCCTTCTATTGCTTTTCTTGCATGATGGATTATATGGTACTTGGTTCAGTGGCTGGATGCTCCCATGTGCACTTGAGCCAGGCCACCCTGCTGTGAAGTCTCAGCTCGCTGGTTTCTGATGGGCCGATGGGGACACAGTATATGCCTCACATGAGAAAAGGTCTGTGGGAGATCTGCCACCCTCCTGAGTGTTAAGTTCCCGCTGGAAATGAGGCCTTTTTGGGTTGCTGGGGGTTATCATCACTCAGGAATATTTGTAAACGTTCTAAGCAGTAAATACTTTTCTTAAAATCCAAGTCTGTGACTTAAGTTTTTTCCATGGCTTCAGGCTCGTTGTAGCTCTGAGTTATGAGCACTGCATGTACATCCAGGTCTTTTCTGCTCTGCCCTTTCCTTGCTGGGGTTCAGCTAAATCTTTCCTCCTTTCATCCCAGCTTCGAGATCCAGCTGGTCCCTTGTCTTGCTGGAAGCTGGCATGGGGAATGTATTGCCATGGCTGTTCACATCTCTGCCATGCGTGAGGCTCCTCTGGTCCCCACATGATTCCTGCTTTGTTGCTCTGTCTTTTACTCCCTTGACCTCCTTCCATGGCTCCTGTGGGACATGCCTTCTCTTGCAGGCTTAAGTTGAGCTGGTGAAGCAGACAAAGCTGGTGTCCTTGCCTCTTATCTCCCTCCCTCCCTCCTGGTCTCCAAGCCCGTGTCCATGCTTGAGACTTACCTTCACAGTGCTGTTTCAGGGAGATGGGCGGAATCTAGGATTTCCACTGACCAAACTGGGTTGTAGCTGGCAGCATCACTTGGAATCTGTCCCTGCTCCTGCTGTGCCCACAGCAGGAACTCACCTGATCAGGTTTCCCCATGTGCTGCTGCATGGCCAAAGGTCAGTTATCTGGGATTTGGAGCACCAGGAGCAGAGCCTGACCGGGCTGTTGGCTGCTGCGGGTTGGCCGGGCAGCTCTCCTCCCACCCTGAGCGTGTGTCACTCCCCTAGGGCTTGCAGGTACCCTCCTGCAAGCTCCTCCAGCAGCCTGCGGACCCTGAGCAACTCGCCCTGCAGCTGCAAGCCCTGAGGGGCTCTGATAAGAAACCTGGGCCGGGTGCAGCATGTGCTTTGGAAAGAACGTACTTACAAGATGGGTTGCGATAGCTCCAAAGGTTTATTTGTCTGCTATGGTTTATCAGGTGACGTGTGTGCCTTTCTGCAACCTGCCTACACCTGCTAGTGCAAGGAATGAGTAAAGCAGGTCTTCCCCCTCCTCACCAGGAGGCTTTGAGGATTTCTCAGCTCCTCATGGCAGGAAGATGCTTTCCTTTGTCCCACTGCAGAGTCCCAGCCCCAGCAGCACTGTTCCTCGCTGTGGGGAGGGCTCCAGGCTGCGGGTGCAGCTTTCCCCCATCCCCCCGAGCCTCTGGGATGGGGGATGCTCCCATTGGGAGCAACCTTCCTGACCCAGGGGCTCCTGTTTAAATAGTAAGGGCCTGAACCATTTCAGTTTGAAGCCTGGGGAGCAAGTGCCCAAGCAGCATCGCCCGCGCAGCACCAAGGTGAGGTGGTGGTAAAGGTGGCCTGAGCTGGGGTGACGCAAAGCCAGAGCTCCTGCCGCTGCCCCTGGAGCCTGGGCCAGGGCCAGGGCCAGGGAGGTGGCAGGTTGAGGGTCCATCCCTGGGGCCAGCACAACTCAGCAGTGAGCAAAGCTGTCCTCAGAGGTGTCACGGAGGTCCAGGCCTGCCACGGCCGGGGGGTGGAGGCAGGTGAGGTTGTTGTAAGTGTAAACAGGGACGTGGGCATCATCCCCCTCAGCCACAGACTGCACGAAGCGTGGGACCACCACAGGGTGCTGCAAGGAGAAGTCCCGCAAGCCCTTCAAGGAGCAGTTGCAGTGCCAGTTGTTGCCCCCCAGCCACAGCTGCTCCAGGGTAAAGGGGCTGCACAGGAAGCCCACTGAGAAGGTCTCCAGTGAGTTATTCCTCAAGCTGAGGTACCGCAGGTTGGCCAGGGGGGAGATGATGGAGTTGTCCAGTGTCTCCAGCTGGTTATGGGAGAGGTCGAGCCAGAAGAGTCTCTGGAGCGGGGTGAAGGTGTCCTGGGAGATCTCCAGGAGCTGGTTGGAGGAGAGGAAGAGGTACTCCAGGTTGCTCAGACCCACGAACAGCTGGGGTGAGAGGCTGCTCAGCCCGTTGTGCTTGAGGTCGAGCTCCAGGAGCTCGTGCAGCTCGCTGAAGCTTTGGTCCTCGATGACGGCAATGGTGTTGTGCTGCAGGAAGAGGCGCCGCAGGCTGGTGAGGCTGGAGAAGGTGTGCACCCGGATCCTGCCCAGGCAGCTGTGCTCCAGGTGGAGGCTGTGCAGCTTGGTCACCCCCTTGAACACGTAGTCAGGGAGCACCTTAATGCAGTTGGCAGACAAGTGCATCACTGCCACGTTGTACAGCCCCAGGAAGGCTCCAGCCTTAATGTCCTGCAGCTGGTTGTTGTTGAGGCTGAGGACCTCCAGCTGGCCCAACCCATCAAAGGTCCTTTCTGCCAGGCTCCGGATCCTGTTGTGCCCCAGCTGCAGCTCCTCCAGGAACTGGAGGTCTTTGAAGGTCCTGGGCCTCAGGCTGGTGATGGAGTTGGTGGACAAGCGTAGGACATGCAAGCTGAGGAGGCCCAGGAATGTGTCCTCAAACAGCGAGACGAGCCGGTTGTGGGACAGGTCCAGCCACCGGAGAGACTTCATGCCCATGAAGGCGCGGGGCGCAATGGCGTTGATCTGGTTGTGGTTCAGGTACAGCTTCTGTAGCTTCTGCAGCTTGACAAAGATGTTGATCTTGATGCCCTTGAGCGCGTTCCCACTCAGGTCCAGCTCCTTCAGCTCTGTAAGGCTGCAGAAGAGCTGGTGCTGGAGGTAGGGGAGCTTGTTCCCAGCCAGGATCAGCTCCCTCAAGTTGGGCAAGTCATGGAAGACCTTGTCAGGCAGGACCACGAGCGAGTTCCAGCCGAGGTTCAGGTACCAGAGGTTGGAGAGCCCAGCGAACAGCCCTTCCTCCACCTTGCTGAAGTGGTTGTTGTTGAGGCTGAGGGACATGAGGTTCTGGGTGTGCAGGAAGGTGTGGGGAGCCAAGTGCTTGAGGCGGTTGCGCTCGAGGTGGAGGTGGTAGAGGCCCCGCAGCCCGTGGAAAGCGTGCTGCTCCACAGTGGCCAGCTGGCTGCTCTGCAGGTCCAGGAAGTCCAGGGACGAGAGGTTCCTGAAGGCAGCGGCAGGCAGCAGGGTGAAGTTGTTGCCGTCCAGCCACAGGGCCTTGGCGTTGGGGGGCACGTCCTCGGGCAGGCGCGTCAAGTTGCGGGCGCTACAGAAGACGTTGAGCTCGTCGGTGTAGTCATCCAAGCTGCAGGCGCAAGGGCTGGGGCAGCGGGGGGGGTCCGCGTCCCCCTGCTCCTTCAGGGTGTCCCCCCAGGGGGGCTGGGAGGCCGTGGCCAGCAGCAGGGCCAAGGGGAACAAGAGGGTGATGCCCGCTGCGGGGTGCAGAGGAAAGGGAATGCATCAGTGCGAGGCCCTGGGTGCTCACGGGGACCCCCGTGGGACCCCCCCCACTGGGTGCCTGTGTTGCCAGGGCCATGGGGGGGTCAGTCCCAGCCCATTACACACACTGAGCAGCTGCACAAGGGTTAGGGAGCTGGATTCACCACTGGGAGAGGTCACTGGTTCACCCTCCCACTCCTGCTGCAGCTCAGATCCCTTGGGTGCATGGACCCCCACATACATTCATCTCTGTGTTGCAGAAGCAGCTTCTCCCTCTCAGGGGTACAGGTTCTCAGTCTCCTCTCCTCCTTCCTTCCGCTTGCCCACCAATAACTTGCTCTTCCTCATAGCAGAGGGGTCTTGATGCTTCCTGCCCATCCCTGCAGCCCCCATCCCGCTCTGGGCTCTGCATGCACCCAGGCAGCATGGGGACTCCCCAGATTTCTTATTAGCAGCGGAGCGGGGAGAAGAGTGAAGGGTGACTTGGGTGTGAAGCCCCGGCAGGGTTCTAGGGTCTCCCCCCCAACCCGCCCGCCCATGGCTGTGTGAGCAGGCAGGTTCCCTGCCTTACCTTTGCCTGCGCTCATGGTGCTGGGCAGGGAAGAGCTCCCTCTCGGCGCTCCGGCCCCTGGGACTGCGCAGGGATGGATGGAGCAACCACCTTGACGCCTGTCCAGCCACCCGCCCGGCCGGGCTTAACCCCACTGCTGCTGGGACGGGCCATGGCAGGGGCTGGTGTCACCGAGATGGGCTCCTTGCTCCTCCTCACTGGTCTGTAACTGGTTCTATGGCAAGGCTCAGACTCCCTCATGGGACAGGGAGGTGGAATGAAATGCTCAGGAGGACGGGCTATGGTGTGGCTGCGAGCAGGGAGGGATTGATAGGGAATGACCATCCGTTGCGCTCCCGAGGATCCCAAACAGCAGCACTGACCCTGCTCAGCTGGGGGTGCCCGGGGTAAGCCCTGGCAGCAACTCCTCATGCTGCATCAGGACCTGAAATGCACACCATAGGGCTTGGAGCATCTGTATTGCACAGGCGAGTAGAGGCGTGGGGTTAATCTCATCGGTAGACGGGCTGAAACACCTGAAGCATTACGGTGATGCAGATGGGAAATGAGTTGGGAAAGGGGAAAAGCTCTTCTCCATGTGGCATTAGAAGCGTTAGGGCTGAGCCTGCAGCCCCCTCCTGCGGGTGGATCTTGTCCTGCGTGGGGAGATGGTGATGGGAGCTCTCCACACTGCTTGGCTCGGTGCTTTTGTGCTGAAGGGGAAGCAGAGAGCAGAGCCGGGTCCCCCTGCAAGGTGATGGCTGTGAAGGTCCCCCGGCTCCTCCGCCCCTGTGGGGGGGGGGGGGGGGGGTGATGGTGGGTGATGCTCTGGGGCTGGCAGATCGCACTCTCTGCCTGGCAGCTCATCAAACCAGCCCAGGGAGGCTGGTGACCTCGCCCTGTGTCCCAGGTCGTTTCCCCACCAGGGTCCAACATGGTTTCTGCAGAATCTTTTACCAGTTTCCAGGAAAGAAAACAAAAAAGAACTAGATAAAAAGCCACTTCTGCCCCAGCGAGAGGAGCCCTGCTGCTGCTGGGGCTGACTCTTCCCCACGTCCTGGTAGCACCATTCCTCCTTGAAGATGCTCCAGGATGGGGCTGGCACTGCTCACGTGCACACCTTCAGGACTGGGTGTCTCTCACCAGAGCTGCTCTTCCCAGCCTTGGTTGCCCCCGTGCCGGTGGTGAGATGGAGATGGAGCAGGGATGCTCTCCACCACCAGCCACATGCCATGGGCACCCCCACTGCGCTCATACCTCACTCCTCCCCGTGGGAGCCTGGCACCGCCTCAGCTCTGCAGAGCACATCTCAGCTCTTCACCACCGAGCTCAGGTGGTTTTAAGCAACCATCTCAGCAGCCAAAGCAGCGCCATGCCCATGGGAAGAGGTGTGGAGAGCAACAGCCAGGCTCCAGCCTTGCCAGCCAATTTTCCCACAAGCACTGGTTTCTCCCTTTCTTTTTAGGCCCTGAGCACTGCTCTCCCCCCTCTTCTATTTTAATCCTCTCTTCTGGGAAATTATAGATCAGAAGGGTGAAATGAGAGATGGAGATACACGCACCCACTAATAAGCACTAAGCACATATTGACACAAGGTGTAATCAATCTGGAAGCTGAAAAGAGCTGAACCAGCACAGGCCAGCCAGCCAAAACCTACACAACCTCTTTGGGAAGTTTAAACTAGCCCTTCCTGCTGCTGGGTGCAGGTTCATCCCTGCCTCCAACAGCCCTCTCCAGGAAAAACACCAAAAGAGCTCAAAGGAAAAATAAAGAGGGTCAATAATAAACCCTTCCCAACATGGCTGGGGTGCAGGGAAGAGATAGACCTGTCTCCACCTTAAAACCTTCTTGAGGCCACCTCCTCCAGACCTGTCCCACCGCTGTGGCAGGGGATGCTCTGACACCCCAGCTGGTCTCTTCAGCATCACCCTGAGCCCATCCTGCAAGCCGGGACCTTATGCCTGTGCAGCAGCACTACAGCCACCATGGGGACCTCAGCTTGGGACCCCACCACGGGTGTCCTGGTGGCTCCGGCCAGCGTGGACCTCCCCAGCTGATCCCCCATGGTTTCAGCTCCAGCAGCTAATCTCCCTGTCTGGGACCAAAGTCTGAGCTGTCCCACCTGGTTGCCATGGAGAAGGCTGTAATGGTATTAGGAAAAGCAGCAAAATCATAAACAAAATAGCTTTTAAACCTAGTTAAACTCTGAGTCATTTACCCTCCCAGGCCTGCAAGTCCCTCCCCAGGAGCTCCTTTTGCGTCCCATCGTGTGCATAGATGCCACTGGCTGTCCCCAGCAGCCTCTTGTGTCACCAGCCGCCTCAGACGGATGGGTGCTGGTGGCCTTGCCAGATCTGCTGTGGGATTCCTGGAGCTTCCCAGCCCATCCTGTATAGGGTGTGTGTCCCTGGGCCAGCTCTGAGTACCAGCAGGGACAGCACTGACCTGGCTTGAGCCCTGTGGGGAGCAGGGATGTGACACAGGTGGTGTCCCCGGGGAGTACTTTTAGCAAATCCTGCCAAATATTGTCCCAGTCCAGAGGAGAACATCTTGCGCTGCCAGGGCAACGGGCACTGCTGCTCATCCCGAGCCATGATGCTACGGCCCAAGAGAGCAGAATGGGTGACAGCAGCATCCCCGAGCTTGTGCTGCTCTCCTGGGGACACCTGCAGGGACCAAGCTGCCTCCTGGAGAAGATCCAGTTGGAGATGGGCTCTGCCTGGTTTCCTGATCCCACACTGAAAAGGTTCCACGTCGCCGGAGTTAGGGACCCAGTAGTGGTGACGAAAGGTTTGGGCAGCTTCTGGCAGAGGTCCCTGTTGGCATCTCCGAGTGGAGACTTGTGCCATGGCTGCCACAGCTCCTGTGGGGAGCTGGGCAAGGTGGCTGATGTGCTGCTGGCTCTTGGAGATGGTAATCACCACCGTGGTAATTACCATTGCCATTACCGCAGTGACCCGTGTGTACACATGAAACTGCGTCACGAGCTCCTGCCTGGCTGGGCTGGTTGGACTGGGGAAGGTGAGGGCAGCCCAGAGCTGTGACTCAGGGTGGCCACACACGGGAAATGTCCCAGACCCTGAAGTCTGGGGAAAAAGAGCTGTCACTGGGAGCAGGGTTTGGAGGAGCATGGGACAGCGAGTGGCAGGAAAGCCTGTCTCAGAGGTGGCTGTTATACAGAATGAAGCTGAATATGGGGACAGACAGAGGGATGGGAAGCAGCTGCCTTGCCCAACTTCTCTCCATGACAGTGCCAGTGTGCTGGAGGGTAGGAAGGGTAATAGGGGGCCAACAGGAAACCTGGAGAAGGGGTTTTGGACAAGGGCCTGTAGGGACAGGACAAGGGGGAATGGCTTTAACCTGACAGAGGGGAGATTGAGATGAGCTCTTAGGCAGATGCACTTCCCTCTGAGGGTGCTGAGGCACTGGCACAGGTTGCCCAGAGAAGCTGTGGCTGCCCCATCCCTGGCAGTGTTCAAGGCCAGGTTGGACGGGGCTTGGAGCAACCTGGTCTAGTGGAAGGTGTCCCTGCCCATGGCAGGGGTTGGAACTGGATGAGATTTAAGGTCCCTTCCAACCCAAACCATTCCATGATTCTATGATTTTCCATATCCCATACAAGCTCTCCATACCTTCCTGCTGGTGGGTTCCCCCAAGTCCCACAGAGACTGCTCCAAGACTGATGGTGATGGCAAGAGCAGCCCCACAGTGTGAGCCTGTGGGGAAGCACATGGAGGTGCCAGGGTGTGATAAATGGGACATGAGCCATCAATGGGCACTCGGAGCCTGGCAAACCCCTCATCTCCTGGGCTGCATCACAGGCAGCATGCCCAGCAGGACAAGGGAGGTGGATCTCCCCACTGAGCCTCCTGAGGCCCCATCCTGGAGCACAGGTCCAGCGCCGGGTCCCAGCATGAGGCAGAGCTGGACCTGCCAGAGCGGGTCCAGAGGGGACCACGGGAGCAGCCAGGGTCTGGAAGGACTCTCCTGTGGAAAAAGACTGGCAAGAGATGGGGTGGGTGAGCCTGGAAAAGACCTTCTGGAGCCCGTCAGCATGTGAGAGGCTGGTAGGGATGCTGGAGGGCGGCTTTTCACCTGTGGAGACAGGAGAAAGGTGTCAGCTTTCGGCTAGAAGAGGAAGTATTTAGGTTGGATATAAGGCAGGAACAGGGGGCAGGGGGCTCTGGCCCAAGGCCGGGCTGGAGCCGACAGCCCAGACCTCCCGCCGACAGGGGGCACTGCCGCTCCGCAGCCCTCACCCGGAAGTGCCCGTTTCCCTGGAGACGGGACGCGGCGCGGCCTGTACCGGGGCCTGTACCGGGGCGGCGGCCGCGGCCGCTCCCGGCAGCGCGGGCGGGATGGGGGCACACCGGGGTTGTTCCGCAGCACTGGGCGCCCCTGGCTGCCCAGGGGCTGTCTGCGGGTCCGGAGCGGGTATAGATCCCCTTCGGTGGCGCTGGAAGCACGCGGAGCGGCGGTGGGGAGTCGGGGCTGCAGTCACCCCTAAGGCTTCGTTCCTCATTCGTTTTGCTGTTAGCGACATCCACTGGGACAAAATCTGCTTTGAATTTCCAAACGACGGGAAAAGTGGTCCCTGTCATTCCTGGTGCTGGGATGGCACATGCAACAAAAGCCTCCCAGGCACTGCAGGAGCATAAGTAATGCCCTATATGTGTATTTTAATTATATTATATATACTATTCTATTATATTGTTAATATGTGTCTTTTATATGTGTGTGTGTCTGTGAGCTGAAACAGCACAGGATTGAGTGCACCCTCAGCACATTTGCTGATGACACGGAGCTGTGTGCTGCAGTCAATGCGCTGGAGGGAAGGGATGGGATCCAGAGGGACCTGGACAGGCTGGAGAGATGCGACCGTGCGAACCTCATGGAGTTCAACAAGGCCAAGGCAAGGTCCTGCACATGGAGAGTCCAGAGGAGGCCACAGAGATGCTGCGAGGGCTGGAGCAGCTCTGCTCTGGAGCCAGGCTGAGAGAGCTGGGCTGGTTCAGCCTGGAGAAGAGAAGGCTCCTTAAGGGGAGACCTTAGAGCAGCTCCAGTGCCTAAAGGGGCTACAAGAAACCTGGAGAGGGGCTTTGGACAAGGGCCTGTAGGGACAGGACAAAGGGGAATGGCTTTAACCTGACAGAGGGGAGACTGAGATGAGCTCTTAGGCAGAAGTTCTTCCCTGTGAGGGTGCTGAGGCGCTGGCACAGGTTGCCCAGAGAAGCTGTGGCTGCCCCATGCCTGGCAGTGTTGAAGGCCAGGTTGGACAGGGCTTGGAGCAACGTGGTCTAGTGGAAGGTGTCCCTGCCCGTGGCAGGGGTTTGGAACTGGAGGAGCTTTAAGGCCCTTTCCAATCCAAACCAGTCTGGGATTCTGGGATTCTACAAAAGAGGCACTGCTGCAGCTCAGGGCACACCCAGCTTTGCTGGCACGATGAGGTGGGCTGTTTACTCTTCTGAATTGAGTCTCCGGAGTGCTTGGGGCAGAGCTGTCTGTGGCAGTGGCATGAGCCACCCTGCTCCCTCTCTGGGCAGTGTGCGCTGGGAGCTCCTGTTCTTGGGGGGCCCATGCGGGCCTGGGGGCTGGAGGAGCCAGTGTGCACCCTGGGAGCAGAGCTGCAGCTCAGCGCTCAGCTCCTTCACGTGCTGTAGCACCCGCAGGAGACCTGTGAGCCCCTAGGCACTGTGGGCGGTGCGTGAATATGGCTTTCTGCTCAGCAGTGGGTGTGAAGAGAATGTGATCTCCCATCAGCACTTTCATTACCTTAATACAATCACGTCAGGTCTGTTGAGCTCTTTTGCAGAAATATAAGAATTGCATGTTTTGTTAGCTTTTCCTTCCCCTGAGCCCCAAAAGAACTCAGCCCCTGGGTCTCACTTGCATGGTCCATGCAATCCATGTCAAGAGGCTGCAGGATCTCCAACAGCCTGAACCAGGCACTGCTGGTGAGGAGCTGGTAAACCCTGCTCAGCACAGAGCTTCTCTCCCTCTTCCCTCCTCTTAGCTTTGACAGGTACTAAGGAGTTCTTCAGAATCAAAAGTTTTCCCTCTGTGACAGATTCTTACCTAAACTCACCTGCTCTCCAGAAATAGCAGCAATAATGAGCCTGAAGTGAGGAGATGAAGAGCTGGCAACTGTCGAACATCCTGGCACCCTTTGGATGGCTCACTTGCGCATGAGGTACGAGGATGGCAGAGATCAAGAGAGTATTGCTTGGAAACAAGTTGATGATTGATGCTACTGGGTGGTTGGATGAATGGTTTAATTAATGAGTTAATCAGATCTTAAATTCTCTAAAGATGCCTGCAATAGAGATGAAGGCCATCCCTACAGCCAGGTTTTGGGCATGGTCCTTAATACAAACAGAGTGGTACCTCCTAGCTAGCAATATTGCTTCACTGAAGGTATCTGCTAAGCTTCTTGTTTCAGTCTCAGCCGTGTGATGTCTTACGAATACAGAAGCCTCTTGACAAGCATCATTTCTTTGCCTCCAGGAAAGGCACACACACACACACCTTCTGGGGTGACTGTAATCACTGGCTCCACCTTAAACCATAGGTGGATGCCGCACCCTCTGGTAACCAAAGTTGATAGCAACATGTCTTGTGCCGGACCTCAAGGGGAAATTTGGTGCCATAGAGATCCTTAGATCCTGCCTTTGCTCTTCAGTCGCTGCCGTGCAAGTTGACCTTGGCCTCCAAGCACATGGATTTTGGAATTGTTGCAGAGAAGGAGAACGTAAGTACTCTGACAGAGTGTGTGCAGCATCTTGCTGATGAAAATCTGTGTGAGGGGCTGCAGCTTCTCTCGAGCTCATGGAACCAGCACTCTGCAAAAGAAATCTGAATTGCAGGAGGAAAATGGCAGCTGAAAATCCCATCTGCAGTCTGTTCAGGCTTCGAAAAGCTGGATGTGATGTGCTCTTCCAGCAGCGCTGCAGTGGGACTAGAGGGCTCTGCTGACTGACACCAGCTGTGGGAGCTGTTGTGTGTCTCTAGGTGCAGCTGCAGGATAGGGATGAGAGGCTGGGACAGCTCAGAGACCTGCCCGAGATGATGGGGAAGCTGGCTGGCTCCAAACCAGATCTGTCAGACAGAATGGGCTTCAGTGAAGAGGAAAAACTGAAGGTAAAACAAATACCTGGGGAGTTGGAGAGAACTGAGCCATGAAGCCACATGAGACCAGTAGATCTGTGGTGGAAAACCTGGTGGGAAATGCCTCTTTCTAGGGGTAGAGTGTGTTGTGCTCAAATTCCCTGTTGGAACAGTGTGTTGGCCTCAGGATCCATGGCCTTTATAGTGTACTTTCTCTCTCCTAGATTTCCAAAGGCCTCATTGATCTCCAGATTGAGACAAACAAAATGAAGGAGCAGTACGAGACGGAGAACTTTGAACTGAAGAACATGGTATCCCAGCATTTGAAGTAGCTGGTTTCAGCTCTGCCAACGCCTTTATTCAGAACTGCAGTTTGTTGCACATCCATCTTTATTTTGCTTGGCATATTCTCCTAGCTTTAGCTACAGCAAGGGATTCCTCCTCAATGCCCAGAAACTCACATGAAACTCATCTCTCTTTAAGTCATAGTGTGTCCAGAAGCTGTTTGGCAAAATAAATACCCTGTGACTGCTGCTAATCTCTGCCACAGTCTAATTCTGCTGCCTCACCTCTGCAGATCCTGGCCCTGGAGACCCGTGTGCTGGAGCTGGAGCTCTGCAGTGAGAAGGTCAGTGGGGAGCGAGATGCCTTGCAGGAAAGCCTGCGTGCTCTGGAGACCAGCCGGAAGGAGCTGGCGGATGAGTACATCATTCTGAAAAGCAATTACCTAGCCC
The DNA here is from genome assembly GCA_028858755.1 of Ara ararauna. NCBI lineage: Eukaryota > Metazoa > Chordata > Aves > Psittaciformes > Psittacidae > Ara > Ara ararauna. Next base: position 19,069,463 of record CM054380.1, on the reverse strand, counting down.
TAGGCAAAGAGCTGGACCAGGAGGTGAGACACTGTTCACTCTAGTGCTCTCCAGTTCACCTGATCTACACACAGCTTGGCTTTGGGTTGTGTATCACAGCTTGGGTCCAGAATGGTTTGTCAGCTGTGAGCCAGCGGAGCTTGGGCATGGGTTTGTTTTCAGGCTCATGGAAGGTGATCACCTTCTCACAGGGCTTGCAGAACCCGCTCTGCTCGGCAGGGACAGTGCTGAGCCCACACTGACCTTGTGCTCATGCAGGCACCCCGCTGCCAGAGTCCTCCTCTCTTCACTCCGTCCCAGGGCCCGTCACCCGCAGTACCGAGGGGGTCACTGCGGGGCTGGTCTGGGTGCACGCTGCAGGTCCCTCCTGACTGCCAGCACGCTTTGTTTCCCTTTCCTTCTGCATGGCTTGAGCAGGCTGCACGTGAACTGCTTGTAGTCACTCTCATTTCAGACAGCCGCGGGAAGGGGCCTGGAGGTTTTTGGGGTCAGCAAGTTTAGAAAAACACTGAATATAAGCAAGTTTTCTGATTGCTCCTTAAAATATAGTAAATTTCCTGATGACTGTTAGTTTAGCAGTAATTAATGAAGTTATTTGGACTCAGATTTGTGTAATTCTTTGGCAAGAATAGCTGCTCCTCTCTCCCCTCCCTCTCCCCCTCCTGCTCTCTCCTTTTTGAATTGGATTGAATGACTGACACCCTCCTGCCTCCCTCCCCCAGCAGATAGTTTAGCTGCTTCAGCCAAATGACCTGGTTTCCCATGGTGGCCCTGTGCAGAGCTGTGATGGGAAGATGTGGGGCTGGGCCCAGACATGCTGGTTTTGGCAGTGTCTGGTTTGGTTTTATGGGGAGCTTTGCTCCGGGGAGCTCTGAGGATATGAGATCATCATCAACCCGTTGCAAATAAGCGAGTTAGTGACTCGTGAAGCTATCGCTTGTCTTCCGTAAGCTGAGAAATGGAGATGTCTTAGGAGGAGGCAAGCTCAGCTCTTGCAGGGGTGTGAACCTGCCCCCTAGTCCTGCCAGAGCACGAGGCAGCACGCGTGCAGCTGACTGCCAGCAAGGCAGCATGCTGCTGGGACACGGTACTGCCAGGCTCACCAGGGAACAGCTCAGCCTTCAGCAGTCTCAGCTGCTTCTTGTCCCCAAGGGGGTGCAATGTGTTTGTCAAAAATGGGATTTTGAGGTGGCTGATGTCTCTCAATGATGGGTTTAGCGAGTTAGCAGTAATAACACATGGGCTTCATATGGATCCTGGAATGTTTAAAGAGAGTGAAAGCACCTGGGTTCAGTCGCCCTGAAGAGGTGGTGGAGCAGGGTCTAGAAGCCAAAGGTGAATCCTTGATTGTAATCGGTAGACTGAGGGTTTTCCCCCAGTTTCTTGGCTCTGACTACCAGCTATCCCTGCCTGAAGCAAAAGAGGCTCCAACTTGGCAGGCTGGGACTTGTCACAGCATGGGCCTCTTGCTCATTATTTTCCCAGTGTGGACTTTCCCAAAGGAAATGGGAAAAGCAGCCTGTGGTTCTGCCCCCTCCCCTTCCCCAGCGCTCTTCGGGGGAGACAATGAACCTTTTACACATTCCCAATTACAAGTGCTACTTGTGACCTTGCCAATATGTTGTCATGGCTGCTTGGCGCAGCAGCAGCTCAGCGAGCTCATTCATGGTCCCTTGTACAGGAGCAGTGAGAGCCTCTGGATTGTCCCCAGTGCTCATTGTACAGCTCGATTCACACATCGTCCCGGGTGAAGGAGCAGGGAGCTGGCCTTGCCTGTCCCTGAGGAAGTGCCTTCCAGAAGATGCCAGCCAGGCACTTTGTGCCTGTTTTCTAACTCGTTGTAAATTCTTCCTTTTCAAGCCTTTGACCTTTCCTTGACTCTCCGTTTCCTCCTTCTCCTTTGTTCCACAGGCTCACGCCGTCTGTGGCGGTACAAAGTGAGGCTGTGGAGGGAACCCAACTGGCTGCGAACTGGTTCCATGACGGGGTTTTCCCTGGAGCCAGGCCAGCCTTGGGAGCACAGAGAAGGCAGCGATGCCCATTCCAAACCTGGGACTGCCTCTTTCTTTCTCCAGGCTGGCACTTCTGCGCCTGTGTGACCCCCTCTGATTGAATTGTCAGGGCAGGCAGCTGCAGCTGGATCATTTTCAGTTGGAGAACAAGCAGCCTGTCTCTGCATAGCTGTCAGTTTTCACAGCTGTATATCTCACCTCTTTGTCAGCCTCCTTTCTCCTCTCTCCCCCTCAGCCCACCCTGTGCTATCTTTTGATAAGCTATTCTCTCCACGGATGACTCAGATGACCTCTGTCTCCCATCCTCCCGATTCACTGCCATGGTAACAATTACTCAAGCTTGTCCCCAGTATAAACCCCATCAAAGCTTTGTTATCTACATAGAAACCCTCCCGTGAGACACGAATTCCCCCAGTGTTCCTTCCAGATCACCTGTAACAGAGCCTTTCTCATTCAGATCCTCTTTATCTTTTAGAAATGTGTCACTTTACACCAGCAGTACTTTGAATCTCACTGCCTACATGGTGCTGTGGGCTGGCTGCTGCTGGAGGGATGCATTCAAACAAAACTGGAATTAGCTGGGTGGCGTCAGCCTAGATGGATGGATGGATGGAGATTTGGTCCTTCTCTTACACATGGAGTCCAGCACTTTTCAAAGCCCTTGTGCGGAGAAAGATGTGGCTGAAGCACTGGGGAGCTGTGTGGAGGGTGCAGGGGTAGAGCGAGGACAGAGGATGGAGGTCAGGATGGAGGGGGGGTGGCAGAGCTGTGCTGGGTTGGCACTGTGCTGTGGATTTCAATGCCAGGATGAGATGGCCAGAGGGAGAAAGGTTCCATGTGAATAATCCTGATGCCTGGCAATGGTTGCTGGAGAGCGAGTCTTCATCAGGAACTTTAGCAGTAAGACAAGGGGAATGGGGTTAAACTGAAATAGGGGAGTTCAGGTTAGATATAAGGCAGAAGCTCTTCCCTGTGAGGGTGCTGAGGCACTGGCACAGGGTGCCCAGAGAAGCTGTGGCTGCCCCATCCCTGGCAATGTTCAAGGCCAGGTTGGATGGGGCTTGGAGCGACCTGATCTAGTGGAAGGTGTCCCTGCACATGGCAGGGGATTGGAACTGGATGATCTGAAGGTCGTTTCCAACCCAAACCATTCCATGATTCTATTAATCTATGATGGCACCCTGCATTTCCATGAGGATTAGAAAATCATTGGTATCTTTGGACATATAAGAGACAACTAAGAATAAAGCTTGCTTTCAGGAGGGGATGCAAGTGCTTGCCTTGTGCACACACCAAGAGCAGCAGGTATGTGCTGACCAGACACTGTGCAGAGCTGGAGAGGCAACATTTCAGAAGCTCTTTTCTTCTTGTTTGACGTGGCAGGTCATGAAGAATGAAGAGCTCAGCCGAGAGCTGCTTAACCTGGCCAATGCCAACCGCTCCCCTGCCATGACTGGTGAATCCTTTGCTGAGCTGAGAAGAGTGAGGACAACGGTGCATCACCTCTCCGCTCAGAAGGTGAACGTAATGACAGACCTCTCTGCCCCACCACCAGCTCCTTGAAGAACAAGGGTCTAACAGGCACCTTCTTTGGTCTCTTACTAAAACCAGCCAGAAGATGTTGCTGCCTCTGAACATGAGCAACAAAAACCGGAGAGAAACGTGAGTGTGGGGGGGGCTGGTGCCAGATCCTTGGGGAAGAAGAAGGGGAATTTATTCCAACTGTGGCTGGCACCTCCTGGTGCTAACCTGAATTTTGTTCAATGATGCCTTGATTGATTATAAGTTATTATTTTTTAAGCAGTGTGGTTGAAAAATGAGACTAGAATAATCTCATGCAGGCAGAAGCTGAGAGAGGGCAGTTGTGGTTCTCTCAGTGTCTCTGGCTAAACAGAGGCAGAGGTTTAGAAGCCAACAAGTGCAGAGGACACCTACTTCTTTTCTTCTTGCCAATACTTGAGAAAGATGGGGGTGATAAAGCACCCAAAGCTGAGAGCACAGAAATGCTCCCTGCCTCCTTCCCATCTGCAGCCCATGCAAAACCAGCTTGGGCTCTGCCACCAGCTCCTGCTTGGAATCTGACTCTCGGTGTGAGAATTTCCTCTGGGAGAGAAACACATGTGCCCTGTCTCCAGATCACACACAGCCTCTGCTGTCCTACAGAGCTGGTGACTCCCTGTGAAACCTGTCCTTTCCCCAGTATGTCACTGCTCAGCTGGAAGCTCTCCTCACTTCTTCCCCCTTCATGAATCCCTCTCTTAGCTCAGCTCTCTGTCTCATCTTCCTCTTTGTTTGTCCCTCAGTTGCTTGGAAACCAGGATCACATAAAAGTGGAGCTCGAAAAACTGAAGAAAACCTATGATTTGCAGCAACAGAAGATGGAAGAGAGAGTGTGAGTGTTTGAGGGCACATCCTTCTGTTTGGCTGGGCATTTATGGAGCTTGTTGCAGCTGAATTTGATCCTTGGGAACAGGAGAGGAGACAGCCTGCCTTTGGTGGGGTACAGGGTGGGAAATGGTGATTCACTCTTGGGAGAAGTGAGGCCTGGAAGCAAAACCTGATGTTTACAAGGCTCTTTAGGGGTTAACTGCCTGCTTAGAAGTGGGTTGTGTTTAAGTACTCAAGTGGCCTATGCAACTTTGAAAATCCACCTTCTGTGATGCACACAGCACTTGTGTGACAGCCCAGAGATGAACCCAGCCTCAGCCCTTGCCCCCACAGCTGTTCTTCTATTGACAGGCTGGGATGGGGTTGGTGTCCCAGCAAAGGCTGCCCCAGCAGGGACACTACAGAACTAGACCCTCTGACCGAGGAGGACAGTCACCTTGGCTGTGAGAGCTCTGTGGTTGCTGGCTGGCACACGTCTGGGGGCTGGCATCTGCTGCAGAGAGATTTCCGTCATCCTGTAGTGACTTCCTGCTCAAAACTGGCTCTATTGGACCTACAGAGAACTTTGGGGGCTTAAAATAAACACAGCTTCTTCCTGTGTGTCCAGGATGGCAATGGGGAAGGAGCTGCAGGAGGCAAAGTGCGTGACGGGGGACACCCAGCGCAAGCTGGCGGAGCAGTCAGTGGTAAGGGCAGGATTCCCTGCAGCCCCTGGCACCCCGGCTCCAGGACTGCATCTGCTCATCAGCTCCTCCTGGGCACTGTGAGCTTCTCCTGGAGCTAGCAGGGGGTGGATGTCTTGTATTGAAGTATTCCAACACATTTCCCTCTCTGGGAAGTTTGTCTTACCAAGGTGCTCCTCCCTGCACTGCTTCATACAATCATAGAATCCCCGACTGGTTTGGGTTGGAAGGGACCTTAAAGCCCATCCAGTTCCAACCCCCTGCCACAGGCAGGGACACCTTCCACTAGACCAGGTTGCTCCAAGCCCCATCCAACCTGGCCTTCAACACTGCCAGGGATGGGGCAGCCACAGCTTCTCTGGGCAACCTGTGCCAGCGCCTCAGCACCCTCACAGGGAAGAACTTCTGCCTAAGAGCTCATCTCAGTCTCCCCTCTGTCAGGTTAAAGCCATTCCCCCTTGCCCTGTCCCTACAGGGCCTTGTCCAAAGCCCCTCTCCAGCTTCCTTACAGCCCCTTCAGGCACTGGCAGATTCTCTAAGGTCTCCCCTTAAGAAGCCTTCTCTTCTCCAGGCTGAACCAGCCCAGCTCTCTCAGCCTGGCTCCAGAGCAGAGCTGCTCCAGCCCTCGCAGCATCTCCATGGCCTCCTCTGGGCTCGCTCCAACAGCTCCATGTCCCTCTTGTGTTGTTGTCCCAGAGCTGCATCAGGACTGCAGGGGGATTCTCCCCAGATCACAGCAGAGGGGGAGAACCCCCCCTCTCCACTTGCTGCTCATGCGTGTTTCCTTCTGCAGGGGTGCAGTGCTGGTGGAAGGTGCTGCTTGCCACAGGTGGTGGGAGGAATTTTGTTCACTGCTGTTTAGTAAGAGTTGGTGTAATCACAAGGCAGAGGGGGATTGTAAATGACAGCAGGTAGCAGGGGAATAGAGATCATGAACATTTCCAGTGGGATCTTGTGAAAATCCAGGTCCTTCCCAGCTCTAATGCAGCTTGATATTTGGCAATGAAGTCACCTATCTCTAATGGGGCTTCTTAGTGCCCCTTGTGTGGCCGGAGGAGGAGGACAGGGGTGAGCATGTTTGCTGTGCCTAGGTGCTGCTCAGCTCCCAGAGCCAGCTCCAAGAGGTGGAGGCAGAGAACTCGCAGCTGCAGCTCCGTCTGAAGGAGCTGAATGAGGAATATCGCTCCCGGCTGGCACAGTACATCAAGGACGTGGCGGTGGGTACTCCCAGCCCCAGGAGCTCTCCTTGCAGAGAATGCCTTTCTGTGCTGGCTGCCCTCTTCTTGCAGGCTGTTTCCCCTCCTTGCTGGCTGTGGGGCTTGGGGAGCCAATGCTTGCAGCTGGAAGGGGGCTCTGTTCCCTTGTCTTGGCCTGGGGGAGGAGATTCCAGCCACCCTCTATCCATCCCCCTAGTTAGCTGTAAGCAGGTTTTGGAGAGAGCTTCTGTGATGGGAGAAGGCTAGTACCAAAGAACACAGTGTGGTGATGGATCACGACACTCAGCAAAGGGATATTTACTGTTAAGAATAGTTTAATTCCCAACAGGGCCATGTTGAACCATGTCCTAGCTAGCAGAGAGAGTGGGAAAGAGAATGGACTAGAAATGGTAACTCTCAACACCAACTTGTGTTTCCCTAGGCAGGGATACAGTACAGTACAGTACAGATGTACATCTAGTACAGCACAGATGCTTCTCTGTCTTGGAGGGCCATGATGGAAGTTAATTAGTCTTTCCTGCTCTTTGAAAATGGAAGATATGCCTTATCCTCTGTGCTGTGAGCATATAAATGCCTGGAGCTTCTCTGTGGGAAATGGGTTACATGCCTTAGGGAATGACTCAATCACCTAGATGTCTTTCTCTATATGTTCAAAGGACTTCATGGACAGCAAATCCAGCAACATCACAGGACCTAGCAAAGCCCCAGCTGCTCATGCTCCCATGAAACGCTTTGTGGACAGCATGCTGAAGGACATCAGGGCTTCCTACAGGGCTCGGGAGGAGCAGCTAGCCAGAGCGGCACGTGGCTACAAGAAACGCATGAAGGACTTGGTCAAGAAGCATGAGAACCTGCTCATTGCTTACAGGTAGGACTAAGCCCCAGGGTCTGTGTTTCCTCTCTCTCTTCTGCTTGTTGCAAAGGCCCAAGTGGAAATGTCCTGAAAAACCCAGACCCGTGGTGGGGATGGAGGCAAACAGGGCTCCCAGGTGGAGCAGAGGATCTGGAATACATGTCGATCTCCCTGCTCTTGACAAGCCAGGAGCAAGGTGTTTCCAGCTGCACCTCAGAGCGCTCTGAACACATTGGAGCTGCTTTGCACATATGTTTCTCCTGTGTCAAATTTAGGGTGAGAAAGTGATTCCACGTTGGATGGTGTGGAAAGGCAGAGATACCACAAATAACTCCTGCCTCCCAGCCTGCTCCTGCAGTGCTCTCAGCTCTGCTCCACAGCTCTCAGCAGCTTGGGCTGTGGGAAGCAGCAGAAATTCTTGTGGCATAAAAGCCACAAATAGCTCTAGGACAAGCTCCCCTCAGAAACACTCCCAGGAATATTATGCATACTGCTGGGCTCTCCTGCATATCCTTTGCAGGGGAACTGGCTCTTGGTGGCCAGAAGCCAGCAGCTCCCAAGCAAATGGTACCTCCATCAGCAGCCGAAACACTCAGTGCTGTGACCTAACCAAAGCTACCAGGCACTAACCCCTCTGGTATGTTCCAGGCTCCAGCGAGAGCAGATCCGGTCCTTAGGCAGCACTGCTGCAGACTGTGGCCCTGCCGAGCTCCACTTTTCTATCACGGATCCAGAGCTGCTGACAAACACCACGAGGGAGCTAAACCGGCTGCGGGAGGATAAAGCAAAGCTGGAAATGCAGCTCCATGAGCTGCAGAAGGTGCTGGCTGCACTGCTGGCTTTCTGGGTGGGGGGAAGAGTCTCACACGCCAGGTTCAACCCCTTCCTTAGGCATTCTCTGAGAGTTTGCTGTGCCTGCGGCACAGGCAGGGGTAGTGCGTGCTCTCTTTCTCATTTTGGGAAAAGATGGAATGTTCAAGCAGTCCCCTCATTGCTTCAACCCTGCTGTGTAGGGGTGAGTTGTAGCTACCGGCTGGGCAACCCCATAGATGGGGGTTGCTGAGCGCTGGGAGGGCTGAGGAGTAGCTGACATTATGGGAGAGCTGCCAGGCCAGCAGACTCACTCCCTGCTAGAAGAAGAGGTGGGGAAGGGAGGGTGGGATGGGGCTTTCTGTTCTTGAATGCCTCTGCTAACTGATCAGGAGACCCCAGTCAGAAACCCAACAGTCACCTCCATGTCCTCCCACTGGGCCTGCTGGGCAGAGACATATCTCTCGAATTGCACAAAATGCATTTATTTAACAGTTCAGAGGATGTGAGACCTAAACCTTAAGAATCCACTGCACATCATTCCTTGCCAGGGCACTGGTGGCTGTTGGAGTGTGAGGCTACAATGTGCCACTCCCAAGTGGTGGGGTCTGTGGTGAGATTGCAATGGTTTAAAGCTTACGGGAATACTCTTCTTCCTTTGCCTTCAGAAAAGCCTGAAAGAAACCTCAGCCTTTCCACTGGCTCCTGAGCAGTAAGTGTTGTTTGTTTCTTGGGATATTTCTAATTCAGACTTCTCCTTGCTGTGTGGATTGAGAAGTCTTTACTGCTTCACTTGGAGATGGCAATAAACAGGGAGAAAGCGAGCTGACAGGGGCTCATCTGGGAAGAAAAGCCAGCTGTCACCTCAGTGCAGCGCTCCCTGCGGTGAAATGAGCTGGTCATTTGGGCCTTGGTCCAAGAAAGCTCTTAAGCTCATGTTTGATTTCATCATGGTTTTAGTCCCACTGATCTCCTTAGAAGCTGAAGTTAAACATACGCCCCAGTGCTTTGGTGGAACACAACCTGGGAAGGCAAGTGAAACACCACCAGTTTGGGCTGGTCTTGTTTCTTCTCCTTTCCAATGCAGAAGCTAGGCTGGATCCCTCCAGTGACCCTGTACTGATAATGCCCTGGCATCATGACATGCTCTTTATTTGCTCCTTTTTGATGGGTTTCATCCCCCTGCTCTGTTATTCAGTTGAAACTCTATCAATCAACTGTATCTGTGTAAAGGTGGAACAAAATGGTGAAGAAATCTGAGCTGGGATTTTTCAGCCTTTTAAAAGTTTGGTAGCCTAGAAAACATGTCAGGTATTTCACTAACTGGATGTCGGCACTGATTAGTCAGTGCCTAAGCTGGAGTCAATCAGAGAAGAGCTTGAGCCTTACCCAGGCTCTGCCGTGTTTTCCACACTGAAAAGTAGTTATAGTCCTTACAGCATCACAGAATCCCAGTCTGGTTTTGGTTGAAGGGACCTTAAAGCTCACCAAGTTCCAACCCCCTGCCACGGGCCCAGACACCTTCCACTAGACCAGGTTGCTCCAAGCCCCGTCCAACCTGGCCTTCAATACTGCCAGGAATGGGGCAGCCACAGCTTCTCTGGGCAACCTGTGCCAGCGCCTCAGCACCCTCACAGGGAAGAACTTCTGCCTAAGAGCTCATCTCAATCTCCCTCTGTCAGGTTAAAGCCATTTCCCCTTGTCCACCTGATATATTTGTTTTCTGTGTGCCAATGGGTTTATCCATGCTGTTACCTTGTTCCTTTAGCTGGTGCTACTGCAGCACTTCAGCTATAATTCCTGCTACTTCTCAATCAGTCAGCTGCGTGGCTTCACTGTTTATTGTTCCCTTTGCTTCTGCTCCCATGGAATCTCGGCCACGATTTCCTGTGTGCCTGGACTGGGAGGCTACAGCCACCAGAGGGAACTCGGGCAGTCGCAGCTCTGGAGCACAATGCATTCCTTCCTTCATACAACCTAAATTCCTCCAGCATCAGATGTGACCTGTATCTTGCTTATTCAGACAGGGACAGAAGAGGAAGAACTTTCCCACGCTGGGCTGCACAGACAGCTCAGCACCTATCATGCTCGGTGACCAGAACAAGTGGGTTTGTGCTCTGAAACATGAAAAGTGGCAGCATTTGGCATTGATCACTGTTTCCATCAAATTCAGTGTCAGGATAAGGACTCTTTCTGCACGGAGTGCTCTGATGTATGAGTGTTGATGTGCGCTTGGAACAAACCCAGCCATCGCAGTGAGGCATCCCAGATTGGCAGAAGGGCTGTGACTCTTGTGCCCAGGCATAGGGACAATGCTGCATGCCCTGAAATTTGGGGCATCAGGAGAAAAAAGGGTTCAGAGTACTGGCATTTATGGTTGGATGGGCATGAGTTGTGTCCAGTCCCTCAACAGAGCTGTGTGACCTACGGTTGGGCTGGATCTGAATGTCTAGACATGATTAAGTTCTGCTTTTCCCTCCTAGGCCACTGGATGAGGAGGGCTGGGCAGAGATCACAAAGCAGCTCCAGGAGTTCACACACACCACCCAGGTAAAGGCTGGAACAAAGCTTATGCCTAACCCACATGTCAAAGGTAGGCTGCCCCAGCCAGCTGCTGGGGCCAACACACTGCTCCTGCCTGGAGCAGGGGAGCTTTCCATAGAGCCTTGCTGTGGCTTTGGCCTCAGCCCAAGTGATGCTCTCAAGGCTGTACTGTCCCTGCTACTAGAAGAGCAGCCTTTACGTCTGCTCATTGCTAGACCGTATTGGTCCCTCCCGTGTTTCTAGCACAAGCATTAAGGCATCTGTACAACAAAACTGGGTCTGTGTTCAACCTGGTTCAAGTCTAGGCTCAATCTGAATCAGCCTGCCAGTGTGGTTTCCCCGGGCACAAGGATACTTGTGCCGCACTTGGGAATGGGCTGGCCAGCATGGGGAGGAAACTGAGGTGATGTGAGCAGACTTGTCTGAGGTGGGTATTGCTGTCTGGCAATGACGGCAGCAGTGGGAAGAAGAGTTGGTGCTGGGGTCCCTGCCACACTTGGGGAAAAGGGCTTTGGAAACCAAGCAGAGGTTTGTTTTTCTGAGGTAGACAAGGCTATAGATGTGCTCCCAGACCCCTTCCATGTCACCCACAGCAACCTAAGGAAGTGCTTCACCATTGTCTGGTTAGGTAAAGATGAACATCCAATTTGGGTGTATCTTTGTGGCCAAAAGAATGGAGATGCTGTGACTGAGAGGCACAGAACTGCACACGGAGCAGGTCCTGCTTCTGGCTCTGCTGCGCACCCTGGGAGTGAGCTCAGACAAACACCTCAGGTCCTCCTGGTGACACAGGAACAGTATGGTTACCTTGGGTGAGGTGGTCATCTACTGCCCAGAGACACTGCACACAAACAACTGGGGTTCCATCTAAAAGGGAAGGTCACTTCCCTTTGCAATGAACTACTGGTCTATTGGTGTGAAAGCTGTGTCTGTGTGCCAAATCCAGTGACCACTGCACCAGTTGTGAACCTTCTGGAGTAGGAAATCACGGCAGTGGTGTGGTGGCCCTGGCACCCAAGCCTGTGCTCCGGTGAGGGAGGGGAGCCCAGCTGATGATGCCTGCAGAAAGCTGCACTGTGATCACCAGGCTCCCTTCCCTGAGCACATCAGTTTGGGGTTGCTTCTGTAGCCTAATGATAAGTGGTGTTGGAGCCAATTGATGGGGAAGTGGTCATTCCCATCTCACAGAGTTTTCTCTATGGTTTTTGCCCCTCCAGAAGGATTTGGAGCAGGAGAGAAGCCAGCTGTTGACTCGGGCCATTGTGGCAGAAGAGCAGGTGTCAGAGCTGCAGGAATACATAGATAAGCATCTTGCAAGGTGAGAGGGTAGGATCCCCCTTCACACATTCTCTGCTTTGTGCTCCAAGTTTCTTTGTGCTCCAGAACAACAGCCACTGCTTTCCTACAGCACTGCCAGCAGGGCTGATGTCCCACAGCACATCCAGCTGTGCTGCAGTTGCCACCAGCCCTTCTTCTATAGGGCAGTGGGGCAGCACCTGGCCTTACCTGTGTGTTCACTCATCCTTTGGAGGAATCTTAGCTGGAAGCTAAGAGAAGCAATCCCTCTCTTAGCTGCAATCTTCCAGCATCCCCTAATGTACAGTCCTCTCTCACTTTGAGGCTCATCATGCCCCAAAGCAGAGAGAACAGCTGCTTGGGCAAGGAAGGGTGAGGAAAAGCAGAGCACATCTGCTGGAGCAATGGTCCAGCTGTGCCTGCTCTAACTTCACAGACTCGGTGCCTGCTGTGAACTCAGGTCAGACTCAAGGTCTGTTACCTGGCAAATGCCTCTTCCCTGGGAAAAGGCTGGTTTTGTATCTGCCAGGACTCAGCTCCCAGCAGGCTCAATGCCTGGGCTGGCTGCTCTGCATTAACTGACACTGTGTGTCCTCAGCAAACACAAGGTGCAGCATCCCTTTAAACAAACCACTCAGGATAGTGAATCCACAGGCAGCCATGGTGCTATTTCCCCACTGCAGGTACAAGCAGGAGATCCTCCAGCTGAGGAAGCCGCGTGTGCTCAGTGCTGGGGCAGCTGATACTCACTCACTGAGCAGAGCCAGGACTGTCAGACATGAACCATAGCTCTCCACCACGGCTCTTAGGAGCAGAAAGAGCAGCATTCCAAAGGAAAGAGCTTTCTGCTTTGTGGACTGGCCAGGGCGTGTATCCTTCCCTGGCTGAGAGCTGGGAGGCACAGAGAGAGCAACCACGTGGGTGTTCTGGGTCTCAAATTCACAGCACTAACATGAGACAAGACAACTGTGCGTCTGTCCTGACCCCTCAGCGGCAGGAATTCTGCTGTTCTCTGAGCACATCACGCCTGGGACACGGGGTCAGGTTCCCAGGCAGCTCTTACTGAAGGGCTCCAGGTTCCCTTTCCTATGATAACATTTCCCCTGGGTGAGACCTAGACTGGAGTCCAAGGGCTAACTCTGCTCCTGCCTTCACTCCCCTCTCAAAGGCCAGGGCTGGTTCGAGCCAGACTTTGGTCTAAGAGGCTAGAGAAAGGGGGTGAGCTGCTCTTTCATGGTGAGAAAGCCATTTTTTCCTGTTTCATTACATTCCATTTTCCTGGAAAACAGAATATTATACATGGTGAGCAGGACCAAACTGATCCCTCAGCGGGAGGGGAACTGGACAAACTTCCTCCTAAGCTGCCTCCAAAGGGTCAGCACAGCAAAGCCTGAGGCCAGGAGCAGCTCTGGCTCCAGGAGCACCCTGCAGCTCAAAGGCAAAGCAAAATTCTCAAGGGAAGAACCAACCAAACGTTTATTTTGAAAACTGAACTAGAAATAAGGTAGCAAATGTACAGAAAGAGGCACTGCAGGTTTAGCCCTTAAATCCTGCGATAATTCCAGGATTTCTAGGTCTGATTTTCCCCTCCCGTGCTTCCCCCAAACTGCCCATTCATTGGCAAACTGAGAGACTGCCACCCTGCAAGTCCCTGGGAAAAAGCCTGGCCAGGTAGCCCTGAGCTGAGCCCAAGGACTAGAAGGGCTCCAACGCTTAATGCCAGGCTTAAGGAGCCTGGTCTTAGACCCGGCTTCCCTCTGCACTGCTTTGCGCTGCTCGTCGCACCTCCTTCATGTCATATGCCCAGACTTGCTCCAGCCCCTGCCCAAGGGTGCTGGTGGGGGTCCAGGAGGGGAAGGGGAAGCGTCCAGCCACCACCCGGGCTTCGTCAGGGAGTTCTGCAAGGAGCTTGGTGGCCAGGGGAGGTTTCTGGGGAGAGACAGACAGCCATGTGGTGGCAGTGCCACCAGCGACCACAGGACAGCTTCTCAGGAGGGCTGGTGGGGCCAAACGACCCCTTCAAAACATAGGGTTCGTACCAGCCCTGTGCATGGCTGGGACTAGGATCAAATAACAAGAGACAAGACAAGAGGAAATGGCCTCAAGCTGCACCAGGGGAGGTTTAGACTGGATACTCGGAACAATTCCTTCCCCAAAAGGTGGTCAGGCATTGGAATAGGCTGCCCAGCGCAATGCTGGAGTCACCGTCCTTGGAGGTATTTAAAAGATGTGTAGATGTGGCACTTAGAGACACAGTTTAGTGGTGGCCTTGGCAGTGCTGCGGTAATGGTGGGATTTGATCTTAAAGGTCTTTTCCAACCTAAATGATTTTATGATTCTATAAATGCGGATGGTGCTGAGCACCAAACCACTCACAGAGCCTTATCTTTTAAAGTCTTTGCCACTGTCCCAGATTATCTCTCTTTCCTAAGAAAACCCTCCTTGGAGTTTGCTCTGAACAAGTTGGGGTGTGAGGGAGGGGAGGACTTACCACACTGGGGGCCAGGAACACGATCACATTGTGGCAATCAGAAAGGTTCACCTTCAAAGAGATGGAAAAGGGGAATGAAAGAAGCAACAAGCAGAGGGGGAAGGAGGAAACTGAGTGTCTCACCACCTTCTGACTGATCTTCTGAACCTCGGAAGAAGCAGAGATGCCCCACAACATGTGGGATGAGGATGTGCTGGTGTGCCTGGGAGCAGCACCTCCCGCAAGTGCCTGCCTCCAGCATCATCCCAGATCCACTTTCCCTGCTGGGTTTCTCTGGTCAGCTGCAGGCAACTTTAGGAGCACATCTCTGAAGGCCACCATGTGTCAGCAGCACCTCAGACCTCTCATCAAAGCTGCTCTGAGAAGGAGCACTGCTGCCTGCGGAACCAGCAGCCAGCCATGGGCTGCCCAGGCTGGCGTTCCCCTGGGAAGGAGGATGGTTTTCCACCTCTTGGGAGCAGCATGAGTTGAGGAAGGAGGAAGCAACCACCAGCAAACCCTGGCTGGGGCTGCAGACCAAGCCCTAGCGCTGGCCTGAGCACAGCCACACCTTGGGATGCTGTTACCTTCCACAAGTCTTTCTTCAGGAAGGAAACCTTCCCGTGGTAACCAGCCTTCCAGGCCCGGTAGTGGGAGAGACACAGGAGCCAGGGATTGAGCTCGTAGCCAACAGCTGGTCTCAGACCTTGCTTATAAGCCTCTAGCACCTGAGGAGAGACAAAGAGCTGCAACTAAAACGAACATCAGGGTTGAGTCTGGGGGACAGTTCAGGGGGCAGGGGCTATGCCCCAGCTCCACTCGCTCTGTCCTCCCAGGCAGGATGGCCTCAGTCCTTGGCACCTTCCTCCTGGAGTGCCTTCCCACCCTGCTCACTGCATGTGGTATCTTCTGTTGCCATCAAGGACCACCTAGGGCTGTCTAGGGTCCTCTAGGACCACCTAGAACAGTCCAAGGCTGTTTATGACCACCTAGGACTGTCTTGGACCACTAAGGCTTGTCTATGACCACCTAGGACTGTCTAGGGCCACCTAGGACCACCTGGAGCTTGTTCAGGGCTACCTAGGACTGTCTATGGCCACCTAGAGCTTGTCTAAGACCACCAGGACCACCTGGAGCTTGTCAAGGAGCGTCTAGGACCATCTAGGGACAGATAGCACTGTCTAGGGCTAGTCTAGGACCACATAGGGCCAGCTAGGACTGTCTAGGAGTTGCCTAGGGCCATCTAGGGCCACCCAGAAAGGCCATCAGAAGCCCAGCCGGGCACAGGGCAGCAGCCACTGGGGGGGGGGGGGGGGGGGGTGTCTCCCATCCACCCTCCTGCTGAGCACAGCCCCAGCCCCGTCCTCCCCGCACCCCCTTGCCCGCCCTTACAAGCCGTCCATCTCCTGATCCCAAATCCACCGTCTTCCCGGAGCGTCCCCGCAGCAGCGCCAGCGCGTTGGCCGCTTGCTGCGGGCCGGAGGGCTGGTAGGGCACCTGGGGAGAGGGGAGTCAGCGCCGGGGACACCGCGGGGGGGGCACGGGACTGGGGAGGGGGGGCACCGGCGGTACCTGCAGCCTTAGGGGCACCCGGCGAAAGCCGGGCATCAGCAGCACGGCCCAGGTAGCCCAAGCGGCCACCCCGGTGGCCACGGCCAGCTCCAGCAACGACCGCCCGCCCATCGGCCTCCCGCCCGCTCCGCGCCATGCCGCCTCCCCAGGCTCCCCCGGCTCCCCCGGCTCCATGGCGGGCGGAAGGGGCGGCTCCGCAGCTCCCGCCCGCCGCCGGGGCTGGGCCGGGGCTGCCCGCGCCGGGAGGGGGACGGGGCACGGGGCACGGACCTGCTCCGCACCGGCGGGTCTTTGTGTGCGGGGCGGGAGGAGCGGCGCCGCCTGTTGCGGCCGTGCAGGGCTGTGCGGGGCTGCGAGCAACCGGGCATGGACGGCCACGCGTGAACGTGTGCGGTTGTGCATGGTTGGCTGTGGCTGAGCGCTGCTGTGCGCGCTCCGTGCGGCGCTGTCCGTGTTTGAGCCCGGTGGTGTGGCGGCAGCCGCGGCTGTGCATGCGAGCACGGCTGTGTGCGGTTGTGCGTGGTTGTGAACAGTTGTGTGCGGTTGTGCATTGGTTGTGCGTTGTTGCTGTTGGCTGTGCATAGCTAGTCACAGTTGCGCGTGATTGTGAGCAGACTGGGGCAGCTGCGCGCTCCTGTGCATAGCTGCGCATGGTGATGTGTGCGGTTGTGAGCAGCTGTGTGGCTGTGCACGCTTTTGTGTGGTTGTACGTGGCTGTGCAGTCATTCACAGCTGTGAGCAGTTGTGTGCATGGCTGTTCACGGCTGTGTGTGCCACAGGCAGTGGGGTTCCTGCTGTGAGGGAGCCGCGACTGTGGGAAAATTCCAGGCTGTGGGATGCGGGGGGGCTGGGCACACAGCTCCTGAACACCCGCAATTAACCCCCCCCAGCCCAACCCCAACGTGGGAACAATGACGGCTCAGGAGGGCAGCGGCACACAAAGGGCAGCAGCTCGCAGCCTGCTCGGCCCTGCTATCACCTTCCTCCCGGGACTTCCTCGGGCCTCTGGGTCAGGGCTTCCGGGGGGTCCCCTCCAGCAGCTTATTGGGGTGCCCCCTGGCAGATGGGGATGACCCCAGGGGTCTGTGCCATGGCCGGTGGCACCCCACAGGGTGACCAGCCTCCTCCAGGGCTTTGGGACATCCATCACCGAGTACTTGTGGGCAGCCCCAGCTTTGGGATGGAGGGGAGTGGGTCTGGGGGCGCTTTTTACAGGGGCCTGTAGGGACAGGACAAGGGGGAATGGCTTTAACCTGACAGAGGGGAGATTGAGATGAGCTCTTAGGCAGAAGTTCTTCCCTGTGAGGGTGCTGAGGCACTGGCACAGGTTGCCCAGAGAAGCTGTGGCTGCCCCATCCCTGGCAGTCTTCAAGGCCAGGTTGGACGGGGCTTGGAGCAACGTGGTCTAGTGGAAGGTGTCCCTGCCCATGGCAGGGGGGTTGGAACCGGATGAGGTTTGAGGTCCCTTCCGACCAAAACCAGTCTGGGGTTCTATGATTGTGGAGCAGGATTCCCACCTCCCCAGCCCTGTGGAAGGCACCAGCCTCCCTGGAGACCCCCTTTGCCAATGAACCAGCACAGGCAGTGGCCAAGGGTTGAGCTGCCAAAGGCAAGCACATTTATCCGCACTGGTCTCACCTTTGTTTGCAGGAGCCAAATATTGCGCCCTTGGAATGAAGATGCACACGTATGCATGTGTGCTCTACCCTTATATCACACCATGCAGCTCAGGGTGCTTAATAACAACCAGACTCCATTAAACACAGCCCAGGAGCAACGATGCAGCTCCACTGGGGAGAAAATACCATCTGTAGGGACCAGAGATATTGCCCAGGGGTGTTCCCCCTCCATACACCGACGTGGCCGCAGCCAAATCGGGGGCCATAGGGATTGCTCTGATTTTCTGGTGGGGCCGGTTAAGTCTGAGGGTGAGCAGAAAATCCGGGGAAATAGGATCTGGGAGAAGAGGGGGCAGGGGCTGTGGAGGAGGAGGATGGTCTGTGTGGAGGAGCTGGTCCCTGGGGCAGCCCAAGGCCTCGCCGTGATGCTGCAAAGCAAATTAATTAAGGAAGCAATTCCCAGGCAGGGCTGAGCTCTCCCTGCTGGGCCCCTGGGACATGGTGAGGGGTGGGAGCATCCTGCTTCTGCCCCAGCCCGCAGTGTCCGCAGCATATCAGGGAACCGTGCGAGGGGACCATTGGGATGCATCACTGGAGCCAAAGAGCTTTTAATCCGCCTCTTTCCAGGGCAGCTTCCCCCCCCCCCGGCGGGGCCGCGGCGGCTGCAAAGAAGCCCCAACCACCAGGAATTTGTCACTATGCGCTGGGAAAGCTGCTTCCCAACAGCTGCTGGCAGCCGGACCCAGCAGGCGCAGGCGCAGGAGAGCCGGGGTGAGGGGCTTCGGGGCCCCCAGCATCCCTTCCAGCCAGAGGGATGCTGCTGGCTTGGCTTTGACCCGGCCAAACGGGGCGCTCAAAGCAGCCCTTTATGGTAGGCTTTGGGGCACACCTCCCCAAGGGGTGGAAGGGCTGGGGGGTATCAGTGTTATTGGGGCCCCCAGGCTCCTGCTTCTCTTGTTGCTGAGGGTCCTGCCCTCAAGTCCCTTCACTGCTGCCCAATGAGGACACCCAAACTGCCTCATCCTATCTGCTGTTGTGTTTTCCCCTAGCCCGAGGGCATCATCCTGACTCTTGGGTTATCTCTGAACCACAAGGGCATCATTATGACCCTGTGGGGCACCCCCAAGCCCCAAGGGCATCATTCTGATCCTATGGGGCTTCCCCTGGCTCCAGGGGATCATCCTGACTCTATGGGGTGTCCCTGAACACCAAGGGCATCATCCTCGTGCTGTGATGCATCTCTGGTCCCAGGAGCATCATCTGACCTTATGAGGCAATCCCAAACCCCAAGGGCAACATCCTGACCCTATGGGCCATCGCCCGGCCCCTGGGCATGAACCTGACACTATAGTGCACTCCCTGGTCCCAGGGACGTTACCTACCCTTATAGAGGATCTGTGAACCCCAAGGATATCATCCTGACCCTATGCGGCCCCCTCGGGTCCTAGGAGCATCCTCCTGCCCCATGCCGGCTCCTGGGTGCTGTGGGCAAAGCAGGCAGCATAGGCAGGGCAGGCAGGATGAACAGCATGAGCTGGATGGGCAGCACAGGCAGGGCAGGACTGGTCATCCCAGGGTGGCTGCGGGGGCCACAGGGGGGCCTCCCCTGCTGGCCTCCCCTTTGTGCCTCCCCTTTGTGCCCCTCGATTCACTGGTTTGGGCTTTCATCGGCAGCAGCCGGGGAGGAGGAGGGTGAAGGGGCAGGAGAGGGGGAGGAAGGGCTTGGGGGTTGGGGGGGATGGCGGGAAACGGCGCTGCCTTTGTGCGACAGAGCTGGGAACAGCGACGGGGGCACCTTGGCAGTGCCACCCCTCTGAGCCTTGCCATCCCAGCGCGGATACCCATCGGCAGCGTGACAGAAGGGCTCTATGTGTGTCCCCATGTCCAACACCTGCATCCCACAATGCGGCTGATCCCATGGGATGAGGACCCCCAGGCACCTCCCTGAGCACATTGCCATTTAGGGATGTGGTTTGGGGGTGCTGCCCTCCATGGTGTCCCCAAACTCCCCATAGCAGGGGGTGGGTTTGGAGCAGGTCTGACAGGTCCATCCCTGGGGATGCTGCATCCACCCTTGTCCAGGTGAGCAGGGGGATCCTTCCCTGTGCTCCCCTCAGCCCTTTGGCCATTGTCACTGCTCTCACCAAGCCCAGCTGTGCCCCGGCTGCCCCCCAGAGCCCCCCAGCTCCTGTCTGGTCCTCCCAAAGCAGCCCTGTCACAACGTGGTCCCCAGCACTTCCCCCTCACTGCACCACATTTTCCATCCTGCCAAGGAAATATTAACCAGGATGGAGTTTGGCTCATTGTGTTTTTACCCTCCGTGGCCAAGAGACTGAACAGGAATTTGGCTTGGCCAGGGCTGGCCTCTGCTTTCAGGGAATTGCTGGGACAAGCAGCCCTGGGGAGATGGGGATGATGGGGCTGCAGGGTGCAAGATGCTGCCACAGCATCCCTGAGCAGCAGGGAAGGGCTGTTATCCCCATCCTACAGTAGGGAAACTGAGGCACTGGCTGCCTGGATTCCCTGTGGGATGGTCCCATAGGAAGTGCTTGTGCCCTGGCTGGGGCCCAGCTGCGGGAAGTGAGAGCAGCCAACCCAATGTGACCCAGGGCAGAGGGCACCAAAAACAGCCCGAACCCCCCGCAGCGGTGAGCGAGGCACAGCACAGCCCTTTCCGCAGCAGCAGAACAAGCTGCTCTGGCCAAATAAACAGATTTGAAGCAAAACAGGAGATTCTGGTGCTGGGCAGATGATGCCGGATGCTCAGCACATTATATCCCATTCTTCAGCAGGGAGGAATGCACAGGATTGTGGCAGGGTCGGAGCAGCCGTGATTTACCCTCGATGTGTGTGGAGGATGCTGTGGGCAGCGCAATTCCCTTTGCACCTCATTTATTGCTTTTCCATCCCCATTTTCTCTCCTCCTCCACTGGGTTTCCCACTCCTTCCTCTTTCCCACTGCTTGCTCAGTTCCTGCCTGTTGCCAAAATCCAGGGGGATTCTGGCATCCTCAAGGGCCTGGCATGAAGCATCAGTCTCACCAGGGATGGATTCTGCCCTCGGGCCCAGCCTGGCCCAAAAATGAGCACCAGCCCTTTGTCAGGAAAGCATAAAATAAGCATCACATTCTTCTCTGGGGAAAACATGTGTTGTGCATCAAACCCACCACCACCTCACAGGCAGGATCATATCGCAAGCAGATCATTTTATACACGCACACATTTACATGTATATATTTGAACTCCAAAGCCCACAGCACTCATTGGAAATGGTTTCTTGGCAAGCAGAAGTGCATTGTAAACACCAAGGGCATCAAATGAAGACCAGCCAGGCCAAGTGCAACGTCCTGCACATGGGCCATGGCAATCCCCAGCACAAACACAGGCTGGGGTAGACCAGACGGAGCAGCCCTGAGGAGAAGGACTTGGGGATGCTGGTCAGTGAGCAGCTCCCCCTGACCCCCCGTGTGCTGGGCTGCATCCCTGGAGCATGAGCAGCAGTTAAGGGAAGGGATTCTCCCCCTCTGCTGTGCTCTGGGGAGACCCCCCCTGCAGTCCTGATCCAGCTCTGGGACAACAGCACAAGAGGGACGTGGAGCTGTTGGAGCGAGTCCAGAAGGGGCCACGGAGATGCTGTGAGGGCTGGAGCAGCTCTGATCTGGGTGCTCAGGGGCTGAGCTTTTCCAGCACTGAGCTCCTGTGGGCATCACTGCTGTGGAGGAAAGGTCCTGGCCAGGGTTCCTGTGCCCCGTCCCCGCTGGGGTCCTGTCCTCCTCTCCACCACCACACACAGCCCACAGGACCCCATGGAGGGGGGCAGCGGTGGGGCTGGGACACCAGCATGGTGCAGCCCAGCACAATGAGGCCTTGTGGCCAGTGACTCTGACGAGAATGAGCCCTGACAGTGGTTGCTTACCCCCCGGCATGGTGCCACCGCCAATACCCTGGGAGAGGAACCTCAAAATGACCCATCCCAGGGATGCAGCACTTAGAAACAGCAATATATCACTTTATGTAGGGAGATATATAAAGAGTAGGGCTGTTTCCAGGGCACAGTCAGTGGCTGGAGCTGACACATGGGGAGGCACAGGCCATCCTGCTCAGTTGCCTACAAACCAAGGAGACTCACACGTGTGCTCTACAAAGACAGTTTAGTTTATCAAAAAGGTCACACATTTGGTATCGTTATCACTGTAGTGCACATACAATGCCCCCCACCCCCACGGTCAAAACACTCCCCCTGGCTGGCAGGTTGTGACCCACCGGGATGACCTGGCAGCTGCCGCGAAGCCACGGTGGCAGGATGGGCAGCACGTCCCGGCCTGTCCCAACCTCTCTGCTCTCCCATGGCACCTTCCTGCATCGGTGCTTTGGTCCTGCACCAGCCTTCCTCCCCCCTCGCCATCCCCTCGCTTCCTTCAGCCTCGCTCCTCTTCCTCATTATCCACCCCATGGCCCCTGCCCATGCCCTCCACTGCAGGCAGGGTCAGGGCAAGGCTCACTGCCATCCTGCTCCCACTTCCACCCCTGACATTGCAAATCACCTCCTGGCCCTTCCACAACCCACTGTGGCACCCACTGCCATGGCCACCCATCACCGTGCCCTCCAGGGGGGGGCAGCAGACACCCCCATCATGCTGCACCCACAGCATCCCCTGAGCCTGCAGCACCCCGGTCCCCTGGGAGCCCCTAACCCCCTGCCCCACACCACGGCACCCCTCACCCAGGCAGGTCCCTGGGAAGACCCCTTCCCTTCCAGCAGGATTTTCCCGGGACCCCCAGCCCATTGGTGGATGCTGCTGGAGCCCAGCTGCACGGTGAGGACCAAATCACTGCTCCTCTCTGCAGGCACCATCCAACCCCAGGGATGCTCTCACTGCCTGCGGGACCCCCCAGCACCTGCGGGGCCGAGCTGTCCTCCCCCACCCAGAGCTGCTCAGTCCATGGGGAACTCGCAGGGGTTCTGGCGTGCACGCTGTGCCCCCTGGTAGATGCGCTGGAAGTCCCGGTACCGCGGCGCACAACTCAGCCAGGCCTCCCCAAAGTGCAGCCACCCCGTGAAGAGGAAGGTGCCGGGGCCCGGCCTGACGCCGCAGCGCAGCGGGGTGTGGATGCTGCCCACTGGCCGCCCCCCCACCTGGAACAGGGGGAACTTCTGGCGGTGGATGCGGGCGGCGCTCACCCCGATGATGGATTCCTGCAGCTCCACATCATTGGAAACGCTCCGGATGCTGCCGCGGATCACTGCGAGGGGAAGAGGGAAGGGTGTCAGCATGGCCCTGACCTTACCCCCATTCGTGTCCCCATCCTTGTCATGATTGCTGTAGCTTTTCCCACCCCTATCCCTGTCTCCATCTCCATCTGCATACCTGTTCCCATCCTCATTCCCACCATTCCCATTGCCATCCACCCCCATCTTTGTCCCAATCCACATAGCCTTCCCTGTCCCCATTCCCATCTCCATCCCCATGCTCATCCCTATCCTCATTCCCACCATTGCCATCCCCATTCCCATCTTCATTCCCACCATCTCCATCGACATCCATTCCCATCCTTGTCCCCATCCTTGTCCCAGTCGCCATAGACTTCTCTGTCCCCATTCCCATCTCCATCTCTATGCCTGTTCCCATTCCTGTCCTCATCCCCATCCCCATCTGGCAGCAGCATCTGTACTGATGCCCAGGCAGGGCAGGCCAGGGCCGCCTGGGGGAACTTCGGCCCCGCGTTTGAGTTTCCTCCCCTCCTGTGGGCTCCCAGCACCCGGGCGGGGGCTGCACTCACCAAAGTCACTAGTGCAAATGGCCATCAGGATCTCGGTGTCGTTGCACGGCCGGCAAGCGCCTGCAACGGCCAAGCACAGCCTGTCACCACCCACCACCGGTGACCGTCCCCTCCGCACGCACCGGGGGACACCCGGCAAGGGCAGCCGGGGCAGCCCGAGCCGGGGTGCGGGACACTCACCCTCCCCGGTGAGGCTGGCGGCGGGCAGCGCGGGGCGGGCCAGCCAGTCCCCCCGCAGCTCGTAGCGGAAGGCGGCGATGCGGCGGCTGATGTCGCGGTACGGGGTGGCCTGCAGGAACAGGGCCACCTTCTCCTGGGGCGCCCAGCTGAAGCAGCGCACGCGGGGCCGCGGCGCCTCGGGCAGCAGCAGCTCCAGCACCCCGTCCCGCTCCAGGTACAGCTGAGCCCCACGGAACGTGCCCGCGGGTTTGACGCAGGCGGTAACGTGCTGGGGGCTCCCGCCCGTGGCGGCGGCGGTGGCGGGGGGCAGGCGGGGAGCCAGGCGCAGGCGAAGGGCCCCGGTGGGGTACAGCCATTCCAGAGAGCCCTCGGCGCAGGGCAGGGAGAGCTGCTCCACGCTGCCCGCCTCCTGCGACAGCCCGCTGCGAGGCACAGCACCCTCGTCACCGGGACATGCCGGGTGATGGGGACCTCCAGCCCGTGTCCCCCCAGGTGATGGAGAGACCCCCAGCCCTTATCCCCCCAGCACTCCATGGGGCTGTGCAGGATGAACACAGGGAGGAATAGCACCAAACCCTCGATGCCACTGGCTGCAAGTGTAGCATTTGGGGGTGCTCGGCCCCACCGCCTCCCTGGGTAGGTGCCTGAGGGGGGGCCGCAGCAGCACACAGCCCCCCTTGCACCCAGAGTGGACTCCTCAGACACCCAAGCCACGGGACCCACAGCCTTGGGGTCACTTGCTCCTTGCACCCCCCAACTTTGGGGGATCCCCTGTGGGAGCTGGGGGGTTACCACCCCCCGTGGGATTCGGGCTTGTGTGGAATCCGTGCCCGAAGCCGCGTCTTGCCTGTTGAATATTTAGGGGAGGGGACACGCGGGAAAGCCCTGCCCGGAGACAGCCGTGGGGCTGCTTTGTCCCGGCCACGCTGCTGCCTGGTCTTCTGTCACACCCTTGCCCCCCACGGCCTCGCGTGGGGCTTGCGGCAGCCCCGGCCCTTTGTTCCGGAGCTCGGCGCCTTCCCCACAGCGGCCAGCGGCGCTCCTGGCCCTGCCGAGGGGCCCCAGGGGCCGCGGGGCTGCGATTCAGGGGGGAAGGGGCTGCGGGAAGGGTTCCCGGCTAGGCGAGCCCGGTCCCCGCACATCCCTGGGATGGGGAAACTGAGGCAAGCACAGATCCTAGCATCCAGCCCCGCAGGAGGTGGTGGCAGCCCCCGCACAGGGGGATGCTCCCGGGTGGGGGGCGGGCTGCGAGCCGGGCAGCGGAGTTTGCAGGGGGGATGCTGAGCCGGGGACCCGCGTGCGCCGCCGGTGCCGGTGCCGGTCCCTACCTGCCCCTCCAGCTGCACGGATCCGCCGAGGCGCAGCCGAGCGCCGCGCCCAGCCCGGCCAGGCACAGCGCTCGCAGCGCCCACATGGCCGCGGCCGCGGCGGCCCTGGGGCGGCCCGGCCCTGCCCGCGCTGCCCGCACCGGCGGCGGGCAGGGAGCGGGGAGCGGGGCCGACACCCCGCGCCGCGCCCCAAACTTTCGGCCAATGGCGGCTGCGGGGCGGGGCCGGACACCCCCCACCCCCCCGCATCTTCCCCCGCGCCCACCGCCTGGGGCACCGGCGGCGCCCGCACCGGCATCCCCGGACCTCCCCGCGGCTCCCGGCACCGGGGACACACCGGCGGGGTGAAGGGGAGGCCGGGGCTGAGCCTCGGGGCAGGGCTGGGGCTGCGTGGTGCTCCAGCCCAACTGTGCGCGCCGCAGGTCCTGCGGACCCCAGGCGACAGGCACCCCAGGCTATGTACAGCCCAACTATCGACAACCCGACTGTGCACACCCCCACTTATGTGCACCCCAAGCTATGTACAGCCCAGGTCATATGCACCCCAACTGATGCATGGCCAAGGCTACACACACCTCAGGCTATATACACCCCAGGCCATGCACACCCCAAGTTATGCACACCCTACACCATGCACACCTCAGGCCATGCGCACCCCAAGTTATGCACACCCTACGCCATGCACACCTCAGGCCATGCGCACCCCAAGTTATGCACACCCCATGCCATGCGCACCTCAGGCCATGCACACCTCAGGTTATGCACACCCCAGGCAACAGGAACTCCAGGCTATACACATCCCAACTATGCACACCCCAATTGTGCACACCTCAGGCTCTGTACACACCAAACCTGTACACACCCTGACTTTTGCACACCACAGGTTGCACACCCCAAAATCCAGCCCCCTGGTTTGTGTGCCACTACAGCTGTGCACCCCAAGACTTACACCCCAGCCTCCATACACACCCCCTGTAGCAGCAGCAGCACACCCCTCCCCACGGGACACCCTCAACCGGGGCCATGGAGACACATGGTGTGGGTCTGCCATGGGGCGTTCCGCACACCCGAACCCCCACTTCCAATCCCCCCCAACTTCTCTCAGGATTTTACACACACCCCCCAGCCGCTATTTTGCCAGCCCCACAATTAATTAAGTGTCCACCCAGTGACAGCCCGCCAAAACGTTTGAAATAAACAGGGAACAATTGGGATGGGATGATACAGGCCGGGAACAAAGTCCTGGCGAGAGGGTGGAGCTGAATGGAAATGAGGGATTGTAAATTTGGAGGGTGGAAAGAATGAGGGGAAGGGGGGAAGGGGAGGGGGCCGGGCGGCAGAGCGGGATTCACGGCCCTCCCGCCATGGCGCGACGCTGAAACAAGTCAGGCTGCTGGAATCCGTGGAAAATGAGGGGCCGGAGGGGCTGCGGGTTAAGGTGGAGCGGGGCGGGCGGGCGGTTCGGGGTGCTGGGGGTCTGCCGTGGGTGTCGGGGAGCGAGGGCCCGACTGCGGGTCACAGGGACCCCGGCACGGGGCGATGTGGCCCGGGGCCGGTTCCTGGGGCAGCAGGGCTGGGTGTGCTCCGGGCTTGGCATGGGATACAGGGACCCCATAAAGAGCCCCCACCGGCTGCCCGGGGTCGAGGTGGCACCGCAGTGAGTTGGCACCAGGCGCTGGTGTCCCCAGGCAGGGACCAAACTCAGACTGACTCCCACCGTCCCGTGGGGTCCCTCTGGAGGGGTTCCCTTGGGACACCCGAGGGTGCGGGGAGGCGGGACGCGGCCATTCGCAGGCTGGACCCCGGTGTCCATACGGGCATGCGGCGGTGAGCGTGCCCCAGCCCCACTGCAGCACCCCGAGGTGATTTTGCCCCCCTGAACCCCCTCCCCCAGCGCTGGAGGGGGGGAAACCCCCGATCCACCTTAACGCGGTGTTTGGGGAGGAACCTCGGCCCCAGCTGGACAAAGCCACCGTGGACACCCCTGGCGTGTCCATCCCGGGCCACCCCTGGCCTCGTGCACTGCCTTGGGGGGAGCCGGAGCACCCTCGGAGCAGCCGCTGGAGCTGGGGCTGAGCTGGGACGGGGCAAAGCCCCACCCCGTGGGGCAGAGCATCTCCGGGCTTCGCAGGAGCTGCCACCCCGTGTCCCCGCCGGCCGTATGCCTTTGTCCCCGCTGCCGGAGGGAGGGCTGCGGGGCCGTGGACCGGCTCTCCCCCTTGACCTGCCCGAGCAGGGTGTAGGAGACCCGGCAGCGGGTCCCGGGCCGCTCCGGTCACCGGTCCCTCCCCTGTCCGGTGCCCGGGACGCTCGATCCCGCAGTGCCCTCTTGTGACCACGGGCATTGCGGCCGCTGCTCCCGCCGCCCCTGGCGGGGACCCCTTCTGGCTGGACGCCCCGGGGTCTCAGGGTGATGGGGTGTCTGTGGCGGGACCCACGTCCCTCCGCGGGGCAGAGGATGAACTCATCCAATAGGACTTTCACGGATCCCCTGATGCGAGCCCAATCCTGGGCATGGACATCTCCCCTCAGACAAGGAGGCAGTTCCCCCCTACCCCGTGTTCCTGCCTTATATCCAAGCTAAATCCATCCTCTTCCAGCCTAAAGCTGTCACCCTTCTCCCATCTCTTTCATCCCTACCAGCCTCTCATACACTGACAGGCTCCAGAATGTCTTCTCCAAGATCACCCCCCCTGCCTTTCCGCCCCAAGAGGGACCTTCCAGCCCCAGCCATTCACATGGTCTCCTCTGGACCCACTCTGGCAGCTTCAGCTCTGCCTTGTGCTGGGACCCCAGCATTAAACGTGTACTCCCGGATGGAGTGTCTCTGACCGGTGGGGACCAAGGAGCCCTGGGTGTTCCTGTGCTGTGGGTGGGTGACAGCACAGGCAGGGCCCAGAGGCAAAAACCCTCCTGGAAAGGCAAAAAGGGGACTCGGGAGGAGCTGCTCAGAGGCTTCGAGCCCCCTTTTTGGGGTTCCCCATCCTCTGCATCCTGCTGCCTGGCCTCCCACAGCTGCGTGGGAGCTCAGCTGAGAGCCCAAAGGAGAAGCAGCTGTGCCAGGCACCCACTTCATCGTTCAAAAATAGCTGAGGAGCCTCACCTCAATGCCCAGCCTAGCATGAGGGCAATCAGGGATACCCCCAGCCCTTCCCCATGGAACCCGGGTGCTGAGCAGACTCCATGCCCCCCCACTAACCCTCAGTATCGGGACCCTGAGGCTGGTGTCCCTGAAGGCAGGCATGAGCTCTGGAGAGGCTGGAGAAGCTCGGGGAGGCTGTCAGGAGGGGAAACATGGGGTTAGGGTTCCTGTGACACGGCAAGGATGGGGTCCCCATGGCAATTCAGTAGTCCCCAAGGCAAAGAAGGGGTCCATATGTCAGGGCAAGGGTCCTCACAGCAAAAAGGTGATATCCATGGCAAGGAAGGAGTCCCCATGGCAAGATGGGAGTCCCTGCGGCAGGGCAAGGGGAGTCCACATGTCAAGCCAAGGGTCCCCACAGCATAAAGAGGATTCCCATGGCAAGGAGAGTGTCCCCATAGCAAGGCTTGTCCCCATCCCTTGTGGGCTAGTGGGGGACCACAGTAGTGGGAGCAGGTCCACACGGCAGGATGAGGCTCCCAGCAGCTGCAATGAGGGTGCTCACAGCTGAAAGAGGACCTCCACAGCGAGATGCAGGTCCTAACAGCAAAACAATGGTCCAGTGTGTACCCTGCCCTCACCAACCCTCCCCTGCATAGGGCCTGGGGGGTGTCAGATCCTTGGTGGGGAAGGTCCAGGGGCACTGAACCCTATGTAGGGCACTGGGGGGAGGGGTGGGCGGGCAGAGAGGCTGAGCCCTGGGTGTCCCTCGAGGGGCTGTGCCAGGGTGGTGACCCCAGGCTGGCCAAGCCATGAGGTCCCCATGGCAGCCCCCCTGCCAGCACCACCGCAAGGCCCCGCGCGTGCATCCTGCGGGGCGGCGAATGGAGCTGCCTATTGATTCACAGCCCGGGCTAAAAATAACTTTCAACTCTTCATCCCGAGCTGTGAAATCCCCCATTGCTAGGCGACGGGTTACCGGGAGACAGCCGGCGCTAGGCGACGGCGGTTGCCGCGGCGACAGCCCCCTCCCCGGCGCACTGCGGTCCAGCTTCCGTACCCCTGGGCCGGCTGACGGACCGGGGATGCTCGGCCCAGGGTCCTGTCGTCGTGGGGCTCTGACGGGAGTGAGGAGTGAGACCTGTCAGCACCCCCAGGGTGGTGGGGCTGCTGGACGGCCGATGGGGTGCTGGCAGTCTACATAAAGATGAGTTGTGGAGCAGTGGTGGCTCTTGGCTCTTGGCTGCTGACCCAGCCTGAGTGTGGGGATATTGGCCACCACCCTGCTGGTACCCGGAGGGGACAAACCCCATGGACCAGGGAGGCTCAAGGGTCCAGGTCTGCCACAATACAGAGTTGCCAGTAGCTGGAGGGTGAGCTGGGCCACCCCACTAGGTGCCCCATTATGTGGGTACCCCCACCCAGCTGTATCCCTCCACTTGGAACATGTGCATGAAGAATCCCCCATCCCAGGGGCTCCACCAGCAGCTGTGAACCTTCTTGGTACGAAAATGTGCCCAGGACATGGGGCCACCCTGACATGTCCCGCCTTGTGCCTGGAGCTGGCAGCAGTTAGTGACAACGGAGCTGTGCCAGGACCAAGAGGACAACAAGGACGCTCCGGTACCCAGCTGTCTCCCTGTGCCTGGGATCACTGGGATCACTCAGGGAGCTGGACCACCACCTGCTGCTCCTGCTCTGGGACACCCCACTTGATGGGGACAAGGGTTCACAAGGTGACGAACCTCCAGTTCCTTATGCAATGGGTAGAAGATGCATCACCAGGATGAGGACACTGACCCGCATGTCCCCACAGTCACTGAAGGGCACCTTTATCTGCATTGGTCACCCACTGGGCAGGGTGTGAGTGAGTGTGAGTGTATGTGCCCAGTCTCCTCCCCCAGGCTCCCTCCCGGCTGCCAGTGCGAAATCCGACCTGCCTTATAAATAATGGAGGCAGGAGCCGGGCGCTGGATCCAGGCAGCTCCATCAGCCTCCCCAGGGGCAGGGGAAGGGGCTAAATGTGGCAGCTAACCGGTCCCCTGCAGTCTGGGGAGCAGTGGTGAAGCTGGGCCCTGGCCTGGGGGTGCTGGGTGGGTGCTGAACTGTGGGGGTGGGAAATGGGGGGGCAGCAATTGGGCATCCCCCAGCTGCGGGCCTTGCTGCCAGCCACGACCTGGTCAGCTGAAGCCCCCCCATTCTCTGGGTGCCCGCAGCACCCCGGGCTGCTGGAGCTGCAGCCACCACCCCCGCTGTGCTCTGAGCGCTGTCAAGCAGGGCCAGAGCCGGCTGCCGGAGCGAGGGGTCTGCACCAGGATCTCTGGCTGCCAGCGCCCTGCTGGGGAGAGAGCCAAAGCAAGCATCCGTCTGTCCATCCAGCCTGCCAGCCACCCCTCCAGCCCTCCATTCACCCCTCCACCGGACCTCCATCTCTCCTTCCACCCCTCATCCCTCCATTCATCCCTCCATCCCTCCTCCATCCTTCCATCCCTCTATTGCTCCATCCACCCTTCCAGCAGACCTTCTTCCCTTCATCCCTTCCTCTTCTCCATCCCTTATCCCTTATTCCTCTCCCATCTATCCATTCTTCCCTTCATCCTCCCATCCCTCCATCCCAGCCTCCATCCATCCATCCCTCCCTCCATCCCCCCATCATCCCACCCCTGCATTCCCCCCCACTCTCTCCCCCTGCCTTCACACCCCGCTGCCAGCCCAGCCCTGCCTGCACCCCCCTGCATCTCTCACCGGTGGCCTCACCGCTCACCTCGCCGCTCCCGGTGCCGATGCCATCCCACCTCGATCCATTACCGCTCCCGACGACCGTGTCTCTTTAACAGCCTCCGCTGCTGACACGCGTGTGTGTGTGAACCGCGCGTGTGCGTGTGCAGCTCCGGCTCCCCGGGCTGGCGGGCAGGAGGGACCCCCCTTCTCCATCCTCCCCGGATCCGGCCCCATCCCACTCCCACCCCCCTCCCCGCTTATTTTTCCTGTTGTTCAGCGGGGCTGGGGCGGGGGCCGGGCAGGATCCGGCCCCTTTTCCAGCGGGGATTTGGAGGGGGAGAATTTTTCCCGGTTTTCTTCCCGGTGTTTTTTTTTCTCCTGCTACCGAGAGAGGACGGGCACAAGGCATGGCATGAGCTGCGGGAGACGGCGCTGGAGGTAAGAGCAGCCCGGGAAAACCCTTCACAACACAAAGCCGGTGCCGGTGCTGCTGAAACCGGCACCGACACCGGCACCGCATCCACCCCCCCGCCGCCGCATCCCGCATCATGGAGCTTCGTTATATAACGGCGGCGGTGCTGGCCCGGCCCCGGGTCTCCCGGTCCGGTAGCGCCCCCCCCCCCCACCCCCGGCCCCAGCTCCCGCCGGCTAACGGTAGCTCAACCGGGGATGGTGGTCTCTGTGACACCCCCCCTCAGTGATGCTGCATCACCCCCTCCCAGCGCCCTGGTTTGGGGACCGGGGGCATGATGGGGGTTGGGGGGTTAACATGGTGCCTCCCCCCCCCTATGGCCGGGCATCACCGGGTGGGCAACGGGGGGGGGCAGGGTGGGTAACGCGGGATGTTTTGGTGCTGGTGTGGGGGGTACATCGGTGTGGGGACTGTGTCACCCGGGTGTGGGGTTGCTGCTGCCCCCCCCTCCAGACTCCAAACTGCCCCTTGTCCTCCTTGGTGGCACCATGGGACAACTGGCACCCTCAGAGCTGCCACCCAACACCTTGGTGGGGCTTTTCTTGGGTGCAGGGTGACACAGGCCGGGGGGGGGGTATGACAACAGGGGCAGCCACCCCTGTCCCCAGGCCCATGGGATAGAGGAAGGGAAAGGTCCTTGCTGGGATGGGGCCAAGGGGGCTGAGCCCCACAGCAGGATCCCACAGAGTCCAGTGTGGGGCTGGAGACACCTCAGCAGCCAGGATGGGGGCAAGGGGTCTGGGCAGGTTGTTTGGGCAGGGGAGGGGAAGGGCATGAATGGAGGGGTCTGTGAGTAAGGCCAGCTGAGGCTGGGGGCCAGGCAGGCTGGGCCCCATGGAAGAGCTGGACCAGGCATAGATGGGGGAAACTGAGGCACGAGGTTGTGGCAGCAACAAGGAAGAGATTCCCATGGTCTCCATGGGTGCCATGGAGAGCTGGGCCGGGGCACCTCTGGCTCTTGGGCATATACGAGCACTTGTGGGACGTGGCAGTGCCCAGGCAGTAAAAGCTGGAGTGTGGTAATCCCTGCAGCAGGAATGCCCTGGGAAGAGGTTCTGCTCCATAGCCACCCTCTGCCCGGGGTACAGGGGCTATTGGGTCCCCTCCCCAGTACCCAGAGGGTCTTGGCACACAGCAGGATGGGAGCAGCAGGCGCAGAGCAAGCGCTGTGCCGTGCTGGCATCTCCCCTCCTCTGAAAGCTGGTTGCTGATTTCACTCCGGCTACCAGGAAGAGGGAGGGAGGTGGCTTTGGAGTGGGGAGGACTCGTTTGAGCATCCATTTTTAATGAGCTAGATATCTATTTTTCCCCGAGCTGGCTTCCCCCACATCGATCCTTCGCCATCCGCCGGGCCTGCTCCTCTCCCTGTGCCAGCAGCTCCCTGTGCAGTGGGGAGCAGCAGGATGAGCATCCCCAGCACTGGGAACCTCCTGCCTCCCCAGATCCTGCTCCTGGGGATGGAGGGACCCTCTCCTGGGCCATGTGGCACATGCGAGATGGCAGATGGAGGGAAAAGATCCCCTTGTCCCCTCTGGTGGGGTCACCTCCATGTTGAACATCCCACAGGGATGTGGTCACACTCCAGCCAGGAGAAGAGTGGCTGGAGTGGGATCACTTTGGGTTGAGGGGCTGGATCCTGCCTTCATGCTTTGCAGATTTGAGCTGTGCCTGGCTCAGACTCTGGCAGCTCCATGGCAAAACCACAGCACCATTTCCATACCTCAGTTTTCCAAGCCATCTCCAAGCCATGGCCTGTTGCTCCCCATCACTGCCTGTGCAGATGGAACAGTGCCTGGAGAAGGGAAAATGGGATTCTGGATGCGAGTGGGTGTCGATGGTGTGGGAGGGAGAAGGATAGAGCGCACGGGTGCGCAGGGCTCCCTCAGCAGCATCCCACCCACAGCCAACCTCTACCCACCCACAACGGGGACCATCCACACTTGTTCTGGGTGCTCCCAGTGTTGAGGGCTCAGGACATCAGAATCCCTTTCTCCAGGCTTTCTCCCTGTTGGAAGTGTGACCTGTGCCCAGCTGCTGGCTGGGGGAGCAGGATCAGGTTCGTGCTTTTGCTTCCAGGGTGCAGCTTTTTGGAGCCTGTGTTGGCATTTAGCACTCACAGCTGCCTGCAGCAAGGAGCTCTGGATGCCACAGCATCCCGTGAGCCTGGTGCTGCTGGCTCCATGCTGGAAAAGTGCTTGCCCACTTTTCCCCAACCCCAGCTCCTGGCCAGACTCCTGAGCCCCAGGGCAGAGGGCATTGCTGCTTGCATGGTTGGTTCCTTCTCTGGAGGGATGAAGGGGGTTGAAGAAGAAACTCAAGTCCCAGCAGTGCCCAAGGGGACATCTGTGTCCTGGGAAGAGAGGGCTCAGTGGCAGCCATGGGCCACGGTCTCTGTTCTCCTTGTGGGATCTTGCATTTTTGTTCACCCCTTTTCTGGGCCCAAGAGAGACAAAGAGAAGGGCTGTAAGACACTCGGTGCTGTCTGTTGAGCTCTGGCTGGGTTTGTAGTGAGGGAAGGCCAGGCTGGGCAGGAGCTGACACAAGAGGAGTTGTTCCCTCTTCCCCTGTCCTCAGTTGGTGGGGAACCAGGCAAAGCTTGGTTAAAGCACAAGCAGCCTCCCATGATGCTGAGAGCCGGGACCTCCAGAGGAGGCTGAGGTCCAGCTCTGCCCTGGTCTGTGCATCCTGTGCTCTGCTTGGGCAAGGGGTTCCTCCTGAGGGGATGCGGGGCTGCCTGAGATAGGGAGGGAGGTCAGGGCTTGATGTCTTGGGAGATTTGGATCTTAGCAGAGAAGATAAATGCTGTTGCTGGAAGGGCTTGTGGCAGCTGCAGCAAGGAAGTTTTGCCTGGCCAGGCTCGGGGGGATGGAGCTCTGCCTCCTCCCTGCAGCTTCCCATGCTGTGGGCTTGGGTGCAGGAGCTGTGTCTCCTGATGCTCCTGGACATGAGCTGTTCTCTCGGCCAAGTAGAATGTGGTGGCACCGGAGCAGAGCTTGGCTTGGGCACCTCAGCCAGCATTTGCCCACCTCCCTGGGCATAGGGCTGGCCCCACAGAACCTGGCTCCAGGTCTTGCTGTTAAGAAAGCTGTGGGACCTGGGGCAGAGCAGTGCTGGGGATGCCTGGTTGTGACAGCTCCACTGCCTGGCCATGAGCTGCCTGAGACTCCGCAATGGATTCACCAGCCAGCCCACCACTGATGGCAGCATCCAACTGGAATGGGACACTAATCAGTTGTTTTCCTGGCCTCTTTGTCCAAGGTGAGATACCCTTTCTGGTGTTATTGGGAGCCAACAAGGTAGCAGGAAAGCTGCTCTCAGCTCTCCAGACTCCCTAGGAGTTCTCAGGGTAATCTCAGGAAGGAGTTTCCTGGCTCCCATCACACAAATGACAGGTCTCCAGGGCCATACAGAGCAGCAAGTTCTCTCCCCACCACGAATTCCTGGCTTGTGCAGTGGGGGAATAGGTAGAACCAAGTTTGGAGCTGTGCTCTGAGCCTCTCTGCCAGCTGACTTGTGTGAGAGCTGAGCCCTGGATTGCAGATCCACCTCTGCACACACAAATACAACGTCTCTCTTCCCAAACACAGCCGCTGCTCCTCCATCTCCAGGGGAACCAGTGGCTCCTCAGGGCCTTCTGTAGTTCCTTCACATTCCTGGAGTGATCCAGGTCCTCTGAGGCGACTTGGCCTTGGAGGCCAATGGTCATACACCCACTACTCACAGCACGGGCAGTGGTCTGACTTGGTGGATAAGAGCAGGAGGCAGCTTTCAGCCCACTGAACGCTGCTGGGGAAGGCAGTCTTTGTAGTGAGATGTCTTTATTACTACCATGCACTTTGGCCTGCAGGTTCAGCCCTCCAAAGCAAGATCCTGCCTGGCATTCTGCTGGTTGGGATGTTGTGTAGAGCTGAGGGAGTCCTGGGAAGCTGTTCCCCGCAAGAGTGCTGGACAAAAGCCTTGCCACAGCACCACATCTCGGGTGTGTTTTCTCTGCCTGTAGATCAACTTGATTTGCTGCATTAGTAAAAATAGATGGGCTAATGAATTCAGCTGATGCAACCCTCTGTGTGTGTGTGCGTGCATGCGCTTCTCTCTGTTTGTGTGTGGATGTGTGCATTTATGTGTGCAGCTGAATAACAAGGCTCACATCAGGTGCATCCGCCAGCTACTGGGCTCTGGCGGGGTGATTGTGTGTGTGTGTGAATATATGTGTGTGTGTGTGCGCGTGTGTGTGTGCAGGAAGCCATGAGTGATGGCTGCTTGCTGCCGAGCAGCTCTGTCACCGAAGCAGTGGCTCTACAGAAAGAATCTTGCAGCAGGTTTGGATTCTGGCAGGGCAATAGCAAGCCTTCGCGGTAAGAGAGAGGACTGCAGGGACCTGCTGGTGCCATAGCGAGGATCTCGCAGGGACCTGCAGGGCAATGGTGGATCCTCACAGGGACCTGGTGGGGAATGGCGAATCCTCTCAGGGGGCCGCTGGGGAGGAGAGGTCCTGCACGGACACGTTAGCTGGGAGCCCTAGTAGGGTGACGCGGCCCCGAGGCACAGTACAGCTGTCCACGGTACTGAAAGCGGCCGCTGTCCGCGGTGCTGAACTCGGCCCGGCCGCTGTCGGTGGTGCTGAACCGCTCCTCCCAGCCAGCTGGGCAGACCGCTTCACGTTCTCTGACCAGTCGGTCTCATCTTCCACAGCGCAGGGTCTCCCAGCGAACACCCGCACAGGGGTGGCACGAATAGGGTGAGTGATTATCCTGCCTCTCTCTTGAGGCCCTCGTTCCTCTTCAATGCTACACGGAGATGGTAAACTCACCAACAGCTTGGACAATCACTGTCTTCCCAGCAGCTTTCATCCTATTCTTCCCAGCATCTTCATTGTCTGTGTAACGTTTGTAGTGACAGGCTCTTCGACCCTCTTCTTTCTTCTCTCTTCCTGCGTCAAATCCGCCCCCCACCACTGCACCATTGCTCATTGTGGATGACAAAACCCTATGAATGGAGTGACTTCTGTGGCAATGACGTTTTCTGTGAAATGTGCACCCTGGAGTGAATTCAGAAGACTAAAAGACTTTGCCCTTTGCTTTTGTCAGGGTTCCTCCCACTGTGGATTGGGAGCTGGCACACCACTGTTGGCAGGTGCTTCCCCCATGAGCTGTGGCCTGTGAGAGCTGCGGGGGGCATCTTGGGGGGACTTGCAAAGCTGGGTCCTTCCTGTGGGATCCCAGAGTAAAGATGGTTGTACCAAGTGCTGACCTATCCTGATGATGTTGTGGTTGGCCCAGTCATGCAACCTGCAAACAGTGAGTTATGGGGTGAGGAAGAGAGGCCAAATCTCTGCTCTCCTGCAGCTTTGGGGTGATCAAAAAGCATATGGACCAAAAGCTCATGGAAATGCCTGAACATCAGATGGGCTCCGTACTGACATCTCTAAGGCAGACAGTTTTGAATTTCCCTCTCCCTCTGCTGTCTCAGTGGGTTGGAGGGAGGTCCTGGGCCAGGGCAGAATGTGTGCTAGGCATCCCAGCATAGAGCAGCTCTGATCTCCATGGGGTGTGGTACTTACGCTTTGTACATTGGAGTGATGTGGCCTCAGCCCCAGGGTGCAGGAACCTGGGGCTGCAAGCAAGGGCTTTCCTGCAGCAGTAGAGGGCAGATCCCAGCACTGCTCCATGGTGTCAGAGACAGAGGAGAGAGTGACTACCAGAGCCACTCTCCACCTCCCAGACCACCTTCTCCAGGCTGGGGTACTCCCCCCAAGCACAGTCCTACTCCTTTTGGGATAGTAGGAATCCCCAGAACCTTGCCTGCCCATTTGCCTGGCCATGTACAGCCTTTCCCAGGCTCCCACCACTGCTGATTGAGCCTGCCTGTGCCCAGAAGCCCTGAATCCCTGTCTGTCTTTCTATTTGAAGTGACTTCCCAGCTCACTCACAGTTGAGGGTTTCTGTGAGTCAGACAGGCAGCCCCAGTGCCTGGGGCAGGGGGACCTGGCTCAGCTTTCCAAGGCAGGACTGGGAAAGCTGCTGAATCCACTCAGCTCCCCCCTGAGCCCGGCCTCAGGGATCAGCCGAGGTCTGAGCTGGTTGGAACCATTGCCAACACCTCCCACTGGCTGCATTTCAGACCGGCGACTTGTCAGCATCTGTCTCCTCCCATGAATGTCCCCCTGGGCTCCCAAGGCTCCGGGCTGCCCCTGTGCCACCACCTGCCCTGTCCCCTGGGGACAACCAGCGTGCTGAACGGTTCTGGTTGTGGGCTCCATGCTGGAGTGACAGCCTTCCCGTGCCGCCTGGTAATTATCTGTTTGGATTTGTGCTGTGTGGCTGTGTTAGACACCCTGATGCATGTTCTCTTTGCTTCTCTAATTGCTGCCAAGCACTGAGCTGCTGGTTTTAAGTTTCTTCCTTTTTTCCCCTCCTCTTCTGCTTTCAAGAGAATTTAGCACATGTCCAAGCATCAGAGGCCCCACTCTTCTGTTGGGCAGAGCGAGCAGAGGCAGTAGAGGCTGCATCTGAGTGGGGAGCGGCGCCAGACTGTCTGCACAGGGCCGGGCTCATCCCCAGAGGCCACCAGGCCGGACTGTCTGCCACTCACACCAACGGAGAGGCTTCAGCAGCTCCCGCCAGCCCTGCCCCACAGTCCTGTCCTGATATCCCCAGGAGATGCCATGTCCCACACATCCCATGGGGTTTTCTGGCTGTGCCAGCAGTTCCACAGTGCCTTTTGGGTGCCTGGTCCCTGCCCCGGCTGACCCAGGAGGGCTGTGAGGGTGCTGTGAGGTTGAAAGTGATGGGCTGGGGGCAGCAGGGATCCAGGCTGCACCCCACTTAGGAGCCAGCCCCCCAGACTGAATGGAGCATCCAGAGTGCTCATAGACCTGGGCTATGAGCATCACTGCCTGGAACTCTCCTCCCTCAGTGCGCCTCCATCAGGGCCTGGCCATCTCCATCCCAAATCAAGTGGTTAAAATTATACTCTCACTTTTAGCTTGGTCCGGGGAAAGCTGGTAATGGAAGGAGTCCTCAGGTCACATAAGACACATCCGGATGATGTGCCAGCCATCCCTCGGGACTTGGGAACCATGTTCCAGTCTCCTGGTCCCTGGGCTGGAAGCCACGATTGCTGCGCTTCAGCTCTTCCTCAGGCACCAGCTGGGGCAGGAGGGGGGGGGGGGCAAGCCCCCATCAATTATTCACCTCTGTATTTATAGAGGGCAATGTGTTGAATAATGGATGGTGGGTGCAGGGGGCGCTGGAAGCCGGGCACTGCCACTGCAATATTTATTGGCCTGCTTTGCTGGAGCCGCCTGACTGCCGCGGGGCTCAGCAGGGCTATGGCAAGCATGGGCTCACTGCCCAGTGCTTGGCTGGCACAGTGAGCATGGGCAGCTCTGCCACCACCACTGCCTGCTCTGCCCTCCACAGAGATGCTCCGAGGGCTGGAGCAGCTCTGCTCTGGAGCCAGGCTGAGAGAGCTGGGCTGGTTCAGCCTGGAGAAGAGAAGGTCCCTTAAGGGGAGACCTTAGAGCAGCTTCCAGTGCCTAAACGGGCTACAGGAAACCTTGAGAGGAGATTTGGACAAGGGCCTGTAGGGACAGAACAAGGGGGAATGGCTTTAACCTGAGAGAGGGGAGATTGAGATGAGCTCTTAGGCAGAAGTTCTTCCCTGTGAGGGTGCTGAGGCGCTGACACAGGTTGCCAAGAGAAGCTGTGGCTCCTCCATCCCTGGCAGTGTTGAAGGCCAGGCTGGATGGGGCTTGGAGCAACCTGGTCTAGTGGAAGGTGTCCCTGCCTGTGGCAGGGGTTTGGAACTGGATGAGCTTTAAGGTCCCTTCAACCCAAACTATTCCATGATTCTATGATCCTGCTCCATCTGCCATTGGTTGCTGGATCCCAGGCTCTGAGAGGGATGAGAATGTCTGAGGATAAATCCCCATCCACCCCCATTATGGGGGACACCAGGGCCATGTAGCTTCCTGGAGGACCCAACTTGTTGCCCAGCAGCCCTGCACTGTCTGGTCCCCTGTGCCACTCTGCACAGGGACCTACAAGGTCTCCCTCCTTGTTGGTGCCATGATGTCTCCCAGCCCTGCTCATTCTTCCTGGCTGCTCTCCCTGGCAGACGAGCAGCCTCTCAGCCCTCATCCCTGTGTTGCAGAGAGACCTGTAGAAGATGTCGAACCCGAGAAACAGCGACACCAAGCCCCCATGTTTGCCCCGAAATGGACTGGTGAAGATCCCCACACAACCCAACGGCCTCGGCTCAGCCAGCATCACCAAAGGCACCCCCGCTGTCAAAAACCGCCTGTGCCAGCCTTCCTCCGTGCCTGCCATCCTCAGCCCAGCCTTAGCGCACCGCAGCGACCTGCCCATCCCCAGCCTGGCCTCCCCTCTCTCCTTGGCCACTCTGGCCGGTGTCTCCTCCCCTCCCGGCGCTTCCTTGGTGGGACTGAACACGAGCGAAGGCTCGGAGCAGCCCTCTCCGGAGCGGCTGCCCGGCTCGCCCTCAGAGAGGCAGCTGGCGGTGGATGAGAAGATCCTCAACCGCTTGTTCTGGTACTTTTCAGCGTGCGAGAAGTGCGTGCTGGCTCAGGTGTGCAAGGCATGGCGGCGGGTGCTCTACCAGCCCAAGTTCTGGGTGGGCTTGACGCCCGTCCTGCACACCAAAGAGCTCTACAATGTCCTGCCTGGTGGCGAGAAGGAGTTTGTCAGCCTGCAGGGCTTCGCCGTCCGCGGCTTCGACGGCTTCTGCCTCGTGGGTGTCTCTGACCTGGACATTTGTGAGTTCATTGACAACTACCCCCTCTCCAAGAAGGGGGTCAAGTCCATGAGCCTTAAGAGGTCGACCATCACGGATGCAGGGTTGGAGGTAGGTGGCCCTGGTGTGGTGACCAGGGCAGCTGAGATGTGGCAATGGTGGGTCCTTCCAGTGGCCCTGGGGACACATGCGTTGACAGAGCTTTCACCAGCCACAGACATGGAGCAGGAAGGTGTCATGGCCATCACATCCACAGCAGTATTGCAAGCAGGCAGCACTGGGAGTCCCTGCATGTGGTCAGGGCAGTGGGGTGGGCTGCAGCCTGTGTTGTGGTCGCAGGCACGGGGTGAGGATGCTTTCACGGACAGTTCATCCCTGCTGCTCACTGATGCTTCCTGCACATGCTGCTGGGAAAGCAAAGCCAGATGAGGTGGCCATGACACTGGGTGATGGATGTGGCAGTGGGCGATGAGCTGGATGCTGGGGACAGTGACATCCCTGCTCGCTGGCTGTGGGGAGGTCATGCGGGCAGGGGGCTGTGGGTCAGGTGGAGATGGGGCAACTCATGGTCCTGCACAGAGCCAAGCAATGTCCCCACAGAGGTCCCCTGCTCTGCACCATGGCCTAACACAGCACCAGCTGCTCCGTGGCCACATCCTACCCAAGCATTTCCCATGCTGGGAGTGGGATTAATCCTGCCCCTGTCTACAGCACCATGTACAGAACAGGGGCAGCGGCCAGGGATCCCTGCCTGTCTCCTCCCATTCCCCACCAATGCTGGCATAGAATCAGAATAGTTTGGGTTGGTAGGGACCTTCAAAGGTCATTTAGTCCAACCCCCCATGTCGTAGAGCAGGACACTGCTCCGGCACCAGGGCAGTCCCATGGCAAAGGCTGGACCCAGTCAAGGCTGGTGGCAGTGGAAAGGCTCAAAGGGAGCCAGGGTTGTGCAGGGTGGCAGCAGTGCACAGCATGCCCTGACACTCTGCCCTTTGCAGGTGATGCTGGAGCAGATGCAAGGTGTGGTGCGGCTGGAGCTGTCGGGCTGCAATGACTTCACGGAGGCCGGGCTGTGGTCCAGCCTCAATGCCCGCATCACGGCGCTGAGCGTCAGCGACTGCATCAACGTGGCCGACGACGCCATAGCCGCCATCTCGCAGCTCCTGCCCAACCTCACCGAGCTCAACCTGCAAGCCTACCACGTCACGGACACAGCGCTCGCCTACTTCACCGCCAAGCAAGGCTACACCACCCACACTCTGCGCCTCAACTCCTGCTGGGAGATCACCAACCACGGCGTGGTCAACATGGTCCACAGCCTGCCCAACCTGAGCGTCCTCAGCCTCTCAGGCTGCTCCAAGGTGACTGATGATGGCGTGGAACTGGTGGCTGAGAACCTGCGGAAGCTGCGCAGCCTCGACCTCTCTTGGTGCCCTCGTATCACTGACATGGCCCTGGAGTATATCGCCTGTGACCTGCACAAGCTGGAGGAGCTGGTGCTTGACAGGTATGGGGCTGTGCTGACCTGTACTGTGCCGTGCCAACCTTTGCCATGCTGTGCCCCATCAAACCATGCCATGCTGCGTCATGCTGAGCCATGCCACGCCAAGCCGAGCCATGCTGTGCCATGTCAAGCCATGTCATGCCATGCTGCTCATGTTGAGCCATGCTAAGCCATGCTGTGCCATGCTGGAAGCAATGGCTGCAGCGTGGGGGCCATGGAAAGGGGAGACCCACGGGGGCCATGGTTGGGAGACACCCACGGGTGCCCTGTTCCCGACCAGCCCTGTCACCCTGTGTCCCGCCAGGTGCGTGCGGATCACTGACACCGGCCTCAGCTACCTGTCCACCATGTCGTCCCTGCGGAGCCTCTACCTGCGCTGGTGCTGCCAGGTAGGTGGGGGACAAGGCTGTGCCCGTCCTGGCTGGCATGGTGGGGAGGACAGAGTGGCTGGCACTGGCCTGGAGACAGGACATGAGTTCAGGGTGGGT
The DNA here is from genome assembly GCA_028858755.1 of Ara ararauna. NCBI lineage: Eukaryota > Metazoa > Chordata > Aves > Psittaciformes > Psittacidae > Ara > Ara ararauna. The sequence continues at coordinate 19,027,690 of CM054380.1, read as the reverse complement.
ACCCTGCACCAGCTGGGGCCCCCATGACTTGGTGCTGGGAAGTGGGGTTCTCCTGTGAGCTCAGCAGGACCCAGCACCCAGCTCCTTACCTCCTGCCCCAGCATCCCACACCCTGTTCAGGCTCCCTGCTGCAGCACCCAGCATCCTGCCCCAGCACTGCTGAGCCCCCATGGTGGCCACCCCCAAGGTGGCCACCCGCGATTTGTCCCCCCCCAAGGTGGCCACCCGCCATTTGTCCCCCTCGTTCCCAGTCTGTTTTCTTTTCCAGGTGCAGGATTTTGGCCTGAAGCATCTTCTGAGCATGGGCAGCCTGCGTCTCCTCTCTCTGGCTGGTGAGATTCTTTCCCATGCTGCCCTGGGAATGGGGTGGCCAGGATCCCATGGGGCTGGGGAGACACTGGATACGGGGACAGGGACAGCCTTGGGATAGCCTGGGGGACAGCCAGCATCCTCCTGGGCATCCTCCCTGGGGATGGGTCCACAAACGGGTTTTTGGGGTACTGGTTTATTCAGGTGCTGGTGTTTTGGGAGTGACAGTGCACGTTATCCCCTTGCAGGCTGCCCCTTGCTGACCACCACGGGGCTTTCGGGGCTGGTGCAGCTGCAGGAGCTGGAGGAGCTGGAGCTCACCAACTGCCCCGGAGCCACCCCGGAGCTCTTCAAGTACTTCTCCCAGCACCTCCCGTGCTGCATGGTGATCGAGTAGTGCTGGCCCCGGCCGCCCCGCTTCCGCTGCCGCCCCATCTGACATCACCCACCCCCTTTTCTTTCCGTTTGTTTGGGGATGCAAAAGACACTGTCGAATACAACCGACCCCGGACATCCCCCGCATTGACACCCCGAGGGACGCAGGGCTCCGGGGGCACATGGGGACAGCATCACCCCTTGCCAGAGACCCCCCGGGCACCCTGTAAATTCCCCCCACACTGCCGACATCACCCGTCCTCCACCCAGTGTCCTGCCAATCCCTTCTGGACAGACGAATGGACATCATGGAAACCCAAAGTGGGAAGGCAACAGTGGTGTGACCCCCTCTGGCCGCATCCTGCTCTCCCTCTGCCCCAGCACCAAATGGGTGCGTGGCCTCGCCGCCAAGGATGCTCCTGGGGACCAAAGGATGCTCCCGAGGAGGATGCTTATTTTTGGCACCCATGGGTGGTGGTGGAGGCTGGATGGGTCCCCTCGCATTCCCGGAGCAGGTCACTGAGCCACACCCCCCTCGTGCTGCGTGTCCCCCCTGAGCCCCCAGTCCTGCACTTGGGGTGCCCAGTGCTTTCTCCTGTTGAATAGGATGTTTCTCTGCGCCCGCCCGCTGCCCTCGCATGCTCGCTTGCTTCAGTCTTGTGCTACAGCAGGCTCTGGGGTACCCGGGGGGACGGTGACAAGTGGCAGCCTCCACTTGGCTCTTCCATACGGCTTCAACGCGGCCAGGTCCTGCCTCCAGATTCTCCTGGTCCCCTCCTCACCTTGGGAACACTGCTGCACCCTGGTTCATGTGGGGTTGGTGGGGTGACATCGACACCGACGAGTGACCCATCCAGCTGGGATGGCGCATCCAGGGGACCGGGGCCAGCTCTGAGCCACCACGGGGACACCCGCAGCACGGAGCGGAGGTGGGAGGCGGCACTTGGGACACACTGCCACCACCACCAGCTGGAAAGCCATCACCCAACGCCGGCGGCAAGCGAGGGACAGAGGATGAGCCGAGCACGGGCACGGGGCTGGGGTGACCACGGGGACCTGGTGCGGGACGGGGCTCGGTGGCCGTCCCTGCTGCCACACCGGCTGCCTGCACGGACATGGACATGGGCACGGGCACGGACACGGACACGCTTTCGGTTTGTTTTGCCTTTGTACCGGCCGGGAAGGAACTGCTGCACCAACCACCGCCTCCGCCCCCTCCTTTGTCCAAAATGTCCCTTTCTGGCCCCAAAATGGTGCAAGGATCCTCGTGGCCTTGGAATAGGGTTTCGGGGGCGTGTGGAGCCGCCGGGGCTGTGCGGCAGGGAGCAGCCTGCAAGCCCAAAACCCACCAGTGCCCGTGGGACACGGGTGTGAGGGGCTGGGGACAGGGCTGTGGCACACGGAGGGTCCCCCCACCCCTTCAGGAGACAGCAGCAGTTGGGGGGTGTCGTCAGCCCTGCGCACCCCCACGAATCCAGATCCCCAGAACAGGCACAGTGCTGGGGCTGGGGTGTCCCCATAACCCCCTCTGCAGCCCCCCATGGCAGTGCACCTACATACCCCCCCCTCCCCCTTGCACCCTCAACCCCTGCACACAAACCCGTCAGTGTAGCCCTGTAACTCCCTGTATATTACCCTCCCATGTACCCCTGAACCCTAGTGTACCTCCATACCCCAGAGCACCTCCAAACCCTCCAAGCAGCCCCACACCTCAGTGCAAGTCCATATCCCCCCAGTGTATCCCTGCATCCCCAATGTACCCCATATCCCCCTGACACCCTCATCCCCCTCCGTGTACCCACACCCCAATGCACTCCATATCCCCCCGACACCCCCGTTTTCCCCCTGCACTCCCACACCCAATTCATCCCATATCCCCCCAGCACCCCCATTCCCCCATTGCACTCTCACCCCAACGCACCCCATACCCTCCTGACACCCCCGTTCTCCCCACAGCCCCCTGACATGGGCCACACCCCGTTCTCCCCATATGTCCCCCTGGCACCCCCATACCCCTCAGCACCCCCACTTCCCCCCCGCACCCCCCGCCCCGCCGCGCCCCGTCCCGCGTCGGGGGGGGCAGGGTCCGACTTAGGGGCGGGGCTTGGGACGGAGCGCGCGCGCCGCCCCGGCGGAAAGGGGCGTGGCCGGCGCGCGCTCTTCCGTGTCGGCGGCGGCGTCTGCTGGGGCCGAGCGCGGGGTACGGCCCCGGGGAGCGCTGAGGGCACTGAGCGGGGCCTGAGGAGCCCTTGAGGTGGCTGTGGGTCAGGAGCGGGCTCTGAGGAGGGGGAGTGTGGGCTCTGGGGAGCTGGGCGGCGGGAGGGTGCAGTGCCAGGGCAGCGGCTCGGCCTGGCTCGGGGGGTCGGTTTGTGGTGGCCTTCGGGCATCCCAGAGCAGCGGCCCAGCGCCCTGGCTCGCTCCGGTGCCCGAGGGGAGCTGCTGACCCCTCTGGTAGGAAGCAGGGTGAGCCCCTCTGCCTCCTGCAGGGGTCTGGGGCACAAGGAAGGCCTCATGGAGATGGCTGCGGGCTCATCGCACCCAACCTCCTGCTGGAGACTCCACTCACCTTCAGCCCCGTCGCCATCCTGTAGTGTCACCAACAGCGCTTGAAGTAAGGAGGGACCAAAGAACCCTGGAGGGGTTTCAAGAACTCTGGGAGGGAGCTACAGAAGGCAGCAGGAGGAGAAGCCCAGTGTGGGGCCGTATCTCTGTCCCCACAGGTCTCAACCGGGCTTTAGCCTCTTACCTGCTGTTGATGTGGCTACAAAAAGCGGTGGTTGGAGCTGCCTGGTCCTGCCAGGAGGCACGGGAGCCGAGCCTGTCCCTTCCCAGCTCTGGCTGAGGTGGAGCAGGGCAGCCGTGCGAGCGTGAATGCAGCCAGCGAGGACACGAGCCTCCGAGCCAGCTCCTGGAGAGGGGAGTGTGCCCCAAGGACAGCCATGGAGAAGATGGCCAGGGTCACCACGGCACTGGGGGGCAATGCCCTGACAGGACGGACCATGTTCTGTCACCTGGACGCCCCTGCCAATGCCATCAGCGTGTGCCGCGATGCCGCCCAGGTGGTGGTGGCTGGCCGCAACATCTTCAAGATCTACTCCATCGAGGAGGAGCAGTTTGTGGAGAAGCTGAACCTCCGCGTCGGCCGCAAACCCTCCCTGAACTTCAGCTGTGCCGACGTGGTGTGGCACCAGATGGATGAGAACCTGCTGGCTACCGCTGCCACCAATGGCGTGGTGGTCACCTGGAACCTGGGCAAGCCGTCCCGCAACAAGCAGGACCAGCTCTTCACCGAGCACAAGCGTACCGTCAACAAGGTCTGCTTCCACCCCACCGAGGTCTACATGCTCCTCAGCGGCTCCCAGGATGGCTACATGAAGTGCTTCGACCTGCGCAAGAAGGACTCTGTCAGCACCTTCTCTGGTAGGAACATGGGCTGTTATTTGCCCCCTTACTCTGTTGAGAGGCAGAGGTTGTGTCTTTGCCCTTTCCCTGTGCCCATGGGAGGCTTTGCTTAGGGGTGGATGTCTGGAGCAGGCAGGAGGAGCTTTTTGGTGGGTTTTTTCAGCCTTCCAGTGCCTAAAGGGGCTAGAAGAAACCTGGAGAGGGGCTTTGGACAAGGGCCTGTAGGGACAGGACAAGGGGGAATGGCTTTAACCTGACAGAGGGGAGACGGAGATGAGCTCTTGCGCAGAAGTTGTTCCCTGTGAGGGTGCTGAGGCACTGGCACAGGTTGCCCAGAGAAGCTGTGGCTGCCCCATCCCTGGCAGTGTTGAAGGCCAGGTTGGATGGGGCTTGGAGCAACCTGGTCTAGTGGAAGGTGTCCCTGCCTGTGACAGGGGGTTGGAACTGGATGAGCTTTAAGATCCCTTCCAGCCCAACCCATTCCATGATTCTGACAGTTTTGGCTGCTCAGTGGGCTGGCTCTGCAGGGAGGCTGAAGGTGGCCGCCTCACTCCCTGCTTCCTCTCCTCCCTGGGCTGGGGATCCCCATGGCTCTTCTGGTAGGGTTTTTCACCTTGCTGAAGCGTGTCCCACCACACCTCACCCTCTGTCCCCGCTCAGGCCAGTCGGAGAGCGTGCGGGATGTGCAGTTCAGCATCCGGGACTACTTCACCTTTGCTGCCACTTTCGAGAACGGGAACGTGCAGCTGTGGGACATCCGCCGGCCCGACCGCTACGAGAGGATGTTCACAGCCCACAATGGACCTGTCTTCTGCTGTGACTGGCACCCAGAGGACAGGTCTGTGTGGGGCTGGGCTCTGCCAGCTCCCTGGCTTCAGCACAGGCGAGGGAGGCCCTAAAAATGGGGTTGGGGGAAAAGCAGGGTCTCTTGATACCCTGGCCCCTTGTGTCAGGGGCTGGGCTGTTGCTGGATGATGGGAGCAATGATTGCTTTGAGGATTTGGGGGCGGTGTTGGGGTGTTTTGGCTTTGTTTTTTGACAAATTGGGGGCCTCAGAATGGTTGGGAATAGCAAGCTGCTGGTTTGCCCCCACGCCAGGGCAGGCTCTTGCTTGGGTGCTGGGTTTGGGGAGAGCACTGCGTGGCTGCTCTGGGACATGGCTTCCTTGTGGTTGATCAGGCCTTACTTGTGTCTGATCGTGTTTTCCTCCTGCCTTTGCCTGGAGGCAGTTGGAGGAAGTGTGTGGAAATAGCTATTGTGGGATGTGGGTCCCTCCTTGCTCCCCGTCAGGCAGCGCTGTGACTCCTCATGAGCTTAGAGAGGCCCTGAAGTCTGTTCATACTGGGCCTTTTCCCTGTATGCTGGCACTGGCAGGTGGAAACCAAGGGTAGAGGGAACTGCTCTCTCTGGGAGCCCTTCAAATGAGCGTGGCTCGAAGATGCAGGGCCTTAAATGAAGCCAGGAAGGAGAGGTGTTGCCTGACCTGGTTGGTGGAGAGTGGAGGTGTTAGGGCAGCACATGAGAGGAACACTCCCTTGGCATATCTGTGTTGTGAGCATTCCTGTGCCACTGTGGGAAAGAGGAGATGAACAAGCACAGATCCTGGCCCAAGCTGGTGTCTAACCATCTTTCCTCCATCTTTCTCCAGGGGCTGGCTAGCAACAGGCGGCCGGGATAAGATGGTGAAGGTGTGGGACATGAACACCACGCGGGCGAAAGAGATCTACTGTGTGCAGACCATAGCTTCGGTGGCGCGGGTGAAGTGGCGCCCCGAGTGCAAACACCACATCGCCACGTGCTCCATGATGGTGGACCACAACATCTACGTCTGGGACGTGCGGCGGCCCTTCATCCCCTCTGCCATGTTTGAGGAGCACAAGGACGTCACCACGGGCATCGTGTGGCGTCACCTCCACGACCCATACTTCCTGCTGTCGGGCTCTAAGGACAGCACCCTCTACCAGCACATATTCAAGGATGCCAGCCAGCCCATTGACAGGGCCAACCCTGAGGGGCTATGCTACAGCCTCTACGGGGACCTGGCCTTTGCCGCCAAGGAGAGCCTCATCTCCTCCGACTCCAACCGCAAGCCCTACATTGGCGACCGGCGGCACCCCATCTTCTTCAAGCGCAAGCTGGACCCCACGGAGCAGTTTGAGTACATCTCCTCCTCCAGCGCCCTCAGCGTCTTTGAGACAGACGTGGAGAGCGGCAGCATGGACTGGTTTGTGCACACAGCCAAGCAGTACGCGCTGGCTGGCCGGCCCCTGCCAGAGCTCTGCGACCACAATGCCAAGGTGGCCAAGGGCTTGGACCGCAACCAGGTGAGGCCAGGGCTGCAGGCATTCCATTGGGACCAGGGCTGGTGCTGAGGTTGAAGGGTGCTCAACCCGAGCTGGGTGGCAGCTCTGTGACCTCTGCCTGGCACCAAACCCGTCGCCTACAACAAGCGTAGATTATTGGGGGGCTCAGAATATTGAGCCCCCCAAGAGCCTGTCCAGCTTTAGATGGGCTGATGGTGGGAGTTTGCCATCAGGTATGTGGCTACACAGGGTTTGTAACTTGTCAGGGTCTAGCTGCAGCTCTCTCATGCAGGTGGCTCAAACGTGGACAATGCTACGCATTATCTACTCCAGCCTTGGCACCGTGTCATCCACGAACCTCAACCACAGCATGGGGAAAGGCAGCACCACTCTCCCGCTCATGAACAGGTAAGAGGGGGACTGGAGCTGCAGCCAGCCCTGGGATGGCAGCAGGGACACTCTCCCCAGCCTCAGGTCGTGTTGGTTTGCAGGTTGGCATCATGTGAATGCAGCCCATTCTCCATGTGGGAGTGAGAAGTGATGACCAGCCCAGGCCTGAGCCCTGCAGCCTTGTGCTCTGCTCCCTGTCCTCCTTAAACAAAGCTTGGAGCTGTGGTGGGGTGTGGGGCTGAAATCAGCTTTGTGGTTACTTCATTAGTGACCGTGTCAGGGCTGGGGATGGAGAAACTCTGTCTCACTGCTGTCATGGAGATGCTGTCTTCTGCCTTGCAAAGGGAGAGGACAGCTCTGTGAGCTGCTCTCTGGCATGGAGAGCACCACTGTGGGCTGATGAAGCAGGAAGACTTGTTTTTCTTCATGATGACATAAAAGTGAGGGATGAGGATTCCATGTTAGCTGTCAGACCTTGCAGGGCTGGGTTCCCAGGGTGAGTAGCAAATCCTCAAGTAACATCAAAGGAAACGCTCTCCTTGGCCCAGCCCTGCATCCAGCAGGTTCCTGTCTGTCCCTGATTTCAACACTGCAGGCAGCAAGCTGAAGAGCTCAGCTGTCCTTCAACCCCATTCCCTTCCATGATTGAGCGAGTCCAGAAGAGGCCACAGAGATGCTGCGAGGGCTGGAGCAGCTCTGCTCTGGAGCCAGGCTGAGAGAGCTGGGCTGGTTCAGCCTGGAGAGGAGAAGGCTCCGTAAGGGGAGACCTTAGAGCAGCTCCAGTGCCTGAAGGGGCTACAAGAAAGCTGGAGAGGGGCTTTGGACAAGGGCCTGTAGGGACAGGACAAGGGGGAATGGCTTTAACCTGACAGAGGGGAGATTGAGATGAGCTCTTAGGCAGAAGTTCTTCCCTGTGAGGGTGCTGAGCCCAGAGAAGCTGTGGCTGCCCCATCCCTGGCAGTGTTGAAGGCTAGGTTGGACGGGGCTTGGAGCAGCCTGGTCTAGTGGAAGGTGTCCCTGCCTGTGGCAGGGGTTTGGAACTGCATGAGCTTTAAGGTCTCTTCAACCCAAGCCATTCCATGATTCCTTCTCCGTGTCTGTGAAGGTAGGGAGCAGTGGTGCTTTGCAAACAGCAAAGCATTTTGTAGCAAGGCAGCTCTTGAACCTGCCTCTGAGGTGAAGGTAAATGTTAACAGAGGGAGTTAAGAACCTGTGCTGAGCTCACAAATCTTCAGGAAGATGCCAAGTGGGGCAGCTGACTTCTGTGCTCTTGGGGAAATTGCACTATCTTGGGTTTCACCATTCAACTTGCAACTGGAGACCTCTATCCAGGCTGTTTGCTGGCTAGAGCAGAAGCTGTGAACTTCTGTGACTGAAATTGGGCTTCTTTCCCAGCTTTAACCTGAAGGATATCCCCTCTGGGCTGGGCAGCGAGTCAAGACTGGACCGTAGCAAAGGAGAAAGCCGCTCAGAAAACATCCTCATGGATTCCTCCTCCACCCTGATGAACAATGAGGGTAACGTTCATGGGCAGGGGCAGTCCAGGTCCTACAGCTCTTCCCTCCTTAGCTGTAGATGTACGATAAACCAGTGAATTTACCCTGCATATTGTAGGGCTTGGACTTGCTGCAGCCCCCACATGCAGCATGTGAGCCCGGAGTGCTGCAGACAGACAATTTGCCCCTGTGATCCCTGTGGTGGTGGCTGCTGAGCCAGGAACACAACCACAGTGTGGAGCTCGGACACAGCTGTGCACATGGGGCAGGACACGAGGGAGCATGCTTTTGACAAGGGCTTATAGGGACAGGACAAGGGGGAATGGCTTTAACCTGGCAGAGGGGAGACTGAGATGAGCTCTTAGGCAGAAGTTCTTCCCTGTGAGGGTGCTGAGGCACTGGCGGAAGTTGCCCAGAGAAGCTGTGGCTGCCCCATCCCTGGAAGTGGGGTTGGAACTGGATGAGCTTTAAGGTCCCTTCCAACACAAACCGTTTGGTGATTCTGTGATCCAGCCAAGTGTCCAAGGAGGGAATGAGCTGATTTCTCTCTCCCTCATCACACAGACAATGAGGAGACGGAGGGCAGTGATGTCCCTGCAGACTACCTGCTGGGAGATGTGGAGGCAGATGAGGATGACCTGTATATGATGGATCATGAGAACCCACACGGTGAGTTCACAGCGGGTGCTGGGAGGTGTTCCCTGAACCAGGCAGGGAACTGGCCTTCCCTTCTCATTCCTAAAACTCCTTGCAGCTGAAGAGCAGGAATACAGCCTTCCCCAGGAAGCTTTTCCCCTGCGCCATGAGATCGTGGACAACCCGTCAGCCTTGGACCACCTGCAGGACAAGGCTGACTCCCCTCATGTCAGCGGCAACGAGGCCGAGACGGTGTCGCTGACCCCTGTGGAGTCCTTCTCCCTCATCTCCATTTCCCACTCGCTGTATGAGAACCGCCTGCCCTCAGACTTCTTCAACCCCATTGTGCGGGACACACTCCTCTTCTACGCCGAGCAGGGGGACGTGCAGACGGCCGTGTCCGTCCTCATCGTGCTGGGGGATCGCATCCGCAGGGAGATCGATGAGCAGACACAGGTAGATCCTGGGACTCCCCTTCCTGGCTGTGTAGAACTGAGCCTTCCCTTCCAGGGAAATTGGTGTGATTGTGAGATGACACTGTGATGGGATCCAGGGGTGGTGTTTCCAATGGGATGGGATCCTGTCTGGCCTCTGGGCACCTCCCTTCTCCTCCAGGCTGGCTCTGACCTTGAGGGGGCAGCTTCAGGACTCCAGCAGGGACCCAAGGGGCTGTCTGCAGGGGCCTGTTAATTTGGGGAAGGATGCCTCTTCCCATCCCCACAGAGCACTTCCTCCCTTCCCTATGGGATGCAAGGCTTGAGTCCTCAGGAGGTTTTGGGGAGTTGTCAAGGGTTGGATGTCTGCAACCATCCCCAGGAGCACTGGTACACGTCCTACATCGACCTGCTGCAGCGCTTCCAGCTCTGGAACATCTCCAATGAGGTGATCAAGCTGAGCACATGCCGTGCCATCAACTGCCTCAACCAGGCGTCCACTACCCTGCACGTCAACTGCAGCAACTGCAAGCGGCCCATGAGCAACAGGGGCTGGATCTGTGATCGGTGAGGGCAGGGAGGGGGGGGACCTCCAAGGGGAGGCCCAGGGGGGCAGGAGGATGGGGTAGGTGCCTCCTGCTCCCCCGTGTTGCCCTCCCCAGGGCTGCCCCGCCCATGCTCCCCGCTCTGCCCATGCAGATGCCGGCAGTGTGCCAGCATGTGTGCCGTCTGCCACCATGTCGTGAAGGGGCTCTTTGTGTGGTGCCAGGGCTGCAGCCACGGCGGACACCTCCAGCACATCATGAAGTGGCTGGAGACCAGCTCCCACTGCCCTGCCGGCTGCGGCCACCTCTGCGAGTACACCTGAGCAGCACTGCCCGGCCGGGGAGGCTGCGGGCAGGCGGGCACAGCTCCGCGCCCCGTGCCTCCCTCTGCTGTTTACTGTGTGTAAATAGGGGCCCTGCGTGCGCCCCAGCCCCTGCCCGGCACTTTTGTACTGAATTAAAGCAAACACCAGCTGAACTGAGCCCGGCCTCTTCTCTGTGCGTATCCTGCCCGTAGCGGGGCCCGGGCGGCTGGGGCTCGGGCTCGGTCCCGGTCCCAGCTACTCGACAGCCTGCGGCGCCCACGTTCCCCGTTGCTCCTTTAAGATGCCGTGGCCCTGTCAAGCCATGGTGCCTGCCGGGACCCGTAGCTGCGCGCCCGGCGGTGGCTGCCGGGTACCGTAGTCCTGCGGTGTCCCGGGTGCCGGTCGGTGATGTGGGCGGCGCGGCGGCTGCTGCCGCTGCTGCTGCCGCTGGCCTGGGCCCGGCCCGCGGCATGCCCCGACCCGCCGGGCGGCGGCTGGTGAGCGCGGGCGGGGAGCTGGGCCGGGGCCGGTGCTGGGACCGGTGCCGAGCCCGGTGGCGAGCGGAGCCTCCCGTTGCAGGCAGGAGGGGACAGTGCCGGAGGAGCAGCGGTGCACCGTGGAGCGGGCAGACGCCTCCCTCACCTACCCCCTCTTCCTGCAGCGGTACGGGCAGGCCGCTGAACCGAGACGGGGTCCCACGCGGGGGTGCCGGGGGAGAAGGAGGGGGGCAGGTCCCGGTGCGCTCGCCCGTGCGGGACCCCGCGTCGCTGCTCTGTCTCCCCAGGTTCGCCTTCTCCCGGCCGGTCATCCTCCAGGGGCTCACGGACAACTCGGTCAGTGCCGGGACAGGGACCGGGGAGGGTCCGGGCACGAGTTGGGGACGCACACCCCCCGGTGCCCCGGGAGCGGCGGCGGCAGCATCACCCCATCCACGCTGTGCGCCCCCTCCCCAGGCCTTCCGAGCCCTGTGCACCCGGGAGAAGCTGTTGGCGGCCTTCGGGTCCTCCCCGGTGCGACTCAGCACGGCCAACACTTACTCCTACCGCAAGGGTGAGCAGCGGGGGTCCGGGACCCGGCGGGCAGAGCCTGTCCGGAGGCAGCGGCCTGACCCCCGCCCCTGCCCGCAGTGGACGTGCCTTTCACGGACTACGTGGAGCAGCTGCTGGAGCCGCAGGATCCAGGCAGGCTGGGCAGTGGTGGGTAGCATCGTCCCACCCCGCACCACCGGTACCCAGCGCCTCACCGGGCTCAACCTCCCCCTCTGCCCCCCCCAGACACTCTCTACTTCTTCGGGGACAACAACCTCACGGAGTGGGGCCCCCTCTTCCAGCAGTACGTGCCCCCCCCCTTCCGCATCCCGGGGACCAGCCTCGCCTACAGCTTTGGGATCGCAGGTGGGATCGGGATTGCCGGCCAGGACGGTGGGTGAGGGCAGCCCCAGGGTGTGGAGATTCTCCCCAGCACCCAACCTCCCCACTCCTGCCGTAGGCTCAGGCTCTGGTGTTCCCTTCCACTGGCACGGCCCTGGCTTTTCTGAGGTGATTTTTGGCAGGAAGGTGAGCTTTGGTGGGGGTATATTTAGGGGGGGGGGGAAAGGGAAGACCCCAACAGGCATCCCCCAGCATGGGGAAGGGCTGAGCCCGAGGGGCTAGAGGGGAAACAGGGGATGGGGGATGTGTGTCCCGGTATCTTCCAGCGCTGGTTTCTGTACCCACCGGAGAAAACACCCCACTTCCACCCCAACGAGACAACCCTGGCCTGGCTCCACCACACGTACCCCACGCTGCCACCGGCTGAGCGGCCACTGGAGTGCACTATCTGCCCCGGAGAGGTGAGTCCCAGCCGGCCCCACAGCACCCCCACTCTGCACTCCGCTTGGGGAGGACACCCATGGGCCCCCCTGCTCCATCCCGGCAGGTCCTGTACTTCCCTGACCGCTGGTGGCACGCCACGCTCAACCTGGACACCAGCGTCTTCATCTCCACCTTCCTGGGGTAAGGGTGGGAGCACAGGGATACATCCCCGTCCTCCCACTCCTGCAGCCACCAGGTGCTGGGACCAAGCGCCTCAAGTTCTGGTTTTCACTGGTCTTTTCCATCGCCTTTGGATTAAAGTTGTTCTGCCACTGTGCTTTGTGTGTTGCTCCATCCCCACGGCCACTGGAGTGGCCTCAGCCCATGGGGACAGGCCCTGGTTCCCAAACCAGGCTCTCCCTGGCCTTCTGCCATGAACCACTCCAGCTTGGGATTTTCCACATTTATTGCTGAAGTAATTTTATTTCCATATATATATTTCTGACGTTGCCACTTCCAGAGGTGCTCAGAAGCCCGGCAGCCACCCCAACAGCTGGAGGCGCAGGCGGATGCAGGTCTGGTGGTTATTCTGATGTTTGTTAAAGGGATTTCAGTAAAAGGAAGAACTCTTTAGTTTGGGTGGCTGTCTGCAGGGAATCACGGTCCCGGCGGGTTGAGGGGATGCATGAGCCAGCCCCATCCAGCCCGAGGGGGCTGTTGTTTCCCAGGAAAAGCCAAGGCGATTCTCTTGCCACCCTCACAAGTGGCTGTTTCCAGGGAAGAGCAGGACTCAACCCTGGCCAGGCAGGAGAAGGAAACAACTATGTACATGGGGAGGGAAGAGGGCCAAACCAGCAGCAGGCGCTCACCGTGGCAAGCTCCTCACAGCACCTCCCTGGAGCAGAATGGGATCTTTGGGGATTGTCAGCTGCCAGAGCCGAGGGGGGCACTGCTCTCTGGACAATGAAGATGACGGTGAGACCTTCCAGGCCACTGCGATGAGCCAGCCTTCTCCATGGTCAACAAAAGCTGGTGGAGAGGGGAGCCTGCGAAGCCTTCATGCCCACCCAGCCGCTGCGGCTCCTCAGCAAGGGGAGGTGGTGACAGTGTGCTCTCTCCCAGCCACCGCCGGGCCTCTGGGTACCCAGAGCCGGGGGGGGAAGAGCCAGAGAGCAAGTTAAGGCCTGGTGCCAGCCGCGGGACCACGGTCCCTCAGTAATCCTCCACCCAGCCGTTCTCCGAGATGAAGGCGTCGATCACCTCCTTCATGGCGAGGTTGGGGATCAGCTGGTCCTGGGTCAGGGGACTCCTCGTCACCGGATCGAAGTGCCCCACGCGCTGCAGGGGAGGACACGTCTCTGTGAACCGGTTACTCCACGTGCTCAGCCCCGGGGCATCCGGCACAGCATGCCGGGGGAGGAAGGAAGGGGACAGAGTCACAGTCCCCTCCCACAGTGCCATCCAGAGCAGGGCCAAGGCCCTGCCAACAGCCACCTCCACTTTGGGCAGTGCCTGCTGCTTTCCTGTGTGTCCCAACACCTCCCCAAGGAGCTGCCTGGGCAGGCACCCGCGACCAAGCCCAAGGAAGCTTCTGAGCTCTTGGTTGGGCAGGCAGCTGCCTTCATGCCCAGGCAAGACAGGACTTGGGGAGCCCCCAGTGCCCCCAGCCCAGCAGTACCTGGAGATGCTCCTCGATGTCCTTCCTGTCGTAGGTGATGCCGCTGGGCGTGATGCAGGGCTCCCGCATCAGCTCAAAACTGATCTTCCCACACAGGTAGTCGGGGATGTCTCGCTTCTGGAGAGAGGCAGAGCTGGGTCAGGAGGGGCTGGGGGAGATCAGCATCAAAGAGAGGGCTCGGAGGTTGTGCTGGATCAGAGCGAGGAGCAGGGAACATGGACTGAAGCAGGTTTATGGCGAGCAGCTCCAGGCAGGAGCGCAGGCCGGGGCACGCTCACCTTCCTCTTCTCATCCACTTGAGAGAAGAGCTCGTCCATGTCTGCCAGGTATTTGTCCTGAAAGAGAAGGCCTTGAGGAGAAGGGGACCCCGGTGTATGGGGGTCCCCAGAGGACAGCCCCAAGGCCTCCCACCCATGGGTGCTGTGGCAGGTCCTTGGTGGCCCCTCTGCCTTCACAGCCCCAGCCAGGCTGAATCGCAGGACAGGAGTGATCCAGCTTAAAAATAACCTTCCATGAGGGGCTATTTTTATCCCAGGATTAGTGCCCGGCGCCGGGCTGGCACCCAGACCCACATGTGGCTGAGAGCCCTGGGACAACAACAGGAGAACAACAGGAGCAGCAGCTGAAGGAGGACAAACAGGCAGGGCTGGGACCTGAGGTGACAGAGCAGGGGCAGTGTCACACGGGGATGCAAAAGCCCTGCACCAGCAGCTCAAACCACACAGTAAAGACTGAGAGGCCATGCTCTGCCCCTGGGTCTCCTGACTTTGGCCTGCATAGCCCTGCAGCTTCCTTGAGCACAGCATGAGGATGAGGCGAGGATGAGGCAAGGATGTCATAGAATTACAGAATGGGCTGGGTTGGAAAGGACCTTAAAGCTCATCCAGTTCCAACCCCCCGCCACAGGCAGGGACACCTTCCACTAGACCAGGTTGCTCCAAGCGCTGTCCAACCTGGCCTTGAACACTGCCAGGGATGGGGCAGCCACAGCTTCTCTGGGCAACCTGTGCCAGCGCCTCAGCACCCTCACAGGGAAGAACTTCTGCCCAAGATCTAACTTGAACTTCCCCTGTTTCAGTTTGAACCCAACACCCCTTGTCCTGTTGCTACAGTCCCTGATGAAAAGTCCCCCTCCAGCATCCTTATAGGCCCTGTTCAGATACTGGAAGGCTGCTCTGAGGTCTCCATGCAGCCTCTCCTCCAGGCTGTCCCTCAGTTTATCTCAGCCTCTACAAGCAGCCCCATCACCACACTCACATGTTTGGCCTCAATGCTGGCCAGCTGAACACGGCTCCTGCTCTCGTCGGCATTTTCTTCCTGCTGAGTCTTCCTGCACTCAGCCAGCTCCCTAGGACAGAGGAGGGACATCAGGAGAGGATGGAAGAACATCACCACTCCCTTTCCCTGCTGCTGCCCCAGCGGCAGGACTCTGGGTGCCTCCAGGAAGGAGGAGGCACCACACACAATGTGCTTCGTGGCACTAAAAAAGCCTTTCTGGGTGCTGCCCCATGGCACGTTACCTCTCCTTCTCTGCCATAATCAGCTTGGTCAGGTAGGAATGCAGCTCGTTCTCCTGGTTGATCCGCTTCTCCTCAATGCTGTTCCAACGCTTCTTCTTGGCGATGCGCAGCGCGCTGGGGATGTCATCCCCAAAATTCAGCCGCTGCTCCTTGGCGAGGTTGTAGGCTGGGGGCAGAATGAGCACCTCAGAGCCAGCGCCTGGCTTCCCCCTTGCCATGCCTGGCCGCCTCCCAGTGCAGGGCACGGTGGGCGTGCTGGCAGCATTCCTGCTCACCTCGCTGCAGGTTGGCGATGGCCTCGTCATAGTTTTCCATCTCCATCTGGCACTGGCCCAGGAAGAAGTGAGCTTTCACCGACTGGCCATCGAGCTCCAGGGCTCGCTTGCAGTCCGCCAGCGCCTTGTCGTGCTGCTGCATCTTCAGGTAGCAGAGGGCTCGGTTTGTGTAGTATACAGCCACCAAGGGGTTTCGGTTCTGCAAAGAGACACTTGTGTCATGGCCAGAGATGGCAACTGCTGGCATGGGTGAGACGTGGTGACAGCAGGGTGACAGCAGGGTGACAGCAGGGTGACTCGATGAGCCGGCTGCGCAACGCCGTCACTGCGGTGACCATCTTGTATCCTGGGGGGAGCTGCTGAGATGGATGTGGGACAACTTGGGGCCAGTCCCCATCGGGCAGCCCTGTGTGGGGACACCCCCGCGGCCCCAGGCCCCACCTGGGAGCACCCCGGGGAGCAGCCTGATGGGGGGGGGGGGGGGGGGGGGGAACGGGACACCGGAGGGTCCAGTTCGGAGCGTGGCAGCGGGACGGGCCCGGGATTCCCACGCCCATGGAGGGGACCGGAGCCAGGCCCGGGGGGGCTGTCTAAGCCAGGCGTTGGGGGAGCAGTTCATGCCAAGGGGAAGGATGGGGTAGGGCCTGGGGGGGGTCCGTGCCAGGGCAGGTCCGGTCCCGGCGGTACCCAGGCCAGGCTCGGAGGTGTCCCGGCGGCGGAGGGGGCGCGTCCCGGCGTTGCCCCGTCCCGGGTGGGGGGTGCCGCACACACTCACGATGGCGCGGCCGTAGCAGGCGGCGGCCTCGGGGTACTTGCGTCCGCCGAAGAGCCGGTTCCCCTGCTCCTTGTGCTCCTGCGCGCTGTGGCTCTTCTCGGGGCTGCCGCCGCCCCCCGCGCCCCCCGCGCCCGGCCCCGCCGCCCCGGGCCCCGCCGCGCCGCCCTCCCGCTCCTCCTTCCCCTTCATGGCACCGCCCGGCCCGGCCCGACGGGGCCGGCGGCTGCGAGAGCTCCGGCCGCGCACTGCGACAGCGCCGCGCCGCTTCCGGGGGCGGGGCCTGCGCGGAGGGCGGGGCCTCTGAGGGGGTCGGGCCCACGGGGGGGGGCGGGGCGGGAGAGGCGGGGGGCGTGGTCAACAGGAGGAGGGGCGGGGCCAACGGGAGGGGGCGGGGCGGGGCGGGGCGGGGCGGGGGGCTGCGTTCGGGTTGTGGGGCGCTGGGGGGGTGAATGGGGGATATGGCGTGCGGGGCAGGATGGGGGGGCTGAAGGGAGCGAGGGGGGCCTACAAAGGCGGTGTGGCGCAGACGGAGGCTGCAGGAGAATGGAGGGGTGCTGGGGCTCGGTGCTTGCGCTGCGGGGTGTCAGTGCCCAGCCATGGCTGCAGCCGCCCGTCTCCCCGCGCCGCTTCCCAGGTCCTCCAGCTCCAAT
This sequence comes from Ara ararauna, assembly GCA_028858755.1. Classification (NCBI taxonomy): domain Eukaryota; kingdom Metazoa; phylum Chordata; class Aves; order Psittaciformes; family Psittacidae; genus Ara; species Ara ararauna. The sequence goes on along the minus strand of CM054380.1, from coordinate 19,010,804 downwards.
TCCCGCGCTGAATCCATCAGGGATATGGACGCACCCTCGGCCCTCCCCCCTCCTCCTTCAAATACGCACCCCGGCAGTGTGCAAAATATTTATTTATACTCCAAAAAGGTCGGGAAAGGAATTGGGAATTGGGAATTAGGGGGTGGTCGGAGCGGGCCCCCCGCCCCCCCGAGACCCCATCCCGGGACGAGCCCCTGCCACGGGGAGGGCGGTGGCAGCAAAGCGGGGGGGGGGGGGGGGGGGGGCACTGCTGAAACGAGTTGTGCCGGTCTCAGCCCATTCGCCTCCGGCTGCGCCCCCCCCCCCCACGTTATTCTCTTTTTTCTCTTATTTATAGTTATTTTGGCATAGAAAAATAAATGGCTCCTATTTTGGCACCAGTCCTTGGTGTGAAAGTGCAGGTCCTGGGGGGCAAGCGCAGCCCCCCCCCCCCGGAAAGGGGGTACAGGGGCAAGCGGGGTGTCCCCACTGCTCAGCTCCATCCCCGGGGGCATATCAGAGCCCTGCGGGCACCCGGGGAGGGGCGATCGGGGCAGGGCTGGAGCATCGTTGGGGTGAGGGGGCCACAGCCGATGGAGGGGGGTCCATGGGGTATGTTATGGGGTGGACACAGCCCGCGGTGGGGGGGGCATCGCGCTCGCTAGCACCGAGGGAGCAGGCGGGCAGGGGGGTGGCCTGTCCCCATGTCACGCGTGTGACCCCCCCTCTTCATCCTCCGGCGGGCTTTTGGGGAGCAACATAAAGGGGTTGGGGGTGGATGTTATGGCGGGGGGGGGATCTGTGCCCCCAGCAGGTCGTAGGCAAAGATGTTCCAGAAGACGGCGAAGAGGAGGAAGGTGCCGTAGGAGAGCAGCAGCACCCACCAACCGCACTGCTCCCGCAGGCTCTCCTCGTAGCTGCGCAGGATCGTCAGCCCCATGCTGATGCCCACGATGGCCCCGGCCAAGTGCGCCATGAAGCTGGGCTGCGGCCCCGCGGCGGGCAGTGGCGGCGAGAACCGGAGCCACACGGCGCGGCCCACCTCGGAGCTCACTGCGGGTGGAGGTCAGCGCGCCCCGGCAAGCGCTGCCTGCCCCACTCTGCACCCTCCGACCCGCGCTGCCCGCCCCACACTGCATCCCCTGCCCCACTCTGCACCCTCCGACCCGCGCTGCCCGCCCCACACTGCATCCCCTGCCCCACTCTGCACCCTCCAACCCACACTGCCCATCCCACCCAACGCTGCATCCCCCCACCCCACATTGCCCACCCTGGTCCCTGGTACTCACTGCACACCAGCGCCAGCACCATCCGCAGCAGCTTGTAGGGGCAGCGCATCCCAGCCCAGTTCTGCGAATGGGTGGATGGATGGATGGATGGGTGGATGGATGGACAGACAGATGGATGGGTGGACTATGGGACAGTGTGCCCCAACACAGTTGTGCCCTAGCCCCATGGATCCCCCCCAGTGTCCCCTCTTCTCTCAGCCACACTCATCCCAAGATGACACCCACATTACGGTGCCCACCCTGTGATGCCACGCTAATGCATCATCCCCCCAACCATGTTGCCCACCCTGCAAAGACACCCAATGCCACCCACCCCAAGGCATCCCCCCCCCCCAGGTCACCCCATCCCAATGCCTTCCCACCACCCAGTGCCCACCACTGCCTGACCATGACAACGTTGGCGAGATGTGCTGAGCAGAGCGCGTAGACCCCCCCTGAGCCCCCGACCAGCGGCGCCCGCATGTCCGTGATGGAGACGGTGAGGGAGCCTGCGGGCACAGCAGGGCTCAGAGCAGAGCCTCCCCCCATGCCATTAATTATGTCCACATTAATCAATCAAGGGCCATGATGCCTCCCTAGGGCATGCGATGCTGCTGGTACCCAGCGGTCAGGAGCCAAGCCCCGCATCCCGATCAGGGAGCATCCCCCAAGGGCTGGTGATAGGGACCGATGGGGACAGTCCTGTCCCCCCACCCCCCGAGTACCACACACACACCTGCCAGGACCCCAGCCAAATAGAGGAAGCTGATGCGCAGGATGCCGTGCACCATCTCCAGGGGCACCCCGATCATCAGCTGCAGGAGCGCGTTGAACCCCAGCTGCTCCAGCCTGCACAGGCAGCATGGGATGAGACACCTCAGCCCATGGGTGTACCCCCCAGCCCCGTTGTTGTATCCCCCCCTGGCAGCAGGGACCTACCCCACATGCATGAACATATAGGTGAGGAAGCGCCAGGCGCGCGCGCGGTGCCCTGGGTGGTAGACCAGGGGGCTCTTCATGTACTCGGGGTGGTAGGTCTGCAGCACCCACTTGTTCAGCCGGGCCCCGTAGCAGAGGAACACAATGATCTGCACCAAAGCCCACAGCCACCATCAGACATACCGCTGAGACCACCACCCTCATTGTTTCTCCGTCCTGGAGTCGCCCGTGCCCTCTGTCCTGGGTCTGAGCCCTACCTAGTCACCCAGGACATAACAACTGGGATCACCCATCCCTTCCACGCCAGATCTGAGCCCCCCATGGGCACTGACACATCACAGCTGGGGTCACCCATCCCTTCCACCCTTGGTCTGATCCCCCCATGGCCATCAGGACATCACAACGGGGGTCACTCATCTCCTTTCCTCCAGATCTGATCCCCCATGGCCACTAGGACATCGTAATTGGGGTCATCCACAGCTTCCATGCCAGATCTGATCCCCCCATGGGCACTGGCACATCACAACCAGGGTCACCCGTCCTGCGCACCCAAGGGCCGGTGTACCTGTGTGAGGGTGACGGCAGCCATGAAGACGGGGGGCGGGCAGGCGCGGTGCTGGTAGAAGTACCAGCGCCGGTCCATCTCGCAGGGCAGGATCTCGTAGGCCACGTAGCGCACAAAGCGCTTGTAGAAGCCGAGGCCGGTCTCATCCAGCAGCACGTCGCGGGGCAGCGCGCGCTGCCCGTTGGCAATGGCGCGCTTGAAGCTGCTCGAGCGCTTGCTGCTCATCTGCAGGGACAGGCCACCCCCTGCCCATCGCCGCCCTGCACCCACAGCCCGGCCCAGGCAAGCCTCCCCATCACTGCATCATGCCAGGGGAGCCCCATGGGGAACACCAGCACCCGCCAGCCCCTCGTCCCCAGGGCCACAGGGAGGTGCCCGGTGCCCAAACCGTCCCAGTGCCCCCCAGCACTGACCAGGTCTACCAGCTCCTGATAGCAGACCTGCCCCTCGTCGTTGCCCTGCGCCAGGGCCACCAGCATGTCCAGCTTGGCAGGGTCCAGAGGCAGCTCATGGCTGTGCACAAGGCTGGCGAACGTCTCCACCCCGATGAAGCCAGTGTTTTCGGGGTCGAGCTGTGGGGCACGGCGCAAGGCATCACCAGGTTGCAGTTTCCTCATTGCCCAGGGAGACCACCCAGTGCCTCTCACCCTGGCCTCAAGCCTGGAGGTCTCATATGCTGCTTCACAACACCACCAGCCCCTGCCTCTCTGCAGGAGGCTACAGCCCGCACCCAGCCTGCACCCTGCATGGTGCGGGTGCCATGTGGGTGCCCCGTGCCCTGCCAGCGTCCCTGTCGCCATCCCCATCTCCCCGTGGCACAGCCAATACTCTCCCACTCAGTTATTTCTTGCCGCCAGCAGCCTGACAGCCAGGAAGCCACGAAGCTAAACACACGCGCAGCCCTGGCACCAGCCTCCTCCTCATCCTCCTGCTCCTCCTGCACACAACACACCAGGCACTCCGTGCAGGGGCACCCTGAGCCCTCCTGGCACCATGCACCTTTGATACCCAGCACCATTGAGCACCCAGAGTGGTCCCACTTGTGGGATGGCACAAGGAGGATGGAGATGGAGAGAGGGCACTTATGGCAGGGGGTGGCTGGGACCCTGCACCCCTCAGCATCACCCTGAAATGAGTATTGGGTTTGGTCCTTTCTCCTGCAGGGAATGAAATGCAGGCAAGGAAACTCATCCTCATGGGATGGGCAGGACTGTACTCCCATCCTGGTGTGCAGACCATCCCTCCCAGGCAGGGAACAGCCAAAGCCTCTTTCCCAAGGTTAGTTTGGATACCTGAAGCCTTGCTGAGGTCAGTGTGGGATGCAGGGTGGGATGCAACGTGCAGGGTGGGATGCAGGGTGCAAGGTGGGATGCAGGGTGTAGAGTGGGATGCAGAGTGCAGTCTGTGGGGTGCAGGATGTGGGGTAAAAGCAGCACTTACATCCTCAGAGCGCCCCGAGGCGTTGGGGTGCAGGAGCTCCCCAGTGCTACCCGTCCCCCATGTCCCCCCATGCCACCCCACAGGAGCCACGTGCATGTGCCACAACGGGACCAGGCACATGCTGTCCCAATGCACTGGCACACACTGAGCTCGACGGTCCTCCGAGCCCAAGCAGCAGCCAGGAAGCCCCTCTCTGCTTTTGGGATGCGTCTCCCCCACTGCCTCCCTGCAGCTTCCCTACAGCCCCCCTGCAGCCCCCCCAGCCCTTCCCAGCTCTCCCAGTTCCCACTCTCTCCTGGGAAGATGCTGCCCATTGCTGAAAGGCTCAGAGGTACCTGGAGCCCTCATGCTGAAGCTGGGGTGACACGGGGGATGCACCCCAGCTCCTGGGTTGGGGAGCAATGCCAAGGTCACGGAGCCAGTTGAGGGCGAGGGGGGCCGTTAATATTACCCCAAGTACCCCCAATGAATTCCCTCCCCATCCGCAGGGCACAGCCGCCGGTTCGGCCCGTGGCCGGCAGGGAGGGAGGGAAGAGATGGCCCAGCATAAGGGAGAACGCTCGGGGCACCGGGTGCCAGCGCCGGGGGAGCTGACCCCTGCATCCCAGCAGAGCCCAGCGCGGCGTCAACGCTCCACGGCCTGATCCTGCAATCAGGTCACGGGGCTGGATGCGGCCCCCCCAGCCCAACCGAGGCGGGGCACAGCTCCACGACAGCGCGGGGCTGGATCCTGCGCCCAGCGCCGGCGCTCGGCACACGGCGGGGTTGGGTGGTGGGGACCCAGCACCTCTCGTCCTTGAGGGAGAACCCGGCGGGACCCAGCCCGGGGCAGCGCCGGGCGCGGGGGAGGCCACAGGTGAGCTGAGTTGCGCGGTCTCAGCGGCGTAACAGGGGGAGGGGGGTCGGGTCCCCAGGGGCAGGGCCGGGGGCACCGGGGGATGCTCGGCGTGAGCGGGAGCCGCCCTGGGAGGGCAGCGCTGCCCGGTGCCTGCCGGAGCCTTGGTCAGCGCTGCCTGGCGCGGGCGAGCACCCTCCCACCGCGAGCGGAGCCCGGCGCCCCCAGCCCGCGAGCGGTGCCCCGTGCTCCCCCCGTGAGCGGCTGCCGGAGCCCGCCCGCGCTCACCTGCTCCTGGATGAGCTGCAGCAGGGAGCTCCTGTCCATGCACCCGGCGGGCGTTGGGCTCCGCCGCTCCCCCGCGCCCGGGGCCGGCGAACCGGGCAGGGGAGCGGCGCGGGCGGCGGGGGCTCCGGGGGGTGCGGCTCTCCCCGCCAGCCCCGCGTTGCGGCGGGCCCGGGAGCGGGCGGCAGCGGCGGCGCCGGGAGCCGCCGGTGGCAGCGGGGCGGCGGCGGCGGCGGCGGTGGGGGCGGGAGCGGAACCGAGCGGAGCCGCCCCCACCGCAGAGCGCGGCGCAGCGCCCCCCCCAACAACGGTTCCCCCCCTGCCGCCGGGAACCGGGACCCGCCCCGCGGCCCTCCCGGAAAGGAGCGGGGAGGGAGGGAGGGAGGGCACCCAGCACTCGCAGCCGGTGCCTGCGTCCCGCAGGGAGCCCACATCCCGGTCCTGGCACCTGCATCCCAGTAATGGCATCCACACCTCAGTACAGCACACGCACCCCAGCATGGGACCTGCATCCCGGTACGGTGCCTGCATCCCAGTACAGTATTCACATCCCAGTGTAGGACCCACATCCTGGTATGGTTATTGCATCCCAGGGTAGGTACTTGCTCCCCAGCACTGGTATGTACATCCCAGTACAGTCCCACATTCTGGTACAATACCTGCATCCCAGAACGGGTACCCACACCCAAGTATAGTACCTGTATCCTGGTACACGTTTCTGCACCCCAGTACAGCACCTGCATTCTGCTACAAGAATATGTATCCTGGATGGTGCCTGGCACCTGTATCCCAGTAACGGTACCAGTATTCCAGCATGGGTACCACCATTCCAATATGGGTACCAGCATCCCAGTATGAGTACCACCTGTGGGCCACAGCTCATCCACACAGCAAGCGGAGAGCTCAGTACCTCATAGCCCTGCCTGCCATGGGGCTGCCCTGCACAGGCAGGGCAGGCAGGAATGCCAGGCAGCGGGTCAATCCCCAGGCTCCTCCCTCAGGGACCGTGCACGCAGATCCGGCACACCGGCACTATTAATACTCACCATGGGCCTGCTGCTCCGGCGGGGCCTGGCCTGGTTTGGACTCACCAGGGAGCACCGCATGTCCCATCCACCTTGGCATCGCCTCCGTCCTACGCAGCAGTGACGCTCCCCATCTTTGCCCCAGCACTCCTGGATGCCCTGGCTCCCACCCCTGGGACACACACACTTGGCCTTGTCACCCACAGGGACAGGCTTCAGCCTGCCCTAAATCTCTGGAACTGCCCCGAACAGGGGCAAACCCCCGAAGCCCATCCCTCGGGGTGTCCTCGCTCCCGCCCTGGCTCCATCCTGCTCCCCAGGACACACTGTGCAAGGGGAAGGTGTGTAAAAATTTATTCTGGTGTAGAGAACAAACCTAAAAGTGTGGCTTTGCCAGAGACAGACTGGTGCTGGGAGCAGGGTCAGAGCACGGGACACGGGCCTGGCCAACAGCCACACATGGAGAAGGGGTATGGGAACCACGGGCCAGCAATGAGAGCCCCATGGCAGAGCAGCTCCAGCCCAGGCATGGACTCCCCGTCCAGCCAGCGCTGGGATGGGCAGCAGTGGGATGAAGACACCTGCCTCGCTGGCTCCAGGCCTGGATAAGGAGTTTCAATAGACGAAACACAGCAAAAAGCAGCTCCAGCAGTGACCCTGCTGCTGTCCCAGCAGCTGCTGGCAACAAAACCTGGCCTGAGCGTGCTCACAGCCCAGGAGCTGGGGTCATGCAGGCAGGAGCTGACCCAGACTCCCTGCAGCAGCCTGGAAGCTCAGGGATGCTGTGAGGAGGGCACAGGGGCTGGCACAGGCTGGGCTCACTCTTTGGGACATGGAGATGGGGATGCTGTTGGACCCTGACCCCAGATCTGCACTGAGCTGAAGTGACAGCATTAACACTGGTGAGGACAGAGGACGGGAGAAAACAGCTTCCAGTTGTACCAGGAGATGCAGCACCCAGAGCCTCGTGCTTGGGGACAGCTGCAGGTTGGCTAGAGGCCCAGGCTGGGGCCAGCAGGATGAGTCCTGTGACGTGCCAAGCCCTCACAGAGTGCCGAGGGGCCAGCAGCCCAGCACGCTGCAGGGCTCAGAGTGGTTTTGTGCTGGAACAAGAGACAGAAGAAGCCTGGGACAGGTCTGGAGCTCACTTCCTCCCCCTGCAGTGAGGCCTGCAGCCACAGCATCCCAACCCCAAAACACAGGGGTCTGCATTTCCCAGGGCTGGCAGAGAGACAGGGGACACAGATGTGACCCCAGGGGCTAAAGCCACGAGCCCAATGGATGGCTGTGCTGCTGCTGGAGGTGCTCTGGGAGCGCTGCTCCCCAGAATGAGGGCACCAGCACAGCCCCCTGGGGAAGGGATGTGCCCGGCCCCACAGACACTGAAACATGGACGTTTGAGCTTAAAAACGTTAAAAAATATTAACAGAATGAAAGATGAGGCTGAGGCCCCAGTGTCGGCGAGGCAGAGCCCCGGCAGAGCTGCCTGGCCCCAGCACCACAGCTGGGCAGGGGCCGTGAGGACGGCAGGGTCAGGGTGGCCGGTGCTGGGGGATCGATCCTGCTGGTGCTGGGAGCTCTGGTTTCACTGGTCCTGCAATCCAGGCTGGGCGAAAAGGAGCGTTTCCTACCAGGGACCAGCTTGAGGCAGGGCCCCTCGGGACAGTGCTGGGGAGGGGGAGGCTGGTGTCACAGCAGGACAGGCTGCAGAAGCCTCTCATTTGTTCTTGCCCAGCACCCGGTACAGCGTGAACCCCACCAGCGCTGTCACCGCAGCCCCCAGCGCCACCCGCAGCCAGAAGGACACGGCTCCCAGCTCCACGGCATTCAAGTGACTGCAAGGAAAGAGAGGAGAGGCTGGTGAGAAGGTGCACAGCAACACTGTCCAACAGCAAGCTCCCCAACCGCCCAGAGCGCTTCCACCCCATGCAGTGAGGCTGGGGTGTCCCGGGGCGGGGGGGACGACAGAGAGCGACCACAGCGCAGCTCCAGGCTGGGGACAGAGGCAGAGAGCACTGAGAGCCTCCCCTGCCCTGCACACTGGAGAACCCAGCATCATCATCAAGCCTCTGGTGGGACAGATGTGGCTCTATCCATCCTGGAAATAGCACAGCAGCCCCTAATAACAGATACGAGGTAGGAGCTGCTTTTCTAGGTCAAGCTGCTTTCTCAACTCCAAGAGCACACAGACCCAGGAGCGGATGCAGGCAGAGACCAACCAAAGGGCAGGGAGGGAAGACGCTCCATCATGCCCAGTGTACACATTCCCCTCCTAAATATGTGTTGTCCAGCATCAACATGCTCCTCTCCAAGGAGGAAAGAGATATCCATTATTCATTCCCTACTAAATTGAGGGGGAAGAGCCAATCCCTGGCCCTCCATTACGCTGTTATTTATTTATACCACATACCCTAAGATATATTAAGAATATTTAAATTTTAATACTGCAGAGGGGGAAAAAAAAAAAAAAAAAAAGAAGTGTCAGCTCTAAAAATAAAGTTGTTTATTGAAAAGCAGCTGGAGGGAAAACCACTCACTGGTAATCCCAGCCTGGCTCCCAAGGCACCCACACACTCCCCTTGGGAGGGCTCTACCCACGGTGTTGAACTGACCCTCAGCCCCCTCCTCTGCTCCTCAAGCAGGGTGATGCCATACACAGACTCCTTCTCCTTCCCAAATGTCCCCGGCTGTGTCCTGCCCCGTTACCCAGCCCCTTTCAGGTGCTGCTCTTTCCAAAAGGGAGGCTGTGTGAACAGAGGTCTCGCTTTGCTGACCTCTTTTTTCAGTCGGATCCATCTCATCAGGAGAAAATAGCTGCCACCCCCCCTCTGTGGGCCTTGGCAAACCAGGCTGGCTGCTCCCCTTCAGCAGTTTCATCTCAGGCTTCAGAAGGAAAACCTCCCGTGGCAGGATCTATCTAATAAATCTGCCAGAGACACACACAAGGCAGAAGAGAGCTGCCACCCACTCCAAGCAGGGAATAAAGTGCCCTTTTGGTTTTGACTACTTGTATGAGCAGATGACACCACAAGCTTACAGAGAAATTAACCCAAGGCGGCGTGGCAGAGGCAGGGTTTGGACACAGCCCCTCCCGGCCCCCCAAGCTCTGCTCCCCCCCAAGAGCCCCCTCCATGGGAAGGATACTAACGGGAAGGTGGCGGCGGTGGCCAGCTTAGTGTACACAGCGGTACTGGGTGGCCCCTGGCCGTGGCAGGAGAAGAGGAAGGGTGGTGGGAGGCAGTGCTTGTAGCAGAACTCAGTGGGAGAGAGGCCGGGCTGGTGACTCGCTTCTGGCAGGTCTGTCTTGGAGGCCACGAAGACACAGGGGATCTGGCTGTCCATGTAGTGTTGCTGCAGAGACAGGGAGAAGTCCCAGCGAGGGGTAAGCCACCAAGCCTGGGAGATGTGGGGCTGCTACACAGAGGCCGAAAGCCCTCGGGGCCCGTGCACCTACCTTATAAATACTGGCACAGTAGCTGAAGGACCTGGGCTCGCTCAGGTCATAGATGAAGCAGGCGACGTCGCAGGCTGTGTCTGATGGCTTCAGGAACGTTGTGTCAGTGCCCACCTCATACAGCTGGAGCGGGAGGGAAAGGCCATGTGGCACAGCACCGTGTCACCAGAATGGGCTGCTTCCAACACCAGCACCAGGTACTGTGCCAGCGCTGCTGCCGAACAGGCACAGCAGCACTTCCCTCCTCTCCCCGACTTACTATAAGGTACTTCTCCTGGCCGTTGACCTGCACTGTGTTGATGGCGTAGAGGGATGGCTCTCCTCGGTTCTCCCTCTGGGCCTGCCATGAAAACACCATCTCAGAGCGCTGGCAGCAAGAGCTTGAGGGAGGGAGAACATTTCACACTGCCCCAGGTCCCCGTGGTGTAACAGCCACTGGAAGGCCAGCCAGTGCCTGGCATGAGACACAGGGCTGTTTGTAATGCAGGGCAAGCCAGCATCACCTTGCTCAGACCCGGGAGGTGCGGCTGCCTGGGAAAGGCACAGCCTCTCCAGCCCCTCAGAACAAGCAGAGGGGATGGGCCCACTGCCAAAGTAAAGGATTCAAGAGCCACAGCAACCAGCATGGAGCAGGGTGTGAAGCCCTTTGTTTGGATCTGGCCATGTGCAGATTTGGCCAGCTCAAGGGCCTCAGGGCTCTCCACTGGGCCTCCCCTCTCAAGAGGGAAGCAGCACTCACCACCAGGCTCCTGCCGAGGAAGGCCTGCAGGAAGGCAGACTTGCCTGCACCCCTGGCTCCCAGCACCTTGCAGAGGAAGACGTTTCTCTGGGTCTGGCCTTTCTCCAGGTCAATCCTCTTCTCCCGGGTCACTGGCAGGAGAGAAAGGTTGGGTGAGTGAGAGGAGGGACCTGGGCCGTGACAGGAGGGGAGGGCATGGCTGTACCCGTGAGGGCCTGTGTCTGGGAGTCCTGCTCCGAGAGGATGGGGTAGCCCAGGTAGCCCAGGCACGCCAGGCAGTGCCGCACGTCCAGGTAAGCCATGAGCCTGCAGAGACGGAGCACACCAGGAAGCCAACAGGATAAGCAAGGGCTAAGAGATGTGAGTACAGGCAGGGAGAGGGACTGAGCTTACGTCCACTGGCAGAGGAATCCATGCAGGGAAAGCAGGCCTTTATCAGTAGTGCATACCGTGTTGTAGAGCTCAGGACCCCAGGGCATGCAGGGGAAGACACTGAAGAAGTTCTGCAGCTCTGTGGGTGAGAGGGCTCCATCCTGGTCCTGCAGAGACAAAGAGTCAGCAGCTGAGGACATGGCCTGGGCAGTGCCAGCAGCTCTCTGCAGCCACACCAAGCACTGACAGGGTCCAGAGAGCATCCCCAGGACACAAGCCACCTTGCTCGCTGCTGTGTAATGACACAGGGGTGCTTCCAATAGCAGAAATTAATCCCACAGCCCTGAGCTGCTGTTCCTAGCTTCCCCAAGCCCAGCCACCCCACAGCAGCTTGCACTGGTCCAGCCTAGTCCTGAACACTGCAGGGTAGCACCCAAGGTCTGTGTGTAGCCACCAGCACAGGATCTGCAGCACTGGCCACACTTGGATGCGCATCAGCTCAGTGCTGCAATTCCCTGTGGCCACAGGGCTGCTGTACCCCAGTGCACATCAACATCTGAGTAACTAGTGTGTGCAGGTGCATGGCAGATCCAGCACATCCCCTTCTCCCTCTCTCCAAAGAACCAGAGCATGGCACAGATCAGTTGCTTCCTCTCCCTCTCCAGCCTGGCACCCCCTCAATAGGGCTGGCAGCTGTGTGAATGCTCGTTCTTGGTCTGTGGCTGCAGGCCAGCAGCTCTGCCTGCTTCCCTGCCTCCTTTCGTGCTGCAGCCAGGCACTACAAGGGCTACACCAGTTTGTTAACTTGGACCCAGCCCCTGAAGGGCTAAACTTTACTGTCCTTTGGTCAAGGGTCACGACCACAACCCCTTGACATGCCATCAGACTTGCTGTGATCACTTCCTGCTCCCAAAGCCTGGGCAAGCAGCTTTGAAGAGAGTGCTGTGGCAGAGGGAAGCCCCTCACTGGGGATATATCTGCTCCCTGGAGCAGAGGAGAGCAGCTATGTGCAGGCCGAGGAGAGCAACTTCGTGCTGGCCCAGCAGAGCACCCCCTTCCAGGCAGCTCCAGCAAACTGCCCACCTTGTCATGCTTCTCAAACAGACGCTGCAGGAACTGGTAGCCCAAGTGGTTGAGCTCTGTGGAGCAGCCGGGGGCCAGCCGGAACCTGGTGGAGGAGACCCAAGTGATCCACCGTGAGCTCTGAACCAAGGGCAGAGTGCGAGCAAGCCTGCAGCCAAGCCACAGCTCCCCACTCCCTCCCTGCTCAAGACTAGTAGCTGTCTCCAGGCCTGCCCGTTCCTTGTCACAGCCCTCTTTGTCTTGTGGAGAAGGTCTCAAGGGTGCACAGTGGCCTCTCCTCAGCACATCCCAAGCAGCCAGGGGGATGATGAAGCCTCATGCCCAAGGCTTCAGCAGGGCACAGCACTGCCCCAGGGGTGCTTTCCACCAGCACGCACCCTGTTGCCTCCCTGCACAGCCTGCTGTCTGGGGAGAGGATGAGGCAGCTCACAAGCCAAACCCCTTCATTACTGCTGGATCACCACCTCCAGAGTGGCAGGGAGCAGAGAAGAGGCAGCAGCTGCAGAATCAGCCAGGAGAGCCATGCTGACAGCTCACTGCTCTTGACAGAGCCATTCTGCCTCAGCTCAGGCAGCAATGGAGCAGTCTTCAAAAACCCCTTACTGATGTGAAGTCAGCCTTCGCTCCCCACCTCCCTGGCCTGCCTCCATCACAGCCAGCAGCACAGCCAGCAGCTCCAAGGCCCATTAGATTCATTGCCAACCCCATGTTGGTCAGCTCCTGCCCACAGGGGAAGTTGGGGGAGCATGAACCTGACCATGAGCTACGGGTGCAGATTCAGCCTCAGCTGAGGAACACAGCAGAGGCTCGGGTGCGGGCAGGAGCCAGCAAAGTAGCTGGGGAGCTCAAGCTGCGCACCACGGGGGTGTCACACCCCGGCCACCCCACTCCAGGCAGGATACGCACTGTGGGTGCAGGTAGTCATCTGTCAGCTCCAGCTCATCGTCGTACCCAAAGCGGCGGAGGATGGTCCATGTGGTCTCGTGCCGGCCCCTCTGGATGAAGAGCGTGTTGAGAAAGAGGAAGCCTGCAGGAGAGATCAGGAGGCTCAGACACAGTGGGGGCTCAGCTTCAGGGGACCACGCTTTTCCTGGGAAAACAGGGTGCTGGACAGAGAGCTCTAGTAGCCAGAGCAGGCTCTGGCTTGCTTTGACAAGAGGGACTAAATAGGCTTGGAATGAGAGCCGGGAGGCTCAGACCAATGTCAGGGCCCCTCACAATGTGCGAAGGAGGGGGGTCCCCCATCTCTTGCTGGGACGGGGCACAGAGCCTCTGTGCTGGTACCGTTCAAGGTCAGGCCGTTGTCCTGCACCCCGTCTGTGGTGTTCTTCCACACAACCATCTTCACATCCTCCAGGGCCTGGGGAGCCAGCGGGTTTCCAAAACAGGATTTCTGCCTCCCAAGAGAAATAAGGTCATCGTCAGCAAAGCACTCAGACAGCCCAAGCCTCTGTCTTGCCAGCTTCCCTCTCCCCTGGCAAGGGGATGGGTGTTTCTAGGAGAGAAAATCCACCCAGCCCAGGGATTCCTGCCTTGGACCTTCACCAAACCCCTGCTCTTCAGCATCCCAGTAACACATGACTCTCAACAGCTCCAGAGCCTCCTGCTCTTCCCACTGCAGAGCAAATTCAGCTCAAGCTTAGTGAAGATGGAAGACCTGTGGATCCCCATGTGCTCCAAGATGCACCTTAGGGCGCTTTAGCTACAGCTGCCCAACTGCAGAAGTACTGGATGCAAACAGGACAGCCGTGTCAAGAGAGCGGCAGCCTTTCTGCCTGGTGTTGGATGGAAAGGGGACACCAGGGGTTTTCACGAGGGGCTGGGGATCATCTCGGCTCTGCAGCCAGCCCTACCTGGAAGTAGTTGAGTTCATCATCACTAAGGATATGGTTGTTATCCTGGTCCGAGAGGCTGAAAATCCGGGTCAGTGCTCGTGCACACGCAGGTTTCAGCTGCAAGGGACCAATCATGGTGACAAAAACCAAGGCAACACCATCAGCCCGGCCCTGCCTCCTGAAACCCCGCGTGCAGAGGGGTTCCCTTCCTGTGCTGGCTGGGAGCACGGTCCAGCTATGCCAGTACCACAGCTCCAGGGGAAGTCTTCTGGACTCTTCCCACCATGGTTAACACATGGCCTGGAGCATGATGGCTTCTACCCCAACATGCTCCTGGTCTCCCTCTGGCCTGGCCATGCTCAGCTAGCTGTGCTGAGCACAGGAGATGACTGCTTTCCCCTTGGTTTAGCTGTGTTAGCCCAAACTCTCTAGGAGCAAAAGCAAAGCCCCAGAACAGGGCACTGTGATAGGAAGGAGATGCTCCAAGGGGCTTTGAGCAGAGCTTCTTACCTGCTTCTCTTCTGGGTCGTAGAGGGGGGCCGTGGGATGCAGCACAGCTTTCTGGGCATAGTAGAAGAGCTCAGAAATGTTCTTGAGGTTCTTGGCAGAGCACTGGGGATTCAAAGGAAGACAGCCCTGTGAGTGAGGGCAGGCGACAGGTTGGTGACAGAGAGCAGAGGGAGGAGGACACGAGCTGCCTGAACCAGAGAGATTGTGCACCAAAGCACAGAGCAATGTCTGCTCACAAGAGGGAAACCTCCTGCTCATGCTGTGGCTTTGCTCTGCCTGTTCCACAGCCGCAGAGCCACAGCCCCAGAGCTGCTTATAGCTCCAGCATCAGTTACAGCAAGAGCCAGAGCGGGCAGACACTGACAGCCACTCCCTGCAATGAAGACAAAGGCCAGAATGCTGAAAGCACAGGCCCTCAAGACCCAGACAGGGACTTCCACAGCGCAGGGTTAGAAGGGCAGATCATAGAATCCCAGACTGGTTTGGGCTGGAAGGGACCTGAAAGCTCATTCAGTTCTAACCCCCTGCCACAGGCAGAGACACCTTCAACTAGACCACGTTGCTCCAAGCGCTGTCCAACCTGGCCTTGAACACTGTCAGGGATGGAGGAGCCACAGCTTCTCTGGGCAACCTGTGCCAGTGCCTCAGCACCCTCACAGGGAAGAACTTCTGCCTAAGAGCTCATCTCAATCCCCCTCTGTCAGATTAAAGCCATTCCCCCTTGTCCTGTCCCTACAGGCCCTTGTCCAAAGCCCCTCTCCAGCTTTCTTGTAGGCCCTTTAGGCACTGGAGCTGCTCTAAGGTCTCCCCTTAAGGAGCCTTCTCTTCTCCAGGCTGAACCAGCCCAGCTCTCTCAGCCTGGCTCCAGAGCAGAGCTGTTCCAGCCCTCGCAGCATCTCTGTGGCCTCCTCTGGACTCGCTCCAACAGCTCCACGCCCCTCTTGTATTGGGGGCCCCAACATTATCTCCACAAGCACAAAGGCTCCCTGACTCACACCAGACAAGTGATGCTACGCCTCAGGGAGGCTCTGGAGTTCCCTCACCTCCACGCAGGTCTCAATCTCTGAGAACTGGTTCATGATGGGCAGGATGACGTCCATGGAGCTCCCCATCTGCAGGTCAGACTTGTTTCCCACTAAAATAATAGGGATCCTGGGGAAGAGATGGAATGTCAGAGAGTGCGAGTGAAGCCAGCACTGCTCCAGCCACACATGCCCAAGGGCAGCAGGCTGGGAGCACCTCCCCTCCTCTGCAGGGTCCAGAGCAGCTGGCAGCATCCACCTGGAGAACAGGCTGCCTGATCCTGCTTATGCTTTCACCCAGCAACAATATGTTCAGAAGCCTTTAATCCAGCACAGCAGCCTTCTGCCCAAGCAATCCACACACAGACTGAGGCTTCTGTGCCTCCCTTTGCAGGCTCTTCTCCCTGCCTGGCTTAGAAGAGATCAAGTTGGGGAAGGAACCCTCAGCTAGATCCATGAAGAAGAAAAGTCCCTGTGTACTTCAGCTACAAGTGGTCATGTCACAAGCCACAGAGATGGTCTGATCTCAGTAACCACAGGAGGAGGTGAGGGTGGTGGGCACCCCACAGCCTCCGTAACCCCCCAAATCTTCACACACAGACCACACCAGACATGTTACCTGGCACCCTTTTCAGCTCCCCCGTTCACCATGGGGATCCACTTTGTGCGAATCTGGAAGGTGAGCACAGGGAAAAGCCTGTCAGAGCAGCCCCAGCACATCCCTGCAGCCATCTGCTCCCCACATTCCCCTGCACCAGCAGGCACAACAGCCCCAGGGATGCTGGATGCCAGGAGAAGGATCTAACAAGCCTTGTCCCACAGCACATGAGGACAACAGCCAACGTGGGAGCACGCTTAGGCTGCTTGCAGGGGTCTCAAACCTCAAACTCCAAACTCCCTCCACAGGGCTGGGGGACACCAGTACCCACCCACAGCAAAAAGCCAGGGCAGGGTGCAAGGACCCAGCACTGAGCACCCCTTCCCCTCTGGTACTGCTGCTCGGGGCTCTGGTGGGACCCCCCTTTACCTTCTCAATCGTGGCCTCCTTGGTGACATCGTATACCACGCAGACCACGTTGGCCTACAAGAGAAGTGGCAGAGGGTGGTGAGCGAGGGTCACTGCAGCAGTGAGGCTGCCTGAGCCCACGGCACAGCCCTGGCACTGAAACCCAGCACGTACACACAGCAACACTCATCCGCCATCAACACGAGCTCTACAAGGGGTGCTTGGAGCACAGACCAGCTCTTCTGCTCCAGGAGCCCCCTGAGCACATCCGCCTCCAGGCCTGAGCCCCAGTTCCCTGCTCCCACCCCTCAGCAGCTGAGCTGGGCCAGGGGCCGCTGCCCTCCTCCCCTCCTGACCCCATGCATGCAGCGCTGACCCCAGCGCTGTGTTTGAATCAGACAGGAGGGATCACTGGCTCTTTCAGGAGAGAGTTCAGCGCTAATCCTGAGGACACACAAGGGTTTAGGCAGGATTTCCCAGAGCTGTTTTAAGCCTCTGTATACTCTCGCTGCCTGTATGGAGGAAACAAGACCCCTGTGCTCATCTTCTTGGCCAGTCACTGAGGTGGAAACATTATATAGCTCTGTGCATGTGATACATGCAGAAGAGAGGCAGGTTTATCATCCATAATCAAGAGGCCCTCCCCTCTGCAGAGCCAGGGTTAATCCCAGGGCAGGGAAGAACAGCTGGGCCCACCCCAGCCAGCCAAGGGGATTATTGCTCCATGGCTGCTCTCAAACACATGGGAGCCCTCGTTCCTCCCTGAACAGTGCTCTCCAGGGCTCCAGCTCCCAAACCAACAGCTCTGGGCCACTGCTTCATCAGGCAGCCGCAGGGACCTAATGAAGGGAGCAGAGGAGGCTCACCCAAGCTCAGCCACTACTTCTCCCCTGTTCTGAGTCCATGGGGAACATCCTGAGGCGGAGAGCATGTCCTCTGCTCAGCAGCCTCTTCTACCTCCTGGTTGGCTGCCCCCTGCTGCTCTCCTTCTGGAGAATCCCCATAGGGCAGGGACAAGCCACACACACCAGATTACAGATAGGGAAGGATTAAACAAACCCACAGCATTAATCTGTGTGTCTCTGGCTGGCTAAGAGGGAGAGTGAGCAGTCCTGTAACACCCCTGTTCAGCCCTGCTCACCTTAGAGATCTCTTCCTGCAGCTCATCCTCTGTCTGTTCAGACTCTGAAAGGAGAAGAGCCCATCATCGACTGGGCCCCTTCCCGCCCCAGTAAGCCAGGCAGGGAGTGGAGAAGGGAGGGGACATGGGTCGTACCAGAGTAGTCCACTATGTGTGTGGGGACCTTCTCCGGGGTGACATCAGCCGGGATCGTGATCTCCTCCGCACGAGGTGGCACCTGCAAAGCCAACAGCCTCTGCTCCAGTCCAACACAGCCAAGAGGACGGGCAACAAGGAACTTCAGAGCCCAGCGCGGCTGCTCCCCAGCTCGCTCGCTGCTGGGGCGGGACAAGCTCCACACCAGGGATGGTTCCTCTCCTGGCTCCTGGGCTGCAGCTGCCACCCCAGCTCGCTGCAGGAACCTGGGAAAGCGGCCTCTCCAGTGCTGCTGCCCACGCTGCTGCTCCAGAGATAAGCTCTCAGCACTCCCCCGGCTCTCCAGACAGACCTCCTGGCAGCTGGGAGAAGCTCTAAGCTGATTGTCGAGGCTCTGCCATGAGCACGGGAAGGTGCCCAGGGCCGGTCCTCCCCTGGGCCCCCAGAGCTGATGTTTTCCCAGCAGGAATGTTGCAGAGGGCACCATCTGCTCACGGGCAGCAGGGGAAGCCAACTGACAGCACATGGCAAACATGCCTGGCCAGAACGTTCCCATCTTCCTACCCAAACCGTGATGGGACAGCAAGCTGCCCAAGTGGAGGCTCCATGCTGCTCCTAGCAGGCAGCCCCGCTCAAAGCACCAAGCCTGACTTCAGATGGGCACAGAAGGACAGGGAACATGGTGCTGCCACTTCTAAAGGCTTTATGCTGGTGCCACCATGGAAAGGCCAGAGCTGGGGAGCAAATGGCACCACTCTGTGTGGCAAGGCTGTGCCCAGCGGTCCACTGTGCCACACAGACCCCAGCAGCAGGGAGCGAGGCCTGCCAGGTCCCTACACCCCTCCGCAGGGCAGGGATTGGAGCACGGACCGGAGACAGCACCGTCCCGGGAGCCCCCGCTCACCCGCCGCAGCCCCACGGCCGCCACCCGGGACGCAGCGTCCCGCCGCTGCCGCTCACCTCCTCCGGGAACTCCTCTCCCACCAGGGCCATGATCAGGGATGTCTTCCCCACCTGGGCTAGGAGAGAAAGGCAGCACGCTGGCACCGGCCCGGCCCAGCGGGAGGCCCGCGCGGAGGACGCTGCAGCCCGGCCCGCTCGGAGGCAGCCACGGGGAGGGAGGGCCCCGCCGCCGCCACACGGGGCAGGGGCAGGAGCTCCCCCGCGCCCCGGCACAGCCCGCCCCGGCCTCACCGTCCCCCAGCAGCAGGATCCGCACGTCCCGCTTCATGGCGGCACCACCGCCGCTACGGGGCCGCCCCCACCGCGCCACAACCCCCCACTTCCGCCCGCACCAGCGAGCTGCGGCGCAGAGCGGCGCGGGACGGGCAGCGGCGCCCCCCGGCGGGCGGGCGGGACACGTCGCACAGCACCCCAAACCCGTGGGCTCGGTGGTTTTATTCAACACGAACAAGCGGTCGAACGGCGGATGGAGCCGCCAAAAACGCAGCCCGCACCTCTCCGCGCACGCCCGGACCCTGTCCCAGGGCCTGGTGCCGCGGCGGGGGAGCCGGGTCCTGGCCCGCGGGACGCCATGGCCCTGCCCGCTCCCGGAGGAGCGCCGCGGGCCCGGGGGCTGCGGCTCAGCCGCCTGTGAGCTCCCAGAGCAGGACGGCGCTGTGCGAGGCCGTGAGGAGGCGGCGGCCCGAAGGGGAGAAGCAGCAGCTGTGGACGGTGTCGTCGTGGCCGCCGTAGTCCTGCGCCTCGCCGGGGCAGCGCAGCAGCCGCAGCAGCCGGGCTGTGGGGAGAGCGGAGGTCAGCCCAGGGGAGGGGCGCTGGGACGAGCACCGTTCCCATCACCCCAGCGCTAAGCTGACAGGCAGCCAGGTGAGAGGCAGGGGCAAGTAGGCAACTACGGGCTGCTAACAGGGAGAGAGCGTGACGGCACAGCTCCCTGCTGTGTCAGGCTGTCCAAGGGCAGCGATGGGTACGGCAGCACGCACTGGTGCGGCTCTGCTAGCTCACAGCCCCCTAAAGCAGCTGGTCCTGGGCTCAGCAGGTGCCCCACAGCTCTGGGACAGGGACGGAGCTCAGGGTGGTGATGGATGTGTGCTGCCTCCTCAAGCAGCTACGAACAGCTATAGGAGCAAGGTGCCCTTAAGAGGAGCAGGGTGTCAACTGTCCCAGATTGGCTGTGGGCAAGTTCCTTTGCCTCCTGGGCTGTAGCTCACACAGCCAGAGATAAAGACAGCTCCTAACCCCAAGTCATCATTCAAGTGACAAACCCTGCTCATTGACAAACAGGACTGATCTCATGCATCTCATTTCTGACCTATAAGTCACCCAGAGCTTTCTCCTTGCTCAATGCATACCCTGCCCAGGACCACAGCTCCCAGCTTTGAGGATAGGGACTGCTTGTTTAAAGGAAAGAGGACACTTGGTTTCCCCCACTCACAGGAAGAAGGGGACATCCCTCCCCACCAAAAGGCAGCCTGGGCACAAGGCAGCCTGAGCAGCAGAGTCCACAGCACCCTCTGGTACTCACCCCCGAAGCCAACAGCCATGAAGGGTGCTGCAGGAGACAGGCTGAGCGACGTGGCAAAGTATGGCAAGGGGATCTTCATGACTACCTATGCTCCAGCAAAAGAAACAGCACCTCAGAAAGAAGGCGGGAGACCAGAGCTGCCACAGTGATGGTTGTTAGGAGGGCAAAGGGCTCCTCTCAGAGGGGAGGCTGACAGATGCACAGCACCTCTCAGAGCTCGGAAACCTGCCAAAGGCATTGACTTTCCAGAGACCTGCCTCAAAGATTTAGAGTGTTGGTGCTCCTGAAAGCAAATGCCTTCCCCTCCACTGGGATGGAAAGGCAGCAGCAGGGCTGGCAGCCTGCCCAGACCAGGGCCCCTGGAGGTTCTGAGATAAAAAGCTGTTGCCCTGAGCAGCTGCTTGCCTGGGCCCACCTCACACCTTGAGGCATGGCTTCACACACAGGGCAGTGCCGCCTCTCCCCACCACTGCACTCCATTCCATGTGGCCACAGCCTCGCAGCGGCTGAGTACCCGAGCTGCCCTGGCACGGCACAAGTACCTGTTTCTTGTGCAGACTGTAAAACAAGGCTTCCTTCTGCCTCCCAAAGCCGACGTAGACCAGGGTGCTGTGTTCCCATGGGCAGAACGCGGCCAGGCTGGGCGGAAGGGTGTCCAGACCCTGGTGAGGGAAACCAAAGGGAACAAAACAGGCCAGCTTCTCTAGCCTGACCCAACATTGTGGGGGTCAAAAGGAGAGCATGAGGACACCTCTCCTGGGGCTGTGGTGTCTGAACAGTATGAAATCAGTATGCTGGAGGCTGTTTCCTCCCTCTTGCATTGCCATCTCAGACATGCTCATGGTAAAGCAAGCAGCAACCACACACTGCCACAAAAACCTAAAGCAAAGTGTTTACTGTTGTAGGAGTGGGACACAGGAGGGTTGAATTTCCATCGAAGTATTATTACCAGTAGTATTACCACATGGGTTTGAAGGTTGGGTAATGGATCAGCTTAACACAAGAAAATAGGGCCTGTAAGATAGATCTTAAGTAGTAGATGCAAGATCAACCCTTTCCCTGTTAACTGTGGGGAGACCTGTAGTGAGCTTCTTTCATGGAGAGGAAAACCAGTGGTTTGGGAACAAGGGATCATCTCCACCTCTGATACACACCCGCCTCTCTTTCTAGCAAGTGTTCTGCTGCCCAAATCTCACACCTGGGTTGGAGCCAAAGGGTTCTGCAAAGCATCACAGACACAAGGCTGAGTACTTAGTTTATGAACCGGTCCCTGGGCTCCTGGCTCAGAGTATTCATGCTCTTTGGGAGTGTCAAAGTTGGCAGCATGCTCCTAATGAGGTGTTTCTCCTGGGTGCTGTGCTCTGTTCTGCGCAGCACAGGGGTGTTAGCTCCTTGCACATGCAGCTTTTGACTCCTCACACTTACAAAGTCAGTGCTTCCCAGAAGTCAGGCACTGCTCCAATTCCCACTGCTCTTCAACAGACAAAAAAGTGCATCACCAAGATACTCTACAAGCAGCAGAACTAACGAAGGTGACTAAAATGATAAGGAAGAAGCCCTTCCCTGTGAGGGTTGTGAGGCACTGGCACAGGTTGCCCAGAGAAGCTGTGGCTGCCCCATCCCTGGCAGTGTTCAAGGCCAGGTTGGATGAGGCTTGGAGCAACCTGGTCTAGTGGAAGGTGTCCCTGCCCATGGCTGAGGGTTGAAACTGGATGAGCTTTAAGGTCCCTTCCAACCCAAACCACTCTATCATTCTATGACTAATGAAGTTCATCCTCCCTCTTTGACCCCATCCTGCTCAGAGCCTTGAGCCACTCCTCTAGCTTGCTGGTGCTGAGACCTGCGGCACCAGACCCGTGCCATGAACAGGCAGAGGCTGGCAGTGGCGCACTCACCTTGGGGCTGGCAGGAGCAGGGAAGCTGAGCCAGTCGAGGAGCTCACATTTGTCTTTCAGCCAGTCAGAGGCCCAGATGCTGACCCGCCGGTCCGAGCTGGTGGCCAGCCAGAGCTCACCTCCTTCTACCCCAAAGTCCCGGTACTGCGGAAGATGAGCACAGTGCTGTGAGTTTAAGCTTGAAGTTTAGTCCAGAAGCTACCACCAGAGCGAGTGTGGGGCAGGAGCTGGTGAGAACATAGGCCTTTTGCCACAGGGGATCAATTCACTTCCATTTGGGCAGTGCTTAAAGTCCCTTAGAATCCAACAGGAGACTGAGGCTGTGGTGTAGGAACCAGCAGCATGCTCCGGGCTGAAAGCCCCAGCAGAAGAGGCTGCTGGAGGAGGGAGAGTGCCTGGCCTGAACAACATGGATGTCTTCCCTGGGAGACCCTCTGGACCTGCTCATGTCATAGGGGAGTCCTTGCTTATACTGTGTGTCCCCTAACAATGTCCTTTACCTAAAACTAAGGACGATCCCCCAAGTCTAGAATTCCCAGGGAGCCCAGCCTTGCAGTGTGGATGAATTTTAAAGCCTAAGAACTTAGGCAAAATTATTGTTATTTCCACTGCACAAAGGAAGAAGACTCCCCAAGAAGAGGAGGTCAAAGGAGATGCTAAAACCATCACACTGCTGCACAGCCAAGTCTTCCCAGCTACAAAGAGGAGCAGTACAGAGTCAGAAAAACTGAACAGAAGCTGTTGGAGGGGTTGGCGGCCCAAAGAGGAAAAGCAAGGGACAAAGAAGCAGTCTCACTGGCTGACATGGCTGTGCAGTGACCCACAGGGACTTGCTGCTGCACAGGGCCAGGGCAAAGGTGAGGTCTCACCTGCTTCAGGGTGCACTGCAGAGCAGTGATGGGGGAGCCTTTGTGGTCACCAAGGACGTGGATGGTCATTCCAGTGCGAGGGCTGCTGACGGCCACGAGCCCGTCCTTGCCGCCCGATAAGATCATTTCTCCTGTGGGTAGAGAGAGAAAAAGAACATGACACTTCTCGTAGGAGAAGAAAAAGCTCATAGGAGAAAGGTCTGAGATCATGGATACCAGTGTCCCAAAACACTGTGAGAGCTTGGGAACAACTGAGTCAGGGCTGAGTATGATGAGATGTCTCAGAGACACTTCTTAGACACTGAAGAAGAGCCACTGTAGATCATAAGCAGGAGGACAAAGTCGCATTTGTTGTCCCCAAATCTCTTTGCTATGCCATTGCCAATATACCTCCCGTGTCTCATTTACCACATGCTCAGCTGGCAGAGCTACCAAAGGTCACTGACACAAATTCCCTGTATCGCCCTGGCCTCAGGTTTTTGGGCAGGTTGATGGTGTGCAGAGCACTTGAAGGTCAGGGTAACCCAGGCACAACCACGCCATGTTCCACACTTGTGTGAGAGGCAGCCTTACCGTCTGTGGAGTATGCAATCGCGGTTAGTGCAACGGCATGGGGTTGCATCTTGAGCTCCATCTCTGTCCTGGAAATGCTGAACACACGGATGGTGCCATCACTGTACCCTGCCACTACATGCTGGTTCTCAGCTCCCCATGCAACAACAGGATGAGGCTTCCAGGCCAGGCACTGGCAGCTCTGCAAAGGAACCAGGGCAGAGACCTGATGACACAGTGAGGACAGCAGGATCATGCAGTCCAGTACACTACAAGCTCCACCTACAAGTATTTCCCCAGCTTTATCTCCTCCATGAGGACATAGCAGTCCTTGTAACCCCAAGCAAGGATTCCTTCCTCCTGTGCCCTCTGCCAGGAGGAAGAGATTGATGTACCACAATTACCTGGTTGAGCACTTGGAACTGTACCACCAGCTCCATGCTGCCCAGAGACCAGATCCTCACACTGCCGTCCTCCCCGCACGTTGCGCAGTGAGTCTCATCAGGACTGAAGCACACCTCAGTCACCTGCAGCAAGAAACAAGATGGAGAACAGGGTTCTACAGATGCTCCTCTCCCCCTTTTATCCCCCCCTGGACCTCTCCCATGGGAAGTATCAGCCAAGAAGCCCTAAAGGCAAAGAGAGGTGGGTGATTTGGTTTTGTGCTTAAATTCTGGGCTGATAGCTAAGCTTGTAATATAAATTGCTAAACCTAACCCCAAAGGTAGGACCAGGCACTGTGCAGCATAGGTCTGCATAAAATACCTTCCCTTCTACTATGTGAACCTTTTTTTCTAGAGCATAATGATACTGCAAAGTAACAACAAAAGTCAGAACAGTGATTCTTCACCTGGGTTTGGATTAGTTTTTGGTTTTGGCAAAGCAAACGTTATTCACTACAGATGTCCAGCTGGCAAATAGAAACTGCAGTACTCAGTAATAAAGCCTTAGTGATTGCAAACTGCGTTCTTGTGCTCCAGCAGAAAGGCCCACAGCTGCTCCCAGCCTGAGGCTGTTGAACGCTGAGGACTAAGAGTGGATGAGCTCAGACTTCTTCAGGTTGGACTCCTCAGTGTGCACAGTTCCCATCAGCCCTGCAGCTCCCTGACCTCTCCAATGGCCAGACCAGGGAGTGCTGCTGCAGCCCACACGTGCTTCCCAGGGCATGGACAGCACACACAGCACTTGGTGCTCTGTGGGGCAAACCACCTCTAACCTTGTTCTTGTGGCCGCTGATCAGTCGGATGCTCGTGCTCTCCGTCCAGTTGATGTACCACAGGGTTCCTGCCGTGGTGCCCACAATTCCCATTTCCAGAGAGTCATCAAAGGCTGCACTGACTATCGTCCCGTCGAGGGCGATCTCATGTTCTAGCAGGACCAAGTCAGACCTGGAGGAAAGGAGAATGTGAGAAGGATGGGCTCAAATGCTGGAATGGCCACTATGCCTCCTTTAAATACAACTTTCCAGTGAGCCCAGTTGTGTTTGCAGGTAAATGGTTCAGTGAGGGGCTCCTCTACATTAACAGTGACTACTCTTGCATTTGCACTACAACCATCTTTTATAGGAAAGATAAGAGAAGGAAGAGACGGAAGAGAGGGAAGAGATGGAAGAGAGAAAGAAGGAAGAGAAGGAAGGAAAAAAAAAGGAAAGAAAAGAAAAAAATAATAGGGGATGCAGCAGTGCGAGAGAAGAAAGAGAGGCAACGTATCTTCATGAGTTCCTATTTCACCAGGAATTCCTAAAAATCACTGACACAAACTTCAGGCATGCCAAACTCCACCCATTTCCAGTATTAAGAGAGTTCAGCTACCTGTGGCAAAAGTTCAGTAAAAAAGATCCAGACAAGAAAGCATCAGTAGTCACAGCATGGACAGGCAAAGCTAAGGATGAAGAGCAACAGGAGCAGCGTGGTTGCAGGCAGAGCTGATGTCTGTCCGTGAAAAGCCGCCTCTCAGACAGGTGCAGGGAGCTGCTGGATGAGGGGAAGAGCATCTTGAGAGCATGTTGAGACAGGCACAAGGGCCACCATCTCCTACCTGGCATCGGGACCTTTCAGCCTCAGCTCCTGCACAGCGGCCACTGCCCACAGGCGGATGCGTTTCGTGTTGCTGCCGCTCAGCAGCCTGTTGTGCCGACACACCAGCACACCTGGGAGACCGTGGAGACGACAAAGGGCACCTGTGAACATCCACTGCTCCCAGCCATCACCCACCGTGTGCTCCTCACAGCCAGGCCACCGATTCATTCAGGCAGGGCACTGTTTTTACAGACTAGAGGTGAGCCCCCCAGGAAACCCAGGACCCTGAGGAAACCCAGGCCACAGAGGCATCGCCACCCCATGCATCCTGCATCTGACACAACAAACTCATTTTCCAAGCACAGCTGAAATTAGGGGACTGCAAGCTCAATGCTTCTTTCCTTGTTACAGCCCCAAGGGATGCCCAGGGCACCTGCACCCACCGATCTCACCCTCATCGGCCTCCCATGTCATGAAGCAGCAATTAGTCTCGGTGTCCCACACACAGATCTGGCCTGAGTTGGTCCCACTATAAAGAAGAGTGTCGGCACCGTAACAGAGAGAGGTCAGCTCCACTGGCCCCAGCACATCCGGGGCAGGAGCACGATGAACCTGCAGGAGCACATACAACATCAGAGAGAATATGGTGCTTACCTACATCAGGTAAAATAACCCTCCTCCTCTCCTAAATTCATGTATTATATAACTCAAATATAATTGAAAGCCACACATGACCAGCCAACATCATCTCCTTAAGAGAAATCATCAGCTCTCAAAGACCTGGGGGACAGAGCCTCCATCACACTCATGAGGGGCTTGGGAAAGAAGTCAGAGGTAGCAAATGCTCCATCCCTGGCAGTGTTCAAGGCCAGGTTGGACGGGGCTCGGAGCAACCTGGTCTAGTTCCAACCGTGACAGGGGGCTTGGAACTAGATGATCTTAAAGTTCCCTTCCAACTCAAACTATTTTATGATTCTATGATCAGGAATTATAAAAGAAGGTAAAACAGGTTTACCTTGAGATGGACACCAGCTCCCTGCTGCTCCAACAGCCAGAATATCACAGCTCCCTTCCCCACACAGGCCAGTTCTCTGTGAGAAAAAGGACTAAAAGCCACATCATGGACTGGCTCTGAGATACAAGTTGACCACATGAGTTCATAAGTGTAGATATTCCACAGAGCAATGGTTTGATCGCTGTAGTCCCCTAGATAGAACATGAAAGAGAGTAGGAGGAAATTCTGCAGCCTCAGGCTGCTCACAGCATATGCACTGTGCTCCAGCATCAGCTGTGTCACTCCCTTGTCCTGTTTTTTGGAGATGACTGCTGCAAACACCATCCCAGGAGTGGACACAGGTCCTTGCACTCTCAGCAAAAGCTGCACAATGTGATGGGTCCTTGTCCAAGTTGAGGACAAATATAACTATCACACTTCACAGTGGAGGTTGTAGCAAATCTGGCCCAGCAGAGGGTCTGCAGCCAGCACTCAGTAAGGATTTCACAGGCAGAGCAGGTTTCCTGCTGTTTCTACATCCTCATGAGCTACTGCACACCTCGTGTGCCCCACACAAGCCCTTCAGTGGTACTGTGCAGTCAGGGCTAATAAGAGTCTGGAAATCAGAAAGGGATGTCACCTCTGCTGAGGTCACAGCTGAGATGGAAGCTGACCTGAATGGAAGCCCCTGTATCTGGGTGGCAGAAGGCACCAGCCTTGGTGATGGCAAACATCCCCAGCTCCCAGACAGCTCCAGAGCACAGAGCTCTCTTGCTGCCTTGCTCAAGCTCCACAAGCTTAGTGGAGACTCCCAGCTTTTCTCTCCTCTGCAGCCCAGACCGGAGCTGGAGGATGAGGCTGTTCTCCCACGCTGCTCCATGGAGAGCACAAAGCTCTTTCTCTCCAGCAAAGGCTGCTTTGTTCCAAGGGCAGACTCACCAGCCCAGAGTGAGCCTGTTGCCTGCTCCACAGGTCCTCTCTCATGCAAAACAAGAGCTTACTAATTGCATATTTGTCTTTTAAATGTCCCCTGCCTAAACTAAACAGACAGCTTGAGTGTCCATCTTGTGCTGGCACTGCTGCCTGGCAGGAGGCTCACAGTTTGAAGCCTGGCTACTTCTATGCAATGCCACCTAAGCAGCAATAAGTCCAGAAGAAGGCTTTTCCCTCTGGACACTATATATAGTAACTGGAAACTATTTATACAGGTTTAACAAGCACTTGTGAGCCAGAAGAAAGCTGTAACTTGAAGAAAAACAAGCTAGCTGGGGCAATGAGAAAGGACTAAAGGGGAGCTGGGGAAGCTCCATATGCATGCACAGGATGCATGCTTTCCCTTGAAACACTGGTGACAGTGTCCTGGACCACACTCAGCTGGAAAAAGTGCCTCTGCAGGTGGTCACTCCCACGAAGATCCAAGATCACCTCCAGTATTACATGCTACATTATCCATTGCCCCAAGGCTACCAAGAAACAGCTTCATAGCCACAAGCCTGGTACATGTGTCATGGTCTTGCACAGTTATAGCATCACCTTCCCATGAGATGTCTGCTGTAGGGTGCCCCAAACCCCATGTTATGGGTGTACTCACCGAGGGTGACAAGAAATCGATCATCCTGAGAGAATGCCATGGCTTGCACTTGGGTCTCATGATGGAAGAGACTTGCTGTGCAAAGCCCATCTGGGATGTTCCAGATGCAGATCTGACAATGGGAGTCTCCATTCCTCTTTCCTGAGGCAGAGGCAAGAACCTAACAGAACAATATGTTGTCACTGGGACCTTGGTAAGTAATTAGAGATACTTTGTTAGTCTTAGAAACAATTAATCTCAAATTAAAGCGATGTTTGGCACACGGAAAATCCTGTGAGAACAACCATCAGCTGATGGCAGGAGGGAATGGACCATCACCAGGAGGGAAGGAGCAGCCTTTAATGGCACACTGAGCCAGAACAATGGATGAGGCTCCAATACTGGAACAAGCTTCCCAGGAAAGTGGTGGAATCATCATCCCTGGAAGTGTTCAAAAAACACGTAGATGAGGTGACATGGTTTAGTGGTGGCCTTGGCAGTGCTGGGGAATGGTTGAACATGATGATCTTCAAGGTCTTTTCCAACCTGGTTGATTCTATGATTCTATGAAAACACTTATTGCATTTCCATAAACCCAGGTCTCCACACAGAAGGAGGAACAGACAAACAGGCTTTTAGCCTGTAACATTCCATTATCCCAAAGTGACATGGACAAAACCCAGCCTGGGGCAGCAGAAGTTTCTCCTACCTGGGCATCATGGCTGACAGTGAGCGTGGAGATCTCCTCTGCGTGGCCAAGCCAGTGATTCTGTGATCCCGAGTGCAGGTCTTCCACCACAATGATGCAGCCACAGGTGTAGGCGAAGAAGCCTTGCGGAGAAGGAGGAAATGGGATATTTCCATGTAAAGGCTTCACATTCAGCACCCACTGCCTCACAATTCAGTTAAATTCTGGGGTTTGGTAAGAGTTAAAAGCTGACTCTTCTACACAGCGTGTCAGCATCCTGCCCATCAGGTTGGGAGTGGAGTAAAATCTCCCTTCCCCTAACCTGAGCAAAGTTGCTGGGCATCCCTGCAGCCTACAGGAAGGAGGAAAGATGGTCTTGGTGAAAGCTTTCCCTTCTGCTCTATCCACTCAACAACTGAAGCCTGACCTGCCTGTCCCAGCTAACATTTGCCAGTAGCAAAGAATCCCAGACTGGTTTGGGCTGGAAGGGACCTTAAAGCTCACCCAGTTCCAACTCCCTGCCATGGGCAGGGACACCTTCCACTAGACCAGGTTGCTCCAAGCCCCGTCCAACCTGGCCTTGAACACTGCCAGGGATGGGGCAGCCACAGCTTCTCTGGGCAACCTGTGCCAGTGCCTCAGCACCCTCACAGGGAAGAACTTCTGCCTAAGATAAAATCTAAGTATCCCCTTGTTTAACTTGAATCCATTCCCCACTGTCCTGCCACTACATGTCCTTGTAAAAAGGACCTCTCCAGATTTCTTGTTGGCCCCCTCAAGGTATTGAAAGGCTGCAATAAGATCTCCCCTTCTCCAGGCCTAACAAAGCAGAATCAGAATCATAGAATCTTAGAACAGTTTGGGTTGGAAGGGACCTTCAAAGGTCACCTAGTCCAACCCCCCTGCAATGAGCAGGGACATCTTCAACTAGATCAGATTGCCCAGAACCACATCCAGCCTGACCTTGCACCTCTCAGGGACTGTGCATCCACCACCTCTCTGGGCAACCTGTGCCAGTGTTTCACAGACTGGTTTGGGTTGGAAGGGACCTTAAAGATCATTCAGTTCCAATCCTGTTACTGCATTTTACCAATGCAAAGAAGCCCTGTGTTAAAGCAGAGATCCCAACCCAACAGCTAGAAGGTCATAACCTGGCTCAGTACACACATCTCCCACCCCTCCAGAGCCTTCCTGGTGTACCTGTATCCGGGTTCCACACCATATTCCCTCTGCCATTCCCATTGTAGCCGATCACTGCTTTCAGCTTCAAGACCTCACTGCCAGCTGGCGGAGGTAAGAAACTCTGCAAGAAAAATAGACATTGGTTTAAAATAAGCTCTAGAGGAATGGCCCAGGCAGGTGCATTCAACACCCACATGAGAAAAAGCCTGAGTGCAAGCACACACACACACACGTCGTCCTGCACACAACACCCAAATTCATGCCAACACTCACAGCATTCAGGTTCAACACATCAACAGATGAGTACCAAAGCACACTTACACATACAAAAGGGAGACTACACCGGCAAAACCAGGCACAGATGCTTTCAGATGAGGCACAAACCAGGCTGGCAGCAACTGATTAGCAGCTGCTAATCCTGCTGGGAAAGAGTGTGGTGGGTTTTGCTCATTTGGGGAAGTAGTGGGGAGGGGAAATGCTGCCGAGTAGAGGGACAGAGGAGCACAGTGAACAGCTGAGAGCTTAGGAAAAGGTTAAGTCTCTGGTTTATTATTGCTCTGTTTGTTCATGGAGCCAGAGCTGGGCTTTGCCCATCCTCCCCACGCTCAATGGTTGCCTTCCCCAGCCTGCTCTGCCAACGCATCTGCTCGCAAACACTGCTCGCAAACACGGGTGTGAGATGAATCACTCCACTGCTCACTCGTCTTTCCCTTTCAATAGCACATGCCATTTGCATTTGTTTGGAATAAAAATGTATGCAGATTTGCTGAACGGAAAAAGAGTTGATCACAACTCACTTTCCACTAGTCTGGAACGAGCCGCATGTAGAGGAGAAAAGGTAACTAACGTGAGGAGTTTGTAATAGAGCATCAGGCCCAGGAGTACATTTCACAAACAGCTTTCAAACAGAATGAAACAGAAATAGTTTGGAAAATCCACCTATCCCAGCCCCCAAATGAGCATTCACCACCTGCCCAGGTACAATTCTCACCTTGGGGAGCACCGATGCCTTGAATCGAGGAGTGAAATGCCGGTAGGAATCTGGGCGCACGGAGCACTGGGGCTTGGGGCCCATGGTCTGCTTTCTGGGTTCTGCCACACAGAGAAGGAAACAGTTGTTACCTCTGGTTGCTGCTTTCAAGAACTGTTTGGGAGCAGCACCTGGGCTGTGGCTTGTGAGCTGCTCACATGCTGTGTGTGTACCCAAACACAAACAGGCTGTGGGAGACTGGATGCAGCAGCCCCGAGGAGAAGGACTTGGGGGTGCTGGTCAATGAGCAGCTTCCTATGACCTGGCTTCAGTGAGTGCTTGAGCCCAGAACACCCCCAATGTGTGCTGGGCTGCACCCCCAGAGCGTGAGCAGCAGTCGAGGGAGGGGATTCTCCCCCTTTGCTGCGCTGTGGGGAGAGACCCCTCCTGCAGTCCTGATCCCACTCTGGGGCAACAACACAAGAGGGACATGGAGCTGTTGGAGTGAGTCCAGAGGAGGCCACAAAGATGCTGCGAGGGCTGGAGCAGCTCTGATCTGGAGCCAGGCTGAGAGAGCTGGGCTGGTTCAGCCTGGAGAAAAGAAGGCTCCTTAAGGGGAGACCTTAGAGCAGCTCCAGTGCCTGAAGGGGCTACAAGAAACCTGGAGAGGGGCTTTGGACAAGGGCCTGTAGGGACAGGACAAGGGGGAATGGCTTTAACCTGACAGAGGGGAGATTGAGATAAGGTCTTAAGCAGAAGTTCTTCCCTGTGAGGGTGCTGAGGCACTGGCACAGGTTGCCCAGAAAAGCTGTGGCTGCCCCATCCCTGGCAGTGTTGAAGGCCAGGTTGGACAGGGCTTGGAGCAACCTGGTCTAGTGGAAGGTGTCCCCACCTATGGCAGGGGGTTGGAACTGGATGGGCTTTAAGGTCCCTCCAACCTGAACCAGTCTGGGATTCTATGTGTGTGCATACACACACACAAGGCAAAAATCAGACTGCAGCATCAGATGTGCTCCTACATAACTGGCTGTAGGAAAAGCACCAGCTTCCCAGGAGTGAACGAGGAACCTCCATCGCCACCCATCACCCTGCTCAGCCACACCACACTGCAACCAGCCTTTGGGCATCCATGCTGTGTCTCCTGGGCATCGCTGTGAAAGCATAAGCCTCTCAACTAGAAAGACATCCTTGACAGAAGAAGCAGAGGCACAGTTTTGTGTTGAAGCTTTCCAACAGCTTCTGCCTGCTCTGGCAGCTCGCCATCAACTGCTGCAGCTTTGAGGCTGTACATCTATTAATAGAGACATGGGGAGCTTTAACAGAACGTGCCACTTAGAGATGATATTGGCTCCAAGCTGAACAGGTGCTTCTGGTGTGCCTAGAAGCAATAGCAGGGAAAGAGCCAGAATAAACAAGCAGTCTTGGGGACTAGTGTGAGCTTCTCTCAATACCGACTCCCCTTGGTAAATCACATGCAAAGGGAGGGTCCCAGAGTTGCTGCCCTTCACCTTATAACTCTGAGTATGTGTTCGGGTCTATCTGTATCATATTAATGCTCGCTCTTTATTTTTCAGGGATAGACCAAGGTGCCTGTGCATACTGTGTCCCAAAGGGGTCATGCTCTGTACAAGATGGCAATACCCCTGACTTACCACTTGCAGATGTTCCAGGAGACCTCGAGCTCTCCTGCCTCTCTTTGGGCCTCACCACAATGAGCTCCTCATTCCTCACTGGCTCCACCACAAGGACCGATGCATCTTTGTCTCCATTCACCACCATCCTGCTGCTGCCTGGCAGATCTGCTTCCTCCTCTTTGTCTGACTCAGAGAAGATACCTGGTGGGAGGAGAGAGCCACCGTGTCCTTCAGGACTGCTTCATGTGTGACTGACCCTTTGATTTCTGCCAGTGTCATCCTCCTGCTATGTGTAACAGTCCATCTGTTCAGGTGGAGGGCAAAGCAGACATTTTCTACTGGGTATGTCCAACAAGGTATTTACTGTAGCCCTCAGAGAAGCTGTGCCAGCAGCTTAGTGCTGGAGGGGAGCAGACGATAAAGCAGTGCTGAAGCCCAACGCCTATGGCTGGCTTTATCCAGCTTAGGGAAAGAAAAACACAGCCTGGTCTGTCAGTCTGCAGGAAGGGGATCACAGGCAGGGATGGCTCCAAGGATACTGCTCAACTACACAAGGAGTTTTTTCTGAAACAAGATTATTTTTCCCCTTTCCTGCAAGCAGCTCTTCTTACTTTGACATCCTGCTTGGTGGACAGAGCTGACATCCAAACACGGTGGTGAGGACAGCAATGGAAGAGGCACTGCCTGCCGAGGCGTCTCAGAGGCATCCTTCAGCTTCTCAGAGCTGCCTTCTGTGAAAATAAAAGGGTTTGTACTATTTCCTTCATCCCCGATTCCCTCATCCTCTTGGATTGATCAATGATGATACCTCCAAGCTCATTTCTCCAGCTTCCTCCTACATGAGAGAAGCCATTGTTTCTCTGCTCTTCAAAGAAGAATCACAGAATCAACTATGTTGGAAAAGACCTTTAAGATCAAGTCCAACCTTTACCCCAAGACTGCCAAGACCACCACTAAAACATGTCACTAAAGACAGGGATGGAAAGAGGGAGGGGAACGATGAGGGCAGGGAAAAAGAAGACAGAAGAGATGGAGGCAGGCAAAGACAGAAGGCAAAAGCTGAAAGACCTAAAGAAAACCCAGAGCAGCTCTGCTTAGAACATCCCCTCCCTGGCAGACTCCTACTGAGAGGTGCTAGTTAGAGACCATCCTCTGGGGATAACTAGCTGGTTACCCCCTCCCCACCCTGCTGCTATGTAAATCCCTAAGGGAAAGAACCAAAGAACCCCAACCCCTACCCTCTGCCATCATGAGCAGTGGTGGAAGAGCTGCCAGTGTCAATTCACGGGAGGAGGCAAACTCACCTGGTCCCAGCAGTGGAACAGACTCAGAGGAACAAAGCCTGGAAAAGGCAGGAGAGTGGCATTACACCAAGCAAGGGTGGGACAGGGGAGTAAGGGGAGGCAGAGGAAGGCTCTGCCCAACACCAAGCACTTACCCAGCTGGTGGTGACCTCTCCTCAGGCAGAGCTAGTAAATCCCATAGGAAGATGGCATCTCCAACACTGATGACATGCCGCTGATCTGGGGTGAAGGCAACCTGGCGCACTGGCTCTGAGTGCCCGATGTACACCTGGGAGAGAACACACATTGAACTTCAACCCCATGCCTGTCCTATCAGCATGGTGGTTACTCCACTCCCTGCCCTCACAGCCAGTGTCTACACACCTCAGCAGATCCTCTCAGAGGCCAGCAGCACACCTGCAGTGCTCAGACCTAGGGTTGATGAACCTAGGATTGACCATCCTCACACTCATCTGGAGAAGCAAGCAGGAGCTGAAAACCCCCAAGATCTAAAACTAGCTCTCAATAGCTATTGGAACACTGGGCAAGACATTTTCTTCTCTGGGTGACTCTGTCCCTAGCAGAGGTCACACCTACATCTCCTTCACAGAGGGTCTCACCAAGCTAGGTGTTTTGGCAGCGCAGCCTGTGCTTGGTGCCAAGTATTATTACAAATAGGATTAGGGCTGCATTTCATAGAATCCTAGAATGGTCTGGGTTGGGAGGGACCTTAAAGCTCATCCAGTTTCAACCCCCTGCCACAGGCAGGGACACCTTCCACTAGACCAGGTTGCTCCAAGCCCCATCCAACCTGGCCTTCAACACTGCCAGGGATGGGGCAGCCACAGCTTCTCTGGGCAACCTGGGCCAGCGCCTCACCACCCTCACAAGGAAAAGCTTCTGCCTAAGAGCTCATCTCAATCCCCCTCTGTCAGATTAAAGCCATTCCCCCTTGTCCTGTCCCTACAGGCCCTTGTCCAAAGTCCCTCTCCAGCTTCTTGTAGCCCCTTCAGGCACTGGAGCTGCTCTAAGGTCTCCCCTTAAGGAGCCTTCTCTTCTCCAGGCTGAACCAGCCCAGCTCTCTCAGCCTGGCTCCAGAGCAGAGCTGCTCCAGCTGCACAAGCAGGGACACTGGGCCAAGTCCCACAGAGGGCATTGGCTGCTCTCTTCTCCAGGGGTTCAGAAATGCAACAGCAACCCCCTTCCCTCCCTTTGCAGGCAGTACCTGGAAGTTGATATTGGAGTGCATCTGATAGTCCCACACCTTGATGACTTTGTCACCAGCAGTGAGCAGGTACCTGCCATCCTTGCTCAGTGCCAAGGAAGAACAGGACAGCTTGTGCACAGGAGACACCTGAGGACAAGAAACAGCACCAGCAGCATTAACTGAGCTAGCTCATGTCCTTACTTATGCTTCAGCAAGAGGACAGGAATGTAATAACACAAAAACGACAAGCTCAGGCTCACCCTGAGCGTGACCGCACCAGGATAGCTACAGGCTTGCCAACTCCTGTGTTTCTTTGAAGCCTGTGAACTCCAGGATGAGCTCTTCTCTCATTTCCCCTCCTACAGTGACACGACATTCCCAAACCTTCTGTGACACGAGACCTCAGTGCATGATTTCACAGTGTCCTACCTCTCGCACCAGTCGTCCCGTTTTTGCATCAAGCACAAGGATTTTATTGGAAGAAGTGGCCACCAGGAGCTCGCCTTGAGGCACAGGAGCAAAGCAGACTCCCACTGCTGAGTCCAAGGCTGTGCTGTTCAAACCAAGGATGCTGATGTCCACCCTCAGTAGCTGTCAAACAAGGAGTTACTGAACAAATACTGGAGCAAATACTGCAGAAGCCTCAGGATTGCTTTTGTGGCTCTCCCAGGACAAGGCTATGGAACCTCCCCAGATCCTTCCCTTCCCCCCTAATGAGGGGCTATAGGGTCCAGGCAATGTCCCTGCTGCCCAAGAGAGCAGCTCACAAAGAGAAGTTGGAGCTGACAGTCTACACAACACTTCTCCAAATTATCTTTCTAGAGGGAATTGAAGCTGGAGAAGAAACCTTCACAGAACCATAGAACGGTTTGGGTTGGAAGGGACCTTAAAGACCACCTAGTTCCAACCCCCTGCCATGGAGGGGGTTGACTTTGTTGTTTCTGTCTCACAGAATGGAAAACCGACCTCACTGTAAGCACCCTGAGGAAGTGTCTGCTGTGCAGGAAGGGCCCTCTCCAACATGCTGGTGCCCAAAGCCCTTGATCCATCTCATCTGATGCAGCCCATTGGAATTGCCTTTCCTGCCCATGGCACTCTGCAGCCCATGCTGCCCTCCCACCCTCTCCCAGGACAAGGGGAGCCCGCTGGGTACCTCATCCAGTGAGCAGGCCTCCATCACAGTCACAACGTACTTGGAGGGCCCCACGAAGGCGAGGAGATGGCTGTCCCCACTGACCACCAGCACATCCGGACTGCTCCCAGCATCCCGGGCCACCACATTGCCTGAGGGCCACAACCAGAGAGAGTGAAGAGAGAAGCAAAGCCCACGCTGCAGCCAGCTCACCCTGTGATGGTGCTGCTGGCCCTGCAGCTTCTCCTGCCTCTCAATCAGCCCTGGGTTAACATTCTGGCCTCAGAAGGAAGCAACCTCTGTTGTAGAAGATACTACACATTTTATCTGCAACAATCAAAGTTGCAGACGTCAAAGACAAGGTCTAGAGTCATGGCTTGTTGCCTGACTGAATGTGTGGTGTTTTCAAGGAGAGCAGAACGAAGTCAAGTGAATAAAATGGATTTTAGTGTTTCTTTTTCAACGTTACAAGAAGCTGCAGTTGCAGCCTGGGTGTCTGAACCCTGTGTGAAATGAAGTCAGTGTCAAACTCCTCTGTGCTGATGTCAGCCCAGCGGGCAGAAAGACCCAAAGGTCTAAAACTCGCCGAAATCACAGCAATCCTTGGTATTTATTCCACTGTCAAAATTCCACTGTTCTGTCCCTGGAAGACGGCCAGGCAGTGAACAGGGTTTCAGAGCAGAGTCAACCTGCGAAGGTCCAGCTGCAGCACTGACGCCAAACTTGGGTGATTTATCTCTCCAAGCCCCTATTCCTTCTCACCCAGTTCAAGAACACTTTTGTTGGGGCAGGATCCTCTTCTTTGTACAATAATGGAACTCCCTTTCCCTGCCCAAGCTTCTCCTGCTGCCACAGCTCATTTCAAAAGGGTGCATTAAATGTGACATTAACATTTCCAAACTGCCTTGCCCCTGTACTGCTTCCCCTGCCTGGAGCTCTCCACCTTCTCTGATCATTGGCACAGCTGAAGGCAGGATTAGGGAAATGATCCAGTTTAAACAAACTGCACATCCACAGGATAGAAGGATTCAGGGCTTGGGCATGAATAAGTCTCTGTGATTCCAGCTTGTTCACAAAATTGTGATGCCAAACAAGTGGAGAGTGTTTGAATCAGGAGGGGTAGGGAAGGGTTGGCAGTCACAAGGGTTTGCTCACACTTTAACACAAATGTCACAGCTCAGAAGATTCATCAGAAAAGCTCTCCGAGTCAGGTTTGGTTTTGATGCTAGGATATCTGTGCTCATAAAAGGAGAAAGGAAACCCACAGCCCCAGAGTCTTACCCAGGACTCTCAAGACGTGGCTTTTCTGTGCCATGCAGCTGTAAAGAGCCAGACTTCCCTGCAAACAGGAGCTGAACATGAAATTGCCATCTGGAGAGAAGGTCAGCCCAGTGATAACAGTGTGATGCTGTCTGAAAGAAGGTGGAAAACATAAAACAGTGGAGGGAAGAGAACAAACCAACCAACTGCCAGGAAACAGGTACAACGTTGAGTGCAACATGGTGAAGAACCCAGGAGAACAAAGCAATTAGGGGCAGGACCTCACCATGCTCATGCCTGCAGCAGCCCAGGGCAATCAACACTCAAACTTTATGGAAAACTGAGCAGCAAGCTCAGCACTCCAGCTGTCCATGGGATGTGCTCCTCTCCCTCTGGAGCATCCTCTGCTTCCTATGCTGCTGCTTGCAAGGGCTTCCTGTTCAGCTGCCCTCTAGGACAAGCTTTTCCTACTGCTGGCCAACTGTCCACTCCGAAGTCACAAAGAAAGCCCTCAGAGCCTTCCCAGGCTGGACTTTTCTCACCCAGTGGAGGCCACCTCTGCCTGAACACCACTCAGCTGGGACATGAGCATTGTCAAGCCCAAGAAAAGCACCTTTCCCACCTCCATGATTATCACTGTGGCTCTTGCCAGGGCAGCCCTTACTTGTGCTCCACCAGGAGACTGGAGGTGGCCAAGCTGAAGGTCCACACCATTCCGTTGTCAAAGCCACAGGCCAGCATCTGCTGGGTAGGGTGAAAGGCCACAGCACATGGCATTCCCTCCGCAGCTGTGAAGTCGTACAGCTGTGGGGAAGAGACACACCACAGGCACGAAGCTGGGTAAAGCTCAACTAAACAGCCTCAGACCTCCACCACAAGCATGTCTTACAACAGAAATCTGGTCCTGCCTGGATGGATCTGAAGCCCAGTGAAGTCTTGGAATTGTGGGCATTTAGATAGGTTATTATGCCTCGTTAAAAAACAATATTCTACATGAAATCTGGGCTATTTACAAGGGCCTGTAGGGAAAGGACGAGGGGGAATGGCTTTAACCTGACAGAGGGGAGACTGAGATGAGCTCTTAGGCAGAAGTTCTTCCTTGTAAGGGTGGTGAGGCGCTGGCACAGGTTGCCCAGAGAAACTATGGCTGCCCCATCACTGGCAGTGTTCAAGGCCAGGTTGGACGGGGCTTGGAGCAACCTGGTCTAGTGGAAGGTGTCCCTGCCTGTGGCAGGGGGTTGGAACTGGGTGAGCTTTAAGGTCCCTTCCAACACAAACCTGTCTGGGATTCAAAAGATGGAGGAAATGGGAATACTGTTGTTTGACAAAACCTTCAGGAGCTAAGGCCAAACTATTCATTAAGCTAAATTTCTCAGAATTCCATTCTTCCAGAATATTTTTTGCCCATGCCCCTTATGCTCCAGGGAGGACATTTAAGGGCTCTTGAACTGTGAAGCTTTGGTAACTGGACCAAACATAGACCAGGGAGACTATCAATACATACAAGACACCTTCCAAGTCTCGTCTGACCCACCTGCTGCATGGAGACGAGGTCCCAAACCCGGATGGTGCTGTCCTGAGACACCGTTGCCATCCGCTTCCAGACCCCCTCCATGGAGAACGCCAGAACGGAGTCCCCATGAGAGCGCATGAGGGTGTTGGAGTCCCAGGACTGGAGATCCAGGTAGCCCAGATACCCAGCAGCTGTCGTGCACAAGATTCTGCGGCCGTCCGGGCTGATGCACACACAGCTCACTGGAGCCTCTTGCTCTGGGGAGAGACCCAGGAGTCAACAACCCCCCCTGGAAAAGGAGCAGGAGCAGCTGAAACACAGCTACCAAACCAGATTCACATTCAGTAATGAGCATCCCACCACCTGAAGACTGGATGCTTGGAGGTTTGAGTTTAGTGATAAATTCATCTGTGCCCTTTCTAGAAGTCCCCGGGCTCTGCTGTTATGGTGACCGTTTCAAGAATTGTGAAGAACTGCTTGATTTCTCCCCTAATTTTCCATGGACAGATGAGCCAGAGGTACAGGGGTACAGAGGCCAAGACAGAGTGCCTGTGCTCACCCAGGAGATCCTGCCTTTCTCCTATAAGTTACAAGAATGAACATCAATAAAGCTTGTTGAAGTAGAAGACTTCCAAGCCAGTCACCCCTACTGATAGCAGGCACAAAAGATGCCTGAAAATTGCTTTAGGAGAGAGACCGAGTTCCTAAGAATAGCTTTAGGAGACATGGCAGTGGAGCTCTGGCTTCACGGCAGCAGGCTGAAAGAGATGTGGAGCTCAGAAGCTCCCAGCCCTACTCACCTGCCTCTGCAACAACAGCCGAGAAGTCCAGTGGCCACAGCCGCAGGTAGCCATCTTCTGAACCCGTGGCACAGAAGTGTGAGGAGATGCTAATGCTGTTTATAGCAATCCCAGCAACTGAAAACCCAAAAAAACAAAAGCACCTTGTACAGTTATAACAAGAAAACTCAGACTGAGGGTTGCCCCATCCCAGAACAGTCCAACAGCCCACCTGCACCTGTGGCAGAACCCTCAGAAGCAGCAGCACCCAAGAATCCCACAGTGACTCACAACATAGGTTGAAGAGTCTCAACAGCCCCTCTCAGGTCTCACAACATGTCCAGTCCCTCTCCCTTTCCAGCACTCCTCTTTCCCATCAGCAGTGAATGCTTAAGCCCAGAACACCCACCGTGTGCTGGGCTGCATCCCCAGAGCATGAGCAGCAGGAGAGGGAGGGGATTCTCCCCCTCTGCTGTGCTCTGGGGAGACCCCTCCTGCAGTCCTGATCCAGCTCTGGGGCAACAACACAAGAGGGACATGGAGCTGTTGGAGCTAGTCCAGAGGAGGCCACGGAGATGCTAGGAGGGCTGGAGCAGCTCTGCTCTGGAGCCAGGCTGAGAGAGCTGGGCTGGTTCAGCCTGGAGAAAAGAAGGCTCCTTAAGGGGAGACCTTAGAGCAGCTCCAGTGCCTAAAGGGCCTACAAGAAAGCTGGAGAGGGGCTTTGGACAAGGGCCTATAGGGACAGGACAAGGGGGAATGGCTTTAACCTGACAGAGGGGAGATTGAGATGAGCTCTTAGGCAGAAGTTCTTCCCTGTGAGGGTGCTGAGGCGCTGGCACAGGTTGCCCAGAGAAGCTGTGGCTGCCCCATCCCTGACAGTGTTCAAGGCCAGGTTGGATAGCGCTTGGAGCAACCTGGTCTAGTGGAAGGTGTCCCTGCCTGTGGCAGGGGGTTGGAACTTGGTGAGCTTTAAGGTCCCTTCCAACCCAAACCAGTCTGGGATTCTGTGATTCTAAAACTGTGGGTTCGATTCAGGTATAAAGGTCACTGGTTAAACCACTGTCGAAAGCCGCCACTGGTACCAGGAGGACACCAAGGACATTGTTTCATCTCCTCTTGGAGGCTTTCTCACCCATGAAGCGAGAACCACAGTTACACACATCTCAAAGGGGCTTGCCCTGCATTAATCAGCTCAATTTGCCAAAGCAAACCGGGCACTAGGTTTTGAGATATGAGAGCAATAACACTTGAAAGTGAATTCTTCCTGCTGTTAAAAATCAGTGGAAGAGCTGAAAGCTGC
Source organism: Ara ararauna (assembly GCA_028858755.1). NCBI lineage: Eukaryota > Metazoa > Chordata > Aves > Psittaciformes > Psittacidae > Ara > Ara ararauna. The sequence goes on along the minus strand of CM054380.1, from coordinate 18,969,840 downwards.
AAAGCTTTGTACACAGCAACAAAGACTTCCCAAACACTCTGCACAGGCTGACAAGTAAGAAACATCCCCAAATTCATCTTTTTTTAGTTGGCTGCTTAGCTCTTTTTCCATCTCTACATTAAGACTCCTATCAGCAAATTAAGACTTTTTTCATGTTTCGAAAAGTAGTGTTTCTCTGAAAGTGCAATCAGCATTTTAGATGCTAAAATTCTTTCTTAAAATGATACTTTGCTGTATTAAGGAGCATTATTTGAGGTACTTAAGAAGCAAATAGCTACCAATGCTCTAATTGATCCAAAATAACCCTTAGCAGTAGGTAAGCCGCTGGTTTATTTTACCAGGGAGGTGAGTTCGTTTCTGCCCCCAGATGATGGTGGGGTGCTCCTGGATGGTCCCTCCTCCCTGCAGATGCTCCTACCTGCCTTGTCCAGCCGCTGGCAGTCCCGGAACGGCGCGGGCAGCAGCCTCCGCACGCTCCTCACGCTCACACTCTGATAGTCCACCTCCAAGATGTGGCCGCTCTTGCTGCAGACAAAGCTGTAGAGGAGAAAGATCTCTGCTCTGGCACTTAAGCTCTGCTTAACCAGGGTTAAGAGGGGCTGCGTCAGCATGGTTTAGTAAAAACCCAGCCTGGTTTAGCCATTCAACTGCCCGATGGAAAGCAATTCTGGTTCATGGCAATATAATTGGTCAACTAGGTCCAACGGCAAATCTACAACCAAGAGCTTCCCACTCTATTTCTTGTCCTTTTGAAAGGTTAATTAACAAAAGAGCTAAAAGCTCAGCATAGACCTCAGAAAGGAACCTCTCTGCCATAGGACACAGCCCCAGGGAAGACAGGGCCAGCTGGGCTGACAGCTCTGCTTGTGGAACAGTATGTTAGCAACAAAGGCCTGGCTTTGATGATTAAAATAAAACAAGGGGGAAAAAAGCTATGTATCTGTCTATATGCAAGAGGCTATACACCACACTGCCAACAGAGAGCAAAACACAAGCCTGAGGTGGGGGAGAAATTCATTAAATATGGCAAAACATCAGTATAGAACCACAGAATCATGGAATGGTTTGGGTTGGAAGGGGCCTTAAAGCTCATCCAATTCCAACCCCCTGCCATGGGCACGGACACCTTCCACTAGACCAGGTTGCTCCAAGCCCCATCCAACCTGGCCTTGAACACTGCCAGGGATGGGGCAGCCACAGCTTCTCTGGGCACCCTGTGCCAGTGCCTCAGCACCCTCACAGGGAAGAACTTCTGCCTAAGAGCTCATCTCAATCTCCCCTGTTTAATTTTGAACCCATTCCCTTGTCCTTTCACTACAGTCATTGATGAAGAGAATGGCAACAGGAAAATCATGTTTCTTGGGCTGTTCTCAAGCAGTCAGATCTCTCTAGGGAAGCAAAATGTGCTGAACAGGAGAGAAGCTCTCCCAGCTCCAGGAGGCACCTGATTCCAGAGGGAAAACCCTGTACTCATGCAGAGAATGCCAAAGCATCCCTCCTGGCTGGCAACCCCAGTGATTCCCCCAGCCCCTTACAATGTGTGGTCCTCGCGCTCCTGCTCGGCCGCGTGTCTCTCTTGGAAGGCCAGGCCAGTGAACTCCAGGGAACGGTACTCGCCCAGGTTGACAGGACAGGAGCGCAGCACTCCACTCCGCACCCGCCATAGCCTGATGTTGTCCCAGCCACATGATACCATCCTGTTCAGGGAGAGGCTGCGTGAGCACCAGTGCAGGACTCTCCCAGTGACAGGCCAATGCCCCAAGGGCCACCAGTTACCAGTGAGGACTGACAACAGGAACACAGCACCATGATTCTACCCCCCAGGCTGTGCCAGAACCAATGCTTTTGAATTATTCCCTTTGCACCCTACCTGGTATCATCAAAAGAAGTAACCTTCAAGGCCTGGATGTCCACATCTGTGTGTGCTTTGGCCAGCACAGCCACCTCTCCACCCTGGGTCACCTGAGCAGTGTTCCACACCACCACCATCTGAAGCAAGAAAAGATGCTGGAGAGGGACCCTTCATCAGGGACTGTAGTGATAGGACAAGGGGTGATGGGTTCAAACTAAAACAGAGGAAGTTCAGGTTAGAGATAAGGAAGGTACAGATACTGTGCAGGTGCTGAGCACTGGCACAGGTTGCCCAGAGAAGCTGCAGCTGCCCCATCCCTGGCAGTGTTCAAGGCCAGGTTGGATGGGGCTTGAAGCAAAACTGCTCTAGTGGAAGGTGTCCGTGCCCATGGCAGGGGGTTGGAACTGAATGATCTTGAAGTCCCTTCCAACCAAAACCAGTCTGGGATTCTGTGATTCTCTACTGGCAGAACTGCTCAAACGTGGAAACCTTGGCAGCAAAAGAGCTTTTCGTCACACAGCTGACCAGCTGCACACATGGGAATGTCCCCAGAGCTGGACACAAAGTACTGATAACAGAGTTGAAGCAGAGGAAATAAAAAACTCTCACACTGAGGGTTCAGGACAGTCCAACAGCTTTGTAAAGCTTCATGGGAATATGCTTCTCTAGCATCGATAATTACAGGTTCTGAATCCCAGGCCTGCCTGGCAACAGGGATCAGACTTGGAAAGAAAATCCAGAAGATTGGGAATTCTGGCTGCAGAGATAAGAGATCTCTACCAGGGCTGAGCTGGTCTGTGAGAGCTGGAGGTAGCACAGCTCTGGCTGCACTGGCTCTCACAGGACTTTGCTCTGATGTGGGGTCACCTGTTCACAGTGCCCATCATGAGGGGCAAGAGTTTCCTTTTTCTAAAGGAAAGAGAGAGATGGGGGAAGAACTGTAGGTGATTTGATGCTCTGCATTCAGAATAGTGTTAAATCCACCTCAGAGGCTGGGGTGGGCTGAAGCATCACCCTGGGAGAGGTGGTCCTGGCCAGCCCCCCCCAAGGCCCCCCCCATTCTCCCATCCTGTTTTCATCCTATGGATCCCTCCTCCCCGGTTTCAGCTTGCCTGCTCCCACTCAGCTCAGGGACCACTGCCATGTCCTGGGACAAAAAAAGGGAGCAGTGTTTGGTTTTCCTGCAGGCAGTACCTAGCGCGCAACAGTACAGCTAATTGCTGGTGGTGGTTAGTAAGGGATCGGTGGATGAGAACAGCCCCACTGATAAAACAAACCCCCAGTCCCATGAAACAATTTCATTTTTGACTGCTACGTGTGGACTCTGCATCATCCCCCACCTACAATGGTGTATGGCAGCTTCAGTGCCCAGCATCCCTCCCAGCAGTGATGCCTGTGAGGCTCAGGACTGGAAGATTAAACCTCACATCTTGCCCTAAATGCTATAAAAAACTCAAAGGGTTTGGGACTCCGGTTGGTGCTGAACCTCCTATTTCAATTCCTATTCCTCCCCTGCACGCTTGCAAACCTTCCAGCTCAAAATGCCACACAAACATGTCACTCTCAGCCCAGTGGGCTGGAATGCTGTGGAGGCAATGGGTACAGGCAAAATCACACAGCTGCCTTCATCACCCCACCTGGGCTCCTAGCTGGGACCACACCAGGGAGAGAAACAGCCTCAGAGCTCAAACTGAGCTGATCCCTCAGGCTGCTTCCAAAAGGATTTGTTTGCTCACCACTGAGGAACATGTGTGTGAATGCTCACAAGCACCAAGCAGAAGGTAAGTGATTTCGAAGGAGGTAATGAGAAAGGGAACTCCCTCTGACTGCAGTGAAGAACACATCTAGGAAAGCCCAGAGCAGAGGTTTGTCTGCAAAATAACTACAGAATCCTGGCACTTGCTCACTCACAGGGTAGGGTAACCTCTAAACCCAAACTCCAGTCCTCACCGTTTTGCCATGCCCATCCTTTCCGACGCCGCACAGAATGGCTCCACTGTAGGAAAAGCTGCAAGAAGAGGCACCGTGAAATGCAGCTCTTGGTACCCCAAATGCATCTCAACAGGCAATAAAAGAAGACAAGTTGTGAGTATGAGGAGACAGCAACACCTGAGAGATAAGCTCAGGAGGGAGCTGGCAGCATATTGTCTGTTCCAGGCCGGTTGCCAGCAGGGCTGAAGCTGAAGCTGTAATTCACCCCTCATTTATCACTCAGGAATAGCATGGAAAAGCTGCCGTGCTGCAACACCTTACCCACCAAAACATATCCCTGCACTTAGGCTGAAACCCACCTCAAGGACAAGAGGGAGTGGACGTGGGTTTTGAACACGGAGAGGCAGCTTCCCGTTGGGAAGTCCCAGAGGCGCACAGTGCTCCGGGGACCAGCCTGAGCAGAAGCCAGCAAGGTGCTGCTCCCATTGAAGGCCAGTGCTGACACCTGCAGGAAGCACCGGGATAGAGCTGGGGCTGGGGGTACATCTGGGGTACATGGACAGTGCTGCCATGGGGCTTTGTAAGGAGCTACACTCACCTTATCCGTGTGCCCAATGAAGAACCTCTGCTTCCTGGAGTGGATCTGCAGGGTCACGATGACCGCATGGCAGGGGTAGACCACTGCAGTGTTGTTCTGAGCCCATAGTGCCTGCAGGACCCAGACAGAAATGAGAGGGCTGCAGAATCATGGAATGGTTTGGGCTGGAAGGGACGTTAAAGCTTATCCAGTTCCAACCCCCTGCCATGGGACACCTTCCACTAGACCACGTTGCTCCAAGCCCCATCCAACCTGGCCTTCAACACTGCCAGGGATGGGGCAGCCACAGTTTCTCTGGGCAACCTGTGCCAGCGCCTCAGCACCCTCACAGGGAAGAACTTCTGCTTAAGACCTTATCTCAGTCTCCCCTCTGTCAGGTTAAAGCCATTCCCCCTTGTCCTGTCCCTACAGACCCTTGTCCAAAGCCCCTCTCCAGGTTTCTTGTAGCCCCTTTAGGCACCAGGAGCTGCTCTAAGGTCTCCACGTAAGGAGTCTCCTCTTCTCCAGGCTGAACAAGCTCAGCTCTCTCAGCCTGATCGAGGTAGGTTGCATCATTTCCAGGGGATCCCATCCCTTCCCCAAAGGCTTGCTGAGCTTATGAGGTGTAACCTTGGCCAGCTGCTAAGCCAAGAAAACAGGAGCCTCCAGTGTGAACTGCAGTAGTCTATAAGGCAGGTGGGGATCTCACATGCGGAGGAATTACCAGGATGGGAATTCTGGTTTAGTGGTGGCCTAAGTGGGGTAAGGGTTGGACTTGATGATCTTAAAGGTTTTTTTCCAACCTGGTTGATTCTATGATTCTATGACTGAACCAAAATGACCTTTTCTTTACCCAAACACAGACTGCAAGCTGGGCTCCTGCAAGGCACAGTGCCACATGGAAACAATATGAAAACCTTTCCAGACTCCTATAAAGCATCTCTATTTTAACAAGTTAAAACACAGAAGCCACGAGATCTAAAACGTTCCCCGATTTCTGATTCACCATCATAACAGCAGAAGACTCATGCACAAACATAAGCTTGTACCCATCTGTTTTGGGGTCATTTTCCCTATCGAGCAGTACATTCAACTTCCTTTCATACCTCCAAAGTCAATACCCTGGGCATGGGATTACAGATCAGCTCCCCAAACCATCCGAGCTACTGACCCACTTGGTGCTGCAGCCTCCAAAGCCAATAATCATTCTCAGCTTCAGGATGGGATCTGGTAAGAGCCTCTGGAATTAAAAGAGACAGAGCTGTTGTATGTAGAGCTGGACTGAGGTCCTCCACCCTCCGTCCCCATTGCTGGTTTCTCTCTAAAGCACAGGGGTTCTTTCCTGCTAGAGTGATGGCTTTACAGTATTTAACCTGGCAGAAGCCAGATCTGTCAGCAAGAGCTGGGATTTCCAGTGTTAAGCAGCTCTCCCTCCCAGACTTGGTTACAGCCAGCCCTTGCAGTGTCCCGGTGATGCCCAGAGCCAGTGGTTGCTGTGGGAAGCACCAGACTCTTACCCTGCAGGCAGCAGCTCTCCTACTGGGCAGCACACCTGGTCCAGGGCCCTTCCTGGATGTGCTCTGGGAAAATCAATACACACACATTATTAGCTCAAGATCAGTGCATTTGAACACAGGGTCCCTCCTTCAAGGTCAGCAAGTGGAAAGGAGAAAAATAACACCAGCAAAAGGGATTAACTGAAACTCCTTTCGGAAGCCCGTGTTCCATCTGCTGCTTCAGCATCAGCAGTAAGCATCCCAAAGCCACCCTTGGGCTGCTGTGACTGCTCAGTGCTTCACTCACCTCTTCTGAGCCAGCGTGGACAGCTCGGGTGGCTCGTTTGCTCCTATGGTGAGCGTACACGTGGATGCCACTGTTACTGACTGTTGGAGACTGGCCGGTGTCCCCCACATTGTGCGACTTCTGATTCTGCTCTAGCTCCTGGTCCCCAGCTGGCACAGCTCTCGGAGGCCTGGAAGCTGTCAGGTGAACCTCAGGGATGCTCTTTGGAATGACAGGACAGTGGTGTGGCATCTGAGAAAGAGCAAAGCCTCAGAGTGAGATCAGCCCTCCTTGAGTACCTCCCACCCGCTGCAAAGGCAGAGACAAGGACACCCACATGTCTCCCAAACGACTCTTCACAGCCATACACAAAGCAGCATGGAGGCAGAGTATCCCTGTAGGTATCCAGCTTGGCCAGGTATGTTAACCAGCCGCTCTACCTGTGATCCCAATGTTGTCCATACACAGTTCATCTCCTCCAGACAGCAAACCAGAGCCCCACGAGAGATCCAGCCCGGAAAAGACTCTGGAAGAGCTGTTCTCCACTGAGCAGAGGCTAAAAGCACCAGCTCGGCACATCCCAGTTCAGAACAGTAATGTGGTCACACTCCTCATTTTCTCCCTCTCCACAGTGTGAGAAGGATGGCTTCTCCCCATCTTTCTCCAAAAGCCAGTCATCATGCTGTCTGGTCAGCTGAGTACCAGCTCTCCATCACCAGTGGGGAATGGGAAATCAGGGGTGAGGGCAGCTGCTGTGGTCCCAGCACAGCACAGTCTCCAGACTCCACACACTGTTCTGCCCCAAAGGACACCTGATCAGGCTCTTTAGCCCCCACCCCTCATTTCTTATCTATAATTTGAACACACAACTATTTGCTGCCTCAGCTGAGATGCGGAGGAGGTGTCTGAAGATTTTGAGGTGATTGGCATTGAGCTCAGCCACACTGAGCCACCCCATTAGTAACTGCAGGGCTGCAGTCAACAGACTGTGCCCAGATTGGGGTCAGATCAGCCACAAACAACAAGCAGCAGCTTCTTAAATAAAGGACCCCAAAGAGAAAATGTGGTGAAAAACACGGAAGGCAGAAGAGAAGAAGTTGCAGCCTTCTCCACGAGGCACTTACAGCTTTGGGACTGGTTATCTGCTGGATGAGGGACAGTCGGTCACGGGCTGCACTGGTGAGTGCCACTGGCTGCTGCTGAATGGGGTCCTCTGGGCCTTGGACACCTGGGTGACAAGAGGAGGAGATTAGGATCCCTGGGAAACCAAAAGCATCCAACCCTGGCTGCCATCCCCAGGATTCCCACCTGCCACAGGGCCGGGACAGCTCTTCTGGATGGAGTCCTTTGGCACCTTGGACCCCTCAGATGGGAATCTGAGCAAAATCAGAGGAAGGCACCGTGTCACTGGGATATTGCACTGGCACCCAGGAATACCGCTTGGTAACTCATGGCCTGACACAAAAGCCTCTTTGTGTGTCCTGTAAGATATTCCCCTTTTGCTCCACGCCCCCCTAAATAAAGCATCTCCTGGGTCTGATCTACAGCATCACATTCCAGGGGTTAACTTGGCAATGCACACTTTAGGTAATGTCACTAACCTGATGACTGTGATGAGCTGCAGTTTATGACCAACAGGGTTCTCTGGCAAAAACCTCATAGAATCATGGAATGGTTTGGGCAGGGACAACTTCCACTAGATTGGGTGGGAAGGGACATTAAGATCATCCAGTTCCAACCGCCTGTCACAGGCAGGGACACCTTCCACTAGACCAGGCTGCTCCAAGCCCTGTCCAACCTGGCCTTCAACACTGCCAGGGATGGGGCAGCCACAGCTTCTCTGGGCAACCTGTGCCAGTGCCTCAGCACCCTCACAGGGAAGAACTTCTGCCTAAGAGCTCATCTCAATCTCCCCTCTGTCAGGTTAAAGCCATTCCTCCTTGTCCTGTCCCTACAGGCCCTTGTCCAAAGCCCCTCTCCAGCTTTCTTGTAGCCCCTTTAGGCACTGGGAGCTGCTCTAAGGTCTCCCCTTCAGGAGCCTTCTTTTCTCCAGGCTGAACCAGCCCAGCTATCTCAGCCTGGCTCCAGAGCAGAGCTGCTCCAGCCCTCGCAGCATCTCCATGGTCTCCTCGGGACTCGCTCCAACAGCTCCACATTGCTGTTGTGTTGTTGCCCCAGAGCTGGATGCAGGACTGCAGGGGGGTCTCACCAGATGGAGTGGAGTGCTCAGCTCCCTCACCACCAACAGGAACCCAGCATGGGAGCTGAGGGGTGTACTCTTACATCTGTCCCCCAACAACGTGTTACAGCCAATGACAGCTCAGCAGCCCATAAGACTCCCTTTTAACTCAGCAAGGGGCTGAACTGCTCCCTAGGAATGGCATGCACATGTTGCTAAGTTAGCCATGGGAGCCATCTCAACAAGAAGCCAATGAGAGAAAGGACTGGTGTTAACTCTGGACACTGGAGTGCTCTACAGCCTTTTTCCTGCCCCAAAACATCACCCATCAGCAATTAAGCTTAGACCAGGCTAAATGTGCTAACAACACCTAGATGTTGGACTTGAGGTGATGGCAATGTCTCCACTGAGCCCCACGTTTGTCTGGATCTGCCATTCCTTAAGCAGTGTTATCTAAACGCCTTTCCGGAGGTCTTGGAACTGTGGTGGGGTCAGCGCAGTCAGGAGCAGCCGTACCTGATGTAGTCATAGAGGGCGTGCCACTTCTCACCCTTTGGCACAGGAAACGCCATTTCCCGCGGCATGGGCGCTACCCCATGGCACGCCAGCTCGGCTTGCCGGGCCTCGGAGAACGTCATGCCTGGAGGCAGAGGGACAGAAAGAGGGTCAGGACTCCAAGGGCTGGGGAGCTGCAATCACGTTTCCTGTGAAACGGCAAAACCCACTTCCGTCTTTGAGAACACCTGAAAAGCAAAGAGTACAAGCCCAAGGTGTGCAACAATACACCTTCGCACAGGGTACTCCAAGGAACATCCCAGAGCACAAACCCGTGACTGGCACAGGGTGCCCAGAGAAGCTGTGGCTGCCCCATCCCTGGCAGTGTTCAAGGCCAGGTTGGACGGGGCTTGGAGCAACCTGGTCTAGTGGAAGCTGTCCCTGCCCATGGCAGGGGCTTGGAACTGGATGAGCTTTAAGGTCCCTTCCAACCCAAACCGGTCTGGGATTGTACCCCCAGGCCCGAGATTCCCCAGATTCTCTGTTCAGTGATTCAGCAATTTCATGTGATTTGTGTTAAGGCTCTTTTCTCATTTGCTTGTCTTTTCTCCTTCATATGTTTATAAATGTGTGCAAATCTCCAAGATAGAACAAGTTTCAGGAATCCAAAAGCAGCATCTGGAACGTCCTGGAACTCTACCGATGGAGTCAGCTAGTTTGGGCAGATTGCTAGTGCAAATAAAAAAGGCAAATCCAAAGGTTTTGATTGAAGTACCTCTGCCACAATGAGCAGGGGGATCAAAAACGCAGGTTGGAAGATTTCTGAGACAAAAGAACCCACAGGCTCTTCTAGCAGATAAAAGCACAGACGCTGGAGAAGCAAGGCTTGGGAACACCTTGACTTTTTTACCCCTGAAAAAGAATTCTAACCTCAGTAAGATATGTAACTTTGCCCTTATTGTTCACTTCTACAGATGGAAAACAAGAGTACACTTTCCTCCGAAGGTTGGGTGACTGTATTCACCAGCACATACAGAAACTTAACGTCAGACCAAGTATTTTGCCCTTTCTGCTTCCTACCATAATGGCAGCCAAGTGCTTGGCCAGGGCTAACAGCCCTGTCAGCATCACACTGCAAAAGCCAGTATGATCCAGGGCTCCATCCAGACTGGGCTGAGGTCACAGGAGAAATGAACGGCCATGCTGAGCTCCTCACCTGGGTCAAACACCAAGTCACTGGTGCAGATGTTTTTCACCAGCAGGCTGGAGCAGAGCTTGATACTCTTGAGGTGGCTGTAGTGGCGGTTGAGGTAGAGGGAGAGGATGGAGCAAAGGTCGAGCACGAGGCAGGTCCAGCGCACATCAGTGGGGGCATCTCCCAGCAGCTCTGGGGAGGAGAGCGGCAAGTGGTGAGAGGGAAGAGGATGCTATAGACCTTGGGCTTCACAGAGCATAGATGAAAGATTAATGTGGTTAAGTGGTGCTATTCACCAGGGATGACTCCCACCAGGCTTGGCTTGTCTGCGCCAAGATGGGAGGTGGGAAAATAAGCCCTGTAATTCATTGTTGCAGAGCAGGGACATCCCTCCTGGGAGCCACAGCTCTGACCCCTATCTGCCGAGGGTCTCCTGCTCTTCGCTCTCCTTGAACATATCAAGTCCACTTCCAAACTCCATGAATTTGGTGGTGTTGTGCACCACGAGCAGCAGCGCAAAGGCTCCTCACCATGCCTGGGCGCCCTGGCCGAGCCCTCGGCTGCTCCACAAACAAAGGGGAACTGCAGCCAGGTGGCCGTGGATTTGAATTCCTTGAAGAGGCTGGAGAAGGAGATGCGAACCACTTGCTTTTCCTGAGGAGACAGACACAGACAGAGCTTTAGTCACCCTGGTGGCTTTGGCAGGGATATGCTGCAGGGGAGAAGGTGAGTGATGCTGTCTCCTGTCCCTTCCTTGTCTCCTGTCACCAGCAGAGATGCCATGAAGATGGAAACTTTCCAGCCCAGGATAACCACCAGTGACAACATAGACCGGCCAAGATTTCCCCCCCCAAGACCACCACTACCACCCCTCAACCCTTCCATCAGCCACAACACTAATGATGGCAGTTGAACGAGGCTGCCCAGTATCCTACCTCGGTGGTGACATCCAGGTGGACAACAAAGTGCTTGCGAGGCATGGGCCTGAAGAGCAGGTAGAGGTAGCGCCCCGTCAGCCCCAGCGACTGTGTCCCAGTGCGGGGCAGCTGCAGGTAGCTGCTGCCAGGTATGGAGCCCCGGATCCGGTACACAGTTCCCTTCAGCCTCACGTCCTGCCCGAAACCACAGGGCAATGGGGGGTCAGCGGTGCCCACTGCAGCCGGTCCCCCCACGCCCTGGTGCTGGTGTCCCCAGTGTTACCGTGAAGGCAGCCACGTCCCCCTCCCTGGCGGAGCGCTTCCACTCCTCCACACGGAAGTGCTTGAAGACGTTCAGGTATGGCCGCTGCCAGGCTGCCGGTACCACGAGCGGTGGAGGGACGGCGCCCCCCGCACTGTGGATCCTGCTGGTGTCCCTGTGTCCCGAGGTTCCCCGCCCTGCTGCACCCAGTCATCTCCATGTCCCAGGTATACCCAGCCCCGGTGTCACCCTTGTGCCCTGAGCCTGGTGACAGACCCACTACCAGCCCCATTACCCTCATGCTCCGAGCCCCTCCATCCCCAGTGGTGGCCCCATTACCTCTACACCCCAAGTGGCCCCAAGCCCCAGTGTCGCCGCCCTGCCTCTAGTCCAGCGCCAGATCCGGTAACCCCGAGCTCCGAGTCCTCCCAACACAGTGACACCCCTGTTACTCCCGTGCTCTGAACCCCCACGGGCCGAGCCCCCATGCCTGTGGCATCCCTGTGATCTGCGTGTCTGAAGGCCCACATGGTCCGAATCGCGCCTCTCCCAGCCCCGGTGACGCCCCCGGTATCTCCGCGCTCCGAGTGACCCCCCCAGATCCGGTGTCGCACTCACGCCTGGTGCTCCCCCCTGGTTACGCCCATGCTCCGAGCCCCCAGCCCCGGCGGCACCCCCGGTATCTCCGCATCCGGAGCCCCCCATGGGTCTCCCTTTCACCCCGGTGACGCCCCCGTTACCCCCGTGCTCCCCGGTACCCCCGCCCTCTCCTCACCCTCCGGTACCACGCTCCCCCCGCCGATACCTGCCGCCATAGCGCGCGCCGCCGGCTCAACCGTCCCGCGAGCCCGCCGCCAATCCGCGCCCGCCGCCCGGGCCCGCCCACAGACGTCACCCACACCAAGCCACGCCCCCCTCCCTGCCGGGCTTGGTACGCCCCCCAGCGGCCGGTCCCGGCGCGGTCGCGATGGAGGCGCGGAGCAGCGGTCCGGGTACGGCGCTTTATGCGGAGCCGACGCTCAGAGCTCCGGGTTGCCGAAGCCGAACCGCAGCTGGGCGGCACGGAGCTCCCGCAGCAGCGCGTCGTTCGGCAGGCCCAGCTGCGGGGAAAGGGGCGGGTCAGGCAGGGCCGAGGCACCCGCACACCCCTGACCCCCGGACAGAGCCGCCGTGGATAGGGGCTACCGGCAGGGCAGCTTTAACCCTCCCGTGGGTTCCTGCCTCAGCCCTTCCGTGCTCAACCATCGAACTCGCAAGTCAAAGGGCAAACGCTTTGACCAGCAGGTCGAGGGAGGTGATCCTGCCCCTCTACTCTGCTCTCGTAAGACCCCACTTGCAGCACTGTGTGCAGTTCTGGTGTCCTCAATATAAGAGGGACATGGAGCTGTTGGAGCAAGTCCAGAGGAGGGCCACGAGGATGATCAGGGGACTGGAGCACCTCCCGTATAAAGATAGGATTAGAAAGCTGGGGCTGTTCAGCCTGGAAAAGAGAAGGCTGCGTGGAGACCTCATAGCAGCATTCCAATACCTGAGGGGGGCCTATAGGGATGCTGGGGAGGGACTCTTCATGAGGGACTGTAGTGAGGGCAAGTGGTAATGCGTTTAAAATTAAATAGGACAGACTGAGGTTGGATATAAGGAAGTTCTTCCCTGTGAGGGTGCTGAGGCGCTGGCACAGGTTGCCCAGAGAAGCTGTCCCATCCCTGACAGTGTTCAAGGCCAGGTTGGACGGGGCATGGAGCAACCTGGTCTAGTGGAAGGTGTCCCTGCCTGTGGCAGGGGATTGGAACTGGATGAGCTTTAAGGTCCTTTCCAACCCAAACCCATCCCATGATTCCATGACTCATAGTGTGGCACACTCTGACCAGTGCCCAGCCACGCACTGCCCTGCCCTGCCCACCCCACAGTGGTGCAGACACAGACCTTGAGGACGTACTTGTAGCACTGCTCTGCCTCCATATGCCGTCCTCCCTGGGGAAAGGACACAGAGCAGTGAGGACATCATCCCATGGGAATGGTGTGGCCCCTGGGGAGAAAGCTCAGCACAAAGGATGTGCCCTTGGGGAGTGAGTGCAGGCAGTGAGGGAGGGTGCTGCTTTGCTCATCAGAACGTTTTACCCTCTCTGAGTACAGCCCCAGACTTTACCACCAAGATCTACACCATGTTGTTCAGGCTCATGATCAGTTGTGATAGACCATAGGGGTGGTGTGCTGGGCACTCACATGCAGGCAGATGAGGGAGAGATATGCCCACACTTCAGCATTGGTGTTATTGAGGGCATTGGCTTCAGAGAGGGCATCTTCTGCTTCCACCATCTCCTTCAGCTTGAGAGAGAGAGGAGAGTCATGGACAGAAGGCAAACAGGGAGAAAGGTCTTCAGAATCGCTCTAACAGCTGAAGGACTCAGTGCAACAAAAGCATCTAGCAGGGTTTCACCAACAGGGATGCGGGGAAAGGATTTAAGGCAGAAACAATCAGTTATCCCTGGAGCCAGCGTCCAGCATTCCGGTCAGAAACATAAGCCTCTCATTGCTGACTCCTGACCCACCATGGGAGCACTCACTATTTACACATCAGACCCAGGCATAAGGAAAGCAGTATGAACGCCTCAGCCCCAGGGAACTGAGCAGTGAACACAGGCTGAGAGAACTGGTCTTGTTCAGCTTGGAGAAGAGAAGGCTCCTTAAGGGGAGACCTTAGAGCAGCTCCAGTGCCTAAAGGGCCTACAAGAAAGCTGGAGAGGGGCTTTGGATAAGGGCCTGTAGGGACAGGACAAGGGGGAATGGCTTTAACCTGACAGAGGGGAGACTGAGATGAGCTCTTAGGCAGAAGCTCTTCCCTGTGAGGGTGCTGAGGCGCTGGCACAGGTTGCCCAGAGAAGCTGTGGCTGCCCCATCCCTGGCAGTGTTCAAGGCCAGGTTGGACGGGGCTTGGAGCAACCTGGTCTAGTGGAAAGTGTCCCTGCCCATGGCAGGGGGTTGGAACTGAATGAGCTTTCAGGTTCCTTCCCACCCAAACCAGTCTGGGTTTCTCTGATCCCCGTTCATGCTGCAGGGTGGCTCAGGGAGGCACAGGAGCTGGTGCCCAGCAGGCTGCAGCCAGCTCCCAGGCCACCACTCACCTCTCTGGTTCCCAGGGGGTGCATGTTTGGCCAAGGGGGAAACAGAATTTCAAGCCCTCTCCCCATTTCTTCCCTCAGCCACATACCATGGAGAAGCCTCACGAGGTGAACCCCTGCCACACTGCCAGGGTCTGGGTGTCCTTGGCAGCCTGTCAGAGATGCTTGATTCTTCTAGGCAGGGAAAGCACTGAGATTCCTGACATTCTGCCCAGTTCCTTTGTAGTGACATGCAGGTCACAGACAAGTGCTTGGAGCAGAACTCAGGCCTGGCTGGGTTACATGTTGCTTGAACACCCTGGGGAAGGCTCTGGCAGTGGGATGAGGGGAAGGATTGCTGCTCCCAAAGCAGTTGTGGGAGTGACTGCCCTAATATCTCCTGTACCAGGAGCCAATGGTGCCAGGCAGGATCGCGCAGCACACAGCACACGATGGCCCTCGGAAGCATTCATTTCACAGGGAGCTGAGCTTTAGTTTGGGCAAGGGGAAAAGCAGCCCAGGCCACACCACCAGTTAAAGGAAGGTCACCTGTAGGCACTTACCCTGTAGCAGGCGATTCCCACCCCCAGCCAGGTGAGGCAGGACGCGGAGTTGTCGCAGGCGAGCAGGTAGATCTTCTTTGCTCGGCCATACTGCCACAGAAGATACATGAGCATATTACTCTGCAGCAAACACATCACTGCAGACAGCCCCCCCTTTCTCAGGAATGGGTTCAAACTTAAGCAGGGTAAGTTCAGATTAGATGTAAGGCAGAAGTTCTTTACTGCGAGGGTGCTAAGGCACTGGCACAGGGTGCCCAGAGAAGCTGTGGCTGCCCCATCCCTGCCAGTGTTCAAGGCCAGGTTGGATGGGGCTTGGAGCGACCTGGTCTAGTGGAAGGTGTCCTTGCCTGTGGCAGGGGGTTGGAACTGGATGAGCTTTAAGGTCTCTTCCAACCCAAACCAATCTGTGATTCTCTGAATTTGCCAAAGAATCAATTCCCATCTCCGGTGGGGCTCAGACCCCCACTGTCCCCACTGGGGGCGTTGGAGCCTGCCTGCTGCCCCTGCTGTAGTGGCTCTGTGCTGGCAGGTACTGATACAGTCACCTGGTGCCTGGGATGATGAGAAATGAGTCAGCAGCACCCAGAGATGTTGCAACTGGGATGTGGAGCTGGCACAAAGGAGCACAGCACTCCAGAAGGATTTGCTGGCTTATGATATGTTGGCTATGGCAACAGCTCATGGTGTCTCATACCCAGGGTCTGGAAACTTATGCTTGTGACAGATTCCCTTTTGCCACTCCTGCTGGCCCCTCACCGATTTCTCCTCCAGGTAGATGGAGCCGAGGCGCAGGTAGACAAAGTGCATATCGTCAGCATCTTCCATAAACCCCATGGTTCGCTCATAGCACTCCTTTGCCTCACCAAAGTCTTTCTTCAGGTAGCAGAGGTGCCCTTTCTGAGCCCAGACATTAGGATTCTGTGCATACAAACCCAGGAGTGAGACATGGCTGGGAAAAGAGGGGGAAGGAGACTGGAAGAGGGGCAGGGACCCTGTCAGCAGCAGAAAAGAAGAGCTGAGCAGTGTTTAATTATAGCAGGAGAGATTTCTATGTACAGAATTGAAACCAAATCAGCAGCTGCCTGCATGACACCAGCAACAGGAGCCCCCTCCAGGCGCTCCCTGCACAGTGTCCTGGTCATGCCAGGCTCCCCAGGGATGGTGAATGTGCGAACAGCATTCAGGATTGTCAGCTTCCCCCTGCCTTCCATTCAACCTGACTTCCCAAAGCCACCTTCCCACTACTGAATAGCAACCTTGTTCCTCATGAAACAGAGCCCGACCCACAGATAGAAAGAGGCTCTACACATTCAAAGGGAAAAGAATGGCAGATGCTGCAGGGAGAGGCGTCCCCACTCAGAAATGCTGCCTGTCTGTGTGGGAGAGGACAGGAGGCAAGTGATCACACACTAAGTTACCACGCAGTCAATCCTAACAGCCTCACAGAGACATTCTTCACATTTGGAGAGTTCTTCTTTCAGCAAGTAAGTCTGGGCCAGCGCCAAGTAATACCCACTGGAGGGACCTCCCTGAAGGCTCAGCAGCTCGTGGGCAAGGGCCTTGTGAACAAACTGTGGAAGAAGGACACCTATCACATTAAGAGAGCAGGCAAACATGGGCACCCCCAGAAGGACGTGGCAGGAGGGCTGACTCGCGCTTATTTGACTTCCATGAACACAAAACACACAGGAGATTTCTTTTTTTATCCCTCCTTTAAATATTTACCTCCATTACTTCTAGTTCTGGTTTGCTCTAAGCAACTCTTTCTGCCATGTAAAATCAAGGCAGGCAGCATCATGTGGCAGTCAGAGAGAACCCACAGAGATGGCTGTGTGGGAGAGGGACACTCCACAGGTGACACAAAACTTACTCTGACATACACAAGTATCTGAAACAAGGAAGGAATCTTGGAAGCGTCACACTAATGCATCTCACCGCTTCCAACTTGGCTGCTCCCTCAGCAGCAAGCAGTGCTGAGTTGAGTATCCCGAGAACCTATCTGAGGGGACTGTGTCCACCACCAGCATTTTGGGCTGAACGGGTTTGCATTTCTGGGTGGGTTTGCTCCCTCTTTCCCTCAGCATTAGGAGTAGCCACAGCTTGTTCTCCATGCCCAAGAAAGGGGTCTGCTGGAGCTTGCCACCAGTTCTTTGGAAGAAGACCAAACCTCCCTTCCTACTCCTCCACTCCGTGCTGAGCTGACCTGGACAGCATTGGCTTTCATCAGGAATTCCACTGTCTTCATGAAGATCGTGCAGGGAGGTTGTCCAAGTCCTGAGCCAGGGGACAGTGCTGCAAGAAAACGTGTCCCTGTCAGTCCCAGGGTGGGGTTTGTGTTTCAGAAGCAAGAGCAGGGCCTGAGACTCTGGCAGGGACAGGAATCCCAGCAACAGACTGTGAAACCTAGGAGGTGGCAGGGGGGGCTGAAGCAGGGATTAACGCAGTGTTTCTTTCTGAAGGGTTTAAGTTTTGTGAGAGATGCGAAAAGAAATGATGCTCTAGACCCAGTAACTTTCCAGTCCAAGCTCAGAGGAAGAAATGGTAGGAATTTATGAGTGAAGCTTGTCAGAGTTAACTACTGTGAGGCCCCTGCCTCCCCAGACCAACGCAGTGGGGCTCAAAGCACCCAGCGCTGCCATCTCTTTGCCACTCCTGGGAGAGTGGAGCTGTAGAGGAGGAAAATCCCACAACACGCGACCAGGGGAGATCCACAGGGACAGTTTAAGAGCTGGTATCTCAGGAGGGAGACATCTAAGTAGCCAATAAAGGCCACTGGGTGCACTGATGTGTAGGGAGAGAGGTGCGTTCGCCCACTGGCTGTCCCTCCTGGGATATGCTGCTCTGAAAATCAGAATGAACCTGCTTTGTCTGGAGATTCCCAGCTAGGGAGGGAGAACAAGCCATGATATCTTGCCTTGGCATCAGGAGGGCCACAGCTCAGGGCTCCCAAGATACTCTCCTTCATCCCCATACCTTTCGGGGCTGCCTCTGGTGCAGTTGCCTCTTCCTTGGGTGCAGTCGCCTCTTCCTTGCTGCCCCAGACTGGGGCAGGCTCCGCTACCTTTGTCAGTTTGTCAGCAGAGCCATCTGGAACCTTCTCTGCAATGAAACCCCCAACAGCTATTAGATGCAAACAGTTTGCCAGAAACTGCCCAGTCTGGAGCCTTCTATGATTCTATGATTCTGCACAAATGGGGAGGGGAGAAAATATAAAAGATCTGCAAGATATTCAGAACTCTGAAGAATGTTCTTTGTAGGAGGGTCTAGTGTTTTGAGTACAACATTACCATGTGAAGCTAGAAACAGGTTTAATGAGGCAATACAGAATTGGAACAGGTTGGCCCTAGCACAGGCTGCCCAGAGAAGCTGTGGCTGCCCCATCCCTGGCAGTGTTCAAGGCCAGGTTGGATGGGGCTTGGAGCAACCTGGTCTAGTGGAAGGCGTCCCTGCCTGTGGCAGGCGGTTGGAACTGGATGGGCTTTAAGGTCCCTTCCGACCCAAACCATTCCATGATTCTGACAGTTTTGACTGCTCAGTGGGCTGGCTCTGCAGGGACAAGGCATGGGCTGTGCTGCTTTCAGAAAGCTTCAACATTTGAAGCAGCACACTTGCGCTGTTGTTTCTTGCTAATGAAGTTGTGGTCTACTCCAGCTCACAGACCACATCTTCCTTTCGCCTTCGTATCATGGCAATGGTTTTAAACTAAAAGAGGGAGATTCGGGCGGGATGTGAGGAAGAAATTCTTTACAATGAGGGTGGTAAAACAGTGGCACAGGTTGACCAGAGAGGTGGTGGATGCCCCATCCCTGGAGACATTCAAGGCCAAGCTGGAAGTGGTTCTGGGCAACCAGTTGAAGATGTCCCTGCTCACTGAAGGAGGGTTGGACTATATGAGCTTTGAAGATCACTTCCAACCCAAACCTTTCTATGAATCTATTTCTCCTCTTAGAAATACTTAGAAGTGTCTCATCCCCTTCCACTGTTCATCATCTCCCTCACTGCACTGAGCCCCCTCCTTGCCACTGCTGGGGCACCTCCAGGTTTCACCCAGCATTACCTGGCAAGTGGTCTTCTGGGCCTCGGCTGGGAGACCTCATACATCCAGCAGAAATGGCCTTTGTTTTACTTCCTTCTCCCTCAGCAGCCTCAGGGATGCTCCTCTGCTTGGCGAGCTGTGCTTGCAAGAGCTTCTTAGCCTCACGGAAGGCCATTTCTGCCTGAATATTATTATCCTGCAGCTCATAAAACAAACCTATGTGAGACAGAAAGAGAACTGTAAGCAGACATCCAGCCTTAGCAAAATCCTTCCCTTAGCCCTTAGATTAGAGAAGGGAGCAGCAGCAATGCTTAGCTCTAGAGGAATACCTTGAGCACACAGACTGCTTGGTTTTGTACCTGAAAGTGTCCAGGCCACCACGCTGGATGGCTCCAAGCAGCAGGCATCCTCAAATAAAACCTTTGCCTCTTCATCATGCCACAGCATGGCAGCTGTAATCCCACACAGCAGCAAACTGGGGACAGGGACAGGCAGGTTAGCCTTGCAGGACACCCTCACCCCCCCCGCCACCCGCCAGGAGCACACAGCACCTCTGGATGTGATTGGGATCCAGAGAAAGAGCCTGCTGGAAGCACTCATGGGCTTTGGTTGTTTCCTCAAGCAGGAGGCAGAACGCTCCATAGTCCAGCCAGCACTCGATGTTGTACTGGTCTTTAGCTATCCTCTAGACAAAAAAAAGACTATTGCTGGAGTGAGGAGTGCTGCAGCTGTGCTCAGCACACACAGTGGACTGGAGACAATGCCGGAGTGACCACAGCTTTCCTCTGGCTACCCCAGCCCCGTTTAGTAACAACCAAGCCCTTGTCTATCACATGCTAGGATTTCCCTTAACTGGGATTATGCTGGGCTTCCTCTAAACTTCCTTCACCTAACACACATCCTCCCACTTCAGTTGACATCCTCCTGGATTCCTGTTGAGGCCCAGTGTCCCCAGTACTGACACTGCATGCCTTTTGGAGCAGCTCATCCCATTAGCCCTGGGCTCGAGGCTGACACCCTCAGTGACCTGGCCAGGCCCTGTCTCACATCCTCCAGAGAGCAGCACCTCCCTAGAAAACCCTTCACACATGTTCAGCCTGAGTATCCTGTTCAGGTTCTCCTCCTTTCTCCCTGCACAACAGTCAGGGCTGTCAGCAGCACAGGCCCCATGCTGGCTGCCAGCCCAGACACATGGGAGATGGGCAGGAAAGAACAGGGGCTCCTTTACCTGCTGGTGGTAGAGAGATGCCAGCTTGTAGTCCTTGAGGACTTGAGCTTCATGAGCAAAGAGCCAGAGCTGCTTCTGGGTCATTTGGGATGGAGGGGCAGAAGGAGCAGCTTCCTCAAACAGCAGCTGGAAGGAGCAAGACGGAGTGTTACCCTGGGGAGGGTGAGAATGGTTCATCCCAGTACAGCAGCAGTCCCCAGTCTGGCACTGCACCGAGTACAGCCTGGTATGGCTGTGGCTGAATGGCAAGACATCCTGCCCCTGTGGTGGGACACATTCTGTCATTCCCAGGTACATCTGCCACACAGAGACAGCAAATATCCACTACTTGCAATTCACAGAATCATGATAGAATCCCAGTCTGGTTGGGTTGGAAGTGACCTCAAAGTTCATCCAGTCCCAACTCGCTGCCACAGCCAGGGACACCTTCCACTAGACCAGGTTGCTCCATCCCCACCCAACCTTGCCTTGAACACTGCCAGGAATGGGGCAGCCACAGCTTCTTTTGACACCCTGTGCCAGTGCCTCAGCACCCTCACAGGGAAGAACTTCTGCCTAAGAGCTTATCTCAGTCTACCCTGCCTCTGAATGTGGCTTGAGGCCCACATGTGATAACTGCAGCAAAGGAAAGCGTAAGCCTGTGTCTGTCTTGAAGGCAAAAGTCCCCTGGCTTTCACTAGATGCAGTGTCTAGCCCTGGATCCACAGTGAAGTCATATCCCAGCTTTCTCCCTACCTGGTTCAGGGCAATGTGCATCTGGTCCATGAGGTACACATAGAGCTCACTGAGAAATGCCTGGAATTGCTCCTGGCTCTCAAATGCTGTGGTCTTCAGGTATTTCTCCCTCACAATCTTCACTACAGCATACTGTGGAGACATGAGACTCTTGGACAAGACAGGTCTCCCTGTGCCCCCCTCCAGCTCTGTAATCATGCAGAGCCACAACACACTGATTGTGCCTGAAGCTCCAGCTTAGTTCTGAGGAAGAATTCCAGCCCAGAACTGATAAAAGCAAGCAGAGGTGAGTTCCTTTCGCACCTCCTATCCCTGGCTCTCCCTGACACACTGGTGCCCCTTTAGGAACAACATGTGGAAAGGCTTGTCCCCTTGGCACGCAGAAGGGGGCCCCAGGCGGAGCATGGCCAAGGCTGAACAACTGAGATAGGGGAACCCTTTTTTTTTGCCAGGGCAGATTGTGAGTGTGCAAGAGCACATTTTGCCTTCCTCAGGCTATGAGCATGGGGCAAATGGATATGACCAGCTTCGGAGTCTCCCGCCATTGTCAGGAATGATTCTTCTGGTGTGTGATCAAAGCAGCTTTGCCTGCTTCATTAGAGGGAGAACTTATCCTCCCCCCCATGCCCTGTAACAGTCTCAGTTGGCAGGATGAGTTCTGGAGCCATACATCATGGAGCAGCAGTTCCTCACTGAGAAACTGCCAGGAGAAAACAAGTAGGGAAGTGAAAAGCACAAATGGACTCTTTACCTTTAGCTGTTCCTTAAAAGCAAAATATTTGCCAGAGCTGTTCAGCTCAAAGTTGAGCTGACGCTTCTGTTCCTCCAGGGTTTGGTGGTCTGTCATTCCCTGGTCAGGCAGCTGCTTCCCAAAGAGCTCGTGGCATTCATTTAGGATGGCAGCAGCAATGCTCGTGATGTGGTGGTGATAATCTTCCACAGCCTAGGAAACAAATAAAGAAATAATCACCCTTCACAAGGCACTCATGCCATCAACCTTGAAATGGATTTGATTTCACCTCCCACAAACTCCACCTGAGGCAAGTCCCAGTTAGTCTGTCACTCATCCCTTCCTGTCCATGCCAGAAGGCTGTGAATACATCTACGTGTAAATACGAAAGAGCTCCTTCGTAATTAGATATTGCTCCTGCTATATTTTTCCATCAGAACCCAGTATTTCAGTCATTGGTGTCTCTTCTATAGCAGTAAAATTGGCTGTAAGAAAAACTTATCTCATTTGCTGGAAGCCTTTTAAACCCATGGGCAGCCCTCTTTAGCAGTCTGTAATCTCCATGTTCTCAGTGGCAGAAGCTTCCATGTGCTGTGACAACCAAAATATAGCACTGGGAGCACTCCAGACAGTCCAGCACAAATCAATTCTGCAGCAGCACTGGGGTCAGTCACTGCAGTGCTGCTCCTTCCCCACTGTGCTTTGAATTCATCATCGTTCAGGTACCACCTGAGGACATTCTCCTTCGATGGCTGCTCTGTGCGCACAGATGAGCCAGCGCTGTCAGACCATTTCCTGAGGATGTGTCACACGCACAAAGGTCCTCAGATATGCTGGGTGACCTGAGAGTGCTCAGGGCTGATTCTGTTCATGTTTGTCTGGGTCTGAGGAAGCACATGCTCTAATCTGAGACAAGAAACTGCTGGGACTGCCTGGGGTAAATCTAAGGTTTACCTCCTGAAAGGAGGTTGCAGTGAGGTGGAGATCGGTCTCTTCTTCCAAGTAACACAGGGTAGGACAAGTGGAAATGGCCTCAAGCTGTGCCAGGGGAGGTTTAGACCGGATATTAGGAACAATTTCTTCCCCAAAAGGGTGGTCAGGCATTGGAACAGGCTGCCCAGGGCAGTGGTGGAGTCACCATCCCTGAAGTGTTCACAAACCATATAGACAAGGCTCTCAGTGACATGGTTCAGTGGTGGCCTTGGCAGTGCTGGGGAATGGTTGGACTTGATTTTAAAGGTCTTTTCCAACCTGGTTGATTCTACGATTCTAAGGTTCTGGTAGCCTCTTTCTCCAGCATCCTGCTTCCTTCCAAACACCCCCACTGCTGCCTTCCCTGCTCTTCCTACATCTCTCCCCTTTGTATGGGCTGTGAACATGAATGATGCAGCCCAGGAATGTTTTCCTAAGGCATACTACTGTAAGGATAACACATTCGGAAGTTTCCTTTCTGTGTATTTCTTCTTCAAACCTCATATACATATTGCTGTGGAGCTAAGATTGAGAATGAAGGTTCTGTGTGAGAGGTATGAGGGCAAGAAGAGGTGGCAGAGTGGCGGCAAGGCCACAGGCTCCTGCACGTACCTTCTGGGCTCCTGAAGTCCAGGGAGGCAGTGGAGGGCGAGGAGGAATCATTTGCTTGACCCTGTCAGTGAGAGGACAGAAGAGATCAGCCTGTAGAATGTTGTCCCTGTAAAGCCCACACCACCACTCCAGCAGTTCCAGCAGTTCTCAACAGGTCACGGTATGGTTGTGGCAGGCATTGACCCCTCGGCACCATCCTAACCCTGGCTGTACCACTACTAGAGTTACATTGACCTTTTAAATACTCATCAAAGCCCCATAGGGATTACCATAACTTTTACTGAGAACTTATTAAAACTGTTGGTGGCAAAACACTGTTAATTCATTGAGATTTTAATCAAGATTTCCTGCTTGCTGGTAGCCAAAACACCTTTAGTCCTTAGGACACAATCCAGCCCACCCAGCAAAGGTGTTACGGCTCCCGCCCAACTAGCAAAGCAAATGGCAAGAGGCTGACAAAGGATTTTTGGTGGAGCCCAAGAAAGAGAGCCATGCTTTGCTACTAAGGCATGTATTTAAACACCCTTCCCAAAGAAGATCTGGTGATCTCCTCTTCAAGGACATATGTATGTGGCATCAGCTGGAGCTCCCCAAGTCTCAGAGCCCTTCTCACAACTCAAGAGGGTGGATTTTTCATGGTAGGTCAACATGGAGGAATTACACTGAATTCAAGCAAGTTCCAGTTGAGTAGAAATGGTATAAAAAGAGCCAGGAGAAGGTTCTACAGTGGTTCACCTTCTTCAACCTGTTCTTCCTAGGAGAGAGCAGGCAGCACAGAAGATGGTCCACATACTTTCCTGCAAAAAATTGTTGCTGCTTTCTGTTTGAGAGAGACATACCACCTGCACTTGTCATACTTTATTCATTTGCTGCATATTCTCTGTTTTAGCCAATAAAATGATACATGCTAGACCCTTCCTACACTGAAACACAGCAGGGCTGCCACTGGAGAGGAAGAACCTGCCTCAAATCAAACAGATAGAGTTCAAATCAAAGCAGCAGAGATGAGAGAGCAGCTCTGCAGTGGTTCAACTTGAAAACTAACAGAAGAGCTGAGGAATGGGTAGAAGATTAGGGAAAAAAACCTCCTGTAAAGGTAAAAAAAGCAAAAGATAGAATGCTATGGGGAAGTTTGAGCAGTGCTACTCAGGGGAGTCCACACTGGTGGCCAGTGCTGACCAAGCAGCTCAACATCACATGCAAGAGGCAAGCACACAGGGATTAGTGGAAAACAAAGCCCTGATGGGAACGCAGGCACTGTTGTGCTGCTCTGGTATCTCTCCTTTTGAGAGGAATAGCGGGGAGATGCCAGCTGGGATGAACATAAGTATTTTCCCAACACACCCAGTACCACCCCTTAAGGAGTCTGCCCAAATCCTCCCCCTGATTCCAGTGGGCTTTGGCTCAGGCCTTCATATGCTCCGTATGGAGCCCTCCAAGGGGGAGCTCGCTGTGCAGCCCTGTTTCTACCCTGCAGAAAGGAGCTGTCAGCCCCAGGGTCACAGCAGGGCTTTACGCACTGTTTGGTGAGCTCCTCTCGCAGTCTTCTTGGTACCAAGGCCTTGTACAGCTTTATCTCCATCACCAGGAATGTTCCTGCTTCAACGTATTGCTGTGAAGATAAATATGCTGTCTCAGTGTCGTGCTGTCTAGAGCCATTACAGTATGATGGAAGACTGAGCATATAGCTACAGATCTTCAGCAAATCCCCTTCAAGCTGCAGAGACACAGCTTGTTTTATAACCTCAGAATGATTGATTGCAGCAAAATTCAGCTCAAGAAACCAGTCTAGGAAAAATGAGGAGGCCCAGATAATCAATCTGCTTGCAGAATGAAGCTGCATTCTCAGTGTTCTGAGGAATAAGCCAAAATTTGAAGGAACTCTTTTAAATTTAGAAAGACCTTCTAGCCCAGTGCTAGACTGCCCTCCAGCTGGACGTCACTGGGAGGACTCCAGGACAGCACTGACGTAAAACATCCCTGGTCCAGCTCACTCTTGAAGAATTTAACTGGTGTGAGACACCAGTGTGATGGTGGTCTGGCAAGTCTTTCCTTCTCTTTGGAGGTACCTAATTACCTGTCCTTCAAGGTTGAGATGCATGACGTTTTCCGCTTCTCCAGTGCCATTTGGCAACTGGAATTTGGGCGTGTGGGACATCTATTGAAGAAGAAGAAAAGATGTGTCTTGTTTGAGATTTAATAAGCTTCACACTTTCGCATGTCCAGGGTGTGAACTGGACATTTCAGGCAGCAGGTACTGATAACACTATTTCCCAAAGATAAAGAGCATCTTGCAGTTAGTCCCTGGTTCCTCCAGCTACCTCTGATGGGGAAATGTAGCAACTGTGTTGCAATGTGCCTCTCTAGACCTTACCTTCTTGTTGATGCTTTTCTCTTTGTCTTCTTTCTGAGCCTTGTTGGGAGCAGCTCGGTTAAGGGGAGCACCGATTCCTGAGGTCCCTGAGCCCACCCGAGTCACACTGAGCTGCCCCCCGAGATCCTGGAAAACGCTGCGCTGGCTTTTGGTCTGCAAAAATAGAAGGAACAGAGATATTCAAGGACCAGACTAGGGCTTCCCCACCCCTTTGCCTTAACCTCTCACATCACAAAACACATAGTCAGTGTCCTAAATGCATAAAGAAGCTACACAACCTCATCCTCCCCTTCTAGTTTAGCTGTGGTGCTCAGGGCCAGCTCTGATATCACATAGCTGTGAAGCCTCAGGTCAGACTATGAAACGAGCTGCCTCAGAACATCTCTGTAGGCTCTCTCCATCTTCTCTCAAGAGCTGCATTTCCACTGAGCACAGGCCCTTGATTCTTGCTTGAGCTACGTGTTAGATAGGCTGGAACCCAGCCCTGGGCTGCCCTGATCCTGATCTGGTGGCCTGAATTCCTTGCTTGAACCTGGACCTGCCTCACAGCTATGGACCTGCCTGATGGTGTAGACTGCTGGATGAATGTGACTATGCTTCTCAGGTCTGCTTTGTAACTTTTTTGAGTGCCCCAACCTGCCTTGTAATGACTCTCAGCTCCTACCTCACCTTCTGGCATGGAGCAGCTTCCCTGACACACGTCAAGGAGCAGGTTTGGCAGATTGTTTACACACTGTTTGATCACAGACAGGCTGTTCCCTCCCAGCCATCACTGTTATGTGAACTGGGCTAGCAAGAACTTCCTGGGAAGAAGATGGAGCAGCTGTATCGAGACCACCTCGACCCAAGGAGCAGCTCAAAGCATCCGCAAAACCGGAGGATAAGAGTGACAAAGTGTCACTTCACTGCGACAGATAAATGCTCCAGGACAAGTAGAACAGCACAGCCGCAAGGCCATTATTAACATGGATGAAGCAGAGACCAGCAGAGAGCTGTGTGCTAAGCTCTGCTTTGCCACAGCCAGCAGTGGAAGCAGGGAGAAGGGCTGTAATTCACCCAGCTCCTGTGGCCTGGACAGCAGCACTCCAGGGAATGTGGACAGAAAAAACAGGTCTGTGCATCTGCCCTTCTGAAACAAGCTCAGGTCTGTTCTGGGAGTGCTGAAGGAAAATGGAGATGTAGCTGTCACTCTTAGTAACAGAGGTGGGAGAAAGGCAAAGACAAATAAACCTCCATGAGCTATAGCTGAAAGAGCTCCAGTAACAGCTTTTTTTGGCTGTTGCCTGGGGTAACGCCATCCTTTTAGAGCCACTGTTTGCTTTTCCCAGCAGCACAGTTCATTTGCCCATGTTCCAGACTGGGGAGAGAGGAGCATTCTTACAGCTCTTCCTGCTCAGCTGCTGGCAGAGAAAGAAGCGGAGTGAGATTCAGAGCCTCTCCCAGCCACCAAACCTGCTCGTGCATGCCCAGAAACCCCCTGCCTTTGAGGAGTCTGCACCTAAAAGCTTGTCTTATTATTTTTCCCCATCACCAGAAAGGCAGTGAAATTTCAGAGTCAGCCTCTGAGTACCACACTGCCCATGTGCCTGCTCCCAAACACAACACTGCCTGTGCTGCCTGTTCCCACTATATCCAAACCCAGCCGCAGAGCTGGGGCTGAGCCTGGCTGTCTGGTCTGCTCTCACCTTCTCAAACACTTCGCTGTCGTGGTAGGCACAGACACGAAAAGCACCTCTGATCTGCTTCACACCAGGGCAGAGCAAAGGCATCATGTTGACATATGCCACACCATGGAAGGAAATCTGCTTTTCCTCATCTCCCTGGAAACACAGAGAAAGGGACTGAGACACTGAACGGGCTGTGATTCTCTGTAAGGAAACAAGGCCACCAATCCCATTAAGAAGAGGCCACAGAGAAAACTGCTGCACTGATGAGGCAGTGGTTCTCTGTTGCTGGCACACAGCCGAGACGACCTGGAGAAATACACTGGAGTCATTCAATATGTAGAATATCAATTCAATGCCAGTGCCTGCAGGGCAGCTTTTCTCTCTAATGCCATTCCTCAGGATGGTCTTTTTGAGATACAGCTGTATGATTATCAACTGTGTGGTTAGAAATCCAAGTGACCCTACCAGGGGTGTGCATCCCTTATAGGAATCAGGCAGCTAAGGAGGTCTGAGTGTCTGAGGTAGCAGCAGACTGGTGAGGGTATGGGACAAGGGTCTCCATCCTGGCACCAGTGAGTGCTGAAAGGGATTTAGACAAACTTAAATGACTTTGCCTTGCAACAGGTTAGGACCTCTCACACAACCAGCTGCCACAAACAGAACCATTAGCTGAAGGGCTGTTTCTTTGTTAAACCATCCCAGTTTCTGTGCAAAAGCATAAATTATACTTCTGCACAGAAAAAATATTTACACCCAGGAGAGCAGGCATGAATTTCTTCAAGATGTTCCAGCCCCACTGGCTGCAGTGAATTACCTTCATTCCCAGAAAGCTCCCTCTCCCTGACCCCTTCCCACTGGGCTGCCACAGACCGTCAGCCAGAGCTCTGCATGCTATAACAAAAAAAATATGATCCTTTGTCTATTTAACAGCTCCATAAGGCTGATTAATCCCTTCGCAAAGCCTCTAGCTCTCTGACTTGCTTTGCCTGGTTCAAGGCTGGTTTTGGTATTACAAAGGCATTGAAAGGAAAATGCTCAATAGCACAGCGCTGCTCTACAAGCCAGAACAACACATCCCTTCCCACTTCACCTTGTCAGCTTTGCTGGTTTTCCCTTTGCTGGGTAAGGCCACAGAAACCCTGCAGACCTCCATGGGCCAGTACTGGCACTCTGCAATGCGCTTCTGCAGGCTGAACACAAAGAAGGGCACTGAGAAGAGGCAGAAACCAAGCTGGAGAGCCACACCACCCTCCTTTCTGCCCCAAAACATGCCCCCTTGGGTTTACTCCCACCAGCTCCCATGGGATACAGCAAACACCCTCCGGCCCCTGGGACATACGTGCTTTGGGGCAGGCTTGGGACATTTTCTTCTCCATCCACCACTGTGTGCATTTATGGCACAAGCAGCTATAAAACAATCGTAAGAGCAACAGGCTGGGTTTTTTCCTCTCCCCTGGCTACTTCAGAAATGAAATGAATACGAAGGAACATGATGAACTTTGGTATAAATCCTGAATTGCTCAGAGCAAGCGGACCCTGAGCTCCCATTCAATGTGCCTGGTAACTCTGAAATCAGCAGGCAGGTTGATGAAAGTGTAGGGGGAAAAGAATTAAATATCAAACCAGATAGAAGGGAATATTTCCACACAAGGACAAATTTGGCTGCGAAACTCACAGCCACGCTGCAGCTAAGGCCAAGAACGAAGCAGGATTCAGAGAGAAATTGGATGCTCATCCTGATGTTGAGCATGTCTAGAGCCATTAAAGGCAACATTTCTCCAATAAGAAAGCACATGAAGAGTGCCTGCACGGAGTGAAAGGATTTTAATGTACTGGGAATTCAGTAAAACTTAATTAGCAGCTCAGAGGAGAGCTGTGTGGGCCACTCTCCTCCATAACTCTGCTGTCCTTCCCTTCAAGCAGAGGGAACAGTCACCACCTCCGGTTGCTGGCAGCATGAGCTGGAAACAGCAGCTACAGGCAGTTCATCTTCTCCCACTGTAGAACGAAGCTGCTCCGGCAGTTAAAGGCAGATACCTGTTCCCTTGCTTATGTGAACACCTCTGGCCAACAGTGAGCCACAGGAACCACGGGAGGTGAGGCAGAGCCATGTAATCATGTAAGAGGTGTGAGAGCATCTGCATGTTGCTGTTCCCTGCCTCAGGTTACCCAACTGAGTGCATTCTGGGGTGGTTTATCCCCACTGCTCTATGCTGGAAGGGAAGCTCTCAGGTCCCTTACGTGACTACTGCAGCAGGATCCAGGTAACAACGACTTTCCATGTCCCACACAACTCTCTTCATGCTTTCTGCTTGGATCCTAAATTCCCTGTCCTGTGAGAAACAGCACATGGTCAGAGCCAGGACAGCAATCTACATCATTCCCAAAATGTTCCCTGGGAGAGAATGGGAGTCAGACAGAGCAGTCCAACTCACCATCACCACAGCAGAATAAGTGAGCAGCCCTTTCTGCAGACACCAGAGCCCATTCGTATTAGGAGCCTGGCTCACAAGGAAGCGACACAACTCTCAGCCCAGCAGCTGAGGACTGGGTGGCTTTCTGGGCACCAGACCTGCCCCATGGTCCCTCAGAACTCTCCTCTGCTGTCCTAGGGGAACCATCTGTGTGTCTGCACACTGCACAGAGCACCTGCTTCCTCCTGTAACAAGTCTCCCCAAGTCTTCCTCAGTCCTTTCAGTGAGACCTGCTGGTTCTCTCCCAGCCATGACACTGCCAGTCCTTCCTCACCTCTCCTTTTTTGAGCTCTCCATCCTCATCCTCATAGGGACCACCAACAATGAAGGAGTTTGGTATGCTCAGAGCGCCAGGGGCCATGATGTTAGCAATGGGCCACTTTTTGGGACGGGGTAACGGCTCTTTCTCACCAGCAAGCTTCAAGATGCCATTCTTGAAGAGCAAGGGGAGTTCTTTCTAGAGAAACATGAGAATGAATGGACTTGCATGTCCAACATGAGCAGGAGCAAGTGCCAGCTGCCCAGTGCAGGGGCCTGGCTTGGAAAACCCACTCCACCACACACAAAGAATGGAGAAAAACAAAACAAACAGCCACATGGAAAAGAACCTGCCATGTCAATCCAAATCTTGCTGAGCAGACCTTGTTTTGTGTTCAAGAGACACATCACACTACAGAAACCCCAAGCACCCACAGCGAAGGCTGCTGTCACACAAGCACAGGAGCTATACACCCCACAGCCCTGTCCGTGCTGCATAGTGTGGGAGAACACTCCACTTTGAAGCAGACAAAACCCCTTTCACTGTGCCAGGACTGCTCCTCACCTTCCCAGCTGCTGGTACTTCCAAGCAAGCCATGTAGTTTTGCTGGGATCCTGTGGCAGCAAACGCTTCAGGGATAGAATAAGCTGCCTCCAGTGTGATGCTCAGAAAGTTACTGTTTGAAAGCTGCGCGGCAGAAAGCAGAGGCTCTTTGGTGCTCACTGTCACTTCAAGGCCACCCTAGGAAACAAGGATAAAGTAGAGCCAGTAACTTGGCAGTTATAACACTCCTGCTCTTGAGGGAGAAGCCAGCAGAAGCCCAAGACCAGAATGTATAATGCCGCCTTCTTCCTCACCTCGAATATGAAAGAGAAGAGACCAGCTTAGGAAGGGAATTTCACGATGGGTTTGTCTGAATTGTGATGATTTGTCTGTTTAAATTGGATCCTGCTTGAGGCAGGGCACATGTTCCACGGGTCTCATAAAATGAGCCAGGGAAAAAGTCAGGGTCTCATAAAATGAGCCACAGCAAAAGAACATCGCTTTTCCCCCAGCGATTCAGAGCATGCTGAGCCAGGGCCACAATTTGACTCTGCCCTATCTCAGTCGTAATTACCTGTCCCAGTCCAATAGATGGTGTGCAGCAAAACCCAGCTGCTCAGCATTTATTATCTCTCCTCCCTAATGAGAGCCCCTCTCATACATACTGTGTAACACCTCTTAGATACAGAGAAGTTAGTGCAATCCCCTCCCCTTCAATTTGCTGGTGGCGCTAACTGCAGGCAGGCTCCCAGCAAAATGAAACACATTTACTCGGTCTCATGCTTTATTCACCAGGTAGTTTTCAACCACCTGAATGAAAAAAGACCTTGTTGGGAAGGCAGTCAGAGCTGGTACAATAACAGACTCTGAGATATTTCATCCACAGAGAGGAAGACTAATCAAGCCAGGCAGCTCATCCTGCTGTTCTCTTTTTGGGTTTTCAGCACTGGGCTTTCCATCCTGAATGTTTTTTTACAGAGTGATTTGGTGGCTGCACACATTAACATTTCCTAGCACGACTTCACCTGTCATAGGCAACAAGAGACAGACGTCAAGAGAGTAGGAAAGGCCTCCAGGCTGGTAACATATAGAGCTTCTAACATCCATGATGAGCCAGGTGGCTGAGTCATGCTCATCTTCCCATTAAAAAGAAGCAGAGAGCTGAAGGAGCAAAGAAACAGTTCCAAATTTCCCATACCTTGGCCTCTGGGTGAAGGCTCTCTGATGGAGAGGTAGACACTGCATGTAAAGGAGCTGTGACCTGAAATGAACACTGTCCTGGGAAGAAACAGGAATGAGAGAGCATAGAGTGAGATCCTCTGTAGGAAAATCATGGCCTACTGATGTCACCCTGTCTTCCCCAGTGCTATGAAGAGCATTTTGTCAAAAGGAGGAAGTTCTTAGAGTGGTGAGGCTCTGGAACAGGCTGCCCAAAGAAGTGGTAAATGCCCCATCCCTGACAGTGTTCAGGGCCAGGCTGGACAGAGCCTTGGGCAACATGGTCTAGTGTGAGACGTCCCTGCCCATGGCAGGGGGTTGGAGCTGGTCTTAAGGTCCTTTCCAACCCCAACTATTGTATGATTCTATGATTTGATTCCTTTGCCAGGGATTCATAAGCAAAGATCCAAAAGTGCCAGGGAGTAAGAAATGGTTACAGAGGCTGTGGAAGTCAGGGTTATACCTTGCAGCAGAGGTATAAGGTCCACCACAGCTTGGCCAAGAGGTGCGGTCCTATCCTTCTGTTTCTTGTCCTTTTGGAACACTTCTATCACTGTCACTAGAGAGATGAAAAAGAGAGAAGGTGGCAGAGTTTCTCAGACAGCTTCAGACCAGCAGTTCAGGGACAGCAAAGGGTCTGTGTCAGCTCTGGCATGTGCTACTACTCCATCTCCCAAGGCCAACAAGAACTGTAAAGCCAAGGAGCACAGGCCAACATGAAAGGAGACCCTTCCAGCTGGCAGAGATGGGGACAGAAGCTCTGAGACCCTGCCACCACTGCAGTGCTATTCTTAATGTGTGACTCCTGCAGTCAAGAGTCGCAGCAGGCAGGCAGGGCAGGGCAGGGCAGCTGGTGACTCCCGGTTCCAACCAGGGACATTCAGGTACTTACAGAGCAGGGGAGTTTGTGCAATGTCATCCAGGGAGTTGGGTCCATCGGAGCTGCACTCAAAGCTCGTTGTGAAATTGTAGTCTGCTGTCCCGTTTGGCAGGACATCAGTCCTGGAGGACTCTCCCAGGATCACTCCGTTGTACTCCACACACACTGAAGTGACTGACACATCACTTTTGAGAGTTTTCTGTCAAAAAAAGGCACATTAAGCAGCTGGCTCTGAGGCAACAGCTCTAGGATCAAAGTCACCTCTGGCAGGCAGCTCACTTCAGTGCCCACGACAGGGTTCTCCAGTGGGGTCTTTGGATGTTTCCTACAGGAATGGGGAAGAGGAGCAGAGCTTGGCCATGCTGAGACCTCAGCCTTCCCTGTCTTTTAAGAGGCAACTTTCCTGCTCCATCATGCTGTGACACCCCAGGGGTTATCAAAAGCTGCAGCAGCAGAGAGGGAGAGGTCCAGGCTTTGCCCCAGGAAAGGCAATGAAAGACACATCTGAAGCAAATCCCAGAATACCCCACTGATAGGAGAAAGGGCAATGGGCTCAAACTGAAACAGGGGAGATCTAGGTTAGATATGAGGAAGACGTTCTTCCCTGTGAGGCTGATGAGGCGCTGGCACAGGTTGCCCAGAGAAGCTGTGGCTGCCCCATCCCTGGCAGTGTTCAAGGCCAGATTGGATGGGGCTTGGAGCAACCTGGTCTAGTGGAAGGTGTCCCTGCCTGTGGCAGGCGGTTGGGACTGGATGAGCTTTAAGGCACTTTACAACCCAAACCAGTCTCTGATTCTGGCTGATTCTGATATTTTTGTGCTTCCAGGTAGCTCAAGACTTTTGTAGTCTCCTCAGCTACACGGCTGAGCTGAGAGGTCATTTGTGTCTATCACGTGGCTGCCAATGGCCTGAAATGACAGAAGGGATCCAGCGAGCTCTGTGGGGAGCTCTGCCATATGTTGCTACACCACCTTCATACCACTTGCTTTAAGCAGAGATGAGGAGGTTTCAATTTCAAGGAGGAACACGGTTTATTTCTCCATGCAGGGAGGAGCAGCCACCACCCTGAACATGAGGCTGTCGTACCCAAACCCAGCTTTTCTTTAGTCCTGAGCCACAGTGATGCCTGACCTCCATCCTCAGCACCCTCCCTCCTTGTCGGTGCGGTAATGGGTTCCGTATTGGCTCTTGCACAAAAGCAGATTTAATTCACTTGGTATTAATTTTCAGTCATTCTCACTGTCTCCTCGAGCATACATTCTATGAATGGCTAAACAGAAGAATTCAATTAACCTTTCCCTGTCCCATTAATTATCCTGGGCTCCTCTCTCATGTTTCTCTCCATTACCTCTAATTAAGCAGATTCCACACTTCTTACAGCTGGATTTTTTTTTCCATATTGTTGTTCTTACTATTGCACTTTTGTAAACTTCCCTCCTTTTGCCAGAGCCGTTTCTCAAGATGGAGCAATAAAAAACCACAAAGCAACATTCCAGGTTCAATTAATCCATGGGTCTATCCTTTTTAGCATTGTTTTTCCTCCTCATACCTTATACTTCTCACCTAAGATGCTGTTTGCCGAATCTACCAGTGTGAGAGGTGCTCAAAAACTACAGTGTAAAAACCTCAAAACCACAACCCAGGGAGTTGCTTTTGGTTTGCTGGTTCTGCCTGCTGCTAGAGCAGAAGCAGGGATTTGCATTTTTCTGCTGGAAGCAGTAGCTGAGCTTCTCCTCTGCATTCCCTCCTAAATGCTAGTTCCTCTAGAAGACTTTAAGGCCAGCTGGGTGCATCATGATGCACATGGAAATTGCAGGAGTCATGGTTTGATCAGAACCACCTCATGGTCTTCCCTCTAACTGCCCTGGAGCCACTGCTTTTTTAAAACTAGAGCCACTCTCTTGGTTTCAACATGATATAAACTGCTGTAGCTGGGATGAAAAGCCAAATTTACATCCAAAGTGAGATCTTTGGAGAGATATTTGTCTCACTGATACACATTTTTCACTCTGTTTTGCTTTAAAAATCTGCCATTTACACACAGGCAGAGAAGGCGGAGAGATAGATTTCAACCCATCTCTGGAGCATTGCTGAGGAGGTGCATTCCCCAGCCTACATGAATCACAAGCCTTTACTCTGTGCAAACAAGCCCTCAGTGGGGAGGAGGAAGCCACAGTGTGGTATAGCTGAATCTATGATATTCCCACCAATCCTTCCAATAACCTTATCACCTCACAGCTCTTCTCAAACAGGATCACAGCACAGCACATCACTCCACCTTTGTTTATTAAACCATTTTCAGAAGAGCTTTACCAGGTCCTGTGCCTTCAGCACTGTGATCTGAACTGGTGTCGGTTGTGTCTCACTGGGAACAGGTACAGTGGACTCTTTTCTGGAAGACAGCTCCCCAGAGATCTCCATGGCTCTGCAGGAAAAAGAATGGGGAAAAGAAATATGAAACTGCTCAATTCACCTCCCAGAAGCATCTGCAGGACCCAGCAACCGTGGTTGTTGGTGTTATTCTGGGCTTGGCTGTCAAAACATCACTGAAAGCTCGGGGCTTTGTCAGTGAGGGAGCTCTCATGAGGAGCACAGGGAGGACATGTAATGCCAAAATTATGCTGCTCAGTAAAAGGAACCCAGCTGCAGCTCCCAGCTCCTCCTGCACATCAGGAGGGCTCGGTGTGACTGCTGCTTTCAGGCAGGCCCACCCTGGTGCAGCTTTAACCTGACAGAGGGGAGATTGAGATGAGATCTTAAGCAGAAGTTCTTCCCTGTGAGGGTGCTGAGGCTCTGGCACAGGTTGCCCAGAGAAGCTGTGGCTGCCCCATCCCTGGCAGTGTTCAAGGCCAGGTTGGATGGGGCTTGGAGCAACCTGGTCTGGTGGAAGGTGTCTCTGCCCGTGGCAGGGGGTTGGAACTGGATGAGCCTTAGGGTCCTTTCAACCCAAACCACAGTCTGGGATTCTGTGATTCTCATTTGACTGACAGTGGAGCCTGTGGGGCCAAAGGCCTCAGTTTGTGGCCCGACCCCACAGGGCTCCCACAGCCCCAGGCCTTGGCTCCACCCCGCACCATGGGTCTGTCTGCAGCACTTCCACCCCTCTGGAGACACGGCTGGGCCGAGGGCACTCCTGTGACCCCAGCGCCCCTCAGCACCCCACAGCCTGGCGCCCCCCCAGTTCCAGCCACCCCAGACAGCTGAGAGGTACCGGCCTCCACCTCGATGCTGGCAGCCGCCTCAGCGCACCGTCCTGCCGCCACCAACAGGGTCATGGAGCTCGCGCCTGGGGGTGCAGACCCTCCCGCACCGGCCCGCGGCGCGGCACTGGGCAGCGGCGGGGCGCGAACCGGGGCGAAGCGACCTCCAGGGGAGGGCGCGTCCGGTAACCACGGCGACGCGGCTGCTCCCGTGAAGTCTCGCGAGATCTCAGCGCGGCGCCGTGTGCCGGGGCTCGGCCGTGAAGCCGCCGCGGCCGCCGTGGCGGGGTGGGCAGCGCGCGGCGGAGGGCCGCGGAGCGGGTTGGGTGAAGGGGCCCTAAAGCTCATCCGGGGCCAGCCCCGTGCCCCAGGCAGGGACCGGGTGAACTTATGTGCGAGATGTGCTGTTAAGTGTGAAGGGAGTGAGGCGTTCTGATCCGCGCTCCTGTCCTCCTGCAGCTGAAACAGCTGGGGACGGACAAAGCGTGGTGTGCATTGCCCTGAGACTGAGGTGCGCTTGTTTCATCCCGGGAACGAAGGTAAACCAGATTGCGCTCCAAC
The DNA here is from genome assembly GCA_028858755.1 of Ara ararauna. Classification (NCBI taxonomy): domain Eukaryota; kingdom Metazoa; phylum Chordata; class Aves; order Psittaciformes; family Psittacidae; genus Ara; species Ara ararauna. The sequence goes on along the minus strand of CM054380.1, from coordinate 18,933,499 downwards.
TTACATCCAGTGTAACGAAAAGGTTGGATAAAACTCGAATGGGATTTTTACTGCGCAGGGTGCAGAATTTGGTCTGAACAGTACAGGTTGTGGAAGTAGTTAAAGTAGGTTGCGGCTGAGAAAACAAAGTAAAATATCAGTAAGGTGGGCAGTCAGCAAGGCAAGTAAAAAAGGGAAGCTAGGAAAGTTCAAATATAATGCTTAGAAGTCCCCTGGGATGCATCTTAAAACACTGGGAGGAAATTGGGGATCTCCCAGGAGGAATCAGGAGCAAAAAGACCTTGATAAAATACTGTAACCAGTGGTGGCCATTGAATAAATTATGAGAGGGAGAAAAATGGCTGGAAAGCGGATCCTTAAACTATGATAGAATGTTAGAGTTAATGCCCTTCTTAAGAAGGGAAGGAAAGTGGGATGAAGTCTTTTATGCAGATACGTTTTTCACACTCTGGGAACATCCAGAGTGGCAGAAAGAGTGTGGGATAAACATAGCACCCAAGGATCCGTTTGTATTAACTCAAGAAAGAGAGGATAAAAAGCGAGAAGGGAAATTGAAGCGGTGTTGCTCATCCTGCTCTGTAGGCCTGAGGTGCTTGAAACATAAAAGGGAGGGGGAGGCTGAGGAAATGCTAGCCCCAGGGAAAAGCATCAGCTCCTCCCCCTTCTCCGCAGCGTAGAGCGGCCGCTAAGCGGGAGGACGCGATCCAAGCTGGGAGCTCGATCAGCCTCACTCAGAGTAAAAGATAAGGGTGTGATACCAGGTGTGATACAAGCCCCTTAGCGAGGCTGTGGGACCTGAGGAGCCCATGAGGCTAAAGGTTAATTTCTCTATGGGAGACTTAGAAAGTTGGAAATTGATAGCAAGGACCTATGGAGATGATCCCGCATTTGCAGCAAAAATATTCAAAACCTTCACTAAAGCCCTAGACCCAGATTAGGACGGTATTGATTTAATGTTAGATGCAATCACGGGCACTGAAAAGGAGCTAGTACTTAAAGCTGCCAGAACCCATGTTCAGGCATTAATCGTTGCAGAGAAATGCAGACGATTATGTCCCTACAGCAAAACCACAATAGGATTGTAATAACCCCAACCATTATCAACTTCTCAAAAGTTATGAAACATGGATTGCATGTGGATTGGAGCATGCAATTCCTAAATCCATGAATTGGGGAGCTTTATATGCTGTCAAACATAACACAGGTGAAACTCCTACAGAATTTTTGGATAGATTACAGAAGCAATGCGGAAATATACTACCATGGACCCCTCCAGAGACCAGGGAAGGCAGCAGCTGGTATCACTCTTTCTAGGACAGTCCTCAAATGATATTGGAAAGAGACTACAAAAACTTAGAGCAGAGAACCAGAGAGATATGGAAAAGCTGATTGAGGAAGCATGGAGGGTGTACCGCAACCGAGACACTAATGAAAGGAAAAAATTTAGTTGAACAATTACTCATGCAACCATTGCAGCCTTAGGGAAAAGAAATTATCAGGGAAATGGAAAAACTCAAGGTGTATGGAAAGATTGCTTTTGGGATAGTAGAACGAGGGCACCTAATAATAGGGTAGGGCCTAATCACTTCTCTGCCCAACCTGTAGCTATGTGTCGGATAGCACCAATCCAGGTGTAGGACTTGCACCATGTCCCCCCCGACTCCTGCTGTGCCCCAGCCCCACTCCTGCCCCCCAGCCCTGCTTGGCACACACCATGGTGCCCCCCCAGCTCACACCTCACCGAGGTGTCCAAGGGGAGGGGCCTCATGGCAGGAGCTGGCAAGTCCCATGGGGACACTGGGGAGAGATCGCAGAGGCTGTGCAGCCACCCCCTGGGTGCAGTGCGGGAGCAGACCCCAGCACCCTCCCCGGTGGCGTTGGGGCGGGTGCCAGACCCCCGGCGCGGGTTGGCCGGTTCCCGGGGAGTGGATGCCCAGAATAGCTGCGCTACCCGATCCCCGAGGCGCTCTCCTCCTCGCTATCTCCTCGGGGCCGACATTTGAGCCAGCCTGCCCGGGACGCGCAGCGGGATGGCGGGCGGCCGGCGGCGCGGGGGCAGCGGGCGGCGCGGGGCCCCCCGGCAGCACCCGGGGACCCTCACACCGGCCCCTGCGCCCGCATCCCCGTCTGCCACAGCCACCACCATGACCCAGAGAAACGCAGGCGCTGCCCCCAAACCCGGCCGCACCAAGAAGCCCGCGAAGGAGCCGGCGGCGAGGGCACCTGATGTGGACTCGCTGGGCTTCCAAGCCATGGACCGCAACGTGCCGGGGCTGTCCCACGTCATCCTCCAGAAGCTCAACATGAAGAGTTACGAGGATTACAAGTGAGTGAGCACCCATGGGTGCTGCTGTGAGTGCATGTTTTCACCCCACAGACAGAGCATCCTGTGTGTGTCCCCACTGCTGGAACACCTCCCCTGGCTTATCCCACCCTCCCGGCTCAGCCTGTATGTGGGTGCTCTGATGGGGCTCCTGGTGCACCTCTCCATCTGCCTGTTCCCGACTGTCAGTCCCAGGACAGGATGTTCCTGGCTGGAGCTAAGAGTCCTGATAGCCTTGGAGAGAGGACATTGGCCTTGCTGTGATGGCAGAGCAGCTTGTGCTGGATCCTTCTCACTTCCCCCACCTATGCAGGTCTGCCATGGATGGGAGGAAAAGCGGCAGTGATTTCGGCATCCGGACTTACTTCGAGATGTTCCAGAAGATGGAGGACACCTTCAAGTTCTGTGCAGAGTGCAAGAAGCTCCCCGATGCTCTCCCGGACCCTAAAAGCCTCCGGCGATGCAAGAGGTATTGCAGGGGGATGTGGTTTGATGGCATGAGGGTGAATCCATCCCCTTGCTTCCAAGCAGGGTGAAGCCAGGGGGGTATTGTCCCAACACCCATCTCCAGCTACAGGGCATCCCCCAAACCACAGTGACACAGCTCTGGGAGCAGTGTCAGGGAGCCTTGGTTTGGCAGGCAGAATCCTTTCCCCCCCCATGTCCGGGCACGCTGCCTGTGTCCCCAGGTGCCAGAACGTGTACTACTGCGGCGTGGCGTGCCAGCGTGCCAACTGGCCACTGCACAAGAAGTTCTGCAAGAAGCTGAAGCTGGTGGCCCTGGATCGGCTGGTGGAGTGGCTTGTCTTCACAGGTGGGGCAGGGGACGCTGTGTGTACCCCTCCAGGCCTGCCTGACTGCCACACCATGCTGCACAAGTCCCGTGGAGGGATGGGGGAGTCCCTCCTCCTGGCTTGTGGGTCTGGTGGGACGGGCAGCCTGGGCTGTGGGGACACCATTGTGACCCCCAGTGCTTATCTCTACCCCCCCAGGAGACATCCCCTTTCCCACAGAGACCTGGACAAAGCCTGCCTGGGATGTCGAGGGCTGGGAGGACTGGTTCTCCATGCAGGAGCAGTTGGAGGAGAAGCTGGGGGCCATCCTGGCTGGGCGGTACATGACCCTGCTGTGGGCCAATGCTGGGAAGCCGCGGCCAGAGGACAGGGAGTTGCGTGACTCCATCCGACGCCTGGTCACCGACTTCCACTCGCGGCCGCTCACCATCGGCCTGGGGCTGCGGCTCTTCAGCATCGAGCCCCTTGCCAAGGCCCTCACCGTGCACGTGGTGGGAGCATCCCACGTGGAGACCCTCAATGCCCGGCTGACGGACTACGATGAGCTGACGCGCATGTTCCCGGGGCACCGCGGCATGGAGGTGGTGATGGTGGGGGTGGATGTGGTCGATGGACCCATCATGAGGCCACCCCTCGCCACACCAGCACCCCAGGGAAGGGTCTATCTCAGCAGCTACAAGGGGCTCTACCATGACTTCTGGGAAAGCCACGTGGAGACCAAGCTGGCCTCCCGCCCTGACCTGGTGGTGGGCTTTCACCCGGGTGAGTTCCTCCACCTCCTGTAGGAAAACTGGCTGAGAAAGTTGGGGCTGTTCAGCCTGGAGAAGAGAAGGCTGTGTGGAGACCTCATAGCAGCCTTCCAGTATCTGAAGGGGGCCTAAAAGGATGCTGGGGTGGGACTCTTTGTTAGAGACTGTAGTGATAGAGCAAGGGGTAATGGGTTAAAACTTAACCAGGGAAACCTGAGGTTAGATATAAGGAAGAAGTTCTTTACTGTGAGGGTGGTGAGGCACTGGAACAGGTTGCCAAAAGAAGTGGTAAATGCTCCACCCTGGCAGCATTCAGGGCCAGACTGGACAGAACCTTGGGCAACATGGTCTCGGTGAGGCAACCCTGCCTATGGCAGGGGGCTGGAACTAGGTGATCTTAAGATGATCCTACACAAACCGTCTGTGATTCTATGATTCTGTGGAGGGGACTGGATCCTCACCACCACACTGCTAGCAGCAGGATGTCCCCAGAAGGGTGCAGGTTCCGCAGCACCCCAGTAGTGCCTGCTGGTGGCTTGGGACGTATCCAGGGCTTTGTAAGCTACAACAGGCAACTATGCAGCCAGGGTGATGCCCTGGGGCTTGGCTGTCTTGTCCCCCTTTCAGGGTGCTCAGTGTCCTGCCTGTATCACCCACCTGCCACATAAGCAGCTCCCAAAGGGGTCCATGGCTCTCAGTGTGGTGGCTCAGCGCAGGCACCCATAGCCATGCTGCTGAGGAGATGGTACCCACCTTGCTAAGGGTGGCAAACTATTGCCAGTGTCACCGTGCACCCCGGCACGAGCGGGTGCTGTTAGATCTGGTGTCAGGGTGGCATCGGAAGAGGTGGGACCCTCACCACTGTGTCCTCACAGGTTTCCACGCCTGTCCAGACCTGCTGGCAGGCTGGCTGCCCACCCTGCTGCTGCTGCGGGACTACCGCTTGCCCGTCCTCTTCACCGTGTACAGGTGAGCACAGCCCCACTGCCCTGGTGTGCTGGCACCACTACCAGCACACCATGACAGGGCCTGGCCTTTACTCTCCTGGCAGTGAGCAGGAGCTGAAGTCCTCCCTGCAGCTCCTGGTGGAGCTCGAGATGCACATTATGGGCTATGCTACCAACCCCTTTGCCTCACTGCGGCCCGAGCAGGTCTACTCCAGCCCCAACAAGGCGCCCGTCTACTGCAGCTCCTACTATATCGCCCTGCTGGGGCCGGTGGCATTGGCTGTGCCGGGTGCTGAAGACCTGGAGAATGGTGATGGCTGGTTGGGAGAGGAGCCCAGTGCTGCTGGTGTGGCTGGGGGCATCACCCCGGGGCTGGCCTGACGCAGTGCAGCCAGCACCGTCCTGCCCACTGGATCCACAGCCGCTCCCTGCCCCATCACAGCACCCTATCTCCCCATCCTGGAATTGGCAATGCAGCCATTCCTCACTGCACACATCCAGTCCCAGGACACACAGCACCTTGTCACAGGCATGGCACCCCTCCATGGCATCGAATAAACCTCCACCAGCAGCCGGCTGGCGTGTCTCGAGCTTTATTTCCAAAAAGGCCTGTGTTTTCACAAAGAAAACCAAGAGCTGGACCCTCCTCGGGCAGCCACGGCCTCTGGAGGGACAGCAAAGAGGACCCCACTGCAGGACCTGCTGTGCCTGGGGGTCCTGTGGGAGCCCCCACCAGCACCCGGTGGTCCCTGTCACGGTCACACACTCTGTGCCTCTGCGCCGGTGCCTACCCTGCAGCGTGGTGCTCCAGCATCACTCACTGGGTACATGGGCACCGCCTGCGACCGCGGTGCCACTCAGCAGCCTCGGCAGCCTCTGCAGTAACCGGGGCGGGTGGCGCTGAGCGAACCGGCTCCTGGGGCACTGCCTGATGGTGCTGGGGACTGCTCCCGGTGCAGGCAGCGGCGCTGGATGGTAGCAATGACCTGAACGGGCACCCGCTATGGCTCCGGGTGGCCGCACCCTCCCCAGGGCTCCCTGCGCCCCAGCGGCGGGTTCCTCCCCGTGGCTGCGGTGGGCAGCGTGGCCGGCACAGTCCCGCCCGGCTCGGTACCGCCGGCATCACTCGGCGCCGGTGCGTTCCCGCAGCGCGGGCAGCGTCAGTGTCTCCGGCGCCGACTTCTTGCGCGGGCGAGTTTTGGGGGGGGCGAGGAAGTCGGGGGTGTCGTCGCTGAGCGGGGTGGAGGGGGCGCTGGCGGGGGCCGAGTGCGTGGCCGTGGGCTGCCCCACCTCGCTGACCGCGACGGTGGGCGCCACCAGCCCGACGAGCTCGTTGGTGGCCTCCTGCGTCTCCCGCTCGTAGCGCCTCACCTCCTCCATCGTCATCCCTGCGAGCACAGCCGGGCTTGGAGCCGCTCGGCGCGGACAAACCTGCGCTCCGACACCGCGGGGCGGCCTGCCCCCCGTGCGCCGGCTCCTCGCCGAGCTCGGTGCTGGGAAGGGGACAGGGGCACTGGCAGGGCGGGGGACGCTGCCCCCCCTCCGGCACCAGCCCAGGCAGCAGTGGGGAAGGAACGGGCAGGCAGCGCAGGCAAGGGGATGCGCAGGCAGGGCAGAGAGGGACCCTTGCCTCAGGGTGCAGGGGGGGCTCAGCGTGCACCATGCACAAGCCCCCCTGCCTGCACCCGCCCGCAGGCAGTGTGGTGGGGCCCGGGGTCCCTGTGCCCTGCAGGCAGCATGTGGGAGGGTTTTAGGGGTGCTGGCTCCCCAGCTTTTGGTTTGTGGCCACTTGCATCTGAGTCTCGAAGTCCCGGACTTCTTCCAGGGACATGTCTGGAAGGCAGAAAGCAGCTCGCCGGGATGGCACCGCTGTCAAAACCGGGGGCTCCCATCCCTGTGTCCATGTGTGACAGCATGTGTCCCTGCCAGACCAGGGTGCAGGCAGCGCAGGCAGAGGTGCTTGGGCTCTGCTCCCCGTCCCCCACATCAACCAAGCCTCCCCAGGCGTGCAGCAAGAACGGGCAGCGTGCTGGGGTGCAGGCAGGGGTGAGGGCAGGGAGCAGAGCAGCGCAGGCAGCAGTATGCAGGGAGCTGGAGGAAGAGCGGGAGCTGCCCATGGGGTTAGTGGCATTATGGTTAAACCCGCAGCCCCCTCCTACCCTGAAGGCCCGGGGCCACCCCAGGCCCGTGTCCCCTGCCACCGGCAGCACTGGGGGACTCACCACACCACTCGTCCACCCATGCGAACGCCTGCCGGTGCCCGATCAGCAGGATGTCCCGGATCACCTGTGACGCACCACGGAGGTCAGCACCTCATCACTGTTCCCCCAGTGTCCACCCCCGGCCTGGAGCTCCCTCTCACCTTGTGCACGAACTGCTCCACCCGCGTCTGCAGCCCCCAGACCTCGAACTTGACGCTCACCAGCTTGTAGGAGCACATGATGGGTTTGGTGTGCTGGCGCCAGCCCTCCTGCAGCGGCCCCCGGCCCGTCTTGGCCGAGCTGAAGAAACGGGGGTCCTGGGAGAGCACAGCAGGGCTGTGAGCCCCCCAGCCTGTGACAGGGGACAAGGGGGTGGCCCTTGGGAGCTCTGGGATACCTCTGGGCTGCGGTAGTACCGCTCAGGGATCTCGTCGAAGGCAATGTCCAGGAAAGAGACCTCGTGGTCGCCCAGGATTTTGTCACTGTGGAAGATCTGGGGAGGGGAGGGAGGGTGAGAGGCGCCAGTGCAGCACCGCGTGTCCTCCCTGGTGAGGAGTTTGCCAGGTCTCAGCTGCTGTGCAGACTCACGTTCTCGCTGTCTCCGCAGTTGTCCTCGTACTTGGTCTCGATGTAGATGGAGAACTTGGGCAGGAAGGAACACTGCAGGGACCGGCCGTCAGCTGGACCCCCAGCGGGGGCGACACACTCCCAGGGATGCCCACCCAGACCAACAACCATCCTGAGGGAAACCCAGCCCCAAGCATGCCCACCCCAGGGGATGCCCAGCTCCAAGGGATGCCCAGTCCCAAGGGACACCTAGCCCTGAGGACACCCGTCCCAAGGAACACGCACTCCGAGGAAACCCAGCCTCAAGGGATGCCCAGCTCCAGGAGATGCCCAGTCCCAAGGGACACCCACCCCGAGGGATGCCCCAACTGAAGGGACACCTAGTTCAAGGGATGCCCACCCAAGGGACACCTAACCCAAGGGTACTCACCCCAAGGGAGACCCACCTCGAGGGACACCCCACCCCTGAAACTCCTGACCCAGGAACACCCATCCCTGGGGGATACTCCACCCAGTGCCCATTCCCCAGCCATGCCAGGTGCTGGGGAAAGGGCCAGGTCCCCCCATGCCACCTCCTTACTGTGTACTCTGCAGGGACACCGTGGCACGTCAGCAGCATCAGGGGGTGGCACCACGGGGGAGAGAGAGAGGTGAGACTGGGCAGTGGCTATAGCTGGCCTCTCCTGGCACCCAGTGGCCACTGATGGAGAGGGGCAGGGTGCCCGGGGGTGCCCGTCCCCTCTCCCTGCCCCAGCTCACCAGTGATGGTGTACGGGTAGTAGTTCCAGGCCTTCTCCGTGATGTAGAAGATGCGGGGGGTTACTGCCCGTGCCCAGCTGGGCAGTTTGCTGCAGGAACCACAGCATACGGGGGTCCATTCAGGGCAGGATGTGGCCACAGCACTGCACAGTGCCACCCAGCCCTGCTCCCCCAGATACAGTCCTGTGTGTGGGACTGCCCTCACCTCCACCCCAGGATCCCTCCAGGACCATCACCTACACACCATCACCCCAAGTAACCTTGCCACCTCCCCACACCCTCATCTGCACCCCCATGCCCCTATCCTCTCCCCAGGACCGCCATCATCATCCCCAGGTGCCCTTACCCCCTCCCCATGCCCAGGGCCAGGACCCCGGTGTGCTGCTGCGCCCCCCGGCAGGATCGGGCCCCGGGGAGCTGGGCGGTGGTTTGATTCATCTGCAGGCGTTATAAATACCATCCCCAGGAGGGGAATCGTGAGCACCGCCGCTAAAAATAGCCCGAGTCACGGCAGCGCTGCCGGTGCCGCGCCGCGGTGTGCCGCAGTGGTGGGGGGGACACCAGCTGCCAGTGGGCACCCAGGGGACACCGGGACAACCCCGGGGCGAGCTGAGCACCAGCTGGGGCATCCCCACTGAGCCCTGCACCGCAGCCGAGGCACCCTCCGGCACGGGAGATGGGTGCTCACTGTCAGAGGGGGTGTGTGCCTGGGAGATGGGTGCACCCCAGGAGGTGAGTGCGGACCCCAGAGAGGGGGGCACTCCAGGAAAATAGGTGCACCCTGGAGGGTAGCCCCAAGATGGGTGCACCCTGCGTGATGGGTTCACTGAGTGATGGGTGTAGCCCCTGAAGATGGCAGAGTGCACGCCTGGGAGATGGGTGCACCCCAGGAGGTGGGTGCAGCCCCCCAAGATATGTGCACCCCAGGAAATGGGCATACCCTGAGAGATAGGTGAAGCCCTCAAAGCGGGGTGAAGGCCCCAAAGATGGGTGTACTCCAGGACGTAGGCGCACCCCTGGAAGATGGGTGCAGCCCCATTGCAGGGTGCCAAGCACCCACTATAGATATTCCTGGGAACTGTGGAGGAGGGAGGGATAGGGCCTCACCTGGAGAGGTGGACGCGCTTCTCAGTGAACTGACCGTGGCCGTGGATGGGGTCCTCGTGGGGCTCGTTCTTCACCACCTCAACGCCCTCGCCCTTCTCACTCTCCTGGTGGCTGTGCTTGCTGATGGTGTAGAGCTGCCCCACGCGGTACTGCAACCACAGCACCCGGCTCAGTGCCACCCCTGCCTGGCACTCTCCGGAGACACCACCGAGCAGGGAAACTGAGGCACGGAGCAAAGGGTGACAGACCAAGTCCTGTGCAATGGGCAGGGGTCTCCTGGGGCACCCTTCTCCAGCATCCCTGCCCAATGGCTGCTCCAGTACCTAGGTGAAGCTGGATTGCATCCACCCAGCTCTTTCATACTGTTCAGGTGCCTCGCAGAATGCCTGGAGGCTTTGTGCTCAGCAAGCTACCTGGCAGCCAGGGAAAACTACATCTAGATATGGATAAGGATATCTATGTGTGTGTATTTGAGAATGTGGCTGTGCAATGAGTGCTTTATTGTTCCACTGAAGATTCCATCCATCACCAGCCTCTCCCTGCCCCACTGAAGACATCTCTGTCGTGTGACCACAACCCCATGCCTGGGAAGAGCTGGTGCTGCCCGATGTATGCACCATGGCTGCGGATCCCCAAAACAGCCCCATCAGTGCTCAGGAGCATCCTTTGTCCAGGAATGCTGCTGACTGCCAGCTATTGACTTGCTGCTGGGAATTCAAGCTCCCTGCTGGAGCAGTGATTGAGACAGTGCTCCCCAACAGAGCACCCAAACCCCGGTGCCCTTCGCCCACTGGTTCATCCCATGGTCCTGGGACTGGGTTGCCCCAAGGAGACCCTGGTGCCGCCACTGGGCTCCATGCCCCAAGGTCACTGTGCCCAGGGATGGGATGCCCCCACTCTGCACCCCAAAACACGGTTCGGCACATGCACGGAGCATCCCAAGGCCAGCAGCCATGGGCAGAGCTCACCCCTGTGGCTCAGCCAAGGTCCCTGCCACAAGCCACACCATGAGGAGATGGGAAAGGGGCCACCGTGTCCCCCAGCCCCTTTCCAAGCGGTCACCCCACTGCTGCGGGTACCCCCACCCACAGCCCTCTCCATCGGTGGATCCTGGGCACCCAGGGGCTTGGAGACCCCCTGCCACTGCACCCCCCTTCCCAACTGACACCCCCTTTCCCCCCATCCCCCCTCACCTCCTCGGTGGTGAGCGGCATGCAGATGCGGTATTCCTTGATGAGCATGGTGGCAGGGCCACAGGGTCAGGTGGAGGTTGGGGTGCTGGCAGGGGCACAGCTCATTCTAGGGGGCCCAAGGGTGGGTAGTAAGCACGCGGCAGCTTCCCCACGCTCCCATCCCATCACCCCATACTAGAGGATACCGGTGACTTCATGAGCCGTTGCCATGGCAGTGGCATGAGGTCACCAGTGCGAGCATGAGTCTGGGTGTACCCGGCTGGGGACACCCCAAAACCCCCCCGGCGTTAACCTCTTCCCTGCTGGGCAAACATATACTCCCTTCCCCTCCCTATATATCTGTCTTGGAACACTCATATTCCCCACAAGACATGGTGTCATGCCTTCGGGGTGCCACATCCACACCTAATCACAGTGGCCAGCAGGGATGCCGGGAAGGGATCCAACATGCTGATGCCCATGGGGACCCAGCCCGAGAGCACCTACCTCGTCCGGGGCTCCCGGGAAGCACCCGTGCTCATGTCTCTGGTGTGGGAGGTCCCTTCCCGAGGCAGGCACTCCCCAGCCCCCCCACGGCTGCCCCCCAGCACCCATCACACCCAGGATTTCCAGGCTGCCCTGCTCACCCCCCTGGCCCCTGCTCCAGGGATACATCCCAGAGATGCTTAGGGTAGATAATAATGGAGCAGCTCTGGGGGCTCCTGGCTGTGATCCCTAGCTCCATGGGGCAGGGAGGGGACATGAGCACCCCGGGGCATCACCCTGAGCAGGGCATCAGGCTCTGGAGGGGGCACATGGGATCTCACACGGGATCTTGTCTGAGGGCAGCTTGCCCGGCTGGGGACACAGGAGCATCCCGAGGGAACACAGGGGCGTCCCTGGAAGACACGGGGAGACACTGGGGCATCCCTGTGGGACTCGGGAGCACCCTGCTGACAGGGAGGAGGGCTGAGTGCCGGAGCGGGGCTGCGCGTGCCATCCCGGCACCGGAGCAGCTCAGACCGGCGCGGGAGGGGCTGTGGCTGCCCGGGGTGGTGGGTACGGACACAGCGTCCGGGGTGTGCCCGGGGGCTCCGACCGCGCAGAGGCGATGCCCGGGACTGGCAGCATCGGCACCGCTTTCCCCGGCCCGCCGCCCCCTCCTCACCGCTCGCCTCCGGCTCGGCCTCTCCGAGCATCCCTCCCGGGACTGGGGCTCCCGCCGCCCCCCGCTCCGCCCGCACTCACCCGGACCCGCGGCGGAGCCCGCTCCCCGCCGCCGCCGCCGCCGCCGCCGCCGTGCCCCTGCTGTCCCGGGCCGTGCGCAGGAGCGGGCCGCCCCCCGCACCGCCCCGCGCACCGCCCCCCGCACCACGGCAGACCGACCCCTAGGGGCAGGAATGCACCGGCACCCCACCGGCATTGAACCGGCACGGCACCGGCACCGGCATTGCACTGGCACCGCACAGCACCGGCACGGCACTGACATTGAACCAGCATTGCACCTGCACTGCACTGATGCTGCACAGGCTCTGACACCGCCCTGGCATTGCACTAGCACCGGCACCAGCACCACACCTGCACCAGCATCATGCTACAAGGGCACCGTCAGCGGGAGGCCCTCTGACACAAGGCACAGCACCGGGGCTCCGTGGCACAGCCCAGACCGGCACCGGGGCTCCCTGCACCCACCGGGGCATGGCTGCTCCCAGGGTCCCTCGGCAGTAACTGTGTGTCCTGGCAGGGAGATGCTCCTGGGTCTCCAGCTGGGTGGACTCTCCAAACTTCCCCCTGCACCCCAGTCCCCTACACCCCACTGCCAGCTCAGCACTGGCACCCAGCACCATCGCGCCCCATGTGCCGGCAGCGCCAGCCAGAGCCGAACACTTAACTCCCGTACAGTGACAGCAAAGGCTGAGCCGCGCTGCTCGGTGTGAACGTGGCACCGCGGCACGCTCAAGCCTGGCTGCCTGCTGCAGGGAAGAAGCCCCTGCTGTGCCAGGGTGCTGCAGTCACCTGGTGATGGCCACTATTTGGACACCCACCCGGCCACCCTGCAGCCGGTGCCACCACAGTGGCTCTGGCATGGGACATGGAGGTCGTACCCCAGGCATCTTGGCACCCATGAGTGCCCTGTAGTGCCAAAGATTGGGTCTGACCTCTTTCACCACCACTGGGGCAGCTAGTCTGTGCCACCTCACTTTGTTGGTGATGACGCTCCACAGCACTCAGCAGCCCGGAGGTGGTGGGGATGGGCACCTAGCTGCAGCAGAACCAGAGCAAGCAGTGGCAGAGTTGGGGACGGTGGCCCCAAAACCATCTAACCCTCTGGGGTGCCCCATGGGCATGTATCCCACATCCGGGAATGCCATGCCAGGAGCAATGCCTGCGGGCACACCTTACCTGCCTGCACCCATCGCTATCTGCCTGCACCATGCTGCTGCCTTCTTCCTGGTTTCCCACCTTGCGGTGCCACCCGTGCTTCCAACCCCAGCTCTGATGACACTGGGTGACAGCCATTCCTTCCCCATGTCTCCCCATGAAGCCCCCAAAGGGTAACGCAGGAGACACAGGTCTCCCACCAGCACGGCCGGGACCAAATCCAGCAGGGGTCCTGCTGGGTGACAGTGGTGGTGACCAGGACCTGGTGGTGCTAGTGACAAGGATGTGGCAGGCTTTCAGCCCCCCCAGCAGCCACATTCCTCTGGAACCCGTTCTGCAGGGTCCTGTGCGGGTGCCAACGCAAAAGCATCTGGGTTGGGTTTTTCCTGGTCATGTCCTGCTTTGCTCTGGCTCCAAGTCAACAAGGAGCTAAAACCAGGATTTGCTGACAAGCCCTGGTGTCCCCCCCAGTGCCACCAGTACCCCCAAGCACCCCATGCTGCTAGGGAGAATCCTGTGGAAAGCCAGGAAGGGGAAAGAAAGAGGAAGCAGAAGCAAGTGAAAACCGACCCAATTTAATCCCAAAGCCCCCCCAGCTCCAGGGTCTTGGGAGCACCCTGGTGTGTCTCCCCACCCCCGGGCAGCCTGGAGGGCCCCAAGCTGAGCGCAACCCCTGAAGCACCCATGGCTCTCCACTCCGGCATGTGGAGAAGGAGCTTTCCGAGGTGTCCTGCCTCTTCCTCAGCTCCACCGGCACCCAGCCGCGTCCCACCACCCTCTCCCCAGCATGGCCACCTGCAGCCCTTATGGAGGTGCCCTGACGAAGACCATCTTCGTGGAGTAGACCAGGTCCACCAGGTAGGCGATGAGGTTGAAGATCGTGAGGAAGGTGACCCCCAGGTGCTTGTTCCACCAGCAGTCCCTGCCGCAGCTCTCTGGGCGGCTCCTCCCCCTGAAGCTGTAGAGGGGCCAGAGGATGGTGGCGGTGATGTACATCATCAGGGCCAGGGTATTGTAAGCCACCAGCATCTTCTCCAGTGGGCAGGGGATGTAGGAGAGGCACCGGCCGATGGTGAAGATGATGATGAGGAGGGTAACGATGAAGCAGATGGAGTAGACAGCCACACACCACTGCAGGCCGGCTTCCGAACTGAAGGTATCCAGCAAGGAGAAGATGAGACAAGCCACATAGGCTTCAAAGACCTTGAGGAGCCCAGGCACAGTGGAGAGGAAGCTGCTGATGTCCCCTGGCTTGGCACGGGTGAGCCCCACCTCGATGGCATAGGCGAGGAAGCAGAGGCAGGACACGGTGGTGGCCATGGCCTGCCGGGCACACTTGCTGCCGCTGCAGGGGCTGTTGATGAAGGTGGAGGGGAAGACCACAGAGGTGGTGAAGACCATCAGTGTCGCCAGCATGGAGAAAGCCGAGGTGAAGTCATCCCAGGAGAGCGGCAGCTTGGGGTAGAGCTCCAGCAGCTCCAGCAGCACCACCAGCAGCGTCACGGCAAAGCAGAAGCACCAAGTGAACATGCACCACGTCCCATAGGGACCCCCAAAGGCCCGGGTGGAGGCCACCAAGCTGAAGGCGATGCAGGACAGCACGATGGCAAAGAGCCGGGCAATGCCCACCCAGGAGGTGACGGCATGGAGGTTTACCGTAGCCACCGCCATGGTCCCGGCCACTTCTCCCAGCCACGCCGTGTGCTGGGAAGTGGGTGCTGCTGGCGTCTGCCCTTATTGGGGTGCAGGAAGGAGGGTAGGGTGTGGGGCAGGGAGCTGCTGCCCCCCCCAGCTGCCTGTGCTGCAGAGCCCGGCTCTGCTGCCACCTCCAGCAGCACCTCCACCACCTCCAGACCATGCGCGCTCGCTGGTGTGGCTGCTGGCTGCAGCACAGGCGGGTGGATCATTAACATGGGGCAGGGCGAAGGGTGTTGGTGCTCATGGCGATGCCGAGCCCTGCGGTGGGGCCGAGGCAGGGGGGGACAGGGAGCCACTGGGTGCTGCCGTTCTGACACTGCACCCACAGCCGGAGCCACAAAGGAGCCTTATATGCACCCCCAAGAGTACTGGGGAGGCCCCCGACACCCCCATCCCTACACTGTGCCAGGGCTGGCAGCACCTGTGGGGTCCACTTGAGGGGTTGGGTGGCTGCACCCTGTGGTGGTGCCCTGGCAGGGGGTGTCCCCGTGGGCAGCAGCTGGGTGTAACCCCCCACACCTTAGAGAGTGGCACCTTCACACCCCTCCTGGCACCTATGCACCCATCCGGAACCTCCACCACCGATAAGCGGCTCAAAGTCCTGCCATGGCAGCTGCCGTCACCGGGCAGGGCAGGTGGGGTGACTGCGGGGAGGGAACCTGCTACCTGGCCACCCATGGCACCACCACAGCACTGCCACTTCCCCGGGGTGCCTGGCTGGTGCTGGCACCCCACACCCCAGCAGCGCCTTTGAGGGGGGTCCGTCTCTTTCTCCCATGGTCCCGGTGGCCGGAGCAGCACAGGAGGGTCGTGGCATATCAAAGGTGGGGAGTTCAGCAGGAGGATGATGATGGTGAAGGCTGAGAGCTCCAGATTGAGCTTTACCATTATGCAGGGTCCAACGGGGTCTGTGCTTGGGGACAAGGGGCCCAGCCCAGGGCAGGCTGGCACTGCTGGGGGGCTCCTCACCCCAGGCAGGGCGCAGGGGTGGCTCCCGGGGCACACGTGGTGGCTCAGAGGTCGCTGCCAGCCTCACCCTTGCCGGCCAGCCCGTTGAGGGAGCTCAGCGCCGGGCGGTTGCTCTCGTTCAGCCGCCGCACGCGGTAGCTCTCGTAATGGACGTTGTGGGTGATGTCCTTCAGGTCCTGCAGGTGGGACCTGCCGGGGCGGCAGTGGGGAGGGAGGGCATCAGGTCGCAGCCCCATCACCCTGCTGTCCCCGCCATGGGGTGCAGCACCCCCAACACCATCCCCTGCTCACCGGATCAGCAGGTCCCGCAGGAGGGGGAACTCGCAGTGTGTCGGGTTCTCCACTGCAAAGCAAGGCGGAGGGGCAGAGGGTGGAGACATCCCAGGATGCACATCCCACAGGCTCTGGGTACCACCAGCGCACTGGCACAGCACCATGCCACACCCCTAGGCAGGGATGCACCCATAGGTGCTGCCCCCTGCCACCCCCAGCAGACACCCCCCCGTGCCTGGGGGTGTGAGGGGTTCCACTCACCTTCAATGATGCCCCACTTGGTCTTCCGGCCCAGCACCCGCTTGCCATTGACCTGGTGCTCCTGGTCTGCTCCCACCACAGCGAAGGGGATATTCTCCTGCCAGCGCAGAGCAGGGTGCTGTGCTCAGCCCTGCTGTGGTCCGCAGGGGTTGGCATCCCCAGTCCCAGCATCCCAGCACTCACCCGAATCCTGTCATTCAGCACCCTGTCATCCGGGTCCTGGTCAAAGTCCTCCTGTGGGTACACGCTGATGGCGTGGGTCTTCAGGTCCTCCTGGATCTGCCAGATACAGGGCTTGAGATGGGGCTGAGGGACACAGGGGGCACCCTGGGAGCCTGTTGGAAATCCTGTCCTCACCTGCTGCTTGAACTCTGCCCGCTCCTCCAGCGTGAGTGTGTCGGCTTTGGCGATCACCGGCACCACGTTGACGATCTTACTGAGCCGCCGCATGAACTCCAGGTCCAGTGGGCGCAGCCTGACACGGGCCACCATCACCCCAGGGTGACCCCACAACCATCACCCCAGGGTGACCCCGCAGCCATCACCCTGGGGTGACACAACACCAAGCAGGGAGCACCCATGGGTGCTGTGAGTGGGGACTCACCAGTGACCCGTGGGAGGGATGAAGTAGACACATCCATGGACCCGAGTGTCCGGGATCTTCCTCTTGCGAGTGATGAGGATCTCCTCACGCAGGTACCTCTCGTACTGCTCATTGATGTATTTGATGATGGGGTCCCAGCTGAGGATGAGGAGTTGGGGGACAGTATTTGAGCTCAACCCTCACCTAAAACTGCTGCTCACCAAGCTGGGATACTGCACCCCAGAATGTCCTACCAGTTCTCATTGTTGATCTGGTCCCCAAACCCTGGTGTGTCTGTCACTGTCAGCTTCATCTTCACACCCTTCTCCTCAATGACTATGGGCAGAGACATGGGTCAGCGGGGGCCAAACATGGGGAGCAGCAGGGGATTTGGGGTGGAGGCTCTGAGGCCATGGATGCAGCCTCAGACACAGCGTCCCCTGCTTCTCCCCAGGGCTGGCGGAACATGACCCCATGGTGGTGACTGTACCATGGGTGACGGACTGCAGCTGCACGGTCTTGGGGATGCGTTCCTCCTGGCCAGGCTGCGAGGCTTTGCGGCTCACCTTGGACTTGAAGAGGGTGTTCACCATTGTCGACTTCCCCAGCCCGCTCTGCCCTGCAGGGATGCGGCAGCTCTCGTTTGTCCCCCACGAGAAATTAATCCCACTCTGGATCCATTTGGCAGCATCCCAGAGGTTGGGATAGCTCTGGTTTGTCCCCCAGAAAGATTTATTCCCAAAGCAATAACCTCTCGGTACCCATTTGGGAGCATCCCAGAGTTTGAGCTGATCTCACCCACCAGCATCACTGCATTATGGGGTATGGGATGTTGCTCCTCTTCAATTTATTGCTGCTTAAATCCCTTCAAATCCCTTAAAAGCACGATTCCCCCTGGCACGGCGGCATCAGAGCCGGGATTCCTGCCCGAGCCAGGATGAACCCCTTGCCTGGTGCTCACCCACAACCATGATATTGAACTCAAAGCCTGTCTTCATGGTTTTGATCTTCATCTGGTCCAGCACAGCTTCGATTCCCACGTAACCGAAGAGCTGGCATCCCGCCGGGCCGGGCGCCGTGGTGATGGGCACCTCCTCCTCCGGCTCAGCCGGCGGCTCCATGCTGTGCTCCTCAGGCTCCAGGCTGCTCCCTGCACGGGTGGGCAAAGCCGGGTGAGCCCAGACCCCTCTGCCAGCGCCGTTGTCCCGGCAGCAGCCGCCCCGGCACATTCCTGGCAGCCGGAGAGGCTCGGCATGGCAACGGGCAACCCACGGGCAGAGGGGGACGGGAATGTGCCACAGCGGTATCCTCGTGGTGGCCGCGCCACCCAGCCCGTCCCATTGGCTGCCTACGCGGGGGGCTCCGGGCGTGGGGCAGGACCTGCCACTCCCCATCATAACCACCAGTGCCTGCCACGGAGAGGGGCACCTGCCTGGGGTCCCGGGGGTGCTGGGCAGGAGCAGCGCAGGCACCGGCACAACCCCGGGGCCGTGCATGGTTTGCTGTGCCCAGCTTGGGGGCTATCAGAGCCCGGCACCCGCCCCAGCCCTTTGTGCAGCAGCTTGAGGGGCCCCCCGAGCCCTTTCATCCCCCTCCTCCTGCTGCTGCTGCCCGACCCAGCCATTGTTCAGTCCTACCTCGGCGCGGTGGTGCCCTCGCTCAGCACCCCGCTATGGCAGGGGGGGTCCCCTGTGCGCCACCGGCATCCCCGTCCCCATGAGCGCCGCAGCCCGGCCCCCTCTCCTCCGGCTGGCACCAAACCCAGCTCCGGCGAGGCTGCGGCTCCCACGCATGACCAGCATGGCAACATCCCTCCCTGCTTCCTCCCTCCCCTCGCAGCCCCCTCCCCGCACAGCCGAGCCCCTGAGCTGAGTCTGCCGGTGCCACCTCACCACGGGGATGCCTCCTTCCACCCCACTTCACCCAGCACCCCCACGGGTGGCACCAAAAGGGCACGGGAGCACTCGGCTGGGGGTACCCATCCCCGCTGTCACCCTGTCACAGGGAGCACTCTGTGCCCCCCAAGCAGCACCCATGCCCAGCCCTGGCATAGTGAGATGAGGTGTGGGGTGGTGGCAGTGCCGCAGTGCCCCACAGCGCCTGCGTCCCCCCACGCTGCAGCCTGCCACATATGTGCCAGTCAGATCCCAGTGTTGGCGAGGCTCAAGTGGCAGCTTGACGAAGGCCGAGGGGGCCGAGGGAGCCAAATCCTGCCAAGGCTGCTGCCCTGTGCCATGCAACCTGGGGACAGGAACACGTGGGCAGGGTCCAGGCCGAGCCAGCCCAGGGTACCAGATGATGGAGCTGGACGTGCCCATTGCCATGGCAATAGCATCCCAGGGGGCACCCAGCCCCCTGTGCCCACTGGTGGGTACAAACCCACTGCCCGGGACAGTGGTGGGGTTGGGAACAGCTGGGGCTCCCCTCTCCATGCACTGTGGGTCAGGGTGTTCCTCGGAAGTGTTGAAACACTTGGGGGCTTCCTGGTTTCTGGTGACAACGGTGACGCCCAGCAGGGGGGGCCCTGGGCCAGCACCCACCCAGTGCTGCTGGGATGCTCTGCTGGCAGGCAGGGAGCTGGGACCCCCCTGATGCTGACCTGGGCATGCCACTACTTCCAGGGGACACCAGTCCCCTGTACCCCCACCCTGGCCCCTGCCAGCCCCCAGCGGTTGCCAGGACACATCCGGAACCAAGCGATGCAGCCACTGCCTGGAGCCACCCAGGGAGGCCGCTCACCGCAGGCAGGATGCGGTGCCTGCATCACACCCCCAGCTCCCCGGGATGCTCCCCACGGTGCAGCACCCAGAACTGCCTCCTTTTGTGGGGCTGAAGCCCCTCCATGTCCCTGCCCTCGTTGCTGAAAAGCCCCATCGGCAACGGCCGGCAGCTACAGCCTCGTGGAAGCTCTTTGGCATTCCCACACACCTCCAGGGCTAATGGCTCCTGCAGCCAGACCTGTTCCAGGACTCATTAAGGATGCTTGTTTTCCAGGCAGGGACAAGCAGTCCCAGGTCCGTGGTGTCCTCCGTGGATTTAATGACTGATGCAGGGCTAATTGGCCGGTTGCCCTGTAATAAGTCTCTGGGGTGGAGGGTGCTGGGAGAGGAGCTCCTGTCCCAGCCACTCACTGCTGCACCAAACAGGACATTGGATGGGGAGAGCATGGCTCCCATCGGGTGGGCATGAGGGAGCTGAGCCCTCTGGCAAAGGGATGAAGCATTTGGGGATGTGGAGGGAGCGGTGCCCACCACACCAGTGAGGAGCTCACCACAGCTCTACCCACCAGCATGATTCAGGCACGCTGGTGCCTCTTCCAGTGCCAAGCACAACCCAAGGGGACAAGTAGTGACAAACCCCATCTGCAGCTGGACCCGGAGCCAGCCTGCCTGGCTCTGGGAGGACAGCACGGGGCTGGGACCGCCAGCTGCTGGTAGTGAGCAGAAGCAGAAGTGAACCACGGAGTGAAGCCCTGCACCACACAGCACCGCCTGCCCACCAGGGATTGGGTACCCTCACCCTGCCCTGCCCGCTGCCACCCTGCCCAATGCCATTCCTACCTGGCTGAGCCGGCCGGAGCCGGGGCTGCTGCCACCAAGACCTGGTCACTGCGGCCAAATGGCTCCTGGGGTGCAGGCGGGGAGGGTGGCTGCAGCCTACGGCTCCTCCTCTGCTCCTCCTCCTCCTCCTCCTCGCCCCGAGCCCTGCGTGGGTGACCGGGGCTCGCTCCGTGTGGAAGTGAAACACGGTGGCTTGCTCCGTGCGTCCTCCCATGGGGCGCGGGCCTGACGTGCTACATGGACACCATGGGTGGCACTGGCTGGGGGCTGCGCTGCTCCCCACAGAGGAAGCAGTGCATCCACACCTCTTCCTGGCAGAGAAACTGCTGTGCCCGAGCAGTGACTGCCAACCCTGTGCCATCTGCAAGGCAGACGGTGCCCACACGCTGCTCACTGGCTCGTGGCCTGCTCTATGCCGTGCTCAGCCACCTCACCATCACCATGGGTCAGCCCAGCCCTGAGCATCATCTCCATCACCGCAGCTCATCCCTAAGCATCATTCCCACCACCCCGGATTGGTCCTGAGCATTGTCCTACATATCCCCATCACCCCGGCTCAGCCCTGAGCATTGTCCTCCCATATCCCCATCACCCCAGCTGGGCCCTGAGCATTGTCCCCTCATGTCCCCAACACCCTGGCTCATCCCGAGCTCTGTCCATGCACCTGGCTGGTGCCGCAGGCAGTGCCGGTCAGTCGGCAGGGCAGCCAGGCTGGCTGGGCAGTGCGGCCACGGGCATTGCTGGGAGATGATTCACGCCAGCCCGGAGCAGATGTATGGATGCCTTTGCCGGCGTCAGTACTTAGAGCCCGGCGACGGCAGCTCTTATAACACCAATGAGCCCCAAGCACTGTCTCCTGCCACCCTGGCGTCCTCCAGCCTTCCCCAGAGCAGCCACCGGGAAGGAGGACACTGAGGGTCCCACACCCCACACGTGGGGAGGGCACTAGTCTGGCTGCACCCATGCCGGCATGGTGGGAGTCAAGGACACGGCTGCACCGGGAGCATCTTCACCCCGGCATGCACTGAGCATGCCCCAGCACACTTTGGCCCCCTGCCACCTCCTCTGCCCCCCCAGGAAGGGAGTAACAGGATCCATCCCTGTGCCAAGGCGAGGAGAGGGATGAGAGGGGAAGAAAGCGCTGGACGTGAGACAAGATTGTGGTGATAGCCGGCACGCGCAAGGCCGGTGGGCCACATGTGTCCCGACCTGTCTTCCTGCACCGGGGAAAACAATCAGTGCCAGGGCGGCACGGGAAGCTCTCCAGGCACCGCAGGGCCAGGAGCGCTGCCAGCACCGCGCTCAGCTCCACGCGTACAGCCCCCCTGCCATGTGCCACGCACCCAACACACCCCACGGCCCCCCGGAGCTGGTGGGGATCATTCTGTCCTCAGTGTCACCATCACCCTGCACCAACCCTCACCCCCACATTGGCTCAACAGGGGAACACTGCACCCAGCAAGGGAGTCCTGATGGGGAAAGGGGACAGGAGCGAGTCCTACCGTGCTCTGGCGTCACTGCAGCCTCTGCCACCATGCAGGGTCCAAGCAGCCCAGCACTGAGGGGGGTCATCTCGACTCCACCAGGCACTGCCAGGGTCCCCAGTGCCGGCACCAGCACCAGGCCCCCGAGGAAGGCAGGTTGGGAGCTCACTTGCACTGTCTGCGGCTGCGAGACAAGCTTGAAGGTGGCGGCTTGTGGGGCTGGTGGTGGCCCCTCGGCCCTCCCTGGGGATAGGGCAACAGCAGGGGCTGGGGCTGCCCCACCCTGGCCCTGGGGCAGTGCTGGGGACTGGTGGGATGGGATGGGGCTGGCACCAAGGCTGACCCTCGGCTGTGGCTGAGGCAGCGCACAGAGGGCCACATCCCGCACCCCTGGCCCCTCGGCCAGCCCCAGCGCTGCCTCGATGCCGTTGTATGGGGCGGCGGAGGAGAAGGAGGAAGGCTGTCGGGTGTGCGGCTGGATCGAAGGGTTCGGAGTACCCCATAGCAGGGGGTCTGGCGGGGGGGTGCCCATCCCCCGCTCCTCTGCGATGTGCAGGTCCAGCGCTGGCAGCGAGCTGTGGCTGGTGGCGGTCCCGCCGAGGGGGTGCTCCAGCTCCGCCGGGAAGACGCTGCCGTGGGACGAGACTTTCTTCAGGCCAGCGCCGGCGGCCGGGGGGGTGCGGGGCGGCGGGGGGGGGCCGGTGGGCGCGGGGCTCTCCAGGCTGGAGGACGAGCTGCGGAGGCTCTCGCCGTCGCTGCCCGGCCCTGCAGCGAAGCCCTGGCCGGGCTGGAAGGAGGCAACGAGGGCGCCGCCGGTGCCGGTGGCGCGGCCGGTGCTGAGCCGGCTGCGCAGCACGGGGCTGGGGGCCGGGCTGGCGGCGCTGCCGGAGCAGGGCGGGTGAAAGGGCTGCACCGGCCGGGGGCTCCCGCCAGTGCCCGAGGGCAGTGGGGGCACCAGCGGGGAGCAGGGCGCCTCGTCCCCATCCTCTGCCTCAAACGACTTCTTGAGCGCTGGGAACAGAGAGAGAGAGAGATGGTGGCGTGAGAGTGGCACCCGGTGGCACCCGTGGCTCGGCTCTGCCCCCTTCCCAGCCGTGCCAGCACCCGGAGGTGCCCCCGTGCAGCCGGGTGCGCTCTGAGCCCACCCCGCATGGGAAACCAGCCCGGCGCCGGCGGCCTCCCGGCGCTGCCGCATTGTTTCCCCGGTTTATCTGCGCCGGGCCGGCCGGTGCCGCACACTGCCTGCTTTATTCCCCTGTAAGAGATCCTTCGCTTTATTCCCCTGCAAGGGATCCTTCCCGAGTAACCGGATCCTCCACCACAGACCTTCTCCCTCTACATCCATCCCAACAGCCACGCTGGGGGGGATTCCTACCCCATCTCATGGCATTAACCCTGACGCCTGCTGATGGCCAGAGCTATCCCTATACTCAGCCGTACTGTTACAGTCCATGCAGGGGGCTGCAGCCATGCCTCCCATGCAGCTTCGCAGCAGCGACAGCAACCACAAGCCCAAGCCGTCATCCCGGGCTGCTGGTGGTGTGAATGTGCCCCCTACATGGATTCCCCCCAACCACCCCATGGGCATCACAGCTCCCTGCTCCCATTCGAAGCCTCCTGATGGAGAAGTCACAGGATGCTTGGCCGTGGTGGGGGTCCTGTCTCCCCGTGCACCATTGCCTGGCACCACCACGGCAGCTCTGAGCAGCCAGGACCCCCATGAAGCCGCTGCAGGAAGGAAGTGCCTTTGCCGTGCAGCAGCTCTGCTGAATGGCACCTTTGGTGCCAGCAGCCGGTTCCTCACCCTGTTCCAAGCAGCGGGTGGCTGCCTGATGTGGCGAGGCCCCTTCATCCCCCCTCTGCCAGCCTGCCCCAGCATAGCACCCAACGGCATGAAGCTGTTCTCGCCCTCCTCTTCCTCGGCCCCTGGCTTGGCCACGGTGCTGGGGCAGTGGGGGTTCTGTCCCGGTCCCCTCCCCTGCTCACCTCTGTGCCCGGGGCTGGGCAGGGGTCAGGGGCCGGGGCACGGGCGCTGCTAATAACAGCCCTCCCCAGGGCAGGTATTTCTGTCGCCTGTCCTGCCCTGCTCCACCTCCCGGCCAGAGCTGCCGGGGGCCATGGGGCCGGCATCCCCCTCCCGCATCCATCTCACTGCCCGAGACACGCCAAAACGCCTCTTTTCACCCCAAACCTGCCCCTGGCCCCTGACCCATCCTCACCCAGACCCCAGGCCGTGTTCGCAGTGATGGGGGGCGGCAGAGGGGGGGCGCAGGGCGAGGGGGGGTTGCAGAGAAGATGCGGGGGGGTGAGGATGTGGGGTCAGCCCGGCAGAGCCGGGGTTAAGGTGCCGGGGTAGGTGCACACATTCCTCCCCGCCCCGGGCAGCACCGGCCCCGGGTCGGGTTTCGCCGCCCGCCCCGGCCCCGCTCCCGGCTCTTCCCGCTGCGGCCTCCGGGAAGCGGCCTGGGATCATCGCGGGCGGGAGAAAGATGAGCCCGTCCCAGGACCCCCCACTCCGCAGCCCCCGGCCCGCCCGCACACCGCGAGCACGGGGGTGCCAACACCCACAGCTCCCCCCGGCACGGCGCAGCGTGTGCCCCGTCGGGCACAACACCCCCATGAGAGCCCCAACACGACCCCGCGATGCACAGCCCCCCTCCCCACGATACCCAGACTCGGGCGGGGGGATCACAGCCCCCACCGTGCCCCATCGAGCAGGATTGGGGGGCGCAGCCCGTCTCCTTCCGACGCGCAGCCCTCCACGGTGCATCCACCCCCCCCCCCCCCCCAAGCTGCCTGACACAAGCGGCATCAACCCCCACTCATATCCAGCCTCCGGGGGTCCCCCCCCCGACACCCGGCCCCGAACCCGCGGAGGTCCCGCAGCCTCTGCCACACCTTCGAAGTCTGAGAGGATGCCGTCCAGATGCTCCTTAACGGAGAACCGGGCCATGGCGGGGAGGGGGCACCCGCATGGGGGGCGGCGGCAGCACCGGGGGGAGCACAGCGGAGCCCCGAGACGGGACGGAACGGGACGGCGCCGGCTGCCCTCGGAGGGAGGGGAGGGGAGGGGGAGGGGACCGGCGCGGGGGGAGGGCAGGGGGAGGTGCTGCCGCAGCCCCCGCCCCAACCGGACCCCCGGGCCCTGCCCGGCTGCCCGCGTTCCCATCGCACCAGCCCGGGCATCCCCGCTGCTGCACCGTCTGCCTTGGGTCTGGTCGCTGGCGGTGCGGCCTGGGACCCGGCGAGCCAGGGGGTCCTGGCCGGGCTGGGGTCCCGCGCAGGCCGTACACCGCAGCCCCAGCTCCCCCAGGGGGTTCCAGCGTGGAGCAAGGGTTCAACACACGCTGGCGCAGGCAGGGCTGGGTGTGTGCGGTGTTCGGTTCAGTGCTTTTGTTCTCTGGTGCGGCTGTCCCTGCCAGGGGCTGTGTCCCAGGCCTGAGCTTCTGGAGCATCTCTGGGGGACAGCCACAGGGATCATGAGCACCCCAGGGTGAGGGGCTGCAGTGGGGCTGCCTGCCTTAGCCAGAGGGATGCACAGGGTTTGGGGCATCATCCATCCTGCTCCCACCCTGTCTGCCAAGGGTTAACTCCATCCCAGCCCTATCCCAGGATCGGCAGCAGATGTGAAAGGAGCTGGAAATCCCTTCTCTAAGTAGGGTCCTGCAGTGGGAGCTCTGCTCCTCACCCTGCTCTTCACATTCCTGCACTGGCCTCAGCCCTATGGGGCCCTGCTGGACATGGCTGCCTTCCTGCAGGATGCAGGACACGGTGGTGGTGGCCCTGGTCGTGGCCAGGCTGTGAGGACATTTGGAGGTGCCTGCTGGCACTGTGGGATGGGCTCCCATTACCCATCCTGCAGCTTTTTGGGTGCTGGGAGGACTGTGATGGGAGAGGGCTGCTGCCCTTGGGGTCACACTGGATGAGGGCCAGATTGAGAGCAGCCCAGCTTTCCCAGTGGCTTTGTCTGTTCATCCTTCCACCCATTCCTTCGCGCTGGTGCAGTGACAGGACCACCCAGGTGGGTGACAGGGGCCAGAGGATGGCAGGGTACTCACAGCAGCCCTACCTGCATCCCACATCCTGCCCACACCAGCAGAGCACCTCAAGATCATCTTGGGGTGCTGCTGCTGAGGCCAGGAGCAGTGTGGGGGCACCGAGACTCTACATTAGTGTGGCTGAAACCCCAGCACCACAACCAGGGTCCAATCCTTGCTTGGTGCCAGCCAGTTCCCCCTGTCAACGGTCAGAGCATCCCACTGTAAGGAAAGGAGAAGCTGGAGCTTCACAGTGGTGTTCACAGCAGCGCTTTCGAACCAGCTCAGCTGCCCCTTGGAGCTTTGGAGCTACAGAAGCTCCACAAACCTCTAACCCTACAGGAAACACATTTGCTTAAAGGCATTTAGTTTTATTTCTAATGGAGATGAACCCTGAGCTGCCTGGAGCTGCTCAGAAGCTCACCAGCACCGTGCCAAGCCCGTGCCGTGCTGCGCAAGAGCAGCTCGTGGCAGCTCCAGAGCTGTTCTGGAGACTCCGGACAGCTTTCAGAGCTTTAGGGCTCTTCTAGAGCAGCTTCAAAGAGGCTGGAGAGGTTTGAAGCCACTTAGAGCCCTTTTCAGGGGCTGTGCAGGAGAAACTGGGTGCTTCTGAGCAGCCACGTGTCATTGTTGGTGCGTTTTGGAGCAGCTTTGAAGCAGCATGGCACGGGTTGAGAGCTGCTTACACCCCTCTGGTGTCACCCAGAAGGGGCTGAGGGTGGTTTCGAACTGGTTGGAGAAGTTTAGAGGCGTTCCTGGAAGGTTTGAGCGCTGTTGAGAGGGATGGAGGAGGTTCAGGGGCCTTTCAGGGAGCGTTGGAGCACTTGAGGCATTTCACAGCCACGCAAAGGAGGTTTGGAGTGCCTCAGAGCTGCTACGAGACCTTCTCTACGATCCATTTGGAGCTATTTCAAGGAGTTTTGTAAGAGTTTCAGAGGGCTTCAAGAGCTCCTCTGAATGGCTCTGAGCAGTTTTAGCATCTTGGTGCCTTTTAGTGCTGGTTTGAGGAGCTGAGAGCTATTTGAGCAATTCAAGAGCTCCAGCTCTGTGCCAGGGTCTGTCCTTCCCAAGGTCTGAGCTGCTTAGAGGTGGTTTGCAGCTCCTTGAGGCAACCCAGCACTACCAATGCCCCCAGAGTCATCTACTTCCCCCATTCCTAGATCAGCTTCAGGATGCTGGAGGTTGAGCTTTCAGAGGAGCTGTAAAATCAGTCTTAGAGGTGTTCAGAGCAGTCTTGGTGCGCACTGGAGCTGCCTAGAGGGGTGCTGAGAAGTTCAGGGCGCTACAGAGGTGCTTTAGAGATGCTGAGGGATGTTTTAGGCCCCTCGGAGCTGCTCAGCGCAGCACAGAGCAGTCTGAAACACTTTGGGGTGTTTCTCAGTGTGTCAGCAGGCACTTCCCAGCACACAGAGGCCCTCGGAGCTCTTTTCCAGCGGCTCTGGGTGCTGCGGGGCTGCTTGGAGGGGCTCAGAGCAGCAGCCTGGAGCCATCCGGAGGCACCCCAGGAGCAGAGCGGGAATTCCGCACACCCAGGCCCTGTGGGGCAGCTTCCAGGCGGAGGGAAGCTCAGAGGGGTGTGGAGCAGCTTAGCAGGGCGGGTAAGAGCGTTTAAGGGATTTGTAGCGCAGTTCCAGCAGCCGGGCACTCAGAGGTTTAGCGCAGTGTAAGGAGGGCTTGGGAAGGCCTCCGTGCTCCCACCTGGAGCTGAGCCCAGCGAGTCCCACCAGTGCTGGGCCACAGCCTGCCCCAGTCTGCCCAACCCCTCCAGAGCAGCAGGGCACATGGAGAAGGGACAAGCTCTGACTGTCCCTCATCCCGCCAGGGATGAGGATCCCCCCACATCCCCCCTGCACAGAGGCTTCGGCTCCCCTTCACTCCAGCCCCTCCAGAGCCAGTTGGGTCCTGGCTCCCCATCCTCATCTCCCCAGATCAGGGCCCTCTTTGGGGCTGGAGCATTTCCACCCCCATCCTGCCCTGCTGGGGAGCCAGAACTGGGATGCTCTGCACCACTGACATCCATGTGGAAAGAAGGTGTCCGGGCAGGAATCGTAACAGCTTTTAATTGGACAAGAACTGATACATCATTTAAGACAATACTGGTTTTGCCTCTTTTGTTGTTTGTTTTTGGGGGGAGGGGGGGAAACTTCCTTCACATACCGGTGGGGAAAAGAGGAACATTTCTGGGAAGTCCAGTTTTTCGTTTCTACTTCCATAAGGATTTTAAAGCATGGTGAATGTGCAAGTCAGTGCTTAGAACTTTTCCCCAGTGCTTATTTACAGTTACAGTACCTCTTTGTGAGAGACAGGGAAAAAAAAGACGATTGTTTGAGAACCGGGGATCCAAGATCCCAAGTGGAGAAAGGCAGATCTCCCATATTTATATATTTATACATATACATATATGCTTTTGTGTATACACAGATACATTTCTCTCTTCTTTAAAGTATTAAAAAAATGAGCAACCTTCATTCTATAAAAATACCTACTCTACAAGATAGAAAAATTTTCCCTCTCCAAGTATACACTGATTTACACCCAAAACTTCTCTGGAAATGTACATTACGTGGCTTCTTCCCGCAGACCCGGGGCAGGGAGGGGATGGGGTGTGCAGGGGGTGTCCATCCCCCCTCGCCCAAGGGGATGGGGCTCGCCCCGGGTTGAGCACCCACAGGAGCGGTGTGAGCAGGGAGGGTGGTGGCGGCCGATGCTGACAGCGCGGGGAGCACCCAGCAGATAAGGCTGTGGTAGGTGCCACCCTCAGGTGACACCCGGCTCTGCTGCTGTGGGAAGAGAGGTGCCGCCTCCGTGCGTGGAAGTGCTGTGGGGAGGAGCGGGCACCCACCAAGGGATCACTGTTGGCCTCTGTTTTCAGGCCGCTCCTGGCACCTCTGAACCTGCAAGCAGGAAGAACGGCTCTTTGGGCCTGACCTGAAGCTGGATCCTTGGGAGGCCGCCGGCTTCTCCTCCCGGTGCCGGACAGAAGCAGGCTGGCTCTCGCGGCTGCTCCCCAGGGTCACGCTACGTGCCAGGGAGCCAAAAGCTGTCTGGTGTAAACATGGCTTTTGTTTCCCAGGGAGCTGCTCTTGCACCTCTGGTCTCCTCTCCCCAGCGGCACAGAGGGATTTCAGCCCAGGCTGAGACACGACAGCGGCAGCCCCATCCCTGCCTGCAGCACAGGGAAGCAGTGGGAAAGGCGGCCGGAGCAGGCCCTCCCTCCAGGACTGCAGCTATCACCAGCAGAGCCCTGCTCCGGGTGGGAATGGCATAGGCCACTGTCCCCAGGCCGGGGACTTTGGAAGAGCTCAGCCCTCTCTGCTGCAGCTCCATGTATGCTAGGACCAGCCTCTGGTGCAAACTGAAGAGTTGCAGCCTTTCCCCTCCGTCCCTGCAGGCTGGACAGACAAACAGCATCCGTCTGTCTGCAGTGCGGGCTGAGGGCGCCTCTCCTCCCAGAGCCCTCCACGGGAGCCGGGAGGAGGGCGGCAGAGCCGGGAATGCCGAGGTGAGCCGACAGGAGTGAGCCACGGACAGCCAAATAAATAAGGAGGCAGGTGACAAAGTGTCCTGAAACGGCTGCTCCCTGCCTGTGCCTGCCACCAAGGGAGGGGAGCCAGCACGCAACCCCTTCCCAACAGGAGCAGCAGGGCAAGGATTAACTGCACCAGCTGAATGAGGACATTTGCATTAAGTTAATTAAAAAACAAACCAAGCAGAACCCTCTACAAGCCCGGGACATGCTTCCCTCTCCCCCAGATCTGCCCCAGTGAGTGAGTGTGTCAGGGACACTTTGGCAAAGCAGATACTTGGGCTGGACAGGGCAGCGAGGGAAAGTGTCAGCGCCACTGCTTCCTCCTCCATCTCCTCACAGCTCCTGCTCACACCCCGCACCCAGAGGGTCCAACGCCGCTGTGGGGACAGTTCCCAGCTTCACAGGCAGCTTCCTATTGCCTATGTTTCTTCTCCAAGTTCCCTTTCACCCCCCAAAAGCCAGAAGGGTTTCAAACCATTGGAGTCAGACAACAAAGACTTGTTGCTGGTCTTCCTTATCCCTGCTCCGCCGGCTAATTCACCCGCTGACCTGACGCGAAGCTTCCTCGTGCCTTCATCAAGAGCAAAGACCTTCCCAGTCCCTCTTTATCCTCTCAGAGCAGCAAATGCACACCCCTCGCCAAGCGCGCAGCCGGCGGCTCTCAGCCGCCCTTACTTCACCTCCAGGATGGAAGGGTTTGTCTCCATGATGGCCACGATGATCCTGTCAATGTAATCCTGCAGGCGGAAATTGATCTCCTCTTGCTTTTGAATTGCTTCCATGAGCTGCAAAGGAGGGAGAAAGGGAGCGAGTGGTCAGTGTCTGCTGCTCCAGCACAGGAACCGGGCTTCTCACAGCTCTGTGCAACCATGGAGGTTTCCCCCTTTCTTCACTCTGGCCTGGGATGTTCCTGGCCATGTATAAGCAATAAGGGAGAACTCCTTCAGCTGCTGCTTCTGCCCTCTCTTGTCCTTCCTCAAGTCCTGAGCCAGATAGGATGCAGAAAGCAGGGAGCACCCATCTCCCTTTGCCCCCCAAAACACCCAGGTGTTTCCCCACTTCTTGGGGTCTGAAAGATTGAATTCTGATGCTCACGTGGGCTCACACCCCAGCATCTGGAGCAGGGGGAACACACACCATAGCAGCCACCATCTCCAGGGCAGATGCCCTGGGGTTTTAAGACAGCTACAGGCAGACAGACATGCCGTGATGGCTGGTGTGCTCCCGGAAGAGGAAGGCTGTCACATGGCAGCAAAGCGGAGCTGCCAGGATCAGCAAACGGGGAGCAGCTTCCCCTCTTCCCAGCAAGGAGGCCGGCAGGCAGGGAAGTCCTGCAAGCTCTTCAAACAGCTGTGTGCGTAGTTCTTAGCTCACGACTGCTTTCAAGTGGATTTTGGGAGTGAGCTGGATTACAGACAGGGCCACAGCAGCCCTTACTGGCTGAGAGAAGATGCACCAGCCACCCCAGGAAGATGTGGCTGAGGTAAGAGGTTCCTCACGGCACGTACCTCGTCTCTGGAGACTGAGCTAATCTCTGCTGCCAGGGATTCAGAGAAGGAGGCTGAGAAGAGGTTCTTGGCTCCCTGGATGCTCAAGTTAATGATCTGCCCATTCAGTTCATCATTCTGCTCCTTCAGGTTCCTATTGTCCTGTTCATAACAGACAAACCAGATGCTGCTGAAGCACATGGTGCCCCCAGAGCAGCTCACACAGCACTGGGAACAGGACACAGTCTCCTGATTCAGTCTTGGCAGAGCGAGAGACTCTCTCAGAAGGAGCCAACCTCTGCTGTCCCAGGAGAGGAGAGCAAGAAGGCAGTGGGCTGCCAGATCCACGGTCACCTCCTTGCAACAGCCCCCAGGCTCCTGCTGACCACTCCTCGGGACAGAGACTCAGGGAATCAGCAGCCCCAAGACGCTTCCCTCCCTGCCCAGCACTGGGTACCTGTTTGAGCTGCTTGATCTCTTGCTCCAGCTCCGTCTCCCGTGTCCTGCTGTTGTACTCCTGGAGCCCCATGCTGCTGCTCCTGCCCCTCCGTTGCTCAGCTTCCAGTTTGAAGAGCTGCAAGTGCTCGAGCTGCTTCCGGAGGTCCTCGATGAGCTGCAGCACAAGAGAAGAGGACAACTGAGTGCCACAACCCCTGCAAGCCCTACAGCTCGCACTGGTCCCCGGCTGGGCCCCCTCCACTGCTGCAGCAGGATTAACAGATCCTTCTGGGGGTCTTCCCCTTCCTCTCCCACGCCTCTAGCAGTCAGGAGAGGGGAAGCTACTGAAACCCATGACAGCAGCCCTGGAAGGACTGGGCTAGAGCACCATGCAGCAGCAGACAGACAGACCCCACCAGCAACCTCCATGGGCTTGGGGAGCTCCCTCCTGCCCAGTGTGGTGACTCCCCACCTCACCCAAGTGCATCACCACAATGACAATTATCTCCACCTTGAGGCCCAAAGCCTCTTTCCAATTGTAACAGAAAGTCCTGCTTGAGCCTCCAACTGGAATTACCAACCCCAGATGCCTGGAAGGGACTGAGTTTCTGCCGCAAAGTACACAGATGCTGGCAGCTCTCCCTCAAGCAGCCTCGCACCCCTTTCCTCCTGCCTGCTAATGCCTGTTGGCTCCACGTGCCATCGTCCTCCTGCTTGTCCCATGCAGAAGAGGGACGGAAGGTGGCAGAGCCCCATGGGTCTGCAGATGCAGACACGCTGGCCTGAATTTTGACATAGGCAAAAGCCACAGATGTTCCATATTGAAGCTGCTGTATGACCTTTCTCTGCCCAGGCAGGACCAAAAGCTCCAGTGACACCTAGTTTTGGAGGCTACCAAGGCCAGCTTCCTCACACAGCCCTACCTTGGGGGATTAGCAGGCCAGGGCTGTGACAAACAGCCCAGCTCTACTTACCTCCTGTGTCGACTCCTTCTCCTTCTGAAACTGGTGCCTCTCCTGACTCAGCTTGTCCCCCATCTTCCTCTTTTTCTCCTGCTCCTCTGTGAGCTGCACTGTGAGGTCTTCGATCTCATCCAGCAGCTTCTGCTTCTCCTGTAATGACACACAGAGCAATAGTCTCAGGGCCCATTTTCATTCGGTGCTTGCCAGGGCTCTTCCCACTCGCTCAAGGACACGGCACACGCTGAGCACCACGGGGAAGGTTCTTGCTGACGCATTTGGATGCTTTGCCTGCTGGGATTTCATTTGCTGGTGGATGGCTTCAGAGCCCTAGTGCTTTGGCAGCAGCAAGAAGAGCCACACACCAAAATAGCATTGCTAAGAGAGGGGCAGTAAGAGATGACTCAAGAATAAACACACACAGGCAAATACCCTGGTGTGGGACACTGCCTGGGTGGGCCTGGGGCCAGCAAAGGGCTACAGGCCAAGAAGAGACACAAAATGAGGTCTGGATTTCAGAAAAGCCACGAATCCAAGATGTTAAGCTACTCTAGCTCATCCTTTGTTTCAGATATGAAAGAATTTAACCCATGCCATGAAGAGGTGAGAACGGCTCCAAGGGGAAGCTCCAGCTGCTGGGGCTGGGGTGTCCATGGAGGAGAGTAGCAAAAGCCCCGCCAGGAGGAAATGCAGTGCTGACAACGAAATCCTCCTCAGCAGGGAGGAACAGCGACTGCACCTCTCGCTCCTTGTTAATCCCATTAACTGTGGAGAAAAGCAGTGCGGCTCTGCAGGGAGATAAAGGATCAAAACCAACTTTGTGTGGTTAAAAGCACCTAGGCAGGAAATTTATCTTCAGGCCCGCAGTGGTCTGCCGACCCCAGCCTCCATGCACTGAGCTTACAAGGTCTTGGCAGACAAAGATCACCATCGTGGCCACATCAAGTAGAGATGGAGCTGCAGCGCTCTCCCAGGGGCTCAAAGGCTGGGAGTGGATGAAATGCTTGAGGGCCTTCAGCAGGCAGAGAGGCTGGATTTCACTGCATTTTTAATCTTACATCTGCCACAAGCTTGAATAGAAACAGAACGCAGCCTCTGCACCATGTTATATCTGTAAGCCACATCCTCTCCTAAAATGAGGACCTCATCCATCCCGTGGAGACCGCGGTGCCTTGGCAAATCTCCCACCCCAGCCCCATCAGAAGCTGCACAGCCTTGAATACAGACTGAGAGAGCTGGGCTGGTTCAGCCTGGAGAAGAGAAGGCTCCCTAAGGGGAGACCTTAGAGCAGCTCCAGTGCCTAAAGGGGCTACAAGAAAGCTGGAGAGGGGCTTTGGACAAGGGCCTGTAGGGACAGGACAAGGGGGAATGGCTTTAACCTGACAGAGGGGAGACTTGAGATGAGCTCTTAGGCAGAAGTTCTTCCCTGTGAGGGTGCTGAGGCACTGGCACAGGTTGCCCAGAGAAGCTGTGGCTGCCCCATCCCTGGCAGTGTTGAAGGCCAGGCTGGATGGGGCTTGGAGCAACCTGGTCTAGTGGAAGGTGTCCCTGCCCATGGCAGGGGATTGGAACTGGATGAGCTTTAAGGTCCAACCCAAACCAGTCTGGGATTCCATCATCTGTGAGACTCAACTCTCCAATCCCAGTGAGAGCACATGTGCCCAGGCAGGATGTAGAGATGAAGCACGGCTGCTCCTCCTCCTCCCGTGAAGTGGACTGTCCTCCTGCGGGCTGTGGCCGCAGGGATGGGGACAAGCTTCCACAAGAGGGCACGAGTCCCCTGCTAACCAGGCAGGACAAGGCTGCCACCACTGCACAGAGAGATTTATTAATCTCAGCTTCCAAGCCAAATCCTGGGATCCTGCACAGATAGCAGGATGGAATTGCTCTGGTCCGAGGCAAGCTCTGCAGGTACTGGAGCACAGAAACAGCTGATTTGCTCATACATTAAACAGATCTCACATGAGAATTGAACTCTGGTGTGGGCACTCCAGCACACCCGGTCCTCACCTCCTCAAGTCGTTCAATGCTGGCTTTTAAACATGGGACGCAGGATCTCAGCTCACTGTTCTCATCATCCAGTTGCTGCAGCCTGTAACAGGAAAGAGATGTGTAAGAAACTCACCCAAGCACCCCAAGTGTGGGAGACCTGCCTGGAACATCATGGGGAATATCAACTACGACCTGCTGAAGGCAAGCCAGCAGGGAGTTATCTTTTCAAAGCAAACTCTGAGACTTCAACTATTTCTACTCCCAGGGCACAAACCAGGGCATTCACACGACTTCTGGCAAGTCTGGTGGCTACAGCCATGCTCTTCTCAACCAGGTCCAACTCTAATCTTTAGGCCAAGGGCTTTATCAGTCCATAGACAAGCCCCAGCTTGGCACCAAAAAGCAGAGACATGACCTGGGCAGAGCCAGTGCAGGGGTTCAGAGTGGGCTTTGGTTTTCCTTCCTCCAGGTGAAGTAACATCCATTTGCCATGGTAACTGTCCTGGTAAAAATCCCTACCACCTTCATCCTTCATGTGCTGCAAGGGGTGAACAGCAGCAAAAAACCAGTCAAATTAAACCTCTCCCACAAGATATTTTCCTTTGGAAGCCAACAGGTAGCATGAAGCACCCTGGGACACTGCCTGTCAGACAACTCTTCCTTCCCAGGTATTTGCCTGTTTCCATGAAGGTGGAAAACATGCGAGCATCAAATGCGCTTCCACAGGTCATTCAGGGGAATAAGCACTAACAAACCTCTTCATTCACACACTGCAGGGCAGGCACATAGATGTGAGCTTAAACTGCAACTGCATCAGGGAAGTTCAAATATAGAGACTGAGACTAGGATCAAAGGAGGGACCTGATTTCGGAATGAAGGTAGGAGAAGCAGCCAAAACTCAAGGCTTATAATGACTTTGGTTACACCTTTCATGAAGTTAAACTCACTGCCTACTGCACTTTGTGTCCCCAAAGGCTGCAGTCACAAAGTGACAGCCTGTACACATATTCCAGCGTGTAGATGTGGGTCCAGGAGCCCTGCAACCACCCAGCCCTGTCCCAGCCCCACCTGGCCTGCAGGTTCTCAATCTCAATGCTCTTCTCCCTCTCCATTTTGCTCAGCAGCTCCCTCTGCTTCTTGATCTCCTCCAGCAGTGTTTGGTCAGCTCTCAGCTCCTGCTCCTTCAGCTGTTCCTCGAGAGCATTTGCTCTGTGAAAAGGAGACAGAGGATTAACCATTCCTCATGCTCAGCCCCAGCATGATGCCATCCAAAGGGAGGGCCTGCACTCTCTTCACACCCTTTCTCTGGAAGGAGAACTGGGAGCAGCACGCTGTAAATCAGAGCGAGCTTTCAGGGGAAGCACACCTATAGCAGTGAAGGCTGAGAGAGCTGGACTTGTTCAGTCTGGAGAAGGCTCCTTAAGGGGAGACCTTAGAGCAGCTCCAGTGCCTGAAGGGGCTACAAGAAAGCTGGAGAGGGGCTTTGGACAAGGGCCTGCAGGGACAGGACAAGGGGGAATGGCTTTAACCTGACAGAGGGGAGATTGAGATGAGCTCTTAGGCAGAAGTTCTTCCCTGTGAGGGTGCTGAGGCGCTGGCACAGGTTGCCCCGAGAAGCTGTGGCTGCCCCATCCCTGGCAGTGTTGAAGGCCAGGTTGGACGGGGCTTGGAGTAACCTGGTCTAGTGGAAGGTGTCCCTGGCTGTGGCAGGGGGTTGGGACTGGATGAGCTTTAAGGTCCATTCCAACCCAAACTGGTCTGGGATTCTGTGATTCACTTTATCCCAGCAAATGCAGTGAGAAAGCAACAACATGGTCCAGGAAACTCCCAAGGACACAACTGCTGACCAACATGGCAGTCAAATATAACAAGCAGGTGGTGCGTGCTGGTTTGTCTCTGTCTAGTTTATGTTGCCATATCTCTTTTTAAGGGGCAGGCCAACGAGGGAGTGAGGTGAGGGTGGAGGCACAGTAATCACTTTAGAACCCACAAGCTGTGGGTCACAGTCGCAGCATCCTCCAGAATAAGCAGTAGCCAAATAGAATCATTTGGGTTGGAAAAGACCATTAAGATCACCAAATCCAACCATAAATCCCAGGGTCGTGGTTCCACCTGTAGTGGCCATGGCAGAGAAATCCTCCTGCAGCCGTTTCTAGTGTTTTGTGATCCTTTACTCTGCCCTGAAGTAGTCTTGCTGCTCAGAGAAAACCCAGCACACCAAACTGCCCTCTGGAGCAGGCAGAGGCACCCACATCCCTGCCCTGCACAAAGCACCCAGCCTGGGCAGCAGGAAAGCCAAGAATGTGCTGGAGTTGATGGAACTGTTTAGCACAGGCAGGTGGGGAAGGGTTTTTGCCACATGAACCTATTCCTCAAGCAGCAACAACTACACACAGGGCCTTGCTTGATTAAAAGCAACTGACACTTCTGGGTCAAGCTGCTAAAGTGAAAACATTTTCCTGCTGCAAAGTTCATCAGGGCTTAGAGGAACCTTTGTTTGAATCACTGACAGGATTGTTACTTAACAGTCTTACAGCCCTATAGATAAACTCCTGCTGCATTTATCTGCCAAGGGTAAATATGCTGCTGGGAGAGAGAAGCCTGCCAGATTAGTAAAGACAGTGATTACATCAAATAGTATCTAAAGGGCTACACCCCAGCCCAGACCCGAAGGCAACAGGCTCAAGGCTGGCTGTGGAGAATGTAGAGATGGGTGGTAGGGACCCTGCTGACCCTTCCACCCAGAACTAATGGGAAAATGAAGGCCAGAAAGTCCATACAGAGTGAGGATGAAGTACACATCCTCCCTGAATGGGAAGCTTTCCAAGCAGCATTACCCCTGCTATGGCTCTCTGAGCCAACCCCTGGAGCTCCAGAGCTCCACAGAGACCTTTCAGGATGGATGTGTGGGGCAGGGAAGCACATAAAAATGTTCAAATAAAGATCTAAAAAGCATTGTCACAATTACATGCATCTGAGCATAACATTGCAAAGATCTTGGATGGGACTTGGAGCAGCCTGCTCTAGAGGAAGGTGTCCCTGCCCGTGGCAGGAGTTTGGAACTGGATAAGCTTTAAGGTCCCTTCCAACCCAAACCAGTCTGGGGTTCTATGATCTTTGACACTTATCCCAGCTGAACTGCAAGTCATTTCCTGCGTTCTTGGGATTTTCCAGAGCCCCAGAAAAGCATGTGCAGGATGGCACAACCCTTGAGCAGAGAAGGCAGTCAGAATCCCAGCTGGATTTCACCACGGCTGCCCTCTGCCAGGGCAGGATCTGATTGCCCAGGGCAGAGCTGTGAAGTTTTCCTGCTATTCTCTGTCCATCCCCCTGCTTTCCCATGTGCTCCAGCAGCTCCTTCCTGCACACAGGCAGGCAGCTGGCCCGTGGGGAAGGCTCGGGATGCTGCAGAGCATGGAAGAGGAAAGAAAAGGCACCCGGGGCGATGCCAAGCTGCGTTTTGGCCACAGCACAAACTGGGGTGCTTTACCTGTGCACGAGCTGCAGGTTTTCCTGCTTGAGGCGGCTATGCTGCTCACCGTTAGCAGCTGTGTCCTTCTCCAGCTCCGTCACCCGCTTCTCCAGGAACACCACCTGTATGAGAGGAGAGGGGGATCAGCCACTCTGCCCAATTCCACTGGCAGAGCTGCACCAAGTGCTGAAGCAACTCCCACTGCCTCCAGCACATGGCACAGGCCCAGGGCTGCCGCAGTTGGTTGCACTGATTCAGAGCCTGTCACCCCTACACAGCTCCTGGCATCACCTCCATCCTGCTCTCCACCACACAAGGTGGCCAGACCTGCAGGAGCCATCACTGGGGTTTGCTCTTCAAGATGCTGCTGGAATCATGCTTGACTTAGAGCATCCTTTTAAAACATCCTTTTACACCCTGGCTGCTCAGGTTTTGATGTCTCCCATGAACCAATATGAGGCTAAAGGCTTCACACTTCCCTTACTTTGTGGTGATATCCTACATGGAAGTCTAGAGGGAAAGACCTCAGCTGGATCAGTAGAGCTCTGCTCTGACCTGAGGCAGGGAATAACCACCTACTGCCTGAAACAGGACTGAGAGATGCTGGTTCACAGCTCTATGGGAATGAAGTCACATAGGAGGAGCCAAAGCTGGCTGTTGGGAAAGGATCAGGGATGAATGTTCTCTCTCTGTACCTACACGGGGCTTATTTCAGCTGGGTTTGCATTTCCATTCATTCCAATCCCATTTATACCCATAGAAGAATGATCAGCAAAGAGGCAATTAGGAGCATGTCCGCAAAACCCAACCCACTGCTCTGGGAGAACAGCAAGCAACATGCAAGTGTGTTCAAAATGGAAACCTGGAAACACAAGGCCTTTTCCAGTAGTACATACAAGGTTTCTCGAGCCAGATGCCCTAAGGAATGTGTTTTATTCATCTTTCAGACTTGTAAAAATTATGATATCTAATTTCATTAACGGTCTTCTATGCATTATAATGACACCGGAGTGCAGCCACATGTGTATGTATTTCTCTTTCTCATGCTGCTCCGCGCAGCTCTCTGATTCCAGACTTAAAAAGGCATTTTCAAGGAGTCTCAGGACTGCAGCAGACATTTACACAAGCCACAGCTCAGCTATCTTTAACTTTCCTTGTTTCCCTACTATTTTAAGCTAGGGGTGCTCAAACAAAGCCTTTCTCATACTCCTATCTTGTCCTATAATCCTTTTCTCATAACATCCTAGTAAACCCCAACCAGACCGGCACAAAATCAGTTTTACATCCTGGTGGCATGAGCAGCAGCAGCAAGAGCGCACCAACAAATGGAACTCCTTGTTTCACATCAGGAGACATTGCTCATCTCAGAAAAGCAGAATTTGGGAACATCTGAGGTGAAGTAGAAGTGAAAATACAGCCTGCAAGTACCTACTCCCCCCTCTCCCTACCTCCACCCTGTGGAGAAGACACCAGTGCCACCTCCTGACCTGACACAGGACCTCTGCAATTCAACTCAGTGCTCCTGTTCTCCATCCCCTAGATGAGGAGGGCTCCAACACCCACCTACCCTGTGCTACGCAGTGCAAGAAGCTTCAGCCTAACTCCTGCCTGTGGATCTGAGGGCACTGCAAGCCTCAGGACAGCACAGACAGCACCACTCTTACCTTGTCTGTGATGTCCTCTTCTGTACACTCCAGCATGTCCTGGTAGGAGTCCTCCATCACCCCCCCGGCCAGCGTGCTTGTCTGATGCAACTGTCTATAATAGAGACAAACCACCCCAACCCACAGCAACACCAGCATTAGAGCAACCATCGCAGGGCATGCCAATTCCAGATGACAACCGGTCCCCTCTCTCCCCTCCTCAGCTGCCACCTCCTTTTCCAAAGAGATTTAAGAGCACTGCTCCTTCTTGGGCTGCTGGATTTACAGCAAAGGGCAGCATGGAACAGGTCCCTGGCAGAGCAGTGGTCCTTCTCACCCCGGAGTTCTGCAGTAAGCCCAGCACCCCGGTGTGCCCAGATAACAGGGCTGAAGGGTGGCTGCTTACCGGCTGAACAAACGCACCCGCTGAGTGAAGCGCAGACGTGGACATGCTGCTGGGACTTCATCCCATGATCATTTGTTCTTTGGAATGGCAAGAGATAAAAGCTCGCTCTTTTCACTTTCCTGCGTTACGAGCCTACCAAGGCCACGTGTTATCCAGCAGAGGACAGAGTACTCTGCTCTAGCCACCGACAAGGTTAATAAGAAGGGGGGGGGGGGGGGGGGGGCAGTGGGTGTAAGAGGAAGGAGGGCAGGAAACAACACCCTGAAGCTGTTTCGAAACACCCCAGCCCACCTCATCGCACCAGGCACGACAGCCCAGAGCGAGCTAATCATTACCCAGGCCTTGTGACACTGGTGGCTGCACTCTGCAGTGCTCTAAAGGACACCCTGTGGAGGGGCTGATTTGTGCTTCATCCTTGTGGTATCGCTGTGGATCAGCTCCAAGGGCTTATGGCACTACAAACTGCTATTGCCATGGGGAAGGGGAATCGTATTCCAGCTTTGTGAGCTCCAGGCAGATGCTGCCTGAAGGCAACCACTCTATTCCCCCACTGAAACATGAATGATGAGCAGCCTGTGCTGCTTCGAGCAGGAGCTGAATGGGAAAACCACAGAGGTCTCTTTGAGCCTTAGTTTTCCTTAGGACTTTGTAAGGTGGGCTCTCAAATTCACCCCGCTACACAATATCCTCATGCAAATATTCATGAAGCATAAGTGGCATTTACCAAAGAGCCCGTAGCTGATTACTGGCCTTATTTTGCATCCTCACCCTGAGTATATATTTAGATTCCAAACTCTCGGGCACATTTGTCATTTAAATCATGCCAAGGCACAACAGAGCCCAAGCAGCTGAGATTTCTTGGCATAAGCAGAACCTGGGTAACAAAACCCAGGAAAGAGCCCTTACCAAAATAAAATCAGTTTCCTAAAAGCACATGTTTTGGTATTATTCAGTAATTACAGTATCTGCAAAGGGCTTTCTCTGGGCTCATCCTAAGGATCTGGCTCTACTCTGCAGCAAAAGGCTGTTCTCTCTCTCATTATCACAAATTAAACTCGACTGCTCTTGAATTAACTAATATCTACCTAAGCCCACAAGTCCCAGTCTCAGAAAAGCATCTTGCAAATGCAAAGGGCCAGGAGGGCTCAATCCCCATAAGAGGGCACTTCCATTCCCAAGTTTAACTCAAATCCTCCCTAAATTTGCTCTGCCAGACACAGGACAAAAACTAGCTCTAAAACAGGAAACCTGGAGACAAGCTGCTCCCTGCAACCTTCTTTCCTGCCAGTGTTTTTAACAAAGATCTAGAAAGTAAGATGACAGGAACTAGGAAATGTAATATCAAGGACCTGCTTCCTTGCCAGGAGGGGAAATTGTGCTGGGGAGACTTGCTGATCACAGGGAAAAAATGGCGAAGGGAAAGGTGCGAGAGCACAGCGAGAGGCTGAATGAGAGGATCAAGTTCCATGGCATGGGGGTATGAGCATCACCCAAACTGAGCTGCTGCTCCTCTGCAGCATTCCTGATCCACTCAGAAACAACTGCAGAAGGCAGAGGCAGCAGGACCAGAGGCAGGGGCAGCCTCAGTGTGTTCTTAAAAGCAGGATGACATAGAAGAGGAGGGATGGTGGAGCTGGGAAAGGAAAGGTGAGCACCAAGTATCAGAGAGGGGCTGGACCCTCTGCCCAGTGACTCAGAGCAAAGCCCCTTACAGAGCAGGGAGTCCAGTGCTAAGATTACACCGAGCAAAGTCAAACAGAACCAAGAGAGTCATCTAAAGGTAGGTGGCTTTTTTTGGGGGTTCTGGGGAAATCCCTCAGAGTGGGGGGACTGAGTGGCCTGGTCTTCTAGAGACCCACCACGGTGGCACTGGGGAGGAGAGCCCAGCTGAGCAGTCCAGAGGAACGTGCCCTTCTAGAGACTCCCTCCCCTACTCCACATGCCCCCTGCTAGGGCACGTGCAGGATGGGTGGGGGAAAGCACCCCTGCTTTTGCCCTGGAAGAAATCAGGTTGGCACCAGCTGTGTGCACAAATGAGAAACCCCCCACTGCTATTGCAAACAGCTATTGCAAACTGGATCAGAATGAAACCTGCTTTTCCCCAGCACTATGCAACATGTCAAGAAGCTACAAGCTTATTTTGACAGCCTTCCTTCCTTAGGCTCATCAGCTAGGAAGGACACCCCCCCCAAGTGGTAACAGGAGTATGAGCTTACCTTGCCACCTTCTTGCTTGAAAGTCTTTTATTGGGGCTGTGGAATGAAGAACAAACAGGAAAGCGTCAGGAAAGCTGACAGTGCAGAGGAAGGGAAGCGGGAAACAACAAGCACTCCGGGGCACAGGGGAGCGCCCATGCAGCATGCAGCGCCCGCACAGCCCAGCCACAGGCACCGCCAGGAACAACGCAGTGACACCAGACCAAAGGGAATAAGCTCACCGGTGGCAGCGGCTGTGTCCTCTCACCAGCTGAAAACTGATCCCCAAGGAAAGTGCTAATAATAGCCGTGAGGTTGGTGGGCTTCAGCCTGGCGCCAAGAGCACACTGAGCTATGGATCCTGCAGCATCCCTGCCCTCCCTGCCCCTACATGGGTGCTTCCACCCTTCTGGCACTTCCCACAACGATCATTCTCACTGTTTGGCAGGGAATCGGTGCCTACTTGTAGCTCAGGTGTTTCAGGAGCTGTTGATTGTGGCCTTTTCTGGGTTTTGAGCACGGGCACAGTTAGAATCGCTGGGCAGGGGTACGAGCTCTGCTTTGCACCGGGAGATGACGGAGGTCACACACTCCGGCTCTGTATATTCGTGACCCAGCTGCCACCATACCACAGCGGTCAGGCTCAGTGTGATCCGCAGTACAAGCAGCCAAGGTCTGCACTACCCTGCTCCTCAGGACAGGGCTGCAGGAGCTTCTCACCTTCCACTAGACCAGGTTGCTCCAAGCCCCGTCCAACCTGGCCTTCAACACTGCCAGGGATGGGGCAGCCACAGCTTCTCTGGGCAACCTCTGCCAGTGCCTCAGCACCCTCACAGGGAAGAACTTCTGCCTAAGAGCTCATCTCAGTCTCCCCTCTGTCAGGTTAAAGCCATTCCCCCTTGTCCTGTCCCTACAGGCCCTTGTCCAAAGTCCCTCTCCAGCTTTCCTGTAGCCCCTTTAGGCACTGGGAGCTGCTCTAAGGTCTCCCCTTAAGGAGCCTTCTCTTCTCCAGGCTGAACCAGCCCAGCTCTCTCAGCCTGGCTCCAGAGCAGAGCTGCTCCAGCGCTCTGACTGATGCAGCTGTGTGCTTGTAAAG
Source organism: Ara ararauna (assembly GCA_028858755.1). Classification (NCBI taxonomy): domain Eukaryota; kingdom Metazoa; phylum Chordata; class Aves; order Psittaciformes; family Psittacidae; genus Ara; species Ara ararauna. The sequence goes on along the minus strand of CM054380.1, from coordinate 18,890,416 downwards.
CAAGCGGGGGCTTGGCTCTCACTCCTCATCTTCCACCCAAACACACACTGCTGTCAAACAGATGCCACTGGGACACATCACTGATACAAACCACTGCTGAGCGATGGCAGCAAACGCAGCTTTCGCCTGAGTGGAGAAGCAGCAATTGCATTCCCCAGTGCTTAGCTCAGTTTAAAGTAAAAAACCATAAACAAAATCATCTGGGAGTCCGCTCCTGCCAGGAATTGCAACAACTTCATTACTTCTTAGAAGGAGGAATTAAAAATAGCCCAGGGCAATTTTCTTTTCTATAACAACAATGACCCAGCAGGCGCTGTTGTCAGGGCCACCAGCCGTGGTGTCAAAAGGACATCCTCAAACCCACATTGCCAAGGAGCACAAGAGCTGCTGCTGGCCGGGCTTCAAGGACACTCGGCACCCACCCGAGGTCCGGGCCTTGTGTTTGCCAGCAATTCCTATGAGGAATTCACGTATGTCCCAGCACTGGAGGGAGGAAAAACATTTTTCCCTGCAAACACTTATGGGAAAGCAGGGCCGGCACCTGCGGGCGGCTCTTGGAGGCGATGAGCCACACACAACCACTGCGTCAAGGACACTGAAACTAAAAAATTCCACAGAACTGGCTCATCCCAAGCTCCTTGCAGATTTCTTCTCTGCCTTCCCATGCCTTGGGCTCACGTAGATGTGTCCCAATGCTGGGACCAGATCCCCCATCTTATTCCAAGTATAAAGCACTGTATATATGCCCACAGCCTTCAACAGCGAGGCAGTTGGGCTTCACCCCAGCTGCCAGCATCCTCTGTGTAGCGGGTGTCTTCAGGCCTCGCCAGGCACAGTGCGAGGCTGTTGGGCTCAGGTTTTGGTCCAGTTCCTGCGGCAATCTTTGCCTGCAGCCTGGGACTTGTCCTCTGCACTGAGGGCTTCCTGATGCTGGTGATGCTGGGAGCAAACCACAGGCCCTGCCATGTCCCGCATGCTGCATGGGGACACCTCACATGTCCTCACAGAGAAAGGGTGGGCAATGCTCCTTCCATTGGGCCCATGCAGAGGGCACTTCGAACCATTTTCCAACAAATTTGAGCATGGGAAACCCTGGACACAGATGGAGGAATGACGACATCTGCTTGCCCTGAGCCCAAAGAACACACGTTAAATCAGAACCTGTGGAATTCCCACTGCAACACTATGGGATGGGGAAACCTCCTCTGGAAGTCCCATCCATCACAGGAGGCTCTGAGGTGCTAGTTCAGCTTTGCAGGTCAATTTAGAGGAGGAAGCCTGAATGGAGTGGGGCTACTGGTGCATCAAGGGAAGTCCAGTGTTATCCTTAACTGCATAACCCAAGACCCACCACCGACCCTCAAGGCCTCCAATAACTCTGTCCCTGAGGAAGAGAAAGGGAGAGCAGTATTTTTTCCATTAAAAAAAATTAAAGTCAAGCTCCTATTTGATGTCCAGTTCTTTTCCCATAGCTATAGTGCCCAAGAGAGCTCCCATGTTACACCATCCCTGTATAGAACAAAGATCAAGAGCATAACCAAAAACCAGGCTTGAAAGAGTACACCAGATGTGAGAAGCGCGATTATCATTAATGCCACCATCCTTCTACCCAGCAGATGACAAACAGGTCTGAAAAACTAAAAAACCAAATAGAAATCCCTCCCTACCTGTCAGATCAGCAAGTCCAGCTGCTGGCTGGGGGACCTCAAACACGACACTCAAACCTCATGAAGTTCCTATGCAAAGGCCCTGGTTCCTATCACGTCCACCCAGCTGGTGGTGGCCCATGAGTGGGAAGGCAGATGGATGACATGAGATCTTACTGTGGCAAAGCAAAAGCATCTACAGGAGAGGTTCCAAGCCATGGAGAGCAAGTTGCTGTCTTCAGGTTACTGAAGGCTGGGCTCTACCTGCCTTTCCAGGTCGGTCCAGTAACTCAGGCATGCCTCTACACCGGGTATGACCAGCCAGAAGGCCTGGTGGTCTTTTCCTTAGTGACAGAAATACTGTACATGACCAGCTTACAGGTTTCAACTCCCAGTGTAAGGACTGCAAGACCCATTGTGGAGAAGCACCCATCACTCAGCAAGACATGCAAAGAGGCTGCCCAGAGCAGAAGGGAAGACTCTCATTGTCTGCCAGCCTTCGGGGCTCAGAGTAAAGGAAACTTCTTCTCACCCTCTATTATTACAGCCTTAAAATAACCTCAATAAAGGTTATGACAACCTTTATCACCTGGAGAGGCTCACCTTTTCTGGTGGAATTCATCCCCTTTCCCAACCAGGAATCAAGCAACACAGCAGCAAAGTAAAGCTGTGCCAGACAAAGGAGAGTCTTCCCTTCCAGACCATCACTCCCAACACTGAAATGGCCACACATGAGCCCAATTACCTATTCATTTCAAGATCATTCAGGCGAGCAGAAAGATCCTCAAGGCGGTTGATTTGTTTGTGGCACTGGCTACAGTAAAACTCAAATGCTTCATCTGCAATAATGCTGTGCAGTTTCGCAGCAAGCGGATGGGTGCTAGAGAGATCACAAGAGTCATTTCAACAGGACAGAACAGAACAGGACAGGGCTGACTTCATCCGTGGCTTCCACAAGCTGAGTGTACTTTGGTGAAGGGGAGCTTTGGGGGACAGACATGAGACTTGCAATTAAACACTGTGGGGTAGATTGGGCCATTATCCCCCTCTTGAATTTAGAAGCCAAATTTACAGCAGCTGAGCTTGGCTCATGTTTCCAAAGCCCTGAACAGCCAGATCTTTTGAAGGACCCCCAAGAGGCCAGGGAAGGGAACATTCATGCTCTCCACAAACCCACATGACTACGAAGTTTATTTTCCAACAGGATTTTCCAAGCAACCTGTCTCAGGATGCTCTAACAATGGCCCTGGTTTGCCTCAGCAAACGCCAACTGAACTCACTGCTGGGCTGGGTGCCGGGAGAGCCAAATTGTTTCCAATGGATGCTTTAAGAACAGAGCAGCGCGCTGCTGCAGTCCCACCTCAGTAACACACAGAGGCAGATTTTAATTGCAAGGAGCTTTTAAGCTGAGCTCAAACAGGTGGTTGCAATTCAACTGCTCTGTCCTACAAGATGAAGCATGGGGAAGCTAAGCAGCGGTGGTGTCTTACTGTAGAGAACATCATTTGGCAAGGGGACACAGGCGTCAACAGGGCTTTAACAGCTTGGGAAGGTAAGGGGACTCGGTCAGCTTTTTATTTTCAGCTGCTGACGTGGAAAATAAGCTCCGAGGCACCCACCAGCATTCAGCAAGCCAGGGAGCCATTCCCCCACCTGACATGACTTGGGTAGGACAGAGCTTGGCCAAGGGTTTCTCAACAGCAAAGAGTTTGTGGTACTTTGGGGCCAACTACACACCACAAAACCTTCCTGTAGGAAAACATGCTTCTGGAAGCCACAGACTTGAATTAAAGAAAGGTTAATAGTGAAAATCAAAGCAGTTCAATAAGAAAGACAGGTAAAGGTGTGAGCAAACACAAGCAAGCTTAAAACTAAAAGGCATCTGAAAGGGCTTGTCAGATACAGATACACACTGGCAAGCCCTGGCCCGGGAGATGCTGAGTGCGTGGGACACCCCAGGAGGGTGCAGCCCCTTTGCATTAGCCCCTCAGGGACATTTTTGGTGGCCCAGCCATCCCCAGGTTCAGGCCTGAGCTTGTGCTGTCTGTACAGTATTTCCGAGCCCCCTTAGAACAAGTAACTGAACAACAGTAAATGCCAAAACACTCAGCTCTTCCCATTCCTGGAAAAAAAACATTAGTTGTGAAACATTCCCCCTACCCTGTAGGGCAGGCTTGGACCAGGGTAACCATTATTTACCAGCAGTCAGTTCAGTTGCTCAGGCTTTGCACAGGGTAAGAGGTAGCAGAAGCTTTGTGGCATCTGAAGAAGGGATGTGCCCTTTTCTTGGCTCTGCTCAGTGAGTAGAGCCAAACCAGCTCACCTTAGCGCACCCCTGAGCGAGGTGTGAACCCAAATCTAACAAACGTTAATCAAGAAGGGGAAAAGCAGTGTGGAGGAGAGCCCACAGGCCAGCCTGGCAGCTCTTCGGGTGCATGCATGCATGTATACTCGGCCTCCGGCTGCGTTGGTTGTGTGCCCGTTGAGTGGGTGAGAGCCCAACCGCACTGCGCCTCGGAGCATCTCCACCTTCCCCTCGTGGCAAACTGCCACGCGCAGCCTTCCTGCCTCCTCCCTCCATCTCGTGGAGTAACATTTGTCTTCCACAGGTCACTGGTGCTTACTGGGGTTTGTACTAGAGCTCTGGTGAAGATCTGGAGCTGTGGCAGGAAAACTGGTTCTCCTGTAATATGGAAAGGGTGTGTGGCAATGTGATCATTTACAAGTGATACCATTCCTCATATTCAAACCACAGCCAAAAAAGAAGAAAGAGTTAAGCCTGAACCAGCAATATCCTGTAGTTCTTTAAAGTTTCCCGATGTTTAAATGCACTGGGGCGGCAGGGCTTTATTCAGGAAAACAGCCCAATCTCGGAGAATGATCAGCTAAGGGCCTTCACGCACGAGCCACAGTAAGGGCTAGACTTGAAAGGCATGGGGAAATCATCTGTTTCAAACAGACTGCATTCTTGGCTCTGGAGGTGGTGCAGAGTTTATCTCCCTAGCAAGCCCCAGCAGCAAGTCTCCAGCATAAACCACCATGAGCTGTGTGGCCACGTGCTGAGTGAGGCCCTTCTGGCAGAGGAGGGATGCTGCAGAGCAGGATTTCATGGATAAAATCCAAAGAGACAGAGAGCAGAGGGGAAACAATAATCTGACAAGCCAGATTTGAAAACTGAATGTGTGGGCAACCTGGAAGCTCCAGACTGATGCTAAAGATACAGTCTAACTGATTGCAAAGCTCCTTCAGCCGAGTATTTTCTTTCCAAGAGCCTTCAGGACCAGGTTGGAAGCCCACCCTCAAGGAAAAACTCAAAATGAACACCAAGGCTGCTTTTTATCCAAGAGCTGCAGCACCAGGACAGCCAGCCACACTTGGTATTTCTGCCCGGTGCAATCAAAGGACGAGCGTGGCTGAACATGTGTCCCTTCCACTGCAGGGTATCCCATCACATCAAGCTCTGGAGTGCCGGTTTCTTGAAGCAACGGGTTCGGCATGCTTCACAGCAACACTCTCCTATGGCAGGCTTAGTTAACAACTCCAAAAGTGCTGCTTCCAAAAAGAAAGTCAGCCCTGGCCTGTAGCAAAGTGCAGGCATGGAGATTTGAGAGCAGTTCTTCAGCCCTGTGCAACCAGAACAGCCCAAACCCTACGAAGGGCTTTGGGAAGCTGGTGGAAAACAGGCAGACAGCAAAAAAACGTTATGACAAGTTTATACTGCTGCACAAGACACTAACGTGTATCATCCCAAAGGAAAAAAGCATGTTCTTGTCTTCAGGACAAGGGTGTGGCTGGCAGGGACCGCTCCTGCCTTGCACGGAGATGCCCTGCCCCAGGGTGGAACGTGTCTCTGGTGCTATTTGTCATCACAGAGACTTGGTGGGCTGAGCATTCCAGCTTCTGCTTTTTTTAATCTTAGAAAGTAAGTGTTGGTGGGTTTTGTACTGTCACAGCAGCTCCGCAGTCCACCCCCTATGGAAAAAACAGTATTTGCCTGGTTTCAGACCCCAGTGCGAGGAGTGCATGGAAATGCTTCTTGCTGCATAGAGAAGGCAGGCTGCTGCAGCTTGTGCAAATCCAGCCAAGCATCACATCAAAGCCAAAAATACAAGCACAAGAGAGAAAATTGGAAAGATAAAGCCATCCAACAGGATATGGGAAAGCTGAGCAGTGGTTTTCTGTACTGGAAGGTTCTGCGAGGAGCCACATCCCTAATAGGAGAGGGAATGTGATGTTGTCCTGGACACATGTGATGTGGACTGCTTCTTCCACCTGCTGCTGGGCATTAGTGCTTCTGGATGGGAGGATGGAGACTGCTCAGGAAAACGAAAGACTGAGGGAGGCAACTCCTCTTCCACTTCTGAGCTGATTATCCCATTGTATCCAAAGTTTGCCAGAAACCCATTTCTGCAAGCTGACCAATGTGCAAACCCAAAGGGAAAAACTCTTACACACAACGCACAGGCGAAGATACCAAGCAACTGAAATAGGTTAAAACATTGCCAGTGCTGTGCTGAGCATTACCTTGGAGAGAGGAACGAGGAGCTATTAAAGCTGCTTTCCCCATTACACAAGCTGTCCGAGAACAGATCTGCTTCATTCCCTTCGCCGTAATCCTCAAAATGCTCCTCTCCGCTGATGACGGTAACAATGGAGTGGCTGAGGTCTGAGCCCAGGGGCAGGTCATGTGGATGGGATCTGTGGGAAAAGAGGGAAAAACATTAGAGGGTGGCCACCACAGCAGCCTTTCCAACTGCATCTAACACATTCCCTTTCCATGTCTCCATTTCAGCAAGGCATGCTGTCTCTTCATAGAACCACAAACTGGTTTGGACTGGAAGGGACCTTAAAGCTCATCCAGGTCCCCATCTGCCACAGGCAGGGACACCTTCCACTAGACCAGGTTGCTCCAAGCCCCGTCCAACCTGGCCTTCAACACTGCCAGGGATGGGGCAGCCACAGCTTCTCTGGGCAACCTGTGCCAGAGCCTCAGCACCCTCACAGGGAAGAACTTCTGCCTAAGAGCTCATCTCAATCTCCCCTCTGTCAGGTTAAAGCCATTCCCCCTTGTCCTGTCCCTACAGGCCCTTGTCCAAAGCCCCTCTCCAGCTTTCTTGTAGCCCCTTTAGGCACTGGAGCTGCTCTGAAGTCTCCCCTTACGGAGCCTTCTCTTCTCCAGGCTGAACCAGCCCAGCTCTCTCAGCCTGGCTCCAGAGCAGAGCTGCTCCAGCCCTCGCAGCATCTTCGTGGCCTCCTCTGGACTCTCTCCAACAGTTCCATGTCCCTCTTGTGCTGTTGCCCCAGAGCTGGATCAGGACTGCAGGGGGGGTCTCCCCAGAGTGCAGAAGATGGGGAGAATCCCCTCCCTCGACTCGCTTGCTTGTTGCTGTATAATCCTATCAAGTGCCCAGCACTGGGGTTTAACACTGTCACCTCCCCTTCCAGTGCCTCAAATCCCAGTGATTTACAGGCAGCTGCCAAATGGAGCAGCAACAGACCCTCTGGCAAGACAAAGGAGCCCTCTGCCTGCTCCTGCTGGGAAAAGGCTGTACACGCTCATGGCAATCCTGGAGTGGGGAATGCTGTTTCATGCGTTTTTAACACCAGATCCAGAAGGCTGCAGTTTGTTAAGCCTATGCCTAAACCCTGAACGCATCCAGCACAGGTTCTGGGAAGTCCCTTGCTTCGCTGGGCAACCTGTGCCAGAGCCTCAGCACCCTTGCAGAGAAGAGCTTCTGCCTAAGATCTCATCTCGGTTTCCCCTCTGGCAGATTAACGCCATTCCCCCCTTGGCCTCTCCCTGCAGGCCCTTGTCCAAAGTCCCTCTCCAGGTTTCTTGTAGTTTCTTCATAGCTGTATGAAGTCAAACCACCACAGCGGTATGCACACTTATATTCAGAGTATTCTCACGTTCAGAGGACTGAGGATGATGAGGCAGCAGAGAAGCTATGGATACTGCTGCTCAGAGAAGCTGTGGCTGCCCCATTCCTGGCAGTTCAAGGTCAGGCTGGACAGGGCTTGGAGCAACCTGGTCTAGTGGAAGGTGTCCGTGCCTGTGGCACGGGGTTGGGAATGGATGAGCTCTAGGGTTTCTTCCAACCCAAACCATTCTGTGATTCTGTGACTGTCCTGCTCAGGACCTCAGAGGGTTTCAAACCTGGGGGGAACAAGGCAGGGGGTATCTGTAAGAACCAGGCTGTAAGAGCAGCCCACATGCCTCTGAGCCACAGGTATGTGTCTGGGGGGACAGGCACTGTTCTCTTCTCCAAAATTCAATGCTTGAAAACAAGAAAGATTGCATTATCATAAAAACTGGTATTTCAGGCTATGCCCCCATCTGCATCCACTTGCTAGGAGAGGGAAAACGGGGGTGTGCCTAGATTGCTGTACTAAATCAGAAAGAAAAGATTACAGATAAGCCATTTATGACAAAAACCTGCACCATCTGAAGGATTTGCCCTTATCCCGCTAATAAAAACACATCAATCCTCCATCCAAACCAGCAGCAGATCTCTATTGAAGTGCAGACAAGTCTAGTCCAGCTTGTGGGCATCTGCACATCCTCCTTGTGCACTAGGGAACTGCCACTCTTCCTGAAGTGGGATCCAGCCTCCCCAGCAGTGAGTCAGACACTGCACCCAGCAGACCACTGCCAAAAGCATCTTAAACCTCACCAGGAATAGAAGTCAGGGGGTGGAATTTTTATCTTTGGAGCAAAACCCAACCCCAAATCTCTAAATCTGGGGCTGTGGTTTGACATGCACCGCACAGATCTGATCAGGCTTTGGGCAATAAATAGTACAGTATTTCCCATACACCTATAATGGTGCTCTAGAAATTTCAAGATCCAGAGTCCAACTAATCTTCACTAGACCCAGCCTAAATAACCACTTAAGCTCAAACCATCTGATCTGTAACAGCTACTGAAAAGCACTGCTGAAGCTTTGATTCAGTCCCCCAGCTGTGCTGGTCAGCCTGTACTTACTGCCTGTCCCCTGGAAGAGCTCTGGGCACTAGAGGTGTAAAACTATCGTCCTGCCTGGGTTTTGATGGCACCAAAACCAGCCCGTACAACTTAGTAAGAGATTTCTAGAGGTTTCCATCTCAAACCTTCCAAATCTTGAAGCCAAATAAACTTTTTCCTTGATTTTTTCTGGCCACCTGCTACTTGCATACATCTCACACACCTGGCAACAGGCACCACTATGCTTGGACAAAGCACCCAAAGGACACTCCACCTTCCCAAGCCCACACTGGGAGTAAAAAGGAACCCTCAAGAAGAATCTAATCTTAAAGAATCAATTCCCAAGCAAAGTATTTGGTACCTACAGGCAGGTGAATCCGAGGCATGTCAGTCTCCCCAGGGGACGAGAGTGCACGCAGGCTGCCATGACCCCTCTGGAGCCCCTCTGCTTTGTGGTTGGGGAGCTCAGCCACCCATTATATCCCAGTTTAACAGTCACCAAGCTGAATGCTTGGGCAAGAAGAGCCCAGTCAGATAATCGCATTTATTCTCTAATCCACAGCACCCTTTCATCCCCGGCGCTGAGTGCCCAGCAGCACTGACCGCTCACAGCATCCCTGCCATCCCCAGATGTGATTTGGGGGTGGAGGGAAGTCTAATGCTTTCTAAAAGCAGTGGGGATTGTATGTCCTCACCAGAGCACCGAGCCTGGGTGATGTGGTTTTGGCCAAAACCAATTCTGTGTATTATCACACCTTAACCCATGATTGTTCCAGTGGTTTCAGTGAAGACCTGTACTCTTGGGTCACTATTAGTGAAGTTATTCCCTCCCCTCCTGCCTGCCAGTTTCACTCCAACACCCACTTTTCCTCCAAAAGCTAGGAAATGAGGTGGGCCCATGAGCAGTTTCGCCAGCAGCAGTTCAGATTGGGGGAAGAAGATCTTAGCTCACACTTCTGTGCTTCAGGCACAAGTTTAAAACTAGTTATTACAGGAGGTGGTTGCACATCAAAGGGCACACGCGTATTTAGGTAAAACAAGAATACAGTGAGTTCCCCTCCCGACTTGAAAATTATATGTTGCATTTCTGTCTTAAGTGATAGATTAAAAACTGCAAGCATTTCAGGTGTTTGGATCACCTGAGAACCTATTTTAGAGGTTAAAGATGCTAATGAGGGTACAGAACTTCTCCCAAAGGCAAAGCAACGATTAACTCAAAGAGATTGCCAGGCCAAGTTCCAAATCAGCCTACACATGGTGCAGTCTAATTGTCATTATTCTTAAAGAAGAGCTATTTTGGTCTTGCATGAAGTTACAAATACAAAGAAGAAACCAACCAGTTTCAGCAAGACAGGCTCAGCCCACTTCATTTTAAATCCTTGGTCTTGGTCTGCTCCCAGTTTCCTACCCCACATGGTGAGTTTTGCTCCTCGTCCTCCCCACTTACCCATGCTCTGGCTCCTCGATGGGATCCGTGAACTCCGAGTGCACGGTGGAGTCAATGGCACTATCTGTTTCTACTTCGTCGTGCATCTCGTGATGTACAAGTGTGCTGGTGTCCTCATCCGTGAAGGTCTCGCACTCGCTGTACGTGCTCTCTGAGCCCATGTAAGCACTGTCAGTCACCTCATTTGCCTGGCAAAAAAACAAGGAAAGAAATAAGAATACAGATACACAGTTGTGTTGCAGAGCAGGACAAAACACATTTGGTAGCTGATTACTGCAGCGCTGCACTTCTAAGCACAGAAATCCAACCTCCAACCACAGTGTGAGCCCATGTCCAAGTTTGGCTCCAACTCCAGGTCCAAGGACCCAGCAGCACTGTGGGGTGCACCATGGCCTTTAGGCCACATGTGCTTTGTGACAGCAGCATTTGGAAAGTAGATTGCAGAAATACACACTACATCAGAGTTGGAGGGAGATCTCGTAGAGAGTATGGATTCGTTGAGTCCAAGAGGGATTACCCACTGGACCATTACCTGCAGTAAGCTCTAGGAAAGCAGCACGATTTGTTTTTTAAGACACCATGTCAGGAGCATGGAGGACTGGGTTCTCCTCCCAGGTCAGACCCTCAGGAAGGTGTCAATCTTTGGTGCTCGTACTTGCGGGCAGGGATGGTCCTGCCTGGACACACCAAGTCTAGAACTATCCTGATGTTCAAAGGAGAGCCGCGGAAGCATGAGAAGAAACACCCTCCTGGAACAAAGCGCTTGTCGCATCAAAGCATCAGCTCATTTCCAGCATTTATGGGACTTCTGAACAATGTACCTCTGAACAATCCAAGTAATTTTTGTCTCTGGGATCATGGTTGTCGTGAGATCTGTCAGTGCCAGCGCCGAACTCCAGGTGACCCCGTGTCACTGGAGGTGTCAGGCAGACGGACAGGAGCCCACGTGCCTGGCCTCAAGATAAAGAGAAGCTTCTGAAAAGCTGTTTGCTCCACCTAAAGTTCACCCAATGGATGAAACTTGCTCAGCTGCTGGCTGCCCCCTCTCCAGCACAGCAGCAGGGCAAAGCAGCAGCATTTGGAACGCAGACACCAACACTGAAGCAAACCTCTCTTCCAGAGGGCACACAAAGCAGCTTTCAGAGCTTTTTCCCAAGGATTTTCAAGAAAAAAAGATTTCTCAAAGCCCTGTATTACAGCAGGAAAATAAAACACACACAGACAGACCATCCTTGCAACAGCAGGATGAAGTTATGTTAGAGCTGTTCATTTAAAGCAGGGTACAGGAGAACACAGACCAAGAAGACAAACATAGAATCATAGGACCATAGAATAGTTAGGGTTGGAAAGGACCTTAAGATCCTCTAGTTCCAACCCCCTGCCATGGGCAGGGACACCTTCCACTAAACCATGTCACCCAAGGCTCTGTCCAACCCAGCCTTGAACACCACCAGCGATGGAGCATTCACAACTTCCCTGGGCAACCCATTCCAGTGCCTCACCACCCTTACAGTAAAGAATTTCTCCCTCATATCCAATCTAAACTTCCCCTGTTTAAGTTTGAACCCGTTACCCCTTGTCCTATCACTACAGAAATTCTTTACTGCAAGGGTGGTGAGGCACTGGAATAGGTTACCCAGGGAAGCTGTGAATGCTCCATCATTGGCGGTGTTCAAGGCTGGGTTGGAGAGAGCATTGGGTGACACGGTTTAGTGGGAGGTGTCCCTGCCCCTGGCAGGGGGGCTGGAACTAGATGATCTTAAGGTCTTTTCCAACCCTAACTATTCTATGATTCTATGAAGAGTCCCTCCCCAGCATCCCTATAGGCCCCCTTCAGATACTGGAAGGCTGCTATGAGGTCTCCACGCAGCCTTCTCTTCTCCAGGCTGAACAGCTCCAACTTTCTCAGCCTGTCTTCATACGGGAGGTGCTCCAGTCCCCTGATCATCCTCACGGCCCTCTTTGGACTTGTTCCAACAGTTCCATGTCCTTTTTATGTTGAGGACACCAGAACTGCACACAATACTCCAAGTGAGGTCTCACGAGAGCAGAGTAGAGGGGCAGGATCACCTCCCTCGACCTGCTGGTCACACTCCTTTTGATGCAGCCCAGGATACGGTTGGCTTTCTGGGCTGCATGTGCACCCTGCTGGCTCATGTTCATTTTCTCATTGACCAACACCCCAAGTCCTTCTCCGCAGGGCTGCTCTGAATCTCTTCTCTGCCCAACCTGTAGCTGTGCCTGGGATTGCTCCGACCCAGGTGTAGGACCTTGCACTTGGCATGGTTAAACTTCATCAGGTTGGCATCAGCCCACCTCACAAGCGTGTCAAGGTCCCTCTGCATGGCATTCCTTCCCTCCAACGTATCAACTGAACCACACAGTTTGGTGTCATCGGCAAACTTGCTGAGGGCGCACTCAATCCCACTGTCCATGTCACTGACAAAGATGTTGAACAAGACCGGTCCCAACACTGATCCCTGAGGGACCCCACTGGTTACTGGTCTCCAGCTGGACACTGAGCCATTGAGCCCAACTCTTTGCGTGCAGCCATCCAACCAGTTCTTTATCCACCGAGTGGTCCACCCATCAAATTGATGTCTCTCCAATTTAGAGACAAGGATGTCATGTGAGGCAGTGTCAAATGCTTTGCACAAGTCCAGGTAGATGACATCAACTGCTCTACCCCTGTTCATCAGTTCCGTAGCTCCATCATAGAAGGCCACCAGATTGGTCTGGCAGGATTTCCCCTTAGTGAAGCCATGCTGACTGTCACCTGCCACCTTGTTGTTTTTCATGTGCCTCAGCATGCCTTCCAGGAGAATCCGCTCCAAGATTTTGCCAGGCACAGAGGTGAGACTGACTGGTCTGTAGTTCCCCGGCTCATCCATTTTCCCCTTCTTGAAAATGGGGGTTATATTTCCATTTTTCCAGTCATCGGGAACTTCACCTGACTGCCAGGATTTTTCAAATATGATGGACAGTGGCTTAGCAACTTCATTTGCCAGCTCCTTCAGGACCCGCGGATCCCGCTGACATTCAGTTGCCTACACTATGCAAACCAGCCTGATGCTCCTGTTTTGGATAAGACTCTGCAGCACAACCACAGCTTTTCTGGTGCAAAGTGGCTCAAGACACAACTAACACCTCATTTTGCTTCCCCGCGAATTCCCAGGCTGCCTCAACACGCATGAGGCCACAAAGGGAGAACAGGAACTTGTACAGATGCTCTGAAAACCTCAAAGAGATGGAGAGAGAAATGCTCAAGAGCGTTTCTGTTCTACTGGGGCACTGGGGAGCAAAGCAACCTAGTCAACAGCCTCACTGTGCTCCCTGCTGAGCGCTCTCACCAGCCCCTGTGCCAAGTGAGGTGGGTGCTGGATGGAGACAGACAGATGGACAGGAGCCCCTCTTGGATGCTTGGCTCAGCTTTCAGGGACCCACGCTAACTTATGGAAATCAGCATCTCTCTAGGACAACACCCTCAAGTCAAACATGACATACACCTTCACAGGACCAGAGTCCGAAGTCGCACGGGGAGGAGGCTGGGTTGTTCAAGTAGACTTATCAGAGGAAAGGCCACTGTGATGAATGCCACTCCTAGCACAGAAGAGGTTGGCCTTTACTAACCTTCAAGATACAAACAAAAACCTCCTAAAATACCTAGCTATTTTTAAAAGCATAAATCCAGCACAACTGCTTACATACCTACAGTCAGGGACTTGCTTAAGTGCTTTACTGGATTTATGCTGCACTTCCCAGAAACACTGCCCGGGCCCATTATGCTTGAGCAGAAGGAGGACAAGGGAGATCTGGAAGTGGAGGCTCGGTGTGCCAGCTTGCTCATGGGCAGGGGAGGACATTGCACCATGTTAGGAGAAAACCCTTCCCTGTGAGGGTGCTGAGGCACTGGCACAGGTTGTCCAGAGAAGCTGTGGCTGCTTCATCCCTGGTGGTGTTCAAGGCAAGGTCGAATGGTCTAGTGGGAGGTGTCCCTGCCCGTGGCAGGGGGCTGGAACTGGGCGAGCTTTAAGGTCCCTTCAACCCAAACCATTCCATGATTTTATGATTCTCTGATGCCTGAGCTGAGCCCGCAGCTCCCCAGTCTCCAGAAGAAGGTGTGCTTAAGCAATTCAAGTGCTCTTCCAATATATCCGCAGCATACACCAAGTTTAGGAGAGACCAGACTCCAGCATATGGGACAATGTTGTGTTGCAACATTGGTTACGTTTGATTTTAGGAGAAAAACCCCATCTCCAGCCTGCACCAGCAGCGATGATGCTTCATGCTGGACAGGCACAGCTCTGCCAGGAGGGATGCAGCAGGGACCCAACGCAGAGGAGAGGGGCCAAGAAATGACAGCAACTGCCCATGTCTGCATATTTCCCTGCTTGCTTCAGAGGGATGCTTTTTGCCTGTTTGAGAAAGGTTTAATACCAAACTGGAAATAATTTTGCTTGCTGACTCCAAAGTAAATGCTGCTGGTTTTGTTGTTGTTGTTTTTTTTTTTTTTTTTTTTTTAAATAAACCCTTCCCATTGGAAAAACTTAAATTTAAGTATAACTTGAAGTATTCTAATGAGCACAAAATAAAGACAACTACTGCAAAGAAACCAACAACCCAAAACCACTCCAATCCACAGCTAATTTGATTAAAACCCACCCACTGCTGACCCTCTCAACATGAAGCATAACCAGGAGCTGAACAGCTCAGGGCATCAGTGCCATCAAATTATCACAAAACATCTTATTGATGAAATACAGGCTGAATGAGGGAGCAACACTTTAAGCTAGGAGCAGTCACCCTAAGAACACAGTAACCATCCTCCTTCAGCCATACCAAGGATCTGCAGCCATTTATTTATTTACAAAGAAATAAAAAAGATGACCTGTCACACAATTTACAAACTTTGTGTTTAGCAAAGGACAAAAAATTGTCTCTTGAGATTTCAAATGCAAGAGCTCTATTAAAATTAAACTGATGCGATCAATGAGTTAAGAGGCAGTTGAAACCATAAACAAAGTCCTTCTCCTGAGCACAAGTGTGGAGAACTTTGCTTCACATTTCATCACAGATTAAGTAACTAAACCCCAGGAAAAGATGCAAGAGGCAGATAGACAAACCAAGGGGGTAAGGTATTACCACTGCTTGCTAAAGCAAAGCAAACCCAAGCCTCTGAGCCTCAGGCAAAGGTGCAGCAGCAGGTCGCACAAAGCTCTTGTTTATGGCACCAGAGCAGCTGGTGTGTGCACTGACCCTTTAAACATCCCTGCCACATCTCTCACTCAGCCAAGCTGTGAGCAGCCTGTGCCTTTCTGTGAGCAGGAGGAGAGCAAACACTCCTCCAGATTAAAAACCCCATGATACACTTAAAGATGGCTGTGGGCTTGGGACAGCAGGCCAGGCTGCAAGTGCTGCAGGGGGCTCGCCAGGAACACCCCCACCACATTCAGAATGGGGTTGGTGTCACCAGTATCAGTGTATTATCATGCTTTAATCAAATGAAACATACCCATAGATGCTTCACGCAAACCTCAGACCTTAAAACGGGTGCGCATACACACACACAGAGCCCCTGAACCAAGATAGGAATGTGGTTCAACTCCTCTGGTGCTAGACCTGTTTCCTCTGCTGAGCACAACCATACAGGCACAGCTCTGCCCAGCGGTGAGCCCTGCTGCTTCTAAAAGGAAACAGGAAATCAATGGATGAAAAGGAAATAAAGGGATGAAATCAGCACTGGGGTGATGCAATGTGCCCCAATAAAACTGGTGAGATGATGAAGCCCCTTTAGGAGACTTCTCCAGAAGCAGTTCATCTATTCGAGGCACTTGACTGCATGTTGGAATAAAAAACATTTGTTTAAGTGTTTAAAGTGCTATTAAAACCCATCTTCATTAAAAGAAAGGAGTATGAGGAGAGGAAACAAGACTGTTGGGAATCACCTGCAAGGTCTAGGCAGGGACAGGTTAAGCTCTGACTTGTGATGGGCCAAGCTTTAGCCCCAGCTTTGGCAAGGCGTCACCTTGGAGAGAAGGGCAAAGTCTGGCTCCCAGGGAAGTTCCTCCCAGGCATTTTCTGCAGGGCTGGTCCCTGCTTGTGTCCGGAGCCACCCCAGCATCCCGAACCTCTGCTGTCCTTGGCCACAAACACTCAGAAGGTCGGGAAGTGAGGGGGGAGGAACAGGAAAAGCAACTCTGTTTTCCCAGCAAGCATGAGCCTATTTATGATGAGCACCAGCTCTGATTGCACGCAGGACAGACCAGCTACAAATAACACCCTCAAGGACACCCTCTCCTGACTGCAGCCAAGGCCCTGGTGCCAGCATCAGGCTCAGAACACTGCCCTGCCTGGAGCCAAGCCAATGCTGGCCCCATGAACACCTGGAGACCCACCACAGCTATGGGACAGCCTCAAACCAAAGTGAGACGAGATGAAGGGCATCCCACTGCTCGGTGCAGGACCCGACAGCGCAAAGGGGTTGCCACAGCTAACGGTACCAAGGCATCAGCCAAGTCCTGCAACAGGCAACCTGTCCTTACATTGGCTGTAAACCAGTTCAAAGCCAGGGAGAAGGGAGTTAAGTTATGTTTGCAATCCCACCTGAGTCTACATTAATACAAAGCCCCAAAGCCCTGAAACACCCCACAGCAGCTCAGCCTCCAGCACCAGCAATGGTCCAGAAGCCCATAATGCCTCTGAGTGATCCCACATCGGGCCCTGCTATCAGCAGTTATCTGTTGGCCACAGTATTTGCCTCTTCCCACATATCTGAGCAATGTCTGCTTTCCAGGGAAGTCTGGCGTCTGTGTTCAGCCTTGGGTGAAGGCAACTTTTACAACACAGCTCCTGAAGTTGGGTTTTGGGGTTGCTATACTCAATTACACCCTTTAAGACTGGGCAAAAGAACCATGTATTGCATCTGTTGGGACAAAGTGGAAACACCCACCTCCCCTAAAAAACCAACCCCAAACCCAACGCAAAACACACCAGATTGTGCAGACTGACCTCAGCACCCCAAAGCCATGAGCTACCCTCCCTCCCTGTCCAGCTCCCCCAAGAAGACCCAGGCAGAGAGGAAGATGAAGATCCATCATGTCCACACACCCCACAGGGAGGAAAGATACGTCGCACACACCAACACGCTCAGTAAGAAAACAAGTGACCTAGCCTGGTGCCACCCTGCCTCTCCGCAGCACCACCAGGGCCAAGAGCAATCCCTCTAGAACCCTCTACTTCATGTTAGCACTCATAACCCACCTGTGGACACATCGCCTCGTCGCCCAAGTCAAACCCAGCTCCAGGAGCTGCCGGCTGCTTCTGCAAGGCGGGAGGGAAGCAAAGTCCAGGAGACTCCAGGCATAAGACTTACCGGCTCAGCGCCAGTCTGGAACAGAGCGCCTTTTGTTCCCGACCTCCCAGCCTCCACGATAAGGAGACGGGAGCTAACACACACTTCTCTGCCCTGAGACTGCAGCCCTCCTCCTTATGTGAGTACCAAAATAAAAGCACACTTCTGAAGCCCCACACAGCATTCAGCCTCGCACGCTTCTGCCCGTGAAACCATCACCAGCGCAAAAGGTTCACTTGGAAGAGGACCTATAGAGGCTTCCAGGGCTTATCTCACCCTTCCTGATAGCTCTGGTGAATATTTAAGCGCTAAATGACAAATTCCTTCCTTACAGCTACAAATAGAAAAATAAAGCAGGCTTGCTACGATCAGCAGGGGAAGCTCAGGAGCAATCATGATCACCCTCTGGGTGACTCAGACAGCTATCTGTGATACATGATGATGACACTGACCACAGAGCAGGGCTGGTGCTTCCATCATGGGTGCTTAACCGAGTTTACAAACACACCAACCCAACCCCAGCCCCAGCTCCTCAGTGCCCTCACCCAGGCAGGTGCCTTCTGTGAACACAGGAGCTCCATCAGAGCCACATGGTGACCTGATCCACAGGGAGAGCAGATCCACAGCGTCCTCCTTCCCCTCAGCAGCTGCTGGCATATAGAGCCAACATCCTTGACAGCACATGGTTTGCAATGCATCACTCAAACCCAGAAGTTTTGAGGGGTTTATCTGTTTCTCTGTTTCCTCTCTACAAAATCTTCACGTATTTCAAACCTCAGGCTCCCCCAGTCGTGCTTGTCAGCATAAATAAACTTCCATTACCTTCCCAAATCACATTTTCTCTGGGTTGTCCTTTCTCTCCTCTGGGCCACATCCTTCCTGAAGCACAATGCCCCGAGCAGAACCTACGACTCAGCAACACTGGAAGTGTCTTGTACCTTGATAACCAGTTGACCTTCTGTGCTGAGTCCAGGAAAATCAGCGACCGCTGCTAACAAGCACAGCAGCAGCAGAGTTATGCTTTAACCTGAGCTCTCCTCCTTGCCCTGTCCGCATCTGCTCCTCAACTGAACAGGTCACCGCCTTTCTGCTCTCAGAGCTCCTCTCTGTCTGTGCTCTGAGACCTCAGGGAAGGCCTGGCACCACTGTGAGGAGCCCAGAGACAGGTACCCCTACAGCAAAGCTAATGAGGAAGCCACAACCACTGCCAGTTTCACTCTTCAGCTCTTATCCAGACACCTGTGGCATGGCCTGCTCAGTGTGCCACAGCCCCACTCTGTTTCTTGGTCCCACGCACTGTGCTCACAGTTCCAGATAAGGCTTCAAGGTCTTTATTTTCTGATCTCCTTCCAGCCTGTTTTGCGCAGGGCAAACACTTCAAATGGCATCTTTCCCCACCAGCAAAGAAATTTCTCACCACGACCCTGCAGTCCTGCCTTCAGGGACACATCACACTCGCATCCTTTCCTCTAAGCAGTACTGTGTCATATATATGAATACATTAAATAGAGTAATGCCTTTGGTATTTCCAGGCTTTTTGTTACCAAGTTATCACCACAGACTGATTTTGGAGTTCAGTTCAGGAGATTTAGTAACTTGATTACTGCATTTTCTTGTGCCTATTCAACACAAACAGAACACAGACTGTTCACTTGCTTGCTGTGAAGCCGTGCTCTGGACTTGCAAACAGGATGGGCAGCTCCTTCACCTCTCCATGCAGGGGAGCGGAAAGGCTTTGGGGACAGGGGGTCCCGGCTCAGGGCTCCACGTGCTTCCCCAGGGGATAGGAAGATGAACAGACAAACTGCATTAGTTGTGTTTCACTGCCCTGTGGCCACCTACAAGATTTTGAGAGTGGAGCTGTTGATGACAAAATGAACAGCAATTCCCGCAGCCAAACTGGAGAAGGGTTTGTGATTTTCTTTCATTCAGACATGCCGATGCTTCTGGGTTAGCTCTGTGACCAGAAGCCTGGTGCGGTCAGTCCTTCCAGACAGGGGAACAACACTGGTAAGGAAAGCCCAAGCCAAGGGGTGAAGAGCTGCAGTCTTTAAACACTGCTGTGTCATCTCCATCTTCCCATCCCCACTGTTGCTGTGGTGGTACAGCAGTGCCAGCGTGGCAATGCACTGCAGACCATCATTCCTGCCTTAGTGTGATCAGGACCACATTGTCCCTGGGAGAGCTGGTGAGCTGAACCCCAGGCCTGAGCTGAACCTGCCCTGGCCCTGCAAGTCCCTGGGCAGCCAGGAGGCAGATTGCATTTGAGGGCTGCAAAGCTTCACCCAACCTTTTCAGACTAGTTGACATCTAGTAGACATGCATCTGCTGGTAACAGCAGTATGGGGATGCTGCTGGGGATTGCAAAGCAGGAGAAGCAGAAAATACGTAACTCCAAATACTCTGAGCCCACCAGGCACAGCTCCCTGCCTTAGGTGAAGGCAAATATAGAATCCCAGACTGGTTTGAGTTTGAAAGGACCTTAAAGCTCATCCAGTTCCAACCCCCTGCCACAGGCAGGGACATCTTCCACTAGACCAGATTGGCTCAAGGCCCATCTCACTTAAATTGTCCCTCTCTGATATCTTTTGCCTTTCAATAAGCAGTAAATTCAATTGCTCCACATTAAACAAAATTCCAACAGAGGCAACAGTTCTTCCAGCAGCCACCAGCTGTGCCTGGAGCAGCCCATCCTCCCAGAACACGCACATCTGGATGTGGGACCTCACCAACGACCATTTCATTCCGCAGATCCACTCCACCTGTGCTGTGTGAGTTGCTGCCCGCAGGGTGCCCATGCACGTACCTGGTCAGAGCGCTGCTGCTCTCAGAAAGCAGAGTTCCCCTCCCATAGCTGTGCACACCTCCACGGGATGCATTTTCCTGGCCGCTTGCGAGCGGAGCCACAGCAGCTGCCCAGCAGATGGCAACAGCCCTGCACAAGGCACACAGCACGGCACAGCACTGCACTGTATCCCCTGCCCCTCATACACAGAGGTTTTGGCTGCCCTGTCCTGAGGTATCAAACCCGGGACTTCCTATGACCTTGCTGGCCCAAAGCACGAGTTCTTGTGACTAAACCCAGCACTTGTGCTATTTATTGTGCTCCTGGTCAGTCTTTATGGAGCACAGCCTTGAACCAGCCCTGCCTCTCCTCCAGCCTACCTACAGCTACACATCTTCATGGAACCATAGAGCAGGAGGGACCTCCAAAGCTCATCTAGTCTAACCCTCCTGCAATGAGCAGCGACATCTTCAACTGCATCAGGTGGCCCATAACCGCATCCAGCCTGGCCTTGAATGTCTCCAGGGCTGGGGCATTCACCACCCCTCTGGGCAACCTGTGCCAGCGCCTCACCACCCTCATTGTAAAGAATTTCTTCCTCACATCCAGCCCAAATCTCCCTCTTTTAGTGTAAAACCATCGCCCCTCATCCTACTGTAACAGGCCCTGCTAAAAAGTCTCTCCCGTCTTTCCTATAGGCCCTTTTTAAGTACTGAAAAGCCACAGTAAGGTCTCCCCGGAGCCTTCTCTTCTCCAGGATGAACAACCCCAACTCTCTCAGCCATTCCTCATAGCAAAGGTGCTTCATCCCTCTGATCATTTCTGTGTTCCTCCTCTGGACCCTCTTCAGCAGATCCATGTCTTTCCTGCACTGAGGACTCCAGAGCTGGACTCAGCACTCCCTGCATAACTGCAGCAGCATGCCAAATTTCTGTGGCTTGCTTTCATGCTGGGAGAGTCAGTCTTGCTGCTCTGCATTGCTCAAGTGGGCTCATCCATAAGCACAGCAGGCATCATGAAAGCTAACTCCAAGTCCTCCTTGTCTCCCTGCAGAGCATTGCAAATGAGTCCGTGTACCTCAGAACTGAGTCACAAGCTTCATGGGAGCTTGCAAGCAAGGCAAGGATAACTCCTACCATGCAGTTAGTCAGCACTAGCTGCGCAAACCCAACCTGGGGGAAAGCAGGTGAGCACTCAGGTGCGTAGACAGACTCCAGGCTCCCTTTCCACAGTTTTACAAAGCAGTGTAGCCAGAAACACTGTCATTATTTTTTGGTGGCATTTCCCTGTGTAAGTACAAAGCTTGTCACCAGCTGCCCTGCAGCCACCTTGGGCAGGGAGAAACACTACCTGGGGGCTGCAGGCAGGAAATCCTACTGAGGTGATGCTCTCCCTGCTCAGGAGGGGGTGTATACGGATGAGATTCCTCTTGCACCCGTGGCAGGGGAGCACTAGGGATTGCCACAGCTGGATGCAGGTGGCAGCCACGTGGCTGCAGGAACCGAGGCCTCTGCGGTTCCACTGCCCTCAAGCCACTGTCTCAGTGAAGCTGTGCTATCAGAAATCCTCTTTGAGAACAGTTCAGCAGCCAGACCAGCCTG
The DNA here is from genome assembly GCA_028858755.1 of Ara ararauna. NCBI lineage: Eukaryota > Metazoa > Chordata > Aves > Psittaciformes > Psittacidae > Ara > Ara ararauna. The sequence goes on along the minus strand of CM054380.1, from coordinate 18,868,622 downwards.
CTGGACAGACCTGGCAAGGTGCAACAAGAGCCAGGGGCTCCGGGCCACGTTGGGAGTCACACCAGTGGCTGAACTGTGGAAGTCCCTGACATTACAAAGGTCCCCGTGTGAAATGCCAACGTCTTGCCCTCTTCGAGAGGTTTTTACATCCTTAATGGAAGATGAAGTGTTGGTTCTCCTCCTTGTAGAGCAAACACTGGCTGCAGACACCAACAGTGGGTGCTCAGGGTTTTCCACAGATGTTCAGCTCCCACTGCTGACAGCCACCAGAAGAGGGGCTGAGTCACCAACAAGAGTAACCTTATTAACTGAGAGAAGACATTTTCATTTAGACTGCTTAAAGCACTTGTTTACACTTGTTTGAACAAACATTTAGAAGAAAAGCGCTCCATCAAGGCCCCAACACTTGTAAGAGCCAAGCACTCAAGCCACTGCAATTTTGTGCTGTTTAAGGAAGACCAAGCTGATACTGCAAATTCAGTAACCCTAATCACTCCCGGTACTACGGCAAAGCAAATGCAGCACTTCTCCTTCAGCTCCTTCCAAAGGTCCTCTGATGTGACACAAGCTGTGCTTCTTCACCCCACGGCCCTGGCAAAACAAGAGGGGATCAGCCACTACCTGAACCCACCAGCTGCGTTTTGGGGGCTCAGAAAGAAGCTGTCATGTTTAGCTGCCCATTTAGCTGCATGTTTAGCAGCAGGTTTCAGGGCTGAAACAGGGACATCTGAGAATACAAACTGCTTTTCGGCGGTATGGGAGGTCTGCTCAGAGGGAAGGCAACGTCTCCGCTCTTGAAGGGTGCTTTTTTCCTGTCCTCTCTTCCAGGTGAATCTAAGCAAGGGGGAATATATATTGGAAAAGACCATTTATCTGTTTTCTGTATTAATGGTTCCTAGAGTAGCAGCCTGCGGCACCTAATGACAAGGAGCCTGCCGGAGCCCTCCTGCAGCTCTTTTGCACAGTGCTTCAGGGACACATCACACTCATCTGCTGCTCCCAGCAGGTTGCTTCCTCATTCCCCCATCCGACTTCTCTCATCCCCCCCTCCCTGAAACAGCTCAAGCTTTCCAAGGTACAGCATTATAGGACATGAGGAATAAAAGACACGTTGGGAGCTCACGGATCAGCTGAACAAGAACAAAACACTGCACGCCCCAAGACACCAGTTTATTTTTACACACGCAATGCTGAGCGGTATTTCTTGGTCATGTTCTCATTTGCTAAACCTCTACGAAATCCTTGCAGGCTGGAAATTATTTCAAATCATGTATCCAAGACAACAGGGGTAATTCTTCCCCGGCATATTAAACGTAGACACCAACAGAGCTCTGATCTTTAGATGATTGCCCTGAATTCCATGTAAGAATCCATTTACATCTTTCTCAGAAGGAGATTTCAGGACTCAGCACCTTTTCTCCTTTGGGTCACCTTGTCGTTTCAAGGAAATGATGGCCCAGCAGCAGAATTATTTCATCCCAGCGGGGCACACACCCGGCTTGTTGGTATTCCTGCCCAAAATAGCCTGCAGCACTGACAGAGCTCATCTGTGTTAAATTAGCCCTTAGAAAACATCCCTGACTCTGAATCTCACAGAAGACTGTCCCTTGACCAAGGTCTGAGAAGCAGAAAGCAGAAGCCCTTGCCTGCATGAGCACTGCGACTGTTGCAGCCTCCAAACTGTTCAGTCCAGTGGATAAAAAAAAGCACATTTGTGACCTTGTGCCAGACAGAGAACATGAAAACCCACCTTCCCTCCTGCCTTCCTGTCCCCCTTCTGCACAGCTATTCCTGGCTTGTGTAACTCTGTCTCAAAAAGGAAAAACTAATTTTCAACATGCCCTTGAAAGCCTTCTAGGGGAGGAAGCCAGCTCTTAAGGCTGTGTTTATCCAAGCAGTCCTAAGGATATACAGGACTTGCTCAGGGTGACACTGCAAGTCCCTTGACTTCATCACAAGAGCTGGCCATCGGCTCAAGAAAACCACTGCTTGGTTAGGAAATGGGATGATGACCCGGTCAACCGTCAGGCCTCATCCAAGTGAGGGCTGGTAGCAATCTCCAGTGATGGACTTTCTAACTGACATGGGGAAGAGCAGTTGCCCAACACCCAATTTATACTTAGAAAACTCAAAAGAATGGCTCAAGCCTTTTATCAAGAAGTCACGAACAACACACTACAGACTACATAAAGCAAAGACATGGATATTTGCAGGCAAACATAAAGGAAGCTGGGAGTCCCTTTGCAAGTAACAATCTGCGTGATGAAACCGTCCAGGCTACCAAGACACAAGAGTCAAAAACATGAAGAGGAAAGTTTAGCAAAGAAAAAGCAGAAAGAACCTCCTCAGTCCCGACACTGGACTAGGGAGTCAGACAGCCCTTTGCTCTGAAGGCACCTGCAGCGCCTTTGGCTCCAGGCTGGAAGGCATGGAGGAGGAATGGAGAAGGCCTTCCAAGCAAAGCACAAAGGCTCATAAACACAGACAGTAGGGCACGGCAGGAGCAGCTTCCTTTCTACCTGGGGAGAGCAGATACGGGACATCACTGCGATACATTTGCGCGCTAAGGAATACTGAAGGAAACTGAGGGATGGAGGCTGTAACTTTAACAGAAGGAAAAAACACCATGTCAGATCCACATCCTTGATCAAGCCAGAGAAAAATAAGGAAAATCTACATTTTTGTCTTCTGCTCTGCCTCTTACTGGCCAAAGAGCACCGAGTGCCAATATCTGACAGCTCCACTGTGCCTCTCCAGCAGGTTCCTGGCTTGGACATCTCAAAATCAGGCTCAGGGTCTCCAACCTCAGCAACTCCATTACTAAGACAAACACAACAGCAGCAGGCACCCTTCCCACATTGCTAGTGTTGCCCCTCTTTCACCCAGGACACCATGCTCTGCATGTTAAACCAGCACTAGCTGTAGGGTTTTGCTCAAACACCAATTTTTACTGAAACAGCTCCAAATTCCCTGGGCCAGTCATCCACAGATTAAGAGCTTTGTCTTTATAACATGTTAAATATCCCTGAGCCCTGTGAGAGCAAATGCTCATCTCCCCCAGCCAAACTCTCAAGCCTCACACCGTATACAGCCAATGCCTGCGGGAGCCAACAGTGCTCATACTTGCCTCAAACGTGACAAAGTCATCAAACTCATCGGGACAGGCCGGGGCTTCCTCCTCAGGGGTATATCCCATATCATACAACTGGCTGTCGGGATCTGCAGAGGAAAATAAGAGAAGAAAGAGAATCACCAAAAGGAAACCCGCATCCTCAAGCGAAGGATGGTTTTGGGAAACATGACAGCAGCAAGAGAGGAATTTCCTTTTGTACACACCGATGCCTTCAGCTTTCAGAGAGGACCTCTGTTTCCAGACATCTCACCACCAGCTCTGGTGGACGGCACTTGGGATAGCTGCTCCCTGGCAAAGGTCCTGCGAGGCCCCTTACCGCCCTGATGGGGCCAGCACTGGATTCATCCCTACGCCGCCATGGTCTCCACTCCTTTTCCTGGTTTCTTCCCTACCTGTTTCCTGCATCCTCTTAGTCTTCTCCCAGAAGGCTTTAATCCTTCTGTGGGTAGGGAATACATTAGATCTATGCGTGACAGCCAACTACCATGGGAACCGCAGAGAAAGCAAGCTGCACCAAAGCTTTTATCATGTACTGCTCCTCCCGTGGCCAGCCACATCAGGAGGCATCCTCATAGGCAGATGGGAAAATAGGAGGCTTTCAAGGAGATTTCTTTACAAAAAAAAAAATCACCCTTCCGCCCCCAAACACCCATCTGCAGCAGAGGAGCAGCATTTCTGAGCCCTTCAACAGAGGAAAGGCAGCGTGAATTCCCCATGCTCCCTCCAGCAATGGCTAATGCCCGATCCAGCACACGACCCACATCACAGGCTGGAAACACCAAATCAAGATCAGATGCTGCAGTCCCAAAATAAATAGGAGGCACAGAACCACATGCCTTGGAGCTGCAAACACTGCAGCACTAGGGCTGCCTGATATCAATAGACTGGGCCGGGCAGGAGGAATCATTATGTCAGTGCTCTGGGAAAGCTCGGCCATCACCCAGGTTTGCGGAGGGAAAGGCCTTCCTTTCCTGGCTGCTTGAAGCAGGTGATGGGAGTAGAGCTATGAAGCAGGGTCTGCAGGTTGGTGGCTTCCCAGCAGGCTGGCAGCACAGCCACTTTGTGTGACTTGAACCCAAGCCCAATCAAAGGAACACATTAAGCCACAAAACATTTTGTACAGCCACCCAGGCAGGATCACATTCAACTTCCCTCAACGGGTGCAATCCCCATGGAGTCACAGCCAGAGCTCCCACGTTGGGACCATCTCTGGTAGCAAGAAAGGCCATTTTTCATTAAGGGATCTGCACATCTAGTATGAAGTCAAGGGATAAGGGGTGATGGCTTCAAACTGAGAGAGGGGAGATATATGTTGGATACGAGGCAGAAGCTGTTCTCTGTGAGGTTGATGAGGCGCAGGCACAGGTTGCCCAGAAAAGCTGTGGCTGCCCCATCCCTGGCAGTGTTCAAGGCCAGGTTGGACGGGGCTTGGAGCAACCTGGTCTAGTGGAAGGTGTCCCTGCCCATGGCAGGGGGTTGGAACTGGATGAGCTTTAAGGTTCCTTCCAGCCCAAACCAGTCTGGGATGCTATGATATGATCAGGACACAGGACAGAGTAAAGTGCATGCTCCCTCCCACCCAAACACCCTCCCCAGTGCCTTTTCCAGATGACATTAAATGAAAACAGGAGACACTGAGGCCATCAACCTGATGGGTACTGGCAGCCCTTGGAGGGGGGGAAAAGCTGAGCACAATGAGAAACAAGCCCTCCCCTGACCCAGGTCTGGGGCTCCCAGGGCTGTGGCCATAAATCAAACCCTGGCTCTGCCCTGTACCATGTCCCTCCCTGCACAAGCCCTGGTGACTGCTCTGCTCTCTACAGCCTCTCCGCACAGCACAAACACCTCATCTACAACACATGTGATTCCCTGATCTGACAGCAGCAAGATTCCAGCCAAGCAGCTGGGCGTTGGGAAGCTGCCAGGGCTCCCAGGGCCTCATCTCACACCTCAGCTGGACAGCACACCTGCGAGGCCACCTCCAGTGCTCCCGGTGCAGCCCTGTGACCCACACAGCACCCCGAAGGCAGCAAAGCAAGACACAGGCTGCTCCCTTCTGCTTTTTCCCCTATCATTTCTCTTCCTCCCCCTCCAAGCAGACACACTGAAGCGTCCTGCCTTCCTGCCGACACAGATGAAGGTATTTACTCTGCTCATCCCTTCCAAAGGGACTTGAAAAGGAAGGATTTACAGTCAAGTGAAGGCTTCCAGCTCCCTTTGGAAGCAGGGCTGTAACGCGTGGGGAGATGGTGCACAAGCTGCTCCCTGCCATGAGCTGCCTCATGGGCAGCTCTTGGCCAAACCACGTGCTCCTGGAGCCATCCCAGCCCTTCGGGTGCTTCTTGGTGTGGGGGTGAATGTGACAGTGTCTGCAGAGGGGCCCTCTGCACAGGCAGGGTGTATTTTACAGGAGCCTCCACTGTAAAAAGCAAGGAAAGGCCATTTGGGAGCTTACCTGCAGCCTCGCTGGTGGCATGGCCAGCGGAAGCCATGCCCAGGAGACAGCACTCAGTGTTTCCACTTCCCCGTGCTCCAAGTCAGAGAGCAAAGACAAACACCACCACAAACAAAGGGCGACTTTTCTGCTTGGTTTATTCCCTCCCCCTCTGAAAAAGCCATATGGTGCTTTGTGTATAGGGAGAGTTGCCATGGAGAGCTTGCCTGCACATCTCCCAGCACAATAGGCTGCATTAAGCTTTCAAATTCCTGTCCAAAAGAGAATTAAAAAGAAATGAAGCGACCTTTGCTGCTCAACTGGCACTCCCGGTGAGCAGAGCACCCTCCTGCAGGTGCAGGAGGAGACACGTGGAGAAAGCCAAGGGCTCCGCACGCTCTTCTCCTACCCTGCACCACCGAGCACAGGAGGATGGCCATGGCCATCAGCAGTACCAACAGCATCACCAGCATATGGTGAGCACAAACGCTCAGATTCCCTTTGCTCTCCCCCTTGGATCTAAAAGCCAAATCCTGGCTGACACCCTCCTATGCCCTTCTCCACATGGCTCACACCATAGAGCATGGTTTCCTCTCTTACATCCAGCCCTGATTTCACTTGACCTCTTTCCTTTACAGAATCCCAGACTGGTTTGTGTTGGAAGGGACCTTAAAGCTCATCCAGTTCCAACCCCCTGCCACAGGCAGGGACACTTTCCACTCAATCAGGTTGTTCCAAGCCCCGTCCAACCTGGCCTTGAACACTGCCAGGGATGGGGCAGCCACAGCTTCTCTGGGCAACCTGTGCCAGTGCCTTAGCACCCTCACAGGGAAGAACTTCTGCCTAAGAGCTCATCTCAGTCTCCCCTCTGTCAGGTTAAAGCCATTCCCCCTTGTCCTGTCCCTGCGGGCCCTTGTCCACAGCCCCTCTCCAGCTTTCTTGTAGCCCCATTTAAGCCCCAATTCCTCCTCTTTGACAGTCCATGTGCTCAGCAAACCCTGAGTCACCTCTTTCCAAAGCTGCTCAAAATCACTATGTTTGCCAGAAATGTGGATGTCATTAGGGACTGACTGCCCCTTGTCCTCTCACCTGAGTGCCCATCACTAGCTTGATGATCCAAAGACTGGGAAGGCTGCCCTAGGAGGACAGGCTGAGAGCTAGGTTTGTTCAGTCTAGAAAAAAGAAGGCTCAAGGGAAATCCTACTGCCATGTCCCAGCATTTAAAGTGTGGCTACAAACAAGATGGAGACTCTGTTTTGTAATAACCTCCCCAGCGTTGGACACTGCTAATATTGAGCTGGACAGGGTGCTGGGACATCTAGCGTGTATCATGCTTTGCTTAGAAAGGCTGGACCAGATGATCCCTGAGGTCCCTTCCAACCTCATGTTCTATGGTTCCTCCTGAGGTTTCCACTCTATCCAGCACTCCCACTGCTAATCCCATTACATCCACGTACAGCCAAAAATCTCAAAGCTAAAAGTCAGGTTTAAAGAGAGCCTGCAGGGAACATTTCTGCCCCACAATCTTCCTGCAAAAAGGCTATAAAGCAATATGCTAGGTCTTCTGCTTAAATTAATTGCACTTATTTCACTGGAATACGTGGGCAGCCATCTGGATAAAGCTTTAGTTGAACTATTGTGGCAGAACTGTTCTAACAGGGTAATGTGGCTGAGGTAGCAGTAACTGTAACCAGTAAGACCAGGCATGTGTATTATATCATCCACTGAGGGTAAGGTGAATTCAGAAGGCAAAAAAAAAAATATATGAAAAAAGCAAATTAAGTCTACTATAAAGCACATGCAGCATCCTTCTGACACCCTTCCCATCCCTGCCTTAAAGCCTTCCATTGCCCAGCATGCGCTCATTCAAACTCCACTGAGAGCACCACCTCCTGAGCCCATCGCATTGACCACACCAGTCACTTGGGAGATGGAGATCTGCCGTCACACAACTGTTGCCGTGAGCCCAGCTTTGACCAGTCAGCCTTTGTCTCACACACATTTGGTTTTCTGTGTCCCCCAGGGCTGCCCTGTTTCTTGCTGGCTTACGCCAATGCTCTAAACCCCGCATCTCCCTCTATTCTTAAGATCCCAGACTGGCTTGAGTTGAAGGGACCTTAAAGCTCACCGAGTTCCAATCCCCTGCCACGGGCAGGGACACCCTCCACCAGACCAGGTTGCTCCAAGCCCCGTCCAACTTGGCCTCATTCCTCTCAGCATTTAAAATCATGGTCCAAACACCGAAACACTACTGTGTAAAGCTTCTGACAAGGACCATCTCTGCCCGAACACATCTGCATGCTGACGCAGAGTATTCACTTTTTAGTTTTAAGCCAACTGCAAGCCAAGGGCAACCTCTGGCCAGTATCTGTTGAGCCTCTAGAGCCACAGGGCAGCTCCATGGAGCGGCATTGCCAACAGCAGACACACACCCAGCTCCACAGAGGTTTCTCCTGGATGTACAGCATACACACACCTAGAGAACAAGCAGGACAGGTCCTGGCCTCCTTGTGGGGCTGAATATGTGCTGAGCTCTTGCAGCAGCCAGAAATACCCTCTTCATGTCTCACTGTGCTTCCAAAGGGCTCGGCTGTGCAATGGTAACCTGGGCTTTTCAAGAAATGGACCGAGTGTACAGCGTCAGGAACAGAAGTCCTGGGGTACAGAAAGCCCCTGAAATAGATTCTAAAAACTGCTTTCAGAAGACAGGATTTCAGTGAAAAGGCACCTTGAGTGAAGAGCTGTGGGTACAGTAGTGACACACAGGTCAGAAACAGAGCCACTTTTATCGGCTTCATAAATGAATGACCTAGAAAAAGAGAGCCTTTCAGAAGTATTTAAGTCATCTGCCAACACACACTGTACATACCCCTGCAAGCCACAGAGCCATAAACTCAGAGTGAATGGAACAGTATGGATTATGTGCAGCTAACAGACCTGATTTATTCAACACAGGATAAGGCTGGGAACCTACAGGAATGGAACAAAACCAACCTCCAAAAAATGGCAAGAGGCAAGACAAAGTTATGGTTGGCTTAAGAGAAGACAACCGATATAAACCAAACTCCCTGGCTGGGTATGCTGCTTGAAAATAAGGTGGCAAAAAGGGCACACAACTGCGTATGAAAAGGTTACAGGCATTTAGGAGGATCTTGCATCCAGAGCAAACAGAGGGGAAGCCACTGCCCAGTACTTCCAGTGGCAGCTCAGGGTCTGGTGCTTCCACTGAAGCTCAACACTGTGGTGTTAGTCCATGCAGGTTCAAGCTAACACCACCTCAACCACCCACCCTTTTGCTTCCCATACGTGACCCAGGAGCACATTTATCATCTGATGCTCACATGGGAAGCAGTGGTACGGCTCAGAGCTGGAAAGAGCAGCTTCCTGTAGCTCAACCTGCTGACTCTCCCAGAGGTAGGACAAGGGGCCAGCAGCACTTACTGAAGTGCTGAAGTTACTAACATTTAACAACCCAAAACTACACAGCAGAATAATGGAGTGGCAAGCTCAGGCTCCAAGGAGGCAGCATCAGAATTAAGGTTGCTTACACAACCTTCATCTGAGCTCCTCTCAACTAATGAGCTTTAGAAGTCCTTCGCTTCCTGAATATCACTGCTCACGGATTGGTGCTTACCACATATTCCTTCTGATCCTTTTCACACAGTGCAGGCCCTCAAGCTTTGTTTAGACATTCCATCTAAAGACATAAGAAAGAGAATTGACTTCATGGCATCCAAATGCTTTGGAAGCATAAATACAGCTGCCCTGAGGCAGTCACCACAACACACCACTAACAAGCCACCAATAACACACGAGGGATTTGGTACTGAGTTTAACACACAACTCCTCATTTTGATTCTCAGTGTGTGCTAGTCATCAAGACCAGCCCAAATTGCTCCAGGCTTGTGTCAGTCTAGAACAAAGGCTCACTGCTGGACAGGTGGAAAACAAGGAGCAGGCTTGTGGCCATCCACAAGTGGTTTCAGAGCCACTTCATGATGCACCATCAGAGAAGACCAAGAGATTAAGCCTCCAAAATAGCACAGGGTGCCCTGTGAGGAGTCAGGCTGAGCAAATAGGGGCTGTTCAGCCTGGAGAAGAGAAGGCTGCATGGAGACCTCATAGCAGCTTCCGGTACCTGACAAGGGCTTACAAGGATACTGGAGAGGGACTCTACATCAGGGACTGTAGTGATAGGACAAGGAACAATGGGTTCAAACTAAAACAGAGGAAGTTCAGGTTAGATCTTAGGCAGAAGTTCTTCCCTGTGAGGGTGCTGAGGAGCTGGCACAGGCTGTCCAGAGAAGCTGTGGCTGCCCCATCCCTGGCAGAGTTCAGGGCCAGGTTGGACGGGGCTTGGAGCAACCTGGTCTAGTGGAAGGTGTCCCAGCCTATGGCAGGGGGTTGGAAGTGGATGAGCTTTAAGGTCCCTTCCAACCTAAACCAGTCTGGGATTCCATGGTGTCCTCCATGTCCTTCATGGTGTCTGCTACTTCCAACAGCTCTCTGTTTCAGGAAACAAAGCTGGATTTTGCAACCAACAGCTCCATTCCCTGTTCTGTGAAAAGTCTGAGACAGGACCTCTTGGAAGAGTGCATGTAGCTATGCAAGCAACAGAACATCCTAACTTAGCTAACTGAGCACACTCTATGTATGTACGACCTTTGAGACTTCCAGCAGCTGGACTCTTGTCAAACATTTGAGTTCAATGAAGGAAAAAGCAAATTACAAAGCCACTGATAAAACCAAAATACAGTTATTTATAAAGTGGGCAAGCCGGAGATCAGAGGCTAAGTCCTGGCCAGAATTCAGCCTGAGTTATGGGGGAAAAAACACCCCAAACCATAAGAGATGAAGAGACATCAAACTACACCTGCAGGAAAAATTCTCCCCACTGCAGCATTTCACAGTTCTGAGCCATCTCTTAAGTGATGGTGGTGTTGCTCAAGTGTCCTGTCTGTCACAGGGAGCATCAGCCTGCCCTCCTGCAACAGGCCATAGTAGTGCAGTTTGGAGTCCTTGTCCTTCAAAGTCCCTTGAAAGCTATACAGATTAACAGGGAAATGCTCCTGAAGGCTCACATGATTGAATACCCAACCCTGTTTCTCCCAACATTGCCAAAAAATCCCTTCTAGAATGAGCCAAACTGCGTCCCACGTGCCACTGAAGGAGAGGGGAGCTACACTTTTTAAAGTGCTTTTGCTCCAACTGGCTTCTCCAAAAGAAACTTTGCCCAAAGGAAAACAAATGGAGGAGGATCCTGTAAGAGTGGGGTTTAATCCTTTTTCTAGTGTAAGACTCCCCAAAGCGAGGCAGATAGTGGCAGAGATATGGCGGAAGTGGACAGCCCTTCCTTCCTGCCCCTATACATCAGGGACAACACAGCACTCCAAAGGCACAGACTGCACAACACAGGCACCAGCAGGGATCATCAGCACTTCAGTCATTAATTCCTGGGAACATCAACTTTTAATAAAACTGGAACAGTTTTTAAAGGTTTTGGAAACATTTTGGAGGCCAGAGGAGAATCCATGGCTATTATTTGTGCCTGACCTGTCTCTTGAGGAGGGAAGGAGGGCAGCTGAGGAAAAGCATTAGACCTTTTCAGTCCAGAATGTAAGGTCTCTCAGAAGAGAACCAAGGGGCTGAGAGGTTACAAACACGCATGGCCCAGCTCCTACCTCAACAGGAGTGCTTGCATTAGAAGTCACCACATTATCTCTGCTAAGCTCCCCATAACCATCACCTGCATCAATAAAACTACATGCAGAACAAAAACAGTCTTCAAAACCAAGCAAGTAGAGAAGCGCTCTTGTGAGACCCCACTTGAAGCACTGTGTACACTTCTGGTATCCTCAACATAAGAAGAACATGGAACTGTTGGAGCAAGTCCAGAGGAGGCCATGAGGATGACCAGGGGCTGGAGAACCTTCCACATGAAGACAGGCTGAAAACACTGAATCTGTTCAGCCTGGAGAAGAGAAGCTGTGTGGAGACCTCAGAGCAGCCTTCCACTATCTGAAGAGCTTACAAGGATGCTGGGGAGGGACTCTTCATCAGGGACTGTAGTGATAGGACAAGGGGTAATGGGTTCAAACTGAAACAGGGGAGACTGAGATGAGCTCTTAGGCAGAAGTTCTTCCCTGGGAGGGTGCTGAGGCACTGGCACAGGTTGCCCAGAGAAGCTGTGGCTGCCCCATCCCTGGCAGTGTTCAAGGCCAGGTTGGATGGGGCTTGGAGCAACCTGGTCTAGTGGAAGGTGTCCCTGCCTGTGGCAGCGAGTTGGGACTGGATGAGCTTTAAGGTCCCTTCCAACCCAAACCAGTCTGGGATTCTATGATGAGAGAAGATGAGTCATGGCTCAGTACAGCTCTGCTCCCCAAGTCATAAGAGCAGCACAGAGCGAAGCCACCCTGTTGTGCACACACTGCCCTGCAAGAGGAGATACGAGTCCTTCACCACCACCCTGCCATGCTCTGATCAGCGAGGTCAGCACGAGGCACCTTGTTAGCAAGAGGTTTTCCTGTCAGAAGAAGAAATAAGCTGCCCAGTGGCTAGAAATGTACAGGAGCAGTCCAACTGCATGCACTTGGGAAAGATGATCAGAGGCATCCAAGGCATACAGGCACCAACCCAGGAGAGTACCCTGCCTGGTACAGGCAGAACAGGATCGAGATGAAGTGAGCCATGGTCTGACACAACAAGATTTCTCTCGACACAGGGAATGCCCTCCAGAGCCAGCACAGCCCAACCCACCAGTTCTGCAATCAGGACCAATACCCCACCAAAGCCACAGCACAGGAATCCTCTCCTGTCTAAGAGCGAAATCAGGAAACACTCAGAAAAAACAACCCTTTGCCATATCCATCTGTCAAGGCATCACAAGGGTACACTCACTGCACAGTCACAAGCCTCCAGGCGTGACAGAGCAGGCAGAGCTCTTGGAAGAACAAAAGTCCTAAGTGAGTAATTATCCCTTCATTAATAACACCAGATAGACTGGATTCCTAATGAGGAATGGTCTGACAGCCCTGGCTTGCCTGCTGGTGCAGAGGCAGGACAATGGACTACTTACTTAATGGCTTTAAAACGAAAGGGGACACTTAGATCTGGTATCAGGAAGTTCTTCCCTGTGAGGGTGCTGAGGCACTGGCACAGGCTGCCCAGAGAAGCTGTGGCTGCCCTATCCCTGGCAGTGCTCAAGGCCAGGCTGGATGGGGCCTGGGGCAACCTGGTCTAGCAGAAGGTGTCCCTGCCTGGGGCAGAGGGCTGGAACTGGATGAACTTTAAGGTCTCTTCCAGCCTAAACCAGTCTGGGATTCTATGGTTACTTTACTTTACCTAAGCTCAGGAAGCCAACTCTACCTGATCACTGGCCAGACATTTCTGGTGAGGGTGAAGGAAACATTCCCAGTTCCTGGGTTGAACCAAGGATTAACAGTGCTGCGCTCCGGAGCCAACATCCCAACCTGAGAAATCAAAACAGGCAGGACCAAAACCTCCTCCCACACACACCCAAACCAGAGGCAAGCCCTGTCTCCCAGAAGGGTTAACAGCAACAGCTGTGGAACAAACCAGCACGCTCCTGACAGAGAAAACAAAACATGATGGAGAAACACTGAGGGTGGCAGATGGATGAGAAACATCTATTTTGTAACAGAAGTTGCCTTTGTTTTCTTTTTAGTCATCATCTCTGTAGATGAGAGTGCTAAGAATCACCCCAAAGCTCTAATAAAACACTCCTCTCTATTTTTATATTGACCATATTCCCAAGAAAACAAGTAATCCCTGCACTGTTTTTTCTTCTCTTTTGCCAGAGAAATTAGTGCTCTTTTGGGCATCAAACCTGGGCATTTCATTTGGAATTTTAGCTTACCCCAGTTACCTTTATCAGGGAATTTTAGCTTACCCCAGCTGCCTTTATCAGGGGCCAACTGTGGTCTGAGGGTCTATGCAGCCACGACAAGGCTCCCTTACTTCATCAGGACACATTGAACTCCCTCCACTCTGATTTGCAAGAGATCTGGCTGCACAGTAATGCATTCCCCTTACAAGGAACTGTGTGGAAACAGTGATACTTTGGGCATTCAATCAGGGTCTGCTGCATGCTGCAGCAAACAAGGCAGCTTTGCAGTGCTATGAACTAGATTCCCCTTGGACTGCCTGTGTATTTTGGACCTGCAGCCTGTTAACACTCCATGACAGTGATTGGACATGGTGAGATTCCTCTGGCATATGCTTCAAAATATTCCTAGAGAAAGGATTCTCAAAATGGGAGAGCTGCTCATGCCAATCTCCTGTTCATCAGGATCCTGAGAGCTGTAAAGCCTCAGCGGCGGTTTTACAGCAGCACATTTGAGTGTTCCCACATCCTCATCCCAGAGCTGCGAGGAGGCCTGCGGACATGGCTTGCCAACACTCCTGTGCCTCTCCCGAAAGTAGGTCAATGCAGCATGTCATCTGTCAGGCTGGTTTTGGGAAGATGTGCTCCCTGCTCAGCTATGGCACACACGGAACAGCCTGCCACAGCCCTGGTGTCACCCCTCACCCGGCTGCCAAGTGACAACAGTGAATAAACCCCTCTACGTATGTGAATTAAAAGAGAAATGCTAACCAAAAACAGCCATGGGGAGCCAGAAGTTCCCCCCCTTCAGCCCCCGAGTCCTTTCCCTACCATACTGGGCCAACAAGTAACATGGAGAGGGGCTTTGGACAAAGGCCTGTAGGGACAGGACAAGGGGGAATGGCTTTAACCTGACAGAGGGGAGACTGAGATGAGCTCTTAGGCAGAAGTTCTTCCCTGGGAGGGTGCTGAGGCGCTGGCACAGGTTGCCCAGAGAAGCTGTGGCTGCCCCATCCCTGGCAGTGTTGAAGGCCAGGTTGGACGGGGCTTGGAGCAACCTGGTGTAGCGGAAGGTGTCCCTGCCCGTGGCAGGGGGTTGAAACTGGGTGAGCTTTCAAACCAGTCTGGGATCCTATGATTATAGCAGAAACAGTGACTCAGAAGAGCTTGAGGGTGATGTGAGCCGCGCAGCTCTGCTCCCTGCTGCTCCAGAGCTCAGCAGCAGGACAGGTTTCACAGCAGAGGAGCATCTCCTCATTCCCCCCTGCCCCAGCCCCTGTTCCTGCTTTGCAGGGGAACAGGCAGTTCCTCCACTCACCCAAATTTCCCTGCTTAGGCTAACGCAGGGAAAGTCTGCTGAACCCCAGCAGCTATGTGGCTGGAGATAAATAGTTTTGTTGGGAGGTGTTTTTGTTCCTGATTTTGCTTTGAAGAAATAAATATCTTTTCTCACAACTGAGCCACTTTGGAGTTATCTTTTCCAGTGTGAAAGTAATCCAAAACAGAGGAACATGCACTGACCTCCTGTCTCTCCACTGCTCACAGAGGTAGCAGAGCTGCTCCCGGCCCTGAACAGGCTGTGGGTGACCTGAGGAGCCTCCTCCTCACACAGCCCATAGTTCACTCAGTGGCAGCAGCGCAGGAACACAAGCAGCTATTAAAAAGCATGGAGAACAAAGCTATGTTTGTCAAGGTAAGTGTCTGAGCAGTCTGCCTGCCCTCTTGTTTCAAGAGGTATGATAACAATGGATTTAGCAAAAATCACCTGAGGAGGCAGCCCCTTTGAGGCTCGGCTGGGGACCACACACACTGTGCAGCACCCTGGGGCTCCTGGGATCACTAGACCGAGTTTTCTTCTCCAAAGAAAACCTGGTGTGACATGGGCTGGAGGAAGAGAGCAAACACCGCAGTGCCACCTGCCCTGAGGCTCCCTCCTGGGACCTCCCTCACCCAGGAACGGAGATGGAAGTCGGGCTGGACTCACACCTGCTCAGTTCTGTTTGTGCTTCATGCAGAGGACCTCCCTCCCACACTTATTCCTCCCTCGGTACCAGCCTTCCACAGCAGATACACCTGCCCCTCTCCTATTAGGAGAGGGAAGGAGAGAGCTCTCAGACCATTCTAACCTCAGGACACCATCAAAGCAGCTCGCCTCCATCTCAGGCTAGCATACACACTCCTAATTCCCCATCTCCTGCAAGCAGCAAGAGTTAATAGACTCAACAGACAATCCTCCTAGATCCTCAAGGGCAGGTCCAGTGTTTTCCAAGGTAAGTGTTGAAGTACCACTACTTCAAGAAAAACACCCAAGTTCAATATTCCAAGAAAGACTGTTTCTGTCCCTTGCAGAAAGGCTCACAGATGACAAGCACGTGGACTCCAAACTTAATAAGCACAATAACGGTGCTATGAGCATCCCTCTGCACTAGAGGGATGAGGAGAGCTCTGATCTACAAAGAGCAGGTCTGATTATTTTTTTCCTGAAGTATACATACAAATTTTAAAATATTTAAATCTTCACTCCTTTCAGGGGCAGAATTAACACTCATCTTCTTAAACTCCTTACCCCAACAAGCAGTATATATATATAGTACATACATATATATATGCCAGAACAGAGCAAGATGCAATGCAAAAAAATGCAGAAGACATAATCAGAGCAATTTTGATTTCATTCTTCCTCCTGAATCAATCTTGATTTCCCATTCATGGCAGCCCCTGCTCTCTGAATGACAGCTGTACACAAAGAGGCATCTGTCCTACCTTCAGCCATCAAACGAGCTGTGTCCCTAATCGGCAACGGTGGAGCCAGGCTTAGGAACAGGCAGGATCAGCAGGAAAGTCCTCACTGCAGCACTGCTGCACGAATGAAGAGATCAGCAGATCTGATGAGAACGTAGGAAGTGCTCACACCGGTGCCAGATCCTCACCGAGTTTAGTCAAACGTGCACACGAGCTCTCCTTCCATCTGCTGAGCTTCAGTGAGGCTTGCCTTTTAAAAAGCCTTGAATATTAAGTTGGGCCTGGGTACCCCCATTGAGAAAGCACCCTCAGATGTCAGCAGCAGCCTGTTGCAAATCCTACCGTATTTCCAGCATCAGTCTGGAAGAGACACCACTGAAGATGCACACAAACACAGCCTCGGAAATAATTACTGGATTGGGAGTCAGGGAACATAAGCTTTGGCTTCTGGAATTATCCCTGTGCAAGGAAAGCTTTCGTTTTGCGTAGCAAAAGCCATCTGCAATGCAGATCCTACAGAGGAGGGAGAAAAACAAACCTACACAGAAAGCAAACAGTGGTTTATGTTACCAGATACCCAACACGCTCTGCACCTTCAAATGCTCCCCAGAGCCAGAGCAGATCCGTGTCACCAGGGCAGCAGCCAGCCTGGCTCTGCAGAAATGAACTCGGAGCCACCAAGCGCTATCCAGAGACTAACACGAGTGGCTCATGGCACCCAGAGCCGTGATCTCAGAGATGTCATTAAGCACTATCAGATCCAGAGGCATCTCCAGGATGTGCCATCAGCAAGCTGGCAGCACAGCAGTAAGGCTGCAGAGCACGACCTGCACATGGGGTGCACAGCGCAGGGATAATTACCCACATCTGGGTCTGAGAACTCTGCAGTTCCCTCTCTGGGCTGTAACCTTTTCAGATGCAATGCTCACAGCCCTTATCCAGGGGCAGGGATGGACTCAACTGAGAGCAGCCCTGTGGAGAAGGACTTGGGGGTGTTGGTCAATGAGCAGCTCCCCTTGACCCAGCTTCAGTGAGTGCTTGAGCCCAGAAACTCCTGTGTGCTGGGCTGCATCCCTAGAGCGTGAGCAGCAGTCGAGGGAGGGGACTGTCCCCCTCTCCTGCGCTCTGGGGAGACCCACCCTGCAGACCTGCATCCAGCTCTGGGGCAAGAGCACAAGAGGGACATGGAGCTGTTGGAGCGAGTCCAGAGGAGGCCATGGAGATGCTGCAAGGGCTGGAGCAGCTCTGCTCTGGAGCCAGGCTGAGAGAGCTGGGCTGGTTCAGCCTGGAGAAGAGAAGGCTCCTTAAGGGGAGACCTTAGAGCAGCTCCAGTGCCTAAAGGGGCTACAAGAAAGCTGGAGAGGGGCTTTGGACAAGGGCCTGTAGGGACAGGACAAGGGGGAATGGCTTTAACCTGACAGAGGGGAGACTGAGATGAGCTCTTAGGCAGAAGTTCTTCCCTGGGAGGGTGCTGAAGCACCGGCACAGGTTGCCCAGAGAAGCTGTGGCTGCCCCATCCCTGGCAGTGTTCAAGGCCAGGTTGGATGGAGCTTGGAGCAACCTGGTCTAGTGGAAGGTGTCCCCACCTATGGCAGGGGGTTGGAACTGCGTGAGCTTTAAAGTTCCTTCCTACACAAACCAGTCTGGAATTCTGTGAAATTCCCAGATTAACATTCAGCTACCAGGAGCACACCAAACACTTCAGCATATGAAACGCCAGCTGAGGAAACTGCAGCCTCTGTTCCAAGTATACACCCATTGAAATCTTCCCCTGGCTGCTCTTAGGAACCGAGGGATGAAGCCTCAGAGAGACTCTGATTGAGTCGAGCTCACACTGCTGCCAGCTCCTGACCACCATCCAGCCCTTTCTGTGCTGTTCAACACCCTGCCCTGCCTTGCTCCATGCTTCTCTCTTCAGCCTGTCGTTTGGAAACCTCTCAAAAGCCTTTGGTGTGCTGAACACACTCCTCCCGCTCAATGCCTCTGATTCAGCCCCACGGGGGGATCTCCACTGAGCTGCAACTCATGTGTTCAGCACGGAATTAACTCCTGACCCAGCTCCCCCAAGGCTGGCACTGCCAGGGCTCTCCCCAGTCTGGCCACCCTGCTGGCTCCTGCATTCCCTGCAAATAGGAACTCCGTGATAGGCTCCAGGTTTGGGTGTTGGCTCCGGAGCTGGATTTTCCATCTTCCCCAATCCAAAGAGCTTTTAGTTGAAGCATTTGAAAAAACACATTTGACTATTTCCATCCGCAGGCCCTGCCCTGAGCTCATGACCACATCTATTTCTCAGTGGATGCACTGTTTGCTCCCGATGCACAAAGGCCCCTTTGTTCTGGGATCAGAAGCCAAGGCAGGCGGGATGGATGAGGCCAGGAGCTCCAGGAATGCACCTTCCCCTGCCTGCACAGTGGCTATTTGAACTGAACCCAACAGCGATCCCCCACGTGCAGGCAGTGCCTGCACAGAGCCCATACCCAGCGGGCTTTTCTTGGGATGACGGATGTTACAGCTGTTTCAGCTCAGAGCACGTGCAGAAATCAAACAACTTGTTCAGTGCTGCTTTAGAGTTCAAGGAAGAGCACTGCTCTGCTAAACAGGAAATATTAAATATGGCCTGCTGGATGCCTCTGTACAAAAATCAGGTGTCGGAAGCTGAAAAGGTTTCTAAATACCTCGTCAGAGAAAGGAACCTGCTGTGAGCACAACCCTTGTCTGTTTGCATCCAGCTGTGGCTGACACTACCTGTGCTTGGTGTCACCAACTCACCCCCTCTAGCAGTTCCTGCATCCACCATGCAGCAAAACAGAGCTGCTCTTCGGCCTTTGGCTTCAAATCACAGACACCATCTCGCTCCCCCCTGTGCCAAGGTCAGCTCCTGCAATTCAAAGAGACCTCACTCCTGGTCTGAGCTTTCCTGGGGGCTTGACTACAGTCTCTCATACCTGTTTCTCACAGAGATACCCCATGAACTATAGCTTCTAAGCATGATGAATACAGCATTAACACTGGCTCCCTTCCCATTTCTTTTCCCCTGTAGATTAGAAGATGTCCCATTCGATCTCCCTGAGGGTGCACCAGGGTTTCTTCTGGCTGTGGATTCCCCAGGCATTACACACTTTATCTGGCTTCTTTCAGCATGCTCTGTAACATACCCTGCTCCTTCAAATGAGTATCATGCTGCCACTACATTATCAGCTTCTCCAGTTTTACAATACAAAGCCATAAAAGTCCACTTACCAGAGTTATTTATCATCCCTGACTTGCTGCCAATGTTTGTTCCACTTTGCTTTGCTATTTACAAGCTGCAGAACTGGACAGTCATCCAGCCACCATTCGCACAAACTTTAAAAGCTCCATGGAGAGGGGGAGGACAAGGGTGTCACAGCAGCCCAGGAGCAGGAAGGGCTGGGACACAGCAGGCTGTGAGGAGCTGAGACCTCTCCGGCGAGACTCCCCCTGCAGACCTGCATCCAGCTCTGGGGCAAGAGCACGAGAGGGATGTGGAGCTGTTGGAGCGAGTCCAGAGGAGGCCACGGAGATGCTGCAAGGGCTGGAGCAGCTCTGCTCTGGAGCCAGGCTGAGAGAGCTGGGCTGGTTCAGCCTGGAGAAGAGAAGGCTCCTTAAGGGGAGACCTTAGAGCAGCTCCCGTGCCTAAAGGGGCTACAAGAAAGCTGAAGAGGGGCTTTGGACAAGGGCCTGTAGGGACAGGACAAGGGGGAATGGCTTCAACCTGACAGAGAGGAGACTGAGATGCCTCCTCATGCCTGGGCATCCCCCTATGGTCCCCATGCCAGCCTGCTTGCACCTGAGAACTAAGCCCAACTGCCCGAGAGCCATGGGCTCAGCATCTCCTGCAGACGGGAGGCCTCTCCAGAGCACTCCAATGTCAATCACATATACATGCAGTCACCACTGACACATATATGAGGACCACATTTTCCTATTGAGTCTTCTCTTTGGGAAGGGTAGAAGGTAAGGCAGCAACAGGTGGCTAAAGACTCTCATTAAAGCCTCAAATACAGCTTCTGCAGCATGCAAGTCACTCTGTCCTTTCCCTGCCATGGTCAACATTACCTGGCCAGAAAAAGATTACAAAGAGATCAGAACTGTTTCATGGCAGTGGAGAGGTGGCATCATGGCTTTCAGTGGTTAAATGAGTGGCTAAATGGTGCTTTGCTCTGCACTGAAGTTCAGGAGTCCTAGATCAGCATGTTCCTCAGGCAGCGGAAGCACATCTCAAACAGTGGCACAGGAATAAGACTGAGGAGCTCAGTGTCTTCCCTGGACCTATAGGCCAACTGAACATGAAAGCAGTCGTAAGCAAAGCAGCTGACTGTGCAAGTTTTGTAGGCCAACTGAAGGTGCAATAATTGCACCTTCAGTTGGTCAAGCTAGACCAGGGCTCGAGTAAAATCACAGCTACTGCTATCCCATGGGGAGCCTCCAAGAGAGCAAGAAGTGGGAAAGAAAAGTGGAGCATCTTCAGAAATAAACGCTTACCTACATTAACACAGACTCTGCAAGGCACAAGCTCACACCAGGTCCCACTTCAGTGACTGACCAACAGAATACCAGACTGAACAGCAGAATACCAGGAAATGCAAGAGAACTATCTCTGGCCAAAAATAGGCTCAGCTAACTAACAAAACCTTGTTAAAAGGGGCAGCCAGCAGGAAGCATAACCTTTCTTCACAAAATGATGGTCAATACTGACTGTCTCAACAGCAGCAGCCGATCCTCAAGATCACTTCAACATGAGCAACTGCTCAGCTGGTGAGACTCAAAAAAACTCTTTGTCCCTTACCCCGGTTCTCTTTTCTAATGCTTTAATGCTGTGCAGTGTTAGAGAGCTCTGCCTTCCTTAACCACTGTAATAAATACATATCAATCTCTTTCAAGTTTAATAAATAGGGAGACTAAAAGCTTTGTCTGGATCCGTTTTTTCCATTCAATTAATACAACACAATACCAGAGCAATCAATTATTGAAGAGAAACACAAGCCAGGGCTTTCACAAGCACACTACTCTAGTAGCAATTTATTACAAATTAATAGCATGATGCAATTCCTCCTGCATCAGGAGAGCGGGGAATCAGCTGCACTGTCAAGCTACACTAGCCACAAAGACTTTGGAGATGCCATTCACTCCAGGGAATGAGTGCCAACACTCC
Organism: Ara ararauna; assembly: GCA_028858755.1. Classification (NCBI taxonomy): domain Eukaryota; kingdom Metazoa; phylum Chordata; class Aves; order Psittaciformes; family Psittacidae; genus Ara; species Ara ararauna. The sequence continues at coordinate 18,847,297 of CM054380.1, read as the reverse complement.
ATTCCTGAGCACAAATAAGCTGGAGGTGGGAGCAGGGAGCAAGAGGGGTGGACAACTGACAGACAAACCGGAGTCACTTCTACTTTGAGGGGTTTCTGCCCATGAAACAACATGGTTTGTAAAGGAATAATCGGTTTTTGCCCATCTTTCAGATGTGTCAGAACTCAAAAGCGTGCTCAGTGTGCAGGGCTGGCTACATGGCGCATGTTCACCACTGCTTGAAAGCGATGCCAAAGTTGAAGACAAGCAGAATTTACCAATATGTAAGTATGACAATTCATATTTGCACGTTTAAAACAACACCTGCTCACCAGGAGGCTTCCAATGTTTTGCACACCCTGCCCTTACCAACAGGCTTCCCCTAAAATGACCTTCTAAGACTCATATTAGAGATAAACCCCACAATGAAAAAACATCTTTGCTTCCGCAAAACAGTCCAAACACCAACCAGCCAGAAAGATACTTCACATTTCAACAAACTATTGCTCTGGAAGTGCCCACAACAATAACCTCAAGAGCCACATGTGAATTGCCACAGGCGTGTTTAAAGATGACCGGCCAGTCAGTGAGTTCGAAGCTCTTGTTGAACGTGCTTCTTGCTAGAAATCATCTGAGCACACTGGTCCTCCAAATGGATGAAGGCAAATGCATTAGTCCTTAGCATTGGGAAGATGCTACATTGCAGCAGACAGACTGACATCTCCAGCAGCATGCCAGCCAAGCAAGCAACATCCCCCCCTCCCTCCCCCAAAACCACAGGGGACAGCAGACACCAAACCAAAATGGATCTTCCCTTGACGGCTTTCCCTGTTTCCAATAGACATTTAGGAAGAAACTTCCCTGATAAACAGGAAAACACACTGCCACCATCACTGTTTTCAACGCTACCAGCAAACACACCCAACCTCTGCCCCTGCCCCTCTGTCCAGCACAGAGGAGTGACTTTCAGGACACCAAACCCAGCTTGCTTTCACCAAGTGACCTCTCAGCTCCATTACCACATGGTGTGAAATGTGGTGCTCTCCTGCCCTCACCCGCAGCACAGCAGCAAACTCACCTCCATTTCTGATCGCTTGGATCCCCCGATGGAAATCTTCGAAGCTGATGACTCCAAGTCCGCTCGGATCAAGGTACTTTGTTAGGTCCTTTACCTGCAACCACAAAAGTAACATTATCCACAGAGCCCTTTGGGGAAATAGCATCTTCCATCACAGCAACACCTTGTAACCCATTTTTCCTCCTCCCAGGGAAAAGACTTGGGACTGAATTTCTTAAGCTGACACCAAACTGTAGCTGTTCCTGCCGGGAACATCAATAATCACTACAAAGGGTTAATCAGGACTTGGCTGGAGCTGAAAATATCGCTTAATCTTGAAACTTAGGTTAGGGCACTATTTCTTGCAACGTGGTCCTGCTCTGCCAGGGATTTGTTTATCTTTTTGTTTTTAAGAGGTCCTATCTTAATTGGGAAAACTCAGAATTAGGCTGCCCAGTAGGAGGGCCCTGTTAAGAGGATTCAGTGATAATGAACTGCTCCACGTTACAAATTCAGGCCTTCTAATTGAAACATTTTCACAATTAGACAATGCCCAAGGGGGATGGAATCGTGTCAGCAGGATTAGGATGCAGTGCTGGAGCGGGCACGCACATGGAGAAAGGGCCACTCACAAGATCTGGACCTGGCAAGGACGATCTGGGCTCTTCAAATGGAACAAGCTATAGCTTGCGGGCAAAACCGTGGTCATTCCTCATGGCCCAAAGTCTTCAAACAAACGTATCTGGTTCTTTTCTTCCAGGCTGCCGCGAGCAGAAAGCCCTTTACACTGCTGCTGTTTCTCAAGCTGAGACAATCAGACATTTTTCCCTGCTTTTAAAAAATGCAACCTTCCTTTTAAGGGATATTGAGGCACATTTGTCTATTTGACAGCCACATCGTGCAGCTGAGAAACAAACCCAGGAGGGAGCGTGTGCAAGAGACGAAAGAAGGAATTTCACAATCAGCTCCACAATCAGCTCTGTACTCGAAAGCTGCCTGCACCCTGCCCAACACAGGGACTGCTCCTGCTCCTCCGGAGCTGATGCACAGGAGGAAGTCTGCAGGCAATCTGCAGTGAGGGATTTGTTCAGCTCTCATGAGCACAACCTTCTGCTGCCTTTTGTCTCACTTGGATGATGTCTCAGTTTTGGTTTGTTCTTGGGGGAAAAAGCTGGTGAATCACCAAACTTCTTCCAGGGAAGGAAACCTCACATCTACAAGGGACTTAACATCGGAAGGTGTGGAGGACGACCAAGCCCAGGCATGGGGCTCAGAGCTGCCTGACTCATTGTGCACACCAGCAGGAGGGTTGGTTCGCTTTCTGTTTGGGTTTATTTTCCTAAACCCAGGTATGTGTTTATGCAGGAAACTCACATTCACAGCATGCTCAGAGCCATTCACCTGCGTGTCCATGGGGCTTCCAGCATGTTTGGGGGAGATAGGAGGTGCCTTTGCTTCAGACATCCCACTTCCCTGCAGCAGCAGTGAGTTTGCTGCCAGCAAGGAGGAAACCACGGCCCTGAGACCATAAAAACTCAACTAAGCCTCTACAGGGTTGCCATGAGAGAATCCCCAAGGCCCACCACAACACAGGCTTACCTGCCTGCCAGGTTACTCCATCATGAACGGGGAGAAGACAACACACAAGCACCTCTCCCACTTTTCTGGGGCACTTTTTGGTAGACAGGTAACAAAACTGCTGAACGCACACAGGAGGTATCAACTGGGATGAGTCAGGCTTCTTCTATGTTAAACAAAGGTATTTCAGACTAATAAAACAACTCCGAGCGTGTCACTTCCAGTTCGTGCATCTGGCAGCTTCTTTTGAGTTCAAAAGCTGCAGCTTAATTTGTTATCTTTGTATATAGATAACAGAAATGCAAGTGACATTTAATCAGCCTATCAGTGATTACCATAACACTCCAGTTTCTGCAACGATCCAGCCACAGTGACACATAGGACATGCCAGGCAGAGCTGCTTCCAGTGCTAGCAGCTTCTCAGGGACAAGCTGGATTTCAAGCCCTTGCGTCAATCAATACCCTAGCAGAGCACCACTCCCGCACCAGTGCTTGTGCAAAAGAGACGGAGCAGCCACACAGGTATTTTGCTTATGCAAAAGAGCCACCATGTACTCAGATTGAGCTGTGGGCAGGGGGAAATGAGGGTTCTTAAAACTTCACAACCCTGACATTACAGATGCAAACAATAAGCCACTGGGAAGCTCAATCCCATGGTAGTATATCTGTGCTGATCCAAACCTGCCTGCATTTGCTGTGCAGGCTTAAAAAGAACGCCAATCAGCCTCTGCTTTCCCAGGACAGCTTCTCATAGGGGCTGGGAGGACCAGGCAGGCAACTGCTGGTGTTAATCACGGAATCACAGACTGGTTTGGGCTAGACACAACCTTAAAGCTCATCCAGTTCCAACACCCTGCCACAGGCAGGGACACCTTGCTCCAAGCCCTGTCCACCCTGGCCTTGAACATTGCCAGGGATGGGGCAGCCACAGCTTCTCTGGGCATCCTGTGCCGATGTCTCAGATTTTAATGATGTTCCATGCTCCCTCTCCTGCCCTCACCCTTTGTGAAGAAGGCCAGAACTGTACATGCTATTCAAGACACATCAAGATCGTGAACAATGCCAAACAGAGGGCCTGGGTGTTACTGAAACTCACTGTCTTGTTCACAGCGAGCTGTCATGGCACTGAGCCATCCACACTGGAGCAGTCCCCACCAGCCCCAGCATCTCAGCCCTGGGTTGTAACTGTCAGTTCTCCCCATTTATTCACGTTGATGATAAACAGACCACTTTATTAGGACAGTTGGGAAAAAACCCAAGCACTGCGGCTCAAACTGCTTTAGATTAGCAAATCTTAGCAGCTCTGAAGTCATGGATTTGTTGGGTTTAGCTGAAGGCTAATCTGCCAGAATGGAGCAGCTAGCACCACACTACTATTAGCACAGAAGCAAAAGTTAATATCCTACCAAACTGCAACATTAAGGTAAAAACAAGCAGATACAAGCCACAGTCACAGGGAGGCTCCTGCTTCTGGCCAGCAAGAAATATTCAAAATAAACATTTCATTTATGTGTGTGTTTGTAGCTGGTTACAAACTCTATTTATGTGCTCAAAACTGGTTACAAACTCTTCGTGAAGAAAGGGCATCTAGAAATAGGAGTCAAAGAGGATGCTGTGACTTAAACAGCCAATTTAAATCCTGGTGGAAAGCAAGAGGTTAAAACTACCTGAAGTTACTCTACCTTAGGCTGGACAAAGACACAAGCCTGCAGAAGCAAGACTGGCGGTGAGGTGCTCACCCTGGTGCTGGGGATGAGGCACAGAATGAGCTCCTGCCATTGGTCCGTGAGGGATTTCTCCTGCTGACGGACACAGAAAGGGAAGCAGACTGGGGAGGAAGAGGGAGGTCATCTGGCTTCTCAGCAGCAGAGCGGGAACTGCTCATTGCACCAACCACATTACCAGGTCTTCTTCAGTATCGAACAGCTCTGCACACCAGCAGGGCGCTTCGCCTCCCAAACCCAGCAAGATCTGCTGTCAGCCACCACCCACCTCCCACCACCTCCTCTGACCAAGCCGCCTCCACACGGTGCTGCTGTGCCGGCTGCCAAGGCTCCTCACCACGTGGGGCACAAAGAGCTTCCCTGCTTCGACGCAGTGCAATCACCTCACCAAGAGATCTCAAGCTTCAGCGAAGGCAAAGGCAACTCCAAAAATCAGATGAACACAAAGGCTTGGCAGCCACTCCATGAAAGCTTCCTAGGGACTGAGGGACTCCCCAGCTGCACACAGCCCTGCTAGGCAGGCGGGAGGAAAAGGAAGCTCCAGGCCTTTTCTCTGTTCTTATGGATGCTCCATGTCTCTAGCAAGCAGCATACGGATTCAACAGAACAAGATATCCCCTGTGCCTGTATTAAGTGCTGTTGGCTGGCCAGCTAACACCTCATGTAACCCCTGAGCCTGCCAGAAGTTCTCCTTCATGTTCTGGCAGAGCCTGGGCTGAATCAGCTTCCAGAAAGAAATACTTCTGAGGGATAAAATGAGGACGGGAGATTTCCAGTGGTCACAGCAGTCAGGCACCCATAAGGAAAAGCCAGCTGAGCTCGGCTCCTACAGTCCTATGGTATCTCACACAGATGATGCTTCCAGCCTAGCAATGACCAGGGCCACATACTGCCCTCCACACAAGCTACTTATTTGATGAAGATAATGTCAGCATTTCAGCACTGCTTTGCTCTACGTGCACTCTGGAAGCAAATCCAAGGGAGACAAAAAGGAGGAATCAATACTGACAACATATTCCTGATAAATATCCCCAAACACTCAAGGCAGGCAGCAAGATCCCACTGTAACCAGTGCACCTGCAGTCTCACACATGCTGCAGTAAGCAAAGACAGATGCTTCTGCCTTGAAGTTGGACCCTCCTTCCCCTGGAAAAGGTTTGACATGTATTCAGTATTCAGAGTAATAGGATAAGGACCAAGGTAAGTCATGGGAAAACAAGCCAGGGCGAAGAACCGGTCTGCTTAACATATGACTTACACTCTCAGGCCCCCAAAGGAACCCACCACATGGATTATGTGCAAGAAGAACCCAGGGAGCTGTTTGAAAGACACAAATAGACCTGTCCAGGTAAGGCACACCTTGCCAGACACTCACCTGGGGTCTGGCTCAACTGGGCACCACGCTTCGTGTGTTATGGCCACTTGAGCAACCAACAGGGACAGACCAGCCCAGCCAGGAAAAACCTTGCAAAGCCAATAAGACCAGTCCAGATGCTACCTGGGTGACACAGCATGCTCGTTGCTGGCTGGGCCTTGATTTTAGTCCAAACCATCAGATGAATCGTAAACACAACCACCAGAAAATGACCTTCCCAGGTTGAACTTGCTGACCTGACGGCAGCAGCCTGTGCTGGCTGGGGACTGATGCTAGAAGCTACCTATAAGCACCTCAAAACACAACTGCATATCACTTATTAAAACCTGTTTCTACAGGAAGGCTAAGGTTTGGCCTAAAGAGTAAACACTGAGACACTCAAACCAGAGCTTTGAAAGCAACTGTTCAGCGTTCCAGCAATGAGGTTGTGGTGGGCAGAGAAAACATGTGGTTTCACATGTACATCCTTGAGCCCCTGGCACCTACACAGCTCCCCCTTGAAAACCCACGCCAGGTCCATGAGCTTCTTGCCCCCACCTCTTCCCAAACTATTTATCAATATAAGTTTCTCTCTCCTGAATGGAATATTACAGGAGACTGACAGGATTAAGGACCTTACCCTTGTCTCTTCCCCTCCAGAAGGAATGGGAGCTTTCGTGGTCAAGTATAAACGTAGAGCAATGCAGGACCAGGCAAGAAAGCAGGGTCCACGCTCAAGCTGCAGCTTCAGCTTTTGAAGGTCCAGTTTTCACCTTTGAGGAAAGTCTATGGAGCGATAGCTGCTACCCCTCTAATAGGCAAGGACCGTGGGGATGACACACAGAGGGAAGAGAATAACTACCCCTTTTCACCATCGCCATTGTCAGGCCAGGAAGGTTTCCAAAACACTGATGGAGCTGTTTAATCAGCTTTGCATGACCAAGCACAGCGCACACAGACATGGTTCCCACATCTGGATGTCTGGCTCGGACATGGGCTCTGAAGTAGAACAAACAAAAAAGAAAACTTTGTTTTCCCTCTAAAGCTGAGCTTTTTCTATCAGCCCCTGGTTATTTCCTCCAGCGCTCCCCTTTGCTGCCTGCATGCTCTGCTGCTTGGATCTCTGCCGGCCTCGGTGCAAGGCTCCACCCTACCTTAAACGCGCCCCAAGCCAGCCATTATCTTCTGTTTGGCCTTAAAAAAGGCTGCTCAAACCACCCCTTGGCTTGTAGCAGGTTTACAAGGGCCTGTTTGCAGACAGCCTATTGTGTCCAGCAGTCCAGGTTTGCCTACTTCGTGCTGCCACTAAGAAGGGTCTTGCAAGCAAAACAGAGGATCAAAACCCTCCTAAAATCCAGTGGGTGCTGGATTTTTAAACATAGGAAAGTCATTCACACTGAATAACCAGGTCCAGACCAATTCTGGGTGTACAGGGTCAACAAACCCTGCTTGACTGCAACAGAACATGACAATCCACGCATCTCTCGCATGACTTTGACTATGCAATTCGGTCTGCAAGAAGCTCAGATCTGCTCTTAGCATCTTTTATCTCTGGGGGGAGAATAATATCATAAGTCACACATCCCTGAACTGAAATGAAGAGAAAGCCAAATGCCACATTGTCGTAACAGCCAACTAAAGGGGATTTTTAGCTAGCAATACAGAGTGCAGGAGAGGGCTCACACCAGATGCTCTTCTCTTTATGTTGAGACAGATCTTTGGCCTGAAGTGGATACTGGAATTGAAGAGAGCCAGCACACGCAATGTGAAAACCTCTCACGGTTATTATGCAAAGATGGGTGGATGCAGCATCTCTACCTTCTGTGCTTGACTGAAGGGTATGAGCCAATGTACTCATTTGTTTGTAAAAACCCACTTTGTCTCTCAAGGGCTAAACCCCTTCAAGGGTTTTTCCCTTCAAGGAAAAAATGAATTTAAATGCTAATTACAAAAGCCAGAATCTTTGTATTTTTTAATCTTTGGGAAATGTGCAAACGTGCGGGAACTGCTGAACCTTCTGCAGCTAAAAATTCCGGAGCAGCATGCAACTTCCCAAAGACACAGCAGTCCCTATACAGCCATTCCCTTTAGGTCATGCAGTCGCTCAATCAATGGGTTGCAATGTGATCAGCTGAAACGAATTGATCCCTGTTAATGCAGCATTTGTATGGGGTAAGACCACGTCTATCCCCCCGCTTCATCAGCATAAACAAGCAGGCCAAGCGGAAGGCTGAGAACTTGGGACTGCAGTGGCTCCAGCAATATTTATAGAAACCGGCTCCGTAATTCCTTAAAGGATCTGGCACTCCAGAAAGCAGGAAGAACCTCAGAGCAGGTTTCTGTTCTTCTGCAATTACACCTCATTAACTAACCTTTGAAATACCCTCAAGGGGCAGATCTCATTACAGGCAGAAGCAGTGGGCAATTGTGAGTAAGCAGTGCAAGAGCCACGTTATTTACTGCACAAGTGGCAGCACTTATCCAGGGCTGCTGTGAGTCTTTCTGAGCCTTTTCTGAGCTCTCTGACCTCCAGGAGATCAGCAGCAGACTGTGTCTGGCCAAGTCTCTGTTTAAAGGGCCACCATAAGCAACACCCCAAGAAGATGCTTTCTGCAACGTCCCTCCCTAATCTTGCACAGACATCAGTTCACCTCTCCTTATTGTTACTTCAGTCCCAGAGGCTTTGAGCACTGCAGGGCTTTCCGCTATCAGTCTAGCGCCTGAAACAAAAACTTGAAACATTTCTCTGAGGAGACAAAGAGAAAGATCCAGCCTGGTTTATTCTCATCTTTTTCTGCTACAGAAGAAATAATCAAACGACTGTTTAAGGCAAAAGGGGGAATAAAACTCCACCAGCCTGCAAGTATTTTAAGAACTGGAATAGCAGAGGGATCACCTACAAACCAAGGGAGACAAGGCCCAGCAGCTCAATCATTTCCTTTGGTCACTTTGATCATTTCCAGTTCAAAACAAGCTCCCCTTCTTCCCTACCTGCCCAGGAAGAGGATATTCTCACCCTTCAACACATCCCCCTGCCTGCCAAATCCTCCTCCCTCCTGTTTATCCAGGAGAAAGCCACTCAGCACACCATCAACCTCTGATGTACGTCACCTACTCAGGCAGTTTCTACACCAGTCTCACACCCAGGTGACTTCAGCCCTGAACCACGCGTCACACTGCCGCTCGCCAGCCTGTCCCGGGGTCAGCAGGCTCCTTCTGCAGGCACAGGAAATACCAGAGCAGAGATGAGGATACATAACGATCAGGAGAGAATTCTCCCCCCAGCAAACGATCACTTTCCCACTGTGGAAAGGGAAGGAAGAGGTCCCATGTCAATTGTGAGCCCCATGCTGATACAGAGGAGCAAATCTGCTTTGCTCCCTCCCAAAGCCACTGCCTGAGCACCACATGCATCAGGAGCAAAGGAAAAGGCTTTCCTTTAAACACTCAATATTCAACAGGAAGAAGAAAAAGAAGCCAGAATATGTTTTAAAGAGCTGGCAGCCAAAAAAGCCTGAGGACGCATATCCTTCCTGCCCAGCCCCACAAGAAACCAGAACAAATCACTGCAGCCAGCCAGGCCCTCAGTGCACAGCATGGGGCCAAACTGCAGGAGATCTTCACCATCCCAAATCCCTCACTCAGCAGTTTTGGGTTTTTTACCTGCTGGTGGAAATTCCTCTGGTCTGAATCACATAACAGACCTGAGTACAGGACCTTTTGGAGTAACCCTACCAGCTCCAACGCTTGTCTGCAGTCAGCATCATACCTCTACGCTCACCACAGCATCAGGAGCTTTGTCACATTTTCAAGCATGTCCTCCAAGATCAAGTATGGCTATTTCCAAAACATCCATCTACTGTTGTCTCTGAAGCATAAAAACGTGTTTAAAGAAACACCTTCAAGGATGGTTTGGAAACATTAAGAGGAATGTGAGTTACACTGAAATTGTTTTATCCAGGTCTAATTGTGTTTGTCTCAACTGCTCCAGATTTCCTGTTGCTACCTAAGTGCTCAAAGGCTTCAGCTGCAACACTCTACTACAGACATATTCATTTGCTTAGTGAAACTTGAAAAGTGCTCTTCCTCCACCCTCCAGAACATGACAAGCTTTGTTTCTAGTTTTCGTTCTTCTAATGACATGGGAAACCTGTTCTCATCCTTCCAAACACAAACCCCAGAGGCAGGAGACTGGGTTGAGAGGAAAGACTTACTTAGTGCTCAGTTACTTCTTACATAAGGCACATGCATTGATGTAGGCTGGAGCCATCCCTGGGAGAAGAGCCAGGCACCACAACGGGGCAGAAAACCTGTGTAGAATTTAAGGGCTGATCTGACCAGACAAAAAGCAACTCCACAGAACACACCAGGAGGTCACAGGCTGAGGATCAGTGTTTTAAGATGCTGAGCATTGTGCAGCCCCACCATGACGATGTTAATGCTCCTCCAGTGCCCGCCACGTGCCCAGCACCATCAGCTCCTCCAAGCAGAGGAGCAGCAAGAGGTCTGGATGCTGCTCCCCATGCTCCACCATGTCTTTGCAGGTCTCTGCTGGTCTGGCAGCCAAGTCACCCTTCACCAGGTACCTGCCTCCATGCTCCAGGTTTCCAGTCCTACCTCTGCTACTGGCATCCGTCCTTCATTCGCTACACCCCTGACAAGGCACCACCAGGGGATGGATGCTCCACAGAGCCAGAGGAGGTGCAGCACAACATCCAAGAGTCAGTTCCCTATTGCACACAAAGGTCTCCAGCACCCTCCTGATGCACACCAAGGTCTCCAGCATCTCCCTTGGACCTTTCAGGGCAAGCAGCCTCCCACAAGCTTTGCTTCTGCTCTCTGCATCCTTCTGCTGCGCTCCCACCAGCACAGTAGCCCCACAGCTCCAAGCGGTCAGGGCAGGATTAGCTGGTTGCTGCATCCATTTAAATTCTACAAGGATATCCAGACATTTTTTCAATACATAATCTCCTCACACAGTGGGATGGGTAAAGACCTGCCACTGCCCTGGAAGAAAATAAGGAATATGGCCATGCAGAAGGGAGAGAACAGATGCCTCCGGAGCCAAAGGTGGCGGCAGAAGCCACCAAGTCCTGATCAGGTTTTAAAGTCAAGGCAGAGCTGAATATTACTCCCCCATCAGAAGAGTCTCCCTTTTGGCACAGCTACACTCTTCCGGAGCAGCCCGCGGCTCCAGGAGCAGCCCCTCATCCTGTGCCATGCTCAGCACTGCAGAGCAGCCATGTGGATCCTGGTCCGGCGCTGTGCCCTGCCCTTGACCGCTTCTGTTAGCTAAAACCTGATGGTTTGGGCTCCTTTTACCCCTGAACACTTTGCTCGGGCCCCGGTTCCTACTGGACTCTGACACATGGATTTGCCACAGGGCTGTCGGCAGTCAGCTCTGCTGAGTCATGCCAGATGATGCAGCTCCCAGCACCAGGTCCTCTCCCTCTGGATTTACTCCTTCTTGGGAGAGAAGAGTAAGCAGCAACAGCCTGTCAGTCTGCAAGCTGAAACCCTCTTCCAGTAGCAGTGACTCAAACCCATTGTAACACTGCTGGTATTTGACCAAGGGATGTTGAAGCAGAGGAACAGGAGCTCTTTTTTCTGACAACCTACAATGCATTACTAAAAACCAATGAATCAGGAGCCTAGCAGGCTGCTTACAGCATAACCCAACAGAGGGATGTTCAGCCTGCAACGCCTGGCCACCAGCTGTAACACGGGCGGCAGTGCTGCTCTTCCCATAGAACACCATGGGGCATCACCAGGGCTGTCACCCACTGGACCTCCGTGGCTTCTGCAGCGCTGGGGATACACCAGAGCCAGGACCCACACAGGCAATGGCAGAATTGGTGTCTTTTAAGCAAGCACTCACATCGGCATGTAATACCACTGCCAAGATTGCTTGCTTCGGCTTAATTAGGCATCAAATAAGGTAACACTCGGTGAGCAAATTCAGCAGCTCGGTGTCACTGGTGCTTCCTTCTACTAAAAAGGGTTTTGCTGTTACAATACGAGGAGCTGGCCAGGCAGAAACAGTGCTTGGAGCATGCCAAGCACCACGCAGCCTCCAGGCATTTCTCTGCTTTCAGACTTGTTTTGTCCCCAGAGAGGCAAGAGTACCTGATCAAAACTAGGGCTAAACAGGAAGCAGGATGTTCTCAGTGACACAGCAGCAGCAGTGAAGCCTATTCCAGACCCACAGCTCAACAGGACTCTCACCTCCATTGAGGAAAACCCCAGCCCCAAAACCACAACAGCGGTGCAGGTCTCCAGTAGAGACTCTACAGAGAAGGAGAAACCTTATAATGAATTAAAGTTTGGAAATAAGAGATGATTTGTCCAACTTGGAGCAGCATAGAAAGCCCAAGCTGGCATTTCCACTGCCCCATTACATCTTAAGGGATATTCCTTGGGTTCCCAAACCAAGGTTCATGTCAGGCACCACTGATATTAGTTGTCACCTACCCTACTCGTATGGAAGATGAGCTCCCTTTGAGCATGTGGGTACCTTCCTGCTATCAAGCAGAAGCACACAAAGATATTAAGAAGCTATTAAGTGATCTTTCAGCTTTACAAAACCCATGATGTCTCTCCCACTGTGCCTGATGGAATTCCTATCTCCACTGGGAAGCCTCAGACCTGGACCTCCAGCTCAGCAGCAGCAGGGGCAAGCACCAGCCTTCAGCATCATGCCACTCGTGCTTTACCGTCATCACGCAACCTAGCCACGCATGGACCTGCCTCTACCTGCATCACGCACTGGCCAGTGCGGCCACTGCCACCAGCAGCACTACAGCATGGCTCGGCACTGACCTCCTCCAGGCAGAAGCATCCTGTTAAAGATCAGTTTGAGAGGGGAATGAAAGATGCAGTGCTTTTATGGTGGACAATGAAGGCTTTGGGGGGTCTGCTGGACTTGAAGCACCACAGCAGTACAACTGTCTTGCAGACTTGGTTTGGCTGGTTAAGTGAGCAGCTGTAATGCAGATGTCCCCAAAAAGCACCATCAGGAGAACACCAGGAGAACAGCTCCAGGCAGCTTAGCACAGCACTGGGAGCACACACTGCAGTTCAAGAGGAGATAAAAATGCTTTTGGCAAGTGGGAGCCATGCAAAAGTCACTGGAACTACAGAACGCACAATTCCTCAAGGACATAGGCACATTTCACAATGTGAACACAGTAGCAAGACCTCAAATCGCTACCTAATCCTACTCATCTCGGGAACACACCTTCCTGCCAGCTCATGGTCAGACCTGATGAGTCAGATGGCACTTTAAGCTTCAAGCTGTTGGAGTTCACTTTCTGCCATGGCCTTACCAGCACCGTGCTCCCCAACCACAGCACACCAGATACAATGAACCACCAGTGAAGCTCTGCTGCTGCTATGGAGAAGCTCACCAGAACCAGCCTGGTAGCATTTTAGTTGCATTCTCCATGGGCGCCCAAGTTTTGCAAACAAGAAGAGGGAAAGGCTGGCATTGCCCACTCCAAGCTCACATGGAGGAACCAGTCACAGAATCCCAGACTGGTTTGGGTTGGAAGAGACCATAAAGCTCATCCAGTTCCAACCCCCTGCCATGGGCAGGGACGCTTTCCACTAGACTGGGCTGCTCCAAGCCTCATCCAACCTGGCCTTGAACACTGCCAGGGATGAAGCCGCCACATTCAAGGACTAGGAAGGCTACCCTATGAGGGAGGGCTGAGAGCTGGGTTTGCTCATCCCACTGACTGTTCCCACAGGGACTGTACCAGTAGCTTTCAGTGCTGGGAACCCATTGTCCCAAGAGAGAGGGGAAGGCAAGGGTGGCCCAGTGAAGCGGCTCACCCTGCCCAAGCAGGGCTGGAGCCTGCAGCTAATGGGAAATCATTTGTTTTGCGAAAAATCAAAAGCCATAGAGAAAGAAAAGCAGGTGCTGGGCTCTGAGTGGATCTCATCCGACAACCAGCAGCACACCAAAGTCAAAGCAAGAATAAAACAGAGAGAAACTCTATAGGCAATTGTTGTAATGACTATCAATTACTGGCTGCATTGAGTTCCATCATGATCCAAGCGACTCTTATATGCTCTGGGAGCCTTCATTGTAAGCAATACCAGGTCAAAAACACTTTGAAAGAGCTGAATCACCGTGTCATGGTGCAGTATCATTTTCCAGTTGGCTAATTATGATGACCCCAATCCAATCGTTATTAGTCAGAAAATATCCCCTGCTCCTGAGAACGGAGAACCTCTTGTGAAGCAATCTCTGTCTTATGGAGATCAGCCCCACACTGGGCGGCAAACATTAAGCAAAACTTCGGAAGCATTTTTATTGCACAAACCCCCCAGTTGCAGGAAAAAGCCTTTGCAAGCATTTTTAATAAATAACTACACACACACTGAAAGCCTTTAGAGGGGTCCGTTTCCCCTGCCATGGCTCCTCACCCAGCCTTTGGCACCACTCACCCGGTGCTAACTGCCCTCACAGCGGGGAAGTGCCAAGTTCCAGAGGAGCACATTAACTTGTACCAAAGCCTGTAATTAAAATACATCAGCAATAGCTGTATTCTCAACGTGAAGAAGAGAGGAAGAATAAAAAGGTTTCATAAATAAACTGGTAGCTGGGATAAAATTACCCTCCCAGCCCGTACAGGCAAACCATGCCTTTGAGTACTCACAGTCCTGCCAGGCTGCATCCAGTGGGATAAACCATCGATCTGATTATGGCCGCAAACATCATTGGAAAGATCTGTTTGTAGTGTGAGACGCTCCAAACCCTTCCCAGCCATTCCGGGAAGGAATGCTTTCAAGAAGCTCAGAGCCAAAACTTAGCAGGAAAAGGAAAAACCTGGGAGCAGAGAAATCATCTCTTTATAGGAGCCTTTGGGACATTTACAAATGAATAAACTTTGCAAACTGCATTTTCAGCTGAGCAGCAACCACCCCGCCCAAAATACACCACATGGAATACATTGGCTTGGGAGAGTTTTCCTCCCTGAGGGAAAAAGGAAAGCTCCTGTCCTCAAGCTCCCGCAGAATACGGATGCGTTATTAGTGACAATAACCCACCCTTTGAAGGGAGAGGAGGACAGAGGCAGCCAAGCTGCGACTGTGCCCAGCCAAGCCAGCCCAGGCTGCAAGGTGAGGAGGGGCCAGGAACCAGCAAAAGGGATAGCAGCTCCACCGGGAATTCCTGCGGTGAAGAGCTGGGCCCTGGGTCAAAGCAAGCAAAATATTTCAGATTCGTTCCTCTCCTAAAACTCGTGCTGTGTCCACAGGAATGCTCAACCTCGCATACCCACAGCACTGCCCTGCTGCGAGCCCGGCTCCGCTCCCAATGGGATGGTTTGGGTTGGAAGGGACCTTAAAGCTCATTCAGTCCCAGCCCCCTGCCACAGCCAGGGACACCTTCCACTAGACCAGGTTGCTCCAAGCCCTGTCCAACCTGGCCTTCAACACTGCCAGGGATGGGGCAGCCACAGCTTCTCTGGGCAACCTGTGCCAGCGCCTCAGCACCCTCATAGGGAAGAACTTCTGCGTAAGAGCTCATCTCAGTCTCCCCTCTGTCAGGTTAAAGCCATTCCCCCTTGTCCTGTTCCCACAGGCCCTTGTCCAAAGCCCCTCTCCAGCTTTCCTGTAGCCCCTTTATGCACTTGATAATAGTGGACACCAAAGTTTAACAGCAGCTAAAACCCCTGTAAGGTGCAGCAGCGACACAGTTGGAGATAATTTAAGCTTCACTCGCATTGACATGGCCTGCGAATCCATGCAGGGTAATTTTAGAAATCTCTTTATAAGCAAAGCCAGTATTTCCTCTGCTCATAGAGTACAAGAGCCCTCAAAAATATAAATAAGAATTGAGGTTTCCTTATGACAGAGATCCAAACTATTAGATTTCACAGGGAAGTGGGAGAAAACAGAGGGGAATAGGGAGGGCGTCCAAGATCAGATGCAATGTCAGCAACTCTGAGAGAACTAGACTGGAGGTAAGAAGCATTTGAGCCAGGGTCTGTGCACAGTTCCCAAGGGATCCATCAGAGGCGAGCTGGAAAAACAAGCCTGAATTCATTGAGAGGGGGAAGGCACTAAAAAGCTGTAGTTTAGAGTCATGGAATCCACTAGGTTGGAAAAGACCTTTAAGATCATCACATCCAACTAAAACTAAAGCCCAGGACTCTTTGCAGGTGCTGTCTGAAGCAATACCTGCTACTCCCAAAAAGCGAGTTCTTCTGCAGCACCCAGCTCAGGCTGGGCACTCGCTCACTACAAGAAGCTGAAAAGGTGGCGGGAGGAAAGTACAACAAACCTGATCAAAAGCTGCAGAAGCCACCAAGCAAGGAGAAGTTAAAAGCTGAACACGGAGATGAAGACTTGTAGTCAAGGACAGATACTGAAAGGATGTAAACATTCAAGCAAGCAAAACAACTCACATTGAAAGGAAGCTTGACCTGCTCATCAAGAGAAAAAACAAGGCTGAAGATCTCTGTGAGTGCACAGAGATGTTGTAGAGCTCAGAGTGCTTGAGAATAGGTTACACAAACTCCAGGACTTCTACTTAGTGGAGCAGCAAGATCAAGTGATGCAAGAGGCTCTTCCACCCCAACGGTCTTCTAGAGCTAAAGAAGACCAAAACCAGGGAGCGAAATCCCAAGATGCCAGCAGCACAGCCTCTGCTCATGCCTTACAAACACTTGGCGCTACTCTGCCCAAACCCTGCATTTCTAGAGCAACAATCTGGTGAGAAAAGGCTCTGCCTCTGTCACCAGGGGGACAGACACAGTGCAACTGTACAACAGGCAAGACAAACCATCTATTTGCTGTTTTAAAATCACTGCACAACAGCCTTACATTCTGTATAACCCACAGAACTGCAAGACATGACCCTCCTTTGGTTTACGAGGTGACATGAAAGTTATGTTAAGTGTGCCTCTACTTCCCAGCTCCCTGCCTAACCAACCTTACTGAAGGCTTTGGTACCAGCCAGAGGGGTCCCCTTCTCTGCTGTGGCACGCACAGAGCGCCAAGGTAGCATCCTTTCCCTTCTGAAGTGTGGTGATAAAGAGGAAGGAAAGGAGACAGCAAAAATTCCCCATCCCAGGCAGGGTGGATGGGGCTTGGAGCAACCTGGTCTAGTGGAAGGTGTTCCTGTCCATGGCAGGGGCTTGGAACTGGATGAGCTTTACAGTCCCTTCCAACCCAAACCAGCCTGGGATTCTGTGATTCTATGACAATACAACACCATTAGAAGCTGCCTCACATGCTACTTGTGAGCGATCCAGAGGTTCTGCATCCAAAGTCAAGCTGACTTCAAGGCTTTTCTACCCCACATCTTGTTTACAAGTCCATGGAGCATACAACAGGTCCTAACAAGCTTTCCAAGCAGCGCAATGGTCAGTGTCTGCCAAACACCCCCATTAAAGAGTGCTGGAGGACCACCACTTGGCTGTATCGTCCTTGCTCAAGCCCACCCCTATTTAGGGGTGTCACCCCACTGCTGGGGCCTTGGTGTCATCCTTCCCATACACCTTTTACCATGGAGAGCCCCAATCCCTATCCAATTTTATCACTTCAGAGAAGAACAAACCATCTTTAGATTTCCATGCCTCGACCTCTTCTAGCCCATACCAGCACTGCACCACCAATACATAGCGCAGCCATGAAACGCTTTAAGGCAGTCTTTCAACAACTCAAGCTACTTAACCGAAAAAAGCCAACCCAAAATCCAAACGAAGCCTCCCTGTTGCTCTACCCATGATTATCATCATGCAAAGAAAAAAACCCTCATCCTAAGGGATTCAGTCATGTCATTTTTAGGGAATAAACGCCAGCTGGTCTCTTTCCTTTGACATTTAGCTAATAATTGTTTCAGCCAAGTAACCCGACAGCACTAAGCTCAGTAGCCCATAAATGCCACTGGTGTTTTACTGAATGCTAAGACAACACTTGCTGCTCTCCAACTCCCTGGCACATTGGTAACACACACACACACAAGCCTTCCTCAGCTCTCCAGCCCTCTTGGAACCCTCAGATGAATCAGCTGAGGACTTGCTCTGCTTAAACGTAGCCGCCTGCTCCACCACCACACCATGTGTACCTCCCATGCACACACCCAGAAACAGGGAGGAAGGAGGGAGAAGGGAAGGAGGCAGGTACCTCCACTTGACAGTAAGAGGACTGGAATTTGCTCCTCATTAACAACTCCTGGCCGACTGCCACCCAATACCTCCTTGAGCCATCCAACCCAAGAACCTCTCTTTCAAGCTTCCCAGTTCCAGATGTAGTAAAACCTTGACTGCATCCTCAAGATTCCTTTTAGTCGCCTCAACGTCATTTCAATGACCCAGTGACGCTCCTATCCCGTAACTGTCACCTGAGCTGGGTTTCCATCCTCCAAAAGACCTCTTTTTGGCCCAAGTTACTTCTGCTTAACACAAAACAGGTCAAGAAACTCCCCCAGAACACCCCCTTTCATTACTCTGCATGCCTGCTGGGAGCTCACAGAGCCCATCACCAACCACCCCCTCCCTCACACTCACTGTGCCCTCTTGCTTATCAAAGCTGCAGGCTCCTAATAACTCCTCTTGCATGCAGAGGAAGCCTGAATGTTACTTCTTCTCCATTGACAGCCAACGCAAAAGAAACCTGGCTGCATTCCCTAAGGTGCCCATTACCTGTTGGCTCAGCTGCTGCCACATCACCCTCACCAGGGTGCTCAGCACTTGCTGTACAGAGACGCAGTTGTTCTGCATGCTGGGAGTTAGTTATAAAAGCCTCTTGCTGGAGATAAATGTGTCTAAAAAGCATAATGCATTTCAGCAGGGACAGCATCACTGGTGGCTGTGCTCAGTGGGAAGGAACAAGCCACTTCAGAGGGACAGCCAAGGCAAGGAGCCTACAGACAGCCACTGCTAAGTGGGGTCCCTGCAAACAGACAGCTTTTAGCGACCCAAACCCTCCCTGGACATCCTGCTTTCCCTGCCCTTGGGCTTCTCCACACCAAGGGAGAGGCGCACTGAGGCAAAGAGCCCCCTGGCCAGCTCCCACCATGCCCCAGGGTCTGTGAGCATCCGCAGAGCAACACAACCTCCTGCTTTCTCTGACAGCAAGAGCAAGGGGGGGGATGCAGGGAGCATGTGGACAGCAGCAGGAAGATGTGAGTCTGAGGCTTTACGCTGAATAAAGCTTCTCCCACCCAGCAGATGCAGCAGCACGTTGCTGAGATGATCTTGTAACACTCCCCGGTGCCATTACTCTACCTGGTTAACCACACAGTGAGGCCGTAAGCGAACCACAGTGCCCCTTACCACAGCAGGAATCTGGCAAAGAAGTTACAAATCTGCACTTTATAGAGCTTTTTTCTACAAGAAATGCCTCTGTTTTATCTTTAAGAAGCATTTTCATCATGAGGACAGAGATGAAAAGCCCTTCCTCCACCAAAACACTTCTTCACACATGATGATTTGCTTTGTCATGCCACTTTAATACGTGCCCAGCAGCCTCAGATGGAGAATTAAGGCAGATCTCCTGGGTGAGCACACAGGAACTTCCCAATACCTGAACACATTAAAAGAATAAACATTTTTTCTTGTAGCAACGTCAGCACAGGCTAACAAACCGTCCACAAATCCATTCCCATTCCCTGGTATGCTGCTGGAGCTCGCTCCATTTTGGGTCATACCAGGCAGCTTCAAATTACACCACATCTGATCCGGTGCAAGGAAACACAAGCTCACCGTGACCGAAAGCAGCAGAAAGGAGGGGAAAAAAACCCACAGACCCGGGATAAGCAAGGCACCGCACACTAGCGTGGGGACAGAGCAAGACCATGCCGGGGGAAAGGAGCCGATCCCAAGATCCAGGGATGCTGCTGCTGGTCCCTCAGACGCTGGAGCTGCTCACACCTCAATGTGGTACTGATGGAGAACAAAGAGAGGAGATGCGGGCGCACAGCGGCACCGCTGGGATGCTGCTCCAAGCGGATTGGGACCGGGAAAATCGGTTCTGCCCAGCTTCCCCCGTGTCTCCCGCACCCCTTGAAGCCCGCACATGCCCTTCACCGGGACACGGACTCTGCCCTCCCTCATGACCCGCTCTCCCGAGGCTGGACGTGGACACGAGCTGCCCCTCGGACACACACGGGACTACCGACTGCCTCCGGGAGGCTCCGCCGGGTTACACTAACCGGAGGCGCAGCACCCGGTCCCCGGGTGTGCAGGTGCGGGAGGCGGCCCTGCCCGCGCCGGGGCGGGCCCGGGCCAGTGCCCCGGTGCCGCGGCCTCACCTGCTCGGCACCGTAGGCCGTGGCGAACTGGACGAACTCCTCCACACGCACGAAGCCGTCGCCATCGCGGTCCAGGGCGTCGAAGACAGGGCGGAGGCGCGGCTCCTCCTCGGGCCGGGCCGGGGGCTCGTCGAGGCAGCCCCCCAGCTCCGGCGGGGACCACGGCGGCGGCCCCAGGGCGGGCTCGGCGGCCTCAGGTGCCCAGAGGCCCGGCTCCGGTTCTAGCTCTAGCTCCAGCTCCGGCTCCGGCTCCAGCTCCGGGCTCGGCCCGTCCCGCCACGGCCCCCGGGGGAGCGGGGGCTCGGGCACGGCCGCCGGCGGATGCGGCTCCATTTTCACCGGCGGCGCTCAGCGCCCGCCGCCGCCCGCCCCGCCGCTGCCCGGCGGCCATGCCCCGCGGCCATGACCCGCTCACATCGCGGCTGCCCGGCGCGGCGCTGCCGGTACCGGGGCAGTGATGCCGGTAGCTCCGCCCGCTCCCGGGCGCAAGGCTTTGTGCGAGGCGGCGCCGGCCCCGCCCGCAGCGCCGCCACCGGGGACAGCCCCGCTCCACCCCGCCACCACCAGGGACAGCCCCACTCCGCCCGGCGGGAGTGGCGGCCCCGAGCGCCTCGGGAACGCGGTTGCTCCCCGCGGTTCGGGGAGGAGGCGGCGGCGCCGACAAACAACCCGCCCGCCCGCGCCGCCGCTCTAAGGCAGCCTGCAGTGAAACCTCGGATCCAACCCCGCACCGCCGCCGCAGCGGCGGCCAGCGGACGGTGACGTCACCCGCCTGCCTGCGCCGCGGCCCCGCCCACCCTCCCTGACGTCAGAGTGAGACCACGCCCCTCCCCCGCTCTGGCGCGCGCGGGGCGCTAGCACGTGCTGCGTGTTCCTCCCCCGCCCACCTCCGGGGGGCACCGGGGGAGGCGAAGGGGAAGGGGGGGGCACCGGGGCCTGCGCACCCCTCTGGGGGGGGGTACCCTTGCACCGGGCGGAACCGGCCCCCCCAGCCGCCCCTTGAGCCCCGCCCCGGGGTCGGACGGCCCCTGTCCCCCCGGGCCGCCGCTGACGGCACAAGCGCCCTGGTTTTATCCACGCGGCTGCTGGCGTTCCCAGCCCGTTAGGGGCAGTTCTGCACCACCCAGCACGGGCCTGATACTGCCCTGGCGCTGGGGATGTGCCTCCATGTGCCCCACACTCACTGAAGGGCTGCCAGGGTGTGGCTAAAGCCAAGGCCTCTCCGAGCGACCACAGCTTATGCACGCAGGGGCAGTCACACCTCGCTTGTGTGTGGTTAAACAAGACACCGTTCTGTGCACGGCCCCTCCTGGAACGAGGGACACAGACCTGAGCGCAGGAGCCTGCAGCGGGGCAGCTGGGACCCACAAACATCAAACCCGTATCTTCTCCAGTAGAAAATACTCATCCCGATACCTGGGAAGAGGGATATTGTGGCTGGAGGCAAACCCAGAAGACACCCAGGCAAAGGACCCCAGTTCAAGCACCACATCCCCATCCCCTCTGATGGGGTCAGCAGGTCTCCCACAGAGTCCCTGAGCAGCTCTGGCCTGGAGCCCTGGGACCACACAAGGCTCTGCTGGTGGGAACAACAGTTTTCCACCCTCCCTCAGGGCCCAGTTTGGAGCAGCAGGATCAGGCAGCGTGGCAGGACACACATGCAGGCTTTGCTCATGCCGCAGCGAGCTACCACAGCAATGCTCTGACCAAAGACTCCTAAAGCTCCTGATGCTGCTGCCTCACAAGACAAGGAGCACAGGCAAGCACTCCCAAGCTTCCAGCAGCCAAACCTTCAGGATCATCCCCTGGCACTACCAAACTGATGAGAGGCGTCACAGCTCAGTGTGGAAGTTCTTTATTCATGGCCTGGAGGAAGGAGCAAAACCTGGTGAGTCTACAATGAAGTAGGAAATGCAATCAAGTAGGAAAAGCTTCATGGAATTCAGGATAAGCTTAAAAACTGCTGTCAGCAGCAGGAGGCCACTGCACACAGCAGCGTGTGTCCCCCCAGGTGCTGGCACCAGACATGGGCTGAGCTCCAGCCACTCGGTAGCTCAGCACCCTGCTAGCGAAGGAGAGGATTTCATCTAGCCCTTGATTGACTCTCAGCTCTAGTGTCTCTGTGGAGGAAGGAGACAGCCTGACACTGGTGTGACAGACAGATGGGTGCCAGACAGACAACTGGACACCTCAGGCTCCCAAGAGATACACTGCTGTGACCCACAGCAGCTTGAGCCAGCTCCAGTGGGATGTGACCTCACACCACCTCTGCTCCTGCATCCATCAGCCATGGCAGCCTCCGGGGACCACTGCCACATCCCAGACTCCCGCTGAAAGGGGCCAGCCTGGCCCTTGTTTCCCTTTCAGAGCCCCCAGCTCCTGCTGCCACACTGAGCTGGCCCCAGAGCTGAACTGAACTCCAGTCCCAAAAAGAAGCTGCTGCTAGGGGTCCTGGGCAGCTCTCAGGCTGAGATGGAGGACAGAAGAGGAAGAGGATGGATAATCCATGGGTGGCACTGGGAAAAGTCAGGAGAACACCTCGGAGCACAGCCCGTGCACCCTGTGCTGTCCCCACACCCTCAGCAACATAAGTGCAGAGGGAAGTAATGGCACAGAACGGTGGGGTGAAGGGTGGGCTTGCTTCCCACAGCACCGCTGGGGCTCCCTCCCCCCAGCTGATGCAGGATCATCAGCATCACCCCCCACTAGCTCCACTGGGGAGCCAGCCCCCCGAGGTGTCCCAGCGCAGCAGCGTTCGGTCCCGGTTCCTGTCCATCGGTCAGTCTCAGGCTGTCCATCAATGATTTTTGTTGGCTCCTGCAGCCCAGAAATCTGCAAGACAGCACGGAGGTGGGTTCAGTCCTGCCCTGCTCATGGGGCAGCACCCTGCAGAGAGGGGAAGAAAGGAGACCTCCCTCCCAGGAAGCACCAGCTCCCTTCACTCCTCTGCAGACACAGGCAGTAACACACAACATGCTGCAGTAACTCATGCAAGAAAGGAAGGAAAAGGGAGATAGAGGCTGTCAGGACTCTCTGTGCCCAATCCTGCTGGTGGGACACAGAAAAGGGGCATCCTATCACTTCAGGGGACACACAGCAGTGTTCAGACAAGCATTCTCCAGCAGGAACCCTGTCAACTGCAGGCTCAGAGGAAAAACCCAGCCAGGCCTCTTGCCCTTCCCACCTCATCCCTAGGGATTGTCCATGAGGATGTAGAGATGTTCTCCATTTGCTCTGTGCTTGCTCTGACCACACCACAGGGTGTGACCCTGTTCCTCCATCCCAAAGGCAGAGTAAGGTTTGAGAACAAGCACTGCCAAACTGAGAGCTGGGCTGGCTGCCCTTGCCCACACACCCCAACACCCAGAACCTGCCTCTTCCCCAACACAGTAGGTGCCTCAGGAGGGGCAGAGCCTGGTGCTGGTGCAGGACAACCAGGACACCTGCAGAAGGTAACGCCGTACCCACTGCAAGAGCAGTTGCACCCCCAGTACCATGGGGCAACAGGGTTTGTGACAGAGGCCCTGCTCTAGTCCCATGGAGGGGGAAATGCACATCACCTAGAGTTTAGCAGAGGATGGAGCAATACCCAGCAAGGCAGGGAAGCTGTTGGCAGAGGTCAGCCAGCTCCCACCATCCACGACCAGGGTGGTGCCCGTCACATAGGAGGAGAGGGGGCTCGCCAGGTACAGCGTGCTGTGGGCAATCTCCGTCTTGTTCCCTGCGCGCTGCAGGGGTATCATGTCAAACTGGCTTGCTTCCTCAGCAAACTTCCCACCTAGGAGCCGGAGACAAGAAGTCAGCCTGGATCACAGGCACACCAGCCCAACACCACTGCTGCCAGACACTGCACGGGGCTTGCTGAGAGCCCAGGGAACCTGGTGAGATCCTGGCACAGCCCTGGGGACAGCCCAGGGCCAAAGGCCTGACGACAGAGTTAAACGAGGGGAGCTCAAACCCAGCAGTGGGGTTTGTACTGCCCTGTGACCTCAAGACAGGACCTTGTAGAGCCTTCCCAGCCTTCAGGGCTGAACCAGCACTCCGCTGATGGACCGCAACCATCAAGGCAGGGCAACTGGCTGGGCTGAGAGTGTTACATCATGTCATCAAGGCTCAAAAAGCTGATGCTTGACAGACTAAAATCAGTGCCCTGTGAGGTACCAAAGACGTGGGGAGGACTGCCCCCCATAAGAGACACATGAGTGCAGGGACAGGGCAGCCCTGCTCAGAAGCAACAGCCCCATGAGCTGCACAGCACTAGTGGTCCCTCAGTCCCCTCCCAAGCAGATGCCAGGAAGCCACCATCAAGGCAGAGACAGAAGCCCCAGGTTGCCCTCACCCAGCCGCCGGTAGCCCTCAGTGCCGGTAATGGGGCCCGGTGCCAGGCTGTTCACTCGGACGTTGTTGGGTCCCCACTCCACAGCAAGGTGACGGGTCATGGCATCTGGAATGGGATCACAACAGGATTGAGAAAGGAGAGCAGAGCCATTCCAGTAACTTTTGGAGGACACACAAGTCTAGCCAAGAGCAAAGGGCCCCAGAAGAGCCCTGGGGGAGAGAGAGCCTCATCCTAGGCATGTAATAGCCACACCAGTTCATATTCACCTCTTCCAAGGATGTCTTCCCACCCAATATTTGGGAAAAACTGGCTTCCTTACTGGCCCCACACAGCTCAGAACCCCAGCAAGGAGTGTTTAGGTACCTATGGCAGCCTTAGCAGTACCGGCATGCACCTGCAGGGCCTGCCCTCGGTAGCTCAGTGTTGCTGTGATGTTGACAATGACTCCACCGTGGTCCTGAGGAAGGAAAGATGTGGTGTTAGGCTGGGAGCTGCACAAGTGCTCTCATATAAGAGCAGTGGGACAAGAGCTGGGCTGGCACTGCCAGCTCTGCACTGCTGAGGCATCACTGCCCACCTGGTCTGACTGAGCTGGGGCACCCAGTGGGGACCTTCCAGAGAGGGGGGAGATGCAGGTGACAAGCAAAGGCCAAGGGAAAGCAGAGGGGCTGAAAAAGGAGCAGCAAATCACAGCTTCTTCCCCAGCATGTGGCAAAGCACGGGAAGGTGCCACAACAGTTAAAGCTGCAGGGGTAGGGACAAACAGGATTCCCAGTCCCTGTGAGGGAACAGACGGGCTGAGCAGGGTGGGTGGCAGCAGCCCAGCCCTGGGTACATGGGTTCTGTTCTCCCTTTTGCCCTCCATGCTTCCCTCAGTTTCTCAGGAGCAAAGCGTGGTTTGTTTGACACTAACCCCCTGCCTACAGGAGCCCCTCCACCGAGTCCTCTGGCTCTGGTTTCACTTACATGGAAATACTTCTCAAAGACGACTTTGGAGGTGTTGAAGGTGCCAATGGTGTCGATATCTATCACTGTCTTGAAGGCATTGAAGGACAGGGCACTGGCTGGGCACAGGAAGTTTCCTGCAGCACCTGAAGAACAAGCAGCCAGGACACAGTCACGACCAGCTCCAGGAGCACAAAATGCCCTTCCTGGCAGTGAGCCTGTACGAAATCTCCCCCGGCCACTGCAGCAGCTCACCATTGATGAGGATGTCAATCCGCTTGAACTCTCTCAGTGCCTCATCCACTGCTGCTGCGATGGTTTGGGGTTGCCTGACATCAATGGACAGAGGCAGGCACTGCTGGCCTGTGGCTGCCATCAGCTTTTTGGAGGCCTGCAAAACAGGAAGAGACTTGAGATCCTTTCTGGGACTCTCTCCTTCAGCAGGGGTTAGTCTCAGACCAAGAAGTCAGGCAGGAGCCACATCGCGGTCAGCACACAGCAAACACTGTGGGCAGGGGACAGACCTGCCCAAACACAGCTCCAGCACAGCAGCACCCGGCAGCTAAAGCCCTGAGGTAGCTGAGAAAGCTCCTACAGCTCCTCCCAAACAAACACCAGGCTGCCCCTGGGGCCACAACTCACTAAGCCCAGATACCTCCCCTGACCCTGCATCGACACAGCACACCACATGCATCTTTGCGGGGCAGGTACAACGCTTGGACCCCGAAAAGGCATGAGCCAGACATAAGCAACCTTTACATTCAAAATATGTCAGGAGGCAATGGGGCAGAGCAGCAGTTACCAGGGTGTGTGCCCCAGAGGCAGCTCAGGCCTGATCTGCAGTTCAGCCTCTGCCACAAACCACCCCAAGGTGCCCATTAAGAACATGTCTCCCCCCCAGCTAATTCAGCACAGGGGACCCTGAACTCAGCAGCAACCCCACACAACACCCAGTGATGCTCTGGGTTCCTGCTTGGGCTTGTCAGGCCCTTCTGTGGGAAGCTTTGAGCACTAACCAACCCACACGTATGCCAAGAGCCTGGGTGAGCAGTCCCTGTGCACTCCGAAAACTCCAGCCCCTGAGGACTAGAAAGCTGCTGAGATTTGCAGCTTGTTTTCTTGCACATGAGCATGAGGGAATGCGGAATGACAGCAAGCCATGTCTGGGAGGCAGGCGGGTCATGCCAGCTCACCCCGAAGCGCTGGGTTTGATCTTTGTTACATTGCAGTGAAGTCCACACATGCAACCACAAAGCTCTCTCGTGTCAGGCTGCTTTCAGTCTTGAGACCACAGCACAAGCCATGGTGAGGAGCAGAAACTGTGACCAGCCAGACTCCAGCTGGGGTCAGACACATCAGGGTGGGTGTTTGCTCTGCTCAGCTGCCCCAAGCAGAGAGAGTTGAATTCAGCTTCTTCAGTCAACGTGTTCCAGACCTGCATCTTCACCCTCAAATGCAAGAGAACTGAGATTCCGGGGCTCAGCGTACCCACCTCAACACACAGATCCTTTGGGAGTGGGGTCTTCCCCTACTCAGAGCTGAGATTCAAGTTTGACCTTGGGCCCTGCCACTTCCCTGCTGACAAACCTTCCCCACAGTTTGCTTCTTTCTGTCCCATCAACAGAAAGGCAACGTGGTATCTGGAACAGACACCCCTAAAGCTGGTGGGGGAAGGTACCAAGTTCCACAATTAACTGAGCTCTACTGAGAGATGTGGTGGTTGCAACCTCCCCTAAACCTGCACCCACTTCCCATCACTGCTGTTGTTGAGGCACTTAGAGCCAGGACAACACAGAATCCCAGACTGGTTTTGGTGGGAAAGGACCTTAAAGCTCACCCAGATCCAACCCCCTGCCACAAGCAGGGACACCTTCCACTAGACCAGGCTGCTCCAAGCCCCATCCAGCCTGGCCTTCAACACTGCCACGGATGGGGCAGCCACAGCTTCTCTGGGCAACCTGTGCCAGCGCCTCAGCACCCTCACAGGGAAGAACTTCTGCCTAAGAGCTCATCTCAATCTCCCCTCTGTCAGGTTAAAGCCATTCCCCCTTGTCCTGTCCCTACAGGCCCTTGTCCAAAGCCCCTCTCCAGCTTTCTTGTACCCCTTTAGGCACGGGAGCTGCTCTAAGGTCTCCCCTTAAGGAGCCTTCTCTTCTCCAGGCTGAACCAGCCCAGCTCTCTCAGCCTGGCTCCAGAGCAGAGCTGCTCCAGCCCTTGCAGCATCTCCGTGTCCTCCTCTGGCCTCACACACACCGGTGGGGCTGCGCCATAAGCCATTTCTTCTGTTGCCTTGCCCAAGGCATTCCCAGCTCTCCCTTCCGCTGGGTGTCCCAGACTCACCTCCACCACCCGCTGCAGGTTCCGGCTTGCAATGACAGTCCGGCAGCCGTGCCTGCGAAGAAGGGCAAATGAGGACCTGGCGGGGCTCGCTGCTAAACCACCGTGACCGCCAACCAGGGTTACCGGGGGCTCGGCCCGTGAGCGGTGTCGTGAGGCCCTGGCGGAACCGCTGCTCTGAGCCCGCGGGGCTCGAGGAGGGGCAGTCCCAGCGCACCAGAGCGGGAACCGGGGCCCCGCAGCCCCCAGAGCCCATGGCACACCCCTCCCGCCTCAGGGCAAGGGAGTCCGGGGAGCCCCCCCGCGGTCACGCCGCACCTCATGAAGATCTCTGCGGTGCGGAAGCCAATGCCCGACCCGCCGCCGGTGATGAACGCGACCTGGCCCCTGCGGGAACGAAGGGACAGTCAGAGCCCAGCGCCGGGCCCAGTCCCGGAGCGGCGCGCCGGCCGCAGCCCGTGCCCCGGCGCCCCCATGGCTCGGCACTCACGCCAGGATGTCGGGACTGAAGAGGTGCCCGTACTCGCGGAGGCACTCATCGCTGTCCACGTCCGGCGGCGGACGGGAGCCCGCTGCGACCCCCGCCATGGCGCGCGATGCCCCGCCGGCACCGGGACTCGGACCCGGACCCGGACCTTGACCCGGGACAAAGCGCTGCGCACAGCCTGCTGGGAGATGTAGTCTCCGCGGGGCACCGGCCACACTGCGCATGCGTAAGCGTCGGCAGGCGTTGCCTGGCAACAGAGAGGGGCCGGAGCTGGATCCCGCAGCGCCCCCGTGTGTCCGCACAGGGCGGGATGCATCCCACTGCATCCCAGTGCCCCCCAGCGACAGCCCGGCGCATCCCGGTGCTTCCCATTGCCCTCCGGGGCAGCCCAGCGCACCCCATTGCGTTTAAGTGCACCTCAGGGACAACCCAGTGCCCCCTGGGGATATCTCAATGCGTGCCTGGGACCGCCCGGTGCATCCCCAGGGACAGCTCGCCGCATCCCAGCGTCACTCAGGGACAGCCCAGAGCCTCCGAGAGCTTCACAGTGCCCCCCGGGAAAGCCCAGTACACCCGTAACTTCCCAGAATCAACCCAGTGTCGGGCATGGACATCCCAGTGCCTGCCAGAGCTTCCCAGAACCGCCTCAATGCCCTCCATGGGTGCCCCAGTGCCTCTCAGACCTTTCCCATACCACTCCAGTGCCCCCTGCGGATACCTCACTGCACCCCAGAATTTCCCAGTATCACCCAGTCTCCCAGTGACATCCCAGTGCCCCCAGAGCTTTCCACTACTGCCCCAGTGGACCCCAATGCTTGCTGGTGGCACCCGAAGGAGGAGACCAGAGCCCGGGATGGAGGTACTGGTGTTTATTGAAGGGCTGCCCTATGGCCCATAGGTGTAGTCCCGGTCTCCGCTCTCCCAGGCCACTAGCTCATCCCTCTGGAACCAGAAGCTGATCTCCCGCTGGGCCGTCTCCACTGAGTCGCTAGCATGGACAACGTTCCTGTATGGAATGAAGCCAGAGCTGTGAGCAGTGGATGCCATGTCCGGCCCCGCTATCTGCCCCACATGGGCCATGGGGTCACTACCTGCTGACGTGCATGCTGAGGTCCCCCCGGATGGTCCCTGCTGCCGCCATCGCCGAGTCCGTGTCCCCCACCATGGCCCGCGTGGACCTGACCACGTTGTAGCCCTCCCACACCTATGGGACAGGGGACACCTGAGCGCCCCAGACCCCCCAGGCCCCCCGAGCCCCACATCGCAGCCCTCACCATGGCCACCAGCGGCCCCGAGGTCATGTAGGCGAGGAGCGCAGGGTAGAACGGCTTCTGCAGCAGCTGCTGGTAGTGCTTGTCCAGGAGACCCCGGTCCGCCTGACGGCAGCATGGGGGGACAGTGGGGACACGGGGACAGGGTCCCCCACCGGCACCGCGGTCCCGGCCCCCCCGTGAGCCAGGCTGCCTGGGGGGACGGGCGGCAGCTCAACAGGTACCTGGAGCAGCTTCATGGCCACCAGCTTGAAGCCACGCCGCTCAAAGCGCTGGATGACCGTCCCCACCAGCCGCCGCTGCACCGCGTCCGGCTTCACCAGCACCAGCGTCTTCTCCTGCAGCTCCGGGGGGGCTGGACGGGGACCGAGGGACTGATGTCACCACCGGATGGGGGGCACGGGCAGGGGACACGGCAGCAGGACCCCAAGCTGCCCGCGGGGCACCACAGATTGCTGCTCCGCAATTGCTGCTGCAGGGTGAACCCATCCCCATCCCGAGGCTGTCCCCCCTTGGACAAGCTGTGCCTCACAAGGACCCAAGGGACATGCTGCAAAGCCTTGAGAGGCACTTGGGGACGTGTCCACGGCCAGGAAACACCCTTTAGCCCAGCGTGGGATGGGCTGGCTCTGGTTCTGAGACACTGCGTCCTTGTGCCGGCGCTGCCGGTGTCACTTCTGTGTGCCATCGCTGCTGCCTGGCCTCGAGTCTTCCCTCTGCCTGGGCACCAGCCTGGGCACAAAGGGGGTCACAGCTCTTCAGCTGGAAAGCCAGGTGGAGCACCATGGGATGGCAGGGTCTGGCTTCACCATCACCCCATGGCACAGCAGGGTCAGGCATCACCATCACCCCACTGGAGCCGCGCTGGCAGGAGGGGACA
This sequence comes from Ara ararauna, assembly GCA_028858755.1. Classification (NCBI taxonomy): domain Eukaryota; kingdom Metazoa; phylum Chordata; class Aves; order Psittaciformes; family Psittacidae; genus Ara; species Ara ararauna. The sequence goes on along the minus strand of CM054380.1, from coordinate 18,817,080 downwards.
CAAGTCCCCCAAGGGACTGCATCCCACCCGCTGAAGGTGCAGAGGGGACAGGAAAAAGAGGACGGGAGAGTGACAGAGGACACCGAGCTGGGGTGTTCTGCTGCCAGCGGAGGCTTTGTGCTCCCGTCCTGGACTGCGGGGCTGGGCCAGCGCTGGTGGCACCAACCCCATGAGGCTGCTCTGGTGCTGCTGGACATGGATCAGCTTCACCAGGCTCCCACCACGTCCTCCCATTGCAGCCCTGGGGACACCAAACCTGGCACCTCCAGGGTGGCGCTGGGGCAGCCATCAGCCACAGCTCTGTCCCATCCTGGCACACAGGGCTGGGGCAGGAGACTCCAGGACCAGCTTGCGCCACAAAGTGGAGGAGCCCGTGGGCCGGCTGCTCTGCTTGGGGCTGCCCTTGGGATGGAGGGACAGGGGGCACAGGGAGACAACGTGGGGGCAGGATGGGGATGGGAGCCCCGAGGGACAGAGACCTGGGCACCAGGGGCAGGACAAGGATGGGGACAGAGTCCTCTAGGGGCAGGGCAGGGATGGGGAATAGGTCCGCGGGGCTGGAGATGGAAGGGGCTGGGGACAGCACGGGAATGGGGACAGGGACCAGTCCCCAGGCCGGGATGAGGATGGGGCAGGAGAGGGACGGGGCCGTGTCTCACCGGAGCCGTAGCAGCGGGGCCCGGGGAGGCGGCTCGGGCCCGGCTGCCCCCGCAGCATGCCCCGGGACAGGCAGCGCCCCAGGGAGCCCATGGCAGGGCCGGCGGGTCGGACCTGGCCGCGGCAGAGCCCGGCGGCCCCGCGCAGGATTTAAGGGCCCGGCAGAGCCCGGGGACGGGTCAGCAGCTTGCCGCGTCCCTCCCCTTAAAGCAGCCGCCGGGACCGGGGCAGCCCCCGGCCCGGAGCACCCGGTAACGGGGCGCCTCAAGCGCTGCCGCGGTGAGAGCAGAGCCTGCACCCACCCCATGGGTGACCCTGGGGCACGGGGAGCCCAGACGCTGCCACAACCCAGCCCTGCTTCATGTCACATTGCGCAGGCAGCGGGGACAGGGCCAGAGGCACCTTCCTTCACCCAGCCTGTGCAGAGGGAACAAGGGAGAGGGAAGCAGCAGCGATGGGCACAGCCCTGTGCGCAGGAGTGCAAGGTGCTCCTCGTCCAGCATCGCCCCAGCTGAGTCGCTCTCCTTCGGGCCGAATTATACCAGCAAAGGAGCTGTGCCCTGCGGGCAGGGGTGCTCGGGCCCAGTGCTCCGGGGTCAGCCCCAGCCCCACGCTGGCAAAGCGCACGTTACAGAGCTACCACAATACCTGCAAGCTTATGGAAAACCCTGGTCTGGCCGAAGCTGTTTTCTGATCTGTGATAATGTGAATGGCTGACATGCATCCCCGATGCCGACAGTGAAAGCAATGGGGGGGCGTGGGGGGCAGCACAGCAAGGCCAGAGGTGAGATTGTTTCTCATGTGCATTTTACTCCTTACTCCCCCTCTCCTTTCTCGTTTCCTTCCTGCCTCCCCAAGGTGTCCCCACACTCTGGGACAGCATCTCAGAAATAGCCCAGGGGTGACGTGGGGGGCTCAGGCCCTGCTCAGCACTGTTCCAAAACCGTCCCATGTGGCATCACCATGGACAGAAACGGGTCAACAGCTTGTGCAATAGACAGCGACACCCACCCCATACAGGGGGCTTGAGGTGGGGAAAGGGTCCCCTCCAGCGCCCGCACTGAGGGTAGAGAGGAAGGGGGTTCTTTCGTGTGCCCTTCAGTATTTACCCATGCACTCTGCTGAAGCCTTTGGCCACCTTCCAGCTGCTGCCCTTGATGCAGGGACAAACATGTACTTTCACCCTCTGTCAACCAGAGGTTTTGCAAGAAAGCAGCACCAGCCCCACTGTAGGAGGGCAGCAGTGCCAGCAGCACATGAAACCCCTGCAGCCCTATGCTGAAGGAAACAGTGGCCAGGGTGGGAGATGCAGGAGGTGGCAGAGGCTGCCACTGTCCCCACTGCAGCTCTGAGGGGGGCAGAACTGCTGTGGGTGAACAAGGGACAGCTCAGGAAGAGACTAGGGCCAGGTTTGGACCCTGAACTGCATCTTCATCTACCTGATGACCAACGGGAAGAACAAGGCCTCAAAGTTTCAGGTGCAGATGATGACACTCCAAGAGTTACTCCAAGAACTGCTGCTGCCAGCACAGCTTCCTTAAATCATGGAATGGTTTGGGTTGAAGGGACCTTAAATCTCATCCAGTTCCAAACCCCTGCCATGGGCAGGGGCGCCTTCCACTAGACCAGGTTGCTCCAAGCCCTGTCCAACCTGGCCTTCAACACTGCCACGGATGGGGCAGCCACAGCTTCTCTGGGCAACCTGTGCCAGAGCCTCAGCACCCTCACAGGGAAGAACTTCTGCCTAAGAGCTCATCTCAATCTCCCCTCTGTCAGGTTAAAGCCATTCCCCCTTGTCCTGTCCCTACAGGCCCTTGTCCAAAGCCCCTCTCCAGCTTTCTGGTAGCCCCTTTAGGCACTGGAAGCTGCTCTGAGGTCTTTCTGGAGCCTTCTCTTCTCCAGGCTGAACAAGCCCAGCTCTCTTGAGAGTTCCAGCTGCAGGGAGCTTGGTGTCATTCACCTGGGGGGGGAGTCAGAGCTCTGCAGCCCAGTGGCAGGTCATCCATCACCCACCTTCGTGCTGGTCTCCAACGGTCCATGACCTGTGCAGACAGTGGCTGGCAGTAGCCAGAACTGTACCTGGTGAGGCAGGGCTGGACTCTAACTCAAGCTGCCCACTGGAGGGTTTGAAACCCAAACATCAAACTGGTCCCAGTTCGGAGAGGCTGGATGTGAGGCTCTGTCTGTACACAGGTTATCCAAACAGCAGACATCTCCAACAGCAAACACACACATAGCAGGATGTTTTCCACAAAACTGGAACTAAAGGAGCCATGAAGCAAGTGCTCCTACACTCCAGCCAGATACACCCCACCCCCCTGCTGTCCATGTGCAGCATCTCACCCACATCCACATATGTTTATGGTTGAACATCTCCTCCAGGTTTCTCCCTTCATAGTAACCAGTGCTGTCCAAACTATGCAGCTGTCCTGGTAACTGCAGAGAATTAAGACTGATTCAAAGCTCTGTCCTTTCTACCTGTCTAGTGGATCCAGGGGAAAAATAAATCCTTCCAAGCTGCATGGTCAGAGATTCACAAGCCCCAAAAGCTCTGTTCCTGACTGGGGACTGGGATTTTAACCTTACACTCAATGCCGCTCTTGGGTCATTTTGGCCAGCAGCTGGCCTTCAGCTCAGGTCTCCTGTGATGCAACACCCTGAATGTTAGATTTCTGCCAGCAGGCAGCTCTTGGATCAATGCAAACTGTTTGCTGGAGGGAATAAACAGATCACAACAGAAAACACCAGGGAACACAGGTATGAAACACCATGAGGGGAGAGCAGAGAAAACCCAACACTGATCTGCAGCAGTCTGGGAGCTGCTGGACTTCGTGGGAGCCTTCTGTACCCAGGGCATGGAATTGGTGATGCTGGTCCTCTTGCCTGGTCATGCAGTACAAAACACTCTTTCCTCTAGTAGAATAGCTCGGTGACAGGCCTACAAGGAAACTAAAGCAGGTTACAAGTCCTTTAAAACAACAAAGTAAGCACTTTATTTCCATTAAGCATGTTTTAGTATCACAATGGAATGATGAGAAAACGTTTAAAAAAAACCCAAAAAAAGTCTCTAATCCCCCCAAACAGCGGGAGGTTTTCAAGGCAATTTAAAAACCAAGGAGTGACAGAAGTGCCGAAACAGTCCCAACATCAGGAGGCTCCTCCTCTGAGAGCTGGGCAGGGGCAGGAAGGTGGAATGACACGAAGGTACGAATGTCTGAAGTAGTCTTTGGCGCTTCTGCCTCACGTTTGATACATACATGATCTCTCAAGACAACTCCACAGAAATCTCCGGATGCAACAAAGTGCTACGTTAGTAGAACCAAACCCCAGCGAGGACGCTTCTCTAGCTGAGGTGCCCGGCGGTTGGGCGTTAAGACACATCCTGCAGACAGTGCTGACTCCAGCTGGGGACCCTTTGGGTTGGGAGAGGAGGAAAAAGAAAGGAAGTGTGGTGCGTGAATCCCAGATGTGCCCATGTGCAAGACACGGTGTCCTGCAGGACTGACAAAACCAGGGAGGAGAGAAGGTGGTGGCAAAACGAAACATGGATCTGTTCCCTACAGTGATCAAAATACGAGTCCAGTGCAGTAACTATAGTTTCACAGTTCCAGGGGGCAAACTGTCATTGCAGAGTCTGTAGTAACGCAGGTCATTCACCAGTCTGTGCACATTCTGGGTAAATGATGGCAGATCCTGGAAAAGATCAAACAACCCATTGGACTGCAAACAGAAAAGGACCCATAAGAGCTATCTTGCAGTGGGAAACACAAAGGAACCGAAGGCCCAACACCCAGCCCCCTTCTGCTGGAGCCTGAGCCCAGGAAACTTGATGTTCTGTGGCCCATGAACATGGAGTGGACACAGCTCCACCTCCCATGGGAGAGGAAGCACTCAACAGAGAGGCAAGCTTCAGCAGATGGAAGCCACAACCTGATGCACTCCCTTCCATAGGGAGGTTATAGACCCCCCGCATCTGCTTTGCACCCATACAGTGGGTTGAAGGAAGTGTGGGCCATTGCAGCTACTCTGCTGATGTCTCCTCCACTGCAACCCTCAAACATCTGGCCAGCAGCTGGAGTGACATTTTGATGAAGATTTGGGTGTCCCACTCTAGAAAATGTCAGTCTGCCCCTATGAAGACTTCCTTGAGGAAGCACATTCCCTGATTCCCACAACATTCAGCAGTCAGCGAGGAGATGGCCGTTCTGCTACATACAATGAGAACCCTTGGCTAGAGGTGGCCGAGTACAGAAGCGTTTGGAACAAAACTGCCTCAAAACACCATCCAAAGCAGCTCATGGCTTCCTGATCCCATGTTCCAGGCATCCTGGGAATACCGATACCCTGCTGCAGTGTCCCCCCTTCTTACCCTGTCCATTTTGAAGTTCCTTCCCAGCACGTTTTTCTGGTTTGAGTCCACGCCATCACAGCTGGCCAGAAACTCCGGGAGAAAGGCTGAGTAGAAGCCATCAAAGTCCACTGAGGCCATATTGTATGTGGCAATGCCAATCTCCTCCTGCAACAGGTCATGCGACTTGTGGACAAGCACCTGAAGTAGCACGTTCACAAACTGGAACAGCATGGTTGTCCGGAAGATCTTCTGCACAGGGAGAGGAGGACACAGTTAGGAGACTTCACACCAGCAACGCTCCCACAGGAGGGACCACAGCAGCCAGCACACTGCTCCAGAAATACAGGTTCATCAAGGGCAGAGCAGGCATAGCTGCACACGGCTGCTTCAACTCTTGTGAGCATAGACAGTTTCCTGAGCCAAGCCAAGATCACAAGTGGCTACAATAAGCTGGACCAGTATCAGCTTTAAAGTTAACAGTGAGTTTGGCCACATTTACCCTTGCACCTGACCCAAGTTATAAGCAATGATCCAGTGCTTCTGAAAGCCAGGGCTTGTGGCAAGCTGCCTGCAGCAGGCAGTTGTTAACATGACAGGCTGTCCTTCAGCTGTGACCACAGATGTGAACATGAAAGCTCTGCTTTCACAGCCTGACCAGAAGGGCAAGACCCTCGATTCCAACTTTAATTCATTCTGAATGCAGCTCAGAGGTCTAATTAGAGGGTCTGGAGGATGGGTCCTACATGACACTGATGGAGACAACCACCTGGCAGTGACTTGACTGTAAGTATCAGATATTCTGCTGCTGACACAGTGAGAATGCTGGAGGGACTTGGGCACAGTCCCACTGATGATCCCAATTCCTGCTTCCTCAAACTGCAGTGTCACAGTATGTGCTCTTTGCTTTCCCCTCACTGTCACAGGAGGGAACACATCAAGGCTCTGCTTTGACTAAAGCTGGGATCCCTCCTGTGCTTGCTGCAGCAGTTATCAGAGAGGTGGCAATGTGGCAATGCCACTCTCACCAGCACCATATCCATCAGGATCACAGAAAGGCTGTGACATAAAAAATCTGACCTTCAGTTTCTGAGTAGTTTTAAAAGAAGTCTTAGAACAGCACCTGCCTATTACCATGCACTGGACAACCAGGACCCACCTTGTGATAGAGCTTCTGCTTGGTGTTCAGCGTCTCCAAGTAAAAGAGATTCTGCTTGAACAGGTGAATGTCAGGTTGCAGGAAGGACTGGCCAAATGCCTACAAACAAAGCAGAATTGAAGGGGTTTGATGTTACAGTATCAGATGTGCCAGGCAGATCATCATCATTTTCACCCTGACACCAGAACAAGCCCCTGGGAGCCTCTGCTGCTTCTCAGTACAGCCAACGAACACGACAGGCAGCTGTAGGGCAGGAAACATGAACACCAACAGAACACATGGACCAGTTTTGTTCTCAGTCCAAGCCAAAAGACCAAGGTGACTGCACAAAATCAGAAAGACATTAGAGATGGGAGCTGGGAGGCTGACCTGGGCATTACAGAAGCAGTAAAGAGCCTAGGAGCCAAATTTGCTGGATCCTGCTGAACTAGTCTGGCTGGCCTGCACACCCTGAGAACCTCTGAAACACTGTACACATGATGAAAGGATGTGGAGTGTGCTCTGTACAGAGGCAGGCAGCAGAATTTTACCAGATGCTGCTTCAAGGTATGACAAATGTAAAAGTTCATTTCCTCACAACAGCCATTTGTTAAATGTACAAAACCAGGCCAAGTCCCTTCAAGACAGCCAGTTCTGGACTCAGATCTCTGGTAGAAAGCAGAACACAAACTATGAATATCCTCAACATAAAACACTGGTTGTATGAAAAGCATTTACAGAACACTAAAGAAGAGTTCTTTATCAAAACAACAGGAACAAAGTAGTAAAACAAGTACTTTGGTATTTTCAACCAGCCTGAAGTTAGTACTGAGATTACCATGTGAATATCTCCCAAAATCAGGTACCTGGGTGGGTTTAGAAGTGTTACACTGCTGCGGGTGAAAGAGAGATGGCCTGGACAAGCCCCCTGCCTTCTCTATTCCCCAGGCAAAATGCCTATAGGGTATTAGCCCACTGACCCTTCTCTACCAGACCCGATGGTACAGTGTAGAACAAGTCCATATAAACCAAAAGACATCTTGGTCTTGGGAAACTTTCCTGCATGGAAGTTTGTCCTAGTGCTAACCATGCACTAGTAACAGAAGAAAGTGGGTCAGCATTAGTAATTTATTTTTACTGCAGGATGAGGCATGGAAAGGAATTAACATTCCTTCCTCCCTGCCTGCTTCCGGGTGCAGTGAGGCACTGTGCCTTGTGAGCACATCAGCAAGAACACTCTGCAACTGCTTTCATTTCCAGCTGTTCCTGAAGTAAAGACATCACTCAAGACTCCATCACCCGCATGTTTAATGCACTGTCACAAGCAGCATATGCTCTGCTGCAGAAAGAGTTCTGGACAAACATGGGAATAGCTGTTACCTGCATAATGGCACTGAACTGTGCTTCATTCTCCATCTGCTCTTCTGCTACTCCTCTTTGGACACTAGCCAGCACACTAGATTTGAAGAAGTACCGCCAGTTATGGTGGAGGACTCGGAAAAGCAGCTCGAACAACTCTGCTTTCACATCAGGAGATGAGCGCTAGGAGGAGAGGAGAGCAAACAGCTCAAAGCAGGCTCCTGTGCTGGAGTCCCACCATCCCTGGATCCCACTGCTGGTGGCCGCCCCCAGCAGTGCTTTGCAGCCAAGGTGCCAGAGCATCAGAGCATTTCCTCCTAAGGCAGGCACAGAACTCAGCAGTTGTTGGATTATGTTAGGATCACATCGTTGAGTTTTGAGTTTACCTCCTGCTTTGGGCATGTCTGTAATTTTAGCCTCTCTTTCAACAATTCCTGACAGAATCCTCCACCCACACTGCTTCCAATTCCCACTGACTTGTTACCCAGTTTTCCCTGCACAGGGACTGACATTTATAGCTCTTCGAAAGCTAAAGGCTTCATTGCTCCCACACCCCCAGCAATGCCCTCCCTTCTCATCTCCCCCGTCCTCCACCTCGTGTGAGAACAGCCCTACCTCCGCAATGATGGGGTAGACCTGCTCCATGCACAGTGAGATGACGCTGGGTAGAAAAGGTTTGAATACTTGGCCTGGCTCTTGTACCACCACTTGCAGAATTTTCAGGAACTTCTCCACCACCCGACAACCAGTGCTGCCCTCATGGAGGATGCTCTCTGCCAACTGCTCCCTATGACAGAAACAGTCATGGCACAGGAAGCTTCACAGGGATCTGCACACTTACTGGATTTACACGAAAGCAGGTAGTGACTCTGAACTTGTTTAATACAAGCTAAGGAGATGAAGCCACAGAAGGGAACTAGTTTTTGACTGAGGACTGACAGACTCCACACCAGAATAAGATCTAAAGTGACAGAGTTGGGGCACCCTCAGATCTTGGGTAGGAGCTAAACAGGCAACATGAGAGTCCAGTTCAGCATCACACACTTCCAGAAAGCCTGTGGGAGAGCTGAGACTGTGATGGCATGTGTGACTGATGTGCATGGGCTGGGTCACTTCAGACTTGGAAACATTCTTCTTGGATTTAGTCCTGGGACATGACAAAAGTTTGGACACAGACCTGGTTTGGAAACACTACACTTTTTAGGGACAGGGACCTGTTGTGTGAGTCCCTTACTAAGACAGATCATCTTGAGGGATAGAAAGCAGCAACCAACACAGGACAATACCTGGTGAACATGTTTAGGAAGGTCTGTATGATCTGCTCAGTGAAAGGCACTCCCATCTGTACCCTCAGTCCTTGAAACAGAGTGAGGAAGAAGCTCAGCATCTCATCTGTCACATCTAAGATAAGAACAGGAAAGCAAAAAGAATGTGTTAAGGTAACATTCAAATCCATCAATGAGTCTTATGTGAGATTTGCTCCAGGGAACCCCATTTAATCTTATAAATTTAGCAGGAGGGCCATTAGAAACTGAAACCAACAGGCAGTACTACTGGGCTTAAAGGTTGCTCATCCACTTCTGAAAACTGCCAAGGATGACCAACACAGGCAGCACCAAGCAGCTCAGATCAAATACAATACTACCAGCAAGGCCCCTAGTCTGCTCTGCCTACACAGAGTGCGTGGGGAAAAGCCCTGGCCGTGGCCTGGGTTGATCTCCAGTTGCTCACTCCTCGTACAGGGTTAACAGGAAATCCAAGGAAATCCAAAACAGCTCTGCAGCTCGGGGTTGGGGGGAGGAATGGAGCTTTTTTTAGGCAGTAACTGAAAAGATCCATCTAACTTCAGCAGTCCTCTGCAGCACATGGTTACAGATTACCTGACCAGCACCACAGCTAATGCTTCTGCAGCCCCAACATGCTTTAAAGAGGGGAAGCAGAAGCTGCTCAACTCCTTCACACAGCTTTTTATAGCCAATAAACAGCAATGGCATGAGGCTGTTAGCCTGTTCTCAAGACAGCAGTTACTGCAGTCACAGCATCAGCTTGCTGTCTTGGATCTGCTCTGCATTTCAACTTTATTTTGCCTCCCCCTCGCCTGCTTCACTGAGAAAATCCCACCTAGCCCCAAAAGTTTTCCTGGAACATCTTGGTCTTCATGAGAGAAGCTGCTGTAGTCCTGGGCATCTGAGCTACCCTGATGTGATATAAAATGTAAATCACTGGCCAGAATATTGCCAAGCAATAGCCCCGGTTACATCTCAGGAGCCTTTCCTTTACAAGGAAAAATAAACCCACATCAGGGGGCTGGAACTAGATGATTTTTAAGGTCCCTTCCAAGCAAACCAGTCTGTGATTCTATGATAATTTGACCTAATCTGATGAGATTGTCTCCTCTTTGCTTTCAAGGGTCTGGAGAAAATTTAAGTTGCAAACGCTAGACAGGGTATTCTAAAGCTTTTTTTATGTGCTCAGGATCAGCTCTGTTTTCTTTCAATGCTGAACACAGCACAAGGCACCTCCTTCTGGAAGTGTGACAAACCTTCATGCCTGTATCCTAGATGGCAGAGATCTCCCAGCCTACCCAGAAGTACAGCCTCTCTTTACACTTAGGCACAGAAAGCCCACACACCTCACACTAACACCACCACGATTCTATACTGATGGACTCTGGGTGTCATCAGTAGGTCATGAAGCTACTCACAGCATTAAACCTGTCCTATGGTTATACCTGACTGATGAATGAAAGCTGGGAAGAGGGCTAGTGAGACCTGCACGGATTCTTGCAGCGACTGATAACAGATCTGTCGAGACTTGGTGGATTCTCCAGAGATACTTTCTACAATATCTTCTAAAACGCTGAGTGTCTGATGGATGATCACTTTGGCTGCAAAATAAGAGAGGTGATACTTCCTGCATGTGTCAACACTACTCAAGAGGCAAGAAATGAAGTTCACAAACAGAGTAACTAAAAAAAATCTACAAGGCAGCATATACACCAAATCCAGGTTGGAGTCAAAGATATTTCCAAGTGCATGTTCATATTCTGAATTGGTTTTATTTGGCCACTGTGGCTACTTGCTTTCTGTTATGCAGGTTTACTGCTCTACAGATGCATCCACTGCCCAGCTACTCAGGTGCAGAGGCTGAGGGGAGCTGTAGACAATATTATTCCCAATATCCCAATGCTACAGAAACACCAACCAAGAAAAACGCAGCACATTATGACAGCCAGATATACTGCAGATTTCTATTTCTGAAATAACAACTGGAGTGATACACAACCACTATAAACTAACCCAAATGCTGGGAGATCTTTACTGGCTCAGTTCCTCCCACATGAGCAGTCTCTGATACCCTTCTCAGGAGGGGCAAATCCCTGCCATGCTTCCTCCCTGCAGAGCTGACCAGCACACCACGTTGGGCAGAAGCTGTCACACTGCATACTTAGAAGCAACATTTTTAAAGTGACCTTCAAAAAAAAAATCCAACCAAAAAACTCCCAGACACCTCCAAAAGCAGTCCCAAAATATACACAGAAACTTTCCAAAGGTCCCTGGACCAAATCAGTTTAGGACTCTCCCCCCTCTACACTTCTTCCCAAGCCTGGAATCAATTCTTTTTTCCTTACTTACATTTTTATAACCATAATCTTCATTTAGTGGTGCTTCCACCCTATGTTTCTAATCCTACAGCGTGCCAGCATTAGGCTGTGAAGTATTCCTAATGCAATCACTGCTATTGGAAGTCTTACCAACAAATTTGACCCCACCTTCCCTGCACAACTAAGGAAGACAGTACTTTGATGGAAGAGTTTATAGGCAAGCTGGGGTGAGAGTGCCCTTCACACACCCCACAGAAGAAGGATCTCTAAAGAAAGAGAGAAAACAGAAATTCCTCCTTTCCTGTCCTCCCCATGCACTAAACACATTTTTTCAGGCAAAATAATTGTTGGGAAAATCAGCTAAATGTCACCTGTCAGCAGCTTGCAGTGCAAGTGTCAGAAGACAGCATGCACCAAGACATGTGGTACTTACTGTCCTCCAGCTGCACCTTCCTCTGTGGCAAGATGGCATTGGATTTGAGCTGGCGGTATTCCCTCGTGAGGGCAGAGATGAGGCTGGCGTGGTTGGTGGAGCGAACTGCCCACTGCTGCTCGCTCTCTGGAAGGTTTGGCCACGGCAGCAACAAGACGTTTGACAGTGCTCTGCACACCAGCACCTGGGCCTAGAAGTGATGACATATTAAGCAAAGAGACAAAGTTTGACCCTTTTTGCAATGCATTTTTTGCTAGAGCACAACCTGAGAGTGAAGGGACATTTTCCAGCTCTTCTGGCAGTCTGGAGAAGAGAAGGCTTAGGGGGGACTTTAGTGCTCCCTACAACTACCTGAAAGGAGGTTGTAGTGAGGTGGGGGTTGGTCTCTTCTCCTAACAAGTGACAGAACAAGAGGAAACGGCCTCAAGCTGCACCAGGGAAGGTTTAGACTGGATATTAGGAACAATTCCTTCCCCAAAGGGTGGTTAGGCATTGGAACAGGCTGCCCAGGGCAGTGGTGGAGTCACTGTCCCTGAAAGTGTTCCCAAACCATGTAGATGAGGCCCTCAGCGACATGGTTTAGTGGTGGCCTTGGCAGTGCTGGGGAATGGTTGGACTTGATGATCTTAAAGGTCTTTTCCAACCTGGTTGATTCTATGATTCTATCAGCAGCACTCACTGTTGAAGGGAACAGTTCAACAGTGAAAGGTACGCCTAAGCAAAAACTAGCAGCTCTGTAAGGTAAGAGAGAAGTAAAGCTCCAAGACTTGAGGGATGGAACCAGCTCCCAGCTCTGTCATCCCTCCCCTGCAATGGTAAGTCCTTGCTCTTCATAGTTATAAACCCAAAGATGACACCAGTTTCATTACTTCTTGTCTGGTTTACACACTAAGCTTCTGTGATTGTGCAGAACTTTATGCCTCCATGCCAATGCACAATACAACAACATCCCAGCCTCCACTATGGCTTTTCAGTACTTCTGTAATATAAATACTAACTTGGAGTGAGGTATGTGGAATAATAATACAAGTTTCACAGAAAAAAAACTTTTGAGTGTCAAAATCAATGTGCCTCTACTGTAAAGAGAATGCACCATCAGGGACTGTCTTGCATCAACAAGTGAGGAAGGAATAAGATCTAAGGGGTGCAATTGTGATTTTTCCTTATTCTGTTGCTTGAAATAGGTCATTACTGACAAACTGCATCACAGTGACTCCTGCATAGCCACAGGACAGATAACTACTGCCCCTTGCCCTTTATTGTCGAGGTTATACCTCATACAGTACAAGCTGAGGCACAGCTTCTCAAGGACATCTCATCTACACACTTTATGCTTCAGACAATCACCTTATCAGGAAGCTGCTGAGCAGAAGTGTCTGTGATCCTGTTGAACACCTTCTGTACTGCTGGGATGCTGATTAAGAACACTGGTCGCACCGTGGTGGCTAAAGAGACTAGCAGGTGGCACGCAGACAGCAGCAGCTTCTCCTGCACCTGAAAGAGAGGGCGGTCAGGCTGCCCAGTAACACCAGCTGCCATTGACAGCTTTTCACAAGCAAGACTGTTTTAATAGCATTTATTTGCCAATTAGAGCACAGATCAGTTCCCTTAAAAGTGTGAAAGAGAGACTTCCCTGCCTCAAGCCATAAAATCATTAGGCTGAATTTATATGCCTAAGTTGCTTATCTCGTATTAGTCTGATCTACAGTGCTATCTAGAACTCCTCTTGGTCTCACCCTATATGATACACCTGTTGCAGGTCTAGGAGAGACGTCCAGCTCTCATCCCTGACAGACATCATGCCCCATTCGTGGCAGTGTTCAGGGCCAGGTTGGACAGGGCTTGGAGCAACCTGGTCTAGTGGAAGGTGTCCCTGCCTGTGGCAGGGGGTTGGAACTGGATACGCTTTACAGTCCCTTCCAACCCAAACTATTCTACGACTCAGAATGATTCACATCAGGAGAAACAGCATGGTCCAGAGCAGACTGTTAAACATGTGAACACAACAGCTCTGCCCCTTGAGGGTGTCTGGTTCCACAGAAGCCTTCCCTCAGCCCAGAACTGACAAAGGTACCTTTGAGCTGATGAGGGGTGTAATAGCCTCCAGAGTGGTGGAGACAAGCGAGATGAACTGCTCCGGGTTCTGGCGATGAACTTCACTGTAGAACTGTGCCAGCCAGTGTGCATAGGCCTGCAGGGCTGCCAGGGACTGAGCATGCCTGTGGAGGAGCAGAGCAAGGATAAGATACGTACATAGGATAACAGCCACGTCCTCCAGGACAGCTGCAGAAGGGCCAACATCCTGAGCATGGTAGGTAGCTCTGACAGCACAAGGCAAAAGTATATTAATATTTTCAGACAAAGCTGGCAGCTTTTTCTTTAAATTGCTTGCTATCATTTTTTGTCTCAGACCTGTATATTCAAAGCATATTTAAACATGCGCTGAAACTGAACTCACTCAGCAACAGTATTAAGCCAAAAGGTCAAATCATAATCGATTATATTTGATAAGGTCAAATTCTAATCGACTGGTAGGTTGGACATAACCATACTTTATAATTACACTTCTGACACAAGGTCATATTAAGATTTTTGAGTCAGGACATTTCTTTGGGACTATATTGAGGAAAACCCTTCACTAACAGATCATGGTAAAAAGCCTCCCATATTATTTTAAACTAGAAAAGGAAAAACACCATTAAAAGAACATTATCTGCACAAAAGTCACTGCTAGTAATTTGGGATTATTAGGAGAAATCCAGGGAGCTACCTGATGAAATCTCAAGGGGGTTTTCAAGGAGCTCCTGCACAGGCAATTGCAAACTAGAACAAGCACTTGACGTGCTCAAAAGGACAACCTTAAATTCTGCTCACAAGCACCAGCTGGCAGAAATAGGTTTGTACTACACAGCCTGAGGAATAGAAGGGCTCTCAAAGGCTGTCAGACTGGGGCCCTATTACTAGCAGCATCAATTTCACACTTAATGTCAACTTCTGGATCAAAGGTATTAATTTGTTTCAGAATGACTTGCATAGCTGGAAGGCACATGTTTGTCTTGGAAGGCAAGAACTCAAACCCCTGTACTAGGAAAAACATCTTTTTCCTGAGCCATAGATCTGACTTTGGTAGCAAAAAATCCATAAAGTGGAACTACACACAGAGAGTAGATCAATTTCTTAAGACACCATTATTATAGCACTTATTTCATCATTTAATTATACTGCAAAAGAACTAAGCTTTTATAGCCACTGGTGGAGGGCAGAATAACAGTTTTAGAGCTAATGGGTGTTTTTACTTCTTATCATAAATATCTTATTCTTTAAATAACCTGAGTACATCCATTTGAGGATGTACCATCCCATGTAGATACCAAGTTTGGATCCAACCATTTGCAGTGTCTATCTCATACTTACACATCAATAAGGTCAGGTTTCAGTACAGATGGTACTGCAGTTTCTATGTTGTACAGTTTAATCTGGGATCCGTACAGCGTTACTTTTACCAACCTGGAAGTGAACACATACATGGCAGTGTGAGATGCATATACACATGTACAAATCTGCTTTAACATCTATCTGAACGCAGCTCTTTGCAAGTCTGTGTCAATATTTAACTAATATGTAGACAAGACTTAGACCATTTAGTTAAAAATAATTTAGAGCCTATTTCACTATTTGCAGTAAGATGGAACAAATACAATGTTTCTACATGGAAATTAAAAAACATAACCAATGCGGTCATGTAAAGCCCTGAAGGTCTCTAATTTGCAACCATGCACTAATTGAGTTTCTTGGAGGGAAAGAATGGAAGGATGCCTGCCTTTTGGTTTTCACAGGTCTTTTCATAGAATCATGGAATGGTTTGTGTTGGAAGGGACCTTAAAGCTCATCCAGTCCCAACCCCCTGCCACAGACAAGGACACTTTCCACTAGACCAGGCTACTCCAAACCCCGTCCAACCTGGCCTTGAACACTGCCAGGGATGGGGCATTTCACTTTCCACCTAAGAGATTTTGGTGATTTAGCTTAGAGAGATACAATTCTGAAGTAATCAAACTCTACATCTCATTGCATCACATATGCAGATGCTGGAAAATAAGTACTTCAATCTTTCACGTGACTAATTTTATTTAATCCCTCCTATTAGGTTTTTCATTAAGGATTTAGAAAGCTACCTGGGAAACATAGCACTGATGAATGTAACAAGATTCTGGCCATTGAGTTCTTCATATCTCAATTCAATCATAACAAGGGGAGGCAGAAAGAAACCTTGGTTTTCACACTCACTGCAGTAGTGGCGATTGCTCCTGGTACTGCTGAAGGGACAGCAAACCCCAAACCCCATTCCTACCTCTCCACCACTGTCAGAGCATCATTGAACCTGGCAGCAAACACATCTCCAATGAAGTACTCTGCTAAGCGCCCAACAGCCTGCAGCAAGGAGCTCAGGTCCCTTAAGGAGCAGTGCAAGCGGCGGCAATCATTCTCTGCAGTGATGTTCAGCCTGTGACCTAGAATGACAGGAAAGTTCATCAGCAATTAAGCCAACAGACCTCAGTGTCAATAACTGTTTGTGCTAACAGCCACTGACTAAGAGCCTAGCAGTCTGAAAGCTCATACTTGAAAAACCTTGTGCAAGAAAGTCGTATGTGTTCTAATAAATACAGCTCTTTGGGCTGGGAAACCTAATTACAGAGATACAGGAAATGCAAAGTTTATTCTAATTACATTACAAGCATTCTTCTTCAATTAGCTCGGCAGCGGGTCACAGTTCAAATTGCAGCACTACCCAAGTGACTGAAATACTCAGATTGGGCAAGACAAACTCAACTGTTCTGACTGCCACACTTTGAATTCCAATCTAAAGGCTGAAACACGCTACCACGTATTTCAGCCTTTCATACATTTATTTTATTCTATTTTTGCTAATACCTACATAAACAGGAGCCTTTCCGTCTATCTGTTGACATGGAAAGCCACCCCAGCTCTGCAGAGAAGGTCATTACCCAAACTTCCCTCTCTTGGCCAGAGGGTTAGAAGTGTTCCAACAGCACAGCCGCATTTGTAACAATAGTGTTTGCTTCTGATGTGAAAAGTCATTAATTACTTTCATATTTCTCATATAAGGAACGTAAGAATAATTAGATTTGCCAGTCTTATTATTTATGCAATCATCCTACCGCTCAGTTGTATAGATACCTGCTTTCTAAACATCCAGACCTTTAACTAAAAAAGCAAGTAAGTTTTGCAACACCACATTTCCATGTACAGCAGTACTGAAATACAAGAGATTCCTTTGCTGGTCATACCAGAAAACTGTAATCAGCTCAGCTACATTCTTTTGCTATACCTCAGCTACAAACTTTCCTCATGCAGATCACACTACGACTTTCCTTATTTCTCAGGAAGCAGCAGCAAAGCTACACTCATGCCTTATATTCATTTGAGAGCGCTGGTGTCTTTGTAAACTACTTCATACATGAAGGCTCCTGAAACGCCAGGTAGATAAGAAACTACTACTACATCGTTAATAGTTCATCTTCTCATTGACTCAAAATAGTTTTAATTCACCCTAAATAAAAATACTCCTATGGTGGACAACTTCACACCATATTTGAGCCCCAAGCAAATGGGAGCACCACCTTTCTTGAAATAAGCTTAATGTGAGGAAAAAGGCCATTCATCCATGTTACTGTAGTAACAGTTGATGCTGCATACCTGCTTTTAACAAGAAAATAAATCTCACTATTAGATGTCTGCTACTGTAGTTTACCGAGCCATTAGACACCATACATGTGTTCAGACCCTCAATGGAATATGGAAGAAGCAACACCAAAGCAGGTCTAGATGGTTTTTGCAATCAGCTATTCAAACAGTGAGGATCACAATGGTTATTACCTGTCCCTGAAGTGACCACAAACTGCTGGAGTCCCAGATACACTTCCAAGTTGTCCTGCAGAACTGGAAACTAGAAGAGACAAGAAAAGAGAGTGATTTTGGGGCTTGGAAGACAGTTAACATCCAACTACAGATTACACAGTGCAGAGTTTTCTTGCTTCTCCCTAGTGTTTTCAAAAAGACATTTGTTGAAGAGGCAAGTTGCTAGGGTCTGGCCTGATCCTGCATGCCACAGCTTCTCATGTCTTGATAGCTGTCATGAAAGCCACCAAGATCACCACCCTGAAGGCAGTTCTCTGTGGTAGCTCTCCCTTTCCCACAAATATGAGCAATCAGCCTAACAAGATAATGGTCTGATAAGAGTAAGTGATGGCACAGCATGTCCCACTATGAATATACAGATGGATGTACAACTCAGACCAAACAGAGCAGAGGAAAGGCAGAGCTTGGAGCACAGGATGCTTGTGCTGCAGCCATCTCACCTGTAAATATCAGGTCCTCAAAATGCAGCTACCAAAATACTGTTTAACCAAAGAAGTTTCCAAGCAGAGTGCTTCTACAGCAGAGTGTAAAAGGGAAGTAACGCAGCAGGCAAGCTGCAGGCTGCATTAGGAAAGCTTCAAAGGGAAAACAACTACGGGAGCAGCCACCACAGTCCCTATGCATCCTGGTCTGGGAATAGAAGGCAGGACTGACAGCAAACATGCTTGATCCTGGTGGTACTTCAGCTGAGCAACAGCTTACGCTATCATGAGGGAAGTGAATCGTGCACACAGACTAGAAAGTCTTCTAAACAGTTTTCAGCCAGCCAAGGTACCTCAGTGATCCAAATTAAGAGATTGTGCTGTACCTGAATGCATTTGTATCCATACAGGATAAAATTGCACACTGACCTTTTCCTTGTAGACATCCCATCAGAAAGAATATTTTCTAACCTTTTCAGTCTATTGGCAGAAGTCACCACATATGAGGTGGTTGGTTTTATGAAAGTTCCCTCATCCATCAGCAGAAGGAGCCACAGCCATTCATTGTCCAGCACAGCACAGAGTAACAGCAGTTGCTGTAAGCTGTTTTAATTATTTGGTACCGACAGACCAGCCACTGCATCCAACAGCACTGCAGAGCACCATGAGAAGTATCTGAAACTGCTTGAGAATCTCCCAGTTTATCCAGTATACAAGAGTGATCTAATGCAGGGCTCAAGAAAGCACTCACCATCAAGTTTCTAACATGCTGTGCCTAAATAACAGTGGTGAGTCTTTATATAACTGCAGGAAGAGAGCTATTTAAAAAACCCAGATAGTCTTCCTCATGTTAATGTGTTACTTTAAGGAAGCCACATGCTCTTCACCATATGACCCATATGCTCAGTGAAACAGCTGCTCCTCTGTTTGCCTCTTGCAGACGCATGCCATGTGCCATGCTGCAGAGCAACTTCTACTTCCACACGAGGGCTGTTAAGTTCACTACTTCAGTTTCTAGGAATAGTGCTCAGCTCAGCCAGAATGGTTCTTAAATAAAAGTATCAATTAAAAGCAGTTCAGGTCAGGCATTTTCTGCCTCTGCAGCAGCTTCACCTCTGTAACAGCTTCATTTCCTCTGTTTCTTGGGATGTGGTTCAGAGGTCCAGGTACACAGCATCTCCAGGAGAATTAACAGACTTGCTTTGAGATCCTACTGTTACTACTAGTCTTTCCTCTCACCCAGCAAAAAAGCACTGATTACTCTGAATGTTGAACTACACTGGCTTACAGCCTCAAGATCTCCTCAAAACTCACTACAATGCTACAAACCCCAACAGCTTTTACACCATCGATTTTAGCAAGAGCAGTGGCACTAGCTGGAGCAAAGCACTCCTCTGTGTTTATCAGATGGAATCCCCAATTGTCTGAGGCACTTTCTTCAGCATTTATATCTAGCCTTTCATTTAAACAAAAATTCCACACTCCTTAAGACCCATCTGCCCAATTCACAGTGCTGCCTCCTAATATAAAGACCAAGATAAACACCAGTGAATGATTGCTGCCAAATATTTACACTTTGAGAGATGGTCTAAAGAGCTTAGTGTCCAGCAAGTAGGACTCAGATGCTCACTGAAGCACTTCCTTCAAAACACACCAAGAAATCTGAGAAAGCCAAACCCCAAGATTTTTCCCTTCAGTTTCTGGTCTCCTCTTGCCAAAGTTTTATATCCAAAACCAAATTTCCTCCCTTTCTTTGGCACTGTGGCTTCTATTAAACAGCTTGCAACAAACTCCAGCAGCTGGTGCTCATTTCACATTGCACTTTTGGTCTGGATAACAACTTACTAGTGTGGAGAAGGCATGAGTTGGCAAGAGCTCCATGACTTTTGCAACCACTTCCAAGCTCTGGCGCAAGTACCGCTGCCACTCAGTCTGCTGCTACGGGAAGAAACACCAAGGTAAGTACAGCAAATCCAGAAGGAAACAGCTTTTTGCAGACTAGTAGGTCTTAACTGACGTTTGGGACTAGCCAGCTCCTTTCCAGAGCTTGGCTTCTGCAGACAACCAAATACTGAAGAGATACTGCTCTTGTGATTCTCATGTACCACTAGGTATCTAATGGAGAATAGTTTTGCCAAGCCAAGCTTCGGCCATGAGGGCATATGTTTCCTTAGAGTGGTAAGGCGTAAGCATTCACTCCCAAAGCACAGTTACTGCTCAGATGATAAGTATCTGTTATGCAGAACAACCTCTCTCAACCATTTGAGAGACATATCTCAATTCTAGGTTTATCAGTACTGAGATGATGTTTACAAATACCAACTCAGTAGAAATATCATAGAATCCCAGACTGGTTTGGTTTGGAAAGGACCTTAAGGCTCATCCAGTTCCAAGCCCCTTCCACAGGCAGGGACACTTTCCACTCGACCAGGTTGCTCCAAGCCCCGTCCAACCTGGCCTTCAACACTGCCAGGGATGGGGCAGCCACAGCTTCTCTGGGCAACCTGTGCCAGTGCCTCAGCACCCTCACAGGGAACTTCTGCCTAAGAGCTCATCTCAATCTCCCCTCTGTTAGGTTAAAGCCATTCCCCCTTGTCCTGTCCCTACAGGCCCTTGTCCAAAGCCCCTCTCCAGGTTTCTTGCAGCCCTTTTAGGCACTGGAAGCTGCACCAAGGTCTCTCCAGAGTCTTCTCTTCTCCAGGCTGAACCAGCCCAGCTCTCTTAGCCTGTCTCTAGAGCAGAGCTGCTCCAGCTTGAAGCTTTTGTATCAGAAATAGTTCAGCACTTAATTTCCAAAACAACCAGATGTGGACATCTAATGCCTCTGAGAATCAGAATATAAGCACCTATATCCCCTCCTGCCCCAAAGAAGTTAAAAGAACAAAGTTAAAAACAAAGGTAATATCTTTCCAGTGTAACCTTAAATCCAGTTTTGTCAAAAGTATTTCATGCTGCTTTAAACCTCAAACCCCACATAGAATGAAGCAGCAGCTGTCTAGCTTGTACTCCAAAGCACAAGCTCTGGGAATGACATTCCAGGTGTTACCAGTGCAAGAGTTAATATGTGGACCTGTAGTTGTCCCTGTTCAACTCTGCTCCTTACATCATCATCCAGTGTCTCGTCATCCAGCTCCTCCAGCTGTGCCTGGTTATACCTGAACTGGATTCGATTCAACACCTCTGTCAGCAACAGAACCAAGGCATCTTCGTACCTATGACCACAGAGAAACAGAGCAAGAGCCTGATAAAACAATTCTGCAGAATTGCTGTGCCACCGCCCTTCCAGCAAAGCAGATACATCACACAGATGACAATTTCAAGTGGGCCACTGCAAAGAGCCTGCAGCACAGCTTTAGAGGTCTGTTGAGGAAACACCAAGAAGATCCTGGGATTAAGAATATCATGTCACTTCAGGTCACACACTACCTGCAAGGAAAGAGGTTGGTGATATCTGATATCCCACTACCTCTGAAAGGGAAAGGGAAAACTGATAGCAATAGAAGCAGCCCATAAGTTCAAAACAGGAAAGGTAGGAGTGGCTTGCCAGGAATAACAGCAGATGCGCATGAACAGGAGGCAACAAAAGCTTCTTGTTGCTTAAGCTGCTCCTCAGCAGCTCCTCTGATGCTCTGTTCTTGGGCAGTGAATTCGAAACACGTAAAACAGGGCAGTTATTGCTGCATACCTCAAAGAGGGGACTCCCCTGAGGCTATGTGTTCTCTTTGCCTACACTGTTGGCCAAAGAATTCGGGCCCTTGTCCTCTGAAACAAAGCCAGCCCTTAACTACTAGTACTCTAACACGAAAGGTATGTCACTGAAAGATGCCTTTTCATCTCCCAGAGCTAGGAAGCTGGTAGAGAGCACAGAAAACCCTCATCAATGATTACCTAAGAATAATGCCAAGCTGCAAAATCAGCACAGAGCCACCTGAGCATGCAGTCATTTCTGATGACATAGCATCAAAGTCTGGGTCTTTCAAGTGGAGCTGATTAGATTGTTTTAAAAACCTTCTTTCTCCTTTCTCAGCTGGGGTCCAGTGTAAAAGATCATGGTCTTTTCTAGGTGATATCTGGTTGGAAAATTAGGCATTAGGATACACTACCAGAGATTCAGAGCATCATCCAAGTGTCAGCCTTGTCAGCTGAAGCAACTGATAGCTCTCTGTGCAAGTAGGCTGAGCTACCATCTCTTCTTGTACTCAGATGACATAACTCTCGATTAGCAATTTAACCAATAGTAAAAGCTGCAGTGTGCACAAAATGCAGAGTTTTTCAACCACAGAACAGGAAACTTCATCTGTGCTCCTGCAGTGTAACCACTCCAAGGCTGTCAAAGTGCAGCGCTTGCCCGCCTGAGCGCATGCAGGAAGCTGTTGGTGTCCTTGAGGACAAAGCAGTACAAGCTTCAACCACCTGTGTGCTTTTTAATCTGCTTTATAGTCTGACACATCTCCTAGGACAGCTATTGTATGTTTCCATGTTCTTCATCACAAACTGCTTGACACAAGCACACATTACACACACATTAGCCAGGTGAAGAGGAGCAGAACACCAAGGCCGAGTTCAACAGCATTAGGCAGAGACTGGCAAATTAGGAATAAATTATAACAAAATTCAAATGCAAATACCTACTACTTGAGAAATTAAAACTTCACGGTTCCCATGCTGAGAGGAAGAGTAGTGTCTGGTGTAAGCCTGTTGCACACTTTTTCTTTGTGGTTATGATGCCAGGCTGCCTTTCAAAAGCCAACCACTTAAACTTAGTGCGCTTGAGAGAAAACAGCTTCCTTCTGCACTTAACACAGCACAAGCCATGGCACTTCTAATCCTCCAAAACTTGAGCAAAGTACCAGTGTATTCCCCAGATCTTTAAAATGGCAGCAAAGGCACTCTTATCCAAAGAAAGCCACCAGTTTCAGGATACAACATCTACAAATGCAGAGCTGCCAACCACTGTTGCAACTGATGCACATAACCAGCATAAGAGATAAGCAAGTGGAACTTCTAACTTCCAAACACAGTTTCAGCAATATTTCTCAGAAACACATTCTCCATTTCAACAGGAATTTCTTACATTATTTGTACGAGCTGTGCAAACACTTACCAGGCAACTGACTCTGGATATGTGCTAAAAGCATGCTCTAAAATTTGCTAACATGTGTTACAGTTCTATTTTAGACCACAAAGCTTTTTAACTCTGGCTGCCAAGTTCACACACAACACATGTGGCAGTTTTCTACCCTAATCTGCTCAGTTTAAATTCTTTTGAGTAAGTGTGAAACACTGAAATTTACACTTCCTCTACTTCACAATTTTAGAAGAAAGGGCCCAACCACACATGAAGCTGGAGTAAGCAACAGCTTATTTCTCACATCCTCCGCCAGAGTGATTATGAAGGGTCTTTGAGCTGTGACATCCTGAAAGCTTCCCTACTGCTCACCTGTTGAGTACTGCTTCTTTGTCTGCCAGACGACTTTTGATTTTACTAGTCAGGTAGTCCAAGAAGAGCGTCCAGATGTCCAAGCAAGAAAAGTAACCTTCATGTGTAGGCTGAAATACCCCAAAATTCACAATGAGTATTGCAAGCTATGGCAAGACTGATTTCACACAATGAAAACATGAGTTAGCATGCACTTCACAGGAAGGACTTCTTGCTTTATTAGAACATTTTTAGGAGGTCAGTGGAGACATTAATAGCTGTCAAAAGATGAGCAAAAGATTTTGCACAAGGGTAGGAACCCAGGAATAACAAAGCTGGTCTCAGCATTAACCCATCTCATGGCTTGCTGCATCAGTTTCGAGCATTTTATAAGTCTGCTGCCTTGTCGTTATTCATATGTGGGGACAAAAAGGGGTTTGAATTCACTGTGACAGCTTCTACAGCAAGGTAACACACAATAAAACCCCAACCTTGGCTTTTGATACAATACCAAAACTTACAAGGAAAGCCTCAGATGAAAGAATCACATTCAGGAGAAAGAAAAGCATCCCCAAACACAAAATGAGCAAGATGGAGATTCCCTATCACTGGCAGCATTCAAGGCCAGGTTGGACAGGGCTTGGAGCAACCGTCTAACGGACTAGTGGAATGTGTCCCTGCCTGTGGCAGGGGGTTGGAACTGAATGAGTTCTAAGCCCCCTTCCAACCCAAACCAGTCTGGGATTCTATGATTGTTCCAGACAACACTGTCCATTCCAAGGACCAGCAAATAAATAAAAGCAAAACCAAAGATAAACACAGACAAGCTGTTCCCACAAGATGTGACCCCTGTCTCCAACTAAATCCAAGGGCACATTAAGCCATTTCCAAGTCCTCAGCACTAGATGGCAAGTGCCAGAAAGACAAGCTAATAGGTTTTCTTCTAGGCTAACTTGAGGTATCAGCTTCACTGGGGAAAACAAGCTAACCCTGCTTTCTGTACAAAACAGAAGAGAGAACAGACTGTGGAAAAACAACGTCTCAGGGCTGTACCTGATGAAAAGTGTATTTGAACAACAGTGCCAGAAACTCAACCACAGGGAACTGGGAGTAGGATTCGATTCGTCGTAGGTGGACGCTCACAAAGAGACGGAGAAAATCCGTAAACTTCTCGATGTAGCTACAAGGGAAAGGAGAAAACAACTGAGAAAACATGAAGGATGCCACAAGGGAAAGAAATTTCTTGGAAATAGTGACCAAATCTACTAAAAATCCTTTTAATAAAAGAAAGTTACAATTAACAACCAGTAGAACAATTAAAATATAAAGCTCTGCACCAATTACCTACCTTCATTCCATTAATACCTGAAACAGTAGAAAAGACAATCTAGTCAAAAGCAACTTTAATATTCAGGTAAATATATTTGAGTTCAACTAGACCTGCAAACAAGCACAATCTCTCCCAACCCTAGAGGAATCATTAACAGCAGGGGTCATCTTACTGATGTAGATAGGATTAGTGGAATAAATGGTACCACAAAGGAATTCAGCTGGAAGCAAGAAGTTAAAGCACGAGTTAGCAATACATGTGTTACATTTACACAAGGTAGTGGAAGCACCGTGGAGCTGAGAGCTGGGAAGAATGGGTTCTCCTGCAGTGCAGACCAACCAGCCAAAAGTTTCTGAACTGAGCCCAGGCTTTTGTGACTAAATTAGACTATAAATACAAATCTTCCAAAGCATAGGACTATTCAATGCTTAGGGCTGCACAAAGCGAAGGTCCAAAGGAAGCCTCCTACCAACACTTAAGGGAGTCCAGCAAGACTGCAACCTCAGTGAAGCACTGGGGGTTCCCAAGTATGCACCTGGGGGACAATTACTAATACCACAGTGGGATAGGTAAGATTTTACTCGGTAATAAGAACACACCCTGCACAACACAAGCTTCATCAAGGTTAGAAGTCATCCTCATGTCTACCTATACAAAAGAGTGTTCAATACTCCATTAGTTCAACATATCCATCAGAGGATCAATGTATTGCAGCATCATACACATTGAGAGCTCCATCAATCCAGTGGCAGGGCTGTGTGCAGAGAATTCCTTCCTTCCCACATGGCAAGATCTCTAAAGCGCAAGAGCACTTGAAGCTTTTCTTTTAACTAAAAGGTTAGGCTTAGCAAAGTTTCAGACACACATTAACAGACTGGTTTTACTGTACTGCCTTGCTCTTCCCTTCTGCAAGCTTTTTTTAGGGGGGAACCCTACTCTTCCCAATGACATCTCACTCAAGACCATAAGCACTGCCAGCTAACAAAAAGCTGCAGCACTGTTGGTTGTTAGAAGCCTACAAAACCACATAATACTTTGAATATGCAAAAAGATTAAGTTTCCTTTTTATTTGGCATTGTCTACTTCACAAGAGATCACCAAACACAGCTGATCGCAGATCAAACACTTCAAAAGTAAAGCTAGCAGGAAAAGAAAGAGTCCAGATCCAAACACCTCCTTCATGCTTTTAATTTTTTCAGGTTTTGAAGAGCTTCTGATCTCGGACCAGTGAAATTCTTACTTGGCCCCTAGCTCTGCCAGCCCCAAAGGTCCTTCTGCAGCCACTGGACCACTGGTTGGATCCTTACTTGCCATGTTTTGAGATCTTCAGGTTAAAACCAAACGCAAATAGAGCAAAAGATAGTTTAAGCTTACTCTTTTTCTGGACTAGTTTGGTAGTACCAGCTGTTCAAGACCACTTTGTAAAAGAATAAAAATAACCAGCACCACGAGAGGAAGGGAAGGAACAGACCCAGGGCAAGTAGGTTCTGAAGACAGCAAACTAACTGAAGTTTCTTCAGTGCCAGTTCTCTTCAGGATTTGATTGTTAAGGCCCCTTCCAACCATAACCATTCTATGATTCTAGGATTTTTTTCAGCCCAAGCCAGGATGACACTTTCATGCAATATAGCTGGACATACAAGTATAGCTATGCCCTTCAGTGACAAAGGGAAAATCCTCACATCCTTTTCCACAGAGAGGACAGTCAGCCCAGAGAAAGCTCCACTCCTTCAGAAGCCAGCTAAATCTTCCCAGTTTCCAGAACATCTTAGTTACACTCCTATTCCAGACCTTCACAATGAAGGGGTCCCACAATTACAGACACCAATAAATCTCTGTGGATAACATATCTAAGCAGCAGAACACGATGATATGGCAACACCATATCACAAAGGCCAACACAGACTGCACCTCCGGCAGTCCTGCCAGTGAAGGCTGCTTGCTCATGCTTTCCATAAAAGAAAGAACAAAGTTACACAAGAGATTGTGGGGTTCCAGGAAAGCTTTTCTGAAGTCCAGAGTGAAAATCCTGGCACTCTGTGAACACACTCTGTATGCAACAGTGGCACATTCATACACATCTTATTTCTAGGACCCAGTGATACTGAAGTTGGAGCAAGTGAGTAAAAAAATGAACAAATAGAATTTACTATTAAGCAGAAATCATGATTAATCTAAATTTATCACCCCAAAGTTACACATTTAAAGAGACAGAAAAATGGCATTTTACAAAGAAACATGCAAATCATCTCTATAAATGGACCCACAGTTTGTTTCCTCAATTTGTTTTTATTCTTGATATTTAAAAAAAAATCCCAACAAACCACAAACAAAAAAACCCCAACAAAAAGCACCCAAAAGCTCAAAGTCCTCGCAGCTGCACCTGGGATCAAGTTTTACACAGCAGCACCATGTGTCTGTAACAGGACACTGAGCACATTCACACAGTCACAACCTATTTGCCACCATTAGCCCCAGCCTGCCAGGCTCCCCTCAGCAGCAGCCTGAAACAACAGGCAGCCTTCAAGCCCTCCAAGTCCTCATTCTCTTCCACCACCCTGCCAACAGGTGGATTCAACTACTCAACACAACAGCAAGACACTGAGGGTGCTGCGGTGCTGACACAGGCTGCCCAGAGAAGCTGTGGCTGCCCCATCCCTGGCAGCGTTCAAGGCTAGGTTGGATGGACCTTGGAGCAACCTGGTCTAGTGAAAGGTATCCCTGCCCGTGGCAGGGGGTTAGAACTGGATGAGCTTTAAGGACCCTTCCCACCCAAACCAGTCTGGGATTCTATGGAGTAGGGATATCTGATATCAAAGAATTAAGCTGATTTAGGCAAAAAAGATGGCAGTAACAGTCTGGAAAATGACAACACACAGTCTCCCAAGATGCTGTGTCTTCCTTGCTGCCTCCTGTCAAGACAGATAGCCCCTGCAGTAGAGCCACTCACTGCTGCCATAAATGGAGCTCCCAAGGCTGTCTTTTGGTGGTGTTTTAAAAACAAAAAAAAAGTAAAAATGAAAAAGCAATGAGGAAACTGTCACATCTCAGTGAAGGGTAGGAAACTACTTCTATTTTCTTTCGAGTCATGACTCGTAGAATATCTACCCACTCTTTGTATGTTTGAGTTTAAGCAGAGAAGGCAGATGCCGACCACGAAAGGGGATACTGCAATGCCTTTACCTCACTGAGCCTCTTCTGTTTTCTGTTACAACTGAATGAAGGGCAGATTCAGCTCTTGTGTCACCTCAGACCTGCAGTCAAACAGTAACGAACTGGGGGAAAGGGGAGGAAAAGGACAGGAAGAATACCAACGTGTGCCACCAAGGTTCCTTAGCAAACTCCTCAGCCCCTCCGCAGAACCTTACCTGGGAGCACCTACCTTTCTGCCTGTCTGCCTCAGCACAGTACTCTGAAAAAAAGGCGATTAGACACACCATGCATGACTACAAAGTAATAAAGACTGTCCTTTATAAAGCAAGAGGCCCTAGCAGAGCTACTTAGCTGTTGGTTGCTCTTACCTTTCATCCAGTTCCTCTAGCCGGCTCTTCACCGTATGGGCATTGTTCTCCTTGGTAATCTTCTGCAGGAGGTAGAAAGTCTGCTGGAACATCCGTAGCAAATACTCTTCAAACTCCATAGGCACACAGTTCTTAGACATCAGTTCATTGATGCAAGACATAGCCAAGACACCAAGGCGGCCACGCTCCTGTCCCAACACTGAGTTCTGGCTGCTGCCATTGACAGAAGACATCTTCCGAACACGGGTGTCGCAGCCAAAGCGAGCAAAGTGGAAAATGGTGGTGAGGAGTGATGGAGTGATGCTAGTAGACAAAGGGATCCAGCTGAAGAGGTGTGCCAGGCACTCCAGCGCCAGGGAACATATGTATTCACTTTCTGTGTCAAGGATAGGGATTGGCTGGTTCAACAGTTTGGCTGCACTGGGACTCTGCAACAGGCTACTCAACAGGTCACCTGCAAAACAAAGCACACATCTGCATTGTAAGTCAAGGCAATTCCCTTCAAAAGCTGCAATTGACCAGCCCTAGGTATAAAGCAAAAGCTATCAGAGCCTGTGGCATTCAGCAGGCTAGTACACAAAGGCTTGTCATGAACCAGGGATTTTTCTCTTTAGGAATTCAGGAGTTTAGAGCAGATCTCACATCAGATCAGACTGGGAAGTACACCTACAGTGTTCTCGAAAACAGCAGTGCCATGGCATATATTTTAGGAATTTAGGATAAATTCACCCCCCTCACAAGGTCAACCATCCTTGATGTAAGCTTGCACAAGTTCTCTGGCACAGCCATGTTTTACTGAACCTTGGCAGAGTTGTATCTGCTTGTATGTGATAGCTTGTGGATGATGTAAGAGCAGATGCTCTGAGTCCGACCAAGAAGCCTACTTAATATGGTACCATTTGTCAGTGACCAAAAGCCCAGGCAGGCACAGACCACATTCCCCAGCCTCCAACCACTCGCCTTACAAAGGTTTCCCAAGCCAGGCAGGGTTTTGAAGGATTCTCCACAGCCTCAGGACTTACTTAGAACCACAGAATGGTTAGGGTTGGAAAGGACCTTAAGATAATCTACTTCCAAGCCTCCTGTCATGGGCAGGCACCCCCCTTCCATGACTTTATCTAGTCTCCAACTGAAGCCACATAAACTCTGTATTTGCAACATTCCATGACAGAGTTCCACAGCTTAACTATACATCATGCAAAGACAGGTTTGGTTTGGGGCTTTGTCAGCTGATTGTTTCACTTCCTATCTTTCTGTACCCAAACAGGGAAAAGAAATCATATCCTTCCATTCACATGTCACTCAGTAGGTTTCTACTGCAGCTCTTTGCTCTCAATTTCTGTGAGGGAGTGAAGAGTAACGCTTTTCTTGTTACTTATATGGAAGCTATTCAATACCCTCAATCATCTTTACTGCCTTCTACAAAGCTATCATTTCTACTATACGCCTATTGATATAGGAAGACCAGAACTGGAGCCGCTATTCAAGGTGTAGATGAACCTCAATTCCACACAGCACCGCAGCAGATTTTTGACTGCTCCTGACCTAGTTTTTTTGTTGAATGATATGGTGCAATGCTCAGAAGGGAATTCTGCATACTGAGGGTGAGTTTGGAACCTGCGATTTGGCATGAGATGAGTGTGTATATATATTTTTATATATATATATATACACAGAGAGAGAGAGAGAGAGAATAACCCAAACACAGGTTATACTTATCTGCATTGTTTTTCACCTTCCATTTGCCCACAGACATACAAGACCTTCCTGCAGGTCTTCAGTCACACCTTCTTCCTCACCATTTTGACCATCTGAATGCCCATGACAAGCCTCCTTGTCTCTTTACTAAGCCCTCTTCCAAAGCCTCTAACAAGTATGTCCATGAGCACGGTTCCAAGCAGTACACCACAGGTGACATCCTTTCTCATGGCAAGAGGGTACTATCTCCACATACCTTTTGTCTCCTGCCTTCTACCCAATGCATTAATGATCCAGAGACTCCTTATCCCTGATGGTCTTTGCTTTCTCTAAAGCTTTTACCACAAAGCCTTGTTGAAAGCTTTATGGAAATCCAAGTGGACACCACCAGGTCACCACCAGGTTCTGCCTTTCCCCACAGAAGCTGACGGCTATCTTGCAGGCTTCCACATGCTGAAAACCTATTCACCTTCCCCAGGTTATTCAGTACTCTGGAGTACAAATGTCTTCACCTTTAGAAATCCACAGTCACTTGCTACATTACAGAATGTGAAGGTCTCCACAGAAAATCCAACTAATCTTTTTTCTTTTCCTTTGGAAAGTGAAATGACCCAACACACCAGCAGTATGAAAATAACAGGTATGATTTACTGAGCTATTTCCAAAGCACTCAGAAGTATGCATGGTGAACAGATCCCCCTTAAGTCTCCATTTGTTATCAAGATAGATGTCGTACATCACTAAATTCATAACTTTCTGCCATACCTTAGAGCTGTTTATTTCCGCTCTGCTCCAGAAACTTAAGGCATCGTGCCGCTTCGGTGGAATTAGATAACCCTGCACTTAGTCTTTACATAAAAGCAGCCCCCATGGTGACATCCACAACTATACATAGGCTGCAATGTGAGAGCTGCTTGCACTGTGTTTTTACAGAAGCAGATATGCTTCTTCCAGATGTCCATTCCAGCAAGCTCCACAAAAATCAATGAGAATCAAAGACTGACATCTTTCAATCCATCAGCACCAGAAACCGTAAATTTGGGCTCTGTAACTCATAGCAGTCAGTGCTTTGCACCCAGTTAAATTACTGAAATTCAGATTTTAAGTTATATCTGATGTCTTTGCAGAGAGGTGATAAATTTACGGGATCAAATGTATTTGTGCACAAGGAGAAAACTCTCGGGAGGGGCTGGAATGAGGCTATTCTGCACAAGTCAGCAGCAGCAAACATTTATGCTTCTCATTTGTTCACCATATGCGACTGCATACGCCTAATGAAGGAAAGAGCTATAAATCATGCACAGCTATTTGGATGCCAAGAGATTATTGCTGAATAAATTCTATACTGATGCAGTAACTCAAATGTTTCCCAACATAGACTGTTATCAGAGTTCCTTTGCTAAAGCAGCATGAGAAATGAGTTTAACATTGTCTCTAAGTGCTATTTAAGAACTATGCAAGAGTTGCAAGTAACCACTCTGCTTCCCTGTACAAAAACAGGAAGCATTGCTTTTCCAAGTTCCTAAAGAGATTTTGGCTCTGATGGAATATATTAAATATTTATAAGGACTCTGAAGCCTACTTTCCTTCTTGGAGCACCTTTAATTTCACCTAAAGATAAGGAGAAAAAGATGGTGGTCTCATCTAAGCACCAAAAAAGTTTTAAGTGTCCGCAGTAAACAGGAATACTTTGCTGCACGAATGAGACCCAAATATAACCATGTGGGTAAAAAGATTTGGTCAGCTCACAGATTTCACAGACTTTAAGGACAGAGAAACAACTAACATCTCCACTGCAGAATCTAATGTCAGTTTCACTAAACCCATGTTTGTCCCATAGTTCACCTTCCATCACACATTCATCTCTGTCTGCAAGTAAGGACCCATAGATGTGCAATGCTAGGACTGCCACCCACCACTACAGACCTGTGTATCTGTCTTTAAATCTCATGGGTTCTCCATGTTAGCAACTCATATTAGCAACTCCATCAGTGCTCTTCCTCCACTGTGGATCTTTCAACTGTCCTCAAATAGCCACCCAAAGAACATTTGGTTAATAAAGGAAATGAAGATAGTTCTTCATGAAACCAGAAAGTGAGCAAGCAGTGGACAAGAGGGAAGCACTCAGTGCTCTTCTTTTTTGGACTTCAAGAACTTGAATCACAACCAATTTTAACATGGAGAGCGCAGCTGAGGCAGAGCACAAAAGAAAAACAGAGAAAGTTTCAAATAAAGAAGTTTGCATAAGAGGACCCAATGAAACCAAGCCTGAACTGCTAAAGGAACTGCACTGTAGTCTCCATTACTAGCAATTACCTTGAAAAGACGCTGTGTACAGTTTCTTTGTTTTCCCTGAAAGGGGAGTAAGGAAAGACCGAGAACAGAAATGCAGCATGCTTTCACTTTGAGAACTGTAAAGTCACAAGGTGAATGCACAGGTGGATGAAAACACGCCTCAGCACAAGCACCATGCAGCGATTCACTGAGGAGCTGAGAGGACACCTCGCACAGGCTCCCACCAGCAATCAGCCCAGAATTCATTCCGCTGCTTTTTTTATTACAACTCTAGACAACAAAACAGAGATTTTCTGGGTTGCATCAGTTTAAGTTACCAGCACCTCGAACCAAAACAGTGTTAGTTTTTTCCAAGTTAATTCTGGAAGCTGCTGTTCATGGTGCAGCACCCCCTCCTGCAGGCATGGCCTTAGATACAC
Source organism: Ara ararauna (assembly GCA_028858755.1). NCBI lineage: Eukaryota > Metazoa > Chordata > Aves > Psittaciformes > Psittacidae > Ara > Ara ararauna. Next base: position 18,784,497 of record CM054380.1, on the reverse strand, counting down.
CTGCATTAACCAGCATCTGCAGCATACACTTGGGCTCACCAAGCAACCCAACCTGGTTTGTACCAACACGGAGTCCTTGGCCACTGAGGAACTGGCTACCAACAGCTGACACCAACATAAACCAGCTTTTTCCCCTGGAAGACCCCTATCTTATGAAAGCACTGAGGCTCTTGCTGCCAGGGTGGGTGAAGCCTGCACTCCTGCAGCATGCTCACTCTTGCCAAGTAACACAAGTCTAGGGTTTTTCTGTTAATATTTTATTTCTTTCAAACTTTTGCAAGCTACAGCAAAATCCACCCTCTCTAAACACATGGAAATATTTCTTCCCATTAAGCATGTTTTGTATATAACTATAAAAGTGCGTTAAGCTCTTCTACAGGAAAGAAGCACTTGAAATACTGCCCAAACTTAAACGTGAAAGTTTTAACACTCACCAAAACATCAACAAAAGCTTAGCACAGGCAGCTGTCTTAAGCTACTAGTGAAGTGTGGCCAGAAGGAAGTGATCTGCAACTCTCAGTTAACTGTTTAAGGTCCCAGAGACAAGAGAGACAAAGGTACAACTGTGTTAACTCACAGAACAAACAGCACCAAGCACAACTGGGTATCAGTATGACCCTGGAGAAGGAAATACTGGATCTACAAGCCTTCCATCTTCTCCCTGTGCACAACTGGGTCCCAGACCCTAAGCCCTTCTTTTTCCTTGTTAAAAGTAGACAGAGCGAAGACCAGACAACATACTGATTTCACTGCATCCTAGTATTCCTCCTTACTTTGCGTTCCAAAGAGCAGGAACAAAGACACCACAATCTGCTGGACAACGCTTGGGTGAGCCAAAAGTAACAACAACCCATGTTACATCAAGGCACAAGAGAAAATGGTGGTCATCAAGATGAGCATTAAGCCTGGGGTGACCCTAATGCATTCACCCACTATTCAGACTTCACAGTATAAATGAAGTGTGAGCCAAGTACACAAACACAGAAATAAATTCTCTACTTAAGGTAACTATAAAAATATATGCAAATGAGTTTAGATAAATTAAATACCCATGCAAAAGACTAACAGGAATAAGTAGAAAACAAACTTTCAGTATATATATATACATATATACATATATATATATATATATACACATATATACACACACATACACACACAATGTTCTAGCCACCCTTTTAAGTTAGGTCTTGAGTTTTGCTCCACTTTGGCTTTTGATGCACTTACAGCTGAAATTCAGACAGGACAAAGCCAAATCCCTGATGTCAGAGCATTCTGCACTGACACTCGGAAAGCTTTTTGCCATCTGAGGACAACAAGAAGCTATATGTGCACTTTACAACACGGTGACATTTTCTGTGGGGCATCCCCTGCAATGGAAATTGCTTTGTGTAAGGTTTGTCTTTCTGACCAGGAATTTGTTGCCCTATGAAAAGCTCTAGGAAAGGGTTATTACAAGAGATTAGACAGCAAAGAAAGGAATCTGTGCCTGATGTTGCAAGTTTAAGTATACAGAAATATCTTCTAGCTTCAGCTGTCCTTACCACTTTCTCCTGAAGTTGGGGATGGTGGTGGAGTGGCAGCAGTAGCGCTGTGTTTGTCCCAGATGCTCTCCAAAATACCTGCCCAAAGAGAGATTTTTCAGAACAGCCTGCTAAGAGACAGATCAACAAATATACTGGAGACTGCAAGAGAACTTTGGTAGAACACATCTTCAGTGTTTTGACAAGGAACACTGTCTTCTCTTAGTGAGCCCAAGAAAATCACCAAGTGCTTATACACGTAATTCCTCTAAATAAGGAGAGGGATATATGTAGCTATACAGCCACTCTATGACACAAGTTGTTTCATAGTAAGCTGACCCAAATGCCTAAAGGTAGAGTCAAGTGTTCAAACTACAGGAGCAGCCACTATATTGCCAACATGTTGCTTCACTGAACCCAGAATGTTCTAGCATCTTAAAGCTCGTGAAGGAGGAGATTTGTTTCAAGGTTCAAAAGCAGTAACTCGTACCTGTGAGGAGCCCGAGCACTGTTTGCACCTGGTCTAGGAGCAGCTTGCGGAGCTCTTCTTTCCGGGCCACGCTAAGATCTTCCCTTGGACATGCCAGTTCTTCCGAAGTAGTTTTCAACATGATCAGTCCCAGAGGAGTAGTCACAGGAGACTGAATTAACTGAGGGGAAAACATGAGTGCAATATGTGATGATAGCATTTACAAGTGCTTCAAGACCACTCGAGAATCAGTTCCCACAGTTTGCAGCGCTGCATGTTGAAGGAAGAGAAATGCAAATATTTGATTTCCTGAGACATTAATCTATGGTGCTGCAACAGTTAAGTACCATGGGAATCCCTGGGGTTTCAAGAGAGCTTTCCTAATGTCATTGTACACATTCTCTGTTTCACCATGTTTACCAGGAACAGTCTGTTGCTTCTGTTTACTGCCTTCTGCTGACATCATCACTTCTCAGAATTGCCTCAGCACCAGCAGTTTCACCACATAACAGGGCTGCAGCCACGCTGGGCTCAGGAGCCTGCACCAGCAGCCAAGCAGTCTCCTACTAAAGAGCCCAGCCCTCCCCATGCAGACAAAAAGCTGCAGCGAACATCAGCTGACACCAGAACACAGCTCAGGGATCCAACCTCTTCTTGCCTCTGTATCACACCTCAAACTGTAAATTGCATTTCCCTAAAAACAGAACTCCCACCACATGCAAGAAGAGGACTGGAGAAAAGGATTCTTGCCCTTGGTAGCCACTGTGATTATGAAAGACACATTCAGGTGGGACAAAGTTTTATTTTCAGCTGAAAGACAGCACTGCTCTGCACTGCTGACCTGGAACATCCAAAATGGTTTATGCACTACCCCTTCTGGGAAAAAGAAGACTAAAGCCAACCACAATTACAACTAATCCTTGAAGTAACAAGTTCTGTAACACAGCCTGACTCGGGTCCTAATCTCCCTGACCCTCCAAGCCAGAGACAGGCTGAGTTAACACTGCTAAGGCTACACATCGGCGAAAAAACACCCATCCAAAAGCTCTTGGTCTAGATGTATACGAGCTTGGCTTTCAGAAAGGAAGCACGATGGCACAGGAGCAGACAGCTAAGGAATTAAAGGAAATACACAACTCGTTAGGAAGTTGCAAAGAGTCTGAACTGTCTTCTCTCAGAGTATTTTCTGACAATACCAGGAAATTTAGCAATACCATGGATTGGTACTTCAGTAATTTTAAACAAAGTAGAACCTTCTGTGTTTGCATAATGACCACACAACAGTCCAAGTCACTTCTCTCCAGCCCTCAAATGGTTCAGTAAAAGGTTTGCAGTAGTGGGATACAATTTAATGTTAAAGAATGAAACAGTTGCTTCAAATGATCTCAGAAGTCTTGAGACAGGAGTCACCTGCAACTCCAAAAACAACTTATTCTGCTCCTGTGCTACTCTCCATAATTTGGAGGTCTTGGAGGTCAATATTAGTGTTTTAATTCCACTTTCTCTGAGTATTTTGGAAGGTGATATAGAAGTTAATTTATAGGATCATTTTCCTCTGCAGCTGAGTTCAAAAGGAGAAGCTTAAGGAAAAACAGATTCCCAAACTGGGCTCTGCAATCGCTCAAGATAACCTCCAAAGCAAGTAGAAGCCTAGACAGCATTTCAGCTCATATCTAGGCGAAAATAAAGCTTAGACAGTTGTCTCATTGTCAAATTGACTACCCAGGAAAAAACTGCAACACGTCATGCTACATGACTACAGAAAGCTGACTGAAAAGAAATTACATCAGTTAGTACAGGCTCTGTAGGCCAGGTTAGCACATTTTTCAAACTGAAATTAATACTAGATCCATTTCTCTTAAAGAAACTCATGACACTCAAGGACTGTGATTTATTTAAATAACTGCCTGTGGCTTGTCTGTGGGCATAGCTGCATTCAACCACCTCACTACGTCAGCAGAAAAAAGACTGCACAGCACTTCAGTTTACACTCAGCCTCTTTATGCCAATTATGACTAATTTTAAGAGAAATGGAAACAAGGTCCTTAAACCAAAAGAGAAGGTTTGCACCAGCCTCTTCAGGCTCCAGTGGCAGAGAGTTGTTCACCAGGCTCAGGCTTCACTCTGAAGATGCTGAATTACAAACAACATTCAAACTCATGGCACTGTCTCAACCAGGATCCTCCAATACATACTTGGTCTTCCTGCAAGAGCCCTCTTAATAAGCACCCCAACAACGTTCCACCTGTGACTTTACATGATGAGGCACCAAAGGTTTTAGGGTATCTTTGGCTGTTAGATGAAACATCCCCAACAGCCACATTCAGAAACTTCATTTGTGAGAATCATCCTGTGATGTATCCATAGTGTTACTGATTTTTTACCTTTAAAGAACCCACAACCCCTAAATTTTCAATAATTACTCCTGAATTCTTCCCTGTGAGGGTGCTGAGGCACTGGCACAGGTTGCCCAGAGAAGCTGTGGCTGCCCCATCCCTGGCAGTGTTCAGTGCCAGGTTGGACAGGGCTTGGGCAACCTGGTCTAGTGAAACGCGTCCCTCCCTGTGGCAGGGGGGTGGAACTGGATGAGCTTTAAGGCTCCTTCCAACCCAAACCAGTCTATGATGATGAAATAGTTAAAATTCAAACTGCAGTTGATACTTGTTGCTTTGTCAAAACACATTAACATAACAAAAATATCATGTAGGAAGCTAGGGTTCATCTGCAAAATTAAAAAGGAAGATGAACTTAAGAAGCAATTTTGCTTTTCATGTAGCTTTTTAACCTCTGTCAAGTTACTACTCAAGGAAACAAAATAACATCTCTCCATGAATTAATATAAGTTTAATACAAGCCTTCTCTTTATAAACTCCTTACCTGCAAGATGTTAGTGAAAAAGTCATGGTAGAACATTGGCCAGTCTTGCCGGCCAATATCCACAATGACTTTGCAGAGCTTGTTCCTAATGAAGTAAGGCAGAGTTTTATGGTGAGCCAGAAGAAGCTTGGGCAGGCAGCTGCGGATCTCCATTTTGTCTTGAGATGGGACCCCAAGCCACATCTTATTGATTAGGTTCTGGAAAAGAAACAGACCTCTCAAATAAGCTCATCTTAGACCTGCCTCATTGAGTTAAACATCAAGAGAACCAGACACATAGTGCAGCAACAGAGCACGAGGCAGAGCAGCTGCATCTTACATCCCAAGATTGACTGTCCCTGCCACACTGCATGGGCAGGGGAAAGGTTATAGCTTTCGATCCATCCAGGCCTCACACTGACCAAGCCTGAGCAGTACCTATATTTGTTGTAGTTCAACCTTCACTACTGCTGTGGGCAGACCTACAGATAATGAAATGCGTGGGTATTAGCAGGTTAAGCAGATGTTTCTCTTTTGTTAGAGCTCCAACACCTCTCTCACTAGGCAAAGATCAAATTTAAGATGCTTTAATAGCTCAGCAGCCCAGTACCAGCCCTGATACCTTTAACAACATGTAGAATGTGTGCAAACTAAGCTAGGCAGAACAAGAGCAGCTTCATGACGGGCAAACCATATATCACTAACTTGGAATAAGTTTTGCTACCTAAAGGAGTACTCAGGCAAGTGAAGATAGCGATGGCTCAAGCTGCTGAACAAAACCCATTGAGCTTTACAAGCCTCACTGCATGTAGGTACGAGATCTAACAAAAACCCACCCCCACCACAAGAGTATCAGATGTGTACAAGCCCTCCAACAGGAGAGCTTCACACAAGATGGGTTTCAGTGCCCCAGAAATTGCTGCTCCTGGAAAACACCATCATTTCTATTAACTGACAAGTGTCAGCAATGCTGCGATTTTAAGTGGGTTTGGGTCAAGCAGAACTGGTCTGGCATGCCTATAAATTATTTTCACCATCCTTTAATCCTGGATGCCTAGATCTTCCCTGTAAAAGAAGACGGAAGCATAGTCTTGTATGGAGCAGAAAAAAAAAAAAAGAGGGGAAGCAAGTTCATTTTTAGATGACTCTGATGACACCCAGCTCTCCTTAAGCTTGAAGGTCACCAGAGTGACTGCCTTGCAGTGACAGAGCACCACTTTAACTGAAAGCTTTTAGTCCACTTAAAGCCAGACAAAATCCTTAAGAAGGCAGAGTTGCAAACTGCTTTCCTGCCATGCTACAATCCCATTTAAGGGCTCTGGAGCATTAGGAGCTGAGCCTCTCAGGGTAACTACTGAGGCAATGTTTGTACCCATCTGCAGGCAGATAGCTTGGGGAACCCATAAGCAAGAGATGCTGCAAAGGGGTTTCTTGCAGATAATGGAAGATTATTTACAGTCAAAGCAGATCCAATTCACAGTGCAGATTTACTCTACAGAGGTACTTTTACACATTAAGTTCCTCAAAAAGGTTGCTTTCTGGGTGCTCTCACAGAGAAGATCCAGAAGTTATTGCTCAAAAACAATGACAACCAAACCAAATGAGAATTTCCTGCTGCAAGTCTGGAACAAGAGCTTCAAAAGCCCCAATAAAACTGGAAGATGTTTTAACATTCATGCTTTAACGCCCACTGAGTTTTGTCCTACTCATCTGACCTGGAAGTGGCAGCTTTCTCCACCTGTGAAATGGTTTTGGGAAAATGTTCTCTTCTCCAAAAGCAAGAAGTGAAAAAGGTTCATCTGGAAGTGGGACATAGGATTTTTATTTAAGATCCACTGTTAACTTCCTAGACACTCCAGAAAACACAACATTCTCATGAATGTTTTGGGAATAATCCCTATGTTTACATACATGTTTTACTATCATTCAGTACTCTGACAGTTGAAGACTGATGAAGTTGCTATGAGGACCAGTTGAATGGGCAGCACTCCAGTAATTAACTTTGGCAATTCAAGCTATCAGTGGTGAAATCCTAACCTCTCACTGAGCTCTAGACTTATGCTCCTCACTTTACACTTGGACAATGATTTCTTTATTCTGCTTAGTTATGGGTACAGTTAGTTTTTCAGTACTACTCCCCCCTCCCAGAGGGAAAGCAGAGGCTCAGTAATCAAATATGTTTTAATCTTCATAAAAATCAGCTTAATTATTTCATGGTGCTGCTGTGTGACATCCACCCCCAGAGCAAGGAACAACTCCCACACCCTCTGTCATGATTATCCCCTTTTAAAAGGAAAGCAAACCAGATTCAGTTTGCAGATCACGTCCAGATAAATAAAGCTAACATTTAAAGTGAAGAAGTCGTCACGAACAATGTGGATAAGTCTGTTGATAATAAGAGTTGTCTGAACCATCTAAAAAGTGGCCACTGCAAAGGATGTAAACCCCCTCTGATGTAGGAGCAGAGCTCAGTCTGTCCACCCAGCCAAGAACACAACACAGAGGCCAGGAACATACCAGGGTGAGGTGTGACACTGACCAAACCCCAGACTATCTCTAGGGAAAAACACTGCAGTGGTCACAAAGAAGTCAGTTGATAAAACAGAGCTGTTCACAGAAGACTTCTGTTTCTTCCAGTAGATACACAGATCAATATTTAGGCTTTTAACCATAACTTTTTTCTTTTGTAAATAGGTGGGATATGGTCTTCTAAAAGAGACCTTACCTCTACATCTAGCACACAAACTTGTGGGATGCAGTTCAAGAGCATCAACCGCAACTATGAGATGTCAGAAAAATAAAGAAAACTTTGTCTTCCCTCTTAGCATTATAGTTTGCAGGAGTAGCAGGTAATAATGCACATCTTTCTGACCATAAAAATACCATAAAAGCAATAAGACTCTTAAAAGCATTGTGCAGAAAACTCAGGCAGCCTCTGAAACTGAAGGTAGTTTGTACTGAGAGATGCCAGGAAATGAATTCTTCAATTTGTGTACAATGATTCATATTCTCCTACTCTTAGCTTGCCATTAAGCAGCCTCTCTAGAAGAGCACAATAAAAGCATCCTTTTGCACTGTACTTACTAGGACTGCCCTTTCAGACAAACATTTTTCAATCAAATCAATTACCACATAAAACTGCACCAGACAGAAAATGCACTAAGCAGGCAACAGCCACAGCTTACCTCAAACACAGTCAAACTGTACATCATGACATAGTCATTTCTTGTACTTGAGAGGAAATAGAGGCAGAATCTCCAGGCTCCTATCTGCTGGGCAAAGTTATTTAAAAGCTCCTCTGAAAAAAACCAAAGTATTAAAAAATTACAGTGATTCTTAAGCTGTGAACAAATCCATAACAATGGTAATACTGGTAATACAGTAACACACTGAGCATGTGGAAGAAACCCCATGTTCAGGGAATGACTCAGCCTGGAGGAGGGAAAAAAAATGAAAATCCCACTCCAAAGTATTAAAAGCAATCTAATAATACACTTTAATGAAACAGGTATGTCACTTTAGAATACAGTCTGGACAAATACTACACCAGACTAATAGCAGAATATTAAATTACACAGAAATCATGCTATGAGCATTACCATTTTGTCTATAAAAGCCAAATGTTGGGATATCAGGTCACTGCGAAACACAAGTACTTCAGATCCTGCACAGTGTTATAAAACCCCTTGTTTTAATGCAGTTGCTCCAAGAGCCATTGACTTTGCTGTAGGTCAGCATATTAAAAACCCTCTCTGAACACTCGGGTACAGGATTTGGTCACCTCGCATCGAGTGACTACATACCAAACGTGGCAAAGGGAAAACTTTACAGGGCTGTTTTACAGGTTAATCACATTGAATCCTTAATCAATTTGTTTCTTTCCTGCAACTTAAGCAGGAAAATGGGGGGTGCTGAAGGCTTTTACGTTTTCCACAGCAGATCTCTACAACAGGAAAAAGACTCACCCTTGCCTAGTTGCTTATTCTTTATTTTACCAGATCTCTGGGAGAAGTTTTTCCTGCTGGGACTTTTGGCACTAGAGTTAGAGATGGCAGAAGTTTGAGCATAAAAGCAAACTGCCTATTCACAGCCATCAATGACAGATGCAAGAAGGTAATATAGAGCTTCTACAGCTCATAAGATCTCTCCTGGTTTTCAGGACACCAGCCAAAATGAAGCTTCATTGCTTATTCGTACTTGCCATCTCACATTAGCTAAGCCAGTTTTCTGCTTTCTCTTCTTAATGCTGAACAAATCTGAAGTTCATGCTTCATCTCCAGGCAGAAGGTAGAGGTTTTCCAGCACATGCAATTGAACAATGTACAGGCAGAAAAAAACTTAACATCCTTCTCCTACCCTAACCAACTTAATACCCTTGATACAAACCATCTCCATGCTCACAGCAGTAGAGAGTTACTGACATGGGATCTCCAAAACACAAACTATGTCAGCCTTTTCTTAAGCTGGAGAGGCCAAGGTGCCAGTTTGGTATGGGAGAGAGTACTTTCTAGTGCTGTATTGGTTGAACATAACCAAGTCCTCTGCTGAGGTCTGCAGGCAGCAAAAACAAAGAGGCCCATCCCTTAGCAGTGGCATGAACTCACCTATCTCACGCTTCCGCTCATTTGTTGTGCAATTGTGGAAAAACTCTGTCATTAGACTCTCCAAAGCCCGTAGTGAGGCCTCCTCAGATGCCTGGAAACAACATTTAAAGAGAAGAGTTAACTCTAACTTCCACTTTTGACTTGCACACAAGAGGTCAGTGTCATTCATGTCACAGATGCACGTAACAAGAGCACAAAGTCAAGATGGAGCGCAAAAGAATCCGCAATTTAAACTGCTCACTGCTTTTAAGTAGCAATGAAGTTTGACTATGTAAGTGAAAGCTTTGGACATGAAGGACCATTTCCTCAGCTGCATTAATGAAAACAGTACAAAAAGCTTCCTTCATTTTTGGTGGCAGTTAGTGATGTTAAGTTAGCTAATCCTTGTCAAATCATTCTCAAAGACAGGAGTTCAAGAAGAGGCTTTCAGATGTTTAGAGACACAGCGATAGCATGGGGAGCATGAACTCTGAGAGGACTCCTGACACCTATTCCTACTTCTGCCTCAGCGCCAGGTGTCACCTGCAACACCAAAGCTGCTCAGCAAGAATTTCCAGCACTGTGAGAAGCAGTATGCAAGTATTAAGCAATTTGATTCAGGAAGGTCATCTCCCAATCCCCAAATTTAGCTTTTATTATTGTAATTCATCAGTTAAAGCTCAGCCTTTTTAAGTCCTAAAACAACAATCAGAATTAGTATATGGCTGTTGAAAATTGCTATTGCTTTGTAACTTTCTGGAGTTGGGATGATATTATCCTAGTAACAGCTTAGCACAGAGCTTAGCCTCCCTAGCTGTGCCATGCTTCCCTTATTTTAAGCCCGATAAACAGCCTTAGAAAACAGCACATACCATGCCATTAGTCATTCCTCTAATGTTTTCAGTGCACACTATCAATAATAAATGCATCAAGATTCAAGCCCCGACCTTCATCTACACAGAAGCAAAACAAACCATTAAAGAAAACTGAAAGTTCTGCCTCAAAAAGAAATAAGAAAAGAAATAACCCCAATGCCTGGAAGCCTTCTACAAAGAGATGAGCAAGAGACAACTTGCAGAAACACAATGGGCTTTTGTGAGGTCCCATTTCCACATACAACAGTTTCCCCAAGGACCACTGTGGTGCCAAGTAGCAGGAGACCCTCCTCAAACAGCTGGATTAACCCCACCCTGGAGAGCCAACAGCTCAACATAACTGTGTGGAAAACAAAATTCAGCTCTGCTCTCCCAACAGCTGCAAAAGGATGCTCTGTAGGACACCATGCATTTCCACTTACAAAGGAACACTGAATTTCATCCTACCTTTCCTCTTTCTTCCCCCATTTTTCCTCTATTTTTTTTTCAAAGACCTGCTCTAGAAAGCAGAGACTGTTTTAGCAAGAAACATTGTTAGTAGGAAATTGGCTTAAAATAACCTACAATCAAATCAAAGCCACTTTGCCAGCTTAAGCAAGATCAAGCATCCATTATCACCTCTTTAATCCAGTTATCCATGGCCTCTGCAAACAGTCCCTCACACTATAAGCCTCCCTTGAAGGCAGCCCTTCAGCCACCCAAGTGTCCCTCTCCTGCCAGTCACCATTTCCTAGATAACAGAAACATGTATTTGATTAAGTGGAGTCCTTAATGACATTAGGATACAGCCACACTGCCATTTCTGCGCATTTACTTCTAGGATATCATGCACTGCTGCAAGTTCCTCCCTACTAGATCCAGACATACACATCCACATTTTCCTAATCCCTCCAAGTTTACTTCTCTGCTGTTCAACACTGAATCTCACCAATAGTTTCTGATGCCAAACTCCCAACAAGGAGTTTCCAGATGTTGGGCAGGTCAATTTGATGCAAATTCCTGTGTAAGGAGCACAGCTCTCCCACATCACCCCTCCACTGGCCAAGATCAAGATCGCCTCAATTCAGAGCGAAGCGTTAGCTCTGCACACAGGAATGGCAGGGCTCAAGCCTTTTCACATAGTTAATTCAACCCTTCTTTTGGAAGGGTAGTCAAATAATTTTTTTTCCAAGATTCAAGATTTATTCCCTACTTTTGGAAATAAATTGCAGAGTTCTCATAAATCTGGAGCATCTGACATGTCCTCCACAGACTTCTAGCTGTGTCGGCACTGAGATTTTGAAGATGGCCAAGTCTACTCCTAGGAATATACTTCATCTTCTATATTAAAACCATCACCATCATAATTTTCAATGCGCAAAAGCAAAATAGAAAACATAGCACAATGCAAGCATTTTATGTACAAAGGCCTGGTTGGCCAGAATCCAAGGCCAACATGGGCAGAAAGAAACAGCGTGGCCTTTGACTTCTCCTGGCTGTTCTGGAGGCTTGTCCAGAGGAAGGTGGAGTAGCGCAGATTGCCTGCAGCAATGAAAACCCAGCCCAGGATGGCCTCTGCAAACAAGAGAGCCTCCCACGTCTGACCACAGATGCTACGCGATGGCCACCCCCTTTTAGCTATTGGCAGGACTTGAGAAGGTAAAGAGCAGCATTCTGCACTTGCTCGTGCCTTTCGGTATTCCTCAAGCTAACCAGGAATGTGCTAATCCTTTCAAGCACAGGCTCTGATAACTAGGTCACCAAAATAAAGAGAGGTGCTGCTTGGAGAGCTGCAGAGGAAATTTACAGTCCCTCTATCCAGACACCCCAGAAAGTAGATTATCTAGTGAGGCTGTAATGAAAGAAGAGCTGTTTGTAGCACCTGTGACTGTACCTGGCTACATATAACGAATATGCAGTTTGCTTTCCTTAAGGGCTTGGTGCTTACTCTGCATTGAAGAAAAGAATAGAAAAGTATCACCAGGGTCTGCAAAGAGAAACGCCAATCGTGATACTGAGCAGCACTGCAGACACATTAAGGACAGCTCCAGTCCTGCAACATCAGGACAAGATCAAACCCCACAAGCAGTCAGAACCAGCACTACTTAGTTCAGCTTCTGTCCAAGTCCCCTTTCCTGCTTAAGCAATAGCCAGGTGGTCATCATGGCTTCATCAGGGTTACACTGGACTTTGGGGAGACAGATACCAATGCAATAGCTAAGGGCCATAAATCTTGCTCAACAGCTGAAGACCAGTTAAGCATGCGCCAACTGAAACATGCTGCTATGCAAATGTAAGTCAATCATCTCATTCCACAACTACTGGACAGCCCAGGTCTTGTAGAGCTCACCTGCACAGCAGCAGGCTGCATGCCAGGATCTCCCCTCAAGCAGGGACACCTCTCAAGGTTACTCGAGGCTGAGAGATTACTTGCCAAAGGTTCCTTTTAAGTGACTAATAGCATGCTAAAACTTCGAAATCTTAGCTAAGGGATATATAAAGGATTGACTGTGCACATATAATCCTTTAGACATAAACTATTGACCAAGTCTGGGACTACATCTGGATGCAGCTGCACACCAACTCCTCTGTGAGAAGGAGTTCAGAACACAAGGGGGTCCTTTCCTTTCTGAGACTCATGACTCAACGGGAGGGTCGCCTGACAACTTTATCTGACCCTGTCCTCTCTGCAGTAAATAATCAAGTGTACCTCACCACTGAATCACATTAATCCACTGTCCCATTTCCTATCAGCTTTGTTAAATCACTGCTTTATGTCAATAAACATATTCCTACTTCTCTCTTACAAGTGAAGTGCATCTCCATCTGCAACAGGGTTGGAGTTTCATTTCTAAAGGTTTTCTGGGAAAGTCATGAAGTCTGGACCATCATTAGCAGAATTTACTACAGACTTTCTGGGTCAGGGCTGGCAGCTTGATTCACCTTCATGAGGCATCACTACATATTCAACTATTAACATTGAAATACTCCCCATGCACTTTTACCAGCTGTAAAATCCGATCCCTCTCAACCCCAGGGCTCACTCTCAGGGTTTCCAATTGCCTGGACTCTATGGCTGAGCTCTGACCTGCGGGCTGCTGCAGAGATCGTCTTAGCTGCCAGATTCGGCAAATCCTCCAGCCAAAGATAATGCCCTCAGTCACAGGTTACTTACACATGAAAGTAAGCAAGCAGGTCTAAATGCAGCAAACAGCTACAGATTCCTGTGTCCCATTAGGGCATCCATACTATAGCTTCAAAATTGTTTCCAAGATACCATCTTGGAGAGATGTATCCCAGCTGATTCTCCCCAGAACAGGTGCTGTTAGCTGCTGCTGTGCTGCACTGGGTCCATGTCGCAGGGACTGAAAAAGTGTCAAGTCTGCCCCAAGTCTGCTCTTCCTGAATTGCCCTGTGTGATCTGAACAAGACTTGATATGGATCAGGGCAGGACACAGCCACTGGCAATCTACATCCTTACCATCCCCGTTTCTGCTTCATTAAGTTTGCCAAAGGTGTTTCACTAACAGTTATCATAGCAGAGGGGTGTAGCTGCTTGCTCCATTTATCTATGGACTCCAACCTTTAGTTCCTTCCTCACACAACCAGAAAAATGACAGATTCACAGCAGAGACTACAGACTCCTATTTTGACAGAAGTTACGAGATATGCTGCCAAGAACTTGCACAAAGACATTCTCCATCCACCAAAACAAAGATCTACAAACCCTGGATGTACTGGCTTATTTCAGGGCTAGTGTTCAAATACATTTTAAGATGTATGAGCCATTAACCAATTTGAGTTGATTAAGGAAAAAATATTAATAGCTGTCAACTTACAGCATTTTAGGGTGTTCAAACTCCAGTTCACTGCACCTCATTGAGGCTCTAGAGAAGCAAAATCTCTGTGCCTTGCTGCTTAAACCAGGACTCTATCCCAAGTTCAGTTCAGCCTGTAGACTAGGACTACAGCGTTTGGGTAGGAGGAGTTACCCATCCAATTCTGGTGAATGATAGCAGAATGATTTTTGGATTGCAATTTAGACATTGTATACTGAATTTAATAGAAGACACAACACACAGTTTGCAGATAACCAAAGACAACCCCACCCCTTAAAAAAGTAACTGATCATTCTGGAAGATATGAAAGCGCTTTATAGTGCTATTTCAATTTGCTCCAGAAGTGCTTTCATTTAGGAGATCACTTCCTATCCTTTTACTTCATTTTACCTTGTCTAAAGTGATTCTTTTAAGGGAAAGCTATTCCTTAATGTTTTGCCATAAAAACACAAGCTGTTAACTTTACAGTTTGCTATTAACAGCTCAGTAGGGCATCAGTCATGCAAACAACACTCTAAATACGGCAACTCAGGATGACAACAACTGCAAGAGGAGGGTTATGTCTGTTAAGTACTTCTGTAATGCGTTTGGAAATGAGTATCACTCCAAGACAAAATTAAGGTAATCCCGCTACAAAGCTCTTTTTAGTAAGATGTTAACTGCAGCTGCAATGTTACAAAGGTGACTTTACCCCTCAGGCAGCACTGGAATACTTTTCTCTGACATGGAAGAAGGGCTTTTGCTCTACACATGCTGAACCTTAAATCCCCCCTCATTCAGTGGAAAACCTAAACCTCCATCAACATCTCTGTTCTTCAGATAAAGAGGATGGGATCTTTCTGTTAGGCATGCCATCATGTTTTTCAATTCAGATGCCCACTCTTGTTCCATCCGTCCCTTCAACAGCTGCACCGCTGAAGCACTTCTCATGCCATATCTAACACCTACCATACCACAAAACCTCCTACTCTCTGTACCAGCTACATCTACCAACTTGGGCTCCTTAATGGGCAACTCTTCCAGGAGAGGAGGGACTGCACACAATATGAAACCCAGCTGTTTGGAGTGTTCCCAGCAGGAACTGTTGTAATGCTACCAAGCCTGTGCATAGGGTTAAGAAAAAAAGAAGAATCATGCACACACCACAACGGCAGCTGCTAGTATAAAGTAACCATCCTCTTCCACCTCAGAGCCTTCTGCTTCCAGCTTTCTGCAGTTACTTCATAGCACAGTTAAACATGTACAAATACAAACCACTACACTTCAGCTGAATTTGCTTCCTTCTATTATTACTTTTATTGCTGTAGATAATTTTTTTGGAAACTTGGTCAAGACTAGCTTAGTAATATACATACCTAACATGTGTATGTAGTAAAGTAGTAATTTACTCATTTAAGAATTACCAGGGTGGCTTTCAGAGCCTCTCCGTGCCCAAGCCCAAATATAACATGTTAATGACCATGTAAATTAGTCATTACACTCTCAGAAAGACTGCGTCTTATTTCAGACTTGCCTGTGTGGGCCACAGAATTCTTCCTTCTGCAGCCATTAGCAAAGCAGACATTACCACCACTTTGGTGAACCCCTGGAGGAGTCCCGAGTCACCCGATGCAGTGAAGTTCATGAGCCAAGTGCAGTATTTTTAGCAACAAAAGCAGAATTGTAGTGTTTTAGAAAGTTGTACGACACCCAACACATCCTCTAGAAAGGATGAACGCACATACCAAGAGGCACTGCTGTGCAGCTCAAAGGCACTATTATTCATGACATTTAATCATTTCCAACTCACGATTTTGAAGTCTGTGATACCCTTATCAGTACAAATCACACAGAGGTCTTAAATTAGGAGGCAGCCTGCAGAGCCTGCCACATACGTGCTCCCCGGCAGCACACTGCTGATGGTATCAAGACACAGCTCTGGCTTTGTTCTCAGCTTCCTTGTTGCATTTCAGGGATGTGTCTGTAGTTTTAATGAATCAAAAGTAGACTTAGCTTTACTCTGTGCTTTGAGAACAGCTCAGGCGCCTGGTGCTACTTCAAGAAATATTCTGGCTGCAGAATGCATCCCACTTACTTGGTTGACTCGTTTCAAGGGCCACAACTTGCGCAGCTCACTAATGAGACATAGATTTCACAAACTCGTTTCTGTTTCACCATAATTTAAGCAAAAAAATCTACTATAAAAGTCAAGAATTACTGCTCTACCTCAAGACAACCAGTAGAGAAATAAAGGCATCACGCCACTGTCCATCTCCCTGCTGTGATGAAGCCAATGTCCAGCTACTCAAGGCCCTTCTGCTTGCACAACTCATCACTTTAGAAACCCCAAACTGTGTTTCAGGAGTTGATTTATTTTATTTAAACATCAGTTAAGGACTAAAAATAACCACAGGCTGAACACTACTGCACGGGACAGGCTATGGAGAGGCAGCAGTGATAATGTGATTTCTCAAACACGACAGGGATTATCATCTTACCTGTAAACACTGCCCGCTACACAAGTAATCAGGCACCTTTCTGAATACCTTAGGGATCTTATTTCTTAAATCTCCTTGTACAGGCAGGTTCAGTTAACCAGGCTTCAGGTTTTAACGCTGAACTTTGACTAACAGGCTCAAGTGTCTGAGTCTGATTCTTTCTAAACCAATAACTCATTATCAACATAATCAAGCACAGTAGCCAGCACATCCTCCGCTGAGCATTTCACATTCACTTTCCTGTTTACAACAGTAACACAGCAAGCACAGAGCATTAAAACTCAACGCCTAGAAATTCTCTTAGAAACCCACTGAAGGGATAAAAATCATCACAGCAAGCTGGCTTGGGCAAAATAGGATTTAGGTGCAGCACCATTCCAAGACGTGCTCTTGCTGAGGAGGACCCCAAGACGAAGGTGGGCTGCCCACGTGCTGACAAATTGCCAATTGATTTACTGTGGTTTAGCTGCTGGAAAAGACTTAGCAACACATTATTTCCCCAAACAACTAGCTGCTAAAACAATGATACACAGATGAGAAGTGCAGAAGTGCCCAAAGCAGACTACCCTGCATCGTACAACTGTAGATCACCATAGCAAAGGGTCCCCAGGCAGCACTAGAGTCACTTTTTGGACTTAAGGCTTAAATTTGACAATCTAACTACAGTCATTAGAGCTTCCTCAGCAGACACTCAGCTTGGACAGTTCCCGGCTGCTGTCCACTACTTTTTAAGCCACCTCTGATAAATTTTCAGCTGGGGTGTTATCAGAAAAAACAATCCATACGGTCCAAGTAAGCTCTTAAGATGGACACCACACAAGGTCGAGCACCTGCCAAGGGCCACTTCCCATTTGCTAAACACTGCAAGGTGACTCTGGTTCTCTCCCAGAGTACAGAATTAACTCAAACTCTCCCAGTGAAATCCAGAAACTGGCACGTCTCAAGGGAACAGTTTTGCAATCGCAGTGTTTGGGCCCTTCCTTTCACCTCACATGGTCTCTTGGCCAGGTTTCCTGGGATGTGCCACACTTTAAACAAGCCACCGACACCATAGAAGGAGATCCTGTCCTTTTTTGTAAGGTAAATGCTCTTGCAGGAGCTCCAGGACCCTGGTCACGGGATACAAAACACTTCCCTTTTCTCTGCATAAGCAAATTCAGGCTTGCACAAACCACAGGGCTGGTCCAACTTAACTCATTTTGAGATAACCCTTCCCTTTTAGGTGAAATAACCCAAGTTTTACAAAGGAAGGTAAGAACAAGAACCCAAAGCCATACTATTCCGGACACAGGTATGTTAGGGGTGGGGGAGAAGGAAAGGTATTTGTGGAGGGAATAAAAAAACTCCTTATGAAAAATATTTACAAAAAGTAAAAAAAGGGGTTAAGAAAAAAGCTTGCATCTTCTTATTCATGCTCCAGAACAATCAACAGCTTAGCAGCAGCACATAAAATGAACTTACAAACACTGCAAAGTTGAAATCAGTTTTAAAAAACACACTTATCTTCCAGTTTTAACCTAAGAACTCTATTCTTGCTCTTACAGATGGATATTTGACGCTTCAAAATGCTGAAAACCTTGTTCCTCACCTCTTGGTCGCATGTGGCAGCTCCTCTGACCAGAGAAGAGATTAGAAAAGATGTGTGACAGGAGTCTAAACCTGGCATGTCTGTACACCAGCAAGAGCTGGCCAAGACGCATTAACAGACTTTTAAAAAACACTTCCCAAGTACTTCACTGCCTGCAAAGCTGCAAACAAGATCTTATTTATCTCATCCTACAGGCAATTCACAGACACTCTTAAATCACAGTTGTTTGCAGTCCTAACTGAAGAAGCCTCTGAAAGTATGCACCTGTGCAGAGCTGGAAATGGGAAGCATCAGGACAAGCAAAAAAGAAAGTGAATGTAAGAAGAAAACAATTATTCAGCCTATTTCTTAAAGTGGCATTTGTATTCAGATGCAGCTCCAGCAAGGCAAATCCTTGTCGAGATTTAATGGCACTGACACATCCCAGCTCCCCACTTTCCAGGTAGTTCTCCCACATCTCCTTCTGCCTGGCAGGATCCGATGATAATGACAGATTATGATGATTTAGCCCATTACCTTGCGAAAAACTCTCCCAATGCAGACTACAAAGGGCCATCAGTGCAATGTTTATGGCAAGCTTAGGAGAAGGATTATACCTTACCCAATATATTGCACCAGCCAAATGTGATTTCCAAGGAGGTATGATTCCACTACACAAAACCATGATATTTTATAAGACACTCACTCCCTATTAAAGAGAAGACAAAAGACTGATATTGCAAGTTAAATTCCTGGCAAGAACATTAAAGCCTGTGTTGGGCATTTAAGAGTGTATAATGAAACCATCATGGACAACACCAGGGGAATAACACTGCAGGACCTTCTTTTTTAATCTTAAATGCTTCCAAAGGACAGCACATGCAGGAGGAACGTTCAGTCCGCTTAAAGACAAAACAAGATGCAGATATCTGTGAAGTTTCTACACTTTGGGCTATTTCACAGCAACAGCCTGCTTCTCACCCTTGCACCTCCTGCAGCTTTGGGGCAAGCACTGCACCCAGCCTGCAGGGAAGGTTGCAGGGTTCTCGGACAGGCCAACACATAAACAGACTTTGGTCACCACGACCCAGCCCGCTTCATCAAGCACCAGCAGGAAATAAGAAAAAGCAGCTGAAACTTTGTTGCCAGCTGCTGCACAGTGGCTTTCTCCTTTGCTTTTCCTCTGTCACAAAAACTGCTTCTCCTGGTCTCCAGGGTTGCTGGTGGGATCAGACACAGATGGGAGCAGGAACAGCCTTGCTCCTGAGCACCTACCTCAGGCTTGCATGTCAGAAATGACAGGCCATGAACACATTGTCCACCTCTTTCCCTTCACATTTTGAAAAAGAAAGTCAAGGAATTGCAGAAAATTTAATCTTACCCCTGATAAGCAAAGGAACAGGGCAATGGTACAGGGAAAAACAACCCTAACCACTGCGGACAAACATGGTCTAGTGGAAGGCGTCCCTGATCATACCAGGAGGTTGGAACTAGACAAACTTTAAGGCTCCTCCTAACACAAACCAGACTGGGATTCTGTGATCTAGAGCAGCCGTCTCCACTGTATCTCTTCCAGACCTTGATCTTAAACACACAGTTTGTTCTTCAACACCAGCGACCACTCCAGGAAAACAACCACAGAGATTAACTTCAGCAGAAGAAACTGTCCTCAATCCCAAAGAAAGGTACAAGTATTGCAGTGCAAAAGAAATCTGTTCTGGGTTTACCCACCTAAGCAGGAGATAATCAACCCAGAAGAGATTTTTCAGACAAAATTATCTCTCATAAGGAAAAAAACCCTCACTCTTTGCTCTAGAAGGCTGCATCCCATAAATTCAATGCTGACTTTGGCATCCTGACAAGCCAGTACACAAAATAGATGAGTACGCTCTTTTCTCTAAAGAGAGGGCAAAAAGGAATCATCACAATCCCTCGTGGAAAGAGTTTCATGCTGCAGTTAAAGCTGGAATAAAAGAAGACACACTGCTAAAAGTACACGCAGACTTGCAAATCCAGCCACAAACTCAGCACAAAGATGTTGAAACAAATAAAAGATAATATGGAGCATGGTGCAGGGAAATGGTAAAATAACTATAATTCTGTGCAGGATCCCCATAGGAGAGGGATCAGGGAAGATTAGGGAGGAATATTAGGAATTTGGGATGTTGCTAGAAGAGCCTGAAAAAATTCAGGTGGAGTGAAAGCTTCCTACCCTGACCGTAAATAGAAATCAGAAATGTGGATAAAGAAAGGAATACTATGTGGAGGGACAAAAGGTCAGATTGGAAAGTTGCTTCACCACAGAAACACCTTTCATAAACCTTAGGCGCTCCTGAGCCCAGGCCTGGAGAGGCTGCACCATTCCTGACCTTCCATAGGACCCACTCCATTTCTGACCACAGATATTAACCCCAAGGGCTGTCTGGGTGAGTAAGCAACTTCTTCAACATCATAATCAGCAGGGGTAAAGCCAATTCCTCTACAGTCTGTTAATATTTACAGTTTTATTGGAACAACCAGACCTTCATGAGAGATCAGGGACACACTACATGCTTTACCACTCCAAATTGTATTCAAAGCATTTTATTTTGTCAAAACAAAGCTGGCAAACACCACCTTTTTTTCTCCAAAACCAGAGATTGCCATGCTCAAACCTGGGATGCAGAGAAGGCCAATGCACAGCAACACAAATACAGTTATTAACAAGAAATATCTGCTGACATGAGCAGCTCTGTTCTGGAGACAGGCTGAGAGCTGGGCTTGCTCAGCCTGGAGAAGAGAAGGCTCCTTAAGGGGAGACCTTAGAGCACCTTCCAGAGCCTTAAAGGGCTACAAGAAACCTGGAGAGGGTCTTTGGACAAGGGCCGGTAGGGACAGGACAAGGGGGAATGGCTTTAACCTGCCAGAGGGGAGACTGAGATGAGCTCTTAGGCAGAAGTTCTTCCCTGTGAGGGTGCTGAGGCACTGGCACAGGTTGCCCAGAGAAGCTGTAGCTGCCCCACCTGCGGCAGTGTTCAAGGCCAGGTTGGATGGGGCTTGGAGCAACCTGGTCTAGTGGAAGGTGCCCCTGCCCATGGCAAGTGGTTGGAACTGGATGAGCTTTACAGTCCCTCCCAACACAAACTAGTCTGGGATTTGGAAAGATTTTAGGACACATTATTCTACTAGACAGGTATAAGCCCATACATGTAAAAGTCACACTGTTTTTCTACTTTGCATATACCTTGAGAAATATAACAGCTCCTTCTCCATGATCTAAATGTCAACACCTAATAACATGCATCAAAATAACCAAACAAAACAAATTCCTCAGAGCTTTTGGGTATCCACACACTGAGAGATCTCATAATAGCCCTGAACCCCACTGCATGAGCTCAGCAGAACATGCCAAGTTTTAACGCTTTTCTACTAAAATAATCGCAACAATTACAACTCATCTATCAGTGGATTGCCACCACCGTCATCTGGCAGAAAGAGGCTTTTCAAGCAGGTTTAGTGGACCTTGAGGCTCAACTTTTTTCCTTTGATAGCTTTTAGTTGAGCTGGAGACAATGCAGGTCTTTCAAATATCATGTATGTATTGTAATAATTATAGATCCTCAAACGTAGTTATGTATCACCATGCTGCTAAATTAGGCATTTTCTTCAGAGAAAAAGCTTCCATTCTGGGGGAAGCAGCCTTAACAGCCACTCTTGAGACCAGCTGACCTGCTCCAAACTTACTTCCGATTCCCCCTTCTCTTAACTCTGCCCAAAGGAACGTGCAGGCTCAGCCTGCACTCAGGGCCACCACAGGCAGTCAGCACTGCTGGGTGTACCTGGCTCTGCTTTGCACCTACACAGGCTTTGCTGCATAGTAGTAAATACATGAAAGTTTTCTGGCATGAAGCCTCAGCTCCCATTTCCCGATTTAATAAAGCAGGGGCACAGAAAGTTACGACATGACTCGAAGGCTGAAAAAGGAAGCCAGATGTCAGAGCTGCAGCTCAAACTTCGAAGTTCCCATTCTCTCATTTCTCAGTTGAGTGAGTCAGAATGGTTTAAACAGGGCTTACTTTTATTTTTGAGCTACAGACTTGAAGGGGATACATAGGAAGCTGGCAGAACTTCAGACCAGCACACCACAGCGGTCTAGGTTTGGTACTGCACATCAGCCAGAAATGCCTTTGGCAGGGGACAACACACTCCAGGTCCTTCCTGGTCTCAAGAAACTCCTCATTGAGCAGAGGACACCTCACCATGCATGAGCACTTTCTGCCTGCCCTGCCCAGGCAGCGTGCTCAGCTTTACCATCTCCTCCATGTCTTGTTATGGCAGGACACCCCTGTAGCTCACCAGCTCCATGCACAGGCAGCAACAGCACAGACATGATTTAAAACATGACTTTTGCAACAGTAAGAAGCTGCTGCTGCCTCTGCCACACCAATGCCCTCAGCCTCTCGGCACAGGAGACATGAGGAGCGGTCCAAAAACCACAGCCTGCAGACCTGATCCAGCCTCAGGGTCACCAGCTCAGCTACACTGAGATACATAGTAAGCACGAGTTATTTCGGTAATTGAGCACCAAGCTCCCTGGCAACCAAGTGTGCCAGAATAACCTACGGCTCACCATTACCTGACCAGATATGCTGCAATCCAGACATACTTTATTTCTTAGCAAACGGAAGGCTTAAACCACCAGCAGGTCTTCAAAGGAAGCTTGAAGCATAAGAAAATGACAGCACTTACTGCTAAAAAAAGAAAAAAAAAAGAAGGTGATAAAGGCTATAAAATAAAAGCTAGGATGCTGCTGCGGGAAACTCAGAAAGATTCAAGCTACACACGCCCACTGCCTACTTCATTTCTGCAAGTAATATTTGCTTCACACAGAGCAGGGACACGCGCGTCTCTGGATGTGCCGCTGCCACTTTCATTGTCTGCTTCCCACCGTGCCACACGTTTACAAGGCCTGGTGACAACCCTAAAGAAGCGTGACTTGTTTTGTAACTAAAGCTTGTTTGCAGTTCTCTGACTGAAGAGCTGACTTCGTATGGCATCTTTAAATCTGAGACCTCACACAACAGCATTTCCTGGAAGAAGTCCCTTTTCCTAAGTGGTTCCTCTAATTGCTGGCAGGATACAAACCCCACATAACTAAAGAATACATTCTCTGGGAAGTAACCCCCTGACTTCCAACCTCACATAGGAGTTATGAGGTGACTGGCATTCTTAGGAGATCATAACTGAGCTCTGAGATGTTTCATCTTTGCTAGTGGCAGCAGAAAAAAGGTAAAGAACAAGCAATGAGACAAACTCATAGCTTATCTGGATACAAAATACAAATGCATTCAAGGACTAGTTCCACAACAATATTTATTTCAAAGCTGTTTGCTAAAATCATCTAGAAGGATCACAAAAAATGTCTAAGGAACTCTATTAATACTTCATGGTCTATCAAAGAAGAGAAAAGCTTGAAGAGTGCTACCTGAGCGCCTAAGTTGGAGCTAGTTACCCTGTGGTTAGAGCTTAACTTGACTCCACAGAAAGCCACTTGAGGAGATTGCATTTTACAACGCTATTTTCTCTGCAAAGATATCACAACATCATCAACACCGATGCATCCTTTTCCCAGAAAGCCACAACCTGGATGCCCTACAAAAACTATTTCGCAGACACACATTAGTCCAATATGCCGTGAGCCTGTGATAACCACCACACACAGTTACAAGCAGAAAGCTTCACACAGCAGGGCTGCTCTCTACAAATACCCTGGAAAGCAAAACAATGATTCAAGCTTCCTGTGAAACTAAACAGCTTTTTAATGGAGGCATTAAGATTTCTGAGCCACTCGTGGCATCTGAGCACAGAGAAGCAGCACCTGCTCCACAACACATGTAGTTTCTGAGCTCACTGTACACCACTGTAGTCTCCTCCTGCCTTTGCTGGCTGCTCCAACTTTACAATTTGTCCTCAACGTTCCTTCCCAGTTAACCAAGCTCTAACTTATTACTGCTTCCATTGCTTACTCCCCTCCCTACCAACCCAATTCAACCTCAGCTAATAAAATCTGCTTCCACAAGTCTGTCTTTTGGACAGCAGAGCTGAATTCTGTTTTATTTGTTCCCAGTATGCCTTACAGCAGCTCATCTTCACACCTTCCCAACTGTTTCCGGGAAGGAGGGTACACTACCAACAGAACATGCCCATCTGTGAGCTACAGGGAAATGGGAACATAAGGAAAATCTTGCACAGTACTCACATGGTGAGTTACAACAGTAAATTCTGCAGCACAGCCCGAGGACTACTTCATAACTTCCAAAGCCTGTACTCTGCTGGTAGCTGAACCAAGAATTGGAATTTCAAGGTAAAAAAGAGCCAGGAGTAACTCAGGAGGCTGCACATGCATATCTGTATGGAGGTAAGGGAAGAACTAAAGAGCCCTTTTGCTACCTGCAGTTACCAATGCGACCCTGAAGCACAGAACTCTGCAACTTCTTTCACGTGCAGAGCTGCATTTCATTACATCCAACTGGTCTAGCAAATTCTCTGGACTCAACTATTTTATTTATTCATCTTGAATATGAATATTCAGTTGAATACATCTTCTTGAAGTATTCACTAAAAAGAATCCACCTCAATATCATCCCCTTTTGGTGGAAGCTAAATTCAGAGACCTGTGACATGTGGCAGAGAAGTTCATGAGTCCATCCTCAGCAGGCAGGTACATCCGTCACACTGACAGGTCCAGTAACAGGCTGCTACTTGTGTTTAGTGAGGAGGCCGTATCACACCCCAGCAGACACCCCATGGAGCAGCAAAACCTCTCAAAAGGCCTAATGAAATTCAACTTAACTGGGCTACAGAGAGCAAGGCTTCATAAACTAACAGGAGTGCACAGAAGCACATGAAGCAGTGCACAGATACGATTATTTTGGCTTCTGGGTGAAGAAATTCACAACTGCAAACCAAAGATCCCAACTTCCTGAAGAAAAAAGGTGCAAGGCCTGAGCCTGCATCACCTAAAATGGCTTAAGGCAGGAAGTGGTGGAAAAGTAGACCAGTAACTAATGCATTTGCCCAGTAGGGCTCTCCGGGTGAAACGGGACAGGAGGCAGATTTCCACGAGTAGATACAGGGCTGCTGAACACACCTCTACTTATTGATCAACTGCAAAGTACATGTGTGTGGCTTCCCTTTGTCAGCCTAATCAATTTAGGGATATGGGGTTTCCCTGCAGGTAGAACAAGGAAAAAAGAAGAACAGCAGCTGTTACTCATCGTATCACTGCCAGTGCGTGCTACAGTGGTAGTGAGCGATATCACAACCCCCTGAAGACAGATTTCCACCTACCAGCCCTGCAAGCCTGACTGTGCGTGCAGCCAGTGGATTAAAGATGTCTCCTCTGGCTTCTTCTCAAGAGAAAAAAGATTGTGCAAATTAAAGCGTGTCACAGCTCAGCTCCGTATCCCTCACAGGACTGCACACTGCTGCTGCTGCTGGGAGGCCGCTGGAGACCAGTATCTGCAGCACAGTTACAGAAAGCTCTGCACAGAAAGGAATCCAGGTCACTGCTGCAGCTTCTCAAAGGCTAAACCGGAGGCAAACGGGGCAAATCCAGGGCTGGCACCGGAGAAAACCACAATTCTCCACACGCCCCCCAGACGCTGCCAGGAGGAATTTCTGCCTTCACGGCTGTTACAAGGTGTCACCACAGCGGCTTGGGGGGGGGGAGGCCTCCCCTCACCCCCTGCGGGGCTCCCGGGCCTGCTCCCCGCAGCAGGCCGCGGGGCCGCCGGGCACCAAGCGTGCCCGAGATACGACGCGGCTCCCCTCCGCCCCCCCCCCCCCGCTCCCCTCGCACTCACCATGGCTGCCGGCGGCTAAGCGGGGCGGCTCTAGGCACGGCGCCGCGCTCCGCTCATGTCATGGCCAGCGACTGCCGCCACCTCCCAGCCCCCGGGCCTCCCCCGGCCGGCAGGACGGGGAGCCCCGGGGCGCTGGAAGGGGCGCGGCGGAAGCGCGGCGGCAGGCGGAGGGCACGGCCGCGGCTACGCCCCGCGCACCCTGCCGCGCATCCTGCGCGCACCGGGACGCGCCGCCGCCCCGCCCCTGCCTTCCCACCCGCCGGAACTGGTCGCCGGGCCCCCGCCGCCAATCACAACCGAGGCGGTGGTGCCGGCGCATGCGCATCTCACCGCGCTGCGCCGCCCACCGCCATCTTGGAGACGGGCACGGTGCCTCGCGGGGCGTGGGGGGGGATTGCGCATGCGCAAGAGGCGCTTCCCGCCGGGCAGGACGGGCAGGGTGTGCGCGCGCCCTTTGCCCGCGCGGGAGGGGGGGGGGGGGGCGGGGCTCTCCGGGCACGTTGCCTGGCAACGCGGTGGGGCAGCCGCGGCCTAGACTTGGGCCTGGAGCCTTGACCTTGACCCCTGCCCCACCGGCACGGCCGGCAGCGCTGCCTGCGGCTCCTCCAGAGACATGCGCAAGGACACTGTGTTCACCGGCTGTGTGCTCATCTGGCTAATGAAATAGGTAAAATGAGCTGGAGGGGAGCCTCCCAACACCGCAGTCAGCAACGGTAATGGAGCTACACGGCGCAGAAACCCGCTCCAAAACACATACATGGGGGTTTACCTCAGCGTGGGCTCTCGGTTTTCCAAACACCTGACGTTGGGTGAGGATATTAATGGAGATAAAACAGTGGGTGAATTTCAGGAAATCCAGGACCCAACTGGTGCCTGGGACCAGCCAGAGTGCCAAAACGATGAAGTCAATACAGATCAAATCACTTCCTCTGGTTTCCAACCTCTCCTGTGGCGTTTCTGTCAGATAGGATTGCTGAAACCGGCAGCTCAACGGGCTTTAGAGGGGACAGTATGCGTATGGAGACCTTGCAAATGCTTGTGCTTGTATTAGAGGATTAAACAAAACAAGAGGGAGGGAAATGAACCGTCTGTGGGGATAATTAATCACTAGGCTCAACAAGATTACAGTTGAGCAGCCCCGTGTCTCCTCCACAGGTCCTGCAGCCGCTGTCCCGCTCACCCCACTCAGCCCTTCCTGCTGGGTAGGAACACCGTTCCTGGTGGTACAAACCTCTCCAAGAAGGAGCCATGCAGCTCACAGTCGAGCAGACACACAGGAGAACGCCAACTCTTCACTGCCATGTGCTGGTGAATTGCCATGTGCACCCCCAGGCACAGCACCATCTCCAAAACCTACCTCTCCAACACCTCCAGCCTCTTCCAACACTCCCAAAGTGTCTAACACCTCCAAAACCCCTCTAAAACCCATCCAACACCTCCAAAACCCATCAACACCTCTAAAACTTCTCCAACATCTCCAAAACCCATCCAATGTCCTCAAAACCTCTCCAACACCTCCAAACTCCCTCCCAACATGTCTAACCCCCCTATGACATCTCTGAAACCTCTCCAGCACCTCAGAAACCCCTCCACTTCCCAAACCCCTCCAAAACCTCTCC
This sequence comes from Ara ararauna, assembly GCA_028858755.1. Taxonomy (NCBI): domain Eukaryota; kingdom Metazoa; phylum Chordata; class Aves; order Psittaciformes; family Psittacidae; genus Ara; species Ara ararauna. Next base: position 18,756,866 of record CM054380.1, on the reverse strand, counting down.
AACCTTTCCAATACCTCCAAGCTCCCTCCAGCCCCTCCACAACCACTCCAACCCCTCTGAAATGCCAGGCTGAGATGAGCTACATGCCATTGACAGCGGCTGGAACTTCCTCGAGATGCTGCCTCAGCGAGGGTTACATGGAGATGCTGCAGCAGCGAGGGCAGAGGGCAGGTTCCCATGGTGACCATTCAAAGGATAATCTCCTTATCCCCGTGTTCCGACGGGGTGTTGTGGACACGTGCTCTGAGGTACGCATTGCCTGCCAAGAAGGGCCAGCTGCAGGACACGTTCCTGCTGAGCTGTGCAGCCCATGCCTGTGAAGCCACAGAGACCTACTCCTTCCACCCCTGTGGAGTTTGGGATGGTTTGTGCTTTCTGGCTCTCCAAAAGAAGAGCAGCTCCAGCTCCTGGGCTGGGGCAGGAGGGATCTGGTGTGCAGGAACCAAAAGAAAGAAGAGAAACCTGCCAAAATGCTGGAACTTCACAGGGAGCTTTTCTCTATTCGTATTTCCCTCCAAAACCCAAGCTGTGGAACACTTTTAGCTCCGGATTTGGGGCTGACAGCAAGCTCTGAACTTTGCAAGCTGTTGTCCCTGGTTTAGAATCACAGAATCCCAAACTGGTTTGAGTTGGAAGGGACTTTAAAGCTCATCCAGTTCCAAGCCACTGCCATGGGCAGGGGCACCTTCCACTGGACCAGGTTGCTCCAAGCCCCATCCAACCTGGCCTTGAACACTGCCAGGAATGGGGCAGCCACAGCTTCTCTGGGCAACCTGTGCCAGTGCCTCAGCACCCTCACTTAGGGTCTTTTTAGCTCTCACTCTCCTTCTCATGCAGGTAGGGACAGCTCTCTTGGGTTCTCATGCTGCCTGGCACAGGAGGGACCTGAACTTCATCAGCCTTGAAAGATTTCATTGAGCATCCAAGTATTCACCACTCCTCACCCCCATAAAGGAACGACTTTCCGCTAAAGTCTAACTGCCACCTGCCTCTGGAATGAGAGACCTAAATGCTGTTTTATTGCCTTTAAAATGCCAGAGACCTGTGTCCCCACGCTGGCACCATCCACTCCAGCCAGGGTGGCTGTGGTGGGCAAGGGTCTTCTGTGGCCACCACAGCTCCTGGCCAGGTCCTCCTGAGCACTCCTGCTCTGTTCTGCTGGGAGCTCGTCTGGCTCTGTTTGGGTTCCTGGATGCTTTGTTTGCAGCACACTGTTTATCTCTGGGAATGGCTTCCCAATCCCCACTGAAGGACAGCTGCTCCTATGCCAGGACAAAACAAGCCCATGTCTCCAGGGTGCTGAGACACAACAGGAGGTCCCCAAATAAACAGGCATGAAGGGGAGCACAGGCAAGGCCATGCTTTGGGCCGGCCTTGCAGGTCTAGTGTTTCATGTGCGTTGGAAAGGGAGGCCTGGAAATTCATCCCATTGTCCAAATCATCCTTCCAACAGCTTCAGACCCAGAGGAGCAGGGTGGGAGAGGAGAAACAGACAGCCAAGGCAGCTTGCTCTCTCTGATTTGGGATTCCACTTCGGTTGCACACAACGGAGAAAGGACTCATTTTGGATTTGGGCTTTTTTAAACTTATACGACGTTCAGAGTCTGTCTCAGACCTTGAAACCCACCCAATGCAATGGGCAATGCAACAAGATGTCCTGTCGTTCCCTTCAGCACTTCTTGTTCTCAGCCTCCCATGATTTTGAGAAGGCATTGGCAGAGGTGCAGGTGATAGCAGAGGAGAATGGTGAAGCTTGAGCTTCCATGGGCTCCCACCCCATCCCCACTATGAGCATCCTCCAGGAGCCACATCGATCCGTGACCAACCTCTTGCTTGGGTGGGCGCTGCAAGGTAGCTCATGGGTTGTTATTGAGCTGGGGGGAGCAGGGCATCACCTAAGTGCAGACACAGACCAGCAAGGTCTACCCTGCTTCCAGGAAGTGTGGGGTGGAGGGGGCTGTGAGGCCATTAGGGGCTCCCTGGGGCCGGGCACGCTTGCCTCTCCCTTCCATGGGAGAGCAGCCCCTTTTCTCCGGGTTTCTGCTCCTCTCCACTCAGCCCATTAGTCGAGGCATTAAATTTTAACCTTTTCTGTTGCTCCTCACAGCGTGTTGCTGGTGAGTGGGTGCCTGGGTGGGTGCCAGGGCTTACTGACTCCCCATGGCAACGTACCCATGTGGAGTCTGGCTGTGCTGTGGGTACCTGCCTGCATCCCGTGGGCAGGAGAGGGGCTCCCCTCTACTGGATTCCTGTGGGATGCTGATGCTTCTCCTAGCTCCCAAGGACCAGCGTGGCAGCAGCATCACTGCAACATGCTGCACAGCCCCATTGTCCTGGAGAGGTGTCCCTGCAAGTCCCCATGTTGTTAGGGGGTGACAAAATGCCACCAACCCCTGTGCCCACAGTGTGGCCAGCCCACAGACGATGCTGCCTCCAGCCCTGCCTCCTCCCACTTCACCTCTGGGTGATGGGCAACAGGCCTGCAATTGCATGTGCCCCAATCCTGACCACCACCAGCTTCATCACATGCCCATGCTGGTGTCCCCAGCCCTCACAGAACACCCAGCGCAGGTAGGTAACTAGTCAAGGGCAAGCTCTTCTTGCAGACACAGCCCAGAGCTGCTGCTCTTGAGGGGGTTTTTGCTGCCCCACAGCCCCCTTGGTGCAACTCCCCCCAAGTAGCGTGCAGTAGGGACCTGCTCTCCCCACTCCACAGCACAAACGATCCCCCAGCCTCTCTTTGCCATGGGTCTCCAGCAAGCACCCTTCGGGTGAGCTCTGCTACCATGGCGGGTTCAAGGAGAGCACAAGTCCTTGAAGCACCTCGGAGGGATGGACTCAGCTTGATGGCAGGAGAGATGCTCCAGCTTGAAATAGCTGATTGAAGTGGATGGCTGGAGGAGGAGCCCTGCTCTGAATCACAAAGCTCCTGCGGCTCCTGGCCTTGGGCGACATGCTCACACAGCATGGCTGTGCACACACATGCTCAGCCCTGCACGCACACACATGTACGCTGCCTCCAGCCAGCCCCCTGCCTATGCACACCCACAGCCATACTTCCACCTCATACTTCCATCTCATACATGTCCACCCCATTCCAGCACTGGAGGCAGGTTTGACAGAGGCAGCTCTGAGGCTTGGCCATGGGGCTGGGGTCTCTGCTGAGCCCTGGCACCCGTCCCAGCACTGAACCAGTGTAAGGTGGCTGGACCCCATGAGAGCATGGGCACCTCACAGCCTTCTGTGCGGGACCATATAGCCCATGGTCCTTCTAGACATATAGAAGCCCATGTAGCATTCTATATGAATAGAAGAAGGTGATGAGTTTGGGATAAACCACCCCCCTGGTTGGGTCCCGCTCTGTCCTGGGGCAGCAGCGCAGCGAGGACAGGACCCATGAGCAGCATGGCCAGGAGCTTTCCATCCATGAGAAGTCAAGAAGCCATCAATTTTTGCCATTAGAGGGGGTGTGCCCAGAGCAGATGAGCTGTGAGCAGAGCCACACACTGAATAATTCATGGCATAGGATGACGAAGCCCATGGCCAGGCTGGAGAAGCCTCTCCATGCCCTCCTGCTTCTGCCTCCCAAGGACATGGCCTTTGCTTTTGCCCCACGGTGTTGGATGTGGGCTGGGATGAGGGACCAGCACTGCTCTCGTTCACAGGGACCTGGGGGACACACACTGGTCCCTGAGATGGTCCCAGCAGAGCAGGGATGGTGAAACTCCAGAGCTGAGCACTGTGGAAAGATCATTAAGAAGATGAAAAACAAGGCCAGGTTGGACGGGGCTTGAAGCAACCTGGTCTAGTGGAAGGTGTCCCTGCCTGTGGCAGGGGGCTGGAACTGGGTGGGCTTTAAGGTCCCTTCCAACACAAACCATTCCAGGATTCTATGATGACACTGCTGGCACGACTACCCTGGCATGCATCAATGGTACAAAGCCACCTTTTGGGGCAGGGACACCCATCATGGGGCAAAGATACCACTTGTGGCATGGGAACACCCCTCACAAGGCACCATGATGTTCTGCCGTGGCCAGTGGAACTGGCAAGCTGTGTCCTGCCATGTCCCACTGTGTCCAGACACACAGTGGAGAGCAGCCCCTCAGGAATGGATCCCAGGCCACGTTCTCCACTGTCGCCCAGGGGCACCAAGGCTAAGAGGGACACCTCAGGGTTGTGCCATGGGTAAGTTAAGTCGGATGTGGCACTGCGGTGCACGGGGAGGGTAGGCTGAGCTTGCCAGGCCACAGCTGTAGTACTGGTGAGCCCCGAGGCAGCAGCCCAGAGCCAGGAGAGGGTGGCTGGAGCCCGGGCAGGGCCGGCAGTGGCAGCTGAGGAGTTAACTTCCCAGCTCCCCGCATGGATCTGGAGCTATTAATACTCACACGCTGGTTTTGCTGTCAGAGCGAGCGGAGCGGCGGCTCTGCCGGTGAGACAGGCCCCGTGGAGCCGCTGCACAGCCACAGCACAACTTTTCCTCCCTGAGCACTTGGGGCTCCTGGCCCGACTGCCTGCCTGCAGACCCTGCCAGACCCTGCCGGATCCTGCCAGACCTCGCCAGAGCCTGCCAGAGCCCCCCAGAGCCTTCCGGACCCTGCCAGACCCTGCCAGAACCTGCCAGAACCTGCCAAACCCTGCTGGATCCTGCCAGACCCTGCTGGACCTGCCAGAGCCTCTGCATCCCACCTTCCACAAGCCCCTGTGCATGGGACACTTCCCTGGCAGTGCCACAGACACCATCGGGGGCCACATGGGCGCTCGGCACTGGAGAGGGGCAGCCGCTTCCCGTGGCCTCTGAAGCATCGCAGGGCTTGGTGGGGGCCTCCCCCTGCCCTGCCAGACCCTTCAGCCCACTGATGCCACCCCAGGTCGCTGCACTCACCCTCTGAGCACCTTCTGTCCAGGCAGCCCAATGGGTGCCAGGGTGGCGTTGGGCACTGCCAGCCCCGCATTGAGGGTGACACAGGACACTGCACATCCGGGCGCCGCTTCAGTGCATGGTGAGCAGCTGGCCCTGACACTCAGCCTGGCCGTGTGAAGGGTTCCCGACACCATGGCTCCAGGCAGGCGAGTGTAAGCCTCCGGCTGCCGGTGGCACTGGTAAGGGCAGGAAGATGCCAACGCTCCTCCGGCACTGCCTGGCCTGCGGTGTGCTGAGTGATGGATTCCTTCTGCTTCATCTGCTTCCAAAAAGAGGAGCTGCAGCCCCTGCACCTGCACAGGTCAGTGCCACCGTGCTCGGCTGGTGGGGACATGCTGCAAGCCCATGAGGGGAGTGACAGCACAGCACCGAGCTGAGCTGGGCACTCTGCCGGTAGGAGAGCTGCTGGCCTTGGCCGTGCCAAAGTTCCCCTTGGAGCAAGCATATCATACCTGGCCAGGGGAGAGCAGGGCCACGCTGTGCCGTGCCAGGGAGAGGCTGCGTGCACAGCAAGTGTGCACCCAGCAGGTGCTTCCCTGGCAGGAGCTCTCCAGAGTGCAGGGTGGGCATCCTGTGCCATGCCGAGTGGTGCTGGTGTGCCCGTAGGAGCAGGGCTGTTGGCAGCAACCCCATGGCATTCCAGAGCCATCCTGCCAATCCTGCTCACCCAAAGGGGGTCCCTGCTGGACTCTGCTGTCACCTCTGGGGCAAGTGCTGGCTGGGGATCACCAAGGAGGGTCACCAGGCTGCTCTTGGCAGTGGCACTGCCACTTGCCTCCCCCTCCGCAAAGCTCCTCTGCCATCCATGCTGCTGAGCCCCAGCCAAGGCAAATGTGCCAGTGCCGGAACGAGCCAGGCAGCCGGCAGGGATGTGAAGTGTGAACGCTGGCACATGTTGTGCCCAACTGCTCCTTGGTGGCAGTGAGCCACTGCCAGCTCCTGTCCCTTCCTGCCATCCACCGGAGCAAAGCTGCCCCCATGGCTGGGAGCCCCCCCAAGTGCTGGAGGCCCACGGGGAGGTCGGGGGTGGTGGTGCTGCCGGGATGCTGGCCAGGCCAGGCTGGGACAGTCTGAACTGTCTGTGCTTCCTCCTGGTGTGTGAGGAGCTGTAGGATTTGTTTTGGTGTAAATCATGGGATTTGGAGCCTTGATTCCCGTGTGTCGCTGCCAATGAGATTAGCACTGGCAGGGACAGCACTAGGAGATGGTGGTGGGAAACTGGGATGGGAGAGGGGCCTTGGGTGTGGGTGCTGCTGGATGGAGAGGGGTACAGGGCACCGCTGGGGCTCCCTTCTCAAATCCTGACTCAGGGTTGGAGGCAACTGCCTGCATCCAGCCTGTGCTGGGCCACAGGCAGCATGAGCTTGGGACTCCCAGCTGGTATGGGGAAATATGGGGGCCCTGCGTGGTGGCCACGGGGACCACTCCCCCCCTCTGGGGATGGGACAGCAAGGGATAGACACCCGTGGCTTGTCGCAAGAGACTTCTCCCCATGCTGCCTGATTCAACGTGGGCTGCATGGCTGAGGCTCCCCTGGTTGCCACCAGCCTGTCCCTGCCAGCCTTGTCCCAGGCCATTGCCCATTGTTTGCCGCCAGCCCTTGGGGACAGGGTCATCCCCGCCTGCCCCCAGCAGGGGGGTGCAGGGAGGGACCCTCCGGGTGCTCCCCACTCCACCATCGCCCCACCCCCGGCCCCGCGCTGTCGCCCCGAGCCAGCGGGGCCGTGCGGGACGCGCAGGGGGTGCCGGAGGCAGCGTGCCTGTCCCCGCAGCCTCGCTAGATGGTGCCAGGAGAACGAGCTGCGAGCGGCGGCCGCGGGCGGGCGGGGCGGGGGGATGGAGCGGTGGGGTACCCGAGTGATGGGGGGCCGGGGCAGGCTCCATGGCTCTCCCCGTACTTCCAATTCAATCCCGCTTGTTGCTTTGCCCCCGCTTGGTGATGGGCGCACAGGCAGCGACTCAGCTGCGTCAGAGGCTCCAGATCCAGATGAGGTGTGTGAGGGGGCAGCGCCGTGTCCCCGCTGCACCCCCAAATCCCACCCTCCCATGAAGAAACCCGTCCTGCTTCTTTTCAGAAGAAACCCATTCCGAAGGAAACCGTTCTGTTTCCTTTCAACCCAGTAGTTGAATAGTCATCATTATGCTCCAGAGTCAACACCACGTCCCAGCTCCCTGCAGACGGTGCTGCAGGTCCTGACCTAGGCCATGCCGGAGGCAGGACGCTGTGCCTCCTACCCGGCTGGCTCGGGTCCATCCTGTGCCCCCCAGAGGCACAGCACAGGCCCTGGAGGACTACAAGTGGGGGGGCAGCCCCCTTAATGGCCACCGACAGTGGCTTGGCACGTCCCCACCACACAGCCGAGCTGCAGATCGTGCCTCACAGCATCAGGGCTGCGTCTCCTCCCTCAACTTGATAGCATCCGCTGGGACTCTCTGCCCAGCAGCGGCAGCAGGGATGGAGCATGCTGCTCAGGGACACCACCAGGGTGGAGGGCACTTAACCCCCCCCAGGGCGCCGGGAACCAGCTGCCCCCTTTCGCCTTGAACGCCCCTGGCTGGGTACTGCCCGCAGGGACCGAGGGGACACGCAGCCCCCCAACACGGATTGTGCCCCCCGGGCTGGCTCTGCGGAGGGCTGACGGGGTGGACAGAGGGAAGCAGGTCACAGCAGTGACCCTGCGCCCAGTGGCGAGGCAGAGGAAAGGATGACCGACCGCAGCGGCTGGACGGGAGGTTTCGGAGCTTGGGGGAAAAGCATCCCAAAGCACCTGGGGACGCGGTTGGAGCTCCCGGGCTGAGCGCGTCCCCTCCGTTGGTGCTGCGGCTCCCGGCGTGCTCCGCTCCCGCGTCGCCCTCCTCCTTCCCTCCCCGCCTGCTCCTTCCCAGCATCCCTGCCAGCATCTCAGGGCAGGTTTCAGCGCCTGTCAGGGAAGCATGACAGGCTGCAGGGAGCTGTGGTACCCTGACCCATGGTTCCCACTGCCAGAGGAGCAGGGGGGAGAACAAGTGATAGCAAAGGAACAAGCGACTTTGTCACCGGATTTGGAGGGGATTGGGCTTGCTAAAAACATTTTGGGCTTTTCAGGTCATTTCGCTGCTGCCTGCCCTGTCCGAGCACAGCTCTTGTGGTATGAGCCAGGACATTTCCTTTCCAAGCAGAAATCCCGGGGGCATTCGTGGTCCCCTGCTGAGCCGTGGACTCATCGCATGGCTTGGGATCACACTAGGTGATAAACGCGTTTTATCTGGCTCCTTTCATCTCGCTAATCTGAATTAGTTATTAATATTCTTTGAAGACCATGAGCACTAAATGGTGCTATGGGTGTTACTATCAGTCAATCCGCGTTGGCCCACGTGCTGCCGATGTGCTGGTCTGCAGCCTGGCAGCCCCACAGAGCCCCACCGATCCCCGCCAGGCCCTATGGAGCCCCACAGAGCCCTGCCACAGCCCAGCTGGTCTGTCACTGACATCTCAGCCTCCATGTACCTGGGGCACGGCGCAGCCCCACGCTCCAGCACCGCTGCAGTGGCACTGGGAGCCAAGTTGTGTGCGGAGCGTGCAATGCTGCTGCCGCAGCTCCCCGCGGCCCCCGTGCGGGCTCCTGGGCACCGGCGCCTCACGCACGCTTGACCTAGAAACAGCCCCAAGCTATAAATAGGGCGTGCAGAAAGAGGGCTCAGAGGCACAGCTCGGAGCGCCACAGGCGGGAGGCTACGGGAGCCGGGAGCAGCAGCGTGGCAAGGGCAGGCAGCAGACACATGGGGTCGGTGCCTTGCGTGGGTGCCGCGGGAAGGGGGGAGGCTGGACTCACTCCATCCCCTGCCGCCGATGGAGCGAGGCCTGCGAGGAAACACTGTGGTGCATTCCACCAGCCCATGTCCCGCTTACACAGCAGAGCAGGATGTGTCCAGCTCTGCCACATCTCCCATGCCGTGCCCATTCTCAGCACCTCTGCACCTCCAGTGCCTGCCCTGGCTCATGGGGTCACTGGACTGCGGTGACGCAGGAGACAGCATTTCCCCTCTCATGCCACACAGATCACCCATCCCAGCGTGGATCATGCATACTCAGAGCATCCAAGCCATGGGTGCTGGGAGCTGTGTCAGGGACCAGTGAGTGGAGAGGGATCGAGGGGACCAGCATATGTTCCTGAGACACAGCTGCCTCATGTGCTGCCATGACCCTAGGCTGGTGATGCCCTGGGTTGCTGCTGGATGGGAGAAGGGTGACAATTTCACCACAGTGCCTGGCACCAAATCAAAGAGGTGTCAGAATGTGATTCCATCTCTTCCTTTAGATTAATTTATGACACCAACTGCTCGGGTGGCAGCAGGATGGCCCCCTTCCCAGCGTTGCATGGGAACAACCTGCTGCCGCCCCTTGGAGCATGGGGCAGCCCCATGGCTGTGGGTCAGCTCAAAAGCATAATCAACGGGAACGAAGGGAGCTGGTGTCCAGCTAAGAGCTGAAGGACCCCAAAGCCAATCATGGCCTGTGTTAGAACATCCCTGCTCAGCCCCAGCGAGCAAAGAAAGAGATCTGGAAGGGCTAGAACAGCCCAGGGATGCTCTGAGGAGGGGCATGGTGTCTTCCCCTCGGGAGAGCTGCCCCTGGGCTGGAGGTGCCCGGAGCCCTCTGACTCTGGCATCGCTGGCTGAATGCACTGCTGGAGCATTCCGAGACTGAGGAAGCCCCACACAGTGCCTCTGCCTCAGCCGCCTTCTCTGGGCTCCGTTCGAGCGCTCCCACATCCTGGAGTGCACGGCGGGAGGAGCCGTGTGTCCCGCATGTGTTCTGTCTGGTGTGACGGTGGCCATCACCTGCACTGAAGGCAAAGAGATGTGAAGTCTTGGGAGGCTCCGGGAGAGTGGGAAACAGGGAACGCGCCGGCAGCAGGATGTGGCCCGGCACAAGGACGTTTCAGACGCATGCTGTGGATGGCGGTGACCCCGCGGTGTTCCAGGCGTGGACTGTCGGAGCCCGTTGAGTGAGGTGGGGAAGGGGTTGAGGGGCCCGACCCTTGCCTGGGGAGCTGAGAGGGACCGAGCCCCGCCTGGAGCCCCGGAGGCCGAGTGCGCTGAGACCCCGGCTCCACCCGCCGGACACCGCTGCCCCCCGCACCGACCACCTTGAGGGCGGCCGGTGCTGGGGGTTCGGACCGGGCGCCCCTCGCACCAGCGCCGGGGGAGCAGCGGCGGCTCCCCCCTCATCCTCCGCGGGGCGGTGCCGGTGCCGGTGCCGGGCGGAGCTCGGGGCGGGGCAGCGCTGCCCTGCCGGGGGGTGCGGGGGGGGCTCCGCCGCTCCGCTCCGCTCCTCCGGTGGCGGCGGCGGGGCCGCGGCATGAGCCCGGCGGGGCGGGCGGCAGCGGCGCGGCGCGGCCCCGCGCGGGGGGCGGGCGGCAGAGGCTCCTCTCCCGCCGAGGACGGGGCGCGGCGGCTCGCCCCACCGGTAAGGAGGCGGCAGCGGCGGGGAAGGGGCGCGGGGGGGGCCGGTACCGGCCCAAGCCTTTGTGGCGGGGCCGCCCTTTGTCTGCCCGCGCGGCGTGGGGGGGGGGGCGCGGGGCGGCGGCGGGCTGGAAAATCCATCCCGGTACCACGGGCATGAACAACGGGGAGGGGGGGATGCACCGGGCGATGCGGGTGCTGCCCCCGGGGCGCCGCCGCCCCCCGCCGCCACCTGCGCCCGGCCCCGGCCCTGCGGCTGCGGGGACAACGCGGGGCCGGAGACGGAAGCGGTTGAGTCCCACTTAAGCGGACTTAGTGCAGGAGCGGGGTGGCGGGGGCCGACCGGGGCGGCGGCGATGGGGGGGGTCGTGCCCTGACAGGCGGTCCCTGGCTGCCCCCGAGGGAGGAAGTGGTAGCGGTGAAGGCGGGGGGGGATAGACTGGGAGGATGCGCTGAGATGTTGGAAGCGGCTGCAGGCAGGGGAAGGGCGGCAGGGAGGGGAGAGGTGGCCTCGGGGGCACCTCAGGCCATCTCCATCGCCTTCCCTCGCCGCCAGCGCGGTGCGGGCGCAGGAACCGGCCTCCAGCCCGCACCACCCTCTCGCCGGCAGCGGCTCGGGAGCGGCTCGGGAACGGGAAGCGTGACCCACTTTCCTCCAGGTCCGGCCTCGCCATCGCGGTGGCCGCGGGAGGGCGGGTGATGCCGGCGGGAATCCTGCCGCAGCTCGGGGTGACAACGAGGGGAGCCGGAGCGGTTCAGCCTCGGCTCCCCTCTGCGTTGCCTCTGGCATCGCGGTCACCCGCTGGGAGCCGAAGCCGCGGGGCTGGTGCGCCCAAGCCGAGGCCCTGGCTCGCGGAGTGGCTGTGGCATAAATGGGCAGGGATGCTGCGGGAAGAGGCTGCCTGGGGCAATGGGGCAAAGGCGAGGCCAGGGAGAGGTGAGAGCATCCCCCGCGGTGGGAGCCGGGGCGATGCCCGGGCTGCCAGGTCACGGTAGCTCCGGCCATGAGGGTCCTACGTGGGGCTGGATACAGCCCCACCATATGTAAGGGCCGTGAAGCCCCTCAGAGGGGCAGTGGGGCTGGTGTCGCAGCAGGGTGATGTGTCCCACTGTCCCCCAGAGTGCGAGGGGCCGAAGGCCACTGGCCCTGCCGTGGGGACAGGGCAGGAAACGGGCAGGTGCCGCTCCGGCCGTTTGTCTTTGCAGATCCCAAACGCTGCCGGCGCTGGTGGAAGAGTTTTGGGAGGGAGATGATGACAGGCTGATGAAACCAAACAAACAATGAAGTAATCATAAATCCCAGTGCTGGCGGCAAAGGCGGGAGGAGCTGGAGGCTGATGGAGCTGAGGTCCTAACGAAGCCATCCCATTCACCCGGAAAAATCCCAGGAGTCCGAAGCACTCAAAGGCACTAAGGTCCTGTGTCAGGGGTCAATGGACAGAGACTGTGCCGATGAGGGCAGGGAAAATCCTTGCTGGCTTCTCTGGAAGAGCCTTGTGGAGGGCACAGAGGACGGCATGGAGCAGTGGCTCCCCGGGGACCGGCTGTCACCCATGCCTCAGGAGGACAGCATGAGCTGTTGCTGGAGAGAGCCTGGGCACTGCTTTATCTGTGCTTCGCAAATTTGCCTGCAAAACCTGAATCTGGGACCAAAAGCTGAAGAAGGTGGGCACAGGCTGATGGCTGGGATGGGAGATGGTTCTTGCGACAGGGAATGCCACAGATGGGTGCGACAGGCCTGACCCTGCCCTGCACTGAGACATCCCCCCGGGACAGCAGGTCCCGCTGACAGGGAGATTGCCCCTTTCTGGGTGCTCGTTGGCTTTGCCAAAGCTGATCCTGATGCTGGGCATTCTGCTCTGGTCCAGGCAAGGAACTGGTATGAGAAACTCCAGATAACTGGGAATTCGTGCCATCGCCTGGAGAAGTGTCCCAGACTGGGGACACGGGGGAGTCACGGTTGCTGTGGGTGCTTCAGTGGAGCTTTGATGCTGGTTCAGGCTTGTGGTGTAAGCAGCTCATGTTTCCCAGCGCTTTTTCACTGCCACAGAGCCAGCGGGACATGGAGACATGCCCCATCCATCCATCCATCCATCGCCTCCTTGTAGGGTGGCTGCTCTTCTGTGGTTGCAGGATGCTGGCAGAGAGGCTGTTCCACCTCCTGGACACACTCTGCTTGTTGGGATGGCCCTGGTGCAAAGGGACGCTGTCCCCACTTGTGCTGTGCTGGTTTTGCTGTGGCAGAGGATGTCCGAATGTGGCAGGTGTCAGTGGCTCTGAGCCCAACGAGATGCCTGTCCCCTCCCTGTGCCTGTGGAGCCGTTGTCCTCGTTCAGTGAAGGTGCCTTTGCCAGCCCTCCCTGGGTGCTGGTGCCCCGGGGAAGCGATCTTAATAACACCTTGTGCTGGTCCCAGCAGCCCAGAGGAGATGAGAGTATGTCCCTGGAATGGGGTCAGGCAGGAGCAGAGGCAGCAGAGGCTGGAAGTGGAGTGGGGCACAGGGAGGCTGAGGCACCTCCTGCCCCAGCGAGGCAGCACAGGCAGCACTGGGAGCAGGGATGGCACCGGCAGAACCAAGCACTCACTTGGGAATCACTTTGCTGGCTCAGCCAGTGGTTTGGAGAAAATAGGGGAGGTTTTGGAGCTGGCTGGGGTGCGGAGAGAATGAGCTCCATGCGGACAGGTGCCCTGGCCTCCAGCCTGTGTTATCTGCTGATGACTAATGCCAATTACACTGTAATTAACGCTGTAGTAAGCGCTGTAGCAGCAGGAGGGTTTGGACAGGGACACGGGGAAATCAAAGCTCTGCGAAGTACCGTGGTACGGTCGGGGCACTTGCAGGGCAGAGCAGCCTGTGCCTGCACTCGCTATGCTGCCGGGTGTTTCTCGTTTCTTCCCTCTAAGGAGAAATCTGGGTCTTGCAATGACCCTAGCCCTGCCTCGTATGGTTTTTCTCATCATTTGCCTTGTTCCTTGTCCCGGAGCTGCTCGTGATGTGAGTCCTGGCCCTTCACCAGGCTTCCAGCACACTGCCTGGCCACAGAGAGCCCTGCCTCAGGCTCAGCCCAAACCCTTTGACCCCACTCAATAACCAGGTTCTTTTTCTGCCCTGCGGGTCTCTGGTGTGCCCAGAGAGGGTTATTTTCCCCCTTTTCCCTTCTTAATTTCTAAGCAGCCACTGCTGCCTCCACCAATGGGTGCCTGGGGCAGCTCTCCTGGGCGGCCTCTGCTCCTCTCAATGAGCTCTTAATGAGTTTGCAATCACTTATCGGCAGAGCAAATGTGCTCAGGGCTGGGAGCAGCGGAGCAGGATGTGGAGCAGGGGAAAGCATCCCCTTGCAGGGAGCAGTGTGGTGGTGCTCGCCGTGGGTGCCAGGCTCTGGATATGGATATGGGATGCTTCTCTTGGGATCTGCTCAGTGGTGTTGGGATGGAGTCGGGGAGGTCTGGGGAGAAGAGCGGCAGCTGCCGACAGGAGACGAGTGGCTGCCTATAAATACCTGCCAGGGAACAAGGAAGAAGTGGGTGGATTATCCTCCTCACTCAATGAGATAAATGCTTCTGAAGCTTAAACACAGAACAATTTTAGTCTGAATAGTAGGAGAAACGGTTCAGGATGTGGAGATGATGGCATGAACCACCTGAGGTGAGCAGCGGGGTCCCTGTGCCGCTTGGCAGCATTTTTCCTTCCCCTTTGCTGTTGCCTGGGGGCTCGTGCTCGGGGTTTTGCTGTGGCTCAGCTGGGATGCGCTTCATTCCTCCCGGCTTCAAAAGCTCCTTCTTCAACAACACCTAAAACAATGGAGCTGGGGCCCTGCGCTGGGAGGGGGTTTTGGATTCCCTCAGGCACAGCACTGGCTCTGCTCCTCCAGTGCTTCAGGGCTGTGCAGCAGCAGCAGGAGGGGAGCTGCTGTGCTGGGAGAGGGCCCGTTTCTGCTCTGGTTTGACCTGACGGAGGTCGTGTTGGCATAGCTGTCATGGGACAGAAGGCAGCCAAGGACACAAGACCTCAACGCAGCCATGCCAGCCCGGCGGCATCTCTTGTTGTACTGCACTGTCCCCTTCTGTGCCTGTGAGCATGCAGAACCAGCTGGACACAAGCCCTCGCTCCCTTCCCACTGCTGCCCCGCTTTGCAGCTTCCATCAACCCAACATGTTTTCGAAAGCAGTTCAATTTTCAATGAAATATTCTGGTTTACACCTTTTGTTTGGCCTCAGCACGTTGGGGGTTTGGCCACCATCGCTCTTGGTTTTCCATGGGATAGACATTGGAGCTGTGTTCCTGTGAGCCTTGACAGTGAGGGGTGCATTGCACGCAGCTGCCTGTAATGAGGCACCACAGCAGGATCCCAGATGTAACGGAAGCACTGTGGCAGGAATCTGCTCTGGCAGCACAGCAGCTTTGCTCCTTGCTCCATCCTCCTGCTGCTCCTCCGACCTGCACCTCAGGATGTTTCCCTACTCCATAAACCTCCACAAACACAGCATCTGCAGCCCTGGTGCAGCTGCAAAAGCCTGGCAGGAGGCAGCAGGCAGGGAACATGGCTTAGTGGGACACCCATTTCCCATGGGCATTTCTCGGCTGCTGGTTGGAAAGGAGCTGCCTGAAAAATCCAGTGGGTCTACTCAACCCTAGTGAGGCCACATCAGGAGTACTGTGTCCAGTGCTGGGCTCCTTGGTACTAGACAGACAAGGAGCTGGTAGAAAAGGTCCAGCAGAGGCCACAAGGATGATCAGGGGTCTGGAGCATCTCTCTTACAAGGAGAGATTGCAGGAGCTGGGCCTGGTTAATCTAGAGAAGAGCAGACTGAGAGAGGATCTCATCAATGCAGATCAGTACCTCAAAGGCAGGTGCCAGGAGGATGGTGCCAGACTCTTTTCAGTGGTGCCCAGTGACAGGACGAGGAGCAATGGCCATGAACTAAAACAAAAGTTTCACCTCGACATGAGGAAGAACTTCTTTCCATTGAGGGTGGCAGAGCACTGGAACAGGCTGCCCAGGGGGGGTTGTGGTGTTCTCCCTCTCTGGAGACATTCCTGTGTAACCTGCTCCTGGTGGCCCTGCCTTGGCAGGGGGTTGGACTGGATGATCTCCAGAGGTCCCTTCCTATCCTAATGGTTCTGTGATTTTATGAAGTAACCCTTGGTTTGCAGAGTTCTTCCCAGCAGCCGTCCAGCCTCGCTTCCTCTCTTGCATCCCACCAGTGGGTTTTCTCTCAAACCCCAACTTTGCCGACTTGAATAGCTGGATTTCCACACTGGTTAACGAGGAGACACGGATGATGGTAAATTCAAGCGTAGACACAATTCTTCTTGCAGGATGCTGGGAGCTGTTTTTAGTCATGCATCCATCGAGCTGCTGCGCTGATCCACCTCCACCTCCAGCACTCAGACGCTGAAATGGTGCTCCTCATCCAGGAGGCCAATAAAACACTATGGAGATGAGCTGCTTGGGAGATCTTATGAGTCAAGCCGTTACATTTTTGGAACATCATGATGTTGAAGTTCCTTTTCTATTTTTTACCCAACTTCCCAGGAACACAAAAAAAAAAAAAAATATATATATATAATAAACTAAGAAGCTGAGCTCTGCTCTGGGATAAGAAGTGGCTACAAAACCTGAACGACGCTGGATTTCTCTGCCGTGGTACCCACCAGTGCCCACATCTCTGCTCGGGATGGTTGTGCTGCACACCTGTGTGTGCTCATAGTGAGGGTTTGTGCTCTTGGGGGATGATGGAGGGTGATGCAGCAGCCTGAAGATGCCAGAGGAGATCCTGGGGCGGTTTTGCTGCCACAGTGGTATGGCGGGTGAGTCCAAGCTTGGCTCATGGGGAGGAAAAACTGCTCTTGACTTGACAGGAGTGTGGAACATCGGTGTTGTCATCTCGGCTCTGCACCAGGGCATCCACACAGCAGGGATGTGATGGATGATCAGAGGTATATGGTGGTGATTTGCTGCAGAACCTGTGTTCTGCTTAGTGCCTGTGGTGTGGCCCTGGCCACGCTCCAGAGCTCTGCAAAGGCAGGAGGGTGGAGGGGACACGGCTGGCTCCTGAGGTCCCCCACTGGACCCTGTGGCCCTGCCTCCCACGGCATCTGGAGCATCCTCTCCAGAGCCACTGGGTTGATGGCTCCTGGGGACAGGGGGCTGGCACTCAGTGGGTGCTACTCAGCAGTGCTCTGAGCAGCCCAGTGCCAGCTCCAAGCCCCAGGGATGGGATGGGATGAGATGGGATGGGATGGGATGGGATGGGATGGGACGGGACGGGACGGGACAGGGCGCAGTGGCTTTGCAGCACCCATCGGGAGCAGTGACACCTCTGCCTTGCAGCGCAGCCATGAGTGCAGGTTCGATTGAGCAGGAGCCATCGCGCAAGCTGGCCTGCTGCGGGGTGCCCCTCATCACTGAGGACATGCAGTCCCTGGCCATCCGCACCCTCTCAGGCACTGACATCAGCAAGCACTACGACCTCATCCGCGAGCTCGGCAAGGGCACCTATGGCAAGGTAGACCTGGTGTCCCACAAAAGCACAGGTGAGGGGAGTGCGGGGGGCACTGATGATGTGGCTGTGCTGGGAGTGGGGTGCCCAGCATGTCCCAACCATGCCCTGGGCTCATCCCTATTTTCTGCCCACTGCAGGTACCAAGATGGCCCTGAAGTTCGTCAATAAGAGCAAGACGAAGCTGAAGAACTTCCTGCGGGAGTTCAGCATCACCAACACGCTCTCCTCCAGCCCCTTCATCATCAAGGTCTTCGATGTGGTCTTCGAGACTGAGGATTGCTATGTGTTCGCTCAGGAGTATGCCCCCGGCGGGGACCTCTTTGACATCATCCCGCCACAGGTGGGACCCCCTTCCTGTGGGAGTCTTTTGGGGTGGATGGGATTTGGTATCCCCAGGGCACTAAGCAAAGCTGTTGCTGTGCTTCAGTGGGACGGGCCCTATGCGCGGACACCAGGCATCCCTGTATGGGTTGGCCCCAACCACAAGCACCTACAAGCAAGACTGGGACCCATCACCCATCTCCTGGGGTGGCTTGAGACCCACCCCCTGTAGGTACTTGGACCCATCACCCATCCCTAGGGTGGCCCAGAACCACCAGCCATGACCGTGTCGGACGTGTAACGACACCAATGTGGTGGTCCTGAATGGGGTGGGATCACCAGGGGCTCAGTGGCTCACAGCTGACACCGTGTCCCCGCTGCTGCAGGTGGGGCTCCCCGAGGAGCTGGTGAAGCGCTGTGTGCAGCAGCTGGGCCTGGCCCTCGACTACATGCACAGCAAGAGCCTGGTGCACCGGGACATCAAGCCGGAGAACGTCCTGCTCTTCGACCGTGACTGCCGCCGCGTCAAACTGGCTGACTTCGGCATGACCCGCAAGGTGGGCTGCCGGGTCAAGCGCATCAGCGGCACCATCCCCTACACGGCGCCCGAGGTGTGCCAGGCCGGGCGGGCAGAGGGCTTTGCTGTGGACACCAGCATCGACGTCTGGGCTTTTGGGGTGCTCATCTTCTGCGTCCTCACTGGCAACTTCCCCTGGGAGGCGGCGGTGGCGTCGGATGCCTTCTTCGAGGAGTTTGTGCGGTGGCAGAAGGGGCGGCTGGCGGGGCTGCCCTCGCAGTGGCGTCGCTTCACGGACAGCGCCCTGCGCATGTTCCAGCGCCTGCTGGCCCTCGACCCTGAGAAGCGCTGCCCTGTCAAGGAGGTCTTCTACTTCATCAAGTGCGACCTGATGGCTGAGGTGCGGTGCCGACCCTCCTACCGCTCCCGCAAGCACGCCAGGGACAAGCTCCCGGCTGGGCCGCACTGCCACGAGGCAGCCGGGCCCTGCACCCCTGCTCCGCTCAAGAGGACCGTGCTGACCGAGGGGAGCAGCCCCCGCGGCCCCGAGCCGAGCACGGCGTCTCCGGGCACGGCGAGCAGGACAGACGGACGGCAGGACAAGGGCAAAGGGCAGATGGTCCTGGCCACAGCAATAGAGATCTGCGTGTGACGGCGCCGGGGCGGCTCGTGCTGCCCGCCTGTCCTGTCCTGTCCCCCCGCCACAGGGATGGGGATGGGGGGTGCTGCTCGTGATGGTGGCATCAGTCAGGACCAGGCCCCGGGTCTCCCAAATCAAAAAATGATACAGAAAGCAAGAGGAAAAGGACAAAGCTGGCTGCGCTCTGCAGCGCTGAGGATGCTGATCCCCCACTTCCTGCCTGGCAGCAGCGCGACCAAGGGCACTGCTCACTGCCAGTGAGGACTTTGGTGCGTTGGTGCCCCGGCTCCTGCCGCTCACAAGCCTTCCCTTGGAGGGGTCCCCCAGTGTGGGGAGGATGCACTGAGGAGGCTGCACGTGTGGGGGTCACTGCCCAGGGTAGGGGGTCCAGGGCAGTTGGTACCTACGGCTCTCCCCACCCCATGCTCGAGGGAAGGCCGATGACACCGTATATGGAGGAGGCCTGTGGGGAGGCTTTAACCCCTTCCACCAGTCCCTGACCTATCGGTGGGGCCCAGGAAGTGATGGAGGGCTGGTGCTGGGGGTCACCAGCTGCCTCCCTGCTGCAGGAGATGCTGGCAGCCATTGATGTAGCAGTGTCCCTGTGTGTTGTTGTGTGTCCTGACAGCCGGCAGCCCTGGCCCGCCCTGCCCGGCCGCTGGCACCCCCAGGCCCCCATAGAGGGACCGGCCCCCTCGCAGCCAGGAGCTGAGCTCCACGGTGCCAATGTCCAGCAGGTTGGATGCTCGGCCTGGGCGGCTCTGCCGCAGTGGTGTCCCCTTGTCCCCTCTGCAGACTTTCTGTACCCAGGGACTGGAAGAGGTGGTGGTGGCGCATCTCCAGGCTGGTCTGCACAACCTGGGGACTTTGAGCAGACTCCTGTGTTGTCCCCATCGCCCCTCCTTGCTGTCATCCCTTCCCCAAACACCAATTACCCTCCCTTGGGGCTGGTGGGGAGGCAGCAGTGGGGTGATCCCCAAGGCTGGCTGCAGCAGGGCAGGGTGGTGGTGGCAGGGCCAGCTGATGGCCCCTTAGGGACAAGGTCATGGGTTGTGTGTGGGGTTCACAACTCCCCTCCTGGTTTTGGGGGGCTCAGGGGGCACCCCAAGGCAGCAGCACCCAAGCCATGGCATGGTTCAGGCTTCCTTCCCATCGTGGTGGGTGCCGTGGCGACCCCTCTGTTCCCTCGGGCGCCCCAATTCCCGCACAAAGGGCTATCCAGCTATCCAGCAGCAGCAGCAGTTTACACAGCGGGCAGGCGCCCGGCTGGCCCCGCCACCGCCGCTGCCCCCATCCCCGCGGCCCCCTAGGGCCGGGTTAGAAGTAGCATTGCCCTGATGTAGAGACGCTAGGCGCGGACTTTCCTCCTTTTTGCCTTAGGTCCCTCGGTGTCCTCGATCTTTTCGTGCAATAACGTAGATGCGGGGCTGCGGCCGCCCCGGGAGGGCTGTGCTGAGCCTCCCTGCGGGGCCCGGCTCTGGTTCCTGTTCTCGTCGAGGTCGCTGTGTTCGTAGGTTGTCGGGTTTTTATTTCCAGTTCCCTCGGCTGTCGGGTTTCGGACCTTCTTCCCGTAGGAGAGGCTGTAGTGTCACAGACGTTACCTCAGTTTGTCACTGTTGAAAAGGATTAAAAAACAAAACACAAACCACAGATAATAAGCATAAAAAATGACAAAATACATAGTTATAAAAGAACAGAAACAGTCTCAATGGTGCGGAGGACGTTTTTCTTTCAAGAAACACAACGTGACGCTGCTCATGCAGCCGCAGCCTTGGGGCTCCCTGTCCACCCCTTTCACCTGTCCCTCCATGCCCCGCTGCCACCCCAGGGGGGGAGGGAAGGGGAGCAGGAGCAGCACCCATAGGTGGGGGGGACAGGCAGAGCTGCCCGATTCCAAACGTATTCCAGCCACGTCCACAGGCTAATTTCAATATCCTGGTAATTATGCAAATGAATGTGGATTTAATTAAGGGCAGATTTCATTAAAGTCTTCTTTGGGAAATGAGAACAGGGTGGGGTGAGCGAGGAGGAGGAGAAGGCAGTGGCAGGGAAGGAGAGATGAAGGCAGCATCTGCCCTGGAAGATAAATGGCTGCCTGGGATGCTGAGGAGGTGGGATAGGATCCCCTGTGAGCAGGGCTCCTGCCTGCTCTCTGCCATGGGAGCCCCATTACAGGGGCCCAGGGTCCCCAGCCCAGAAGCTGTGTGGGACGCGGCTGAGGGGCAGCACTGGGGGGGACCTGGGAAGATGCAGCAGGGGCTGCTCCAGTGCCTCCAGCCCCACTCTGGGGACAAGGACATCAGCATCCAGCCCTGTTCACCCACTGCCTTCAGCAGTGCAGGATCTCACCTCCTTTCCCTTCCCATCAGGGCAGGGAAAGCTTTTCTGGGACACGTGGTTTATTTTTTTCCCCTTCCCCAGCTAAAAATACCGATTTGGCCATGCCAAAAGGTCTGGGAAATCAATGTCATTGTCATCAGGAGCTGGCTGGAAGGACCCTTCCCTCCCCAAGCGCAGTCAGAAAAGGAAACGCTGCCATTTGACGTCTCCAAGGCGAAGTGCTGGGGCTGCTTGAGCTGAACTCGTTCGAAGGGAAATGGCTAATTTTATCCCAGCGAGGTCAGGGATGCTGAGAGCCCATCGGTGACAGGACCGCAGGCGCTGCCTGGCTCAGGTGAAACCTTCAGACCCAAAAATATGGTCAAAACAGCAGCTCAGCAAAGCCACCAGGTCCCCTCCAAGCTTGGTCCGGGTTTGGCCAGGAAGGTGACTGCTGCCCTTGGTCATCCCCAGAACGATGGGTGAACAACATAGACACTGCTCTGGAAGAAAATAACACATAAGTGCGTACAGATCCTTGACCTGGGAGCAGAGGTGGAGGGAAGAGGCACAGGGTGGGAGAACTGGATGGGTGCTGCAGGTCCAGCTCCACTGGCATCCCATAAAACTAGACCCTTCCTGAGCTGGGGAGCACAGGAGGCCCTGGCTGTGATGCTCAGCAAAGCCTGCCTGCCTCTGCTTTCATCCAGCCCTCCATTCCTGGAGCTGAATTCTGCCTGTTTTGCTCAGAGATGCCAAGTGAGCCAGAGCAGCCCAGCTGAAACACTGGAGCTTGGGAGTAAAAATAACCGCGAATGATCCTCTCCTTTGGAACACAAGTGATCAGTGCCATAAAAACACCCCAACCAATCCCAACAGCCCTCCAAAAGGTACTGATTTTGCCCCCAAGACGCTGCTTCAGCTCCCTGATGATTCAGGAGGGGCCCGGCGCTCCGCACACACCGAGCCGGGATCACAGGGTCTGGGCGGTCGGTGGGGGATGGGAGCTTGGCACGGTGGGAACATTCATTAACTGTGCTCCTGAGGGCTGATCCGCTTCCAGGAGCTCCCAAAAATAGCTCCAGCACCAAGCAGAGACGGGCGGTGGAAGGAAACGTGACTCATGTGCTACCCCGTGCCCAGCAACGCCAGGCGAGCTCAAGGCCACTGCACAGCGAGCCACGAGAGCCAGGGACACTGCTGGGAGGACATAGGAGCCATCCCAATGCCCTTCCTGGTGGAGGGGCTGTATGTGCCCCAGCTGCCCTTCCCGCAGGGCCTCGCTGCTGCTGCGCTTCCAGCCGCCAGGGAGATGATGGACAGATGTCAGTCAAAGCCTGGTGGCTGCTGAGGCCCCCCCCTGCAGGGACAAGCTACTGGAGCCAGGCAGCAAGAGCTGTCCTGAGATGGGGAAAAAAAGATCCAGCCCCACAGGATGGTTCAGTGGGTGGCAGAAGGGAGAGGTGACCTGTGTCAGACCCAGCACCTCAGCACACAGCGAAAGCAGAGCTGGCTGCACTCCTACCTCTATATCCATCCCTATCCCACCCCCCAGGCTGGTCCCTGCCTCATGGAAAGAGCCCAGTGAGCATCCCCCAGGGAATGGCTCTAGGTCAAGCTCTGCAGTGCTGACTGCCTCTACTCCAGCCTCAGTCTGCCGGGAGGATTCCAGGCAGAGGGAAGTCAGAGGTTCTGAACTGGCTGTGTGCTTCCTGCAATGGGTTTGGACATGGGTTTTTCACTCAAAGGTGCTTCTCCCTGTGGAAATCCCGATGTTTTTCACCAGGGTCTTTCAGCTGAACACTGGATTGGTCGACTGGGGGAGGAAGCGGGTGACCACAGTTTTGGGGTGCAGTGAGGGGCCAGGGAGGTGATGGTGAGAGCACTCAGCCCTCCACCCCCCATCACCCAAGCGCTAGGTCACAAACTCCGTCTGCCTCCACAGGCCTCCTCCTGCGTTGCCATGACAACTGCAGCATCCCAGCCTGGCAAGGACAGGAGAAGTGGGAGATCTCATTCACCCATCCCCACCACCACAGCTCAGGATGTGGCACAGGGAGCACCCTGCCCTCAACCCCAGCCACGAGTGCCACCAGCAGCACCCCAAGCTCACAGCTGAGCCTAAGGTGCTATTTACATTGGTCTAAATCCACACTTCTCTGGATTCAGATGTTCCTCCATATCCCTCCAAAAGCCACAGGGGTGGCAGTACAGGGCGCAAGAAAGGTTTTGGGTTTTGAGATGAGGATCTGCCCTTTCAAAGCCCCTCTGCAGAAATGCAGCTTGTGCCATGACCCAGCTGATGCTCAAGCCACACCACTGCAGACATGTCCCCCCCAGCCACAAACAGCAGCTCCAGCCTTGCTGGGTCCCTGCTGGCAAAGCAGGGACACAAGGTTCCCTGGCTGCCCCCAAACCCCCTATCCTTCCTGGGGTTATGGGGTCAGTCACCCCCCCCCCCCAGTCACCTCAGCTTTCAGGGTGGTGGAGCCCTGGTGTGTCTCTGGGTCCAGCATCATCCCACACTCAGGGCTCGTGCTCGCAGCAACCTCACAAGACCTCAGCTCTCAGCCTGATGAGATCCTGAATTAAACCCTCACAGACATTGGTGGCACTGTGCTGGGGAGAAGCTGAGCTCCTCACCTCAGAGGCTGCTACAGCTCCAGAAAAGTCTCATTTGAGAAGCATTAATACAAGATTAATAGAGGCTTTAATAAGCAGTGAATCAACTGCTAATGGAGCCCAGCTTGTAAGCCTGCTCTAACACCGCAGGGCTTAAAGGCATCCAGAACATGTCTCGAACATGCTTAAAACGGATGTCAATCACCTTGTAGCCGCGAAGACACCACACTGGAAATAAATTTCATGACAAAAGGTTGCAGATAAGCCAGCAGGACCTGTCCCATGCCTCCATCCACTTCACAGAGTTTGGTTCTACAAGCTTTGTTCCTCTCACACTGGTGTGAAGACAACAAGAATTTGGCTCACCCTTGTGCCCTGGGGCTGGAGCTGGGTCAGGACCCCACAATGATGCGAGGCCAGTTCACAAGGGACATCATCATCCCACCTGAAGCACAGCTGCCCTGGGAAAGGCACCTGCCCTGGTCACAGAGCCAGGGCCGTACACTGCCTGGAGTGGGGAAACACCAGAGCTGGCCTCAGGCCCTCTCTCAGGGCCACGCCACCCTACTCCTCAACTGCTCTTCCTTGTGCCCATCAGCACCACCCCTCTGAAGATTCACTGCTCCATCCCTCCGCTTTGCACATCCCCATCTCCTCTGCTCCCAGCATTGGATAATCCCAGAGAGTGATTTAGATCCCTACCCTCAGCCTCTTCTTCACCAGTGAGGAAGGTCCAGCTCCCTCCACCTCTGCTAGACTCATTCCAGCTCATGACACGCCTGCAGTCACTTGAGGGACTGACCCTTCTGCAGCCTAGTTTAAGGAGCACTCCCGATGGCCATGGTTTAGTCTCAAAGTCCTGCTTCCTTTGAGCAGGGCAGTAGAGTGGCCTGTCCTGCAGAGCTCCTCAGTCACATCTGCCCTTGTTGCTCATGGAGGCTGCATCTTCTTCATGGCAGGTCTGACTGGCTGACCCACAGGATGCCCAGGACACTTGCCTGGCTTCAAGTCCAAGTGGACTTCAATATTTAAAGGCTGCCAGGCTCTGGAGCCTCACATCAGAATACAGGGTATGGTTGTTTGAGAAGCTCAGCAGCAGGTATGCAGAAGGCAGTGGTAGGCTCAGTGGTCTGGAGCTTCTTGGTGGGCTTTCATTTGCTTCATAGCACCACTGTTCAGCACATTCAGGTCCATGTGTTTGGGTATCTCCTTTAGGAGAAGGGAGGAGCTCTGCAGGGCACAGGGGCACTTGGGCTGTCATCAGCTCTAGCTGGCTCAAGCAGAGCAGGACTCTGTCTCCTTTCAGGGTCAGGAACATCTTGCCTAGCTTCCAGGCTTCCCGAGGGAGGCTGGATACTGTGGAAGGGCAGACATGGATGGGGTCAGGGACTGGAACTGGCACAACAGTCACATTAGTCCTACAACGAAGTCCCTGTAACACGAAATAGCCAGCTCTGAGCCATTACCCAGCCTTCTGCTAGAGACATCCTACAGCCATTCTTGGGAGCCACTTACTCATGGCAAAGCCCCCTCTGCTCTACCACAATGTGAGCCTGGTCCACTGCAGGCCAGATCCACCAGTCTGAATGGCTCCATGGCTTTCAGCAGGCATTCACTGGCCAGTCTACTTTGAGAGGGTATCAACATCTTAAGGCACAGCACAAACAGCGCAGGATCTTCTGCCAGAGCTCTGGGAAGGATGAGTCCTATGCCCAAAGACCACGCTTAGAACATGGAAACACAGCTGTCTCACAGCAAGAGCTTCGCAGCCATGTGAGTGCCTGCAGCTGTGTAACACAAGCTGGATGCATCATCCAGGCCTCAGGCAGCAGCTGAGGGCCAATGTTCAGCTGGACCAGAAGGGCAGGGACATCCATTCTACCCTGCCGTTGTTTCCCTCTCAAAGTCAGTTGGAGAAGTCTCCCAGATATCTTCAGACTGACAAGTCATCCAAAACACTGCAGCATCAGCAGCTCCTCTATTAAATCAGCACCAACAGCAGACAATAGCTTCAGTCCAGAGTCAGCCAACACAGACATCACCCACAGCAGAGGAAGGCCTGGGGCAAACTGGTCACAAACAGGTCCATTAGAGCTACCTGAAGATCCTGATCAGCTATAGCAACTTGGTTGAGAGAGTCTTCATCTTCCAAAGCAAATTTGAGAATTCATAAATTTCTCAGGAAGTTCCTGATGGCTGAAACATGGCAAACATCACACAGGTCTTTCAGTAGGAGATTCCAGGGGTCAGCATAAGACCTCTGATGGACCTAGGGAGTGCCCAGACCCATTCCGTTACCTGGTAGAGCAGCAAAGGAAAGCCCCAGGGCCCTAGAACTCAACAGATCACCACCAATAGAAACCTGAGGCCTTCCCTGAGGGTTTATATATCCCTCCTGACAGCAGCATCTGCATGTGATTGGCCAGGGCAGGAGCGGGGCAGCAGGGGATTGGTCAGGAGTCCCCACATCCCACAGTAATCCCAGCTTGTGATGGAACTTACAATCAAAGGAGGAGGAACTTGGCTAGTTTTCTGCAGGACCTAGGCATGTGATGGCTTGGCATGCTGGGAGCAGAGATGGAGCGAGGGAGGGATGGATGGATGGAGACTGACTGAGCCTACAGCACCTCTGCTGAGCTCCTCAGGACCACATGCAGTACCAACAGCCCCCAGCTTGACCGTGTGAAACTGTCCACACAGAGCTTCTGCCCTGTCTTAACGGAGCATCTTTGGTTTGGGGACTGGCATTGCTGTTGGGTCATGGCCCACTGGGGCCAGGTGAGTCCACAAGAGACTCTACTGGTGCTGATCTTCTGCATGACCCAGTTGCAGCAGTTCCATGAGCTCCCTGCGCTCTGGGCTGCTGTTTCTGCTTGAGCCATCCACTGTTTCAACCAGTTTAATTACCCACATCTGAGTCATCCCAGCCCCGCTTCATCACAGCTCCCAGCCTTGCAGACAAACCACCCTTTGTGCTCCTCCAGCCCCTGTCCATGGGGAATTGCCAAGTACCAATTAATCAGTGGCTCCTACTGTGACAGGCCTGGAAGATGGTGCCCTGGGAAGATCGAGAGGAAGGAATGGAGAAAGGCCACTGCTTGCCTTATGTGACAGAGATGGGACTAGAGCCTGGATCTTGATCCCACCTCAGGAAGATGACAGGGGAGGCACATGCAGAGTAAAGGGGGAGAATCCCTCCCCTGTTGCTCACGCTCTGGGGATGCAGCCCAGCACACAAGGTGTTCTGGGCTCAAGCGCTCACTGAAGCCGGGTCATGGGGAGCTTCTCATCATCATCGAACACCCCCAAGTCCTTCTCCTCCTCATAGGCTGCTCTTAATCCATTCTCTGCCCAGCCTGTGCTTGTGCTGGGGATTGCCATGACCCAGGTGCAGGACCTTGCTCTTGGCCTTGAACTCCATGAGGTTAGAATGGTCACACCTCTCCAGTCTGTCCAGGTCCCTCTGGATCCCATCCCTTCCCTCCAGCATGTCAACTGCATCATGCAGGTTGGTGGTGTTGTCACTTGCTGAGAATGCTCAACCCCACTGTCCATGTTGCCACCAAAGATGTTAAATAGTGCTGGGCCCAATGCCAGCTCCTGAGGGACACCACTTGGCACTGGTCTCCACCTGGACATCGAGTGTTGACTGCTACTGTTTATCCAGCTAATTCCTTATCCACTGAATGGCCCATCCATCAGATCCATGCCTCTCCAGTTTAGAGACAAGGATGTCGTGCAGGACAGTGTCAAACACTTTGGACAAGTCCAGGTAGATGACATCAGTTTCTCTTCCTTTATCCACCAATGCCATGACCTCATCATGGAAGACCACCAAATTTGTCAGGCATGATTTGCCCTATCCCCATTCTGAACAATTGCCTCACCAATACATGACGCATTTCAGCTCTCTGGCATGACCAGGTCTCTTGTATGGTGGTCCAGCAAGCCCTCTAGATGCCGAGACACCCCAAATTCCAACAGTGGCAGCTCTCAGCCAAGAGAGAGGTGCTTATGGCTTATGTCAGCTAGAGCAAGGCAATTTGGGAGCGTGGGAAGTTTGTGGATCAAGATCATCCAGCCTGGTGAGGATGGCTGATCCGGGGACAGCTCCAGCAGGTCCATCAGCTCCTCCTGCTTTCCAAGGCAGCCGTGGACCTGTGGAGATGAAAACCAGTGCCCAGTTTATATGCAGTTCACTGGCACGGCAGTAAATCCTGTTTGCTGTGCAGTGGTTTCCAGGCTAGCAGGTCTGAGTGGTGACGTGAGACATCCCCAATGCTCAGCAGGGTTCATGTGCATAGAGCTGAAGCAGAAATCATTTTTAGGGTGAATGAAAGAATTTTTTGGAGTGAATAGATGATGTTTTCAAACTTAGAAGACTGAGATGAGCTCTTAGGCAGAAGCTCTTCCCTGTGAGGGTGCTGAGGCTCTGGCACAGGTTGCCCAGAGAAGCTGTGTCTGCCCCATCCCTGGCAGTGCTCAAGGCCAGGTTGGATGGGGCTTGGAGCAACCTGGTCTGCTGGAAGGTGTCCTTGCCCATGGCAGGGGGCTGGAACTGGATGAGCTTTAAGGTGCCTTCCCACCCAAACCAGTCTGGCATTCTATGAAAGGAAATGTTCAGGTGAAAAAAAAAAAAAAAAAAAAAGAGTTATTCTGGCCCAAATCAAAGGCACATGTTGGTGTTAGGGGGTTGTTTCAATTCCAGGTGTTTTCCAGTCTGCTTAACACAGCAGAAAGGTGATGGGGAACATCAAATTTCAGCTCCTCCACCTGCAAATCCCAGAGCCACCTGCCTGCACCCGGCTCAGTGCTGATAAGGCAACCCGAGCTGATATCAGATGATTGGGAGATCAGCCCTGGGTGCTCTCATCCTTATGGCAGGACCAGAAGGAGTTAACATAAAATTCCACTGACTGTATTTTCTCTCCTCCATTGAGGCAGCTCTGACACGGCAGCAGAACAATGCTCAATTCTGATTAGCTCTGGTTTTAAAGGAGGGGAGGCCCAAGAGGGTGGGGAATTAATACTATTCTGCATAATTCTTAATCTAAAATTCCATTTCTTTTCTTTTCTTTCTCTAGGAAGCAAACAATCTAGGGGGTTTTGTACTCAATTTCTTGCTTTCATAATCTAAATGAATTGTTTGCAAGAAGGAGCCAGCTGCAAAGCTGGCAATCTCCGATCAAATCTGCCTTTCTCCTGGTTCCAGCAATCATTAATTTGCTCCTCAGCCCTGATTAGCCCATCTGGCTGCGTTGTGGTGGGGAAGAGCAGGGGGTTGAGCTACAGCTTTCTTTACCTGATCTGGAGCTGTTGGAGGGTTGACAGGATTGATTTCTGCTGGGTCCATGGTGCTCTTGGTTGTCAGCTCTCCGGAGAGGAGTGGGGTGCTCTGGGAGGAAAGGCTGGTGAGGTTATTTATGGAATCCTGGCATTTTGGAAATATCAGAGGATGCTGCTTTCCCCTGCTCTGTGCAGGGTGTGCTCATTTGTTACGATGAGGCTAATTAGCTGGGCTTGAAAATAGGAATCAAAGGCACTGCAGCAGCCTCATGCTCCAAATATCTGGGTGTTTTCCCCTTCTTATGATGTTGCTGGTGTGCCTGGTGTGGCAGAGCTGTTACCTCTACTTCATAGGTGAGAAACTGAGGCACGGGTCTCTTCATGTTGGTGGATGGAGGCTCACAAGGAACAAGCCTCAGCAGCAAGGCTGTCTGGAAGGGGGCTGGTATGGGTGTGTTTTGTGCCACGCCATGGTTTATTCCATGGTGAATTACAAGCCATGGTCTCAACTCCTGCCATAAAGCTGAGGGAGCTCCGGCCTGCTGACAGCCTGGATGGGGCCAGGGGTGTCTGACCAGGGTGTCACCTCCCCAGTGCCCACTGCCAGTCACCAGAGCATCACCCCATTTGTCACTAGTCTGAGGACCCAGGTGAGTCAGACATGGCACTGGTGGCCTGTGTGCACTGGTGGGCTGGCTGGGTGCAGGGCTGCTGCTGGCGCCGTGTGCCCCTTTCTTGCACATAGCTTTGCAGGCTTTGTCTCTCAGCTGCTATCTGACTGTGCTTTATTCCAACAGGCCCCTTTTCCAGATCAAATTCCCCAAGTGCTGGGGGTGGATCCTTTTAATTCTCATTTGTCTCAAAGCTGTACATGGCTTACAAGCATGACAGAAATGTGCCTGGAGTGCAGGAAATGGCCTACTTAGCTGAAGGAGCACAGCAGGCTTGTCCATCACGCTGACTCCCAAGGCCCTGCCTGCTTTCCTCACAGGCACATGCTCCTGGAGCTGCTCCTCAGAGATGTTCAGACCCACCATAAAGCCCAAACAGACTGTGCAGGCAGAATGGTGCTGGAGAGCAGAGCTTTGGAGGTATGTCCACGCTCTGACACTGAACCACTGTGTGAAGATGCAGCAGGCCCCCTGTCCATGTCTCCTCTTCACCCAGCTCTTTTGCTGTTTTCTGTTTTGCTCTGTTGTGTTTTGCTCTTTTGCTGTTAAGATGTTTGGTAGCTTAAAGAAGGAGAGAGGCTGTGTTAGGACTATTACCAGCTGAGGAAGCAGAGCTTGCAAGGCCAGACTTATGACAGCTTTTGTACTTACTGAGCACTTACAGCCTCGTCCAAAAGGGGACAGAGATCTCAGAGGTGTATTCTCACAGACTGTGTGAGCTAGTGGCTGCGGAGAATGACAAGGACTTGTACCAGGCTCTTACAGAGGGAAAGGCTGTGCACAGGAGGGGTTCACCCCACCAGCAGCACCCAGAGGTGGGCTGGCCAGCCAGCTGCACGCTGCCCTGCCTTAACAGCGCCTGGAGAACACACAGGGACTGTTCTTGCTATGTATGTGATGTCTGGAACCAGAAGCATGTGCACATCCAACTCTTTGCCTTAGCAGGGCAGGTAGGAACATGAGGCCTCCTGGGCTGAGAAGAATCTTTCCCAAAGCAGCTGTGGACCAGTGGGTCCCAGGAAGACTGAGGACCTTTGTATCAATGTCAGCTTCCTTGCTTGATAGCTCACATAAAGGACTTGGCAGAGGAGGAATCGTGCAAGGATCCATGGGGGCTATGGAAGGAAGAACAAGAGGCAGGGTTGTGTGCCCACAGGAGGGCAGTGAGCTGGGGCTTGGCAAGGACAGCTGTAACAGGGCTGCTGAAGCAGAGGGTACATGAACTTTAAGCTGTCCAGCTTTTAATCTTACTCAGTGGTACTGAACTCTTCAAGGATCCAGCCTTCCCTCAGACTATTTCCATTTCACCGAACTCTTCAACGATCCAGCCTTCCCTCAGACTATTTCCATTTCATTTACTGTATTTTTGTATTTGGTTCAAAGAATACAGCAGCAACAGAAAAGGGAGCCTCTCCGTAATGTCTCTGAGGACTGGGGAAGATAGAGTCCCAAGCACTTAAGAGAAAGAAAGCAGTGAACACCTGCCCCTGGATTTGTTTTACTTCCTGAGTTTTTCCAGCCACAGGAATGCTCCAACCTCTGCTCCACAAATACAAGCAGATTGCTTCTGAATGCATTCCACTAGAAACCACAGCTACAGTTCAGAAAGATTTGTTCTTGAGCACTGATCCTGCCTCCCACCACTCTCATTTATCTTACTGATGCTAATACCATACTTCAGACGTTATGTTTTAATGACAAACAAACATCAGTGCTCTTAGAGCCTGTGAGTCTCCTGAGTGTCCATCTGCACAGATACCCGCAGCACCATCCACCCATGCCTGGAAGCTTGGACCATCTTGGCTAGCAATCCTGGGATTCAATCTGGTGGATGCTCTCAGATGTCAGGGAGTCAAAAAGGCAACAGAGCAGCTCTTCAGCCTGGGGAGAAAAGAAGGAAGGGGTTGGGGGAGAGCTGTGAGTTCTGTGAGACACTTCTTTCAGAGGTAGGTTTCTGTGCAAGCAGCAGGCAGGATGCACAGTGAGGATGTTTACTAGGTTGAATTAATCCCAGCCCAGAGGCAGCTCTGAGTGTCCTGCACCAGGAAAATGTCTGCTAGCTGTGACCACTGTTTGGTTGTTCTCAAGATTCACATTTTCAAGGAACTGAAGAAAACTAACAACGTGCAAAGTGCCAAGCAGGAAGTCTAACTCCTTCCCCAGCTGCTCTGCCTCTCCTTCTCAAACCTTGCTCCTGTGTGGCTGCTCCATGGATGAGGAGACCAGCTTAGTGCCAAGGGCTTCAAGACCAGTCTGTTATTCGACTGTTAATGAACATCATGTTCCCCTAAAGCATTATATATGCTGTGCTGACAGCCCTTGGGCCCTTTTCCTGCCAGCACTCTGCCTCTCCTCATAGGCTTTTAGGTCTCTTTTACGGGACTCCAGCCCTTCTGCCTACTGCTGATCAGCTAAGGATCATGACAGTGGTGGCTGGGATGTGTTTTCCCTGTGTTGCTCTGGTGCAGTCCCAAGTTTCGGCTGTTTCTGCAGGGAGGGAGATGCTGGCTACATTTACAGCTCCAGGGCTCCAGGCAGAGCAGAGGGATTAGCACTGCCTGCCTCTGGAGCCTTAATTGCACATCCCTGGGCTCATACTGAGGAATGGCTGTGCTGAGCCTGTGCTGCCTCCCTGCTTTGACATGCTAACAGTGGCAGGTCAGCGACCAGAGGCCACCCCAGCTTCATAATCTCATCCCAGCCATAGTGCGTGTGAGGAGAAACTGTTCAGCCACAGGACATCCCAGTCTGAAGGCTGAGCACAGCACTCCCTGACAGCTGTTATTGCTGGGAAGGTTCCAGTTTGGGTATGGACTACGTGCAGAGAAATCTGGGGCCACTTTATAGAGGCCCACTGGAAGATCAAGAGCCCCTAATGATGTCCCCAACAAAACATGTCTTTATCATTTCCAGATATGAACTGGGCTGCATGTGTCCAAGAGAAGCCTACATGGGGAGCAGGCATCTGCAGGGTCACTGCATGAGCATAAGAAACTTCTAAAGCATGGATTCACCTGCTCCTAAGGCACATGTTTCAAATAGGGCAGGTGAAAAGTGCTATAGAAATGCTGCTTCTCTCAAGGACTGCAGAAGAAGGCAGACAACTAGCCTAGACACAGATGTGAGCACTAAAACAGTCCCCATTTGTAAAGAGGGTTTCTCATTATGTTCCCTAGTCCCAAATCAGACAGGGAGCAATTACAAAATTCCTTTTCCCTTCCATGGCTCAACACCACCAGTAAATGCCGCAGCTCTATTTAAACCATGCAGATTTGAAATCCATGTTCATTTAACCCTCCTGAACTTTGCCTGATATCATGGTGTTACTCATTAGCTTTGACCTGGAAAGCCTGGCTGACATTTCATAAACTCATTAGCAAGAGATCAGAGGATCAAACACTTTTTCTAGGCACATCCTTTGAAGTACAGTCATTCCCTGGTGAGGTTGCTCCTCAGATCTAGCTTTGTGATCACAGAATCATAGAGTCGTTTGGGTTGGAAGGGACCTTCTAAGGTCATCTATTCAACACCCATGCAATGAGCAGGGACATCTTCAACTAGATCAGGTTGCCCAGAATCACATCCAGCCTGGCCTTGAATGTCTCCAGGGATGGGGCATCCACAAACTCCCCGGACAATGTGTGCTAGGATTTACCATCCTCACTGTATTTTCCTCACATCCAGCCTGAATCTTCCCTCTTTTACTTTAAAACCATCACCCCTCATCCTATTGCAACAGGCCCTGCTAAAAAGTCTTTCCCCATCTTTCTCATAGGCCCCTTTTAAGTGAAAGGCTGCCCTAAGGTCCCCCCGGAGTCTTCTCCATGCTGAACAACCCCAACACTCTCAGCTTTTTTTCATAGCAGAGGTGGTCCATTTCTACACCTACCCTGAACTTTGGAGCAAAAGGGCTATTTGAAAATAAATACTGCTTGCTGCTGTGCATCTTATAACCCACAATGTGGAGCGTGGGGTCCACTACTGTTCCAGGACTAGACTCATGGTCTAAACTCTGAGCTGCTGTGAGTAGCCACTGCTTCCACCAGCACCAGAGGGATTTGATTCAATGCCCTAGGCTGCCAGAAGCAGGGAGAAGGGCTGAGCATATTTGTTTTCCTCTTATCAATCACAGAAAGCACAATAAGCCTCTTTCTGATAGGCTGATTCCCCATAGCTGTGAAGCAGAAGGGATTTTATGTCAGCCAGAGATATGTCATGTCCTTTTCAAAGCAAATCAGAAAACAGCCTGGACTTGCTGCCCTGTCATATCACTTGGCAACAGCCTGACACTCGGGAAGTGGCGAGCACCATGCAATGACAGCCTTGCAGCTATCACAGACCTTCCCTGGCAGTGCCTACAATCCCAGCTACACCCAGGGAGAACATTACCGAGCCTCAGGGAAAGCTGCTGCAAACAGCAGCTGTATGACTTTGGGGAAGTTTGGGGCAGTTTTGCCTGTGTTAAAAGCAGGAACACAGACTTCAAAGAGGGTTTGGTGTCTTTTAAGACTCAGTCCTCGGAGCACTGGTACTGAAGCAGCAGCTCTGATGTGTTACACGAGGTTACAAACACATCTCACTCTCCTGCTGTGTTTTTTTGGGGAAGCAAAAGGGATCCAGGGGGGAGGCTCGTCCCTTTGCTACTGTTCTCATTCTTCCCAGTTCTCTCACACCTCCTAGTCCTAATTCTTCAGGCACTGCCTCCTCTATCCAAATCTCTCATTTGTTTTGTACTAAACTTTGATGATTACAGCCAGAGTTTTAAGGGTATTTATACAATTTATTCCCATTAGCTGCCCACATGTCGCCTAGCATTTCCCTTCTTGGGATGAACTACTGAAAAAATATTCAGATAGCCTATCCCTGGAATAGCTAATGGCCTAATTTCTCCTCTTCCATTTGGATATGGGCTGAGACAGAACTCCCCAATCACAGGACAAGTGCCAGCTTGGCAGAAGGGCTGAATGAACATTTCCTGTCACTAATTATTGACATATATCATAGACATCTTACTAAGTGTTGATTTTTCATAAAAAGTAACTGACACCTATGGAAAATATTGAATCTTTATCAAAATCTCCAAATATTTTGATTCAAAATAGTGCCACCATTGTAATGGGAAGACAGTTTGTTATGATTTAAGCCAAGACTTGGGGCTCTCATGAGGCACCACATCTGTCTTACACAAGTTAAAATTTTCTTCTAACATTCAACCAATTTTGACAACTTTCATTCATCAGACGGACATAAAGGACACAAATCTGTACCGTAAACTTTTCTACTTGCCTGATTCTCATTTTGAGGATAAAGGAGATGCTGCACAGTGTCCAGGACTGACTGCTTCTGGCAACTGACCCTAGGGGTAAAGAAAAATAGAAGCCAGTGTTACTTTGCCATCCAAACTGTCAGAAACTGCAGATGACCCAGCTCTGAGGAGGACTATGCTCTGTGCCAGGAGCTCTGACCGTGTGCATCTGTTACTGAACTTCTTTACACAGCTAAATCCTGGGTTTTACAAAGCTTTGTATAAATGGATTTGGATTCTTAAAATACAAGCCTTCAAACCAACAGAAATGACCTGTTGCATAATGGGGCCTCTGGGTCAATGGGAAATATATGTAAACGTAGATAGCCAGCTCTCTGCAAGGGTGGTCTTCTCAACAAAGATAATCTGTGTGTTTTTCCCAAACCCCAGGACTATCAAAGCTGCCTTCAGCAGCAGGGTCTGCTTCACTAGTCCTTCTTTTGCTCTGGTCCACACATGAGCTGACCTGTAGCAATAGGACAAGGGGGAATGGGTTTAAACTTAAAAAGGGGAACTTCAAGCTAGATATAAGGAACAAGTCCTTTACTGTGCAGGAGGTGAGGCACAGGCACAGGTTGCCCAGAGAAGTGTTAAATGCTCCATCTCTGTCTGTGTTCAAGGCCAGGTTGGGCAGAGCCTTGGGTGACATGGACTAGTGTGAGGTGCCCCTGTCCATGGCAGGGGGTTGCAACTAGATCATCTTAAGGTCCTTTCTAACCCAAACCAGGCTGTGATTCTATGATTCTACAGGACATATTCAATAGAAGAGGCAAGAATAGATTTCAAAATTGCCCTTTAAACTGACTTTGTGCACACTCGAGCCTCAGGTT
Organism: Ara ararauna; assembly: GCA_028858755.1. Taxonomy (NCBI): domain Eukaryota; kingdom Metazoa; phylum Chordata; class Aves; order Psittaciformes; family Psittacidae; genus Ara; species Ara ararauna. The sequence continues at coordinate 18,721,479 of CM054380.1, read as the reverse complement.
TGAAAACTCTCCAGAGTGGTTTTGGAAACTAGTCCCTGCTCCCTGCCCCCATATCCAGGTATTGTGCTTGGCAAGTTTTTTCTTCAGCATTTTTCGACAGCTCCAATATTTTACATCTCATGTGTTCATCTTTTTTTTTTTTTTTATTTCTACACCTCCTTCCCCTCCAAAGCTCCCAGAGATGAGCTTCCTATAGGGATAACATCACTCCCTGCTAACAACAATTAACACTTGGTAAGAATGTTTCAGCAGAGAGAATAACATCCACCTAAGTTCCTTAACACTTGACTTCTGTTCTGATTGCACACATCATCTAAAACCAGAAAGGTGTAAGGCTGAATCTACACTCTGATTTTCTTCTGATGCAGCTAGGTTTTGGGTGTGCTGGAGTCAAACACTGCCCACTGAGTTCAGTACAGTGTTAGGTGGGTGAGTTCATAAGGACTGTGCACAACATAGTTGGGTCCTACCAATCTCATGGGCATTTGAAAGTACTTTTTAAAAGCTCAAATAACCATAGAGGAGTAATCACTATTAAATCAGTACCACCTATTAAGGCAGCTAAATCTTGTTTGTCATGCATAAAAAGCAGAGCCCGCCTTTCTTCCAGGAGCTGCTTTGAATCTACTTGTAAATTCTTCCTTCTGCCACCCTGCAGCTCAGAAATCTGGCTGTAAAAACAAGTTATGACAGGGAAAATTCAAATGCTTTATACTGGAGATCCAGGCAGTTGGATACTGACAGAACAAACAAGGTAAGTCTCACATAATTTTCCTTGTCTGTGGATAGGATCGTGTCACTTCATTCTTCGGATTCTGCCTCAGTCCCCATCTCTCTTCCGCTTCCCCTCACCTCTTCCAAACACTTCACTCTGCCCTCTGAGTTACCCTTGGCACCCTCCCAGATTCTCCCAGATTCCTGCTTCAGCTCCAGTCTTGGCAGCCAGTCAAAATCACAGGCTGCTTTTGTGCCCCCACCTGCATCAATGTTGTTCCTTTCTCTTTTCTTCCTGCCCTTTGGTGCAGAAATAATGCCTTCATAGATGTCCAGAGAACAGGCAGAGTGGGTGCTACTGCGCAATAATCACTGAACAGTTATAAGGGTCTGTGTCTGTCTTCAAGGCAACTGCTCAGCACAGCACATCCTTCAGTGACTGAATGCCTCCTCGAGGTGCCATTGCTAGAGCTGGCTTAGAAAAGCTTTAATATGCTCTGAACTATGAGCAGTTATACTAGCAGAGCTCACATTGTTCCTCTCAACACTTGATTCCTCCTTTTTATCACAGCCCATCTCTGACATCATATCCCAGGCTTCCATACAGATGGCAACGTTTCTCCCTGTGGCACAAAGCCTAAATAATGTGGCTCAGCTGTGAATCAACTCCCAGGGCTGTAAAATAATCTCTTACACTGAGGTGCTTCAGCAATGCAGCTGAAATGCAGGCCAGAACCTGTGCAGGTACTGGAATCCTGGGCTGTGGCAGGAAGAGGGAAACAAGTACAGTGATTTAGGCAGTACAAGAAAGGTCCCGTGGCTCCTACTGGTGGAGCTGTAAGTGTAATTAAGCTCAGATGTTATTCTGAAACAAAGATGTCTTAGCATGAAGTGTCCTTATGAGACACTGGTGGAGTCAGTCTGGGTTTTCAAAGATATTTGCAAAGTTGATTTGAAACAGTATGATCCTTATGCTGCAATAAAGGTATGAGGTTACTGTTGGCTATGGTGGATCTATCCAGGGATTTCTGCCTCCTCCTTGGGCACACCTCACCACCCTCCCTTCCACAAGCATCACCAATCACAAAGGCAGTTATTGTTTTGTACAGCTGGTTTTTGAAATGGCTGCAGGATCACTACTTATGGCACCATGGGTTAAGAGGCAGAGCAGATCCTGCCCCTTGGGCATGCCTCCTAACAGGCAAAATTTATGCACATGTACTTTGCAGTTCAGCAAGGAAGTTTATCCTTTGTAGAGCCAGCCGTCCTGGCACAGAGCAGGATGAGGGGTGAAAACATAGCTGAGACTGGCACTTATTCCTCCCTGTGAACGGCAGTGAGAAGACACCACAAGGTTTGCTCTAGGGAAGCTGCCTTGAGACTGGCAATCATAAAACATATCAAGTTAAGCCTACAGAATAGAGGACTGGGTTGGAGCTGATCTTGTTATGCAGCATCCATGACCCTGATGAACAAAAGCCTGAGGAAAACAAAGAGGTGGGGGGGATCTCTGCCAGCAACACTGACAGCCACTCTCACATAACTACCTTCAGCAGTAATCTCTGAGCTTCCCAACAGCTCCCTTTTCCCCCATAAACCAGGGAAGGAGTGGAGAAAACATACTAGAAAGATCCTGGATAACTTGCTGTTTTCTTCCCCTTAGTGCTGTACTTTGCATGGTGAAAGGTTTGGGATGCGGCTCCCCAGGGTGTGATTTTAAATCAATGGGAGCAAGGTCCAAATTTTGTCATTGGGTTCAAAACATTTCTGAGAAGTTACTGATGAAATCTGTTCCAACTATTCTTCCAAGGTGTGGCCTTGTGACTGAGCACCATGAAGTTTCATCAAACTATGAGAACTCCAAGGTGTCTACCAGCTTGGACCAGATTTGTGAACCAGCCTGGCTCAGATTTGACCCCTTTAATTTTTGTAAACCCACGACATCCTTGAATTCCATATTCCTGTCCCATTGACAGTGTTATCTGGAAGTCCTCCAGATAAATGGAAGTACAGCCATGGTCACGACAACCTTATCAGTGTCACTGCTGAACTGCTCTGCACTGACTGTGTCAGAAAAAAGACTCTCTTGGCTTCCCCTGCCAGAGGAAACCATGTGCAAGAGCCACACACATGGCATTGCCAAATACCAGCCCTGTGCAAGGAAACCTTCCCTCTGGGGAGCAGTGGGTTAATTGCCCTGCTAATCATTCCATTTCACTAATCAGCCCCTGCAGAGGGGTTCTGTTTGTTTTACCAGGCTCATATATCCTCTATCCAGCATTTCTGGTGATTTATTTAAGAGGCTCATTTTTGATTTTGTTCTCTGGCATTTCTTTTGAGTTTGGGTGATTTTTTTTTTTGATAGCAAACATAGAATCTGCTAAGCTATTTCTCCTAGGAATTTTATCGATTCAGCAGGTTTATTCCCAATGAGAGCCCTTATTTCAGAGAATTCCCTGTATCCATGGAACCATGCCCCCAAGCCTCACAGACACCACAACTCTGTATTTAAGGGCCTAGTGTAGTACACATGGTTTTGAAACTGGGAAACATGCTGACCCATTAACAACATAACTTAGGAAGGCTGTGTTGCCTTTGAGAGGCACCTGACCTCATGGGAGTCTGAAATGGAAGCGAAGTACAGAGAAGAAAGGCAGCTGCTCTCCCTCAGATCACAGGCTCTCTGGCAGGGGGTGAGACAGTGGTGGTAAAGCAATATTGTCCTCACTTACCTGTCCAGCAGGGAGTCGAAGCAAATGACTGCATTGTCTCGCTGTGCTGCCAGCACCAGACACAAACCATTCTTTAAAAGAGAACACTGCAAGAAAGGGAAGAACAGAGTGTTGCTGTTGCTGTCCACTTAGGTGAGTCTGTAAGCCTCACTGATAAACTGCTGACAGCAGAGATAACTGCTTATGTGCTGTGTGAGGCGAAGAAAGTCGCAGAGCAACAGACTCTTTCAAACTGAAAGAGTTTCATGTCTGAACTGTTAGTTACCCTGCTCCGGTGGCATAATATTTGTGTTCCCTTCTCTCAGAGTGAAAATGATCCGGTTATTTAGGTGTGTTATTCAGTTGCTAAGTCTGCTGGAAACAGGAATATGGAGATATCAGACAATGTTGAGATACTGTAGCAGAAACAATTATTACTTGACAGAGCCCATCTCCATTCTGGCAAGGGAAAGCAAATGCTGTAATGTTCACCTTTGGCTCAACAATGCCAGACCCTTCTGAAAACACTCCAGCTCTGTCCAGAGCAATTCATCTCTGCCAAGAGGAAGTGTTTCATGGCCAGGTGAGCAGTGCTGCTGCCATGGCTCTGCCTCCCACATGCTGATTCGCTTTGTCCTTCCTAGAGAGCTGTGCACCTTCTCATGTGCAGAGGAATGGCATTCTAGGGGAGCCACAGGAGAAGGAAGAAGTGCTTACACTAATTGGATGTTAGGTGTAATTGCTGTTCTATACAGGTGTACTTCAAAGGGATGCAGTCAGTTTAAGAAATCACAACCTGAAAAGATCTTACCTGTTCTTGTTACAGATAACACCAAAGACTCATAACTGAAAGGCTGTAAGCACCAATATTTGTGCTTTTTCTGAGAGACTGCTGCATGTCTCTGACAGCGCTTTGTTGATTGCTACTTCCAGCACAAGTAGTTTCCCCCCCTTGTTTACTCTATGCTGTTGACAACACTTTCTTGCATGTTTTACCTTAGTGCCTTGCCCTAGAAAGGTTCCTGAGATGGTAGGCTTCTCCTGCACAAGTGCAAAGAGACACTGATATAAAGCAATCTATCTGCTTGCCCCAGTAGCATATCTCATGCTTAAGCCCCGTGAATGCTTGCTCAAACCTCATGCTGGACTGCAGCTTAAGCTGTCAGCACCAACTAAGTGGGAAGCAAAATGAAATCTGTGCCTTGGACTCCAGGGCACAGTCCAGAAAATTGAAGGGTTATTTAGCATTGTAGAAGAGGATTAATGGGGTGTGATTAGAAAAAGGGAAATATAAACTATATTACATGTAAAACCAAGACAGGATACAGCAGAAGAACATACATAATAGCAGCAACTGCGCACTGAAAGGTGAACTGAATAAAATGTTTGATGTGGATGTGCCATTCACATTAGGGCACACATAACAATGTCAAGGTTAGGTGTCAGCAAGGCAGTGGAGATACAGGAACACCAGGAACTAGCTAGTAAGGCATGCTGTCACATTCCCTACCAGAAGTATTAGAGCTTGCATGCAGTACTGTGCTAATACTGCTACTAAAGCAAGTTTGCTCCAAGCTAGCAGGATCCCTGTCGTGGTTTAAGCACAGCATGGCATTAAACAGCTCCTGTTTTGTGTGAAGGAAGCAAAACATGACTCCAGCTGTTCCATACCTGTGCTGCAGCACTGCATCCTGCCCTGCTTAGTGTCTCGGAGATGCAGCGAGCTTGTGGCATGTCCAGAACAGTGAGACGTACTCCAGTCACTGTGAAATCTGTGCCAATGAGCTCATCAAGCAGTTCCACATAAGGTGGGGGCTCTGAACCCCGAAGGCTCATCCCAGGCAATAGGAGGCAAGTGGTTTGGCAGAGGTTGTTGAGCAATGGCTGATCTGAAAGATCAAAGTGCAACACATGCTTGTTTTATACCTATCCCCTACAGCTGGCACCCCTCTAAGTAATTCTTCCTGGCCACAGACCAGTAACTGGAAGATCTGAGGCCCTCAGGCATTGTTATATGGTTTGGGATGTTCACAGATGCAATTGCTCACCCTGAGCGGTTGAACTGCTGCATGCCTATGTGTATGTATCTGGAGATCACAAGACAGCAGTAGTGACCCCATTTCAGAAGTCAGACAAGGACAACTGCTGCTTTGCTACAGGAGATACTAGTCCTTTTAATTTCTTCCAAGCAAAGAAATCTGTTAATCCAGCTGCTTTTTATAATCCAAAATGTAATTCTGAACCAGCGTACATAAGACTTAATGTATTTCATATTTTCCTCATGATAAATCTGTCTGTCCATTAGGCAGCAGCTTTGTCATAATGATTCGCTCAAAAGGAGAAGCTTCTTTGCGTGCAAGAGCTACCTCTAGTGTCCAAGATGAGGCCACCAAGTGAAGGATGCGCCTGGCTCGCTGGAGGCACTTACTATATTGCTCCTGACAGTTCAGTGATCACGTGTGCTTGCTTTTCCAGGACAGTGACTCTTTGAAATACATTTTCTGAGACACAAACACATCAAGGCTGAACACTGGTTTCCTTTCGACTCTGCTTAGACATCTTCAAAGCAAAATGATCCTTATGCAGCAGGAAATTAGGGGCACACCATTTGATATGTGCTCCCACCACTGGGCTGTTCAAAGCTTGCAGAATACCTGTGCTCTCTCCACAATAAACTATTTTTTTTTCCTATTTTATCTTATTTTATGCAATCTCTTCTAAAAATTAAGAAGCACAAACCTGAGCACAAGCCCAGTCCTTTCTCATTGTGCAGTAAATTGATGGGGGTCATACCATGCAACAGCAGCAATATGGGATGTTTTGGACTGGGAGCACCTGCAAATCTCCTCTCACTGCAGCTTTGTGGTCTGAACACAGCCTGAGCTGACATACCCCACCAGAAACACAATGATGTGATTGCATCTCTGCAGCCACCCAGACAGCTACATGCAGAACAGCCTGGTCATCTCAACAAAGCTGCTGTTGGATACACAATCACCAAGTTCTTCTTTCAGGACTCATACAACAGTCTTAGGAATGTCAGTAATAAATCATAGAATAGGAGATTGGAAGGGACCTCAGGTATCATCTGATCCAACCTTTCTAGACTAAGTATGACCTAGGCTGGATGTCCCAGCACCCTGCCCAGCACAGTCTTAACTGTGTTCAGTGTTGGGGAATCCACCACTTCCCTGAAGAGATTATTCCAATGGCTGGTTGTTCTCACTGGGAAAAATTCTCCTCTTCTGTCCCCTGGGATTAATCTCTGCCCATCGCCCCTTGTCTTTTCCATCGAAAACAGAGACTTTGTAGCCACCCTTTAAATACCCAAATAATGTTGCCAGATAGATCTCACCCTCCCACTACAGAGGTCAGTTAATTATTAAACCTTCATGCAGTCATCTCTGCTGTATTAGTAGCTACAGTAACAAGGTCTTTCTTAGGTCTGCAACCTAAGAAAGGCGCTTGCCTGAGGACTGGTGATTTTTGCAATGATCATGAAGCATGCGTGGAGCATAACTCAAAGCCGAACTATGACAGTGGAAAGAATTCATTGTTAATTACCTTGGCTAAAATCCTTCTTCAGAGACACCCCTTATTTCCCCCCACATGACTTTGTGCTTCCCAAGTAGCTCTGCTGGCATTAAGGCAAAGGCCTGGGCTTACAGCACCCTCTTTGCACTTCTACATGTGCTGTCTCATGCACCTGCAGGTAAGGGTCAATGCCCAAAAGCTCTGTATCAGTAAGGGGTTAAGGTGGGGTGTGATGGTCAGTAGTTCTGCAGCATTTTTATCATACTCTTTGCCTGTCCACAACAATCCTGTGGTTTTACAGCTGGGATCAACAACTGCAGCACTCAGGTGCAGCACAGGAACGTTTACTCAGTTGTCCACCATCCTGCTTGCAGTCACATCACAACTCAAGCTACAGGAATGAGAATGACCCAGTTCCAAACAAGTCTGCTCCCCAGTGAACACCACAGGGATGCTTCACCTGGTCACTGCTTGTTTATAAAAGCTCGGAATCAACCCATAATATCCCAACATGGAAGCATCCGTATGTGTTAGTTACATCTCCTGACATAAATGATGTTGCATGACAGCCTGTGGTGTATACATGCCTATCAATTAAAATCGTCAGAAAATGCTGAGAAACTGTAAGTGGCTGAGGAAAGTGAGAGGTTTGCTGAAGCTTCAACTTCAAGCCAAAGTCAGAGCAGCAGTTAAGTAGAAGTCATTTTGAGTTGGCAGCTGTTCATCAGCTAGTGGGAACTGAATGAGATTTCAGTCCAGTTCCTGAGAGTGAGCTGGCCACACTGCCAAAAGCACTAAAGCATAAATTGTATTTACCTACTGACAGAACAACACATCTCACTATCACCCATCACTACAGTGTGCTGGCTTCTCTTGTGGCAGGCTTTGAATGGAGATGCAAACCACTGTGGCCAAGTCAATGTTTAAGCACAGTGTGAAAGTGCAGCAGAGACATGGGCACTACTGCTTACATGGGATGTGTGACAGTGGTGGTTCTTCTGCTGATGGTAAGGTCGGCACTTCTGAACAGCCCTGCATTTCAACCCATGAAAGCTCAGACAGTGGAAGGGCCTGGCAGGTAAACAGTTAAATGGCTGAACTCCACTGGAGCTGTTCTTTGCAGCTCAGAGCTGTCTTTTCCTTCTGAAAGGACATCAATACCAAATCTTGCTGCCACCAGATGGTTTATCTTGCTATCCAATTAATCAATAGCAGTCTCAATCTATAACAAGAGTTATGCATTTCCTTACCAAGGTTGCATGGTTGCTCAGGGCCCAGTGAACTGAGCTGCCCTCCTGCTCCATGCTTTATGATCTTCCGCTGCTTCTTGATTTCCAAACTGACTATGGGGTCACGTTTCAGGCTATAGATCTGCAGGAGGGAAGGGAAGGAGAGAGAGACAGTTCATGGGAACACCACTACCTGATCAGGAAGGATAACACTTCAGATGTATTGACTGAGGCAAGCTGTGAAGCTTTCATTGTGTACTTCTGTAATTGCAGCCCAGGAAACACCTGCTTGTCTAGAGACAAAAGAACATTTTGCGTGCATTGTATTTATCTTTTTTGGGGCTTAATTCAGAACAGCATTTTGACAGCCTTTTAAAGGTCCTGTATACAGACATCTTTCTAAGGTCTTTGCTCTCAGCTTTTCAAGGCCAGAAAGTCAAGGACTGTGAGTGTCTGAGATTTTTATCCAGTGTGCAGTGGCTCCCTTCCATCTCTGTATGAACTGGTGTATCTCTGCATTCCAGCACAGTGCAGCAATGATGCCCTGGAACTGAGTTGCAGAAGGACAGCACCCACATTAGTGAAGCATATTATGGATGTGGCTGGCTGCTTCCAGTTCCAGAGCTAATCTCCTTGGACTAACTCAGCTGGGTCATCTCTGCGCCACGTGGACAAAAGCAAGGGTCAAAAATTTCCAGCCCTTCGTTGGGTGTAACCAAATAATTTCAAAATCTGGTTTTGAAAAGAAAATGATCAGAGTGGAAATGACATACAAAACTAGTGGAACAGGAAAGACTTACTATTTCGTTTTAGCCATTGGCAGACTACAGTGGTTTGAACTACAGACCAGCAGCATGAGGGCCAGATGAGCAGAGAGGGCCACAGCGGTACTGGTAAGCTGCTCGGCACTGCTTGAAGGCAAGATAAGGGGCTAGAGTGTGAGCCTTTATACCTCTATCTATGGGCAGGAAAGGATGCAGGCAGCCAGCAGCTCTGCAAGCTGGCTTTACAGCTTGAGATGTCTCACACAGACAGCTCCACCCTTTGCATTGCTGTGGTCTGGTACCTCTGCACACAGGGCACAAGAGACAACACCCTTGGCACACAAACAGGGCAGTGCTCATCCTGTGAGCATGTGGACGTGTGCATATTCTGTGGTAGACATTCAGCAACCAGTGAGTTACATTATCACCTGTCCCTTTTCATCTCCATTCCTGGATACTACATGAGAAAAGCTGGCTGAAAAGCTGGTTAAAAAGCAGCCCCTGTGCCAGCTATGTCTTAGCAGTCATCGATGATGTTGCTATCCCTCCCTGTGACCTGCTTCCACAGCGGTGTTGACTGTGTCTGGGAACTTAGCTTCTAAAGTATGAGCCCTGAATTTACAGCACAGGTTACTGGACAAACATATCTGGAAAAGCACTTTTCCACTGTGGCTGTCTGGGTCAAGACAAAGTGAACACCTTGTGATAGGAACATCTACAGGAGAAGGAAATCTCAGCAGCTGGTAAAACACAGCAAAAAAAGCATAATCTAAAGCATAATAGGAAAGAAATACCAAAGCCATTGCTCTGACACAGCAGGATACCTCTCAGGAAAGGGCAGAATCTTACCTCTTCCTCCTCTAATGTCTGACACTCAGTGTAGCACAGCCCTTCTGGGAAAAACAGCTTCATATCCCGGACAGCTATTTGATAGGATTCGGAGCCTGAGAGATAAATACAATGAGAAGATTCTCTTAGGCCATGAATTAAACATTCTCGAGATTCACACTCATCTTTTGGAGAGACTGATGATGTGCAACGTACTGAAGTAATTGTTTTAAAGGCCAGCCGTTCTATACAGTAATAGCAAACATTTTAAACTATTATATTTATAATAGTTTCATTGCCTTCTTGATATTGTGATTCTGTCCTATTACCACTCAGCTGCTTCTTCATGTAAACAAGACTCCTATTTCCTAGCAGAGTAGTGAAGGGAATTGTGTTAAGCAGCCTGTGAATCTCTTTAGTACCAGCTCCAATCCCCCATTTTTGTTCCCTTGCTTCTAAATCACATCAGGCTGGTCTTACTGAATGAGAAGGAGCTACTAGTTGGTAAAACAAATGTGCCTTGTAACAATAATCCAAGTCCCAGATACTCTGGGGGCTATGACTTACAACAGAAGTCAGAATTAGTGTGAGGCATTGCTGACGGATATTGAGACTGGGACAGGTACACAGAGAAACAACATGACGATCACAGAAGGAATGGAGAAACATCTGAAGAGCTAAAACTAAAAGACCTTGGCTCGTTTGACCCAACATGATATAAAGCTGAGAAGGAATCTGATTTCTGATAAACACATCAGGGTAGAAAAGGTCAGAGAAGAAAAAGAACTACTTAAAATTGAAGTACAGATATTGGCACAAGAACAAATGGATACAAATTGGGTATGACTATAATTAAATTTGAAAATGTAAGAAGAATTTTAGCTATCAGAACAGTGAAGTTCTGTTACAACTAGGCCATTGGGGTGGATCCTTATGAAAGGGAATATGTGATGGCATTGCCAGTGGAGGAATTAACTGAACTTAGTGACTTGTGAGGTCCCTCCAGGCTCAGAATCTGGATATAGAATATCCCTATAAAGCAACATTGTTACAAAGCACTATTCAAAATGCTTTGAGATTTGTGGGTGGAAAATGTTAGAGAAGGAAAAGCTATTTCTATATAACTGGAGTTCAGATGGATTGTCAACTGCTGGCACAGATTCCTACTCCTGGGATACAAATACACAAAATGCAAATATCCTCTGAAATATTATCACCTTTGCAGGCTACCCATTCAAAGAATCATGCCTTACTGCTCTTACAGCACTCAGCCCTGTCTGAACTTCATAATTCCAGCTATTGAATAGCCAGAGTCCTTAATGCAGTAGTTTACAATCCTAGGATTGCCTAAGTCATCAGCATGTAAGTTGTGGCAGATCTTTTATGTACCTCTGAGTCAAATCTTCCTTGTTTAAGTAACTGATGCCATTACAGAGGACAGAAATGCTCCCAAAGCTTGCAATATTTTTACTCTCACTTTGCTCCAAGTATAAGACTGCATAAGATGCCCGTGTAAGAGATCTTTGGGTTCAAGAAAAAGCACTCTATGATGACTTTGTAAGACCAAGAAGAGATGAGAGGAGTGCAGGTTTACCTCTGCAGCCGAGCATCAGAGTATTAAAACTGCATTACTTGGTTCAACAGTATCACTGGAACATAGTTGTCTTCTCCAATGAACTTCCCCAATTACTTTGGGAGGAAACACACAGCTGGAGTTTGCTCTACTTCAACAAGGTGACACTAACTAGAGATCTTCCTCAGCTGGAGTAAACTGAGCAGGCTCAGTATTCCCTCCTAGGAGAGGAAGATGGTCTTCCACAGCCCTCTGAAATGATCATTCACACAGTGATTCAGCAGCTCCTGCTTAACTTGTAGGTAAATGTTTCACCCCTACTGGAGGACAAGCTCTTGGAGATGCAAGAGGTTATGAATGCTCCTTCCCTTATGGACAGACACCTACCTGGCACAGAGCTGGATCAGACCTTGAGTCAGTGAGTACATCAGCTACGGCTACCTCCAGTCTCCTTGGATGCGTGCAAGCACAGCTCTGTGAAACACGTTGCTGCCCTCGATGCAAGCACAGGCTGCACTCAGAGTATGGGTGGTGGCCAACTAAGTGCAGCTCTGTGCTCAGCCCAGCCTTTGGAGTGAGCAGGAATCAGAAAGGAACCAATCCCTAAGCACACATCTGAGGGCTTCTCTAAAACAGTGAGCTCTTCCAGCGAAAGACAGGGTGAGACCTGGCTTCTCTTGCTAATATAAAGTAAACTTTAGCTGAGTTATGCTAGGGATGTTGTAACAGTAGCATGGGTATCCTAATTTTGGGGTATATATTACTAATTATTAGCTGAGAGTGAAGAGTTCTCATTCTCAAGGCAGCCTGCATACACAAGCCATTAAATTTAAGAGCAAAACAAGCAGGGGCTGATAGTGGAAAAACATTGGCTGAAGAGCCCTGACCATTCCTTTTGTGTAGGTAGATCCTGCTCTTCAGTTACTCCCATGAATGAGATCCTGTAAGTAGTGTGAGATCTCTCTTGGTTTAGTCTTGTTCCTAAGGATGGACCACTCGGTGGATAAAGAACTGTCTGGATGGCCGCACGCAAAAAGTTGTGCTCAATGGCTCAATGTCCAGCTGGAGACCAGTAACAAGTGGTGTCCCTCAGGGATCGGTGTTGGGACCGGTCTTGTTCAACATCTTTGTCAGTGACATGGACAGTGGGATTGAGTGCGCCCTCAGCAAGTTTGCCGATGACACCAAACTGTGTGGTACGGTTGGTACGTTGGAGGGAAGGAATGCCATCCAGAGGGACCTTGACACGATTGTGAGGTGGGCTGATGCCAACCTGATGAAGGTTAACCATGCCAAGTGCAAGGTCCTACACCTGGGTCAGAGCAATCCCAGGCACAGCTACAGGTTGGGCAGGGAAGAGATTCAGAGCAGCCCTGCAGAGAAGGACTTGGGGGTGTTGGTCGATGAAAAAATGAACATGAGCCGGCAGTGTGCGCTTGCAGCCCAGAAAGCCAACCGTATCCTGGGCTGCGTCAAAAGGAGTGTGACCAGCAGGTCGAGGGAGGTGATCCTGCCCCTCTACTCTGCTCTCGTGAGACCTCACTTGGAGTATTGTGTGCAGTTCTGGTGTCCTCAACATAAAAAGGACATGGAACTGTTGGAACAAGTCCAGAGGAGGGCCACGAGGATGATCAGGGGACTGGAGCACCTCCCATATGAAGATAGGCTGAGGAAGTTGGGGCTGTTCAGCCTGGAGAAGAGAAGGCTGCGTGGAGACCTCATAGCAGCCTTCCAGTATCTGAAGGGGGCCTATAGGGATGCTGGGGAGGGACTCTTCATTAGGGACTGTAGTGAGAGGACAAGGGGTAACGGGTTCAAACTGAAACAGGGGAAGTTTAGATTGGATATGAGGAAGAAATTCTTTACTGTAAGGGTGGTGAAGCACTGGAATGGGCTGCCCAGGGAAGCTGTGAATGCTCCATCGCTGGCAGTGTTCAAGGCCAGGTTGGACAGAGCCTTGGGTGGCATGGTTTAGTGGGAGGTGTCCCTGCCCATGGCAGGGGGATTGGAACTAGATGATCTTAAGGTCCTTTCCAGCCCTAACTATTCTATGATTCTATGATTATGATCATATCTGATTAAAAACTCCAAGGTTCTATCTCAAGGGGTTGACTGTCTCCCCCAGGCTGTACTTCATTCCCTACCAGTTTTCCTCAAAAGATCACCTGATGTGGACAAAAAGAGCGATTTGACAGCACAGAATACAATAGAGAGCCAAATACTCCAATCTTGACAAGAAAGTTCTTCTGGAACATGAAGGTACACAGTGTCTCCTAGCTCACACTACAGAGTGTTTATAGAAACTATTGCTTTTATTATTTTTACATCCCTTTAACCACCCACAGCACAATCAGCACCACACTGAGGAAAAACGCTGTTCATGGGCAATGAACTAATGATGCTTAATTCCCTAAGAATGTTTGAATTCTATCCTTCCCTCCTTGTGGCAGCAGCCCAGGCCCACTCCAGCAATACAGGCCATTCTCTCCAGCAATACTTCCCATTTTGCCCTCCTTCACACCCACTCCCACCTATCTGCCATACCACCTCCCACTGCATCATCCTAGCTCCCTCTGTGCTGGCAGATGAGCTGGTTCAGCATCCAGGTGCTGACTAACTGGTGTGCCCCTGCTGATGTGACAGCTGGCAAGTCTCTTCAAATGGACAAGCCAAGTTTACCTGCTTTCCTTAGGGAAAGCCATTTTTGATCACCTCTTTCTAGACAATCATTAATGTTTGGAGATGTCACAGGAACTCAGTATCTTGGAGTCTTTTCTCCCTCTGTGGAATCTGGTCGCAGTTGGCCAATGGGTTATGAAGTTACCGGGAGGGTAGCTTGGAAGCAGAGAGAAGACAGATGGGTTCTTGGGGATAATTACAAAATAACCAAGCTAAAAGTACAAAATGACCAAGTAGTGAAGAGATCAAAGGAAATCTGTTCTGGTGGAAGGCAGAGCTAGGGCTGTTCTGGGAAGAAACCTTTTAATATATCTTGTTGGGTTATATTTCACAGCTTAAGACATACTCAGCTCAGCCACCAAGGTAACAGTTGTTACAGGCAGTGAAAGATGTTTGCTCATAAAAGCTACCTAACAAAAGAATAGTTAAGCGCTTGCTAAAAGAAGGAAGACTGGAAAATTCAGATAAGCCCTTGCTCCTCAAAGCATAACATAAGGGGCATTGAGCAACTTAGCCAGGTGAGAGACAGATAGGCAAGTTCTTGTGAATTTACACCCTGCTCAAAGGAACTAGATCAGATAGCACTGGCGCCTGGAGAGTGACAACAGGAAAAGCCTGATACACACATACGCCGAGACAAGGAGGTAAAAAGTTCAAACCCAAAAGTAGGTAAAAGGTCATCGAGGAAGACTACTAACTTCATCTTCACGACCCTCAAGACCCCCAAGAGGATGAAACTGCGCATGCTCGAGTTACGAAATCAACGGGGGATGGACTTTCTGAGAAGGGGGGGGGGGGATTACCTGAACTGTATAAAAGGACAAACAAAAAGCGAATTGGTGTGTGCCGTTGGTGGAGCAGAGACTCCCCGGCCACCCAGCGCTGTCTTTACTTATCGCGGCTTGCTAATTGTTTGATTGACAATAAAAGTTATTATATCTTTAATTCGAGTCCATAATTATAACAACAGTGAAGGCTTTCTAGGGGGATAATGGTTTCTACCACCTGCCAAGGCTAGACCTACATTGACATTGCAGGAGGTGACAGTACATAACGTAATTTTTCCAATGGCATGTTTGAGCCTTTGGACTTTTCTTTTACAAAAACTTACCATAAAAGCCATTTTGGACTGTGCTGGTGCCATATTGAGCCCTCCAGAGGGACGGATCTAGTGCTTGGGCTACTTTAGGATCCTCTGGCCCCAGTAAGTCTATCAGCTTCTTCACAGCATTTGGCCTCTGAAGACACAGCACGAGAGCAGTGTCTGAAGTAAGGTAGGAACAGTGAGCTTCTAAAACAGCAGGATCCTGAAAAGAAATAACAGAGACAAAACAGGTTATGATGAACAGTGTTGGTGAGTGCTGGGTACATCCCAGCTTTCCTGACCTGCTTTCTCTCTTCTTCATAATATATGTGCTAGTGGTCTCTTCAGGCAGAGCTTCCAGAGTACATACCATAACCACTAAGCCAGCATTTGCTGTTAAATTCACCAGGCAGTAGGAGATCCAGTTCCCACCCTAAGTCCCCACAGAGCTAAAGAAGTTAATCACTGATCTTGAGCCATAGCAGCCTGTGGTTCTAGTCCTCATGGTCCTAGATCAGCCAACAGTAGGTTTTATACATACAAACAACTTCAGCAGTAATTTCCTAATGTTTTAGTAAGAAAGAAAACCAAATCTAATTCCTAAAAGACAGAAAGCCTTGTGCTGTGCTTGTTCTGCATATCTCTACATGCCAGGTACCAGGGGTGGAGTTCATTTTCAGGGGATAAGGATGAAAACAAATTGCTATTCTGCAGTTTACTCATCTACTACTGACGTTTTGATTTATGCAATAACCCTTCAACATGACATCAGGATAGGGTGGAAGCAATGGACATCAGCAATATCAACAGGGTCATAAATGCTCTGGGATAAGGAACCACATTTAATTCCTTAGCTGATATATAGTGAAGGATTGCAAATACTAGAACTTTTATTCTTGAATTTACACAAGGAAGGACACCACACACACCCCCCCCCCCCCCCCCCCCCCCCCACTCCTGGCACCATGCTGCTAGGGCTCAGCTTCTCCCAAGGGCTGGTAGAATTCCATATACAAGACTACAGAACCAGTGAGCCTAAAACAAGGAGGTTCAGAGCAGCAGGGCACTAGATGGGGCCTGAGAGAAAACAGTTCCCCTCCTGGCTTTGCCACTGATGCGCTGCGCTCCGTGACTCATTTCTCTACCTTCGCTTCTTTTCCAAATGTGGTCGGTTCAGCCTGTGACCACTGTTGAGCAAAGATGTTCCTTTTGATGCTGTGCAGGTCACAACAACCTGGGATCTTTATTTCAACTAAGGATAGGTAATAATGATAACTAGCAACCACTGCACCAGTGAGAACAGTCTGATGTGGAGGCTGGAGATGGACATAATGATTGCAAAGCACTGGGAAAGGCAGCAAATGACTGGGGCAGAGGCTTCCAAGAGGCAGCAGAGCACTTACAGCCTTGCTGACTGCTTTAATTAAGTAAACCCTTGGAAAGCTAGGCTTGTTGCAGACATCTCTGCTGAGCATGAGGTCAGGGTGCCCACAGCAGCTCCAGGCTGCCTCCACCTGCCCCTTCATCTTGACAGAGTGGCAGGAGCACCAAGCTCTGCCTCCCCGTGCTCCATAGAGAAGCCCCACACCAGCACTACGTCCCCTGTGCAGCTTATGCACAGCAGCAGTTTCAGCTCCCTGCCTCAACCAGCCCATGGTTATTTATTTATTTTTTCAATTTTTGAGGAGATGAAAACAAGGCGGGGAGAAAAACCATCGTTTAATTCAGCTGAAACACATCATTCAGCCCCCCAAGGGGGTTAATTCCTCTATTTCTTAATCTTCTATTACCTAGATAAAACATTTTCAAAAGTAAATTCTATCATTTCATTTAAAATATGGAGGTAAAATACTTCAAGGCCTCTTCTGCTTTTCTATCATATGAAACCATTCATTGTCTTTGACCCAAATCTTCTCTCTCTCACATTTCTCCTCAGCTGTATTTCCAAGATGTAGGCTATAAGTTGGAAAGCACAGGCTCAATCCAGGTATTCTGTTCTGTATTTGAAAATGCAAAATGATCCATGAGAAAGCCCCCCTGGTTTTAAATGGGTTAGTTAGGTAAGGGATTTGATATGTGTCCATCCTCACACCTCATGGAAACACAGGGCAGAGGAAACCCCGGGATGTCACCTACACAACAGGACTGTGCAGGGAAGTTTTAGCACAGGCTCTCCTCTGGCAGGAGAGCTCCATTTAGATGAGGTTGAAGAGTTTCAGCAGGTCATAGTATATTGCAACATGCTGACATTCATTCAGTTCTGTATAATACAAAATTAACCCTTTTTGCTTGAAATATTTTGTTAGCTTGAAAAAATATGTATATAATGCACTTTTCTAAGGGCCTTCTCATTGGGAGATGAAAAACAGTGAGGATGACTTCATGTAAAGTTTCAAAAGGACTGGGTATAACATATCAACATTCATGCATGCCAGAAACATCTGCAAAAGAAAATATTTAGAGATGCTTTCTGTTAAACAGACCAAAACAAATGAAGTTATTTTGTTCCAGAGCTATTAAACACTGTTTTTAGAGCTACATAACAGAACCTCCTGTGTTTCCTCTTTCAGTTGTTCCCCAGCAAATATGCAGACTTTGGGTTAAAGATGTCCACCTCAGATATGTCTGTGGTGCTCAATAACATTACAGTAGTCACTATAGGGCATTTTGAAAATTATTTAGATTAAGCTAGTGGGAGGTGTCCCTGCCCATGGCAGTGGGGTTGGAACTAGATGATCTTAAGGCTCTTTCCAACCCTAACTATTCTATGATTCTATGATGTTTTCTCTGATTGCTACTGATGGTGTCTGTCAGTGAGTCAAGGTGACTTCGCCCATTCTGAGAGATCTTCACATCCGCTCTAGACTCTGCCAGCAAAATGCTGCTCTTATTTACATCCTGCCTCTGCATCATCTTCATTCGTGTCCCCACCGACACCTGAATAGCTGTGGTGAGATGTGGAGCTGACCCAAATTCAGTGAGTGATGTTGTTGCTGCACACAGAGGAAGTTCCAGCTGTGCACTGGTTCTGGAGGACTAAAAGGATTAAAAAGCAGCAAAATCATCCTTTGGCCTCTACTATCAGAATCACAAGATAGGACTGGAGGGAATCATGAAGCTATTGAGTCCAGCGACCCGCAGGCAATCATATCAAGTGATTCCCAACAGGATGATCAGGTCCCACTGTAAAATCAAGCTTTCTAGCTGGCAGTCAAAACTGCACATTGGTGCTGGGCTGGACCTGTTGAAGGGAGATCCAGCTTCCATGGGGAGAAATCCCTCCAGAAGTGGTTGCTTCCCACAGTTAGAACATGACCAGGTCCTGCTAAGAGCTGAGGAGACAATGTCAGCTATATTTACTGACCTTTATTTTTGTAAATTATTCTTAAACTTCAGGTAAAAAGTATGATCATGGCTCCTGTGATTAGACACCTCAGCAAACAGCAGACCAGTCCATTATTTATTGTATGCCAACGGCCATATGCTACTTAGAAGCCGAATGTTAATATCTATGTTGCAAAAGCAATCATGTATCTGAAATCATGTTGCTGAGGATATTTGTCAACGTGCATATAAATAATCCATTAGAAAGAGAAGGAGGTGCTAGGTAGTCTTTCTATGAGTGAATAAACCCCAAATCTGTGATCAAGTACTGTGTATACAAAACAAACTGGCACATTGAGAAACACACAGGAGTTCTCTAGAGATTCTTGGAGATGGATTTTGGATCAGGCTCCAGGTGAGGAGGAGGTAAAAAGCCCTTCTAGAAGTGTCAGACACACTGGCTCCATGTTCTTCAACAAGAGATGCCAAATTCCAGCAAGTTGCCCCCATATTAAGAACCTCATTTTAAAATCAGACCTGTACCCTGTTGTCCCCTGAGAAAGAGACTGACAATGAATAGCACTCCAATTCAAATGCTTGTATGAAATTCAGCTACAAGAAATATATCTGCCCCCACCATCTGCCCTTGTAACACTTAGAAGCTGGATTTTGCAAATAGTCGAGGCTCTGAAGCATGCTTTGGCTTTTTGCAAATTTATCTATTTACCTTGGGAGCTCAGCCTCTTCCAGCCCTCACAAGTGAAAGACTTTCAGATGTGTTCTAAAAATGAGAAGAAGCCCCCATACAGCAGAAAGCATTTCCTACTGCCCATTCCCCCTGCCAAAGGCAGTTGATGATCTCTGCTGTCTCACTTTGAAAACCTGCCTTTCCACCCACCAACCCCCATGAACAAAACTCCAACAGTCTGTAATTTTTAAGATCATTAGTCACCAGCTCTTCCAGGAAACTAAATCAATGCTCAGCAGCTGCTCCAGTGTGTTAGAGAGCTCCCAAAACAAGAGAAAATATTGATGAAGCCACCCCTCTGTTACTTTACCCAGCATACATCAGCATTACTTCCTGAGGTAGACATGTGGATTTTTTCAAAGTGTCTTGTTTCAGATGATCAACTAAGCATTTTTGTATTTAGCTGTATGGTTAAAAGCCATATTGGAAAGCATTCCTCCAGCAACTCTTCACAGAATCCCAAACTGGTTTGGGTCGGAAGGGACCTTAAGGCTCATTCAGTTCCAACCCCCTGCCACGGCCAGGGACACCTTCCACGAGACCAGGTTGCTCCAAGCCCTGTCCAACCTGGCCTTGAACACTGCCAGAGATGGGGCAGCCACAGCTTCTCTGGGCAACCTGTGCCAGCACCTCAGCACCCTCACAGGGAAGAACTTCTGCCTAAGAGCTCATCTCAATCTCCCTCTGGCAGGTTAAAGCCATTCTCCCTTGTGCTGTCCCTACAGGCCCTTGTCGAAAGTCCCTCTCTGTAGGCACTGGAAGCTGCTCTAGGGTCTCCCTGGAGCCTTCTCTTCTCCAGGCTGAACCAGCCCAGCTCTCTCAGCCTGGCTCCAGAGCAGAGCTGCTCCAGCCCTCGCAGCATCTCTGTGGCCTCCTGTGGACTCTCTCCAACAGCTCCATGTCCCTATTGTGCTGTTGCCCCAGAGCTGAATCAGGACTGCAGCGGAGGTCTCCCCAGAGTGCAGCAGAGGGGGAGAATCTCCTCCCTTTACATGCTCTGGGGATGTAGCCCAGCACATGAGGGTGTTCTGGGCTCAAGCGCGCACTGAAGCAGTGGGGAGCAGCTGCTCATCGACCAACACCCTTCTCCTCAGGGCTGCTCCATCCAGTCTCCCCCAGCATGTGTTTGTGCTTGGGATTGCAGGACCTTGTACTTGGGCTGGTTGGACTTCAGGAGGTTCACATGGTCCCACCTATCCAGCCGGTCTTACAAGTGGCCTGTAAATATTTAAAAACCAGATGCATGTGCTCCATGTCTTTGCCATCATGCAGAAGGTGGTAACTGTTCCTGATTGATGGTTATGTCAGAGCACTATCCTGGCACGCTCCTGTCTTCCTCTGGAAGACTCTTAAGATTTTCTATGAGAGAGTACTATAAACTCTCCCAACATAACCCCAGAGCAATATTGATTAGAAGGGCTTGTTTTCTGCAAAAGTTAATTGGTTAAATGTCTTCAAGGAAGCAATCAAATAACAAGGAGATTGAAAAAAAATAAAATAATCTAGCTCCTCAGGAATGCCCAGATTTCAGTTCCTGCCTTTCATATCTTTACACTCATATCAGGGTATTGCATTTTGGGAAAGAAATCATTTCTAAAGGTGTAGAAGAGTAGAAACATGCACCTATTTTTAGCTAACAAAAGCCTGTAATGCCCTAAGATTTAAGAACCTTCTTTATTGTCTATTAGACACTAGAAATTACAGTAGCTCGATTTTCTCTCTTTGCAGGTCATTTTTACAGGCTCTTGTACACACAGTCCTGGAAGACAGATTCAGCTGCATGTATAAGATGTGTAATACATGTAATCTAAGGCGAAGGGGCTTCAGAGGTACATATTCTCTGGCAGTGCAGGAGATGTTTCTCAACTCCCAGGTTTAAACACATGGAAGGAAAGCCAGGCCCAAGTGCAGGGGGATTGGCTCCTTAGATGTGCCTTTACCTGGAATGACCTTCGGGAAGGAAAAGAGGACACCTGTTTTACAGTTAGAGAGTCAGCACTGCAACTTGGCAACTCCCCTGATTCCTGGGAGGTCTGTATTGCCCAGATCATCCAAACTTTTGTTTTAGAGAAACCAGGTCTCATGCATTATGGCATGCAATAAAAGAAACAGTCAGCACATCAGCCTGCTTTGTGTCTGACACCAGTACGGAGCTGACTGTTCTATATAGCTCACTTCAACAGCTCGGAAATCCCGGATGGGAAGTTTGGGTTTTTTTCAGGAACGGATTGTTCACTAGCTAACATATTTCCCCACGCCAAACCTAAGTGTAGCCACAGATCGACCTGTTTCTTAACATACTTGTTTCACTTCAGAAGAAAGGAGTCCTAAGGCAACGCCTGGTTCCAGGTTTATGTGTTTCATGCCAATCACAGTGAATTTTTCCAGGTCTAGTTTTCTGAGGATCCTTGCAAAACTGTGGCTCCACGCACCAGGTTTGATCAGCAGCACTGTGCAAAGAATCTGGGCTCCTGTAACAAAGCACAGAGTGAAACCCAAAGCGGCTCCTAAAACCCGAGGTAAAACACAGGGCAGGATTTACTAGCCTGGACAGACATCAGTAAAAGAGGCTTATCTAAAAGCTGGCATCAAGTTCACAAAAATTTGAATAAAATAAGTCCATAAACCCCCAATCAATGCATATAGGGTTTTGTTTGATTTTTAGTTTAAAAATATATCCAAACAACATATGCTTCTAGATTGTTTTTTCCCAGGAAATCTGCTCTGAGTCCAAGACGTTTACGTGGAAGGTCTGTAGGATAAGACTCAATTCTTTATATTAATATGAAAGTTTTAAGAGGGATAAAATATTCCCTTTACATTTTTCATGTCAACTGTAGTGATTATGAGATATAATCCTTAAGGCAGCTATTAAATTCTCATTCCTTGCTGTTTTGTTTTCGCTATCTCTGTTAGAGCTATGTTTCAGAGAGGCACTAACAAGCATGACAGGTCCCAACTAATGTTATAAACCTATTACAAATAGAATTGTGTTTAGCAAAACTGAGATTTCAGCAAAACCCCTTTTGCTCCTGACAAAGCTGCCGCAGCAGAGCTGCAGCTCTGTGTGCTTGGAGAAACAAAACAAACCAGTCCAAGAGAGTTTTGCTGTCTGATGATACCAACTACACTAAAAAGCAGAAAATAGAGAAATATAATTTTTAAATGGCAATATTTTCAAACTATTAGTTTTTCTAAAGCACCTTATAACTAGGAATACAGTAAAGATTCCCAATATCATAGAATCATAGGATAGTTAGGGCCGGAAAGGACCCTAAGACCATCTAGTTCCAATCCCCCTGCCATGGGCAGGGACACCTCCCACTAAACCATGCCACCCAAGGCTCTGTCCAACCTGGCCTTGAACACCGCCAGCGATGGAGCATTCACAGCTTCCCTGGGCAGCCCATTCCAGTGCCTCACCACCCTTACAGTAAAGAATTTCTTCCTCATATCCAATCTAAACTTCCCCTGTTTAAGTTTGAACCCGTTACCCCTTGTCCTATCACTACAGTCCCTAATGAAGAGTCCCTCCCCAGCATCCCTATAGGCCCCCTTCAGATACTGGAAGGCTGCTATGAGGTCTCCATGCAGCCTTCTCTTCTCCAGGCTGAACAGCCCCAACTTCCTCAGCCTATCTTCATATGGGAGGTGCTCCAGTCCCCTGATCATCCTCGTGGCCCTCCTCTGGACTTGTTCCAACACTTCCATGTCCTTTTTATGTTGAGGACACCAGAACTGCACACAATACTCCAAGTGAGGTCTCACGAGAGCAGAGTAGAGGGGCAGGATCACCTCCCTCGACCTGCTGGTCACACTCCTTTTGACGCAGCCCAGGATACGGTTGGCTTTCTGGGCTGCAAGCGCACACTGCTGGCTCTTGTTCATTTTTTCATTGACCAACACCCCCAAGTCCTTCTCTGCAGGGCTGCTCTGAATCTCTTCCCTGCCCAACCTGTAGCTGTGCCTGGGATTGCTCCGACCCAGGTGTAGGACCTTGCACTTGGCATGGTTAAACTTCATCAGGTTGGCATCAGCCCACCTCACAATCGTGTCAAGGTCCCTCTGGATGGCATTCCTTCCCTCCAGCATATCAACCGAACCACACAGCTTGGTGTCATCGGCAAACTTGCTGAGGGTGCGCTCAATCCCACTGTCCATGTCACTGACTAAGATGTTGAACGAGACCGGTCCCAACACCGATCCCTGAAGGACACCACTCGTTACTGGTCTCCAGCTGGACATTGAGCCACTGAGCACAACTTTTTGCGTGCGGCCATCCAGCCAGTTCTTTATCCACTGAGTGGTCCAAATTGGTGTCTCTTCAATTTAGAGACAAGGATGTCATGTGAGACAGTGTCAAACGCTTTGCACAAGTCCAGGTAGATGACATCAACTGCTCTACCCCTGTCCATCAGTTCCATAGCCCCATCGTAGAAGGCCACGAGATAAATATTGAAGATATTAAACCTTTGAAAATCCTCTGAAGATTTATTGATAACAGTAGTGTCAGAACCAGTCAGTTAGGCCCATTAACTGCTGGTGCCTTACTATGGCAACTAGCATGAAGCATGAGGTTACAGTACTGCAGGCTGCTCACATTCATCCATGGTTAGCTGTTTGTATACATAAAGTGTCATTTATGCTTCCTGTATCCCCACTACTATTTATACAGACGTCAGTGCAATGAAGCATCAACACTGCATATAATTTAATGCATACTGTTATTTCTAAATGGCATGGTACTGATTCATGACAGAAATATGGGATCAAAACTAAAAAATTATATTACTGCTCCCCCAGTTGATATGGAAACTTAACGCTTATCATGCAGGGAGCCCTCCCCTTAAAGATCTGCCATTTTATTGACATCATTCTTGAACAGAAAGGTTTAAATGCCATAGCAACAGCCTGCAAGTGCAGGAGTAAGGCAAGCTACTCTGATCCATCCAGGTGCTTGCACACCGAACAGCAATCTCATCTGTGTGCTGTTACATGGGTCCTCATTGTCCTCCAGATGTTTTACTTGCCATCTGCTATGTTTCTGGGCAAACATTCTTATTCCTGTGTTATGTGAATCATTACACACTGTGCATTTATTGACTTCAGACACTTCAGGAGGGATTTGTTTTGTGTCACTTTGCCATCTTTGTTTGCTCAAAGACAAGTGTTGAAAACAGGTGGGAACACCTTGTCACCTGGAGTTGGTTTTGTCTCCTCGGTGATTATAAGTGACAACAGCAAGAGAAAATACCTCTTTGGCAGCCCTCAGACCTGCCTGATTTTCATCTCCAGCCCTGGCTGCTTAGTGGCCTTTCCAGCTGTGCCCAAGTTGCCTGCTATTTCTTATGTTTTGTGCTTTATTATGTTTTTAGATCCCTTCCTCACAGCCAATGATTTTTTTTGCCCCAAAAAATATTACATAGGTTTTGATTTCATAGTGTAACTGTGAAAAATACTATTTCATATGCTACGTATATGCAATAATCTACTTATGTGTAGGGCTTAAGATAAGCGTAGACTCAAGAGAAGCAAATACCAGATTTCTTGGCATGTTCAGAAAAGAGAGTGTATATCCCTGCCTGTACTCAAGCCTGAGGAAGAAGCTGGTATAATGCTTTTTACTTATTTTTGGCTGGTAGACAAGTTAGTTCCACAAAGTACTTCCCAAACCACGCTTTCCCCTTTGCTCTTCTCTCACCTGATTGCAAGTAGCTGAACAGGGATTCTGTGTGGCTTCTCTGCCTCTCTTCCACTAAATGAGAAAAGCAGAAAAATTTGAGTAAGTGCTGTGCCTGTGCTGGGACAATAATTTGAGAATGTAGCCATCATCTTGAGACAAGGAGGCACCAAATGTGATCAGTTCTAAGAAACTGTAAAGTCTGGTGGCTTTGTAATTGAAAATAACTGAGACACTTGAAGGTAATTGACTTAGTTTTAGGTCCTTCGGACCTTAGTACAAAAATGTAGAAAAACAGGATCTGGGGATGGGGACTATCCGGGACCAGAAAAGGTCCAGAGAGGGAGCAGTGAAACTATCTGCTCAACAGGAAGACAGGATGATTGCTATGTCTGTAATGTTAATTAAGCTGGAGCTCCAAAGACTGCCAGTGGGTATGAATACTGTAAATGACTCTCAAAGACCACCATCACCTTTTGTATACATATGGGAAACTCACTGGAAAATGATGTAACTCATGTGAAGCCTCATGAATATGTATGTATGCCCAGTGACTGTATAAGGATGGCCTGTGTGGCAATACGGAGAGACACGCTTGGAGGAGCTATCCCCCGCGTCTCCCCACGCAGCAGTAAAGAATACCTGATTGTCAACTTAAAACTTTGTTGGCAAGTTTTTTCCTGGAGTTTTCTCCGAATCAATCTCTGCATAACACAGCTATGACACATTCTAAAGCATTATACTCAAGGGTCACTCATGGCTTGATTTCAGCTGTTGGGATGTACTGGGATGCCCTGAGCGATGTTCTTCCCACTTCTTCAGTAAGTCCAAGCCTTGCTGTAAAGGCGTGCAAGTATTAAATCCTGTTGGTTCTTAGTTACCTTTTCTGTATTTCAGAGAGTGGCTAATGGTGTGCTCCCAAGGTTTCTCAGTCAAGTTAGAAGCTGCCTTGTTTGCAGTGTAAGTCCTACAAGCTCAGGTGTTTTGTTTAATGTCCTCTCCTGTGCCCTTGGAAGCAAAGAAAGGCTCTGTCTTCTGATAACACATCTACTGAGCTCAAAACTGGTTCAGTCCTCTTCTCAGCTCTGCTGATAAAACCTCACTGACATTTCCCAGCAGCCAGGAATGTCACTTCAGTGGTTCCTCGTAAGAGCAGAGCAGTACAAAACGAGCCTGGTGAGGCAGAACTTATAACAAAAGACTATATGAAAAATGTTTCCTTCAGTTTAATGTAAAACCTGCAGTGACCTGGAGAGGTGAGGAAAATTTAAGGCACTTCAAAGCACATGTGATTCAAGAAGTTATCTAGGACTGGGATACAATGAGAAGCTTGCATCAGGCTGATACAGGACTTCCTTTCCAGGGATTGACACACTTAAGCAGTGTGACATGCAAAGTAGGTAAAACTAAAATCTGTTTGTCAAAACAAAATTACCATTCCTTTGAATTTATTACTGTCTGAAATTCCTATTTTTCTGTTTCCCAGGGCAATGTATCTGGAAGGTATCTAGGCAAAGCGTTCTTTCCTTTTAATGAGACCTTTCTCCACATCTGTCATTTATTTTGCTGGAATAATAAGAGTACATAGAGAAGGTGGAACCAGCTCCAAGGTTCTTACCTCTAAATTTTTAGCTCACATCCTCACAGTAACAATTTTTTTTCTTTAGTATAGAAAAACTCATAGGACCTATGAATTCTGTGGTGACTTGGGTGGCACTGTAATGCAAATGTCAATGTTCCTGTGTGAAACTAAGGAAATGGCATTCTGCTCCCATTTCTGTCACTCACTTCTTAGGGAATGGTGGTCAACATATTTCACCTCTCCAGGTTTCAATTACTCCTCTGTAAAACTTTCTGAAACTCATATTTTTTGAGATCTGCATCTGAAAAGGGCTACTAAAGAGAAGCCATTAGCTGCTCTTCTAACCTACATTCCATGCCAGCCCTAGATAGGTCACACCCAAGCACACAGAGAACTTCATAGAAGAAAGGTGATCTGGCAACACTACCACCTTCCCCCAGTACCAAGTGGACCCCTCTGTCCTTTGCTTCCTAATTGCCTGGGATTCTGATGTCTAACTAGAGGTTTACTAATCCCATTTTAATGACCCTGGCAGAGGACCCAGGGTTATAGTTTTATTCAATCTCAGAGTATAAAATTATTTGGGTTTATCCAAAAGGCAACTGGTGCATAACTTCTGGTCTTACCTTCAGCCCTGGCCCTCTTGCCAGGTGGTGGCAGGTATTTCATAGCAGGGCGGTGTTCTGCATCTGTAAAAGGAAGGAGATGCATTGTTATGGATTCACAGATGGGGACCTTCTCTGTCTGGGGGCATGAGGGGTGACAAAGGTGATTTTATTTAGCAGGGAAAATGGCAGACATTTGACCAGCTGCAAAATATTGCAGAGCTGTTATCCACACAAACACCTCTCCGTTCATCCCACAATAAAAACAGGAGGAAACATATAATGCCCTTGTAAAAGAGTGAAAGACGCTGGAGTCATGCTTCAGCTATGCTCCTTTGCTCTTGACAATAGCTTTGGTGGGAAAGGCTGGCACCGTGATTATAACCTTCCCCAATGAACTGATCTCACGGTTGTGCTTTCATCTTATCCCGTCTTTTGGTCTCAAGATACCTTTAATGAAGGGCAGCAATGCATCAATTTTTACAGTTTTATACACTAATTTGGGATGTCTGGTGCCTTCTTTTCTGAAGACCTCTTTTTCTTGTTCTCCTGTCTCGCATAAAACACCCACATAATTCACTGTCTTTCCCCAGACACCATCATATTTTCTTTTTTCTACTTAGTAAAGCAAATTTGTTACTCTGCACTACATAAGCACTGTGTGTTTGACATGAGTATCTAAGTTTATTGACAACAAAGGACCTTTCTTCCCCACAGAAAGGCAGGGGAAAAGCTATAAATTACAAAGCATGAATGCACTTCTGGAACTTCGTCACTCCTCCTCAGTTGATACATGGTGTTACCACAATCTTAATTTCTCTCTGTTTCTGAGTAATCAAGAATTGTCAGGCTCAGAACTGTTTATCTTTAGATGCGAGGAGTCAGGCATCCCCAAGAATGGAGGTGATATGCCAATATATTTCACATTGGAAGAAAACAGTGAGAGCTCACGCTCTGCTGCTCCAAAGCACCCAATATCAGTAACACCATAGTCTGTGCATCATTTTAGCTTAGAGGCATGATTCTACATTTCTTATTTCGTGAGGAAACTTTCAAGTTTACTATGCTGAATGATCAATGCTAGCATATATCACTGAAGTCGGAGAGGCTTTTGACAACAACGGTCTTCTTTCCTCATAGAATGGTTTGGGTTGGAAAGAACCTTAAGATCACCCAGTTGCAACCCCCGCCACAGGCAGGGATGCCTTCCACTAGACCGGGTTGCTCCAAGCCCTGTCCAACCTGGCCTTGAACACTGCCAAGGATGGGGCAGCCACAGATTCTCTGGGCAACCCGTGCCAGGGCCTCAGCACCCTCACAGCGAAGAACCTCTGCCTAAGAGCTCATCTCCATCTCCCCTCTGTCATGAATGAACTATTCATTCTCTTCTGGGATGAAAAGTAATTCTCAAGAAATCTGCTTTCTTTAGCTATTGCAGAGTGGTTGTACCTCTGGCTCCCCAAGTGCAGACCAAGGTATTTACCTCAGCAAGCTAGGCACCACAAATAGGTGGCCACATTTAACTGGGATGGATCTTGGCCTCTGTTTCTAAGTTTCTCTTATATACAGAGACAAAACCTACAGTATTATTTACTGGTGCTGCCAACTACTGTAATATCCATTTAGTATTTATGGAATACCTCAAGATCTTTAAAGAGGGCACAAGGCCATGCCCACATGAAATTAATAGGCTAACTTGTAGATGACCTCAACTGGCTCCTGCTGATTTTATATCCCTCATCATTACTCTCCCAAGCACAGAATTTAACCCCAAATTGTTACACTGTTCTGTGCCTGAGAAAAACTCATAGCACTGGATTCCTTTGTCCAGGTTCAAAAAATTCCAGAACACCTTATACCTAAGGACATTATAAACAGTAAAACAATGTCTTACCAGTTACAAGCTCTGTCTCTGTGAAGAAGAGGATGGCTTGTCTGAATGTCACCTCTGGGGTTGGGGCCATTACTATCTGTAGAAGACCACCGCTTTTGCTCAGCTTCTCCCTCCATTGTGTTAATCTCTCCAATGCATCTGCAAGAACTCTGAAGGCATTGATGCGCCGTAATGCACACACAAGGACTGGGTTTGACATTAGTGTATGAAGGCTGCTTTGCCAGGAAGTATCTCCGACTTCAAAAGGGGTTACTTCTTTGGCCTGACGTTGAGTGAGATGGGACAACCACTTGAGACCAAGGAGCTCAAATCCCAAACCAGGTTCTTCTGCAACTGAAGAGAAATCTGTATAGCATCTGTTTAGTTGATAGCACATGTTTCATAGAAGCTGTTTTTCTTTTGGAGACAAGTGTTCTAAATTCACATGGATTTTTTTTTGCTAGACAAGTTCCAAAGCTTTGCCCCCTGTTGCAAAATGTACTGTAATGCAGATATAGAAATGTACATGGAAAATCCACAAGATGCAAATGCTAGGAAATTACATTACAGCGAAACAAAAGATGGGCTGTCTGGGAAATCAACAGGGAGCCATGGAGCATAAGTGTCATGATTTGATTAGAGAACACAACTAATGGAGAAGAGTTTAAAGTAGAAAACACTGATAACAGTGTGGTTTGACACAATATAATCCATAATTATAGATCCTTTACCACCTCTCATGATGTTCCATTTTAAGCTATATTCACTATAGTAATAATCTACAATTTAACACCAACTTGTCTCTAAAGTAGCTTAAATGTTTTTGTGCTTGTAAAGTAGTCTTATGTCCCATGTAGCAAGATATTTAGGGGCGCAATCCATGAGTGCATGTTGCTGGAAGTTTCTGTCAGCTGGAATCTCTTCGCTTACATACTAAGCATGAGTAAGTGATGCAGAACTTACTTCATAATATTGTTTCAAGAGAGCACAATACACATCATATAAGACAGAGTGCCAGAATCCTGCCCTTTATGAGTACACTGTCTGTATTACTACACCTCGTTGCTGTCTGTATCATGAACTTATCTAAATCAATCATCCTGCTTAGCACTTGACACTCTTCATGCTTTTGTGAACACTTAATGTGGGGAGAACATCCTTATTCCTCCTGTGTGCATGAGAAAACACAGCGTGAAGTGGGGAAGTGTTTTGCTGCTGAGCACAAAGGATGTCAGTGGACAAAACAGAGTTTGTGACTCCTAAATTCCCACTGCTGTGCCCCAATTACACAGCTGCTCTGTCTCCTGGTACTCAGTGAGAGAGCCTGTGCTCTGGATTACATAAAAGGCTTCCTAAGCCTAAGCACAGCTTTCAATTAATTTGACACTCTCTGAAGAACATTATGCCCACTTGAGCTGTTTGCAATATGGAAAGTGGCTTTGCCCATGACTAACCAGCCATGATAAATTCTTCAGCTCTTTAGGCAGGTAAGCAAAGAAACCTGTCCTCCTTCCTTAGGCTCTTTCATCACGTTTCATTATATTCCTGCTATGATAAAAACAGGATAGACAGGATGAACTTTTCTGACCAACTTCTACAGCCCTCCCCATGAACTGGAAATCACCTGGGCTCTGAGATTGACTATTGGGCCCAGGAAGAAGGATCTGGTGAAGTAGCTCTCCAGCACTCTTCATAGCATCTGTTCCAACCACTGCCAGCATGACAACTTGCTCCATTTCAGGATCAGAAGCATAGGTTCGATTGCAGAAAAAATCCAGAGGAATGTAATGGGGCTCTGGCACTGCACTGAGGCTTCCTCCTGCTCACAGAGATCATCAGAACAAAATGAGTTACCCCACGAAAACAAATATCAAGACTTTTAGTGTGAAGTAACTGACTAATTCTCAACTGAGTAAAGGGCAGTGCCTCACTGTGATACCACTCCTCATGCTGCAGCTCAGTGCAGTCTGAAAAAGGATTATACATGAGCAGCAGCATCACAGCAAACCCTCACTGATTAGTCACACTCCTTAACTGGAAGGCCTTTTTGCCACATAAAGCAAATATATTCCATTGTAATTTTGATATCCTTATTCACACCATTAAGCAGAGTTGATAGATCTGTACCCGAATGATTGAAGGCATCAGTTTCAGATTGATAATTAATGACTGACTTCACATTAAATTGATACTTCATTTGTATTCTAGGACATTACATGGCATATAATGGAGGACTAAATTGGGGACTGGTACTGCACGCGGATGTCCACGTTCACATTAGGAACAGTGTAGCTTGCAGAATCCCCAGCCCATCAGAAACCTGTGTTTGATTCTATACTGTTTCACTGCGTGATTATTAAGGAATTGTATAGATTAACAGTTATTGGCTTAGTTATTCCTACATTTTAACATTCCATGATTCTAGAAAATGGTGAATGGCATGCATTTGATACTCATTTTTCCTTATGATTTGTGGGAATTTGGTTTTGGAAAGCAATATACTTCCATTAAAAATCCTGATATCCCAAGTTTAGATTAATGTACCTAGTTAAATAAAACTATATTAACCTACTGAATACATAACAAAACACTATCCTGTAGTTAGCGAAATAAACATCTGATTACCATGACCTCCAAGTGTCTAGAACTAGGAGGTTTAAGACTCTCCTACCCATCTGAGTCATACAGTTTTAACACAAAACACATTTACTTGCTTTTTTCAAGTCCTATCAGTTTCTCAGCTTTGAATGAATGAGTTACTGAAGTGAATTAAACTGCAGAAACTGAAATTAAGAACATCTAAGTGAAATGAAAAAGTGCTTTCCCTGCACCTCCAGAAGAAATACAGCTGCCAACAGTTATCACTGCAGCAAATTCTAGTTTAACACTCTAAACCACCAGTTAATCACAGTTCAGCAGTTTGACTTCACTTGAGACTATGGCAATAAATACAAATTGATTGGATATTAGCCTTTTAATTACGGCTTAAGGCTTAACTGGTTGTTATCATGTCACATTTGAATAATTTATTTTTCCACATGCTTTTTAATTTACTTTACAAAGGTATTTCCATTTCATTTTTCTATTGATTCTTCCATCATTACCCAGCAACAGAAGACATCTAATGACAGTTACTATGACTGACAGCAGAACACTAAATGAGTTATTATAGACAAGCACATTCCTAATGAATTCCTAATTCAGAAAAATCCCCTAATACGGTTGTCACACCTTGTAAAACCCAGAACAATGCATTTCCCATAGCTTTGACCTACCCAGTGCCTGCAGCAAGGTCTCGGTGTAAGGAGCCACATGAAACCACATGGATGGGTCACGTTGGGCAGTAGGAGCCTGGCTGCTCTTCACATGGCCTTGCTTTGCCAGTCCATCCATCAGTCCTACATACAGAACAGAAGAAAATGTGAGGAATGCAGAGTTCTGTGATGTAGTCTGACATGAAAACACTCTTCTTATTGATACAAAATTAAATCAGTATTTCACTGAGCTTATTTTCCGGATTTCAGTGACATTATCAGATGTTTGGATTCACCTGCTCACAGTTCCATTACAGAGATGTTAATGAGGGTCATGCTGAGCTTACTTAAGAGACATGAAATGCACCTTAATCATCCTCTCTCCCCCAGATCATGTTCACTTAAAGCAGGGCAGCAACTGTTGAAAACTGAGGCTTGGCCACAGCTTTCTCTGGAAGTATCTCTGCTCTGTGACCAGCACCCCAGTTGTTTCTATTACCTTCTAGCTCCTGCTGTGAATCAAAACACGGAACAAATGCATCAAAGATGCTACACTGCTCTTGACTTATAAGAAGTCTTTTAAATAAGGTGGTGCCACAAGGAAGAGAAGTCACAAACCTTGAACCCAGTGCTCAAGTGCAGGACCTTGCAGTGTCTTGCATCTCAAAGTGCAAGGCCAGTATCCTGCATCCCTCCCAGAACCACGTGGCCTGAGAGATGTTGCTAGGATGACACTAAGTGCTAGAAAACAGCAATCTCTCAGTTCCTGTTCTCCCTCTAAAAGGCCTGGCTATGCACAGGCAGTGCATTAAGGCACTGGCATACAGCTCACTTCCACAACTAGTTCAGCCTTCAGTAATAATATTTTGGACCACAGTTTTAAAGGCTTGTTATTTTTTAAATTACTTTGTATACATTTTATTGCTTTCTACCATACAAGTCTGTCAAAAATCTACTGTAGTGTAGTGTGAGGAATGGATTATTAGTGGTAGAGGCTGATCACAAACCTTGGATGTCAAATGTAGCTTTGACCATGAATTTGAGCCTGTACCATTGGCAATCACATACCTGCTCTTCAAAATTCAGGCGCCATGAGTAACCAAACCACAGCAGCAGCATTACCTGAAGTTTACTCAAACTCAATGTGTGGCAAAAGTAGAGCTTGGACAAAAATTTATGGTGTTTGATCCTCAAGACAGAGGTCCAATACCAAGGACACATACCTTTGCTCTATTTCAGGAATGATTTGCAATAATTCAGCAAGGATTTGAATTTTTCCTTCCTTTGACAACTGAAAAGCAGTCAAGACCTTGAAGGGGTAACTGGTCTTCAGGGGTACTGACTACAAATGCAAAACTTCTTAGTGTGGTATTTACCGTACTTAAATTCTAGCACTATTCCACACTTCCCAGAGGCCAAACCAAACCTTGTGTGGCAAGAATGTCAGCTTTCCATAAGAAATGGTTCTCTACAGTGAGGGACAACGTTTACCTTTCCAGAATATCTTTTGCTCCAGTGCCCACCTCTATATTTCTAGTGGAAATTTCCCTGTGCAAAACATGTAAACACTGTAAACATTATCTGTGGCACTCTGAGAACAGCAGCAGAAACTGTACTACTTGAATGAGCAACTTTCCTTGGGTATACAGGCAGCAGGTGACACGGCGCTGTAATTAGTCTGCTTTCAGAACATTGTGTGATAGCCTTAGGAGAAAAAAACAGGCCTTTTTGAACTGTCATTTTTACCCAAACTTCTAAATGTTCTTTTCCCTTGTGGATAGATTAAAGGAAGCAATTGAGCAGTGGCTGAATGCCTCCACCATGTGCTATTTGAAGTGGCATTAACAGAGGGGTCAGCAACAGTGACCCTCTGCTCTCAGCGGTGGTGCCTGAAGGGGACATGCATGAATGACCAATCCTGCTGCAGGCAAAATGCCCGCTGCCAGCGCAGGAAGAAGCAGGCAGGGCAGGGTTCTTTGTCCCCTACTGATCACCCCTGTTGCCTGTGATCTTCCCTGCTTGAGAACAATGACAGCCCAACCTTAAGAGCCTTTTCCTGAACCAGAGTATCAGAACAGTCTGACTCAAGTAAGATGATTTGTGGCAGCAATTTTTCTGGTTTTTGGTAGTCCTTACAGTTCAGTTCAGAGTTACAATTCAGATCCTTGGAAATGACAAATACGCAGAACCCAGGGCTGAGGCTGGCAGTATCAGATGCTATCCTTACATACCTATTTTATGCTACCCTACTCTCTGTGCAATAAGAATCCCCAAGAGGAGTTTATTGAGGTGATGAAGCCAGGCCCACTAAGGAGGTGTACAATAGGAAGCCGAGAGACAAAGCTCACCAATTCAAACAGAGGAGGTTTCAAGTCAATATAAAGGAAAAACATTCAATAAGGATGGTTGAGCATTGGAACAAAGGCCCAGAGAGGTGGGGAATCTCTGTCCTTGCAGAATTTCAAGACCTGACTGAAAAAAACCCTGAGCATCCTGATCCAAATTTATTGCTGATGCTGGATTGAGCAGGACACTGGATAAGAGAACTTCTAAGAACTTCTAAGGTCTCTTCCAATACGAATTACTTTGTGTTCAAGAAGACTCCAGTGCTAAAGGTCAAACACTTGGCATAGATCAATCTGCTGTGTCGGATATGTAGCAGTGACTGAGTTACACCTTGGTCTGGAGATACATACAGCAAACTGCTATTCTCAATAAATATTCCCTGCAATGCAACAGTTGTGGTTAGTCTGCTAATGTTTAGCTCACATGCACTGAAATGCAACCCTCATTTTCCCAGGTTCTTGAGCAGTGGAGGCATTACCTTTCACTAGTGCAGGAATGTGATGACAAGCATTCTCCTTTCTCAGCAGCAAAACAAGACAGTGCATGTGTGGTTCAGCAGAGAGCTCTCCTCTTGCAGAACTGTCAGGAGAACTTGAAATCTTGCTAGGGCAAAATACAGCAACCTGAAATAATGAGGGCCACATTAAACTACTAATTCCAGGTATAATCATTATAGGGCTCAAGCAAAAAGTTACAACAAAATATACCAGCTGAGCCATAGTAACTTCCAATAACCATGCGTTCATGTGTCATCCATTCAGGAGACAAAGAAACTTAATATAAACCTCAGGGAAGAGGCTTAACATAAAAATGTTCTGCCCTGAAATTGGGCTGGACTAAAACCACAACACCTACAACTCAGCTGACATGTGGTGCCATCCTGTCACTCATGCAAAAATGATCTTAAATCTCAAGCAAAAAAATGATTTTTCAGAAACATTTAGCTCCAGACAGCACACTGAAGCAATAGTTTCTGTTGCTATTCTCTTAAATGGCTATTTAGGAGCATACTTAAAATGTTTGGCTATTTCTGCTGTAGTATTCCATAGATAAGTCATGTTTATTCCACAAAATATTATGGGCACGGAAAGCATTATTCCTCAGGCTTGATCGCAGAACAACTAGAGGAGAGAACGGTTGTACACCATTTAGTTTGCAAAATGATGCATCTCCTGATTGACATGGCAAATGACTCTAAGCTTGGTAATTTAGATTAAGGGGTCCACTCCTTGGTAAGAGAAAGCGTCACAGGATTCCTGGGTGATTTATCATGTTAAGAAGTGCAGATCTGGACTTCTTGCATATGTTAAGCTTGACTGAAATCTCGTATCTATGATTATTGCTGTTTCCTTTGGCTGACTTGTCAAAATGCCAACTGCACTCTAACTCAAATCTACCATCATGTTAGAGCTTCAGAGAAAAAGAAGAAAAGTCATTATTTTTGACAATAAGAAAGCTCTTTTTGCAATCCATCTGGAATGCATTAAACCAGGAGACTTCATGCTGAAAGGCCGTAAGCAGTCCCACAGGGACTGTGAAGAACACAATCAAACATGAATCTATCAGACAAAGACTACTCTCCTGAATACACACCTTTGCAGATCTGAAATTGTTGTTTTGGTTTATGGGGCTACTGACTGCTCTTGCTTATTTTGAGGTCAGTGGTAAAATTCATGTTTGCTACTTGGAGTAGGAGGAGGAGGCCCAATTATGAATTTACACTTCTGTTCTTAGTGAGAGGCTGAGGCCTGGTGGGATTTTCCTACTAAGAAAAATGACACAAATTACACAGCTGAGCTGTGCGTTCATTCCAGTACCTGACTTCGTGTCATGCTCAGCACAGCAGCTTGCTCAAGTGAAAGCTGCAGCTGTCTGACTCCTTGCAGGACAAACCCCCGACGAGTACAGACTGAAATCACGTTACCATATGCACAAGGAGATACCACAGGTGACACCATCAAAATGACATACTCTAGATCAAAAATAGGGTAAGAAAAGCAGCATATTATTTTTACAGAAACTATGGTATCACTGCAAGACAACTCTGACAGTGGCTAGTTCCAACTTGATACACATCCCAAATGGTGACACTGTATTTTCTAGTTTATTTGCTCTATCCAGCTCATAATGACTGCTGTCAGATGCCAACCTAGAATGGCAAAGCTTATGGCGTCATCAGTAATATCTTTATGAATCACCTACCCTAGACAGTCCATCTCATCAGGTCCATCTAGCTGTCTAATAGCTACTCACGTACGTTTGAGGTATCTGGGTTCTCAGTTCACATCAGTCCTTGCCAGGCTGTTTGGGCTGTTACCTTTCTGTTTCCTCTTGTTCCTTCTTTAGTCTTGTCTTTAACCTTTCCCCACAGCTTGCTTTGCAGCACAAGCTCCTGATTCTTTGGACCAGTCTGTGATCATAACCTCACCTCACTCTTTGGTTTGGTACCTCCTGTGGCTCCTGTCCTTGGTTATTATGATAATGGTACCAGCCTTCTCTCTCCTACCCAATTCTCATCTACTAGGTCTGGCTGCTCATTCTCTCCTTGTATCCCTCATCCCAGTAAATAAGGCTGTAGAGCAACTGGAGTTTACATTAGGTTAGAACCTTGGGTTTTTTAGGCTCCTGTTTTCCAAGTTGAATCCCAAACTCACTGCCTTTGGTGACAACAGATGCTATGAGCCAGCTTAGGGGAAAGAGGCTACAAGACCTCCTGAGCAGTGTCTAAGCCCCATTTAGGTACTACAGGACAAGCTCAAGACTTTTCCTTGAAGCCTCTGATCTGAGGTGTTCGCTTTGTTCTAATCTTATCATGAGTCTCTGCTTTTAGCACCACCTTCGTTACTACACTGCCCTAGTCCTAATATAGCTTTTTATTCTGTACACAATGTACATTCAGATCTCCACAGCCTGCCAAGAGTGAGCTCTGAAGACAAATCCTCAGTATCACTTCTACATGGGTTTCCTCTACACTGTCCCATTATTTCCTTTAGCTCTAATCAAATGATATAATGAGGTTGGAGTATTTTAGTCTCTGTGTCCCAATTACACTTGTGATTTGGGGCCAGGACTATCAGCAGTGAATGTTTCTTTTGGTTCTAGAATTTATACAGGGATATCCGTACCCCCAGGAATCTGACCTGGTAGTTCAAAGCCATGGCAACAAAGCAAGGGAAAACTTATGTTTATTACCAAGGACAGGACAGGCAGGGTACTTCTTTGCCTAAAATGTCTATTTAGGTTTATGGCTTTAATTCTGCTGGCTTTGAGCCAGACTGACATTAGTGTCACATTAATTATATGTGAACTGACAAAATTCAGAGTTGCAAGTGGTAAGATTTCGTTTCCTCTGTAGTTGATAACACTTTAAAACCCAAGCATCTTTTACATAATACACATATTCCAAATCAATTTCAAACAGCCTGGTCTAGTGGAAGGTGTCCCTGCCTGTGGTAGGGGGTTGGAACTAGATGAGCTTTCAGGTCCCTTTCAACCCAAACCAGTCTGGGATTCTGTGAACAAGAACACCTGCTAGGGTTGGTAAAAGTTTGATTACTTAGGAGGGGCAAACATACTTGGTGGGAGCTGCAGTATATTTGTTCTGAGTGTTCTGCATGGGTTTATCTTCCTGCCTCAAAGAGGAGCTGCTGGAAACCTGAGGGAAGGAGTCAGTGAGTTTCCTTTCCTTTAAACACCCCAGGGTGTCTGCTCCCAGGCCACATTTTCAGCTTTTCTTCCAAGAGTCACGATAGAGTTATCTATCTGAGGAGCAAAGCTTGAAAGTGACTTCCGGAGCCCAAATACAGATGGAACGTGGTGTGGTGTAACTCAGCAGCCCACATCAAATGTGAATCATTAATGGCCATAAAAGGAAGGGGAGGCAGAGAATGTGACTCATTCCATCAGCAGCAACCAGCTGCCATCGATACCAATCCCAAATAACACAAAGCCAATGGCTGTCTGCCAGGCTACCTGACTTATACACCATTATAAGGAAGAGATGAGGGGGATTTGGGCAGGGCCAAGTGATAGCCAGATAATATTAGCCCTATGAAGTGCTTTCCTTTGTGATTGTGTGGTCAGTCTTGCCCTAAATAAAGTCTTAACCATTTCATCCCCACAACAACTCTTCAACCAGTAGAGGGAGGTGATCTCTAATCAGATAAACACGCAGTTTAAGGACACTGATAGGTCTTTCACATGACTGTTTCTTTGCAGATCAGGTCCCTGTGTGCAGAGATTTCCCGTGGGGTGTTGTCTTGTTTTTTCTTTTTTTACCCTTCAGTGAAAGCTAAGCAGCCTACAGAACTCCAGCAGCTCCTCCCACAAGGAGAATGAGGTGATAATGCTCCTCTGTCGCTTCATTTTAGGCAGCAGTGTTTCACTAGAAATTCATTCCTGCCTCTAGAACTGGCCACGTTACAGCACTGAGCAATCCAGTAAGGCAGAATGTCCTGCCTGACACAGGCGCACTGCAGTAAGGGAATATTGTCAGTGAAGGAGAACCATAACACCCCACAATTCATTCCCTAACACTGACCTTTGGTACTTGAGACAAGCATTGCTAGGGGTTGAGACAGCACCATGCCCTGGAGATCAACCTGTTCTTCATCTGCTTCTGCCCTAGTTGATAAAGGGCTACGTGAGCTAAAGAAAAGCAATAAATATTAAAAGCTGTTACACCAGGTTTTGACTCAAACCTACTTTCTGCAACAAACCCAGGGCCACAGAAGCTTCTTTGGTAAAACTACTTTACTGGAAAAGCCATTTCAATCCCTTGACCATAACATGAGCTGCCTCAAGGTCTCTCTGACTAAACATCTTTTTCTATTACTCCCCACAAGGCTCTCTGTGTTCAATTAAAGACAGCTAATGCAGAGAAGCCAGCTTGGCAAAAAAATCTGGGAATTGAGCAATATGTCAGGCTGCATCACCAGAACTTTTCCTACCAACAGATACATCATAGTTGCTACTCACTTTTGGTTCTTTAGCCCAAGTTCAGCCAGTTCTAAAGGTTGCTGTTGGACAACACGCACAACCAAGTCTGGCAGAGATGCTTGTGCCAGTGAAACCTCCACAACATCCCTGCATACCCAAAAGCACAAATCACAGCACAGTGAACATAAGGTGTGGTTCTGAGAGCCAGGAACTGACAACAACTCAGACGGCAGCGTGTGAAACTGTTTGGCTGGGTCTGGGAAGCACAGGCTGCTCAGGCAAAGCTGCCTACCTCATCCTTTGACACCACTGAGGTGGCTGGAATACATCCTGCTTTTTCAGTCCAGGAGACCATGGCATTTGCAAGTATAATCTGAAAACTGCAATCTGAGTTTCAGTTTGTACCTTGTCTCCCAATGGACCAAATCACCAGGATTAGGAGAAAGACAAGTGCATTATTTAGAATGTAGTGGTGCCCTGGACTGGCTAAGTTATACCAGATGAGCAGAATTCATCATCTTTGTAAGAGGAAAAAAGCACCCCTGAGGAAAACGAACAAATAAATAAAGAAAATGAAACTTTGCCAATTTTTTTTTTTCAAATCTTTAAAGTAAAAATGAAGAGAATTCATGGCCCAGCAGAACTGAACTCTGACACACAATCCCTCCATGAGCATCAAGTTAATTCTACCTGGATGCACTTTGCCACTCTGCAGAGAGCATCAATGGGCTGTGGATTCCCTCACCTCTAGCTTGTTGCCACTGACCCAGTGTGCCACATGGCACCCAGTATCCAAAGGGATCTTTCCCCATCACCAGGCACAGCTGGAGGAGGTTTAAAATCAGTCTGATCAGCTGGATATGGGACAGCAGGCCCAAAAGCACATGCTGCAAGGGTATTAATTACATGCCTAGCTACCAGGGAACAAGTAGTGGGGAGCAACTGCAAGAGCCTCGCATCTGACACCTTGACACATGTATTAGATACTGCAGAGGAGACTGTCCTGTGAGAGAAGGACGTCTGCACAGGGTAGTAACTGCTTTGGAACTATAAAAGCAGGAAGACTGCTCCCAGCCTGCACTCCTGTTCACTGAGACCTTTAGCAGAAGGCTGATAAAGACAGAGCATGACTAGCTGGGTGCCTGCCTGGCCTGCATGTCACACTGCCTATGGAAACCACCATGGTTCAAAACCGTGAAGGGCCATCACCTTGCTCCGTTGCCCTGGGAATCTGGGTGCAGGACACCAGCATGCAGTGCTGATGCAGCAGCCCTCCCTCCAAACCAGAGGCAGAGCTCCCTTTGTGCATGGCTGTCCAGGAGAGGAAGGTGGACGAGAGTCTCCTCTGGGCTTCTGCAGTAGATGGCACTGATGGAGCTGCAGTCCATCACACTGGCCAGCCATAGGGCCTGCAAAATGCTGCATGCTTCAGGCCCTCTCACACCCAATGCCACCACTGGTGGAACCTTGCTTGTCTTTGAAGTACAAGAAGAAGGCAGCTTTCCTGTGAAAGACAGACATATATGTGACTACAAGATGGAACAACCCATCCCGAGGCTGTTCATTCCACTCAATTGCTCTTTTCAGATCTGTCTTAACTGGACTTCAACCTACTAGTTACCTGTCCTGTGGGTGACATGCTGGCAACCAGTTGGATGTTTTTACACAGCAGTAAATCTGAGATTATTCAAGGTAGTCCGTTAAAGAAAGAAGAGCTGATTGCCTCAGATTTGCCATGGCAAGAAATGTGCAGGTTATTTATTATGGAGCAGCTGATACCCTAGAAGTCAGCACTAACTTCTTGTACAGGAGGCTGTTCATTCCAGGAGGAATGCTGGGGGATTGAAGGGAAGAGAGAACAAGAACACAAGCCTCCAAAGAGAGATGTTTTCTGTGATGTTCATCAGATAAGAGAAAACTGGGAAGGGGATCACAAACTGGAAATCTGCAGACTTCTTTTCTAGATTATTTCCTTCTGCCTCCAATACAGATTTTTTACTATGATGTCAGATGACATATCCAGGCAAATATTTGATGGGGCTCCTTTATTCCCCTGCCAGGACTTGTGCTGAGGCTTCCTTTTTTTCCTGCAACAACTCTTCCTTATGTCTTAGGCAAGCCTTTCTCTATGTCTACTGTCAGCATAGTTGGGGCCCACTAAGTAACCCCAGAAACAGAGCAAATATGGCTCCTCTTCAGTTCTTACTGCAGATGTCAGAAAAAGATGCCAGGTGTGTCTTTCTTCCCTGAGGATTAAAAACATTTTCAATTACCTCATTTGTTGCATAAGAATCAGAAGCCAGAACATAAGTCTCCAGAGTAGGTAGATAACAGAGAAACTGGCTGCATATATTTAAAAGAGTAATTTTAAAGTTTTCAAGCTAAGGATACAGCTGTAATCTACAAACTCACATAAGCAGTTCTCAGCTCAAATGAATTGTCTCTTCATACAAAATGTTCCTAAATAATGGTGCATGGTACAGAGCATTGAAGCAGATCTGCTGCCTGTCACCTCCTAATGACTACTGATTTTATGGTTTTCTTATTCATTTCTGGAGTCCTTAATTTCTCCAGCTATCAGTATGAATGTATTACACAGCACTGAGCCAACCCCAACCGCAAGCCCATTTCTAAGGCAGTCTGCTCCTGGTGTTTTCAAATATAAAAAGGGAGTAGGGAGACAGGAGAGTTTTTCTCTGATTAAGCTGGTCTTCACTCACTTTCTGCCTGAGGAAAATGAAGTCCATTTCTCTCAGCCTGCCTATGCCTTTCCCCAAGAGAAATAGTTCGCCTGTATTTGTGATGGTGTCACATACAAACCTGCCAGAAGAACTTGGCTTAAAAGGAAGTACAAGCCATGCTAGAACACAGGGGCAATCTCTATACTTAGCATCTAATGTAACGTGTGTTGCTCTATAGTTATACTGCATTAGCAACTAATAATATTCTGGACATGCTTTAAGAAAGACATCATTAACTCTGTTTCAGAAATGGAAAAACAATAAAGACCTGAGTGGTGCATGGCAGTATGTGAAAACACTGGAGTCTAATGCTAAAGACTCAGTGATTTGAGTTCAGAGACCAATATAATTTCTGTTTACCTTATCTTGCTGGTCTTCCATCTCAGACCAGCTTCTCTTTGCAAATATGATATTTTGGTGATGGCTTGTCAGCCAATGCAATTACATGACAGCTAGATCAGTACTTTTGCCATGCTTCTTAATTCCCATGGGCAACAGGATGGGGGAAATTGTGGAAGGGAAGGCTGGATCTTCTGCAGCTAGAACAGTCAGGAAAGTCACTGGGAACTAATTTAGCATATTTAACTCACACAAGTAACTCTGGAGCTCAGGGCACTGCAATCTGGGAAAGATCACTGCAAGGGAACACAACCGAAGTTGTTTGAGACACAAAAACGTATCAAGAGTTAAAAATTCAACTCCTGGATATTCAATACTGGGAATAGAAGGAAAGAATGAGCCCAGAATCTTCTATCATTTCTTTTCGGAAAGAGATGGGAACTGCTAAAGCAACACTCTTGTAAATCTGATACCCCCTCCCTCATGTTCACAGCATCACATTCATACATTCACAGATCTTTGCCTCCACCTCAGTATCAGCACATGATGGGACTTCTGAAGGAAAACCAGACCTCACCTGAGCAGGAGAGCAGCACATCCTGCTGAGGATAGAGCAGGTGGACTCCACAGATATTCAGACCTGCACTGAGTACCAGCTGCAACATGTGATGGGTAGCCAGGGGACTTTGGAAGAGCCTTTCAAATAGCGGCACCATGGCAACCTGAACAGCAAGAGCACATTGGAGAAGTGAATCAAATGCTTCCAAGCCCTCAACAACCACACAGCTGTATCTCTTCTGCTCACC
The DNA here is from genome assembly GCA_028858755.1 of Ara ararauna. Taxonomy (NCBI): domain Eukaryota; kingdom Metazoa; phylum Chordata; class Aves; order Psittaciformes; family Psittacidae; genus Ara; species Ara ararauna. The sequence goes on along the minus strand of CM054380.1, from coordinate 18,678,127 downwards.
TTTAGTTCCCACATTGTAAGAGCTACAAAGAGGCTTTCTTTTATGTTCACACGCAATTCAGCTTCAGATTGAATTACAGATAGTTATGATACTTATGATTGACTATTTCTGCTGATATGATTGTGCCTTTTGTCACATAAACCTACCAGTAAAAAACCTGCAAGTTCTCTACGGCAGAGCCTGAAGTGCAGCCCTGCTGCTGTCAAACTTCACGTAATACAGAAAGATGGTTAAATAATAATAGACCAAATGGTTGTTTCTTTATACCTACATAAAAATGTCAAAACCAACATTGAAAAATACAAAATTAAAAGGCAGACACATCACTGGTTCCATACCACATTCACATTTTGAAATCTTCTTTACCAGACCAATGCAATTCAGCCCATCCTGGTCTGTAGGAAAACATACACCAAAACAGACTGAATGCCTATATCCAAAACGAAGCAAATTACTCCATCAGAAGAAATATTCTTTCAAGAAGCAAGCTCCTTATGACAGGAAGTTGTGTGGTGCTACGGGTAATAAATTGTCCAGCTGTAGATCAGACAAGTGTGATTGTAATGGCCTCAAACATGTGAATGGTCCTCCTGGATAGAAGACAACTCAACGCTCTTCCCAGCAGCAAGCTTTATGGCTGCAGTGAATGCCAAATGAATTCATCACTATTGGACACTTTAAATGAAATGCTACTCCCCCATAAACACGTTATAAGGCTTACACAATCATGATAAATGGAGATATAAATTTACTCAAATCATAAAAAGGTGGTCTAATTAGGAATAAAAGCTCTATTTCTTTATGTTTGTCTAGCTCAAGCTCTCCTGCTATTAACCCAATATTCAGCAGCCAGCAAGGAAAAATTCTTCTGTGGCTGCTCTGAGTCCCTGGGGCTCGGCTGCCTGGGCTCAGGGCCAGCTCTGCTAATGCAGCTCTCCAGCACTGCACAGCCTCAGCACCAGCCCGGCTGCCCCTGCTTTGGTGCCAGGCACTTGCCTGTGGCCTCTGCTGAGCTTTGCTGCAGGTGTACCTTGGCCCACTCTCATAGGATCACAGGCTGGTTTGGGTTGGAAGGAACCTTAAAGCTCATCCAGTTCCAACGCCCTGCCACAGGCAGGGACACCTTCCACTAGACCAGGTTGCTCCAAGCCCCATCCAGCCTGGCCTTGAACACTGCAGGGATGGGGCAGCCACAGCTTCTCTGGGCAACCTGTGCCAGCACTCAGCACCCTCACAGGGAAGAACTTCTGCCTAAGAGCTCATCTCAGTCTCCTCTCTGTCAGGTTAAAGCCATTTCCCTTTGTCCTGTCCCTATAGGCCCTTGTCCAAAGCCCCTCTCCAGCTTTCTTGTAGCCCCTTTAGGCACTGGGAGCTGCTCTAAGGTCTCCCCTTAAGGAGCCTTCTCTTCTCCAGGCTGAATCGGCCCAGCTCTCTCAGCCTGTCTCCAGAGCATTGCTGCTCCAGCCCTCGCAGCATCTCCATGGCCTCCTCTGGTCTAGCTCCATCAGCTCCACATCCTTGTTATGTCACAGGTCACTAATTCTGGCTGTTACCCTAACCCACAGGCTTTCTGGTTTGACCTTGTCACTGTGGACTCTTTGGCTGAGCCTGGTTACTGATGCTGGACCTGCTCTGCTTTTCTTGCTTAGACACTATGCGACTACACCCTCTCTGCTCCCAGCTAGCCTTCCCTTACAGAGCACCCTGCCCTTGCTGCGAGAGGCCTGTAGAGACCCACTCCAGCACCCCAGGGGCACATTGAGGAACTGTAAAAAAGATATTTCTCAACTGTGCCAAGCATAAGGTATCTTCAGCTCCTAATTGTGGACCTCAGGCACCTTCCAGGAGCAAGCCTGGTACATCTCAGCAATAGCTCAGGCTTGAACTACTAAGTTTTGAGAGGGAACTTTGTGTATCTGCATCTCCCTGAATCAACACTAACAGGAAACTGAACTCTGTCAGATCAAACATGCTGTTTGGTGTTGCACAAGAGCTAAGAAAGGAAAGTTACTACAGTTAACAAGTTATTGTGGTTGGAGGTCCAGTGCATTTTGGTATGTACTCCTAAATATAACCTAAGTTACCCTATCCTTCTCTTCCCCTGTGGTAAACCAAGTAGAATAACATCCTACTGGTTCATACAACACACACGGTTACTGTAGGTCAGGTGGTACCAGAAGCTTCAGAATTAGTTTTTTTGAACATTTCTGAGCACAAGTTTTAGATAAGTTGTATTATATATTGGCTTACAGTCAAGTGGGTTTAGGCTATCAAAATTCTGTCTCCTGTTACTGATTTGCACCCTAGTTGGTAACAATTTCTTCAACCTCCTCATTTCATAGTTTAATCTTCTGTGGCTCAGAGCAACCAGCACATCAATACTGATGACACAAAATACTCATCTGATATATTTAGGTCTGAGTGAGAAATACTTCAAGATCAGTATTTGTACCAAACCTCAAGATTAAAATATTCCAGGCCACTTAATCATCTCTCATCTTCCCACATCATCCCATAAGTCAGAAAGGAGTGGTTTGGGATGGTTTTTCTTTTACCTTGGTGTCTGCATCTCTGCAAGTCTCGATGTTGCTGCTATTAGGGAAGTATTTGTCATCAGTTTCAACTGTCTGCCAGTAAAATCCATTTGGCACTGCAAACACCTTCTCCACTGCCTGAAACGCACAAAGAACATCCCTTACCTGTATGTTGTCTTGATCTCTCAAAATAGGGCTAGTAGAAAAGGTAGTATTTTATGGCTAGAAAGGACATTAATGGATTAAGCTCATAAGTCCATCATTGTTAATCTATCATTTGCTTTCTTACAACCATACCATTAGCTCCAATTAAGTGATATACCAAAAATGTGAATCTGGAACTATTTCTGGAGACCCTGCACATTCCCATGGTCCAGCCCAGTGACCCACCAATGTGCAGAGCACCCACTGACATGAGCAGGAGTCACAAGCAAAAGGCACTGCAGGATCAGGCTGAGCAGACCTTGATTCTCCAAGATTGCACTGAGCATCCAGTGGAAAAGGGCTTTGTTAAAGGAATGCTCTAATTAGCTAATGAAATGGAAGGAAAAGAATTCGCCTGCAACCAAAATAGGACATTTCTCTTGTGCTCATGTCACCACAAGTGACACATATCTGTAAGTCTTATTTTGCCACATACTCATGGATAGGCAAAAAGACTCCTGCATTTAGGTCACAGTTTTACAGAAGTGTAGTGTTTCCCAGTTTCAGCACCTTATTTTGTTTCTCATCCATTTTCCGTGCAGCCAAGCAAGCAACTTGTACAAGTGCCAGTTTAAGGATGTGTCACTCATGAGAACTGGCTGTGACTGCATGCTCAGTAAGCATGGGCACAGTCCGAGAACAAACGTGGTTTTGGGAAGTCACGTTCCTCAAGTTCTGGTATGGGAAGAAGTGATGCTCACAGCCATGCCAATATTGAACATTCCAGAAGTACAGATGCATTTAGCTAGAGTTCACAGTGAGCAGGATTCATTCCAAGACTGGAATAAATTTAAAAAGTTCCCTTTGGAGATATAAGTTCAAGTGGTGCATCTCAGAGTAGCTTCACTATTTTAAAGACTCTACTTTGATTCCCAGCAGTCATTAATCTGCCCTCATCTCATGGGGACAGACCTTTCCAAAAAGGAAAAAAAAGAACTCCATTTCAACATGGCCTCATCAGGACTTGTATTACGGATAGCAACTGGACTAACTGCCTGATGAAGAGTCCATTCTGGATTACGAGGGTTATAATGCTGTTCAGTTGCATAATCATGCAAAATATTTCATTCTTCCACTGCTCAGCAAATGATAGGCACTTCATAACATCCTACAAATGTTTAAAAACAACATCCAGAAAATGAAATTAATTTTAATAATATTAAACCCTCTCTGACATCTGCCTTTCTGCTTCAGTAACTTTTTGTGTTTCCTCCTTCCTCTATTTCCTGTGCTTCACCAGATGTTTGTCTAAAAGCAGAACAGGGGATCTTGCTTTTCACCCAGTTTCAGTCAACATGACTACACCAAACCAAGAGCTTTGACATCTCGCAGGGGATTTGTCCATTTTGTCCTGTGATTAATTCACCAGCCTCCACTCTGATATTACACTTGGAAAATATCATCAGAGGAAAAATAAGAAATCACTGATTTAAAGAATCAGATCTTCACTGTCGCCAATGTTTGCTGCCAGCTCCTGCATGCAACACTGGCAAAACACAGTGAGCACAGACAAGCCCTACAAGATAGGAATGCAGCAAGACCCAAGTGCCCTGTTGATTTAAGCTGTTTCTTCACCAAACCTCCTGTCTCTGAGCTTTTTCGAAGAAAGAAAAGGGAAGGGACATACATAGTCAAACAGACTCCAGCCTACATTTTCATGGAAACCTTCATTATAATGCTCCAGCTCCAACTAGGACACAGAGGATGCATGCTGGGAAATCCAAGGTAAAAAGCTGACCCTCAGGAAGAGCCACGGTACAGGCTGTGGATCAGTGGTTATCCCAGGTATGCTGCCACGTGGTCAGCCTCTCTTTCTGCTGGAGCAAGGATCTGGCCACTGCTAGGAATCAAGGTCTGTGATCTGTCAGACTCTGTTTTCCAGCAACCAACCTGGATGTGACTTCAAGAAGTAACAGGAAAAGAAGCTTGGAAAGTCTTATTTCTCCTAGAAAATGCTTTTTGTCACAAGTACAAAAGCAGTCATAGAGGGCTGCAGTATGACAGCCTCTGCTCTGTGCACTCCAGCTAAAACGTGCCAGTGGAGAACTCCCCCCACACTGCCTTCCTACACAGTGCACAGGGAAAAGTGGAAGAAAGCGACTTTGCCCATTCATGTAGGAGGGAATTGCATCAAGTCAGTTGCTGTAATATTGAGATGAGCCCTATTTGACATCTAATGCAGAGCGACCCTCCACAGGCAGCTGTGCGACCCCCTTATTTTGAAATAATTTGGGTGATTTTGACACTATCTTTACAATACTTTGGTGCTACATTTACTGTTTCACAATGACAGTGCATAGGTGTGAGAATTATATTGGTTTCACCTCAGGACTGGTTCCACTCTTATGTCTCCAACAACAGTAGCTGTAAAGCTTTTCTGCAAACATAGCAGTTCAGGAAGCCTCTCCCAGGCTGGCTGATACATCATCTCTGAATGCTGACCTGTCTCTCAGAGACTCCCTCCTCACGTGCTGCACAGAGTAACTTAGAGGCAGTCCAGCCTTTGATACCTACCTGAAAGGAAGACTCCGCAAATTTGCAGCACTAAACCGCCTGTCTGATGTCAAGGGCATTAAATCAAGGAGGAAAGGCCCCCTATAGGCAACCAGCCGTAGTCACAGGAGCCCCAGGGGGCTTTGATTTATGCAGTGACAGGCTTTAAACCCAGAATCATTTAACCACAGCTATTTCCATTACTATCTCCCTCACCTCCACTGTCAGAAAGGAGGGCTTCTTACAGTACCAACATCATCCTTTCCATCCACATTGCCATGACCAGAAGGAGCAAGAAGGGAGTGCATACCCGTAACCTCCCCTTTGTAGTTACTCTTTTTTGTCAGCTATCCTCTTCATACTTGTTTAAGAGACAAATCCTGATTTCTACTACCTTAAGACACAGGAAAAGACAAGTTTGTGCCATAGCCAGGATTAAATGTGCACCATGCTTTCAAAAAGAAACCCAGAGCTTTGTTTCAGATAATATTACTGAGATGAAGCCAGACAGTTATGGGAAAGAAACTCAAAGCAGAACAAAAATGTGCCGTAAAATACTGAGCAGAAACAAGAATAAGCACATTTTAGAGAAGACTGGAGCTGTGTGCAGCAAATCCATGAATATTTAACAGCTATACAGCACACAACCCAGTCCATGATCTCTTCTTCTTGCTTAGAGTGTATTCCCTTCTCATTTCCATCAACAAAGAAATTGCTTTTGCTGTCAGATGATCTAAGAGAGTCTTTTAAGTTGCAGTGAGTCTTCTAGATGGCTTCCCAGCCACAGCAGGAAAATAGGAAATGCAGGAAGGATTTCTGTGTACTTCACAACCTCATGTCCTCACATGAAAAATACTTCCCAGGGCTTGGCCATTATCACTATGGGACCAAACTCAAATCCCTTGGAGAAAGATGCTGCATCCTTCACTATCTCCAGGGACAGGTTGTACATTCTGCATCTATATATCTTCTCTCTTTCAGCTCCACTGACCACATGAGATGCAGCAGAGGAAGCACTACTGTCACTCTAGCAAAGGCCTTGATGCTAACGCACAGGCAAGGCTCATGTCTGATGTGATTCACTGATATTGACTTGCTGAGTGTGCCCTCAGCAAGCTTGCCAATGACACCAAGCTGTGTGGTTCGGTTGATACGTTGGAGGGAAGGAATGCCATCCAGAGGGACCCTGACATGCTTGTATGGTGGGCAGATGCCAACCTGATGAAGTTTAACCATGCCAAGTGCAAGGTCCTACACCTGGGTCGGAGCAATCCCAGGCACAGCTACAGGTTGGGCAGAGAAGAGATTCAGAGCAGCCCTGCAGAGAAGGACTTGGGGGTGTTGGTTGATGAGAAAGTGAACATGAGCCGGCAGTGTGCGCTCGCAGCCCAGAAAGCCAACCGTATCCTGGGCTGCATCAAAAGGAGTGTGACCAGCAGGTCGAGGGAGGTGATCTTGCCCCTCTACTCTGCTCTTGTGAGACCTCCCTTGGAGTATTGTGTGCAGTTCTGGTGTTCTCAACATAAAAAGGACATGGAACTGTTGGAACAAGTCCAGAGGAGGGCCACGAGGATGATCAGGGGACTGGAGCACTTCCCCTATGAAGATAGGCTGAGGAAGTTGGGGCTGTTCAGCCTGGAGAAGAGAAGGCTGCGTGGAGACCTCATAGCAGCTTTCCAGTATCTCAAGGAGGGCCTATAGGGATGTTGGGGAGGGACTCTTCATTAGGGACTGTAGTGAGAGGACAAGGGGTAATGGGTTCAAACTTGAACAGGGGAAGTTTATATTGGACATGAGGAAGAAATTCTTTACTGTAAGGGTGGTGAGGCACTGGAATGGGCTGCCCAGGGAAGCTGTGAATGCTCCATCGCTGGCGGTGTTCAAGGCCAGGTTGGACAGAGCCTTGGGTGGCATGGTTTAGTGGGAGGTGTCCCTGCCCATGGCAAGGGGGTTGGAACTAGATGATCTTAAGGTCCTTTCCAACCCTAACTATTCTATGATTCTATGACATGTACCCCTGAGTTAGGCAGCATTATTCTCAAACTGTCAGTTGCCTGCTGTCATGAATCCCAGTTCATTAGCATTGTATTCACAGAATCCCAGACTGGTTTGGGTTGGAAGGGACCTTAAAGCTCATCCAATTCCAACCTGTGCCATGGGCAGGAACACCTTCCACTTGACCAGGTTGCTCCATGTAGAGAGCTATTTGGCTGAGAATGGCCACGTGAGCAATCCAGACAGTTACTTGACATTAGCAAAGCAGTGAACCAAAGGCTTTGAGGCCTTGCCTGAAGGTTACTAGAGTGCATGTACATGCAGAAGTTTGAGGAGGCTGGCATGGAGGGCTGCCGGGCAGGGTGTGCAGGGAGAAACTGATAACCGTGACCTTGGAACATATGCTGTTACAGTTAACCAATCATTAAGCTGTTGCTCACGCTTGGCTAAGGGATGTTAACCAATCAGTTGTCACCGAATGTTCTAGCATCTTGAAACTTTCTATAAAAGGCGACACTTTGGTTACAATAAATTGTCAGCACCTGATTATATTAATCTGCATGTGTTGTCCATGATCTCCCGCAACTGGCGCCCGAACAGGGACCCTCTTGTCGCGGCTTCCAGGAGCGATAAAGATGGCTGGTATAGGAGGGTGGCGGGAAAGCCGACCGAAGATCCTTGCTGCCCCGGCAAGAAGAAGTTAAGAAAGAACATCCACGGAATGGAATCTCACCCTGATCAGGTGAGCGGTCGGGGAGGAGATGGGGTCTACACTCTCAAAGGAAGAAGAGGCAGTAGTTAAGCTCCTTCAACATATACTCTCTAAGAGAGGTATTCGTTGTGATGCTGATGTGTTTAAAACAGCTATTGCTGTGGGCTAAAGATAGAAACGTACTACCCAGCATCAGCACTACTTCTGCAGTAAAAACATGGGATACTATGGCACAAGCTACGTGGGAAGACATTAACAAAGGTTCCAAAGAAGTAAAACGCTTAGCAACTCTGTGGTGACTTATTCGCGAAACCTTAGCAGAGATGAAAGGTGAACGAGTTGCAGCTGCCTCTGCCTTTGCTGCACTAACACCTGAGAATGGTCCAGACTCTACATCAAAACCACTCTTTGAAAATCCAAAAATCCCTTTGCCACCAACATCGAGAACTGTCACTATCTCGTTGGAGGTGCCAGTAGCGCCTCGAAAAGCGGAGAGGTTGTCTCTTCCGAAAGCCAAACCACCAGCACAACAGCCGCCATCATTGCTTCCTACTGTGATCGATGACGAGAATGGAGCTGAATCATCCGCCCCACCATCGCCTCCACCTATATCATCTTTTTACCCACCGTTGCCGCCATCACCCCCCTCTACTCCCGAGGAAGAGGAGGGAGCCCACACCGTTTTGGACAAGACAGACCTGCAAGATTTGATTTTCAGACTCCAGAAACTGGAAGCTCAAACTCAAACAGCTAGGGCTCCTGACCCTTTACTTCCCTCTATATCCACTTTTTCCCCACCTGGCTATACTGCTAACCCCTTTTCTACAAATTCTAATCCGGCGGGAGTGGGAAACATAACGAGTATGGGGGGAGACGGATTGGGAGGTCCAGTCACTAGATGGAAGGAAGTTATAAAAGACGCTATTGTTGATGGCCATTTTATCTCCACCGATCATCCTATGGCCTTTCCGGTTATTTTGGACCAAACAGGGAAGGGACAGTGGGAGGCATTGGACTGAAAAATGTTAAAAGAGGCAAAAAACGCAGTTAGTCAATATGGGTTAAAATCTCCATATACTCAGACAGTCCTGCAACATCTTTTTACGTCACAGCTGTTAACTCTGTACGATACTAAAATGATAGTTAACATGTTAATGACACCCTACCGATATATAATAACCACGATAAATTTTGGAATTCAGCTGAACAAGTTTTTGCGAGTATTGTTCCTTCAGTTGGGACTGCTCAGGCATTAACCACTTTAAATAAACTAGGATGCTGGCTGGCAAAACAAACTAATGCTACCTCTGAAGCTTTAAGTGGCCTTTTATTAGATGCGGATAGCATAAGAGATGCTACTCTACAGAATAGGGCAGCAATTGATTTTTTATTGCTAGCCCAAGATCACGGTTGTGAAGATTTTGAGGGAATGTGTTGTATGAATCTCTGATCGCTCTGAGTCTATATATAAGAGCATTCAAATTTTGAAAGATGGAGTGCAAAAGTTGCAAATACTTTCAGAATGGGACTGGTTTCAGGGATTATTACAAAGTTGGGGGATTAGTGGTTGGCTAGGAGCATTAATCAAGCAAGGTTTAACAACTGTAATAACGTTGATTGTTATTGTTTTGGTTCTTTGTTGTTTATGGAAGTGTATTATTGGTATGTATTTCGTGCTGTTAACCAGGTCTGGATTGCTCAAAAACAAAAAGGGGGATTTGTAGAGAGCTATTTGGCTGAGAACAGCCACGTGAGCAATCCAGACAGTTACTTGACATTAGCAAAGCAGTGAACCAAAGGCTTTGAGGCCTTGCCTGAAGGTTACTAGAGTGCATGTACCTGCAGAAGTTTGAGGAGGCTGGCATGGAGGGCTGCCGGGCAGGGTGTGCAGGGAGAAACTGATAACCGTGACCTTGGAACACATGCTGTTACAGTTAACCAATCATTAAGCTGTTGCTCACGCTTGGCTAAGGGATGTTAACCAATCAGTTGTCACCGAATGTTCTAGCATCTTGAAACTTTGTTACTAATGCTTAGCTAAGAGACTGTAACCAATCAGATGTTTTGGAATGTTCTAGTAGCTTGAAACTTTCTATAAAAGGCGACACTTGCGTTACTGTGAATTGTTAACTCCTGATTATATTAATCTGTGTGTGTTGTCCATGATCTCCTGCAGCTCCAAGCCCTGTGTACCCTGGAATGAACGCTCCTCATGAAGATACAGCCACGCAGCTATTCTGGAGCTGCAGTTATGGATTCATGTCTACAAAAGCATATAGATTTGGCCCCAGGACAAATGTCCTGCCCACAGGCAGGTCATGTCCATGTGGAATCATTAGCCAGATGAGGAGGTCTTGCCGAAGATGTTGATACAACTTCATCAGGCCGCACTGCAGACTCAGGGTGCCAGACACATGAAACCTGTTGCTGAGCATCAACTCAGATAAAGACAAGACATGAGCCAGATTTGCAAAGCAAAAGGCAAGATGACCTTGTCCTTTTGACTTCCTGTTTTACAGCTTCAGCCTGGATCTCAAACCATCAAGCTGCTGGACCTGTGGCTGGCATCTGCTCCTTGTGCTGGATATGCTTTGGGTAAGCAGATGCGGAGGTGCTGTGCTGGGTGCTTTATCCCTCCCTAATGCCCATTTCAGCTGCACAACAATAAAGTCTTTCAAGCTCTGCAGAAGCTTTAGAGGAGGAGAGCACAGCCCTAAGCCATACACTAAATCTAGGAGTGTACAGCATCACATGGATCAGGTCTAACAGCTGGCCAAGATGTGCTGCACTCCAGGTAGCTCAGTCTGAGCTCTTCACCCACAGAACATTTTATGACTCAGCTTAGATACTGCTTAAAGCTGCCAGACTTCTGCTTCTCATGAAGCAGGAAAGGAGAAAGAACACACAGAGCAATAACTCCAAATCAAAGCTGCATCATTGCTAACACCATGAGGCACTGAACCACAGAATACTACCAGCCATTAAAATCTGAGACATGCAAAGGCAATGCCCGCACAGCCAAGGGCCTGAAGTGAGCTGGGTGAGAAGCTGTGGTGGTGGCAGTAAGCAGCAGTTCTCTGAGCAAGCCTCTCATTAGCACTGAAGGTGAAAGAAGCTACAGTAAAAGACAGTGAAAGATGCTGAAGCCACTCAGCAGGGCTAAGGCCACAACACTTGTCAGTGAAATAACATCAGAGCATTCAAACTCTGAAGCTTGGTCTTCTTGCTGAGCCCATGGTAAAACAAACTCACAGCCCAAAGATTCTCTGGAAATACCTCTCACTCCCACTTCAGAAACTATCCAGAGAGTTAGGGCCACCACGCACCTGAATTAGTGGCCCAAAAATGCACAGAGCAACATGTGATGCAACTGAGGCTGCTTTTCCATAGCAAGGAAGAGTCTAATTGCACCTGGAGTGCACTGCTTCTCTGCTATGCGGTTATTTCAGTCTTTGGAAAAAAGTTTGCAACTTTCAAAGCTTGTGTGTAGGTGTAGAGCTCCACCGGTAATCGAGTTGCCATCAATTCTCTAGCAGGGAAATCCCAAAAGCCGGCAATATGACATGAAAGAGCTGCTGTACTTTCTGTGAGTCCACTTCCATCAAATTACCTGTTAGTTCAGTCTACATCATTTGGAAGTGTTGGCAGCTTTGAGTAACATCACTGGGGTAAATTTAGCTCCCTGGACCCAGTTCTGGAATTATCTATGCTTAGCCAAAACTGCATTAATGAATAAATAAAATGGAGCTTTACTCAAATGAAAAAGGAGGACGGAACTTTGTGTAGACCTGCCTTTAATCAGTACCATTGCCTCAAAGAGATAACACAACCCTTGTGCAGGAAGTCAGCAGGGAAACTAGCTAAAGGAGCAGCAAGAGGACCTAAGCACCAGGAGGTGCAGCAAAAACATTTTTCTGCAACTAGAAGGAACACATCTTATTCTCCTTGACTTAAAAATGGAGGTTCCTCTTCTTCCTTGAAACCTCCCTGATGCAATCACCCATACAATACTGCCATGCCCTGACTCTGTCCTGGCAGGCACCTGCATAGGTTGGGAGTTCAAGGAGATGCTATGGAAGGCGACCAAAAGGTGGTGAACATCAGGGCCTGCACCCTTTGGGCAAATGTCCCAGTGTCCAGAAAAACTGAAAGAGAGCAAGAAAAATCCAGATTGAAATGGAACAAACAGGCAGAGGAAAAGTAGCATCAACACTGCATACGTATGTTGTCTGTATCCCTAAGGTTAATGCTTGCATTGTAAGGCCTAGCAGGAGAAAGTACTTCTATGCTAAAATGAAGAAATCCTCCTTTTGCTGACAAGGGACATTGCAGTTAATGACTTCCACAGTCACTCCTAACCTAACCTGGGGTTTTAATGAGTTACTGTTCATATCAGCAGGTTAATAATCTGTATGCATAGCATTAATAAGAAAGCCTCAGAGAAAAATAGTCAGAGAAAAGCAATCTGTTTGGAGTTCAGAACACACTGAAAACACAACAGATCAGCTGAGTGAAAACAAGACATTGACTCCTGCACTGATAATGTGCTTAGAGGTTATTACAGTTACTGCTAACATAAAATTGCTCATAAAAGCATACACAGAGCTAGTCAGTAGACAAGCAGGCAGCAATTTTACCTGACATTCCTCTCCCTCCACTCCTACCCATTTGTTCCATCAACATGTCAAGATCTCTCTTTCAGACTGTATGCTACCTGGAGCAGAACCAGGTATTCCCTGTGTGCTTTTTCAACATGTAGTTGCAGGATCTTTGGTCTACTTGGTTTTGTATACACCATCTCAAAATCAATATCTAAATATATCTAATAAACATCTAAAAAGCAAGCAGGGATCACTGGCCTTGTACAAAGTCTTCAAACCAATGAACTTAGAGGAATACAATACTGAGTTTTCTCTGTGGTGCTTTTTGGTTGTATTTTAACAACATTTGGGAGCATTCTCAGTTGGTACAGCTTTGTAAAGCTGCAGGGCAGAGAACAGGGTTTGCTGCTGCCTGCTGAGAGCCTGGCTCATTGAGCCTGGCTTGGAGAAATCAGCCTCTCTGTTTAACTGCAAGACATAGCTGTTAAAAAGCCATACTACATAGTGGCCTTGGTGTCATTCAGGCCTGGGAACCTGGGTAGCACACAGTATTTGAACTTAGGAAGGGAATGTGGTCTTTAAATTGACTTCAGTTTTTCTATGGCATCAAGGCAAAGATCCACCCCCAGAAAGTGCCTGCTATCTAACTGTTCAATTTCTAATGATTTATAATTCCCCTAATAAGGGATTTGCATAAAAGCCCTGACTGTTTTAAATGATGCCTTATTTTATGCCTTAAAAGCATAGAGCAGATTTATCTTCTACAAGTACGTCAGCCTGCTTTATAGCACTTGCTTCTACTTGAAAGCTACAGGGACTGCAAATCAACAACATTAAGCCTCCTTTTCCTCCATGGAAGGGGGATAAACCTTTAGGCAAATTGCTAAGTGCGCTGCAAAGCCCCTAAGCTTCCATGGCATTGATACTCACAGACTAATAGTAATCCCCAAACCTGGTTGAAATTGCAGAAAAAATTTCATTGTGAATCAGAATTGGGGTCTTCACCATTCCCTTGAATTGTGTCTCAAGGTTTTTGATTTAGAAATATAGGGAAAAGACCATAATTGTCCAAAAGCTAGTGATGATACGGGAAAGAAATAGGTAGAACATTCCCCCAAAAGCTAAGGAACTTCAGGTCATATGAAGTGCTTCTGTGAAAACCCTGTCTAAATATTCACACTGAGGTAGGATTGGCTGTTAAAGGCCTAAAGGCAAAGATGGATGCCCTCAAGAAATAAACTCCCCCCAGTAAGTATAATGAGTTCCTGTAACATTGTGTTTACTTGAACATTTGTTATGAAGCACTTGCAAACCTGAGAGAAGCGAATAAGTGAATTATTGTTCTCCATATAGACAGCACGAGGTGAACGTTCTTGCAGATGTATCTAGGCAGGCGCATGATTCTAATACTTGATTTTAAGAGGTGCTATGTCTTTGTAATCTCATACACTTAAGTGGAAATCTAGGCTTACAGCCTTGTTTTCAAACTCTGTTTAAATCCTCAGCTAAAGGAAATGAGAATACCTTTTAGCACTAGAAGAACAACAACTTTTACTGGACCTAATGAGGGGAAAAAAATAATTGCCAGAAGTCCAAGCATTTCTATACAGTACCTGAGGATCAGGATTGATACCAGCGACATGACTGAGCAGGACAGAGGGAACTGGAGGAAGAGGACATAGCTGGTTTTGGAAGCGATCAGCCAGTTCTGCCCTCCACCAGGTAACGCCTGAAAGCCATGTACAGGCTAGAAATGAAGAAATCTTCTGGTAGAAAATTAATGTTTCTTGTAGATCATCTTTAGTCTGCAGAGAGTCAATAGTTACAAAGCACTGATCATGGTCTCGGGAACTTTATGTCCTGTACCATGTACCTGTAGCAGCTTTCTCTGTCTGCAGCCAGCCCTGCCTCATGCTTCACACACCTGCATTTCAGATTCTGCAAAGCAAAGCCCTAGATTAGCTTCCCAAACCATCATATCACACAACCAGAGCTCTAGACCTGTCTCCTCACTCACAGAAAGCATGCTCTTTCCATGATCCTGGCTCCTATTTATCACCCCATTAGGTCTCTACTCCCAAGCCCAAAGACACAACTGAAGGGCCTGCCGCTGTTGGGGCTCCTGACCCAGCAGATGGGACTGGAAGCAGATGTTATCTGCAACAGCCAGTTACACCCATCAGCTGCGTGGAAGGGCTCACCCCATGGACTGGGGACATGCCTTTACATAGACCTGACTCAAACAAAGCATCTCTTAGTGAGTGAAAGAGGGAGATCAGAAGCACTGCCCTTCCTCCAGAGAACATGACACACTCAGACTGCTCAGCTATAAAGCTCCACCACAGATGGTGACTGTCGAGTTAATAGCAGTATTCACCTCGTTGCAAGACACTGGTGTAAAATAGCTGGCTCACAATACTGGTCATCCCACAAATATTACTCCAAAGCACATTACATACCACACTTAAAGAGGAAGGAAGTGCCATAAACAGGACCATAAACCAGCCCAATACAATGAGACATTAATTTGTAAAGGGTTTCATAGGGATATAAATAAAAAGCTTTATTAATTTCAAGATTTTTTTTAAGATTAACACTAATATTAATATTGTTACATTAACATTGTACCGCACTGTTAAATTACAGTTTCCCATCACTGAACTTCCCCTCTAAGTCCCTTTTTATTCCAGATTGGTTCTTAATTAGTAGGACTTTCACAGAACAAAACTGGTGACCTCAATGAGACCCAATTAGAAATTAACAGAATCAACAGCCACACATAGCGTCTTTTCTACAGCAGGTATTATCACACCTAGAAAGTGGAGCTCAGGCCTGGAAAGGACTCAAAGCCCCCCATATCTAATGAAAGAGATTGCGAGAGATCACAGAAGGTGTCCCTGCCTGTGGTATGGGATTGGAACTGGATGAGCTTTAAGGTTGCTTCCAACCTAGACCAGTCTGGGATTCTATGATTCTGAGCCACCACAGAATCATTATGTGATTGAATCATACATACAAGAACCATGCTGCTCTGCAGGGTGCTGGTGTGCCTAATTGGGAATGCTTAGTAGATTCTTAGAAAGCATACTCTGTACAAATCTAATTCCCATCAGACAGGCTGTAACTGCCACTTGTCTGTCAGCATGCAAGAGTTACAAGAGGGGAGTGTATGAGCATTTGTTCTGACAGCAAGTCAAGAACCTAAACCACACAAGGATGTTTGAATTTGCCTTGCTTCTATTGGTTGCTTGGAGGACAGAAATAAAACAACCCAAACTAAACCTCAAAAACCCAACAGAGATGGGAGGAAATATAGCTAACCACTAGATACAGAGATAGATGCCTTCCTAGTTGAATAAGTCTTATTGATCAGGTAAGAACAGGAGCTTTTCCCTTGAGAAACCATTATTATATTTGTATTCATAACTATTAGACTTTGGGAGAGAGAAATAAAATGTGACAAACAATAAAAGACACACAGATGACAGTGAAGTGTCCAGTAAATAAAAAGTTGATGGCTTAGAGGTCTGGAATACAGCTCAGCTCCAGTTAATAACAACTTGGGGCGAGGGGGAACCCAAGCAAACTAAACCAAGAAAAATATTCTAGCAACAACCTATAGTACCATGACACCTGCAGCTGCCTTGGTCTTGTTCTTGGTGATGAACTGCACCGCAGCATTAGAGTGTGACTTTACAGCAGGCAACAAGCCACCATCAAATAACATCAAAGCCAACAAGTAATAAATGCACTCAGCATGTTCAATCACAGCAGAGTCAGGAATTAACAGGGGACAAGCTGGGGAAAGGGAAACCTTGCCTTGTTGATACTGATAGGGCCTTAGGCTCTTTGACCAGCAATCCAAAGTCTGCTGCAAAAATCAGTCATATAACTATGTTAAGAAAAACTATGGTCAACTGTCACTCTGCTATTACGAGATATGAGTACAGATACACAAAGACAGACATTTCTGTGTTAGCATCAAACAGGCACAAATTGGACCTGATAGTTTGTGTAGTCTTATACATACCCATCTTTGGCACTGAATAATACCCTCTGGACTCTACACATTGAGAACATTAAAATACCAATTTGTCATAACACTTCTGGTTAACATTTACACTACTTGGTATGGCTTCTTTTATAGAATCCAAAAAAAGACTAAGATTGTCCTACTTTCTTATAGCAAATAGATGCAACAAAACCACCTGGAAACCCAGCCCTGTTTTGAAGGTAAACCATGGTAAGTGGTGCTCTTCACGCCCCTAGGAGACAACTCGAACAAGAACCTGACACAGCAGAATTTTGTTACCAGATTCAGTTGTTAAAAACCTCTATGTTAACAGTACAACAAGAGCCTGAAGACTTAAGTATGAAGAATAAAATCAATCACATTTTTCTCCAGCAATAGTTAAAACTGCCCAGGGAGGAATGGGGAGACAGGACTAATTGCTGTTGCTTCCGTGGTGTCTGCTGCAGCTGAATTTCTCAGATTTGTGTTGTTCCTATCAGCTTAATCTCTGCTAGGGAAAGCAAAACTGTCAACAGCCATTGCTACAGTAGAGCCTCTAATGAGAGGAAACCTCAGTTACACCCAGTCCTACTTTGAGGAACACTGTCCAAATGCCTTGGATGTCCACTTCTGTACATACCAGCTGAACTCAAGCAGTATCAGGAACTGTAAATGAGGCACCAGAATAGCATTTACAAGTATACATGGACTGGAAGCTCTGTACAGCTTGTTCCACCAACCTGCAATACAACACATCCGTGCTCCAACCAAATGTTCAGAGCCTCCCAAGCCCACAGCTTCAAAAGTTCATTCATTAATTGCATGACACTGGGTATGTATTTTGAGCATGGTCAGTGCTCAATAATTTTGATTTGGCCAACAAGGTACACAAGCAGAAGGCAGGTCAGTCTCTCCTCCTCCATTTTCCTTGCTCCGTACAGCAAACATCTTGAATTTGGTTGCTTTACACAGAAATCAGCATTAAGCCCTTGTCCTAGGGCTTACTCCTGTTCTTGATCCTTAGTATCATTAGCCCTGCTGCTCGTGCTGCCAAGTCCTCAAACACTAATGGCAAGGTTGCTTACTGTTTTGGGGTTGGGATTTTTAGTAGTGTGTTAATCATGACATTTGTTGCCAGCATCAATCACTTCCTTGCAGGAGCACTGGAGCCACAGCTGTCATGCTCCAGGCTTTATGATACATTATGGGCAATGTAATCTTTACTGCTTGCAGGCAGGCAGCTGCAAGCAAAGAATGTTTGCTGCAGCCAAGTAGGGGAAGCATAAGGACGTTTTTAAACCATCTTTACATCTCTTCTGCCATTTAAACTTCACATGGTGTGTCCAGCAGGTATGACTCAGATACCTGGGCCCCCCTAATACCACCTGCTATTGTGTCTTCTCAGCAGAGAGGAAGTGTGGAGAATGAGCACATCCATTGCCACACTTCCATTAATATTACCAGGGCGAAGCAAGCAAAAATAGGGTAGGAAAATCTACTACCAGCTCACTAAAGCCACAAATGTTGTTCTAAGCCACCTGAGAGAAACTCACCAGCCTCAACAGAGTGCAGGGCCAGCACCTCAAAGGTTGTTCAGTTACAGTATAGTTATTCAAGCAAATAACCCACAGGAGTCAGCTATTCTGCATAGGTAGGATAGGCATTTATACCAGGCAGCAGTAGCAATAATACCTAAAAAACTGTCTCCAAAAAAAAGACATTTGCTCTGTGAAACAACAGAAACAACTAGAGCCCAGAACTGCTATTTCACAGCTCTGCTGTTTTTAGGATATGAGTTCATATCATCCCCTTCTTTGCACCTATATGTACTGGATTATCAGCTGTGTGCTACACCTCTCAGACTGGCATTCTCGTGCACAGCACAGATGGCAGTCTACCAGAGCTGAGGGAACAGTCTAAGGTCCTGCCTCTGGGGCATGACTCCTGGGAGCCAAACAGCAAGACAATATTCCCTCTGCAACTTCACATAGTTAAAACAGAAGAGGAAAAAAGAAAACCTATAGCACATGCCAAAGATATACCTCCTCTGAATCCAGTTACATTTCTGCACTGTGGGGTTATAGCCTCCAAAAATGTCTTACCAGTTAATGAGCAGTAGAGACAAAAAAAAACACACCACAGAGAGATGGTTTCTCATCTGCACTAAATCTAAATTCAGCATAACTGAGGACAGCTTAAGTTGGCAATCAGCTGGAAGCAGTCATTCAGCTCCCACAGTAGTGAGCTCTTCCCTCAGTCTAATTTAGGGCAGCACTCATGCTCTGTACTGGCTCACTGAAACTGGAGCTTGAAATGGCGAAGCCAATGGCCAAGCCTGGACCCAAGTGAAAACCAGTGGTCACTGCCTGTGGCTGCTGTGCATGACTAGCAAGTGTAAACACTGCTACTCACTTTTATCTTCTGGATCTCAGTGCTGTTCTGGGCTGAAGACTCATCTGCTGCTGTTAGACAAGCATGTAGGGCCAAGCCACCCTCTTGCCAGGCCTGCTGCAGCCCTACCATCTCAAACAGAGCTTTGGGTCCATCTTCCATTTTCACAGAAGGCACCTGTAAATCCATTTGAAATTAATTTCATTTTTAGATGGCTGGATTTAGAAACTCAGACTAACCCTTTATCTTGCTCTGTTGCTTTTGAGCAGACCCCCATAATGTACAATAATCCAAGGAACACTCATGCTCAATTTGTGGATTAACTGTGACATAGCCCGTAAGAAAATCAATAAAGTCCAAATTAAATAGGAATAACATGTAGGGTTTGATAAGTCATAGGATTTATTTTGTCAATGTGGACTTGCAAACTCTGACTTCCACCAGTTTCGCTATGTGAAAGTCAGAATTTGCATTAGTTCTCTATTCCAGCAAGAAATGGGAACAGTCCTTGTCAACGCTGCACTTCATGTTCTTGTCACAGTGGCACCATGTGCTGCCTTCATTAATGGTAATGAGATTGAGCCAATCTCAGTTCAAAAATCAATGCTAAGTGGTTATGCTATTCTGGGGAGCTGGTACAGGCTTCCTGAATAAGCCTTGGCCTTCCCTTTTAGTGATCACTAATAGCCAGAACCTTGTCTATCCCTCTCCAGCAAATACACCTCTGTCGTGGTTTAAGCCCAGCCATAAATCAGCCACACAGCCCTCACTCATGCCCCATCTTTACTCCCCCCCAGCTCCAGGAGGGATGGGGAGGAGAATCAAAAGAATGTAACTCCCATGTGTTGAGACGAGAACAGTCCAGTAACTAAGGTGTAACACAAACCACTGCTGCTGCCACCAATAATAATGCTGATAAGGGAAATAACAAGGGAAGAGAATACAACCACTCACCACCCGCCGACCAATACCCAGCCTGACCGAGCAGTGATCTAACCCTTCTGGGTAACTGCCCCGTGGGCATGACGTGCTGTGGTATGGAATACCTCTTTGGCTAGTTTGGGTAAGGTGTCCTGTCTCTGCTTCCTCCCGGCTTTCCCTCCTCTCTGGCAGAGCATGAGACTCAGAAAGTCCTTGGTGAGAGTAGAATCATAGAACCATAGAATAGTTAGGGTTGGAAAGGACCTTAAGATCATCTAGTTCCAACCCTCCTGCCAGGGGCAGGGACACCTCCCACTAAACCATGCCACCCAAGGCTATGTCCAACCTGGCCTTGAACACTGCCAGCGATGGAGCATTCACAATTTCCCTGGGCAACCCATTCCAGGGCGTCACCACCCTTACAGTAAAGAATTTCTTCCTCATATCCAATCTAAACTTCCCCTGTTCAAGTTTGAACCCGTTACCCCTTGTCCTATCACTACAGTCCCTAATGAAGAGTCCCTCCCCAGCATCCCTATAGGCCCCCTTCAGATATTGGAAGGTTGCTATGAGGTCTCCACGCAACCTTCTCTTCTCCAGGCTGAACAGCCCCAACTTCCTCAGCCTATCTTCACACGGGAGGTGCTCCAGTCCCCTGATCATCCTCGTGGCCCTCCTCTGGACTTGTTCCAACAGTTCCATGTCCTTTTTATGTTGAGAACACCAGAACTGCACACAATACTCCAAGGGAGGTCTCACAAGAGCAGAGTAGAGGGGCAGGATCACCTCCCTCGACCTGCTGGTCACACTCCTTTTGATGCAGCCCAGGATACAGTTGGCTTTCTGGGCTGCGAGCGCACACTGCCGGCTCATGTCCATTTTCTCATTGACCAACACCCCCAAGTCCTTCTCTGCAGGGCTGCTCTGAATCTCTTCTCTGCCCAACCTGTAGCTGTGCCTGGGATTGCTCTGACCCAGATGTAGGACCTTGCACTTGGCATGGTTAAACTTCATCAGGTTGGCATCAGCCCACCTCACAAGCGTGTCAAGGTCCCTAAACATTACTGAGCAGTTACTAAAAACATCGGTGTTATCAGTGCTGTTCCGAGGCTGAAAGTCAAAACCACAGCACTGCACCAGCTACTAAGAAGGAGAAAAAATGGCTGCTACTGCTGAACCGAGGACAGTATCCACCCCTTATTTCCATACCATTCACGTCATGCTGACATCCCACATTTTCAATATACCATCACTCTTACATATATATATATGCATCCACATACAGAGAGAGAGAGAGATCATTCCTTAGCACATGGACCATTCCCTATAAAGCTGCTGAGTTCATCCGGTCCATGATGTTGGGCTCCATCTCTTGTAACAGTCTTTCAGAGCAGGAGAGGCTGTGTGCAGTGTTGGATCCTTGCCTGCTGATGCTGATCGTTACTTCACCACAGAACTCGTCTGGTTTCATCGAAGTTCATTCTTCATTGGGATGATGGTCAGAGGGAAGTCAGGGCCAGTTGCTGGTGACCTGAAGACATCTAGTTGGTGGGCTATAAAAGTGCTACATAGCAGGCAACAGCATACAATTGAGTTCATTGGCTGTTTTCCCCTAAAATCAAATCTCCTTGAGGTATACGTCGGACTTCCCCATCTTCCCGCATTACCCACCAAGTATATCAGGGTCCCTGAGCAAAAGCAATCCCACGAGTGGGTTTGCCTTTACCTGAAGCAGGAATAACCCAGACTGTCTTCCCCAGCAAATTCTTTATGTGCACCACAGGAACTTTGCCCCCTTTTACAGTACATAAAAGTTCTGACTGCCTGGGCCAGCCCTGTTGGCAGATCCTCTGGTGTTGATCAACCAGGTGGCCTTTGGTAAATGTGTATCCCAATGTTTGAAAGTCCCACCACCCATTGCTCTCAGTGTAGTTTTTAATAGCCCATTGTACCGCTCGATTTTCCCAGAGGCTGGTGCATGGTAGGGGATGTGATATACCCACTCAGTGCCATGCTCTTTGGCCCAAATGTCTATAAGGCTGTTCCAGAAATGAGTCCCATTGTCTGACTCAATTCTCTCTGGGGTGCCGTGTCGCCACAAAATCTGTTTCTCAAGGCCCAGGATAGTGTTCTGGGCAGTGGCACGGGGCACAGTGTATGTTTCCAGCTATTCAGTGGTTGCTTCCACCATGGTAAGCACATGGCGCTTGCCTTGGCGGGTTGGTGGGAGTGTGATATAATCAATCTGCCAGGCCTCCCAATATTTGTACTTCAGCCATCGTCCTCCATACCAAAGAGGCTTTAACCATTCAGCTTGCTTAATTGCAGCACGTTTCACAGTCATGAATAACCGGGGCAATAGTGTCCATTGTTAAGTTCACCCCTCGATCATGAGCCCATCTGTATGTTGCATCTCTGCCCTGATGGCCTAAAGTGCCATGGGCCCACTGGGCCAAAAATAATTCACCCTTATGTTGCCAATCTAAGCCCACCTGAGCCACTTCAATCTTAGCAGCTTTGTCCACTTGTTGGTTGTTCTGGTGTTCCTCAGTGGCCCAACTCTTGGGTACATGAGCATCTACGTGGCGTACCTTCACCAGTAGGCTCTGCACCTGGGCAGCAATATCTTGCCACAGTGCATCAGCCCAGATGGGTTTACCTCTGTCTTGCCAGTTGCTCTGCTTCCATTGCTGCAACCACCCCCACAGGGCATTTGCCACCATCCATGAGTCAGTACAGAGATAAAGTACTGGCCACTTTTCTCGTTCAGCAATGTCCAAGGCCAGCTGGATGGCTTTCACCTCGGCAAACTGACTCGATTCACCCTCTTCTTTCAGCAGTTTCTGCTGCTTGTTGTTGAGGACTCCATACAGCTGCCTCCCATCTCCGATGCTTTCCCACAATACGGCAGGACCCATCAATAAACAGGGCATACTGCTTTTCACTTTCTGACAGTTCATTATATGGTGGGGCCTCTTCAGCATGCATCACCTCCTCCTCTGGTGACATTCCAAAATCTTTGCCCTCTGGCCAGTCCATGAGGACTTCTAGAATTCCTGGACAACGGGGATTTCCTATTCGAGTTCGTTGTGTAATTAGTGCAGGCCACTTACTCCATATAGCATCAGTTGCATGATGTGTAGAGGAGACCCTGCCTTTGAACATCCAGCCCAGCACGGGCAACCGGGGTGCCAGGAGGAGCTGTGCTTCAGTGCCAGTCATTTCCAAAGCAGCTCGAACCCCTTCATAGGCTGCCAGTATCTCTTTTTCAGTTGGGGTATAGCTGGCCTCAGATCCTCTGTATCCCTGACTCCAAAAGCCGAGGGGTCCACCTCGAGTCTCCCCTGGAGCTTTCTGCCAGAGGCTCCAGGTAGGGCCATTCTTCCTGGCTGCAGTGTACAGTATGTTTTTTACATCCGGTGCGGTCCGGACTGGTCCAAGGGCTACTGCATGAACTGTCTCTCATTTAATTTGCTCAAAGGCTTGTTGTTGCTCAGGGCCCCATTTAAAATAATTCTTCTTCCGGGTCACATGATAGAGAGGGCTTACAGTCAAACTGTAATTTAGGATGTGCATCCTCCAGAACCCCACAGCACCCATGAAAGCTTGTGTTTCTTTCTTATTAGTTGGTGGAGACATTGCTGTTATCTTGTTGATCACATCTGTGGGGATCTGGCGACATCCATCTTGCCATTTTATTCCCAAAAATTGAATCTCCTGTGCAGGTCCCTTGACCTTACTCCGTTTTATGGCAAAACTGGCTTTCAGCAGGATTTGGATTATTTTTCTCCCTTTCTCAAAGACTACTTCCGCTGTATCGCCCCACACGATAATGTCATCAATGTATTGCAGGTGTTCTGGAGCTTGCCCCTGTTCCAGTGCTGTCTGGATCAGTCCATGGCAGATGGCAGGGCTGTGTTTCCACCCCTGGGGCAGTCAGTTCTAAGTGTACTGGATGCCCCTCCAAGTAAAAGCGAACTGTGGCCTGCACTCTGCTGCCAAAGGAATTGAGAAAAATGCATTGGCAATATCAATCACGGCATCTCACTTGGCTGCCTTTGACTCCAGTTCATAATGAAGTTCTAGCATGTCCGGTACGGCAGCACTCAAGGATGGTGTAATTTCGTTCAGGCCACAATAGCCCACTGTTAGTCTCCACTCTCTGTTAGACTTTCACACTGGCCATATGGGGCTATTAAAGGGTGAGTGGGTCCTAATGATCACTCCTTGACTCTCCAGTCCATGGATCAGGTTATGGATGGGAATCAGGGAGTCTCAGTTGGTGCAATATTGTCGCCAGTGCACTTGTTGTTCTTCAACCTTCAGCAACCCCACAACAGAAGGATCCTCTGAGAGACCAGGCAAGGTGGACAGCTTCTCAATTTCTTCTGTCTCCAAAGCAGCAATACCAAAAGCCCATCAGTACCCTTTTGGGTCTTTGAAGTACCCTCTCCTGAGGTACTCTATGCCAAGGATGCATGGAGCCTCTGGACCAGTCACAATGGATTGCTTTTGCCACTTCCTCCCAGTCAGGCTGATTTCAGCCTCCTGTACAGTCAACTCTTGGGATCCTCCTGTCATTCCAGAAATATAAATGGATTCCACCCCTTGACAGCTTGCTGGCATCAGGGTACACTATGCACTGGTATCTACTAGAGCCGATACTTCTGTGGGACTGATGTGCCAGGCCATCTGATCCACACAGTCCAGTAAATCCGATTGTCCCCTACATCCACCTGGCTGAAGGCAGGGCCCCTCTAATAGTCATCACAATGTTGGACACTTAAGTCTTGTAGAAAGGGATTATTCTTCTTTATCACAGGAGCTGGCGTAAAATCAGCTCTTCCACTCCATCTGGGAACCTGCTCACCAGAGACTGAAGCCACAGCTTTCATGGGATTATCATCCTTGACCTTTGTTCTCCTCTTCAATTCACACACCTGTTCCTCCAGAGCTGAGGGAGGTTTTCCATCCCACTTCCTCATGTCTTCTCTGTGATCCCACAGGTAAAACCATAGGGTGACCCATGGCATATACCTTCTATATCTTCTCTCTTGAGCAGTAGGATGCCTTTTGTTAATAGCTGAGATGTGTGTTGGTACACATGAGTAGCTGGATAGATCAGATAGATCATCTCAATTGTTTGAACTTCTTGGACAGTTTTTCCACAGCTGAAATGATGGAAGGGGTGAGGTTGCCTTTGAACTCTCGGAGTTTATGAATCATTTCATCCACGGTTAGTGGTACTATGTCATTCCAGGTTACTGCTGCCAGTGAATGGGCATATGATGATGGTGCATTCCGTGTAAATTTCCGCCACATGGGTCATATACATTCGACTTCATCTGGATCTATGGGTACATCCCCAGCATTCAGCTTGATGTGATAGATCATCTCTACAATGGCTGATTCCCTTAGAGACTGGATGCCTTTCTCTAGAGTAGTCCACTTGGCCGAATGACTCATAACATCGTCCTTGTATGGCAACCTTTCTTTCACAGCTGCCAAGAGCCGCTGCCAAAGGCTGAGGGACTTTTTCTCTCTTGCAATTGCTTTGTCAATTCCCCCTTCCCTAGCAAGTGATCCCAGCTGCTTGGCTTCCCTACCTTCTAGTTCGCGACCTTCGGCCCCGTTGTCCCAGCATCGGAGCAACCAGGTGATGATGTGCTCCCCTGATTGACAGGTAAAATCTTTTTGCATATTCCATAGCTCGGTTGAGGTCCAGGGTTGAGACGTCACCTCTTCTTGCTCTTTTTCCTCTGATTCACATACTAATAACTCCTGGTCAGATGCTGTCCCGAGTAGTGAGTACATTGTTTCTTCATCTTGCTTCATCTTTCTTGCCTCTTTTTTGCTGTTCCCCTTGCATACAGGGGCAACTGATATTGGCATGGATTGGTCCTCTGGTGTAGCTGCTGTACTTGGAGTTGGATTAGCTGCACTGTCTGCTGCGGTCAAAGTTTGAGTAGCTACTGTACTTGTTGCTGGGGCTGGTGTAGCTGCTGTGCTTGGAGTTGGAGTAGCTGCGCTGTCTGTTGCTTTGCCATCAGATGCAGGCACATTTTTTTCCTTTTGAAGGTGCTGGATAGTGTTGAACAGGGCTCTGTAAGCATAGGCCAAACCCCAGCAAGTTGCCATGATTTGTCCCTCTCTGGTATGACCAGAATGACAACACACCTCATTTAAGTGTTTTACTAATTTTGCTGGATTTTGCACTTGTTCATTGGTGAAATTCCGAAGCACTGGAGAGGCCCACTGGCCTAGATACTTGCCCATACTATCCCACACACCCTGCCACTCATGACTGTCCAGCCTCAGGGAAATCTCTTGGCCCTCCTATATCGTCATCTAACCCCAGACAAGGCCCAAACCCGACTCTGCTTAACTCTTGAGATCAGACTAAATGGTCATGTGTAAAACACACTCTGTATGCGTGCCAACATGGTGATCCCCATCACAATCAGCAGGCAGGTCTCAAGGGTACCTAAAGGCCATTCAAAACCTTCAGAACTCTCAAATGATGCTGTAAACGGTCTGGTGGGGGGGCTTAGAACATAAGGGAGTGTCTCCTTCATGGGTTGACCACCCGAGGAGGGGAAAAAAAATGTGCAATTGCTAAACACTTCTATTATATACCTCCAAAGTATAGAGGTGGTGACCACACTGGGAACGCAAGCCAGATCAGTTTCATGATCAATGATTCTATTGTATTACAAGTCATTACCATAAAGCACAATGAAACAAGAACCTTAGCCCAAGACCCCCAGCCAATAAATACTAACACAGCAAATACCATCTGTAAGTAAGGTACGACATGCTGGAACTGTGAGATCAATAACAACAACTTTCAGAGCCAACAGATCAGCATCGTGATGAGTGACTACTAATCCAAAACAGGAATGCTTATCACAAATATGATTTGACACACTCTGGTCAGATCTGTCGTTGTCTCAACCCTTCAAGTCCCACGTTGGGCGCCAAAAAGAACTGTTGTGGTTTAAGCCCAGTCAGCAACTCAGCCATGCAGCCACTCACTCACACCCCACCTTTCCTCCCCACGCTCCCGGAGGGATGGGGAGGAGAATCAAAAGAACGTAACTCCCATGGGTTGAGATAAGAACAATCCAGTAACTAAAGTATAACACAAACCACTGCTGCTACCACCAATAATAATAATAATGATAAGGGAAATAACAAGGGAAGAGAATACAACTGCTCACCACCCGCCGACCAATACCCAGCCTGACCGAGCAGTGACCTAACCCTTCTGGGTAACTGCCCCCAGTTTATATAATGGGCATGACGTGTCGTGGCATGGAATATCTCATTGGCTAGTTTGGGTCAGGTGTCCTGTCTCTGCTTCCTCCCGGCTTCCCCTCCTCCCTGGCAGAGCATGAGACTCAGAAAGTCCTTGGTCAGACTAAACATTACTGAGCAGTAACTAAAAACATTGGTGTTATCAGTGCTGTTCCCAGGCCAAAAGTCAAAACCACAGCACTGCACCAGCTACTAAGAAGGAGAAAAAATGACTGCTACTGCTGAACCCAGGACAACCTCTTAGACTGAGGTGTGTGTGGAAGGCAAACATTCTATTTTCCAATATAGACCCAAAACAATAAGGGTAAAAAGCAACTTCTGCCAAACCCAAAATGATCACAGTACATCTTTTATCATGAATATCACTTTTGTTCCAGAGATAGGGTTCGAGCCAGACAGACCACTGTTTGGCTCATAACGCTGAAACATAATGAGCTTTACCATAGAGAATACATGAAAAAATTTATTACTGGGTAGAAGAGAGGAAGAAATGATACCTGAAACAGTCTGGGAAGGCACTGTGGTGCTGCAAATCATCCTGAAACCTTTGGAGCAGGTGAAAGAGGGCAGAAGACTATGGGAATGTCAGACTAAGGCAACTGGCAAAGCCATGAGAAAGGAGTAGCAGCTACCATGCGAGGCAGAGATGGTATGTTTGAATTACAGCAATGCAATTCCTTCCTTGGGTTCTGGTGAATACAGAAACCACTATGTCTTGTTCTCATGGTCTATACCATCACCATGGTTATGATGGATTAACAGCTCTGTTATTTACTGTATATATAAACCAAAACTATTTAGAGCGAGAGAAATGCCTTCAGAAATATGTTCTCCCCACAGGGCCCGAGTGGATACTCAAACTGCTGCATAGGTCAGCTGTATGACTCAAAATAACACTACCAAGTCCTTGACTGCTTTGAACACTGATTTCACACGGGAAATCCCACAGCAGTTCCACCACTGGGGAATGGTCCCATCAGGAGAGTCATGCTCTCAACTGATAGATATCAGCACATCTCCAATGAAATCAATAGATATGCTGATTTACACAAGCCTGGACGCCAGTGAATCAGTGGAGGGGCATGAATTGTGACCAGATGAGAATTTGGGCTAAATATGCCTCAACCTTTCCACTTCTTTCAATTAAAGACTTTTGCATTGCTACCCAACAGCTGTTTGAGAACCTCTCTGAAATAAATCAGTGGAGTTTAGCCTGGTTTCTCCTGGGCACAAAGTCCATTACGACATTTGACCCTGCAGTCTTAGTAGAGTGACGCTGAGCCCTGGAAGATGAGATCCACTTGGAAACAGCTGCTACAACTCAGAGCTCAGGTTTAAATGGGAATAACACTAGGGAAGAAAACTCACGCCGCAGCGGGTCATGAGCTGACTAGTTTTTGAATGGTATATTCAGACTGGTGCTGCTGAAGTGATGATTTTCATTAGCACTGAACTAATATAAAAGAATGTTAGCAATGTTTTGATGGAAGTGAGAGCATCCTTAACAATTAATACTGCTTAAGTGGAGTTTAAGTGATTTAAAAGCCTTGTCTGATCAGGGTGAAACCTACCTGGAGTGCACAGGTTGGGACTGGTATTCCAAGGTCTTTAACCAGGGAAAAAGAATGAGGCCAACGTGCAGGAGGAGAAATACACATACCCTGTTCTTCCTAGGGGAAAAGGCTAATATGGGATGGATTGGAAGAGTGAGGAATAGGTGGTTCCTTTAGAGTAGAAAAATATGTGATCCAAAGGACAATTAAGATGAAACAGACCACCACTTTTCTACAGACCTCTTGACTGTCAGAAAAGATTTGTTCTTAACCAGAACAAGTGGTAAGAAATAGGCACTTGTGTGCATCTGCTTCTTGTTCAAAGGACAAAGTATAGCACTTCCACAGCCCTCTACTTTAGTATTCCCTTCTGACCACTCTGAGTCTGGCCCAGCAATGTTTTACTTTTTGTGCCCTGTTCTTTGTGAACTACAGGCACAATCCAGCCCCCCTGACTTCAGCAAGACTCATTTACTGAATTTAAGGTGAGTTAGAACATAATTTCCCCTTTGTTCAGCCACTGTTTTGTAGCTGTTGGAAGAAGGAGATTTCAAGCATTATTATATATTCATCAGAATATATATGGGCAAAACACAGCCTTAATCATGCAGAATCTTTTGCACACTTTCACCACAGGTACTCACCAGAGAGAGCCATGTCACAAGAGCCTGGTAGATGTTGGCTCCTCTCAGCAACATGGCAGGCCCCTGCTCCCTGTGCTGATCTGTAGCTATTTGGCCACAACTTGACAGCCGAAAGGTCAGAAGTAACACCTCATTTTTCATACTGTGTGGACTAGGCAATGTGTCAATAGCTGGCAAGTAATAGGCTTCCTGTCAAAAAACAGTGTAAAAATGGAAGTCATTTGGATTACTGGAACTATATTCATCATCGTGAATGAATTACATTAATTGCCAACAGAGGAGGGGCAATTAACACCTAGCAAGCATTTATAAAAGAGGAAGCACAAGCCATAAAAGCTAGGTCATTATATCAGTGATACCTTTCTGAGCACTTCAGTTCTTCTTGAAGAGCTGCCACCTGGGACTTCATTTAGTCAAACACTGCTAGGTGAATTTAAGCGGACTCTTCTCCTTTCTTTAGTATTGATATGTAGTTATTTAGGATGCAAATCCTCCCTCCTTTTAGAGTCCTATTCTTTGAGAAACAGCCCCAAGCTTGATCCATGGGGTTATTGTTTATGGAATATTTTTTCTTCTCCCAGTGATGCCGGAGCTGCAGCTGTAATTATTGGCTTGTTATTCCCGTCTATAGTCAATGTGCTGCCCCTGACAGTTCTTTTGTTAAGAACCTAGACCTTAAAATCACATTTTCCAGTATGCACAAGTGTATTGCTCCTCCACAGTTATGATCATAGAATCGTATCATAGAATCACAGACTGGTTTGGCTGGGAGGGAAATTTAAAACTCACCCAGTTCCAACCCCCTTGCCACGGGCAGGGACACTTTCCACTAGACCAGGTTGCTCCAAGCCCCATCCAACCTGGCCTTGGACACTGTCAGGGATGGGGCAGCCACAGCTTCTCTGGGCAACCTGTGCCAGCACCTCCGCACCCTCACAGGGAAGAACTTCCGCCTAAGATCTCATCTCAGTCTCCTCTCTGTCAGGTTAAAGCCATTCCCCCTTGTCCTGTCTCTACAGGCCCTAGTCCAAAGCCATTCTTCAGCTTTCCTGTAGCCCCTTTAGGCACAGGGAGCTGCTCTAAGGTCTCCCCTTAAGGAGCCTTCTCTTCTCCAGGCTGAACCAGCCCAGCTCTCTCAGCCTGGCTCCAGAGCAGAGCTGCTCCAGCTCTCACAGCATCTCCGTGGCCTCCGCTGGAGTCACTCCAACAGCTCCACATCCTTCTTAAGCTTATCCTTCAACAAAGACCTTCAAGCCCCCGCAGGCATCCTGGGTACGTGTATTCTACAGGCATGGACACACATTCATTTTGCAAACAGCTGTTCATGGGGTTGACTTTTCCAGGGTTACTTGTCACAGCATCAGCTGAGGGCCATGCTCTCCATCACAGTCAGCTAAGCGCAACACAGCTGCAATCCCTGAAAATGTGAATGCAATCAACCAGATTAAACTGCTCATTAAATTATTCAGAGCAGAATTCATCCAAAATAACCTACCACAGTGTAAGACTGGCAAGCACCCCATTCTGTGAGCCGAGCTGTGAAACACTAAAGGAGCACAAAGGGAGCAGAAGCGTGGTGAAGAGCAGCTAAGCAGTTATGTTCTCAGTTGCTCCATGTAGCCCTTAATGAGGATGTCTGCCCACACCTTTACAGTGAATTAACCTTCATTTGATTTACCTGAATTTACTTTGGAAGCTAAATCCACTTAAAGCCACTTTAATTCTTAATTCAAGCATCCACAAAGGTGTTTAATGACTAATCCACTTGACAGGTTCATGTAGCTTGTAGTTCTTGGCCTGTCCTCTGGGCAGATCATTCCCTAAAATGGTTTGCAAAAGATACTCCTAAAAAGCCAAAAGCAGATCTATGGTGTCATCCAGTGTTTTGGTGCAGAAACCCCTGCCACAGGCACAGCACTGCCTGCAAGGACCAAATAAAACTGCAATTAGTAATAAAGGAAAAATAGTTACACACATT
This sequence comes from Ara ararauna, assembly GCA_028858755.1. NCBI lineage: Eukaryota > Metazoa > Chordata > Aves > Psittaciformes > Psittacidae > Ara > Ara ararauna. Next base: position 18,646,772 of record CM054380.1, on the reverse strand, counting down.
CTTGGCTGCTGCAATGTGTATTACTCATGTTACTGTAGTCCTGGGAGCTCACTGAATTCATCAAGGCTTTGAGCCTAACAGCATAATTCCCCTAGGAAGAGGCCTTAAAAGAAACTTGGAAAATTTCAGGAAAAGATTACCTCCTTTGTATCCTGTACTGGTGATAGGATTCTTTCTTCTTCTCTCAACAAGGCTGTGGGGATCAATGATAGGAGGGAACTCAAGAGCTAAAGATTAAACCAGTATCTACTGGTGCTTCAGCAGGAAATTTCCAACTCATTTCAAGTTTGCTTGGCCCAGCAGCAGGGAAGGGCTCAATAGGCTTCTGACCAAGCCCAGCTAAGAATTTTGCTTACCAAGGTTCTTTCTGAGAATGAGTGAGATTTTAACTAATGTTGGTTCTTCCCTCTCCTGCCTCTGTCACCCTCCTTACCCCAACAAGCATCTAAGCATAGAACTACTTAACTAATTTCAGAAATGTTAAGGCTAATAAGCAAGAAAGGAGCTAATTCTGGGTAAGACACATTCAGTGCTTTCCAAGCATGCCTTCCCACAGCATTGCCCTATCTACCCTAGTCTACCTATGAAGAGAGTTCAGTTTGCTTACATGCTACACTGGCTTTTATTTGTGACAGTATTAGATTATGAAAAGACTAAAATTACTCAAATCCTGGGCTATTTTGGGTTGCTCTGGCTAGTGTTGTGATATCAATCATACACACGATTGTGGCTGATTGTAGTCAAGTGCCAACAATTACCACAGAGTAAATAAGATAAAATTTCCTCTTTCCAAACTGTTTGCTATTTTATTTTGCAATTATACTTTGCAGATTGCAACTCCAGCCCTTCAGCTCTGTTTTCCAGCCCCGGTTCTGCCTGTCTTTCTCTGCTCTAACATAACACCAGTGCAAGCAGCAGTAACTGCATTAAGCAGCCAAGGAATAACCTCTGCCCAAATCCACACCAAAAAAGAAATGAGGGGAAAGGAATTGCAAGACAATTTAAGGATACCCACAAATTCTAGCCTTCAGCTACAGCACGGTTTGAGTTACACACATAGAGGCACAGCCCCAAAGGAGGCTACTGTTTGGAAGAACCCCACTATAACGTGAAGGCATCTGTACAATCATTTAAAAAGTGGCATTTTACCTCCATATTGTTATTTCTTTTGAAAAACCAGAGCTGCTTATGATCACAGCAAGCTGGTGTTTAGCAGACACAAGTTTGTCAGCTAGGATTAACATCACTCTGTTACCAATAAAATAGCTGAAGTGGATTAAATGATGCTTTTGTTGGTGGTTATTAAGAGCCTAGTTGGCACTGCTTTTACCACACCTGTGTACTGGATCAGACAAGCAGCTCCTGTTCCTATGACTGGGAAACATCAAAACTGTTAGAGGCTGGAATGACTGAGTAGCAGCTCAGGAGCCACAGGGGCCAGGTGACAACTTTGCTGCTGGTGTCCAGCAAGGTTTGAGTCTGATAACAAGTGAAAGCAGCGGCTATCAATTGCTGCTTGGGTACCACACTACATCACACATTTAGAAAGTCAATTTCAACACACGGACCCAAGAAAGCAGCAAGTATTTCCCAGCAAGAATCAACTCACTCAGCCTTAGGGTTTCTCCCAGTGGAAGGACAGAGGGGGGAGAAGACAATTCTACTTCATTTTTAAGAAAGTCTCTCTTTCACAGGTTAAAACATTGATGTTTCCTTCCTAGCAGCTTTCCCAATACTAACTAAACTGATGCTAACACTGAAGCAAGGTATCACATTCAATCAAAAGCCACTCCCTTCTATGTTGAACAGACTCTAAAACAGTGATAGCCACATCAAAACATCCACTATATACAAAATGCAGACAAGTTCTACTAACACAAGCTCCACATCCTTTACTGGAGGAGGTGAGTGAGGGAGAAGGGGAGGAACAGGCAGAATCTTACTGTTATTGGCTAGAGACTTAATCAAAATAACTGTTTTCAGCCATGTCTAAATTTATCCTTGTGTGTCATCTGCACCCTGGCTTGGATCACAGATTGAAGAGGCAATCCCTGATGAATGGCAAATTACTGACTGCAGGAACCTTTTGCCAACTGATGCATCTGCTGTAGGTTTGTAAATGTGATCTGATTTCTGAGCACTTCAGCAGCCCCAGCTAATTTCTCTAATGAAAATACTCCACTATTCTGCAGAGCTAGCTGGAGCACTGCATGTTTGTGCTTCCTTCCGGACACAGCTCATGATGCAAAATGCAAGCGCGTTGTTTCTATGGTCTCAAATTTCTGTTCCACGCAGTTGTGTTGCTAATGTAGGAGAGCAGATACCGAGGACACATCTAACAATCCTGTCCATCTAAGGCAAAGCAGATAACACTCTTTCAGGGCTTCTAAAAATTCTTGCAGTAGATGAAGACATATTGGAAATGTCAAGTGTTTGTTCATTTTCATTCTGTGGAGAAGGAAAAACGATGACAATGCCATCTGTTAGATTATTTGAAATTCCACATTAAACTGTGGAATAAACCCTGAGACCATTCAAAGATCTGCTTTATCATTGCAAATTGGAAGCAATGGATAAGAATGAGAAAAGTATCTGCATTTCCTTCCTGCAACTCGCAGAATGTAATTAGGAAGGTAACATTTAATAACAAAAAGGAGAATATGATGGATGTTACTGGTCTGAACGGTCATTCTGTTCATGCATTTTTGTACCAGATTCACTCTCTGCGGTACCAATGGCTGAGTATCAAACGTCCTGAGATTATAGATCTGAAAACCAGGAGGGTGGCAGGATGTTACTGAAATGTTCTGCTCTGAACTGAGCTTCAGATTGCTAAAAATCTGGATTTATAAGCCTCCAAAGCAGATAACTCTGCCAAAGTAAGACTGCAGGAATTCAAAGAGCTGCATAAAGGGTTGCCCAGGGAAGTTGTGAATGCTCCATCACTGGATTGGACAGAGCCTTGGGAGGCATGATTTAGTGTGAGGTGTCCCTGCCCTTGGCAGGGGGGTTGGAACTAGATGATCTTAAGGTCCTTTCCAACCCTAACTATTCTTTGATTCTACGATTCACAGAACTTCCTTGGGCAACCTGTTCCAGTGCCTCACCACCCTCACAGTGAAGAACTTCTTCCTTATATCTGACCTGAACTTCCCCAGTTTTAGTTTGAACCCATTGCCCCTTGTCCTATCACTACAGACTGTGATGAAGAGTCCCTCCCCAGCATCCTTGTAGGCCCCCTTCAGATACTGGAAGTCTGCTATAAGGTCTCCATGCAGCCTTCTCCTTCTCTTCTCCAGGCTGAACTATCCCAAGTTTCTCAGCCTGTCTTCATACGGGAGGTGCGCCAGCCCCCTTATCATCCTTGTGGTCTCCTCTGGATTTGCTCCAACAGCTCCAATGACTTTCCTATGTTGAGGACACCAGAACTGCACACAGTGCTGCAAGTGGAGTCTCATGAGAGCAGAGTAGAGGGGCACTATCTCCTCTTTTGACCTGCTGGTCACACTCCTTTTGATGCAGCCCAGGATATGGTTGGCTTTTTGGTGTTGCGATCGCACACTGCCAGCTCATGTTCAGTTTCCCATCAACCAGCACCACCAAGTCCTCCTCTGCCTGACCTGTAGCTGTGCCTGGGACTGCCCTGACCCAGGTGTGGGACCTTGCACTTTGCTTGGTTGAACTTCATGAGGTTGGCATTGGCCACCTCTCAAGTATGTTTAGGTCCCTCTGGATCCCATCCCTTCCCTCCAGCATATCAACCAGACCACACAGCTCTGTGTCATCAGCAAACTTGCTGAGGGCGCGCTCAATCCCACTGTCCATGTCACCGACAAAGATGTTGAACAGGATCGGTTCCAACACTAACCCCTGAGAGACACCACTTGTTATTGATCTCCAAGTGGGCATTGAGCCATTGACCACAACTCTTTGTGTGCAGCCACATCCAGCCAAATCCATACATCAAATTTATGCCCCTCCAGAGACAAGGATGTTGTGCGGGACAGTTTTCAATGCTTTGCGCAAGTCCAGGTAGATGACGTCAACTATTTTGCCCCTATTCAGTCTCATGGAATGAGGGGTTATGCATCTCTCTGACAGCACAGATGAGTCATTAATTCTAGTGAAGTGATTCAGAGTTCCTTTAATACAGGCTGATGCAGAAGTGGCATGGAACACTAATTCACATTATATCACGTCTCTTGGTGGTCTCCATTTGTGTTGAGAGAGACTACGGATGGGATAAAGAGGGATTTCTGTAATAACGCTAACATGTCCTGAGCCAGAAATGTAGCTGATCCTAGCTATCACTATCTCTGCCAGTCTTGTTGTCCTCATAAAGGTACTTAAAAATGCACTTGGGGTTCCCCTGCTCAGCTGGCAGTGACCTGCAAAAGTATATAAAGTGTATTTTCTGCTCTTGGTTCCTGTGCAAAGCAGAGCTCAGTTCTTTTCTGTGCCTCACATCTGGACTGCACTCCTATAGTCAGTTAATTTCTGGTGAGAAGCTGACATTTCTCTTTGACACTTGCCCTCTTTATACTCCAGCAGAGACACTATCTGGCTTTAGCACATTCATGCCTGCCAGAGATGGAAAAGTGATTTCTTCTGGATCAGGAGAGGTTACAGTCTTCCTGCCCAAGACTAAGGCTAACTGTCCAGAGAAAGAAGATAACTTCCAGCGAAGAAATCTTATTTTATTTTTTTTTAACCTTAATTCCCATGATATTTAATGTCCTAACTGAACTGGGGAACTATGGCCATCAGAGCCAATAATAGAATCATAGAATCATAGACTAGTTAGAGTTGGAAAGGACCTTAAGATCATCTAGTCCCAACCCCCCTGCCAGGGGCAGGGACACCTCCTACTAAACCATGCCACCCAAGGCTCTGTCCAACCTGGCCTTGAACACTGCCAGCGATGGAGCATTCACAACTTCCCTGGACAATCCATTCCAGTGCCTCACCACCCTTACAGTAAAGAATTTCTTCCTCATATCCAATCTGAGCTTTCCCTGTTTAAGTTTGAACCCGTTACCCCTTGTCCTATCACTAGAGTCTCTCAAGAAGAGTCCCTCCCCAGCATCCCTATAGGCCCCCTTCAGATACTGGAAGGCTGCTATGAGGTCTCCACGCAGCCTTCTTTTCTCCAGGCTGAACAGCCCCAACTTTCTCAGCCTATCTTCACACGGGAGGTGCTCCAGTCCCCTGATCATCCTCATGGCCCTCCTCTGGACTTGTTCCAACAGTTCCATGTCCTTTTTATGTTGAGGACACCAGAACTGTACACAATACTCCAAGTGAGGTCTCACAAGAGCAGAGTAGAGGGGCAGGATCACCTCCCTTGACCTGCTGGTCACACTCCTCTTGATGCAGCCCAGGATACAGTTGGCTTTCTGGGCTGCAAGCGCACACTGCCGGCTCATGTCCATTTTCTCATCGACCAACACCCCCAAGTCCTTCTCTGCAGGGCTGCTCTGAATCTCTTCTCTGCCCAACCTGTAGCTGTGCCTGGGATTGCTCCGACCCAGGTGTAGGACCTTGCACTTGGCATGGTTAAACTTTATCAGGTTGCTCCATCTCTGGCAGTGTTCAAGACCAGGTTGGACAGAGCCTTGGTCTAGGGTGAGGGGTTGGAAGTAGATGATCTTAAGGCCCTTTCCAACCCAAACCATCCTATGATTCTGTGAGAGTCAAGGGTCTGGCCCATAGGATATGTTAGCAGAGAGACACTGTGGGATCACTCAGGATCACACAGAGAAAAGGTAGTTTTGGCCAAAAATTCAACATCCATTTATTCTACAGTGAAACACTTCTTCCTGAATCAGAAGAATCCCATCCCCTAGAGTGTGCTCCTCATCCTATCCTGCTCACTTTTGTTTGTCCTGCCAGTACTCCTGCTGTGAGCACACAGCACTGTCCCTAACACACTGTCTCTCTTGCACATGCACATGTACCTTACCATGACATCCTGCTCTGTCCTGTCATGTTATTCCTATCAGAAAGTTACACACAGGGAGCTAATGCTCTTTATTGGACAGCATTTTTCTAGTCTGCCTGGTTTCACTGGACCATAACTATGAATGAAACAAGAAAATGTGTCAGCCAGCACTGACAGACAAGCACACCTAAAGTAACAATGAGTTCCTTAATAGAACTGCTCTCAATTTACTTCATTAGGTCATACAATGTTTTAATTACTATTCAAAGCCACACAGGAGCATACATCAAATACCAACCCAACTTTCTAATCAGTAAGGACCAATCCCAACATAATTCTAATGTTCATTAGAGCACAACATTCATGCAGTTGTGAAGCATGCTAATATCCAAAAGTGCTTTAAAATTGGTATTTGCACTTATATGTGTTCAGGAAAATAAGTGTAAATTGAGGCCATTTAGCACCATACATCTGAGTGCAGCTAAAAATGTCCAATGGCACAAGTAACTGGTACCAAGTAACTGATACAAACAGTTTCTTGTTTATTTTTTTACAAATGGAAAAATTTCCTGCCAAGGGCTCAAGTCCTAAGGTGAAGAACTGCTCTGACAACTGCACTGGAATTTCAATCCAAGCAGCACTGAATCCTCTTTGATTTTGTTTGCTTTCTGAGATATAATCATTAAAAATGAGAAGTGCCTTCTCTATGATTGGTGTTTACATACAGGAACACTCAGAGAGGCTCTGAAGGGTTCCCAGGCTCATTGTGCTGGTGGGCTGAGCACATGTAACAAAAAGTTCTTCCTCTAATGAGTTTCTACTCCTGGTTAACAAGCAGCAGCTGAAATAAGTAAAAGAAGTTTAATTACTTACACATTTCATCCTAGCACAATACTGGGAATCAGGAACCTGTGCCTCAGTCCTGGCTCTGGGATGGAGTATTTCTCTGTGAGACTGTCAAGTGAGGATAATATTCCTTTATCCTTGTCCCTGTCTAGCTGGAATGATTATCAAAAGCCTGAAAAACACTCTGAAAAAGAGTGTAAGATTATCAAGAAACTTTCAGCATTCATCTCTGTTCCCTTTCTTTACCCTCCTGAACCAGTATCTCTAAACCCCAACAGTAGCACCGGGATTTGCCATAGCATTGTTCTTCAAATGATTTCGAATTGCCTCACAAATAAAACGTGCCACCATTTCCAGAGCCACAGCAGGGAAGGAAATTATACATGGTCACTTTGAAATGTTGCAATAGAGCATGGAATTGGTCCTCAGCCATCTGAAATCTCGCTGGTATTTGGCACATGCTTCTATCTGGCTTCAAATACTATTGAAACGGCTCTAATTTGATAATCCAGGAGATTCACCAGGTACTTATCAACTTGGGTAAAGCCTTATGTTTTTCTAGCCTTTCATCTATTTGTCTTTTCATGTATTTCCCCTGACACGCTATGGAAATCCCCCAAGAGAACAAAATGGGGGCTGCGAAGGAGCAAACTATACTCAGCTACTGCACCAGGAAGTTTTACCAGAGCTCAAATGGTTTGTTTTTCAAACTAATGGCTTCCAGTTTTGAAATGGATTGTGTCCAGGGTGCCACACAGGCTCTGTGATCTTGCATCCAGCTGCAAAATAATAAGCAGGTAACCCTCCAGACCTGTGAACTCTCCAAGGCAGTAAATATGGGGTTTAGTGATTCTGGGAGCTGCTAAGTTCTTACAACATCCATCAAAGCTTGCAGGGGCTCTGGGTGCTTGCCACAGAGCTGGAAAGAGCTCTATGCTTTTAAAATACAAATAACTGCACTCCATAAGCTCAGATAAAGCCTTGAATTCCATTCCCTGCCACTAAGAATTATGCTTCTATAATTATTATTTGTGTAATAATGTGTTTACAAGTTGTGACCAAGCTTATCCCCTTGTGTGTTAAGATCTGGAACTACAGTGCAACCTAAGGCAATGCTAACCAAGAAGTCATGAGAAAAACTCAGAATGCATTTGAAATTATATAATTTCTTTAACAGCAGTGTGGCTCTGTCAGACAAGCCTGCATATCCCCTCAAAAAACAAAGGGACAGATCCAGTCTCCTTTCATCTACAAATAGCACCACTGCTCACAGCCCTGAGGTAAGGCCAGGAGTTGTGAATTCTATTCTGAGTCCAAGAGAGAAACTCATAGCAGAAAACATTTCTCTGTATAACTAAACATGACTGGCACTTGTTCATACACACTGCAAACTTAAAGTAGCTATTCCTTCTGCCAACAAACACTGGACCTGGCAAGAGCAAGACCTGAAGAGACAAAACGTACAAAAATGGTTCTCTGTCTTCCTGCCCACCTCTTCTAAATGAGAAATAGAATTTAGACTGTGAGCATTTACATTATTGCCTTCTCTTCAAGTTTACTCTGAACCACCCTGCTTGTGTGAATGGAGGAGTATTTAGGACCTCTACTGGCAGCAAGTTCATGCATGTAATTCTGGAAGTTACATTCTTTTTACACATATTAACCTTTCCCTTAAGCAACAGCAACAAATCTTCCCATCTGTCAAGATAATGCATAAGGATATTTAAGAATAAGCCTAAACTCATTTCAGTCAATTCCAAGATATGCCAAGGAATATAAAGGATTAAATATTTCACATTTCCTGGGGCCATTTCAAAATCCAATCAGAGAAACAGCACTAAAAGCACTAATTTCTTGGTAAAGACATGACTGTTCAATTAATTCTGCAGCTGGAAAGCACAATGAACAGAGGTGGGAGCCCCTAGGAAGCCATCAGAATGGGTCTCCATGTGGAAGTTTAAATTGAAGGTTCTCTATGGCTTTTTAGTGGTCCTGGTGCATTCAGTATGGAAGGTCGGTTTCCTGGTTCTGAGCACATCTGCAGCAATTTGGCTGAGAAATCTAATGAAGTAGACAAGAGGTTATTAAAGCAGGGTTACTGTATATCATGTTTTAACTGTTCTGTTGTGTGAGCAGAGCCATCAGTCTGTAAAGCTCCTGGCTTGATTTAATCTGTGCCCTAGCAGTGCCAAAGCACACCCTCTTCCCTAATATCCCTTGCTCAGAGAACATGGAGAGCAAGCAAGCAAGCAGCCTCTGCCTGTCTAAAGGACGTTGTTTACAACAGACATTTAAGGCCTAAATTCTCTGCTTTGCCTATTAAGGCAAATCCTTAGGATAGATCTGTGCCCTCCTGAGCCTCAGCAGAGGCAGCAGCAGCCTCAGCTCCTCTGGCTCACTGACTGCAGCCAAGGAGACTGCAAACTAGCTAAACTCAACCTAAGCACAAAGTACAGTGCCAGCAAATACCCCATTTACTTTTGTTGGCACTAAGTGGAAAGCTGAAGAGGAGGCCAGAAACTCAGGCTCTGGGTCAGCTACCAGTCGCGTGTGCTAGAATAACATTTTCTTGGGAACTTCCATGCTATTCCAAACCCTGTGTACTGGCCTGGTGGTACGAACAGGAATCTCTGCCTTCTGATTTTGCATGCTAAATTTAACTACATCTCTAATTGCCTTCGTTTATTTTTAAGCCTTTCTTGAATTGAGGCAGCAGGTTCGTTAAGTACAACAGATTTGAATCTTGTTTCAGGAACTCATTAAATCCCTCCCTGTAAAACCGGGGGAGGGATTCAGGGGCCATCTGCAGGTTGGTTGGCACACTGCTGCCGGCCACAACCCTGCAGACAGTCCCTGAGTGAAGCACAAGCCAAATTCAGCTCTGATGTCAGAAAAAGATCTAGTGTAGGAAATAGTTTGTAATGTTAATAGTTAATGTGCTTTTTCTTAAGCTATAGTAAAATAATAGCAAGGGCTCAATGCTGGGTTCAGTTACATCTACACAGGTGCAAATATAGTGGTGGCTTTGGTTCAGTGTATATGAAAACGTTTGGTCACAGGGTGATTTATACTCATAAGACCAGTTTTAGAGTAATACAGATATAGAAAAACTCAGTTACTGTGCCACAAGATCATTATGACTGAAATAAGATTGTACAGTTTGTCCTCACTTCTCCAAAGATGTATAATCACCACTTTGTGGAAGATTAATTGGCATTTCTGTACAGAACTAGCACAAACCCTATTTCTTTCATAACTGGTGGATCAGGACTTTTTACATTCTCTCTACCAAGACACGAATTTCACTTTCTTACCATTTTTTCCTTTATGTATTCTCCACACAACACTAAAAATGGAGACTTTTAAAAAATTGCTTAGGATATCACCTAAGTGTATTCACGTAAGAAGCTCTGCAATGGAGTTTGTGAAATACCAAAGTCAAGCAGTTCAGCCGGTAAGCTGCTGGGTTGGGATCCTGGAGCCCTCAGTGCTCATGAGCAACACTTTGTGCTCAGGTAAGACACCAGAAAAAGGCAGTTCCCCATGCTGATGCCAGCACTACTGCCTTGAAGAGATCAAGACACCCATACAGAAGTAATGGAAATCATGGGCACCTATTTTAGTAAGACAGGTAATGAATCAAAAGGTTTTCACTGACGGCAGTGTGGACCAAGGCACCTACTATATATATAAAAAAAATCCCAGACCCCAAAAAACAAAATGCACCCATATGGGAGCAGTAATTGAACTAAAATCCTTCTATAAGCTTTGGAAATCTACCTCTACTTTCAGTCACACTGTGATAATCCAGGGTAACTGCCACAGTAACTGAACATAAATGCTTCAGCGCTACTCCTGATGGCAGGGAATTTTGTCTGCGATTTTCCTATAGCAGCAATATCAGATCTAAGTGAGAATAAAGCCCTAATAGGGGAGGGAAGATTTTGACATAGTGTATTGGTAATGTTAGCTTTGTGGGAATGCAAGCAGAAAAACTTTCAGTTGAGAATTTTACCTGACAGTAGTGAGCTGAGTCAATAGTATCTTAATCGAAAAACCCGACCAATTTTGGCAGAAAGTTTATAGAGTCTATGTTTATGAGAAGGAAAATTATCCTTATAAGAGATTTGTTAAGCTAGAATGACTCTGTTGCATGCTTGAATACTTTTGTTTTGTAAGCCAGCTGTAAGGCTAAGCTGCACTAAGATGATGATCATGGTAATATAATTACTAATATGAGGTAAGCCAAAGTGATTGTGTAGCCAAGAAAAATTAGATGCTTCAGTACGAGTCAACACATTCATCTTCCAAACAGTTTAGCTGTACAAGGTAGATAAAACAGTGTTTATAACGTACTGGTAGCAAGGTGGCTCCAAACAGCTTTCAAACTTCTTATCTTGTTCTGCTATATCACAACGGAGCATTAACAGTACAGAGAGAAGCAAGCTGAAGCCCTGCTGAAAATACCTATTTTGTCCCAGTAATAAAATGGCTTGAAAAAGCTAAATACCAGTTGCTGTCTGGTACATTAATTCCATAGTGTGATGTGAAGTATCAGGGCCATGCTGGTGCTCAAGGCCAGTTCTGACACAAGCTCAGGGGAGTAATGTCAAATGAGATCACTAATGAGTGGTGTGAAGCCTCTGCTGGGCCCTTCTCCTTCACTTGGGAGTTGCATTTAAGCTGAGACACTTACCCTTGGTAAGTGTCACCTTGAGCTACATCACAGCTGTAACTGTGTCAGGCCTCATGTCATTCAGCTGAACCCTGCCCATAATTGATCGGACCCTGAGGTTTGATCTCAGACCTGCTTTATCACTACAGACTCCCTGGGTGATCACCAAGGCGCTGGCCCACCCTGACCCTGGACTGTCACTGGACCAGATGGACTTTCTGGCATCGATCTTGGGACCTACCTCATTCCTACAGACTTGCCAACTGGTTACCCTCTATGGACCTGCTCTGCTCTTGTTTGGGTACTGGGGGACTGCAAACTTCACTGGTGAGCTCTCTGCCCCTGCCTGCCTTGCTATCACCTGCAGCTCCTGGCTTGTCTTCTCTTGTCTTATCCCTACAGAGTAACCTGCTTGTGCTGCTCCTTTACATAAAACTCAAATATTAGCCTGGGATATTAACTATTATCCAGATCCAATCTAATGGGAATGTAATACAGAAATCAACATTAGTAATAAGTTACTCTGTCATAATACACAAGATGAATGACAAATCAAGCCCATTTCATTTCACATCCTCCATTTAAGCATTTTACATGCTGTGCAGCATTCCTTCTCTCCCTTGTCAGTAATGCTTACTCTGTCCAAATACTGAAACAAAGCCTGTGCATGTTACTCTAAATTTTTAACTCAGCCTGACCTCACAGCAGGGATCCCATCACCACTCTCTGGCTTACCTGAAATACCTCTGAAAGCTGGTTCTTAGGCTCCTAAGTTACCTGCACTGGTTTGAAAGTATTTTTCCCAATCCTGATTCCCCAGCGCTTCCCAGAGTGAAGCTGAGCAGAGTTTGACTGAACTAGGTTACGAAAAAGCCCACCAGCATTAAATCTGAATGTCACTGCTTTTAAATAAGAACTCTAATGCAACTCTAATGCAGCTTTTTACATTTCCTTTGTTTTTCTTTCCCAGCACCTCAGCCTCAGTAATTGCAGTTTCTAAACTTTCCCACTGATTATTATTCAATTCAATTATTTATGTACATTATAAATGGTCAGAGGAATTCTGGAAACTATGACAAGTGTTCCAGATCTGACCATCTATCATTGCCAACACAAAGGGCTTATAAAACAAATTTGAAAGTGTGCTACTCTGTCAAAGTGTGGCTTGTTCTTTGAATATACATGTTTATATATAGATATCAGATATTTTCACTGAGATACAGCTGCCAAATTACACCTTCTTTAGTTTTAAATGTCAAAACATTCAAGTTTTTCTGTGCTCCTCTGAGCAACAAAGGGAAAAAGTAAGAAAAGAAAAACCTGTTCTAACTCAAAGAAAAAATGCTGCTGTCAGGATGAATTTCAAGTAATCTTACAAATTACTTGTATTTGATGATGCTAATACATTTTTCATTCTTAATTTTAATAATGGATATTTCTGAAGAAGAACTAAGAGCAAAGTTGCTCATAGAACACAGTTATTACAGGTTGTGCTGATACTGTTTCTACCAACAGCGCCTCGTAAGCTCAGGCTGGTTTCCCTCCAGCAGGCTGCCAGTTGAGGTACTGGGTAGCTATTTCTACAGACATCAGGCACCGGGTAAGCCCTGGGCTGGTTAGTTTATGCCACTGTCCATGAATAGCTGGCAGGAATATCATTACATCTATTAATGCGCATCATTACACTGCAATTCAGTTACAGCAAGACTGTAGTGTAGCTGTTCCCTGAGCCCTACTTGAGGGGAAAAACCTGTTACCAAGCCCTCATCTTCATTTCATTGGCTTCAGCACAGCAAGTGTGGGAAATGATCAAGATGCAGAACAACTCAACAATCACATGGTGCACTGTCAGAAATGAGTAAGCAAGGCGCAAGTGTATTTCCAATGAGCAAGTATGTGCCTGCATCCTAATAGGGGCTAACTGGAATTTATTTGGTGGTACCTCCCAGGAGACTAAGACTGAAGCAAGTCTGAAGACTACATTCATGACCTCTACACCTTCAAAGCAGAACTCTGTGCAGTGCACTGGCCTTGCCAGAGCAAGTTGGCAGAGGGAGAGTCAGCTCCAGGTTTGTTAGTTCTTTGCTGCTCATCAGCAATTAATCCAGCGCTACAAAAATGAGCTTTCAGTCTCCAGAAATACAGCAGTTAATTGCTTACCAAAAATCCAGATGTGAATGGTCCATCTTTCAGTTTAGGGCTCTAAGGTCTTTCAACTTGTGTACTGAAGGAAGAGCTTTGTTACTGCTATTGATCCAAATAAATCATTATGGTGGACTCATGGACAAACTTCAGAGATTCTCATCTCCTCTTACCTTCTCAGCTGGCCTTGTGTTCAGTGAGATCAGTGCAAGGATAAATTAGGACTACATATACAAGTCTTCTCAGGAAGATAAACAGCCCTGTCCTCTGAGCCACATTTTAGGCTCTGGGAAGAAAATCAGGATAATTTCATACTTCCTTAATCAGGACATCAGCCAAGAGCAAAACCTATTATTAAACTCAGAATCCTCAGAACCTACCCAGAAAACTGAAATATAAAGCTGCTAGGGGCAGACAACCAGACCAGGCTCTGCTTTAGAAGTATGACAAAAAAAGAAAACCCCAAAAAACAAACTTCATTTTTTCTAAAAGGTTATGATCAATCATGTTTGTGAAAGTCTGGTGCTTGTGAAGCAGATGACACTGAGCTCACTGACTTCAGCATGCCAGGGCTCCTGGCATACACTGACATGTCAAATCTATATGGGGAGCACTCCCTGTACAGGAAAGGTGAGAAAGATATTAGTGTGAGAGAAGAGCTGTAGGACTGCTCATGTCATCAGGTTTGTTCTCCATAACAAAGAGTTTAAATAATGCAATGAAAATTACTTTTTGCTCCTAGAATCACACTTGCATTTAGTAAGGATACTATTCTGAAAGGGACAGTCCTACACTAAACTACTAACCATGTAGAACAAAACAGGGGTATTCTCTGCCATGGTCTGCTTTCCAGTAACTGACTGCTGAGGCTGCAATATCTCCAGCTGCTCCTCAAATCTGTGTCTCCTGCGTCTCTCTTTCATCTGTTCTTCCTTTTGGTATAGCTCTTTTTCACTTTCTTCTGTCCTGAAAAATATACAGATTCTGCTTTGCTTAAGCTTTTCACTTGGGGAAAAAAGCACGTTCATTCATCTGTTTGCATTTCCTTTTTCTTATATTTATACCACACATTTGAGGGTGAATCATGACATGACAGGCTAAAACAGGTTTAGAAAGTGCTTATGTTGTTTGACAGGGACACACACACACAAGAACTTGTCATTGGATAAAATCATCTCTCTAAATAAAAAAAGCCACAAAAACAAAGCAAAGGAGCAGATCTCAAACCTCTGGTAAGTGGTGACAGCCTATTTGGAGACCAGAACTCTGTTACGCAGAGGCATGTTTATAATGTTTCACATCTCATCCCTGAATATAATTCCCCATCTAACTCTATTTCCTTTCCTATCTGCTGTCATACAGTGAAGCATTCCCCCTGACCCAAAGCCTTCCAGCTTTCTCTATTTTGATGTCTGCAGAAGGATTTCATCTGCCATTTCTCAGAAAATATGAAGTTCAATTTCTCCTGAATTCTTCAAGCCCCAGGTGCCCCAACAATAAAACTGAAATTCATTAAAATCAATCCTTGGAAGCTATTACAGAGCAACAATAAACAACCCAGATTTTGGCCCAGCCAGATCTGTGGCAGGCTAACAGGTAGACAACATGGAGTTTTATAGAATTGATGAAGCAGGAAGCTTTAATGTCAGGAATCCCATAGAGAAAAACTCTGTAACCAACCAGCTGCCATTTAAAGCAAGCACAGTGTCTGAGTGGCAGGGTAGGCAAGTGTTTAACACCAAAAAAAACAACAGTCTCTAGAGCAGGCAGGTTCTCACGCTTTCCAGGGCTTATATGCAAAGTCAAAATGGTAAATTTCACTCTCAAAATAGCAAGCTATAACCTTTGAAAGTCAGCATAATTGAGCTCTCCCAAATAGCTGGGCAGGTGCGCAATGCAACCACCCAATTTCAAGTATCAAATTAGACTTTACGCAAAATATACCACATTAAACTAAGCCCAAGGAGGCAGAGGCCCAAAGCACTCTGACATTTCCTCAGTTGATATCATCCTTATTTCTCTTTCTTTAAATAAAAAAGCAGTTTTCCAAGATACTCTAAGATATTCCTGTGGCATAACCCACTCCTTAGGGGTGTACTTTGTCCCTCTAACCTCTTGTGCTTTTCTTGATGTTAGAATTGCTTTGTTTGGGAAAAAGTTACAAGGGCAGACATGATACATCTTCCAGTTTATAAAAGGCTTTTTATGTTGGAAAACAGAATAAAATGTTTTCCATACCTCCTGGGAACACAATCAAAAAAAATAAGCTTAAATTGGAGATATGATCATTTAGACTTAAGGAAAAGCTTCACAATTGTAAGTATATGTAAGCAGTGAAATGTACTACCTGGGGGGGTCAAGGAATCCTCATCACTGAGGATTTCAAGACCAAGTTAAGCAAAAACCTGTCAGGAAAGGACTAGATTTTACCTCACTCTATCCTGGTACAGGGAGACAGACCCTTCCCTGCTTAGTAAATCTCAGTACCATTCTTCAAGAAGGAGATCAATACTGTGTTACCCTCCTCTTAAAACAGGATAAAACTTAAAGAAAATGGCTGCATTTCCAGTGTCCGAATTGCCACAGTGTGTCCAGTCCCAGGCCAATTCACTGATCCAGTAAGCCTGCCTATAAACCTTTAAGTAATAGCCACCAGGACTGGACGTCTTTCTAGGTAACAAAACCAGATATCCTTTTGCTCCAACTTGCAGACTGTATAAGTAATGTTCTTTAACTTTAGACAATTAAATAAGTCATAGTCAACAGCACTGAGGACTTTTCTCATGTGATACCTTGGCAATTCTGGTGTAGTTAGAGGCTCTGGAGCCTCTAATTCTGTAGTTAGAGGCTCTGGAGCATTTTCTGAATTTTGAAACTTCTCAGCTTCCATTTTGGGCTCTTTCTTTATGTCAGTTCCATTACCCTCATGGCTCGACAAGGGGGTAACTGTCTTCTCTGGTTCCATTCTCATCCTGGGAATCACCTTACTTGTCTCTTGCCTCACTTCAGAATATGGGCTTTGATTTATTTCAGAGGAACCTATCTCTTCCAGACTGTCTGGATCCTGTTTTATTCCTTCAATTTTTTCAGCTGGGGTAGATATTTCATGAGGAAGCTCTGAGGCTTCTTTACGGGCTCTATGGAGTTGTTGGAGTAGCAGGCTTTTAGCTGAACAATTCCTCCTGCAAAGAACATAAAAACTGGAGTTAACCAAGATAAAGCATTATATGAATAAATTCAAACTCGGAGGAACTTCTCTGAGTGCCAGCTAAAATCAAGGGCTGGACATCTACACAAATAATAGCTACTGGTAAGAGCAGCACCAGCACATAGGCAATATGGAACACTGCAGTGATAGAACATGACACTGATCTTACAGGCATTTTAGTCACCAGTTCTGGATTGCAGGCACAACACACACCTTTCAGAAAAGCCCTGAACAAATGTGATGTTGGTATGGAAATTAGAGTCTACAGATTTTCGGCCCCGTTGGATACAAGTGCTGGGATTCAAATACATACGTAAGAAAAGTTCTTCTAATAATTTTTAGGATTTTTGTGTGTTTGGCTTGATTTGATCTATGTCTTCTCCAAGTTAATGAGACAGCTAAATTTTCAGCAACCACAATATTGTGATAGTATTCTGTTGTGAAATGTCCTGTCATGACATAATGGGCAGATATGGTTATGTTTTCTGGCAGTTCTGCTCAGTGATGTCTCCCAAGTCATCAGCTCCAGGATGACCACTATCAGTTTGTAGCTCATGTGGTGATTATGAGCAAATAATATACCTTATTTTAGTGGTAGCTGAAAAGTACATGGACTGAGTAACAGATTGAGTTGGATATTAATGATGTGGTTAGGTGGTATGAGCACAGCAACATACTGCTGTACTTGGCTAAACTAAACCTATGCTCTTCTGAACAAACTAAAACCATAATATTCTTTCTCCTTAAGAATCTCACATCTCCTGCTATCATATCCAGAACCATCAAATCAATATTTCACACTGATGGCTGGTCTACTAAGGAGTAGGCCTAAGCAGTGGTAATTTAGGAGAGAGCAGCCTTATGGTATTTGCTAGAGATGGCCCTGACTACCCAACCACTCCAGATATAAAAGTGTATTTTTCAGGCTGAGTGGAGATCAAACCAACTAACTCTCCAAGGCTCCAATACATAGGCACACTGTAGAACAGAGTATGTAGTCCTGTTTAATAAATCCATCCAGATAAGAGTGAAACTGGCACTGACTCCTCATGAATGAGATGAGAATCTTGCCCTGCTGAGCCTCTGAGGCTTTTTTACTTAGAACTGAGTAACATTTGCCAGGCATTTCATTTGTGTATGCTCTTTAGCAACATTAAAACAAATCAAAAACCAATCTGCTAAGCTCTGCTCTCCATCACTCCAGATTTACACTGATGAAACTTCTGTACTTGTATCAGTGCCAGTGAGAGTTCCCCAAGCATCATCCTGCCCCTGCTTTACTCTGGCTTTGGATTAGATTTTCTAAATTATGTTGGTTAGGCTCCATTCCCCATCAAATAATTTATTCTTTCAAACCAATAAAAAATAAAAAGCGCAATTGGCTGGCACAACATTATAAGTGTTCTTCTTGCCCTCTGCACTGCTGTGATGTGAACTTACATGCATCAGGCTTCTAGATGTAATCCAAAGCCTAAACACAGTAAGATGTAACCCAGAGCCTAAACACAGCAAGGTGTTTAAAACATGACATAGCTGCTTCACATTCAACAAGTGTTTAACAACCTATTGGTAAAAACCAAGCCAGAGTTTAGCAACAGAAGAGGTTGGCATCTGTGCCTACTGAAGTTTGGGATTCCATCCATCACATTCTTTCCCCTTTCCCGGCTTTGTCTCCTCCCGGTTAAGGAGACTTGAGATCACCCCTGCCCACAACGTATTCAATACTCTCTTTGAATCAACACTCATTCTAGCCTGTTTTACTACTTCTAAATATAAAGGTTTGTCTGAGTCAGCTCCCTACAACATTTTCAGTTTGATTCCGAGTTATTTAAAAACCAGTTCTCATGTCACTCAGACAAGTCTGGAGAAAGCACCAGGTTTCCCCAGCCAACCTGGTCTGTTCTACTGTCTTTTGAGCTGTTCCCATGCAGCTGTACAGGACCAAAGTGTAGCGCTGCCTCAATGATCAACAACTATTTTCTAGCTTCAGTATCTTTACTATGCAACAGAAAACGAGTGATATCCTAGGGCCAGACTGAAACACTGCTGTTATTGGGCTTTTTTGCTGTGAAGACCAGAAACAGGGATGTTTCAGTACATGAGGTCTCTCTAAGCACTGTTAGGGCAATTATTTTAGTTTCAGAAAAAAAATTAACATCATATCATTTGCACTAAGGTCGCGGTAAAGAATCTCACCTTCTCCTTTCTGCTTGGTCCTCAGTTGTCATAGTCTCTTCTTCTTCAGTGGAGCTGTCACTTGTGCTGTGAAGCAAATTGGATCATATGAGTTAACTCTGCTCCAACTGGGAGTTGGCTTTTTGTCATTTCTAGGATGCAATTTTAAAACCATTATAAAAAAGGGGGTGATAATTTCAGGGAATATCTCCAGGTGTCAGAGAGTTCTTCACACTAGTACTCTTGCAAAAAAAAAAAAAAAAAAAAAAATTAAGCAACTGCATCAAAACCTGTCAGTGTTTCTAAACTCAGTTGTTTATTAATACAAGTTTTTTTCTGGTGACTGTTTTCTTCAACCCTTTGCTCCAGCAAATGTACACCTTGCGAAGGAAGCAAACAGCTACCTCAGCTGTTAGATCTAGGGGGAAGAACATCTTAGCATCATCTACTGCAGACTGAGAAGGATTTGGCCTCTCAGCCCTCACTAGAAGGCCCTCTTATCCCACAAGAGACAGAAATTAGCACGCAGGTTGCTTGCCAGGAATGTAGCAAGCGATATCCATTCCGTACCCAAAACGTAAAAACAGCGGCCCAACCTCTGCAGCACTGCTTCGCAGTCCCTGCCCACTCCTTTATGAATGGAAACTTTGTAAATGTGATTTCCCTGGATGTTTTGCATGTTGTGTATGGGCTGCCTGCAACCCCACACATTGACATGTTCCGAGACAAGTTACTCTGTTTTAAGAATATGTCTATGCTCAAACAGGGCTATACTTTCCTACTAAGGTCACAGAGGTGTGGAAGGAGAGAACACTTCTAAAGCTATTTCACAAATAAGAGCTGCAGAGAGGCTTCAGCTTCTCACTTTTTGTTACCCACTTCTCACTAACAGTAAAGCCAGGCTTTACCTTTGTTGCTTATCAGGGAATGTTACTGACTTGTGTGGTTTAGCATCTCTCAGGTCGATGTACACGGTTGCACGATCTGGCAGGCTCTGTAAGCTCACCATATCCATCCTTGGAGAACTTCGTGGAGATGACAGCAAGGCAACATCCCTAAGCACAGAAAACTCTGTTTCAGCATGTCCTCCACCTTAGCCAGACAAGAAGCCCTGCAGGGTGAGGATTATGATCACAATGGACTGTGAAAGGAGCTTTGTGCTTGGCTACTGCACAGATTTAAACTCCTCTTCTGCCTGCTCTCCACCACCTTTCTAAGCTGAGCTCAAAGATTCAGCTTCCCCTGAGGAACACAGACTAGAAGCAGCATGGTGGCAGATACTCAATTCTCAAAAACTGACAACATCAAATGGTTCTGAAGAACAAAGGCAGCAGTTATGGTACCAAAGAGCTTACACATTTAGAAAGCTTATGCCCATCAGTAAAACCAGGTCCCTTTTTTCTCTCTGCCTCCTTTGGCAATTCTATTTCATTCTCCAGAGCATTTATGGTACAAATCACTCTCATGGCTCTCCCTGCCCTCAGAATGAGGAGACTCTTCACCTTTCCCTTTACAGGCCTGTTTCACTACTGTTTCCTCTGTGCTGCCACCATTAATGATGTTTCTTCAAAGAATCTGGATATCTACTTTCTTCACACTGAACCCTCTAAGATGCGCTGACACCCTCTTCCCCCCCAAAAATAATCCTGTATACTTTCGCTAAACTGAGGTACCAGTAAGGGAAAGCAGTATCCTAGATGACAAAAAATGTGGCCACAATAACTTGCTTTGCCTTGTTTTCCTGCCTTCCCCACTTGTCCCAAGTGTCTGGTAAGGTACAGACAAAGGTGATGGTTGACAGAAACTGCTGAAGTGGCAGGATAGTGTTTATCATCAAATGCACATGTATGGCAGAGTCTAAGTCATTCCCTTTAACATCCCTGTAACATATTCCAACTACAATATCAGCTTTCTGTAGAAGCTACAGAGAAAGCCCCTATAGAAAACCATGAGATTCCAGGTATCCCTACTGATAGTCAGGATTACCAAGTGTCCTGGGTTCAGCAGTAGCAGTCATTTTTCTCCTTCTTAGTAGCTGGTGCAGTGCTGTGGGTTTGACTTTTGGCCTGGGAACAGCACTGATAACACCAATGTTTTTAGTTACTGCTCAGTAATGTTTAGTCTGACCAAGGACTTTCTGAGCCTCATGCCCTGCCAGAGAGGAGGGGAAGCCGGGAGGAAGCAGAGACGGCACATCTGACCCAAACTAGCCAAAGAGGTATTCCATACCACAGCACATCATGCCCGGTATACAAACTGGGGCAGTTACCTGGAAGGGTTAGATCATTGCTGGGTCATGCTGGGTATCAGTCAGAGCATGGTGAGCGGTTGTATTCTCTTCCCTTGTTACTTCCCTTATCATTATTATTATTGGTGGTAGCAGCAGTGGTTTGTGTTATACCTTTGTTACTGGATTGTTCTTATCTCAACCCATGGGAGTTATAGTCTTTCAAATCTCCTCCCCATCCCTCCGGGAGCTGGGGGAGGAAGGTGGGGAGGGAGCTAACGACTGTGTGGCTGATTTACATCTGGGCTTAAACCACGACACCCAGTGTATATGACAGAAAAGGACCTACTTATTCTCCTGATGTTCTTGAAACGAGAGCTTGGCTGGTGGCCACCTGCAATATGGAGACACTGTCCTAGACTGCCTGGCACACAGCTCTTTTAGCTTTTCCATGAGCTGATTTTCAGATTTACTCCTGAAGGTGCCTATGGAAGAGCAACAAAAAGAATCACCAGTTGTGTTTCTCTGCCACAGGACCACCCAATATCCTCTTTCCTCAATTTCACATCCACCCTTTCTCCACAGCCTGTCAGAAGGAGAAGGATAAAGGTACTATCATCACCTGGCTCTGACTCACTTCAAACCTTCATCCATCTTTTCTGATTCACTCTTAGGCCATGGCAGGCCACAGAGCACTGCTTTCAAGCTACAAAAGCAAGATGAAATCATAGAATCCTAGACTAGTTTGGGTTGGAAAGGACTTAAATCTTAAGTCTTAAACTTGGAAATCTTAAACCTTGTTCAGTTCCAACCACCTTCCCCTAGACCAGGTTGCTCCAAGCCCCATCCAGCCTGGCCTTGAGCACTGCCAGGGATGTGGCTTCTTGAGGGAAATGAATTAAAAATGTTTTACAAAGGCATTAAAAAACTCACCATGATTTCAGCATTCAAAAGAATGCTGCAGAGAATGACTTAAACACAGGAATCTGAGTTTTGTTTATTTTTATACACTTTCAGCAAAGTTCGTATTAATTTAGCAGCGTTACCATGATCTGATGAGGAGAAAGCAACTTCTGCACGAGTGCTATCTTTCTGCTGCTCCAGCTCCTGAAGAATCTTGTCTAGATCCCATTTCTCAATACTCTGAAAGAAGACAGCCAAGATGTGATGGAAAATGCACTCCCAAAAGACTGCTACAAAATAAGTCTCACATTCTTTGTAGCAGCTCCATCAGATTCTCCTGGCACATATAAATACACAAATGGCATGGAAGCCCACCTTACTTACTCCAGTACTATGCTGTTGAGAGATATTAGTTATCTGACGTAAGTAAGTTTTAAATAGTTTGAGCCACAAGCTGTAGACTTGCACTCAGCGATGCTTTCACCTGGACTAGAGTTAGTTTTCTTAGAAATTTTCCTAGAAGCTGGTGCAGCATTGTGTTTTGTCTCTACTATGAGAACAATATTGTTAATACATTGATGTTTTAGTTGTGGATGAGTAATGCTTATCCTACATCTAGGAGTGCTTTAGTGTCCCATGTTCTGCCAACAAGAGGCACACAAGAAGCACAAACCAGAAGATAAGGAGGCTACAGCCATCAGCAGAAACTGCAAATCAACGAGAACAGTTAAAGGCCTGCCTGTGTGAAGACAGGGAAGGAACTTAATAGGGTGTTAGAAGTCCCCAGATCAAAACTCACTACTAGACTAGCAGTTAGAGTGGTGCATGTGTGAATGCTAAGGCAGCAGTTTCTCCCCAAACAGCCACTGTCACTTGCCAGTAGATGAACTGGTGTGTCACTCTGGAAACAGTTGCTTCAGGGGGAGCCTCAGTGGTTGGCACAACTAACAGCAGGACATTTGCTGTTTGAACACTGCCTGCGTCACAGCACTGCCAAGGCTATGAACATCTAGCATAGCCAAGTGCAGTATGACTGCTACGAGAAACCAGTGAAGGACTAACCAGTGTTCAGAGAATCATAGAATAGTTAGGGCCGGAAAGGACCTTAAGATCATCTAGTCCCAACCCCCCTGCCAGGGGCAGGGACACCTCCCACTAAACCATGCCACCCAAGGCTATGTCCAACCTGGCCTTGAACACCGTCAGTGATAGAGCATTCACAACTTCCCTGGGCAACCCATTCCAGTGCCTCACCACCCTTACAGTAAAGAATTTCTTCCTCATATCCAATCTAAACTTCCCCTGTTTAAGTTTGAACCCGCTACCCCTTGTCCTATCAACTACAGTCCCTAATGAAGAGTCCCTCCCCAGCATCCCTATAGGCCCCCTTCAGATACTGGAAGGCTGCTCTGAGGTCTCCATGCAGCCTTCTCTTCTCCAGGCTGAACAGCCCCAACTTCCTCAGCCTATCTTCATAGGGGAAGTGCTCCAGTCCCCTGATCATCCTCGTGGCCCTCCTCTGGACTTGTTCCAACAGTTCCATGTCCTTTTTATGTTGAGGACACCAGAACTGCACACAATACTCCAAGGGAGGTCTCACGAGAGCAGAGTAGAGGGGCAGGATCACCTCCCTCGACCTGCTGGTCACACTCCTTTTGATGCAGCCCAGGATACGGTTGGCTTTCCGGGCTGCAAGCGCACACTGCTGGCTCTTGTTCATTTTTTCATTGACCAACACCCCCAAGTCCTTCTCTGCAGGGCTGCTCTGAATCTCTTCCCTGCCCAACCTGTAGCTGTGCCTGGGATTGCACCTACCCAGGTGTAGGACCTTGCACTTGTGTCATGGGTTCAGCAGCAGCAGTCATTTTTTCTGCTTCTTGGTAGCTGGTGCAGCACTGTGTTTTTGATTTTGGGCCTAGGAACAGCGCTGATAACACCAGTGTTTCGGTTACTGCTTAGTGATGTTTTGGTCTGGCCAAGGACTTTCTGAGTTTCATGCTCTGCCAGGGAGGAGGGGAGCCGGGAGGAAGCAGAGACAGGACACCTGACCCAAACTGACCAAAGAGGTTATTCCATACCACAGCACGTCATGCCCAAGATGGAGGACGGAGAGGAGAGACCCAGAAGGGTGGGGGGTGCACTGCGTGGTCGGGCTTGGTTTTAGGTGGTGAGAATTGTATTCTTTCCTTGTATTTGCCTTGTTATTATTATTATTGGTGGTAGCAGTAGTGGTCTTGTGTTATACTTTAGTTACTAAACTGTTCTTATCTCAACCTGTGGGAGTCGCATTCTTTTCGATTCTCCTTCCCATCCCTCCGGGAGTGGGGGGCAAGATAGAGGGGGAAGTGGGTGAGCAAAACTGCGTGAGTTATAGAGGCTTAAACCACGACAACTTGTCATGGTTAAACTTCATCAGGTTGGCATCAGCCCACCTCACAAGCATGTCAAGGTCCCTCTGGATGGCATTCCTTCCCTCCGAAGTATCAACCGAACCACACAGCTTGGTGTCATCAACAAACTTGCTGAGGGCGCACTCAATCCCACTGTCCATGTCACTGACTAAGATGTTGAACAAGATCGGTCACAACACCGATCCCTGAGGGACACCACTTGTTACTGGTCTCCAGCTGGACATTGAGCCATTGACCACAACTTTTTGCGTGCGGCCATCCAGCCAGTTCTTTATCCACCGAGTGGTCCACCTATCAAATTGATGTCTCTCCAACTTAGAGACAAGGATGTCATGTGAGACAGTGTCAAACACTTTGCACAAGTCCAGGTAGATGACATCAACTGCTCTACCCCTGTCCATCAGTTCCATAGCCCCATTATAGAAGGCCACCAAATTGGTCAGACAGGATTTCCCCTTAGTGAAGCCATGCTGGCTGTCACCAAGCACCTTGTTGGTTTTCATGTGCCTCAGCATGCCTTCCAGGAGAATCCACTCCAAGATTTTGCCAGGCACAGAGGTGAGACTGACTGGTCTGTAGTTCCCCGGCTCATCCATTTTCCCCTTCTTGAAAATGGGGGTTATATTTCCCTTTTTCCAGTCATCCGGAACTTCACCTGACTGCCATGAATTTTCGAATATGATGGACAGTGGCTTAGCAACTTCATTTGCCAGCTCCTTCAGGACCCACGGATGGATCTCATCAGGTCCCATGGACTTGTATACTTTCAGGTTCTTAAGATGGTCTCAAACCAGATCCTCTCCTACTGTGGGCCCAGGGTCTTCATTCTCACTGTCCCTGCGTCTGCCTTCCAAGACTTGGGTGGTGTGGTCAGAGCATTTTCCAGTGAAGACTGAGGCAAAGAAGTCGTTAAGAACCTCAGCCTTCTCCAGATCTAGAGTAGCCAGCTCTCCCGATAGCTTCCAGAGGGGGCCCACATTGTCCCTAGTCTGTCTTTTATTTGCAGTGTACCTATAGAATCCCTTCCTGTTATCCTTAACATCCCTAGCCAAGTTTAATTGTAAGTGGGCCTTAGCTTTCCTAACCTGATCCCTAGCTTCCCAGACAACATCCGTGTATTCTTCCCAGGCCGCTTGCCCTTGCTTCCACCTTTTATAAGATTCTTTTTTCCTTCAAATTTTCCTCAGCAGCTCCTTATCCATCCAAGGAGGTCTCCTGGCCCTCCTACAGCACTTCCTTCTAGTAGGGATGTATCGCTCCTGAGCTTGCAGCAGGTGATCTTTGAATATCAACCAACAGTCTTGGGCCCCCTTGCCCTCTAGGGTTATATCCCATGGAATCTTACTGAGCAGGTTCCTGAAGAGGCCAAAGTCTGCTCTCTTGAAGTCCAGGGCAGTGAGCTTGCTACATGCTCTTCTCACTGTGCTGAGGATCTTGAATTCGACCATCTCATCATCGCTGCAATCAAGGCTGCCCTGGAGCATCACATTTCCAACCAGACCTTCCCTGTTGGTGAGGAGAGGTCAAGCATGGCACCTCTCCTTGTCGGCTCCTCTATTACTCGCAGAAGGAAGCTGTCTTCCACACAATTGAGGAACTTCCTGGATTGCTTGTGCCGGGCCGTACCATCCCTCCAACAGATATCAGGGTGGTTGAAGTCCCCCATGAGAATAAGGGCCTGCGAGCGTGAGGCTGCTCCTATCTGTCTATAGAGCGCTTCATCCACTGAGTCCTCTTGGTCAGGTGGTCTGTAACAGATCCCCACAATAATGTCTCCCATCGCTGCTCTCCCTTTAACCCTGACCCACAAACTCTCTGTCGACTGCTCACCTGTCCCCAGACAGAGTTCCATACTCTCCAGCCTATCCCTAACATAAATAGCAACTCCCCCTCCCTGCCTACTGGGCCTGTCTTTCCTAAAGAGCCTGTAACCTTCCATTCCAACACACCAGTCATAGGAGCCATCCCACCATGTTTCTGTGATGCCTATGACATCATACCCCCGTAGACGTGCACACATCTCTAATTCCTCATTTGTTCCCCATGCTACGGGCATTTGTATAGAGACGTCTGAGCTGAGCTCCAATTGAAGCCGGCTCATTGGCTGGAGCAGCTGCAATATCTCTACATTGCTCTGAACGTTTACTATAGGTGCTGGCAAGTGACTGGGTGTGTTGGGATGGAATGATGCCCCCCTCCCCCAACACACCTAGTTTAAAGCATCCTTGACCAGTCTGGCAAGCCTCCTCCCAAATCCACTCTTCCCTTTCTTTGTCAGACCAGCTCCACCAGCCTCCAGTAGACCTGGCCTACTAAATTGAGTCCCGTGTTCAAGGTACCCAAACCCCTGACTATAGCACCACCCTTCTAATCATTTATTAACCTGGCCAATCCTCCTAGCCTTTTTAAGGTCCTGCCCTGTATCCTGGAGAATTGACGAAAAGACAATCTGTGCTCCAGAGCCCCTAACCACCTCTCCCTGTCCTTCTTCAGGACTCCACCTCTGTAGTCCTTCTTCATTCAAATATAAGAAGGTGGAGTACTCTCTCTTTCCCTACTTAAAACTGCAAAGTCTAGA
This sequence comes from Ara ararauna, assembly GCA_028858755.1. Lineage (NCBI taxonomy): Eukaryota > Metazoa > Chordata > Aves > Psittaciformes > Psittacidae > Ara > Ara ararauna. The sequence goes on along the minus strand of CM054380.1, from coordinate 18,619,666 downwards.
AGAATTTTCTAGAATGGGCTGAACTGAGAGCCTCTTAAAAGGAGAAACCTAAGTCCATCCTGAACATCCACCTGACCCATCTTGCCATAAACTGGGACATGGTAAGTCCTCTTCATGGCTCCATCTTCCATATGCATTCCCATGGTGGAGTCTTCCCCACAGCAGGTACTCCCCTTCATCCCTCAGACCCACTAACAGTACCAGACCCCAACAGGTTTTATTTCCCTCTGTCCACATCTCCAAGTACTCTTCCCTCAAGCTTTCACCATCTCCAAAAGAGGATGTCCCTAACTATACTGCCAGCTTGCTTTAAGTAGTTCCACAAGGAAGTGCTGTAATGAAAGAAATGCATTTGCTATAGCCCTTTGAGCAGCTCATCTATCCAGCTGCTTCATCTACCTCTGCTGAGGTTTTTTCTTCTGAGAATCATGGACCTTTTTGATATAGGCTACAGAAAACCACAGGAAATACTAAAACACATTAAAAGATGGCCTGATACAAGACAAAACATACATGTTCTGAACCAGAATAACGGTGAGAACTTCTACCAACATGAGAAGGACCTTCTGCTTTTCCATTCTTTGAGGTGAGGCCCACAGCTTTTTCCTCCCTGTCCAACTTCCAGCCAGGGCAAATTCCCACTCCTCTAGGCCCAGGCAGCATTAGATGCAATCTTACAGCTGCTTATCCCACACTGAAGACAAGATCATCAATTTTGCTGCTATGAGTCACATATAGCGGCTGTGGGCATGCTCACACTGCACCCTGCTAACTTAGATATAAGAACCAGCCTGTGATGATAAAAGCTTACATGCATTTAAAGCATTGATTGCTTTCCCCTTTGAATATTAGCTGAAATTAAAGTTTTAACTGAAATACCACCAGAGCTTAGAAGTTGCCATGATTTTTTTTTAAAGAAAGGTGGCTGTCAGTTATGACAATTGTGTCACCCCCAATGTGCATTTCATGTGACTACTCAGGGCTTTAGAAAAGCAGCAGCAGCAGCAGCCTCCCAAACAAGGGGTTTCACCCTGTAAAACCTGTCACCTGCCCCTGCCATTTAAGAGGGGATCCTCACTTTTTCCTGAGCAATAAATCTTCACACATACCTGAACCAGGGTTAGATCTATTCTAATATTACCCACTGCAGGTGATGAAAGGTAAAAGCCTGATGAGAGTCACAAGCTGAAGTCTCACAAGTTTAATTCTAAGTGGGCTTAGCTTTCCATAATTAAAGCAAACACATGTGTCAGGCTATTTGATAAAAAAACAGCTGCACTGCCCTGTGACACGACTCTTGCTGCAGTAAGCTCACTTGTCAGTGCTCCTTCCTTCCTCCAGACCAATACACCTCAGTGACATCCTTGTCTCTAAGTTGGAGAGACATCAATTTGATAGGTGGACCACTCGGTGGATAAAGAACTGGCTGGATGGCCTCACGCAAAGAGTTGTGGTCAATGGCTCAATGTCCAGCTGGAGACCAGTAGCAAGTGGTGTCCCTCAGGGATCGGTGTTGGGACTGGTCTTGTTCAACATCCTTGTTGGTGACATGGACAGTGGGATTGAGCGCACCCTCAGCAAGTTTGTTGATGACACCAAACTGTGTGGTTCGGTTGATATGTTGGAGGGAAGGAATGCCATCCAGAGGGACCTTGACAACACCACCTCCTGAATTAATACAGCAACTGACTTGAGATGAGATAGGAATTAAACCCTGAACCATGTGGAAAAGATCCCCACCAATAATGGCACAGTTAAATGATGCAGCACAGTTTAAAACAGGCAAGAAGCTGCATTCTTTGCCTATACTAGAACAGCTCTAACACCAATTTGTGAGCATATATGAAAGGGAAAGGGAAACATCTGTACTCTGATGCTATAGAAGGCTTTGAACAGAAATATCATGTTCATGTTCTGAGCTGATTAAGTCTTAACAACCTTAAAAATCAATACAGGAAGTAGGCATACATAACTAGTACTGAAGAGAACCACCTCACCATGCCAGGGGCACATACCAGTTAAGCACACACAAGCGGTCCTAAGCACCTGCTGTAAGTGGGAGAGATTTAGGGCTTCACGAACAAGCCTAACCACCTTATCTCCTCACCTCCAGCACTCCCACAGTGTTACAGAGAAGACAAAATGCTGAAAGGCCATAAGGTTCACTGTTTGAATGCAAAGTCTGCTGAGACTGGAAGAGCTCCTGCCTCCCCAAGTCCAGAGGTTGTGGTTGGCTGCCCTGAATATGACCATGAAACATGCAGCTGACCCTTAGCTTTTGCTCCCATTATGGGCTTCTAACAACAGCTCTGCAAGAGCATTTTGTAACTTGCACAGGACATAACCCAGCAAAGCCCAAATTCAGGACAATGAGAAAAGCCATGAAAAACACCATGGCGTGCGCAGAATTGGACATTTCAGTTCTTCATCTTAGTAGGATTCTGCAAGCAATGCTCTGTGCCATCTACTCAATGAGTAGCACTCCCCAAAATATTTTGTTTGTGCTACTTACCTGCAGTGACAGATGGGTCGATCCTTGAAGATGATTTGAGGAGTTTTCTTCCTTATCATTTTTTTCTAGACTGCTGCTAACATCATGGGAGAAAGGCTTGACATTTGGCTCTGAGTGGCCTGGTGATGGCTCCAGGATTAATTTGGAGAGTATTTTTGTCTTTATTAGTTTTCTTCTCTCTTTCCGGTTGCTCAAATCCTCCACAGACAATGCTTTATTAAGCCAGGAGTTCTGGCTTTCCCTGGCCTGTGTCCTGTCCAGTTCTTGCCCTTCAAGGCAATCCATGGAATCTGCAAGAGACTCTTCATGAACAGCTGCCTTTTGGTTTGGTATTTCTTCAGTATAGCTGGCAAGACTGGGAGTCTCATCTTTAACCATTTGTACATCATCTTTTGCAGTGACTTGGGCACCATCTGTTTTTTTCTGAAATCCAGAGCTTTCTAGATCTCCATTCCAGATCTCCCATGGATGGCTTTCTGCTCCCTGGGTTTGCTACAGGTAAAGAAAATACACACAATTAGAAAGTCATATCTTCCTAAGCTTTAGAAGCTGATGACAAACAAAGCCACAATGTTAAGAAGATAGCAGCTCCAACTCAGACACCATCTGGAAGCAGCACACACCATGTCCATCATAGAAAACAGTTTAGACTGTTTACTTTCCAGAGACTAACTTCAGGAAGTGCTAAAAATCCTTAAAATTTATTTTCCTTACATGTGTTCATCATATGACATTCCTTACAGTAGGTTAATTAGGAAAAAGCAGCACTGTGTTAGTCTTGCCATGATGGAAAGGTCAGGTCAGCTGGCTCACCTTTAGCACTGCAGAAGCAGTGGAACAATTTATCTCAAAAACACTGTTCAAGGGTTAAGCTTCACACTTGTCCCCCTCCCTACACTGTCCTAAATGATTCTCTGTTTTCTAGATACATAAAATGGCTGCTGAAATTATTTCAAACCCTGCAAAAGTTAAAGTCATTGCACAGTGTTAGTGTCAGTGCACAGGAAAAAAAGGAAACAGTGAAGCACAATAATAGAAACTGAGAAAAAGGGTCTAAAAATCTGAAGAACAGAGAAAACTGCATAAGGAGAAAAACTAGTCTCTAGGGGGAAAGGTACTGGGGACTGCTCTTCCACCACACACTTCAGTCAAACAGGTTAAACAACAGCATCTACCCACACTAGTGACAACCAGAAGAGGGGGGCTACAGTAGTATAGCCTGGACACAACAGTCAACAACCTGCCAGTTTGAGTCTTCCAGGGAAAACTCCATCAGTTCTTCTGATAGGTCAGGAATTAAGTTTGGCTGTTCTCGCTGGAAGATGAATAGCTCCCCATCACTGTCACAGTCAGACTGCAATCAAAACAAAAAAGAAACTAAATGAGAGTCTGTAACACTCACCTTAACATCTCTTTGAGTGACAAATCCTATGTTGCCATCATGTGACTACAGTTCAGACACAAGAATTTTCTCTGCGGTCACATCACCAGTCTCACAGCCCCACACTAGGTTGCCTTACAGTGACCTAACATTTGAGCATGCTACAGTTATAAAAACCATGTAAAACATTGAACTGCCATGAGCACTGGTGACTAACATTCCTCTGAGCAGAGTAAGGACAAGAGCGCGCAAATTCTCTAACTCCCAAGTGATTGTTTGCACTGCCCTATACACCATCACAAAGTAACAAGAGCACTGCTTCTCCCTAAGGGAAAGGGAATCACATAACTGGAAAGGCAAAGTCCAGGCCTATGGTACCCATGCAAAGTAAGCAGGACAAACCAGAAGAAGCAACTAGGCTGAGTCAAGAATCTAGATATAAGACAGTATTGCAGTGATAAGACAGGTCAGAGATTAAGCCTGAATGTCAATTCACAGCCTGAATCAAGGAAACCTGTAACTAGATATCAGTACTCCTCCAACATAGCTCAAAGAGCAAATGCCCAGAGCTGAGTTTAAGTAGAGCTGCTGAGCATATGGGTGGGAGCCCCAGCTGAGGCTGGGCAGGGCAGGCCATGAGGCTTATTATTGCAATCAGGAGCCTGCCATTCACTGTTCAGGATGCAAAGCAGCATCTGCTTGGTTGCACAGAGTTTAAATAGCTTTGAAAATTTCTTTTCTGAACATAGGACATGTATTTGAGATAAATCCTTATGCTTAGTCAGAGAAATGAGATTAAGCACCTCCTCAGCAATCAGGACACAGATTTCCTGCTAGTTCCTTTGCGTGTATGTTTTCAATAACACTGCAGAGAATTCTCTTTGTCAGGTGTAATTAATTTTTCTTAACATGAAGCAAACTGCAATAGAACTTCTTTCCCCTTAATAAATGGTATATATATTGTATCTGGGTAACAAATGTACTTCAGGACTCTAAACACATTTGTCAGTGCTGGTTTTCAATTCAGGAGCACACCACATTGAGGTTACAGATCTCAGGTGCATAAAGGTATCTTCACACAAGTGGAAACCATATGGACAAAGGTGCAGCACTGAAACTGCAGGCTCAGCAGGGAACTGGTCCACACTAAGCAGGATGGGGATTATACAAGTAGATCTGAATGCAAATTAAGGGTAGGCTGTAAGCACCAAACAGATTGCCTCAGATCCTTCAGCAGGGATTTCAGGTGTCACAGAACAGAGAATCTGGAGGTTGTTTATAAGTAAAAAATTTCAACATGATTTAGAGTTATAGAATGGTATTGTTACCAAATTGTCACAAAGCTGCCTCTCTGTTTTAACTTTATTGTACACTTACACAGTGAGAATGCCTAAAACCAACTCCTGAGTATTGGGCTTTAACCTATACTATATAGACACTATATAAATTGTGATTTTAAATAACTAAACCAGAATGTGGGTAGATTGGAACTGAGAAACACTGAGGCACTATAACTTGTCCCACATGTTAGAGACAGAGCTGGGTGCAGAAAACCAGTCAAGGAATCTGTATCACCACTTCATCCACTAGCTCACACTGCTTCTGATGATTGATGTAGTCTGAAGTAATAAATACTACATGGCGGCATTTCTGGCTCCTTCACTGCTCACAAGACTCCCTTTGTATCAGTAAGGGCCACACTAAAAATATATATCCTTTCAGTGTTAAAAAAAAATAAAATTCAAGTTTATACATGCTTGAAAATTAACAAAATATTCTGGTTTAGATAAAAGGCCACTAATAATCAAACCTTGAGACTCATTATCACCTCAGAAAAGTCAATGCCAGAGGTAGCATCTTGTGCCAGAGAGGCTTTTATTTCTACCAGACTGTCACTGTCCTGTGAAAGAGATCTTTAGCAGCCACGAGGCAGCCTGTCCCAGAGGCTAAGACCCAGTAAGTAAATGGTGAAGCATGCTGCACAATATCTATCAATCTTAGGCTTTATGTTAAATGATTCGTGGCATTATGCTTCTTTGCAGATAGAGTTGAAGCACAAGATGGCAACATGGCCTGCGGAGAATTACAGGCAGGGAAAAAAAGCAGAATCCAAGATTGAAATATCTGCCAAATGCCTTTTCCAGTGGACCACAAAGTCTTCAGAAATATCACTTCCCTGCCATCCTCGTACATAGAAAAACATACTGAACATACTGACAGGGCTACTGTCTGGCAAGTACATTATTGGAATGAGTAGCTTAATACACTCATGCATAAAACCTTATAATCTCATTTTGAATCAACAGTATGCTTCTTTCATACTGTATTTTTAACCAAACAAAGAAGAAATGTGGGTTCATTCTGCAAGATGCCCACTGCCCTCCTCTTCCCAGCCTGGGAATACTCATTGTCTGGAGAAACCAGGCCCATTTTCTGGTTCCAAAGAACACAGCAAGAGGAGATGGCATTTACACTTTGCCAATTAGAGATAATCCAGAACGCTGTGGATTAATGCACAGTGTTCCAACAGTCAGAACAGGTAGCCTGCCGAGGATATCATGCTAGCTCCTGGGAAATGCCTGGCTGGGTTGACCTTCTCTTGCTTGACAGAGATTTTTCTAGAAGACAGTGAGAAAGAAAGGCAGGTTCCAATGCTTACTGTGGAGTCGTCAGAGTCCAGAGATGGGAGCTGATCTTTCACTGCAGCAAGTATAGCTCCCCATTGAAATGTTCTGCCACTCTGAAGAGGAGCTGCAGGAGGCTCAGACAGGTGCTCTGTATCCTCACTTTGCGTTTCTGAGGCCATTGGAACAGCTTCCCTTCAGCCAAATGAATGATGAGCTGAAATACACCTCATAAAGAACACAAGGGGTAAGAAAAACAGAACAAGAACAAAGCATGTGCATTCAGGGTCACTATAATTCTCAGCAGGGTTTTCACTATCAGCAGTGAACAATAAAATCTGCAATTTTGCAGCTGTGCCTTTCCTCCTGAGTTCAGACAGCTGAGAGCTTTCTGCTCTGCTCACCATGCACACCCACAATTGGGGCCACATCAGAGGCAGTTTAGCCCCTCATAAACCATTTTTGGGGTTTCTTAGCAACTTGTAACTGTTCTCAGAGAAGCATACTGACACTGCCTGCATGGAGGGGGCAGACACACAGTGAAGGCAGAGCTGATACCTCTGCTCTCCGCTGGCGTTTACTCCTCGTCCCTATTTCTCCCATGTGTGTCCCCTCCTCACTGCTCAGATGATAGATAAAATGATTTATGTTCGGTTTTTTTTTTCACTGGATTTCTATAAAAAATAGCTGAGAGTAGGCATGGTCTTGGATTCTGATCTTTCAAAGTGTTTATGAAGCAAACTCTTTGCTCATGTGTTCCTTGATGTACATGAGGAGTCAAGACAACACCGTAGTGACTACTGTTGTACTAACAAGTTAGATAACTAATCCTCATGGAAAACTTTTGCTTTTAACATTTTAAGCTACAGTTGCACAGTTTCCTGGAGATTCAAAAGTGAAAGCAAATAATTTCTGTTTGGCAAGAAAAGTTGAGAGGTTTGTATGTCATTCAGTACTGAAATAACTGTTCATGTGATTACACTCACTATTATTTGCATTGGCATGGACTGGCAAAGCTCCTGTAAAGATAAAGTGAAACTCATCTCATGCTTAGGGAAGCTTACAACTTGGAAAGTGCCTTTGCAAATACTTCATATGCCATATCCACATAATGGTGGCTTTGTCCATTCTAGAAAACATCTGACTCTGATGTGGGTAGGAGGGAAATCTCTCCAAGGCTGCAGTACTGTGCTCTGACAGCAGGCAGAGGTTGCAAGGAACCAGAGGAGTCCCGTGTGGATAAAAACAGTCTACTGCAGCTCCCTCTGCCAGCTTGAGAGCTCAGTCGCCCAAGGTTAAGGATGTTATACTGGATCTGTTGTATCAGTCATCTAATCCAGCATTTTCTCTGGGAGAAATCAGTACTCTATGTTTAAAATAAAGTGCAGACTTTCTAGCTGTAATACAACAAAAACTTTCTGGAAAGCTTGGGCCAATTGAGACATGGGTCCAGAGAGTGGCCACAAAAATGATCAGAGGGACAGAGCACCTCTCCTATGAGGAAAGGCTGAGAGAGTCAGGGTTGTTCAGCCTGGAGACAAGCAGGCTACAGGAAGACCTTATTGCAGCCTCTGAGTTCTTAGAAGGGGACTATAAGAAAGACAGGGAGAGACTCTTTAGCAGGGGCTGTAGCGACAGGATAAGGGGTGACAGTTTTAAACTAGAAGAGGGAGATTGAGGCTGGATGCGAGGAAGAAATTCTTTTCAATGAGAGTGGTAAAATCCTCTCACAGATTGCCTGGAGACGTGGTGGATGCACCATACCAGCAGACATCAAAGGCTAGGCTGGATGTGGTTCTGGGCAACATGATCTAGTTGAAGATGTCCCTCCTCATTGAAAGGGGGTTGAACTAAATTGGCTTTCAAGGTTCCTTCCAACCCAAACTATTCTATGATCATGAAGTCCCATGTCAGTAGAACCGACATTTTCTGCCAAGTCCATTCAGGAGCCTCGCTGCCAGGGTGTGACAGAAGGGAGATGCCAAGAAAATACAGTAGGCGGGCAGGACAGAAACCTCGGTTTCAGGGTTGTATTCACGGGCCAGCCACAGACCTGCGGATGAACTAACGCCTGCCCTCGGCGCCCACCTTACCGGCAAGTCCCGGGACCCGCAGTGCCTCGGTAGGCCTTGCTGAAGAAACCCCCGACAACTAACCACCGAAATGGCCGCCGGGGCGGCGTCACCATAGCAACACCGCCAGCGGCAGCCCGCGCTCCCGGCCCGCCTTTCCGAAGCCGCTCCCGGGGGGAGCCAACGTGACTTAAAAGACGAATTAAACCCAGGAGGGGCCAGTCAGCAGCAACGCCGCTCGAACACCTCTGAAACCACAGCAACCACCACTCCGCCCTCCCCGATTCCGGTACCTCAGCCACTGGTTCAGCTCCGCCCACCCGTCCGCCCTCCCTCGGAGCACCAAATCCCATTGGCTGCCCTTCGCCCCGCCCTCTCGTAGAGGACCGCCTATTGGCCCTGAGCCTCAGTAGGTGGAGCTTCCTTTCCCCGCCTCAGAGGGTATTGGAATCAGTAGCCGGGAGGGTTCCCGGCATTCCTCGCGCGGGAGGGAGGACGTCCGGTGGTGGAGATCCTCGGGGGTGCCGGTGAGCGGTCGCGGGGCTTGAGGGGGGCTCGGCTCCAGTGGCCACCGGGAGGGTTGGGCGCAGCCGTCTGTGGGGCTGTTCCCAGGCGGTCGGTGGTCCGTTAGATGAGGTCTGCCGGCTCCGTGGTCGGGTAGGCCGGGGCACTCCACCGGCGCGGGGTCTGCCGCTGGGGTGCACAGGCTTGCCCCACTGCGAAGGTTAAGACCTAGCCTCTAGGAAGGCCTCGGCAATGATAATGTGCTTGGAAGCTATTTAGCTATGAGAGTTCTGCCTTGGGGTTACTGCTTGTGACAGCTCCCACCTCCTCTTTGGGCACATCGTTGTGTGGTCTCTCGTGGAACCCCACTTGCAGTACTTTGTGCAGATCTGGTATCCTCAGCATGAGGACATGGAGCTGTTGGAGCAAGTCCAGAGGAGGCCACGGGGATGATTAAGGCTGGAGCAGCCCTCCTATGGAGACAGGCTGAGAAAATTGGGGCTGCTCAGCCTGAAAGAGAGAAGCTGTGTCGAGGCCTTACAGCAGCCTTCCAGTATCTGCAGGAGGCCTACAAAGATGCTGGAGAGGGGTTCTTCATTAGGAACTGTAGCGATAGGACAAGGGGGAACGGGTTTAAACTTAAACAGGGCAATTCAGGTTAGGTATAAGGCAGAAGCTCTTCCCTGTGAAGGTGCTGAGGCACTGGCACACATTGCCCAGAGAAGCTATGGCTGCCCCATCCCTGGCAGTGCTCAAGGCCAGGTTGGATGGGGCTTGGAGCAATCTGGTCTAGTGGAAGGTGTCCCTGCCCATGGCAGGGGGTTGGGACTGCATGAATTTTAAGATCCCTTCCAACCCAAGCTATTATATGTGGTTCTATGGAGCCTGCCCAGCACCAAGCTCTGGGGGCTGTGGTGTCTGCCTTGTCTGGCATAACCCTTGTTCTGGGGAATGTGCTCTCTAATGTAGTTGTTGAAGTGTTTTTGCTCTTGTCTTGGGAACATATTATGTGCTTTAACATGCCTGAGAGTGCAAGGTTTGTGGTACAGATCACAGAACCATTAGGATTGGAAGGGACCTCTGGAGATGATCCAGTCCACACCTTTGCCAAGGCAGGGCCACCCAGAGCTGATTACACAAGAATATGTACAGGTGTGTTTGAATGTCGCCAGAGAGGGAGACTCCACAACCTCCCTGGGCAGTCTGTTCCAGTGCTCTGCCACCCTCAATGGAAAGGAGTTCTTCCTCATGTCGAGGTGAAACTTGTTGTGTTTTAGTTTGTGGCCATTGCTCCTTGTCCTGTCTCTGATTACCATTGGAAAGAGTCTGGCACCATCCTCCTGGCACCTGCCTTTGAAATGTTGATATGTATTAGAATCGTAGAATAGTTAGGGTTGGAAAGGACCTTAAGATCATCTAGTTCCAACCCCCCTGCCAGGGGCAGGGACACCTCCCACTAAACCATGCCACCCAAGGCTATGTCCAATCCAGCCTTGAACACCACCAGCGATGGAGCATTCACAACTTCCCTGGGCAACCCATTCCAGTGCCTCACCACCCTTACAGTAAAGAATTTCTTCCTCATATCCAGTCTAAACTTCCCCTGATTAAGTTTAAACCCGTTACCCCTTGTCCTCTCACTACAGTTCCTCATGAAGAGTCCCTCCCCAGCATCCCTATAGGCCCCCCTCAGATACTGGAAGGCTGCTATGAGGTCTCCACGCAGCCTTCTCTTCTCCAGGCTGAACAGCCCCAACTTTCTCAGCCTGTCTTCATATGGGAGGTGCTCCAGTCCCCTGATCATCCTCGTGGCCCTCTTTGGACTTGTTCCAACAGTTCCATGTCCTTTTTATGTTGAGGGCACCAGAACTGCACACAGTACTCCAAGGGAGGTCTCACGAGAGCAGAGTAGAGGGGCAGGATCACCTCCCTTGATGGTATTGATGAGGATGAAGAGCTTGATGTCTTTTCAACAGGTCTGTGTAGGAGTTGTGGGTCTTCAGCTGGAGCTCATGCTGCAGGAGTGCTTTCTGTCACACGCACCACTATTCTGTGAAACTGGATGCAGTTCCTACAGCTGTAGTGTGTGTGCTCATCTCTGGTCAGTAGCAGACAGCAATAGTGCAAAGATGCAATATTCTGTCTCTGGGAGTACGTGTTGTGACTGAGCTGGTAACAATTATTGGTACCTACACAAGGATGTCATAAAGCTTCGTATTTCTTCCAGATAGGTTATTGCTGAATTTAGTGGAGATAGAACTAAGTCAGGAGCAGAAGCAAAGCATGTTATCAGTCTGATGGCTGTTAGAAACTTCAGCAACCTCCACACTTGTTCTGTTTTGGGTGTCTTCTGGGACAGAAGGACCCATGTGGATGTTACTTGTCCTTGTGGCAAAGGATGGGAGAATGAATTTAGCCAGGACAGCTTAATGGTGCCTGATAGGCGGTGATTAACAGCAGTTTTGGATTTGTCCTGTGCTGGGGACTAGTTGCCTCAGTTGCTTCTGGAATTGCCTCCCATTTAGTATAGTGTGGTTCTTCTGCCACTCTTTTATTTTCTGTGACTTGTTCCGTATGCTTACCCTCCAAAAAGGCACTCTAAGGTGCTTTTTGCTGCAGTTTTCATATTAATGGTATATTTCTCTTTTTTGGGCTTTTCCATCTGCCCAGAGAGCAAACACAGTGTGGGACAGTGTGGTGTTTGCTGCCTGCTCTGAGGGTCAGGACTGATCCTGATAAATAGCTACATGTTGATGTAGTAAATACTTTAGCAACAGCCTCCTGGGACTGAGGAAGATCTCTAACAGATGTTAACTGCTCTGCCCCAAAGCAAGAGAACAGTCTGTGTTCAGCAGGCCTTTGTCTAGCTTACTCTGAGTAGCCAAATCTCTGCTGGTAACCCATCACAGTACTACTCTTCTTACTTTTACAAGGATTTTGGTGGTCTTTAACCAAAAATCTTCCATGCTACAATTTAAGCCTGTTATGTCCTGTCATGTTCACTGTGGCCACAAGGAACAGATTATTTCTGTCATCCCCTCTGCAGCAACCATTTAGAATCACAGAATAGTTAGGGTTGGAAAGGACCTTAAGATCATCCAGTTCCAACCCCCCTGCCATGTGCAGGGACACCTCCTACCAAACCATGCCACCCAAGGCTCTGTCCAGCCTGGCCTTGAACGATGCCAGCGATGGAACATTCACAGCTTCCCTGGGCAACCCATTCCAGTGCCTCACCACCCTCACAGTAAAGAATTTCTTCCTCCTATCCAATCTAAACTTCCCCTGTTTAAGTTTGAACCCATTACCTCTTGTCCTCTCACTACAGTCCCTAATGAAGAGTCCCTCCCCAGCATCCCTGTAGGCCCCCTTCAGATACTGGAAGGCTGCTCTGAGGTCTCCACGCAGCCTTCTCTTCTCCAGGCTGAACTGGAGATCTTCTCCCCAACTTTCTCAGCCTATCTTTGTATGGGAGGTGCTCCAGTCCCCTGATCATCCTCGTGGCCCTCCTCTGGACTTGTTCCAACAGTTCCATGTCCTTTTTATGTTGAGGGCACCAGAACTGCACACAATACTCCAAGGGAGGTCTCACAAGAGCAGAGTAGAGGGGCAGGATCACCTCCCTCGACCTGCTGGTCACGCTCCTTTTGATGCAGCCCAGGATACGGTTGGCTTTCTGGGCTGCGAGCGCACACTGCCAGCTCATGTTCATTTTCTCATCGACCAACACCCCCAATGTATTTGAAGGCTGTTATCACATGTCCCCTCCAGGCATCTTCTTTTTAGACCAGACAGCCCTCATTTCATTTCACCCAGGTTTTCATTTCTGCCCTTAGGACTCTGATCACTTTTCTTGTTCTCCTGTAGATTCTGCTCAGCTCCCCTCTGTATTTTCTCAGATGCTTACGCAGCTGACATCATGCTTCAGTTCAGGCTGGGGTGAAATCCCAGAGTGAAGAAAAAGGCAGAGACATCAGCAGTTAGAGCACAGTGCAGGTGATAGGGATGAGGCTGAGAGTCTGGGTATTCTGGAGTTAAGCATAACTTTCCATGTGTCAGTGTTGCTCTCTTGGCTGTGGAGCAACTTGCCAAAGTTGTGTTGGTAACTAGTACCTGCTGTGGGGCTGATTCTGACAGAGTCCAAACACCTATGGGCTTCATATGTCTTATTAACAGGAGATCTGCAGAGCAAAGAGTGAGCTTCACTTTCGTCTACACTTGTACAAACTATTCTGGATTTAACTTCCTTTAACATGTTTTTGCCTACCATGAGCAGCTTTAATCTGTTGTAATGGGAAACACTCCTGCTTCCCCCCTTATGATCCACTTAAATCCACTTACATCTGTATTTTGATTGCAGGGTGTTCATGTCTTTCATTTGGGTTCTGCCCTGCATATTCTTGCCTGAGGCTCTGGGTTGCCAGTGTTATACAAATTGCTGCTGTTAGGTAAAAATAGGTGCTTTTGCAGATATGTTAAGAAAGGCGTCATTACCAGCACATGCTGATTAGGTAGAATGGATGATGCTTTTGTAGTCTTAACAAACTGAAGGAGTGGGGGGGAAAAAGCACGGTGTGGGAGAAAGATCCAGGTGGGGAGTGAAGAGGTAAGAATTAAAGGCATTTTTCTCATCTCATGAGAAAAGAGGCTGGTGCTTGCAAGAGGGATGCCCAAGTGCTTAGAAAATATAAATACTGTTTCAAAATGTTACAGCTGGGGCAGTCTAAAGAGCAGCTGCTGCAGAAAAGTGTTCCTGCTCTCTTTTATTCTTCACCAATGCCAAATTTGGCATTTGCATGACCCCAGAATGAATCAGGAATTAAACTGGCAAGAAATTTATCAAAAAAAGAATACTTTCTGTTGGCTTAGCTGCCCAGCATAATGCCATGGGACCAGGCAAACACCAGAAGTGCTGTGTGGTGGATGATGAGACCACAGGGAGCGGAAAATGCTTGCCTTTGGGTTGACTTGGATGTAGTCTGAAGCTGCGGTTGAAGACCTCACGTGACAGATGCAGCTCTGTCCAACAGCACTTTATGAAGTGCCAAACAAGAACACTCCTGTGGGTGGTTAAAATGATTAATATGCAATTGCTCCCTCAGGCTAGGGATGGGAAATAAATCTTTCAGACAGTCATGGAACTCCGCTAGCTTTGTAATTAAGTTACTGCCTGCACGGCAGTGGACATGATCAGGTAAGGAATGGGCAGGTCACTGCTGCTCAGAGTGTTACAGCAATTGCCAAGATCCACAGAGACAGGACTGGGCTGCTTCTGAAGTGCTGAAACAAGAACTGATAGCAACAATCTACTTAGAACCTGAGGACATCATGAAGTGTGCACCCTACTCAGGTGGTATTAACTACTTCTGAGAGCAGTGGACAGTTGTCATTATGCATGACCATGTCTTAATTTAAGCAGGGCCATCCCGTAATATAAGACATATGGAGAAAGACCAGGTATGTCTGACACATGAATTTATTCTCTCTCTCAATTTTAAAACCAAGAATTCCGTCCTTCTGTGTAACACTAAGCATGCCATCAGCACTTAAATAGGTGTATAGTCAGTCTTCCCTTGACTTTTTTTTAAGGGTATCCAAAGCTGCCTTAGGCATGTTTTGATTAGAAAGGGAATAAAGCCAGTGCTTCTGAAGGCTTAAAATGAGATTTGAAAGATGGGTTTTTACAATTATTGGCTTTTATTTTTCCAGGGTATTCAAATCCCAGAGTCTGCTGCAGCAAGAAAGAACTGCCAACAAAAACTCCTCATCAAGTCTTGTAGCTTCAGGCTAAGGAGTTGATCGAAGTAGAGGTAGGGATTTGAAACAACACCCTACCTCTGAGATGACCTCACCTTCCAAGGCCATGGCATCTTGGAGCTGCAGCGCTAAGGGGCAGTGCCATGTTCTGTAGAAAACAGAGATCAGCAGCTCAAAGTTCTGCTTTGCTTTGGTTACTCAGGGCAGAATGTCGGAGCTGAGTGATGAAGCTAGTGAGTCGGAGCTGCTGAGCCGCAGTCTTTCCATGTGGCACGGGGTTGGCCAGATGATCTGTTGGGAAGAGCTGGATGTCCCCCTGGACTTGCACACAGCCTCCTCTGTCGGCCAGTGTGAAGTGGTGCAGGAGTGTATTCAGCGGTAAGGAGGGGCTGCGGGGGGGGCACGGGTCCGTGGTTGCTTGCTGCCAGTTGTAGTTTTTCACTGGCTGCATGCAGGTTGGTCTAACATGGTAACAGGGGCACATCACTGGAGCTCCCAAAGGGTTCTTAGGCACAAAATTTCAAGGGGCAAATCTGCTGATAAAAATTATCTCTTTAGTGATTTGTTGGAAGTTGTGCTACAGCTGATAGGGCTGATTTTTTTTTTTTCCAACCTTCTTTCAATACAATGATGGTAGCAAGAGGCAGCAGAAGCCTACTGTGATCTACAGCTCCAGGACAGTCATTTGGTTGAGTTTCTTTTTTTTTTTTCCTGTTATTTAGTGGCGATCTGGATCTAAATAAGAGGAATTGTGGTGGCTGGACTCCATTGATGTATGCTTCCTATATTGGCCATGACAACATTGTGCACCTGCTGCTGGAAGCAGGAGTGAATGTGAACATCCCAACACCAGAAGGGCAGACACCGCTTATGCTTGCCTCCAGCTGTGGAAATGAAAGTGTTGCTTACTTTCTGCTACAGGTGTGTATCCCATAGTAAATAGCTAAAGCCACAGTAAACAGTTTAAATGCACAGGGTAGGATTCTCCATCACTTGCAACCAAAATGTACAATTTGTGTTCTTTTGCAAGTTCAGCTTCTTGACAAGGATTTAAACTCTAGTGTTGTCCGAGCACAGAGGGGCAGTGGCTAAAAGACCTAGCAGAGAGGGTGCAGTAAAGAACATTCTCTGTTCTCTTGAAGCAAGGTGCAGAGCTGGAGATGAAGGATATCCATGGCTGGACTGCTTTATTTCACTGCACCAGCGCTGGACATCAGCAGATGGTCAAGTTCTTACTGGACAATGGGGCAAATGCCAACTGCAAGTAAGGAGGAAACTGTCATTTCATTTCTCAACAGATGTCAGGTATGACAGCAGCAGTTGGCATATGAACACACTTGGGCATGGGCAAAGAGAAGACACCTGTTTTTGTCTTTTCTCCTATACCTCCAGAAGCATGGCATACAAGGACAGGTGACCTGCAAACAAGCAGTGAAGTTGTTACTGTTTATTTACCTAAGATAAAGAGAAATTAGATTTACTGCTTGTTTAATTATGGGCTAAAATTCAAGCAGGTGCAGTGCCTTCTGAATTCAAGTGCACTTTACAAGTTTTTCTATTGAGTTTTCTGTGTACTTGGAGCTCAGTTTGTGTTTCTGAGGTGTGCAGTGCATTCCCATGCCTTGGGAGCTGCCTTACATTAATGTGTATTGAATTGCCGAAGGTCAGCGGGAGGCTCTTGCTTTGTTAGCTCTTGCAAAACTGATTTCACTAGTGAAAGGCAGATTTGCAACTGGAACAGTAATCTATTGCGTGCAGCCAATAGAGTAACACTTACTGAATCTCCCCTGGGAGTTTTGCTAAGATAGACCAGAGTGCAGATGGGCAGGCAATACAAGGTGGAGTTTGTGATCAGCCGGGGGTAGGGGCTGGAGACGTGCTATTAGGGTATGGCAAAACAGCATATTTCAGCTTTGATTGTCCTAGTTCATGTGTTCATGTTTGTTCTTTCTCTAGGGAGCCAGTGTATGGATATACACCTCTGATGGAAGCAGCTGCTTCTGGCCATGAGATAATTGTTCAGTATCTTCTCAATCATGTAAGTCTCCAGGCTGTTCTCTGTAAAGCTGGAAGTCTGTGGTTCCAGCCCTCAGAGGAAGAACCTGAAGTATGACACCAGACTTCTTAGTGTTATGGTTGCTCCTTGATGACAGTCACCTCTCAAGTCCCAGGCTTACTGAACTGTTCTCAGAGTATGTGCTTTCTGAAGACTAGTACTCTGATCTTACGCTGACCTTGTGTGAATAGAAGTGATCTCTAACTGTCCAGATTCAACTGAATAATGCCCGATTTGGAAAACAGCTAAAGTGGTGTTCTCCTTATGGTGTTTGTAGGATTGCATGTGGGAATCTTCTTCCTCCAAAAGCTTATGAGCATGTGTGTCTCATCGTTAAACAACTTGGTTTTGATAGTCATCGAAGTGATCCAGCTTACTTCCACAAGGAGGCAGCAAGGCAAAACATTTTTCAGATAAAACAAGCTAGTTCCCTGCAGCAATGCACAAGAGCCATATACCTGGGCTACTGGTACCTACAAAGGCAGCAAGGTATTAGTGAAGCGTGAACTGTCTGTCAAAGATGGGCCTGTTTCTGATGGAGGAACTAAGGCAATCCTTTAGCTTCTTGCTTCTTTTGTATATAGTGCCCTTTATGTTTTAAACATGTATTTTTTTTTTTTGTACAGGGAGTGAAGGCAGATGTCAGAGATAACACTGGAGCCACAGCAAGAACACTGGCCATGAAGTATGGACATACAAAGATTGTGGGGCTGATAGATTTGCACGGAGCCCCAGTGCCCAAGGTCTTCTGCAGGGGTCCAGGTAACAGAGATGTCCTTTAGTTTGCTCATTGTAAGATAGGCCCTGAAAAGAGGTCTTTGATATTTTGAAAGCGTTCTGCTGTATGTGGCAGTAGATGGTCTATCCTGGAAATTCCAGAATTTCCGGGGATTGAAGAGGCATAGATCCGACAGTGTTTTTGCCTGCTAGCCCTTTCCCGACCTAGACAAACTGTTTTACCCTTCCTCTTAAAAATTTCTTTTATTTCCACTGCATTTATAGGACCAGTAGCAAATAAACTGTCTAAGTTATTACTGTGCTGCTAACGATTTGTGTTTGAACTACAGGAAAATATGAAGAGCTGAGTTCCTCAGATGAATCGTGCTCTGCTCCCCAGAGACAGAGACCTGTTCGTCGGGCCAAGGGTCCCAGCATCCATGATGGGCCCCAGGCTTTGGCAAAGATAACAGCAGTAGGAATTGGGGGAAAGAAGCAGTCTCGCTATGGTAAGGATAGTTAGAAGCTGAAGTGAAAGTCCTTTGAGGTTTCAAATGCTTTGCAGCTACTTCTGTGCCAACAATTTTCTCTTTATTTGGGATTCATGTGTGGCTTGTACAGAAACAAATATGGCAAACACCATCTTAAAGGCTATCCAATCTGTGGTTTCAAAAGAAAGCCCCTTGAACTCTTTTATGTCAGGACTGATTATTGTGAGTGGAACACTTAAGTGGAGCAAACACTGCTCTTACCTCAGTTACTGTTTCCCTGACCCTTGAGAACAGTCCAGCTTCCCTTTCTGAGGTAGGGTTGAAAGTTTGAGTGCCCCTCTGAAGCTGATGACAGAGGAAGTGGTCACACAGGCCAAGAAATCATAGATGCTGAAAGTGAACTTGCTGCTCCTCGATCTGTCAGTTTTGTCTTCCCTGATGCTTGAAGTGCTACTAAAAATGAGATTACAAACCCTTCACAATAGGCCAAGAGAAATATGATTCCAGTTCAGACATCAGCCACTGGGTACAGTGGTATGGGTTTTCTTGTGCATGTGTCGTAGCTGTAGGTATTTCTCAGGCTGATTACCTAGTTGTTTAGAATAACTAAGAATGTGGACTTAAAAGCATGTTCAAAATTCAGTTTGTTCTCTTAATACAGATACATATTATCCTGTAGGCAGTGGCTGTATTGAAATGATACTGTCAGCCTCTTAAATAAGTGGGATGCAAGGGGCTGGTTTCACAGGGTGTGCTTGGCTGGGGATGTGGTGTAGCTGGCAGCTTGCTTTTTTAAGCAGATGTTTTCCATTTTGACAATTTAGTATGAAGAGGAGAGGAAATGCTGAAAGCTGGGGCTTAAGGTGCATCTCTGCTATGAGGCTGTTTCCTCTGACTTTTTTTCAGTGCAGCCACCTAAACCCAGTACAGCAGATGTGTGTCTGTGGGAAGGAGGCTGGAGGCATATGCATTTCTCAGTTTTTCCTCTGCTTTTTAGAATGAAACCTGCCAGCTGCGAAGACAGTATCTTCTTTTGATTAATTTCAAATCCCTGAGTGGTTGTTTTTCCTGCAGGAACATCTCTGATAACTTGCATCCTAATCTTTGTTGCTCTTTCCTCTTGCACACAGAGCAGGTCCCTCCTCAGGGCTACGTCACCTTCAATGATGATGGCAGCTGTGAATCAGAGAATATCCGGAACAGGGATGTTACCTCTCCAATTAATGAGCAGGATGTGGAGAGCAGCAGCAGCAGGGGTAAGTCACTGCCTGGAAATAGTCTGGTTTGCAGATGGATGTACGACCAAGCCCCTGGCTTGCATATTCGTTTCCCACTAAGATATTGAGAATTTGAGTATCTTTCCTGAGGAAAGACTGAGACAGCTGCAGTGATTTAGCCTGCAGAAGAGAGAGCTCAGTGGGGATCTCATCAGTTTGTACAAATACTCTGAAGACAGGGTGTAAAGGAGATGGAGCAAAGCTATTTTCAGTGGTGCCCACTGACAGGACAAGAGGCAACAGGCACAAACCAAAAGACAGGAGCCTCCTTCTGAACATATGGAAATGTTTGTTTTTACTGTGAGGGTTACTGCATGCTGGATCAGGGTGTCAGAGAGATGATGGAGTCTCCATCTTTGCAGATGTTCCTGACATGGTACTGGGCAGCCTGCTGTAGGTTGCCCTGCTTGAGCAGGGTTTGAACAAAATGACCACAGTGAGGTGCCTTCCAACCTCACTGTTCTCTGAAGCAGCACAAAGGAAGGATATGGATAGTTCCTGAATTAATAGAGGATAATGTGGCTGTGTAGTGGATCTAGGCTCAAGGAAAGGTCTTTCCTGAGCTTTACTAATGGGAGCATAGGCTGGGTAGTAATAACCCACTTTTCCCCCTGTTGTGGATTAACCCATTAGGCAGCTAAACCCCGCACAGATGTTCACTAACTTCCCACTGGTGGGATGGGGGAGAGAATTGGTCAAAAAGGTAAAACTTGTGGGCTAAGATAAGTACAGTTTAATAGGATGTAAAACAAGTTAAAAAGGTAATAATGGTAAAAGAATATACAAAATAAGTGATGCATGGTGCAATTATTCACTGCCTGCTGATGGATGTCAAGCAGGCTGCCATGCACCAGCCGACTTACCCCAGTTTTAGTGTTCAGCACAACACTATAGGCACGAGATATCCCTTGGGCAGTGAGGGTTAGACGTCCTGGCTGTGTCCCCTCCCAGCTCCTTGTGCTCCCCCAGCCTCCTCACTGGTGGGGCAGCATGAGAAGCTGGACAGTCCTTGACTTAGTGTAAGCCCTGCTCAGCGGCAGTTAAATCGTCAGTGTGTTATCAACATTCTCATCCTAAATCCAAAGCACAGCACTGTACCAGCTACTGGAAAAAAAAATAACTCTGTCCCAGCTGAAATCAGGATAGCACCTCATAGCCAAGAGCCTCACAAACACACACTTTCAGCCTTCCTGTTCTCTGTGGTAATAAACAGACTTGGAGAAAGATTAATGTCTGGGATCAGACATGGGATATTTCTGTCTCAGAATTATCTTGTGTCATGATTATTGGATACAAAGCCTTTTTCGGGGCTTCTTCCTTTACACCTCCACCAGGTTTTGCTGGTAATTATGTAGCAA
The DNA here is from genome assembly GCA_028858755.1 of Ara ararauna. Classification (NCBI taxonomy): domain Eukaryota; kingdom Metazoa; phylum Chordata; class Aves; order Psittaciformes; family Psittacidae; genus Ara; species Ara ararauna. The sequence goes on along the minus strand of CM054380.1, from coordinate 18,598,917 downwards.
AACCAGCACTGAGCATAAGGAAGTTGAACTTGTCTTTTCTTTTTTTTCCTGTTCCTTTCCAGAGGATAATGTTTTCCTCACCAACAACTTAGCAACCATCAGGAGCAGCAGCAGCAGCAGTGAATGCCTGACCAAAGCCCTGGGAGTCAGCAGTGAAGGCTCCTTGGAAAGCAATGAGGTGGGATTTTCAGTTTTCCTGTCTCTGCCTTCAGCCTGGCCAGTGCTGTCGCCCTTCCACAGCCTGCTATGATTCTACCTCTACAGGAGGCTGCAGTACCGGGCTGGGTGAGGAAGAGTGGTATTACAGGGATAAGAGAACCAGCTTCTATATTGGAAGATTATGGTTTGCCTTGTTTGATCTCCAGCTAGTAGTCAACTCTTGGAGTACTTTCACTCTAGAGTAGGTTGTTGATGGCTAGACAGTAATTAAGTCCTCTCCAGCTTCTGAAGAGAACTTAACTCTTTGCAGACTTCTGGGTAGGTGGTGGTCAAGAAAGAAAGTGACTACAGCTAGGTCAGTCCTTGAGCTTGGTGAGACAGTAGGTAGTATAGTAAGATTTAGGGAAGTGCAGCAGTGTTGGAATTTCTGAAGTACAGAAGAAAAGGGAAGAAGTTGGAGATTACTCTGTGGTTCATGTCACAGCTCACATGGTTCAAGACAATAGGTCTGGTGCTGATGTACAAAAGGGTGTTACAGCTGAACATCAGCAGAAGTCTCAAGTATCTTTAGGAGCTTCTCAAAGGTAGAATCTCAGTGCATTGTATTGATTCAGGGAGGGCTCAGCATTGCTGTCTGTTTTGGCTTGCTCTGGCATGTTGCTTCCTAAGGTGTGATTGCAAGACCCCATTACCATTCCATGGTGCCAAGCTGCCATCTTGAGAGTGACTTGACTCAGCCCTTCCTAATGAGGGCTTTGTTAGTCTTTGCTTGTGTTTGTGGATAGCTGTCTGGATTTAGAGCTTGGGACCTGAAGGAGTCTGCGTTTGTTAGCTGTAGCGATCCTGGCATCTTTGATCATCCTCGACCTTTACATTTTGTGGGTTTTTCTCTTTCTTTTGCAGGACTCTGACCATGCAAACAGTCCCCCTAGTCGGAAACAAGCCAAGAGCTTTAAGATCAAGAACCGCTACAGCAGCAGTGATAGCCAGTGGACCCCCTGCCCAGGGAAAGCTGGGAGCTCTAGTCAGCGCTTACTCCTTCCTGAGCCCCCTTCCTATACAGGGCCCCAGGTAACTGCAGAGGGAGCTGTCTAAAGTAATGCAGACAGTGTGTTGTATCAAGCACAGGAGGTTTTTCCTAGGTTGCCTAAGCTGCTTTCTTGGATAAAAGGGAAGTTGTCACCAAAACACCTCTGACTCCAAACCTCTGCCCAAACTTAGATGCTTGTTAAACAGTGATTTCTTGTGCAAGAACTGTTTGCTTAGGTTTTGCTGTTGCTTGGTGAGGTATTTCAGACCCTTCATGCTTGTGGGTGTGCTACCAAACATAGCTGGCGTGTGGACTAAGGTAGATGTTGCTGGTTTTGCTACATTTGTTACCAGAGGTAACAAAACGTTACAAGAGGTAACAATTTGGTACAAGAAGCCACAGCAAACAGGTTGGTCCTGTTGTGTTGTGCGGCTGTGGAGGAGGGCCGTTAAGCAGGGGAATTCACAGTTGCTGCTGGAAAAGCCTAGCAGCGATATGAGGAAGCAGATATTTGTGATTAAGAGGAATGGTAAGGTGTTTGTTGGTGAGGGTATAACTAAGTTTGTTTGGATGTGCTGCAGGACTTGGCAACATTCCTTGAACAGATCGGGTGCCTGAAGTATCTGCAAGTGTTTGAGGAGCAAGATGTTGACCTTCGGATCTTCCTGACACTCACAGAGAGCGACCTGAAAGAAATAGGCATCACGTGAGTGTCTGTAATGTAGTTCTCATCTTTCCCCTTACAAACCATGCACGCAACCTGATCAGGAAGATTTAGCTAGCGAGTGGCTGTCTCCCATGCAATTTTGATATTCCCTAGCTCTTGGCTGTAACAGGCTCCTGGTTTTGGAGGAGCCAGGTCTTTGTGGCATCCATGGGCCTGGGAACTGCTGGCTCAGTGTCTGGTCCTTGACAGTTTGCCATTCTGCCCCCAGTCTGTTTGGCCCGAAAAGGAAGATGACTTCTGCCATTGCACGGTGGCACAGCAATGCTCGGCCGCCCAGTGATGCCCTGGAGCTGGCCTACGCGGACCGGCTGGAGGCAGAGATGCAGGAACTGGCCATTCAGCTGCACAAGGTAAGAAGTCTGCCATGAGCTGCTCAATGCTTACTACACTGCAGTAGGTGATTGGGAGCATATCTTTCTTGTTGTGCCTCGAATGGCCCGGAGGAAAGGAAAAGGCATAACTTCCGGTAGACACACTTGGTGTCAAGTAGATCAGCTAACAATGTTAAGTGCTTATCCACTCCTCATCCTCTGGGTTGTATGCTTGTGAAGCCTTTATGTCTCTGTTTCCCATCCACCTGAGAACTAAAACGGCAAGTGGGAAGAATTGAATACCTACTCTTCTTCTGTAGTGTAATTTTTACGGAGAAGTTGTGCAGCTATTAGTAAACAGACTTCTGTTGATTTGGGAAATTGGGCCTACTGAGTATCTTTGCTAATGGAGAGGAAGGGGGAATTATAACTGTGAAACTCATCTTGGTGTGGGGGGAAACTGTGTTCAGTGCACAAGCCTTATCCAGCTTCCTTGAAGGGTTGAGAGAGTTGGGGTGGTTCAGCATGGAGAAGACTCTAGGGAGACCTTACTGTGGCCTTTCAGTACTTAAATGGGTTTATAAGAAAGATGGGGAGAGACTTTTTAGCAGGGTCTGTTGCGACAGGATGAGGGGTGAAGGCTTTAAACTAAAAGAGGGAGGTTCAGGCTGAATGTGAGGAAGCAGCTTTTTACAATGAGGGTGGTAAAACCCTGGCACAGGTTGAACAGAGAGGTGGCGGATCCCCCATCCCTGGAGACATTCAAGACCAGGCTGGATGTGGTTCTGGACAAGGTGATCTAGTTGAAGATGTCCCTGCTCATTGTAGCATGGGTGGACTAGATAAGCTTTCAAGATCCTAGCCTAACTCTGCTCTGCTCTGCTGCAGAGGTGTGAAGAGGTGGAGGTGATGAAGGGCCAGGTGTGCCAGGAGCAGAAGCTGCGTGCAGTGGCTGAGAGTTGTTTGATGGAGCGGGATGAGACCTGGAATTCCATCCAGTGCCAGCTCAGAGAGGCTCAGGCCATCACCAAGGATGCTGGAGTCCTGCTGGATCAGATCAAGTAAGTTATTCCCAGGAAGTGGCGCTGAGGCTACTGGGAAATGGGATTTAGGCCATCATGGTGGCAGTCTTGCAGGTGATGCTCAGAATAAGGCAGGAGAGCTCACCAGGTGTCTGAACCCATTTTGTATCCTGCCTAACTTACTCTAGTGGGAAGCCCCAGGCACGTGAGCAGATGTGAAGCCTTAATCAGGTGCATGAGCTATAAATGGCCCAGCAAGCAGGGATCGTGGGTGCTCCTGTTTCAACTAAACAAACCAAAAGCCCAAGTGCTTTGTTTGTGCTTACATGAGAGGACTTGCAATGCCTTACCCTGGCTAGCAAGGAACGCTTTTCTTGAAACTCTGACAGCTAACAGAAGAGCCTGTCCTGCTCAGTCACACCACTGTGTTTGAGTTCTGTCTTCCCTCACCTCCTAATATACCTTTTGTTGCCTATGTGGTGATTTTCTCCCTGTCCCACTTGGACTCCTGTCATGGCCCTGCTTGTCCATTGATAGAACAGACATGTCCTTGAAGGCAGCATTAGTCCTGCAGCTTGTAGACCTTAGCCCAACAGGGAATGGGAGTCTGCTCACTACCAAACCAGGGTGAACTGGGACTGGCTTACAGGACAGCAGCGCAATATTCCAGGCTGTAAGGGGCAGAACACTTGACTTTTCCCCCCAGCTGAGGCTGCCTGGTAGAAGGGCCTTGCCGTGCTCTGGGGATACACTATTTGAATTAATGGTATGCTGATGATAGCCAGAGAACTTTGTGTGCTTCTCTTGCTTTAACCTGATGCCTGTCCTGAGGTAGTTTCATTTGCCCATTGGAAAACTTGGATGAGGCTTGAGTCTCATATAAACCAGGTGCAGCCCCTGGCTTGGGCTTTCTCCTGCTCATCCTGCCCCTTCCTTCTCTTCTCCCCCCGCAGCTCCTCTGTGGACAGGGGCAGAGATTGCTGTGGAGATGGGGCACAGTGGAGAGCGCCCTGAGCTTTGTCTGGGGCACGTCTTCCTCTTCCTGGGAAGGAACAAGGAGCAGTTTGTAACCCAGGGCGTTAGATGTGGTCTCTCGGCACCCCAAGCAGGTACTTGCAGGATGTAGGAGTGCACAGACTAGCATGTTGTTCCAGGAAGTGTCCTTGTGCACTTGTGATGGGCTTTGTCTTGTTTGGCAGATGCTGTCAAGCAGAGCTGTCCTCCCGGCTAACCCAGGAGCAGGCAGTGGGCAAAGTGCTGGACACAGAGGTGAAGCTGGGGACTGGTGAGAACAGGAAGCCTGATGAGCGGCTGGGTGAGGACCTTATCAACTACAGTACTGGGTGCAGAGGGTGGGTGGGCAGCAGGAGACCCCAGAGCAAGCCATGTGCTAGAAGGATGAAGTTAGAAGTGATTTTGGAAACGGATGAACAGCCAAACCTTTAAATTGAATATGAAAATTCTTGCTTGGGGAAAGGATTTAAAGCGCTTGGGGCATTTGGACTTTAACTGTACCAGAGTTTCTCAGCAACTTTTGATTCTTAGCAAGTGGGAAGTCTGGGGCTCTGGCAGGTGTTTGTGGCTAAAAGTGCAAAGCTGTAGCATTGGCACCCAGTGGCAGCCCTGCTCCAGGGGCCCCTTCCTGCGTGGCAGCATGTGGGCACCTTCGTGTGTTGCTGCACTACACACTAGAGCAAGGTCTGAATCTGGAGCCATGGCTGGTTCCCTGACCTGGTCTGGGGTCTGTGGGGAAGCTGCTGCACGTGGCTGGGCCCACCACCTCCTCATCATGAGGAGTTAGCAAATAATCCTGCTGCCCATTACATGCTTCTAGAGATGTGCTCTTGGCTGCTTCTGTTTTAAAAGTGAGTCAAGTAGAGATTCTCTTGATTTCTGACCACTACGGTTAATATCTTTGAGAGTCTCTTAATATGTGATCCAGACAGTATAAAAAAATGAAGTGGTAGAATTGCCAGGAACCCCCCTCAGTTTGTTACAGCAGTTCCAGCTCTCCTTCACTGTGACTCAGAACCCCTGACTGGAACCACTTTGGGTGTGGATGTTTCACAGCATCCACACCGTACCCTTGTCTTTGCTCTGTCACAGCATGCAGATTGATTAAATGTGTGGTTCCTCTTTCTTGCAGTGCTGGAAGGATGGCCACCTTCCCTGAAGTCTCTGAGCTTGCCTGAGCTGTCAGCTGTCCTAGAGGAGTGTGTGGGAGAAATGGGTAAGGTCGGGGAGGACTCTGGGCACATGAAGTGACTGTTGTGCTGGAGGGGGGGCATGGCTGGACAGGTTTTTCATGATTTGACAGTGGTAGTTTGGGGGGACCTAACAGTCCCCTCTCATTGAGGGAAGTCTCCAGGTTCTGAAGTTGGTGCTGGGATTTCCTTGCAGTTGATCTTGCTGCAGATCTTGGGCTCTGCCTCATCCTCTACTGAGAAAGAGGGAATATGTGGCCCCTGCATCTCTCCTGCTCTGTGGTCAGAGCTGCTTGTGAAGTGTTTCCCAAAGCCTGCGCCATGTTCTCTGACAGGAACTTGTCCTAGCAACAGGCAGTCAGAGAGTAAAGACTCTCCTGGTTTTGAGACACTGGAAGCTGCAAGGGAAAAGGAGCCTGGAGGCAGGATAACAGTGGCTGAATGCAGACTGCAGCCTGTCATTTACTGCTTGCTGGCCTGCTGCTACCACTGACTTTTTTTCCTTTTGTTTGGTCCTCAGGAAAAGCCCTGCAGACTGTGACTCAAAACCTCCAAAGGCTCCAAGCCCCAGGGCAGAGCGGGCAGAGCTGGCTCAATCCGTAACAAAGCAGGAGGGTGAGTGGGAGCCAATTGGCTGTGGCATTGAGGGGAGACATCATTCCTCAAAGCAAGTAACAGCCATCTGCTGAGTGTGCCCAGTGCTCACTCAAAGCCTGCACGTTGAGGCTGCACTTTAACTGATCCTTATGTGCCCTCTGATTGCTTTTCCCTTTGGAAAAGCCTTATGCCCCTTGTCTCTGTCCCACTGAAAATGTGTCTGTCCTCTTTTTGTGGCTGTAGGAATACTGACGTAGGGTGACTGTTCCACCCGGAAGCGGAGTGTGCCTGGGACAGTGAGCGTGAGGGCTGTGCTGGCAGCACTGCAGCTCTCCTGGGAGGGCCAAAGCAGCTGGTGGATATGTGGAAGAAGGTCTCAGCCGCAAGAGAACATGCCTGGGAGGAGGAGGGTCAGCAGGAGACAGCAGCCCAGCAGCTATTTGGAGCTGGCTGTTGTCTGCATTCCCAGGATCATGGTTGCTCATACCAAAAGGTTAGGTTAAGAGGAGAAGCACTGAGCCCAGAAGTTATATCTGCCTTAAGCTTCCTGCAGCCCTTATCATTCAGGGCTGTGTAGTGGCAGAAAAGCTGACAGTTACCCACAGCAATCTAATTAAGTATCCTTTTCTGCATCCCATCCTCCCCCGGGCCTCTGACACTTGCTGTGCCTCCTTTTATGCCATGTGGATTGGCACAGATAATGCATCATGGCACAGACCCAGAAAGTGTATCTAAGGCAGTAAGGAAGGCAGGTTTGTTGAGGATGGGTGAAGTGAGCAGTTTGCAAAGCTCAAGCAGCAGTCTGTAGCTGGAATTTCTGTTCCACTGCCATCCCAAGATGTGTGCTTCAAAACCTTTCTATCCAGCCAGCTCACCTTGGTTTAGTTCAGATTCTGGCCCTCCTTGGGTTGTTTGTGATCATGTTGTTCCATCCCAAGGAACTCGTTTTTGTGGCAAGTGCTTTATGGCAGAGATTCTGCCTGTCTGGTTTGTCAGTGCCAGGATCCCAACACTGACAGTGGTTTCAAGGCAGATGTTTGCCTGGAAGGACATGAGAGAGAACAGAGTTTGAGACTGTTCAGTCTCCTATGCCTCTGGCAAGTAGCAGAGTGCCAGGGCAGGCAGGATGTGAACCAGGGAATAGATCTATCCCACATGGGAGATGAGCAAAAGGTGTAGCTGTGGTGCAAAGCTTTGGTCCTGAACCACTGCCTGTGTTTGATTTCCAGGCTTAAGTGTTTGGAAATAGCTCTACCAAGGCATTCTTGTGCTGGTGTGGGTGATCTCCCAGGACAGGAAAATTTCACCCAGAAGAACTAGTTTTGGTGAGGTAGAGCCAATTCTCCTAAGGCAGCATCTTTGAAAGCTGCTCAGAGCATTGAGGCTATGCTGGGAAAAGTATTTTGGGCTTTATCCTGTGTTCCCCCTTGCTGGAGGAATGGTGGAGAGTGCCAAGGCACTTACTGCCCTTTCCCTGAGCCTTGGTGCTGTCTCTGGCTGCACTTAGCCCATGGTTGTCAGTGCTGTGTCCCTTAGAAGCCCAGATTTGAATTTAAGGCAAGATGTCTGGGGAAAAAGGGGAAAAGTTTTCTTGGAAGCAAAAGAAGTCTCAACCCAAACCCCATAAATCCAAGTGAATAGGCCTGAGAGCATCTGCAGAGTATGGGAAGCCCTGGCTCAGCAATGCATTCAGAGCTGGGTGAAAAAGAGGGTGGCTGGAAGGAGACACTGCACAGACTTGGTGTTGGCTTTGCTTGGTCATAGTGTAGAAGAAAAGGGGTTTGGGAGGGTTAAGGGGATACATCCAATAGATAGGAATGTTTGGGGGCCTGGGAAAAAGGGTGGGTGAGATGCAGCTGTGTATGTGTGAAGGAAAGGAGAGCCCTACAACAAGGTGCTGCAGGAGCCCAGCTGTGAAGGCTTAAAGGGGTGTTAGAGTAGTGTAAGGGGATTTTATAGAACAGGGTCTTCCTGAGGAGAGGGAATCCCTTTTTTGGGGCACTTCACACAGCATGCAGAGCTGAAATGGGGGCTGTGCAGGCGGTGGGGGTCTGGTGCTGTCCCAGTGAAACAGTGTTTGCTGACCTGGATGAAATCAATAAAAAATGAAAACCTGTTTCTGGTGTGTGAGGTTGTATAATTCATGAATAGCCTCCCTCATTTCTTTCAGGACAACTGAGAATGCACGCAGTGCTTTCCAGCTTCCTTTCCTATGTGGTTGTATGCTGAGGGCTCTAGGGGCTGCCTTATCCAAGGCTTCCCAGCCCTGCCTGGCTCCTGCTGGATGTGATATGGGAATTTATGTGGTCAGGCAGTGCCAGGGCTGTAGAGGATACAGTGAGTGATACAGTGGGTGCTCCCCTGAGGGCTCAGCTCTTCCCTTCCTGGCTGAGATCTCCACTTTTGCGCCCCAGCAGTTCCAGTTGCATGACGAGAGTTGTCTGTCTGCACTGACTCAGAAGTAAGTTTAAGCCTTGTTGTGGTGTGCTGGTGTTTTCTTCTCATCTTGGGTCCAGCTCTGGTTTGAGACTTGTGAGTTGTTGATGTGACTGTTCTACACCTTCACCCAACTTCTTGGTCTCTTGCACCGTGTACTGAAGAGGACACCATCCAGCAGCTATCACAGACAGCTCTGAATAGGGCTACATTAACATCTCTTTCCAGTCAAAGCTAAAGCTCTTGATGTATTTCAACATAAATGGAGTTTCTTAGAGGTGTTGTGTCCTACAGAGGCCCATCAGTGGGCTGGTGTGCAGCCAGAGCTTTCTTCTTGTACCAAGATTCAAAGTCCTCAGTGTTGAGAACTGTTACCTGTTTTTCCTCGGCTCCATCTTGTACAGCATTTCAGGGAGCACCTGGAAGCACAGAGCAGTGGGGGAGGCTGGTTGGGTCGAGCCAGGCTCTCTGGGGACCTGTTTAATGCCCTCTCCCTGAGAGGGTGTGTCTTGAAGGACAAATCTGTGCTCTTGGATATATGGCTGCATTTGCCTCTGTGTTTCCTTCCCTCAGAGCTGACAGAAGCAACATGCTCTGCTTGCTGAAAAATAAACATTTATTTACATCTGAGAAGAGAGTTAATGTGTAAAATTGGCTCAGGGGGTTACAGGGAGCCAGGAATACCCCTGCATGCCTCTTTAGCCTCAGGCCCAACTGAGCCGAGTGCAGACTTTCCTTCCTGGGCTCAAGACCACCTTCCTTGAGCCACTTTATCTACAAAAGGCTCTGTCCCAGGCTGAGAGCAGAGGGCACGGGAGATACTGAGCCCCCTGTTTCCATGTAGTGAAGAGCAAGAGCTGTTTCCTCCCTCCCAGAGCAGCTTTTTCCTGAGGTAAAGCATCATGCGGTACAACAACAGACAGCAGCATGTCTGTGCTGCTACTGAAAGTAAGAGCAAGGGGGTCGGGGGGATAGCATCTGAGCTGCTCTCTGCTCCCATGGGAGCAGAGTGCCAGTGCCAGGAAAGGAGCTGTAAGCCAGATACATGCAACACTGCTCAAACGACACAGCCTTGATACTTCACTTGCAAAGGCAGAGGTGTAGGTGCTCCTTGGTGCCCTGGCCTCACTCAGCAAGAGGCAGCAGTTGTGGCTTTGCCACCCTACTGGGAAGCAAACGTCCCAAATGACAGCTGTTGCACATCTGGACTCAGGCACACCAGCCTTTTGCCAGAAAAACAGTCCCTGAGCCAAGTGTGGGCTTCCTGGCTCTCCATGCTGAAGAGTTGGTGCTGGGCTGGGTGCTGGGTCCTTCACACTCCCGTGTGGTGATCCCCTGCCATTGAGGGAGCAGCAGCATTGCCCTTCATGTGCAAGGTGAATGCAGTCAAAGTGCTCAAGCACTGCAGGAAGCTACATGAGCGCTGCTGCTGTGGCTCTGTTTGCTGCCGGGAGTCTTGGGGAATCTGCTGCAGGAGGAGCTCAGAGGAGGGATCCCTGAGGTGCAGATCTGTGCTGCTGGAGAGCTGATGCCATGATCTGTACCAGGGGTGAGTAGGGTGAGAAGGTGCAGCAGAAGCACCTCCTTACAGAAGACTGTGCAGGATGGCTCTGGGATGGATGTCTGGGAGCTCTCGGTGTGCTGGAGAGATGGTCCTCAGGGCAAGGAGAGCAGGAAAGTGGTGCCCTGGATGGGAGCAGTGCTGGCACAGCCCCGAGTGCAGCAGGAGGTGTTGATTCACCAGGCAAGGGGTGCAGATCTGTGTCAGCAGTGCCAGGCTGAGCAGCAACTTCCATTTCCTGCTGCTTGTCCTCTGCTGATAGACAGGCTCCTCTCCAGCAGCCACAATCGCCTTCTAGAGGTGTGCAGGTTGGTGCAGATAGGAAGGGGGTTTCATGAACAAATCTGGTGGGTGCCAGTAGAGCTAGCTGATGGTAGAAAGGAGCATCCCCCATGCAGCTCCCCAGGAGAGGTGAGGCTCTTCTGAGGGAGCAGCCAAGAGCACCTGCACCACTTTGGACTGCAGAAGGGGAACATCCCCCCAGCAGCTCCAGTGCTCTCAGGTGCGGCACAGCAGAGATGCTGGTCCCAGCATGGCCATCCCAAGAGTGCTGCCCTCCCGCCAGGTCCCCACACCCACCATATCCCCTCTTCCTGGCTCTGCGGGGCCTGGTGCCACATCACTGGGCACAGCAGAGCGCCGGGTGGTCAAGCTTCCAGAGCTGCCACTTCTTCTTCATCTCTGACTTCACCTGTCACAGAGAGGAGTGAGTGGGAGATTTGCTGTGGCTGTGCCTTCCTATAGCACGAACAGCAAGGGCTGGGGTGGCAAAGCCTCTGGCTGAGGCAGGGCTGAGCTGTCCTCTGGGCAGGAGCTGCAGTGGGTACGTACCTCTTTGTTGGCGAAGCAGTAGAGCACGGCCACGAGGAAGCCCTGGAGGGTGAGCAGGGGAGTGGAGTGAGCTTCACTGGGGCTGAGATAGGTTTAGTTTTCCTAGGCCACTTGTGGGCACTTTTGGAGCAGAGGTCCCACTGCCACCACAGCCTCAGATTGCACAGGAGACACCATCATGCACCCAGTGACAGGGCTGGAGGTCCCCACCCCTGAGGTTGGAGCACCATGCGGTGAGGATAATGCTCTGGAAGAGGGACCCCCCAGTTCTTGCTCCATTGTGTACCCATGAGAGAACAAAGGCTCCCACCTCACCTGGAAGGAGTTGAGGAAGAGGGTGAAGAACACCTTGACGTAGCGCAGGATGCCTGTGGTTTGCTCATCAGTGGCGAAGATGAAGACAACCTCATGGATCCCAAAGAGGGGGATGAGGGTGAGCGTGGCTTTGGCCAGCCTGAAATAGAATAAGGGGACTCCTCCAGCAGTGAGTACTGAAGCGCTGGGGCACAAACACAGTCAGGGACAAGCTCTTTGGTGACCTCAGGGTGGCTGTTTCACGATGTGCAGGATGGAGGTGCAGGGTAGGGGTGGATGGGGAGGTGGAGTCGGTGTAGGAGGAGGCAGGAGGACCCATGATCCTCCCAGCTCACCGCAGCTTGTAGTCTGCGTAGCCCTTCTGGTTGGCCCGGAGCTTGGCCAGGATCACCTTGAGGATCCGCATGAAGATCAACAGGTTGATCTGCGGGAGGAGACAGTGCAGGAGCCCACACACCCCAGCACCCTGCACACCCACCCTGCACACCCCAGCACACTGCACAGCCCAGCACACTGCACACCCTGGCACCCCGCACACCCCAGCACGCTGCACACCCGGCACCCTGCACACCCTGGCACCCTGCACACCCAGCACCCTGCACACCCCAGCAGCCTGCATACCCAGCACCCTGCACACCTCAGCACCCGGCACACCGCAACACCCTGCACACCCCAATACCCTGCACACCCAGCACACTGTACAGCCAGCACCCTGCACACCCCTGTACCCTGCACACCTCAGCACCCTGCATAATGGGACACTCTGCCCCTCACGGCACACCCTGACAATGGTACACACCCTTGGGTGCTGTGGGAGATGACACGCTCCCATACTGCCAAGGTTGCTGCAGCCCAGCAGTACTGGGTCTCCAGAGCTTCCTCCCCTCCCACCATCCCAAAATCATGGCTGGGAAGCAGCAGGGGCCACACCCAGCCCCATTCGGGGGGGCTCGGCCCAACCACCCCTCCATGGACTCCCAGAACTCGTGCTTTAGCAAGCTGGTGCACAAAACAACCCATGTGTGTTTAGCACGATGCCTTGGAGTACTGCTGCTCTTGGGAAAGCCATGGGGCCATGGTGTCCCTACCAGGGAGGCGAGCAGGATGGGGATGCGGATGATCCACCAGTAAGCCATGTTCTCGTTCAGTGCCCAGCACCTGTGCAGGAATACAGGGAGAGCAGCACAATCACACCATGCATGGGGGGAGGATGAGGCCAAGAGCATGCCAGCCCCAGCATGGTAGGTCAGGGACCTGCAGCAGCCTCTATCCCACTGCCCATCCTGGGCTGAACATCCCAACAGGACCCCCATTCTTCCCCACTCACTCCGCATTCTCCTTTAGGTACTTGGCGGCCGCCCAGGGCACCACGAACACCACGGGGGTCCCTGCAAATCACACAGCAAACCCTGTAAAACCAAGCACCCGCCTGAGCTCAGAGACCAGCCCCGGGGCAGGGAGCACCCTGGGGACACCCAGGGTCAGCAGAACCCCCTCCCTGTACCCTCCCAGGGCCACAAACCCCACCAACCCCAGGTCCTGCCCCCAGCCCCGCCGCACACTCGGGTGGCCCCTACCCCAGCCCAGGTAGAGGTAGAGCCTGTAGTAATTCTTCTCAGAGAAGACGGCCCCGATGAGCAGCTTGTAGAGGTAGACGGCTTCCACCAGGAACCAGTAGTGGTTGGCCAGGATGCAGTACTGCATCAGCACCTGCGCGGCCCGGCAGCCCAGCGCCGCCTGTGAGGGGAGACCCACCATGGGGCACCCCGAGGGCTCATCCATGGGCACAGGCACCCCAAGAGCTCCCCCATCAGGGGCATGGGCACCCCCAGAGCTCACTCAGCAGATTCCTGTGGCTGCATGATCACCAGCACCCGCTGCACACACCTCCTTGGGGAGATCCCAGCCCAGCACCATGCAGGGACCCCATGGGGCAGCACTCACCTCGTGGCTCAGCAGAGCCTCCCAGTCAGCCACCCGCACCAGCTCCATGCCCCAGCGCCTCTCCAGCAGCGCATCCTTCACCATCACCGAGGTCGCCCGCAGCCCGAAGGAGGCGAAGAGGTTGGCGTGGATGTAGTTTCTGGTGCAGTGGAGCTTCCTGCAATAGTGACAGTGTGGGGGGTACCCCTCAGCTCAGCCACCACTGGTGGGGAGTACAAGGGGCAGGACAAGTGCACCCTGAGTCTCCCACCTGAAGACAGTGAGGACGAGCAGGGCAGAGATGAGGGTGAGGAGCGACAGCGAGTACCCCACGGTGTAGAGCACCTTGAAGCTCATCATCAGCTGGCGGGCGCCCTCCTGCAGGCCAGCACCGCACTGGTGAGCCAGGTCCAGCAGCACCGCGCTGCGTGGCTGGGCCAGGGCACCCACCTCCTCCACGGTGGCCGCTGTCTCCTCCTCGCACTGTGAGTAGTCACGCCAGGGCTGGCTGCCGTTCACCGTCACCCACTGCCCATTGGCACCACACCTGCGGCTCACCAGCCCGTGCTTCACTGCAGACACCAACACCGTGTTCCCCTTGCGCTCCCCCAAACCCCACTTCTGGCATGGTGGGTCAGGCTCTACTCAGCCCCAAAGTACCCTCTGCCAGGGCAGATGTGGCTCTGTTCCATGCCCCATGCATGCCTTCACACCCAGCTCTGCTGTGGGTCCCTCTTCCCCCAGCAGTGGGCAGGAGGAAAAACCCCAAGAGCATCTTCACACCTCCCAGCATGGCTCAGCCTTTGCTTCCAGCTCCAGGGTGGCAGAGGGCCATAGAAGCATAACAGAAACTGGGTTGGAAAAGGCCTTTATGGTCTTCAAGTCCAACCATTCCCTAGCACTGCCAAGGCCACCACTGAACCATGTCACTAAGGGCCTTGTCTACATGGTTTGTGAACACTTCCAGGAATGGCAACTCCACCACTGCCCTGGGCAGCCTGTTCCAATGCCTGAGCACCCTTTGGGGAAGGAATTGTTCCTAATATCCGGTCTAAACCTTCCCTGGCAGCTTGAGGCCGTTTCCTCTTGTCCTATCACTTGTTTCTTGGGAGAAGAGACCAACCCCCACCTCACTAAGACCTCCCTTCAGGTAGCTGTAGAGAGCCATCATCACCTTTCTCAAACCAGGGCAGGTAAAAAGGGCAGGAGATGTTGACGGTGATGCCAGGGCTCCCATCGGGCCAGCAGGCATACATGTCAAATGTCCGGTTGCAGAAGAGCCCTTCCGACAGCAGCGAGGGAGGAAAATGCAGTGGTCAAATACCGGTGACACAGCCATATCCAGCCCTGCCACCCTAGCCCACTGCCAGCACCTATGAGGGGGCATCACCCTGAACAGGTCCCTGGTGCCCCACACCAGCCTCAGACCCCCCGGGACATCCTAGCCCTGGGCAGCCCATCTGAGATGTGGAGAGACTCATCAGTCCCCCAGCTCATCCGTCCATTGGTGACCAGCGTAGAGGATGCTGGAGGAGCGATAAAACCTGGCCCCCCAGCCTCACTGCCACCCGGCTCCATGTGCCCCCAAGTATGACCTGAGCCGTGGTGCAGGGGGTACCTGCCGGGTAGGGCTCGCTCGCCATCCTTCTCAAGCACTCATCACGGTATCGCATCCACTCCTCAAACGTCTTCTCCAGCACCTTGGCCCCACCTTGCTGCAAGACCAAAGCTGGGTCAGAGCCTCTGGTGGCTCCCGAGGAGTCTGCAGGCATCCCCCGCAGTGATTCCTGCCTCCAGATGGGCAGGCACATGCAGCCAAACCAGGATCGAACCAGTTCACAACAGGTCAAAGCCCAGCAGTGCCAATCCTGCTGCCCCATGGGCCAGCCCCAGCTTGCCCCTTACCGGAATGGAGGAGAGCAGGCACATCCAGACAAGATGGAAGAGGCTCTGCCGGTACCCAGGCCCGAGCATGTCCCCCATGGCTGTCCCACTGGCTGGTGCTCCCAGTGCCGGGGCACGTCTTGGGCTGAGCTGGGGACCTGGATCCTGGGTAAAGGGGAGGTCTGAGGGTGTACAGAGGAGAATGCTCTCTGAGGCATCAGAGCACCGGGTATGAGTGTCAGCGGCAGGCACGTCCTGGGCTGCCACAGACCCGGCCACTTCCCCACTGGAACCAAAACCTCGGGGAGCACCAGGCAGAGGAGCTGGGGCACAAAGGGATCCCACCTCCTGCCGAGCTTCCAGAGCACCGCCGCTAGCCCTGAGCCAGCGAGGGGCCAGGGAGCAGAAGCCATCCCGGGGAGCGATGTGACAGCCCCCGTGCCACCGCTGCTCATCCCGGCACCCACGGGAGCCTGTTGCCACCAAGCCCAGGGGAAGGCAAGGAGATCTCCCCGTGCTTCCCCCGCCCCGCTGCCTGCCCGCCAGGATGGGACCCTCCAAATCACGCCTCGGCCCCACTGCTACTCGCACAGAACATCCCACAGCCCCAGCGGGCGATCCTGGGGGAGAAGCAGCCCAGGTGCCCCCGCAGCACCCCGGCCAGCACGGACCCCCACGGGCTGTACACACCCGTGCTCCGCGTAGCGCGGATGTTCCCCGGTCCCGTTCGGTGCCCGCGGGGGTCCCCATCCGCCCTGGCTGCGCTTACCCTGCACGGCGGCGGCGGCTCTGCAGGCGCGGTGTTACCGGTAGCCCCGGTGTCACCGGCAGCCCCGGTGTGTGTCACCAGTAGCCCCGGTGTGTGTCACCGGCAGCCCCGGCTCCGCTACATGAGCGGAGCAGCGAGCGAGACGAGTCTGCATCGCGGCCGCCTCCTGCCAGCGCCGAGCCCCGACGGGGGGGGGGGAGGGGGGCGGTGCCGCCTCCCGGGGCTCGGGCCGCCCCGACGGGCCCAGGGGGTCGCTGTCTCCCGTGACGCGGAGCTCCGGCACGGCCCCGCCGAGACCCCGGTGCATCGCCCGGGGACGGCGATGAGGGTCCGGGTCCAGCCGGGGACGCACGGGGATGGGCGTCCAGCCCTGCCCAGGGTTACATCACATGGGGACAGGGATGTGTTGCAGCCCCCAAACTGTGAGTCACGGGGATGGGAACGTGGGTCCAGACCCTCTGTTCCTCTGCCTGTTCCTCAAGAGCTCTCCCCCCCATGCAGCCCTAGGGAAAGTCATGGGGATTCTTCACCTTCCAGGCTGGGTGCCCCTATGGCTCTCCCCTGTGCTGGGTGCTGTGGTGCAGCCTCTCACCATTCAAAGCCCAGGGTGGGCTGCTTGGGAGCACTGACCCCAGGATGATGCTGGATCCAGCACAGGGACGCAGCCCATGACACGGGCCACATCACCCAGCCCCAAGCCGTGGGACAAGCCTGGTAAAGCAGGAAGGTCTGTGCTGACCCACCAGGCCAGGTGAACACCACCTTGGCACTGGTGTTTTCCTGTCACTGGAGCATGCAGAGGAGATTTAAAGGGTGGCTGAGCCCTCCCTTAAAGCCCCTGGGAACCCCCCCAAAGACCAGCAGTAGGGCCCCTCTGGGTTTCTTCCCTTTGCCCCAGGTGGAGGATGTGCCTGGCTCCACCATGCGCTGGGAAGCTGATGGTGGCCCTGCCTTGCAGTGGGATGCCAGGTTTATTTACACTCTAAAACTGCTGCTGGCTGCATGCATCAGAACATGCATTTATTTTGTGAAAACATGTTTGTGTCAGAACTGTTCCAGCAGGCTGGGAGCACACACTGATGGAGGTGTGCGGGGAGCTGCATCCTTCGATCCAGTGAATGAGAGGGGTCCGGTTATTCCAAGTGCCAAAACCTGCCAGTGGAGCAGCCTGTGGTGTTGTTCTGCTGTTTTGGGGAAGCCAAATCCTCGGGTGCCTTTCTCAGCATGAGCTGACACTGAGATCTTCCGGGGGCCTCTCTACCCTGTATGTTTGCTTGTGAGCAGATTAGAGAGAGTCTGCTCAATGTATGCAGATGGAAAGCTGAAAATTATGTGATTGAGATGGAAATGGTGGAAGGCGAAGGGAAGGTGAGCAGTGGGACAGCGCTGGAGGATGAGTTGGACCTTTGCACACCTCTGAGCATCGCTGTGGTGTGAGAACTTCAGCCTCATGTACAGGCAGCGGGTCCTTCCACCCCCATGGCTTTTGCTGCCTGGGAAGTGGATCTGCAAAGCAGCTGTGAGCTCCTGTGGATCTTGACACACCTTCAGGGGCTCCCCCGGGTGTCCTCGGGCAGCAGGTGCCTGTGCCCCAGCTGGGTACTGATGTGCTTTAAGCAGTACTGGTTCATATCAGCAGGCTGGTGCTGCATCGCCCCTGCAAACCCACTGTGGTGCCAGGAGCTGCCCCGCTGGTGCACATGGAGGGTCCACCTCCCTGCCAACAAGGGGCAGGCACCGAGAGTTGCCCGATAGATGCAGGCAGGGAATGCATCTCTGGTGTTCCTAATGGGACTGGGAGCATACAGCAGTTTTGTGGCAGGATTTGAGCAGCCTCTGCATGAGGACAGCACGTAACACACAAGCATCAGCAGCCAGCACAGTGGGGATGCTGCTGTGCTTGCTGCGGAGCACTGGGGTGTTGGTGACCCCTCCAGTGTCTCCCCACTGTTGGCAGAGCTCATGCTGGGGGTGGGAGGGGCATGAGCAGTGGATGGGGGACCCCCAGGCTGTGTGGATGCAGACCCCAGCGTTCCTCCTCTTTCAGGGCCAGCCACTGGATTCCCTAGGGCTGTGTCCATCTGTATCAAGGCAGAAGGCAAGCTTCTCCCACCAAAACTCACCGGGACCTGGGATAGCAGCAATGGGGGTGAGAACTCGGGCTGGGAGGGCAGAGACAGGGGTGGGTGCTGGAGAGATACCGAGGGTGGCAATGTTCACATCAGCACCGACTGATACGATTCTTGAAGGGTGAGGCCACAACCTGCTGAGTTCCAGCATGAGGCTGGGGTGACACTGAGGTTGGTTTGAGCCTGGCAGGTTACAGAAACACCCGGGTAGAAGGTAGTACCATAGCCCTGGGCCACCACTGCAGGCTCTGGTGAGGGTGCTGGCCTGGTAACTTGTAATAAAGAGCTCCAGGTGCCACGTACTTAACCCTTTGCAGGATGTTTCTAGGTGGACCAATGCATTAGGGTCCCTGATTGGAGGCTCAAGGAAGGGCAGGCTGAGTGGGCAAGGGGCTCAGGAGCCCCATCCAGGGTCTTCATGCCTTCAGATGATGAGGAGGTACAGGCAGAGCTCGCAGGAGTATGTTTGTCTGTGGCACTTATGATTGAGGTCTGGCTGAAGGACAGGGGCTGTGGGAAGGCCTGGCTTGCCCAAGCCTCATAGTAAGGTGAGGAAATGATGGCTGGAAGCAGCTGGTCTCCCACAGGAGTGGTACCACTGAGATTAGGACAGAGCAACAGCACTGGAGGTGGGATGATTTTAGGGTAATCCTGGCTAGGAGGGACCTCAGGAAGTTTCTAGTCCAACCACAGTCACAGCAGGGCCAGTTTAAAGGTCAGACCTGGCTCAGGGCTTTACCCAGCCTGGTTTTGACAATTGCTGAGGATGGAGATGGGAGATAGAGCACAACTGAAATCTCTAAGGCTCCAGGCAGCAAATGGCCTGAAAGAAGAGGGGTTTTCTGCACTAGCATCACAGAGCGCATGGGACAGGGCACAGCCCAGTGTGGTGTCTGAGCACCAGGGAAACCTGTAAGCCATGGAGGGTGCTGAGAAACAAGCGCGTGCACTTTCAGGCAGCTTTAGCTGGTGCAGACAGACATGCTCTCCCCCCGTAACAGTCTTGCTGGAAGAAGATGCAACAACTTATTAACACAGAGAGTAGCTGGCATCACTCAATACCCCTAATGGTGGTCAAATAGTGGAGAGGGATGGGGATGAGGAGGAGATGTTACCTCAGCCATGTTGCTGAAGCAGCTTTCCTGGAGATTTTGTGGTTTTCCTCCTTGGTGGACAGTTACCTGTTTCCCTAGGTGACACATCTTTCCACATAATGGTATAATTCCCAAATAGCTCCCGAAGACCAACTTTGCTGGAAGATATGGAATCTCCTGCAGCACATGTGGAGACAAAGAGGGATGAGGACCCGAGCCCTGCACGATTCCACCCATACCAGCCGGCCGGGGCTGCCCCTTACAGACTGTGGCACTTGAGCTTCGCTTAGTTGCTGTGGTCCCCCCTTCCCATCCGCAGCAGAGCGGGACCCGCTGAAGCTTGGCGGCTCACTGCAGCCTGAGCCCTGGATGGTCTCGCCCTGCCCCAGCTTGCAGCCTGGCTCCTTGCCTCTTGCTCCAGGTACAGAACGCCCTCTCTTGCCCTACAGCGGCAGGCCGCTGGCTGGCTGTGTCCTGGCTTTGACCCTGTCTCTCTGGGCTGATGTTGCCACGTGGTGGCTTTAGTGTGCTGTGTGCTGCTGTGTGCTGACCTCTGCAAGGGGATGTGGAGCGGGGAGGATGCTCAGAAAGCTCCTGTATAAGATTTCCTGAAGGGGTAAGGAGTTCTGTCTTGAGGGGAATTGTCTGAGGGGCTCCTTTGTTGCTCCCATATGTCACTGCCATGGGGCTGGAGCTGGTTCCAGCTCTCCCAGAGTCGCACCCTGCCCCACACAGCCATAACATGGTCTTGGGGCACCTATAGAGGATGCTTCCAGCCGTGTCACCCTTCCCAGATCTGGGCACCCTATGGCTTTGCTCTACAGATCTCCCTGTGCGAGCCCTTCTATTGCCAGCAGGACCATGGGGTGGGCTCATCTCATAGTGATGCTGAATTTCAAAGACAACCCAGGGCTCCAGCACGCAGGTATGCGAGCTGGAGCTGCAATTCCCGAGAGAGGGACCACAGACCTCATGGCATCACTGCCTGGTGTGGTCCCTTTGGGCTCTAAGGTGTTAGCAGGGACCACACCAGCGTGGAGGGTCCATCTGCAGGTGAAGTGCTCACTGATCTTTTGAATGGGGATATGAGGAACAAGCTGTTCCTCTCCATATTGATGCATCTCAGGCAGGGTCTCCATAGCGACTGCAGCACTTGTGGCTGAGCTGGGGCTGCATCCTGACCTGTGGGGTGCTGCAGAGCCAGCTGTAGGCATGGGGAGGGTGGCTGTGAGAGCATCCCAGGTCTAAGCGTCACTGGGATGGATGCAGAGCTGGAGCCTGGTGCTTCATCCCCCAGGGCTGAGCCCTCCCTCAGGACAGCCATGTCCTCCACTGTCCCTACCCAGGGACAACCCCTCACTGTTGCCCTACCTCTGAGGAGATGCTCGGGCATTCCCATCAGCAGTTTTGCAGGCACCATGTGCATCTCCTGGCTGCGGTCGTGGCTGTCCACCAGCATGCGATGGCAATTTTAGCACCTCAATCCCACTGGCCAGGCCCTGACAGCTCTGCAAAAGACACAGCTGCTTGAAACACTTTCCCAGTTCTTCGTGCAATGGGTAAGACCTGAGAGGCCACCACCGCCCAGCCCTCCATAGGTGCTGTCCTGCTGTGGCGGGTTTGGGGATGCTGGCTGTGCTGCATGGCTGTCACTAAGGAGATACCATTGATAAGTTTGTGTTAAAAGCACGGTTCAAATTGCCTCTGAATGGTCTCATGTATGGATGGTGTTGGTGCCTCTTGGGCAACCTGAGAGGTGCAGGGGTGCTCAGGACTCTTCCAGTGCCCTCCATCAGTGTCACACCAAACCAGACAACCACGCAGGGCCAAGTTCCTTTCTCCAAGGACTGCTACCAGGCTTACCAGCAGAAACACCTCCTGAAAGAAAGCAGGTTTAATTTAATCTGGCTCTTACTGACAGGGAAATTCAGACTTGTGTATTAGTGCAGCCTTTGCTAATCGTGCTGCTTTGCTTCCCATACAGAAGTAATTCGTGGAACAGAAATGTTAATCAACACATCCTGACTTGTAATTATTCACTGAACTTCTCAGAAATGCCTACCAGACTGTTACCAGGTAGAGAAATCCATCAGCATGTGAAAGCCCACGGGCCTGAGTGAGGAGGAGGGACAGTATTCCTGGCAGCTGATCAGTGCTGCACCACTTGCTGCTGGACTTGGGAGGCTGCTGTAAGCTCAGATGCACCAAAAGCTTCTGTATAGACTAAAAAGCACAGTATTTTTAATATCAGCAGATGGTGCTATTAAAGTTAAGTGCAGCCCGGTGAGATGCAGGCCCATGCAAGCGTGAACCTGCTTGCCCTGGGGGTTTGCTCTGTTTGGAAGCTCCTTCTGCATCTGAGCAAAACCTGTTTCTTGTTTGAACCTCTCTGATGAAGGTGAGAAATGACCACAAGCTTTGCCCAATCACAAAGCGCTTCCTCTTTCTGCAGGACAGTGGTCTGAGGGGAGGCTGACCCCTGATGCAGAGCAGCAGCTTACATACCTTCTGGGGGCCACTGAGTCACTCCAGCCAGTGAGGGCATCACCATGAGGCTAGACCACCACACCTCGCAGACAGCAGATTTACTGCTTTGGGTCTTATTCCTGCACAGACAATGAGAAATGTAATGTTTAATACTACATCCGGTGCTGGAGCATCTGCCTGATGGCCACAGTCTTTGCTACAGTACGATTATAAAGGGGTTGATAATATGTCAACCTGTCCATAGCCAGAAATCAGCCAAACACCACTGCCTTCCCACCAATTTTGGACCACTTGGGCTATTTTCCAGAGAATCAGGTGCTTGGACATTTATTCCCAATAAGTGCTGGTTTAAAGAGATACCAGGGAACAAAAGACTTTGGAGGCACAGGGAGAGATGCTCTTTTGAGTAAAGAATAAGCTTGCAGACCACATCCTTGGAGGGTGCCCCTATCCAGCACCTTACAGGGGACATAGGAAACCTGGAACTCTCAGATTAGGGTTTTGCAGAGCATTTTCATCCCATTTCAAATCCTCCTGGGCAATGACAGCCCGGGGATCCCATCTCATCCACATCCACAGTGTTTCTCAATAAAGGTCACTTTCAAGCCGGTGTTTCAGAGCCGTGTTGCCACATGCTCGTAATAAATGATTTTTCCCAGCTCATAAAGGCACTGTTGAATTTGGCACTTACTCTGAGAACCCCTCAGCAGATGCTGTCCTTCCAGAGAGCCTGCAGGAGCACAGGTTGCCACGTCTGTTCAAACCTCACCAAGTCTCTCTAGTTTCCGTTGTGTTTCTCACCTTATTCAAGCAGGAAGGCTTAAAAGATAAGATCAAGAACTTCTCTGAAAATCATCTATATTCACATCCTGCCCTGGAGCTGGACTCTTTGTACCTGTCCTCTGCTGAAGGGCACAGCTCCCCTCTTCCATATGTAGAGCCCTGGTGGGCAGTGCAGCATCTGTATTCCACATCAGGGTTGGGAACTCAAGGAGCAGATAAGAGGCTGCACCTTTTACTTCCTTTCTGCCTACTAGGAGTCCAGTTGCAACTTCTTCCGTAGCACCTACTTAAGCAGAATTGTGCCTGTCTTTTCCTGCCACATCCAGGGAAAGCAGCATCTGCTTTCCACTTGCTGGGGTAGAAAAGGATGGTAGTCGACTCCTTCCTGTGTGGCTGTGATGTACAAAGGGATGGCGATGGAGCTGTGCTTTGCTCTGCAACCAGCTGCATTTACAACCCTGAGGTGGAAATCCAGGTAAATTTTCAAAGGTGAAACACAGCCCTGAAAGTGACTTTGGAAAAATCCCTTTGGAGAAAAAAACCCCTTTGTCCCACACTTTGAGCAAGGGGCAGCTTTTTTGTCATCCCCAGGGCACAGGGATGGCCTCCCCTCACGCACCCTGTGGACAAGGTACATCTGCTTGCCAGAAACAGGGGGGACACAAGCAGGTGTCCAGGCATAAAAGATTAAATGGTGGCTTCTGGGGCTGTATCCCACCAGCTAAACCCTGGTGGGGCAGTTTCAGGTGGGTTTGGAGCAGGACTGTCCCCCCTGCCAGCATATCCTGCCCATCTCTTTCACTCACCTTTTATCACTAGGTGTGATTTGAGGCATCCTTGTGGCCCATCACTCTTCCTCCCCACCAGCCACAAGCAATGCTGGGGGGGCTGAGCCTGGCTGGAGGAGGGCAGTGCCGTGGTGATGTAAGGATGTCCTGCACAAAAGCTGCTTCTTTCACCAGTGGCTGGATCTGACTTCCACCATGCCTGGATTTGCCAGGTCTTCATGGTCTGTAAACTAGCAGGATCACCATGGGCACACTCCTCTTGGGAGGCTTCACATGCCTTCGTGGCTGAATTGCAAAGACCTACAGCAGCAGCAGAGGCTGTTGTCCAAAACATCAGAAACAAGTTGACTCTGGGTCAGCTCTCCCCTGGTATAATTTCTGTTCCACTGAACATAGAGCAGGCGAACCTGGTTTTCTCTGTATGAACCAGTTTAAAAGCAAGTGCAAATTCATCAGCCAGGGCATGAAAACCTGTTTTGGATTAGCTGGGACAGTGTGGATGAAGGGGAAAGGGCAGAGGCTGGTCTCCCTCTGATCACATCTCTCCAAGGTGAACTCCTTCAATCAGCAGCCTGCATTGGTTTCTGATCTCTCCATAGACTTTCATTCACATCATCATCTCGATTTCAGTGATTTCTTTTTCCAGTTTCTGTTTATAAAGGCCAGATCCATCCCTTTAGAAGGTGGCTGGTAACACCGGATACCTGAGCTGCAGGGCAGTGATGTGTGCTGCAGCGCAATGATGTGTGCTGCAGGAGTACCTGTCTCTACAGGGACAGTAGTAATAAATAGGTGACACCAGCAGTGTACTGGCAGTTTTTTTCTGTGAAACTCATGGTTCAAAGTGCTCTACAAACACTGTGTCTGTGGGGCTTTTTCTTCCAAACATCTTCGCACTTATTTTTCTATGCTCTCAAATGATGTTATTTCAACTTTCACCCAAACTGGGGTGAAAATTGGCAATTTCTGGCATTTTCCAACCGGGAGAAACACAGATTCAGGGCAGGTGTTGGCTCCAGTGAGATACCTTTCCCCTCAGTCATCAGAGCTGGGCACATCTGGGGACATGTGGACATGGCCCCATCTCACCCTACCTCTCAGACATCCCTCCCAGACATGTGAT
This sequence comes from Ara ararauna, assembly GCA_028858755.1. Taxonomy (NCBI): domain Eukaryota; kingdom Metazoa; phylum Chordata; class Aves; order Psittaciformes; family Psittacidae; genus Ara; species Ara ararauna. The sequence goes on along the minus strand of CM054380.1, from coordinate 18,574,744 downwards.
CGCCTCTGCTATGGGTGAGCCAGTGCCCACAATGTGTTTTGCAGACGTGCGGAGGAGGATGAAGCTGTGCTCCTCAAAATGGTGGCTCTGGCAGGGACTGTCCCCTGCAGGCACCATGGAGTCTGGGCATAGCAATAGCCCATGTTCTCAACCTCCATCGCAGCTGACCCCACTCCAGGTAAAACCACTTTTTAGCTTCCTGACAGTGGTAGGGTCTGGGCTAACTCCAGGTGTAATCCCTCCAGGGCATCTTCATCAGAGCCTCCCACCAGCTACTTATGTGCTTACAGGGGTAAGGTGTTGATTGGCAGCTGAAGGCAGGAGACAGGAAGAAAGAGGCTGCTCTCCCAGATGTTCAAGAGGAAGCTGGGCAGCCTGAAGATCCCCTTTGCTGCATGCCAAGATCCATGTTTGTTGGTGCTCTGAGGAATAAGAGGCTTAGTCCTGGCATGTGGGTTACTGCTGCCTGGCTGCCCCAGCCCAGGGCACCTCTGAACCCCCACTACACAAGCAGAGGATCTAACAGTATGCTGCTGTGGCAGGGTAACTTCTGACTGCCCTGAAAGCAGTGCTGGCCCTTGGCTGTTTTGAGAACAGAGGTGTTTTCTATAGCTTTGATATTTTTGCAAAACCAAGCCAAATTACTAAGGGCTTGAGAAGCTGCCTTGCCTTGCACTGCACTCTGGGTCCTTCCCAGCCTTCCAGCTGTCCCAAATGTTGGATGTTTGCCACTTTATGCCATCGTGTGATGGAATAAAATGTATTTTTACCCAGGAGTGTGATCTGCATGACTATTACACTCAGCAAAGCGTTCAAGCCACTCAGACCTGTAGGGCGAGAGGCATGCTCTGCACTTCTTTCCTGCCAGCAGATCTGAAAGGGCTTCAAAAAACAGTCACAAGGCTGCCAACCCTACTTGTGACATATAACATAGCTTATAGCTGGGGAAACAAGCACCTAGCTTGCAGATGCTGTGCTGTGTAATGGGGCAGGTCACTCAAGGTGGGACTGGTGGACCCTGAAAGCCCAGCTACCTTCTTCTCTGGGAACTGCCTAACCCCCCCGTGTTGGGAGGCTGCAGCCGGCCAGGCACAGTGCTGTGTCACAGCATGCTTGGGTGTTCAGCTCACTGGGAAAAACCCTCCTTGCTTTGGGGACAATGCAGTAAGAAAGGGGCTTGTTGGTTTGCTAGCAGCTCCCTGCATGTGGTACTGTGTGAGCTTCCCAATTTGCTGCTGTTGCTGTTAGGGCAGTTCTGAGCCTGGGGTTAGTGGAGTGGCTGCTGTTTGCTGTGCTTCTGTTGCTATTTGCAGGGAGATGGCTCCTCTGCTCAGAGGCAACTCTCATTTGAGGCTCAAACAGGAAAACCCTGGGCAGCTCGGCACACGCTGCTGTTCTGAGCTTTTTCTGACATTGGTTTCCTGTATGTAAAAGCCCTCACAAACAAGAGGGTGGGAGGGGGCTGGGTTGGGAATCTAAAGGTATCAATACATGTCATGAGCTGGGCTGAAGACAGATGCTTAGATTTTTGTGTTATCCAAGGCTGCCTGTGTTTGACTTCCCCTGATGATAGAAGAACCATCTAACTGGTATAAAGAGTCAAGGCTGCATAGTTCCTGGTCATTGCTCCTTCCCCAGTTGCTTCTGTTTCCCTTGTTGCAGGGAAGCTCTCCAGGAGCAGCTGCATGGATTCTGCACCTTCTATCTTGGCAATTTCTGCCTTCATAGAGCTTTGCTTCCCCATAGAAGAACAGAGTACAGTTTTAGCTCTGGCTGGGCTTCTTTCTGCTGGGCACCACCAGCACTAATGGCTGGCACAACTTGCTTGGAGGGTGCAGAGCACCCACGCACAAAGAGTGATGGGGTACTAGCAAACCCATTTATTGGTGAGGTGCAGGCAGGCATGATGCCAGACTCCTGCTCTGCAGCTTTCCCACCCTGGAGGCATCCTCCTGGTATTGAATAGGCTTTGGACTAAGTTTCAAGGGGTATTTGCTTCTGTTTTTATTAATGGAACCTGAAGCTGGGCCCTGGGTTTGCTGGCAATGTGATGTATTTTCTGGAGCTCTGGCAAAGAGGAATTTCTGTATGTACAGATCAGCTCTGCTCATAAAAAGGCACAGACGTCCTCATCATGAGGGCTTTTTCTGAGGTGACCAAAGATCTTCCAACAGCATAATGGCTCATGAAGGCACCCAGCCTGCAGAGAAAGCAATCTATCTCTTGCCTAGGGAGTTGGAGGTCCTTGTTACCTAACTGAGGGGGATGATAGTTCCCCAAATCCTATAATATCTGTAGTGCAATAGCTTTTGCTTCAACTCCAGAGAGATTATAAGGTTTTCCTCCATCTACTGTGTGCTCCAGACAGGCAGGTAGCAGTGCAGAGCTGCTGGGAGCGATGCTGAATTCCTCTAGGAGGAATCGCTCCCCCCAGGTTCAGTGTCACAGCTGAGTGTATTTTTGCAGTGGGAAAGGTAGTTACAAGGAAGGGGATATTTCCAGATGAGGCCTGCACCTGCTATTGCTCCCCTTGTCCTTGTGATCGTGTCTGGCCGAGGTTCCTGCAGGCAATGAAGCTGGGTGCTGGGATCCCTTTGGCTTTGCTGAGGGCCATGAGCCAGGTCCTGCAGGAGGACTCGGCAATGCCAGTTTTGCTCAGGCACTGTCACCACCAGTCTGCAGGTTGAGGCTACTGGGGTCACAAAACCCTCTGCCACCTCAGCGGTGCCCAGTGCCACCCCAGTGATCTCCTGCTCCCTCTTGCACCACTCTGGCTGCACCCCATCCCCTGCCTGAAGCCCCTCTGGCACTTCCACTCCAAACATCTCCTTTCCGCACACCTATTTTGACATGTATTGAACATAAACCAGCTGCTTTTAACTTTTAACAAGAGCAATACTTAATTCTGCTGCTGAGATCACAAGTTTCTGCCTGCACAGGGATATCAAGCTGTTGGACTGAGTCAGCCCTAAGGTCTATTTACCCAAGACCTTGACTTACTCTGTGAGCTGGGATGTGCAGAGAGGCTGTTTCAGACAGTGATGGTGTAACACTGAAGCAGAGCTGGGACCAGAAGACAAACCCACCTCCCAGCGGTTCAGGACTTTGATTGCAGTTTGGTGTATTCAGAAGTTTCTGAAGCAAGCTGTTTCTTCTCTTGGCAGAATTAAAGGTTATGTGCCAAAGCAGCTGCTGGCTGTTTAAATGCTGTTATTTCTGTGTTTCTCTTTGAGCTCTTTATCTCCCTTTTTCAAAGGACAGGGCTCTATCCTCATGCCACCATGGCTGTTGGCATGACTCCTGCTGTCCTGTTGCTGGTGGAGCAGCCATGGAGCTCTCCTCCCTGTGGTCCCCAAGCTCACTCAAGGCTGCATGGTGGGACTGAGGGCACAGATCTCCATGATCCCACCAGTCAGGTGCCAGGAGGCAGCACCCTGATAGCAACAGGAGAGGATGGAAAGCCACCCTTGGAGTGAAAACTGTGCAAGGGTGGCCCCTCTACAGGAAAGGAGTATTTGGGATAATCCTGAAAGAGCTTTCATTTCCACTCATTTGTGTTCCTAATGTCCAAATGATGATTGCAATTATTTAAATAATTGTCTGTGCCAAGACTAGAGCCTCAAGAAGAAGATCTTGCCCTGAAGGCTTGCTTCACCCTTGCACTGTGCAGTGTTTGCACTCCTCACCTGTGAAAGCAGCATCTTTGTCTGGTGATTCTCATCAGAAAGGGCAAATTGGGTAATGGGATTGTGTCCTTCCAAGCCTACCTTGGCTCTTTTTCCTGTCTCTTTGGCTGGTTGATCTCCGCATCCTTCCTTCCAGGTAGGTCAAGAGACAAATGTTGGTGTTGCAGAAAAACACACCAAAACTTTTCATGAGAAACAATGATCTGGGGATGATCTGGACTTTCAGCTTCCAGAGGTGTAGGATGTGCTGTCTTGTCTATAAATCAGGTTATACCATGCCATCTTAAATTGGACACCCCGAAATTAAGCCGATTCTGGGAAATCAGAACTTAGTTCTGGCTTCAGGTGGGTCAAATGGCACCTCCTCTTTGGAGGGAGCTAATGGACAGTGGAAATACAATCTTGGTTTTCACTGCATATAAATGAGAACCCGGTCTTTCCTCTCCTGACCTGTCAGAACAAGTCTGAGATAGATCTGGAAATCTCCTTGCCTGGGGATGCTTTTTCATCCAAAGTAGCTTCTGACGTATCTGTTGAATGATCAAATGGAGCCTGTTGATTTATTACCTACTTTCGCTTGATACATGGGCTGCTGCTTATCCTGGCTACCGCACTCTGCTCTTGGAGCTCTTCTCTAATGTCAGCCCATTAACAGGGAGGGAGCCGCTCTGCAATGTAATTACAGGGAATGTGACATTCCTGGATATTTTCCTTCCCCGGGCACAAAGGCTCCAGATCTCCCCAGGTTCCTGGGCACAACCAGCACTTCACTTTCCACCAGCGATCCCCAGCCATTTCCCCTCCTCCTGGTAGCAGTTGCCTTCCCTTCCTCGCCTCCAGAGTGATGAGGTTAATGTTAAATAAAGTGGGAAGGAAGAAGTCTGCTCATGAAACTCTTCTGTGCCAACACCAAGGAGTCTGCAAGCTGAGCCAGCCCTCAGCAGCAAACAGAAACCTCACACTGTGTAGATGTGGGTGGCAAAAATTGCAGCCCAGGGTCGAAAGCAGCCTTTTGGTGAAAGCTCGTCGGTCTCAGCTGGGTAATGGAGGAGACTCTGGTTAGAAGAGCAAAAATTGATGCCCAACTTGCAAGAAAAAGTAGAAAGTGGATGCAAAGAAACTGAATGAGAAGTGTCTGTGTGGCCAAACAAAAGCCTTCTCCTTTCCTACCTTGCCTTATTTATTTTTGCACCAGCCCCTCTTTGAGAAAATTGCTCTGGCAGATTCCTTTCCCAGCCTCTTGAGCCATGAACAGTTTATTTGTCAAGCTAATGCCCTTCCGCAGCATCTCTCTAACAAGTCAGAATCCAGCAGAAACAGGATTTATTTTCTCCACCATCAAGATGAACACATCCTCAGTATTTTCCACACCGTGTGAAAGTCAGAGTATCCCAAAGTGTCCAGCAACTTCACACGAGCATCTCCTGGGATGCAAAAGAAGCTTGAGGTCTTTTGACCCTTTCTGCACAACAGGGAGGTTAAAGATTGATGCTATTTTTTGCTTGAGGAATCTGAAAAATGCCTGATTTAAAAAAAAAAAAAAAAACAAAAAAGGAGAAATGAAAGTACAAATGACTTGTTTTCTCACTTGATCATATTTTCAACAGCACATTATGTCCTTGTCATGCCGTCCCTGGGATCGAGGACTGAGTTTGAAGTGTGGGAATAGCCAGGTAAGACAACATCAGAAAAAAAGGAGCAGGAAAATCCTGAAGCTCTTTTGCTTTGCTTTGCAGGTCACTGCACAGAAGTGCACTGGGAAATGAGCTGTGATGGTGACGCCACTACCTGTCCTTGTACTCCTTCCCAAATTCCCCTTCAGCACTGCTCGCTTGGCTGCTGCACAGTTTCTTTCTGAAATTTAAGGCATGAAAACAAATCTCCTTTCCAATTAAGGGGCAGAGACATCTCAGCTGCTCCTTGGGGCTCTCTATGAGCTGGAACAAGCCCTGGTTGTGGCACTCATCTGCCTGTCGTATCCCTGGGCGAGCCCAACCCCATGTAACTGTTTAGCCTGTGGGAATAGTTTGAAATAACTCTTCACAAAGTTAGAATTCCCTGTTATTGGAGGAAAAAATACCTTAGGCCAATCTGCTCAGGTACTTTTATGTAAAGATGTGATGATTTGAGTTAGAAGCGTGCAATAACAACTTTAATGCCAAGCTCTGCCAAAACACAACCTGGGGAAAGAACTAAAAAAGTACGTAGCCATCCCCCCCAGACTCTATCCGTCTACAGGAATATTTCAGATAGCTGAAAGTACAAGCTCAGGCGAAGATTCATGGAGGTGATTATTTATATGTTGAGAACCTGACAGATACCGTGGGGATGTTCTGAAGGGACAGGGTTGTGTGCAGCCCAAGGTGGGGAGCAGCTGCCGGCGGGCACAACCCGCACTGCTGAGATGAGATAGGGGGGAATGAAAAACCACTAGCTAACAGCCAGGACACTCTGGCCATGAGATGGATAGCACTGGTTTAGATGTAAAGGGTTTGGTGAAATAGGTCTCAAACAGCAAATTGTTAGATTTATTTTGCTGATCCTAAAATGGCGATAATGACAATAACAATCCCGTATGAGCAGATGTGGCCAAGTTGTTCTTTTTCCCCCAAAAGAAAGAAGAGTTACAGGCAGAGGAGGGTGGTGGGGTGCTACAAGGTCTTGCCATCTTTGCAGTGAGTTGATTTCTCCTTCCCATCTTTCTAATGACAGAGCTCGTCTTCTGCCTTGGTCCAGAGAATGAGGTTCTCCCAGTGCATGGAGAGGTTGAGCACCACAAACTCGGGACTGTTCTTGCTAAGTTGGGAGCTGACACAGAGACATCAGGCTGTCTGATGAGATGGATATTTGAGTGATGGACTACTTCAAAGTACATTGTGCTAACCAGACTTGCAGTGGCTGAAAGGGACCTGATGGCACGGAGTTTCAATGATGAACATCAATGATGTTCAGCTGCCCAGGTCAATAATTTCTTGGTGAAATCTTTGATTAATGGATGCTCATGAGGCAAAGGACGATTTGATTTCAGCAGTGTGTTTGAGGACTGGTGGGAGCTAGAGAGAAGGGGCTAAAAGACGTTGGAGTCCTGAAACCAGAATAGAGGCAGTAAATAGTATGAGATGATGCTAATAGCCTAGGGACAGAAGGGCTTGCCCTGTCCCACTTGCAGCGTGCACAGCGCTTGTCAGCGCTAACATGATTTGAGGAGCCCTAAATTCACATGCACAGCATATGAAACAGGCAGAGGACTGTTTTTGCATGAGGTGTTAAAAAACAGCTATTGCTTCTGTCATACCCAACTGTGATTTAGAGCAAAGCTGTTCACTGCAGGGGAGGCTAATTCCTTACCACCAGCAGTTTGGGCTGCAAAGTGGAGTCACCACCTTCTGCTGGAGACCAGCCTGCGTGCCAGCCGGTGCTGCTGAGTGCTTACACACTGCTTGGAGGGTGTTTGACACCCAGGCTGGCTTCCCCCTACACCTCTAACAGGCTCCCAGCAGCAGCTGTGGCTTCCTGCAGCCTGAAAGAAATAATATAATCTAAATGAAGTTAGAGGTTTGGATGGAGACCAGGCACTGCAGATGTGCAGTGAAGGTGCTACCATCTGTACTCAGAAGCCTGCAATGTTGTCTGATAGCTCACACGTTGCCACAAAACCCTGTGCCAAAATTTCAGATTTTCTTCCCTTTCAAACAAAATTTCCAGGTTTTGGAGTGATGGGGGGATGGAGTGAGGGTGGGAAGGAGGGGGAGGGAGCATCTCCCAAAAGTGTGAGCTGGGCTATGGAATGGTGAGCTGTTTCCATGGAGGTTAGTGTATGTGCCTAGGGAATATATAGAGCTGTGTGGCATGGTTTCCTTTGGGTGTGGGTTCCTGGAGATGGGAAGGCAGCAAAGTGTTAGCTCTCATGGATGTGGTTGAGCTTCTGCCATGGCTACATGGATGCAGTTTTTCCTACTTGGGTTGCTGTTTAGTTTGAAGTTGCATCCACTCCATCTCCAGTGGTATGTTTGTGCTGCCTAATATTGGTATATAAATATTAATGATGTCTATATAAAGTGAAGGGCTGAGGTAAACAGCACACTACCAATTTATTCCATTTATTTTGCAGCTTTGGCTTTCCCCCAGGTATTTCATCCCACCTGCCTTTTGCTGGTGAATGTAACAGCAGCAGAGCAGAACATTTCCTTCCTTCTCTGGTCCCTTGCCCAGGTTACTGGATGGCTGATATGCTCTTGGACTAGTGAATTATTTGAGGTTTTCTGGCATAAGAAACCCAGCTTTTAATTACATCTCTTATCCTAAGAACCTGAACATATACAAGCCCATGGGACCTGATGAAATCCATCTGTGGGTCCTGAAGGAGCTGGCAAATGAAGTTGCTAAGCCACTGTCCATCATATTTGAAAAATCATGGCAGTCAGGTGATGTTCCGGATGACTGGAAAAAGGGAAATATAACCCCCATTTTCAAGAAGGGGAAAATGGATGAGCCGGGGAACTACAGACCAGTCAGGCTCACCTCTGTGCCTGGAAAATCTTGGAGCGGATTCTCTTGGAAGGCATGCTGAGGCACATGAAAAACAACAAGGTGGTAGGTGACAGCCAGCATGGCTTCACTAAGGGGAAATCCTGCCTGACCAATCTGGTGGCCTTCTATGATGGAGCTACGGAACTGATGGACAGGGGTAGAGCAGTTGATGTCATCTACCAGGACTTGTGCAAAGCGTTTGACACTGTCTCACATGACATCCTTGTCTCTAAGTTGGGGAGACACCAATTTGATAGGTGGACCACTTAGTGGATAAAGAACTGGCTGGATGGCCTCACGCAAAGAGTTGTGCTCAGCGGCTCAATGTCCAGCTGGAGACCAGTAATGAGTGGTGTTCCTCAGGGATAGGGGTTGGGACGGGTCTTGTTCAACATCTTTATCAGTGACATGGACAGTGGGATTGAGCGTGCTCTCAGCAAGTTTGCTGATGACACCAAGCTGTGTGGTTCGGTTGATATGTTGGAGGGAAGGAATGCCATCCAGAGGGACCTTGACACGATTGTGAGGTGGGCTGATGCCAACCTGATGAAGTTTAACCATGCCAAGTGCAAGGTCCTACACCTGGGTCGGAGCAATCCCAGCCACAGCTACAGGTTGGGCAGGGAAGAGATTCAAAGCAGTCCTGCAGAGAAGGACTTGGGGGTGTTGGTTGATGAAAAAATGAACAAGAGATGGCCATGTGCACTTGCAGCCCAGAAAGCCAACCGTATCCTGGGCTGCATCAAAAGGAGCATGACCAGCAGGTCGAGGGAGGTGATCCTGCCCCTCTACTCTGCTCTTGTGAGACCTCCCTTGGAGTATTGTGTGCAGTTCTGGTGTCCTCAACATAAAAAGGACATGAAACTGTTGGAACAAGTCCAAAGGAGGGCCACGAGGATGATCAGGGGACTGGAGCACCTCCTGTATGAAGATAGGCTGAGAAAGTTGGGGCTGTTCAGCCTGGAGAAGAGAAGGCTGCATGGAGACCTCAGAGCAGCCTTCCAGTATCTGAAGGGGGCCTATAGGGATGCTGGGGAGGGACTCTTCATGAGGAACTGTAGTGAGAGGACAAGGGGTAACGGGTTCAAACTTAAACAGGGGAAGTTTAGACTGGATATGAGGAAGAAATTCTTTACTGTAAGGGTGGTGAGGCACTGGAATGGGTTGCCCAGGGAAGTTGTGAATACTCCATTGCTGGCGGTGTTCAAGGCCAGGTTGGACATAGCCTTGGGTGGCATGGTTTAGTGGGAGGTGTCCCTGCCCCTGGCAGGGCGGTTGGAACTAGATGATCTTAAGGTCCTTTCCAACCCTAACTAGTCTATGATTCTATGATTTTCTAATGTAGCCACTTCATTTCAATATGAATTCTTTTTAGGATTTATTGCTGTTTCCTTGCTTTTGATTAATTTTTGATCGTGTGAATACGCTGCTACTCAATATAGCACCTTTGCGTGCATGCCTTATATATGCTTGGGGGCAGTTAGAACTGGGAAACTGCCAGCTGCTCTGTAAAATGTCCTGAGATGTCCATAGATCAGCCTGACACCTAGATTATTTTCAACTCATTCTACCCCATGATATTGATGACCCTGTCAGTAAGAGCTGCGTCTGCTCTGTTCGGTGTTTTTCAGTCTCATGATCAGAACTCCTGCTCCTTTAGGACATCTGACACCACTGAGCATTAGAGGAGAAGCTGTCATGCTGTTCTTGCTTCATGCATCAATGTGAAAACTGCTGCTGGATGTGCCTGTAGGGACAAACTCAGGACACTGAGAGCCTTTAAAAGGTTTGTTAGGAAACCGCAGGCAGGAGCGGTCAGTGTCAGGTGTGGGTGGGAGCTGACAGGTTGCAAGAAGCAGCGTTGGCTGGCCTGGGACACTGCTTTCTGCAGGTGTCCCTGGCTCTGCTGCCATGTGCAGCTTGGGCTGCGCTGAACCTCTTGTACGCTCACTCCAGTGAGCACTCCAGCTACTGCAGTTGCTGTCTCTGTGGCTGTGGCACTCTGGATGCCCATCAGAGAGGTGTCACTGTAGAGAGGAAGGCTGCCGCTGCCTTCCTGCAGGTGCTCACCCTCTGCTCCCCATGCTCAACCCTGCGATGCTCGAGCCCTGGAGCAGAGCTGCATGCTGGGCTCCTGTTCCTGGAGAGATCAGTGTCCTCGTCTGCAGAGTGGATGGAGGTGGATGTGCCAACTGCAGTAGGACAGAGGGCTGAAGCCTCAGCCCCGTGGATGCAGATATGGTGGGTTGTGTCTGCTCAGGCGAGGTGAGGGCATGGGGTCCTGTGTCCCCAGTGGCTACTGTGGCGTCCCACAGGGGAGCACGGCCTTCTCTTCCCAGCAGTGGTTTAACATGGCACTGGGTGTTCTTGGAAAGTAACTCGTGATGGCTCGTACCCAAGTAACACACCTAAGCCAGGCTCAGCAAAGCTCCCGTTCCGGCTGGATATCGCCCCAGGCTGTGGGAGTCCGGGGCTCCCAGCGCTGAGGAAACGGCCATTACACGCCGGTGTTCCCCGGTTTGGCCCAGGCGGCAGGGACAGCGTGTCCCTCGGTATCTCCGTCACCCGGCAGAGCGAGGGGGAGGCCCAGAGCCCCGCCGAGCAGCCCCGGCTGCTGCGCGGATGCCCCGAGCAGATGAGATGCTGGGCTCCACCCACTCATGGCGCTTCGCTTCTCGCCGCAGTTTGTCCCGGCCGCTGCGCCGTAGGCGCGTTGCCATGGAGACGAGTGTTGTGGGCCAGCGTGGCGGCTGCTGGCTGAGGCCGCGGGCTCCCGGCGATGTCGTTCCGCGACCTCCGCGGTGAGGATCCTCGCCGAGGGCCGCGGGTCTGGGGCGGGGGGACGGCACGGGGCACGGCACGGGGCACGGCACGCCCCGGTCTCGGCTCCCCGGGCTGCCGCGGCTGGCTGCGGCCTGTTTGATGCCTCAGCAGCCGAGCGGGTCCCGGTGCTCCATTACGTTTTTCGCGGTAGTTTCATTTACGGATGCAGGAGGCAGCGCGGGCGCCGGTGCCTCAGAGGAGGGCTGCAGGGGTTGTAGCCTTCCTTTAAACTGACTGGAGGAGTAATCGCGGGGGACGAGGGCAGCACAGGTGTGTTTTGTAGAGAGAAGCTGTGCTGATATCTATTCTGCCCAGTGAATCTCTTGTTAAAATGTCGCCTTTTTACTCAGGCATACTTTCTAGTGAATCATAGAATGGTTTGGCTTGGAAGGGACCTTAAAGCTCTTCCAGTTCCAACCAGCTGCCCCAGGCAGGGACGCCTTCCACTAGACCAGGTTGCTCCAAGCCCCATCCAATCTGGGCTTGAGCACTGCCAGGGATGGGGCAGCCACAGCTTCTCTGGGCAACCTGTGCCAGTGCCTCAGCACCCCCACATGGGAGAACTTCTGCCTAAGAGCTCATCTCAATCTCCCCTCTGTCAGGTTAAAGCCACTCCCCCTTTGCCTGTCCCTACAGGTACTTGTAAAATGTCCTCCAAATTTCCCGTAGCCCCTTTAGGTATTGGAAGACTTTTAATCCATTCAGGAGTTGGTTTTTTTTTTAACAGTACTTTGAATAGGGCATATCTAATGGTGAATGAACTGCCTGCTGTGGCAACCAACGTTCTCGGTAATATCCATGTCAGATGTGTTAGAAGGATTTCATGCTCTTGCTTGTTTTTCAGATTTTACTGAGATGATGAGGGCACTGGGGTATCCCCGACTCATATCTATGGAAAATTTCCGTACCCCAAACTTCATGCTTGTTTCTGAAGTGCTCTTCTGGCTAGTGAAAAGGTTGGTGATCAGGCTAGGACATGTTGGGGCTGCTGCCAGGGTGTGGTAGGTACGCAGGCGTCTGGTGTGAAACTGTTTTAAGAAGTTCAAAGAGGAGCATAATGATACCGAGTCATTCTGTGAGATCTACTCTTTTAAATACCAGATAGAAAATGTGGTAGTTAGTTTAGTTTACAGGTTTTAGTTTAGTTGATTCTATGATTCTGTTATTATACAACAACAAATAAGTGGCTTAGTAGCTGAATTAGAATATACAATGTCTTAGTCCTGGCAGAGCTTCAAAGAATCATAGAATGGTTAGGGTTGGAAAGGACCTTATGATAATGTAGTTCCAACCCCCAAATTGCATCTTTGAAGGTGTGCACACTTGCTCAAAAGCAGTTGTATGTCTTTCACAGATTCTACAAACTGTTGCCATTCTGGCTGTATTTGACCCACATTTGCTCTAAAAGGGGCAAGTGAGGACTTGTCAAGATGCAGTTAGTTCTTACCTTGTTGCTACTATTGTTGGTTCAACCTGGTGTTGTCTATTGTCATGCCATGTATAAAAATACCCAAAATGATACAGTACTAATCTACAAATATCCAGTTTTAGTTTTACACCCACTTAACCCATTGTCAGACTTTGGTTAAATATTTATGAAACTTGAGGTGCTAATCACATTATACATAATATTCTTTCTCCCATGTAAGTGAAAAAATAAACTAAGTTTTTTCATCTACTCGTAGAGTAATACCATTGAAGCCATTTGCCTGCTTGCTATTTTTTGTAGAATCATAGAATCATAGACTAGTTAGGGTTGGAAAGGACCTTAAGATCATCTAGTTCCAACATCTCCCACTAAACCATGCTACCCAAGGCTCTGTCCAACCTGGCCTTGAACACCGCCAGCGATGGAGCATTCACAACTTCCCTGGGCAACCCATTCCAGTGCCTCACTAGCCTTACAGTAAAGAATTTCTTCCTCGTATCCAATCTAAGCTTCCCCTGTTTTTTATCCTATTAGTATCCAGTAAGCTTAATTACTGTCTTGTTAGATGTTTGAATACTGTTGCAATTGTAATAAAATAAGGAAGTACTTGCAACCATTCAGAATTGCTTGGATTAAGTTACCTAAATATTCTTTAAAATACTGCTGTTGCACTGAGGGTCTAAATTACTGTTTTTTTTCAATGCCTTTATAGGCATACATCAGTCTGCCTTAGTTTGTGACAGTAAAATAGCAGAGCAATTGAAAGAAAACAAATATTGTTTTTAAAATATGCTTCTTTAATAAACCTGAACACTTTTAAAAGCTGAAACTTCTGTTACAGATGACTGGGAATAGTGAGCCTAATAAAGAAATACTTCACTTTCAGTCTAAATATCAACTGAACACTGGCATCGTTTTCTGTTATGGGTCAGTTACCCTTAACACAGGCAGACACGTTTTCCAGCTTCTAGAAGCCCTTTAATTACACTTTGAAGCAGACAGGCTACTTTGCGTGTGCCTTGCTCAAATTTCAAATGTGATTTAGGAGCAAAGATGCTTTTTTGTCTGCTTGAGTATTAAAAATCCTGAAGCCTTTGTTGAGACTGGGAATTTACTTTTGTTCTTCCCTGGTTCCTGGAGACTGCTGACTTCCAGAAGTTTCTGCACTTCACAAGTGTTTTCTTAAAGGATTTTGCTATCTTTCAATCTGCTTTTCCAGAAATTTTTTTTGCTTTCGAAAGTAAAATCTTTAAAATAATGTCTAAGTGTGAATTTGTCTTGTGTATTTTGAGTGAGTGGAAAAGTGGCATAACATTTTAAAGGCCAAGGTGGCTGGTTTTGTTATTACCAACAATAAGAATCTAGTACAAGTAATTTTAACATACCACTGGAAAGACTGGGAGCATTAACTCAGTCATATGCCTGGTGTTCCAAATTGCGAAGCCATTTGTGATTAAGTTTAGTTTGATATATATAAGCAGCTTGTGATTTCAGTAGTCAATTGCTTCTGAAAATAAGTCTTTCACAGACTTGAGCCAGCTAAATTATGCTCCTTTGCAAAACCAACTGAAAAGATGTGTTGAGGACCCCACCATGACAATTCCTTCTGGAGAAGAGTCTCAGCTTTTATAGCTTTTGCGCTTTGTATCCAATTGCATTCCGCGATCTGGATCACCCAGGCTGCAGCAGGAGCTAAAGATCTATTTTCCAGTCTCTTATGTGCTTGTTTTGTCTGATTTTTGCCTCACAAATGAGCCAGTCTCTTGAATATTGCACATGTATTTCTTGTCAGAATGTACACATGCTTCTTGCCATAGGTATGAACCTCAGACTGATATTCCTGCTGATGTGGAGACAGAGCAGGACCGGGTTTTCTTCATTAAGGCAGTGGCTCAGTTCATGGTAAGTCTGTTTATGGAGTTGTGCTTAAGCACATTGAAACACTGGTTCCATATTAGCTTTAACTCTCTCTTTCTTAACAATTTCTTTGCAGTGAGTGGCTGAGTACGTATTGTGTTCTTGTGCTGTATTGTATTTGGGTTCACACTTGAACAGGGGAGATTTAGGCTGGTTATAAGGAAGAGCTTCTTTGCTGTGAGGGTGGTGAGACACTGGCACAGGTTGCCTGAAGAAGTTGTGAATGCTCCATCGCTGGGAGTGTTCAAGGCCAGGTGGGACAGGATTTGGAGCAGCCATGGCACGGGATTGGGACTGGATGAGCTTTAAGGTCCCTTCAACCCAAACCAGTCTGGCATTCTATGACTCTATGATATGAATTTTTTTAAACCATTTAAATGGGTTCAGAAGAGATCCCATCATATTAATATTGCTAACTTTGGATTCCTGATTCTTTTGTATGCTTGAACAGTTGTAACTTCCGATGTTTTTGTTACGATATAGAAGCATGTATTAGTATTCTGTTGTACGCACCTTGTTACTTACGAGATCAAGCCATATTTTTCTCAGATCCAAGCTTTTATCATCTTACATATAAGCATATTTGAAATGGGCTAGAAACATTTTTAGTCTTATGGAACAAAATAACATTTGCCTTCATGTTTTTCTTGTTATTTTGATGCAGCATGAGCCTTTGCTGTTATGACATACTTGTGTAGTGCTCTTAATCAAGTGGAAAGCATTTAATGGGGCTGTGGGTGGATGTGGAAACATTGGAAGTCTTATGCTAGTGCTAAAGGTTAATTTCATATACTTTTTAGATTTTTTAAAATCTATTAAAGTGACATTATAACCAAGCCAGCTTTTCCCTTCTGATTTGTGATTATGTCCACCATAAACTTTCTTAATTCTTGGTTTTGCTATGTTCAGAATGTGGTACGCTTCTGTATGTACTGGAATGCACTTTTGAGCCCTGGAGCATCATGAGATGTATTGAAAGATCAATTTGGTTTGGAGGGATTTACACCTCTCCAAATCAAGCATGTTTTAAAAGGACAAGTATTGAAGCAGAAATAATGTTATGCATGCATTTTCCTTTCAATAGCTGATTTTATGTAAAAAATCCCAAGGGTTTTGAGGAATTACATAATATGATTCAGAAAAGGAAACAAATAGAAATCTCTTTGATTATCTCAGTTAGTTTTGCCAGATAATATGGGGATTATTGTAGGTTTTCAGCATTTTCAGAGTGAGAGAAGCTTGTAGATTCACTGTCTGTGGCGTCCACAGTTACTATCTCCAGTAGCTAAGAGCTTTATGCATCCATAGCCAGATGTGAAATATTGGAGACAGATTTGTCTCAGAAGAGAATGTCATGATAGATTAATCATCATAAATAAAATGAGAGTACTGCTCTCCTTTTATTGAGCAAGGAGTAAAGATGTAGTAATTTTTTACACAAAATATGTATCACTCTATGTTACTGGTAGAGTGATTTAAGAACTTATCAAATGTGTCTTTTATGAACCCAAAAGTTCCTGAAGTGTTTGCAGGGTTGAATTATGTTGTTTTTTGATAATTTTCCCACCTATTACTGCTCTGCTGTGTGTGGCTCAATACCTGGCTCCTGCTGGAGGGAATGGTAGAAGGAAGGGTGGAAGGAAGGGAGGAAGGAAGGAAGGAGGAAGGGGGGGGGGGGGGGAGTGAAAGGAATGAAGGAGGGAGGAAGGAAGGAGAAAAGAAAGGAAAAAGAAGGAAGGAAGGAGGCAGGGAGGAAGGAAGGAGGGAAGGAAGGAGAAGGGAGGGAGGGAGAGAGGAACAAAGGATGGAAAGAGGAAGGGAGGGAGGGGGGAACGGTGGAAAGGTGGAAGGGTGGAAGGAAGGAATGGTGAAGGGAAGGAAGGAAGGAAGAAGGGAGGGAGGAAGGGAAGTAGAGAAGGAAGGCAGAATTAAGGAAGGATGGAAGGCAGGATTAAGGAAGGTTGGAAGGAGGAAGAAAGGAAGGAGGTAGGGAGGGAAGGAGAGAAGGAAGGAGTGAAAGAGGAAGAGAAGAAATGAGTGAAGGAAGAAGGGAAGGAAGGAGGGAGGGAGAGAGTGAATCAGGGAAGGAAGGAAGGAGGAAGGAACAAGGGAGGGAAGAAGTGAAAGAGGGGGGTGGGAAGGAAGAAGGGAAGAAAGGAGGAAGGAAGGAGGGAGGGAGTGAAGCAGGGAAGGAAGGAAGAAAGGAAGGAGGAAGGAACAAGGGAGGGAAGAAGTGAAGGAGGGAGGTAGGAAGGAGGAAGGGAGGGAGGGGGGAAAGATGGGGGAAGGTAGGAAGGAGGTAGGAAGGAAGAAGAAAGAAAAAAAGGAGGGAGGAAGGAGGGGAAAAAGCGGAGGAAAGAGGGAGGAAGGGAGGAAGGAAGAATGGAGGGAAGGAAAGAGGAAGGAAGGAGAGAAGGAAGGAAAGAGGAATGGTGGGAAGGAAGGAATGAAAGAGGAAAGGAGGGAAGGAAGGGGGATGGAAGGAAGAGAGGAAGGAAGTAGGAAGAAAGGAAGGGATGAGGGAAGGAAGGAAGGAAGGAGGGGTAGAGGAAAGGAGGGAAGCAAGGAGGAAGGAAGGAAAGAGAAAGGAAGGTAGGAATGGAAGAAAGGAGGGAGGGAAGGTGGGAAGGAAGGAAGGAGTTGTACCATAACTCTTGTATTCCCCCAGCTCAGAGGGTGCAACATCAGTAACCTCTTCTGGAAGTTTTGGCTTTTCAGACATCTTCCTGCCAGCGGGAAGCAGGTATAGAGTCAGTTTCCTTTGCCGAATTGAGATTTGGGATGAGATGTGTGAGAGGTAAATGTTTATTGGAAGTGGAAATCTGATTGTAAAGTCACTAAGTTTGATGTGATGCCTACAAAGAAACATGGGCCAAGACCTGTGTATTGTTTCCTTTGTTGCTTGAAAAGTTGGAGCTAAATCCATGGTTTGAGATGTGATCCTTTCTCTCTTTAGTTGTGCAGGGAATTTTCCTGCAGTCAGTTATTCAGTGAAGCTCAGTGCAGAGTGGACAGAACTTGTACCAAACACGTTAATGTTTGAGTCTTTTATCCCACGTTGAAGGTCTTGCACTGTCACAGGCCTGGGGTAAGTGAGAGTTAGGGTAAAACTGTAATACCAGAGTTGTGTAATACCACCAGTGAATCCTGGGTAGATTCTTTCTGCCACATAGTATTCCCAAGGGATAAACATTTTAGCAAATGAAATATACTGAAAATAGGATGCTAAGTCATTTGGGTGCTTAGTTTTTGTATTCTTAACCAGTGATTAACATTTTATAGAACCCGAGACTGGTTTGGATTGGAGGGACCTCAAAGCTCATCCAGTTCAACCCCCTGCCATGGGCAGGGACATCTTCCACTAGACCAGGTTGCTCAAAGCCCCATCCTACCTGGCCTTGGACACTGCCAGGGACTGGGCAGCCACAGCTTCTCTGGGCAACCTGTGCCAGTAAAGTTGCGCCATCAGGAAGACTACCTCAAAGTTTTGCCTGAAGTTGGTGTTGGCTCCTTTTGGCTATTCCTTTATAATATAATCTTGTCAGGAATTTCAAGAAGAACATTTGTGTCATTTCTGTGTCAGATGTATCATTTCTATTATTCTTTTTTTTCTCCTTTAGTCTTTTGAAGTATAAAAAGATAATATAGTTTTTAGTGGTTTTTTTTTTCGTTACTGGTCTGTCTGTACTTTGGAATGGAAGACAAGGTAATAAAATCACTAACATGGTAGCAGAGAAAAATGGAAGAGAAAAATAAAATATTCTGAAGCTACTGCTGGAAGAGAAGACAGTTAAATTGGGATAACTGATCTTATTCTTGTAACTCAGTAAGGGTGAAATTTACCTCTCTGCAGCAGCATCACAAGACCTGGGCAGCACTTACATTCCACTTAAACTTAATTTGAATATAAGTGGTGCACAGGGGTTTTGCTGATCTTTATGCAGGGAAGAATTAATGGATAGATTGTTTTGTTCATTCTGGCAGTTATCCACAAATGTTCTGACATGCAGAAAGTGCACTCATTTAACGAAATTTTTTTCCAGAAACATCAGTAATCTGATGAGGCAAACTTGTGTTTCCAAACAGGAAGATTTAGTTCTGTAAAGCAGAGCATGATGCCCACCATGCTTTCGAGTGAAATGTGAAGAGGTCAGTGAGGATTTTGTTCTTTGTGACATAATGAATTCATTCTTTCTTCCCAAAGGCTACCAAAGCTCACATAAAGCTCAACACTAAGAAGCTTTACCAGGCAGATGGCTATGCAGTGAAGGAACTGCTGAAGATCACCTCTGTGCTTTATGATGCTATGAATACCAAGGGAGTGGAACACATGGATTTGAGTGAGGAAAACAGCAGCAAGTTCAAATTTGATCTTGGCTCAAAAGTAAGTAAACTTGTACTCTTTTTTAGGCAGGGGTTTTGTGTTAACTTATGAAAAGCAAGTTAATTTTCTATTTGAGTCTTAAGTAGAGAATGTTCTTGCATTGGAGTGTGTATGGTTGTAATTCATACTTCCTGTAGTTGAGGTGGTATGCTATGATTTGGTTTACTGTCTGTGAATTCTCAACCAGAAGCATAATACACTGCAACAGTGGCACAAAATTGGTTATCTTTGTTTTGACTGCTGAAATAATGGAAGTATTGGAATAGGCCAGAATAAAAACCATTTTCTAAGTACTAACCTTGTTGGCATAGGAGGAGTTTGCAAAATACTGGCTTAAAGTTGGTTTTCAGCCCATTTGCATCGAAGGTAAGGGAAATCCTTCTGTTCCCCCAATGGATGTCAAGGCTGTTCAAGTTCTTAAAATGAATTCTGTATCTAGATATTAAAAGAAAACTCAACACTAAGTGAGAGGAATTCCTGTTGCTGCTTTTTGTTAGTTTTAGCACCTCTTTTATATGCTTATATTTTTAGTCTTTAATTCCTCTACAGCTACACTATGTCCTGCCTGCTTGTTAGGCAGCAGTACTGCTGTTCTTGAGAGAATGCCAGAACCACAGGCAGGTTTTACTCTGTGGAAGTTTGGTGCATCTCTGAAGAAAGCACCTGAAGAAACAATGAAAAAGCACTTGTAGGTGGTCAATATTCATTACCTATGCGATGTGTTAGTCACATACCTTTTGGTACATGTACTTTTTACTTTTGCATGTGAAAAAGGTGAATTTTTCCTCTGCCCTGGGCAGCACACAAAGCAACAACTGGCCAAGTCACTGTTTTAAAGAGGTGTGGTTTTTTTTTTTTGTGTTGTTGGCCTAAAGTGGCTGGGATTTCACCCAGAAATTTGTGTCTAAATGGTACTTCATCTATCCTAGAATCACAGAGTGCTTTGGGTTGGGAGGTCCTTGTCAAAAGCCCCTCTCCAGGTTTCTTGTAGCCCCTTCAGGCACTGGGAGCTGCTCTAAGGTCTCCCCTTAAGGAGCCTTCTCTTCTCCAGGCTGAGAAGCCCAGCTCTCTCAGCCTGGCTGCAGAGCAGAGCTGCTCTGGCTCTTGCAGCATCTCTGTGGCCTCCCATGGACTCGCTCCAACAGCTCCATGGCCAACTTATGTTGGGGGCCCCAACAGAAGTTGTGCTCACTCTTATTCCAGTGGACAACTTCTTCAATATTACAGTAGAATTTCGGCCACTGGGCTGACTCCTGTGCAATTTTAACATCAAAATGGAAAAAATTTTACTCTGTGTGTTTCTAGATTGCTGACTTGAAGGCAGCTAGGCAGCTTGCGTCTGAAATCACCTCCAAAGGAGCAAGTATGTATGACTTACTTGGCAAAGAAGTCGAACTAAGGGTAAGTGCACTCTGGAGAGTGTATAAGAACTGGCGTTCACTGAGTGCTCAAAGGGAAAAGGTGAAAAAGTATCACTAGTTTTTAACAGCTGCATCTAAAATGAACATCTGTGAGTCTGAAGGAATAGGTCTGAAAGTTTGCATTTCTTTCCCATCCATATTCATACTTGGATTGCAGTAATCCTGAGAAAACAGTTTGGCATTTTCTCTTTAGCAGTAAACTTAAACACTCTTTGTATAACTGTTTGTAAATATTAACTTCATATGTATGTTTTAGTAGTGGGGATAGATATGTAGTAAAAGATAAATGATTAATACTGTCAAATTTTCCAAGTGTAAGGCTCCTTATTTCTGTTACAGGCATTGAAGGTGTCACAGTCCTGCAGGGGATGTGTTCTTCAGCTTAGTTGTAAAATCACAAGTTGTAGCATGAGGTCATGGATGTGTCCTGCAACACTGCCTATAAGTCTTTCAATTATTTTCTTAAATGCATTTATCTGCTATGCTGGAGGTTCTTTACTTTCTGAAAACAGACATTTAGAGAAGGGAAACTCTGAATATTCTAGTACTGGTTTTGGAAATCTTCAGCTCTGCAATATCTGAGCGGGGGGAAGTACAGCCTGTAAGAGCTGGAGACTGTGTGCCTTGAGGATTAATGCTGCCTAGTTTGATGGAGCGCAAGTGTTTTGAAGGGTAGGTCATATACAGGGAAGATTATCTATGGGACACTGCCTTTTCTGCTAGATACATAAATCAGCATAGCGTGCAGCAGTGTGAAAGGCATTAGTATTTAGGAAGAAAGAGAGATATAGTAAGCCAGTTTAATTCAACATACACAATTGTCACAAAGCCATTCATCAGTTACTTCTCATCTTGCATTCTTTGCTTAATTTCTTGGCTTTGAAAGAGTTCTCACGTTAATTCTACCTAATATGTTAATGTTTGCTTTGGAGCATTAAACCCTTTTTTCTGTGTATCGCATCCCTTAGAATTCTACACTAAAGAGTCACATATAGGTCAGTAGAAGGCAACGTTTTTCAAAAGCACTCAAGCATTGGTTTGAGATTGAGTATTGTTTCATCTCTCTCAATCCAGGCTTTTAGGAGTCCAATTGACTTGAAAACTGAGCCCTAGAAAAAGGACTTGCACAAGTGCAGTGTGCTGAAACATGAAATGAAAAATCAAGAGATGAGTTAGTGCTTCTGTGCTGCCACTTCTCATTGGGTCCATTAAGAAATCTTCAGTGGGAGACTGTTTAAAGGTGCAGTTTCTAAAAGGATGGGTATTTCTTACATACAGTAGCGAGCGCATGTTCTTGTGGTGTAATGACTGAGTGCACAAGATGGGGCTAACTAATCCTATAGAGGCACATGGCTTATATTTTGCAGAAAGGTCTGACAGATTGAACTTGATGACTTTAAGAATCCTGTCTTGGGAAATATGACCTTTGCTTCTTATTAGCTCTGAATTTGTATCCTAAAAGCATAAGGTGACACTATGATAGCACAGTCAGAGAGCAGCAGCAGAATTTCATGTTCTGTTCCTTATGGTTTGTGACTGATTCTAGCCTTCTTCAGTGATTTGTTAAACCTGAAGAATCCATTTTTAGGTTGTGTGTTAAATGGCAAGCTTGGTATGGTACATCAGTGTGTGACAAGTTTGAGACTTGAGCCTGTAGCAAAGCAAATAGGTTTCAGGTTTAAAGCCACAAGATAGCTGCAATGCAATTTGTCAAGTTTTCTTTTTTTAATTATAAGGACCCAACTCTGTGTTTCACTTGAAGTATGAAATTTGCTCATCGAATGAGAGCCTTAGAGCCAAATGCTGCTGGTTTCTTCCATTGCTTTTAAGTCTGAGTGCCCACAGAACTCGGTGGAGCTGCAGTTCTTGCCAGGTAGCCAGTGTTGAGTGCAGTAAGGAATTGCTCTCTTTATTTCCACAGGACAAGAGAAAATGGCCTCAAGTTGCACCAGGGGAGGTTTAGATTGATTATTAGGAAGTAATTCTTCCCTGAAGGGGCTGTCAAGCACTGGAAGAGGCTGCTCAGGACAGTGGTAAAGTCACTGTTCTTGCACGATTTAAAAGATGTGGATGTGGCATGTAGGGACATGGAGAGGGATGGACTTGGCAGTCTGGGTTTATGGTTGATCACAGTGATCCTAAAGGTCCTTTCCAGCCTAAACAATTCTGTGATTCTATGATTTCACACGTCTTCCCTGGATCCTTCAGATAGCTGGTGAGGTACTCAGATCATGGGGCTCGCATCCTCTGCCTGCCCTTCCCATCTGATTCCAGGTGGGAAGAGATAGAAGTGCAGTTATTTCTGGCTTCATATGGGAAATTAGGGCTTTGTCTGTGGGTATCAAATTAGTTGCCATTAATCTAAGGTTACTTTTATTACTTTTTAATGTGAAGATTATTGATTTCCACTGTCTATGTTCTTTTGATGTTGCATGGCTAAGTAATACACACAATGAATTGCACTGGTGGAAGGATTGTGCTATTAGAGGGTGGCAGGAGAGCAGTATGGTTTATTTTTGCATGACATTTTATGCCCTCAAACATGGGGCATATACTGAAATGCATTGACAACTGTGACACTGATTTAATGAATTTGAAAACATGGTAGTTTCATGTTCACTGAACCTCTTTTTGCGTTTTTCTTTTCTCCAATCCATCAATTTCCAAATACTTAAATGAAAGATCTTTTTACCTGGGTTTAGACAGACTGATGATATATCTTGTTTCTATCCCAAGTGAAGACTGCTTCATTTTCCGCTAACTGTAGAACAAATGCAAGCATTTGGCACTAATATGTTGACTAGATCTGCTCTCATCATCTGAGCAGCTTTTGGGGAAAAAGTGAGTAAACCTTATTATTTCCTTTAGAAATCATAGAATTCTAGAATTCTAGAATGTTTGGGTGGGAAGGGACCTTAAAGCTCACTCAGTTCCAACTCTGTGCCACGGGAAGGGACACCTTCCACTAGACCAGGTTGCTCCAAGCCCCATCCAAGCTGTCCTTGAACACTGCCAGGGATGGGTCAGCCACAGCTTCTCTGGGCAACCTGTGCCAGTGCCTCAGCACCCCCACAGGGAAGAACTTCTGCCTAAGAGCTCATCTCAGCCTCCCCTCTGTTAGGTTAAAACCATTTTCCCTTGTCCTGTCCCTACAGGCCCTTGTCCAAAGCCCCTCTCCAGGTTTCCTGTAGCCCCTGTAGGCCCCAGAAGCTGCTCTAAGGTCTCCCCTTAAGGAGCCTTCTCTTCTCCAGGCTGAACCAGCCCAGCTCTCCCAGCCTGTCTCCAGAGTAGAGCTGCTCCAGCCCTTGCAGCATTTTCATGGCCTCCGCTGGAGCTCGCTCCAGCAGCTCCACATCCCTGTTGTGGTGTTGCCCGAGAGCTGGATGCAGGACTGCAGGGGGATCTCACCACTGGGCAAGCAGGTCTTTGCATCTGCCAGAAGTCCTGTGGGTGCATTAGCAGGAGTCTGTCAGGAAGCTGCATTGCTCAGACTTGCTCAATTATTAGGAAGATAATGAAACAAAAAAATATTCATAATAAAATTGCCTCTATGCTGGTGGCAGGTAGAAAGATTTCTGACCTTGGAAGATCCCCCTGCCCTGACAGGGGGTTGGAAATTGGTGATCTTTAAGGTCCCTTCTAACCCAAACAATTTTATGATTCTCAAGGTTGTTCTCATTTTATTTACTTCTTAATTAGCCCTAAGAGATGTAATGCTGAAGATAAAAATCATCTATTTTAAAAATACTTAGTTTGTGCTGAAGGCAGGCAACACGGAGGGTCTGTTTTCTAATGTTCCTCTTGGCACTTCCTCTGCTTGTGACCTTGAACAAACTGTTTATTCCCTGTATATCCTCTTGTGTAAATAAAGTAATTTCTGTAATTTTGTAGATTAAAGCTTTTAACAGCCAGATAAAGTGTTTCCCAATCCACAGAGGATACATTTCTAAGTAAGAATAGTGTATTGATATGAGTGTTACTCTTCTGTATGCACACAGCATCAGCTTCTTCCCAAACTGATGGAAGTCATTGAGGATCTCTGCACTGACTTCAGCTTGTGAATTAAACTCTCAGGAGAGCCAAAGGCACTCACATAGTGGTGGAGCCGGGATGGCATTTGTTACAACAGGAGGAGTTGCCACTGAGGACATTTAACCTGGATCTCTTTTATTTGCAGCATTTTGATTAAAGAACCCTTCCTTCCTCCCTCTGCTCACATTGGTGTAGCTTGTCGCCTACTACTTCTGTAGAGAAGGAGATCTGATTTGAGTGACAGCTGCATTATTCAGTACTCTTTGAAAGCTAACTACAAAAAAATAGTTAATTTGTAATGTTGGGAACATTTTCCATCTGCCACATGTTCTTGCTGTGAGGCACCGTCTGGGGGAAGCCGATAAACTTATTTTCTCTCATTTCCTGTGCTTTGTTTGCAAAGTTTCCACACATGATTTCCAGTGGAAATTGATAACTTGAAATTGCCAGAACTCTATAGAATTGTGTTCTTCAATTTTTAACTGTCCTGCTTCTAACCAAAACCTAATTTATCAGTTATACGGAAAAGGGCTTATTGCCAAGTGGAAGCCAAAATGAAACCTTGCAGCTGTAAGATACAGTTGAATCAATGCTGGCCTGTATTTTAGATTGCTTTAACCTTAACCATGGTTGTATGCTATGTGGATACATAATGGAACATAAATGTTATAACATTTTTGGATGTGTTTTATATAAGAAATGGTTTTGTAGTGACCTTCCAAGTACTATTTAGCCTGAAGACAGCATCAGCTATAAATAGGTGGGTGGCACGTTTCTCCTTGCAGTCTGGGGAACAGGTATGTCAATGCATCCATAATTTTTTCAGCTAATTGGAAGATCTGAATTCTTGTAGTTCAGTTCTAGACTGTTTTGAAGAGCCATTCTAGTGTCACAGCATTTGTCAAAACCAGGTTGTTCATTATTCCCAGCCTTCCTTCATGAGACACAGTTAGGCATGTCAAAGTTTTAATTGCGTAATAGCAAAATGTGTTAGCTTAAACAGCAGGACAATGATTTTCCCTACTTTTAGCTTTTTAAAATGCCTTTTTTCCTGCCCAGAGAGAGCCACCCTGTATTTCTGTTTATGGAATACAGCAGCCACTGCCCTTACTGTGGGTTAAGCCTTGTTGAGAATGGAAACATGAGTTGTATGACAATGTTTACTAAAGTCAAAAGCTTGACTTGAATGAAAAGTTCAGACTACCTCTTTGGGTGGTATTGCTGAAACACAGTGCCTGCTCCTACCTTTGCTGCTCCTTTGCACAATGTCTTCATGTATCTTTGAGGCCTGAAAGATGCTGTTTATAAATATACTCCTTTCTGTTGCTTTTTCTAAGAAAATCACAACCCTGCCTGAAGTTTTCTTATATGCTATCTACAGGGAAAGGAAATTCTATTTCCAGTTTTGTTACTGAATGTGGAGAACCTTTTTGTGTTATGACATCAAGGACTGGCACTGGCACAGGTTGCCCAGAGAAACTGTGGCTGCCCCATCCCTGGCGGTGTTCAAGGCCAAGTTGGATGGGGCTTGGAGCAGCCTGGTCTAGTGGAAGATGTCCCTGCCCATGGCAGTGGCTTGGAGCTGGAAGAGCTTTAAGGTCTCTTCCAGCCCAACCATTCCATAAGTCTATGAGGTTGAATGGATTACCTCTTGCACATTAACGTATTTGCTCAATGCAGAGTAGCAAATGCACTGAAAATTTGCACCTTAATTCACTTTGCAGGAGCCTCCACATACAGACAAGTGCTACCTTCACTGCTATGTAACAGTCAAGTGACTTTCAGAGAAGCTCTTCATGTTTCAGTAGAAGGCACAGGTATTTCCCATTCTAGGTATGACATGTAAGCTAAATGAGCCAAGCTATGTCTGAGTCCATGAAAGGGCTCTAGATTTCAGAATGGACTCACAACATGATCCGTCATATATGGATTCTGAATCTGACTGTGACACTTTGAACACAACAGGAAGTTACAACTTCGCTAGTGTCATGGGTTCAGCAGCAGCAGTCATTTTTCTCCTTCTTGGTAGCTGGTATAGCACTGTGTTTTTGATTTTGGGCCTGGGAACAGCGCTGATAACACCAGTGTTTCGGTTACTGCTTAGTGATGTTTTGGTCTGGCCAAAGACTTTCTGAGTTTCATGCTCTGCCAGGGAGGAGGGGAGCCGGGAGGAAGCAGAGACAGGACACCTGACCCAAACTGACCAAAGAGGTTATTCCATACCACAGCACGTCATGCCCAGGATGGAAAGCAGGCAGGAGAGACCCGGAAGGGTGGTGGGGGTGCACTGCGTGGTCGGGCTTAGTATTAGGTGGTGAGAATTGTATTCTTTCCTTGTATTTCTCTTGTCATTATTATTATTGGTGGTAGCAGTAGTGATTTGTGTTATACTTTAGTTACTAAACTGTTCTTATCTCAACCTGTGGGAGTTGCATTCCTTTCGATTCTCCTTCCCATCCCTCCGGGAGCGGGGGAAGAAAAAAGGGGAAAGTGAGGGAGAGAACGAGCTGTGTGGTTAGAGAGGCTTAAACCACGACACCTAGAAAGTGCTGTTTGCTGTTACCAGTTTTTGCTAAGGCCAGAACATCCTGGGAGCTGTATCTTGACCCTCTGCTAGTACTTGGTATGTGGAGCCCATGTAATACTTGACAATATACCAGTGCTCTCTGTTGTGTTTACTACTAATTCTTGATGCTTTTGAAGAGCTTTGCCTTATCTTCTCAACAATTTGAACTGTTAGTATGGATTATTTCTTGTCTCGTATTCAACATGCAAGTAGGCTGAAATCCAGACTTTCAGGAGCTTTTATCTTGGTTTTTGTGTTGAGTTTTTGGTGGTGGTGGCAAGATGCTTTTTCATTAATTCAAGAAGATGAAAAAGCTGTCCTGTGCTTTTATTTTAATCTGCAGTACAGGATCTAGTCTCACTTCAGGTATCTGAGTGTGTCCAAGGCATTTGAAGAGGACTGGTAAATATTATACAGCCTTAGGGCATACCTGGAAGATGGCAGGGATCACATTTGTTCAGGTAATGAAGTTGTCAGCATGTTACCGTGGTTTTCAGAGGCTGTCACATACCCTAAAAGGTGCTATACTTTCAGAGATTCCCTAATGACCCTCAAGGCAGAAAGATCTATGTGTTTCCGCATCCGGGAAACTCAAGTCTGCAGAGCTTTGTGGAATGGGTCCTTACTTGCCCTTCCTGCACTCCTGTGCTGCTTTTCATATTTCAGCCAGCCTTTTTGTGTTTACTTGGATATTTGGCAGTGAAGCTGCAAGAGGATTTGCTAAGGTTATCCTCTCTGTATTTGTATCCTTCAGGATGCTTTTTTGCTGCATGAGGTAGAACTCCTGGTTAGATGAATCAGTTGGTTCATAGTCTGTTGGCAGAAAGGAGCTGTACTGTGATGCTAACCTTGGGTGTGGCAAGAATAATGGTAACTCATGGTCCTGGGTGAGGCTTACTTCTCCAAAACGTGGTTGTGGCAGCAAACAGCCAGATCCACAGCTTGTTGCCTCTTCCACAGGCTGCTGCTAATCTGAATTCTGCAGACAGAAGCTTGTGTTTCTGCTTTCAAGAGCTGCTGTGGCCTTCTGCATTGCTTGTGTTTGACCAGGGGGCCATTGCTCAGCAGGGATGTAGATTTGAGATGAGTACATTCTTCACACAGATGGAGTTTTGAAGGCTTTAAAGCCAGCGTAATTTCATGAAATGACTGCAGTACAGTTTTGCTCTAAGGAAATTTTGCTTTTGATGCTAAAACTGCTGCAGTTTGGGCAGAGCTGGCTTCAGTACTGACTTCCCGTGTCCTGTGGGGAATGTCCTGTCAGGCTGTGCTCTATTCTGCTTGATTGGACAGCCAGTGTCTGTGGTTTGAAATCTTTCTTTGTGATGAAATTCTCATTTCCAAAGAAAACAAAGTTTTCAAGTCTAAGCCAGACAAGAAATTCGATACTGCTTCCAATTGGCTTTATTCAAAGTGAGATTCAAAACTTGAAGAGTTAAAATCTCAGTCTTTCCATGCAACACCAAATATTAGTTCAACCGGGAAAATAAATAATGCCAACAAATGGTGTCTCTTGGGTGCCTTCATGTGTTTTCTTTGATAATTGTCAGCTTTAGTTCATCAGAAATAATTTTCCACTTGGCTTCCCTGATTTTTAATCAGTATTTATCATGTAAAACTATAGCCAGGGAGCTCTTGGACACTTTGAGCAGGAAGCACTGGTAAGTGGTAAACTATCAGCTTGTTCATGAAAACCTCTCTGGTTTTTTGTCTGTTTTCTCAAGTTGTAATTACCAGGCAGAATCCTGAACTGTCGTGCTTCTGACCTCCTTTCTTTATTTTTCACCTCTCCTGAGAACTCTATTTTTCTTGATTAGTTTAAAGGAAACCTCTTGAGTGGTCTAATGTGTATTCTGATTAGCACACCTAATTGTAAAAAGTACATTATTTTACAAGAAGATGAACAAGCCCATATTTTTGAGCTCAGTTTCATTTAGACACCCTTTTTTGAGCACAAGGAAGTGTGAGTACAGCCAGTGGCAATGGAATACCTGCTGTTTGGACCAATTTTAGAAAATTGGGTTTGCCTTCAAGTATACAGCCTATCTGTGCAGATTTAAGCTCAAACAGATGAGCCTTTGTGTAAAGCCAGGCTTTAAAAATCTCAGTTGTCATGTTACTGCATACTTTATATTGGATATGACATACCCATGAGGAAGAGTTGGGCTGGAGGGGAAATGTGCTTTATTTGCTTCTGTGGGGAGTCACAGATAGTCAGAGTGGTTGTGTTAAATTCATTGTCTTTAATTTGCTAATGGCTTGACAGTGTTTAAATTGGCCAACTTTGGTGTTTTAAAGTAAATGCTTTTCCCAACATCTTCATAATCTTTGTGGAGTGTTTAGCTTTATCCAGGCATGTTAATATGAGCTGTTTTCCTCTTATTCCTCTCTTATATGGCCATTTGCGGGGTCCTTCCTGAAAAGAAAGATTAAAAATAAAGGTTTTCTCTTTGAGAGTTTTCATGGGATAAGAGGGAATGGCCCAGTGATGGGTATCCAAGGAAGCTGCTACAAACATCCAGTAAGAAATTTGTTGACAGCTTTGATAGTCTCAAAATATATTTACTTTTCCATTATATTTCCATTATTTATTACTAGTCCATTATATTCAGTACATTTTTCGCTGCAGTTTACTCCTCCAAAATGTCAAAATTAGGATAATGGGACTGTTTGTACTAGTGAAGTGAAAAATGTACATATGAATGCAGAGTATTAGGGAGGAGCCGTGTGTGTACAGAAGCTGTAATGGTCCATGTGGATTCTCCTCATTATCTGTTGGGGTGTGAGCAGGTTAATTGCTCTGACCTTCCCATTTTCCAGTTTTGCCCTGATTCCCCAATCTGAAAATACCAATTTCAGCCTTTACACTGCTCCTCATTGGCCTGACAAATTTTTCCAAGCAGCTGTGACTGTAGGACTGTATGCTGTCCTGGAAAATTATGTTCATGAAGCCTGTGGTCTGTATGTGAAACTGCCACAGTTGGTAGAGGAAAAGTAGAAGAAGAAAAGGCATTGAACTTGTATAAATTATTCCAACTTGAAAGGGTGGATACTCAGGATTATGTCTAGAGCTCATCAGTTACCCTGACGTGACATACTGCAGAGACTTGTGCATGTTCTGAGGGTATTTTACACTGAAAGGAAATTGGTAAGGGAGTTGGTTATAATTAAAACCTAAGGTCCTTGCTGTTTCATTTATCTCTTGAAAGGGGGGAGGAAAATAATTTCCTTCCCCCTGCTGAGTGCCCAGCTATTTTGTTTGAAGTATTTTTCCTCTGAAGCAGAGATTTTGCTGTTGCCATCAGGATGGAGTGTAGTTGGCAGGGCAGTGTCTTCACCAAGCTGATCGTTGCTGCCATTTCAGCCCAGGCAAAGTCCTCACAAATAAATAACCATTTTGTAGAGCTTGTAAAATGCATCATGTTCTCAGAATGGCTACTGAGCTGCATCTTTCTTGTCTGGTCTTCTTCCAGTAGTGTCTATCTGTGGAGTTTTTATGGAATATGTGTAATTTCTGCTGCTTGGAGCTTGTGTTCTGTGTGGACAAGGGAATGTTCACAAGCACTTCAGGCAGCTTAAGCTGTCACTGCCACCAACAGATGTAACTCCTGTCATTCTTCCCAGCATGATATTTTTTCTTCTTCTTCACAGAATTATAGAATAGTTAGGGTTGGAAAGGACCTTAAGATCATCTAGTTCCAACCCCCCTGCCATGGGCAGGGATACCTCGCAGCTCTTCTTTTCTTGTGCTAGGAAAAACCCCTTTTGTGCATCATGTAGCAGGCTTGCTCCCAGAAGTGATCCAGCAGAGGGATAAGCTCAGTACAAAAGCTGCTTTTCTTGGCTCCCTGGTTGGGTTCACTGTACAACTCCTTGAACTTGAGCTGGTTGGGAGAGAGCTGGGCTGCATGTGCTAGTGTTAGCTATGCAATCTGGAGGGTCTGGCATGGTAACTCAACAAAGTGATTGTGTCTGCTTCCAGAATTCATCTTGTAGTGGGCTGGATACAGCCTGTTGCAGTGTGCACAAAGCATTTTTAGATTCTTAGTCAGAAGTTCTCTATAGAGAGATGCTATTTCCGTCTTTATGCACCTGTTACCAAACAGTTTGCCAACATAAGATGATTTTAAGGCATTTGTCTGCAAAAATTTCCACTCTCTCCTCCCAGTAGCAGATAAGTAGTCCAACATTTTTTGTGTTCAAAGTCAGGTTGGACAGGTGTCATGGGTTCAGCAGTAGCAGTCATTTTTCTCCTTCGTTGTAGCTGGTGCAGCACTGTGTTTTCGACTTTCGGCCTGGGAATAGCGCTGATAATACCGATGTTTATAGTTACGGCTTAGAATGTTTTGGTTTGACCAAGGACTTTCTGAGTCTCATGCTCTGCCAGGGAGGAGGGGAAGCCAGGAGGAAGAAGAGACAGCACACCTGACCCAAACTGACCAAAGAGGTATTCCATACCACAGTACATCATGCCCAGGATGTAAAAGACGAGGGGCAGAGACTTGGAAGGGTTGGGGGTGCGCTGCTGGGTCGGGCTTGGTATTGGGGGGTGAGCAGTTGTATTCTCTTTCCTTGTATTTCTCTTGTATTATTAATGGTGGTAGCAGTAGTGATTTGTGTTATACCTCAGTTACTGAACTGTTCTTATCTCAACACATGGGAGTTACATTCTTCTGATTCTCCTCCCCATCCCCCCCCGGAGCGGGGGGAAGAAAGAAGGGGGAGTGAGTGAGCGAACTGCCTGAGAGACTTAAACCACGACAACAGGGCTTGGAGCAACCTGTCTGTTGGAAAGTGTCCCTGCCTGTGGCAGGGGGTTGAAACTGGATGAGCTTTAAGGTCCATTCCAACCCAAACCAGTCTGTGGTTCTATGATATAATGACCAGATGACCAGGTCAGTGTTGCTGTGCATCATAGAGATATCCCTAAGCCCATCTGTCTACAAAATTTCTGAGAGTGGAAGGGTTTTTTTTTATCCTTTGGGATCTCACTTGGAGTATTGTGTACAGTTTTGGTGTCCTCAACATAAGAAGGACATGAAGCTGTTGGAGCAAGTCTGGAGGAGGCCATGTCGTGGTTTAAGCTGTAAATCATGCAGCCCGTTCACTCACTCCCCCCTCTTTCTTCCCCCCCTACTCCGGGGGGGGGGGGGGGGGGGGGGGGGAATGGGGAGAAGAATCGAAAGAATGTAACTCCCACGGGTTGAGATAAGAACAGTCCAGTAACTAAGGTATAACACACATCACTGCTGCTACCACCAATAATAATAATCAGGGAAATACAAGGGAAGAGGATACAACTGATCACCACCTGACGACCGAGCCGTGAACTAAACTCTTCCAGGTTCCTGCCCACAGTTTTACATCCTAGGCATGACGTACTGTGGTATGGAATACCTCTTTGGTCAGTTTGGGTCAGGTGTGCTGTCTCTTCTTCCTCCTGGCTTCCCCTCCTCCCTGGCAGAACATGAGACTCAGAAAGTCCTTGGTCAGACCAAAACATTCTGAGCCGTAGCTATAAACAGTGGTGTTATCAGCGCTGTTCCCAGGCTGAAAGTCGAAAACATAGCGCTGCACCAGCTACTAAGAAGGAGAAAAATGACTGCTGCTGCTGAACCCATGACAGGCCACAAGGATGATCAGGGGACTGGAGCACCTCCCATATGAAGACAGGCTAAGAAAGTTGGAACTGTTCAGCCTGGAGAAGAGAAGGCTGCATGGAGACCTCATAGCAGCCTTCCAGTATCTGAAGGGGGCCTACATGGATGCTGGAGAGGGACTCTTCATTAGGGACTGTAGTGATAGAACAAGGGGTAATGGGTTTAAACTTAACCAGGGGAAGTTCAGTTTAGATATAAGGAAGAAATTCTTTACTGTAAGGGTGGTGAGGCACTGGAATGGATTGCCCAAGGAAGTTGTGAATGCTCCATTGCTGGCGGTGTTCAAGGCCAGGTTGGACATAGTCTTGGGTGACGTGGTTTAGTGTGCGGTCTCCCTGCCTGTGGCGGAGGGGTTGGCACTAGATGATCTTAAGGTCCTTTCCAACCCAAATCATTCTATGATTCTATCTCAACAGGAATCACTGGTTTTCAGTTTTGTGTTCTTTTGAGGAGTCTGAACCTTTTGGTTATCAGAATCAGAGAAGCCCAGACGTCTGCATCATCTCATTTCATATGGGTATAGGAGGCAGCCTTTTGGCTGTGTTAGATGGGTTCACAGTGCTTGTGCTCCTCAGTTTTTATGACACTGCACTCATCTACCTACACTACTGTTTTCATGGGCTGTATCGTAAAGATGGTGAAATCTCCTGTGCTATGTTGCGTACCTTGCTCAACATGTAATAACCAGCACAGGCTCCAAACATCTGCATTCAAGAATACTTGCAGTTCAGACAGTAGCATTTACCTTGTTTTGAAAAGATGCCTTAATTGCTCAGTGTTAATCTCAGCCTTACTTACCTGAGTTTTTTGTCATCTCCTGTTCTGTAAATCATCTGAGCCTTGGTTAATAACCACTAAATCCTCCTCCATTTACTATGCAGACAGTCACTGTTGCTTGACCACCCTCAGTTCTGCATATATTAGTTCCTTTGTGTAATGTTTATATTGGTGTATTTTTATTTCATAGGAAGCAAGAACAGAATCTATTGCCAGACCTTTGGAGATAAATGAGGCTGAGAAGGTGATGAAAATTGCCATTAACTGTGTTATGGTAAGCAAAATGATACTTATTTAATTGCAAAACTATTTTTTCTCTGTTGTAGGAAGAACATAGCTGTATTTATTGACAGCCTAGGGTTAAAAGTGCCAAAGGACAAATCACCTTTAGCTGGCTGGATCAAGTAGTGCTGCACCTAGTTAGTTAATGGTTAATGTTGAGCTTCAGTTCATGACCTAGGTATTTTGGTAACATCAGGTGTGTGAACAGAGGCTCAGCAAGACAGAGATCAGTCTATGTTGACTCCTTGTGTCGTGGTAATGGGTACGGTTAGTGATGGTCCTCATGGTTCATTTGGAAGCTGGTTGTGTTCAAAGTGAACAAGCATGTTAAAGGAAACTGATAGCTTTCCTGGCAGAGTCAAGAGGTATCGGCACAGTGATGGCTGTGAGCTGGCAGTCAGAAGTTACAGCCTGCTGCAGAAAGGGTAAAGGATGCTAGCAGCAGCACCTAGGAGAATGTTAAGACCTGCTCTGCTGTCACTGTTACACTGTATAATGGCATTGGTCCAACACGCTGAAATATTCCTTGAGTTGGTGTATCAAAGAACTGCAGTCGGCCTCCCTTGGCCTCTTAAGAGAAAACACATTTTAGTCCTATTTCCTTTCTCTGTTAGAAGCTCAGTGGTAGCCCCAGAAGCTCTACAGGAGGGATAAAAACTGCCTAAATCAGCACAGAAATCTCCATCTCACCTACATAGCCTAAACCATGTGAACTTTACAGAGTCAGGGCTGCAAGGGTGTACTTATTAACTCAAACTGTGCTGGTACCTCTGGAGTTGTGAAGTTGGGCTCTGGAAGCAAGATAGCTGAGCTGCCAAGGGGTGAGAACTGGCAAGTGTACTGATTAGAGCCATGCCAGTGCCTTGTTATGGCTCTCCTTTTGGAGGACCTTCTGTCTGTCCCAGTTGTTGGCAGCACTTTTCTTGCTCCAGTGCTTGGGTTCCTGTGTTTCTAAGCCATTAGCTGCACTCAGCCACTGTGCAAGTATGGTGGTTAATTAAATCCTAGTAATTACTGGAAGTTATTTAACAGCAAACGATATCCAGTCCAATCACATAATTACAAGGAGTGGAGTTCCACATTTAAACAGCTAATGCATAATCAATAGATACTCCAGGTGATCTTTCCTTATGTTTCTGCTTCTACTCACAGTCTGTACCAATTCTAAATGTTAATGTGCTTTCCTATTCTACACAGCAGTGCTACTAAACCAACAGCAGCATTGTAGAGCAGTTTGCTTCTTGGGA
Organism: Ara ararauna; assembly: GCA_028858755.1. Classification (NCBI taxonomy): domain Eukaryota; kingdom Metazoa; phylum Chordata; class Aves; order Psittaciformes; family Psittacidae; genus Ara; species Ara ararauna. The sequence goes on along the minus strand of CM054380.1, from coordinate 18,539,990 downwards.
AATGGCAAGCACATGTACCTCACCTGGGTTAGTTTTGGACCTGTTAATGAAATAACGTATTATAGCTGAGCAGCACCTACCAGTTACTGCTGGAATTTCAGCAAGTGTGTATCTTCCCTTTCACTCAAAAGTTGTTTGTGGTTTCCTGAGCATGAGCACACTGAATGTGCTCAGCTTGTTCTAATAAACTGGAATATTCTCACATCCCCCTCCTGATTCCTGTAGCACGTGTTGTAATGTTAGGGATGCTTTCCAGATTCTGAAAAGGTGGATGTCGTGGTTTAAGCCTCTCTAACTCACGCAGCCCATTCTCTCACTCACTTCCCCCTCTTTCTTCCCCCTGCTCCCGGAGGGATGGGAAGGAGAATCAAAAGAATGCAACTCCCAAAGGTTGAGATAAGGACAGTTTAGTAACTAAAGTATAACACAAATCACTACTGCTACCACCAATAATAATAATGACAAGAGAAATACAAGGAAAGAATACAGTTCTCACCACCTAATACCAAGCCTGACCACGCAGTCCGCCCCCACCCTTCTGGGTCTCTGCTCTCTGCTTTCCATCCTGGGCATGATGTGCTGTGGTATGGAATAACCTCTTTGGCTAGTTTGGGTCAGATGTCCTGTCTCTGCTTCCTCCTGGCTTCCCCTCCTCCCTGGCAGAGCATGAAACTCAGAAAGTCTTTGGCCAGACCAAAACATCACTAAGCAGTAACAGAAAACACTGGTGTTATCAGCACTATTCCCAGGCCCAAAATCAAAAACACAGCACTGCACCAGCTACCAAGGAGAAAAATGACTGCTGCTGCTGAACCCATGACAGCGGATAAAGCAAGACTTAGAAAAGGATGAAGATATTTGGAGTCAGTTCTTCATAAAAGTGACCTTTATCTTGAAGGCAAAAAAAAAAAGGAAAAGAAAGAAGATGGAAACCTGAAATTCCCTACAATAGTACCAAGAAATAAATGCATTTCTCGTTTGTGTTTATTCAGATGCTACACATCAAGAGATGCTCTTATGTATCCTGTCAGACTTTTATGAGGAGGTTACTCCCTGTCTCTTTCTGCTTTTTCAGTGAGAAGGAAAAATTAATGTTTAAAGCCAGGGCAAGCTGTTGGTGGGTTTTATCTTTTCTTTTTTAAGAATGTCTGGGAAAAAAAAAAAAAAATCAGACATTTAATATCTGTAAATGTCCAGTTAGCTCACTCACTGTCCTGACCACAGAGAATTTTCAGTTTCCATTGCCTACTCAGTTTATGTTCTAGCTGATTGTTAGAATATTATTTGCTAACATGAAATGTGAGATACCGAAGAATGCTCCACATCTTAAAGATAATTCTAATTATTCTAGTGCAAGCCACTGTTCATCAACCTTCTCTCTTAGGAACAAGTCCAAAAGACTAAAGATATGTTGAATAATGTGGCTTTGGATGAAGCCAATTTGGAAGCCAAGATTGAAAAACGGAAATTGGAACTGGAAAGAAGCCAAAAGAGGCTCCAGACTCTACAAAGTGTGCGGTAAAGATTAGGAACTGATTATCTACTGCATCAGTGATGGGACTGTGCATTGTTAATGCTTAGTGCAGTGAGAAGTGAGGTCTGTAATGAGGCTCGGATGATGCCCTGTGGAAGAAATTCTCTCCTCTAGAAATGGGCAGTCTGGATTGTAACTGTTAGCTTTTCTGTTACCATGTATCTGAAATCAGAATTTCAGGGCTGTTAAATGTGGCCGGAGTTGGGTTCATTAGGCATTGCTTGTTAGGATGGGTTGCTCCTGGCAGTGACGCTGCCTGCCATGAAATGAAGATGGTAAGATTCACACTTTGGGTTGATTTCTTGCCCTGAATTAAACTACAGGTTTATATATTCTCTGATTGCATAAACAGATCATGCTCTGGTTTTGACCCAATATGAAAAAAAAACAACCAAGGAAATATTAGAAAAACAAATGGTGGAAGGAATTACGTTGATCCATATACATGTTTTGATCAGGAATGCTTTAGGTGAAAGTGTATTGGGTAGATGTGAAGCAGCAAGCAAACACAGTGTTCTTTGGGGTGCAATAGTTAGCTCCCCAGTGTAAGGACATCCCCACTTACTGGTGTCAAGTCTAGTTACACTTTTACAACATGATTTTGTAGCAAGTAAGCATAGTTTTTGTAGCAAGTAAGTCTCCAGCAAAATAGGTGGTGTTGCAGCCATGCCACAAGCTATTTTTTTTTTTGAGTCATGGAGCAGCAGAATAAATTAGCTTAGATTTGCCTGCTAGAAGGGCCAAAATGGTACCTTTCTGTCTGTTTAAAAGGAAATGACAGTGGGTGCACAATATCCTTTCCTTTGCTATGTGTAATTTTTGCGGGAGAGTTTAATGAGGTTTTTTTGTCTTGTGCTTTTAGTCTCTGAAGTGGTGTGGAACCTTAAAAACAAAAGATCCTTTTAGACTTGGAAAAGGAAGCAGCAAACCTGAAAATGTTTCTTTCAGAATTCTGCTCATACAGGTCAATAGTTCACTGAGTAGTTTGTGCTTGTTCTCTCCAGTCCTGCTTTTATGGATGAGTATGAGAAAATTGAGGAGCAACTGCAGAAACAGTACAGTACTTACCTAGAAAAATTCCGTAATCTGACCTACCTGGAGCAGCTCTTGGATGATCATCGACGGGCAGAGCAAGAAATGTTTGAGGTAAGACAGCTTAGAAATGCTCAGCAAGACTGTATATCCTGTAGTTCTTGGCGTTATAACAGAAAGTGTTTTAATAGCCCTTCGCCAAAGCAGCACATTACTGGTTGTAGAGCCAGCTCTGAGTGACTGGCAGGTTACTGACAAGCCAGTAAGTGTGACTGCTGTTTGACAAGACAGCTTTATTTTTTGAGTTAGTGAAGTTAAACCAGTGTAGTGATGACCCTTTCCAGCCTATGACTCCCCAGCTTATTTTCAGTTGATGTTTCTTGTTCATGAAGAAATTTTCAGCATTTCTAATCTTTCTTTTGCAACATATGATGTATGTTGTAAGAGTTATTAGGAGCTTATTTTTTATGGTCTGCCAATGACTGATGTATAAGGGTTTCTTAGCACAAGGGTCTTAAATTTCCTCGTAGGTGTCCTCTTCAATGAGAACAGCAAAGAGTGTTAGTGAAAAGCTCAGATATGGTGGCCTCAGTGTTGTTTGGCAGAAATTTTGTATACTGACTTTACGAATTGCATCAGTTCAGTCAGAGTCTCTATTTCGTATCCTGCTGGATACTCCACATGTGTATCTCCTCCTGCTCCATGCCAACCTTTTATCTAGCTTCTTGTAGCTTCATATTTTTCTTGTTTGGCTTTTTATCCATCTCGCAGTAATTACCCAGTAAATCTTCTGTTCTTCACTGAAAACTGTTTCAGTGAATGATCTCCCCTTGGACCTTCATACCAGTGGGTGTGCTACACCTGGAGTTAACCTGTGCACCCTCTTTCTGACTGTCCTATCTTTCATATGCAGATCAGGTTTTACTCTGTTAACACAAGTTACCCTTGTTCCTGGCAGAAATGTGGGAGAGCTGTGCATAATGTTTCTTCTCTCTGGCTATGACTACATGTTTTGCTTTTGCCATGTCAGTATGTGTCTACCGATGTGTAAACAGTAGTTTGACTTTAAAATGACAAAGGGGAGATTGAGATGAGATCTTAGGCAGAAGTTCTTCCCTGTGACGGTGCTGAGGCACTGGCACAGAGTGCCCAGAGAAGCTGTGAATGCTCCATTGCTGGGAGTGTTCAAGGCCAGGTTGGATGGGGCTTGGAGCAGCCTGGTCTAGTGGAAGGTGTTCCTGCCCATGGCAGTGGGTTGGAACTGGATGAGCTTTAAGGTTCCTTCAAACCCAAACCAGTCTGGGATCCTGTGACTGAAGTTTTTTAGTCTTCTCCTGTGACTGAAGTTTTTTAGTCTTCTCCTTCAAGGTATTGATCTGTTTTAAAAAGATAATGTAGGCATTCAACAACTTGTGACCCAATTTCCCATTAACATCCCATTTTCTAAGCACTGTCTCTGTAGGCATTATTTCACGTATTTCTAATCAGCTTGGTATTTTCAGGTGTCTTGTTTTATAATGTTCTAGTTCTTCCCCATATGTATGGCCAAAGTCCTCAATTAAATCATAATCTTGAAATGAAGCCTAAAATCTGTTTTCTCCCTTCTGTTCAAATGCCTTTGAGAATTAATACAAAAAGTAAAAATGTTTTGAACTGAGCTAACTGGAACTGTTTATAAATTCTTAAAGTGAGTAAAGTGTACACCTCTTCAGGGGATTTTTGTTAAAAGATAGTAAAACGAAGAAAAAGCCTTTGCCCCTCAGGGCTGTGCCTGTGATTAGAATACAGACAGCACTTTTTCTCTTTTTTTCTCCTTCTTTCTGTGAGACACCTGGAAATCTACCCATATGGTTTGGCTTTTCATCTGCTAGGATAAGCAAGTAACAGTGCTTCAGCAACATGCAGAATTAGAGTATAAATGCTTGTGACAAAGATATGTGGTTTTCTCTGCACGCTTCTAGCACTTGTTATATGCAGTAGCATTAGCAAGCATCAGAACTGGAAACACCTCTAAGATGTGTTTTATGCTAAAAGCATAAAGAGCGTAAAGCCCTATATCTGTTAAATATGTTATGATAGCTTAAACAAGCATGAAGTTTACCTGTCAAGTCTAGTTCTAGAGCTTGAACTTAACCCTGAAAGGACCCTGAGATCATTTCATTTCACTTCGTGTTTGTGAGTCCATTAGATCTTTTCATTAGGGAATGTTTGGGAAAACCGAAAATAAAAATGGGGAGGGGGAGGTATATTTCTTTAAAACTGGAGAGAGCAGCATGGGGATCAAGAACAGAAACCTGGCACATTTGAAAATACATAAAGTATTTAAAGGATGAGACTCTAACCATCTCTTTGTGGGCAGCAGCCACCCAAGTAACTATGACTGTTTTGTTGTAGAAGCTGTTGCTTTGAAAGAAGAGGAGGTTTTGCATGTGTCTCTTGCAGCCAGATTTTCAGGAGTACTGGAGTCCAAACTCTTATTTGAAGTCACTCTGTGAGATGTGAGTGCTCAAAATCAGGCTTCAGGACTTGGTAACTGAAAAGGGGATGAAGAATCTGGGTCTCAGCTAAACCAAGAGACTTGTTGGTGCACTCTGATTTCCCAACCAGTGGAATTTTACTTTTTATTTTATTGGCACACTGTTTAATCCATTTCACATGAGTTTCTTGCCCACCTGGAACACCAGGGTGTTAAACTTCTTCTGTCAGTCTTGATATGCTTTGCAGGTGATGCTTCATCACCTTTGACTACATGTTGGGGAAGCAAAACTGAGGGTTGTTTATTACATGCTTGAAAAAAATAGTGGTTTGCTCCAAATGAAGCTGCATGTTGTCCTAAAGTTTATCATCTGGTATCATTTTCAGAATCAACAGAGGAAGAAAAGAGGGTAATTGCATTTAATCCATTTTAATAGACTGTCAAAAAACACTGAAAATTATGTTGTTTTTTTCCAACCCTGATTTGTCTTTTGTTCCACCAAACAAATCTTAATTATCTTTTGTAGTAGAAGTGAGAGTCAGCTCTTCTATCGTTGCTCTGTGTTTTGTTAAATAGCTTGCCAGAAAAAAATCACTAGCAGTATAATTAGATTAATCCAGCACTCTGTGTGCTGTGCAGTACTGAGGGCTGGTTCCTGGACCACTTCCCTTCACTAGATGCATTTTTTAGGAGGAGTTTTTGTTCTGATTGAGAGACTTGCTGAGCAACAAGACTAATCTCTAGTGCACTTGGACTCCAAGCTGTTTTGGTACCCTGCTGACATTGCACAGCTAATGACTTGGGCCAGAGTGTGCTTCCTAATGAGAAAAGTGATTTAAAGATTGTACCCAAGGACACAATTGTAATTAAGTGCCATTGAGCAGCTGAAGCACTCCAGTGCTGCAGTGGTGTTTGGTTGTGTGGATTGGTTTGCTTTGTTCTTTCATGTGCTAGGTGAACTGGAGAGGAGAGATGTATAGCTCCTGTTGTTTTCCTGAGCTTCCTGTTCCCTCTGCCTCCCAGTGTCCAGAATAATATGGAGCTGGGGTTGAAAAGCAATTGGCAGGAGTCTCCTGCCAGGCACTGGATGGAGAAATCTGTCTTTGTAACCCAAAGAGAGATTTCTGTCTTTGGAACTGAAAGGAACTTAAAGGCTAGATGCTGAGTCTGACCCAAATGAATTGCCAGAACTGCACAGTTAATAGTTGATGAAATTACCACCTGCAGAGCTCCTGCCTGAGTGATGTGGAAGTGCTTTGAAATGTGTGAAAAATATGGAATTATTTGTCTCTTATCAACTCTCATTTGTGGAGATGTCAGAAATTCTCACATGACTCCTCCTTTGAGTGAGTTTCTCACACTTATTGACCAACTCTGTTGCACTACTTGTTACTGGAGCCGAGGAGTTTAAATAAGAGTCTTTGATCTTTGCAGTTCTCTTCCTTTATTTTCAGCTGCCTCTTTTATTCCGTTTCTGTTCTCTGGTGCTGCTCATGGAATTAATCCATCTTCTTGCCTTTCTGTGCAGAAGCAGAGATTTATGTGCTATGTCTCCTCAAAGATTTGTTCTTATTTCTCTACTTTGTAGAAAGATTCAGCATGCTTCATTAATTTTTATTCTGGTTTTAAGATTAAATTGTTTCTGATGTTTAGACATGAAAGCTATTAAAACTTTTGGAACTTGCTTTTGTAATGCCAGAATAACCTGGCAATATCCTTCAGCATTTGCCTTTTCTCTAGACATAATGTGCTTATTCTTTCTTGTGCTTCTCAGAGGACATCACTGAAGTACTTCCTTCTTCAGCCACTTTCTCCTAAGGTATTTTAAGATCGCTTTTGTGCTAGTGCTGTGAAATCTCAACTAAGGAATACCATGAAGTGGTGGACATGCAGAATAGGATGTTCAAAGCCACTCTGTCATTATCTTTAGTTTGGCATTGCCTAAACTATCATTCATCATTATGATACTACTACCAGTAAGCAGTCTGTCACAATTAAGCAAGGAAAAGCCAACTAAACAAGACTGTATTGTGACTTTCCCTTTGCAACCAACCCTCCCCAAGTAAAATTCCCTCTTTAGTAAACTAATGTGTTTTTTAATCAGAGCTCCATACCTGAAGCAGATGCCCTATTCTGAATATACACATAGAATCATAGAATCATAGAATAGTTAGGGTTGGAAAGGACCTTAAGGTCATCTAGTTCCAACCCCCCTGCCAGGGGCAAGGACACCTCCCACTAAACCATGCCACCCAAGGCTATGTCCAATCCAGCCTTGAACACCGCCAGTGATGGAGCATTCACAACTTCCCTGGGCAGCCCATTCCAGTGCCTCACCACCCTTACAGTAAAGAATTTCTCCCTCATATCCAGTCTAAACTTCCCCTGTTTAAGTTTGAACCTGTTACCCCTTGTCCTCTCACTACAGTTCCTCATGAAGAGTCCCTCCCCAGCATCCCTATAGGCCCCCTTCAGATACTGGAAGGCTGCTCTGAGGTCTCCACGCAGCCTTCTCTTCTCCAGGCTGAACAGCCCCAACTTTCTCAGCCTATCTTCATACAGGAGGTGCTCCAGTCCCCTGATCATCCTCGTGGCCCTCTTTTGGACTTGTTCCAACAGTTCCATGTCCTTTTTATGTTGAGGACGCCAGAACTTAGGGATACCTGGGTTCTGCTGCGCTGAGATACTTCTTGGCTCTGCTGCTTTTCATGTCTTTTTGTATTGAGCTATTCCATTTGAAATATTAAATCTGGATGTTCCCATTATGATGTCTGGTTACTGACATAGCCAGGCAGAAGGTTAATGTGAAAAGCGGTTGGTTTCAGTCTTTAATTTCCTAGCTAATGTACATTTGAATTATGATTGCTTGGTAACATTTTTATAGATACCAGGAGAGCACCCCTTGTCCAATGTTGCTGAATTATATTGAATATTAGATGTAAAAGTAAGCACAGGCATCTTAATTGTTGACTGCTTCTTTTTTGCCATTTAGTGCGGTGTTACTAGCGTGACAGCATTGGTGCACTGAGACACACATATCCCATAATGGAGAAATGTGGGAAAAATAGAAGAGGAGGAAGGGAATGCACAAGGGGAGAGTAGGGGCAGTGGAGCATAGGAGAAATTGCTGGCCTGAGAAATGGTAGGCACACAAAAGGAGATGATGGAGGTAGGGGAAAGGTGGGAGGGCATGTGAAGAGTGTGTTGAAAACATGGAAGTGTTGCTGCGTGTATTCACTCCACAAAAATAAAAATCTGCCAATACCATGTCAACTAGGCTGAGACTCTGAGGTACCTCTATATGCCCTGAAGCAGTTGTGTGTACCTGCTCCTGATGCTTTAGTGATACTGTCTCCCCTTAAAAGCTAGAGGAAAAGTTTTTGGAAGTGAAACCATCTGAGATGAGCTCAACTGATCTCAATCAGATTAGTCAACTCGGTGTTCAAAGATCCAGGATTTGTCAGGATTATCTTGACATCTGAGGTGCCAGATGAGTGAATAAACTTGCTTTGGGGTACCAAATTTGGGGTCATTTGACACAAGATTTATTTTTTTTTAAACTCTAACCATCACTTGTAGGCTTTTCTGAGCAATGGAAATGTTCCTCTTCTGCTTCATGAGCCCATAAACTCCTGAGTAGAAGAGGTGAAGAGGTCCCTTGTGCATCATGGATTGGTGCTATGCTTGGATATGAACCCCCTGTGCAGGCTAGTTCTTTCTTGCTGCTGTTGTAAAACTGTGCTAATTCTGGTATATATGAAATGCTCTGTGGTTGGGGAAGGAACAGAGAGAGTATCTACTACGTGTTGCAGTGTGCTAAGTCAGGGTGACTTTCTCCATCATGCCAGCAATTGCTTCTGTGAAGTATGAGATGTAGTGGCTCTCACTGACAGTGTAGCTTGGAAATCTGTGAGTGCTTTTCACAAACAGAAATCATATACTATCTGATCAGGTGAAACCTGATGTTGTTGTAGATCGTTGCTTAAGTAGGTAATCAGGTATGGTTACCTACTAATTGTATTGAAGATTGGTAGCCTGATACATGTGAACAGTCCTAGAAAGAGTGCTTGCAATCCCCTTTCCAATGAGAGGTGTCTGCATCATTAGTCACCTTTACTTTCTTCTTCTCTAACCCACCACAATGAGATATTTAAAATTAATTTTATCCCAGCCTTTTAAGCTAGTAGGTAGAGCACTGTCCCAATGAGCAGGAACAAGGAATGCAAATGTTTTCAAGCTATAGAAATAATAAACAGGTTTCCAGTTCCTGTGCTAGGGCTCTAGCAAGGCTTCACAGAGATGCTTCCCTGTTGCTGCCTCTTAATTTGGGACTTGACTGGTGGGAAATAAGAAATAAACTGAAGTGTGCATCAGCCACAAGATTCTTTGCTGTAAGAACCCTGAGCTGTATTGGAGCTAATTGATCTAAAGATGGAAGGCAACAGATTCTGTTTTCAATTCCTGGAACCACCAAGTTCACAAAGAACTTCTACTCTTTAATGTAATAAACACTCTCCTTGAAAAGAGTGATTAATCCTGACTCCCCTTTGAACACTGAAGGGTTTGTGCTACCTATGACACTGGGAGAGGATAATTCTGATGTTAGATTCTAGCAGTGATGTGACAGTGACTGCTTTCTGGTGGTGAACAGACACAGCTGTGACTACTAACTTCCAATCAGTGGTAATTTGGGTGATAATTTCTTCAGACACTGCAAACTGACCTCAGGTGTGCATTATGGAATTGTATGTTAATTCCAATAAATCACACAACCAACCAATATAATTTGTACGCTTGGTACAATAAAATACAATACATAAAGGGAATGCACAATGAGCTGTTATTGAGTCATTATAATTCATGCCTTCCACAAAAGTGAGTAGGAAAAATGGAGAGGAGTTGTTATGGTAAAGTTGCATTATATCTTTGATTTGCAGGATAAAGTCTATCCTCTGTCATGTTATTTTAGGCAGTCGTGAATTCCAGAGCATTAGTGCTGACTTGAAGGTTCTTGTATGAAAGCATTTTAACTGAAAAATTCGGGGCAGAAATTGTTAGTGTGGGTCTTTTTTCTTCTTATTTTTTCCTAGCTCTGTATAGATTTCTCTCACTTAGTGCTGGCAGGTGATTTAAAGGCCTGTGATCTCAATTTGTTGCTTGTATCTCATGTTGCAGTCTCTGCCAGTGTCTTACCAATCCTTTTGTCTTCTGACTTCTCATGATCATCTTGAGCTATGCCCTGTCATAGACAGTCATATAAATCCCCGGTAGGGTGCTTAGTGCTGTGTTTCATCTGATGTTCTGTCCCATGGCTCTGACCTGTGGTTCCAGGATGGTTCAGGAGTATCTCTTACATCTTCTTGGGGCTTTCAACTTCAAGCCTCTAGCCAGCTTTATTGAATTTGGATCATGCTGAATCTGAAAGGAAAACCTTAACTTAGTGTACACATGCTAGATGTAGCTGCAGGCAGGATCCCTGTACTGCTTTAACCATTTATGCTGATACTTGTTCTGGTGAATCATGACACCCCAAAACTTCTCACTCTCAAAGTGGCCCAGTTTAGGTAAATAATGAAGGCAGCTCTCATCAGTGCCCCAGAAAAGTGTGCTCTAGGAGCAGAGTTGGAAAAGCAGTTCAGCACAAGCATTTGGTACACATCATCTGTTTTTTATGCAGGATTGTTGGTATTTCTGAGCCTCTTTCCCATTGTTGTTCAATGAATGGACATAGTCATAGAGTGATAGACTCATGATGTGGTTTGTGTTGGAAGGAACCTTAAAGCTCATCCAGTTCCAACCCCTGCCACGGGCAGGGGCACCTTCCACTAGACCTGGTTGCTCCAAGCCCTATACAACCTGGCTTTGAGCACCTGGGGGAGAAGTTACATCAGTCCAAAAAGAAGTGATCCATGCTGTGCAAAGGGCACAGGTAGGTGTGAGGGAGAACTGGCTGGCCTAGGAAGTGGTGAAAATAGGGTGCGTATTTTCTGGCAAGAAGGTGTCCTAATCATGGGAGCTTCAGAGAGAGAAAGGGGAGAGAAGGTCATGGAGTAGAGGAAGATTTGAGGACTTAAGCTCATTAGAGCTACAGTTGACTCCAGACTGGCGGAGCTCATAGTGAAGGGATAAGGTTGTGCAGAGCTGGACTGATATTCTTTCTGGGAGGTTTCATGTAGCTTATGTCAAATTCCTTGAATTGCCATGTATCCAAATACAGAGCCCCAGACAAGTACAGTACAACAGTGGAGAGCAGTATCTGAGATGGAAAGTTTTAGGTTGGTTATTTTTTTTTAAAATAGAAACCCAGTCAACATAGCTAAACTTTAAATCTACTTTCTTGGTCAGAGATCCACAGATTAGTCTGTTCAAAACAGAGTCAGCTATGGCATCAGACCACATTGCTCAAGATTTTAGTCCAGTCCTGAAAGTCTCCAAACACATGGACCACACAGCCTCTTTGGGCAAGCTTTTTACTCTTTGACCACTATAATGAAAACTTGTAACGTGTAGGCACACAAAGCGGAGCAACCTGTGGAGAAAGCTTTTGTATTGCATCAGAAGTTGCTCATGAAACATGCCACTGGGTGACTTACTTACTTACTTGATGAGGATAAGCAGGAAGAGCTGTAGAGAGAAGCAAAGAGAGTTCATACAATGAATGAATATGGCACCCTAGTCAGGAAACCCATTTCATAGTGCATGAGCAAACAATTACCAAAGTGGAATTTGTCCCCCAGAGCTAATTTGCTCTTTGTTTATTCCCTTCCTTTTGAGTTCCCAAAGGGAAAGCATTCTCGTCTCGGTGAGCCCTTCATGACAGTCTGCTTCTTCAAGACGAACAGTCACTGATCTACCTCAAGCCTCAGGATGCTACCTCTCAACTTCAGTTTATCAAGTGTGCTCTTCATTTCCAACTCCAATTTTTCTGTTTTGTGAGAAGTGGGTAGTGTAATGTGTGAGCTGGAGGTACTGCAGTCAGGACTTGCTAAGTATGGGTGGAATCATTAGGAAGAAGTTATGTGAGACATGTTAAACCAATTTAATTTTCAAATAGTTGCTGTGGATTATATTTTTGTATTACTTGAAGAGCGTTTTCTGAATATGCTTCACATGTCTGGCTTCACTGTAGCCTGAGTATGGTATCAGTAAGAGCTGCTATGTTAGAACAGCATCAGTGTAGGTATCCCAAGCCCTAAATTGCATCTTTTCCTCTCTCTGCTTTCTGCATTCTAATGGTCCCAGGCAAAGGCTCAACTGAGCACCCTGTTCCTTGCTGTTTTTTCCCAGATCTCTGATAGCATTTTACCTTCCTAAAGACTTTTCCCCAAAACAAAGTTGTCATAAGGACCCATACGGGATTTTTTTGACTATGCTAGCTTTCCTTTAGGATACATTACAAAACATTTTAGCTGTTTTCTGTATTTTCATAATAGTATGAATGAATTTCAGTTAGTTAACATGTATTCCCTCAAAAAGATAAACCTTTCAAGAAACTTTTGGGATGTTTTTGTGACTTTTGTTGATGAAAGTGCACTTCAGGTGTGATCTAACAGATTTACTTGTTTATTTTTATAAATGTGACCTCTGGAGTTGGTGTGTCAGAGTTTTGTGGAGGAAGATGCTATGTTCTGTGGTGCTTGTGTGCTGTGAACTTGCCTACATGAGTGCTGCTTGGTCTCCTACTTCTGAGCCTACTCAGTTGGGTTTGGTGTTCCACCTGGATAACTGCTATTCTGTCAGCCTGACTCCTACTGCCCTATCTATTGAAGTACTTTTACTGTATCTATTACAGGACCCTTAGTGAACAATTCCGCCACAAGCAAAAGCAAAATTCAAGGTTAGCAGGCTTTAACATAGGAAAAGAATAACCTGGAAAGGCAGAGTTGTGTTGGAAAGTAATGTAAGATGTGCTATTTTTTGAAATAATTGAATTCTTTTGAGAATAGATACATCATTGACCGGTAATGGCTAGCTGGGACACAAGAGGAGTGTCAAGATAAAAAAAGCCTTTCAGTGAAGAAGGACAATTATTCAAATTAATACTTTAAAACACTGACACTATAGCAGAAATGAATCCCCAGCTGCTTCCACTGGTGACGCTGGTGGTGCCAGCATGATGAAAACGGTGGATTTCTGGTGAGCGTCAATTAAGTGTATAAAATCCTCTCAAGTATGCTTTAAATGTGTTTCAACAGAAGCGATTGCTGTAAAAGGTCTGTTAATGTGAGAGGGGATGACTGTTTCAGAGCATGAAAGCAAGGTAGAAAATGGGAATAATGAGAACAAGGAGGAGGCAGATGATCATATGATGGGGGATGATGGTTTTAAATTCATTCAATGTATGCTCATCCACTGGAAGGATGACCTCTAAAAAAGTTTAAATGGCCAGTGGTGATGACTTTCAGAAGCTCCTCAGGCCAAAATAGCAAAGATGCATAAATGTCTTTAAAAGTGAAGTATTCATTAGTATGAACCTTCCTGAGGGATCTGGAGAATCTGATGGAGCAAATTCATGTTTTCTTTTCTGGTGCAGGACTCTAGTTGCAGCAGTGCCTCTTGAGACCATATTCTCCAAAGCACTGTACTTAATACTGTCATCTGGGGGGAGTTTGCTGCTTCCCTGTTCATCAGAAAGCTCTATCACAGTGACAGCACTTTGTAATTACTGAGGTGGCATCATCAGTCAAAGAAGAATAACCTCTAGATGCAGAATCTATCTCTGTACCAGAAGGTGAGGGTCCTGCTTTATCACTGCCTCTAAGCTTTCCTGTGCTTCCACACTATTAATGAGTGCAATATTGTGTCATATGGGAAGGAATTCTTTTAATTTTCAATTTTAATAAATTTTGTAGGAAACAAAAATCCTGGTCAAATGATTATAGATGAGAAGGGAAACTAGAGGACCCCTCTGGTAACAGTGCCAGCTGTGACTTCTGGTTTTGCTTTTTTTACTTAAGTGAGATGTTCTGCTAACAACAATTGTTTAAAAGTTCAGAATAAAAATTAGTATTAGTTTATGTGGCATGGTCTGTGTTGGTTTATAGGTCAGGAGTTTGTCCTCTGATCCTTAATCATAAACACTTCAAGGGCTGTCACCTGTTGGAAGACAATGTTCCACATGTTCAGGCTGCTCCTTTACAGAGGGTGCAACCCTTCCTCCTCACTTCCCAGCCCACCGTTTCTAGAGTGCTTATCTCCATCTAGCACAACCCGCCAAACATGGAAGCTCTCTCATCATACTTCTGTAATTCCAATGGGATCAAAGCTATGCATCTCCTAATCCCTCCTGTTTTGTTCCCTGTGATGTACGTACTTGTGTTCAGGGAATTGAGATGGGATCTTGCTGTGCTGCTTTCACAGGAATGTACCACTGCCCGCATTTCTTGTCAGGCTATCATCATTCCTAAAATACCTAGAAAAGAGGAGATTGAGATGAGCTCTTAGGCAGAAGTTCTTCCCTGTGAGGGTGCTGAGGCGCTGGCACAGATTGCCCAGAGAAGCTGTGGCTGACCCATCCCTGACAGTGTTCAAAGCCAGGTTGCATGGGGCTTGGAGCAACCTGGCCTAGTGGAAGGTGTCTCTGCCCATGGCAGGGGGTTGGAGCTGGATGAGCTTTAAGGTTCCTTCGAACCTGAACCATTCTATGATTCTATGGGAAGAATACAGGGATGTTGTCCGGGAAGCTAGGGACCAGGTTAGGAAAGCTAAGGCCCACTTAGAATTAAACTTAGCTAGGGATGTTAAGGATAACAGGAAGGGATTCTATAGGTACACTGCAAATAAAAGACAGACTAGGGACAACGTGGGCCCTCTCCGGAAGCTATCGGGAGAACTGGCTACCCTGGATTTGGAGAAGGCTGAGGTTCTTAACGACTTCTTTGCCTCAGTCTTCACTGGAAAATGCTCTGACCACACCACCCAAGTCTTGGAAGGAAGACGCAGGGACAGTGAGAATGAAGACCCTTGGCCCACTGTAGGAGAGGATGTGGTTCGAGGCCATCTTAGGAACCTGAACATGTACAAGTCCATGGGACCTGATGAAATTCATCCGTGGGTCCTGAAGGAGCTGGCAAATGAAGTTGCTAAGCCACTGTCCATCATATTTGAAAAGTCATGGCAGTCAGGTGAAGTTCCGGATGACTGGAAAAAGGGAAATATAACCCCCATTTTCAAGAAGGGGAAAATGGATGAGCCGGGGAACTACAGACCAGTCAGTCTCACCTCTGTGCCTGGAAAATCTTGGAGCGGATTCTCCTGGAAGGCATGCTGAGGCGCATGAAAACCAACAAGGTGCTTGGTGACAGCCAGCATGGCTTCACTAAGGAGAAATCCTGCCAGACCAATCTGGTGGCCTTCTGTGATGGAGCTACGGAACTGATGGACAGGGGTAGAGCAGTTGATGGTGACATGGACAGTGGGATTGAGCGTGCTCTCAGCAAGTTTGCCGATGACACCAAGCTGTGTGGTTCGGTTGATATGTTGGAGGGAAGGAATGCCATCCAGAGGGACCTTGACACGATTGTGAGGTGGGCTGATGCCAACCTGATGAAGTTTAACCATGCCAAGTGCAAGGTCCTACACCTGGGTTGGAGCAATCCCAGGCACAGCTACAGGTTGGGCAGGGAAGAGATTCAGAGCAGCCCTGCAGAGAAGGACTTGGGGGTGTTGGTCGATGAGAAAATGAACATGAGCCGGCAGTGTGCGCTCGCAGCCCAGAAAGCCAACCGTATCCTGGGCTGCATCAAAAGGAGCATGACCAGCAGGTCGAGGGAGGTGATCCTGCCCCTCTACTCTGCTCTTGTGAGACCTCCCTTGGAGTATTGTGTGCAGTTCTGGTGTCCTCAACATAAAAAGGACATGGAACTGCTGGAACAAGTCCAAAAGAGGGCCACGAGGATGATCAGGGGACTGGAGCACCTCCTGTATGAAGATAGGCTAAGAAAGTTGGGGCTGTTCAGCCTGGAGAAGAGAAGGCTGCATGGAGACCTCAGAGCAGCCTTCCAGTATCTGAAGGGGGCCTATAGGGATGCTGGGGAGGGACTCTTCATTAGGGACTGTAGTTGATAGGACAAGGGGTAACGGGTTCAAACTTAAACAGGGGAAGTTTAGATTGGATATGAGGAAGAAATTCTTTACTGTAAGGGTGGTGAGGCACTGGAATGGGTTGCCCAGGGAAGTTGTGAATGCTCCATCGCTGGCAGTGTTCAAGGCCAGGTTGGACATAGCCTTGGGTGGCATGGTTTAGTGGGAGGTGTCCCTGCCCCTGGCAGGGGGTTGGAACTAGATGATCTTAAGGTCTTTTCCAACCCTAACTATTCTATGATTCTGATTCCCTGACAGACCTAGTTTGACGCCCTCCTCATAGTTCAGCAAGTCTGTTGGTAAAGATTCTTCTGCTCTACTTTTTGAGATGGATCTTTCTTCTTCCTTTCTCAACAGAAAAAAAAAGAACAAAACCTGTAGCATTGCAGTCACTTTCAGTCAAGCATAACCATTGCCATGTTCAAGTTCAAATCATAAAACTAGACATCAATTTAGGGTGAGGTACTTAATAGTAGTTCAATTTATATAGTAGTTCAGCATGGTAGAAAGCATCATTTTGTATTCTTAAAGAGCTGCAGGTAGGTTGGTACCTCATGCTATCATGAACTTTAGCTGTGCAACCTCAGTGCTATGTTTGCTTACCTTCCTGTTTTATGTAGCAGGCTTCCTCTTATTAAGAGTACTGTCACATTCTCTATTCACTGCACAATTTCTCCTCCTTATATCTCACCCTTGCTGAATGAGTGGCAAGGGTCTATTATGGAAAACAAATGTAATTGTGTGTGTGTAGCAAGAGCTAATCTCTGCTGCTTTGTTCTATAACAAAGCAAGAAACAGCTGTTGAGATTAACAGGCAGGTAAAGATGCTGTGGTTCAATCCATCATCAAATTGGTTCACTTTTAGCATACTACAGAGCAGTAGGATTATGGCTGTTATCTAGCAGATCACTAGGAAAAACACAAAACCAAACCAGAAGGAAATATTGTTTTTCCCTTACTAAGATGAAGAGTTTATACACAGAGATATCTAGAGAAACTTCTGGTGTGGTAAGATGTCCCCGGAAGGGCAGAATGCATAGCCTAGGCAAAAACCTGAAATGCTAGCATCTGAACAAAAAAAGTCACCAAGCTCCAGTTGTTCAGTTCTTTTATACTTATCCCCTTCATATTTTCCCTGTTCTTTCCCTTTCTTTCTATTTAGTGACAACCCATGTTGTCTGCCAGCTGGCTGCAGGGTGCAGGTTCTTTGTGTTCAAAATCGCACTAGTGTTTTCTCCACAGCTTCCCCAGCAGAACTTTGAGGTTAACTTAAAAAAAAACAAACAAAAAACCAGCACCAAAGGCAACCTGAGATTATTTAAATTATCAAATACTGCATCATTTTTGTTCTTTCTGGGTTTGAGCCTTTTAGACTTGCTGCTTTGCAATCTGCAGGGACAGAATTGTTTGCAAGCTCATGATCTGAGCAGCTTCATTTTACTGTTTAGACCAGTCCTTAGCAGCATTAGGTATATCATAAAGCATTGGCATTATGATACAAGGAACCATGTGCTTTCCTCAAATCTGGGTTGCTTGCCCTAAGGCAAACACTGAGTCGATGGCAGAGCTCTCTGATTGGGGGTCTTTGGCTGGGAGATATTCTCCATGGTGGCACACTGGCCTCTCTTTAAAAACCAAAAAACCCCAACCGATTCCCCCCACCCCAGCCCCTGCATGTGGTTGTGTGTAGTTTGCATGCAGTTGTAATGGCATGCTGTTCATTTTTCCTTCTCTTAAAGACATTGTAGTAAATAGTCAATAAATGCGTTTCTCAGGCTCTGCTTCCATATAGCTTTCCGTAAAAGGATTTTCCAAGCCAACTCCCATCCACCCTGCTTTAGGAACTCACAACTTACATTTTACATCTTAGATCAAAAGTGATGCTAATAAAATATTCTGCTAAACAGCCATGTGTGGTGTTTTATTGCTCTTTTCTGAAGACTTTCAGAGTCAGATAGAAGACGGAAATCTGTCTGCTTTGCCAGTTAATGTAGATTTGAGATGCAGAGTATCTGTGTTGTGCTCATTCAAACTCCATTCTACAAAACACGTACATTTGCCTGTAGTGCAGTCAGTGTGCTGTAGAAGACAACATATTAGCTGAATTGGACAGAAAATGGGTGTAAAAAAGCACAGTTGATTATAAACATGAGTGAAATGTACTTGTTTTAACAGCTTTTGTCTGTCCTAGTATCTCTACAAAAAGATTCTTTCTTTCCTGTTGCTACAGAGACCATTTGTTTAAGTGTCACAAGATGAGGTGGCTGCTATGGAAAGCTGGTGAGACAACTGGTGACTAAGTTGACTTGAAGCCTTGTGCTAAAAAGCATGGACAAATTATATTAGGGATGAAAAAAGTTCTGACTTGATAAAAGGAAACTTTTTCACTGTTTGGTTAGTCAGGAATCAGAACAGATTTGCCCAGATAAGTTGATTGGTCTCTCTGCTTGGAGGTTTTGAAGACCCCACTAGCTCAAGCCTTGAGTGCTGTGGTCTGATCCCATTGCTGATCCTGCTTTGAGCAGGAGGTTGGGCTGGGGACTTCTGGATGTCCCTTGGAGCCTGGGTTGTTCTGGGGGGCCTAAGTGTTAGCAACAGGAACTGCCTTGCTGCCTGTTTCCCTGGGCTGTCTGCTCTAAGTCTGCAGAGTAATTGATTTGATTAGTCATTAGAGGCAGGTTTACACCTACAAAAGGCTACACAGTATATAAAACACAGGAGGAAAGGTTCCATTTCAGCAGAGATCTATCTGCCTCTAAAGCAGGATTTTCAGCCTCAATCTCTGGTGTACTCCAAGGCCTGGGAGCCCACTCTGGGGCAGTTTGCTCTGGTTTTGTGTCAGTGGGCACTTCAATTCTGTTAATTTGACAGTGTGATTCCCCAGTGTATACTGCCACTTTGGGCAAAGTTGCTTGTAGAGAAAGATATGTGTCATGTTTGCCTGCAGCATTTCAGTCTTGTTTGCTTACTGGAGAGACAGAGCAGGGTGCTGGGATATTGGCTCCTGCTATTACCACATCCTGAGGTACTCAGCCCCTTCCCCACACGTGCTTCAAGAGGTCAAGGCCATTGCTTGTGTTTCCTGGAGCTGTCAGCCTGACGCTCCACGCACAAAACATGACTGCTGTTCTGTGCAGAGCTAGTCCCTTGTACAATGTTACGTGTTGAAAGAGCATCCGTGGTGTTATGCTCTCTCATGCCCTCAGCTTTTCTCCCTTGTCACATTTCAGAAGCCCTGGGTCATGCAGAACAGGCCAGCCTAAACCAGAAAGACACCTCTGGTCTTGCTTTCGCGGGGCTGATATAAACCCATTCTGTTGAGAGACTGAAGTGTGGGGAGTGGTGTCTGCAGCCAAGGTGGAAGCTGGTTAAGTCAGAAGATGCAGCCTGATGATTGCCATCACTAAAAGCAGCAGGCAGAAAGAGAAGCTGAAGCTGCCACTGACTCAGCTGTTTAAAAGTTGCCATTAGTTTTAAACCTAAAATCTTGAACCAATAAAGCTTTGTAGTTCTTTCACTAATTTAACAGACCTAAGATTGCTCTGCAGGTTCCTTTAAGGTGAGTTGTAATTGTAAAAAAATGATAAATTTTACTTGCTAGATAGATGATCTGCTGTTGCTTCTGCCGTCTCCTTTGAAGATCTTACTTGTTAAGGTCTGTAAACAGCACTTGACTGTTGCTATCCTGGTTCCATCTGGCTTGAGGCTGCCCTTTTAAAACAGTTTTTGTTGATGCAGTATTTGCTAAGCTCTTGCAGGGTGCAGTCTGGCAGCACAGCTAAAAGATATACAGTCTCAGCAACTCCCTTTGGCTGGCTGCAGCAGTTGACTGACCATGCATCAAATTATTCAGAAACCTAAACCAGTAGAAAATCAGCATTTTTCCTGCTGGTTAAATCTCCAGGCTGACTTGCTCTGAGATCATCTGAGGTACTGGCAGCACCACAAGTAAAAGGCCAGAAGAAAGGGGCAAAAGTGGCTCATCTATATGGTTAAACCATTTTCTTAAACTTAATTTCTCTTGTGTTTTAAGTAAACCAGCCCAGAAGCTGAAACAGACAGTAGCCCATCTTCTTCCTGCTGCCATTTGTCCCACAGCTGCAACATCCCATCCTCTGTTGTGCCAGTCAGGAATTTGTGTAGCCCCATGTTGAACTGCGGTGGAAGTTTCCCTGCCTTAATTTTGTTCTGATGGATTAGTTTTCATCAGATTTCTTTTGTGTCGCTGCACAAATGCTTGCATCAGGGCAGGAGAGTAATGGAAGGAAAGGAGCAAGGGTCCAGGATGCAGGGCAGGGTGACTGCTTATTCGACTGAATTCGAATTGCCAGCTTCAGCTGTCTTAACATGTGCCTGGAATTATAGTGTTAGGCAGTGATTATATCTGTCCACATTATTTCGTTTGTCTGTGAACATTTTAGAAATGAATTTGTCCCTATGACATTTGGGAAACATCCTTTCTTTTTCCCTCCCTGTGGGTTTTCTTTGCTGTATGCACTGTGCAGGCTGCAACAGCCAGTAGAGTTGATGTTCAGATGGCTGATCCCTTGCTTAGCCCATCTTCCCAAAGACATAGCAATGGCAAGGCTGTATGATAAATGTTTGCTGGGGCAGGGGCAAGACTTGTTTAAGTCACTTGTTTAAATCTTTAAATCTTACTACTGGGAGAAACAAGATAGGGAAGAAGAGGTAGGAAAAGTAACATGTTCCCGTATTTAAAGGGTGGCTACACAGAAGATGGAGACTCCCTTTTTACAAGGAGTCACATGAAAAAAGAGGAGGGGTGATGGTCACAGGTTACTCCTGGGGAGATTCTGGCTGGACACAAGAGAAATTTTTTCACAGTGAGAACAACCAGTCACTGCAATAATCTGCCCAGGGAAGTGGTGGATTCCCTAATGTTGGACGCTGTTAAGATTCAGCTGAACAGATTGCTGGGTCATCTAGTCTAGGTCATGCTTTGCCTAGATAGGTCGGACCAGATGATCCCTGAGGTCCCTTCCAACCTGGGATTTTATGATTCTATGAAGAAGATAGCAACTGTGTGGCTCAGTCAGAAAATGTTGGGATCCACAGTCGTGGAGGGAGCTCTTGGAGTCAGCTTGTGCTATAGAGACTGAAGGAAACACTGGTAGCTAGAAACCTCCAAAGATTTTGCCTCATGTCCAAATTCTTTTCAGCTTCCATCAGTCTTTAAAAGGCTTTGCTAACACTGAGGGGGGATGGAAAATTGTTAGTCATTGCAATGGTTACCCTTCTTCTCAACGGAACTGAGCTGTGCAGGTTTGCAGGCTCTGTGTATTCCCGCTATATGGAGGTCACTTGTATCATGGTCAACAGCATGGATGGAGAGGAGGCAGGTAACCTTCTTCGGCCTACTTTCCATAATCACACTATCCTCAGCATCCTTGCATCTTCCCTTTCCTTTCATCATGGGTCACACTCTTCTGTCCTCATTGTCGTTTGTTCCTTACCAAAGGAATTCATAAAAAAGAGCAGTTGCCTAAATAGGGTATTTAAAAATGTTCTGAATCTGCATGAAACAAGTTACAGAAACATGCTTGTGTCTTTGCCTTCCTAGTTCTTGCAGATGGAATTAGCTTCTCCCTGCAGAATATATACCCATCACTTCTGAGGTTTCAGTAGTTTCTATTGTGCAAGTAGCTGCTGGAATGTCTCATTCAGTGTGATTTGAAATCGTGACCCCTGTGCTGTGTAGTTCTGAAAGCTGTCATGCCTCCTTCAGCTTTGTGGTGTTATTTCTACAGTCCCAAGCATTCAGTAGTGTCTGTGCAGCATCTGTGGAGCCATTGTTTCTATTAGTGCTGGAGGGTTTGTATGGCCAAGCAATTTGCATGGTTGACCAAAGCAGATTTTTGGATGAGGATTCCCTCTGTGGCCTTGAGAGTGTTTCTTCCCAGGTACAGATGACTTGTATTGCTTCCCCTTACCACCTGTAAGCATCCTCTCTGCAAGCTTTTTCAGCACAAATTTCAACTCCCAAGACAAAGATGTTGATGCCAAGCTGTGGTGCATTGTGCCAGCCGCCCTCATGCCTCTGTTTCTAGCAACTTCCTTGTGTGCTGGGTGGGACTTGGTGGTTTGCTGCTGCTGCTTCTGCTTTAGAGGATGATGGAAGGAGGTTTTTCTGTCTCAGCTAGTGCACTATTGCTGTACATACGGGTACAGTTCAGGTTTCCACCTGAAACTGTAAGAAAGTTGCCCACCATTCAACCATTTTCAGATGCTCTTTCTTCCCTCTGTCCCATGGATATTCCAACTAAATCAGTTTTGTTTCTGCACATGCACTGTAAATGTGCAAATTTGACCATGTCAAAGCAGCTGGTGTTTTTAATTATAATCATGTTTTGCACAGAAAAATCCAAGACTCAGAACAACCTTAGTTCAATCCACAGTTAATTACCTTTTCCATCTACTTGTCTTGCTTGACTGGAATTGAAAAGACTAAAATTAGCAAAATTTGTAGCTAAATCCTTCCAGCAGTTGTTTACCGCCTGTTTAGTATTGCAGGTTTTATCTGAATCTGATTGCATTAATATCTTACCTACTCTATCATGTTTAATTTGCTATTCACCATTAATATGAGCCAAATTTAAATGAGATGTAATTAAAAATATATTTTTCTGTCAGATGCTGCTATTGGAATCATGAACCTTAGTTGCTAAAATTTGGTCTCTTGGTATCTTTGCTAGATTTTAGTCCTAACTGGATGGAGAACTTCAAGAGCTCAGTGAAACACATCTTACAATTACTCTGTAGTGTTCAGCAGTGGCGTAGTTCCTTTAGTCTACCTGGTCCGTGACGATCTGCAAGTGTGTGCATCCCAGAAAATTAAAATTACTCTCATCAGTTACTGTCTACAGAGCCATCTATGTTTTCTTACTAATCCATTGTGCTCTAATGAGAATGTCTGTTGTAACTGCTGCTGCCACCAGTTTGCTTCTTCCCTTCTGGGCTCTCACATGTCTTGTAAGTCCTTGTGGGCTTTTTTGTAACATTCTTTTATCATTATTGGACTTCATTTGAATGGGCTGAGACTTGTGAATTGCTTCTCTTCCTCAGCAAGGCAGCCACTGCTCTATCCACTTTTCCACTTGCTCTGAACTGCATGTGATGTAACTTCATCACCCTGTCATTACAGTAGTGTTTCTCAGCATATTTTTATTTAACAATCTGCTATTTTCACAATAGAAATTCAACAAACCACCTTGTGCAGTCTTGCTGTCATGGTTCTCTTTTGCAAATACTGTAGTGTAGTATACAGCTCTAATTCTCCAGCTTATTGGATGGGCTTTTGACTTCTGTTTTGTTCGCATGCTTGGAAACGTGTGAATTTATCCTGGTTTGGTTTGTGTATTATGAAGCTGCAGCTATTTCAATCAATAGGTTGAAAACAACTACCAAAGCTTGCTTTCCAAAGAAAGACACTTCTGTTCCATAAACAGCCATAATTTTTTGTGGAATGAAGATAAACTCATTTTTGATGTGTTCAGTGAGCTTTCAGCTGATGGGAGTGTATGGTTGATTTTCAGTGCACTCTTTACCTGGGTATTCTCTTTATATTCTGACCCTCTTGGGAAAAGTAGGTAGGAGCTCCCATTTTTCAATGAAGACCCTTTTTTCCTAAAATATATTCAATGCTGAAATGTTCTATTCTCATTCTTACCTCTGAGTACCCTGAACTATTGTTGTGTGACTCCAGTTAGCTACTTGGCTGACCAACGTGGCAGCTATTCTAATTCAGTTGGTTTTACCTTTTGCAGGAAGCAGCAAACATGCTCCGTCTTATGCAGAACAGGCTGAAGGAAGAGGAGCAACTCCTGCTTAAGGGTGCAAGTAAGTGGGATTTCTTTACCACTTGTATTAGCAGTTAAGTACTGGCTACTGCATGTGTAAGTATCCACTTACAAGCATGAAGCGGAGGGGACATGGGATAGGTGACAGAGTCAAGAGGTTACATTAGGAAAAGTGGAATGATAATAACTTTGAAAGGGCAGCAGTAAGATAGAGAGCCTGACCTCTGTGAAATGCTTCTTCACCATGTAAATTTTACCTGCAGTACTGAGTGATGGAAACAGTCATCCACTAAACATACTCTTCAATTACAGCAAGCAGATTTTAGGC
This sequence comes from Ara ararauna, assembly GCA_028858755.1. Lineage (NCBI taxonomy): Eukaryota > Metazoa > Chordata > Aves > Psittaciformes > Psittacidae > Ara > Ara ararauna. The sequence continues at coordinate 18,515,721 of CM054380.1, read as the reverse complement.
TTCATTTTGCCACTACCAAGGACTGTATGGGCTTGCTGTGGACACAGCACTTGTCCCAGCATGATGGGATTCATAGAATCATTGGATGGCTAGGGTTGGAAAGGACCTTAAGATTATCTAGTTCCATCCCCCTGCCATTGGCAGGGACACCTCACACTAGATCATGTTACCCAAGGTTCTGTCTAACCTGGCCTTGAACACTGCCAGGGATGGAGCATTTGACACTCCTCTGGGCAACCTGTGCCAGTGCCTCACCACCCTCACAGTAAAGAACTTCTTCCTTATATCTAACCTGAACTTTCCCTGGTTAAGTTTAAACCCATTACCCCTTGTCCTATTGCTACAATTCTGATGAAAAGTAGGTTTGTGATCAGATTTGTTTAGATAATTCTACTCAGCAAAACGCTTGCATGTAGGTGAGTAGTGTCATTGATTTGTGGGACTGCTTGGCTGCCCCATGTTACACAAGTGCTGGTGTCCTTGCAAACCAGTGCGGTTTCCGTCCTCAGCAGTTAGCCTGCCACATTGCATGGCATTGAGTTTGGTTATGTGTGTGGAGAAATTCTTTGTGATGTGTCTATCAGATCATAACTTTCACAGATAAAAAACTCTCAGCTTGAAACCGTTTTCAGTATCACTGATCTTCAAAGTGGGACCATGTTTGCCTGCTTGAATTTACTTGATTTTAGTGTACCTGAAAATATGAATGCAATTAAATTTTGGTGGTTTTGTTCTTTTTTTTATATACTTACTCTTAATTAAGTAGCACTCTAGCTGAGGATCAGAAGGGAATAATAACCTCTTGAGAGCTTGTGGAAAGCTAACGAACCAGATTTTGCTCCTTTTGAGCCAAGCATCATCAAGAACTTCCTCATTAATTACCCCAGTGAATTTTATATTGCGTTATGTGCATTTTTATGTGGTGGCAGAAGAAAATGGAAGGAAAGTTAATTCTCAGGATCAGAGGGAGAGTTCATGAAAGCTGAAATTGAGTAAAGACATAAAAGTTATGCTCCACAATTTGTTTGCTGCAGAGATTTTCAGAGCAAACTCATGAAAGATGTTGCCCATCTCTGATCTCATCTTCATATTAAAAAAGTGAAGAAGTTTAAGCTAAAACATAAGATTTTTAATATAAATTACAAGGATGTGGAATTGTTTGAGTAAAGAAGTCTAGGTCCTGCTATCTAACAGTTTCCAGGGTAAATAAGTTTGAGAGCAGACAAACATCTATCAGTAAAAAGTATGATGTGAAAAGTTGCTGATCTGCTTTCTCCTTCTCTGGATTTTCACTTGGAAAACTATCCTGTCATTTTGCATTGCTGAAATAATACGAACCGTTATACGGAGTGTTTTAACTGCCATCTAAGAGCACATGGTCATGACTTTTCATTACCTAAAAATATTGCCATAATACATCTTTATTCAAGTACTTAATTGACATAATTATTATGTATTATAGTAATAAGAGCACCAGGATCCTGGTTTTCAGTGGCCGCTCATTTGAGTGTCCCATTACCTTGTAAAATCAAGTCATCTTTGTCAGCTCCAGTCTGCCTTTTTCTGCACATGTGAAATTCCACGGAGTCACAGAGGTGTGGCTGAGACAATAAATCCTTCCTTACTGCACGCTCTAAGATTAATTTATTGAATGTTGCAGAGCTCTCCGAGACCATGGTTTGATAACATAAAATGATCAGGTACTGGGCTGTGCTTTCCCCTTTGTCCAAGCCCCACTCTCCTCCTCTCATTATTAGTTAAATGATACACTTTATACTATTCAAACCCAAGATATAGTCAAAGAGAGAGTGCTGAGGTTGGTGTCTTAAATGGCAAAATGCTCCATTAGGGATACATTTACATTGATCCCAGGATCCTAGTCACAAGAAAAATACATATTTTGCACAAAAAGAAGCAAAGAATCAGCGCAGAATCAGTGCAGCATCGCCAAACAGCTTTTCCTGCCCAAAGCCTCCTCCCACAGGTTAATAGTGAAATTCATACTAGAGATAGAAAGCATTCCAGTTGCATTTTGAAGTCATGCCCTCGTACAAAGCAGAGTGTTTTTATCCTGAGTTTTCTGCCATCTTCAATTTGGCAGAAAATTTATGACACCATCTTGGCCTTTAGCCCAAGGAACACATTGTGTTTGCTTGCTGAATGGGTGAAGTAGACCCTGCTCCAACTTGGTCTTGCTCATGCAGCGGGTTCTGAGATGAAGGGATTCGTTTCTTCCCTGTGCAGCTCCTCTGGGTGGAAGGTGGGCAGGCTGGCCTGAGGTCTCCCAGTATCCTAAGCCTCTCTGGCTGAATCTTGAAGGTCCAGGGTGGTGGAGTGAGCTTCGTTTGAACAGTCATTGCTTTTCTAAGCAGAGGGGTAGCATAAGGCCAGTGTCTACTCAAGGAAAAGGGGCAGTTCTCTAATTCTCATTACACTTTGCCCCTGAGAGCTGCAAAACACTTAATGAGGCTCTTCTAACAGCATAGGCTGGAATCTGGTGATGAATTTGTTACCATTAACTCGTTAAAGTCAGCATCTATTCTGCCTCTCTTTGCACTCTGACCTTTGCATGCCTTCATAATTGATGCAGTTCTCTTGTTGTCTGCATCCTTTGACCTTATCTACTGCTAATTTGCTAAGAAGGGCTGCAAATTAACAGTTAATTTCTCTGCAGCAGAAGCTGCAGGAATTCTGAACAGCTCTCAGTTGAGTTTCAGGCTGAACTAACACCAGAGACACCTAAATAATTTCTTGTAAAGAAGAGCTGTGGCATGCAGGTTGAACTGTGAAGGTCTGTGTTAGGAATACAGAAAGCCCATGGGCATGTCATGGTACTTGCATAAAATTTACAAGAGTGTTTAGTGTAATTCAGAAACAGAGAGGTTCTTTTTTTCTTTTGCTAGCATACATTGAAATCATCTTTTCAACAGCAGAGCATCTCCAAACAACCACTGCACAATAAAAATGAAAAGCTAATACTAGGTTATATGAAAAGCTGTTCTTAAATTACCTATAAATGAACTCTAATACACATCAGGCTTTAAGTATTATTTGCAGGATGAAAATATACACAATGAAGTATTTGCAGCAATTCAGAAATGTTTTTTGTGATGAGCAGTAAGTAAATTGCTTTTATTTTTATCTTTATTTCACATAAGATGCTCTTAGAGAAACCAGCACACAATGTGGTGTTTTTCATGCAGTGCTGCCCTTGTGCTGTATCCAAGGCTAGTACAAACTAACAAATGCCCACTGACTGAAGCTCAGGGCTTGGTTTTCTTGTGGTTAATGGCACAGGGACTCTTCAAACATTCTATCAGATGCTGCTCAGATGAGCACGGTGGAGGCTGTTGACAGAACTGTCAGGTGTAGGTACATGAGGAGGTGCTCTGGTTTGGTGTGAGAGGGCTTGGAAGGTCACTGGCCACAGCAGAAATTCAAACTGTTTTTTCAGGTTCATCCGAGGTAGAAAAAACATGTTTGTGGAGCAAAAAGTTACAGCTGTGTTTCTAGCCTGAAGTACCTATTTTTCAGACTAATCAGCTTATTATATTTACTTTCGTTCTCACCTGCTTACACTACTTCATGTGCGTTTTCCCACATTCTTTCTTTTGAAGGTTTTTTTTTATCAGTTCAAAAGCAGACTATGTGAACTATAGCTTTTTAAAAAAGTAAAATGTTTTTGCTTCAAAAGTATAAAAATAAACTGCTTGAAATTTTACAAAGTATTTCCTGTGTTTCCTGTGGGCAATGCTATACCCAGGATTTAATTTGAGGTTGCAAAAGTATTTGCTGTAAAACTGCTTATTTTTTTGTTGCCTGTGCCACTCCAGTCCCTCTGTGCTCTTGCTTGGTCTGTAGAATGAGTAGACATTTGTGTAACAAGGCATTTTGGAGTTTGCACTGCTTCTATAGTAGTATTTGCACTACTTCTGTAGTGTTCAGCAATAGCAACAGGGTTAACTGATGGTCCTGGAGGGCTTCAGTTCTGCTCTGTACACAGCCAGAATGTTTCCTTGGCCAGCTCTACTTGCTGAGCTAACTCTTGCTTTTCTGATGGCCAAGCAAAATGTGCATCGCCTTCCTCCATTAAACAGAGCAAATAGATGTGCTTTGGATAACAAATTGCATGAGTCTCTTGCAGTTTGGTGGTGCACTGAATCTGAGTGTATGCTTCCCACTCCAGAATTGGTGCTTTAAAATCTGACAACAGAGAAAAAAAAAGCTCCATTGCAACAACTGCAGCATTTGAAGTGTAACACTGAGTTGCTGGGTAATTCCCACAACGGCCAGATGCCTGGATGATGCTCAGCACTGTCACCAGCAGGATGCTCAGACCATCGATCTTCTGTAACAGACACTTGGCACAGACCCTAATAGTCTTGCATTTTGCTTGTTAAATAATTACGAATTAATGTTCTAATTTAATAATACTTTGATGGGTTCTTGGCTTTTAAGGTCATTAGAAATAGTTCTGATCACTGAATATGACCTCTCTATAAAATGGGCTAAAAATTAATGTAGCTACTTACTCCTGTGCCAGGATTCCAAATCCCAGTTTAAATGGAGCTTGTCAGCCAGAGTTACTTTTAATTATTTCAAGTGACAGAGACCTATTGCTTCCCTGGGCAGCAGTTAATCATCCTTACTGTATGCTGTAGCAACAGACCCTTTTAAGATGATCAGGCAAGGTAAGACAGTGCACTTGGACCTGATGTTTGGGGTCTGTTGGTTTGTGAACCAACAACTGGTTTGTTTCCCAGTATACACAGGTAGGTCTGACTATCCAGGCTTTCTGCTGAAGTTTGTAGACCCACAAGTGTCTGGATCTTGATTAGCAGCTCTCAGCACCAGGATGATTTTTTCTTAGAGGCTAGACGAAGGATCTCAGTTCTGTGCTAAGAACAGAGGATGTTCCATACAGAATTTATGTATCGAAGCGTTTCTTTCTGTGCCAGTTGCAGAGCTGTGAATGCAGAAGTGTTCAGGCTGATACACAGCCTGATGCTTTTGTGTTTGGTGAGACAAGAGTATGGATTTGGTAGAACCAAGGCTTTCACGTGGGTGCTTAACTTCACTCTCCCTTCAGTCCCATTAAAATCTCAATCAATCCTTTTTTTTTCCTGCTCTAAAATTTCCTGCAATTTATTACGTGTGTTTTATCCTGGCTCAGGTGGCTGTCAGTTGCCAACTTGATTGTGTTTTCATGATGTTTTTTCACCAAAATCAACATCCTGCTGACCCAGTAATTGCTGTGCAGCCACTGCCTGTGTTTCAGAGCAGGGATTTCTATTTGGAAAGTGAACATGCTAAAGTATATCAGTAAAGGATGTCCTTTGTGCTCATTATCTTCTCACAGTACCTTCCTGTTTTACACTTGGATACATTCACTTGAATATTTATGCAAACTAACAAATCTGTAATGAAGTCGCTGGTAGCTTATTAAAAAATGCAGGTTTTCCTTCAAGCATTGCAAATTACCCCAAATCAAATCATTTAGATACAGTATTATCAGTCCAGGTATCAGCTCTGGCTTTTTCTGGGAATAGTAGGTGTGCTTTGGAACAAAGAACACATCTTGAGAGCAGTGGTTTTCAGTTTTCAGCCACAAAAGTACATTCTGGTTACAACTGGACTGCTTTAAATGAAACCAATTCAGCTGACTGAAGTCCACCTTTAGGAAATGGTGATGTTGCAATGTAAGGCAAGCAGACTTTAATATCCTGATATGTTCTCTCTCAGGTAGTCTGATATTGTGGCTAACTGTGCGGTAGAGTAAACCACAGCAGTGGGGAAATGGGCCAAACACAGTTTGTAGAGTTGTTCTACAAACAGTTGATGACCTTTTCATAATAAAAATACAGGAACTTGTTAAAAAACCAGCCTTAAGCTGCCAGCACTGGCCTAAATTTGGGCACATGGATTGTAGAGTTTGTTGTGCAAAGTCAAGTAATCTTCACGTAAACCCATGCAAATCTCATAAGCCAGTTCTAGTTGAATGTGTTCTGTACTCCATGTACTAGGACATGGGAATTTGCAGTAGTATGCTTTATTATCTTAATTGCTTTATGCTGATACTAAAAAATCAGCATTTTCTCCATAAAGAATGTTCCTTGTCTCCCTGTAATTGTTGCATTGTAATTTCTATTAAGCAGATGTGGCTATGACTTCTTCTAGCAAATGGTTTCTTTCTGTTCAATATTCAATGTTCAAAGTAACTTGTTCAATGTTCAATGTTCTGAATTCATTGTTCAATGAAGCTTTCTGAATTGTCACCTTTTTTATGAATACAAAAAATATTTAGTTGCAAACTGAATGCAGTAGGCATCTACAATGAGGGCTGTAGGATGGTGGAACCCTATAGTGCTCTAGCTAGGACAGGTTACACACAGCTTTGGACTAGTCTGCTGTTCAGTCCTGCTGAGAAACCTATACTCAGCTTGTCTTCATCTTGTGTGTTTAAACCCGTTTTCAGCAATATGCTCTGCTTCTGTGTCATTGGGAGTTTGGCTCAGCATGATTCTGCTCAGCTGATAACTCGGATTGTAGACCAGACAGAGCTGGGCTTGATGACAGCAGCCATTGAGCTGGGGTAGAGCAATACATCTATTTCTTTATAAGTGAAAAAGATGGTCAGTGTCTTTCCAAGTGGTGGGCAGGAGGCTTGGAGATGGAAATTTTACAGTTGCTGAATTTGCATTTGCATTGCCACTTTCAGGTTGTCCCATGTGTGTTCACTATAGTGATGCTTCATGCTGGGGTGTGTGCATCTGAATTCCAGCTAGACTATTCAAAGAAAATCCAAACTCTCACTATAGATTTGTAACAAGATTTGCTCACAAGTCACATGTCAGTAGGAAGAGTAATGCACTGGGTTTATATGTTGATAGTTCACCTGATGAATCTTCTCTTGATTTGTATTGAAGGGTAATCCAGGCTTTAAAGGGGGAATTGGAAGCTAGACGTACAGTTACTACTGACTTGGCTTGTTGAGCATGCTTTGGAAGACAAAAAGTAGAGCTGGGCACAAAGCAAGCACATTTCCCTGGGGCTTGCCAGGGGTGTTCTGTGGTATCCACACATGGCTGAACCGCAGAAAATTGCAGCTTCATCACTTACTTACATGCAAGAGTTACAACATCTGAGCTAGCAGGGAAGAGGGATAAAAGACACAGTGTGAGAAAGCTGAGAATTGAGAATAGCAGAGAAGCTGAGGGAAAAAAGAAAAGGCCAAGGTGAGGGATTAAAAAAGCTGTGTTTAAACCAATTCCTTTCATAGAACAGCAGCTGGTGCCCCCCAGCCACTGATTCTCTCTCCACAGTAGGTATCACTTCTATTGCAAGGCACTTACTCACCGTGGGATTTTCCTGCAAGACCCACTTTCCAACAGAAAGATACTGTGGGGAATTATACGATGAAACGAGCTTCCTTTTTGCAAGCTGAAAGAGGTCAGAAGCGGCTGGAGTGCAGGGAGCTGGAAGGGTTCATGTGGTGCAGGAGAGCACTAAGCTACAGGTGTGGGAGCACCAGAAGAATTAATTCCTATGTATTCTTGTTTCCTTACCACTGCTTTGTCCCAAGGGAAGTGTATTTAAGTGTTATAGCTGAGGGTCTGTTAACACCAAAGGTTAAAAAAAGGAAAAAGGGTTTCCAGAAAAGTGAAATGGGAAATTCAAGCACCATGTTTAAGTCATGTCCCCAGCCACAGCAGAGCTGCCTCCCTGCTCTAAGCTGTGTCCCCAAAGTGGTGGTAGCTGCGTTGACCTCTTCGGGTTGTCAGTGCAGAGCACTGGCTCCATTAGTCCCATCTCAGCTGGCAACTCATGCTCTGGGGAGATCCCAGTGAGAAGCAGACAGTGCTACGGGGGATGAAATGGAAATGGTTTGGCAAAGTGATCATAAGGGCTCTCTGCAGCATCATTGGCTCTGGCCACTTTTGCTGAGTGGCAAAATGACAGCCTGAAAGGGAGGAAAAAGAAAGAAGAAAAAAATAAAAGCCACAAAACAAGAACGAGGATGTTCTAGGAATAGCAGTGAGAGCCGTTGCAGATGAGATAGTCTGGTTCTTTAACATACAGAGCAGAAATCTGAATCCTTTATCTAGGCCCCACATTGCCGTTCCCAAGGAGTTTGTCTGGGCAAGGGCTGAACAAAACCTCACTTTCCTGAACACCAGGCAAACAGAAACAGTATTCAGGTCACAGGGCAGCGAGTGATTCCTTCACTTGCCAAAGAAGGTGCACACAAATAGAAATTGCAGCTAATTCCCTGTCCATGGCAGGGGGTTGGAACTGGATGAGCTTTAAGGTCCCTTACAACCCAAACCAGTCTGGGATTCTATGATTCTAACATTGCTGCAGCCTTGTAATCTTACCAGGTATCAAATACATCCCTTGCTGTTATATTTTATCATTAACTTAGTATTGCAATGAAAATCATGATGGAAAAATGCCTAATATTTGTGTATTGTCTGATAATTAAATACTGAAAAGATGTGTCAGCTCATTACTAATCATAATTAAAGCAGTTATTTCCATTTTCAGCTTAGTGTTTAATTCAATGTACTTGGCAAAGAATTGCCTCTTTTCTCTAAATAATTAGCAGCTATTGTTGCTGTGTTGGGAGCTGACCTCACATGGGGTGCTGGTGGGTTTGCCATAGCACTAGTTCCACAAGCACCACACAGCATCAGCTCTATTCAGCTGGAGGAGAGGAGCTTTAGTTTGGATAGGAAGAAGAAAACAAAGGGAGATTGTGGAAACAGCTGAAGAAGTTCATACATCTTGTGAAGCTTTTCTGTCTCTCTTGGGTTTAGGTGTAACTGCTTTTGTTTATCTGGGGATGTCTTACCGTGCTTTTCTAAACTATGGTTAAATGGGAGGTGAAGGGTCTAAGAGGTGTAGGAGATGTATTAATGAGGACCAGGAGATGTATTAATAAGCCCACACTTTCCAAACACTTTTAAAAGGTTTTTATCTTTGAATCAGTTGCTGAATAGCACCTCCTGACTGTACGTATGCTTCATACCCATAGAGTGTATTTAGAACAGTGTAATGGTACAATCCAAAGCTTGTCACAAGACAATGTTTGTACCTGTGCTTCTTTGGCACTTCTGTGAAGAGGGAAGCCTTCCTCAGGACATGGACTTCGACTGTTTCCTTGTCCTCATCAGTAGTACCAATGCTCTGCCTAGGACTGCATTTTTCATTCATCTTGGAACAGAGTGGAGACTGTTTTGCTGATTTGAGTGATACTTACCAACTGTTTTTATTTTAACCAGCTAATGACGATTCCGATGTAGAGATTCGAGACGATGATGAATCCGATAGTGAAATGCAAGACAGGCAGACCAGAAAGCAGCACACTGCCACGGGAACACTGCTGCAAGGTAACTGAACCTTCCCTTAGTTGCCTTTATTCAGAATGATACACTGGCATGTGAGTTACCTAAATTGAAAGAAGGCCCTGTGTCATTGAAGGATTTTGGCACTGCTCAGTTCTCATGAGCTGTAAGAGGACAGTGTCTTGTGGAGAAAACATAGTACTTTCAGGGGAGCAAATTAAGGGTTATTTACTGAAAAAAGTGCCATGTGAGGAAAATCCTTCTTTGGTATTGCCTTAGAGATTCTTGAAGTAGCTTTATACAAAGCCTTAGAAAAGTAATGCCATTTCTTATTGCAAAGCACTTATTTCCCTTTAGCTGTTGACACTCATTCTAATAGTCGTCTTCAAAAGGAGGCCTTTAGTAAGTCCATAAAGCCACCTGCACTGACACAGTCACGGGTCATATAGGAATAACCTGAGTTATTCCTATAACCCACAGGTCAAATGAATAACCTGTTATTACTCTCAGGGAAGGACATCTGTTCATGTGGAGTGGAACTGCCACCTCTGGCTGCTGATTCCACTAGAGTTCCGGTCAGAAGCAACTCAGAGAAATTACCCTCTGAGGGTCTGTGTTTCACTTAGTGGAGAAATAAATGCTCTGCTCAGTCTCTAATCAAGGAAAACGAACCCAGGAAATCGGGTTAGTTCTTCTAGGCGGTCTTGTTAGTGGTGAGTAATTCTGACCATCAGCAGAAGCTCTGGGATCTGAATGGAGTGCCTGGGTGTGTAGTTTCATGTGCCACTTCTGCTGGGACCCAGAGGGGGCAGCGCCAGGAGGAGCGGCGGCAGATTCAACCCGGGTATCCTCGGCCATTTCCGGCCCATTGCTGAGGTGACTGTCTTGAGAGGGGACGCCTGCAGTGCGCCTGTTCAGGGGGGAGGCTCGGCGTCCAGGAGCTTCAACTCGAAGCAGCAACAGGCACCGAGGGAGCCTCAAGTCCTCGACAGGGCTTACCCGGGAGCCAGCAGCTCAGCGGACGCGAGGAGCTGACTCAGAGGGGGCGGCGCCAGGAGGAGCGGCACCAGCCCTGAGTGGTTAAAAACCTGCCCAGGGAGCGCGAGTGACCAGGGGCGCGCTGAACAGGGCAGGCAAACAGGGCGGGTTCGAGGCAGTTTGCGCGGGCAGGCGAGCAGGACGGTGAGCGGAATGGTGAGCACTCGCCATATGACCAGGCTCCGGTCTGGAAGCTCTGCTCCGGCTGCCCCGGCGGTGGCCAGTGTAGGCACCCAGACAGAGCCGATGAGAGGGGAGGCCGCAGTGCAGAGCTCAGGGTGTAGAGAGTGCCCGCACTGCTCTCCTGAGGAGATGGTGCCCAATGGGCAGAGCTGCACTCTGTGCTCCCTGGTGGAGGTCCTCCTGCAGCAGGGGTTGAGCTGAGGGACGCTGTTAATAGGCTGAAAGGTGTCAGGGAAGCTGAGGGGAAGCAGCACTGCTTGCTCCAGGCCCAGACTGTGCAGGGGCCTCAAGTGTCTACTGTCGCTCATGCGGGAAAGGAGGCCGCTAACCCAGGAAGCTGGGAAACGGTAACGGAAAAAAACAAGAAAAAGAGGAAGAGGACAATTAAAAGCAAGGGGCTTCCTCCTAAATCTGTTGTCCCCACCCAGAACCACTTTGCTGTCCTGCAGGGGGCTGATGAGGAACCACCTCCCGCCAGGAACAACCGGCTGATCCACTGGTAAAGAAGATCACTACTGGTGCTGCCAGGAAAAAGCAGCAGGCCGTAGTAGTAGGGGACTCTACTCTGAAAGGAACAGAGGCACCCATCTGTCGGCCTGACCCAGGCTCAAGGGAGGTGTGTTGCTACCAGGGGCTCGGATCAGAGATGTTGCAGAGAAGCTGCCTGTTCTAGTCGGTCCCACTATTACCCACTTCTAGTGATCCATGTGAGTGCTACTGATAGAGATAGCAGTAGCCTGGAGAACATAAAGAAGGACTACAGAGCTCTGGGAGAGGTGGTTAGGGGCTCTGGAGTGCAGATTGTCTTTTCGTCAATTCTCCAGGATACAGGGCAGGACCTTAAAAAGGCTAGGAGGATTGGCCAGGTTAATAAATGGTTAGAAGGGTGGTGCCATAGTCAGGGGTTTGGGTACCTTGAACACGGGACTCAATTTAGTAGGCCAGGTCTACTGGAGGCTGGTGGAGCTGGTCTGACAAAGAAAGGGAAGAGTGGATTTGGGAGGAGGCTTGCCGGACTGGTGAAGGATGCTTTAAACTAGGTGTGTTGGGGGAGGGGGGCATCATTCCATCCCAACACACCCAGTCACCTGCCAGCACCTATAGTAAACATTCAGAGCAATGTAGAGATATTGCAGCTGCTCCAGCCAATGAGCCGGCTTCAACTGGAGCTCGGCTCAGATACCTCTATACAAATGCCCGTAGCATGGGGAACAAACAAGAGGAATTAGAGATGTGTGCACATCTATGGGGGTGTGATATCATAGGCATCACAGAAACATGGTGGGATGGCTCCTATGACTGGTATGTTGGAATGGAAGGTTACAGGCTCTTTAGGAAAGACAGGCCCAGTAGGTGGGGAGGGGGAGTTGCTATTTATGTTAGGGATAGGCTGGAGTGTATGGAACTGTGCCTGGGGATAGGTGAGCAGTTGACAGAGAGTTTGTGGGTCAGGGTTAAAGGGAGAGCAGCGATGGGAGACATTATTGTGGGGATCTGTTACAGACCACCTGACCAAGAGGACTCTGTGGATGAAGCGCTCTATAGACAGATAGGAACAGCCTTATGCTCGCAGGCCCTTGTTCTCATGGGGGACTTCAACCACCCTGATATCTGTTGGAGGGATGGTACGGCCCGGCACAAGCAACCCAGGATTCCTCAATTGTGTGGAAGACAGCTTCCTTCTGCAAGTAATAGAGGAGCCAACAAAGAGAGGTGCCATGCTTGACCTCGTCCTCACCAACAGGGAAGGGCTGGTTGGAAATGTGATGCTCCAGGGCAGCCTTGATTACAGCGATCATGAGATGGTCGAATTCGAGATCCTCAGGACAGTGAGAAGAGCGTGCAGCAAGCTCACTGCCCTGGACTTCAAGAGAGCAGACTTTGGCCTCTTCAGGAACCTGCTCAGTAAGATTCCATGGGATATAGCCCTAGAGGGCAGGGAGGCCCAAGGCTCTTGGTTGATATTCAAGGATCACCTGCTGCAAGCTCAGGAGCGATACATCCCTACTAGAAGGAAGTGCTGTAGGAGGGCCAGGAGACCTCCTTGGATGGATAAGGAGCTGCTGAGGAAAATTTGAAGGAAAAAAGAATCTTATAAAAGGTGGAAGCAAGGGCAAGCGGCCTGGGAAGAATACACGGATGTTGTCTGGGAAGCTAGGGACCAGGTTAGGAAAGCTAAGGCCCACTTAGAATTAAACTTGGCTAGGGATGTTAAGGATAACAGGAAGAGATTCTGTAGGTACATTGCAAATAAAAGGCAGACTAGGGACAATGTGGGCCCTCTCCAGAAGCTATCGGGAGAACTGGCTACCCTGGATCTGGAGAAGGCTGAGGTTCTTAACGACTTCTTTGCCTCAGTCTTCACTGGAAAATGCTCTGACCACACCACCCAAGTCTTGGAAGGCAGATGCAGGGACAGTGAGAATGAAGACCCTTGGCCCACTGTAGGAGAGGATGTGGTTTGAGACCATCTTAGGAACCTGAATGTATACAAGCCCATGGGACCTGATGAAATTCATCCGTGGGTCCTGAAGGAGCTGGCAAATGAAGTTGCTAAGCCACTGTCCATCATATTTGAAAAGTCATGGCAGTCAGGTGAAGTTCCAGATGACTGGAAAAAGGGAAATATAACCCCCATTTTCAAGAAGGGGAAAATGGATGAGCCAGGGAACTACAGACCAGTCAGTCTCACCTCTGTGCCTGGAAAATCTTGGAGCGGATTCTCCTGGAAGGCATGCTAAGGCACATGAAAACCAACAAGGTGGTAGGTGACAGCCAGCATGGCTTCACTAAGGAGAAATCCTGCCTGACCAATCTGGTGGCCTTCTATGATGGGGCTACGGAACTGATGGACAGGGGTAGAGCAGTTGATGTCATCTACCAGGACTTGTACAAAGCGTTTGACACTGTCTCACATGACATAGATTCATAGAATAGTTAGGGTTGGAAAGGACCTTAAGATCATCTAGTTCCAACCCCGCTGACAGGGGCAGGGACACCTCTCACTAAACCATGCCTGTTGGAACAAGTCCAAAGGAGGGCCACTAGGATGATCAGGGGACTGGAGCACCTCCCATATGAAGATAGGCTGAGAAAGTTGGAGCTGTTCAGTCTGGAGAAGAGAAGGCTGCATGGAGACCTCAGAGCAGCCTTCCAGTATCTGAAGGGGGCCTATAGGGATGCTGAGGAGGGACTCTTCATGAGGAACTGTAGTGAGAGGACAAGGGGTAATGGGTTCATACTTAAACAGGGGAAGTTTAGACTGGATATGAGGAAGAAATTCTTTACTGTAAGGGTGGTGAGGCAGTGGAATGGGTTGCCCAGGGAAGTTGCGAATGCTCCATTGCTGGTGGTGTTCAAGGCTGGATTGGACATAGCCTTGGGTGGCATGGTTTAGCGTGAGGTGTCCCTGCCCATGGCAGGGGGGTTGGAACTAGATGATCTTAAGGTCCTTTCCAACCCTAACTATTCTATGATTCTATGATATGGAACAGTGCTGCCAATATATGTTTTTCTGAGCTGCATTCTGCTCTCCTCTCTCTGAGTGAGACAAGAACAAGAAGCCAGAATTCTCGTGTCAATATAATTCAAGCATTTTTTTATCTTCAGTTCTTTTGTTATTCATAAAACTTGAAAATTCTTGAGAAGTGCTAGAAACACTACTATTCACTAAGGATTTTTACATTGCCATTTCTCAGGGAAAGGTTTGTACAGTTTTCAGAGTTTTGGAGGTGACTGTAACTGTGATATTTATCTCAAAAGGTATCATAATCTCATGATGTGGGTTTGGGCTGCAGTCACCTCTTAATACTACTTTTAGGAGTGAAAAGTTTTGTAATAAAAGTTATATATTTTGTTGCTAGTATATTTGTTTCTAGGAATAATTTTGTTATCATTAATTATGCTTAGTGGAGCTCAGCATTAGCTTGTCAGATATTAAAGCAAGCAGTTCAAAATCCTGAGATGTTTCCTCTGCTGTGCTGTTTAGATTGCTTTCTATGCTTTTGTTAGGTCTCTTCCTAGTGTTTAGTAAACTACTTCTGGCAGATAATTATCCCCTGACTTTTGCTTGCTCTGTGCATGCTGTTTGCTACTCCACAGTCACCATCCCAATCCCCTTATCTCTGTGTCAGTTGAAAGCCTCCCATAGCTCTCTGTCCTATTTCTGCCTCTCACCTATGGTGAACTACTGAAGCAGCTCCTGGAGTGTTAACTGGCTCCTAGGATGCCTTTTTGACAGGTCCTATGGAAGGAGTAAGGTTTTATTCCCCCATTCTAACTTACAACACTGCAGTCTGACAGTACTGTAATGCAGTCTCTGCTGGCAGAGATGGATACAAACGTCATTAGACTCTTAAGAGAAAGACTGTTGGCTAACTTTTCTGCTTTGCTGAGGTTACTCATCATCACCTTGGGCATCTACCCAGTAGCTCTAGCTGTAGCTACACTGTGAGGTTAACGGTGGGCTCTCTGTCCGTACCACTGGCTTTGTTTCAAAATGTCAGCGCTTATTGTTTAGGAAATCTCAACTTTGGAATATCTCTATGCTGGTGTTAAAGCGAGCTTGCTTAGTCCTGCCCACTCTTCTCTGTCCAGAACACATGAACTAAAGTTTGGACTGTGTCAAGACATACCAGTCAGGCCAAAGCTCTGCTTGAGGAGCTCCAGCCTGATGCAGAGTGCACACTACGTGACAAGCAGTTCTAGCCTGGAGAACAGGCTCAAATCTGCTCCTCTCCACCTGTGTAAATGGGCTTTTCTGGTCCAGGTCTCTCATTGATGGTGAGGTTATGTGTTTGACTTCATGACCCTCACCAAATGAAGTGCTGGAGACCCGTCAAGACCCAAGATTCGTGTTAGATGTGTCAGATTCTGAAGAAAATCAGGCCTGAGCATTCCCTGGCTATTTATCTTTGAACACACCAAGAATTGGTGCATGTTCTTCAGCACAGGTAGTTTGCATTTAGAATATACTTAATTATTTAGGCAACATAACAAGAATTTTATTTGTATTAATTGATGTTCTTTTCCTTGACTTAATTCACAATATTTCAATCACTTTCTTTTGAAGCTTTGTGTGTTCTTACATGGTGGTGTGCTTGTGAGCCCTGTTAGCTCTCAGTCTAAGGAGAAATGTCCACTGTGGTCCATTCCTGCTGTGATTTAGTTTTACATTTCTAATTTCCAGGTTATTAATATTGTAAGATAAGTCTTCCTCCCCCTGTCTGTAATAGGTGAGCAGTGTGGTTTGACATTATAGAGGCAAGATTCACAGGGAGAGATAATCTCTCTTATTAGACCACTTGGTATAATTGAGAAAAAATCAACACACTTTGACCCTCAAGAGTCCTTTCACTAGGTTTGTCTGGATGCAGTAAAATTCAAAGTAAATGCAGCTTTGACTATTGCTTCTGGTTTTATTCTTTTAGCCAATTAAAAGACTTGAAAGTATAGGATTTATTCTCCCATGGAGCAGAAAAGAGTGTTAACTGGGAAACACACAACAGGCTGCCAGTTCCTGTGGTACAGAAAGAAAATCGAACCCTTATTCTCTGTATACAAAGAGGAATAGGCAGTAGCAGGTTAAGGAGGAAGCTTGTAAGGTGCTGTGGAGATGGTATCTCCATTGAGTTCAATGCTTCTGGTTCAACAGTAGAGCAGACCCAGATTTAGGAAGCCAGGACGGTTTCTGTGCATGGAGGGAGCAGGCATGGGGGTGAGAATAAATGTCTGGGAGGATAGTCACCAAACTGACAGATGCTGGCTTTCTGGGTTTGTGAAACCATAACCTGCTTTGTTATCACAACACCACGATTACAGGCAAGTCTCCTCCTTGATGGGGCTTATTTTAATCAATTCTTATGTCACTGATCGTTTGCTTTTGTAACTTAGAGAATGCATTGATTTATCATCCATAACTTCTAGCTTTAACATTGTCAATGTCAGTAAAAATTCACATCCACTTTTACTCTGTCTGGCAATAAATTAGTGAGACTGCTACACAAATAAAATAGATGCATGGACTTCCCTGAGGCCAAACCATGATTTAGTGATGGTGTTTGGAATAAGACTTTCATTTTGTCAGAGAGCCAAAGGAAAAGAAATTCTGGCAATGTTGAAGGTCTTAACTATCTGCAGTGTAGAGAAACCTTTTGCCTGAAACAGGCCATAAACCAGTAATTTGCAGCAGGATGGTTGTTCACGTGCAGATGGGGTAGACATCAGGGTAAAGAATGCAAAGCCTTGTCCTGGGAATGGAGAAGCTGCCATGCTGGGTCCGGCATAAGGTCCGTCCAGCCTGGTCGTCTGTCTCCAGCAGTGGTTGAAAGAAGATGCCTGGGAAAGAGTGTAGGAATTTCCCTCAGGTTCCCTCCTGCTCTCAAGCTTTTTCAACCTCCATCAGGACTTCCTGAGCCAGATGTGGTTTCCAGGAATTTATTCCACCCTCAATAGATTGTTTGGTTTTAATTATTTTTTTCCCTAAGAACCTGTCTGGTCTCCCCTTGAACTAAAGTGGATTTGTTTCATCCCCACTATCAAAACCAGCAGATTTTGAAATAATGTTGTGATGACGTGCGCAGACCCATCTTCCCAGACTTATTTGGACCAGTTCTGAATAGCATTTTGGCACCATGAGGGTCCCTCCTCTTCCCAGTGGCAGCACTGACAGATTGGGTCAGGCCATGGCACTGGCACACACTGTGCTTGCAACAAGGTAGGCAGTGGAAATGCTACTGAATGAAGGAGAAATGATCCATGTGTGAAAAAAACATGGAACTGTGTCTGTGTATAGTAAATTACTATAGCGTGGAGCAGAGACTCCACACTGCCAGAATCTGTTAGCTCCTGTAAACCAGTTTTCCAAATGCTTTAGCTTACATTTTCTCATGTTGGTGTTAAGGGGCGGTTTTGCCCTGTTAGGACCAAAAACCATTCCAGAACTGCAACAGTAACAGCTTCAGTCCTATTTAGTCTTTATTGTAAGAAGACAGCTTTATAAAACTCTGAATGTTTTTCAGCGAACAACCTGTCCAAAGTCAAGCAGTGAGGGAGCAGCTCTCTTGCCTTCTCAGAAGTGACCCAGAGGATCCGTGTGGTAATGATGTGCTGGCAGCCAGGTAGCGAGTGTATTTGCTGTCGGATGATAAAATCTGAGCTTGTGAAAACCTGCGCTGTTTAACACAGCAAGAACAAATCTGTGTCTGGATGCAGCAGGTGAGAACAAAGGGATTTTATTAAGAAAGCGAAGTGAGTACATTGGAACCCAGTATGTGCTGCTGGACCATACTGCCAGGCTCATGTAGCTGGGGAAAGGGTGACAATCAAGTATGTTTAAAAACACTAAAAAAGGTCTGTGATTGGTATTCACAGAACTTAGTTTGTCTTAACTTGAAGTAGAGCTTCCTCCCACCATTTCAGCATCTGCTCCCAACAGAGCTGCCTTTGGCTGTATGTCTGGAGATCAAGTCTGATGAGGAGCAGCTGAGGAACTGGGGTTTAGTCTGGGAAAGAGAAGGCTCATGAGGGACTTTATCGCTCTCTACCACCACCTGGAAGGAGGATGGAGCCAGGAGGTGGCTGGACTCTTCTCCCAAGGAGCAAGGGGTAGGACAAGAGGAAACAGCCTCAGGCTGCACCAGGGGAGGTTTAGGCTGGATGTTAGGAACAATTCCTTCCCCAAAGGGTGCTCAGGCATTGGAACAGGCTGCCCAGGGCAGTGGTGGAGTCACCGTCCCTGGAAGTGTTCACAAACTGTAAAAGAGGCCCTCAGTGACATGGTTTGGTGGTGGCTGTGGCAATGCTGGGGAACGGTTGGACTTGGTGATCTTAAAGGTCTTTTCCAACCTGGTTGATTCTATGATTCTGTTTTGTGTCAGCAGAGTTAAGTGCTCCCTGGGAGGGAGGAGGTATTTCTGTGCATTTTCAGCTTGTGTGGTGTCCCTTGCAACACTGGACCTGATGGGGAAGGAGGAGAGCTTGTAATTCTGCAATGATGGGAGATAGGTCACTCATTTCCAAGCGGATTTCCTTTTTGTGGAGAAATAATTAGAGCATCCTCAGCCTGGGCAGCAGCTGAAGTGTGCTTAATTAATCACTGTACTTTGGCAATGCTTAGAAAATGCTATTGAGATCAGGGCCTGGCACCAGGGGCTACACTTAAGAATGCAGTGCCCAAAGGCCACACAGATCAGAACCATCAGGGAAAAGATTTATCTCAGTTTTCTGTGTGTAGAGGTGGTGCAGAGGGGAGTTGTCTTATGTGAGCTCATGTTCTGAGTTTGCAGTAAGAGCTGGAGACTGAAGGCCCATCTCAGAAATGGGAGCAAAATGTTTCAGCTGCAAACCTACCTTCCCTTCATGGTTGTCTGAACCTCCCAGGTTGTGTTGCTTCTCGCTGTCAGGCACAGGGTTAGCATATACCCACTGCTGGTAGAAGATGTAAATCATTCCAGTCCTGTGGATCCATTGTAGGCAGGTGCTTGGGTTAGCACAATGGCAAGCATCACGTGCAGAGGGAAAATGGCAAATGCTCACAGGCTTCAAATCATGGCTGCATGTCCACTTCTGCTCTTTGATGGCTCAGTGGCTATAAACCACAGCAGTGCACAGAGATGAGATTTGAATCCAAAGGTGCAGTGAATTACAGTCTATTCATTACTAGCATTTTGCCCAATAATCACTTTGTACAGCCTGTCCTGGCTGAGTTCACATTATTTGTAAGGAAACACGACAGGCTGTCACACACCTGCAAGCTGTGGGAGCCTCTGTGGCCAGAGCAGTGCAGCACTAATGCTGCAGCAAGCTGAGCCCAGCTGAATTGAGCCCAGGAAATGTAAAGCCATAAACACCCCGATACCTGCCAGCTCTCCCATCCCGTGCAGACAGCTCCTCTGCTTCCTGCTCCCCAATACATGCGGAAATGCTCTGCAGCAGTCTGCCACAAGCTGCTCCCACACACAGAAACTTGGGGGTTTATAGACTGAAAGTTAAAATGCTTCTGCCTTTGGTGCAGAAGCTCAGCTACCAACGTGAAAACTGCTTTCTCTCCTGCTTAGTTACAGCACAGTGCGCAGCCTGGAGCTCCCACCCCTCTCCATCCCAGGGCATCTCCTGTGAGTGTCCCAGGGTTGTGCTACAGGACCTCATCCTGCTGATCCCACAGTCACTACTTCGAAGAGGTGTGCCTGCTTAAGTGATGTAGGGATCAAAGTCTGGGCAGTAGCTGTTCCTCTTCTTCCTCCAAATATAAGCAGATAGATGTCCATAAAGTGTCCTTAATGTTTCCACTGATGGAAGAGCAGCATCCAGCATCTGCTGACCTTCTGTTAGATTCTCTAAGCTCTTCCCCTCGCATTTTTGAGCTGTCCTGTTTCATCAGCTCTCCTTATGCGGTATCTTGATTCCCTTTTTTATTTAGGATCTCTCTCAGCTTTGTCTTACCAGTAAATTTTAGGAGCGCTCTGCTGCTTTCTCCTTTTGAGGTAGTAATTCCCTATCTAATACTTCATGCTGAGCCCTCTCCATAGCAAAATCAGTTAAACTCTTGGAGCCATTTGTAGGCTGGGCAAAAATGTGGTTCTGTTGTCACCTAATAATGCGACTTGTTATCATTTCCAAATGTAGAGGTTAGTTTACTGTAAATTAGAGCAAAAGTCTCTAAAGCTTGATGAGAGATCTTCTGTCCAGGGATGATCTAATTTCATCTCCACTGCCGGTGTTAATAGCAACCTGATGGACAGGGGAAACTTTTAACTGAAAGACATAAGATCCTTTAAATTGTCTGCCTTGACACAACAGGGATTTTTTTTGGTGACTTCTGGATGCGTTAGCTTTTTGCTACAGCTGACCCAAATCAGTCTGCAAAGGAGATGAAAGGGACCTGTCTTCTGTACTTTGGGAGGTGCAAAAGAGGTTTGGCAAGATAAAAGGTGCTTTGTTTTCATGGTAAAAAAAAAAAAGGTGATTTTGTCTGGGTTAGAGAAATCTATATTTGGCATAGAGAAAATTAGTGATAAGAGGAGATAAACAGATGTTGACATGCAATGGTTGCATCCGGTGGGTGCTGAGTGACTGCTGGTGGCTGCAGGAAGCATGGATGAGTCACTCCAGCAACCCACATGCAGGATTTCCCCAGTTACATCTTTGCTATACCCATTCCCAATGCCCTCCACGCTCCTTTCCTAGCACAGGAGACCATGCCAGCACCTTCCCTGTTTCACATGGACTCTACATAGCCAAAAGGAATGAAGCAAGGTGCAAGCGTGTTCTCTCTTTACAGTGAACTCCTACAACCCTGAGATCTCCATCTCTCTTTTCAGACCTACACATCCAGCTGTCAACAAGAAGTTCTCGAGGTTTGCCTTTGCACTGTGTAGGTTTCCTATGAGATGTTGGTTCCTGCTGGAGTATCAGAAAGGATCTGAGCACAGAGGCTTACCATGTGGAAAAGATGGGCTTCTGTTCTCTGTATACCAAAGCAGAGGAAGGAATATGCCAAGACACAGAATTGACTAGGTTGGAAGGGACCTCTTGAGATCATCTAATCTGACCCTTGTGCTCAAACAGGAGGTTTGAGCATGTCCATATCCAGTTGGGTTTTGAATATCTTCATGGATGGAGACTCTGCATCATCTCTTGGCAACCTTGTTCCAGTGTTTAGCCACCCTCACAGTGAAAAACAAAAGAAGTGGTTTCTTGCATTCAGATAGAATTTTCTGTTTCATAATGTGTCCCTGCCCATGGCAGGGGGATGGAACTAGATGATCCTAAGGTCGTTTTCAACCCAAACCATTCTATGATTCTGTTGCCCCTTGTTCTATCAGAACTGTTGTACTCGCATAAGGTGTCTCTGGAAATACCAACCTGACTGGAATTACTGCCAGCATTACCATCTTCTCCCTTCTCCTGAGCTCTGAGGCTTAGCAAGGGGGGTGACCTTACCTGCATTGCGATCTCATCCTCTCACTAGACCAGTCCTCTAAAATATAAACAGAGCTTTGCCTTCATTGTCCCTCAGTGTTAATCCTGAGCCAGGCTTTGTGGTGGTTCTCTTTGCTCTTGCAGGAAGAGCTGGCGTGCGGATCATGGGAACAATGCAAGGTGGAGACACAGAGGAAGATGTAAGTAACCGTCCCATGTGCCTGTAGGGCTTTTCCGGTGCTTTAGAATGAAATCCCTCTCCTCAGCTAGAGAAACATCTTTTTACCTGCTGAATCTCCATGCCCCAGGCCTGCCTTTCCTTCCTTTCCTCTAGCTGACAGCTTGCTCATCTGTGTAATAACATATTGTTCAGTTTTGTTTGCTCTTGCAATCTCTGCCCTGTGCTTTACCCTCAGCCTGCAGCACATAACTAACAGCCCACAGCCTGCAGGAATGCCATTTTGTTAAGCTGTTGAGACAGATTGCTGTACTAACATTGCAGTAGCCTGTACTAGCAGCATCAGTCCTTCAGTCCTCCATGATGACACAGGGATGAGAGCAGAACTGGGAGCTGTGCCCCTTGGGATCCCTGCCTGGTAGAGGAAGTTATCCCATGGCTACCGCCTTTTTAGGTGATCTGATGAGTGGACAGTGTCGGAAGGGGTACACGCAGGTTTATAGAGCAAGTGTTTGTTCTGACTGCTCTGCTCAGCCTTTGGTATGTGTAGACAGTCTTTTTATGCCTCTGGACACTTCTTGGTGCTTGAATTTGTCCTAGGAAGCTGAAGCCTGCTGCTGTGATATGGTTTGCATCCATACCTTAAGCTCTTTCCACCATCCCAAAAAGATGCTGACATCCAAACTGCTAATCAGAAGCAGTGGGGTTGTCCTGTTCCCCAGGTGACACTGGAATAGTGTTTTGGACAGTGCTATTTGGTACAGTTCAAAACTGTGCTAGAAAATAGTACAGACACTTAAAACTAGGATGACTGTGAGTCTGTGTTTGAACCTATGCTGTCATTTTCCAGTGAAGTGTAGCAGGAGTTTGATGGATCAGGAAGCAGGGGTTAATGGGCAAGTTGTGACCTAGCGCAGTTCCAGAGTCCCAAGGAGAAGGTTTCAAATGGGAGGGAAGTGGATGGGGGAATGCACTTCTATAGGACATAAGAACAGTAGGAAACTCTCACTGTCTGCCACAGCTGTCTGGCACTGCTGAGTTAGCCCTGCAAAGCTCTGCACTGACTATTTCTCCTTCAGGCAGGGCCAGAAGAGAGAAAAAAACACTGCTACTGAGCGTTCATTGCAGAGACCTGTAGGCACTGGAGCAATAAGGGAGCTAAGTCTCTTACTAGAGAGGGATGAGCTGCCCTTTCTGCCCATCACCTTTGCTCTGAAAGGAACTTGCAAATCATGCTCTGCTGTTTGCTTGTACCACATGGCTGTGGTTAAGGCTGTTTGATGCCTTCTGGGAAATGATTTATGCCCTTGGAGTTCAGACCCAGTTCTGAGTAGAGTCAGGAGTGACAGTGCTGTCAGCAAAGATGTTGTGACCTCAGTCACAGTGCTGTCCAGTGGTCCTTGACCATGTTCTTGCCAGATTTGGATAGTCATCCTCTGCAGTTTCTCTTCCCTTTGGACTTTCCTGTTCACAGCTTTCTCCCATATCTCCCTGGCACAGCCCCAGCATATCCAGGTGTGGAAAGCCAAGGCCTTCAGACTCTCCTTGCCCTCAGCTGCAGCCACTTCAGTTGGCTCTGACCTCTTAATACAGCACCTCAGCAGGCCCTGATGTTGAGAGGCTTTGCTTAGGGACCTTTGCAGGCACCCATGTGTCTGAGATCAGGGAAGGAAACTAGGAAGGCTGGTTTGAACCCCTTCAGGAGTTAATCAAGTTGTGGAGTTAAGAGAGGAGGCTTCAGCCTACCTAAGAACCAGTGGCAATATGCCCAGTCTCTGTCACTTGCTGGTGTGGTATATGATGCCTGAGTTGTGCCTGGCTTTGCTGCCTTCTCCCATGCTGGTTGCTTTCTGTTTTCTTTCATGTTTTTGTACTTTTTTTCCCCCCTACTCTGCCTCCCCTGTGTTTTGCACTCTGGTTCTCCAAGGGGAGATCTCCCCCAGGCACAACCAAGATCATCGCCAAGGCAGAGGTGGGTTTCTCTCTTGCAGTTCATTTTCTTTCACTGCACCTTGACTTTTCAGTCTTGCAATAGGTATCACTTTAAACACGTTGCAAAGTTTTTAATACCAGATTCAGCAGAAGTCAGGGAGTTTGTTTTTGTCAGCCCTGTGAAGTGGGGAAGGAGGTTTGCAATCAATCAAGTGAAGCAGCCACTGTCTAGCAAAATGGGGAGCTGCTGGTGAAACCCCTATGGGCCATTAGCTGAGCTCTGGCTTCTCATTGTTTTGGAAGGCCAGCAGCACACAGCAGCGTGAGCTGAAAACTCTTTGCAGAATCTGCTGCTGTTCCCTGAAGTAAGTCCAAATCTGGATTCACATAAGTCCAGACAAGCAGCCTTCCCCATAGCCTGCGGGTATGTGATAAGAGTGCAGGAGAGGAGGCAACTCAGTGTCAACCAGCAGTGCCATCCTTTATGTCTGAGCTGGCAAAGACACCTTGCCATCTGAGAACTGAACTGGGTTTGAACTCTGCTTTCCTGCAGGAGGACTCGGGGGATAGCGAGATTGACCTGGATGAAGATGAGGAGGAGGATGATATGGAAGACAAAAGCATAGAAATCTCACCAAGAAAATTTGTTCTCCGAGCAAGGAAGCCAGAGCCACTGGAAGAAAGTGATAATGACTTCTGAGCCTGTAGCAGTAGGACCAGGAGGCATCTTGAAATACAGACTTTGGAGAGCACGCAAGCCAGGAGCTGATATCCCACCATCTTATCAGCATGAATTCAGGGGTCTTTAAATAGTGTTCATTAAACTTGAAAATGAAACTTGGATTGCCAGTCCTGGGACTCTCAAAGCATGAGCAACTTATCTGTAATGAGAATCACAGTAATGTGGAGTGTGGTTATATCCATAATTGCAGTGGAACTGGCCCTCATGCATTGCAGTGCCAAAACTCATGCTCCAGTGGGCATCATGTGCTTGATTTCCCTGCCTTTTATTATGTCCAAACATGTTTTTTTGGCTTAATAAAACTAAATAAAAAGCTGCTCTGGGCATACATATAAATTGCTTTTAAATTTGGCTTAAATCTATTTATTCTTAACATATCCTTTACTTAATCGAGGGTTTGTCTCTACAAAGAGCAGCACCAGTTAGACTGAAGGAGTAAAGTTAAAACTGGGAAGGTAGTGAAGGGGTCCTCAAATACCACCTTCAGTGCAGCATCTCTCTGTATTTTAGCTGTGTTGGTGGGAATTGTTCTCTAACTTCAGTCCCTGTGTGCTCTGAGAGCAGCTGAGCAAGACTGTGCTGTAACTTAATCTATATGGAATTTAGTCCCTTAATTATTCTGGTACTTCTGGGGTGGACTCAGATTTCAGCACTCAAATGGGCCAAAACTTGGGCTTTTGTTCAGTAAGTCATAGTGATGCCATCAGTGAAAGTCCAGTCAGGTGAGCACAAGGGCTGGAGTTCATCTAGTGTATTTTCTCTGCTTTAGCGTCACATTTTGTCTTCACAGGAGCAGAAATCAGAGCTTGATTAGAAGAGTTCTTTTTGTTGTGTGTTCAAGAGAGCAAATGAGAGTGTTCCGGCTGTTCTGCTCTTCCCTTTTCTTACATCAGCGAAGTACTTTGCTCCCCCCCTCATCTGAAGCCTAGAGTCAGGTCCAACCCCTCCATTACCGCGCTGAAGGAAAGAATACATGAGTTACTTGAAAACCCAAGGGCTTTTTCATCTCTCCGTGTCGTTGAACCCAAAGGTGGAACCATCACACCCAAGGCAGTTCCCCATCAGCAGAGCTCACAGCTTGAAATGGCATGTCAAGTTGGGACAGAAGTTTACATGTGAATGCAGCACAGGTTTTGTGTAGTGATGGGACATACATGGGTGCAGTGATCTGCTGAAACAGACACAGTCATACAGGCTGGAGCTAAACTGGCTGGTGTTAGGGCACTTCCTTGTACTCTACAAAGTTAATTGGCTCTTTGCACCTCACTTCAAAGAAAGCAGACACAGCAGATAGTGCTGGACCCCTCCTGCAGAACGGTTAGGGTGGTGCTGTGACAGGGAGGAGGTGGTTGTGCTCACCACATCCCTCTCCCAGGGGATAAGTATGTCCTGATTTTTAGGACCTGGTCCAAAAACACTTCTCTGTGTTATGCAGGAAATCTGTTCTGGTCCTCCCTGTGAGCTGAGATATATCTGACCTGTGAGACTTCCCATGAAACTGGCCCAGTGTCCAAGTCTGGGTTGCAGTTTCAGAGCTAGTTTTCCATGTTATTCCCTATATTGTAGGGTGAAACAGAACACTGACTTAACACCTTGTGTGCCCAGAACCAGGGCACATGTTAGCTGCCTTCCAGAATAGCTGCCAAGTTCTAACCATGGTTAGCATTGCAGCTTCTTGTACCAGGCTTGAGCAGCAGCACCTCTAGAGGCAGTGGACATGAACACTCTGAGCTCTTGAGCTTTCCTCTTGGAATTGTCTGTGCATAGCAAGGCATGTGCATAGTTGGACAGATCCATGAAATCTATTTCAAATTGTTGTTAACACCTTGTTTTCTGGAGCTCCCGGACACAGGAGCTGGCTTGGCATTGTTGATCTCTCTCTCTCTCCGTTGGCATTTTAGGTAAGGTTTCAGCTCAGGGTTAGACACAGGCTTTGCATGGAGCTGGACCCAAGCCTCAGCCTGCCCTGAAATAGCGATGAAAGAGGTGGGTAGGACTTAAGTCACTCTGTGTTACCGTGTTGGAGCGTGTGGAAAAGCCATGAGCCTCTTGTCACACCAGCATAGGGTAAGAGTACGCAGCCAGGGCAGTGGAGCACAGTGCACTCTGAATGGAATGGGACAGAATGGAACAGAAGGCTGCCTGCAGCATCTTCTCAGCTCAGAACTAATTTATTCCCAAATATGTACACATTGCCCTACTCAGCCAAGCATTTCTCCAGGAGGTTTCTCCACAGAGGTCCCTGAGCAGTCTGAGCCCTGCTCAGTCCCTGAGCCCCACTCAGTCCCTGAGCCCTGAGCGCAGCAGCAGCATGTCACAGTGTGGGCTCTGGCTGGGGTGCAGTGGGGAGAGGGGGCAGTGGCTGGAAGGGGCTCAGGGGGCAGTTGCATAGTTTGGCTACTGGACCACCTGCAAACCTGGCACCTTCTGGAGAGTCGCTGGGTCTCTGCCACTTACACAAAGGCATCACTCAGCACCTCTGCTTTCAGCAGCTGCCTGTCAGAAAGGTGACCTGCTTGGGATGGACCCTGCATGCAGCTGGGACATTGGGAAGATGCATCCCAAGGTCACACTGATGACAAAAGCACAAGACCCGAGAAGTGCAGCTTGAACTTGAGAGGCAGAACTTTGTATTAAAGCAGTCCTGGTGCAGCACCAAGAGGTGTGCTGGAGACAGCCCATCTCATGCAGTGCTGTTCCTCCTATATTTAGCCTCTCACTCCTCCTCCCCCCATTATCGTGAGGTCTCTTCATTTCCCAAGGTCTTTCTAGGTGGTTCCTTGCCTGTGCGTTGGGATGCTGGTCTCTTTGATAGAGAACAGCACTACCAAACACTTCAGGCATGCTTGGCCAGCACCAACCTGTTATTGAGGGCAAACAGCACAGGTTGCACTCACTGCCTATGATCTGCTCTGAAGTGCCTGGGTCCATAGCATCACTCTCATCTGAACAAGGAATCAGCAAACCTCTCCTTGCCTCGCTGGGATTTCATGGGAACCTGCAGATTGGGCTGTATTTAGGCAGGTGAGAAGAGGCTGCTGTGAATCCTGCCCGAGTTTCACCTCATCCTCCTGGGATCCCTGCCAGAAGCAGGTGGAGAAGGGCTTGTGCTGAGAGCAGAGTCCTGGAGCCCTGGCTGCAATGTTTAGCCACAGTGCCTCGGGCTGGGGCAAGAGCAGAGCTCCAAGTGGTCAGGATGTGTCTGGTGTGGGACAGGGTCTGCACAGAGCACTGTAACCCCATGGAAATCACAGGAAGGGGTCCCTGTCACCAGGGTGGTGGTAAGTCACACAAGAAGGGCTGGTATGTGGGATCTGCCCCCTCCTTCCTCCTTTTTACATTTCACCCCTTCCTTGAGGCTCCCCCAGGGCCTGGATGAACAGGGACATGGCATTTATCCCTCAGCTTTCAACACAAGTGAGTCTTGACCCCCCTGCACTGCTGATCCAGAGGCTGCGGTTCTCCTGGGCTCTGCAAGCGAGCTCAGGAGCTCTCCTCAACCCAGGTCTCCTCCCTGTGACAGGCAGGCAGGGCCCAGGCAGCTCCCTGTAAATCCGTGCTGGCCAAGAAACCACTGGGTCACCTCCTTGCTGCAGCCAGGCACCTCACACGTCCACCACGCAGCTGGGAGAGTTTGTCCGGATGGCATCTGAGATCATCTTGGCTCCCGACTGGCCGATGCGGTTCCCCTGCAGGCTGGGAGCAAAGAGGAGTTCAGGCTTGGACATGAGGCAGAGCAGGATCCTTGGTGAGTATGAGAGATGTTCCCAGCTTTACACCAGCATCCAGCGTCATCTGTACCCTCCCCATACCACCCAGGAGCTCTTCCGGAGAAAGCCTCTGGGAGGAGCTGAGCCAGACCATTCTTGTGATATTTTAGGGTGTATTTTGCTTTTGGGTGGTTCTTTGCCCCAGAGGCAGCCCCACAGAGGGACTGTGAGGAAATGAGCTGAGTGGGTATGGTGGCTGGGAGGAGCACAATGTGTCCTTGTCCCTTTTCCCACTGGGGAGGTCCCTGCAGGGCTGCTGGGAATGGGCAGTGCCGGCAGCGAGGAAGGTCCTGTGACCATTCCTGTTGTCTCTTCTATCCCTGCCTCACCACTGAGTGCAGTGGCCACTTACTTGATGAAGGTGAGGCCGTGGTTTCCCTTCAGAGCAGTGGCAATGCAGATGGCTCCATCCATGCCCAGGGAGTTTTCCTGCAGGCTGCAGGAAGTGGGAGGGTCAGAAAGCACCAGCCAGGGAGATGTGGCTACCAGGAGGGAATGCATGTAGTGGGCACTGGGAAAAGCCCCCAGCTCAGGGGTTTGCCTCACAGAACTGCTGGCCTCCAGGAAGAAAAGGCTCGCTCTGGCTCACCTCAGGGAGCAGGATACTCACTTGAGCCAGCGCAGGCTGCGGTTTACCTTCAGCGCATTGGCCATTGCCTTGGCCCCAGCCACCCCAATGGAGTTTCCTCGCAAGCTGCAGAGAAAGGCAGGTGGTCAGGAGTGACAGCCATGGGTGGCAAGAGGACGTGGGAGAGGTGGCCCCATGCCAGCAAGTCAAGGGACAAGCCAAGTCTGGTAGGACATGATGCAAGGATGCTGAGCTAAGGACCAGGGTCCTGGACATCTCCAGGGAGCAGTGTCACAGCCATGGGGACTTGTTGGCCCCACCAGGCACTTACTCCAGGATCTGCAGGCTGTTGTTGACCATCAAAGCTTCTGCCAGGGCTTGGGCACCAGCCATGCCAATTGAAGCCACCTGCAGGCTGCAAGAGAACAAGTACCTTCAGCGCATGTTGTGAGGGGGCCATGGTGTGTTAATTGGACAAGCTAATTAGACAGGATGCAATGTCAGGCCCCCACCAGAGCCTGGATACTCACTGCAGATGTGCCAGAGTTGTATTGAACTTCAGCGCAGTGGAGAGGGCGGCCATTCCCTTGTCTCCAATTGCGTTCTCCTGCAAGCTAATACATGCAAGTGCCAATCTGCCCGCGGTCCAGGCACCCAGGAGCAGGGAGAGAGGCAGCAAGACAGGGCACAGTGTGCCAGGCTTTCCTAAACAGCACAGAGGACCCTGAGCTGCCATGCACTTAGAGCATCCCTAGGCAGGTACAAGTGATGGAGACACAGGATGGACTGGAGTGCATGAAAGAGGCAGCAGGCAAAACCACCTCCCCTGGAGCAATGTGAGGACAGAGTCCTTGTGCAGGTCTCTGTATGAAGATGCTGCCCAGGACCTGTCTGCCCATGTCCCCACTTACTCGAGGCTGGCCAGGCTGCTGTTGGACTGTAGTGCTTGTGCTAGGGCTGCAGCAGCGTTTGCCTGGATGAAGTTCCACTGCAAGCTACAAACAGAAGAAAACAATAGGTAAAGCTTAGGGTGGCGAGAATGCCCCAGTCCTTCGAGGCTCAGCACCCACCCGCTCCCATCCAGTGTGGCAGAGGCCAGAAAGTGACCCATGTGTAAGACAAGGTGGCTTCATCCAGTTGGCACAGCACACCTCCCGTGGAAGGGTGACCCAAGGAAGCCACTCTCATAGCCTAGGGGGGCTGAGGCCTAGGAGCAGTGTCCCTGCCCAGTATTCATGCAAGCAGCTTCAAACGAAGCCAGGTCCAAGGGGAAACTCACTGGAGGGACTTGAGCGCCCGGTTCTCCTTCATCGCTAAAGCAATGGCCTTGCCACCTTCATCGTACAGCAGGTTGGCTGCTAAGCTAGAGGCAGGGGACAGAGGACACAGGTCACACACACAGAGTCTGGGGCAGCTCCAGCGACTGTGCAGAAGCATTTACACCCTTCTGGGCTCCATGGGACTTACTCCAGCTTCCTGAGAGTGCTGTTGGTCCGCAGGGCGTGAGCGATGGCAGGGCCTCCCTCCTTGCTGATGGAGTTCTCCCGCAGGCTAGGGAAAGACATATGGGGCTGTAGAGGCAGGACATCGCCTGTTCCCCCCTCCTTGTCCCCTGCCCTGAAGCTGAGACCATCTGTTGTAATGGTGGCAGACTGTCTGTCTTGCATCCCCATCAACATCTGCATCTCCATTCCCTGTGCATCCTACAGCTGTGGGCACTGCTGGCCCATCAGGGCTTGTTCTCAGCCTTCCATCGTACTGCCATCATTTCACTGTGGGACATAGCTGGATACTGTCCCAAGGGAAGAAATCTAACTGTGGAGAGAAGATGCTCACAGCTGATGGAGGGACAGAGGCTGCTTTCAGCATTCCAGAGTACTTGCAGAAAAAAACAGGCACAAACCCAGGCTGCTGACAAGTTTATGTGTCACAGCAGCAGCTTTTGGCCAGTTCTGGTCACTTACTTGAGGTTGATGAGTCCCTTGTTGGAGCAGAGAGCTTCTGTCAGTGCGGTGACCCCAGCACTGCTGATGGAGTTGCTCTGGAGACTGAGACAAATTGGGGAAGATGTGAAGATGAACCAGTCCTGGCATTGCAGGTAGGCTGTGGGGTCGTGTTTGGGTTGAAAAGTGTCCTATCTCCCAGCCACAGGAGGTGTGGAGGCAAGCCAAGGCTAAAGCACCAACTTCAGAAGCAGCCAGGCCAGGATCAGCATCCCTGGCTCCCCACAGCAGCACTGGCCCCACTGAGCAGGGGTGGGTTTGCCAGTGCTTCAGGCAGTATTGTCTGGCCATCTCTGTGGCTGCCAGCTCAGCTGGAAATGTGGTTCCTGTGGATTTTGTGTCCTTGTCACACCTTGGAAAGCCGGTGACGTAACTTGGGCACAACAGCTCATGGCCAGGAGCCATCAGCTCTCCATGCCAGGTGGAAGGAACGATCCACTCTGGCTGCCATTCCCAAGGGTGATGAAGGTCCCACCATCCCACCGTGACTCTGCTGTTACCTTCCATGTTAGCTAATTCCCATTGGGGAATAGCCTTTGGGAGAAGGCCCAAAGCTGCTAGTATCCTCCAAAAGCAGAGGAAAAAAAAACATCATCTGGGTTAGGATTAACTCCTTCAGTGGCAGCATTGTCTGACACTGCTCCATGGTGCTCCAGCCTTACGCCCCTGCACGGGATGTGGTGTGGCAGAGATGTGGGGAGAGTTTGGGGCAGCTTGAGGGGGCTGTGAAGGGTGGGAGGTGGTGGTGGAGTGAGAAGGCTGGGCTCTACTGGGCAAGCAGGAGACAGGGCATGGAGAGGAGCTTACTCGAGGCTTTGCAGGCTGTGGTTCACCTTCAGAGCTTCGGCCAAGGCAACCGAGCCATTGTCTCCTACCGAGTTGCTGGATAGTCTAAGACACAAGAGGAAGAGCATTACTGGCAGTCATGCTGCAACCAGCTCAGATCTGCTGCCAGAGGCTTCATCTCCTCAGGCTCTTTGCTCCAGCAATAAGCATGAACTTGCTGCAGTCTCATTTGCAGACTACATGCACCTCTGTTCTTGTACGTTGGATTTGAGCTGAAATAGTTTCTAACGTGTAGCCACAGGGCCCGCAGACCTGCTGCTTGCCTCTGCTGGAGGGAAGACTTGTCCTCTTGGTTCTTCCTGTGGCTCCCTGCACACCCACAGGCATGAAGAGCACCTCCACAGGGTTGCTCCAAAGGAAGCAATGTGGTCCTTGCCCCCCTTCACCCACACCAACACCCTAGGGCAAAGCCGGCAGAGCCCATCTACCTGTGCTGCATGGCCCAGCCCCTGCCCACTGCTCCTGCCCATGGATCTATTGTGCTGGTGTCACCATCCCTCCACCTCATCGTGCTCTTACATCAGCTCCTTCAGGCTGCAGTTCTGCTTCAGCGCCTCTGCTATTCTCCTGGCACCATGGGCTCCGATGGCATTTTTCTGCAGGCTGCAAAGGTGAGGAAGGTACTGTGAATGTCGGGTGCCACATCCCCATCAGTGACACCTTGGTCTGCTCAGCAGCAGGCAGGGGGGACAGCAGGTCCCAGACACTCACTGCAGGGTCGTCAGCCTGTGGTTGGTCAACAGGGCCTCGGCCAGGAAGGTGGCACCTTCCTCCTTGATGGCGTTGTGCTGCAGGCTGCAAGGGGAGAGAAGCAGGCCAAGGGGCTGTGAGGGGCAGTGGTCACCACCACAGCATTTGCTTGCCCTTGTCGCTGACATGAGAAGGGCAGCTGTGCCCCTGGCATCCTTGCCCAGGGGTCTCACTCCCTTCTCTCCCATGAAAGATGTCTCCTTCCATGCAACAACACCCTGTGAGCTCCCATGCGAGGGATGGACCTCAACCTCAACCTGGACCCACTGAAGCTGATGGGCAGGAGGATCCCCACATCTCTGGCCCAGGGCTGCCTGATCTCTGCACCAGGTCTCTGCCGGCTGCACTCATGTTTGCTGCCCAGTACAACTGAACCAGGTTATGTCCAGGGTCTCCCCATGTGCTGGCCTTTGGGGTGGGGAAAACCTTGATGTGACAGGAGAGGGCTGCAGGGGGCTTGTCCTGGGGATCTGCCCCCGGGGTGCTGCAGAAGTTGAGACTTACTTCAGGGAGAGCAGGACTTGATTCTGCTTCAGCGCATCAGCCAGTGCTTTTGCTCCAGCGGGGCCAATGGAGTTGTTCCGCAGGCTGGGGCAAGACACACAGAAAAGCCAAGATTAGCAAAGCCAGAGCGTTCTGTGCCCAGTTTAAGCCAAATGCCTTCACGTGGCACAGTCTCTGGCCCTGCTGAGGTGGGACATCAGGCTGGCAGCTTGCAAGAGTTATGTTCACCTACTGAGCAGTAGTGGCTTTGGGGCTGGAGACCCTCCTCAGCCCAGTCAGGCTGAGTGGGATCCAGCCCCACTGCAGCCATGGGAGTGGTTCCAGGTGGGGAATGTGTGGGGCAGGAGCTGGTAAAGGGGGAACACTTACTCCAGTGCTGTCAGGCTCCTGTTCACCAGCAGTGATCTGGCCAGTGCTTTGGCTCCCTTGTTGCTGATCTGATTTTCTGCCAAACTGCTCAGAAAAAGGAAAGATTGGGTATTTTCAGGGCGGGAAAGAGGATCCTGGCATGTCTTAGGACACCGCTTGGATGGCTGAGCGGAGGAAAGTCATGACGAATGTTTGATTCAAGGTACAACTATGCAGTGGTGGATGCTCTGAGGTCTGCTGTCCTGTGGTGGACCCCAGGCAGGGCATTGCAAAGATGTGGTGGAAGGGGAGTTTCTAGACTTAAAATTCATTGGTGTTCTGAAAAGGGAGCTCAGATTACAGCATGGGAGACTCTACACAGCCACTTCAGAAGGGCAGGGAGGTGTGAACAGTGGGGACCCATCTGTCTTTGGCAAGGCAGAGCTCTGGGTCAGGAGCCTGTTTCCTTTGTTTGTCAGATGCTCCGTGCAGAGCCTCAGGTGCCCAGCAGCCAGCTGTGCCCTTGGAAAGCAGTTTGTTGGGATAATGCATGGATTTCTACACAAAGCTTTAGGAACAGCGAGGAGGCAGTGGTCCTTGGGGGGCTGGGTGAGAGATCCTGCCCAGCCACTGCAAGGACACGAGGATAAGGTCACCGCGCCTGGGTGCAGGAGATTGTGTGGGGCTCTGCTTGTCAATAGTACCCAGGGCAGCCAGTGTGAGAGACACCCCTAGAGGACCCCCACCCTGGTTTTGAGGTGCCCCCAGCTCTGCTCTGCATCCCGAGGAACAGCCTATCTGCCTTGGGCCAGCTCCTACCTGAGCTTCTGGATGTGGCAGTCCTTCACGCTCAGCATGCTGCCCAGCAGCTCCATCACGTTGTCCTTAAACTGGTTATTGTCCAGCCTGAAGAAGATACAAGGGAAGAGCAAAATCAAGTGTTTGGAGAACAGTGGAGAAATTTCTACCCTCCTGTGACATCTGCCCATCACAGTTTGAGAAACTCCAGCAGAGAGGCAGAGCTGACCCATGGCCAGCCCTAGGGCAGCTCTCTGCTGATGGACAATGTCGGCAGGCCCATCTCCCACTGACACCAGGATTTTGAGTCACGGCCTATCATCTCTGCTTGCTTCCTCTACAGTCTGACCAGGACTCACCTGAGGTTGTGGCAGAAGAGGAGCTGGGAGAGAAGGCTCTTACAGACGTTGTAGGTGAGGCAGTTGGAGAGGTTTGTCTCCTCCATACAGACGTCAGAGACCTGCAGGAGGTAAGCCAGGGCAGAGCAGTTCACAGGGGTGAGCATCCCGGCCAAGCTCTCATTTTTCATTGCTTCTTCTACCATCTTGGCGACCTCCATGTGCTGGATTTCATGGAGGCAGTGCATGGTGTTCACTGCCCGCGAGGAGATGGCATAGTCAGTGTTCAGGCAGCCCTGGAGGAAGCCAATTGCTTGGCTCCTGAAGCTGTTGTACTCGTCCTTCACCAGCAGCCACCCAGAGAGCAGTTTGTTCACCTGTGGGGACAGGAGCCCAGAAAGGAAGCGCACGAAGATGTCCAGCTGCCTGTTCTCTGCCTGCAGCGACCTCTGAACAGCGTTCTTGAAGTGGTTGAGGAAACCCAGCTTGGGCCAGGACATCCCGCTCTCCGTGAAGAGGTCAAATATTGCCCGCTTTGCAGCTGTGTAGTAATAGATGGCTGCTAGAAACTCCTGTAGGGTTAAGTGGGAGAAGCAGTAGGCTGTGAAGGACTGCATCTCCTCTTTGAGCAGGAGCTGGCTGCACAAGCTGCTCTGCAGCAAGGAGGGGTCAATGCCATAGGCCTTCATGTCGTGCTCATAAAACACATATCTCTTTTTCAGCAGCCCATAGAAGGCCAGCCTGCCCAGGCTGCCCACTATCTTCTTGCTGTTGTTCACAGCCTGCTCAATCCTGAGGGTTTCTCTTGGCTTTTCTGGCCAGTCGCTGCTCAGAGCCATTTTAAAATAATAGGAGTAGATTTCTGAGAGGGTCTTTGGGACACCAGTTGTTTCTTGGGGTTGATCAGTGCTGTGTTTTAGGTAATAACCAATTGAGGAACCACAAATCCAGCAAAAGCCAGGAATGGTGCACAAAACGTGTAATGACCTGTTAGCCCTGATGTGATGCAGGACTTGGCCAGATAGGTCTTTGTTGTCTAGGAACATCTGGTCCAAGAAGTCCTTCATCTCTGCACCTCCAAACCCTCGTATTTCTGTCATCCGGTCAACAAGGCCACCAGGGATTTGGCTGGCTGCTGCGGGCCGTGATGTGACCCAGACAGAAGCCTCCTGCAGCAGGTTGCCACGTATAATGTTGGTGATCAGGTTATCCACTTGGATCTCCTTTTTGGGATCAGTACATACTACCGTGTTGGAGAAATCCAGAGGAGTCTTGAACTCATCCAAGCCATCGAGGATCAGCAGGGTCCTGGCGGCTCCCGCCGAGATGCAGTTGGGCTCAGTGATGTGAGGGAACGCTGAGCAGATGAGCTTCTCAGCAGAGAGCTTCTCATAGGTATTGAGCTCCCGGAACGTGAGGGGCAGCACAAAGATGATGTCTCTGTTGATCTCCCCCTTTGCCCAGGTGTAGACAAACAGCTTCACCAGTGTGCTTTTGCCAATCCCGGCAACTCCGATGGTGACAGAGATCCGAGGTGGGATGCTGACCTTGGAGAGAGGCAGGAAGAGCTTCTCCAGAGGGATGCTCTTGGATACATTTTGTAAGCCCTTGGTGGCTTCAATCTGCAGGATGTCATGCTCCTTCTGCTGGACATCAGTCAAACCTTCCACCAACAGCAGGTTCGTGAGCCGCTGGAGGGGACCTGTCTCCAAGCCATTCCCATAGTAGCTTTGGAGACTCTCCAGGTGCTTCTGCACCATGGGTTCTGCACAGAGAGAAATGAAATGGGAGAGTGGGCTGAGAAAGAGGATGGTAACCACAAATGCAATTGAGAGGTGCTTCACTTTTCTGCCATGCCCATGCAGAGGGGAAACCTCACAGAGCTGTTACATCCAGATAGAAAGGTATGTGCTTGGAGAGGACTAGCAGGCTTAAATGGCACTGATCAGCTTCAACCCATTGGTCCAGGAGCCCGTTTAAGCTCAGCCCTGGGCCTTCAGCCACTACCTTAACTATATTGCAGGAGCACTTGTCTACAGTGCCATTATGCCTGTGCCTGCTATGGACCTTGCTGATCTGGACCTTGGTCTTGGACTTCATTGCTCTGCACTTGCCTGGTGGCCACTGGACTGTGTCTGAACCCATTTACCCTGGCTATACCTGACCCTGACCTCTGGATTGACTTCCCAGCTTGGTCTCAGCCATGCCTCATCGCCATGAACTTGTCTGTTGAGTTGGAGTCTTGACTGAACCTGATGACCATCTCTGGCCCTGTCCTGCTCACCTGGCTCAAGTACAACAGCCCCTGGTACAGTGTATTTAAACCCTCCAGCTAAGGCTGGACAAGCAGGGGATGGTGCAGCCAAGGATGGAGCCTTCCAACCAGGAGGAAAACCTCTCATGGCAAGAGGGTTGCAAGGAAAGCATGAAGTTGATGCAGGCACCAACAGATGGGGTCAAGGCTGCCCAGCTGTCCTCTTCCTGCCATATCCCTGTTCCCAGCCAAGCTGCTGGGACCGAATGGTGTGATCTGGATGCTGAGGGCATTAAAGATTCCTCAGGCTGCCCAGAGGAGTGTGCTGAGGGCAGCAAGGGGCCTGGAGGAAGGTCCCTCAGACCTGATAGAGAGCCCTTGTCACCCCTTGGCTATGTCCTTCGCTAGCAGAGACCCTGAGATGGCACCGTCACTTGCATGGACATTCCCATCAGAGCTGTTAATGCTTCCCAGCTCTGTGCACACCTTGTGGTGCTCCAGCAAGTGCCCATAGAGAGGACATGTGTGCAGACACCCCTCATTGTGTCCAAAGTAGACTGCCTACCGTAGACAGTGATGTGAAGGTAGAGCTGGGAATTGGTGGTCTCGATGAAGGTCTGCAGGGATTGGGAGGCGTAGCTGCCCTTGCCAGCCAGGAGGTCCACCACGGTCCTCACCTGCTCGGGCAGGGAACTCGCCTCCTGCGCCCGCTCTGCCTCCTCTGCTGTG
Organism: Ara ararauna; assembly: GCA_028858755.1. Taxonomy (NCBI): domain Eukaryota; kingdom Metazoa; phylum Chordata; class Aves; order Psittaciformes; family Psittacidae; genus Ara; species Ara ararauna. The sequence goes on along the minus strand of CM054380.1, from coordinate 18,478,476 downwards.
AGCAGGTCCAGCCGCCGCAGGTAGCAGATGATCTCCTCCAGAAACTGCGGCGAGATGGACCTCACCAGCTGCTTGCGGTAGCGGTTGATCCAAGCCTCTGTGGGACAGGAGAACAGGAGAGTTGGGCCTTGAACAAGCTCTGGGCATGTTGCTCAGGGGTGATGGGGAGAAGCAGCTGTGGGGCACCTATTCTGACTCTGAAAGTAGTGTGGGGAAACAAGAGACCTCCAGAGCGACCTGCCAAAGCCCTTGAGAGGATGCTACCCCAAAGCTGTGCAGGCTGTTTTGTCAGGAGCTGCTTGGTCAAGGCAGCAGCTATCAAAATTGGTGTCAAAGAAACAGAAGAGCACAATCATGAAATAACATTTCTTCCTGGAAACCAAGCCCATGCAAAGACAAAAGTCTGAGCAAGATAATTGCTCTCTGGGGACAGCCGTTTCCCCTGTGCCAGCAGAGCAGTCCCCAAGCCCTTGGATTAGGAACTGCTGTTGCCCTCAAGCCTTGGTGCCCGCCTTGTCTCAGTTTTTAATATGAAACTCCGCCAAGATGATGGATCTCTGGCTGCCTGCCACTACTCACCGTCCATCAGAGGCCTCCCGTGATGTGGTGATCCCTGGGTAAGGAATGCTGAGTTGGCAGCAGCACGGCCGTCCCATGGACTGCCCCGTGTCCCCCTGCCTGACTCACAGCATCAGTTGAGGCTCCTCAGCCTTTATCCGTGTTCCTGGTGGAAGAAGAGGAAAAGGATCAGGATCAGCATGAGAGGGAGCCCACCCTGAGCTAATGTATCACTGACTGTGCTTGAGCCAAGGGTCCATACCTCAGTTTTTGTCTAAGACCAGACTCTCTGGTGCTGTGGACGTGACAGGGACAGGGCCAGGACTGTCACGCTGCAGCATCTTTGCCTCGTGTGCCATGGTGCCTTCATCACCACCAGTTATGCTGGAGCCGTTCTAGGGCAGAGTGATTGCATTAACTGCCCTGGCGATGTCCCCGTGTCATCTGTGGGTCACCCAGCAAGCACCCGAGTGCCACCAGAGGGACAGCAGGACTGTGAACCACTCATGCATTTCCTTCTCTGTGTTGTGAAGGAAGTTGTGGGGCAGCAGCAGTGATGAAGAGCCTGTTTCGGGTTTGAACAAACCTCACCACCATCCAGAGCCTCTGTCAGGGCTTGCTGAGCGCAGCCAACACCACATCCTGTCATAGAGCTCTGTAGATGCTCCACTTTCAGCAGCAGAGCTGCTGAAAGTGCATGATGGTCTCCAGGCAATGTCTCACACTGGTGAATCATTGCCTCGACAAGGAGCATCTACCTTATCCCTCCCCTCTGGCAGCTGCCAAACCACGCTGAGGGCTTGGTGTTTCAGTTTTGAGAAGTTTGTCCTCTCAGTGGGTCCAACTGTTTTTTGAGCAGAGATGGAGAGGGAAGTGCCTCCGTGCCTGAGGATGCCCAGCTTCACCTATGGCTTCTCTACTGGCCCCAAAGTAATCTCCAGGAGCTGGCCATGTCCAGATGGAAACTTCTCAGGCCCAGGCACTGACTGATCACAGCAGCAATGCAAACGCAGTGTCCTATTGCCCTGTGTCTCCTGGCATGGCACCCTTTCCTCACCTCCTCTTGGCCTACAGGATGCTCTAGATCCAGGCACTCACCCCATGATGGTGGTCATACATAAGGAGTTCCCTGTGCTGCCTTTGCCCAAACCCACTCCTGAGTAGGACATGGGCACTGTGGGGGCTTTTGCACAGCCTCACCCACAGGTACAGGTAGAAAGCAGAAATGTAGCTTTACCAGGGAAACTGGGCAGCATTTCTGGCTCATGGTTAGGTCCATGGTGTCAGGTTAAGGTGCTTGGAACGTCTCCATTGCAGACTGTTCTGTTCATCCTCTTGCCAGGAGGTCCATGCTGGGGTTTATTTCTCCCACAAGAAACACGAGGGTTCAGCCACCAGCAGCAGTGTAGGTGGTGGCCAGGCTGCGGGAGTGAGGACCAGGCACAGTGTCTCCCAGAGCTGAGTCCCACAGACTGCACTGGCTGACCTCCCATTTTGCCCCTTCTGCAGCACCTCCTTTGGAGTGGGTTAAGTGTCCAAGGGGGGACACTGGCCCACCCCAGTGCCCAGGTGGGTTCACACATGACAAGCCCTAATGGAGGTTGGGGGGTGCTGATGTAGCTGGGTCTGCACTCACCACCTTTCCCTCCAAGAGATAAAACCAGGTCCTCCCACTGTTCCTTGACTGCCCAGTTCTGGCCCCTGTTTTCACATGTGATGGAGGTATGTGTTCCCCTGGCAGTGATGGTGGCCCCACAGCAGAGCCTTTTTCGCCACACAGGGGCTGTGCAGGGCCACAGCAGCAGCTCAGCTTGCTCTTTGCCCCCAGACAGTGGCTTCATCAGTTGAGATACCATCAATTAAAGGAGCTTGGTGAGTAATTCACAGGGAAATTTTCATCTTTGATGTCTTCTTGTCTCTAACTGGCCTGGAAAGTCCAATTAAGTCTATGCAGCCCTGGGGTCTCTCACCTTTGCTCTGCAACACCACCAAAATGAAAGGGGGTTTTGCTGCTTGCGGCAATGTTACCGTCAGCCCTTTCTCTGTGAACCAAGGCTGGCAAGAAAAAGCCCTTTGGTTGGGGGAAGCCTGCTCTAAGACCAGAGAGTATTTGATGGTGTCCTCCCATGCCACTTCAAAGTGTGACCCTGCTACTGGAAACCAGCAGCCGTGGGTCACGTCGTACAAAGGCATCTGACTGAGAGAAAAAGTAGCAGAAGACGTAAAGCAGCAAGAGAAAAACTGCAGTGGCTGCAATTTTTTTCCTGCTTCCAGTAGAAGTTTCAGGGGCAGCTCTAGGACCACTCAGTGATGCTGAAGGCTGTATCCTAGGAGAGTGAAGGGCATGATCAATTCTACAAGAGTTGTCTGAAGGGTAGTGCCCAGTCAAATCCAGTCTCTGTAACAGATGTCCAAGGTGTCCCCAGGCTGTGTCCCAGCCCATCCTGAGGCTGCTGGGAGGAGTCGTCTTTGGGAAGTGCCACACTCCCTGTGCCTGAGACTGGAAAGCAGTGTCCATGTCCATCCTACATGTACGGAGCTCAGCCCTGGCTCTGCAGCTAGTGCTTGGCCAGGATCAAGCAAGGGCGAGTGCTCAGCCCTGCCCCACCAGCAGCCAGAGAAGCAGTGATCCAGCGGTGGCTTGTGCTGCCTGTGTCCTCGGGGGCACTCGGGCAGGAAGCTGGAGGGTGGGATGTATGGCATCTGCAAGCCCCAGGTAGAGAGTTTGTTGGCAAGAACTTGGCATTGATGCACTTTTGCCTGGTGTGGTCCAAAAGCCCAGCGCAGGAGAAAGTCCTCCCAACTGAGGATGTCCAGTCAACACGGATGTATTCTTCCAGCAGCTTCTCTCCCATGTCCCACCATTCCCACACCCAACGATGCCTGTGAGCAGAGGCCAAAAATCACACAGTGCCTGGGAGCCAAAGCCACCACGCTGGAAGGCCCCTGACCATGTGCACAGACAACCCTCTGTGTTTTCCACCATATGTGTCCTGTTCCAGGGTTCAAACTGCCTGACATCAACACAGACCTAGATGTTTAGATGAGCTGCTTCTGCTCATCTCTGCCTTTAATTGCATACATGTGCTTTTGCTCCTGGAAGTACATGGACCAAAAGCAGCTTGCCAAGGAATCCAAGACAGAGTCTCAGTCCTGGGATGCCCACAGCATGAAAGTGCCTGGACACAGCAGATACTTACTGCCTCTCTGCTCTACATGACCTCTCAGATCTTCCTCCTGCCAGGAGGTGAGTTTGGTTTTCATATGGCAGCCATTCCCTGCCCAGACAAATCCATCACCCTGCGCCTTGAGACTCTCATGAGAGCTTGGGACCATTCTGTGCTAGAAGCCTTTTATCTGATCTAATAATGGCATCACTAGCCAAGCACCTGAAGGAGCAGAGAAATGCCCGCTCCGGCACAGCTCACAGAAACCCTCAACCCAGCCATTGCCTTCTCCCTGTCCCAAACAGTGGGGTTTGACCATGCAGCTGGTTCATCAAAGGTCCTCAGTCTGGGGTGATGTGTCTGGGTGCAGCTTGAGCGCCAGCAGCACAGCTAGCATCTCACCCTGCTCTCCCTCCCCTAGACATGGGAGCAGAGAGAAACCAGCCCCATGAGACCTTCCCACCACTTCCTGGCACGCCAGGTTTCCTCCGGCGAATCTCGGGCTCATTTGCTAACACACCTGCAGAGCTTTCCCATACTTCTCCTGCCGTACATCCAGCCTGAAGTGACCGCCTTCCAGGGCTGCACGCAGACATTTGCCAAGCCAGCATCTCCAGCCATCCCCCTGAGCTGAGCACATCCCGAAGCCAGGCTGTAGCTGCCACCTTTTGGCAGAACTGAAGAGATTTCACATTATTAATTTCTGTTAATTAAGCAGAGCTTAATGAAGGACCCCCTGACTTGGACATGAGTGGGCAACGTACGCTTGCAGCCGCCCAGAAGACCAACGTGTCTTGGACTGCATCCAAAGGAATGTGGCCAGCAGGTCAAGGGAGGGGATTCTGTCTCTTTGCTCTGGTGAGACCCCACCTGGAGCACTGTGTGCAGTTCTGGTGTCCCCAGTAGAAGAAAGACATGGAGCTGTTGGAGCAAGTCCAGGGAAGGGCTGCAGAAATTATGAGAGGACCACAGCACTTCTAAGTGGAAAGGCTGAGAGAGCTGGGGTTGTTCAGCCTGGAGAGGAGAAGACTTCAGAAGACCTTACTGTGGCCTTTCAGTGCTTAAAAGGGACCACATCTTGCCCATTCCAGGGAGCTCTGCCCAGCAGCTCCTGGCCCTGCCACATTGGCTCAGTGACTCCATTTCACATGGCCATCACAGCAAGAGGTCTACAGCAGCTTGTGCCCACACAGGAGGCCCGAGCGACACCTCCCCTTCTCCTGGTATCCCTCCAAAGCGCCACCACAACCTTACCTCGGCTTTGTGCTGCCTCCCCCAGGTCTGTTTGGGAGCAGGAGAGCAGAGAAGGCATCCTCAGCACGGTGGGAGGATGCAGCCCCTCCTTGCCTCTGCTCAGCCCTTTATCCCCAGAGCTTTGCTTCCTCCTCGCCTGGATGCTCAAGTTCAAGGTAGAAAATGGATCCTTCGAGTGGGTGGCTCCTGCCCCTGTGAGACCTGCGGATGTGATGTGACCTGGTGGCCAGGGTGATGTTCAGGGCAGCACCAGGGGAAGATGGGTCCTGCTTCCCCAGACACGTGCCACCGGCTGCGGTTCAGCCTGATGGCTTTTTCTCTCTTTCAGTTTGCTCCTCGCCCCTTCCTGCACTGTGGGTCTCACCCAACCTTCCTTCCTGTCAGCACAGCGCTGCTGCCTATGCAAATCAATGCAGCTATCTATCTCCTGAAAAGCAGCAGCTTAGGAGCTGCCCGTATCCTGTCTGAGCCCTGGGGTCTGTCCTGCTGGGGTGCCCTGTGCATGGCCACTTCCCAGCCAAGGCTGCTTTCTCCAAAGAGAGCCATGACATCAGGCTCAACAGGATCCAAATTACAACGAATTCCCTTGAATGGAAACCAGGAGCTCTCCCAGCCTGGGAGAGCCAAGGGTTTTGCCACATAACCCCCTCATAGCCAGTGCCATGGAAGGGGCTGGTGTTGTGGCCACTCTGCCTTTACCTGGGCCATGCATGGAAACATTTCCGCAACCAAATCCAAGTTGTACCTTGAAAGAGCAGAATAAAAGGCTGGGAGTAAACTTTCGTTCCTCCAGAGTCATTGTTCTGCCAGTGCTAAATTCCTTCTCGAATTAGGAGTTTATTCTGAGGAGATGGATCACATCACACAAAGGAGCGCTGCATCCCACCTGAGGAGCCAGAGATACCACACCACTTGGACAGGTGGGATCTTCCCTCCCCAGCTCCGTTCAGGCAAGTGGTGTTGACCAGTAGTTTGCACTTTTGTTCTACAAACCCCTCCATCTGTGAATCCTAACCCAGGTCTTGCTGACATTTAGGCAAATCCTAGTGGTTCTGAGATGCTGAGCTGAAGGTGGGTGGGCGGGGTGGCCCAGCAGCACTGCGACCCACAGTGAACAGCTCTGTTTTCCCTGAGTCCTGGGGCAGAGCAGCAGTGCCCAGGGAATGGGGGGGGGGGGGGGGGGGGGGAGGGGGGGCAGGGGGGGGAAGCACATCCCATGGGAATAATGGGATAATCACACACCATGGTGGGGGTTGTTACCTGCTTTATATCCAATGACTTGTTTGTTGGGCCAAAAGTGCCTGCTGCTGGGGTGGTTTGGGAGAGGTCAGAGCGAGCACAAAGTGATGAAAACAGATGAAAATAGCACATCCTGTTGGGAAACCTGCTGTGCTGGGGTCTGGCTATGTCTAGAAGGTAGCCCTAAGGTGCATCGAAATCTGTAATTACGTCTTTCGCTTCATCAGATCTAGCTGAGAGGTGGATGGCTGATGGTGCAGATGCGATAATGGCAGAGGAGATGATGGAGATGGTGGAGATGGGGCAGTGGCAGAGATGATCTAGTGGAAGGTGCCCCTGCCTGTGGCAGGGGTTTGGAACTGGATGAGCTTTAATGTCCCTTCCGACCTAAACCAGTCTGTGATGGCAGAGTTGAGATGGTAGTGTAGGCAATGACAGCTGATGGTGGAGAGCTGGTGGCGGGCAGAGTGGGCAAGCAGGAGTCTTGACTGTAGCCACCACTCTGGGCTGTGCCCAGGGATTGCTCCAGGCATGAGCAGTGCTTCCTGCCAGTCCTAGGGCTGCGCCTGTGCGGGGCTTAAAACCTTTCCTCTCCCAAGCATCCGGTCTGTGGTAGTCCCCTGCCCTGTCAGGAGGTGTGTTTCAGGAGGAGTCATCTGGGATGTCCCATCAGCTCTGCCTTCCTGGTAAGCTGTAGTGCAAGATCTGTCACAGCAGAAATGATAGTGCAGAAGCCCCAGCCGGGGCTGTGCCTGCTGCTTTCACAATTACTCATTTATGTTAATTAAACACATCCCAGTTACTTCTTTGTAGCTGTGTATCACACATTCCTCATGTGTTAGCTGGGCTGCTGATCCAACCCCAGATTTCCCAGGTGGCCAGGGGATGATCTGGGACCAGTCCCCAAGCTCAGCCCCACAAGAAGCCATTTCCTTGGGGATCCACTCCAGAGGGGCAGAGTCACAGCCGGGAAGCCCATTACTGGAGGACCCACAACCCTCCTGCTGCAGCAGTCAGGTCCAGCCAAGCTGATTCAAACCAAGGCAAGTTGACTCACTCCTGTACCACGGCCTCCTGCCCTGCTGCAGTGGGGGACAAGTGCTTTGGCCCCTGCAGCAACAGGCAGAGGCACCAACAGCTTCCAGAATGCCCATGCTCCGGGCTCCTGGAGGGTTCAGGGGGCTGGGAAGCACCTGCCCAGCTGGAGCAGCAGCACAGGGAGCAGGCAGTGGGGCCGGCCTGAGGATGGGTTGGAAGGACTTGGTGCTTGTACCATGGGGAGCGTGGGGGGTCCAGCAGCTCCATCACACAGCCCCAGCTCTCCCCAGTTTCCTTTACCAGGGCCCTGTGGGAAGCCAGGGCTCTAAACAGGTTTGCACCTACAGGGGCTCAGGGTGATGTGTGGCCCGGGCTCTGATGAAAGATGGGACCTTCATGATTTGCATGGTGACATGGAGCACCATGAAGAATGCTGATGAGCTAATGCACAGGGAAGCTGAGGTTGTGAAGGCAGATAAGGATGGGGGCACTGGAGCTGACCTTGGCGGGTGCTTACGGAGCCTTTGTTGCGACCAGCTGCTGGGAGCACTGCAGCAAAGAGAAGGAAATCACACAAGTACCAATGCTTGTTTTAACTGGGACCACATGTGAATGGCCTGGGGGCAAGGAGTCAAGGGACAGCCTCATGGCCTCAGGGTGGGGGTCATGGGACAGCTCTTGGTGCAGCCTTCCCAGCCCTCATGGTTCAAGTGGCCAGTCCAGAGAAGTCTCAATCACAAACAAACTGGGTCCCAGGCCTTGCAAAGCCAGAGTGTGTTCCCTGCTCCTCACAGCCAGAGAGCACTGCCCAGGAGTCAGAGTAGCAGGAAATCTGGCTCCACAGAGCCTTCCTGGGGCTGAGCCCGGCCTGTCACTGCCTGCGCTCATGTAATTCTCACGGGTCCAAGTTATTCTGTGGGCAGTTACCCATGTTCATGAGTAAAAGTTACTTCTGGGAAGGTATTTCTGTCTTTCTTTTCCGTGTTAGATTTGTATCTCTCTCCTTGTATTATGATGTACTTTCATTATTAAAATGTTCTTCCCTCAACCTGCAGGTTTTACATTTTTGATTATCCTCCCCATCTCACCCATGGGTCCTCAAGAAGACATTCCTATGCTCTGGCCATGGCTATCCAGCTGAAAAGGACTGCTATCCCTCCCATGAGCTAAGAAGCTGCTCCTGCAAGGAGCTGGACTTGCAGCCGAGTATCTCCAGCAGACTCCTGCAGCAGCTGCCCTTCCTGCCTGAGCCACCTCTAGCTAGCTCCAGAAGTTCGAGGGCTTCCTCTGGCATGTCTTAAGGCTGCCCCGTGCCACCTCTGCCAGGGGACAGAATGGAATGGAATGGAATGGAATGGAATGGAATGGAATGGCATGGAATGGAATGGCATGGCATGGAATGGCATGGCATGGCATGGTATGGCATGGCATGGCATGGCATGGCATAGCACGGAATGGAATGGAATGGAATGGATGAAATGGAATGGATGAAATGGAATGGAATAGAGCGGAACGGAATAGAGTCGAGTGGAATAGAGTCGAGTGGAATGAAATAGAATCATAATGGAATGGAACAGGACAGAAATGGAATACCCCAATGGATGTTCATAATATGCATTATGGGATTCAGGGAGAAGGGCAGAGCATGGTAAGATCAAAACTCAGACGTCTGGCTATCCGTGATCCGATTGTTCTGAAGAGCTCTCCATCTTTTTACAAGCCTATTTGTGAGAGACAGAACCAAAATCAGGCTCCACTGTTTCAAAGATTGGTATGAGAAGCTGAGATGAAATTCCACCTATCTCTTGTCTCAGAGATGGATGGGAGGAGTTGAGATAATAGTCCAATAGCCATTGCCTGGGAGAAGGCTGTGAGGAGCTGAAATGGGACTCCACCCTCCATTGCCTGAGGGATGAGTGGGATAGAGCTGAGATAAGACTCCTGCATCCTTTATCTGGAGGAATGGTGTGAGGAATCCTGCCCATTATGCCATGAATGGCAGCAGACAGGTGCAGTTGAAGAGCTGGCTGCAAGAGTGGGATAGCTGGTCCACCAGGAACATGGAAGGTATGACATGAAGAACAGAGCTACTCCCCCAACTCATTTTAAAAGGAGGAAAAGGGAATCACAAAAAGGTGAAAGAGTAAAACGAATCTCACCCGGAATCCAAAAATTGGCTCCTGTTGCTGTCCAAACCTGCAAAGGATGGGAGTTTGACCCTGTTTGGCGGGTTCCGGGAGGCCCGTGGCTTAAGCAAATTTCAGTTTGTTTGTTATGTGGCTTTGCTATGTGCTTAGTTTTACCTTGTGTTATTCTTTGTCTCGGTCAATTAATTTGGAGTGTTGCATCAAACATGCATCTTGTAACTACTGCTCCTCCCGAGGGAAGTAAACAAGTCAGATTAACACGTCCACAAAGTACTTGACCTCGCTTGCGTCTTAATCTCACTCTTGGGATCAGCACCGAAAGAGGGTCCAGCACTGGGCTTTTCTCCAACTGGACGCTGACACCTTGAGAGAACCTCTGCTCAGCCTCGTGTGTGGCTCAAGTCCAGAGTCACTCGTTGTGATCTTCGGTGCGGGCTGTGACCCACTTTTCTGAAGGTACTGAGGAGATCGGCAGTATTGAAGAAATGAAGATGGTGGATATTATCCTCTTCCGAGCAGGGGCTGTGGGCAAGAGATGGAAAGAGTTGCAGAGGGAGTACTGTCAGGAGGCTCTGTTTTTCGGTTGAGCCGAACTAGAATAGCTGTTGTAGGTAGGACTGCTTTCCCATGAGCTTAAATGGATTTACAGTCTGCCCTCTTGCGTGCTACAAGGAGCCTATCCGAACCATCTGCAGCGGAGTTTTAAATAAATATCAAGTTTTTCATGGAACTTTCCCACCGATTTCTGCTCTGCTGTATTGACATGCTGACAGCCAATGCATGGGCACACTTGCCTGCAAAAATTGACTGTGTCCCTGCAGCATGCCTCAGGCAGGTTGCAAGTGTCTAAAGGAGGGCCTCTGAGGCGAGCAGGTTTCTTTCTGCCAGGGTTCTGGGGGTGTTGTAAGGCCTCAGTGGCTGGGACCCGTCTCCTCTGGGATCCCCACCTCACCGCCTCCCTCCAAGGGCCTAGGGGACATGTCTCAGCTCAGCCTGTGGCCTTCACCCCCTGCCTGAGCTACGTTGCAGCTGTGCCTTTCCCCGTCTCCTGAATGGCTCTGGCCCCTGCACCGCAGAGAGCTGCTCTGCTGGCTGGATGCCTTAGATCTAGGGCGTCACTTGTCAAGCACGCTTGTAGACATACTGTAGCTTAGCCTATACCAATTCTCTTCTAGTCTTGTCTAGTGAAGTCCCTTCCATTCCATTCCATTCCATTCCATTCCATTCCATTCCATTCCATTCCATTCCATTCCATTCCATTCCCCATGCTCAGCCTGAACTGATTAGCAGGGAGACTGATTTCTCTGCAATGTCAGGGGTTTTCAGCTCCAGAAACACTTTCAAGGACACAAATCACAAAGCTTTCATGTGGAATCAAGATTTTATTTTATTCTTCCATTTGATTTTGGTTTGGTTTCTTCTATTTTATGTTCTTTTAGAATCCTTACATCCTAGACTCCTAGGCTAGTTATGGTTGGAGAGGACCTCAGAGCACGTAGTTCCAACTGGCTTGCCATTCTCTGAGACGCCTCACACGTGAAAGAGATTGCCCTAGGCGCGGGTCAGCCTGGAATTACGTCTCACCAGGCGCTCTCACCCAAGGGTCTGTACAATGTGGTGGTGTACGTCGCCATAGGGTGACACCCCAGGGGGGCTGTACAGCGTGTTGGTGCTGTACATGGCCATGGGATGGAGCACACCCAGCCTCTTTAGGCAACCCGTTCCAGTGCCTCAGCACCCTGAGAGCAGCCAGACCCTTCTGCCTTATATCCAACCGGAAAGCTTTAGGGTGTTAGTCATGAGCATCGTCAGCGCCCACACAAAAATGTGCAAGCAGAAGTAGTAGAAGGAGAAGGGGTGTGGTAGCATGGGGTATTTCCCAAAGCAGGACACCTATCAATGATAAGCACACAAGACTTGCAACAGTCGTTCATTTGCTGCGCTTCCTGGCCAGGGATGCATGACAAGTGCTCTTGTGCCTGCCCGGCGCTGGTGTTGCACGCCGGGAGAGCTGGAGAGTGGCAGCTGCGGATGGGGCAGCAAGGCTGGAGGCCTTCCAAGCACAGGCTGCTGTGCAGAAGCAAGGACCCGCGGGGAGATGGAGCTAAGGGAAGAGCAGGGCTCGCTGTCACTGCGAGTTTGCTCTGGGCAATGGAGCCAAAGAGAGCCAGGAGACGAGAGTGGCTTGGAGGTGCGAGAGCAGCGGGCAAGAAGCGAGGCCAAAAGGGAAGCCCGACAAGGGGATGTGCTCAATGCTCCAGAGGACAAAGAGCAACTCCCGGGGAATACCGCGGGAGGCCAGAAAGCTTCCTCCCCCCGCATGCGGGGCACGAGGGCCACCTGCGTGGAGCATGAGCAGCATCCTTTGGGCCACAAGAGCTCAAAGGAGCCCCATGAAGGGGCTGTGCTCGGCTGCGGAGGAAGGCAAAAAACCCCCGGGGACACTCGCAGGTCCTCCGTGGGGAAAAAAAGCCTTCCCCCCCCCAGCTGCAGGACAAGAGGGGCCACCTTCGTGGGGCATGAGCAGCAGGCAGTGAGCCAGCAGTATGGACCAGAGGAGCCCTAACAAGTGGTCTTGCTAAATGCTCAGAGGAAGGCAAAAAACCCCCGGGGACCAGTGCCAATGTGCCCCGGGGGAAAATTCCTTCCTGACCCCAGCGCTGGCGATCGGCTATCCCTGAGCATGTGAGCAAGACCTGCTCCCGGTCCACAGGCTGCTCACGCCTCCCAGAACGTACCCAAACCCGATTCTCCCTCAACCTGGAGCCATTTCACGGCCTTCTGAGAGAAGCACTGTGATCCCTGGAAACACCTCTGCATCCTATTGCTTAGGGCTGCTGCCAGCCTGGCTCTCTGTGGGATGAGGATGGTGAGCTCTACAGTGCTCCTCAAGAAGACATTCCTATGCTCTGGCCATGGCTCTCCAGCCAAAAAGGACTGCTATCCCTCCCATGAGCTAAGAAGCTGCTCCTGCCAGGAGCTGGCCTTGCAGCCGAGAATCTCCAGCAGACTCCTGCAGCAGCTGCCCTTCCTGCCTGAGCCCCCTCTAGCTAGCTCCAGAAGCTCAAGGGCTTCCTCTGGCATGTCTTAAGGCTGCCCCGTGCCACCTCTGCCAGGGGACACAGGAGGCTGCCCCCTTTTATCCTCTCCTGGGGTATTGTGACTGCTGCATTGCCAGGTGCAGGCACGGAATGGCATGGAACGGCATGGAATGGAACGGAATGGAATGGAATGGAATGGAGTGGAATGGATGAAATGGAATGGAATAGAGCGGAACGGAATAGAGTCGAGTGGAATAGAGTCGAGTGGAATGAAATAGAATCATAATGGAATGGAACAGGACAGAAATGGAATACCCCAATGGATGTTCATAATATGCATTATGGGATTCAGGGAGAAGGGCAGAGCACGGTAAGATCAAAACTCAGACGTCTGGCTATCCGTGATCCGATTGTTCTGAAGAGCTCTCCATCTTTTTACAAGCCTATTTGTGAGAGACAGAACCAAAATCAGGCTCCACTGTTTCAAAGATTGGTATGAGAAGCTGAGATGAAATTCCACCTATCTCTTGTCTCAGAGATGGATGGGAGGAGTTGAGATAATAGTCCAATAGCCATTGCCTGGGAGAAGGCTGTGAGGAGCTGAAATGGGACTCCACCCTCCATTGCCTGAGGGATGAGTGGGATAGAGCTGAGATAAGACTCCTGCATCCTTTATCTGGAGGAATGGTGTGAGGAATCCTGCCCATTATGCCATGAATGGCAGCAGACAGGTGCAGTTGAAGAGCTGGCTGCAAGAGTGGGATAGCTGGTCCACCAGGAACATGGAAGGTATGACATGAAGAACAGAGCTACTCCCCCAACTCATTTTAAAAGGAGGAAAAGGGAATCACAAAAAGGTGAAAGAGTAAAACGAATCTCACCCGGAATCCAAAAATTGGCTCCTGTTGCTGTCCAAACCTGCAAAGGATGGGAGTTTGACCCTGTTTGGCGGTTTCCGGGAGGCCCGTGGCTTAAGCAAATTTCAGTTTGTTTGTTATGTGGCTTTGCTATGTGCTTAGTTTTACCTTGTGTTATTCTTTGTCTCGGTCAATTAATTTGGAGTGTTGCATCAAACATGCATCTTGTAACTTCTGCTCCTCCCGAGGGAAGTAAACAAGTCAGATTAACACGTCCACAAAGTACTTGACCTCGCTTGCGTCTTAATCTCACTCTTGGGATCAGCACCGAAAGAGGGTCCAGCACTGGGCTTTTCTCCAACTGGACGCTGACACCTTGAGAGAACCTCTGCTCAGCCACGTGTGTGGCTCAAGTCCAGAGTCACTCGTTGTGATCTTCGATGCGGGCTGTGACCCACTTTTCTGAAGGTACTGAGGAGATCGGCAGTATTGAAGAAATGAAGATGGTGGATATTATCCTCTTCCGAGCAGGGGCTGTGGGCAAGAGATGGAAAGAGTTGCAGAGGGAGTACTGTCAGGAGGCTCTGTTTTTCGGTTGAGTCGAACTAGAATAGCTGTTGTAGGTAGGACTGCTTTCCCATGAGCTTAAATGGATTTACAGTCTGCCCTCTTGCGTGCTACAAGGAGCCTATCCGAACCATCTGCAGCGGAGTTTTAAATAAATATCAAGTTTTTCATGGAACTTTCCCACCGATTTCTGCTCTGCTGTATTGACATGCTGACAGCCAATGCATGGGCACACTTGCCTGCAAAAATTGACTGTGTCCCTGCAGCATGCCTCAGGCAGGTTGCAAGTGTCTAAAGGAGGGCCTCTGAGGCGAGCAGGTTTCCTTCTGCCAGGGTTCTGGGGGTGTTGTAAGGCCTCAGTGGCTGGGACCCGTCTCCTCTGGGACCCCCACCTCACCGCCTCCCTCCAAGGGCCCAGGGGACATGTCTCAGCTCAGCCTGTGGCCTTCACCCCCTGCCTGAGCTACGTTGCAGCTGTGCCTTTCCCCGTCTCCTGAATGGCTCTGGCCCCTGCACCGCAGAGAGCTGCTCTGCTGGCTGGATGCCTTAGATCTAGGGCGTCACTTGTCAAGCACGCTTGTAGACATACTGTAGCTTAGCCTATACCAATTCTCTTCTAGTCTTGTCTAGTGAAGTCCCTTCCATTCCATTCCATTCCATTCCATTCCATTCCATTCCATTCCATTCCATTCCATTCCATTCCCCATGCTCAGCCTGAACTGATTAGCAGGGAGACTGATTTCTCTGCAATGTCAGGGGTTTTCAGCTCCAGAAACACTTTCAAGGACACAAATCACAAAGCTTGCATGTGGAATCAAGATTTTATTTTATTCTTCCATTTGATTTTGGTTTGGTTTCTTCTATTTTATGTTCTTTTAGAATCCTTACATCCTAGACTCCTAAGCTAGTTATGGTTGGAGAGAACCTCAGAGCACGTAGTTCCAACTGGCCTGCCATTCTCAGAGACGCCTCAGACGTGAAACAGATTGCCCAAGGCGCGGGTCAGCCTGGAATTACGTCTCACCAGGCGCTCTCACCCAAGGGTCTGTACAATGTGGTGGTGTACGTCGCCATAGGGTGACACCCCAGGGGGGCTGTACAGCGTGTTGGTGCTGTACATGGCCATGGGATGGAGCACACCCAGCCTCTTTAGGCAACCCGTTCCAGTGCCTCAGCACCCTGAGAGCAGCCAGACCCTTCTGCCTTATATCCAACCGGAAAGCTTTAGGGTGTTAGTCATGAGCATCGTCAGCGCCCACACACAAATGTGCAAGCAGAAGTAGTAGAAGGAGAAGGTGTGTGGTAGCATGGGGTATTTCCCAAAGCAGGACACCTATCAATGATAAGCACACAAGACTTGCAACAGTCGTTCATTTGCTGCGCTTCCTGGCCAGGGATGCATGACAAGTGCTCTTGTGCCTGCCCGGCGCTGGTGTTGCACGCCGGGAGAGCTGGAGAGTGGCAGGTGCTGATGGGGCAGCAAGGCTGGAGGCCTTCCAAGCACAGGCTGCTGTGCAGAAGCGAGGACCCGCGGGGAGATGGAGCTAAGGGAAGAGCAGAGCTGGCTGTCACTGCGAGTTTGCTCTGGGCAATGGAGCCAAAGAGAGCCAGGAGACGAGAGTGGCTTGGAGGTGCGAGAGCAGCGGGCAAGAAGCGAGGCCAAAAGGGAAGCCCGACAAGGGGATGTGCTCAATGCTCCAGAGGACAAAGAGCAACTCCCGGGGAATACCGCGGGAGGCCAGAAAGCTTCCTCCCCCCGCATGCGGGGCACGAGGGCCACCTGCGTGGAGCATGAGCAGCATCCTTTGGGCCACAAGAGCTCAAAGGAGCCCCATGAAGGGGCTGTGCTCGGCTGCGGAGGAAGGCAAAAAACCCCCGGGGACACTCGCAGGTCCTCCGCGGGGAAAAAAAGCCTTCCCCCCCCAGCTGCAGGACACGAGGGGCCACCTTCGTGGGGCATGAGCAGCAGGCAGTGAGCCAGCAGTATGGACCAGAGGAGCCCTAACAAGTGGTCTTGCTAAATGCTCAGAGGAAGGCAAAAAACCCCCGGGGACCAGTGCCAATGTGCCCCGGGGGAAAATTCCTTCCTGACCCCAGCGCTGGCGATCGGCTATCCCTGAGCATGTGAGCAAGACCTGCTCCCGGTCCACAGGCTGCTCACGCCTCCCAGAACGTACCCAAACCCGATTCTCCCTCAACCTGGAGCCATTTCACGGCCTTCTGAGAGAAGCACTGTGATCCCTGGAAACACCTCTGCATCCTATTGCTTAGGGCTGCTGCCAGCCTGGCTCTCTGTGGGATGAGGATGGTGAGCTCTACAGTGCTCCTCAAGAAGACATTCCTATGCTCTGGCCATGGCTCTCCAGCCAAAAAGGACTGCTATCCCTCCCATGAGCTAAGAAGCTGCTCCTGCCAGGAGCTGGCCTTGCAGCCGAGAATCTCCAGCAGACTCCTGCAGCAGCTGCCCTTCCTGCCTGAGCCCCCTCTAGCTAGCTCCAGAAGCTCAAGGGCTTCCTCTGGCATGGCTTAAGGCTGCCCCGTGCCACCTCTGCCAGGGGACACAGGAGGCTGCCCCCTTTTATCCTCTCCTGGGGCATTGTGACTGCTGCATTGCCAGGTGCAGGCACGGAATGGCATGGAACGGCATGGAATGGAACGGAATGGAATGGAATGGAATGGAATGGAGTGGAATGGATGAAATGGAATGGAATAGAGCGGAACGGAATAGAGTCGAGTGGAATAGAGTCGAGTGGAATGAAATAGAATCATAATGGAATGGAACAGGACAGAAATGGAATACCCCAATGGATGTTCATAATATGCATGATGGGATTCAGGGAGAAGGGCAGAGCATGGTAAGATCAAAACTCAGACGTCTGGCTATCCGTGATCCGATTGTTCTGAAGAGCTCTCCATCTTTTTACAAGCCTATTTGTGAGAGACAGAACCAAAATCAGGCTCCACTGTTTCAAAGATTGGTATGAGAAGCTGAGATGAAATTCCACCTATCTCTTGTCTCAGAGATGGATGGGAGGAGTTGAGATAATAGTCCAATAGCCATTGCCTGGGAGAAGGCTGTGAGGAGCTGAAATGGGACTCCACCCTCCATTGCCTGAGGGATGAGTGGGATAGAGCTGAGATAAGACTCCTGCATCCTTTATCTGGAGGAATGGTGTGAGGAATCCTGCCCATTATGCCATGAATGGCAGCAGACAGGTGCAGTTGAAGAGCTGGCTGCAAAAGTGGGATAGCTGGTCCACCAGGAACATGGAAGGTATGACATGAAGAACAGAGCTACTCCCCCAACTCATTTTAAAAGGAGGAAAAGGGAATCACAAAAAGGTGAAAGAGTAAAACGAATCTCACCCGGAATCCAAAAATTGGCTCCTGTTGCTGTCCAAACCTGCAAAGGATGGGAGTTTGACCCTGTTTGGCGGGTTCCGGGAGGCCCGTGGCTTAAGCAAATTTCAGTTTGTTTGTTATGTGGCTTTGCTATGTGCTTAGTTTTACCTTGTGTTATTCTTTGTCTTGGTCAATTAATTTGGAGTGTTGCATCAAACATGCATCTTGTAACTACTGCTCCTCCCGAGGGAACTAAACAAGTCAGATTAACACGTCCACAAAGTACTTGACCTCGCTTGCGTCTTAATCTCACTCTTGGGATCAGCACCGAAAGAGGGTCCAGCACTGGGCTTTTCTCCAACTGGACGCTGACACCTTGAGAGAACCTCTGCTCAGCCACGTGTGTGGCTCAAGTCCAGAGTCACTCGTTGTGATCTTCGATGCGGGCTGTGACCCACTTTTCTGAAGGTACTGAGGAGATCGGCAGTATTGAAGAAATGAAGATGGTGGATATTATCCTCTTCCGAGCAGGGGCTGTGGGCAAGAGATGGAAAGAGTTGCAGAGGGAGTACTGTCAGGAGGCTCTGTTTTTCGGTTGAGTCGAACTAGAATAGCTGTTGTAGGTAGGACTGCTTTCCCATGAGCTTAAATGGATTTACAGTCTGCCCTCTTGCGTGCTACAAGGAGCCTATCCGAACCATCTGCAGCGGAGTTTTAAATAAATATCAAGTTTTTCATGGAACTTTCCCACCGATTTCTGCTCTGCTGTATTGACATGCTGACAGCCAATGCATGGGCACACTTGCCTGCAAAAATTGACTGTGTCCCTGCAGCATGCCTCAGGCAGGTTGCAAGTGTCTAAAGGAGGGCCTCTGAGGCGAGCAGGTTTCTTTCTGCCAGGGTTCTGGGGGTGTTGTAAGGCCTCAGTGGCTGGGACCCGTCTCCTCTGGGATCCCCACCTCACCGCCTCCCTCCAAGGGCCCAGGGGACATGTCTCAGCTCAGCCTGTGGCCTTCACCCCCTGCCTGAGCTACGTTGCAGCTGTGCCTTTCCCCGTCTCCTGAATGGCTCTGGCCCCTGCACCGCAGAGAGCTGCTCTGCTGGCTGGATGCCTTAGATCTAGGGCGTCACTTGTCAAGCACGCTTGTAGACATACTGTAGCTTAGCCTATACCAATTCTCTTCTAGTCTTGTCTAGTGAAGTCCCTTCCATTCCATTCCATTCCATTCCATTCCATTCCATTCCATTCCATTCCATTCCATTCCATTCCATTCCATTCCATTCCATTCCCCATGCTCAGCCTGAACTGATTAGCAGGGAGACTGATTTCTCTGCAGTGTCAGGGGTTTTCAGCTCCAGAAACACTTTCAAGGACACAAATCACAAAGCTTTCATGTGGAATCAAGATTTTATTTTATTCTTCCATTTGATTTTGGTTTGGTTTCTTCTATTTTATGTTCTTTTAGAATCCTTACATCCTAGACTCCTAGGCTAGTTATGGTTGGAGAGGACCTCAGAGCACGTAGCTCCAACTGGCTTGCCATTCTCAGAGACGCCTCACACGTGAAACAGATTGCCCAAGGTGCGGGTCAGCCTGGAATTACGTCTCACCAGGCGCTCTCACCCAAGGGTCTGTACAATGTGGTGGTGTACGTCGCCATAGGGTGACACCCCAGGGGGGCTGTACAGCGTGTTGGTGCTGTACATGGCCATGGGATGGAGCACACCCAGCCTCTTTAGGCAACCCGTTCCAGTGCCTCAGCACCCTGAGAGCAGCCAGACCCTTCTGCCTTATATCCAACCGGAAAGCTTTAGGGTGTTAGTCATGAGCATCGTCAGCGCCCACACACAAATGTGCAAGCAGAAGTAGTAGAAGGAGAAGGGGTGTGGTAGCATGGGGTATTTCCCAAAGCAGGACACCTATCAATGATAAGCACACAAGACTTGCAACAGTCGTTCATTTGCTGCGCTTCCTGGCCAGGGATGCATGACAAGTGCTCTTGTGCCTGCCCGGCGCCGGTGTTGCACGCCGGGAGAGCTGGAGAGTGGCAGCTGCGGATGGGGCAGCAAGGCTGGAGGCCTTCCAAGCACAGGCTGCTGTGCAGAAGCGAGGACCCCCGGGGAGATGGAGCTAAGGGAAGAGCAGAGCTGGCTGTCACTGCGAGTTTGCTCTGGGCAATGGAGCCAAAGAGAGCCAGGAGACGAGAGTGGCTTGGAGGTGCGAGAGCAGCGGGCAAGAAGCGAGGCCAAAAGGGAAGCCCGACAAGGGGATGTGCTCAATGCTCCAGAGGACAAAGAGCAACTCCCGGGGAATACCGCGGGAGGCCAGAAAGCTTCCTCCCCCCGCATGCGGGGCACGAGGGCCACCTGCGTGGAGCATGAGCAGCATCCTTTGGGCCACAAGAGCTCAAAGGAGCCCCATGAAGGGGCTGTGCTCGGCTGCGGAGGAAGGCAAAAAACCCCCGGGGACACTCGCAGGTCCTCCGTGGGGAAAAAAAGCCTTCCCCCCCCCAGCTGCAGGACAAGAGGGGCCACCTTCGTGGGGCATGAGCAGCAGGCAGTGAGCCAGCAGTATGGACCAGAGAAGCCCTAACAAGTGGTCTTGCTAAATGCTCAGAGGAAGGCAAAAAACCCCCGGGGACCAGTGCCAATGTGCCCCGGGGGAAAATTCCTTCCTGACCCCAGCGCTGGCGATCGGCTATCCCTGAGCATGTGAGCAAGACCTGCTCCCGGTCCACAGGCTGCTCACGCCTCCCAGAACGTACCCAAACCCGATTCTCCCTCAACCTGGAGCCATTTCACGGCCTTCTGAGAGAAGCACTGTGATCCCTGGAAACACCTCTGCATCCTATTGCTTAGGGCTGCTGCCAGCCTGGCTCTCTGTGGGATGAGGATGGTGAGCTCTACAGTGCTCCTCAAGAAGACATTCCTATGCTCTGGCTATGGCTCTCCAGCCAAAAAGGACTGCTATCCCTCCCATGAGCTAAGAAGCTGCTCCTGCCAGGAGCTGGCCTTGCAGCCGAGAATCTCCAGCAGACTCCTGCAGCAGCTGCCCTTCCTGCCTGAGCCCCCTCTAGCTAGCTCCAGAAGCTCAAGGGCTTCCTCTGGCATGTCTTAAGGCTGCCCCGTGCCACCTCTGCCAGGGGACACAGGAGG
This sequence comes from Ara ararauna, assembly GCA_028858755.1. Taxonomy (NCBI): domain Eukaryota; kingdom Metazoa; phylum Chordata; class Aves; order Psittaciformes; family Psittacidae; genus Ara; species Ara ararauna. The sequence continues at coordinate 18,458,110 of CM054380.1, read as the reverse complement.
CTGCCCCCTTTTATCCTCTCCTGGGGCATTGTGACTGCTGCATTGCCAGGTGCAGGCACGGAATGGCATGGAACGGCATGGAATGGAACGGAATGGAATGGAATGGAATGGAGTGGAGTGGAATGGATGAAATGGAATGGAATGGAATAGAGCGGAACGGAATAGAGTCGAGTGGAATAGAGTCGAGTGGAATGAAATAGAATCATAATGGAATGGAACAGGACAGAAATGGAATACCCCAATGGATGTTCATAATATGCATTATGGGATTCAGGGAGAAGGGCAGAGCACGGTAAGATCAAAACTCAGACGTCTGGCTATCCGTGATCCGATTGTTCTGAAGAGCTCTCCATCTTTTTACAAGCCTATTTGTGAGAGACAGAACCAAAATCAGGCTCCACTGTTTCAAAGATTGGTATGAGAAGCTGAGATGAAATTCCACCTATCTCTTGTCTCAGAGATGGATGGGAGGAGTTGAGATAATAGTCCAATAGCCATTGCCTGGGAGAAGGCTGTGAGGAGCTGAAATGGGACTCCACCCTCCATTGCCTGAGGGATGAGTGGGATAGAGCTGAGATAAGACTCCTGCATCCTTTATCTGGAGGAATGGTGTGAGGAATCCTGCCCATTATGCCATGAATGGCAGCAGACAGGTGCAGTTGAAGAGCTGGCTGCAAGAGTGGGATAGCTGGTCCACCAGGAACATGGAAGGTATGACATGAAGAACAGAGCTACTCCCCCAACTCATTTTAAAAGGAGGAAAAGGGAATCACAAAAAGGTGAAAGAGTAAAACGAATCTCACCCGGAATCCAAAAATTGGCTCCTGTTGCTGTCCAAACCTGCAAAGGATGGGAGTTTGACCCTGTTTGGCGGGTTCCGGGAGGCCCGTGGCTTAAGCAAATTTCAGTTTGTTTGTTATGTGGCTTTGCTATGTGCTTAGTTTTACCTTGTGTTATTCTTTGTCTTGGTCAATTAATTTGGAGTGTTGCATCAAACATGCATCTTGTAACTACTGCTCCTCCCGAGGGAACTAAACAAGTCAGATTAACACGTCCACAAAGTACTTGACCTCGCTTGCGTCTTAATCTCACTCTTGGGATCAGCACCGAAAGAGGGTCCAGCACTGGGCTTTTCTCCAACTGGACGCTGACACCTTGAGAGAACCTCTGCTCAGCCACGTGTGTGGCTCAAGTCCAGAGTCACTCGTTGTGATCTTCGATGCGGGCTGTGACCCACTTTTCTGAAGGTACTGAGGAGATCGGCAGTATTGAAGAAATGAAGATGGTGGATATTATCCTCTTCCGAGCAGGGGCTGTGGGCAAGAGATGGAAAGAGTTGCAGAGGGAGTACTGTCAGGAGGCTCTGTTTTTCGGTTGAGCCGAACTAGAATAGCTGTTGTAGGTAGGACTGCTTTCCCATGAGCTTAAATGGATTTACAGTCTGCCCTCTTGCGTGCTACAAGGAGCCTATCCGAACCATCTGCAGCGGAGTTTTAAATAAATATCAAGTTTTTCATGGAACTTTCCCACCGATTTCTGCTCTGCTGTATTGACATGCTGACAGCCAATGCATGGGCACACTTGCCTGCAAAAATTGACTGTGTCCCTGCAGCATGCCTCAGGCAGGTTGCAAGTGTCTAAAGGAGGGCCTCTGAGGCGAGCAGGTTTCTTTCTGCCAGGGTTCTGGGGGTGTTGTAAGGCCTCAGTGGCTGGGACCCGTCTCCTCTGGGACCCCCACCTCACCGCCTCCCTCCAAGGGCCCAGGGGACATGTCTCAGCTCAGCCTGTGGCCTTCACCCCCTGCCTGAGCTACGTTGCAGCTGTGCCTTTCCCCGTCTCCTGAATGGCTCTGGCCCCTGCACCGCAGAGAGCTGCTCTGCTGGCTGGATGCCTTAGATCTAGGGCGTCACTTGTCAAGCACGCTTGTAGACATACTGTAGCTTAGCCTATACCAATTCTCTTCTAGTCTTGTCTAGTGAAGTCCCTTCCATTCCATTCCATTCCATTCCATTCCATTCCATTCCATTCCATTCCATTCCATTCCCCATGCTCAGCCTGAACTGATTAGCAGGGAGACTGATTTCTCTGCAATGTCAGGGGTTTTCAGCTCCAGAAACACTTTCAAGGACACAAATCACAAAGCTTGCATGTGGAATCAAGATTTTATTTTATTCTTCCATTTGATTTTGGTTTGGTTTCTTCTATTTTATGTTCTTTTAGAATCCTTACATCCTAGACTCCTAGGCTAGTTATGGTTGGAGAGGACCTCAGAGCACGTAGTTCCAACTGGCCTGCCATTCTCAGAGACGCCTCAGACGTGAAACAGATTGCCCAAGGCGCGGGTCAGCCTGGAATTACGTCTCACCAGGCGCTCTCACCCAAGGGTCTGTACAATGTGGTGGTGTACGTCGCCATAGGGTGACACCCCAGGGGGGCTGTACAGCGTGTTGGTGCTGTACATGGCCATGGGATGGAGCACACCCAGCCTCTTTAGGCAACCCGTTCCAGTGCCTCAGCACCCTGAGAGCAGCCAGACCCTTCTGCCTTATATCCAACCGGAAAGCTTTAGGGTGTTAGTCATGAGCATCGTCAGCGCCCACACACAAATGTGCAAGCAGAAGTAGTAGAAGGAGAAGGGGTGTGGTAGCATGGGGTATTTCCCAAAGCAGGACACCTATCAATGATAAGCACACAAGACTTGCAACAGTCGTTCATTTGCTGCGCTTCCTGGCCAGGGAGGCATGACAAGTGCTCTTGTGCCTGCCCGGCGCTGGTGTTGCACGCCGGGAGAGCTGGAGAGTGGCAGCTGCTGATGGGGCAGCAAGGCTGGAGGCCTTCCAAGCACAGGCTGCTGTGCAGAAGCGAGGACCCCCGGGGAGATGGAGCAAAGGGAAGAGCAGAGCTGGCTGTCACTGCGAGTTTGCTCTGGGCAATGGAGCCAAAGAGAGCCAGGAGACGAGAGTGGCTTGGAGGTGCGAGAGCAGCGGGCAAGAAGCGAGGCCAAAAGGGAAGCCCGACAAGGGGATGTGCTCAATGCTCCAGAGGACAAAGAGCAACTCCCGGGGAATACCGCGGGAGGCCAGAAAGCTTCCTCCCCCCGCATGCGGGGCACGAGGGCCACCTGCGTGGAGCATGAGCAGCATCCTTTGGGCCACAAGAGCTCAAAGGAGCCCCATGAAGGGGCTGTGCTCGGCTGCGGAGGAAGGCAAAATACCCCCGGGGACACTCGCAGGTCCACCGCGGGGAAAAAAAGCCTTCCCCCCCCAGCTGCAGGACACGAGGGGCCACCTTCGTGGGGCATGAGCAGCAGGCAGTGAGCCAGCAGTATGGACCAGAGGAGCCCTAACAAGTGGTCTTGCTAAATGCTCAGAGGAAGGCAAAAAACCCCCGGGGACCAGTGCCAATGTGCCCCGGGGGAAAATTCCTTCCTGACCCCAGCGCTGGCGATCGGCTATCCCTGAGCATGTGAGCAAGACCTGCTCCCGGTCCACAGGCTGCTCACGCCTCCCAGAACGTACCCAAACCCGATTCTCCCTCAACCTGGAGCCATTTCACGGCCTTCTGAGAGAAGCACTGTGATCCCTGGAAACACCTCTGCATCCTATTGCTTAGGGCTGCTGCCAGCCTGGCTCTCTGTGGGATGAGGATGGTGAGCTCTACAGTGCTCCTCAAGAAGACATTCCTATGCTCTGGCCATGGCTCTCCAGCCAAAAAGGACTGCTATCCCTCCCATGAGCTAAGAAGCTGCTCCTGCCAGGAGCTGGCCTTGCAGCCGAGAATCTCCAGCAGACTCCTGCAGCAGCTGCCCTTCCTGCCTGAGCCCCCTCTAGCTAGCTCCAGAAGCTCAAGGGCTTCCTCTGGCATGTCTTAAGGCTGCCCCGTGCCACCTCTGCCAGGGGACACAGGAGGCTGCCCCCTTTTATCCTCTCCTGGGGCATTGTGACTGCTGCATTGCCAGGTGCTGGCACGGAATGGCATGGAAAGGCACGGAATGGCATGGAACGGCACGGAATGGAACGGAATGGAATGGAATGGAATGGAGTGGAGTGGAATGGATGAAATGGAAGAAATGGAATGGAATAGAGCGGAACGGAATAGAGTCGAGTGGAATAGAGTCGAGTGGAATGAAATAGAATCATAATGGAATGGAACAGGACAGAAATGGAATACCCCAATGGATGTTCATAATATGCATGATGGGATTCAGGGAGAAGGGCAGAGCATGGTAAGATCAAAACTCAGACGTCTGGCTATCCGTGATCCGATTGTTCTGAAGAGCTCTCCATCTTTTTACAAGCCTATTTGTGAGAGACAGAACCAAAATCAGGCTCCACTGTTTCAAAGATTGGTATGAGAAGCTGAGATGAAATTCCACCTATCTCTTGTCTCAGAGATGGATGGGAGGAGTTGAGATAATAGTCCAATAGCCATTGCCTGGGAGAAGGCTGTGAGGAGCTGAAATGGGACTCCACCCTCCATTGCCTGAGGGATGAGTGGGATAGAGCTGAGATAAGACTCCTGCATCCTTTATCTGGAGGAATGGTGTGAGGAATCCTGCCCATTATGCCATGAATGGCAGCAGACAGGTGCAGTTGAAGAGCTGGCTGCAAGAGTGGGATAGCTGGTCCACCAGGAACATGGAAGGTATGACATGAAGAACAGAGCTACTCCCCCAACTCATTTTAAAAGGAGGAAAAGGGAATCACAAAAAGGTGAAAGAGTAAAACAAATCTCACCCGGAATCCAAAAATTGGCTCCTGTTGCTGTCCAAACCTGGAAAGGATGGGAGTTTGACCCTGTTTGGCGGGTTCCGGGAGGCCCGTGGCTTAAGCAAATTTCGGTTTGTTTGTTATGTGGCTTTGCTATGTGCTTAGTTTTACCTTGTGTTATTCTTTGTCTTGGTCAATTAATTTGGAGTGTTGCATCAAACATGCATCTTGTAACTACTGCTCCTCCCGAGGGAACTAAACAAGTCAGATTAACACGGCCACAAAGTACTTGACCTCGCTTGCGTCTTAATCTCACTCTTGGGATCAGCACCGAAAGAGGGTCCAGCACTGGGCTTTTCTCCAACTGGACGCTGACACCTTGAGAGAACCTCTGCTCAGCCACGTGTGTGGCTCAAGTCCAGAGTCACTCGTTGTGATCTTCGATGCGGGCTGTGACCCACTTTTCTGAAGGTACTGAGGAGATCGGCAGTATTGAAGAAATGAAGATGGTGGATATTATCCTCTTCCGAGCAGGGGCTGTGGGCAAGAGATGGAAAGAGTTGCAGAGGGAGTACTGTCAGGAGGCTCTGTTTTTCGGTTGAGTCGAACTAGAATAGCTGTTGTAGGTAGGACTGCTTTCGCATGAGCTTAAATGGATTTACAGTCTGCCCTCTTGCGTGCTACAAGGAGCCTATCCGAACCATCTGCAGCGGAGTTTTAAATAAATATCAAGTTTTTCATGGAACTTTCCCACCGATTTCTGCTCTGCTGTATTGACATGCTGACAGCCAATGCATGGGCACACTTGCCTGCAAAAATTGACTGTGTCCCTGCAGCATGCCTCAGGCAGGTTGCAAGTGTCTAAAGGAGGGCCTCTGAGGCGAGCAGGTTTCCTTCTGCCAGGGTTCTGGGGGTGTTGTAAGGCCTCAGTGGCTGGGACCCGTCTCCTCTGGGACCCCCACCTCACCGCCTCCCTCCAAGGGCCCAGGGGACATGTCTCAGCTCAGCCTGTGGCCTTCACCCCCTGCCTGAGCTACGTTGCAGCTGTGCCTTTCCCCGTCTCCTGAATGGCTCTGGCCCCTGCACCGCAGAGAGCTGCTCTGCTGGCTGGATGCCTTAGATCTAGGGCGTCACTTGTCAAGCACGCTTGTAGACATACTGTAGCTTAGCCTATACCAATTCTCTTCTAGTCTTGTCTAGTGAAGTCCCTTCCATTCCATTCCATTCCATTCCATTCCATTCCATTCCATTCCATTCCATTCCCCATGCTCAGCCTGAACTGATTAGCAGGGAGACTGATTTCTCTGCAATGTCAGGGGTTTTCAGCTCCAGAAACACTTTCAAGGACACAAATCACAAAGCTTGCATGTGGAATCAAGATTTTATTTTATTCTTCCATTTGATTTTGGTTTGGTTTCTTCTATTTTATGTTCTTTTAGAATCCTTACATCCTAGACTCCTAGGCTAGTTATGGTTGGAGAGGACCTCAGAGCACGTAGTTCCAACTGGCCTGCCATTCTCAGAGACGCCTCAGACGTGAAACAGATTGCCCAAGGCGCGGGTCAGCCTGGAATTACGTCTCACCAGGCGCTCTCACCCAAGGGTCTGTACAATGTGGTGGTGTACGTCGCCATAGGGTGACACCCCAGGGGGGCTGTACAGCGTGTTGGTGCTGTACATGGCCATGGGATGGAGCACACCCAGCCTCTTTAGGCAACCCGTTCCAGTGCCTCAGCACCCTGAGAGCAGCCAGACCCTTCTGCCTTATATCCAACCGGAAAGCTTTAGGGTGTTAGTCATGAGCATCGTCAGCGCCCACACACAAATGTGCAAGCAGAAGTAGTAGAAGGAGAAGGTGTGTGGTAGCATGGGGTATTTCCCAAAGCAGGACACCTATCAATGATAAGCACACAAGACTTGCAACAGTCGTTCATTTGCTGCGCTTCCTGGCCAGGGATGCATGACAAGTGCTCTTGTGCCTGCCCGGCGCTGGTGTTGCACGCCGGGAGAGCTGGAGAGTGGCAGGTGCTGATGGGGCAGCAAGGCTGGAGGCCTTCCAAGCACAGGCTGCTGTGCAGAAGCGAGGACCCGCGGGGAGATGGAGCTAAGGGAAGAGCAGAGCTGGCTGTCACTGCGAGTTTGCTCTGGGCAATGTAGCCAAAGAGAGCCAGGAGACGAGAGTGGCTTGGAGGTGCGAGAGCAGCGGGCAAGAAGCGAGGCCAAAAGGGAAGCCCGACAAGGGGATGTGCTCAATGCTCCAGAGGACAAAGAGCAACTCCCGGGGAATACCGCGGGAGGCCAGAAAGCTTCCTCCCCCCGCATGCGGGGCACGAGGGCCACCTGCGTGGAGCATGAGCAGCATCCTTTGGGCCACAAGAGCTCAAAGGAGCCCCATGAAGGGGCTGTGCTTGGCTGCGGAGGAAGGCAAAAACCCCCGGGGACACTCGCAGGTCCTCCGCGGGGAAAAAAAGCCTTCCCCCCCCAGCTGCAGGACACGAGGGGCCACCTTCGTGGGGCATGAGCAGCAGGCAGTGAGCCAGCAGTATGGACCAGAGGAGCCCTAACAAGGGGTCTTGCTAAATGCTCAGAGGAAGGCAAAAAACCCCCGGGGACCAGTGCCAATGTGCCCCGGGGGAAAATTCCTTCCTGACCCCAGCGCTGGCGATCGGCTATCCCTGAGCATGTGAGCAAGACCTGCTCCCGGTCCACAGGCTGCTCACGCCTCCCAGAACGTACCCAAACCCGATTCTCCCTCAACCTGGAGCCATTTCACGGCCTTCTGAGAGAAGCACTGTGATCCCTGGAAACACCTCTGCATCCTATTGCTTAGGGCTGCTGCCAGCCTGGCTCTCTGTGGGATGAGGATGGTGAGCTCTACAGTGCTCCTCAAGAAGACATTCCTATGCTCTGGCCATGGCTCTCCAGCCAAAAAGGACTGCTATCCCTCCCATGAGCTAAGAAGCTGCTCCTGCCAGGAGCTGGCCTTGCAGCCGAGAATCTCCAGCAGACTCCTGCAGCAGCTGCCCTTCCTGCCTGAGCCCCCTCTAGCTAGCTCCAGAAGCTCAAGGGCTTCCTCTGGCATGTCTTAAGGCTGCCCCGTGCCACCTCTGCCAGGGGACACAGGAGGCTGCCCCCTTTTATCCTCTCCTGGGGCATTGTGACTGCTGCATTGCCAGGTGCTGGCACGGAATGGCATGGAACGGCATCGAATGGAACGGCATGGAATGGAATGGAATGGAATGGAATGGAGTGGAATGGATGAAATGGAATGGAATAGAGTCGAGTGGAATAGAGTCGAGTGGAATGAAATAGAATCATAATGGAATGGAACAGGACAGAAATGGAATACCCCAATGGATGTTCATAATATGCATGATGGGATTCAGGGAGAAGGGCAGAGCATGGTAAGATCAAAACTCAGACGTCTGGCTATCCGTGATCCGATTGTTCTGAAGAGCTCTCCATCTTTTTACAAGCCTATTTGTGAGAGACAGAACCAAAATCAGGCTCCACTGTTTCAAAGATTGGTATGAGAAGCTGAGATGAAATTCCACCTATCTCTTGTCTCAGAGATGGATGGGAGGAGTTGAGATAATAGTCCAATAGCCATTGCCTGGGAGAAGGCTGTGAGGAGCTGAAATGGGACTCCACCCTCCATTGCCTGAGGGATGAGTGGGATAGAGCTGAGATAAGACTCCTGCATCCTTTATCTGGAGGAATGGTGTGAGGAATCCTGCCCATTATGCCATGACTGGCAGCAGACAGGTGCAGTTGAAGAGCTGGCTGCAAGAGTGGGATAGCTGGTCCACCAGGAACATGGAAGGTATGACATGAAGAACAGAGCTACTCCCCCAGCTCATTCTAAAAGGAGGAAAAGGGAATCACAAAAAGGTGAAAGAGTAAAACGAATCTCACCCGGAATCCAAAAATTGGCTCCTGTTGCTGTCCAAACCTGGAAAGGATGGGAGTTTGACCCTGTTTGGCGGGTTCCGGGAGGCCCGTGGCTTAAGCAAATTTCGGTTTGTTTGTTATGTGGCTTTGCTATGTGCTTAGTTTTACCTTGTGTTATTCTTTGTCTCGGTCAATTAATTTGGAGTGTTGCATCAAACATGCATCTTGTAACTACTGCTCCTCCCGAGGGAACTAAACAAGTCAGATTAACACGGCCACAAAGTACTTGACCTCGCTTGCGTCTTAATCTCACTCTTGGGATCAGCACCGAAAGAGGGTCCAGCACTGGGCTTTTCTCCAACTGGACGCTGACACCTTGAGAGAACCTCTGCTCAGCCACGTGTGTGGCTCAAGTCCAGAGTCACTCGTTGTGATCTTCGATGCGGGCTGTGACCCACTTTTCTGAAGGTACTGAGGAGATCGGCAGTATTGAAGAAATGAAGATGGTGGATATTATCCTCTTCCGAGCAGGGGCTGTGGGCAAGAGATGGAAAGAGTTGCAGAGGGAGTACTGTCAGGAGGCTCTGTTTTTCGGTTGAGTCGAACTAGAATAGCTGTTGTAGGTAGGACTGCTTTCCCATGAGCTTAAATGGATTTACAGTCTGCCCTCTTGCGTGCTACAAGGAGCCTATCCGAACCATCTGCAGCGGAGTTTTAAATAAATATCAAGTTTTTCATGGAACTTTCCCACCGATTTCTGCTCTGCTGTATTGACATGCTGACAGCCAATGCATGGGCACACTTGCCTGCAAAAATTGACTGTGTCCCTGCAGCATGCCTCAGGCAGGTTGCAAGTGTCTAAAGGAGGGCCTCTGAGGCGAGCAGGTTTCCTTCTGCCAGGGTTCTGGGGGTGTTGTAAGGCCTCAGTGGCTGGGACCCGTCTCCTCTGGGACCCCCACCTCACCGCCTCCCTCCAAGGGCCCAGGGGACATGTCTCAGCTCAGCCTGTGGCCTTCACCCCCTGCCTGAGCTACGTTGCAGCTGTGCCTTTCCCCGTCTCCTGAATGGCTCTGGCCCCTGCACCGCAGAGAGCTGCTCTGCTGGCTGGATGCCTTAGATCTAGGGCGTCACTTGTCAAGCACGCTTGTAGACATACTGTAGCTTAGCCTATACCAATTCTCTTCTAGTCTTGTCTAGTGAAGTCCCTTCCATTCCATTCCATTCCATTCCATTCCATTCCATTCCATTCCATTCCCTTCCCCATGCTCAGCCTGAACTGATTAGCAGGGAGACTGATTTCTCTGCAATGTCAGGGGTTTTCAGCTCCAGAAACACTTTCAAGGACACAAATCACAAAGCTTTCATGTAGAATCAAGATTTTATTTTATTCTTCCATTTGATTTTGGTTTGGTTTCTTCTATTTTATGTTCTTTTAGAATCCTTACATCCTAGACTCCTAGGCTAGTTATGGTTGGAGAGGACCTCAGAGCACGTAGTTCCAACTGGCCTGCCATTCTCAGAGACGCCTCAGACGTGAAACAGATTGCCCAAGGCGCGGGTCAGCCTGGAATTACGTCTCACCAGGCGCTCTCACCCAAGGGTCTGTACAATGTGGTGGTGTACGTCGCCATAGGGTGACACCCCAGGGGGGCTGTACAGCGTGTTGGTGCTGTACATGGCCATGGGATGGAGCACACCCAGCCTCTTTAGGCAACCCGTTCCAGTGCCTCAGCACCCTGAGAGCAGCCAGACCCTTCTGCCTTATATCCAACCGGAAAGCTTTAGGGTGTTAGTCATGAGCATCGTCAGCGCCCACACACAAATGTGCAAGCAGAAGTAGTAGAAGGAGAAGGGGTGTGGTAGCATGGGGTATTTCCCAAAGCAGGACACCTATCAATGATAAGCACACAAGACTTGCAACAGTCGTTCATTTGCTGCGCTTCCTGGCCAGGGATGCATGACAAGTGCTCTTGTGCCTGCCCGGCGCTGGTGTTGCACGCTGGGAGAGCTGGAGAGTGGCAGCTGCTGATGGGGCAGCAAGGCTGGAGGCCTTCCAAGCACAGGCTGCTGTGCAGAAGCGAGGACCCGCGGGGAGATGGAGCTAAGGGAAGAGCAGAGCTCGCTGTCACTGCGAGTTTGCTCTGGGCAATGGAGCCAAAGAGAGCCAGGAGACGAGAGTGGCTTGGAGGTGCGAGAGCAGCGGGCAAGAAGCGAGGCCAAAAGGGAAGTCCGACAAGGGGATGTGCTCAATGCTCCAGAGGACAAAGAGCAACTCCCGGGGAATACCGCGGGAGGCCAGAAAGCTTCCTCCCCCTGCATGCGGGGCACGAGGGCCACCTGCGTGGAGCATGAGCAGCATCCTTTGGGCCACAAGAGCTCAAAGGAGCCCCATGAAGGGGCTGTGCTCGGCTGCGGAGGAAGGCAAAAAACCCCCGGGGACACTCGCAGGTCCTCCGCGGGGAAAAAAAGCCTTCCCCCCCCAGCTGCAGGACACGAGGGGCCACCTTCGTGGGGCATGAGCAGCAGGCAGTGAGCCAGCAGTATGGACCAGAGGAGCCCTAACAAGTGGTCTTGCTAAATGCTCAGAGGAAGGCAAAAAACCCCCGGGGACCAGTGCCAATGTGCCCCGGGGGAAAATTCCTTCCTGACCCCAGCGCTGGCGATCGGCTATCCCTGAGCATGTGAGCAAGACCTGCTCCCGGTCCACAGGCTGCTCACGCCTCCCAGAACGTACCCAAACCCGATTCTCCCTCAACCTGGAGCCATTTCACGGCCTTCTGAGAGAAGCACTGTGATCCCTGGAAACACCTCTGCATCCTATTGCTTAGGGCTGCTGCCAGCCTGGCTCTCTGTGGGATGAGGATGGTGAGCTCTACAGTGCTCCTCAAGAAGACATTCCTATGCTCTGGCCATGGCTCTCCAGCCAAAAAGGACTGCTATCCCTCCCATGAGCTAAGAAGCTGCTCCTGCCAGGAGCTGGCCTTGCAGCCGAGAATCTCCAGCAGACTCCTGCAGCAGCTGCCCTTCCTGCCTGAGCCCCCTCTAGCTAGCTCCAGAAGCTCAAGGGCTTCCTCTGGCATGTCTTAAGGCTGCCCCGTGCCACCTCTGCCAGGGGACACAGGAGGCTGCCCCCTTTTATCCTCTCCTGGGGCATTGTGACTGCTGCATTGCCAGGTGCTGGCACGGAATGGCATGGAAAGGCACGGAATGGCATGGAACGGAATGGAATGGAGTGGTGTGGAATGGATAAAATGGAAGAAATGGAATGGAATAGAGCGGAACGGAATAGAGTCGAGTGGAATAGAGTCGAGTGGAATGAAATAGAATCATAATGGAATGGAACAGGACAGAAATGGAATACCCCAATGGATGTTCATAATATGCATTATGGGATTCAGGGAGAAGGGCAGAGCACGGTAAGATCAAAACTCAGACGTCTGGCTATCCGTGATCCGATTGTTCTGAAGAGCTCTCCATCTTTTTACAAGCCTATTTGTGAGAGACAGAACCAAAATCAGGCTCCACTGTTTCAAAGATTGGTATGAGAAGCTGAGATGAAATTCCACCTATCTCTTGTCTCAGAGATGGATGGGAGGAGTTGAGATAATAGTCCAATAGCCATTGCCTGGGAGAAGGCTGTGAGGAGCTGAAATGGGACTCCACCCTCCATTGCCTGAGGGATGAGTGGGATAGAGCTGAGATAAGACTCCTGCATCCTTTATCTGGAGGAATGGTGTGAGGAATCCTGCCCATTATGCCATGAATGGCAGCAGACAGGTGCAGTTGAAGAGCTGGCTGCAAGAGTGGGATAGCTGGTCCACCAGGAACATGGAAGGTATGACATGAAGAACAGAGCTACTCCCCCAACTCATTTTAAAAGGAGGAAAAGGGAATCACAAAAAGGTGAAAGAGTAAAACGAATCTCACCCGGAATCCAAAAATTGGCTCCTGTTGCTGTCCAAACCTGGAAAGGATGGGAGTTTGACCCTGTTTGGCGGGTTCCGGGAGGCCCGTGGCTTAAGCAAATTTCGGTTTGTTTGTTATGTGGCTTTGCTATGTGCTTAGTTTTACCTTGTGTTATTCTTTGTCTTGGTCAATTAATTTGGAGTGTTGCATCAAACATGCATCTTGTAACTACTGCTCCTCCCGAGGGAACTAAACAAGTCAGATTAACACGTCCACAAAGTACTTGACCTCGCTTGCGTCTTAATCTCACTCTTGGGATCAGCACCGAAAGAGGGTCCAGCACTGGGCTTTTCTCCAACTGGACGCTGACACCTTGAGAGAACCTCTGCTCAGCCACGTGTGTGGCTCAAGTCCAGAGTCACTCGTTGTGATCTTCGATGCGGGCTGTGACCCACTTTTCTGAAGGTACTGAGGAGATCGGCAGTATTGAAGAAATGAAGATGGTGGATATTATCCTCTTCCGAGCAGGGGCTGTGGGCAAGAGATGGAAAGAGTTGCAGAGGGAGTACTGTCAGGAGGCTCTGTTTTTCGGTTGAGTCGAACTAGAATAGCTGTTGTAGGTAGGACTGCTTTCCCATGAGCTTAAATGGATTTACAGTCTGCCCTCTTGCGTGCTACAAGGAGCCTATCCGAACCATCTGCAGCGGAGTTTTAAATAAATATCAAGTTTTTCATGGAACTTTCCCACCGATTTCTGCTCTGCTGTATTGACATGCTGACAGCCAATGCATGGGCACACTTGCCTGCAAAAATTGACTGTGTCCCTGCAGCATGCCTCAGGCAGGTTGCAAGTGTCTAAAGGAGGGCCTCTGAGGCGAGCAGGTTTCTTTCTGCCAGGGTTCTGGGGGTGTTGTAAGGCCTCAGTGGCTGGGACCCGTCTCCTCTGGGACCCCCACCTCACCGCCTCCCTCCAAGGGCCCAGGGGACATGTCTCAGCTCAGCCTGTGGCCTTCACCCCCTGCCTGAGCTACGTTGCAGCTGTGCCTTTCCCCGTCTCCTGAATGGCTCTGGCCCCTGCACCGCAGAGAGCTGCTCTGCTGGCTGGATGCCTTAGATCTAGGGCGTCACTTGTCAAGCACGCTTGTAGACATACTGTAGCTTAGCCTATACCAATTCTCTTCTAGTCTTGTCTAGTGAAGTCCCTTCCATTCCATTCCATTCCATTCCATTCCATTCCATTCCATTCCATTCCATTCCATTCCATTCCCCATGCTCAGCCTGAACTGATTAGCAGGGAGACTGATTTCTCTGCAATGTCAGGGGTTTTCAGCTCCAGAAACACTTTCAAGGACACAAATCACAAAGCTTGCATGTGGAATCAAGATTTTATTTTATTCTTCCATTTGATTTTGGTTTGGTTTCTTCTATTTTATGTTCTTTTAGAATCCTTACATCCTAGACTCCTAGGCTAGTTATGGTTGGAGAGGACCTCAGAGCACGTAGTTCCAACTGGCCTGCCATTCTCAGAGACGCCTCAGACGTGAAACAGATTGCCCAAGGCGCGGGTCAGCCTGGAATTACGTCTCACCAGGCGCTCTCACCCAAGGGTCTGTACAATGTGGTGGTGTACGTCGCCATAGGGTGACACCCCAGGGGGGCTGTACAGCGTGTTGGTGCTGTACATGGCCATGGGATGGAGCACACCCAGCCTCTTTAGGCAACCCGTTCCAGTGCCTCAGCACCCTGAGAGCAGCCAGACCCTTCTGCCTTATATCCAACCGGAAAGCTTTAGGGTGTTAGTCATGAGCATCGTCAGCGCCCACACACAAATGTGCAAGCAGAAGTAGTAGAAGGAGAAGGGGTGTGGTAGCATGGGGTATTTCCCAAAGCAGGACACCTATCAATGATAAGCACACAAGACTTGCAACAGTCGTTCATTTGCTGCGCTTCCTGGCCAGGGAGGCATGACAAGTGCTCTTGTGCCTGCCCGGCGCTGGTGTTGCACGCCGGGAGAGCTGGAGAGTGGCAGCTGCTGATGGGGCAGCAAGGCTGGAGGCCTTCCAAGCACAGGCTGCTGTGCAGAAGCGAGGACCCGCGGGGAGATGGAGCTAAGGGAAGAGCAGAGCTGGCTGTCACTGCGAGTTTGCTCTGGGCAATGTAGCCAAAGAGAGCCAGGAGACGAGAGTGGCTTGGAGGTGCGAGAGCAGCGGGCAAGAAGCGAGGCCAAAAGGGAAGCCCGACAAGGGGATGTGCTCAATGCTCCAGAGGACAAAGAGCAACTCCCGGGGAATACCGCGGGAGGCCAGAAAGCTTCCTCCCCCCGCATGCGGGGCACGAGGGCCACCTGCGTGGAGCATGAGCAGCATCCTTTGGGCCACAAGAGCTCAAAGGAGCCCCATGAAGGGGCTGTGCTCGGCTGCGGAGGAAGGCAAAAAACCCCCGGGGACACTCGCAGGTCCACCGCGGGGAAAAAAAGCCTTCCCCCCCCAGCTGCAGGACACGAGGGGCCACCTTCGTGGGGCATGAGCAGCAGGCAGTGAGCCAGCAGTATGGACCAGAGGAGCCCTAACAAGTGGTCTTGCTAAATGCTCAGAGGAAGGCAAAAAACCCCCGGGGACCAGTGCCAATGTGCCCCGGGGGAAAATTCCTTCCTGACCCCAGCGCTGGCGATCGGCTATCCCTGAGCATGTGAGCAAGACCTGCTCCCGGTCCACAGGCTGCTCACGCCTCCCAGAACGTACCCAAACCCGATTCTCCCTCAACCTGGAGCCATTTCACGGCCTTCTGAGAGAAGCACTGTGATCCCTGGAAACACCTCTGCATCCTATTGCTTAGGGCTGCTGCCAGCCTGGCTCTCTGTGGGATGAGGATGGTGAGCTCTACAGTGCTCCTCAAGAAGACATTCCTATGCTCTGGCCATGGCTCTCCAGCCAAAAAGGACTGCTATCCCTCCCATGAGCTAAGAAGCTGCTCCTGCCAGGAGCTGGCCTTGCAGCCGAGAATCTCCAGCAGACTCCTGCAGCAGCTGCCCTTCCTGCCTGAGCCCCCTCTAGCTAGCTCCAGAAGCTCAAGGGCTTCCTCTGGCATGTCTTAAGGCTGCCCCGTGCCACCTCTGCCAGGGGACACAGGAGGCTGCCCCCTTTTATCCTCTCCTGGGGCATTGTGACTGCTGCATTGCCAGGTGCAGGCACGGAATGGCATGGAACGGCATCGAATGGAACGGCATGGAATGGAATGGAATGGAATGGAATGGAATGGAGTGGAATGGATGAAATGGAATGGAATAGAGTCGAGTGGAATAGAGTCGAGTGGAATGAAATAGAATCATAATGGAATGGAACAGGACAGAAATGGAATACCCCAATGGATGTTCATAATATGCATTATGGGATTCAGGGAGAAGGGCAGAGCACGGTAAGATCAAAACTCAGACGTCTGGCTATCCGTGATCCGATTGTTCTGAAGAGCTCTCCATCTTTTTACAAGCCTATTTGTGAGAGACAGAACCAAAATCAGGCTCCACTGTTTCAAAGATTGGTATGAGAAGCTGAGATGAAATTCCACCTATCTCTTGTCTCAGAGATGGATGGGAGGAGTTGAGATAATAGTCCAATAGCCATTGCCTGGGAGAAGGCTGTGAGGAGCTGAAATGGGACTCCACCCTCCATTGCCTGAGGGATGAGTGGGATAGAGCTGAGATAAGACTCCTGCATCCTTTATCTGGAGGAATGGTGTGAGGAATCCTGCCCATTATGCCATGAATGGCAGCAGACAGGTGCAGTTGAAGAGCTGGCTGCAAGAGTGGGATAGCTGGTCCACCAGGAACATGGAAGGTATGACATGAAGAACAGAGCTACTCCCCCAACTCATTTTAAAAGGAGGAAAAGGGAATCACAAAAAGGTGAAAGAGTAAAACGAATCTCACCCGGAATCCAAAAATTGGCTCCTGTTGCTGTCCAAACCTGCAAAGGATGGGAGTTTGACCCTGTTTGGCGGGTTCCGGGAGGCCCGTGGCTTAAGCAAATTTCAGTTTGTTTGTTATGTGGCTTTGCTATGTGCTTAGTTTTACCTTGTGTTATTCTTTGTCTTGGTCAATTAATTTGGAGTGTTGCATCAAACATGCATCTTGTAACTACTGCTCCTCCCGAGGGAACTAAACAAGTCAGATTAACACGTCCACAAAGTACTTGACCTCGCTTGCGTCTTAATCTCACTCTTGGGATCAGCACCGAAAGAGGGTCCAGCACTGGGCTTTTCTCCAACTGGACGCTGACACCTTGAGAGAACCTCTGCTCAGCCACGTGTGTGGCTCAAGTCCAGAGTCACTCGTTGTGATCTTCGATGCGGGCTGTGACCCACTTTTCTGAAGGTACTGAGGAGATCGGCAGTATTGAAGAAATGAAGATGGTGGATATTATCCTCTTCCGAGCAGGGGCTGTGGGCAAGAGATGGAAAGAGTTGCAGAGGGAGTACTGTCAGGAGGCTCTGTTTTTCGGTTGAGTCGAACTAGAATAGCTGTTGTAGGTAGGACTGCTTTCCCATGAGCTTAAATGGATTTACAGTCTGCCCTCTTGCGTGCTACAAGGAGCCTATCCGAACCATCTGCAGCGGAGTTTTAAATAAATATCAAGTTTTTCATGGAACTTTCCCACCGATTTCTGCTCTGCTGTATTGACATGCTGACAGCCAATGCATGGGCACACTTGCCTGCAAAAATTGACTGTGTCCCTGCAGCATGCCTCAGGCAGGTTGCAAGTGTCTAAAGGAGGGCCTCTGAGGCGAGCAGGTTTCTTTCTGCCAGGGTTCTGGGGGTGTTGTAAGGCCTCAGTGGCTGGGACCCGTCTCCTCTGGGACCCCCACCTCACCGCCTCCCTCCAAGGGCCCAGGGGACATGTCTCAGCTCAGCCTGTGGCCTTCACCCCCTGCCTGAGCTACGTTGCAGCTGTGCCTTTCCCCGTCTCCTGAATGGCTCTGGCCCCTGCACCGCAGAGAGCTGCTCTGCTGGCTGGATGCCTTAGATCTAGGGCGTCACTTGTCAAGCACGCTTGTAGACATACTGTAGCTTAGCCTATACCAATTCTCTTCTAGTCTTGTCTAGTGAAGTCCCTTCCATTCCATTCCATTCCATTCCATTCCATTCCATTCCATTCCATTCCCCATGCTCAGCCTGAACTGATTAGCAGGGAGACTGATTTCTCTGCAATGTCAGGGGTTTTCAGCTCCAGAAACACTTTCAAGGACACAAATCACAAAGCTTGCATGTGGAATCAAGATTTTATTTTATTCTTCCATTTGATTTTGGTTTGGTTTCTTCTATTTTATGTTCTTTTAGAATCCTTACATCCTAGACTCCTAGGCTAGTTATGGTTGGAGAGGACCTCAGAGCACGTAGTTCCAACTGGCCTGCCATTCTCAGAGACGCCTCAGACGTGAAACAGATTGCCCAAGGCGCGGGTCAGCCTGGAATTACGTCTCACCAGGCGCTCTCACCCAAGGGTCTGTACAATGTGGTGGTGTACGTCGCCATAGGGTGACACCCCAGGGGGGCTGTACAGCGTGTTGGTGCTGTACATGGCCATGGGATGGAGCACACCCAGCCTCTTTAGGCAACCCGTTCCAGTGCCTCAGCACCCTGAGAGCAGCCAGACCCTTCTGCCTTATATCCAACCGGAAAGCTTTAGGGTGTTAGTCATGAGCATCGTCAGCGCCCACACACAAATGTGCAAGCAGAAGTAGTAGAAGGAGAAGGGGTGTGGTAGCATGGGGTATTTCCCAAAGCAGGACACCTATCAATGATAAGCACACAAGACTTGCAACAGTCGTTCATTTGCTGCGCTTCCTGGCCAGGGAGGCATGACAAGTGCTCTTGTGCCTGCCCGGCGCTGGTGTTGCACGCCGGGAGAGCTGGAGAGTGGCAGCTGCTGATGGGGCAGCAAGGCTGGAGGCCTTCCAAGCACAGGCTGCTGTGCAGAAGCGAGGACCCGCGGGGAGATGGAGCTAAGGGAAGAGCAGAGCTGGCTGTCACTGCGAGTTTGCTCTGGGCAATGTAGCCAAAGAGAGCCAGGAGACGAGAGTGGCTTGGAGGTGCGAGAGCAGCGGGCAAGAAGCGAGGCCAAAAGGGAAGCCCGACAAGGGGATGTGCTCAATGCTCCAGAGGACAAAGAGCAACTCCCGGGGAATACCGCGGGAGGCCAGAAAGCTTCCTCCCCCCGCATGCGGGGCACGAGGGCCACCTGCGTGGAGCATGAGCAGCATCCTTTGGGCCACAAGAGCTCAAAGGAGCCCCATGAAGGGGCTGTGCTCGGCTGCGGAGGAAGGCAAAAAACCCCCGGGGACACTCGCAGGTCCACCGCGGGGAAAAAAAGCCTTCCCCCCCCAGCTGCAGGACACGAGGGGCCACCTTCGTGGGGCATGAGCAGCAGGCAGTGAGCCAGCAGTATGGACCAGAGGAGCCCTAACAAGTGGTCTTGCTAAATGCTCAGAGGAAGGCAAAAAACCCCCGGGGACCAGTGCCAATGTGCCCCGGGGGAAAATTCCTTCCTGACCCCAGCGCTGGCGATCGGCTATCCCTGAGCATGTGAGCAAGACCTGCTCCCGGTCCACAGGCTGCTCACGCCTCCCAGAACGTACCCAAACCCGATTCTCCCTCAACCTGGAGCCATTTCACGGCCTTCTGAGAGAAGCACTGTGATCCCTGGAAACACCTCTGCATCCTATTGCTTAGGGCTGCTGCCAGCCTGGCTCTCTGTGGGATGAGGATGGTGAGCTCTACAGTGCTCCTCAAGAAGACATTCCTATGCTCTGGCCATGGCTCTCCAGCCAAAAAGGACTGCTATCCCTCCCATGAGCTAAGAAGCTGCTCCTGCCAGGAGCTGGCCTTGCAGCCGAGAATCTCCAGCAGACTCCTGCAGCAGCTGCCCTTCCTGCCTGAGCCCCCTCTAGCTAGCTCCAGAAGCTCAAGGGCTTCCTCTGGCATGTCTTAAGGCTGCCCCGTGCCACCTCTGCCAGGGGACACAGGAGGCTGCCCCCTTTTATCCTCTCCTGGGGCATTGTGACTGCTGCATTGCCAGGTGCTGGCACGGAATGGCATGGAAAGGCACGGAATGGCATGGAACGGCACGGAATGGAACGGAATGGAATGGAATGGAATGGAGTGGAGTGGAATGGATGAAATGGAAGAAATGGAATGGAATAGAGCGGAACGGAATAGAGTCGAGTGGAATAGAGTCGAGTGGAATGAAATAGAATCATAATGGAATGGAACAGGACAGAAATGGAATACCCCAATGGATGTTCATAATATGCATGATGGGATTCAGGGAGAAGGGCAGAGCATGGTAAGATCAAAACTCAGACGTCTGGCTATCCGTGATCCGATTGTTCTGAAGAGCTCTCCATCTTTTTACAAGCCTATTTGTGAGAGACAGAACCAAAATCAGGCTCCACTGTTTCAAAGATTGGTATGAGAAGCTGAGATGAAATTCCACCTATCTCTTGTCTCAGAGATGGATGGGAGGAGTTGAGATAATAGTCCAATAGCCATTGCCTGGGAGAAGGCTGTGAGGAGCTGAAATGGGACTCCACCCTCCATTGCCTGAGGGATGAGTGGGATAGAGCTGAGATAAGACTCCTGCATCCTTTATCTGGAGGAATGGTGTGAGGAATCCTGCCCATTATGCCATGAATGGCAGCAGACAGGTGCAGTTGAAGAGCTGGCTGCAAGAGTGGGATAGCTGGTCCACCAGGAACATGGAAGGTATGACATGAAGAACAGAGCTACTCCCCCAACTCATTTTAAAAGGAGGAAAAGGGAATCACAAAAAGGTGAAAGAGTAAAACAAATCTCACCCGGAATCCAAAAATTGGCTCCTGTTGCTGTCCAAACCTGGAAAGGATGGGAGTTTGACCCTGTTTGGCGGGTTCCGGGAGGCCCGTGGCTTAAGCAAATTTCGGTTTGTTTGTTATGTGGCTTTGCTATGTGCTTAGTTTTACCTTGTGTTATTCTTTGTCTCGGTCAATTAATTTGGAGTGTTGCATCAAACATGCATCTTGTAACTACTGCTCCTCCCGAGGGAACTAAACAAGTCAGATTAACACGGCCACAAAGTACTTGACCTCGCTTGCGTCTTAATCTCACTCTTGGGATCAGCACCGAAAGAGGGTCCAGCACTGGGCTTTTCTCCAACTGGACGCTGACACCTTGAGAGAACCTCTGCTCAGCCACGTGTGTGGCTCAAGTCCAGAGTCACTCGTTGTGATCTTCCATGCGGGCTGTGACCCACTTTTCTGAAGGTACTGAGGAGATCGGCAGTATTGAAGAAATGAAGATGGTGGATATTATCCTCTTCCGAGCAGGGGCTGTGGGCAAGAGATGGAAAGAGTTGCAGAGGGAGTACTGTCAGGAGGCTCTGTTTTTCGGTTGAGCCGAACTAGAATAGCTGTTGTAGGTAGGACTGCTTTCCCATGAGCTTAAATGGATTTACAGTCTGCCCTCTTGCGTGCTACAAGGAGCCTATCCGAACCATCTGCAGCGGAGTTTTAAATAAATATCAAGTTTTTCATGGAACTTTCCCACCGATTTCTGCTCTGCTGTATTGACATGCTGACAGCCAATGCATGGGCACACTTGCCTGCAAAAATTGACTGTGTCCCTGCAGCATGCCTCAGGCAGGTTGCAAGTGTCTAAAGGAGGGCCTCTGAGGCGAGCAGGTTTCCTTCTGCCAGGGTTCTGGGGGTGTTGTAAGGCCTCAGTGGCTGGGACCCGTCTCCTCTGGGACCCCCACCTCACCGCCTCCCTCCAAGGGCCCAGGGGACATGTCTCAGCTCAGCCTGTGGCCTTCACCCCCTGCCTGAGCTACGTTGCAGCTGTGCCTTTCCCCGTCTCCTGAATGGCTCTGGCCCCTGCACCGCAGAGAGCTGCTCTGCTGGCTGGATGCCTTAGATCTAGGGCGTCACTTGTCAAGCACGCTTGTAGACATACTGTAGCTTAGCCTATACCAATTCTCTTCTAGTCTTGTCTAGTGAAGTCCCTTCCATTCCATTCCATTCCATTCCATTCCATTCCATTCCATTCCATTCCATTCCATTCCATTCCCCATGCTCAGCCTGAACTGATTAGCAGGGAGACTGATTTCTCTGCAATGTCAGGGGTTTTCAGCTCCAGAAACACTTTCAAGGACACAAATCACAAAGCTTGCATGTGGAATCAAGATTTTATTTTATTCTTCCATTTGATTTTGGTTTGGTTTCTTCTATTTTATGTTCTTTTAGAATCCTTACATCCTAGACTCCTAGGCTAGTTATGGTTGGAGAGGACCTCAGAGCACGTAGTTCCAACTGGCCTGCCATTCTCAGAGACGCCTCAGACGTGAAACAGATTGCCCAAGGCGCGGGTCAGCCTGGAATTACGTCTCACCAGGCGCTCTCACCCAAGGGTCTGTACAATGTGGTGGTGTACGTCGCCATAGGGTGACACCCCAGGGGGGCTGTACAGCGTGTTGGTGCTGTACATGGCCATGGGATGGAGCACACCCAGCCTCTTTAGGCAACCCGTTCCAGTGCCTCAGCACCCTGAGAGCAGCCAGACCCTTCTGCCTTATATCCAACCGGAAAGCTTTAGGGTGTTAGTCATGAGCATCGTCAGCGCCCACACACAAATGTGCAAGCAGAAGTAGTAGAAGGAGAAGGGGTGTGGTAGCATGGGGTATTTCCCAAAGCAGGACACCTATCAATGATAAGCACACAAGACTTGCAACAGTCGTTCATTTGCTGCGCTTCCTGGCCAGGGAGGCATGACAAGTGCTCTTGTGCCTGCCCGGCGCTGGTGTTGCACGCCGGGAGAGCTGGAGAGTGGCAGCTGCTGATGGGGCAGCAAGGCTGGAGGCCTTCCAAGCACAGGCTGCTGTGTAGAAGCGAGGACCCGCGGGGAGATGGAGCTAAGGGAAGAGCAGAGCTGGCTGTCACTGCGAGTTTGCTCTGGGCAATGGAGCCAAAGAGAGCCAGGAGACGAGAGTGGCTTGGAGGTGCGAGAGCAGCGGGCAAGAAGCGAGGCCAAAAGGGAAGCCCGACAAGGGGATGTGCTCAATGCTCCAGAGGACAAAGAGCAACTCCCGGGGAATACCGCGGGAGGCCAGAAAGCTTCCTCCCCCCGCATGCGGGGCACGAGGGCCACCTGCGTGGAGCATGAGCAGCATCCTTTGGGCCACAAGAGCTCAAAGGAGCCCCATGAAGGGGCTGTGCTCGGCTGCGGAGGAAGGCAAAAACCCCCGGGGACACTCGCAGGTCCTCCGCGGGGAAAAAAAGCCTTCCCCCCCCAGCTGCAGGACACGAGGGGCCACCTTCGTGGGGCATGAGCAGCAGGCAGTGAGCCAGCAGTATGGACCAGAGAAGCCCTAACAAGTGGTCTTGCTAAATGCTCAGAGGAAGGCAAAAAAACCCCGGGGACCAGTGCCAATGTGCCCCGGGGGAAAATTCCTTCCTGACCCCAGCGCTGGCGATCGGCTATCCCTGAGCATGTGAGCAAGACCTGCTCCCGGTCCACAGGCTGCTCACGCCTCCCAGAACGTACCCAAACCCGATTCTCCCTCAACCTGGAGCCATTTCACGGCCTTCTGAGAGAAGCACTGTGATCCCTGGAAACACCTCTGCATCCTATTGCTTAGGGCTGCTGCCAGCCTGGCTCTCTGTGGGATGAGGATGGTGAGCTCTACAGTGCTCCTCAAGAAGACATTCCTATGCTCTGGCCATGGCTCTCCAGCCAAAAAGGACTGCTATCCCTCCCATGAGCTAAGAAGCTGCTCCTGCCAGGAGCTGGCCTTGCAGCCGAGAATCTCCAGCAGACTCCTGCAGCAGCTGCCCTTCCTGCCTGAGCCCCCTCTAGCTAGCTCCAGAAGCTCAAGGGCTTCCTCTGGCATGTCTTAAGGCTGCCCCGTGCCACCTCTGCCAGGGGACACAGGAGGCTGCCCCCTTTTATCCTCTCCTGGGGCATTGTGACTGCTGCATTGCCAGGTGCTGGCACGGAATGGCATGGAACGGCATCGAATGGAACGGCATGGAATGGAATGGAATGGAATGGAGTGGAATGGATGAAATGGAATGGAATAGAGTCGAGTGGAATAGAGTCGAGTGGAATGAAATAGAATCATAATGGAATGGAACAGGACAGAAATGGAATACCCCAATGGATGTTCATAATATGCATTATGGGATTCAGGGAGAAGGGCAGAGCATGGTAAGATCAAAACTCAGACGTCTGGCTATCCGTGATCCGATTGTTCTGAAGAGCTCTCCATCTTTTTACAAGCCTATTTGTGAGAGACGGAACCAAAATCAGGCTCCACTGTTTCAAAGATTGGTATGAGAAGCTGAGATGAAATTCCACCTATCTCTTGTCTCAGAGATGGATGGGAGGAGTTGAGATAATAGTCCAATAGCCATTGCCTGGGAGAAGGCTGTGAGGAGCTGAAATGGGACTCCACCCTCCATTGCCTGAGGGATGAGTGGGATAGAGCTGAGATAAGACTCCTGCATCCTTTATCTGGAGGAATGGTGTGAGGAATCCTGCCCATTATGCCATGAATGGCAGCAGACAGGTGCAGTTGAAGAGCTGGCTGCAAGAGTGGGATAGCTGGTCCACCAGGAACATGGAAGGTATGACATGAAGAACAGAGCTACTCCCCCAGCTCATTCTAAAAGGAGGAAAAAGGAATCACAAAAAGGTGAAAGAGTAAAACGAATCTCACCCGGAATCCAAAAATTGGCTCCTGTTGCTGTCCAAACCTGGAAAGGATGGGAGTTTGACCCTGTTTGGCGGGTTCCGGGAGGCCCGTGGCTTAAGCAAATTTCAGTTTGTTTGTTATGTGGCTTTGCTATGTGCTTAGTTTTACCTTGTGTTATTCTTTGTCTCGGTCAATTAATTTGGAGTGTTGCATCAAACATGCATCTTGTAACTACTGCTCCTCCCGAGGGAACTAAACAAGTCAGATTAACACGGCCACAAAGTACTTGACCTCGCTTGCGTCTTAATCTCACTCTTGGGATCAGCACCGAAAGAGGGTCCAGCACTGGGCTTTTCTCCAACTGGACGCTGACACCTTGAGAGAACCTCTGCTCAGCCACGTGTGTGGCTCAAGTCCAGAGTCACTCGTTGTGATCTTCGATGCGGGCTGTGACCCACTTTTCTGAAGGTACTGAGGAGATCGGCAGTATTGAAGAAATGAAGATGGTGGATATTATCCTCTTCCGAGCAGGGGCTGTGGGCAAGAGATGGAAAGAGTTGCAGAGGGAGTACTGTCAGGAGGCTCTGTTTTTTGGTTGAGTCGAACTAGAATAGCTGTTGTAGGTAGGACTGCTTTCCCATGAGCTTAAATGGATTTACAGTCTGCCCTCTTGCGTGCTACAAGGAGCCTATCCGAACCATCTGCAGCGGAGTTTTAAATAAATATCAAGTTTTTCATGGAACTTTCCCACCGATTTCTGCTCTGCTGTATTGACATGCTGACAGCCAATGCATGGGCACACTTGCCTGCAAAAATTGACTGTGTCCCTGCAGCATGCCTCAGGCAGGTTGCAAGTGTCTAAAGGAGGGCCTCTGAGGCGAGCAGGTTTCCTTCTGCCAGGGTTCTGGGGGTGTTGTAAGGCCTCAGTGGCTGGGACCCGTCTCCTCTGGGACCCCCACCTCACCGCCTCCCTCCAAGGGCCCAGGGGACATGTCTCAGCTCAGCCTGTGGCCTTCACCCCCTGCCTGAGCTACGTTGCAGCTGTGCCTTTCCCCGTCTCCTGAATGGCTCTGGCCCCTGCACCGCAGAGAGCTGCTCTGCTGGCTGGATGCCTTAGATCTAGGGCGTCACTTGTCAAGCACGCTTGTAGACATACTGTAGCTTAGCCTATACCAATTCTCTTCTAGTCTTGTCTAGTGAAGTCCCTTCCATTCCATTCCATTCCATTCCATTCCATTCCATTCCATTCCATTCCATTCCATTCCATTCCCCATGCTCAGCCTGAACTGATTAGCAGGGAGACTGATTTCTCTGCAATGTCAGGGGTTTTCAGCTCCAGAAACACTTTCAAGGACACAAATCACAAAGCTTTCATGTGGAATCAAGATTTTATTTTATTCTTCCATTTGATTTTGGTTTGGTTTCTTCTATTTTATGTTCTTTTAGAATCCTTACATCCTAGACTCCTAGGCTAGTTATGGTTGGAGAGGACCTCAGAGCATGTAGTTCCAACTGGCCTGCCATTCTCAGAGACGCCTCAGACGTGAAACAGATTGCCCAAGGCGCGGGTCAGCCTGGAATTACGTCTCACCAGGCGCTCTCACCCAAGGGTCTGTACAATGTGGTGGTGTACGTCGCCATAGGGTGACACCCCAGGGGGGCTGTACAGCGTGTTGGTGCTGTACATGGCCATGGGATGGAGCACACCCAGCCTCTTTAGGCAACCCGTTCCAGTGCCTCAGCACCCTGAGAGCAGCCAGACCCTTCTGCCTTATATCCAACCGGAAAGCTTTAGGGTGTTAGTCATGAGCATCGTCAGCGCCCACACACAAATGTGCAAGCAGAAGTAGTAGAAGGAGAAGGTGTGTGGTGGCATGGGGTATTTCCCAAAGCAGGACACCTATCAATGATAAGCACACAAGACTTGCAACAGTCGTTCATTTGCTGCGCTTCCTGGCCAGGGAGGCATGACAAGTGCTCTTGTGCCTGCCCGGCGCTGGTGTTGCACGCCGGGAGAGCTGGAGAGTGGCAGGTGCTGATGGGGCAGCAAGGCTGGAGGCCTTCCAAGCACAGGCTGCTGTGCAGAAGCGAGGACCCGCGGGGAGATGGAGCTAAGGGAAGAGCAGAGCTGGCTGTCACTGCGAGTTTGCTCTGGGCAATGTAGCCAAAGAGAGCCAGGAGACGAGAGTGGCTTGGAGGTGCGAGAGCAGCGGGCAAGAAGCGAGGCCAAAAGGGAAGCCCGACAAGGGGATGTGCTCAATGCTCCAGAGGACAAAGAGCAACTCCCGGGGAATACCGCGGGAGGCCAGAAAGCTTCCTCCCCCCGCATGCGGGGCACGAGGGCCACCTGCGTGGAGCATGAGCAGCATCCTTTGGGCCACAAGAGCTCAAAGGAGCCCCATGAAGGGGCTGTGCTCGGCTGCGGAGGAAGGCAAAAAACCCCCGGGGACACTCGCAGGTCCACCGCGGGGAAAAAAAGCCTTCCCCCCCCCAGCTGCAGGACACGAGGGGCCACCTTCGTGGGGCATGAGCAGCAGGCAGTGAGCCAGCAGTATGGACCAGAGGAGCCCTAACAAGTGGTCTTGCTAAATGCTCAGAGGAAGGCAAAAAACCCCCGGGGACCAGTGCCAATGTGCCCCGGGGGAAAATTCCTTCCTGACCCCAGCGCTGGCGATCGGCTATCCCTGAGCATGTGAGCAAGACCTGCTCCCGGTCCACAGGCTGCTCACGCCTCCCAGAACGTACCCAAACCCGATTCTCCCTCAACCTGGAGCCATTTCACGGCCTTCTGAGAGAAGCACTGTGATCCCTGGAAACACCTCTGCATCCTATTGCTTAGGGCTGCTGCCAGCCTGGCTCTCTGTGGGATGAGGATGGTGAGCTCTACAGTGCTCCTCAAGAAGACATTCCTATGCTCTGGCCATGGCTCTCCAGCCAAAAAGGACTGCTATCCCTCCCATGAGCTAAGAAGCTGCTCCTGCCAGGAGCTGGCCTTGCAGCCGAGAATCTCCAGCAGACTCCTGCAGCAGCTGCCCTTCCTGCCTGAGCCCCCTCTAGCTAGCTCCAGAAGCTCAAGGGCTTCCTCTGGCATGTCTTAAGGCTGCCCCGTGCCACCTCTGCCAGGGGACACAGGAGGCTGCCCCCTTTTATCCTCTCCTGGGGCATTGTGACTGCTGCATTGCCAGGTGCTGGCACGGAATGGCATGGAACGGCATGGAATGGAACGGCATGGAATGGAATGGAATGGAATGGAATGGAATGGAGTGGAATGGATGAAATGGAATGGAATAGAGTCGAGTGGAATAGAGTCGAGTGGAATGAAATAGAATCATAATGGAATGGAACAGGACAGAAATGGAATACCCCAATGGATGTTCATAATATGCATGATGGGATTCAGGGAGAAGGGCAGAGCATGGTAAGATCAAAACTCAGACGTCTGGCTATCCGTGATCCGATTGTTCTGAAGAGCTCTCCATCTTTTTACAAGCCTATTTGTGAGAGACGGAACCAAAATCAGGCTCCACTGTTTCAAAGATTGGTATGAGAAGCTGAGATGAAATTCCACCTATCTCTTGTCTCAGAGATGGATGGGAGGAGTTGAGATAATAGTCCAATAGCCATTGCCTGGGAGAAGGCTGTGAGGAGCTGAAATGGGACTCCACCCTCCATTGCCTGAGGGATGAGTGGGATAGAGCTGAGATAAGACTCCTGCATCCTTTATCTGGAGGAATGGTGTGAGGAATCCTGCCCATTATGCCATGAATGGCAGCAGACAGGTGCAGTTGAAGAGCTGGCTGCAAGAGTGGGATAGCTGGTCCACCAGGAACATGGAAGGTATGACATGAAGAACAGAGCTACTCCCCCAGCTCATTCTAAAAGGAGGAAAAGGGAATCACAAAAAGGTGAAAGAGTAAAACGAATCTCACCCGGAATCCAAAAATTGGCTCCTGTTGCTGTCCAAACCTGGAAAGGATGGGAGTTTGACCCTGTTTGGCGGGTTCCGGGAGGCCCGTGGCTTAAGCAAATTTCAGTTTGTTTGTTATGTGGCTTTGCTATGTGCTTAGTTTTACCTTGTGTTATTCTTTGTCTCGGTCAATTAATTTGGAGTGTTGCATCAAACATGCATCTTGTAACTACTGCTCCTCCCGAGGGAACTAAACAAGTCAGATTAACACGGCCACAAAGTACTTGACCTCGCTTGCGTCTTAATCTCACTCTTGGGATCAGCACCGAAAGAGGGTCCAGCACTGGGCTTTTCTCCAACTGGACGCTGACACCTTGAGAGAACCTCTGCTCAGCCACGTGTGTGGCTCAAGTCCAGAGTCACTCGTTGTGATCTTCCATGCGGGCTGTGACCCACTTTTCTGAAGGTACTGAGGAGATCGGCAGTATTGAAGAAATGAAGATGGTGGATATTATCCTCTTCCGAGCAGGGGCTGTGGGCAAGAGATGGAAAGAGTTGCAGAGGGAGTACTGTCAGGAGGCTCTGTTTTTCGGTTGAGCCGAACTAGAATAGCTGTTGTAGGTAGGACTGCTTTCCCATGAGCTTAAATGGATTTACAGTCTGCCCTCTTGCGTGCTACAAGGAGCCTATCCGAACCATCTGCAGCGGAGTTTTAAATAAATATCAAGTTTTTCATGGAACTTTCCCACCGATTTCTGCTCTGCTGTATTGACATGCTGACAGCCAATGCATGGGCACACTTGCCTGCAAAAATTGACTGTGTCCCTGCAGCATGCCTCAGGCAGGTTGCAAGTGTCTAAAGGAGGGCCTCTGAGGCGAGCAGGTTTCCTTCTGCCAGGGTTCTGGGGGTGTTGTAAGGCCTCAGTGGCTGGGACCCGTCTCCTCTGGGACCCCCACCTCACCGCCTCCCTCCAAGGGCCCAGGGGACATGTCTCAGCTCAGCCTGTGGCCTTCACCCCCTGCCTGAGCTACGTTGCAGCTGTGCCTTTCCCCGTCTCCTGAATGGCTCTGGCCCCTGCACCGCAGAGAGCTGCTCTGCTGGCTGGATGCCTTAGATCTAGGGCGTCACTTGTCAAGCACGCTTGTAGACATACTGTAGCTTAGCCTATACCAATTCTCTTCTAGTCTTGTCTAGTGAAGTCCCTTCCATTCCATTCCATTCCATTCCATTCCATTCCATTCCATTCCATTCCATTCCATTCCCTTCCCCATGCTCAGCCTGAACTGATTAGCAGGGAGACTGATTTCTCTGCAATGTCAGGGGTTTTCAGCTCCAGAAACACTTTCAAGGACACAAATCACAAAGCTTTCATGTAGAATCAAGATTTTATTTTATTCTTCCATTTGATTTTGGTTTGGTTTCTTCTATTTTATGTTCTTTTAGAATCCTTACATCCTAGACTCCTAGGCTAGTTATGGTTGGAGAGGACCTCAGAGCACGTAGTTCCAACTGGCCTGCCATTCTCAGAGACGCCTCAGACGTGAAACAGATTGCCCAAGGCGCGGGTCAGCCTGGAATTACGTCTCACCAGGCGCTCTCACCCAAGGGTCTGTACAATGTGGTGGTGTACGTCGCCATAGGGTGACACCCCAGGGGGGCTGTACAGCGTGTTGGTGCTGTACATGGCCATGGGATGGAGCACACCCAGCCTCTTTAGGCAACCCGTTCCAGTGCCTCAGCACCCTGAGAGCAGCCAGACCCTTCTGCCTTATATCCAACCGGAAAGCTTTAGGGTGTTAGTCATGAGCATCGTCAGCGCCCACACACAAATGTGCAAGCAGAAGTAGTAGAAGGAGAAGGTGTGTGGTAGCATGGGGTATTTCCCAAAGCAGGACACCTATCAATGATAAGCACACAAGACTTGCAACAGTCGTTCATTTGCTGCGCTTCCTGGCCAGGGAGGCATGACAAGTGCTCTTGTGCCTGCCCGGCGCTGGTGTTGCACGCCGGGAGAGCTGGAGAGTGGCAGGTGCTGATGGGGCAGCAAGGCTGGAGGCCTTCCAAGCACAGGCTGCTGTGCAGAAGCGAGGACCCGCGGGGAGATGGAGCTAAGGGAAGAGCAGAGCTGGCTGTCACTGCGAGTTTGCTCTGGGCAATGGAGCCAAAGAGAGCCAGGAGACGAGAGTGGCTTGGAGGTGCGAGAGCAGCGGGCAAGAAGCGAGGCCAAAAGGGAAGCCCGACAAGGGGATGTGCTCAATGCTCCAGAGGACAAAGAGCAACTCCCGGGGAATACCGCGGGAGGCCAGAAAGCTTCCTCCCCCCGCATGCGGGGCACGAGGGCCACCTGCGTGGAGCATGAGCAGCATCCTTTGGGCCACAAGAGCTCAAAGGAGCCCCATGAAGGGGCTGTGCTCGGCTGCGGAGGAAGGCAAAAAACCCCCGGGGACACTCGCAGGTCCTCCGCGGGGAAAAAAAGCCTTCCCCCCCCAGCTGCAGGACACGAGGGGCCACCTTCGTGGGGCATGAGCAGCAGGCAGTGAGCCAGCAGTATGGACCAGAGGAGCCCTAACAAGTGGTCTTGCTAAATGCTCAGAGGAAGGCAAAAAACCCCCGGGGACCAGTGCCAATGTGCCCCGGGGGAAAATTCCTTCCTGACCCCAGCGCTGGTGATCGGCTATCCCTGAGCATGTGAGCAAGACCTGCTCCCGGTCCACAGGCTGCTCACGCCTCCCAGAACGTACCCAAACCCGATTCTCCCTCAACCTGGAGCCATTTCACGGCCTTCTGAGAGAAGCACTGTGATCCCTGGAAACACCTCTGCATCCTATTGCTTAGGGCTGCTGCCAGCCTGGCTCTCTGTGGGATGAGGATGGTGAGCTCTACAGTGCTCCTCAAGAAGACATTCCTATGCTCTGGCCATGGCTATCCAGCGAAAAAGGACTGCTATCCCTCCCACGAGCTAAGAAGCTGCTCCTGCCAGGAGCTGGCTTTGCAGCCGAGAATCTCCAGCAGACTCCTGCAGCAGCTGCCCTTCCTGCCTGAGCCCCCTCTAGCTAGCTCCAGAAGCTCAAGGGCTTCCTCTGGCATGTCTTAAGGCTGCCCCGTGCCACCTCTGCCAGGGGACACAGGAGGCTGCCCCCTTTTATCCTCTCCTGGGGCATTGTGACTGCTGCATTGCCAGGTGCAGGCACGGAATGGCATGGAATGGCATCGAATGGAACGGCATGGAATGGAATGGAATGGAATGGAATGGAATGGAGTGGAATGGATGAAATGGAATGGAATAGAGCGGAACGGAATAGAGTTGAGTGGAATAGAGTCGAGTGGAATGAAATAGAATCATAATGGAATGGAACAGGACAGAAATGGAATACCCCAATGGATGTTCATAATATGCATGATGGGATTCAGGGAGAAGTGCAGAGCATGGTAAGATCAAAACTCAGACGTCTGGCTATCCGTGATCCGATTGTTCTGAAGAGCTCTCCATCTTTTTACAAGCCTATTTGTGAGAGACAGAACCAAAATCAGGCTCCACTGTTTCAAAGATTGGTATGAGAAGCTGAGATGAAATTCCACCTATCTCTTGTCTCAGAGATGGATGGGAGGAGTTGAGATAATAGTCCAATAGCCATTGCCTGGGAGAAGGCTGTGAGGAGCTGAAATGGGACTCCACCCTCCATTGCCTGAGGGATGAGTGGGATAGAGCTGAGATAAGACTCCTGCATCCTTTATCTGGAGGAATGGTGTGAGGAATCCTGCCCATTATGCCATGACTGGCAGCAGACAGGTGCAGTTGAAGAGCTGGCTGCAAGAGTGGGATAGCTGGTCCACCAGGAACATGGAAGGTATGACATGAAGAACAGAGCTACTCCCCCAGCTCATTCTAAAAGGAGGAAAAGGGAATCACAAAAAGGTGAAAGAGTAAAACGAATCTCACCCGGAATCCAAAAATTGGCTCCTGTTGCTGTCCAAACCTGGAAAGGATGGGAGTTTGACCCTGTTTGGCGGGTTCCGGGAGGCCCGTGGCTTAAGCAAATTTCGGTTTGTTTGTTATGTGGCTTTGCTATGTGCTTAGTTTTACCTTGTGTTATTCTTTGTCTCGGTCAATTAATTTGGAGTGTTGCATCAAACATGCATCTTGTAACTACTGCTCCTCCCGAGGGAACTAAACAAGTCAGATTAACACGGCCACAAAGTACTTGACCTCGCTTGCGTCTTAATCTCACTCTTGGGATCAGCACCGAAAGAGGGTCCAGCACTGGGCTTTTCTCCAACTGGACGCTGACACCTTGAGAGAACCTCTGCTCAGCCACGTGTGTGGCTCAAGTCCAGAGTCACTCGTTGTGATCTTCGATGCGGGCTGTGACCCACTTTTCTGAAGGTACTGAGGAGATCGGCAGTATTGAAGAAATGAAGATGGTGGATATTATCCTCTTCCGAGCAGGGGCTGTGGGCAAGAGATGGAAAGAGTTGCAGAGGGAGTACTGTCAGGAGGCTCTGTTTTTCGGTTGAGTCGAACTAGAATAGCTGTTGTAGGTAGGACTGCTTTCCCATGAGCTTAAATGGATTTACAGTCTGCCCTCTTGCGTGCTACAAGGAGCCTATCCGAACCATCTGCAGCGGAGTTTTAAATAAATATCAAGTTTTTCATGGAACTTTCCCACCGATTTCTGCTCTGCTGTATTGACATGCTGACAGCCAATGCATGGGCACACTTGCCTGCAAAAATTGACTGTGTCCCTGCAGCATGCCTCAGGCAGGTTGCAAGTGTCTAAAGGAGGGCCTCTGAGGCGAGCAGGTTTCCTTCTGCCAGGGTTCTGGGGGTGTTGTAAGGCCTCAGTGGCTGGGACCCATCTCCTCTGGGACCCCCACCTCACCGCCTCCCTCCAAGGGCCCAGGGGACATGTCTCAGCTCAGCCTGTGGCCTTCACCCCCTGCCTGAGCTACGTTGCAGCTGTGCCTTTCCCCGTCTCCTGAATGGCTCTGGCCCCTGCACCGCAGAGAGCTGCTCTGCTGGCTGGATGCCTTAGATCTAGGGCGTCACTTGTCAAGCACGCTTGTAGACATACTGTAGCTTAGCCTATACCAATTCTCTTCTAGTCTTGTCTAGTGAAGTCCCTTCCATTCCATTCCATTCCATTCCATTCCATTCCATTCCATTCCATTCCTTTCAATTCCATTCCATTCCCCATGCTCAGCCTGAACTGATTAGCAGGGAGACTGATTTCTCTGCAATGTCAGGGGTTTTCAGCTCCAGAAACACTTTCAAGGACACAAATCACAAAGCTTGCATGTGGAATCAAGATTTTATTTTATTCTTCCATTTGATTTTGGTTTGGTTTCTTCTATTTTATGTTCTTTTAGAATCCTTACATCCTAGACTCCTAGGCTAGTTATGGTTGGAGAGGACCTCAGAGCACGTAGTTCCAACTGGCCTGCCATTCTCAGAGACGCCTCACACGTGAAACAGATTGCCCAAGGCGTGGGTCAGCCTGGAATTACGTCTCACCAGGCGCTCTCACCCAAGGGTCTGTACAATGTGGTGGTGTACGTCGCCATAGGGTGACACCCCAGGGGGGCTGTACAGCGTGTTGGTGCTGTACATGGCCATGGGATGGAGCACACCCAGCCTCTTTAGGCAACCCGTTCCAGTGCCTCAGCACCCTGAGAGCAGCCAGACCCTTCTGCCTTATATCCAACCGGAAAGCTTTAGGGTGTTAGTCATGAGCATCGTCAGCGCCCACACACAAATGTGCAAGCAGAAGTAGTAGAAGGAGAAGGGGTGTGGTAGCATGGGGTATTTCCCAAAGCAGGACACCTATCAATGATAAGCACACAAGACTTGCAACAGTCGTTCATTTGCTGCGCTTCCTGGCCAGGGAGGCATGACAAGTGCTCTTGTGCCTGCCCGGCGCTGGTGTTGCACGCCGGGAGAGCTGGAGAGTGGCAGGTGCTGATGGGGCAGCAAGGCTGGAGGCCTTCCAAGCACAGGCTGCTGTGCAGAAGCGAGGACCCGCGGGGAGATGGAGCTAAGGGAAGAGCAGAGCTGGCTGTCACTGCGAGTTTGCTCTGGGCAATGGAGCCAAAGAGAGCCAGGAGACGAGAGTGGCTTGGAGGTGCGAGAGCAGCGGGCAAGAAGCGAGGCCAAAAGGGAAGCCCGACAAGGGGATGTGCTCAATGCTCCAGAGGACAAAGAGCAGCTCCCGGGGAATACCGCGGGAGGCCAGAAAGCTTCCTCCCCCCGCATGCGGGGCACGAGGGCCACCTGCGTGGAGCATGAGCAGCATCCTTTGGGCCACAAGAGCTCAAAGGAGCCCCATGAAGGGGCTGTGCTCGGCTGCGGAGGAAGGCAAAAAACCCCCGGGGACCCTCGCAGGTCCTCCGTGGGGAATAAAGCCTTCCCCCCCCAGCTGCAGGACACGAGGGGCCACCTTCGTGGGGCATGAGCAGCAGGCAGTGAGCCAGCAGTATGGACCAGAGGAACCCTAACAAGTGGTCTTGCTAAATGCTCAGAGGAAGGCAAAAACCCCCCGGGGACCAGTGCCAATGTGCCCCGGGGGAAAATTCCTTCCTGACCCCAGCGCTGGCGATCGGCTATCCCTGAGCATGTGAGCAAGACCTGCTCCCGGTCCACAGGCTGCTCACGCCTCCCAGAACGTACCCAAACCCGATTCTCCCTCAACCTGGAGCCATTTCACGGCCTTCTGAGAGAAGCACTGTGATCCCTGGAAACACCTCTGCATCCTATTGCTTAGGGCTGCTGCCAGCCTGGCTCTCTGTGGGATGAGGATGGTGAGCTCTACAGTGCTCCTCAAGAAGACATTCCTATGCTCTGGCCATGGCTCTCCAGCCAAAAAGGACTGCTATCCCTCCCATGAGCTAAGAAGCTGCTCCTGCCAGGAGCTGGCCTTGCAGCCGAGAATCTCCAGCAGACTCCTGCAGCAGCTGCCCTTCCTGCCTGAGCCCCCTCTAGCTAGCTCCAGAAGCTCAAGGGCTTCCTCTGGCATGGCTTAAGGCTGCCCCGTGCCACCTCTGCCAGGGGACGCAGGAGGCTGCCCCCTTTTATCCTCTCCTGGGGCATTGTGACTGCTGCATTGCCAGGTGCTGGCACGGAATGGCATGGAATGGCATCGAATGGAACGGCATGGAATGGAATGGAATGGAGTGGAGTGGAATGGATGAAATGGAAGAAATGGAATGGAATAGAGCGGAACGGAATAGAGTCGAGTGGAATAGAGTCGAGTGGAATGAAATAGAATCATAATGGAATGGAACAGGACAGAAATGGAATACCCCAATGGATGTTCATAATATGCATGATGGGATTCAGGGAGAAGGGCAGAGCATGGTAAGATCAAAACTCAGACGTCTGGCTATCCGTGATCCGATTGTTCTGAAGAGCTCTCCATCTTTTTACAAGCCTATTTGTGAGAGACAGAACCAAAATCAGGCTCCACTGTTTCAAAGATTGGTATGAGAAGCTGAGATGAAATTCCACCTATCTCTTGTCTCAGAGATGGATGGGAGGAGTTGAGATAATAGTCCAATAGCCATTGCCTGGGAGAAGGCTGTGAGGAGCTGAAATGGGACTCCACCCTCCATTGCCTGAGGGATGAGTGGGATAGAGCTGAGATAAGACTCCTGCATCCTTTATCTGGAGGAATGGTGTGAGGAATCCTGCCCATTATGCCATGAATGGCAGCAGACAGGTGCAGTTGAAGAGCTGGCTGCAAGAGTGGGATAGCTGGTCCACCAGGAACATGGAAGGTATGACATGAAGAACAGAGCTACTCCCCCAGCTCATTCTAAAAGGAGGAAAAGGGAATCACAAAAAGGTGAAAGAGTAAAACGAATCTCACCCGGAATCCAAAAATTGGCTCCTGTTGCTGTCCAAACCTGGAAAGGATGGGAGTTTGACCCTGTTTGGCGGGTTCCGGGAGGCCCGTGGCTTAAGCAAATTTCAGTTTGTTTGTTATGTGGCTTTGCTATGTGCTTAGTTTTACCTTGTGTTATTCTTTGTCTCGGTCAATTAATTTGGAGTGTTGCATCAAACATGCATCTTGTAACTACTGCTCCTCCCGAGGGAACTAAACAAGTCAGATTAACACGGCCACAAAGTACTTGACCTCGCTTGCGTCTTAATCTCACTCTTGGGATCAGCACCGAAAGAGGGTCCAGCACTGGGCTTTTCTCCAACTGGACGCTGACACCTTGAGAGAACCTCTGCTCAGCCACGTGTGTGGCTCAAGTCCAGAGTCACTCGTTGTGATCTTCGATGCGGGCTGTGACCCACTTTTCTGAAGGTACTGAGGAGATCGGCAGTATTGAAGAAATGAAGATGGTGGATATTATCCTCTTCCGAGCAGGGGCTGTGGGCAAGAGATGGAAAGAGTTGCAGAGGGAGTACTGTCAGGAGGCTCTGTTTTTCGGTTGAGTCGAACTAGAATAGCTGTTGTAGGTAGGACTGCTTTCCCATGAGCTTAAATGGATTTACAGTCTGCCCTCTTGCGTGCTACAAGGAGCCTATCCGAACCATCTGCAGCGGAGTTTTAAATAAATATCAAGTTTTTCATGGAACTTTCCCACCGATTTCTGCTCTGCTGTATTGACATGCTGACAGCCAATGCATGGGCACACTTGCCTGCAAAAATTGACTGTGTCCCTGCAGCATGCCTCAGGCAGGTTGCAAGTGTCTAAAGGAGGGCCTCTGAGGTGAGCAGGTTTCCTTCTGCCAGGGTTCTGGGGGTGTTGTAAGGCCTCAGTGGCTGGGACCCATCTCCTCTGGGACCCCCACCTCACCGCCTCCCTCCAAGGGCCCAGGGGACATGTCTCAGCTCAGCCTGCGGCCTTCACGCCCTGCCTGAGCTACGTTGCAGCTGTGCCTTTCCCCGTCTCCTGAATGGCTCTGGCCCCTGCACCGCAGAGAGCTGCTCTGCTGGCTGGATGCCTTAGATCTAGGGCGTCACTTGTCAAGCACGCTTGTAGACATACCGTAGCTTAGCCTATACCAATTCTCTTCTAGTCTTGTCTAGTGAAGTCCCTTCCATTCAATTCCATTCCATTCTATTCCATTCCATTCCATTCCATTCCATTCCATTCCATTCCATTCCATTCCATTCCATTCCCCATGCTCAGCCTGAACTGATTAGCAGGGAGACTGATTTCTCTGCAATGTCAGGGGTTTTCAGCTCCAGAAACACTTTCAAGGACACAAATCACAAAGCTTTCATGTGGAATCAAGATTTTATTTTATTCTTCCATTTGATTTTGGTTTGGTTTCTTCTATTTTATGTTCTTTTAGAATCCTTACATCCTAGACTCCTAGGCTAGTTATGCTTGGAGAGGACCTCAGAGCACGTAGTTCCAACTGGCCTGTCATGCTCAGAGACGCCTTAGACGTGAAACAGATTGCCCAAGGCGCGGGTCAGCCTGGAATTACGTCTCACCAGGCGCTCTCACCCAAGGGTCTGTACAATGTGGTGGTGTACGTCGCCATAGGGTGACACCCCAGGGGGGCTGTACAGCGTGTTGGTGCTGTACATGGCCATGGGATGGAGCACACCCAGCCTCTTTAGGCAACCCGTTCCAGTGCCTCAGCACCCTGAGAGCAGCCAGACCCTTCTGCCTTATATCCAACCGGAAAGCTTTAGGGTGTTAGTCATGAGCATCGTCAGCGCCCACACACAAATGTGCAAGCAGAAGTAGTAGAAGGAGAAGGGGTGTGGTAGCATGGGGTATTTCCCAAAGCAGGACACCTATCAATGATAAGCACACAAGACTTGCAACAGTCGTTCATTTGCTGCGCTTCCTGGCCAGGGAGGCATGACAAGTGCTCTTGTGCCTGCCCGGCGCTGGTGTTGCACGCCGGGAGAGCTGGAGAGTGGCAGGTGCTGATGGGGCAGCAAGGCTGGAGGCCTTCCAAGCACAGGCTGCTGTGCAGAAGCGAGGACCCCCGGGGAGATGGAGCTAAGGGAAGAGCAGAGCTGGCTGTCACTGCGAGTTTGCTCTGGGCAATGGAGCCAAAGAGAGCCAGGAGACGAGAGTGGCTTGGAGGTGCGAGAGCAGCGGGCAAGAAGCGAGGCCAAAAGGGAAGCCCGACAAGGGGATGTGCTCAATGCTCCAGAGGACAAAGAGCAGCTCCCGGGGAATACCGCGGGAGGCCAGAAAGCTTCCTCCCCCCGCATGCGGGGCACGAGGGCCACCTGCGTGGAGCATGAGCAGCATCCTTTGGGCCACAAGAGCTCAAAGGAGCCCCATGAAGGGGCTGTGCTCGGCTGTGGAGGAAGGCAAAAAACCCCCGGGGACACTCGCAGGTCCTCCGCGGGGAAAAAAAGCCTTCCCCCCCCAGCTGCAGGACACGAGGGGCCACCTTCGTGGGGCATGAGCAGCAGGCAGTGAGCCAGCAGTATGGACCAGAGGAGCCCTAACAAGTGGTCTTGCTAAATGCTCAGAGGAAGGCAAAAAACCCCCGGGGACCAGTGCCAATGTGCCCCGGGGGAAAATTCCTTCCTGACCCCAGCGCTGGCGATCGGCTATCCCTGAGCATGTGAGCAAGACCTGCTCCCGGTCCACAGGCTGCTCACGCCTCCCAGAACGTACCCAAACCCGATTCTCCCTCAACCTGGAGCCATTTCACGGCCTTCTGAGAGAAGCACTGTGATCCCTGGAAACACCTCTGCATCCTATTGCTTAGGGCTGCTGCCAGCCTGGCTCTCTGTGGGATGAGGATGGTGAGCTCTACAGTGCTCCTCAAGAAGACATTCCTATGCTCTGGCCATGGCTCTCCAGCCAAAAAGGACTGCTATCCCTCCCATGAGCTAAGAAGCTGCTCCTGCCAGGAGCTGGCCTTGCAGCCGAGAATCTCCAGCAGACTCCTGCAGCAGCTGCCCTTCCTGCCTGAGCCCCCTCTAGCTAGCTCCAGAAGCTCAAGGGCTTCCTCTGGCATGTCTTAAGGCTGCCCCGTGCCACCTCTGCCAGGGGACACAGGAGGCTGCCCCCTTTTATCCTCTCCTGGGGCATTGTGACTGCTGCATTGCCAGGTGCAGGCACGGAATGGCATGGAATGGCATCGAATGGAACGGCATGGAATGGAATGGAATGGAATGGAGTGGAATGGATGAAATGGAATGGAATAGAGCGGAACGGAATAGAGTCGAGTGGAATAGAGTCGAGTGGAATGAAATAGAATCATAATGGAATGGAACAGGACAGAAATGGAATACCCCAATGGATGTTCATAATATGCATGATGGGATTCAGGGAGAAGGGCAGAGCATGGTAAGATCAAAACTCAGACGTCTGGCTATCCGTGATCCGATTGTTCTGAAGAGCTCTCCATCTTTTTACAAGCCTATTTGTGAGAGACAGAACCAAAATCAGGCTCCACTGTTTCAAAGATTGGTATGAGAAGCTGAGATGAAATTCCACCTATCTCTTGTCTCAGAGATGGATGGGAGGAGTTGAGATAATAGTCCAATAGCCATTGCCTGGGAGAAGGCTGTGAGGAGCTGAAATGGGACTCCACCCTCCATTGCCTGAGGGATGAGTGGGATAGAGCTGAGATAAGACTCCTGCATCCTTTATCTGGAGGAATGGTGTGAGGAATCCTGCCCATTATGCCATGAATGGCAGCAGACAGGTGCGGTTGAAGAGCTGGCTGCAAGAGTGGGATAGCTGGTCCACCAGGAACATG
Source organism: Ara ararauna (assembly GCA_028858755.1). Classification (NCBI taxonomy): domain Eukaryota; kingdom Metazoa; phylum Chordata; class Aves; order Psittaciformes; family Psittacidae; genus Ara; species Ara ararauna. The sequence goes on along the minus strand of CM054380.1, from coordinate 18,418,284 downwards.
GAAGGTATGACATGAAGAACAGAGCTACTCCCCCAACTCATTTTAAAAGGAGGAAAAGGGAATCACAAAAAGGTGAAAGAGTAAAACGAATCTCACCCGGAATCCAAAAATTGGCTCCTGTTGCTCTCCAAACCTGGAAAGGATGGGAGTTTGACCCTGTTTGGCGGTTTCCGGGAGGCCCGTGGCTTAAGGAAATTTCGGTTTGTTTGTTATGTGGCTTTGCTATGTGCTTAGTTTTACCTTGTGTTATTCTTTGTCTCGGTCAATTAATTTGGAGTGTTGCATCAAACATGCATCTTGTAACTACTGCTCCTCCCGAGGGAACTAAACAAGTCAGATTAACACGTCCACAAAGTACTTGACCTCGCTTGCGTCTTAATCTCACTCTTGGGATCAGCACCGAAAGAGGGTCCAGCACTGGGCTTTTCTCCAACTGGACGCTGACACCTTGAGAGAACCTCTGCTCAGCCACGTGTGTGGCTCAAGTCCAGAGTCACTCGTTGTGATCTTCGATGCGGGCTGTGACCCACTTTTCTGAAGGTACTGAGGAGATCGGCAGTATTGAAGAAATGAAGATGGTGGATATTATCCTCTTCCGAGCAGGGGCTGTGGGCAAGAGATGGAAAGAGTTGCAGAGGGAGTACTGTCAGGAGGCTCTGTTTTTCGGTTGAGTCGAACTAGAATAGCTGTTGTAGGTAGGACTGCTTTCCCATGAGCTTAAATGGATTTACAGTCTGCCCTCTTGCGTGCTACAAGGAGCCTATCCGAACCATCTGCAGCGGAGTTTTAAATAAATATCAAGTTTTTCATGGAACTTTCCCACCGATTTCTGCTCTGCTGTATTGACATGCTGACAGCCAATGCATGGGCACACTTGCCTGCAAAAATTGACTGTGTCCCTGCAGCATGCCTCAGGCAGGTTGCAAGTGTCTAAAGGAGGGCCTCTGAGGCGAGCAGGTTTCCTTCTGCCAGGGTTCTGGGGGTGTTGTAAGGCCTCAGTGGCTGGGACCCGTCTCCTCTGGGACCCCCACCTCACCGCCTCCCTCCAAGGGCCCAGGGGACATGTCTCAGCTCAGCCTGTGGCCTTCACCCCCTGCCTGAGCTACGTTGCAGCTGTGCCTTTCCCCGTCTCCTGAATGGCTCTGGCCCCTGCACCGCAGAGAGCTGCTCTGCTGGCTGGATGCCTTAGATCTAGGGCGTCACTTGTCAAGCACGCTTGTAGACATACTGTAGCTTAGCCTATACCAATTCTCTTCTAGTCTTGTCTAGTGAAGTCCCTTCCATTCCATTCCATTCCATTCCATTCCATTCCATTCCCTTCCCCATGCTCAGCCTGAACTGATTAGCAGGGAGACTGATTTCTCTGCAATGTCAGGGGTTTTCAGCTCCAGAAACACTTTCAAGGACACAAATCACAAAGCTTTCATGTAGAATCAAGATTTTATTTTATTCTTCCATTTGATTTTGGTTTGGTTTCTTCTATTTTATGTTCTTTTAGAATCCTTACATCCTAGACTCCTAGGCTAGTTATGGTTGGAGAGGACCTCAGAGCACGTAGTTCCAACTGGCCTGCCATTCTCAGAGACGCCTCAGACGTGAAACAGATTGCCCAAGGCGCGGGTCAGCCTGGAATTACGTCTCACCAGGCGCTCTCACCCAAGGGTCTGTACAATGTGGTGGTGTACGTCGCCATAGGGTGACACCCCAGGGGGGCTGTACAGCGTGTTGGTGCTGTACATGGCCATGGGATGGAGCACACCCAGCCTCTTTAGGCAACCCGTTCCAGTGCCTCAGCACCCTGAGAGCAGCCAGACCCTTCTGCCTTATATCCAACCGGAAAGCTTTAGGGTGTTAGTCATGAGCATCGTCAGCGCCCACACACAAATGTGCAAGCAGAAGTAGTAGAAGGAGAAGGTGTGTGGTAGCATGGGGTATTTCCCAAAGCAGGACACCTATCAATGATAAGCACACAAGACTTGCAACAGTCGTTCATTTGCTGCGCTTCCTGGCCAGGGATGCATGACAAGTGCTCTTGTGCCTGCCCGGCGCTGGTGTTGCACGCCGGGAGAGCTGGAGAGTGGCAGGTGCTGATGGGGCAGCAAGGCTGGAGGCCTTCCAAGCACAGGCTGCTGTGCAGAAGTGAGGACCCGCTGGGAGATGGAGCTAAGGGAAGAGCAGAGCTCGCTGTCTCTGCGAGTTTGCTCTGGGCAATGGAGCCAAAGAGAGCCAGGAGACGAGAGTGGCTTGGAGGTGCGAGAGCAGCGGGCAAGAAGCGAGGCCAAAAGGGAAGCCCGACAAGGGGATGTGCTCAATGCTCCCGAGGACAAAGAGCAACTCCCGGGGAATACCGCGGGAGGCCAGAAAGCTTCCTCCCCCCGCATGCGGGGCACGAGGGCCACCTGCGTGGAGCATGAGCAGCATCCTTTGGGCCACAAGAGCTCAAAGGAGCCCCATGAAGGGGCTGTGCTCGGCTGCGGAGGAAGGCAAAAAACCCCTGGGGACACTCGCAGGTCCTCCGCGGGGAAAAAAAGCCTTCCCCCCCCAGCTGCAGGACACGAGGGGCCACCTTCGTGGGGCATGAGCAGCAGGCAGTGAGCCAGCAGTATGGACCAGAGGAGCCCTAACAAGTGGTCTTGCTAAATGCTCAGAGGAAGGCAAAAAACCCCCGGGGACCAGTGCCAATGTGCCCCGGGGGAAAATTCCTTCCTGACCCCAGCGCTGGCGATCGGCTATCCCTGAGCATGTGAGCAAGACCTGCTCCCGGTCCACAGGCTGCTCACGCCTCCCAGAACGTACCCAAACCCGATTCTCCCTCAACCTGGAGCCATTTCACGGCCTTCTGAGAGAAGCACTGTGATCCCTGGAAACACCTCTGCATCCTATTGCTTAGGGCTGCTGCCAGCCTGGCTCTCTGTGGGATGAGGATGGTGAGCTCTACAGTGCTCCTCAAGAAGACATTCCTATGCTCTGGCCATGGCTCTCCAGCCAAAAAGGACTGCTATCCCTCCCATGAGCTAAGAAGCTGCTCCTGCGAGGAGCTGGCCTTGCAGCCGAGAATCTCCAGCAGACTCCTGCAGCAGCTGCCCTTCCTGCCTGAGCCCCCTCTAGCTAGCTCCAGAAGCTCAAGGGCTTCCTCTGGCATGTCTTAAGGCTGCCCCGTGCCACCTCTGCCAGGGGACGCAGGAGGCTGCCCCCTTTTATCCTCTCCTGGGGCATTGTGACTGCTGCATTGCCAGGTGCTGGCACGGAATGGCATGGAACGGCATGGAATGGAACGGAATGGAATGGAGTGGTGTGGAATGGATAAAATGGAAGAAATGGAATGGAATAGAGCGGAACGGAATAGAGTCGAGTGGAATAGAGTCGAGTGGAATGAAATAGAATCATAATGGAATGGAACAGGACAGAAATGGAATACCCCAATGGATGTTCATAATATGCATGATGGGATTCAGGGAGAAGGGCAGAGCATGGTAAGATCAAAACTCAGACGTCTGGCAATCCGTGATCCGATTGTTCTGAAGAGCTCTCCATCTTTTTACAAGCCTATTTGTGAGAGACAGAACCAAAATCAGGCTCCACTGTTTCAAAGATTGGTATGAGAAGCTGAGATGAAATTCCACCTATCTCTTGTCTCAGAGATGGATGGGAGGAGTTGAGATAATAGTCCAATAGCCATTGCCTGGGAGAAGGCTGTGAGGAGCTGAAATGGGACTCCACCCTCCATTGCCTGAGGGATGAGTGGGATAGAGCTGAGATAAGACTCCTGCATCCTTTATCTGGAGGAATGGTGTGAGGAATCCTGCCCATTATGCCATGAATGGCAGCAGACAGGTGCAGTTGAAGAGCTGGCTGCAAGAGTGGGATAGCTGGTCCACCAGGAACATGGAAGGTATGACATGAAGAACAGAGCTACTCCCCCAACTCATTTTAAAAGGAGGAAAAGGGAATCACAAAAAGGTGAAAGAGTAAAACGAATCTCACCCGGAATCCAAAAATTGGCTCCTGTTGCTGTCCAAACCTGGAAAGGATGGGAGTTTGACCCTGTTTGGCGGGTTCCGGGAGGCCCGTGGCTTAAGCAAATTTCGGTTTGTTTGTTATGTGGCTTTGCTATGTGCTTAGTTTTACCTTGTGTTATTCTTTGTCTCGGTCAATTAATTTGGAGTGTTGCATCAAACATGCATCTTGTAACTACTGCTCCTCCCGAGGGAACTAAACAAGTCAGATTAACACGGCCACAAAGTACTTGACCTCGCTTGCGTCTTAATCTCACTCTTGGGATCAGCACCGAAAGAGGGTCCAGCACTGGGCTTTTCTCCAACTGGACGCTGACACCTTGAGAGAACCTCTGCTCAGCCTCGTGTGTGGCTCAAGTCCAGAGTCACTCGTTGTGATCTTCGATGCGGGCTGTGACCCACTTTTCTGAAGGTACTGAGGAGATCGGCAGTATTGAAGAAATGAAGATGGTGGATATTATCCTCTTCCGAGCAGGGGCTGTGGGCAAGAGATGGAAAGAGTTGCAGAGGGAGTACTGTCAGGAGGCTCTGTTTTTCGGTTGAGCCGAACTAGAATAGCTGTTGTAGGTAGGACTGCTTTCCCATGAGCTTAAATGGATTTACAGTCTGCCCTCTTGCGTGCTACAAGGAGCCTATCCGAACCATCTGCAGCGGAGTTTTAAATAAATATCAAGTTTTTCATGGAACTTTCCCACCGATTTCTGCTCTGCTGTATTGACATGCTGACAGCCAATGCATGGGCACACTTGCCTGCAAAAATTGACTGTGTCCCTGCAGCATGCCTCAGGCAGGTTGCAAGTGTCTAAAGGAGGGCCTCTGAGGTGAGCAGGTTTCCTTCTGCCAGGGTTCTGGGGGTGTTGTAAGGCCTCAGTGGCTGGGACCCATCTCCTCTGGGACCCCCACCTCACCGCCTCCCTCCAAGGGCCCAGGGGACATGTCTCAGCTCAGCCTGTGGCCTTCACCCCCTGCCTGAGCTACGTTGCAGCTGTGCCTTTCCCCGTCTCCTGAATGGCTCTGGCCCCTGCACCGCAGAGAGCTGCTCTGCTGGCTGGATGCCTTAGATCTAGGGCGTCACTTGTCAAGCACGCTTGTAGACATACTGTAGCTTAGCCTATACCAATTCTCTTCTAGTCTTGTCTAGTGAAGTCCCTTCCATTCCATTCCATTCCATTCCATTCCATTCCATTCCTTTCAATTCCATTCCATTCCCCATGCTCAGCCTTAACTGATTAGCAGGGAGACTGATTTCTCTGCAATGTCAGGGGTTTTCAGCTCCAGAAACACTTTCAAGGACACAAATCACAAAGCTTGCATGTGGAATCAAGATTTTATTTTATTCTTCCATTTGATTTTGGTTTGGTTTTTTTTTATTTTATGTTCTTTTAGAATCCTTACATCCTAGACTCCTAGGCTAGTTATGGTTGGAGAGGACCTCAGAGCACGTAGTTCCAACTGGCCTACCATTCTCAGAGACGCCTCACACGTGAAACAGATTGCCCAAGGCGTGGGTCAGCCTGGAATTACGTCTCACCAGGCGCTCTCACCCAAGGGTCTGTACAATGTGGTGGTGTACGTCGCCATAGGGTGACACCCCAGGGGGGCTGTACAGCGTGTTGGTGCTGTACATGGCCATGGGATGGAGCACACCCAGCCTCTTTAGGCAACCCGTTCCAGTGCCTCAGCACCCTGAGAGCAGCCAGACCCTTCTGCCTTATATCCAACCGGAAAGCTTTAGGGTGTTAGTCATGAGCATCGTCAGCGCCCACACACAAATGTGCAAGCAGAAGTAGTAGAAGGAGAAGGGGTGTGGTAGCATGGGGTATTTCCCAAAGCAGGACACCTATCAATGATAAGCACACAAGACTTGCAACAGTCGTTCATTTGCTGCGCTTCCTGGCCAGGGAGGCATGACAAGTGCTCTTGTGCCTGCCCGGCGCTGGTGTTGCACGCCGGGAGAGCTGGAGAGTGGCAGCTGCTGATGGGGCAGCAAGGCTGGAGGCCTTCCAAGCACAGGCTGCTGTGCAGAAGCGAGGACCCCCGGGGAGATGGAGCTAAGGGAAGAGCAGAGCTGGCTGTCACTGCAAGTTTGCTCTGGGCAATGGAGCCAAAGAGAGCCAGGAGACGAGAGTGGCTTGGAGGTGCGAGAGCAGCGGGCAAGAAGCGAGGCCAAAAGGGAAGCCCGACAAGGGGATGTGCTCAATGCTCCAGAGGACAAAGAGCAGCTCCCGGGGAATACCGCGGGAGGCCAGAAAGCTTCCTCCCCCCGCATGCGGGGCACGAGGGCCACCTGCGTGGAGCATGAGCAGCATCCTTTGGGCCACAAGAGCTCAAAGGAGCCCCATGAAGGGGCTGTGCTCGGCTGCGGAGGAAGGCAAAAAACCCCCGGGGACCCTCGCAGGTCCTCCGTGGGGAATAAAGCCTTCCCCCCCCAGCTGCAGGACACGAGGGGCCACCTTCGTGGGGCATGAGCAGCAGGCAGTGAGCCAGCTGTATGGACCAGAGGAACCCTAACAAGTGGTCTTGCTAAATGCTCAGAGGAAGGCAAAAAACCCCCGGGGACCAGTGCCAATGTGCCCCGGGGGAAAATTCCTTCCTGACCCCAGCGCTGGCGATCGGCTATCCCTGAGCATGTGAGCAAGACCTGCTCCCGGTCCACAGGCTGCTCACGCCTCCCAGAACGTACCCAAACCCGATTCTCCCTCAACCTGGAGCCATTTCACGGCCTTCTGAGAGAAGCACTGTGATCCCTGGAAACACCTCTGCATCCTATTGCTTAGGGCTGCTGCCAGCCTGGCTCTCTGTGGGATGAGGATGGTGAGCTCTACAGTGCTCCTCAAGAAGACATTCCTATGCTCTGGCCATGGCTCTCCAGCCAAAAAGGACTGCTATCCCTCCCATGAGCTAAGAAGCTGCTCCTGCCAGGAGCTGGCCTTGCAGCCGAGAATCTCCAGCAGACTCCTGCAGCAGCTGCCTTTCCTGCCTGAGCCCCCTCTAGCTAGCTCCAGAAGCTCAAGGGCTTCCTCTGGCATGGCTTAAGGCTGCCCCGTGCCACCTCTGCCAGGGGACACAGGAGGCTGCCCCCTTTTATCCTCTCCTGGGGCATTGTGACTGCTGCATTGCCAGGTGCTGGCACGGAATGGCATGGAATGGCATCGAATGGAACGGCATGGAATGGAATGGAATGGAGTGGAGTGGAATGGATGAAATGGAAGAAATGGAATGGAATAGAGCGGAACGGAATAGAGTCGAGTGGAATAGAGTCGAGTGGAATGAAATAGAATCATAATGGAATGGAACAGGACAGAAATGGAATACCCCAATGGATGTTCATAATATGCATGATGGGATTCAGGGAGAAGGGCAGAGCATGGTAAGATCAAAACTCAGACGTCTGGCTATCCGTGATCCGATTGTTCTGAAGAGCTCTCCATCTTTTTACAAGCCTATTTGTGAGAGACAGAACCAAAATCAGGCTCCACTGTTTCAAAGATTGGTATGAGAAGCTGAGATGAAATTCCACCTATCTCTTGTCTCAGAGATGGATGGGAGGAGTTGAGATAATAGTCCAATAGCCATTGCCTGGGAGAAGGCTGTGAGGAGCTGAAATGGGACTCCACCCTCCATTGCCTGAGGGATGAGTGGGATAGAGCTGAGATAAGACTCCTGCATCCTTTATCTGGAGGAATGGTGTGAGGAATCCTGCCCATTATGCCATGAATGGCAGCAGACAGGTGCAGTTGAAGAGCTGGCTGCAAGAGTGGGATAGCTGGTCCACCAGGAACATGGAAGGTATGACATGAAGAACAGAGCTACTCCCCCAACTCATTTTAAAAGGAGGAAAAGGGAATCACAAAAAGGTGAAAGAGTAAAACGAATCTCACCCGGAATCCAAAAATTGGCTCCTGTTGCTGTCCAAACCTGGAAAGGATGGGAGTTTGACCCTGTTTGGCGGGTTCCGGGAGGCCCGTGGCTTAAGCAAATTTCAGTTTGTTTGTTATGTGGCTTTGCTATGTGCTTAGTTTTACCTTGTGTTATTCTTTGTCTCGGTCAATTAATTTGGAGTGTTGCATCAAACATGCATCTTGTAACTACTACTCCTCCCGAGGGAACTAAACAAGTCAGATTAACACTTCCACAAAGTACTTGACCTCGCTTGCGTCTTAATCTCACTCTTGGGATCAGCACCGAAAGAGGGTCCAGCACTGGGCTTTTCTCCAACTGGACGCTGACACCTTGAGAGAACCTCTGCTCAGCCTCGTGTGCGGCTCAAGTCCAGAGTCACTCGTTGTGATCTTCGATGCGGGCTGTGACCCACTTTTCTGAATGTACTGAGGAGATCGGCAGTATTGAAGAAATGAAGATGGTGGATATTATCCTCTTCCGAGCAGGGGCTGTGGGCAAGAGATGGAAAGAGTTGCAGAGGGAGTACTGTCAGGAGGCTCTGTTTTTCGGTTGAGTCGAACTAGAATAGCTGTTGTAGGTAGGACTGCTTTCCCATGAGCTCAAATGGATTTACAGTCTGCCCTCTTGCGTGCTACAAGGAGCCTATCCGAACCATCTGCAGCGGAGTTTTAAATAAATATCAAGTTTTTCATGGAACTTTCCCACCGATTTCTGCTCTGCTGTATTGACATGCTGACAGCCAATGCATGGGCACACTTGCCTGCAAAAATTGACTGTGTCCCTGCAGCATGCCTCAGGCAGGTTGCAAGTGTCTAAAGGAGGGCCTCTGAGGCGAGCAGGTTTCCTTCTGCCAGGGTTCTGGGGGTGTTGTAAGGCCTCAGTGGCTGGGACCCGTCTCCTCTGGGACCCCCACCTCACCGCCTCCCTCCAAGGGCCCAGGGGACATGTCTCAGCTCAGCCTGTGGCCTTCACCCCCTGCCTGAGCTACGTTGCAGCTGTGCCTTTCCCCGTCTCCTGAATGGCTCTGGCCCCTGCACCGCAGAGAGCTGCTCTGCTGGCTGGATGCCTTAGATCTAGGGCGTCACTTGTCAAGCACGCTTGTAGACATACTGTAGCTTAGCCTATACCAATTCTCTTCTAGTCTTGTCTAGTGAAGTCCCTTCCATTCCATTCCATTCCATTCCATTCCATTCCATTCCATTCCATTCCATTCCATTTCATTCCATTCCATTCCATTCCATTCCCCATGCTCAGCCTGAACTGATTAGCAGGGAGACTGATTTCTCTGCAATGTCAGGGGTTTTCAGCTCCAGAAACACTTTCAAGGACACAAATCACAAAGCTTTCATGTGGAATCAAGATTTTATTTTATTCTTCCATTTGATTTTGGTTTGGTTTCTTCTATTTTATGTTCTTTTAGAATCCTTACATCCTAGACTCCTAGGCTAGTTATGGTTGGAGAGGACCTCAGAGCACGTAGTTCCAACTGGCCTGCCATTCTCAGAGACGCCTCAGACGTGAAACAGATTGCCCAAGGCGCGGGTCAGCCTGGAATTACGTCTCACCAGGCGCTCTCACCCAAGGGTCTGTACAATGTGGTGGTGTACGTCGCCATAGGGTGACACCCCAGGGGGGCTGTACAGCGTGTTGGTGCTGTACATGGCCATGGGATGGAGCACACCCAGCCTCTTTAGGCAACCCGTTCCAGTGCCTCAGCACCCTGAGAGCAGCCAGACCCTTCTGCCTTATATCCAACCGGAAAGCTTTAGGGTGTTAGTCATGAGCATCGTCAGCGCCCACACACAAATGTGCAAGCAGAAGTAGTAGAAGGAGAAGGGGTGTGGTAGCATGGGGTATTTCCCAAAGCAGGACACCTATCAATGATAAGCACACAAGACTTGCAACAGTCGTTCATTTGCTGCGCTTCCTGGCCAGGGAGGCATGACAAGTGCTCTTGTGCCTGCCCGGCGCTGGTGTTGCACGCCGGGAGAGCTGGAGAGTGGCAGGTGCTGATGGGGCAGCAAGGCTGGAGGCCTTCCAAGCACAGGCTGCTGTGCAGAAGCGAGGACCCGCGGGGAGATGGAGCTAAGGGAAGAGCAGAGCTGGCTGTCACTGCGAGTTTGCTCTGGGCAATGGAGCCAAAGAGAGCCAGGAGACGAGAGTGGCTTGGAGGTGCGAGAGCAGCGGGCAAGAAGCGAGGCCAAAAGGGAAGCCCGACAAGGGGATGTGCTCAATGCTCCAGAGGACAAAGAGCAACTCCCGGGGAATACCGCGGGAGGCCAGAAAGCTTCCTCCCCCCGCATGCGGGGCACGAGGGCCACCTGCGTGGAGCATGAGCAGCATCCTTTGGGCCACAAGAGCTCAAAGGAGCCCCATGAAGGGGCTGTGCTCGGCTGCGGAGGAAGGCAAAAAACCCCCGGGGACACTCGCAGGTCCTCCGCGGGGAAAAAAAGCCTTCCCCCCCCCAGCTGCAGGACACGAGGGGCCACCTTCGTGGGGCATGAGCAGCAGGCAGTGAGCCAGCAGTATGGACCAGAGGAGCCCTAACAAGTGGTCTTGCTAAATGCTCAGAGGAAGGCAAAAAACCCCCGGGGACCAGTGCCAATGTGCCCCGGGGGAAAATTCCTTCCTGACCCCAGCGCTGGCGATCGGCTATCCCTGAGCATGTGAGCAAGACCTGCTCCCGGTCCGCAGGCTGCTCACGCCTCCCAGAACGTACCCAAACCCGATTCTCCCTCAACCTGGAGCCATTTCACGGCCTTCTGAGAGAAGCACTGTGATCCCTGGAAACACCTCTGCATCCTATTGCTTAGGGCTGCTGCCAGCCTGGCTCTCTGTGGGATGAGGATGGTGAGCTCTACAGTGCTCCTCAAGAAGACATTCCTATGCTCTGGCCATGGCTCTCCAGCCAAAAAGGACTGCTATCCCTCCCATGAGCTAAGAAGCTGCTCCTGCCAGGAGCTGGCCTTGCAGCCGAGAATCTCCAGCAGACTCCTGCAGCAGCTGCCCTTCCTGCCTGAGCCCCCTCTAGCTAGCTCCAGAAGCTCAAGGGCTTCCTCTGGCATGTCTTAAGGCTGCCCCGTGCCACCTCTGCCAGGGGACACAGGAGGCTGCCCCCTTTTATCCTCTCCTGGGGCATTGTGACTGCTGCATTGCCAGGTGCTGGCACGGAATGGCATGGAACGGCATGGAATGGAACGGAATGGAATGGAATGGAATGGAATGGAATGGAGTGGAGTGGAGTGGAATGGATGAAATGGAAGAAATGGAATGGAATAGAGCGGAACGGAATAGAGTCGAGTGGAATAGAGTCGAGTGGAATGAAATAGAATCATAATGGAATGGAACAGGACAGAAATGGAATACCCCAATGGATGTTCATAATATGCATGATGGGATTCAGGGAGAAGGGCAGAGCATGGTAAGATCAAAACTCAGACGTCTGGCTATCCGTGATCCGATTGTTCTGAAGAGCTCTCCATCTTTTTACAAGCCTATTTGTGAGAGACAGAACCAAAATCAGGCTCCACTGTTTCAAAGATTGGTATGAGAAGCTGAGATGAAATTCCACCTATCTCTTGTCTCAGAGATGGATGGGAGGAGTTGAGATAATAGTCCAATAGCCATTGCCTGGGAGAAGGCTGTGAGGAGCTGAAATGGGACTCCACCCTCCATTGCCTGAGGGATGAGTGGGATAGAGCTGAGATAAGACTCCTGCATCCTTTATCTGGAGGAATGGTGTGAGGAATCCTGCCCATTATGCCATGAATGGCAGCAGACAGGTGCAGTTGAAGAGCTGGCTGCAAGAGTGGGATAGCTGGTCCACCAGGAACATGGAAGGTATGACATGAAGAACAGAGCTACTCCCCCAACTCATTCTAAAAGGAGGAAAAGGGAATCACAAAAAGGTGAAAGAGTAAAACGAATCTCACCCGGAATCCAAAAATTGGCTCCTGTTGCTGTCCAAACCTGCAAAGGATGGGAGTTTGACCCTGTTTGGCGGGTTCCGGGAGGCCCGTGGCTTAAGCAAATTTCAGTTTGTTTGTTATGTGGCTTTGCTATGTGCTTAGTTTTACCTTGTGTTATTCTTTGTCTCGGTCAATTAATTTGGAGTGTTGCATCAAACATGCATCTTCTAACTACTGCTCCTCCCGAGGGAACTAAACAAGTCAGATTAACACGTCCACAAAGTACTTGACCTCGCTTGCGTCTTAATCTCACTCTTGGGATCAGCACCGAAAGAGGGTCCAGCACTGGGCTTTTCTCCAACTGGACGCTGACACCTTGAGAGAACCTCTGCTCAGCCACGTGTGTGGCTCAAGTCCAGAGTCACTCGTTGTGATCTTCGATGCGGGCTGTGACCCACTTTTCTGAAGGTACTGAGGAGATCGGCAGTATTGAAGAAATGAAGATGGTGGATATTATCCTCTTCCGAGCAGGGGCTGTGGGCAAGAGATGGAAAGAGTTGCAGAGGGAATACTGTCAGGAGGCTCTGTTTTTCGGTTGAGTCGAACTAGAATAGCTGTTGTAGGTAGGACTGCTTTCCCATGAGCTTAAATGGATTTACAGTCTGCCCTCTTGCGTGCTACAAGGAGCCTATCCGAACCATCAGCAGCAGAGTTTTAAATAAATATCAAGTTTTTCATGGAACTTTCCCACCGATTTCTGCTCTGCTGTATTGACATGCTGACAGCCAATGCATGGGCACACTTGCCTGCAAAAATTGACTGTGTCCCTGCAGCATGCCTCAGGCAGGTTGCAAGTGTCTAAAGGAGGGCCTCTGAGGCGAGCAGGTTTCCTTCTGCCAGGGTTCTGGGGGTGTTGTAAGGCCTCAGTGGCTGGGACCCGTCTCCTCTGGGACCCCCACCTCACCGCCTCCCTCCAAGGGCCCAGGGGACATGTCTCAGCTCAGCCTGTGGCCTTCACCCCCTGCCTGAGCTACGTTGCAGCTGTGCCTTTCCCCGTCTCCTGAATGGCTCTGGCCCCTGCACCGCAGAGAGCTGCTCTGCTGGCTGGATGCCTTATATCTAGGGCGTCACTTGTCAAGCACGCTTGTAGACATACTGTAGCTTAGCCTATACCAATTCTCTTCTAGTCTTGTCTAGTGAAGTCCCTTCCATTCCATTCCATTCCATTCCATTCCATTCCATTCCATTCCATTCCATTCCATTCCATTCCATTCCATTCCCCATGCTCAGCCTGAACTGATTAGCAGGGAGACTGATTTCTCTGCAATGTCAGGGGTTTTCAGCTCCAGAAACACTTTCAAGGACACAAATCACAAAGCTTTCATGTGGAATCAAGATTTTATTTTATTCTTCCATTTGATTTTGGTTTGGTTTCTTCTATTTTATGTTCTTTTAGAATCCTTACATCCTAGACTCCTAGGCTAGTTATGGTTGGAGAGGACCTCAGAGCACGTAGTTCCAACTGGCCTGCCATTCTCAGAGACGCCTCAGACGTGAAACAGATTGCCCAAGGCGCGGGTCAGCCTGGAATTACGTCTCACCAGGCGCTCTCACCCAAGGGTCTGTACAATGTGGTGGTGTACGTCGCCATAGGGTGACACCCCAGGGGGGCTGTACAGCGTGTTGGTGCTGTACATGGCCATGGGATGGAGCACACCCAGCCTCTTTAGGCAACCCGTTCCAGTGCCTCAGCACCCTGAGAGCAGCCAGACCCTTCTGCCTTATATCCAACCGGAAAGCTTTAGGGTGTTAGTCATGAGCATCGTCAGCGCCCACACACAAATGTGCAAGCAGAAGTAGTAGAAGGAGAAGGTGTGTGGTAGCATGGGGTATTTCCCAAAGCAGGACACCTATCAATGATAAGCACACAAGACTTGCAACAGTCGTTCATTTGCTGCGCTTCCTGGCCAGGGATGCATGACAAGTGCTCTTGTGCCTGCCCGGCGCTGGTGTTGCACGCCGGGAGAGCTGGAGAGTGGCAGGTGCTGATGGGGCAGCAAGGCTGGAGGCCTTCCAAGCACAGGCTGCTGTGCAGAAGCGAGGACCCGCGGGGAGATGGAGCTAAGGGAAGAGCAGAGCTGGCTGTCACTGCGAGTTTGCTCTGGGCAATGGAGCCAAAGAGAGCCAGGAGACGAGAGTGGCTTGGAGGTGCGAGAGCAGCGGGCAAGAAGCGAGGCCAAAAGGGAAGCCCGACAAGGGGATGTGCTCAATGCTCCAGAGGACAAAGAGCAACTCCCGGGGAATACCGCGGGAGGCCAGAAAGCTTCCTCCCCCCGCATGCGGGGCACGAGGGCCACCTGCGTGGAGCATGAGCAGCATCCTTTGGGCCACAAGAGCTCAAAGGAGCCCCATGAAGGGGCTGTGCTCGGCTGCGGAGGAAGGCAAAAAACCCCCGGGGACACTCGCAGGTCCTCCGCGGGGAAAAAAAGCCTTCCCCCCCCCAGCTGCAGGACACGAGGGGCCACCTTCGTGGGGCATGAGCAGCAGGCAGTGAGCCAGCAGTATGGACCAGAGGAGCCCTAACAAGTGGTCTTGCTAAATGCTCAGAGGAAGGCAAAAAACCCCCGGGGACCAGTGCCAATGTGCCCCGGGGGAAAATTCCTTCCTGACCCCAGCGCTGGCGATCGGCTATCCCTGAGCATGTGAGCAAGACCTGCTCCCGGTCCACAGGCTGCTCACGCCTCCCAGAACGTACCCAAACCCGATTCTCCCTCAACCTGGAGCCATTTCACGGCCTTCTGAGAGAAGCACTGTGATCCCTGGAAACACCTCTGCATCCTATTGCTTAGGGCTGCTGCCAGCCTGGCTCTCTGTGGGATGAGGATGGTGAGCTCTACAGTGCTCCTCAAGAAGACATTCCTATGCTCTGGCCATGGCTCTCCAGCCAAAAAGGACTGCTATCCCTCCCATGAGCTAAGAAGCTGCTCCTGCCAGGAGCTGGCCTTGCAGCCGAGAATCTCCAGCAGACTCCTGCAGCAGCTGCCCTTCCTGCCTGAGCCCCCTCTAGCTAGCTCCAGAAGCTCAAGGGCTTCCTCTGGCATGTCTTAAGGCTGCCCCGTGCCACCTCTGCCAGGGGACACAGGAGGCTGCCCCATTTTATCCTCTCCTGGGGCATTGTGACTGCTGCATTGCCAGGTGCTGGCACGGAATGGCATGGAACGGCATGGAATGGAACGGAATGGAATGGAATGGAATGGAATGGAATGGAGTGGAGTGGAGTGGAATGGATGAAATGGAAGAAATGGAATGGAATAGAGCGGAACGGAATAGAGTCGAGTGGAATAGAGTCGAGTGGAATGAAATAGAATCATAATGGAATGGAACAGGACAGAAATGGAATACCCCAATGGATGTTCATAATATGCATGATGGGATTCAGGGAGAAGGGCAGAGCATGGTAAGATCAAAACTCAGACGTCTGGCTATCCGTGATCCGATTGTTCTGAAGAGCTCTCCATCTTTTTACAAGCCTATTTGTGAGAGACAGAACCAAAATCAGGCTCCACTGTTTCAAAGATTGGTATGAGAAGCTGAGATGAAATTCCACCTATCTCTTGTCTCAGAGATGGATGGGAGGAGTTGAGATAATAGTCCAATAGCCATTGCCTGGGAGAAGGCTGTGAGGAGCTGAAATGGGACTCCACCCTCCATTGCCTGAGGGATGAGTGGGATAGAGCTGAGATGAGACTCCTGCATCCTTTATCTGGAGGAATGGTGTGAGGAATCCTGCCCATTATGCCATGAATGGCAGCAGACAGGTGCAGTTGAAGAGCTGGCTGCAAGAGTGGGATAGCTGGTCCACCAGGAACATGGAAGGTATGACATGAAGAACAGAGCTACTCCCCCAACTCATTTTAAAAGGAGGAAAAGGGAATCACAAAAAGGTGAAAGAGTAAAACGAATCTCACCCGGAATCCAAAAATTGGCTCCTGTTGCTGTCCAAACCTGGAAAGGATGGGAGTTTGACCCTGTTTGGCGGGTTCCGGGAGGCCCGTGGCTTAAGCAAATTTCAGTTTGTTTGTTATGTGGCTTTGCTATGTGCTTAGTTTTACCTTGTGTTATTCTTTGTCTCGGTCAATTAATTTGGAGTGTTGCATCAAACATGCATCTTGTAACTACTGCTCCTCCCGAGGGAACTAAACAAGTCAGATTAACACGTCCACAAAGTACTTGACCTCGCTTGCGTCTTAATCTCACTCTTGGGATCAGCACCGAAAGAGGGTCCAGCACTGGGCTTTTCTCCAACTGGACGCTGACACCTTGAGAGAACCTCTGCTCAGCCACGTGTGTGGCTCAAGTCCAGAGTCACTCGTTGTGATCTTCGATGCGGGCTGTGACCCACTTTTCTGAAGGTACTGAGGAGATCGGCAGTATTGAAGAAATGAAGATGGTGGATATTATCCTCTTCCGAGCAGGGGCTGTGGGCAAGAGATGGAAAGAGTTGCAGAGGGAATACTGTCAGGAGGCTCTGTTTTTCGGTTGAGTCGAACTAGAATAGCTGTTGTAGGTAGGACTGCTTTCCCATGAGCTTAAATGGATTTACAGTCTGCCCTCTTGCGTGCTACAAGGAGCCTATCCGAACCATCAGCAGCAGAGTTTTAAATAAATATCAAGTTTTTCATGGAACTTTCCCACCGATTTCTGCTCTGCTGTATTGACATGCTGACAGCCAATGCATGGGCACACTTGCCTGCAAAAATTGACTGTGTCCCTGCAGCATGCCTCAGGCAGGTTGCAAGTGTCTAAAGGAGGGCCTCTGAGGCGAGCAGGTTTCCTTCTGCCAGGGTTCTGGGGGTGTTGTAAGGCCTCAGTGGCTGGGACCCGTCTCCTCTGGGACCCCCACCTCACCGCCTCCCTCCAAGGGCCCAGGGGACATGTCTCAGCTCAGCCTGTGGCCTTCACCCCCTGCCTGAGCTACGTTGCAGCTGTGCCTTTCCCCGTCTCCTGAATGGCTCTGGCCCCTGCACCGCAGAGAGCTGCTCTGCTGGCTGGATGCCTTAGATCTAGGGTGTCACTTGTCAAGCACGCTTGTAGACATACTGTAGCTTAGCCTATACCAATTCTCTTCTAGTCTTGTCTAGTGAAGTCCCTTCCATTCCATTCCATTCCATTCCATTCCATTCCATTCCATTCCATTCCATTCCATTCCCCATGCTCAGCCTGAACTGATTAGCAGGGAGACTGATTTCTCTGCAATGTCAGGGGTTTTCAGCTCCAGAAACACTTTCAAGGACACAAATCACAAAGCTTTCATGTGGAATCAAGATTTTATTTTATTCTTCCATTTGATTTTGGTTTGGTTTCTTCTATTTTATGTTCTTTTAGAATCCTTACATCCTAGACTCCTAGGCTAGTTATGGTTGGAGAGGACCTCAGAGCACGTAGTTCCAACTGGCCTGCCATTCTCAGAGACGCCTCAGACGTGAAACAGATTGCCCAAGGCGCGGGTCAGCCTGGAATTACGTCTCACCAGGCGCTCTCACCCAAGGGTCTGTACAATGTGGTGGTGTACGTCGCCATAGGGTGACACCCCAGGGGGGCTGTACAGCGTGTTGGTGCTGTACATGGCCATGGGATGGAGCACACCCAGCCTCTTTAGGCAACCCGTTCCAGTGCCTCAGCACCCTGAGAGCAGCCAGACCCTTCTGCCTTATATCCAACCGGAAAGCTTTAGGGTGTTAGTCATGAGCATCGTCAGCGCCCACACACAAATGTGCAAGCAGAAGTAGTAGAAGGAGAAGGGGTGTGGTAGCATGGGGTATTTCCCAAAGCAGGACACCTATCAATGATAAGCACACAAGACTTGCAACAGTCGTTCATTTGCTGCGCTTCCTGGCCAGGGAGGCATGACAAGTGCTCTTGTGCCTGCCCGGCGCTGGTGTTGCACGCCGGGAGAGCTGGAGAGTGGCAGGTGCTGATGGGGCAGCAAGGCTGGAGGCCTTCCAAGCACAGGCTGCTGTGCAGAAGCGAGGACCCGCGGGGAGATGGAGCTAAGGGAAGAGCAGAGCTGGCTGTCACTGCGAGTTTGCTCTGGGCAATGGAGCCAAAGAGAGCCAGGAGACGAGAGTGGCTTGGAGGTGCGAGAGCAGCGGGCAAGAAGCGAGGCCAAAAGGGAAGCCCGACAAGGGGATGTGCTCAATGCTCCAGAGGACAAAGAGCAACTCCCGGGGAATACCGCGGGAGGCCAGAAAGCTTCCTCCCCCCGCATGCGGGGCACGAGGGCCACCTGCGTGGAGCATGAGCAGCATCCTTTGGGCCACAAGAGCTCAAAGGAGCCCCATGAAGGGGCTGTGCTCGGCTGCGGAGGAAGGCAAAAAACCCCCGGGGACACTCGCAGGTCCTCCGCGGGGAAAAAAAGCCTTCCCCCCCCAGCTGCAGGACACGAGGGGCCACCTTCGTGGGGCATGAGCAGCAGGCAGTGAGCCAGCAGTATGGACCAGAGGAGCCCTAACAAGTGGTCTTGCTAAATGCTCAGAGGAAGGCAAAAAACCCCCGGGGACCAGTGCCAATGTGCCCCGGGGGAAAATTCCTTCCTGACCCCAGCGCTGGCGATCGGCTATCCCTGAGCATGTGAGCAAGACCTGCTCCCGGTCCGCAGGCTGCTCACGCCTCCCAGAACGTACCCAAACCCGATTCTCCCTCAACCTGGAGCCATTTCACGGCCTTCTGAGAGAAGCACTGTGATCCCTGGAAACACCTCTGCATCCTATTGCTTAGGGCTGCTGCCAGCCTGGCTCTCTGTGGGATGAGGATGGTGAGCTCTACAGTGCTCCTCAAGAAGACATTCCTATGCTCTGGCCATGGCTCTCCAGCCAAAAAGGACTGCTATCCCTCCCATGAGCTAAGAAGCTGCTCCTGCCAGGAGCTGGCCTTGCAGCCGAGAATCTCCAGCAGACTCCTGCAGCAGCTGCCCTTCCTGCCTGAGCCCCCTCTAGCTAGCTCCAGAAGCTCAAGGGCTTCCTCTGGCATGTCTTAAGGCTGCCCCGTGCCACCTCTGCCAGGGGACACAGGAGGCTGCCCCCTTTTATCCTCTCCTGGGGCATTGTGACTGCTGCATTGCCAGGTGCTGGCACGGAATGGCATGGAACGGCATGGAATGGAACGGAATGGAATGGAATGGAATGGAATGGAATGGAATGGAGTGGAGTGGAGTGGAATGGATGAAATGGAAGAAATGGAATGGAATAGAGCGGAACGGAATAGAGTCGAGTGGAATAGAGTCGAGTGGAATGAAATAGAATCATAATGGAATGGAACAGGACAGAAATGGAATACCCCAATGGATGTTCATAATATGCATGATGGGATTCAGGGAGAAGGGCAGAGCATGGTAAGATCAAAACTCAGACGTCTGGCTATCCGTGATCCGATTGTTCTGAAGAGCTCTCCATCTTTTTACAAGCCTATTTGTGAGAGACAGAACCAAAATCAGGCTCCACTGTTTCAAAGATTGGTATGAGAAGCTGAGATGAAATTCCACCTATCTCTTGTCTCAGAGATGGATGGGAGGAGTTGAGATAATAGTCCAATAGCCATTGCCTGGGAGAAGGCTGTGAGGAGCTGAAATGGGACTCCACCCTCCATTGCCTGAGGGATGAGTGGGATAGAGCTGAGATAAGACTCCTGCATCCTTTATCTGGAGGAATGGTGTGAGGAATCCTGCCCATTATGCCATGAATGGCAGCAGACAGGTGCAGTTGAAGAGCTGGCTGCAAGAGTGGGATAGCTGGTCCACCAGGAACATGGAAGGTATGACATGAAGAACAGAGCTACTCCCCCAACTCATTTTAAAAGGAGGAAAAGGGAATCACAAAAAGGTGAAAGAGTAAAACGAATCTCACCCGGAATCCAAAAATTGGCTCCTGTTGCTGTCCAAACCTGGAAAGGATGGGAGTTTGACCCTGTTTGGCGGGTTCCGGGAGGCCCGTGGCTTAAGCAAATTTCAGTTTGTTTGTTATGTGGCTTTGCTATGTGCTTAGTTTTACCTTGTGTTATTCTTTGTCTCGGTCAATTAATTTGGAGTGTTGCATCAAACATGCATCTTGTAACTACTGCTCCTCCCGAGGGAAGTAAACAAGTCAGATTAACACGGCCACAAAGTACTTGACCTCGCTTGCGTCTTAATCTCACTCTTGGGATCAGCACCGAAAGAGGGTCCAGCACTGGGCTTTTCTCCAACTGGACGCTGACACCTTGAGAGAACCTCTGCTCAGCCACGTGTGTGGCTCAAGTCCAGAGTCACTCGTTGTGATCTTCGGTGCGGGCTGTGACCCACTTTTCTGAAGGTACTGAGGAGATCAGCAGTATTGAAGAAATGAAGATGGTGGATATTATCCTCTTCCGAGCAGGGGCTGTGGGCAAGAGATGGAAAGAGTTGCAGAGGGAGTACTGTCAGGAGGCTCTGTTTTTCGGTTGAGTCGAACTAGAATAGCTGTTGTAGGTAGGACTGCTTTCCCATGAGCTTAAATGGATTTACAGTCTGCCCTCTTGCGTGCTACAAGGAGCCTATCCGAACCATCTGCAGCGGAGTTTTAAATAAATATCAAGTTTTTCATGGAACTTTCCCACCGATTTCTGCTCTGCTGTATTGACATGCTGACAGCCAATGCATGGGCACACTTGCCTGCAAAAATTGACTGTGTCCCTGCAGCATGCCTCAGGCAGGTTGCAAGTGTCTAAAGGAGGGCCTCTGAGGCGAGCAGGTTTCTTTCTGCCAGGGTTCTGGGGGTGTTGTAAGGCCTCAGTGGCTGGGACCCGTCTCCTCTGGGATCCCCACCTCACCGCCTCCCTCCAAGGGCCCAGGGGACATGTCTCAGCTCAGCCTGTGGCCTTCACCCCCTGCCTGAGCTACGTTGCAGCTGTGCCTTTCCCCGTCTCCTGAATGGCTCTGGCCCCTGCACCGCAGAGAGCTGCTCTGCTGGCTGGATGCCTTAGATCTAGGGCGTCACTTGTCAAGCACGCTTGTAGACATACTGTAGCTTAGCCTATACCAATTCTCTTCTAGTCTTGTCTAGTGAAGTCCCTTCCATTCCATTCCATTCCATTCCATTCCATTCCATTCCATTCCATTCCCCATGCTCAGCCTGAACTGATTAGCAGGGAGACTGATTTCTCTGCAGTGTCAGGGGTTTTCAGCTCCAGAAACACTTTCAAGGACACAAATCACAAAGCTTTCATGTGGAATCAAGATTTTATTTTATTCTTCCATTTGATTTTGGTTTGGTTTCTTCTATTTTATGTTCTTTTAGAATCCTTACATCCTAGACTCCTAGGCTAGTTATGGTTGGAGAGGACCTCAGAGCACGTAGCTCCAACTGGCTTGCCATTCTCAGAGACGCCTCACACGTGAAACAGATTGCCCAAGGCGCGGGTCAGCCTGGAATTACGTCTCACCAGGCGCTCTCACCCAAGGGTCTGTACAATGTGGTGGTGTACGTCGCCATAGGGTGACACCCCAGGGGGGCTGTACAGCGTGTTGGTGCTGTACATGGCCATGGGATGGAGCACACCCAGCCTCTTTAGGCAACCCGTTCCAGTGCCTCAGCACCCTGAGAGCAGCCAGACCCTTCTGCCTTATATCCAACCGGAAAGCTTTAGGGTGTTAGTCATGAGCATCGTCAGCGCCCACACACAAATGTGCAAGCAGAAGTAGTAGAAGGAGAAGGTGTGTGGTAGCATGGGGTATTTCCCAAAGCAGGACACCTATCAATGATAAGCACACAAGACTTGCAACAGTCGTTCATTTGCTGCGCTTCCTGGCCAGGGATGCATGACAAGTGCTCTTGTGCCTGCCCGGCGCTGGTGTTGCACGCCGGGAGAGCTGGAGAGTGGCAGCTGCGGATGGGGCAGCAAGGCTGGAGGCCTTCCAAGCACAGGCTGCTGTGCAGAAGCGAGGACCCGCGGGGAGATGGAGCTAAGGGAAGAGCAGAGCTGGCTGTCACTGCGAGTTTGCTCTGGGCAATGGAGCCAAAGAGAGCCAGGAGACGAGAGTGGCTTGGAGGTGCGAGAGCAGCGGGCAAGAAGCGAGGCCAAAAGGGAAGCCCGACAAGGGGATGTGCTCAATGCTCCAGAGGACAAAGAGCAACTCCCGGGGAATACCGCAGGAGGCCAGAAAGCTTCCTCCCCCCGCATGCGGGGCACGAGGGCCACCTGCGTGGAGCATGAGCAGCATCCTTTGGGCCACAAGAGCTCAAAGGAGCCCCATGAAGGGGCTGTGCTCGGCTGCGGAGGAAGGCAAAAAACCCCCGGGGACACTCGCAGGTCCTCCGTGGGGAAAAAAAGCCTTCCCCCCCCCAGCTGCAGGACACGAGGGGCCACCTTCGTGGGGCATGAGCAGCAGGCAGTGAGCCAGCAGTATGGACCAGAGGAGCCCTAACAAGTGGTCTTGCTAAATGCTCAGAGGAAGGCAAAAAACCCCCGGGGACCAGTGCCAATGTGCCCCGGGGGAAAATTCCTTCCTGACCCCAGCGCTGGCGATCGGCTATCCCTGAGCATGTGAGCAAGACCTGCTCCCGGTCCGCAGGCTGCTCACGCCTCCCAGAACGTACCCAAACCCGATTCTCCCTCAACCTGGAGCCATTTCACGGCCTTCTGAGAGAAGCACTGTGATCCCTGGAAACACCTCTGCATCCTATTGCTTAGGGCTGCTGCCAGCCTGGCTCTCTGTGGGATGAGGATGGTGAGCTCTACAGTGCTCCTCAAGAAGACATTCCTATGCTCTGGCCATGGCTCTCCAGCCAAAAAGGACTGCTATCCCTCCCATGAGCTAAGAAGCTGCTCCTGCCAGGAGCTGGCCTTGCAGCCGAGAATCTCCAGCAGACTCCTGCAGCAGCTGCCCTTCCTGCCTGAGCCCCCTCTAGCTAGCTCCAGAAGCTCAAGGGCTTCCTCTGGCATGTCTTAAGGCTGCCCCGTGCCACCTCTGCCAGGGGACACAGGAGGCTGCCCCCTTTTATCCTCTCCTGGGGCATTGTGACTGCTGCATTGCCAGGTGCTGGCACGGAATGGCATGGAACGGCATGGAATGGAACGGAATGGAATGGAATGGAATGGAATGGAGTGGAGTGGAGTGGAATGGATGAAATGGAAGAAATGGAATGGAATAGAGCGGAACGGAATAGAGTCGAGTGGAATAGAGTCGAGTGGAATGAAATAGAATCATAATGGAATGGAACAGGACAGAAATGGAATACCCCAATGGATGTTCATAATATGCATGATGGGATTCAGGGAGAAGGGCAGAGCATGGTAAGATCAAAACTCAGACGTCTGGCTATCCGTGATCCGATTGTTCTGAAGAGCTCTCCATCTTTTTACAAGCCTATTTGTGAGAGACAGAACCAAAATCAGGCTCCACTGTTTCAAAGATTGGTATGAGAAGCTGAGATGAAATTCCACCTATCTCTTGTCTCAGAGATGGATGGGAGGAGTTGAGATAATAGTCCAATAGCCATTGCCTGGGAGAAGGCTGTGAGGAGCTGAAATGGGACTCCACCCTCCATTGCCTGAGGGATGAGTGGGATAGAGCTGAGATAAGACTCCTGCATCCTTTATCTGGAGGAATGGTGTGAGGAATCCTGCCCATTATGCCATGAATGGCAGCAGACAGGTGCAGTTGAAGAGCTGGCTGCAAGAGTGGGATAGCTGGTCCACCAGGAACATGGAAGGTATGACATGAAGAACAGAGCTACTCCCCCAACTCATTTTAAAAGGAGGAAAAGGGAATCACAAAAAGGTGAAAGAGTAAAACGAATCTCACCCGGAATCCAAAAATTGGCTCCTGTTGCTCTCCAAACCTGGAAAGGATGGGAGTTTGACCCTGTTTGGCGGGTTCCGGGAGGCCCGTGGCTTAAGCAAATTTCAGTTTGTTTGTTATGTGGCTTTGCTATGTGCTTAGTTTTACCTTGTGTTATTCTTTGTCTCGGTCAATTAATTTGGAGTGTTGCATCAAACATGCATCTTGTAACTACTGCTCCTCCCGAGGGAAGTAAACAAGTCAGATTAACACGTCCACAAAGTACTTGACCTCGCTTGCGTCTTAATCTCACTCTTGGGATCAGCACCGAAAGAGGGTCCAGCACTGGGCTTTTCTCCAACTGGACGCTGACACCTTGAGAGAACCTCTGCTCAGCCACGTGTGTGGCTCAAGTCCAGAGTCACTCGTTGTGATCTTCGGTGCGGGCTGTGACCCACTTTTCTGAAGGTACTGAGGAGATCGGCAGTATTGAAGAAATGAAGATGGTGGATATTATCCTCTTCCGAGCAGGGGCTGTGGGCAAGAGATGGAAAGAGTTGCAGAGGGAATACTGTCAGGAGGCTCTGTTTTTCGGTTGAGTCGAACTAGAATAGCTGTTGTAGGTAGGACTGCTTTCCCATGAGCTTAAATGGATTTACAGTCTGCCCTCTTGCGTGCTACAAGGAGCCTATCCGAACCATCAGCAGCAGAGTTTTAAATAAATATCAAGTTTTTCATGGAACTTTCCCACCGATTTCTGCTCTGCTGTATTGACATGCTGACAGCCAATGCATGGGCACACTTGCCTGCAAAAATTGACTGTGTCCCTGCAGCATGCCTCAGGCAGGTTGCAAGTGTCTAAAGGAGGGCCTCTGAGGCGAGCAGGTTTCCTTCTGCCAGGGTTCTGGGGGTGTTGTAAGGCCTCAGTGGCTGGGACCCGTCTCCTCTGGGACCCCCACCTCACCGCCTCCCTCCAAGGGCCCAGGGGACATGTCTCAGCTCAGCCTGTGGCCTTCACCCCCTGCCTGAGCTACGTTGCAGCTGTGCCTTTCCCCGTCTCCTGAATGGCTCTGGCCCCTGCACCGCAGAGAGCTGCTCTGCTGGCTGGATGCCTTAGATCTAGGGCGTCACTTGTCAAGCACGCTTGTAGACATACTGTAGCTTAGCCTATACCAATTCTCTTCTAGTCTTGTCTAGTGAAGTCCCTTCCATTCCATTCCATTCCATTCCATTCCATTCCATTCCATTCCATTCCATTCCATTCCCCATGCTCAGCCTGAACTGATTAGCAGGGAGACTGATTTCTCTGCAATGTCAGGGGTTTTCAGCTCCAGAAACACTTTCAAGGACACAAATCACAAAGCTTTCATGTGGAATCAAGATTTTATTTTATTCTTCCATTTGATTTTGGTTTGGTTTCTTCTATTTTATGTTCTTTTAGAATCCTTACATCCTAGACTCCTAGGCTAGTTATGGTTGGAGAGGACCTCAGAGCACGTAGTTCCAACTGGCCTGCCATTCTCAGAGACGCCTCAGACGTGAAACAGATTGCCCAAGGCGCGGGTCAGCCTGGAATTACGTCTCACCAGGCGCTCTCACCCAAGGGTCTGTACAATGTGGTGGTGTACGTCGCCATAGGGTGACACCCCAGGGGGGCTGTACAGCGTGTTGGTGCTGTACATGGCCATGGGATGGAGCACACCCAGCCTCTTTAGGCAACCCGTTCCAGTGCCTCAGCACCCTGAGAGCAGCCAGACCCTTCTGCCTTATATCCAACCGGAAAGCTTTAGGGTGTTAGTCATGAGCATCGTCAGCGCCCACACACAAATGTGCAAGCAGAAGTAGTAGAAGGAGAAGGGGTGTGGTAGCATGGGGTATTTCCCAAAGCAGGACACCTATCAATGATAAGCACACAAGACTTGCAACAGTCGTTCATTTGCTGCGCTTCCTGGCCAGGGAGGCATGACAAGTGCTCTTGTGCCTGCCCGGCGCTGGTGTTGCACGCCGGGAGAGCTGGAGAGTGGCAGGTGCTGATGGGGCAGCAAGGCTGGAGGCCTTCCAAGCACAGGCTGCTGTGCAGAAGCGAGGACCCGCGGGGAGATGGAGCTAAGGGAAGAGCAGAGCTGGCTGTCACTGCGAGTTTGCTCTGGGCAATGGAGCCAAAGAGAGCCAGGAGACGAGAGTGGCTTGGAGGTGCGAGAGCAGCGGGCAAGAAGCGAGGCCAAAAGGGAAGCCCGACAAGGGGATGTGCTCAATGCTCCAGAGGACAAAGAGCAACTCCCGGGGAATACCGCGGGAGGCCAGAAAGCTTCCTCCCCCCGCATGCGGGGCACGAGGGCCACCTGCGTGGAGCATGAGCAGCATCCTTTGGGCCACAAGAGCTCAAAGGAGCCCCATGAAGGGGCTGTGCTCGGCTGCGGAGGAAGGCAAAAAACCCCCGGGGACACTCGCAGGTCCTCCATGGGGAAAAAAAGCCTTCCCCCCCCCAGCTGCAGGACACGAGGGGCCACCTTCGTGGGGCATGAGCAGCAGGCAGTGAGCCAGCAGTATGGACCAGAGGAGCCCTAACAAGTGGTCTTGCTAAATGCTCAGAGGAAGGCAAAAAACCCCCGGGGACCAGTGCCAATGTGCCCCGGGGGAAAATTCCTTCCTGACCCCAGCGCTGGCGATCGGCTATCCCTGAGCATGTGAGCAAGACCTGCTCCCGGTCCACAGGCTGCTCACGCCTCCCAGAACGTACCCAAACCCGATTCTCCCTCAACCTGGAGCCATTTCACGGCCTTCTGAGAGAAGCACTGTGATCCCTGGAAACACCTCTGCATCCTATTGCTTAGGGCTGCTGCCAGCCTGGCTCTCTGTGGGATGAGGATGGTGAGCTCTACAGTGCTCCTCAAGAAGACATTCCTATGCCCTGGCCATGGCTCTCCAGCCAAAAAGGACTGCTATCCCTCCCATGAGCTAAGAAGCTGCTCCTGCCAGGAGCTGGCCTTGCAGCCGAGAATCTCCAGCAGACTCCTGCAGCAGCTGCCCTTCCTGCCTGAGCCTCCTCTAGCCAGCTCCAGAAGCTCAAGGGCTTCCTCTGGCATGTCTTAAGGCTGCCCCGTGCCACCTCTGCCAGGGGACACAGGAGGCTGCCCCCTTTTATCCTCTCCTGGGGCATTGTGACTGCTGCATTGCCAGGTGCTGGCACGGAATGGCATGGAACGGCATGGAATGGAACGGAATGGAATGGAATGGAATGGAATGGAGTGGAGTGGAGTGGAATGGATGAAATGGAAGAAATGGAATGGAATAGAGCGGAACGGAATAGAGTCGAGTGGAATAGAGTCGAGTGGAATGAAATAGAATCATAATGGAATGGAACAGGACAGAATTGGAATACCCCAATGGATGTTCATAATATGCATGATGGGATTCAGGGAGAAGGGCAGAGCATGGTAAGATCAAAACTCAGACGTCTGGCTATCCGTGATCCGATTGTTCTGAAGAGCTCTCCATCTTTTTACAAGCCTATTTGTGAGAGACAGAACCAAAATCAGGCTCCACTGTTTCAAAGATTGGTATGAGAAGCTGAGATGAAATTCCACCTATCTCTTGTCTCAGAGATGGATGGGAGGAGTTGAGATAATAGTCCAATAGCCATTGCCTGGGAGAAGGCTGTGAGGAGCTGAAATGGGACTCCACCCTCCATTGCCTGAGGGATGAGTGGGATAGAGCTGAGATAAGACTCCTGCATCCTTTATCTGGAGGAATGGTGTGAGGAATCCTGCCCATTATGCCATGAATGGCAGCAGACAGGTGCAGTTGAAGAGCTGGCTGCAAGAGTGGGATAGCTGGTCCACCAGGAACATGGAAGGTATGACATGAAGAACAGAGCTACTCCCCCAACTCATTTTAAAAGGAGGAAAAGGGAATCACAAAAAGGTGAAAGAGTAAAACGAATCTCACCCGGAATCCAAAAATTGGCTCCTGTTGCTGTCCAAACCTGGAAAGGATGGGAGTTTGACCCTGTTTGGCGGGTTCCGGGAGGCCCGTGGCTTAAGCAAATTTCAGTTTGTTTGTTATGTGGCTTTGCTATGTGCTTAGTTTTACCTTGTGTTATTCTTTGTCTCGGTCAATTAATTTGGAGTGTTGCATCAAACATGCATCTTGTAACTACTGCTCCTCCCGAGGGAACTAAACAAGTCAGATTAACACGGCCACAAAGTACTTGACCTCGCTTGCGTCTTAATCTCACTCTTGGGATCAGCACCGAAAGAGGGTCCAGCACTGGGCTTTTCTCCAACTGGACGCTGACACCTTGAGAGAACCTCTGCTCAGCCACGTGTGTGGCTCAAGTCCAGAGTCACTCGTTGTGATCTTCGATGCGGGCTGTGACCCACTTTTCTGAAGGTACTGAGGAGATCGGCAGTATTGAAGAAATGAAGATGGTGGATATTATCCTCTTCCGAGCAGGGGCTGTGGGCAAGAGATGGAAAGAGTTGCAGAGGGAGTACTGTCAGGAGGCTCTGTTTTTCGGTTGAGTCGAACTAGAATAGCTGTTGTAGGTAGGACTGCTTTCCCATGAGCTTAAATGGATTTACAGTCTGCCCTCTTGCGTGCTACAAGGAGCCTATCCGAACCATCTGCAGCGGAGTTTTAAATAAATATCAAGTTTTTCATGGAACTTTCCCACCGATTTCTGCTCTGCTGTATTGACATGCTGACAGCCAATGCATGGGCACACTTGCCTGCAAAAATTGACTGTGTCCCTGCAGCATGCCTCAGGCAGGTTGCAAGTGTCTAAAGGAGGGCCTCTGAGGCAAGCAGGTTTCCTTCTGCCAGGGTTCTGGGGGTGTTGTAAGGCCTCAGTGGCTGGGACCCGTCTCCTCTGGGACCCCCACCTCACCGCCTCCCTCCAAGGGCCCAGGGGACATGTCTCAGCTCAGCCTGTGGCCTTCACCCCCTGCCTGAGCTACGTTGCAGCTGTGCCTTTCCCCGTCTCCTGAATGGCTCTGGCCCCTGCACCGCAGAGAGCTGCTCTGCTGGCTGGATGCCTTAGATCTAGGGCGTCACTTGTCAAGCACGCTTGTAGACATACTGTAGCTTAGCCTATACCAATTCTCTTCTAGTCTTGTCTAGTGAAGTCCCTTCCATTCCATTCCATTCCATTCCATTCCATTCCATTCCATTCCATTCCATTCCATTCCATTCCATTCCCCATGCTCAGCCTGAACTGATTAGCAGGGAGACTGATTTCTCTGCAATGTCAGGGGTTTTCAGCTCCAGAAACACTTTCAAGGACACAA
Organism: Ara ararauna; assembly: GCA_028858755.1. NCBI lineage: Eukaryota > Metazoa > Chordata > Aves > Psittaciformes > Psittacidae > Ara > Ara ararauna. Next base: position 18,389,378 of record CM054380.1, on the reverse strand, counting down.
ATCACAAAGCTTGCATGTGGAATCAAGATTTTATTTTATTCTTCCATTTGATTTTGGTTTGGTTTCTTCTATTTTATGTTCTTTTAGAATCCTTACATCCTAGACTCCTAGGCTAGTTATGGTTGGAGAGGACCTCAGAGCACGTAGTTCCAACTGGCCTGCCATTCTCAGAGACGCCTCAGACGTGAAACAGATTGCCCAAGGCGCGGGTCAGCCTGGAATTACGTCTCACCAGGCGCTCTCACCCAAGGGTCTGTACAATGTGGTGGTGTACGTCGCCATAGGGTGACACCCCAGGGGGGCTGTACAGCGTGTTGGTGCTGTACATGGCCATGGGATGGAGCACACCCAGCCTCTTTAGGCAACCCGTTCCAGTGCCTCAGCACCCTGAGAGCAGCCAGACCCTTCTGCCTTATATCCAACCGGAAAGCTTTAGGGTGTTAGTCATGAGCATCGTCAGCGCCCACACACAAATGTGCAAGCAGAAGTAGTAGAAGGAGAAGGGGTGTGGTAGCATGGGGTATTTCCCAAAGCAGGACACCTATCAATGATAAGCACACAAGACTTGCAACAGTCGTTCATTTGCTGCGCTTCCTGGCCAGGGAGGCATGACAAGTGCTCTTGTGCCTGCCCGGCGCTGGTGTTGCACGCCGGGAGAGCTGGAGAGTGGCAGGTGCTGATGGGGCAGCAAGGCTGGAGGCCTTCCAAGCACAGGCTGCTGTGCAGAAGCGAGGACCCGCGGGGAGATGGAGCTAAGGGAAGAGCAGAGCTGGCTGTCACTGCGAGTTTGCTCTGGGCAATGGAGCCAAAGAGAGCCAGGAGACGAGAGTGGCTTGGAGGTGCGAGAGCAGCGGGCAAGAAGCGAGGCCAAAAGGGAAGCCCGACAAGGGGATGTGCTCAATGCTCCAGAGGACAAAGAGCAACTCCCGGGGAATACCGCGGGAGGCCAGAAAGCTTCCTCCCCCTGCATGCGGGGCACGAGGGCCACCTGCGTGGAGCATGAGCAGCATCCTTTGGGCCACAAGAGCTCAAAGGAGCCCCATGAAGGGGCTGTGCTCGGCTGCGGAGGAAGGCAAAAAACCCCCGGGGACACTCGCAGGTCCTCCGCGGGGAAAAAAAGCCTTCCCCCCCCAGCTGCAGGACACGAGGGGCCACCTTCGTGGGGCATGAGCAGCAGGCAGTGAGCCAGCAGTATGGACCAGAGGAGCCCTAACAAGTGGTCTTGCTAAATGCTCAGAGGAAGGCAAAAAACCCCCGGGGACCAGTGCCAATGTGCCCCGGGGGAAAATTCCTTCCTGACCCCAGCGCTGGCAATCGGCTATCCCTGAGCATGTGAGCAAGACCTGCTCCCGGTCCACAGGCTGCTCACGCCTCCCAGAACGTACCCAAACCCGATTCTCCCTCAACCTGGAGCCATTTCACGGCCTTCTGAGAGAAGCACTGTGATCCCTGGAAACACCTCTGCATCCTATTGCTTAGGGCTGCTGCCAGCCTGGCTCTCTGTGGGATGAGGATGGTGAGCTCTACAGTGCTCCTCAAGAAGACATTCCTATGCTCTGGCCATGGCTCTCCAGCCAAAAAGGACTGCTATCCCTCCCATGAGCTAAGAAGCTGCACCTGCCAGGAGCTGGCCTTGCAGCCGAGAATCTCCAGCAGACTCCTGCAGCAGCTGCCCTTCCTGCCTGAGCCCCCTCTAGCTAGCTCCAGAAGCTCAAGGGCTTCCTCTGGCATGGCTTAAGGCTGCCCCGTGCCACCTCTGCCAGGGGACACAGGAGGCTGCCCCCTTTTATCCTCTCCTGGGGCATTGTGACTGCTGCATTGCCAGGTGCTGGCACGGAATGGCATGGAACGGCACGGAATGGAACGGAATGGAATGGAATGGAATGGAGTGGAGTGGAATGGATGAAATGGAAGAAATGGAATGGAATAGAGCGGAACGGAATAGAGTCGAGTGGAATAGAGTCGAGTGGAATGAAATAGAATCATAATGGAATGGAACAGGACAGAAATGGAATACCCCAATGGATGTTCATAATATGCATTATGGGATTCAGGGAGAAGGGCAGAGCATGGTAAGATCAAAACTCAGACGTCTGGCTATCCTTGATCCGATTGTTCTGAAGAGCTCTCCATCTTTTTACAAGCCTATTTGTGAGAGACAGAACCAAAATCAGGCTCCACTGTTTCAAAGATTGGTATGAGAAGCTGAGATGAAATTCCACCTATCTCTTGTCTCAGAGATGGATGGGAGGAGTTGAGATAATAGTCCAATAGCCATTGCCTGGGAGAAGGCTGTGAGGAGCTGAAATGGGACTCCACCCTCCATTGCCTGAGGGATGAGTGGGATAGAGCTGAGATGAGACTCCTGCATCCTTTATCTGGAGGAATGGTGTGAGGAATCCTGCCCATTATGCCATGAATGGCAGCAGACAGGTGCAGTTGAAGAGCTGGCTGCAAGAGTGGGATAGCTGGTCCACCAGGAACATGGAAGGTATGACATGAAGAACAGAGCTACTCCCCCAACTCATTTTAAAAGGAGGAAAAGGGAATCACAAAAAGGTGAAAGAGTAAAACGAATCTCACCCGGAATCCAAAAATTGGCTCCTGTTGCTGTCCAAACCTGGAAAGGATGGGAGTTTGACCCTGTTTGGCGGGTTCCGGGAGGCCCGTGGCTTAAGCAAATTTCAGTTTGTTTGTTATGTGGCTTTGCTATGTGCTTAGTTTTACCTTGTGTTATTCTTTGTCTCGGTCAATTAATTTGGAGTGTTGCATCAAACATGCATCTTGTAACTACTGCTCCTCCCGAGGGAACTAAACAAGTCAGATTAACACGTCCACAAAGTACTTGACCTCGCTTGCGTCTTAATCTCACTCTTGGGATCAGCACCGAAAGAGGGTCCAGCACTGGGCTTTTCTCCAACTGGACGCTGACACCTTGAGAGAACCTCTGCTCAGCCACGTGTGTGGCTCAAGTCCAGAGTCACTCGTTGTGATCTTCGATGCGGGCTGTGACCCACTTTTCTGAAGGTACTGAGGAGATCGGCAGTATTGAAGAAATGAAGATGGTGGATATTATCCTCTTCCGAGCAGGGGCTGTGGGCAAGAGATGGAAAGAGTTGCAGAGGGAGTACTGTCAGGAGGCTCTGTTTTTCGGTTGAGTCGAACTAGAATAGCTGTTGTAGGTAGGACTGCTTTCCCATGAGCTTAAATGGATTTACAGTCTGCCCTCTTGCGTGCTACAAGGAGCCTATCCGAACCATCTGCAGCGGAGTTTTAAATAAATATCAAGTTTTTCATGGAACTTTCCCACCGATTTCTGCTCTGCTGTATTGACATGCTGACAGCCAATGCATGGGCACACTTGCCTGCAAAAATTGACTGTGTCCCTGCAGCATGCCTCAGGCAGGTTGCAAGTGTCTAAAGGAGGGCCTCTGAGGCGAGCAGGTTTCCTTCTGCCAGGGTTCTGGGGGTGTTGTAAGGCCTCAGTGGCTGGGACCCGTCTCCTCTGGGACCCCCACCTCACCGCCTCCCTCCAAGGGCCCAGGGGACATGTCTCAGCTCAGCCTGTGGCCTTCACCCCCTGCCTGAGCTACGTTGCAGCTGTGCCTTTCCCCGTCTCCTGAATGGCTCTGGCCCCTGCACCGCAGAGAGCTGCTCTGCTGGCTGGATGCCTTAGATCTAGGGCGTCACTTGTCAAGCACGCTTGTAGACATACTGTAGCTTAGCCTATACCAATTCTCTTCTAGTCTTGTCTAGTGAAGTCCCTTCCATTCCATTCCATTCCATTCCATTCCATTCCATTCCATTCCATTCCATTCCATTCCATTCCCCATGCTCAGCCTGAACTGATTAGCAGGGAGACTGATTTCTCTGCAATGTCAGGGGTTTTCAGCTCCAGAAACACTTTCAAGGACACAAATCACAAAGCTTTCATGTGGAATCAAGATTTTATTTTATTCTTCCATTTGATTTTGGTTTGGTTTCTTCTATTTTATGTTCTTTTAGAATCCTTACATCCTAGACTCCTAGGCTAGTTATGGTTGGAGAGGACCTCAGAGCACGTAGTTCCAACTGGCCTGCCATTCTCAGAGACGCCTCAGACGTGAAACAGATTGCCCAAGGCGCGGGTCAGCCTGGAATTACGTCTCACCAGGCGCTCTCACCCAAGGGTCTGTACAATGTGGTGGTGTACGCCGCCATAGGGTGACATCCCAGGGGGGCTGTACAGCGTGTTGGTGCTGTACATGGCCATGGGATGGAGCACACCCAGCCTCTTTAGGCAACCCGTTCCAGTGCCTCAGCACCCTGAGAGCAGCCAGACCCTTCTGCCTTATATCCAACCGGAAAGCTTTAGGGTGTTAGTCATGAGCATCGTCAGCGCCCACACACAAATGTGCAAGCAGAAGTAGTAGAAGGAGAAGGGGTGTGGTAGCATGGGGTATTTCCCAAAGCAGGACACCTATCAATGATAAGCACACAAGACTTGCAACATTCGTTCATTTGCTGCGCTTCCTGGCCAGGGAGGCATGACAAGTGCTCTTGTGCCTGCCCGGCGCTGGTGTTGCACGCCGGGAGAGCTGGAGAGTGGCAGCTGCTGATGGGGCAGCAAGGCTGGAGGCCTTCCAAGCACAGGCTGCTGTGCAGAAGCGAGGACCCCCGGGGAGATGGAGCTAAGGGAAGAGCAGAGCTCGCTGTCACTGCGAGTTTGCTCTGGGCAATGGAGCCAAAGAGAGCCAGGAGACGAGAGTGGCTTGGAGGTGCGAGAGCAGCGGGCAAGAAGCGAGGCCAAAAGGGAAGCCCGACAAGGGGATGTGCTCAATGCTCCAGAGGACAAAGAGCAACTCCCGGGGAATACCGCGGGAGGCCAGAAAGCTTCCTCCCCCCGCATGCAGGGCACGAGGGCCACCTGCGTGGAGCATGAGCAGCATCCTTTGGGCCACAAGAGCTCAAAGGAGCCCCATGAAGGGGCTGTGCTCGGCTGCGGAGGAAGGCAAAAAACCCCCGGGGACACTCGCAGGTCCTCCGCAGGGAAAAAAAGCCTTCCCCCCCCAGCTGCAGGACACGAGGGGCCACCTTCGTGGGGCATGAGCAGCAGGCAGTGAGCCAACAGTATGGACCAGAGGAGCCCTAACAAGTGGTCTTGCTAAATGCTCAGAGGAAGGCAAAAAACCCCCGGGGACCAGTGCCAATGTGCCCCGGGGGAAAATTCCTTCCTGACCCCAGCGCTGGCGATCGGCTATCCCTGAGCATGTGAGCAAGACCTGCTCCCGGTCCACAGGCTGCTCACGCCTCCCAGAACGTACCCAAACCCGATTCTCCCTCAACCTGGAGCCATTTCACGGCCTTCTGAGAGAAGCACTGTGATCCCTGGAAACACCTCTGCATCCTATTGCTTAGGGCTGCTGCCAGCCTGGCTCTCTGTGGGATGAGGATGGTGAGCTCTACAGTGCTCCTCAAGAAGACATTCCTATGCTCTGGCCATGGCTCTCCAGCCAAAAAGGACTGCTATCCCTCCCATGAGCTAAGAAGCTGCTCCTGCCAGGAGCTGGCCTTGCAGCCGAGAATCTCCAGCAGACTCCTGCAGCAGCTGCCCTTCCTGCCTGAGCCCCCTCTAGCTAGCTCCAGAAGCTCAAGGGCTTCCTCTGGCATGGCTTAAGGCTGCCCCGTGCCACCTCTGCCAGGGGACACAGGAGGCTGCCCCCTTTTATCCTCTCCTGGGGCATTGTGACTGCTGCATTGCCAGGTGCAGGCACGGAATGGCATGGAATGGCATCGAATGGAACGGCATGGAATGGAATGGAACGGCATGGAATGGAATGGAATGGAATGGAATGGAGTGGAATGGATGAAATGGAACGGAATAGAGCGGAACGGAATAGAGTCGAGTGGAATAGAGTCGAGTGGAATGAAATAGAATCATAATGGAATGGAACAGGACAGAAATGGAATACCCCAATGGATGTTCATAATATGCATTATGGGATTCAGGGAGAAGGGCAGAGCATGGTAAGATCAAAACTCGGACGTCTGGCTATCCGTGATCCGATTGTTCTGAAGAGCTCTCCATCTTTTTACAAGCCTATTTGTGAGAGACGGAGCCAAAATCAAGCTCCACTGTTTCAAAGATTGGTATGAGAAGCTGAGATGAAATTCCACCTATCTCTTGTCTCAGAGATGGATGGGAGGAGTTGAGATAATAGTCCAATAGCCATTGCCTGGGAGAAGGCTGTGAGGAGCTGAAATGGGACTCCACCCTCCATTGCCTGAGGGATGAGTGGGATAGAGCTGAGATAAGACTCCTGCATCCTTTATCTGGAGGAATGGTGTGAGGAATCCTGCCCATTATGCCATGAATGGCAGCAGACAGGTGCAGTTGAAGAGCTGGCTGCAAGAGTGGGATAGCTGGTCCACCAGGAACATGGAAGGTATGACATGAAGAACAGAGCTACTCCCCCAACTCATTTTAAAAGGAGGAAAAGGGAATCACAAAAAGGTGAAAGAGTAAAACGAATCTCACCCGGAATCCAAAAATTGGCTCCTGTTGCTGTCCAAACCTGGAAAGGATGGGAGTTTGACCCTGTTTGGCGGGTTCCGGGAGGCCCGTGGCTTAAGCAAATTTCGGTTTGTTTGTTATGTGGCTTTGCTATGTGCTTAGTTTTACCTTGTGTTATTCTTTGTCTCGGTCAATTAATTTGGAGTGTTGCATCAAACATGCATCTTGTAACTACTGCTCCTCCCGAGGGAACTAAACAAGTCAGATTAACACGTCCACAAAGTACTTGACCTCGCTTGCGTCTTAATCTCACTCTTGGGATCAGCACCGAAAGAGGGTCCAGCACTGGGCTTTTCTCCAACTGGACGCTGACACCTTGAGAGAACCTCTGCTCAGCCACGTGTGTGGCTCAAGTCCAGAGTCACTCGTTGTGATCTTCGATGCGGGCTGTGACCCACTTTTCTGAAGGTACTGAGGAGATCGGCAGTATTGAAGAAATGAAGATGGTGGATATTATCCTCTTCCGAGCAGGGGCTGTGGGCAAGAGATGGAAAGAGTTGCAGAGGGAGTACTGTCAGGAGGCTCTGTTTTTCGGTTGAGTCGAACTAGAATAGCTGTTGTAGGTAGGACTGCTTTCCCATGAGCTTAAATGGATTTACAGTCTGCCCTCTTGCGTGCTACAAGGAGCCTATCCGAACCATCTGCAGCGGAGTTTTAAATAAATATCAAGTTTTTCATGGAACTTTCCCACCGATTTCTGCTCTGCTGTATTGACATGCTGACAGCCAATGCATGGGCACACTTGCCTGCAAAAATTGACTGTGTCCCTGCAGCATGCCTCAGGCAGGTTGCAAGTGTCTAAAGGAGGGCCTCTGAGGCGAGCAGGTTTCCTTCTGCCAGGGTTCTGGGGGTGTTGTAAGGCCTCAGTGGCTGGGACCCGTCTCCTCTGGGACCCCCACCTCACCGCCTCCCTCCAAGGGCCCAGGGGACATGTCTCAGCTCAGCCTGTGGCCTTCACCCCCTGCCTGAGCTACGTTGCAGCTGTGCCTTTCCCCGTCTCCTGAATGGCTCTGGCCCCTGCACCGCAGAGAGCTGCTCTGCTGGCTGGATGCCTTAGATCTAGGGCGTCACTTGTCAAGCACGCTTGTAGACATACTGTAGCTTAGCCTATACCAATTCTCTTCTAGTCTTGTCTAGTGAAGTCCCTTCCATTCCATTCCATTCCATTCCATTCCATTCCATTCCATTCCATTCCATTCCATTCCCCATGCTCAGCCTGAACTGATTAGCAGGGAGACTGATTTCTCTGCAATGTCAGGGGTTTTCAGCTCCAGAAACACTTTCAAGGACACAAATCACAAAGCTTTCATGTGGAATCAAGATTTTATTTTATTCTTCCATTTGATTTTGGTTTGGTTTCTTCTATTTTATGTTCTTTTAGAATCCTTACATCCTAGACTCCTAGGCTAGTTATGGTTGGAGAGGACCTCAGAGCACGTAGTTCCAACTGGCCTGCCATTCTCAGAGACGCCTCAGACGTGAAACAGATTGCCCAAGGCGCGGGTCAGCCTGGAATTACGTCTCACCAGGCGCTCTCACCCAAGGGTCTGTACAATGTGGTGGTGTACGTCGCCATAGGGTGACACCCCAGGGGGGCTGTACAGCGTGTTGGTGCTGTACATGGCCATGGGATGGAGCACACCCAGCCTCTTTAGGCAACCCGTTCCAGTGCCTCAGCACCCTGAGAGCAGCCAGACCCTTCTGCCTTATATCCAACCGGAAAGCTTTAGGGTGTTAGTCATGAGCATCGTCAGCGCCCACACACAAATGTGCAAGCAGAAGTAGTAGAAGGAGAAGGGGTGTGGTAGCATGGGGTATTTCCCAAAGCAGGACACCTATCAATGATAAGCACACAAGACTTGCAACAGTCGTTCATTTGCTGCGCTTCCTGGCCAGGGATGCATGACAAGTGCTCTTGTGCCTGCCCGGCGCTGGTGTTGCACGCCGGGAGAGCTGGAGAGTGGCAGGTGCTGATGGGGCAGCAAGGCTGGAGGCCTTCCAAGCACAGGCTGCTGTGCAGAAGCGAGGACCCGCGGGGAGATGGAGCTAAGGGAAGAGCAGAGCTGGCTGTCACTGCGAGTTTGCTCTGGGCAATGGAGCCAAAGAGAGCCAGGAGACGAGAGTGGCTTGGAGGTGCGAGAGCAGCGGGCAAGAAGCGAGGCCAAAAGGGAAGCCCGACAAGGGGATGTGCTCAATGCTCCAGAGGACAAAGAGCAACTCCCGGGGAATACCGCGGGAGGCCAGAAAGCTTCCTCCCCCCGCATGCGGGGCACGAGGGCCACCTGCGTGGAGCATGAGCAGCATCCTTTGGGCCACAAGAGCTCAAAGGAGCCCCATGAAGGGGCTGTGCTCGGCTGCGGAGGAAGGCAAAAATCCCCCGGGGACACTCGCAGGTCCTCCGCGGGGAAAAAAAGCCTTCCCCCCCCAGCTGCAGGACACGAGGGGCCACCTTCGTGGGGCATGAGCAGCAGGCAGTGAGCCAGCAGTATGGACCAGAGGAGCCCTAACAAGTGGTCTTGCTAAATGCTCAGAGGAAGGCAAAAAACCCCCGGGGACCAGTGCCAATGTGCCCCGGGGGAAAATTCCTTCCTGACCCCAGCGCTGGCGATCGGCTATCCCTGAGCATGTGAGCAAGACCTGCTCCCGGTCCACAGGCTGCTCACGCCTCCCAGAACGTACCCAAACCCGATTCTCCCTCAACCTGGAGCCATTTCACGGCCTTCTGAGAGAAGCACTGTGATCCCTGGAAACACCTCTGCATCCTATTGCTTAGGGCTGCTGCCAGCCTGGCTCTCTGTGGGATGAGGATGGTGAGCTCTACAGTGCTCCTCAAGAAGACATTCCTATGCTCTGGCCATGGCTCTCCAGCCAAAAAGGACTGCTATCCCTCCCATGAGCTAAGAAGCTGCTCCTGCCAGGAGCTGGCCTTGCAGCCGAGAATCTCCAGCAGACTCCTGCAGCAGCTGCCCTTCCTGCCTGAGCCCCCTCTAGCTAGCTCCAGAAGCTCAAGGGCTTCCTCTGGCATGTCTTAAGGCTGCCCCGTGCCACCACTGCCAGGGGACACAGGAGGCTGCCCCCTTTTATCCTCTCCTGGGGCATTGTGACTGCTGCATTGCCAGGTGCAGGCACGGAATGGCACGGAATGGCATCGAATGGAATGGAATGGAATGGAGTGGAATGGATGAAATGGAATGGAATAGAGCAGAACGGAATAGAGTCGAGTGGAATAGAGTCGAGTGGAATGAAATAGAATCATAATGGAATGGAACAGGACAGAAATGGAATACCCCAATGGATGTTCATAATATGCATGATGGGATTCAGGGAGAAGGGCAGAGCATGGTAAGATCAAAACTCAGACGTCTGGCTATCCGTGATCCGATTGTTCTGAAGAGCTCTCCATCTTTTTACAAGCCTATTTGTGAGAGACAGAACCAAAATCAGGCTCCACTGTTTCAAAGATTGGTATGAGAAGCTGAGATGAAATTCCACCTATCTCTTGTCTCAGAGATGGATGGGAGGAGTTGAGATAATAGTCCAATAGCCATTGCCTGGGAGAAGGCTGTGAGGAGCTGAAATGGGACTCCACCCTCCATTGCCTGAGGGATGAGTGGGATAGAGCTGAGATAAGACTCCTGCATCCTTTATCTGGAGGAATGGTGTGAGGAATCCTGCCCATTATGCCATGACTGGCAGCAGACAGGTGCAGTTGAAGAGCTGGCTGCAAGAGTGGGATAGCTGGTCCACCAGGAACATGGAAGGTATGACATGAAGAACAGAGCTACTCCCCCAGCTCATTCTAAAAGGAGGAAAAGGGAATCACAAAAAGGTGAAAGAGTAAAACGAATCTCACCCGGAATCCAAAAATTGGCTCCTGTTGCTGTCCAAACCTGGAAAGGATGGGAGTTTGACCCTGTTTGGCGGGTTCCGGGAGGCCCGTGGCTTAAGCAAATTTCGGTTTGTTTGTTATGTGGCTTTGCTATGTGCTTAGTTTTACCTTGTGTTATTCTTTGTCTCGGTCAATTAATTTGGAGTGTTGCATCAAACATGCATCTTGTAACTACTGCTCCTCCCGAGGGAACTAAACAAGTCAGATTAACACGGCCACAAAGTACTTGACCTCGCTTGCGTCTTAATCTCACTCTTGGGATCAGCACCGAAAGAGGGTCCAGCACTGGGCTTTTCTCCAACTGGACGCTGACACCTTGAGAGAACCTCTGCTCAGCCACGTGTGTGGCTCAAGTCCAGAGTCACTCGTTGTGATCTTCGATGCGGGCTGTGACCCACTTTTCTGAAGGTACTGAGGAGATCGGCAGTATTGAAGAAATGAAGATGGTGGATATTATCCTCTTCCGAGCAGGGGCTGTGGGCAAGAGATGGAAAGAGTTGCAGAGGGAGTACTGTCAGGAGGCTCTGTTTTTCGGTTGAGTCGAACTAGAATAGCTGTTGTAGGTAGGACTGCTTTCCCATGAGCTTAAATGGATTTACAGTCTGCCCTCTTGCGTGCTACAAGGAGCCTATCCGAACCATCTGCAGCGGAGTTTTAAATAAATATCAAGTTTTTCATGGAACTTTCCCACCGATTTCTGCTCTGCTGTATTGACATGCTGACAGCCAATGCATGGGCACACTTGCCTGCAAAAATTGACTGTGTCCCTGCAGCATGCCTCAGGCAGGTTGCAAGTGTCTAAAGGAGGGCCTCTGAGGCGAGCAGGTTTCCTTCTGCCAGGGTTCTGGGGGTGTTGTAAGGCCTCAGTGGCTGGGACCCGTCTCCTCTGGGACCCCCACCTCACCGCCTCCCTCCAAGGGCCCAGGGGACATGTCTCAGCTCAGCCTGTGGCCTTCACCCCCTGCCTGAGCTACGTTGCAGCTGTGCCTTTCCCCGTCTCCTGAATGGCTCTGGCCCCTGCACCGCAGAGAGCTGCTCTGCTGGCTGGATGCCTTAGATCTAGGGCGTCACTTGTCAAGCACGCTTGTAGACATACTGTAGCTTAGCCTATACCAATTCTCTTCTAGTCTTGTCTAGTGAAGTCCCTTCCATTCCATTCCATTCCATTCCATTCCATTCCATTCCATTCCATTCCATTCCATTCTATTCCCCATGCTCAGCCTGAACTGATTAGCAGGGAGACTGATTTCTCTGCAATGTCAGGGGTTTTCAGCTCCAGAAACACTTTCAAGGACACAAATCACAAAGCTTTCATGTGGAATCAAGATTTTATTTTATTCTTCCATTTGATTTTGGTTTGGTTTCTTCTATTTTATGTTCTTTTAGAATCCTTACATCCTAGACTCCTAGGCTAGTTATGGTTGGAGAGGACCTCAGAGCACGTAGTTCCAACTGGCCTGCCATTCTCAGAGACGCCTCAGACGTGAAACAGATTGCCCAAGGCGCGGGTCAGCCTGGAATTACGTCTCACCAGGCGCTCTCACCCAAGGGTCTGTACAATGTGGTGGTGTACGTCGCCATAGGGTGACACCCCAGGGGGGCTGTACAGCGTGTTGGTGCTGTACATGGCCATGGGATGGAGCACACCCAGCCTCTTTAGGCAACCCGTTCCAGTGCCTCAGCACCCTGAGAGCAGCCAGACCCTTCTGCCTTATATCCAACCGGAAAGCTTTAGGGTGTTAGTCATGAGCATCGTCAGCGCCCACACACAAATGTGCAAGCAGAAGTAGTAGAAGGAGAAGGGGTGTGGTAGCATGGGGTATTTCCCAAAGCAGGACACCTATCAATGATAAGCACACAAGACTTGCAACAGTCGTTCATTTGCTGCGCTTCCTGGCCAGGGAGGCATGACAAGTGTTCTTGTGCCTGCCCGGCGCTGGTGTTGCACGCCGGGAGAGCTGGAGAGTGGCAGGTGCTGATGGGGCAGCAAGGCTGGAGGCCTTCCAAGCACAGGCTGCTGTGCAGAAGCGAGGACCCGCGGGGAGATGGAGCTAAGGGAAGAGCAGAGCTGGCTGTCACTGCGAGTTTGCTCTGGGCAATGGAGCCAAAGAGAGCCAGGAGACGAGAGTGGCTTGGAGGTGCGAGAGCAGCGGGCAAGAAGCGAGGCCAAAAGGGAAGCCCGACAAGGGGATGTGCTCAATGCTCCAGAGGACAAAGAGCAACTCCCGGGGAATACCGCGGGAGGCCAGAAAGCTTCCTCCCCCCGCATGCGGGGCACGAGGGCCACCTGCGTGGAGCATGAGCAGCATCCTTTGGGCCACAAGAGCTCAAAGGAGCCCCATGAAGGGGCTGTGCTCGGCTGCGGAGGAAGGCAAAAAACCCCCGGGGACACTCGCAGGTCCTCCGCGGGGAAAAAAAGCCTTCCCCCCCCAGCTGCAGGACACGAGGGGCCACCTTCGTGGGGCATGAGCAGCAGGCAGTGAGCCAGCAGTATGGACCAGAGGAGCCCTAACAAGTGGTCTTGCTAAATGCTCAGAGGAAGGCAAAAAACCCCCGGGGACCAGTGCCAATGTGCCCCGGGGGAAAATTCCTTCCTGACCCCAGCGCTGGCGATCGGCTATCCCTGAGCATGTGAGCAAGACCTGCTCCCGGTCCACAGGCTGCTCACGCCTCCCAGAACGTACCCAAACCCGATTCTCCCTCAACCTGGAGCCATTTCACGGCCTTCTGAGAGAAGCACTGTGATCCTTGGAAACACCTCTGCATCCTATTGCTTAGGGCTGCTGCCAGCCTGGCTCTCTGTGGGATGAGGATGGTGAGCTCTACAGTGCTCCTCAAGAAGACATTCCTATGCTCTGGCCATGGCTCTCCAGCCAAAAAGGACTGCTATCCCTCCCATGAGCTAAGAAGCTGCTCCTGCCAGGAGCTGGCCTTGCAGCCGAGAATCTCCAGCAGACTCCTGCAGCAGCTGCCCTTCCTGCCTGAGCCCCCTCTAGCTAGCTCCAGAAGCTCAAGGGCTTCCTCTGGCATGGCTTAAGGCTGCCCCGTGCCACCTCTGCCAGGGGACACAGGAGGCTGCCCCCTTTTATCCTCTCCTGGGGCATTGTGACTGCTGCATTGCCAGGTGCAGGCACAGAATGGCATGGAATGGCATCGAATGGAACGGCATGGAATGGAATGGAATGGAATGGAGTGGAATGGATGAAATGGAATGGAATAGAGCGGAACGGAATAGAGTCGAGTGGAATAGAGTCGAGTGGAATGAAATAGAATCATAATGGAATGGAACAGGACAGAAATGGAATACCCCAATGGATGTTCATAATATGCATGATGGGATTCAGGGAGAAGGGCAGAGCATGGTAAGATCAAAACTCAGACGTCTGGCTATCCGTGATCCGATTGTTCTGAAGAGCTCTCCATCTTTTTACAAGCCTATTTGTGAGAGACAGAACCAAAATCAGGCTCCACTGTTTCAAAGATTGGTATGAGAAGCTGAGATGAAATTCCACCTATCTCTTGTCTCAGAGATGGATGGGAGGAGTTGAGATAATAGTCCAATAGCCATTGCCTGGGAGAAGGCTGTGAGGAGCTGAAATGGGACTCCACCCTCCATTGCCTGAGGGATGAGTGGGATAGAGCTGAGATAAGACTCCTGCATCCTTTATCTGGAGGAATGGTGTGAGGAATCCTGCCCATTATGCCATGACTGGCAGCAGACAGGTGCAGTTGAAGAGCTGGCTGCAAGAGTGGGATAGCTGGTCCACCAGGAACATGGAAGGTATGACATGAAGAACAGAGCTACTCCCCCAACTCATTTTAAAAGGAGGAAAAGGGAATCACAAAAAGGTGAAAGAGTAAAACGAATCTCACCCGGAATCCAAAAATTGGCTCCTGTTGCTGTCCAAACCTGGAAAGGATGGGAGTTTGACCCTGTTTGGCGGGTTCCGGGAGGCCCGTGGCTTAAGCAAATTTCGGTTTGTTTGTTATGTGGCTTTGCTATGTGCTTAGTTTTACCTTGTGTTATTCTTTGTCTCGGTCAATTAATTTGGAGTGTTGCATCAAACATGCATCTTGTAACTACTGCTCCTCCCGAGGGAACTAAACAAGTCATATTAACACGTCCACAAAGTACTTGACCTCGCTTGCGTCTTAATCTCACTCTTGGGATCAGCACCGAAAGAGGGTCCAGCACTGGGCTTTTCTCCAACTGGACGCTGACACCTTGAGAGAACCTCTGCTCAGCCACGTGTGTGGCTCAAGTCCAGAGTCACTCGTTGTGATCTTCGATGCGGGCTGTGACCCACTTTTCTGAAGGTACTGAGGAGATCGGCAGTATTGAAGAAATGAAGATGGTGGATATTATCCTCTTCCGAGCAGGGGCTGTGGGCAAGAGATGGAAAGAGTTGCAGAGGGAGTACTGTCAGGAGGCTCTGTTTTTCGGTTGAGTCGAACTAGAATAGCTGTTGTAGGTAGGACTGCTTTCCCATGAGCTTAAATGGATTTACAGTCTGCCCTCTTGCGTGCTACAAGGAGCCTATCCGAACCATCTGCAGCGGAGTTTTAAATAAATATCAAGTTTTTCATGGAACTTTCCCACCGATTTCTGCTCTGCTGTATTGACATGCTGACAGCCAATGCATGGGCACACTTGCCTGCAAAAATTGACTGTGTCCCTGCAGCATGCCTCAGGCAGGTTGCAAGTGTCTAAAGGAGGGCCTCTGAGGCGAGCAGGTTTCCTTCTGCCAGGGTTCTGGGGGTGTTGTAAGGCCTCAGTGGCTGGGACCCGTCTCCTCTGGGACCCCCACCTCACCGCCTCCCTCCAAGGGCCCAGGGGACATGTCTCAGCTCAGCCTGTGGCCTTCACCCCCTGCCTGAGCTACGTTGCAGCTGTGCCTTTCCCCGTCTCCTGAATGGCTCTGGCCCCTGCACCGCAGAGAGCTGCTCTGCTGGCTGGATGCCTTAGATCTAGGGCGTCACTTGTCAAGCACGCTTGTAGACATACTGTAGCTTAGCCTATACCAATTCTCTTCTAGTCTTGTCTAGTGAAGTCCCTTCCATTCCATTCCATTCCATTCCATTCCATTCCATTCCATTCCATTCCATTCCATTCCCCATGCTCAGCCTGAACTGATTAGCAGGGAGACTGATTTCTCTGCAATGTCAGGGGTTTTCAGCTCCAGAAACACTTTCAAGGACACAAATCACAAAGCTTTCATGTGGAATCAAGATTTTATTTTATTCTTCCATTTGATTTTGGTTTGGTTTCTTCTATTTTATGTTCTTTTAGAATCCTTACATCCTAGACTCCTAGGCTAGTTATGGTTGGAGAGGACCTCAGAGCACGTAGTTCCAACTGGCCTGCCATTCTCAGAGACGCCTCAGACGTGAAACAGATTGCCCAAGGCGCGGGTCAGCCTGGAATTACGTCTCACCAGGCGCTCTCACCCAAGGGTCTGTACAATGTGGTGGTGTACGTCGCCATAGGGTGACACCCCAGGGGGGCTGTACAGCGTGTTGGTGCTGTACATGGCCATGGGATGGAGCACACCCAGCCTCTTTAGGCAACCCGTTCCAGTGCCTCAGCACCCTGAGAGCAGCCAGACCCTTCTGCCTTATATCCAACCGGAAAGCTTTAGGGTGTTAGTCATGAGCATCGTCAGCGCCCACACACAAATGTGCAAGCAGAAGTAGTAGAAGGAGAAGGGGTGTGGTAGCATGGGGTATTTCCCAAAGCAGGACACCTATCAATGATAAGCACACAAGACTTGCAACAGTCGTTCATTTGCTGCGCTTCCTGGCCAGGGAGGCATGACAAGTGCTCTTGTGCCTGCCCGGCGCTGGTGTTGCACGCCGGGAGAGCTGGAGAGTGGCAGGTGCTGATGGGGCAGCAAGGCTGGAGGCCTTCCAAGCACAGGCTGCTGTGCAGAAGCGAGGACCCGCGGGGAGATGGAGCTAAGGGAAGAGCAGAGCTGGCTGTCACTGCGAGTTTGCTCTGGGCAATGGAGCCAAAGAGAGCCAGGAGACGAGAGTGGCTTGGAGGTGCGAGAGCAGCGGGCAAGAAGCGAGGCCAAAAGGGAAGCCCGACAAGGGGATGTGCTCAATGCTCCAGAGGACAAAGAGCAACTCCCGGGGAATACCGCGGGAGGCCAGAAAGCTTCCTCCCCCCGCATGCGGGGCACGAGGGCCACCTGCGTGGAGCATGAGCAGCATCCTTTGGGCCACAAGAGCTCAAAGGAGCCCCATGAAGGGGCTGTGCTCGGCTGCGGAGGAAGGCAAAAAACCCCCGGGGACACTCACAGGTCCTCCGCGGGGAAAAAAAGCCTTCCCCCCCCCAGCTGCAGGACACGAGGGGCCACCTTCGTGGGGCATGAGCAGCAGGCAGTGAGCCAGCAGTATGGACCAGAGGAGCCCTAACAAGTGGTCTTGCTAAATGCTCAGAGGAAGGCAAAAAACCCCCGGGGACCAGTGCCAATGTGCCCCGGGGGAAAATTCCTTCCTGACCCCAGCGCTGGCGATCGGCTATCCCTGAGCATGTGAGCAAGACCTGCTCCCGGTCCACAGGCTGCTCACGCCTCCCAGAACGTACCCAAACCCGATTCTCCCTCAACCTGGAGCCATTTCACGGCCTTCTGAGAGAAGCACTGTGATCCCTGGAAACACCTCTGCATCCTATTGCTTAGGGCTGCTGCCAGCCTGGCTCTCTGTGGGATGAGGATGGTGAGCTCTACAGTGCTCCTCAAGAAGACATTCCTATGCTCTGGCCATGGCTCTCCAGCCAAAAAGGACTGCTATCCCTCCCATGAGCTAAGAAGCTGCTCCTGCCAGGAGCTGGCCTTGCAGCCGAGAATCTCCAGCAGACTCCTGCAGCAGCTGCCCTTCCTGCCTGAGCCCCCTCTAGCTAGCTCCAGAAGCTCAAGGGCTTCCTCTGGCATGGCTTAAGGCTGCCCCGTGCCACCTCTGCCAGGGGACACAGGAGGCTGCCCCCTTTTATCCTCTCCTGGGGCATTGTGACTGCTGCATTGCCAGGTGCTGGCACGGAATGGCATGGAACGGCACGGAATGGAACGGAATGGAATGGAATGGAATGGAATGGAGTGGAGTGGAATGGATGAAATGGAAGAAATGGAATGGAATAGAGCGGAACGGAATAGAGTCGAGTGGAATAGAGTCGAGTGGAATGAAATAGAATCATAATGGAATGGAACAGGACAGAAATGGAATACCCCAATGGATGTTCATAATATGCATGATGGGATTCAGGGAGAAGGGCAGAGCATGGTAAGATCAAAACTCAGACGTCTGGCTATCCGTGATCCGATTGTTCTGAAGAGCTCTCCATCTTTTTACAAGCCTATTTGTGAGAGACAGAACCAAAATCAGGCTCCACTGTTTCAAAGATTGGTATGAGAAGCTGAGATGAAATTCCACCTATCTCTTGTCTCAGAGATGGATGGGAGGAGTTGAGATAATAGTCCAATAGCCATTGCCTGGGAGAAGGCTGTGAGGAGCTGAAATGGGACTCCACCCTCCATTGCCTGAGGGATGAGTGGGATAGAGCTGAGATAAGACTCCTGCATCCTTTATCTGGAGGAATGGTGTGAGGAATCCTGCCCATTATGCCATGAATGGCAGCAGACAGGTGCAGTTGAAGAGCTGGCTGCAAGAGTGGGATAAATGGTCCACCAGGAACATGGAAGGTATGACATGAAGAACAGAGCTACTCCCCCAACTCATTTTAAAAGGAGGAAAAGGGAATCACAAAAAGGTGAAAGAGTAAAACGAATCTCACCCGGAATCCAAAAATTGGCTCCTGTTGCTGTCCAAACCTGGAAAGGATGGGAGTTTGACCCTGTTTGGCGGGTTCCGGGAGGCCCGTGGCTTAAGCAAATTTCGGTTTGTTTGTTATGTGGCTTTGCTATGTGCTTAGTTTTACCTTGTGTTATTCTTTGTCTCGGTCAATTAATTTGGAGTGTTGCATCAAACATGCATCTTGTAACTACTGCTCCTCCCGAGGGAACTAAACAAGTCAGATTAACACGTCCACAAAGTACTTGACCTCGCTTGCGTCTTAATCTCACTCTTGGGATCAGCACCGAAAGAGGGTCCAGCACTGGGCTTTTCTCCAACTGGACGCTGACACCTTGAGAGAACCTCTGCTCAGCCACGTGTGTGGCTCAAGTCCAGAGTCACTCGTTGTGATCTTCGATGCGGGCTGTGACCCACTTTTCTGAAGGTACTGAGGAGATCGGCAGTATTGAAGAAATGAAGATGGTGGATATTATCCTCTTCCGAGCAGGGGCTGTGGGCAAGAGATGGAAAGAGTTGCAGAGGGAGTACTGTCAGGAGGCTCTGTTTTTCGGTTGAGTCGAACTAGAATAGCTGTTGTAGGTAGGACTGCTTTCCCATGAGCTTAAATGGATTTACAGTCTGCCCTCTTGCGTGCTACAAGGAGCCTATCCGAACCATCTGCAGCGGAGTTTTAAATAAATATCAAGTTTTTCATGGAACTTTCACACCGATTTCTGCTCTGCTGTATTGACATGCTGACAGCCAATGCATGGGCACACTTGCCTGCAAAAATTGACTGTGTCCCTGCAGCATGCCTCAGGCAGGTTGCAAGTGTCTAAAGGAGGGCCTCTGAGGCGAGCAGGTTTCCTTCTGCCAGGGTTCTGGGGGTGTTGTAAGGCCTCAGTGGCTGGGACCCGTCTCCTCTGGGACCCCCACCTCACCGCCTCCCTCCAAGGGCCCAGGGGACATGTCTCAGCTCAGCCTGTGGCCTTCACCCCCTGCCTGAGCTACGTTGCAGCTGTGCCTTTCCCCGTCTCCTGAATGGCTCTGGCCCCTGCACCGCAGAGAGCTGCTCTGCTGGCTGGATGCCTTAGATCTAGGGCGTCACTTGTCAAGCACGCTTGTAGACATACTGTAGCTTAGCCTATACCAATTCTCTTCTAGTCTTGTCTAGTGAAGTCCCTTCCATTCCATTCCATTCCATTCCATTCCATTCCATTCCATTCCATTCCATTCCATTCCATTCCCCATGCTCAGCCTGAACTGATTAGCAGGGAGACTGATTTCTCTGCAATGTCAGGGGTTTTCAGCTCCAGAAACACTTTCAAGGACACAAATCACAAAGCTTTCATGTGGAATCAAGATTTTATTTTATTCTTCCATTTGATTTTGGTTTGGTTTCTTCTATTTTATGTTCTTTTAGAATCCTTACATCCTAGACTCCTAGGCTAGTTATGGTTGGAGAGGACCTCAGAGCACGTAGTTCCAACTGGCCTGCCATTCTCAGAGACGCCTCAGACGTGAAACAGATTGCCCAAGGCGCGGGTCAGCCTGGAATTACGTCTCACCAGGCGCTCTCACCCAAGGGTCTGTACAATGTGGTGGTGTACGTCGCCATAGGGTGACACCCCAGGGGGGCTGTACAGCGTGTTGGTGCTGTACATGGCCATGGGATGGAGCACACCCAGCCTCTTTAGGCAACCCGTTCCAGTGCCTCAGCACCCTGAGAGCAGCCAGACCCTTCTGCCTTATATCCAACCGGAAAGCTTTAGGGTGTTAGTCATGAGCATCGTCAGCGCCCACACACAAATGTGCAAGCAGAAGTAGTAGAAGGAGAAGGTGTGTGGTAGCATGGGGTATTTCCCAAAGCAGGACACCTATCAATGATAAGCACACAAGACTTGCAACAGTCGTTCATTTGCTGCGCTTCCTGGCCAGGGAGGCATGACAAGTGCTCTTGTGCCTGCCCGGCGCTGGTGTTGCACGCCGGGAGAGCTGGAGAGTGGCAGGTGCTGATGGGGCAGCAAGGCTGGAGGCCTTCCAAGCACAGGCTGCTGTGCAGAAGCGAGGACCCGCGGGGAGATGGAGCTAAGGGAAGAGCAGAGCTGGCTGTCACTGCGAGTTTGCTCTGGGCAATGGAGCCAAAGAGAGCCAGGAGACGAGAGTGGCTTGGAGGTGCGAGAGCAGCGGGCAAGAAGCGAGGCCAAAAGGGAAGCCCGACAAGGGGATGTGCTCAATGCTCCAGAGGACAAAGAGCAACTCCCGGGGAATACCGCGGGAGGCCAGAAAGCTTCCTCCCCCCGCATGCGGGGCACGAGGGCCACCTGCGTGGAGCATGAGCAGCATCCTTTGGGCCACAAGAGCTCAAAGGAGCCCCATGAAGGGGCTGTGCTCGGCTGCGGAGGAAGGCAAAAATCCCCCGGGGACACTCGCAGGTCCTCCGCGGGGAAAAAAAGCCTTCCCCCCCCAGCTGCAGGACACGAGGGGCCACCTTCGTGGGGCATGAGCAGCAGGCAGTGAGCCAGCAGTATGGACCAGAGGAGCCCTAACAAGTGGTCTTGCTAAATGCTCAGAGGAAGGCAAAAAACCCCCGGGGACCAGTGCCAATGTGCCCCGGGGGAAAATTCCTTCCTGACCCCAGCGCTGGCGATCGGCTATCCCTGAGCATGTGAGCAAGACCTGCTCCCGGTCCACAGGCTGCTCACGCCTCCCAGAACGTACCCAAACCCGATTCTCCCTCAACCTGGAGCCATTTCACGGCCTTCTGAGAGAAGCACTGTGATCCCTGGAAACACCTCTGCATCCTATTGCTTAGGGCTGCTGCCAGCCTGGCTCTCTGTGGGATGAGGATGGTGAGCTCTACAGTGCTCCTCAAGAAGACATTCCTATGCTCTGGCCATGGCTCTCCAGCCAAAAAGGACTGCTATCCCTCCCATGAGCTAAGAAGCTGCTCCTGCCAGGAGCTGGCCTTGCAGCCGAGAATCTCCAGCAGACTCCTGCAGCAGCTGCCCTTCCTGCCTGAGCCCCCTCTAGCTAGCTCCAGAAGCTCAAGGGCTTCCTCTGGCATGTCTTAAGGCTGCCCCGTGCCACCTCTGCCAGGGGACACAGGAGGCTGCCCCCTTTTATCCTCTCCTGGGGCATTGTGACTGCTGCATTGCCAAGTGCAGGCACGGAATGGCACGGAATGGCATCGAATGGAATGGAATGGAATGGAGTGGAATGGATGAAATGGAATGGAATAGAGCGGAACGGAATAGAGTCGAGTGGAATGAAATAGAATCATAATGGAATGGAACAGGACAGAAATGGAATACCCCAATGGATGTTCATAATATGCATTATGGGATTCAGGGAGAAGGGCAGAGCATGGTAAGATCAAAACTCAGACGTCTGGCTATCCGTGATCCGATTGTTCTGAAGAGCTCTCCATCTTTTTACAAGCCTATTTGTGAGAGACAGAACCAAAATCAGGCTCCACTGTTTCAAAGATTGGTATGAGAAGCTGAGATGAAATTCCACCTATCTCTTGTCTCAGAGATGGATGGGAGGAGTTGAGATAATAGTCCAATAGCCATTGCCTGGGAGAAGGCTGTGAGGAGCTGAAATGGGACTCCACCCTCCATTGCCTGAGGGATGAGTGGGATAGAGCTGAGATAAGACTCCTGCATCCTTTATCTGGAGGAATGGTGTGAGGAATCCTGCCCATTATGCCATGACTGGCAGCAGACAGGTGCAGTTGAAGAGCTGGCTGCAAGAGTGGGATAGCTGGTCCACCAGGAACATGGAAGGTATGACATGAAGAACAGAGCTACTCCCCCAGCTCATTCTAAAAGGAGGAAAAGGGAATCACAAAAAGGTGAAAGAGTAAAACGAATCTCACCCGGAATCCAAAAATTGGCTCCTGTTGCTGTCCAAACCTGGAAAGGATGGGAGTTTGACCCTGTTTGGCGGGTTCCGGGAGGCCCGTGGCTTAAGCAAATTTCGGTTTGTTTGTTATGTGGCTTTGCTATGTGCTTAGTTTTACCTTGTGTTATTCTTTGTCTCGGTCAATTAATTTGGAGTGTTGCATCAAACATGCATCTTGTAACTACTGCTCCTCCCGAGGGAACTAAACAAGTCAGATTAACACGGCCACAAAGTACTTGACCTCGCTTGCGTCTTAATCTCACTCTTGGGATCAGCACCGAAAGAGGGTCCAGCACTGGGCTTTTCTCCAACTGGACGCTGACACCTTGAGAGAACCTCTGCTCAGCCACGTGTGTGGCTCAAGTCCAGAGTCACTCGTTGTGATCTTCGATGCGGGCTGTGACCCACTTTTCTGAAGGTACTGAGGAGATCGGCAGTATTGAAGAAATGAAGATGGTGGATATTATCCTCTTCCGAGCAGGGGCTGTGGGCAAGAGATGGAAAGAGTTGCAGAGGGAGTACTGTCAGGAGGCTCTGTTTTTCGGTTGAGTCGAACTAGAATAGCTGTTGTAGGTAGGACTGCTTTCCCATGAGCTTAAATGGATTTACAGTCTGCCCTCTTGCGTGCTACAAGGAGCCTATCCGAACCATCTGCAGCGGAGTTTTAAATAAATATCAAGTTTTTCATGGAACTTTCCCACCGATTTCTGCTCTGCTGTATTGACATGCTGACAGCCAATGCATGGGCACACTTGCCTGCAAAAATTGACTGTGTCCCTGCAGCATGCCTCAGGCAGGTTGCAAGTGTCTAAAGGAGGGCCTCTGAGGCGAGCAGGTTTCCTTCTGCCAGGGTTCTGGGGGTGTTGTAAGGCCTCAGTGGCTGGGACCCGTCTCCTCTGGGACCCCCACCTCACCGCCTCCCTCCAAGGGCCCAGGGGACATGTCTCAGCTCAGCCTGTGGCCTTCACCCCCTGCCTGAGCTACGTTGCAGCTGTGCCTTTCCCCGTCTCCTGAATGGCTCTGGCCCCTGCACCGCAGAGAGCTGCTCTGCTGGCTGGATGCCTTAGATCTAGGGCGTCACTTGTCAAGCACGCTTGTAGACATACTGTAGCTTAGCCTATACCAATTCTCTTCTAGTCTTGTCTAGTGAAGTCCCTTCCATTCCATTCCATTCCATTCCATTCCATTCCATTCCATTCCCCATGCTCAGCCTGAACTGATTAGCAGGGAGACTGATTTCTCTGCAATGTCAGGGGTTTTCAGCTCCAGAAACACTTTCAAGGACACAAATCACAAAGCTTTCATGTGGAATCAAGATTTTATTTTATTCTTCCATTTGATTTTGGTTTGGTTTCTTCTATTTTATGTTCTTTTAGAATCCTTAC
The DNA here is from genome assembly GCA_028858755.1 of Ara ararauna. Taxonomy (NCBI): domain Eukaryota; kingdom Metazoa; phylum Chordata; class Aves; order Psittaciformes; family Psittacidae; genus Ara; species Ara ararauna. The sequence goes on along the minus strand of CM054380.1, from coordinate 18,365,854 downwards.
ATCCTAGACTCCTAGGCTAGTTATGGTTGGAGAGGACCTCAGAGCACGTAGTTCCAACTGGCCTGCCATTCTCAGAGACGCCTCAGACGTGAAACAGATTGCCCAAGGCGCGGGTCAGCCTGGAATTACGTCTCACCAGGCGCTCTCACCCAAGGGTCTGTACAATGTGGTGGTGTACGTCGCCATAGGGTGACACCCCAGGGGGGCTGTACAGCGTGTTGGTGCTGTACATGGCCATGGGATGGAGCACACCCAGCCTCTTTAGGCAACCCGTTCCAGTGCCTCAGCACCCTGAGAGCAGCCAGACCCTTCTGCCTTATATCCAACCGGAAAGCTTTAGGGTGTTAGTCATGAGCATCGTCAGCGCCCACACACAAATGTGCAAGCAGGAGTAGTAGGAGGAGAAGGTGTGTGGTAGCATGGGGTATTTCCCAAAGCAGGACACCTATCAATGATAAGCACACAAGACTTGCAACAGTCGTTCATTTGCTGCGCTTCCTGGCCAGGGAGGCATGACAAGTGCTCTTGTGCCTGCCCGGCGCCGGTGTTGCACGCCGGGAGAGCTGGAGAGTGGCAGGTGCTGATGGGGCAGCAAGGCTGGAGGCCTTCCAAGCACAGGCTGCTGTGCAGAAGCGAGGACCCCCGGGGAGATGGAGCTAAGGGAAGAGCAGAGCTGGCTGTCACTGCGAGTTTGCTCTGGGCAATGGAGCCAAAGAGAGCCAGGAGACGAGAGTGGCTTGGAGGTGCGAGAGCAGCGGGCAAGAAGCGAGGCCAAAAGGGAAGCCCGACAAGGGGATGTGCTCAATGCTCCAGAGGACAAAGAGCAACTCCCGGGGAATACCGCGGGAGGCCAGAAAGCTTCCTCCCCCCGCATGCGGGGCACGAGGGCCACCTGCGTGGAGCATGAGCAGCATCCTTTGGGCCACAAGAGCTCAAAGGAGCCCCATGAAGGGGCTGTGCTCGGCTGTGGAGGAAGGCAAAAAACCCCCGGGGACACTCGCAGGTCCTCCATGGGGAAAAAAAGCCTTCCCCCCCCCAGCTGCAGGACACGAGGGGCCACCTTCGTGGGGCATGAGCAGCAGGCAGTGAGCCAGCAGTATGGACCAGAGGAGCCCTAACAAGTGGTCTTGCTAAATGCTCAGAGGAAGGCAAAAAACCCCCGGGGACCAGTGCCAATGTGCCCCGGGGGAAAATTCCTTCCTGACCCCAGCGCTGGCGATCGGCTATCCCTGAGCATGTGAGCAAGACCTGCTCCCGGTCCACAGGCTGCTCACGCCTCCCAGAACGTACCCAAACCCGATTCTCCCTCAACCTGGAGCCATTTCACGGCCTTCTGAGAGAAGCACTGTGATCCCTGGAAACACCTCTGCATCCTATTGCTTAGGGCTGCTGCCAGCCTGGCTCTCTGTGGGATGAGGATGGTGAGCTCTACAGTGCTCCTCAAGAAGACATTCCTATGCTCTGGCCATGGCTCTCCAGCCAAAAAGGACTGCTATCCCTCCCATGAGCTAAGAAGCTGCTCCTGCCAGGAGCTGGCCTTGCAGCCGAGAATCTCCAGCAGACTCCTGCAGCAGCTGCCCTTCCTGCCTGAGCCCCCTCTAGCTAGCTCCAGAAGCTCAAGGGCTTCCTCTGGCATGTCTTAAGGCTGCCCCGTGCCACCTCTGCCAGGGGACACAGGAGGCTGCCCCCTTTTATCCTCTCCTGGGGCATTGTGACTGCTGCATTGCCAGGTGCAGGCACGGAATGGCATGGAACGGCATGGAATGGAATGGAATGGAATGGAATGGAATGGAATGGAATGGAGTGGAGTGGAATGGATGAAATGGAAGAAATGGAATGGAATAGAGCGGAACGGAATAGAGTCGAGTGGAATAGAGTCGAGTGGAATGAAATAGAATCATAATGGAATGGAACAGGACAGAAATGGAATACCCCAATGGATGTTCATAATATGCATTATGGGATTCAGGGAGAAGGGCAGAGCATGGTAAGATCAAAACTCAGACGTCTGGCTATCCTTGATCCGATTGTTCTGAAGAGCTCTCCATCTTTTTACAAGCCTATTTGTGAGAGACAGAACCAAAATCAGGCTCCACTGTTTCAAAGATTGGTATGAGAAGCTGAGATGAAATTCCACCTATCTCTTGTCTCAGAGATGGATGGGAGGAGTTGAGATAATAGTCCAATAGCCATTGCCTGGGAGAAGGCTGTGAGGAGCTGAAATGGGACTCCACCCTCCATTGCCTGAGGGATGAGTGGGATAGAGCTGAGATAAGACTCCTGCATCCTTTATCTGGAGGAATGGTGTGAGGAATCCTGCCCATTATGCCATGACTGGCAGCAGACAGGTGCAGTTGAAGAGCTGGCTGCAAGAGTGGGATAGCTGGTCCACCAGGAACATGGAAGGTATGACATGAAGAACAGAGCTACTCCCCCAACTCATTTTAAAAGGAGGAAAAGGGAATCACAAAAAGGTGAAAGAGTAAAACGAATCTCACCCGGAATCCAAAAATTGGCTCCTGTTGCTGTCCAAACCTGGAAAGGATGGGAGTTTGACCCTGTTTGGCGGGTTCCGGGAGGCCCGTGGCTTAAGCAAATTTCAGTTTGTTTGTTATGTGGCTTTGCTATGTGCTTAGTTTTACCTTGTGTTATTCTTTGTCTCGGTCAATTAATTTGGAGTGTTGCATCAAACATGCATCTTGTAACTTCTGCTCCTCCCGAGGGAACTAAACAAGTCAGATTAACACGGCCACAAAGTACTTGACCTCGCTTGCGTCTTAATCTCACTCTTGGGATCAGCACCGAAAGAGGGTCCAGCACTGGGCTTTTCTCCAACTGGACGCTGACACCTTGAGAGAACCTCTGCTCAGCCACGTGTGTGGCTCAAGTCCAGAGTCACTCGTTGTGATCTTCGATGCGGGCTGTGACCCACTTTTCTGAAGGTACTGAGGAGATCGGCAGTATTGAAGAAATGAAGATGGTGGATATTATCCTCTTCCGAGCAGGGGCTGTGGGCAAGAGATGGAAAGAGTTGCAGAGGGAGTACTGTCAGGAGGCTCTGTTTTTCGGTTGAGTCGAACTAGAATAGCTGTTGTAGGTAGGACTGCTTTCCCATGAGCTTAAATGGATTTACAGTCTGCCCTCTTGTGTGCTACAAGGAGCCTATCCGAACCATCTGCAGCGGAGTTTTAAATAAATATCAAGTTTTTCATGGAACTTTCCCACCGATTTCTGCTCTGCTGTATTGACATGCTGACAGCCAATGCATGGGCACACTTGCCTGCAAAAATTGACTGTGTCCCTGCAGCATGCCTCAGGCAGGTTGCAAGTGTCTAAAGGAGGGCCTCTGAGGCGAGCAGGTTTCCTTCTGCCAGGGTTCTGGGGGTGTTGTAAGGCCTCAGTGGCTGGGACCCGTCTCCTCTGGGACCCCCACCTCACCGCCTCCCTCCAAGGGCCCAGGGGACATGTCTCAGCTCAGCCTGTGGCCTTCACCCCCTGCCTGAGCTACGTTGCAGCTGTGCCTTTCCCCGTCTCCTGAATGGCTCTGGCCCCTGCACCGCAGAGAGCTGCTCTGCTGGCTGGATGCCTTAGATCTAGGGCGTCACTTGTCAAGCACGCTTGTAGACATACTGTAGCTTAGCCTATACCAATTCTCTTCTAGTCTTGTCTAGTGAAGTCCCTTCCATTCCATTCCATTCCATTCCATTCCATTCCATTCCATTCCATTCCATTCCATTCCATTCCCCATGCTCAGCCTGAACTGATTAGCAGGGAGACTGATTTCTCTGCAATGTCAGGGGTTTTCAGCTCCAGAAACACTTTCAAGGACACAAATCACAAAGCTTTCATGTGGAATCAAGATTTTATTTTATTCTTCCATTTGATTTTGGTTTGGTTTCTTCTATTTTATGTTCTTTTAGAATCCTTACATCCTAGACTCCTAGGCTAGTTATGGTTGGAGAGGACCTCAGAGCACGTAGTTCCAACTGGCCTGCCATTCTCAGAGACGCCTCAGTCGTGAAACAGATTGCCCAAGGCGCGGGTCAGCCTGGAATTACGTCTCACCAGGCGCTCTCACCCAAGGGTCTGTACAATGTGGTGGTGTACGTCGCCATAGGGTGACACCCCAGGGGGGCTGTACAGCGTGTTGGTGCTGTACATGGCCATGGGATGGAGCACACCCAGCCTCTTTAGGCAACCCGTTCCAGTGCCTCAGCACCCTGAGAGCAGCCAGACCCTTCTGCCTTATATCCAACCGGAAAGCTTTAGGGTGTTAGTCATGAGCATCGTCAGCGCCCACACACAAATGTGCAAGCAGAAGTAGTAGAAGGAGAAGGTGCGTGGTAGCATGGGGTATTTCCCAAAGCAGGACACCTATCAATGATAAGCACACAAGACTTGCAACAGTCGTTCATTTGCTGCGCTTCCTGGCCAGGGAGGCATGACAAGTGCTCTTGTGCCTGCCCGGCGCTGGTGTTGCACGCCGGGAGAGCTGGAGAGTGGCAGGTGCTGATGGGGCAGCAAGGCTGGAGGCCTTCCAAGCACAGGCTGCTGTGCAGAAGCGAGGACCCGCGGGGAGATGGAGCTAAGGGAAGAGCAGAGCTGGCTGTCACTGCGAGTTTGCTCTGGGCAATGGAGCCAAAGAGAGCCAGGAGACGAGAGTGGCTTGGAGGTGCGAGAGCAGCGGGCAAGAAGCGAGGCCAAAAGGGAAGCCCGACAAGGGGATGTGCTCAATGCTCCAGAGGACAAAGAGCAACTCCCGGGGAATACCGCGGGAGGCCAGAAAGCTTCCTCCCCCCGCATGCGGGGCACGAGGGCCACCTGCGTGGAGCATGAGCAGCATCCTTTGGGCCACAAGAGCTCAAAGGAGCCCCATGAAGGGGCTGTGCTCGGCTGCGGAGGGAGGCAAAAAACCCCCGGGGACACTCACAGGTCCTCCGCGGGGAAAAAAAGCCTTCCCCCCCCCAGCTGCAGGACACGAGGGGCCACCTTCGTGGGGCATGAGCAGCAGGCAGTGAGCCAGCAGTATGGACCAGAGGAGCCCTAACAAGTGGTCTTGTTAAATGCTCAGAGGAAGGCAAAAAACCCCCGGGGACCAGTGCCAATGTGCCCCGGGGGAAAATTCCTTCCTGACCCCAGCGCTGGCGATCGGCTATCCCTGAGCATGTGAGCAAGACCTGCTCCCGGTCCACAGGCTGCTCACGCCTCCCAGAACGTACCCAAACCCGATTCTCCCTCAACCTGGAGCCATTTCACGGCCTTCTGAGAGAAGCACTGTGATCCCTGGAAACACCTCTGCATCCTATTGCTTAGGGCTGCTGCCAGCCTGGCTCTCTGTGGGATGAGGATGGTGAGCTCTACAGTGCTCCTCAAGAAGACATTCCTATGCTCTGGCCATGGCTCTCCAGCCAAAAAGGACTGCTATCCCTCCCATGAGCTAAGAAGCTGCTCCTGCCAGGAGCTGGCCTTGCAGCCGAGAATCTCCAGCAGACTCCTGCAGCAGCTGCCCTTCCTGCCTGAGCCCCCTCTAGCTAGCTCCAGAAGCTCAAGGGCTTCCTCTGGCATGTCTTAAGGCTGCCCCGTGCCACCTCTGCCAGGGGACACAGGAGGCTGCCCCCTTTTATCCTCTCCTGGGGCATTGTGACTGCTGCATTGCCAGGTGCAGGCACGGAATGGCATGGAACGGCATGGAATGGAATGGAATGGAACGGAATGGAATGGAATGGAATGGAGTGGAGTGGAATGGATGAAATGGAAGAAATGGAATGGAATAGAGCGGAACGGAATAGAGTCGAGTGGAATAGAGTCGAGTGGAATGAAATAGAATCATAATGGAATGGAACAGGACAGAAATGGAATACCCCAATGGATGTTCATAATATGCATTATGGGATTCAGGGAGAAGGGCAGAGCATGGTAAGATCAAAACTCAGACGTCTGGCTATCCGTGATCCGATTGTTCTGAAGAGCTCTCCATCTTTTTACAAGCCTATTTGTGAGAGACAGAACCAAAATCAGGCTCCACTGCTTCAAAGATTGGTATGAGAAGCTGAGATGAAATTCCACCTATCTCTTGTCTCAGAGATGGATGGGAGGAGTTGAGATAATAGTCCAATAGCCATTGCCTGGGAGAAGGCTGTGAGGAGCTGAAATGGGACTCCACCCTCCATTGCCTGAGGGATGAGTGGGATAGAGCTGACATAAGACTCCTGCATCCTTTATCTGGAGGAATGGTGTGAGGAATCCTGCCCATTATGCCATGAATGGCGGCAGACAGGTGCAGTTGAAGAGCTGGCTGCAAGAGTGGGATAGCTGGTCCACCAGGAACATGGAAGGTATGACATGAAGAACAGAGCTACTCCCCCAACTCATTTTAAAAGGAGGAAAAGAGAATCACAAAAAGGTGAAAGAGTAAAACGAATCTCACCCGGAATCCAAAAATTGGCTCCTGTTGCTGTCCAAACCTGGAAAGGATGGGAGTTTGACCCTGTTTGGCGGGTTCCGGGAGGCCCGTGGCTTAAGCAAATTTCGGTTTGTTTGTTATGTGGCTTTGCTATGTGCTTAGTTTTACCTTGTGTTATTCTTTGTCTCGGTCAATTAATTTGGAGTGTTGCATCAAACATGCATCTTGTAACTTCTGCTCCTCCCGAGGGAACTAAACAAGTCAGATTAACACGTCCACAAAGTACTTGACCTCGCTTGCGTCTTAATCTCACTCTTGGGATCAGCACCGAAAGAGGGTCCAGCACTGGGCTTTTCTCCAACTGGACGCTGACACCTTGAGAGAACCTCTGCTCAGCCACGTGTGTGGCTCAAGTCCAGAGTCACTCGTTGTGATCTTCGATGCGGGCTGTGACCCACTTTTCTGAAGGTACTGAGGAGATCGGCAGTATTGAAGAAATGAAGATGGTGGATATTATCCTCTTCCGAGCAGGGGCTGTGGGCAAGAGATGGAAAGAGTTGCAGAGGGAGTACTGTCAGGAGGCTCTGTTTTTCGGTTGAGTCGAACTAGAATAGCTGTTGTAGGTAGGACTGCTTTCCCATGAGCTTAAATGGATTTACAGTCTGCCCTCTTGCGTGCTACAAGGAGCCTATCCGAACCATCTGCAGCGGAGTTTTAAATAAATATCAAGTTTTTCATGGAACTTTCCCACCGATTTCTGCTCTGCTGTATTGACATGCTGACAGCCAATGCATGGGCACACTTGCCTGCAAAAATTGACTGTGTCCCTGCAGCATGCCTCAGGCAGGTTGCAAGTGTCTAAAGGAGGGCCTCTGAGGCGAGCAGGTTTCCTTCTGCCAGGGTTCTGGGGGTGTTGTAAGGCCTCAGTGGCTGGGACCCGTCTCCTCTGGGACCCCCACCTCACCGCCTCCCTCCAAGGGCCCAGGGGACATGTCTCAGCTCAGCCTGTGGCCTTCACCCCCTGCCTGAGCTACGTTGCAGCTGTGCCTTTCCCCGTCTCCTGAATGGCTCCGGCCCCTGCACCGCAGAGAGCTGCTCTGCTGGCTGGATGCCTTAGATCTAGGGCGTCACTTGTCAAGCACGCTTGTAGACATACTGTAGCTTAGCCTATACCAATTCTCTTCTAGTCTTGTCTAGTGAAGTCCCTTCCATTCCATTCCATTCCATTCCATTCCATTCCATTCCATTCCATTCCATTCCATTCCCCATGCTCAGCCTGAACTGATTAGCAGGGAGACTGATTTCTCTGCAATGTCAGGGGTTTTCAGCTCCAGAAACACTTTCAAGGACACAAATCACAAAGCTTTCATGTGGAATCAAGATTTTATTTTATTCTTCCATTTGATTTTGGTTTGGTTTCTTCTATTTTATGTTCTTTTAGAATCCTTACATCCTAGACTCCTAGGCTAGTTATGGTTGGAGAGGACCTCAGAGCACGTAGTTCCAACTGGCCTGCCATTCTCAGAGACGCCTCAGTCGTGAAACAGATTGCCCAAGGCGCGGGTCAGCCTGGAATTACGTCTCACCAGGCGCTCTCACCCAAGGGTCTGTACAATGTGGTGGTGTACGTCGCCATAGGGTGACACCCCAGGGGGGCTGTACAGCGTGTTGGTGCTGTACATGGCCATGGGATGGAGCACACCCAGCCTCTTTAGGCAACCCGTTCCAGTGCTTCAGCACCCTGAGAGCAGCCAGACCCTTCTGCCTTATATCCAACCGGAAAGCTTTAGGGTGTTAGTCATGAGCATCGTCAGCGCCCACACACAAATGTGCAAGCAGAAGTAGTAGAAGGAGAAGGTGTGTGGTAGCATGGGGTATTTCCCAAAGCAGGACACCTATCAATGATAAGCACACAAGACTTGCAACAGTCGTTCATTTGCTGCGCTTCCTGGCCAGGGATGCATGACAAGTGCTCTTGTGCCTGCCCGGCGCTGGTGTTGCACGCCGGGAGAGCTGGAGAGTGGCAGGTGCTGATGGGGCAGCAAGGCTGGAGGCCTTCCAAGCACAGGCTGCTGTGCAGAAGCGAGGACCCCCGGGGAGATGGAGCTAAGGGAAGAGCAGAGCTGGCTGTCACTGCGAGTTTGCTCTGGGCAATGGAGCCAAAGAGAGCCAGGAGACGAGAGTGGCTTGGAGGTGCGAGAGCAGCGGGCAAGAAGCGAGGCCAAAAGGGAAGCCCGACAAGGGGATGTGCTCAATGCTCCAGAGGACAAAGAGCAACTCCCGGGGAATACCGCGGGAGGCCAGAAAGCTTCCTCCCCCCGCATGCGGGGCACGAGGGCCACCTGCGTGGAGCATGAGCAGCATCCTTTGGGCCACAAGAGCTCAAAGGAGCCCCATGAAGGGGCTGTGCTCGGCTGCGGAGGAAGGCAAAAAACCCCCGGGGACACTCGCAGGTCCTCCGCGGGGAAAAAAAGCCTTCCCCCCCCCAGCTGCAGGACACGAGGGGCCACCTTCGTGGGGCATGAGCAGCAGGCAGTGAGCCAGCAGTATGGACCAGAGGAGCCCTAACAAGTGGTCTTGCTAAATGCTCAGAGGAAGGCAAAAAACCCCCGGGGACCAGTGCCAATGTGCCCCGGGGGAAAATTCCTTCCTGACCCCAGCGCTGGCGATCGGCTATCCCTGAGCATGTGAGCAAGACCTGCTCCCGGTCCACAGGCTGCTCACGCCTCCCAGAACGTACCCAAACCCGATTCTCCCTCAACCTGGAGCCATTTCACGGCCTTCTGAGAGAAGCACTGTGATCCCTGGAAACACCTCTGCATCCTATTGCTTAGGGCTGCTGCCAGCCTGGCTCTCTGTGGGATGAGGATGGTGAGCTCTACAGTGCTCCTCAAGAAGACATTCCTATGCTCTGGCCATGGCTCTCCAGCCAAAAAGGACTGCTATCCCTCCCATGAGCTAAGAAGCTGCTCCTGCCAGGAGCTGGCCTTGCAGCCGAGAATCTCCAGCAGACTCCTGCAGCAGCTGCCCTTCCTGCCTGAGCCCCCTCTAGCTAGCTCCAGAAGCTCAAGGGCTTCCTCTGGCATGGCTTAAGGCTGCCCCGTGCCACCTCTGCCAGGGGACACAGGAGGCTGCCCCCTTTTATCCTCTCCTGGGGCATTGTGACTGCTGCATTGCCAGGTGCAGGCACGGAATGGCATGGAACGGCATGGAATGGAATGGAATGGAACGGAATGGAATGGAATGGAATGGAGTGGAGTGGAATGGATGAAATGGAAGAAATGGAATGGAATAGAGCGGAACGGAATAGAGTCGAGTGGAATAGAGTCGAGTGGAATGAAATAGAATCATAATGGAATGGAACAGGACAGAAATGGAATACCCCAATGGATGTTCATAATATGCATTATGGGATTCAGGGAGAAGGGCAGAGCATGGTAAGATCAAAACTCAGACGTCTGGCTATCCGTGATCCGATTGTTCTGAAGAGCTCTCCATCTTTTTACAAGCCTATTTGTGAGAGACAGAACCAAAATCAGGCTCCACTGCTTCAAAGATTGGTATGAGAAGCTGAGATGAAATTCCACCTATCTCTTGTCTCAGAGATGGATGGGAGGAGTTGAGATAATAGTCCAATAGCCATTGCCTGGGAGAAGGCTGTGAGGAGCTGAAATGGGACTCCACCCTCCATTGCCTGAGGGATGAGTGGGATAGAGCTGACATAAGACTCCTGCATCCTTTATCTGGAGGAATGGTGTGAGGAATCCTGCCCATTATGCCATGAATGGCGGCAGACAGGTGCAGTTGAAGAGCTGGCTGCAAGAGTGGGATAGCTGGTCCACCAGGAACATGGAAGGTATGACATGAAGAACAGAGCTACTCCCCCAACTCATTTTAAAAGGAGGAAAAGGGAATCACAAAAAGGTGAAAGAGTAAAACGAATCTCACCCGGAATCCAAAAATTGGCTCCTGTTGCTGTCCAAACCTGGAAAGGATGGGAGTTTGACCCTGTTTGGCGGGTTCCGGGAGGCCCGTGGCTTAAGCAAATTTCGGTTTGTTTGTTATGTGGCTTTGCTATGTGCTTAGTTTTACCTTGTGTTATTCTTTGTCTCGGTCAATTAATTTGGAGTGTTGCATCAAACATGCATCTTGTAACTACTGCTCCTCCCGAGGGAACTAAACAAGTCAGATTAACACGGCCACAAAGTACTTGACCTCGCTTGCGTCTTAATCTCACTCTTGGGATCAGCACCGAAAGAGGGTCCAGCACTGGGCTTTTCTCCAACTGGACGCTGACACCTTGAGAGAACCTCTGCTCAGCCACGTGTGTGGCTCAAGTCCAGAGTCACTCGTTGTGATCTTCGATGCGGGCTGTGACCCACTTTTCTGAAGGTACTGAGGAGATCGGCAGTATTGAAGAAATGAAGATGGTGGATATTATCCTCTTCCGAGCAGGGGCTGTGGGCAAGAGATGGAAAGAGTTGCAGAGGGAGTACTGTCAGGAGGCTCTGTTTTTCGGTTGAGTCGAACTAGAATAGCTGTTGTAGGTAGGACTGCTTTCCCATGAGCTTAAATGGATTTACAGTCTGCCCTCTTGCGTGCTACAAGGAGCCTATCCGAACCATCTGCAGCGGAGTTTTAAATAAATATCAAGTTTTTCATGGAACTTTCCCACCGATTTCTGCTCTGCTGTATTGACATGCTGACAGCCAATGCATGGGCACACTTGCCTGCAAAAATTGACTGTGTCCCTGCAGCATGCCTCAGGCAGGTTGCAAGTGTCTAAAGGAGGGCCTCTGAGGCGAGCAGGTTTCCTTCTGCCAGGGTTCTGGGGGTGTTGTAAGGCCTCAGTGGCTGGGACCCGTCTCCTCTGGGACCCCCACCTCACCGCCTCCCTCCAAGGGCCCAGGGGACATGTCTCAGCTCAGCCTGTGGCCTTCACCCCCTGCCTGAGCTACGTTGCAGCTGTGCCTTTCCCCGTCTCCTGAATGGCTCTGGCCCCTGCACCGCAGAGAGCTGCTCTGCTGGCTGGATGCCTTAGATCTAGGGCGTCACTTGTCAAGCACGCTTGTAGACATACTGTAGCTTAGCCTATACCAATTCTCTTCTAGTCTTGTCTAGTGAAGTCCCTTCCATTCCATTCCATTCCATTCCATTCCATTCCATTCCATTCCATTCCCCATGCTCAGCCTGAACTGATTAGCAGGGAGACTGATTTCTCTGCAATGTCAGGGGTTTTCAGCTCCAGAAACACTTTCAAGGACACAAATCACAAAGCTTTCATGTGGAATCAAGATTTTATTTTATTCTTCCATTTGATTTTGGTTTGGTTTCTTCTATTTTATGTTCTTTTAGAATCCTTACATCCTAGACTCCTAGGCTAGTTATGGTTGGAGAGGACCTCAGAGCACGTAGTTCCAACTGGCCTGCCATTCTCAGAGACGCCTCAGTCGTGAAACAGATTGCCCAAGGCGCGGGTCAGCCTGGAATTACGTCTCACCAGGCGCTCTCACCCAAGGGTCTGTACAATGTGGTGGTGTACGTCGCCATAGGGTGACACCCCAGGGGGGCTGTACAGCGTGTTGGTGCTGTACATGGCCATGGGATGGAGCACACCCAGCCTCTTTAGGCAACCCGTTCCAGTGCTTCAGCACCCTGAGAGCAGCCAGACCCTTCTGCCTTATATCCAACCGGAAAGCTTTAGGGTGTTAGTCATGAGCATCGTCAGCGCCCACACACAAATGTGCAAGCAGAAGTAGTAGAAGGAGAAGGTGTGTGGTAGCATGGGGTATTTCCCAAAGCAGGACACCTATCAATGATAAGCACACAAGACTTGCAACAGTCGTTCATTTGCTGCGCTTCCTGGCCAGGGAGGCATGACAAGTGCTCTTGTGCCTGCCCGGCGCTGGTGTTGCACGCCGGGAGAGCTGGAGAGTGGCAGGTGCTGATGGGGCAGCAAGGCTGGAGGCCTTCCAAGCACAGGCTGCTGTGCAGAAGCGAGGACCCGCGGGGAGATGGAGCTAAGGGAAGAGCAGAGCTGGCTGTCACTGCGAGTTTGCTCTGGGCAATGGAGCCAAAGAGAGCCAGGAGACGAGAGTGGCTTGGAGGTGCGAGAGCAGCGGGCAAGAAGCGAGGCCAAAAGGGAAGCCCGACAAGGGGATGTGCTCAATGCTCCAGAGGACAAAGAGCAACTCCCGGGGAATACCGCGGGAGGCCAGAAAGCTTCCTCCCCCCGCATGCGGGGCACGAGGGCCACCTGCGTGGAGCATGAGCAGCATCCTTTGGGCCACAAGAGCTCAAAGGAGCCCCATGAAGGGGCTGTGCTCGGCTGCGGAGGAAGGCAAAAAACCCCCGGGGACACTCACAGGTCCTCCGCGGGGAAAAAAAGCCTTCCCCCCCCCAGCTGCAGGACACGAGGGGCCACCTTCGTGGGGCATGAGCAGCAGGCAGTGAGCCAGCAGTATGGACCAGAGGAGCCCTAACAAGTGGTCTTGCTAAATGCTCAGAGGAAGGCAAAAAACCCCCGGGGACCAGTGCCAATGTGCCCCGGGGGAAAATTCCTTCCTGACCCCAGCGCTGGCGATCGGCTATCCCTGAGCATGTGAGCAAGACCTGCTCCCGGTCCACAGGCTGCTCACGCCTCCCAGAACGTACCCAAACCCGATTCTCCCTCAACCTGGAGCCATTTCACGGCCTTCTGAGAGAAGCACTGTGATCCCTGGAAACACCTCTGCATCCTATTGCTTAGGGCTGCTGCCAGCCTGGCTCTCTGTGGGATGAGGATGGTGAGCTCTACAGTGCTCCTCAAGAAGACATTCCTATGCTCTGGCCATGGCTCTCCAGCCAAAAAGGACTGCTATCCCTCCCATGAGCTAAGAAGCTGCTCCTGCCAGGAGCTGGCCTTGCAGCCGAGAATCTCCAGCAGACTCCTGCAGCAGCTGCCCTTCCTGCCTGAGCCCCCTCTAGCTAGCTCCAGAAGCTCAAGGGCTTCCTCTGGCATGGCTTAAGGCTGCCCCGTGCCACCTCTGCCAGGGGACACAGGAGGCTGCCCCCTTTTATCCTCTCCTGGGGCATTGTGACTGCTGCATTGCCAGGTGCTGGCACGGAATGGCATGGAACGGCACGGAATGGAACGGAATGGAATGGAATGGAATGGAGTGGAGTGGAATGGATGAAATGGAAGAAATGGAATGGAATAGAGCGGAACGGAATAGAGTCGAGTGGAATAGAGTCGAGTGGAATGAAATAGAATCATAATGGAATGGAACAGGACAGAAATGGAATACCCCAATGGATGTTCATAATATGCATTATGGGATTCAGGGAGAAGGGCAGAGCATGGTAAGATCAAAACTCAGACGTCTGGCTATCCTTGATCCGATTGTTCTGAAGAGCTCTCCATCTTTTTACAAGCCTATTTGTGAGAGACAGAACCAAAATCAGGCTCCACTGTTTCAAAGATTGGTATGAGAAGCTGAGATGAAATTCCACCTATCTCTTGTCTCAGAGATGGATGGGAGGAGTTGAGATAATAGTCCAATAGCCATTGCCTGGGAGAAGGCTGTGAGGAGCTGAAATGGGACTCCACCCTCCATTGCCTGAGGGATGAGTGGGATAGAGCTGAGATAAGACTCCTGCATCCTTTATCTGGAGGAATGGTGTGAGGAATCCTGCCCATTATGCCATGAATGGCAGCAGACAGGTGCAGTTGAAGAGCTGGCTGCAAGAGTGGGATAGCTGGTCCACCAGGAACATGGAAGGTATGACATGAAGAACAGAGCTACTCCCCCAACTCATTTTAAAAGGAGGAAAAGGGAATCACAAAAAGGTGAAAGAGTAAAACGAATCTCACCCGGAATCCAAAAATTGGCTCCTGTTGCTGTCCAAACCTGGAAAGGATGGGAGTTTGACCTTGTTTGGCGGGTTCCGGGAGGCCCGTGGCTTAAGCAAATTTCAGTTTGTTTGTTATGTGGCTTTGCTATGTGCTTAGTTTTACCTTGTGTTATTCTTTGTCTCGGTCAATTAATTTGGAGTGTTGCATCAAACATGCATCTTGTAACTACTGCTCCTCCCGAGGGAAGTAAACAAGTCAGATTAACACGTCCACAAAGTACTTGACCTCGCTTGCGTCTTAATCTCACTCTTGGGATCAGCACCGAAAGAGGGTCCAGCACTGGGCTTTTCTCCAACTGGACGCTGACACCTTGAGAGAACCTCTGCTCAGCCACGTGTGTGGCTCAAGTCCAGAGTCACTCGTTGTGATCTTCGATGCGGGCTGTGACCCACTTTTCTGAAGGTACTGAGGAGATCGGCAGTATTGAAGAAATGAAGATGGTGGATATTATCCTCTTCCGAGCAGGGGCTGTGGGCAAGAGATGGAAAGAGTTGCAGAGGGAGTACTGTCAGGAGGCTCTGTTTTTCGGTTGAGTCGAACTAGAATAGCTGTTGTAGGTAGGACTGCTTTCCCATGAGCTTAAATGGATTTACAGTCTGCCCTCTTGCGTGCTACAAGGAGCCTATCCGAACCATCTGCAGCGGAGTTTTAAATAAATATCAAGTTTTTCATGGAACTTTCCCACCGATTTCTGCTCTGCTGTATTGACATGCTGACAGCCAATGCATGGGCACACTTGCCTGCAAAAATTGACTGTGTCCCTGCAGCATGCCTCAGGCAGGTTGCAAGTGTCTAAAGGAGGGCCTCTGAGGCGAGCAGGTTTCCTTCTGCCAGGGTTCTGGGGGTGTTGTAAGGCCTCAGTGGCTGGGACCCGTCTCCTCTGGGACCCCCACCTCACCGCCTCCCTCCAAGGGCCCAGGGGACATGTCTCAGCTCAGCCTGCGGCCTTCACCCCCTGCCTGAGCTACGTTGCAGCTGTGCCTTTCCCCGTCTCCTGAATGGCTCTGGCCCCTGCACCGCAGAGAGCTGCTCTGCTGGCTGGATGCCTTAGATCTAGGGCGTCACTTGTCAAGCACGCTTGTAGACATACTGTAGCTTAGCCTATACCAATTCTCTTCTAGTCTTGTCTAGTGAAGTCCCTTCCATTCCATTCCATTCCATTCCATTCCATTCCATTCCATTCCATTCCATTCCATTCCATTCCATTCCCCATGCTCAGCCTGAACTGATTAGTAGGGAGACTGATTTCTCTGCAATGTCAGGGGTTTTCAGCTCCAGAAACACTTTCAAGGACACAAATCACAAAGCTTTCATGTGGAATCAAGATTTTATTTTATTCTTCCATTTGATTTTGGTTTGGTTTCTTCTATTTTATGTTCTTTTAGAATCCTTACATCCTAGACTCCTAGGCTAGTTATGGTTGGAGAGGACCTCAGAGCACGTAGTTCCAACTGGCCTGCCATTCTCAGAGACGCCTCAGACGTGAAACAGATTGCCCAAGGCGCGGGTCAGCCTGGAATTACGTCTCACCAGGCGCTCTCACCCAAGGGTCTGTACAATGTGGGGGTGTACGTCGCCATAGGGTGACACCCCAGGGGGGCTGTACAGCGTGTTGGTGCTGTACATGGCCATGGGATGGAGCACACCCAGCCTCTTTAGGCAACCCGTTCCAGTGCTTCAGCACCCTGAGAGCAGCCAGACCCTTCTGCCTTATATCCAACCGGAAAGCTTTAGGGTGTTAGTCATGAGCATCGTCAGCGCCCACACACAAATGTGCAAGCAGAAGTAGTAGAAGGAGAAGGTGTGTGGTAGCATGGGGTATTTCCCAAAGCAGGACACCTATCAATGATAAGCACACAAGACTTGCAACAGTCGTTCATTTGCTGCGCTTCCTGGCCAGGGATGCATGACAAGTGCTCTTGTGCCTGCCCGGCGCTGGTGTTGCACGCCGGGAGAGCTGGAGAGTGGCAGGTGCTGATGGGGCAGCAAGGCTGGAGGCCTTCCAAGCACAGGCTGCTGTGCAGAAGCGAGGACCCGCGGGGAGATGGAGCTAAGGGAAGAGCAGAGCTGGCTGTCACTGCGAGTTTGCTCTGGGCAATGGAGCCAAAGAGAGCCAGGAGACGAGAGTGGCTTGGAGGTGCGAGAGCAGCGGGCAAGAAGCGAGGCCAAAAGGGAAGCCCGACAAGGGGATGTGCTCAATGCTCCAGAGGACAAAGAGCAACTCCCGGGGAATACCGCGGGAGGCCAGAAAGCTTCCTCCCCCTGCATGCGGGGCACGAGGGCCACCTGCGTGGAGCATGAGCAGCATCCTTTGGGCCACAAGAGCTCAAAGGAGCCCCATGAAGGGGCTGTGCTCGGCTGCGGAGGAAGGTAAAAAACCCCCGGGGACACTCACAGGTCCTCCGCGGGGAAAAAAAGCCTTCCCCCCCCCAGCTGCAGGACACGAGGGGCCACCTTCGTGGGGCATGAGCAGCAGGCAGTGAGCCAGCAGTATGGACCAGAGGAGCCCTAACAAGTGGTCTTGCTAAATGCTCAGAGGAAGGCAAAAAACCCCCGGGGACCAGTGCCAATGTGCCCCGGGGGAAAATTCCTTCCTGACCCCAGCGCTGGCGATCGGCTATCCCTGAGCATGTGAGCAAGACCTGCTCCCGGTCCACAGGCTGCTCACGCCTCCCAGAACGTACCCAAACCCGATTCTCCCTCAACCTGGAGCCATTTCACGGCCTTCTGAGAGAAGCACTGTGATCCCTGGAAACACCTCTGCATCCTATTGCTTAGGGCTGCTGCCAGCCTGGCTCTCTGTGGGATGAGGATGGTGAGCTCTACAGTGCTCCTCAAGAAGACATTCCTATGCTCTGGCCATGGCTCTCCAGCCAAAAAGGACTGCTATCCCTCCCATGAGCTAAGAAGCTGCTCCTGCCAGGAGCTGGCCTTGCAGCCGAGAATCTCCAGCAGACTCCTGCAGCAGCTGCCGTTCCTGCCTGAGCCCCCTCTAGCTAGCTCCAGAAGCTCAAGGGCTTCCTCTGGCATGGCTTAAGGCTGCCCCGTGCCACCTCTGCCAGGGGACACAGGAGGCTGCCCCCTTTTATCCTCTCCTGGGGCATTGTGACTGCTGCATTGCCAGGTGCTGGCACGGAATGGCATGGAACGGCACGGAATGGAACGGAATGGAATGGAATGGAATGGAGTGGAGTGGAATGGATGAAATGGAAGAAATGGAATGGAATAGAGCGGAACGGAATAGAGTCGAGTGGAATAGAGTCGAGTGGAATGAAATAGAATCATAATGGAATGGAACAGGACAGAAATGGAATACCCCAATGGATGTTCATAATATGCATTATGGGATTCAGGGAGAAGGGCAGAGCATGGTAAGATCAAAACTCAGACGTCTGGCTATCCTTGATCCGATTGTTCTGAAGAGCTCTCCATCTTTTTACAAGCCTATTTGTGAGAGACAGAACCAAAATCAGGCTCCACTGTTTCAAAGATTGGTATGAGAAGCTGAGATGAAATTCCACCTATCTCTTGTCTCAGAGATGGATGGGAGGAGTTGAGATAATAGTCCAATAGCCATTGCCTGGGAGAAGGCTGTGAGGAGCTGAAATGGGACTCCACCCTCCATTGCCTGAGGGATGAGTGGGATAGAGCTGAGATAAGACTCCTGCATCCTTTATCTGGAGGAATGGTGTGAGGAATCCTGCCCATTATGCCATGACTGGCAGCAGACAGGTGCAGTTGAAGAGCTGGCTGCAAGAGTGGGATAGCTGGTCCACCAGGAACATGGAAGGTATGACATGAAGAACAGAGCTACTCCCCCAACTCATTTTAAAAGGAGGAAAAGGGAATCACAAAAAGGTGAAAGAGTAAAACGAATCTCACCCGGAATCCAAAAATTGGCTCCTGTTGCTGTCCAAACCTGGAAAGGATGGGAGTTTGACCTTGTTTGGCGGTTTCCGGGAGGCCCGTGGCTTAAGCAAATTTCAGTTTGTTTGTTATGTGGCTTTGCTATGTGCTTAGTTTTACCTTGTGTTATTCTTTGTCTCGGTCAATTAATTTGGAGTGTTGCATCAAACATGCATCTTGTAACTACTGCTCCTCCCGAGGGAACTAAACAAGTCAGATTAACACGTCCACAAAGTACTTGACCTCGCTTGCGTCTTAATCTCACTCTTGGGATCAGCACCGAAAGAGGGTCCAGCACTGGGCTTTTCTCCAACTGGACGCTGACACCTTGAGAGAACCTCTGCTCAGCCACGTGTGTGGCTCAAGTCCAGAGTCACTCGTTGTGATCTTCGATGCGGGCTGTGACCCACTTTTCTGAAGGTACTGAGGAGATCGGCAGTATTGAAGAAATGAAGATGGTGGATATTATCCTCTTCCGAGCAGGGGCTGTGGGCAAGAGATGGAAAGAGTTGCAGAGGGAGTACTGTCAGGAGGCTCTGTTTTTCGGTTGAGTCGAACTAGAATAGCTGTTGTAGGTAGGACTGCTTTCCCATGAGCTTAAATGGATTTACAGTCTGCCCTCTTGCGTGCTACAAGGAGCCTATCCGAACCATCTGCAGCGGAGTTTTAAATAAATATCAAGTTTTTCATGGAACTTTCCCACCGATTTCTGCTCTGCTGTATTGACATGCTGACAGCCAATGCATGGGCACACTTGCCTGCAAAAATTGACTGTGTCCCTGCAGCATGCCTCAGGCAGGTTGCAAGTGTCTAAAGGAGGGCCTCTGAGGCGAGCAGGTTTCCTTCTGCCAGGGTTCTGGGGGTGTTGTAAGGCCTCAGTGGCTGGGACCCGTCTCCTCTGGGACCCCCACCTCACCGCCTCCCTCCAAGGGCCCAGGGGACATGTCTCAGCTCAGCCTGCGGCCTTCACCCCCTGCCTGAGCTACGTTGCAGCTGTGCCTTTCCCCGTCTCCTGAATGGCTCTGGCCCCTGCACCGCAGAGAGCTGCTCTGCTGGCTGGATGCCTTAGATCTAGGGCGTCACTTGTCAAGCACGCTTGTAGACATACTGTAGCTTAGCCTATACCAATTCTCTTCTAGTCTTGTCTAGTGAAGTCCCTTCCATTCCATTCCATTCCATTCCATTCCATTCCATTCCATTCCATTCCATTCCCCATGCTCAGCCTGAACTGATTAGCAGGGAGACTGATTTCTCTGCAATGTCAGGGGTTTTCAGCTCCAGAAACACTTTCAAGGACACAAATCACAAAGCTTTCATGTGGAATCAAGATTTTATTTTATTCTTCCATTTGATTTTGGTTTGGTTTCTTCTATTTTATGTTCTTTTAGAATCCTTACATCCTAGACTCCTAGGCTAGTTATGGTTGGAGAGGACCTCAGAGCACGTAGTTCCAACTGGCCTGCCATTCTCAGAGACGCCTCAGACGTGAAACAGATTGCCCAAGGCGCGGGTCAGCCTGGAATTACGTCTCACCAGGCGCTCTCACCCAAGGGTCTGTACAATGTGGTGGTGTACGTCGCCATAGGGTGACACCCCAGGGGGGCTGTACAGCGTGTTGGTGCTGTACATGGCCATGGGATGGAGCACACCCAGCCTCTTTAGGCAACCCGTTCCAGTGCCTCAGCACCCTGAGAGCAGCCAGACCCTTCTGCCTTATATCCAACCGGAAAGCTTTAGGGTGTTAGTCATGAGCATCGTCAGCGCCCACACACAAATGTGCAAGCAGGTGTAGTAGAAGGAGAAGGGGTGTGGTAGCATGGGGTATTTCCCAAAGCAGGACACCTATCAATGATAAGCACACAAGACTTGCAACAGTCGTTCATTTGCTGCGCTTCCTGGCCAGGGATTCATTACAAGTGCTCTTGTGCCTGCCCGGCGCTGGTGTTGCACGCCGGGAGAGCTGGAGAGTGGCAGGTGCTGATGGGGCAGCAAGGCTGGAGGCCTTCCAAGCACAGGCTGCTGTGCAGAAGCGAGGACCCGCGGGGAGATGGAGCTAAGGGAAGAGCAGAGCTGGCTGTCACTGCGAGTTTGCTCTGGGCAATGGAGCCAAAGAGAGCCAGGAGACGAGAGTGGCTTGGAGGTGCGAGAGCAGCGGGCAAGAAGCGAGGCCAAAAGGGAAGCCCGACAAGGGGATGTGCTCAATGCTCCAGAGGACAAAGAGCAACTCCCGGGGAATACCGCGGGAGGCCAGAAAGCTTCCTCCCCCCGCATGCGGGGCACGAGGGCCACCTGCGTGGAGCATGAGCAGCATCCTTTGGGCCACAAGAGCTCAAAGGAGCCCCATGAAGGGGCTGTGCTCGGCTGCGGAGGAAGGCAAAAATCCCCCGGGGACACTCGCAGGTCCTCCGCGGGGAAAAAAAGCCTTCCCCCCCCAGCTGCAGGACACGAGGGGCCACCTTCGTGGGGCATGAGCAGCAGGCAGTGAGCCAGCAGTATGGACCAGAGGAGCCCTAACAAGTGGTCTTGCTAAATGCTCAGAGGAAGGCAAAAAACCCCCGGGGACCAGTGCCAATGTGCCCCGGGGGAAAATTACTTCCTGACCCCAGCGCTGGCGATCGGCTATCCCTGAGCATGTGAGCAAGACCTGCTCCCGGTCCACAGGCTGCTCACGCCTCCCAGAACGTACCCAAACCCGATTCTCCCTCAACCTGGAGCCATTTCACGGCCTTCTGAGAGAAGCACTGTGATCCCTGGAAACACCTCTGCATCCTATTGCTTAGGGCTGCTGCCAGCCTGGCTCTCTGTGGGATGAGGATGGTGAGCTCTACAGTGCTCCTCAAGAAGACATTCCTATGCTCTGGCCATGGCTCTCCAGCCAAAAAGGACTGCTATCCCTCCCATGAGCTAAGAAGCTGCTCCTGCCAGGAGCTGGCCTTGCAGCCGAGAATCTCCAGCAGACTCCTGCAGCAGCTGCCCTTCCTGCCTGAGCCCCCTCTAGCTAGCTCCAGAAGCTCAAGGGCTTCCTCTGGCATGGCTTAAGGCTGCCCCGTGCCACCTCTGCCAGGGGACACAGGAGGCTGCCCCCTTTTATCCTCTCCTGGGGCATTGTGACTGCTGCATTGCCAGGTGCTGGCACGGAATGGCATGGAACGGCACGGAATGGAACGGAATGGAATGGAATGGAATGGAGTGGAGTGGAATGGATGAAATGGAAGAAATGGAATGGAATAGAGCGGAACGGAATAGAGTCGAGTGGAATAGAGTCGAGTGGAATGAAATAGAATCATAATGGAATGGAACAGGACAGAAATGGAATACCCCAATGGATGTTCATAATATGCATTATGGGATTCAGGGAGAAGGGCAGAGCACGGTAAGATCAAAACTCAGACGTCTGGCTATCCGTGATCCGATTGTTCTGAAGAGCTCTCCATCTTTTTACAAGCCTATTTGTGAGAGACAGAGCCAAAATCAGGCTCCACTGTTTCAAAGATTGGTATGAGAAGCTGAGATGAAATTCCACCTATCTCTTGTCTCAGAGATGGATGGGAGGAGTTGAGATAATAGTCCAATAGCCATTGCCTGGGAGAAGGCTGTGAGGAGCTGAAATGGGACTCCACCCTCCATTGCCTGAGGGATGAGTGGGATAGAGCTGAGATAAGACTCCTGCATCCTTTATCTGGAGGAATGGTGTGAGGAATCCTGCCCATTATGCCATGACTGGCAGCAGACAGGTGCAGTTGAAGAGCTGGCTGCAAGAGTGGGATAGCTGGTCCACCAGGAACATGGAAGGTATGACATGAAGAACAGAGCTACTCCCCCAACTCATTTTAAAAGGAGGAAAAGGGAATCACAAAAAGGTGAAAGAGTAAAACGAATCTCACCCGGAATCCAAAAATTGGCTCCTGTTGCTGTCCAAACCTGGAAAGGATGGGAGTTTGACCCTGTTTGGCGGGTTCCGGGAGGCCCGTGGCTTAAGCAAATTTCGGTTTGTTTGTTATGTGGCTTTGCTATGTGCTTAGTTTTACCTTGTGTTATTCTTTGTCTCGGTCAATTAATTTGGAGTGTTGCATCAAACATGCATCTTGTAACTACTGCTCCTCCCGAGGGAAGTAAACAAGTCAGATTAACACGTCCACAAAGTACTTGACCTCGCTTGCGTCTTAATCTCACTCTTGGGATCAGCACCGAAAGAGGGTCCAGCACTGGGCTTTTCTCCAACTGGACGCTGACACCTTGAGAGAACCTCTGCTCAGCCACGTGTGTGGCTCAAGTCCAGAGTCACTCGTTGTGATCTTCGATGCGGGCTGTGACCCACTTTTCTGAAGGTACTGAGGAGATCGGCAGTATTGAAGAAATGAAGATGGTGGATATTATCCTCTTCCGAGCAGGGGCTGTGGGCAAGAGATGGAAAGAGTTGCAGAGGGAGTACTGTCAGGAGGCTCTGTTTTTCGGTTGAGTCGAACTAGAATAGCTGTTGTAGGTAGGACTGCTTTCCCATGAGCTTAAATGGATTTACAGTCTGCCCTCTTGCGTGCTACAAGGAGCCTATCCGAACCATCTGCAGCGGAGTTTTAAATAAATATCAAGTTTTTCATGGAACTTTCCCACCGATTTCTGCTCTGCTGTATTGACATGCTGACAGCCAATGCATGGGCACACTTGCCTGCAAAAATTGACTGTGTCCCTGCAGCATGCCTCAGGCAGGTTGCAAGTGTCTAAAGGAGGGCCTCTGAGGCGAGCAGGTTTCCTTCTGCCAGGGTTCTGGGGGTGTTGTAAGGCCTCAGTGGCTGGGACCCGTCTCCTCTGGGACCCCCACCTCACCGCCTCCCTCCAAGGGCCCAGGGGACATGTCTCAGCTCAGCCTGTGGCCTTCACCCCCTGCCTGAGCTACGTTGCAGCTGTGCCTTTCCCCGTCTCCTGAATGGCTCTGGCCCCTGCACCGCAGAGAGCTGCTCTGCTGGCTGGATGCCTTAGATCTAGGGCGTCACTTGTCAAGCACGCTTGTAGACATACTGTAGCTTAGCCTATACCAATTCTCTTCTAGTCTTGTCTAGTGAAGTCCCTTCCATTCCATTCCATTCCATTCCATTCCATTCCATTCCATTCCATTCCATTCCATTCCATTCCATTCCCCATGCTCAGCCTGAACTGATTAGCAGGGAGATTGATTTCTCTGCAATGTCAGGGGTTTTCAGCTCCAGAAACACTTTCAAGGACACAAATCACAAAGCTTTCATGTGGAATCAAGATTTTATTTTATTCTTCCATTTGATTTTGGTTTGGTTTCTTCTATTTTATGTTCTTTTAGAATCCTTACATCCTAGACTCCTAGGCTAGTTATGGTTGGAGAGGACCTCAGAGCACGTAGTTCCAACTGGCCTGCCATTCTCAGAGACGCCTCAGACGTGAAACAGATTGCCCAAGGCGCGGGTCAGCCTGGAATTACGTCTCACCAGGCGCTCTCACCCAAGGGTCTGTACAATGTGGTGGTGTACGTCGCCATAGGGTGACACCCCAGGGGGGCTGTACAGCGTGTTGGTGCTGTACATGGCCATGGGATGGAGCACACCCAGCCTCTTTAGGCAACCCGTTCCAGTGCCTCAGCACCCTGAGAGCAGCCAGACCCTTCTGCCTTATATCCAACCGGAAAGCTTTAGGGTGTTAGTCATGAGCATCGTCAGCGCCCACACACAAATGTGCAAGCAGAAGTAGTAGAAGGAGAAGGTGTGTGGTAGCATGGGGTATTTCCCAAAGCAGGACACCTATCAATGATAAGCACACAAGACTTGCAACAGTCGTTCATTTGCTGCGCTTCCTGGCCAGGGATGCATGACAAGTGCTCTTGTGCCTGCCCGGCGCTGGTGTTGCACGCCGGGAGAGCTGGAGAGTGGCAGGTGCTGATGGGGCAGCAAGGCTGGAGGCCTTCCAAGCACAGGCTGCTGTGCAGAAGCGAGGACCCGCGGGGAGATGGAGCTAAGGGAAGAGCAGAGCTGGCTGTCACTGCGAGTTTGCTCTGGGCAATGGAGCCAAAGAGAGCCAGGAGACGAGAGTGGCTTGGAGGTGCGAGAGCAGCGGGCAAGAAGCGAGGCCAAAAGGGAAGCCCGACAAGGGGATGTGCTCAATGCTCCAGAGGACAAAGAGCAACTCCCGGGGAATACCGCGGGAGGCCAGAAAGCTTCCTCCCCCCGCATGCGGGGCACGAGGGCCACCTGCGTGGAGCATGAGCAGCATCCTTTGGGCCACAAGAGCTCAAAGGAGCCCCATGAAGGGGCTGTGCTCGGCTGCGGAGGAAGGCAAAAAACCCCCGGGGACACTCGTAGGTCCTCCGCGGGGAAAAAAAGCCTTCCCCCCCCAGCTGCAGGACACGAGGGGCCACCTTCGTGGGGCATGAGCAGCAGGCAGTGAGCCAGCAGTATGGACCAGAGGAGCCCTAACAAGTGGTCTTGCTAAATGCTCAGAGGAAGGCAAAAAACCCCCGGGGACCAGTGCCAATGTGCCCCGGGGGAAAATTCCTTCCTGACCCCAGCGCTGGCGATCGGCTATCCCTGAGCATGTGAGCAAGACCTGCTCCCGGTCCACAGGCTGCTCACGCCTCCCAGAACGTACCCAAACCCGATTCTCCCTCAACCTGGAGCCATTTCACGGCCTTCTGAGAGAAGCACTGTGATCCCTGGAAACACCTCTGCATCCTATTGCTTAGGGCTGCTGCCAGCCTGGCTCTCTGTGGGATGAGGATGGTGAGCTCTACAGTGCTCCTCAAGAAGACATTCCTATGCTCTGGCCATGGCTCTCCAGCCAAAAAGGACTGCTATCCCTCCCATGAGCTAAGAAGCTGCTCCTGCCAGGAGCTGGCCTTGCAGCCGAGAATCTCCAGCAGACTCCTGCAGCAGCTGCCCTTCCTGCCTGAGCCCCCTCTAGCTAGCTCCAGAAGCTCAAGGGCTTCCTCTGGCATGTCTTAAGGCTGCCCCGTGCCACCTCTGCCAGGGGACACAGGAGGCTGCCCCCTTTTATCCTCTCCTGGGGCATTGTGACTGCTGCATTGCCAGGTGCAGGCACGGAATGGCATGGAACGGCACGGAATGGAACGGAATGGAATGGAATGGAATGGAGTGGAGTGGAATGGATGAAATGGAAGAAATGGAATGGAATAGAGCGGAACGGAATAGAGTCGAGTGGAATAGAGTCGAGTGGAATGAAATAGAATCATAATGGAATGGAACAGGACAGAAATGGAATACCCCAATGGATGTTCATAATATGCATTATGGGATTCAGGGAGAAGGGCAGAGCATGGTAAGATCAAAACTCAGACGTCTGGCTATCCTTGATCCGATTGTTCTGAAGAGCTCTCCATCTTTTTACAAGCCTATTTGTGAGAGACAGAACCAAAATCAGGCTCCACTGTTTCAAAGATTGGTATGAGAAGCTGAGATGAAATTCCACCTATCTCTTGTCTCAGAGATGGATGGGAGGAGTTGAGATAATAGTCCAATAGCCATTGCCTGGGAGAAGGCTGTGAGGAGCTGAAATGGGACTCCACCCTCCATTGCCTGAGGGATGAGTGGGATAGAGCTGAGATAAGACTCCTGCATCCTTTATCTGGAGGAATGGTGTGAGGAATCCTGCCCATTATGCCATGACTGGCAGCAGACAGGTGCAGTTGAAGAGCTGGCTGCAAGAGTGGGATAGCTGTTCACCAGGAACATGGAAGGTATGACATGAAGAACAGAGCTACTCCCCCAACTCATTTTAAAAGGAGGAAAAGGGAATCACAAAAAGGTGAAAGAGTAAAACGAATCTCACCCGGAATCCAAAAATTGGCTCCTGTTGCTGTCCAAACCTGGAAAGGATGGGAGTTTGACCCTGTTTGGCGGGTTCCGGGAGGCCCGTGGCTTAAGCAAATTTCAGTTTGTTTGTTATGTGGCTTTGCTATGTGCTTAGTTTTACCTTGTGTTATTCTTTGTCTCGGTCAATTAATTTGGAGTGTTGCATCAAACATGCATCTTGTAACTACTGCTCCTCCCGAGGGAAGTAAACAAGTCAGATTAACACGTCCACAAAGTACTTGACCTCGCTTGCGTCTTAATCTCACTCTTGGGATCAGCACCGAAAGAGGGTCCAGCACTGGGCTTTTCTCCAACTGGACGCTGACACCTTGAGAGAACCTCTGCTCAGCCACGTGTGTGGCTCAAGTCCAGAGTCACTCGTTGTGATCTTCGATGCGGGCTGTGACCCACTTTTCTGAAGGTACTGAGGAGATCGGCAGTATTGAAGAAATGAAGATGGTGGATATTATCCTCTTCCGAGCAGGGGCTGTGGGCAAGAGATGGAAAGAGTTGCAGAGGGAGTACTGTCAGGAGGCTCTGTTTTTCGGTTGAGTCGAACTAGAATAGCTGTTGTAGGTAGGACTGCTTTCCCATGAGCTTAAATGGATTTACAGTCTGCCCTCTTGCGTGCTACAAGGAGCCTATCCGAACCATCTGCAGCGGAGTTTTAAATAAATATCAAGTTTTTCATGGAACTTTCCCACCGATTTCTGCTCTGCTGTATTGACATGCTGACAGCCAATGCATGGGCACACTTGCCTGCAAAAATTGACTGTGTCCCTGCAGCATGCCTCAGGCAGGTTGCAAGTGTCTAAAGGAGGGCCTCTGAGGCGAGCAGGTTTCCTTCTGCCAGGGTTCTGGGGGTGTTGTAAGGCCTCAGTGGCTGGGACCCGTCTCCTCTGGGACCCCCACCTCACCGCCTCCCTCCAAGGGCCCAGGGGACATGTCTCAGCTCAGCCTGCGGCCTTCACCCCCTGCCTGAGCTACGTTGCAGCTGTGCCTTTCCCCGTCTCCTGAATGGCTCTGGCCCCTGCACCGCAGAGAGCTGCTCTGCTGGCTGGATGCCTTAGATCTAGGGCGTCACTTGTCAAGCACGCTTGTAGACATACTGTAGCTTAGCCTATACCAATTCTCTTCTAGTCTTGTCTAGTGAAGTCCCTTCCATTCCATTCCATTCCATTCCATTCCATTCCATTCCATTCCATTCCATTCCATTCCATTCCCCATGCTCAGCCTGAACTGATTAGCAGGGAGACTGATTTCTCTGCAATGTCAGGGGTTTTCAGCTCCAGAAACACTTTCAAGGACACAAATCACAAAGCTTTCATGTGGAATCAAGATTTTATTTTATTCTTCCATTTGATTTTGGTTTGGTTTCTTCTATTTTATGTTCTTTTAGAATCCTTACATCCTAGACTCCTAGGCTAGTTATGGTTGGAGAGGACCTCAGAGCACGTAGTTCCAACTGGCCTGCCATTCTCAGAGACGCCTCAGACGTGAAACAGATTGCCCAAGGCGCGGGTCAGCCTGGAATTACGTCTCACCAGGCGCTCTCACCCAAGGGTCTGTACAATGTGGTGGTGTACGTCGCCATAGGGTGACACCCCAGGGGGGCTGTACAGCGTGTTGGTGCTGTACATGGCCATGGGATGGAGCACACCCAGCCTCTTTAGGCAACCCGTTCCAGTGCCTCAGCACCCTGAGAGCAGCCAGACCCTTCTGCCTTATATCCAACCGGAAAGCTTTAGGGTGTTAGTCATGAGCATCGTCAGCGCCCACACACAAATGTGCAAGCAGAAGTAGTAGAAGGAGAAGGGGTGTGGTAGCATGGGGTATTTCCCAAAGCAGGACACCTATCAATGATAAGCACACAAGACTTGCAACAGTCGTTCATTTGCTGCGCTTCCTGGCCAGGGATGCATGACAAGTGCTCTTGTGCCTGCCCGGCGCTGGTGTTGCACGCCGGGAGAGCTGGAGAGTGGCAGCTGCTGATGGGGCAGCAAGGCTGGAGGCCTTCCAAGCACAGGCTGCTGTGCAGAAGCGAGGACCCGCGGGGAGATGGAGCTAAGGGAAGAGCAGAGCTGGCTGTCACTGCGAGTTTGCTCTGGGCAATGGAGCCAAAGAGAGCCAGGAGACGAGAGTGGCTTGGAGGTGCGAGAGCAGCGGGCAAGAAGCGAGGCCAAAAGGGAAGCCCGACAAGGGGATGTGCTCAATGCTCCAGAGGACAAAGAGCAACTCCCGGGGAATACCGCGGGAGGCCAGAAAGCTTCCTCCCCCCGCATGCGGGGCACGAGGGCCACCTGCGTGGAGCATGAGCAGCATCCTTTGGGCCACAAGAGCTCAAAGGAGCCCCATGAAGGGGCTGTGCTCGGCTGCGGAGGAAGGCAAAAAACCCCCGGGGACACTCGCAGGTCCTCCGCGGGGAAAAAAAGCCTTCCCCCCCCAGCTGCAGGACACGAGGGGCCACCTTCGTGGGGCATGAGCAGCAGGCAGTGAGCCAGCAGTATGGACCAGAGGAGCCCTAACAAGTGGTCTTGCTAAATGCTCAGAGGAAGGCAAAAAACCCCCGGGGACCAGTGCCAATGTGCCCCGGGGGAAAATTCCTTCCTGACCCCAGCGCTGGCGATCGGCTATCCCTGAGCATGTGAGCAAGACCTGCTCCCGGTCCACAGGCTGCTCACGCCTCCCAGAACGTACCCAAACCCGATTCTCCCTCAACCTGGAGCCATTTCACGGCCTTCTGAGAGAAGCACTGTGATCCCTGGAAACACCTCTGCATCCTATTGCTTAGGGCTGCTGCCAGCCTGGCTCTCTGTGGGATGAGGATGGTGAGCTCTACAGTGCTCCTCAAGAAGACATTCCTATGCTCTGGCCATGGCTCTCCAGCCAAAAAGGACTGCTATCCCTCCCATGAGCTAAGAAGCTGCTCCTGCCAGGAGCTGGCCTTGCAGCCGAGAATCTCCAGCAGACTCCTGCAGCAGCTGCCCTTCCTGCCTGAGCCCCCTCTAGCTAGCTCCAGAAGCTCAAGGGCTTCCTCTGGCATGTCTTAAGGCTGCCCCGTGCCACCTCTGCCAGGGGACACAGGAGGCTGCCCCCTTTTATCCTCTCCTGGGGCATTGTGACTGCTGCATTGCCAGGTGCAGGCACGGAATGGCATGGAATGGCATCGAATGGAACGGCATGGAATGGAATGGAACGGCATGGAATGGAATGGAATGGAATGGAGTGGAATGGATGAAATGGAACGGAATAGAGCGGAACGGAATAGAGTCGAGTGGAATAGAGTCGAGTGGAATGAAATAGAATCATAATGGAATGGAACAGGACAGAAATGGAATACCCCAATGGATGTTCATAATATGCATTATGGGATTCAGGGAGAAGGGCAGAGCACGGTAAGATCAAAACTCAGACGTCTGGCTATCCGTGATCCGATTGTTCTGAAGAGCTCTCCATCTTTTTACAAGCCTATTTGTGAGAGACAGAACCAAAATCAGGCTCCACTGTTTCAAAGATTGGTATGAGAAGCTGAGATGAAATTCCACCTATCTCTTGTCTCAGAGATGGATGGGAGGAGTTGAGATAATAGTCCAATAGCCATTGCCTGGGAGAAGGCTGTGAGGAGCTGAAATGGGACTCCACCCTCCATTGCCTGAGGGATGAGTGGGATAGAGCTGAGATAAGACTCCTGCATCCTTTATCTGGAGGAATGGTGTGAGGAATCCTGCCCATTATGCCATGAATGGCAGCAGACAGGTGCAGTTGAAGAGCTGGCTGCAAGAGTGGGATAGCTGGTCCACCAGGAACATGGAAGGTATGACATGAAGAACAGAGCTACTCCCCCAACTCATTTTAAAAGGAGGAAAAGGGAATCACAAAAAGGTGAAAGAGTAAAACGAATCTCACCCGGAATCCAAAAATTGGCTCCTGTTGCTGTCCAAACCTGGAAAGGATGGGAGTTTGACCCTGTTTGGCGGGTTCCGGGAGGCCCGTGGCTTAAGCAAATTTCGGTTTGTTTGTTATGTGGCTTTGCTATGTGCTTAGTTTTACCTTGTGTTATTCTTTGTCTCGGTCAATTAATTTGGAGTGTTGCATCAAACATGCATCTTGTAACTACTGCTCCTCCCGAGGGAACTAAACAAGTCAGATTAACACGGCCACAAAGTACTTGACCTCGCTTGCGTCTTAATCTCACTCTTGGGATCAGCACCGAAAGAGGGTCCAGCACTGGGCTTTTCTCCAACTGGACGCTGACACCTTGAGAGAACCTCTGCTCAGCCACGTGTGTGGCTCAAGTCCAGAGTCACTCGTTGTGATCTTCCATGCGGGCTGTGACCCACTTTTCTGAAGGTACTGAGGAGATCGGCAGTATTGAAGAAATGAAGATGGTGGATATTATCCTCTTCCGAGCAGGGGCTGTGGGCAAGAGATGGAAAGAGTTGCAGAGGGAGTACTGTCAGGAGGCTCTGTTTTTCGGTTGAGTCGAACTAGAATAGCTGTTGTAGGTAGGACTGCTTTCCCATGAGCTTAAATGGATTTACAGTCTGCCCTCTTGCGTGCTACAAGGAGCCTATCCGAACCATCTGCAGCGGAGTTTTAAATAAATATCAAGTTTTTCATGGAACTTTCCCACCGATTTCTGCTCTGCTGTATTGACATGCTGACAGCCAATGCATGGGCACACTTGCCTGCAAAAATTGACTGTGTCCCTGCAGCATGCCTCAGGCAGGTTGCAAGTGTCTAAAGGAGGGCCTCTGAGGCGAGCAGGTTTCCTTCTGCCAGGGTTCTGGGGGTGTTGTAAGGCCTCAGTGGCTGGGACCCATCTCCTCTGGGACCCCCACCTCACCGCCTCCCTCCAAGGGCCCAGGGGACATGTCTCAGCTCAGCCTGTGGCCTTCACCCCCTGCCTGAGCTACGTTGCAGCTGTGCCTTTCCCCGTCTCCTGAATGGCTCTGGCCCCTGCACCGCAGAGAGCTGCTCTGCTGGCTGGATGCCTTAGATCTAGGGCGTCACTTGTCAAGCACGCTTGTAGACATACTGTAGCTTAGCCTATACCAATTCTCTTCTAGTCTTGTCTAGTGAAGTCCCTTCCATTCCATTCCATTCCATTCCATTCCATTCCATTCCATTCCATTCCATTCCATTCCATTCCCCATGCTCAGCCTGAACTGATTAGCAGGGAGACTGATTTCTCTGCAATGTCAGGGGTTTTCAGCTCCAGAAACACTTTCAAGGACACAAATCACAAAGCTTTCATGTGGAATCAAGATTTTATTTTATTCTTCCATTTGATTTTGGTTTGGTTTCTTCTATTTTATGTTCTTTTAGAATCCTTACATCCTAGACTCCTAGGCTAGTTATGGTTGGAGAGGACCTCAGAGCACGTAGTTCCAACTGGCCTGCCATTCTCAGAGACGCCTCAGACGTGAAACAGATTGCCCAAGGCGCGGGTCAGCCTGGAATTACGTCTCACCAGGCGCTCTCACCCAAGGGTCTGTACAATGTGGTGGTGTACGTCGCCATAGGGTGACACCCCAGGGGGGCTGTACAGCGTGTTGGTGCTGTACATGGCCATGGGATGGAGCACACCCAGCCTCTTTAGGCAACCCGTTCCAGTGCCTCAGCACCCTGAGAGCAGCCAGACCCTTCTGCCTTATATCCAACCGGAAAGCTTTAGGGTGTTAGTCATGAGCATCGTCAGCGCCCACACACAAATGTGCAAGCAGAAGTAGTAGAAGGAGAAGGGGTGTGGTAGCATGGGGTATTTCCCAAAGCAGGACACCTATCAATGATAAGCACACAAGACTTGCAACAGTCGTTCATTTGCTGCGCTTCCTGGCCAGGGATGCATGACAAGTGCTCTTGTGCCTGCCCGGCGCTGGTGTTGCACGCCGGGAGAGCTGGAGAGTGGCAGCTGCTGATGGGGCAGCAAGGCTGGAGGCCTTCCAAGCACAGGCTGCTGTGCAGAAGCGAGGACCCGCGGGGAGATGGAGCTAAGGGAAGAGCAGAGCTGGCTGTCACTGCGAGTTTGCTCTGGGCAATGGAGCCAAAGAGAGCCAGGAGACGAGAGTGGCTTGGAGGTGCGAGAGCAGCGGGCAAGAAGCGAGGCCAAAAGGGAAGCCCGACAAGGGGATGTGCTCAATGCTCCAGAGGACAAAGAGCAACTCCCGGGGAATACCGCGGGAGGCCAGAAAGCTTCCTCCCCCCGCATGCGGGGCACGAGGGCCACCTGCGTGGAGCATGAGCAGCATCCTTTGGGCCACAAGAGCTCAAAGGAGCCCCATGAAGGGGCTGTGCTCGGCTGCGGAGGAAGGCAAAAAACCCCCGGGGACACTCGCAGGTCCTCCGCGGGGAAAAAAAGCCTTCCCCCCCCAGCTGCAGGACACGAGGGGCCACCTTCGTGGGGCATGAGCAGCAGGCAGTGAGCCAGCAGTATGGACCAGAGGAGCCCTAACAAGTGGTCTTGCTAAATGCTCAGAGGAAGGCAAAAAACCCCCGGGGACCAGTGCCAATGTGCCCCGGGGGAAAATTCCTTCCTGACCCCAGCGCTGGTGATCGGCTATCCCTGAGCATGTGAGCAAGACCTGCTCCCGGTCCACAGGCTGCTCACGCCTCCCAGAACGTACCCAAACCCGATTCTCCCTCAACCTGGAGCCATTTCACGGCCTTCTGAGAGAAGCACTGTGATCCCTGGAAACACCTCTGCATCCTATTGCTTAGGGCTGCTGCCAGCCTGGCTCTCTGTGGGATGAGGATGGTGAGCTCTACAGTGCTCCTCAAGAAGACATTCCTATGCTCTGGCCATGGCTCTCCAGCCAAAAAGGACTGCTATCCCTCCCATGAGCTAAGAAGCTGCTCCTGCCAGGAGCTGGCCTTGCAGCCGAGAATCTCCAGCAGACTCCTGCAGCAGCTGCCCTTCCTGCCTGAGCCCCCTCTAGCTAGCTCCAGAAGCTCAAGGGCTTCCTCTGGCATGTCTTAAGGCTGCCCCGTGCCACCTCTGCCAGGGGACACAGGAGGCTGCCCCCTTTTATCCTCTCCTGGGGCATTGTGACTGCTGCATTGCCAGGTGCAGGCACGGAATGACATGGAATGGCATCGAATGGAACAGCATGGAATGACATGGAACGGCATGGAATGGAATGGAATGGAATGGAGTGGAATGGATGAAATGGAATGGAATAGAGCGGAACGGAATAGAGTCGAGTGGAATAGAGTCGAGTGGAATGAAATAGAATCATAATGGAATGGAACAGGACAGAAATGGAATACCCCAATGGATGTTCATAATATGCATTATGGGATTCAGGGAGAAGGGCAGAGCACGGTAAGATCAAAACTCAGACGTCTGGCTATCCGTGATCCGATTGTTCTGAAGAGCTCTCCATCTTTTTACAAGCCTATTTGTGAGAGACAGAACCAAAATCAGGCTCCACTGTTTCAAAGATTGGTATGAGAAGCTGAGATGAAATTCCACCTATCTCTTGTCTCAGAGATGGATGGGAGGAGTTGAGATAATAGTCCAATAGCCATTGCCTGGGAGAAGGCTGTGAGGAGCTGAAATGGGACTCCACCCTCCATTGCCTGAGGGATGAGTGGGATAGAGCTGAGATAAGACTCCTGCATCTTTTATCTGGAGGAATGGTGTGAGGAATCCTGCCCATTATGCCATGACTGGCAGCAGACAGGTGCAGTTGAAGAGCTGGCTGCAAGAGTGGGATAGCTGGTCCACCAGGAACATGGAAGGTATGACATGAAGAACAGAGCTACTCCCCCAACTCATTTTAAAAGGAGGAAAAGGGAATCACAAAAAGGTGAAAGAGTAAAACGAATCTCACCCGGAATCCAAAAATTGGCTCCTGTTGCTGTCCAAACCTGGAAAGGATGGGAGTTTGACCCTGTTTGGCGGGTTCCGGGAGGCCCGTGGCTTAAGCAAATTTCAGTTTGTTTGTTATGTGGCTTTGCTATGTGCTTAGTTTTACCTTGTGTTATTCTTTGTCTCGGTCAATTAATTTGGAGTGTTGCATCAAACATGCATCTTGTAACTTCTGCTCCTCCCGAGGGAACTAAACAAGTCAGATTAACACGGCCACAAAGTACTTGACCTCGCTTGCGTCTTAATCTCACTCTTGGGATCAGCACCGAAAGAGGGTCCAGCACTGGGCTTTTCTCCAACTGGACGCTGACACCTTGAGAGAACCTCTGCTCAGCCACGTGTGTGGCTCAAGTCCAGAGTCACTCGTTGTGATCTTCGATGCGGGCTGTGACCCACTTTTCTGAAGGTACTGAGGAGATCGGCAGTATTGAAGAAATGAAGATGGTGGATATTATCCTCTTCCGAGCAGGGGCTGTGGGCAAGAGATGGAAAGAGTTGCAGAGGGAGTACTGTCAGGAGGCTCTGTTTTTCGGTTGAGTCGAACTAGAATAGCTGTTGTAGGTAGGACTGCTTTCCCATGAGCTTAAATGGATTTACAGTCTGCCCTCTTGCGTGCTACAAGGAGCCTATCCGAACCATCTGCAGCGGAGTTTTAAATAAATATCAAGTTTTTCATGGAACTTTCCCACCGATTTCTGCTCTGCTGTATTGACATGCTGACAGCCAATGCATGGGCACACTTGCCTGCAAAAATTGACTGTGTCCCTGCAGCATGCCTCAGGCAGGTTGCAAGTGTCTAAAGGAGGGCCTCTGAGGCGAGCAGGTTTCCTTCTGCCAGGGTTCTGGGGGTGTTGTAAGGCCTCAGTGGCTGGGACCCGTCTCCTCTGGGACCCCCACCTCACCGCCTCCCTCCAAGGGCCCAGAGGACATGTCTCAGCTCAGCCTGTGGCCTTCACCCCCTGCCTGAGCTACGTTGCAGCTGTGCCTTTCCCCGTCTCCTGAATGGCTCTGGCCCCTGCACCGCAGAGAGCTGCTCTGCTGGCTGGATGCCTTAGATCTAGGGCGTCACTTGTCAAGCACGCTTGTAGACATACTGTAGCTTAGCCTATACCAATTCTCTTCTAGTCTTGTCTAGTGAAGTCCCTTCCATTCCATTCCATTCCATTCCATTCCATTCCATTCCATTCCATTCCATTCCATTCCATTCCATTCCATTCCATTCCATTCCCCATGCTCAGCCTGAACTGATTAGCAGGGAGACTGATTTCTCTGCAATGTCAGGGGTTTTCAGCTCCAGAAACACTTTCAAGGACACAAATCACAAAGCTTTCATGTGGAATCAAGATTTTATTTTATTCTTCCATTTGATTTTGGTTTGGTTTCTTCTATTTTATGTTCTTTTAGAATCCTTACATCCTAGACTCCTAGGCTAGTTATGGTTGGAGAGGACCTCAGAGCACGTAGTTCCAACTGGCCTGCCATTCTCAGAGACGCCTCAGACGTGAAACAGATTGCCCAAGGCGCGGGTCAGCCTGGAATTACGTCTCACCAGGCGCTCTCACCCAAGGGTCTGTACAATGTGGTGGTGTACGTCGCCATAGGGTGACACCCCAGGGGGGCTGTACAGCGTGTTGGTGCTGTACATGGCCATGGGATGGAGCACACCCAGCCTCTTTAGGCAACCCGTTCCAGTGCCTCAGCACCCTGAGAGCAGCCAGACCCTTCTGCCTTATATCCAACCGGAAAGCTTTAGGGTGTTAGTCATGAGCATCGTCAGCGCCCACACACAAATGTGCAAGCAGGAGTAGTAGAAGGAGAAGGTGTGTGGTAGCATGGGGTATTTCCCAAAGCAGGACACCTATCAATGATAAGCACACAAGACTTGCAACAGTCGTTCATTTGCTGCGCTTCCTGGCCAGGGATGCATGACAAGTGCTCTTGTGCCTGCCCGGCGCTGGTGTTGCACGCCGGGAGAGCTGGAGAGTGGCAGCTGCTGATGGGGCAGCAAGGCTGGAGGCCTTCCAAGCACAGGCTGCTGTGCAGAAGCGAGGACCCGCGGGGAGATGGAGCTAAGGGAAGAGCAGAGCTGGCTGTCACTGCGAGTTTGCTCTGGGCAATGGAGCCAAAGAGAGCCAGGAGACGAGAGTGGCTTGGAGGTGCGAGAGCAGCGGGCAAGAAGCGAGGCCAAAAGGGAAGCCCGACAAGGGGATGTGCTCAATGCTCCAGAGGACAAAGAGCAACTCCCGGGGAATACCGCGGGAGGCCAGAAAGCTTCCTCCCCCCGCATGCGGGGCACGAGGGCCACCTGCGTGGAGCATGAGCAGCATCCTTTGGGCCACAAGAGCTCAAAGGAGCCCCATGAAGGGGCTGTGCTCGGCTGCGGAGGAAGGCAAAAATCCCCCGGGGACACTCGCAGGTCCTCCGCGGGGAAAAAAAGCCTTCCCCCCCCAGCTGCAGGACACGAGGGGCCACCTTCGTGGGGCATGAGCAGCAGGCAGTGAGCCAGCAGTATGGACCAGAGGAGCCCTAACAAGTGGTCTTGCTAAATGCTCAGAGGAAGGCAAAAAACCCCCGGGGACCAGTGCCAATGTGCCCCGGGGGAAAATTCCTTCCTGACCCCAGCGCTGGCGATCGGCTATCCCTGAGCATGTGAGCAAGACCTGCTCCCGGTCCACAGGCTGCTCACGCCTCCCAGAACGTACCCAAACCCGATTCTCCCTCAACCTGGAGCCATTTCACGGCCTTCTGAGAGAAGCACTGTGATCCCTGGAAACACCTCTGCATCCTATTGCTTAGGGCTGCTGCCAGCCTGGCTCTCTGTGGGATGAGGATGGTGAGCTCTACAGTGCTCCTCAAGAAGACATTCCTATGCTCTGGCCATGGCTCTCCAGCCAAAAAGGACTGCTATCCCTCCCATGAGCTAAGAAGCTGCTCCTGCCAGGAGCTGGCCTTGCAGCCGAGAATCTCCAGCAGACTCCTGCAGCAGCTGCCCTTCCTGCCTGAGCCCCCTCTAGCTAGCTCCAGAAGCTCAAGGGCTTCCTCTGGCATGTCTTAAGGCTACCCCGTGCCACCTCTGCTAGGGGACACAGGAGGCTGCCCCCTTTTATGCTCTCCTGGGGCATTGTGACTGCTGCATTGCCAGGTGCAGGCACGGAATGGCATGGAATGGCATCGAATGGCATGGAATGGAATGGAACGGCATGGAATGGAATGGAACGGAATGGAATGGAGTGGAATGGATGAAATGGAATGGAATGGAATAGAGCGGAACGGAATAGAGTCGAGTGGAATAGAGTCGAGTGGAATGAAATAGAATCATAATGGAATGGAACAGGACAGAAATGGAATACCCCAATGGATGTTCATAATATGCATTATGGGATTCAGGGAGAAGGGCAGAGCATGGTAAGATCAAAACTCAGACGTCTGGCTATCCTTGATCCGATTGTTCTGAAGAGCTCTCCATCTTTTTACAAGCCTATTTGTGAGAGACAGAACCAAAATCAGGCTCCACTGTTTCAAAGATTGGTATGAGAAGCTGAGATGAAATTCCACCTATCTCTTGTCTCAGAGATGGATGGGAGGAGTTGAGATAATAGTCCAATAGCCATTGCCTGGGAGAAGGCTGTGAGGAGCTGAAATGGGACTCCACCCTCCATTGCCTGAGGGATGAGTGGGATAGAGCTGACATAAGACTCCTGCATCCTTTATCTGGAGGAATGGTGTGAGGAATCCTGCCCATTATGCCATGAATGGCAGCAGACAGGTGCAGTTGAAGAGCTGGCTGCAAGAGTGGGATAGCTGGTCCACCAGGAACATGGAAGGTATGACATGAAGAACAGAGCTACTCCCCCAACTCATTTTAAAAGGAGGAAAAGGGAATCACAAAAAGGTGAAAGAGTAAAACGAATCTCACCCGGAATCCAAAAATTGGCTCCTGTTGCTGTCCAAACCTGGAAAGGATGGGAGTTTGACCCTGTTTGGCGGGTTCCGGGAGGCCCGTGGCTTAAGCAAATTTCGGTTTGTTTGTTATGTGGCTTTGCTATGTGCTTAGTTTTACCTTGTGTTATTCTTTGTCTCGGTCAATTAATTTGGAGTGTTGCATCAAACATGCATCTTGTAACTACTGCTCCTCCCGAGGGAAGTAAACAAGTCAGATTAACACGGCCACAAAGTACTTGACCTCGCTTGCGTCTTAATCTCACTCTTGGGATCAGCACCGAAAGAGGGTCCAGCACTGGGCTTTTCTCCAACTGGACGCTGACGCCTTGAGAGAACCTCTGCTCAGCCACGTGTGTGGCTCAAGTCCAGAGTCACTCGTTGTGATCTTCGATGCGGGCTGTGACCCACTTTTCTGAAGGTACTGAGGAGATCGGCAGTATTGAAGAAATGAAGAGGGTGGATATTATCCTCTTCCGAGCAGGGGCTGTGGGCAAGAGATGGAAAGAGTTGCAGAGGGAGTACTGTCAGGAGGCTCTGTTTTTCGGTTGAGTCGAACTAGAATAGCTGTTGTAGGTAGGACTGCTTTCCCATGAGCTTAAATGGATTTACAGTCTGCCCTCTTGCGTGCTACAAGGAGCCTATCCGAACCATCTGCAGCGGAGTTTTAAATAAATATCAAGTTTTTCATGGAACTTTCCCACCGATTTCTGCTCTGCTGTATTGACATGCTGACAGCCAATGCATGGGCACACTTGCCTGCAAAAAATGACTGTGTCCCTGCAGCATGCCTCAGGCAGGTTGCAAGTGTCTAAAGGAGGGCCTCTGAGGTGAGCAGGTTTCCTTCTGCCAGGGTTCTGGGGGTGTTGTAAGGCCTCAGTGGCTGGGACCCATCTCCTCTGGGACCCCCACCTCACCGCCTCCCTCCAAGGGCCCAGGGGACATGTCTCAGCTCAGCCTGTGGCCTTCACCCCCTGCCTGAGCTACGTTGCAGCTGTGCCTTTCCCCGTCTCCTGAATGGCTCTGGCCCCTGCACCGCAGAGAGCTGCTCTGCTGGCTGGATGCCTTAGATCTAGGGCGTCACTTGTCAAGCACGCTTGTAGACATACTGTAGCTTAGCCTATACCAATTCTCTTCTAGTCTTGTCTAGTGAAGTCCCTTCCATTCCATTCCATTCCATTCCATTCCATTCCATTCCATTCCATTCCATTCCATTCCATTCCATTCCCCATGCTCAGCCTGAACTGATTAGCAGGGAGACTGATTTCTCTGCAATGTCAGGGGTTTTCAGCTCCAGAAACACTTTCAAGGACACAAATCACAAAGCTTTCATGTGGAATCAAGATTTTATTTTATTCTTCCATTTGATTTTGGTTTGGTTTCTTCTATTTTATGTTCTTTTAGAATCCTTACATCCTAGACTCCTAGGCTAGTTATGGTTGGAGAGGACCTCAGAGCACGTAGTTCCAACTGGCCTGCCATTCTCAGAGACGCCTCAGACGTGAAACAGATTGCCCAAGGCGCGGGTCAGCCTGGAATTACGTCTCACCAGGCGCTCTCACCCAAGGGTCTGTACAATGTGGTGGTGTACGTCGCCATAGGGTGACACCCCAGGGGGGCTGTACAGCGTGTTGGTGCTGTACATGGCCATGGGATGGAGCACACCCAGCCTCTTTAGGCAACCCGTTCCAGTGCTTCAGCACCCTGAGAGCAGCCAGACCCTTCTGCCTTATATCCAACCGGAAAGCTTTAGGGTGTTAGTCATGAGCATCGTCAGCGCCCACACACAAATGTGCAAGCAGAAGTAGTAGAAGGAGAAGGGGTGTGGTAGCATGGGGTATTTCCCAAAGCAGGACACCTATCAATGATAAGCACACAAGACTTGCAACAGTCGTTCATTTGCTGCGCTTCCTGGCCAGGGATGCATGACAAGTGCTCTTGTGCCTGCCCGGCGCTGGTGTTGCACGCCGGGAGAGCTGGAGAGTGGCAGGTGCTGATGGGGCAGCAAGGCTGGAGGCCTTCCAAGCACAGGCTGCTGTGCAGAAGCGAGGACCCGCGGGGAGATGGAGCTAAGGGAAGAGCAGAGCTGGCTGTCACTGCGAGTTTGCTCTGGGCAATGGAGCCAAAGAGAGCCAGGAGACGAGAGTGGCTTGGAGGTGCGAGAGCAGCGGGCAAGAAGCGAGGCCAAAAGGGAAGCCCGACAAGGGGATGTGCTCAATGCTCCAGAGGACAAAGAGCAACTCCCGGGGAATACCGCGGGAGGCCAGAAAGCTTCCTCCCCCCGCATGCGGGGCACGAGGGCCACCTGCGTGGAGCATGAGCAGCATCCTTTGGGCCACAAGAGCTCAAAGGAGCCCCATGAAGGGGCTGTGCTCGGCTGCGGAGGAAGGCAAAAAACCCCCGGGGACACTCGCAGGTCCTCCGCGGGGAAAAAAAGCCTTCCCCCCCCAGCTGCAGGACACGAGGGGCCACCTTCGTGGGGCATGAGCAGCAGGCAGTGAGCCAGCAGTATGGACCAGAGGAGCCCTAACAAGTGGTCTTGCTAAATGCTCAGAGGAAGGCAAAAAACCCCCGGGGACCAGTGCCAATGTGCCCCGGGGGAAAATTCCTTCCTGACCCCAGCGCTGGCGATCGGCTATCCCTGAGCATGTGAGCAAGACCTGCTCCCGGTCCACAGGCTGCTCACGCCTCCCAGAACGTACCCAAACCCGATTCTCCCTCAACCTGGAGCCATTTCACGGCCTTCTGAGAGAAGCACTGTGATCCCTGGAAACACCTCTGCATCCTATTGCTTAGGGCTGCTGCCAGCCTGGCTCTCTGTGGGATGAGGATGGTGAGCTCTACAGTGCTCCTCAAGAAGACATTCCTATGCTCTGGCCATGGCTCTCCAGCCAAAAAGGACTGCTATCCCTCCCATGAGCTAAGAAGCTGCTCCTGCCAGGAGCTGGCCTTGCAGCCGAGAATCTCCAGCAGACTCCTGCAGCAGCTGCCCTTCCTGCCTGAGCCCCCTCTAGCTAGCTCCAGAAGCTCAAGGGCTTCCTCTGGCATGGCTTAAGGCTGCCCCGTGCCACCTCTGCCAGGGGACACAGGAGGCTGCCCCCTTTTATCCTCTCCTGGGGCATTGTGACTGCTGCATTGCCAGGTGCAGGCACGGAATGGCATGGAACGGCACGGAATGGAACGGAATGGAATGGAATGGAATGGAGTGGAGTGGAATGGATGAAATGGAAGAAATGGAATGGAATAGAGCGGAACGGAATAGAGTCGAGTGGAATAGAGTCGAGTGGAATGAAATAGAATCATAATGGAATGGAACAGGACAGAAATGGAATACCCCAATGGATGTTCATAATATGCATTATGGGATTCAGGGAGAAGGGCAGAGCATGGTAAGATCAAAACTCAGACGTCTGGCTATCCTTGATCCGATTGTTCTGAAGAGCTCTCCATCTTTTTACAAGCCTATTTGTGAGAGACAGAACCAAAATCAGGCTCCACTGTTTCAAAGATTGGTATGAGAAGCTGAGATGAAATTCCACCTATCTCTTGTCTCAGAGATGGATGGGAGGAGTTGAGATAATAGTCCAATAGCCATTGCCTGGGAGAAGGCTGTGAGGAGCTGAAATGGGACTCCACCCTCCATTGCCTGAGGGATGAGTGGGATAGAGCTGAGATAAGACTCCTGCATCCTTTATCTGGAGGAATGGTGTGAGGAATCCTGCCCATTATGCCATGACTGGCAGCAGACAGGTGCAGTTGAAGAGCTGGCTGCAAGAGTGGGATAGCTGTTCACCAGGAACATGGAAGGTATGACATGAAGAACAGAGCTACTCCCCCAACTCATTTTAAAAGGAGGAAAAGGGAATCACAAAAAGGTGAAAGAGTAAAACGAATCTCACCCGGAATCCAAAAATTGGCTCCTGTTGCTGTCCAAACCTGGAAAGGATGGGAGTTTGACCCTGTTTGGCGGGTTCCGGGAGGCCCGTGGCTTAAGCAAATTTCAGTTTGTTTGTTATGTGGCTTTGCTATGTGCTTAGTTTTACCTTGTGTTATTCTTTGTCTCGGTCAATTAATTTGGAGTGTTGCATCAAACATGCATCTTGTAACTACTGCTCCTCCCGAGGGAACTAAACAAGTCAGATTAACACGTCCACAAAGTACTTGACCTCGCTTGCGTCTTAATCTCACTCTTGGGATCAGCACCGAAAGAGGGTCCAGCACTGGGCTTTTCTCCAACTGGACGCTGACACCTTGAGAGAACCTCTGCTCAGCCACGTGTGTGGCTCAAGTCCAGAGTCACTCGTTGTGATCTTCGATGCGGGCTGTGACCCACTTTTCTGAAGGTACTGAGGAGATCGGCAGTATTGAAGAAATGAAGATGGTGGATATTATCCTCTTCCGAGCAGGGGCTGTGGGCAAGAGATGGAAAGAGTTGCAGAGGGAGTACTGTCAGGAGGCTCTGTTTTTCGGTTGAGTCGAACTAGAATAGCTGTTGTAGGTAGGACTGCTTTCCCATGAGCTTAAATGGATTTACAGTCTGCCCTCTTGCGTGCTACAAGGAGCCTATCCGAACCATCTGCAGCGGAGTTTTAAATAAATATCAAGTTTTTCATGGAACTTTCCCACCGATTTCTGCTCTGCTGTATTGACATGCTGACAGCCAATGCATGGGCACACTTGCCTGCAAAAATTGACTGTGTCCCTGCAGCATGCCTCAGGCAGGTTGCAAGTGTCTAAAGGAGGGCCTCTGAGGCGAGCAGGTTTCCTTCTGCCAGGGTTCTGGGGGTGTTGTAAGGCCTCAGTGGCTGGGACCCGTCTCCTCTGGGACCCCCACCTCACCGCCTCCCTCCAAGGGCCCAGGGGACATGTCTCAGCTCAGCCTGCGGCCTTCACCCCCTGCCTGAGCTACGTTGCAGCTGTGCCTTTCCCCGTCTCCTGAATGGCTCTGGCCCCTGCACCGCAGAGAGCTGCTCTGCTGGCTGGATGCCTTAGATCTAGGGCGTCACTTGTCAAGCACGCTTGTAGACATACTGTAGCTTAGCCTATACCAATTCTCTTCTAGTCTTGTCTAGTGAAGTCCCTTCCATTCCATTCCATTCCATTCCATTCCATTCCATTCCATTCCATTCCATTCCATTCCATTCCATTCCATTCCCCATGCTCAGCCTGAACTGATTAGCAGGGAGACTGATTTCTCTGCAATGTCAGGGGTTTTCAGCTCCAGAAACACTTT
The DNA here is from genome assembly GCA_028858755.1 of Ara ararauna. Taxonomy (NCBI): domain Eukaryota; kingdom Metazoa; phylum Chordata; class Aves; order Psittaciformes; family Psittacidae; genus Ara; species Ara ararauna. The sequence continues at coordinate 18,322,777 of CM054380.1, read as the reverse complement.
CAAGGACACAAATCACAAAGCTTTCATGTGGAATCAAGATTTTATTTTATTCTTCCATTTGATTTTGGTTTGGTTTCTTCTATTTTATGTTCTTTTAGAATCCTTACATCCTAGACTCCTAGGCTAGTTATGGTTGGAGAGGACCTCAGAGCACGTAGTTCCAACTGGCCTGCCATTCTCAGAGACGCCTCAGACGTGAAACAGATTGCCCAAGGCGCGGGTCAGCCTGGAATTACGTCTCACCAGGCGCTCTCACCCAAGGGTCTGTACAATGTGGTGGTGTACGTCGCCATAGGGTGACACCCCAGGGGGGCTGTACAGCGTGTTGGTGCTGTACATGGCCATGGGATGGAGCACACCCAGCCTCTTTAGGCAACCCGTTCCAGTGCTTCAGCACCCTGAGAGCAGCCAGACCCTTCTGCCTTATATCCAACCGGAAAGCTTTAGGGTGTTAGTCATGAGCATCGTCAGCGCCCACACACAAATGTGCAAGCAGAAGTAGTAGAAGGAGAAGGGGTGTGGTAGCATGGGGTATTTCCCAAAGCAGGACACCTATCAATGATAAGCACACAAGACTTGCAACAGTCGTTCATTTGCTGCGCTTCCTGGCCAGGGATGCATGACAAGTGCTCTTGTGCCTGCCCGGCGCTGGTGTTGCACGCCGGGAGAGCTGGAGAGTGGCAGGTGCTGATGGGGCAGCAAGGCTGGAGGCCTTCCAAGCACAGGCTGCTGTGCAGAAGCGAGGACCCGCGGGGAGATGGAGCTAAGGGAAGAGCAGAGCTGGCTGTCACTGCGAGTTTGCTCTGGGCAATGGAGCCAAAGAGAGCCAGGAGACGAGAGTGGCTTGGAGGTGCGAGAGCAGCGGGCAAGAAGCGAGGCCAAAAGGGAAGCCCGACAAGGGGATGTGCTCAATGCTCCAGAGGACAAAGAGCAACTCCCGGGGAATACCGCGGGAGGCCAGAAAGCTTCCTCCCCCTGCATGCGGGGCACGAGGGCCACCTGCGTGGAGCATGAGCAGCATCCTTTGGGCCACAAGAGCTCAAAGGAGCCCCATGAAGGGGCTGTGCTCGGCTGCGGAGGAAGGCAAAAAACCCCCGGGGACACTCGCAGGTCCTCCGCGGGGAAAAAAAGCCTTCCCCCCCCAGCTGCAGGACACGAGGGGCCACCTTCGTGGGGCATGAGCAGCAGGCAGTGAGCCAGCAGTATGGACCAGAGGAGCCCTAACAAGTGGTCTTGCTAAATGCTCAGAGGAAGGCAAAAAACCCCCGGGGACCAGTGCCAATGTGCCCCGGGGGAAAATTCCTTCCTGACCCCAGCGCTGGCGATCGGCTATCCCTGAGCATGTGAGCAAGACCTGCTCCCGGTCCACAGGCTGCTCACGCCTCCCAGAACGTACCCAAACCCGATTCTCCCTCAACCTGGAGCCATTTCACGGCCTTCTGAGAGAAGCACTGTGATCCCTGGAAACACCTCTGCATCCTATTGCTTAGGGCTGCTGCCAGCCTGGCTCTCTGTGGGATGAGGATGGTGAGCTCTACAGTGCTCCTCAAGAAGACATTCCTATGCTCTGGCCATGGCTCTCCAGCCAAAAAGGACTGCTATCCCTCCCATGAGCTAAGAAGCTGCTCCTGCCAGGAGCTGGCCTTGCAGCCGAGAATCTCCAGCAGACTCCTGCAGCAGCTGCCCTTCCTGCCTGAGCCCCCTCTAGCTAGCTCCAGAAGCTCAAGGGCTTCCTCTGGCATGTCTTAAGGCTGCCCCGTGCCACCTCTGCCAGGGGACACAGGAGGCTGCCCCCTTTTATCCTCTCCTGGGGCATTGTGACTGCTGCATTGCCAGGTGCAGGCACGGAATGGCATGGAATGGCATCGAATGGAACGGCATGGAATGGAATGGAACGGCATGGAATGGAATGGAATGGAATGGAGTGGAATGGATGAAATGGAACGGAATAGAGCGGAACGGAATAGAGTCGAGTGGAATAGAGTCGAGTGGAATGAAATAGAATCATAATGGAATGGAACAGGACAGAAATGGAATACCCCAATGGATGTTCATAATATGCATTATGGGATTCAGGGAGAAGGGCAGAGCACGGTAAGATCAAAACTCAGACGTCTGGCTATCCGTGATCCGATTGTTCTGAAGAGCTCTCCATCTTTTTACAAGCCTATTTGTGAGAGACAGAACCAAAATCAGGCTCCACTGTTTCAAAGATTGGTATGAGAAGCTGAGATGAAATTCCACCTATCTCTTGTCTCAGAGATGGATGGGAGGAGTTGAGATAATAGTCCAATAGCCATTGCCTGGGAGAAGGCTGTGAGGAGCTGAAATGGGACTCCACCCTCCATTGCCTGAGGGATGAGTGGGATAGAGCTGAGATAAGACTCCTGCATCCTTTATCTGGAGGAATGGTGTGAGGAATCCTGCCCATTATGCCATGACTGGCAGCAGACAGGTGCAGTTGAAGAGCTGGCTGCAAGAGTGGGATAGCTGGTCCACCAGGAACATGGAAGGTATGACATGAAGAACAGAGCTACTCCCCCAACTCATTTTAAAAGGAGGAAAAGGGAATCACAAAAAGGTGAAAGAGTAAAACGAATCTCACCCGGAATCCAAAAATTGGCTCCTGTTGCTGTCCAAACCTGGAAAGGATGGGAGTTTGACCCTGTTTGGCGGGTTCCGGGAGGCCCGTGGCTTAAGCAAATTTCGGTTTGTTTGTTATGTGGCTTTGCTATGTGCTTAGTTTTACCTTGTGTTATTCTTTGTCTCGGTCAATTAATTTGGAGTGTTGCATCAAACATGCATCTTGTAACTACTGCTCCTCCCGAGGGAACTAAACAAGTCAGATTAACACGTCCACAAAGTACTTGACCTCGCTTGCGTCTTAATCTCACTCTTGGGATCAGCACCGAAAGAGGGTCCAGCACTGGGCTTTTCTCCAACTGGACGCTGACACCTTGAGAGAACCTCTGCTCAGCCACGTGTGTGGCTCAAGTCCAGAGTCACTCGTTGTGATCTTCGATGCGGGCTGTGACCCACTTTTCTGAAGGTACTGAGGAGATCGGCAGTATTGAAGAAATGAAGAGGGTGGATATTATCCTCTTCCGAGCAGGGGCTGTGGGCAAGAGATGGAAAGAGTTGCAGAGGGAGTACTGTCAGGAGGCTCTGTTTTTCGGTTGAGTCGAACTAGAATAGCTGTTGTAGGTAGGACTGCTTTCCCATGAGCTTAAATGGATTTACAGTCTGCCCTCTTGCGTGCTACAAGGAGCCTATCGGAACCATCTGCAGCGGAGTTTTAAATAAATATCAAGTTTTTCATGGAACTTTCCCACCGATTTCTGCTCTGCTGTATTGACATGCTGACAGCCAATGCATGGGCACACTTGCCTGCAAAAATTGACTGTGTCCCTGCAGCATGCCTCAGGCAGGTTGCAAGTGTCTAAAGGAGGGCCTCTGAGGCGAGCAGGTTTCCTTCTGCCAGGGTTCTGGGGGTGTTGTAAGGCCTCAGTGGCTGGGACCCGTCTCCTCTGGGACCCCCACCTCACCGCCTCCCTCCAAGGGCCCAGGGGACATGTCTCAGCTCAGCCTGTGGCCTTCACCCCCTGCCTGAGCTACGTTGCAGCTGTGCCTTTCCCCGTCTCCTGAATGGCTCTGGCCCCTGCACCGCAGAGAGCTGCTCTGCTGGCTGGATGCCTTAGATCTAGGGCGTCACTTGTCAAGCACGCTTGTAGACATACTGTAGCTTAGCCTATACCAATTCTCTTCTAGTCTTGTCTAGCGAAGTCCCTTCCATTCCATTCCATTCCATTCCATTCCATTCCATTCCATTCCATTCCATTCCCCATGCTCAGCCTGAACTGATTAGCAGGGAGACTGATTTCTCTGCAATGTCAGGGGTTTTCAGCTCCAGAAACACTTTCAAGGACACAAATCACAAAGCTTTCATGTGGAATCAAGATTTTATTTTATTCTTCCATTTGATTTTGGTTTGGTTTCTTCTATTTTATGTTCTTTTAGAATCCTTACATCCTAGACTCCTAGGCTAGTTATGGTTGGAGAGGACCTCAGAGCACGTAGTTCCAACTGGCCTGCCATTCTCAGAGACGCCTCAGACGTGAAACAGATTGCCCAAGGCGCGGGTCAGCCTGGAATTACGTCTCACCAGGCGCTCTCACCCAAGGGTCTGTACAATGTGGTGGTGTACGTCGCCATAGGGTGACACCCCAGGGGGGCTGTACAGCGTGTTGGTGCTGTACATGGCCATGGGATGGAGCACACCCAGCCTCTTTAGGCAACCCGTTCCAGTGCCTCAGCACCCTGAGAGCAGCCAGACCCTTCTGCCTTATATCCAACCGGAAAGCTTTAGGGTGTTAGTCATGAGCATCGTCAGCGCCCACACACAAATGTGCAAGCAGAAGTAGTAGAAGGAGAAGGGGTGTGGTAGCATGGGGTATTTCCCAAAGCAGGACACCTATCAATGATAAGCACACAAGACTTGCAACAGTCGTTCATTTGCTGCGCTTCCTGGCCAGGGATGCATGACAAGTGCTCTTGTGCCTGCCCGGCGCTGGTGTTGCACGCCGGGAGAGCTGGAGAGTGGCAGCTGCTGATGGGGCAGCAAGGCTGGAGGCCTTCCAAGCACAGGCTGCTGTGCAGAAGCGAGGACCCGCGGGGAGATGGAGCTAAGGGAAGAGCAGAGCTGGCTGTCACTGCGAGTTTGCTCTGGGCAATGGAGCCAAAGAGAGCCAGGAGACGAGAGTGGCTTGGAGGTGCGAGAGCAGCGGGCAAGAAGCGAGGCCAAAAGGGAAGCCCGACAAGGGGATGTGCTCAATGCTCCAGAGGACAAAGAGCAACTCCCGGGGAATACCGCGGGAGGCCAGAAAGCTTCCTCCCCCCGCATGCGGGGCACGAGGGCCACCTGCGTGGAGCATGAGCAGCATCCTTTGGGCCACAAGAGCTCAAAGGAGCCCCATGAAGGGGCTGTGCTCGGCTGCGGAGGAAGGCAAAAAACCCCCGGGGACACTCGCAGGTCCTCCGCGGGGAAAAAAAGCCTTCCCCCCCCAGCTGCAGGACACGAGGGGCCACCTTCGTGGGGCATGAGCAGCAGGCAGTGAGCCAGCAGTATGGACCAGAGGAGCCCTAACAAGTGGTCTTGCTAAATGCTCAGAGGAAGGCAAAAAACCCCCGGGGACCAGTGCCAATGTGCCCCGGGGGAAAATTCCTTCCTGACCCCAGCGCTGGCGATCGGCTATCCCTGAGCATGTGAGCAAGACCTGCTCCCGGTCCACAGGCTGCTCACGCCTCCCAGAACGTACCCAAACCCGATTCTCCCTCAACCTGGAGCCATTTCACGGCCTTCTGAGAGAAGCACTGTGATCCCTGGAAACACCTCTGCATCCTATTGCTTAGGGCTGCTGCCAGCCTGGCTCTCTGTGGGATGAGGATGGTGAGCTCTACAGTGCTCCTCAAGAAGACATTCCTATGCTCTGGCCATGGCTCTCCAGCCAAAAAGGACTGCTATCCCTCCCATGAGCTAAGAAGCTGCTCCTGCCAGGAGCTGGCCTTGCAGCCGAGAATCTCCAGCAGACTCCTGCAGCAGCTGCCCTTCCTGCCTGAGCCCCCTCTAGCTAGCTCCAGAAGCTCAAGGGCTTCCTCTGGCATGGCTTAAGGCTGCCCCGTGCCACCTCTGCCAGGGGACACAGGAGGCTGCCCCCTTTTATCCTCTCCTGGGGCATTGTGACTGCTGCATTGCCAGGTGCAGGCACGGAATGGCATGGAATGGCATCGAATGGAACGGCATGGAATGGAATGGAACGGCATGGAATGGAATGGAATGGAATGGAGTGGAATGGATGAAATGGAACGGAATAGAGCGGAACGGAATAGAGTCGAGTGGAATAGAGTCGAGTGGAATGAAATAGAATCATAATGGAATGGAACAGGACAGAAATGGAATACCCCAATGGATGTTCATAATATGCATTATGGGATTCAGGGAGAAGGGCAGAGCACGGTAAGATCAAAACTCAGACGTCTGGCTATCCGTGATCCGATTGTTCTGAAGAGCTCTCCATCTTTTTACAAGCCTATTTGTGAGAGACAGAACCAAAATCAGGCTCCACTGTTTCAAAGATTGGTATGAGAAGCTGAGATGAAATTCCACCTATCTCTTGTCTCAGAGATGGATGGGAGGAGTTGAGATAATAGTCCAATAGCCATTGCCTGGGAGAAGGCTGTGAGGAGCTGAAATGGGACTCCACCCTCCATTGCCTGAGGGATGAGTGGGATAGAGCTGAGATAAGACTCCTGCATCCTTTATCTGGAGGAATGGTGTGAGGAATCCTGCCCATTATGCCATGACTGGCAGCAGACAGGTGCAGTTGAAGAGCTGGCTGCAAGAGTGGGATAGCTGGTCCACCAGGAACATGGAAGGTATGACATGAAGAACAGAGCTACTCCCCCAACTCATTTTAAAAGGAGGAAAAGGGAATCACAAAAAGGTGAAAGAGTAAAACGAATCTCACCCGGAATCCAAAAATTGGCTCCTGTTGCTGTCCAAACCTGGAAAGGAAGGGAGTTTGACCCTGTTTGGCGGGTTCCGGGAGGCCCGTGGCTTAAGCAAATTTCGGTTTGTTTGTTATGTGGCTTTGCTATGTGCTTAGTTTTACCTTGTGTTATTCTTTGTCTCGCTCAATTAATTTGGAGTGTTGCATCAAACATGCATCTTGTAACTACTGCTCCTCCCGAGGGAACTAAACAAGTCAGATTAACACGTCCACAAAGTACTTGACCTCGCTTGCGTCTTAATCTCACTCTTGGGATCAGCACCGAAAGAGGGTCCAGCACTGGGCTTTTCTCCAACTGGACGCTGACACCTTGAGAGAACCTCTGCTCAGCCACGTGTGTGGCTCAAGTCCAGAGTCACTCGTTGTGATCTTCGATGCGGGCTGTGACCCACTTTTCTGAAGGTACTGAGGAGATCGGCAGTATTGAAGAAATGAAGAGGGTGGATATTATCCTCTTCCGAGCAGGGGCTGTGGGCAAGAGATGGAAAGAGTTGCAGAGGGAGTACTGTCAGGAGGCTCTGTTTTTCGGTTGAGTCGAACTAGAATAGCTGTTGTAGGTAGGACTGCTTTCCCATGAGCTTAAATGGATTTACAGTCTGCCCTCTTGCGTGCTACAAGGAGCCTATCCGAACCATCTGCAGCGGAGTTTTAAATAAATATCAAGTTTTTCATGGAACTTTCCCACCGATTTCTGCTCTGCTGTATTGACATGCTGACAGCCAATGCATGGGCACACTTGCCTGCAAAAATTGACTGTGTCCCTGCAGCATGCCTCAGGCAGGTTGCAAGTGTCTAAAGGAGGGCCTCTGAGGCGAGCAGGTTTCCTTCTGCCAGGGTTCTGGGGGTGTTGTAAGGCCTCAGTGGCTGGGACCCGTCTCCTCTGGGACCCCCACCTCACCGCCTCCCTCCAAGGGCCCAGGGGACATGTCTCAGCTCAGCCTGTGGCCTTCACCCCCTGCCTGAGCTACGTTGCAGCTGTGCCTTTCCCCGTCTCCTGAATGGCTCTGGCCCCTGCACCGCAGAGAGCTGCTCTGCTGGCTGGATGCCTTAGATCTAGGGCGTCACTTGTCAAGCACGCTTGTAGACATACTGTAGCTTAGCCTATACCAATTCTCTTCTAGTCTTGTCTAGCGAAGTCCCTTCCATTCCATTCCATTCCATTCCATTCCATTCCATTCCATTCCATTCCATTCCATTCCATTCCCCATGCTCAGCCTGAACTGATTAGCAGGGAGACTGATTTCTCTGCAATGTCAGGGGTTTTCAGCTCCAGAAACACTTTCAAGGACACAAATCACAAAGCTTTCATGTGGAATCAAGATTTTATTTTATTCTTCCATTTGATTTTGGTTTGGTTTCTTCTATTTTATGTTCTTTTAGAATCCTTACATCCTAGACTCCTAGGCTAGTTATGGTTGGAGAGGACCTCAGAGCACGTAGTTCCAACTGGCCTGCCATTCTCAGAGACGCCTCAGACGTGAAACAGATTGCCCAAGGCGCGGGTCAGCCTGGAATTACGTCTCACCAGGCGCTCTCACCCAAGGGTCTGTACAATGTGGTGGTGTACGTCGCCATAGGGTGACACCCCAGGGGGGCTGTACAGCGTGTTGGTGCTGTACATGGCCATGGGATGGAGCACACCCAGCCTCTTTAGGCAACCCGTTCCAGTGCCTCAGCACCCTGAGAGCAGCCAGACCCTTCTGCCTTATATCCAACCGGAAAGCTTTAGGGTGTTAGTCATGAGCATCGTCAGCGCCCACACACAAATGTGCAAGCAGAAGTAGTAGAAGGAGAAGGGGTGTGGTAGCATGGGGTATTTCCCAAAGCAGGACACCTATCAATGATAAGCACACAAGACTTGCAACAGTCGTTCATTTGCTGCGCTTCCTGGCCAGGGATGCATGACAAGTGCTCTTGTGCCTGCCCGGCGCTGGTGTTGCACGCCGGGAGAGCTGGAGAGTGGCAGGTGCTGATGGGGCAGCAAGGCTGGAGGCCTTCCAAGCACAGGCTGCTGTGCAGAAGCGAGGACCCGCGGGGAGATGGAGCTAAGGGAAGAGCAGAGCTGGCTGTCACTGCGAGTTTGCTCTGGGCAATGGAGCCAAAGAGAGCCAGGAGACGAGAGTGGCTTGGAGGTGCGAGAGCAGCGGGCAAGAAGCGAGGCCAAAAGGGAAGCCCGACAAGGGGATGTGCTCAATGCTCCAGAGGACAAAGAGCAACTCCCGGGGAATACCGCGGGAGGCCAGAAAGCTTCCTCCCCCCGCATGCGGGGCACGAGGGCCACCTGCGTGGAGCATGAGCAGCATCCTTTGGGCCACAAGAGCTCAAAGGAGCCCCATGAAGGGGCTGTGCTCGGCTGCGGAGGAAGGCAAAAAACCCCCGGGGACACTCGCAGGTCCTCCGCGGGGAAAAAAAGCCTTCCCCCCCCAGCTGCAGGACACGAGGGGCCACCTTCGTGGGGCATGAGCAGCAGGCAGTGAGCCAGCAGTATGGACCAGAGGAGCCCTAACAAGTGGTCTTGCTAAATGCTCAGAGGAAGGCAAAAAACCCCCGGGGACCAGTGCCAATGTGCCCCGGGGGAAAATTCCTTCCTGACCCCAGCGCTGGCGATCGGCTATCCCTGAGCATGTGAGCAAGACCTGCTCCCGGTCCACAGGCTGCTCACGCCTCCCAGAACGTACCCAAACCCGATTCTCCCTCAACCTGGAGCCATTTCACGGCCTTCTGAGAGAAGCACTGTGATCCCTGGAAACACCTCTGCATCCTATTGCTTAGGGCTGCTGCCAGCCTGGCTCTCTGTGGGATGAGGATGGTGAGCTCTACAGTGCTCCTCAAGAAGACATTCCTATGCTCTGGCCATGGCTCTCCAGCCAAAAAGGACTGCTATCCCTCCCATGAGCTAAGAAGCTGCTCCTGCCAGGAGCTGGCCTTGCAGCCGAGAATCTCCAGCAGACTCCTGCAGCAGCTGCCCTTCCTGCCTGAGCCCCCTCTAGCTAGCTCCAGAAGCTCAAGGGCTTCCTCTGGCATGGCTTAAGGCTGCCCCGTGCCACCTCTGCCAGGGGACACAGGAGGCTGCCCCCTTTTATCCTCTCCTGGGGCATTGTGACTGCTGCATTGCCAGGTGCAGGCACGGAATGGCATGGAATGGCATCGAATGGAACGGCATGGAATGGAATGGAACGGCATGGAATGGAATGGAATGGAATGGAGTGGAATGGATGAAATGGAACGGAATAGAGCGGAACGGAATAGAGTCGAGTGGAATAGAGTCGAGTGGAATGAAATAGAATCATAATGGAATGGAACAGGACAGAAATGGAATACCCCAATGGATGTTCATAATATGCATTATGGGATTCAGGGAGAAGGGCAGAGCACGGTAAGATCAAAACTCAGACGTCTGGCTATCCGTGATCCGATTGTTCTGAAGAGCTCTCCATCTTTTTACAAGCCTATTTGTGAGAGACAGAACCAAAATCAGGCTCCACTGTTTCAAAGATTGGTATGAGAAGCTGAGATGAAATTCCACCTATCTCTTGTCTCAGAGATGGATGGGAGGAGTTGAGATAATAGTCCAATAGCCATTGCCTGGGAGAAGGCTGTGAGGAGCTGAAATGGGACTCCACCCTCCATTGCCTGAGGGATGAGTGGGATAGAGCTGAGATAAGACTCCTGCATCCTTTATCTGGAGGAATGGTGTGAGGAATCCTGCCCATTATGCCATGACTGGCAGCAGACAGGTGCAGTTGAAGAGCTGGCTGCAAGAGTGGGATAGCTGGTCCACCAGGAACATGGAAGGTATGACATGAAGAACAGAGCTACTCCCCCAACTCATTTTAAAAGGAGGAAAAGGGAATCACAAAAAGGTGAAAGAGTAAAACGAATCTCACCCGGAATCCAAAAATTGGCTCCTGTTGCTGTCCAAACCTGGAAAGGAAGGGAGTTTGACCCTGTTTGGCGGGTTCCGGGAGGCCCGTGGCTTAAGCAAATTTCGGTTTGTTTGTTATGTGGCTTTGCTATGTGCTTAGTTTTACCTTGTGTTATTCTTTGTCTCGCTCAATTAATTTGGAGTGTTGCATCAAACATGCATCTTGTAACTACTGCTCCTCCCGAGGGAACTAAACAAGTCAGATTAACACGTCCACAAAGTACTTGACCTCGCTTGCGTCTTAATCTCACTCTTGGGATCAGCACCGAAAGAGGGTCCAGCACTGGGCTTTTCTCCAACTGGACGCTGACACCTTGAGAGAACCTCTGCTCAGCCACGTGTGTGGCTCAAGTCCAGAGTCACTCGTTGTGATCTTCGATGCGGGCTGTGACCCACTTTTCTGAAGGTACTGAGGAGATCGGCAGTATTGAAGAAATGAAGATGGTGGATATTATCCTCTTCCGAGCAGGGGCTGTGGGCAAGAGATGGAAAGAGTTGCAGAGGGAGTACTGTCAGGAGGCTCTGTTTTTCGGTTGAGTCGAACTAGAATAGCTGTTGTAGGTAGGACTGCTTTCCCATGAGCTTAAATGGATTTACAGTCTGCCCTCTTGCGTGCTACAAGGAGCCTATCCGAACCATCTGCAGCGGAGTTTTAAATAAATATCAAGTTTTTCATGGAACTTTCCCACCGATTTCTGCTCTGCTGTATTGACATGCTGACAGCCAATGCATGGGCACACTTGCCTGCAAAAATTGACTGTGTCCCTGCAGCATGCCTCAGGCAGGTTGCAAGTGTCTAAAGGAGGGCCTCTGAGGCGAGCAGGTTTCCTTCTGCCAGGGTTCTGGGGGTGTTGTAAGGCCTCAGTGGCTGGGACCCGTCTCCTCTGGGACCCCCACCTCACCGCCTCCCTCCAAGGGCCCAGGGGACATGTCTCAGCTCAGCCTGTGGCCTTCACCCCCTGCCTGAGCTACGTTGCAGCTGTGCCTTTCCCCGTCTCCTGAATGGCTCTGGCCCCTGCACCGCAGAGAGCTGCTCTGCTGGCTGGATGCCTTAGATCTAGGGCGTCACTTGTCAAGCACGCTTGTAGACATACTGTAGCTTAGCCTATACCAATTCTCTTCTAGTCTTGTCTAGCGAAGTCCCTTCCATTCCATTCCATTCCATTCCATTCCATTCCATTCCATTCCATTCCATTCCATTCCATTCCATTCCATTCCCCATGCTCAGCCTGAACTGATTAGCAGGGAGACTGATTTCTCTGCAATGTCAGGGGTTTTCAGCTCCAGAAACACTTTCAAGGACACAAATCACAAAGCTTTCATGTGGAATCAAGATTTTATTTTATTCTTCCATTTGATTTTGGTTTGGTTTCTTCTATTTTATGTTCTTTTAGAATCCTTACATCCTAGACTCCTAGGCTAGTTATGGTTGGAGAGGACCTCAGAGCACGTAGTTCCAACTGGCCTGCCATTCTCAGAGACGCCTCAGACGTGAAACAGATTGCCCAAGGCGCGGGTCAGCCTGGAATTACGTCTCACCAGGCGCTCTCACCCAAGGGTCTGTACAATGTGGTGGTGTACGTCGCCATAGGGTGACACCCCAGGGGGGCTGTACAGCGTGTTGGTGCTGTACATGGCCATGGGATGGAGCACACCCAGCCTCTTTAGGCAACCCGTTCCAGTGCCTCAGCACCCTGAGAGCAGCCAGACCCTTCTGCCTTATATCCAACCGGAAAGCTTTAGGGTGTTAGTCATGAGCATCGTCAGCGCCCACACACAAATGTGCAAGCAGAAGTAGTAGAAGGAGAAGGGGTGTGGTAGCATGGGGTATTTCCCAAAGCAGGACACCTATCAATGATAAGCACACAAGACTTGCAACAGTCGTTCATTTGCTGCGCTTCCTGGCCAGGGATGCATGACAAGTGCTCTTGTGCCTGCCCGGCGCTGGTGTTGCACGCCGGGAGAGCTGGAGAGTGGCAGCTGCTGATGGGGCAGCAAGGCTGGAGGCCTTCCAAGCACAGGCTGCTGTGCAGAAGCGAGGACCCGCGGGGAGATGGAGCTAAGGGAAGAGCAGAGCTGGCTGTCACTGCGAGTTTGCTCTGGGCAATGGAGCCAAAGAGAGCCAGGAGACGAGAGTGGCTTGGAGGTGCGAGAGCAGCGGGCAAGAAGCGAGGCCAAAAGGGAAGCCCGACAAGGGGATGTGCTCAATGCTCCAGAGGACAAAGAGCAACTCCCGGGGAATACCGCGGGAGGCCAGAAAGCTTCCTCCCCCCGCATGCGGGGCACGAGGGCCACCTGCGTGGAGCATGAGCAGCATCCTTTGGGCCACAAGAGCTCAAAGGAGCCCCATGAAGGGGCTGTGCTCGGCTGCGGAGGAAGGCAAAAAACCCCCGGGGACACTCGCAGGTCCTCCGCGGGGAAAAAAAGCCTTCCCCCCCCAGCTGCAGGACACGAGGGGCCACCTTCGTGGGGCATGAGCAGCAGGCAGTGAGCCAGCAGTATGGACCAGAGGAGCCCTAACAAGTGGTCTTGCTAAATGCTCAGAGGAAGGCAAAAAACCCCCGGGGACCAGTGCCAATGTGCCCCGGGGGAAAATTCCTTCCTGACCCCAGCGCTGGCGATCGGCTATCCCTGAGCATGTGAGCAAGACCTGCTCCCGGTCCGCAGGCTGCTCACGCCTCCCAGAACGTACCCAAACCCGATTCTCCCTCAACCTGGAGCCATTTCACGGCCTTCTGAGAGAAGCACTGTGATCCCTGGAAACACCTCTGCATCCTATTGCTTAGGGCTGCTGCCAGCCTGGCTCTCTGTGGGATGAGGATGGTGAGCTCTACAGTGCTCCTCAAGAAGACATTCCTATGCTCTGGCCATGGCTCTCCAGCCAAAAAGGACTGCTATCCCTCCCATGAGCTAAGAAGCTGCTCCTGCCAGGAGCTGGCCTTGCAGCCGAGAATCTCCAGCAGACTCCTGCAGCAGCTGCCCTTCCTGCCTGAGCCCCCTCTAGCTAGCTCCAGAAGCTCAAGGGCTTCCTCTGGCATGTCTTAAGGCTGCCCCGTGCCACCTCTGCCAGGGGACACAGGAGGCTGCCCCCTTTTATCCTCTCCTGGGGCATTGTGACTGCTGCATTGCCAGGTGCAGGCACGGAATGACATGGAATGGCATCGAATGGAACGGCATGGAATGACATGGAACGGCATGGAATGGAATGGAATGGAATGGAATGGAGTGGAATGGATGAAATGGAACGGAATAGAGCGGAACGGAATAGAGTCGAGTGGAATAGAGTCGAGTGGAATGAAATAGAATCATAATGGAATGGAACAGGACAGAAATGGAATACCCCAATGGATGTTCATAATATGCATTATGGGATTCAGGGAGAAGGGCAGAGCACGGTAAGATCAAAACTCAGACGTCTGGCTATCCGTGATCCGATTGTTCTGAAGAGCTCTCCATCTTTTTACAAGCCTATTTGTGAGAGACAGAACCAAAATCAGGCTCCACTGTTTCAAAGATTGGTATGAGAAGCTGAGATGAAATTCCACCTATCTCTTGTCTCAGAGATGGATGGGAGGAGTTGAGATAATAGTCCAATAGCCATTGCCTGGGAGAAGGCTGTGAGGAGCTGAAATGGGACTCCACCCTCCATTGCCTGAGGGATGAGTGGGATAGAGCTGAGATAAGACTCCTGCATCCTTTATCTGGAGGAATGGTGTGAGGAATCCTGCCCATTATGCCATGACTGGCAGCAGACAGGTGCAGTTGAAGAGCTGGCTGCAAGAGTGGGATAGCTGGTCCACCAGGAACATGGAAGGTATGACATGAAGAACAGAGCTACTCCCCCAACTCATTTTAAAAGGAGGAAAAGGGAATCACAAAAAGGTGAAAGAGTAAAACGAATCTCACCCGGAATCCAAAAATTGGCTCCTGTTGCTGTCCAAACCTGGAAAGGAAGGGAGTTTGACCCTGTTTGGCGGGTTCCGGGAGGCCCGTGGCTTAAGCAAATTTCGGTTTGTTTGTTATGTGGCTTTGCTATGTGCTTAGTTTTACCTTGTGTTATTCTTTGTCTCGCTCAATTAATTTGGAGTGTTGCATCAAACATGCATCTTGTAACTACTGCTCCTCCCGAGGGAACTAAACAAGTCAGATTAACACGTCCACAAAGTACTTGACCTCGCTTGCGTCTTAATCTCACTCTTGGGATCAGCACCGAAAGAGGGTCCAGCACTGGGCTTTTCTCCAACTGGACGCTGACACCTTGAGAGAACCTCTGCTCAGCCACGTGTGTGGCTCAAGTCCAGAGTCACTCGTTGTGATCTTCGATGCGGGCTGTGACCCACTTTTCTGAAGGTACTGAGGAGATCGGCAGTATTGAAGAAATGAAGAGGGTGGATATTATCCTCTTCCGAGCAGGGGCTGTGGGCAAGAGATGGAAAGAGTTGCAGAGGGAGTACTGTCAGGAGGCTCTGTTTTTCGGTTGAGTCGAACTAGAATAGCTGTTGTAGGTAGGACTGCTTTCCCATGAGCTTAAATGGATTTACAGTCTGCCCTCTTGCGTGCTACAAGGAGCCTATCCGAACCATCTGCAGCGGAGTTTTAAATAAATATCAAGTTTTTCATGGAACTTTCCCACCGATTTCTGCTCTGCTGTATTGACATGCTGACAGCCAATGCATGGGCACACTTGCCTGCAAAAATTGACTGTGTCCCTGCAGCATGCCTCAGGCAGGTTGCAAGTGTCTAAAGGAGGGCCTCTGAGGCGAGCAGGTTTCCTTCTGCCAGGGTTCTGGGGGTGTTGTAAGGCCTCAGTGGCTGGGACCCGTCTCCTCTGGGACCCCCACCTCACCGCCTCCCTCCAAGGGCCCAGGGGACATGTCTCAGCTCAGCCTGTGGCCTTCACCCCCTGCCTGAGCTACGTTGCAGCTGTGCCTTTCCCCGTCTCCTGAATGGCTCTGGCCCCTGCACCGCAGAGAGCTGCTCTGCTGGCTGGATGCCTTAGATCTAGGGCGTCACTTGTCAAGCACGCTTGTAGACATACTGTAGCTTAGCCTATACCAATTCTCTTCTAGTCTTGTCTAGCGAAGTCCCTTCCATTCCATTCCATTCCATTCCATTCCATTCCATTCCATTCCATTCCATTCCATTCCATTCCATTCCCCATGCTCAGCCTGAACTGATTAGCAGGGAGACTGATTTCTCTGCAATGTCAGGGGTTTTCAGCTCCAGAAACACTTTCAAGGACACAAATCACAAAGCTTTCATGTGGAATCAAGATTTTATTTTATTCTTCCATTTGATTTTGGTTTGGTTTCTTCTATTTTATGTTCTTTTAGAATCCTTACATCCTAGACTCCTAGGCTAGTTATGGTTGGAGAGGACCTCAGAGCACGTAGTTCCAACTGGCCTGCCATTCTCAGAGACGCCTCAGACGTGAAACAGATTGCCCAAGGCGCGGGTCAGCCTGGAATTACGTCTCACCAGGCGCTCTCACCCAAGGGTCTGTACAATGTGGTGGTGTACGTCGCCATAGGGTGACACCCCAGGGGGGCTGTACAGCGTGTTGGTGCTGTACATGGCCATGGGATGGAGCACACCCAGCCTCTTTAGGCAACCCGTTCCAGTGCCTCAGCACCCTGAGAGCAGCCAGACCCTTCTGCCTTATATCCAACCGGAAAGCTTTAGGGTGTTAGTCATGAGCATCGTCAGCGCCCACACACAAATGTGCAAGCAGAAGTAGTAGAAGGAGAAGGGGTGTGGTAGCATGGGGTATTTCCCAAAGCAGGACACCTATCAATGATAAGCACACAAGACTTGCAACAGTCGTTCATTTGCTGCGCTTCCTGGCCAGGGATGCATGACAAGTGCTCTTGTGCCTGCCCGGCGCTGGTGTTGCACGCCGGGAGAGCTGGAGAGTGGCAGCTGCTGATGGGGCAGCAAGGCTGGAGGCCTTCCAAGCACAGGCTGCTGTGCAGAAGCGAGGACCCGCGGGGAGATGGAGCTAAGGGAAGAGCAGAGCTGGCTGTCACTGCGAGTTTGCTCTGGGCAATGGAGCCAAAGAGAGCCAGGAGACGAGAGTGGCTTGGAGGTGCGAGAGCAGCGGGCAAGAAGCGAGGCCAAAAGGGAAGCCCGACAAGGGGATGTGCTCAATGCTCCAGAGGACAAAGAGCAACTCCCGGGGAATACCGCGGGAGGCCAGAAAGCTTCCTCCCCCCGCATGCGGGGCACGAGGGCCACCTGCGTGGAGCATGAGCAGCATCCTTTGGGCCACAAGAGCTCAAAGGAGCCCCATGAAGGGGCTGTGCTCGGCTGCGGAGGAAGGCAAAAAACCCCCGGGGACACTCGCAGGTCCTCCGCGGGGAAAAAAAGCCTTCCCCCCCCAGCTGCAGGACACGAGGGGCCACCTTCGTGGGGCATGAGCAGCAGGCAGTGAGCCAGCAGTATGGACCAGAGGAGCCCTAACAAGTGGTCTTGCTAAATGCTCAGAGGAAGGCAAAAAACCCCCGGGGACCAGTGCCAATGTGCCCCGGGGGAAAATTCCTTCCTGACCCCAGCGCTGGCGATCGGCTATCCCTGAGCATGTGAGCAAGACCTGCTCCCGGTCCACAGGCTGCTCACGCCTCCCAGAACGTACCCAAACCCGATTCTCCCTCAACCTGGAGCCATTTCACGGCCTTCTGAGAGAAGCACTGTGATCCCTGGAAACACCTCTGCATCCTATTGCTTAGGGCTGCTGCCAGCCTGGCTCTCTGTGGGATGAGGATGGTGAGCTCTACAGTGCTCCTCAAGAAGACATTCCTATGCTCTGGCCATGGCTCTCCAGCCAAAAAGGACTGCTATCCCTCCCATGAGCTAAGAAGCTGCTCCTGCCAGGAGCTGGCCTTGCAGCCGAGAATCTCCAGCAGACTCCTGCAGCAGCTGCCCTTCCTGCCTGAGCCCCCTCTAGCTAGCTCCAGAAGCTCAAGGGCTTCCTCTGGCATGTCTTAAGGCTGCCCCGTGCCACCTCTGCCAGGGGACACAGGAGGCTGCCCCCTTTTATCCTCTCCTGGGGCATTGTGACTGCTGCATTGCCAGGTGCAGGCACGGAATGACATGGAATGGCATCGAATGGAACGGCATGGAATGACATGGAACGGCATGGAATGGAATGGAATGGAATGGAATGGAGTGGAATGGATGAAATGGAACGGAATAGAGCGGAACGGAATAGAGTCGAGTGGAATAGAGTCGAGTGGAATGAAATAGAATCATAATGGAATGGAACAGGACAGAAATGGAATACCCCAATGGATGTTCATAATATGCATTATGGGATTCAGGGAGAAGGGCAGAGCACGGTAAGATCAAAACTCAGACGTCTGGCTATCCGTGATCCGATTGTTCTGAAGAGCTCTCCATCTTTTTACAAGCCTATTTGTGAGAGACAGAACCAAAATCAGGCTCCACTGTTTCAAAGATTGGTATGAGAAGCTGAGATGAAATTCCACCTATCTCTTGTCTCAGAGATGGATGGGAGGAGTTGAGATAATAGTCCAATAGCCATTGCCTGGGAGAAGGCTGTGAGGAGCTGAAATGGGACTCCACCCTCCATTGCCTGAGGGATGAGTGGGATAGAGCTGAGATAAGACTCCTGCATCCTTTATCTGGAGGAATGGTGTGAGGAATCCTGCCCATTATGCCATGACTGGCAGCAGACAGGTGCAGTTGAAGAGCTGGCTGCAAGAGTGGGATAGCTGGTCCACCAGGAACATGGAAGGTATGACATGAAGAACAGAGCTACTCCCCCAACTCATTTTAAAAGGAGGAAAAGGGAATCACAAAAAGGTGAAAGAGTAAAACGAATCTCACCCGGAATCCAAAAATTGGCTCCTGTTGCTGTCCAAACCTGGAAAGGAAGGGAGTTTGACCCTGTTTGGCGGGTTCCGGGAGGCCCGTGGCTTAAGCAAATTTCGGTTTGTTTGTTATGTGGCTTTGCTATGTGCTTAGTTTTACGTTGTGTTATTCTTTGTCTCGGTCAATTAATTTGGAGTGTTGCATCAAACATGCATCTTGTAACTACTGCTCCTCCCGAGGGAACTAAACAAGTCAGATTAACACGTCCACAAAGTACTTGACCTCGCTTGCGTCTTAATCTCACTCTTGGGATCAGCACCGAAAGAGGGTCCAGCACTGGGCTTTTCTCCAACTGGACGCTGACACCTTGAGAGAACCTCTGCTCAGCCACGTGTGTGGCTCAAGTCCAGAGTCACTCGTTGTGATCTTCGATGCGGGCTGTGACCCACTTTTCTGAAGGTACTGAGGAGATCGGCAGTATTGAAGAAATGAAGAGGGTGGATATTATCCTCTTCCGAGCAGGGGCTGTGGGCAAGAGATGGAAAGAGTTGCAGAGGGAGTACTGTCAGGAGGCTCTGTTTTTCGGTTGAGTCGAACTAGAATAGCTGTTGTAGGTAGGACTGCTTTCCCATGAGCTTAAATGGATTTACAGTCTGCCCTCTTGCGTGCTACAAGGAGCCTATCGGAACCATCTGCAGCGGAGTTTTAAATAAATATCAAGTTTTTCATGGAACTTTCCCACCGATTTCTGCTCTGCTGTATTGACATGCTGACAGCCAATGCATGGGCACACTTGCCTGCAAAAATTGACTGTGTCCCTGCAGCATGCCTCAGGCAGGTTGCAAGTGTCTAAAGGAGGGCCTCTGAGGCGAGCAGGTTTCCTTCTGCCAGGGTTCTGGGGGTGTTGTAAGGCCTCAGTGGCTGGGACCCGTCTCCTCTGGGGCCCCCACCTCACCGCCTCCCTCCAAGGGCCCAGGGGACATGTCTCAGCTCAGCCTGTGGCCTTCACCCCCTGCCTGAGCTACGTTGCAGCTGTGCCTTTCCCCGTCTCCTGAATGGCTCTGGCCCCTGCACCGCAGAGAGCTGCTCTGCTGGCTGGATGCCTTAGATCTAGGGCGTCACTTGTCAAGCACGCTTGTAGACATACTGTAGCTTAGCCTATACCAATTCTCTTCTAGTCTTGTCTAGCGAAGTCCCTTCCATTCCATTCCATTCCATTCCATTCCATTCCATTCCATTCCATTCCATTCCCCATGCTCAGCCTGAACTGATTAGCAGGGAGACTGATTTCTCTGCAATGTCAGGGGTTTTCAGCTCCAGAAACACTTTCAAGGACACAAATCACAAAGCTTTCATGTGGAATCAAGATTTTATTTTATTCTTCCATTTGATTTTGGTTTGGTTTCTTCTATTTTATGTTCTTTTAGAATCCTTACATCCTAGACTCCTAGGCTAGTTATGGTTGGAGAGGACCTCAGAGCACGTAGTTCCAACTGGCCTGCCATTCTCAGAGACGCCTCAGACGTGAAACAGATTGCCCAAGGCACGGGTCAGCCTGGAATTACGTCTCACCAGGCGCTCTCACCCAAGGGTCTGTACAATGTGGTGGTGTACGTCGCCATAGGGTGACACCCCAGGGGGGCTGTACAGCGTGTTGGTGCTGTACATGGCCATGGGATGGAGCACACCCAGCCTCTTTAGGCAACCCGTTCCAGTGCCTCAGCACCCTGAGAGCAGCCAGACCCTTCTGCCTTATATCCAACCGGAAAGCTTTAGGGTGTTAGTCATGAGCATCGTCAGCGCCCACACACAAATGTGCAAGCAGAAGTAGTAGAAGGAGAAGGGGTGTGGTAGCATGGGGTATTTCCCAAAGCAGGACACCTATCAATGATAAGCACACAAGACTTGCAACAGTCGTTCATTTGCTGCGCTTCCTGGCCAGGGATGCATGACAAGTGCTCTTGTGCCTGCCCGGCGCTGGTGTTGCACGCCGGGAGAGCTGGAGAGTGGCAGCTGCTGATGGGGCAGCAAGGCTGGAGGCCTTCCAAGCACAGGCTGCTGTGCAGAAGCGAGGACCCGCGGGGAGATGGAGCTAAGGGAAGAGCAGAGCTGGCTGTCACTGCGAGTTTGCTCTGGGCAATGGAGCCAAAGAGAGCCAGGAGACGAGAGTGGCTTGGAGGTGCGAGAGCAGCGGGCAAGAAGCGAGGCCAAAAGGGAAGCCCGACAAGGGGATGTGCTCAATGCTCCAGAGGACAAAGAGCAACTCCCGGGGAATACCGCGGGAGGCCAGAAAGCTTCCTCCCCCCGCATGCGGGGCACGAGGGCCACCTGCGTGGAGCATGAGCAGCATCCTTTGGGCCACAAGAGCTCAAAGGAGCCCCATGAAGGGGCTGTGCTCGGCTGCGGAGGAAGGCAAAAAACCCCCGGGGACACTCGCAGGTCCTCCGCGGGGAAAAAAAGCCTTCCCCCCCCAGCTGCAGGACACGAGGGGCCACCTTCGTGGGGCATGAGCAGCAGGCAGTGAGCCAGCAGTATGGACCAGAGGAGCCCTAACAAGTGGTCTTGCTAAATGCTCAGAGGAAGGCAAAAAACCCCCGGGGACCAGTGCCAATGTGCCCCGGGGGAAAATTCCTTCCTGACCCCAGCGCTGGCGATCGGCTATCCCTGAGCATGTGAGCAAGACCTGCTCCCGGTCCACAGGCTGCTCACGCCTCCCAGAACGTACCCAAACCCGATTCTCCCTCAACCTGGAGCCATTTCACGGCCTTCTGAGAGAAGCACTGTGATCCCTGGAAACACCTCTGCATCCTATTGCTTAGGGCTGCTGCCAGCCTGGCTCTCTGTGGGATGAGGATGGTGAGCTCTACAGTGCTCCTCAAGAAGACATTCCTATGCTCTGGCCATGGCTCTCCAGCCAAAAAGGACTGCTATCCCTCCCATGAGCTAAGAAGCTGCTCCTGCCAGGAGCTGGCCTTGCAGCCGAGAATCTCCAGCAGACTCCTGCAGCAGCTGCCCTTCCTGCCTGAGCCCCCTCTAGCTAGCTCCAGAAGCTCAAGGGCTTCCTCTGGCATGTCTTAAGGCTGCCCCGTGCCACCTCTGCCAGGGGACACAGGAGGCTGCCCCCTTTTATCCTCTCCTGGGGCATTGTGACTGCTGCATTGCCAGGTGCAGGCACGGAATGGCATGGAATGGCATCGAATGGAACGGCATGGAATGGAATGGAACGGCATGGAATGGAATGGAATGGAATGGAGTGGAATGGATGAAATGGAACGGAATAGAGCGGAACGGAATAGAGTCGAGTGGAATAGAGTCGAGTGGAATGAAATAGAATCATAATGGAATGGAACAGGACAGAAATGGAATACCCCAATGGATGTTCATAATATGCATTATGGGATTCAGGGAGAAGGGCAGAGCACGGTAAGATCAAAACTCAGACGTCTGGCTATCCGTGATCCGATTGTTCTGAAGAGCTCTCCATCTTTTTACAAGCCTATTTGTGAGAGACAGAACCAAAATCAGGCTCCACTGTTTCAAAGATTGGTATGAGAAGCTGAGATGAAATTCCACCTATCTCTTGTCTCAGAGATGGATGGGAGGAGTTGAGATAATAGTCCAATAGCCATTGCCTGGGAGAAGGCTGTGAGGAGCTGAAATGGGACTCCACCCTCCATTGCCTGAGGGATGAGTGGGATAGAGATGAGATAAGACTCCTGCATCCTTTATCTGGAGGAATGGTGTGAGGAATCCTGCCCATTATGCCATGACTGGCAGCAGACAGGTGCAGTTGAAGAGCTGGCTGCAAGAGTGGGATAGCTGGTCCACCAGGAACATGGAAGGTATGACATGAAGAACAGAGCTACTCCCCCAACTCATTTTAAAAGGAGGAAAAGGGAATCACAAAAAGGTGAAAGAGTAAAACGAATCTCACCCGGAATCCAAAAATTGGCTCCTGTTGCTGTCCAAACCTGGAAAGGAAGGGAGTTTGACCCTGTTTGGCGGGTTCCGGGAGGCCCGTGGCTTAAGCAAATTTCGGTTTGTTTGTTATGTGGCTTTGCTATGTGCTTAGTTTTACCTTGTGTTATTCTTTGTCTCGCTCAATTAATTTGGAGTGTTGCATCAAACATGCATCTTGTAACTACTGCTCCTCCCGAGGGAACTAAACAAGTCAGATTAACACGTCCACAAAGTACTTGACCTCGCTTGCGTCTTAATCTCACTCTTGGGATCAGCACCGAAAGAGGGTCCAGCACTGGGCTTTTCTCCAACTGGACGCTGACACCTTGAGAGAACCTCTGCTCAGCCACGTGTGTGGCTCAAGTCCAGAGTCACTCGTTGTGATCTTCGATGCGGGCTGTGACCCACTTTTCTGAAGGTACTGAGGAGATCGGCAGTATTGAAGAAATGAAGAGGGTGGATATTATCCTCTTCCGAGCAGGGGCTGTGGGCAAGAGATGGAAAGAGTTGCAGAGGGAGTACTGTCAGGAGGCTCTGTTTTTCGGTTGAGTCGAACTAGAATAGCTGTTGTAGGTAGGACTGCTTTCCCATGAGCTTAAATGGATTTACAGTCTGCCCTCTTGCGTGCTACAAGGAGCCTATCCGAACCATCTGCAGCGGAGTTTTAAATAAATATCAAGTTTTTCATGGAACTTTCCCACCGATTTCTGCTCTGCTGTATTGACATGCTGACAGCCAATGCATGGGCACACTTGCCTGCAAAAATTGACTGTGTCCCTGCAGCATGCCTCAGGCAGGTTGCAAGTGTCTAAAGGAGGGCCTCTGAGGCGAGCAGGTTTCCTTCTGCCAGGGTTCTGGGGGTGTTGTAAGGCCTCAGTGGCTGGGACCCGTCTCCTCTGGGACCCCCACCTCACCGCCTCCCTCCAAGGGCCCAGGGGACATGTCTCAGCTCAGCCTGTGGCCTTCACCCCCTGCCTGAGCTACGTTGCAGCTGTGCCTTTCCCCGTCTCCTGAATGGCTCTGGCCCCTGCACCGCAGAGAGCTGCTCTGCTGGCTGGATGCCTTAGATCTAGGGCGTCACTTGTCAAGCACGCTTGTAGACATACTGTAGCTTAGCCTATACCAATTCTCTTCTAGTCTTGTCTAGCGAAGTCCCTTCCATTCCATTCCATTCCATTCCATTCCATTCCATTCCATTCCATTCCCCATGCTCAGCCTGAACTGATTAGCAGGGAGACTGATTTCTCTGCAATGTCAGGGGTTTTCAGCTCCAGAAACACTTTCAAGGACACAAATCACAAAGCTTTCATGTGGAATCAAGATTTTATTTTATTCTTCCATTTGATTTTGGTTTGGTTTCTTCTATTTTATGTTCTTTTAGAATCCTTACATCCTAGACTCCTAGGCTAGTTATGGTTGGAGAGGACCTCAGAGCACGTAGTTCCAACTGGCCTGCCATTCTCAGAGACGCCTCAGACGTGAAACAGATTGCCCAAGGCGCGGGTCAGCCTGGAATTACGTCTCACCAGGCGCTCTCACCCAAGGGTCTGTACAATGTGGTGGTGTACGTCGCCATAGGGTGACACCCCAGGGGGGCTGTACAGCGTGTTGGTGCTGTACATGGCCATGGGATGGAGCACACCCAGCCTCTTTAGGCAACCCGTTCCAGTGCCTCAGCACCCTGAGAGCAGCCAGACCCTTCTGCCTTATATCCAACCGGAAAGCTTTAGGGTGTTAGTCATGAGCATCGTCAGCGCCCACACACAAATGTGCAAGCAGAAGTAGTAGAAGGAGAAGGTGTGTGGTAGCATGGGGTATTTCCCAAAGCAGGACACCTATCAATGATAAGCACACAAGACTTGCAACAGTCGTTCATTTGCTGCGCTTCCTGGCCAGGGATGCATGACAAGTGCTCTTGTGCCTGCCCGGCGCTGGTGTTGCACGCCGGGAGAGCTGGAGAGTGGCAGGTGCTGATGGGGCAGCAAGGCTGGAGGCCTTCCAAGCACAGGCTGCTGTGCAGAAGCGAGGACCCGCGGGGAGATGGAGCTAAGGGAAGAGCAGAGCTGGCTGTCACTGCGAGTTTGCTCTGGGCAATGGAGCCAAAGAGAGCCAGGAGACGAGAGTGGCTTGGAGGTGCGAGAGCAGCGGGCAAGAAGCGAGGCCAAAAGGGAAGCCCGACAAGGGGATGTGCTCAATGCTCCAGAGGACAAAGAGCAACTCCCGGGGAATACCGCGGGAGGCCAGAAAGCTTCCTCCCCCCGCATGCGGGGCACGAGGGCCACCTGCGTGGAGCATGAGCAGCATCCTTTGGGCCACAAGAGCTCAAAGGAGCCCCATGAAGGGGCTGTGCTCGGCTGCGGAGGAAGGCAAAAAACCCCCGGGGACACTCGCAGGTCCTCCGCGGGGAAAAAAAGCCTTCCCCCCCCAGCTGCAGGACACGAGGGGCCACCTTCGTGGGGCATGAGCAGCAGGCAGTGAGCCAGCAGTATGGACCAGAGGAGCCCTAACAAGTGGTCTTGCTAAATGCTCAGAGGAAGGCAAAAAACCCCCGGGGACCAGTGCCAATGTGCCCCGGGGGAAAATTCCTTCCTGACCCCAGCGCTGGCGATCGGCTATCCCTGAGCATGTGAGCAAGACCTGCTCCCGGTCCACAGGCTGCTCACGCCTCCCAGAACGTACCCAAACCCGATTCTCCCTCAACCTGGAGCCATTTCACGGCCTTCTGAGAGAAGCACTGTGATCCCTGGAAACACCTCTGCATCCTATTGCTTAGGGCTGCTGCCAGCCTGGCTCTCTGTGGGATGAGGATGGTGAGCTCTACAGTGCTCCTCAAGAAGACATTCCTATGCTCTGGCCATGGCTCTCCAGCCAAAAAGGACTGCTATCCCTCCCATGAGCTAAGAAGCTGCTCCTGCCAGGAGCTGGCCTTGCAGCCGAGAATCTCCAGCAGACTCCTGCAGCAGCTGCCCTTCCTGCCTGAGCCCCCTCTAGCTAGCTCCAGAAGCTCAAGGGCTTCCTCTGGCATGGCTTAAGGCTGCCCCGTGCCACCTCTGCCAGGGGACACAGGAGGCTGCCCCCTTTTATCCTCTCCTGGGGCATTGTGACTGCTGCATTGCCAGGTGCAGGCACGGAATGGCATGGAATGGCATCGAATGGAACGGCATGGAATGGAATGGAACGGCATGGAATGGAATGGAATGGAGTGGAATGGATGAAATGGAACGGAATAGAGCGGAACGGAATAGAGTCGAGTGGAATAGAGTCGAGTGGAATGAAATAGAATCATAATGGAATGGAACAGGACAGAAATGGAATACCCCAATGGATGTTCATAATATGCATTATGGGATTCAGGGAGAAGGGCAGAGCACGGTAAGATCAAAACTCAGACGTCTGGCTATCCGTGATCCGATTGTTCTGAAGAGCTCTCCATCTTTTTACAAGCCTATTTGTGAGAGACAGAACCAAAATCAGGCTCCACTGTTTCAAAGATTGGTATGAGAAGCTGAGATGAAATTCCACCTATCTCTTGTCTCAGAGATGGATGGGAGGAGTTGAGATAATAGTCCAATAGCCATTGCCTGGGAGAAGGCTGTGAGGAGCTGAAATGGGACTCCACCCTCCATTGCCTGAGGGATGAGTGGGATAGAGATGAGATAAGACTCCTGCATCCTTTATCTGGAGGAATGGTGTGAGGAATCCTGCCCATTATGCCATGACTGGCAGCAGACAGGTGCAGTTGAAGAGCTGGCTGCAAGAGTGGGATAGCTGGTCCACCAGGAACATGGAAGGTATGACATGAAGAACAGAGCTACTCCCCCAACTCATTTTAAAAGGAGGAAAAGGGAATCACAAAAAGGTGAAAGAGTAAAACGAATCTCACCCGGAATCCAAAAATTGGCTCCTGTTGCTGTCCAAACCTGGAAAGGAAGGGAGTTTGACCCTGTTTGGCGGGTTCCGGGAGGCCCGTGGCTTAAGCAAATTTCGGTTTGTTTGTTATGTGGCTTTGCTATGTGCTTAGTTTTACCTTGTGTTATTCTTTGTCTCGCTCAATTAATTTGGAGTGTTGCATCAAACATGCATCTTGTAACTACTGCTCCTCCCGAGGGAACTAAACAAGTCAGATTAACACGTCCACAAAGTACTTGACCTCGCTTGCGTCTTAATCTCACTCTTGGGATCAGCACCGAAAGAGGGTCCAGCACTGGGCTTTTCTCCAACTGGACGCTGACACCTTGAGAGAACCTCTGCTCAGCCACGTGTGTGGCTCAAGTCCAGAGTCACTCGTTGTGATCTTCGATGCGGGCTGTGACCCACTTTTCTGAAGGTACTGAGGAGATCGGCAGTATTGAAGAAATGAAGAGGGTGGATATTATCCTCTTCCGAGCAGGGGCTGTGGGCAAGAGATGGAAAGAGTTGCAGAGGGAGTACTGTCAGGAGGCTCTGTTTTTCGGTTGAGTCGAACTAGAATAGCTGTTGTAGGTAGGACTGCTTTCCCATGAGCTTAAATGGATTTACAGTCTGCCCTCTTGCGTGCTACAAGGAGCCTATCCGAACCATCTGCAGCGGAGTTTTAAATAAATATCAAGTTTTTCATGGAACTTTCCCACCGATTTCTGCTCTGCTGTATTGACATGCTGACAGCCAATGCATGGGCACACTTGCCTGCAAAAATTGACTGTGTCCCTGCAGCATGCCTCAGGCAGGTTGCAAGTGTCTAAAGGAGGGCCTCTGAGGCGAGCAGGTTTCCTTCTGCCAGGGTTCTGGGGGTGTTGTAAGGCCTCAGTGGCTGGGACCCGTCTCCTCTGGGACCCCCACCTCACCGCCTCCCTCCAAGGGCCCAGGGGACATGTCTCAGCTCAGCCTGTGGCCTTCACCCCCTGCCTGAGCTACGTTGCAGCTGTGCCTTTCCCCGTCTCCTGAATGGCTCTGGCCCCTGCACCGCAGAGAGCTGCTCTGCTGGCTGGATGCCTTAGATCTAGGGCGTCACTTGTCAAGCACGCTTGTAGACATACTGTAGCTTAGCCTATACCAATTCTCTTCTAGTCTTGTCTAGCGAAGTCCCTTCCATTCCATTCCATTCCATTCCATTCCATTCCATTCCATTCCATTCCATTCCATTCCATTCCCCATGCTCAGCCTGAACTGATTAGCAGGGAGACTGATTTCTCTGCAATGTCAGGGGTTTTCAGCTCCAGAAACACTTTCAAGGACACAAATCACAAAGCTTTCATGTGGAATCAAGATTTTATTTTATTCTTCCATTTGATTTTGGTTTGGTTTCTTCTATTTTATGTTCTTTTAGAATCCTTACATCCTAGACTCCTAGGCTAGTTATGGTTGGAGAGGACCTCAGAGCACGTAGTTCCAACTGGCCTGCCATTCTCAGAGACGCCTCAGACATGAAACAGATTGCCCAAGGCGCGGGTCAGCCTGGAATTACGTCTCACCAGGCGCTCTCACCCAAGGGTCTGTACAATGTGGTGGTGTACGTCGCCATAGGGTGACACCCCAGGGGGGCTGTACAGCGTGTTGGTGCTGTACATGGCCATGGGATGGAGCACACCCAGCCTCTTTAGGCAACCCGTTCCAGTGCCTCAGCACCCTGAGAGCAGCCAGACCCTTCTGCCTTATATCCAACCGGAAAGCTTTAGGGTGTTAGTCATGAGCATCGTCAGCGCCCACACACAAATGTGCAAGCAGAAGTAGTAGAAGGAGAAGGGGTGTGGTAGCATGGGGTATTTCCCAAAGCAGGACACCTATCAATGATAAGCACACAAGACTTGCAACAGTCGTTCATTTGCTGCGCTTCCTGGCCAGGGATGCATGACAAGTGCTCTTGTGCCTGCCCGGCGCTGGTGTTGCACGCCGGGAGAGCTGGAGAGTGGCAGCTGCTGATGGGGCAGCAAGGCTGGAGGCCTTCCAAGCACAGGCTGCTGTGCAGAAGCGAGGACCCGCGGGGAGATGGAGCTAAGGGAAGAGCAGAGCTGGCTGTCACTGCGAGTTTGCTCTGGGCAATGGAGCCAAAGAGAGCCAGGAGACGAGAGTGGCTTGGAGGTGCGAGAGCAGCGGGCAAGAAGCGAGGCCAAAAGGGAAGCCCGACAAGGGGATGTGCTCAATGCTCCAGAGGACAAAGAGCAACTCCCGGGGAATACCGCGGGAGGCCAGAAAGCTTCCTCCCCCCGCATGCGGGGCACGAGGGCCACCTGCGTGGAGCATGAGCAGCATCCTTTGGGCCACAAGAGCTCAAAGGAGCCCCATGAAGGGGCTGTGCTCGGCTGCGGAGGAAGGCAAAAAACCCCCGGGGACACTCGCAGGTCCTCCGCGGGGAAAAAAAGCCTTCCCCCCCCAGCTGCAGGACACGAGGGGCCACCTTCGTGGGGCATGAGCAGCAGGCAGTGAGCCAGCAGTATGGACCAGAGGAGCCCTAACAAGTGGTCTTGCTAAATGCTCAGAGGAAGGCAAAAAACCCCCGGGGACCAGTGCCAATGTGCCCCGGGGGAAAATTCCTTCCTGACCCCAGCGCTGGCGATCGGCTATCCCTGAGCATGTGAGCAAGACCTGCTCCCGGTCCACAGGCTGCTCACGCCTCCCAGAACGTACCCAAACCCGATTCTCCCTCAACCTGGAGCCATTTCACGGCCTTCTGAGAGAAGCACTGTGATCCCTGGAAACACCTCTGCATCCTATTGCTTAGGGCTGCTGCCAGCCTGGCTCTCTGTGGGATGAGGATGGTGAGCTCTACAGTGCTCCTCAAGAAGACATTCCTATGCTCTGGCCATGGCTCTCCAGCCAAAAAGGACTGCTATCCCTCCCATGAGCTAAGAAGCTGCTCCTGCCAGGAGCTGGCCTTGCAGCCGAGAATCTCCAGCAGACTCCTGCAGCAGCTGCCCTTCCTGCCTGAGCCCCCTCTAGCTAGCTCCAGAAGCTCAAGGGCTTCCTCTGGCATGGCTTAAGGCTGCCCCGTGCCACCTCTGCCAGGGGACACAGGAGGCTGCCCCCTTTTATCCTCTCCTGGGGCATTGTGACTGCTGCATTGCCAGGTGCAGGCACGGAATGGCATGGAATGGCATCGAATGGAACGGCATGGAATGGAATGGAACGGCATGGAATGGAATGGAATGGAATGGAGTGGAATGGATGAAATGGAACGGAATAGAGCGGAACGGAATAGAGTCGAGTGGAATAGAGTCGAGTGGAATGAAATAGAATCATAATGGAATGGAACAGGACAGAAATGGAATACCCCAATGGATGTTCATAATATGCATTATGGGATTCAGGGAGAAGGGCAGAGCACGGTAAGATCAAAACTCAGACGTCTGGCTATCCGTGATCCGATTGTTCTGAAGAGCTCTCCATCTTTTTACAAGCCTATTTGTGAGAGACAGAACCAAAATCAGGCTCCACTGTTTCAAAGATTGGTATGAGAAGCTGAGATGAAATTCCACCTATCTCTTGTCTCAGAGATGGATGGGAGGAGTTGAGATAATAGTCCAATAGCCATTGCCTGGGAGAAGGCTGTGAGGAGCTGAAATGGGACTCCACCCTCCATTGCCTGAGGGATGAGTGGGATAGAGCTGAGATAAGACTCCTGCATCCTTTATCTGGAGGAATGGTGTGAGGAATCCTGCCCATTATGCCATGACTGGCAGCAGACAGGTGCAGTTGAAGAGCTGGCTGCAAGAGTGGGATAGCTGGTCCACCAGGAACATGGAAGGTATGACATGAAGAACAGAGCTACTCCCCCAACTCATTTTAAAAGGAGGAAAAGGGAATCACAAAAAGGTGAAAGAGTAAAACGAATCTCACCCGGAATCCAAAAATTGGCTCCTGTTGCTGTCCAAACCTGGAAAGGAAGGGAGTTTGACCCTGTTTGGCGGGTTCCGGGAGGCCCGTGGCTTAAGCAAATTTCGGTTTGTTTGTTATGTGGCTTTGCTATGTGCTTAGTTTTACCTTGTGTTATTCTTTGTCTCGCTCAATTAATTTGGAGTGTTGCATCAAACATGCATCTTGTAACTACTGCTCCTCCCGAGGGAACTAAACAAGTCAGATTAACACGTCCACAAAGTACTTGACCTCGCTTGCGTCTTAATCTCACTCTTGGGATCAGCACCGAAAGAGGGTCCAGCACTGGGCTTTTCTCCAACTGGACGCTGACACCTTGAGAGAACCTCTGCTCAGCCACGTGTGTGGCTCAAGTCCAGAGTCACTCGTTGTGATCTTCGATGCGGGCTGTGACCCACTTTTCTGAAGGTACTGAGGAGATCGGCAGTATTGAAGAAATGAAGATGGTGGATATTATCCTCTTCCGAGCAGGGGCTGTGGGCAAGAGATGGAAAGAGTTGCAGAGGGAGTACTGTCAGGAGGCTCTGTTTTTCGGTTGAGTCGAACTAGAATAGCTGTTGTAGGTAGGACTGCTTTCCCATGAGCTTAAATGGATTTACAGTCTGCCCTCTTGCGTGCTACAAGGAGCCTATCGGAACCATCTGCAGCGGAGTTTTAAATAAATATCAAGTTTTTCATGGAACTTTCCCACCGATTTCTGCTCTGCTGTATTGACATGCTGACAGCCAATGCATGGGCACACTTGCCTGCAAAAATTGACTGTGTCCCTGCAGCATGCCTCAGGCAGGTTGCAAGTGTCTAAAGGAGGGCCTCTGAGGCGAGCAGGTTTCCTTCTGCCAGGGTTCTGGGGGTGTTGTAAGGCCTCAGTGGCTGGGACCCGTCTCCTCTGGGGCCCCCACCTCACCGCCTCCCTCCAAGGGCCCAGGGGACATGTCTCAGCTCAGCCTGTGGCCTTCACCCCCTGCCTGAGCTACGTTGCAGCTGTGCCTTTCCCCGTCTCCTGAATGGCTCTGGCCCCTGCACCGCAGAGAGCTGCTCTGCTGGCTGGATGCCTTAGATCTAGGGCGTCAATTGTCAAGCACGCTTGTAGACATACTGTAGCTTAGCCTATACCAATTCTCTTCTAGTCTTGTCTAGCGAAGTCCCTTCCATTCCATTCCATTCCATTCCATTCCATTCCATTCCATTCCATTCCATTCCATTCCATTCCATTCCATTCCCCATGCTCAGCCTGAACTGATTAGCAGGGAGACTGATTTCTCTGCAATGTCAGGGGTTTTCAGCTCCAGAAACACTTTCAAGGACACAAATCACAAAGCTTTCATGTGGAATCAAGATTTTATTTTATTCTTCCATTTGATTTTGGTTTGGTTTCTTCTATTTTATGTTCTTTTAGAATCCTTACATCCTAGACTCCTAGGCTAGTTATGGTTGGAGAGGACCTCAGAGCACGTAGTTCCAACTGGCCTGCCATTCTCAGAGACGCCTCAGACGTCAAACAGATTGCCCAAGGCGCGGGTCAGCCTGGAATTACGTCTCACCAGGCGCTCTCACCCAAGGGTCTGTACAATGTGGTGGTGTACGTCGCCATAGGGTGACACCCCAGGGGGGCTGTACAGCGTGTTGGTGCTGTACATGGCCATGGGATGGAGCACACCCAGCCTCTTTAGGCAACCCGTTCCAGTGCCTCAGCACCCTGAGAGCAGCCAGACCCTTCTGCCTTATATCCAACCGGAAAGCTTTAGGGTGTTAGTCATGAGCATCGTCAGCGCCCACACACAAATGTGCAAGCAGAAGTAGTAGAAGGAGAAGGGGTGTGGTAGCATGGGGTATTTCCCAAAGCAGGACACCTATCAATGATAAGCACACAAGACTTGCAACAGTCGTTCATTTGCTGCGCTTCCTGGCCAGGGATGCATGACAAGTGCTCTTGTGCCTGCCCGGCGCTGGTGTTGCACGCCGGGAGAGCTGGAGAGTGGCAGCTGCGGATGGGGCAGCAAGGCTGGAGGCCTTCCAAGCACAGGCTGCTGTGCAGAAGCGAGGACCCGCGGGGAGATGGAGCTAAGGGAAGAGCAGAGCTGGCTGTCACTGCGAGTTTGCTCTGGGCAATGGAGCCAAAGAGAGCCAGGAGACGAGAGTGGCTTGGAGGTGCGAGAGCAGCGGGCAAGAAGCGAGGCCAAAAGGGAAGCCCGACAAGGGGATGTGCTCAATGCTCCAGAGGACAAAGAGCAACTCCCGGGGAATACCGCGGGAGGCCAGAAAGCTTCCTCCCCCCGCATGCGGGGCACGAGGGCCACCTGCGTGGAGCATGAGCAGCATCCTTTGGGCCACAAGAGCTCAAAGGAGCCCCATGAAGGGGCTGTGCTCGGCTGCGGAGGAAGGCAAAAAACCCCCGGGGACACTCGCAGGTCCTCCGCGGGGAAAAAAAGCCTTCCCCCCCCAGCTGCAGGACACGAGGGGCCACCTTCGTGGGGCATGAGCAGCAGGCAGTGAGCCAGCAGTATGGACCAGAGGAGCCCTAACAAGTGGTCTTGCTAAATGCTCAGAGGAAGGCAAAAAACCCCCGGGGACCAGTGCCAATGTGCCCCGGGGGAAAATTCCTTCCTGACCCCAGCGCTGGCGATCGGCTATCCCTGAGCATGTGAGCAAGACCTGCTCCCGGTCCACAGGCTGCTCACGCCTCCCAGAACGTACCCAAACCCGATTCTCCCTCAACCTGGAGCCATTTCACGGCCTTCTGAGAGAAGCACTGTGATCCCTGGAAACACCTCTGCATCCTATTGCTTAGGGCTGCTGCCAGCCTGGCTCTCTGTGGGATGAGGATGGTGAGCTCTACAGTGCTCCTCAAGAAGACATTCCTATGCTCTGGCCATGGCTCTCCAGCCAAAAAGGACTGCTATCCCTCCCATGAGCTAAGAAGCTGCTCCTGCCAGGAGCTGGCCTTGCAGCCGAGAATCTCCAGCAGACTCCTGCAGCAGCTGCCCTTCCTGCCTGAGCCCCCTCTAGCTAGCTCCAGAAGCTCAAGGGCTTCCTCTGGCATGTCTTAAGGCTGCCCCGTGCCACCTCTGCCAGGGGACACAGGAGGCTGCCCCCTTTTATCCTCTCCTGGGGCATTGTGACTGCTGCATTGCCAGGTGCAGGCACGGAATGGCATGGAATGGCATCGAATGGAACGGCATGGAATGGAATGGAACGGCATGGAATGGAATGGAATGGAATGGAGTGGAATGGATGAAATGGAACGGAATAGAGCGGAACGGAATAGAGTCGAGTGGAATAGAGTCGAGTGGAATGAAATAGAATCATAATGGAATGGAACAGGACAGAAATGGAATACCCCAATGGATGTTCATAATATGCATTATGGGATTCAGGGAGAAGGGCAGAGCAAGGTAAGATCAAAACTCAGACGTCTGGCTATCCTTGATCCGATTGTTCTGAAGAGCTCTCCATCTTTTTACAAGCCTATTTGTGAGAGACAGAACCAAAATCAGGCTCCACTGTTTCAAAGATTGGTATGAGAAGCTGAGATGAAATTCCACCTATCTCTTGTCTCAGAGATGGATGGGAGGAGTTGAGATAATAGTCCAATAGCCATTGCCTGGGAGAAGGCTGTGAGGAGCTGAAATGGGACTCCACCCTCCATTGCCTGAGGGATGAGTGGGATAGAGCTGACATAAGACTCCTGCATCCTTTATCTGGAGGAATGGTGTGAGGAATCCTGCCCATTATGCCATGAATGGCAGCAGACAGGTGCAGTTGAAGAGCTGGCTGCAAGAGTGGGATAGCTGGTCCACCAGGAACATGGAAGGTATGACATGAAGAACAGAGCTACTCCCCCAACTCATTTTAAAAGGAGGAAAAGGGAATCACAAAAAGGTGAAAGAGTAAAACGAATCTCACCCGGAATCCAAAAATTGGCTCCTGTTGCTGTCCAAACCTGGAAAGGATGGGAGTTTGACCCTGTTTGGCGGGTTCCGGGAGGCCCGTGGCTTAAGCAAATTTCAGTTTGTTTGTTATGTGGCTTTGCTATGTGCTTAGTTTTACCTTGTGTTATTCTTTGTCTCGGTCAATTAATTTGGAGTGTTGCATCAAACATGCATCTTGTAACTACTGCTCCTCCCGAGGGAACTAAACAAGTCAGATTTACACGTCCACAAAGTACTTGACCTCGCTTGCGTCTTAATCTCACTCTTGGGATCAGCACCGAAAGAGGGTCCAGCACTGGGCTTTTCTCCAACTGGACGCTGACACCTTGAGAGAACCTCTGCTCAGCCACGTGTGTGGCTCAAGTCCAGAGTCACTCGTTGTGATCTTCGATGCGGGCTGTGACCCACTTTTCTGAAGGTACTGAGGAGATCGGCAGTATTGAAGAAATGAAGATGGTGGATATTATCCTCTTCCAAGCAGGGGCTGTGGGCAAGAGATGGAAAGAGTTGCAGAGGGAGTACTGTCAGGAGGCTCTGTTTTTCGGTTGAGTCGAACTAGAATAGCTGTTGTAGGTAGGACTGCTTTCCCATGAGCTTAAATGGATTTACAGTCTGCCCTCTTGCGTGCTACAAGGAGCCTATCGGAACCATCTGCAGCGGAGTTTTAAATAAATATCAAGTTTTTCATGGAACTTTCCCACCGATTTCTGCTCTGCTGTATTGACATGCTGACAGCCAATGCATGGGCACACTTGCCTGCAAAAATTGACTGTGTCCCTGCAGCATGCCTCAGGCAGGT
Organism: Ara ararauna; assembly: GCA_028858755.1. NCBI lineage: Eukaryota > Metazoa > Chordata > Aves > Psittaciformes > Psittacidae > Ara > Ara ararauna. The sequence continues at coordinate 18,287,920 of CM054380.1, read as the reverse complement.
TGCAAGTGTCTAAAGGAGGGCCTCTGAGGCGAGCAGGTTTCCTTCTGCCAGGGTTCTGGGGGTGTTGTAAGGCCTCAGTGGCTGGGACCCGTCTCCTCTGGGACCCCCACCTCACCGCCTCCCTCCAAGGGCCCAGGGGACATGTCTCAGCTCAGCCTGTGGCCTTCACCCCCTGCCTGAGCTACGTTGCAGCTGTGCCTTTCCCCGTCTCCTGAATGGCTCTGGCCCCTGCACCGCAGAGAGCTGCTCTGCTGGCTGGATGCCTTAGATCTAGGGCGTCACTTGTCAAGCACGCTTGTAGACATACTGTAGCTTAGCCTATACCAATTCTCTTCTAGTCTTGTCTAGTGAAGTCCCTTCCATTCCATTCCATTCCATTCCATTCCATTCCCTATGCTCAGCCTGAACTGATTAGCAGGGAGACTGATTTCTCTGCAATGTCAGGGGTTTTCAGCTCCAGAAACACTTTCAAGGACACAAATCACAAAGCTTTCATGTGGAATCAAGATTTTATTTTATTCTTCCATTTGATTTTGGTTTGGTTTCTTCTATTTTATGTTCTTTTAGAATCCTTACATCGTAGACTCCTAGGCTAGTTATGGTTGGAGAGGACCTCAGAGCACGTAGTTCCAACTGGCCTGCCATTCTAAGAGACGCCTCAGACGTGAAACAGATTGCCCAAGGCGCGGGTCAGCCTGGAATTACGTCTCACCAGGCGCTCTCACCCAAGGGTCTGTACAATGTGGTGGTGTACGTCGCCATAGGGTGACACCCCAGGGGGGCTGTACAGCGTGTTGGTGCTGTACATGGCCATGGGATGGAGCACACCCAGCCTCTTTAGGCAACCCGTTCCAGTGCCTCAGCACCCTGAGAGCAGCCAGACCCTTCTGCCTTATATCCAACCGGAAAGCTTTAGGGTGTTAGTCATGAGCATCGTCAGCGCCCACACACAAATGTGCAAGCAGAAGTAGTAGAAGGAGAAGGGGTGTGGTAGCATGGGGTATTTCCCAAAGCAGGACACCTATCAATGATAAGCACACAAGACTTGCAACAGTCGTTCATTTGCTGTGCTTCCTGGCCAGGGATGCATGACAAGTGCTCTTGTGCCTGCCCGGCGCTGGTGTTGCACGCCGGGAGAGCTGGAGAGTGGCAGGTGCTGATGGGGCAGCAAGGCTGGAGGCCTTCCAAGCACAGGCTGCTGTGCAGAAGCGAGGACCCGCGGGGAGATGGAGCTAAGGGAAGAGCAGAGCTGGCTGTCACTGCGAGTTTGCTCTGGGCAATGGAGCCAAAGAGAGCCAGGAGACGAGAGTGGCTTGGAGGTGCGAGAGCAGCGGGCAAGAAGCGAGGCCAAAAGGGAAGCCCGACAAGGGGATGTGCTCAATGCTCCAGAGGACAAAGAGCAACTCCCGGGGAATACCGCGGGAGGCCAGAAAGCTTCCTCCCCCCGCATGCGGGGCACGAGGGCCACCTGCGTGGAGCATGAGCAGCATCCTTTGGGCCACAAGAGCTCAAAGGAGCCCCATGAAGGGGCTGTGCTCGGCTGCGGAGGAAGGCAAAAAACCCCCGGGGACACTCGCAGGTCCTCCGCGGGGAAAAAAAGCCTTCCCCCCCCAGCTGCAGGACACGAGGGGCCACCTTCGTGGGGCATGAGCAGCAGGCAGTGAGCCAGCTGTATGGACCAGAGGAGCCCTAACAAGTGGTCTTGCTAAATGCTCAGAGGAAGGCAAAAAACCCCCGGGGACCAGTGCCAATGTGCCCCGGGGGAAAATTCCTTCCTGACCCCAGCGCTGGCGATCGGCTATCCCTGAGCATGTGAGCAAGACCTGCTCCCGGTCCACAGGCTGCTCACGCCTCCCAGAACGTACCCAAACCCGATTCTCCCTCAACCTGGAGCCATTTCACAGGCTTCTGAGAGAAGCACTGTGATCCCTGGAAACACCTCTGCATCCTATTGCTTAGGGCTGCTGCCAGCCTGGCTCTCTGTGGGATGAGGATGGTGAGCTCTACAGTGCTCCTCAAGAAGACATTCCTATGCTCTGGCCATGGCTCTCCAGCCAAAAAGGACTGCTATCCCTCCCATGAGCTAAGAAGCTGCTCCTGCCAGGAGCTGGCCTTGCAGCCGAGAATCTCCAGCAGACTCCTGCAGCAGCTGCCCTTCCTGCCTGAGCCCCCTCTAGCTAGCTCCAGAAGCTCAAGGGCTTCCTCTGGCATGTCTTAAGGCTGCCCCGTGCCACCTCTGCCAGGGGACACAGGAGGCTGCCCCCTTTTATCCTCTCCTGGGGCATTGTGACTGCTGCATTGCCAGGTGCAGGCACGGAATGGCATGGAATGGCATCGAATGGAACGGCATGGAATGGAATGGAATGGAATGGAATGGAATGGAGTGGAATGGATGAAATGGAATGGAATAGAGCGGAACGGAATAGAGTCGAGTGGAATAGAGTCGAGTGGAATGAAATAGAATCATAATGGAATGGAACAGGACAGAAATGGAATACCCCAATGGATGTTCATAATATGCATTATGGGATTCAGGGAGAAGGGCAGAGCACGGTAAGATCAAAACTCAGACGTCTGGCTATCCGTGATCCGATTGTTCTGAAGAGCTCTCCATCTTTTTACAAGCCTATTTGTGAGAGACAGAACCAAAATCAGGCTCCACTGTTTCAAAGATTGGTATGAGAAGCTGAGATGAAATTCCACCTATCTCTTGTCTCAGAGATGGATGGGAGGAGTTGAGATAATAGTCCAATAGCCATTGCCTGGGAGAAGGCTGTGAGGAGCTGAAATGGGACTCCACCCTCCATTGCCTGAGGGATGAGTGGGATAGAGCTGACATAAGACTCCTGCATCTTTTATCTGGAGGAATGGTGTGAGGAATCCTGCCCATTATGCCATGACTGGCAGCAGACAGGTGCAGTTGAAGAGCTGGCTGCAAGAGTGGGATAGCTGGTCCACCAGGAACATGGAAGGTATGACATGAAGAACAGAGCTACTCCCCCAACTCATTTTAAAAGGAGGAAAAGGGAATCACAAAAAGGTGAAAGAGTAAAACGAATCTCACCCGGAATCCAAAAATTGGCTCCTGTTGCTGTCCAAACCTGGAAAGGATGGGAGTTTGACCCTGTTTGGCGGGTTCCGGGAGGCCCGTGGCTTAAGCAAATTTCAGTTTGTTTGTTATGTGGCTTTGCTATGTGCTTAGTTTTACCTTGTGTTATTCTTTGTCTCGGTCAATTAATTTGGAGTGTTGCATCAAACATGCATCTTGTAACTACTGCTCCTCCCGAGGGAACTAAACAAGTCAGATTAACACGGCCACAAAGTACTTGACCTCGCTTGCGTCTTAATCTCACTCTTGGGATCAGCACCGAAAGAGGGTCCAGCACTGGGCTTTTCTCCAACTGGACGCTGACACCTTGAGAGAACCTCTGCTCAGCCACGTGTGTGGCTCAAGTCCAGAGTCACTCGTTGTGATCTTCGATGCGGGCTGTGACCCACTTTTCTGAAGGTACTGAGGAGATCGGCAGTATTGAAGAAATGAAGATGGTGGATATTATCCTCTTCCGAGCAGGGGCTGTGGGCAAGAGATGGAAAGAGTTGCAGAGGGAGTACTGTCAGGAGGCTCTGTTTTTCGGTTGAGTCGAACTAGAATAGCTGTTGTAGGTAGGACTGCTTTCCCATGAGCTTAAATGGATTTACAGTCTGCCCTCTTGCGTGCTACAAGGAGCCTATCCGAACCATCTGCAGCGGAGTTTTAAATAAATATCAAGTTTTTCATGGAACTTTCCCACCGATTTCTGCTCTGCTGTATTGACATGCTGACAGCCAATGCATGGGCACATCTGCCTGCAAAAATTGACTGTGTCCCTGCAGCATGCCTCAGGCAGGTTGCAAGTGTCTAAAGGAGGGCCTCTGAGGCGAGCAGGTTTCCTTCTGCCAGGGTTCTGGGGGTGTTGTAAGGCCTCAGTGGCTGGGACCCGTCTCCTCTGGGACCCCCACCTCACCGCCTCCCTCCAAGGGCCCAGGGGACATGTCTCAGCTCAGCCTGCGGCCTTCACCCCCTGCCTGAGCTACGTTGCAGCTGTGCCTTTCCCCGTCTCCTGAATGGCTCTGGCCCCTGCACCGCAGAGAGCTGCTCTGCTGGCTGGATGCCTTAGATCTAGGGCGTCACTTGTCAAGCACGCTTGTAGACATACTGTAGCTTAGCCTATACCAATTCTCTTCTAGTCTTGTCTAGTGAAGTCCCTTCCATTCCATTCCATTCCATTCCATTCCATTCCATTCCATTCCCCATGCTCAGCCTGAACTGATTAGTAGGGAGACTGATTTCTCTGCAATGTCAGGGGTTTTCAGCTCCAGAAACACTTTCAAGGACACAAATCACAAAGCTTTCATGTGGAATCAAGATTTTATTTTATTCTTCCATTTGATTTTGGTTTGGTTTCTTCTATTTTATGTTCTTTTAGAATCCTTACATCCTAGACTCCTAGGCTAGTTATGGTTGGAGAGGACCTCAGAGCACGTAGTTCCAACTGGCCTGCCATTCTCAGAGACGCCTCAGTCGTGAAACAGATTGCCCAAGGCGCGGGTCAGCCTGGAATTACGTCTCACCAGGCGCTCTCACCCAAGGGTCTGTACAATGTGGTGGTGTACGTCGCCATAGGGTGACACCCCAGGGGGGCTGTACAGCGTGTTGGTGCTGTACATGGCCATGGGATGGAGCACACCCAGCCTCTTTAGGCAACCCGTTCCAGTGCTTCAGCACCCTGAGAGCAGCCAGACCCTTCTGCCTTATATCCAACCGGAAAGCTTTAGGGTGTTAGTCATGAGCATCGTCAGCGCCCACACACAAATGTGCAAGCAGAAGTAGTAGAAGGAGAAGGTGTGTGGTAGCATGGGGTATTTCCCAAAGCAGGACACCTATCAATGATAAGCACACAAGACTTGCAACAGTCGTTCATTTGCTGCGCTTCCTGGCCAGGGATGCATGACAAGTGCTCTTGTGCCTGCCCGGCGCTGGTGTTGCACGCCGGGAGAGCTGGAGAGTGGCAGGTGCTGATGGGGCAGCAAGGCTGGAGGCCTTCCAAGCACAGGCTGCTGTGCAGAAGCGAGGACCCGCGGGGAGATGGAGCTAAGGGAAGAGCAGAGCTGGCTGTCACTGCGAGTTTGCTCTGGGCAATGGAGCCAAAGAGAGCCAGGAGACGAGAGTGGCTTGGAGGTGCGAGAGCAGCGGGCAAGAAGCGAGGCCAAAAGGGAAGCCCGACAAGGGGATGTGCTCAATGCTCCAGAGGACAAAGAGCAACTCCCGGGGAATACCGCGGGAGGCCAGAAAGCTTCCTCCCCCCGCATGCGGGGCACGAGGGCCACCTGCGTGGAGCATGAGCAGCATCCTTTGGGCCACAAGAGCTCAAAGGAGCCCCATGAAGGGGCTGTGCTCGGCTGCGGAGGAAGGCAAAAAACCCCCGGGGACACTCACAGGTCCTCCGCGGGGAAAAAAAGCCTTCCCCCCCCCAGCTGCAGGACACGAGGGGCCACCTTCGTGGGGCATGAGCAGCAGGCAGTGAGCCAGCAGTATGGACCAGAGGAGCCCTAACAAGTGGTCTTGCTAAATGCTCAGAGGAAGGCAAAAAACCCCCGGGGACCAGTGCCAATGTGCCCCGGGGGAAAATTCCTTCCTGACCCCAGCGCTGGCGATCGGCTATCCCTGAGCATGTGAGCAAGACCTGCTCCCGGTCCACAGGCTGCTCACGCCTCCCAGAACGTACCCAAACCCGATTCTCCCTCAACCTGGAGCCATTTCACGGCCTTCTGAGAGAAGCACTGTGATCCCTGGAAACACCTCTGCATCCTATTGCTTAGGGCTGCTGCCAGCCTGGCTCTCTGTGGGATGAGGATGGTGAGCTCTACAGTGCTCCTCAAGAAGACATTCCTATGCTCTGGCCATGGCTCTCCAGCCAAAAAGGACTGCTATCCCTCCCATGAGCTAAGAAGCTGCTCCTGCCAGGAGCTGGCCTTGCAGCCGAGAATCTCCAGCAGACTCCTGCAGCAGCTGCCCTTCCTGCCTGAGCCCCCTCTAGCTAGCTCCAGAAGCTCAAGGGCTTCCTCTGGCATGGCTTAAGGCTGCCCCGTGCCACCTCTGCCAGGGGACACAGGAGGCTGCCCCCTTTTATCCTCTCCTGGGGCATTGTGACTGCTGCATTGCCAGGTGCTGGCACGGAATGGCATGGAACGGCACGGAATGGAACGGAATGGAATGGAATGGAATGGAGTGGAGTGGAATGGATGAAATGGAAGAAATGGAATGGAATAGAGCGGAACGGAATAGAGTCGAGTGGAATAGAGTCGAGTGGAATGAAATAGAATCATAATGGAATGGAACAGGACAGAAATGGAATACCCCAATGGATGTTCATAATATGCATGATGGGATTCAGGGAGAAGGGCAGAGCATGGTAAGATCAAAACTCAGACGTCTGGCTATCCTTGATCCGATTGTTCTGAAGAGCTCTCCATCTTTTTACAAGCCTATTTGTGAGAGACAGAACCAAAATCAGGCTCCACTGTTTCAAAGATTGGTATGAGAAGCTGAGATGAAATTCCACCTATCTCTTGTCTCAGAGATGGATGGGAGGAGTTGAGATAATAGTCCAATAGCCATTGCCTGGGAGAAGGCTGTGAGGAGCTGAAATGGGACTCCACCCTCCATTGCCTGAGGAATGAGTGGGATAGAGCTGAGATAAGACTCCTGCATCCTTTATCTGGAGGAATGGTGTGAGGAATCCTGCCCATTATGCCATGAATGGCAGCAGACAGGTGCAGTTGAAGAGCTGGCTGCAAGAGTGGGATAGCTGGTCCACCAGGAACATGGAAGGTATGACATGAAGAACAGAGCTACTCCCCCAACTCATTTTAAAAGGAGGAAAAGGGAATCACAAAAAGGTGAAAGAGTAAAACGAATCTCACCCGGAATCCAAAAATTGGCTCCTGTTGCTGTCCAAACCTGGAAAGGATGGGAGTTTGACCTTGTTTGGCGGTTTCCGGGAGGCCCGTGGCTTAAGCAAATTTCAGTTTGTTTGTTATGTGGCTTTGCTATGTGCTTAGTTTTACGTTGTGTTATTCTTTGTCTCGGTCAATTAATTTGGAGTGTTGCATCAAACATGCATCTTGTAACTACTGCTCCTCCCGAGGGAACTAAACAAGTCAGATTAACACGTCCACAAAGTACTTGACCTCGCTTGCGTCTTAATCTCACTCTTGGGATCAGCACCGAAAGAGGGTCCAGCACTGGGCTTTTCTCCAACTGGACGCTGACACCTTGAGAGAACCTCTGCTCAGCCACGTGTGTGGCTCAAGTCCAGAGTCACTCGTTGTGATCTTCCATGCGGGCTGTGACCCACTTTTCTGAAGGTACTGAGGAGATCGGCAGTATTGAAGAAATGAAGATGGTGGATATTATCCTCTTCCGAGCAGGGGCTGTGGGCAAGAGATGGAAAGAGTTGCAGAGGGAGTACTGTCAGGAGGCTCTGTTTTTCGGTTGAGTCGAACTAGAATAGCTGTTGTAGGTAGGACTGCTTTCCCATGAGCTTAAATGGATTTACAGTCTGCCCTCTTGCGTGCTACAAGGAGCCTATCCGAACCATCTGCAGCGGAGTTTTAAATAAATATCAAGTTTTTCATGGAACTTTCCCACCGATTTCTGCTCTGCTGTATTGACATGCTGACAGCCAATGCATGGGCACACTTGCCTGCAAAAATTGACTGTGTCCCTGCAGCATGCCTCAGGCAGGTTGCAAGTGTCTAAAGGAGGGCCTCTGAGGCGAGCAGGTTTCCTTCTGCCAGGGTTCTGGGGGTGTTGTAAGGCCTCAGTGGCTGGGACCCGTCTCCTCTGGGACCCCCACCTCACCGCCTCCCTCCAAGGGCCCAGGGGACATGTCTCAGCTCAGCCTGCGGCCTTCACCCCCTGCCTGAGCTACGTTGCAGCTGTGCCTTTCCCCGTCTCCTGAATGGCTCTGGCCCCTGCACCGCAGAGAGCTGCTCTGCTGGCTGGATGCCTTAGATCTAGGGCGTCACTTGTCAAGCACGCTTGTAGACATACTGTAGCTTAGCCTATACCAATTCTCTTCTAGTCTTGTCTAGTGAAGTCCCTTCCATTCCATTCCATTCCATTCCATTCCCCATGCTCAGCCTGAACTGATTAGCAGGGAGACTGATTTCTCTGCAATGTCAGGGGTTTTCAGCTCCAGAAACACTTTCAAGGACACAAATCACAAAGCTTTCATGTGGAATCAAGATTTTATTTTATTCTTCCATTTGATTTTGGTTTGGTTTCTTCTATTTTATGTTCTTTTAGAATCCTTACATCCTAGACTCCTAGGCTAGTTATGGTTGGAGAGGACCTCAGAGCACGTAGTTCCAACTGGCCTGCCATTCTCAGAGACGCCTCAGACGTGAAACAGATTGCCCAAGGCGCGGGTCAGCCTGGAATTACGTCTCACCAGGCGCTCTCACCCAAGGGTCTGTACAATGTGGTGGTGTACGTCGCCATAGGGTGACACCCCAGGGGGGCTGTACAGCGTGTTGGTGCTGTACATGGCCATGGGATGGAGCACACCCAGCCTCTTTAGGCAACCCGTTCCAGTGCCTCAGCACCCTGAGAGCAGCCAGACCCTTCTGCCTTATATCCAACCGGAAAGCTTTAGGGTGTTAGTCATGAGCATCGTCAGCGCCCACACACAAATGTGCAAGCAGGAGTAGTAGAAGGAGAAGGGGTGTGGTAGCATGGGGTATTTCCCAAAGCAGGACACCTATCAATGATAAGCACACAAGACTTGCAACAGTCGTTCATTTGCTGCGCTTCCTGGCCAGGGATGCATGACAAGTGCTCTTGTGCCTGCCCGGTGCTGGTGTTGCACGCCGGGAGAGCTGGAGAGTGGCAGCTGCTGATGGGGCAGCAAGGCTGGAGGCCTTCCAAGCACAGGCTGCTGTGCAGAAGCGAGGACCCGCGGGGAGATGGAGCTAAGGGAAGAGCAGAGCTGGCTGTCACTGCGAGTTTGCTCTGGGCAATGGAGCCAAAGAGAGCCAGGAGACGAGAGTGGCTTGGAGGTGCGAGAGCAGCGGGCAAGAAGCGAGGCCAAAAGGGAAGCCCGACAAGGGGATGTGCTCAATGCTCCAGAGGACAAAGAGCAACTCCCGGGGAATACCGCGGGAGGCCAGAAAGCTTCCTCCCCCCGCATGCGGGGCACGAGGGCCACCTGCGTGGAGCATGAGCAGCATCCTTTGGGCCACAAGAGCTCAAAGGAGCCCCATGAAGGGGCTGTGCTCGGCTGCGGAGGAAGGCAAAAAACCCCCGGGGACACTCGCAGGTCCTCCGCGGGGAAAAAAAGCCTTCCCCCCCCAGCTGCAGGACACGAGGGGCCACCTTCGTGGGGCATGAGCAGCAGGCAGTGAGCCAGCAGTATGGACCAGAGGAGCCCTAACAAGTGGTCTTGCTAAATGCTCAGAGGAAGGCAAAAAACCCCCGGGGACCAGTGCCAATGTGCCCCGGGGGAAAATTCCTTCCTGACCCCAGCGCTGGCGATCGGCTATCCCTGAGCATGTGAGCAAGACCTGCTCCCGGTCCACAGGCTGCTCACGCCTCCCAGAACGTACCCAAACCCGATTCTCCCTCAACCTGGAGCCATTTCACGGCCTTCTGAGAGAAGCACTGTGATCCCTGGAAACACCTCTGCATCCTATTGCTTAGGGCTGCTGCCAGCCTGGCTCTCTGTGGGATGAGGATGGTGAGCTCTACAGTGCTCCTCAAGAAGACATTCCTATGCTCTGGCCATGGCTCTCCAGCCAAAAAGGACTGCTATCCCTCCCATGAGCTAAGAAGCTGCTCCTGCCAGGAGCTGGCCTTGCAGCCGAGAATCTCCAGCAGACTCCTGCAGCAGCTGCCCTTCCTGCCTGAGCCCCCTCTAGCTAGCTCCAGAAGCTCAAGGGCTTCCTCTGGCATGTCTTAAGGCTGCCCCGTGCCACCTCTGCCAGGGGACACAGGAGGCTGCCCCCTTTTATCCTCTCCTGGGGCATTGTGACTGCTGCATTGCCAGGTGCAGGCACGGAATGGCATGGAACGGCACGGAATGGAACGGAATGGAATGGAATGGAATGGAGTGGAGTGGAATGGATGAAATGGAAGAAATGGAATGGAATAGAGCGGAACGGAATAGAGTCGAGTGGAATAGAGTCGAGTGGAATGAAATAGAATCATAATGGAATGGAACAGGACAGAAATGGAATACCCCAATGGATGTTCATAATATGCATTATGGGATTCAGGGAGAAGGGCAGAGCATGGTAAGATCAAAACTCAGACGTCTGGCTATCCTTGATCCGATTGTTCTGAAGAGCTCTCCATCTTTTTACAAGCCTATTTGTGAGAGACAGAACCAAAATCAGGCTCCACTGTTTCAAAGATTGGTATGAGAAGCTGAGATGAAATTCCACCTATCTCTTGTCTCAGAGATGGATGGGAGGAGTTGAGATAATAGTCCAATAGCCATTGCCTGGGAGAAGGCTGTGAGGAGCTGAAATGGGACTCCACCCTCCATTGCCTGAGGGATGAGTGGGATAGAGCTGAGATAAGACTCCTGCATCCTTTATCTGGAGGAATGGTGTGAGGAATCCTGCCCATTATGCCATGACTGGCAGCAGACAGGTGCAGTTGAAGAGCTGGCTGCAAGAGTGGGATAGCTGTTCACCAGGAACATGGAAGGTATGACATGAAGAACAGAGCTACTCCCCCAACTCATTTTAAAAGGAGGAAAAGGGAATCACAAAAAGGTGAAAGAGTAAAACGAATCTCACCCGGAATCCAAAAATTGGCTCCTGTTGCTGTCCAAACCTGGAAAGGATGGGAGTTTGACCCTGTTTGGCGGGTTCCGGGAGGCCCGTGGCTTAAGCAAATTTCAGTTTGTTTGTTATGTGGCTTTGCTATGTGCTTAGTTTTACGTTGTGTTATTCTTTGTCTTGGTCAATTAATTTGGAGTGTTGCATCAAACATGCATCTTGTAACTACTGCTCCTCCCGAGGGAAGTAAACAAGTCAGATTAACACGTCCACAAAGTACTTGACCTCGCTTGCGTCTTAATCTCACTCTTGGGATCAGCACCGAAAGAGGGTCCAGCACTGGGCTTTTCTCCAACTGGACGCTGACACCTTGAGAGAACCTCTGCTCAGCCACGTGTGTGGCTCAAGTCCAGAGTCACTCGTTGTGATCTTCGATGCGGGCTGTGACCCACTTTTCTGAAGGTACTGAGGAGATCGGCAGTATTGAAGAAATGAAGATGGTGGATATTATCCTCTTCCGAGCAGGGGCTGTGGGCAAGAGATGGAAAGAGTTGCAGAGGGAGTACTGTCAGGAGGCTCTGTTTTTCGGTTGAGTCGAACTAGAATAGCTGTTGTAGGTAGGACTGCTTTCCCATGAGCTTAAATGGATTTACAGTCTGCCCTCTTGCGTGCTACAAGGAGCCTATCCGAACCATCTGCAGCGGAGTTTTAAATAAATATCAAGTTTTTCATGGAACTTTCCCACCGATTTCTGCTCTGCTGTATTGACATGCTGACAGCCAATGCATGGGCACACTTGCCTGCAAAAATTGACTGTGTCCCTGCAGCATGCCTCAGGCAGGTTGCAAGTGTCTAAAGGAGGGCCTCTGAGGCGAGCAGGTATCCTTCTGCCAGGGTTCTGGGGGTGTTGTAAGGCCTCAGTGGCTGGGACCCGTCTCCTCTGGGACCCCCACCTCACCGCCTCCCTCCAAGGGCCCAGGGGACATGTCTCAGCTCAGCCTGTGGCCTTCACCCCCTGCCTGAGCTACGTTGCAGCTGTGCCTTTCCCCGTCTCCTGAATGGCTCTGGCCCCTGCACCGCAGAGAGCTGCTCTGCTGGCTGGATGCCTTAGATCTAGGGCGTCACTTGTCAAGCACGCTTGTAGACATACTGTAGCTTAGCCTATACCAATTCTCTTCTAGTCTTGTCTAGTGAAGTCCCTTCCATTCCATTCCATTCCATTCCATTCCATTCCATTCCATTCCATTCCATTCCCCATGCTCAGCCTGAACTGATTAGCAGGGAGACTGATTTCTCTGCAATGTCAGGGGTTTTCAGCTCCAGAAACACTTTCAAGGACACAAATCACAAAGCTTTCATGTGGAATCAAGATTTTATTTTATTCTTCCATTTGATTTTGGTTTGGTTTCTTCTATTTTATGTTCTTTTAGAATCCTTACATCCTAGACTCCTAGGCTAGTTATGGTTGGAGAGGACCTCAGAGCACGTAGTTCCAACTGGCCTGCCATTCTCAGAGACGCCTCAGACGTGAAACAGATTGCCCAAGGCGCGGGTCAGCCTGGAATTACGTCTCACCAGGCGCTCTCACCCAAGGGTCTGTACAATGTGGTGGTGTACGTCGCCATAGGGTGACACCCCAGGGGGGCTGTACAGCGTGTTGGTGCTGTACATGGCCATGGGATGGAGCACACCCAGCCTCTTTAGGCAACCCGTTCCAGTGCTTCAGCACCCTGAGAGCAGCCAGACCCTTCTGCCTTATATCCAACCGGAAAGCTTTAGGGTGTTAGTCATGAGCATCGTCAGCGCCCACACACAAATGTGCAAGCAGAAGTAGTAGAAGGAGAAGGGGTGTGGTAGCATGGGGTATTTCCCAAAGCAGGACACCTATCAATGATAAGCACACAAGACTTGCAACAGTCGTTCATTTGCTGCGCTTCCTGGCCAGGGATGCATGACAAGTGCTCTTGTGCCTGCCCGGCGCTGGTGTTGCACGCCGGGAGAGCTGGAGAGTGGCAGGTGCTGATGGGGCAGCAAGGCTGGAGGCCTTCCAAGCACAGGCTGCTGTGCAGAAGCGAGGACCCGCGGGGAGATGGAGCTAAGGGAAGAGCAGAGCTGGCTGTCACTGCGAGTTTGCTCTGGGCAATGGAGCCAAAGAGAGCCAGGAGACGAGAGTGGCTTGGAGGTGCGAGAGCAGCGGGCAAGAAGCGAGGCCAAAAGGGAAGCCCGACAAGGGGATGTGCTCAATGCTCCAGAGGACAAAGAGCAACTCCCGGGGAATACCGCGGGAGGCCAGAAAGCTTCCTCCCCCCGCATGCGGGGCACGAGGGCCACCTGCGTGGAGCATGAGCAGCATCCTTTGGGCCACAAGAGCTCAAAGGAGCCCCATGAAGGGGCTGTGCTCGGCTGCGGAGGAAGGCAAAAAACCCCCGGGGACACTCGCAGGTCCTCCGCGGGGAAAAAAAGCCTTCCCCCCCCAGCTGCAGGACACGAGGGGCCACCTTCGTGGGGCATGAGCAGCAGGCAGTGAGCCAGCAGTATGGACCAGAGGAGCCCTAACAAGTGGTCTTGCTAAATGCTCAGAGGAAGGCAAAAAACCCCCGGGGACCAGTGCCAATGTGCCCCGGGGGAAAATTCCTTCCTGACCCCAGCGCTGGCGATCGGCTATCCCTGAGCATGTGAGCAAGACCTGCTCCCGGTCCACAGGCTGCTCACGCCTCCCAGAACGTACCCAAACCCGATTCTCCCTCAACCTGGAGCCATTTCACGGCCTTCTGAGAGAAGCACTGTGATCCCTGGAAACACCTCTGCATCCTATTGCTTAGGGCTGCTGCCAGCCTGGCTCTCTGTGGGATGAGGATGGTGAGCTCTACAGTGCTCCTCAAGAAGACATTCCTATGCTCTGGCCATGGCTCTCCAGCCAAAAAGGACTGCTATCCCTCCCATGAGCTAAGAAGCTGCTCCTGCCAGGAGCTGGCCTTGCAGCCGAGAATCTCCAGCAGACTCCTGCAGCAGCTGCCCTTCCTGCCTGAGCCCCCTCTAGCTAGCTCCAGAAGCTCAAGGGCTTCCTCTGGCATGGCTTAAGGCTGCCCCGTGCCACCTCTGCCAGGGGACACAGGAGGCTGCCCCCTTTTATCCTCTCCTGGGGCATTGTGACTGCTGCATTGCCAGGTGCAGGCACGGAATGGCATGGAATGGCATCGAATGGAACGGCATGGAATGGAATGGAACGGCATGGAATGGAATGGAATGGAATGGAGTGGAATGGATGAAATGGAACGGAATAGAGCGGAACGGAATAGAGTCGAGTGGAATAGAGTCGAGTGGAATGAAATAGAATCATAATGGAATGGAACAGGACAGAAATGGAATACCCCAATGGATGTTCATAATATGCATTATGGGATTCAGGGAGAAGGGCAGAGCATGGTAAGATCAAAACTCAGACGTCTGGCTATCCTTGATCCGATTGTTCTGAAGAGCTCTCCATCTTTTTACAAGCCTATTTGTGAGAGACAGAACCAAAATCAGGCTCCACTGTTTCAAAGATTGGTATGAGAAGCTGAGATGAAATTCCACCTATCTCTTGTCTCAGAGATGGATGGGAGGAGTTGAGATAATAGTCCAATAGCCATTGCCTGGGAGAAGGCTGTGAGGAGCTGAAATGGGACTCCACCCTCCATTGCCTGAGGGATGAGTGGGATAGAGCTGAGATAAGACTCCTGCATCCTTTATCTGGAGGAATGGTGTGAGGAATCCTGCCCATTATGCCATGAATGGCAGCAGACAGGTGCAGTTGAAGAGCTGGCTGCAAGAGTGGGATAGCTGTTCACCAGGAACATGGAAGGTATGACATGAAGAACAGAGCTACTCCCCCAACTCATTTTAAAAGGAGGAAAAGGGAATCACAAAAAGGTGAAAGAGTAAAACGAATCTCACCCGGAATCCAAAAATTGGCTCCTGTTGCTGTCCAAACCTGGAAAGGATGGGAGTTTGACCTTGTTTGGCGGTTTCCGGGAGGCCCGTGGCTTAAGCAAATTTCAGTTTGTTTGTTATGTGGCTTTGCTATGTGCTTAGTTTTACCTTGTGTTATTCTTTGTCTCGGTCAATTAATTTGGAGTGTTGCATCAAACATGCATCTTGTAACTACTGCTCCTCCCGAGGGAACTAAACAAGTCATATTAACACGGCCACAAAGTACTTGACCTCGCTTGCGTCTTAATCTCACTCTTGGGATCAGCACCGAAAGAGGGTCCAGCACTGGGCTTTTCTCCAACTGGACGCTGACACCTTGAGAGAACCTCTGCTCAGCCACGTGTGTGGCTCAAGTCCAGAGTCACTCGTTGTGATCTTCGATGCGGGCTGTGACCCACTTTTCTGAAGGTACTGAGGAGATCGGCAGTATTGAAGAAATGAAGATGGTGGATATTATCCTCTTCCGAGCAGGGGCTGTGGGCAAGAGATGGAAAGAGTTGCAGAGGGAGTACTGTCAGGAGGCTCTGTTTTTCGGTTGAGTCGAACTAGAATAGCTGTTGTAGGTAGGACTGCTTTCCCATGAGCTTAAATGGATTTACAGTCCGCCCTCTTGCGTGCTACAAGGAGCCTATCCGAACCATCTGCAGCGGAGTTTTAAATAAATATCAAGTTTTTCATGGAACTTTCCCACCGATTTCTGCTCTGCTGTATTGACATGCTGACAGCCAATGCATGGGCACACTTGCCTGCAAAAATTGACTGTGTCCCTGCAGCATGCCTCAGGCAGGTTGCAAGTGTCTAAAGGAGGGCCTCTGAGGCGAGCAGGTTTCCTTCTGCCAGGGTTCTGGGGGTGTTGTAAGGCCTCAGTGGCTGGGACCCGTCTCCTCTGGGACCCCCACCTCACCGCCTCCCTCCAAGGGCCCAGGGGACATGTCTCAGCTCAGCCTGTGGCCTTCACCCCCTGCCTGAGCTACGTTGCAGCTGTGCCTTTCCCCGTCTCCTGAATGGCTCTGGCCCCTGCACCGCAGAGAGCTGCTCTGCTGGCTGGATGCCTTAGATCTAGGGCGTCACTTGTCAAGCACGCTTGTAGACATACTGTAGCTTAGCCTATACCAATTCTCTTCTAGTCTTGTCTAGTGAAGTCCCTTCCATTCCATTCCATTCCATTCCATTCCATTCCATTCCATTCCATTCCCCATGCTCAGCCTGAACTGATTAGCAGGGAGACTGATTTCTCTGCAATGTCAGGGGTTTTCAGCTCCAGAAACACTTTCAAGGACACAAATCACAAAGCTTTCATGTGGAATCAAGATTTTATTTTATTCTTCCATTTGATTTTGGTTTGGTTTCTTCTATTTTATGTTCTTTTAGAATCCTTACATCCTAGACTCCTAGGCTAGTTATGGTTGGAGAGGACCTCAGAGCACGTAGTTCCAACTGGCCTGCCATTCTCAGAGACGCCTCAGACGTGAAACAGATTGCCCAAGGCGCGGGTCAGCCTGGAATTACGTCTCACCAGGCGCTCTCACCCAAGGGTCTGTACAATGTGGTGGTGTACGTCGCCATAGGGTGACACCCCAGGGGGGCTGTACAGCGTGTTGGTGCTGTACATGGCCATGGGATGGAGCACACCCAGCCTCTTTAGGCAACCCGTTCCAGTGCCTCAGCACCCTGAGAGCAGCCAGACCCTTCTGCCTTATATCCAACCGGAAAGCTTTAGGGTGTTAGTCATGAGCATCGTCAGCGCCCACACACAAATGTGCAAGCAGAAGTAGTAGAAGGAGAAGGGGTGTGGTAGCATGTGGTATTTCCCAAAGCAGGACACCTATCAATGATAAGCACACAAGACTTGCAACAGTCGTTCATTTGCTGCGCTTCCTGGCCAGGGATGCATGACAAGTGCTCTTGTGCCTGCCCGGCGCTGGTGTAGCACGCCGGGAGAGCTGGAGAGTGGCAGGTGCTGATGGGGCAGCAAGGCTGGAGGCCTTCCAAGCACAGGCTGCTGTGCAGAAGCGAGGACCCGCGGGGAGATGGAGCTAAGGGAAGAGCAGAGCTGGCTGTCACTGCGAGTTTGCTCTGGGCAATGGAGCCAAAGAGAGCCAGGAGACGAGAGTGGCTTGGAGGTGCGAGAGCAGCGGGCAAGAAGCGAGGCCAAAAGGGAAGCCCGACAAGGGGATGTGCTCAATGCTCCAGAGGACAAAGAGCAACTCCCGGGGAATACCGCGGGAGGCCAGAAAGCTTCCTCCCCCCGCATGCGGGGCACGAGGGCCACCTGCGTGGAGCATGAGCAGCATCCTTTGGGCCACAAGAGCTCAAAGGAGCCCCATGAAGGGGCTGTGCTCGGCTGCGGAGGAAGGCAAAAATCCCCCGGGGACACTCGCAGGTCCTCCGCGGGGAAAAAAAGCCTTCCCCCCCCAGCTGCAGGACACGAGGGGCCACCTTCGTGGGGCATGAGCAGCAGGCAGTGAGCCAGCAGTATGGACCAGAGGAGCCCTAACAAGTGGTCTTGCTAAATGCTCAGAGGAAGGCAAAAAACCCCCGGGGACCAGTGCCAATGTGCCCCGGGGGAAAATTCCTTCCTGACCCCAGCGCTGGCGATCGGCTATCCCTGAGCATGTGAGCAAGACCTGCTCCCGGTCCACAGGCTGCTCACGCCTCCCAGAACGTACCCAAACCCGATTCTCCCTCAACCTGGAGCCATTTCACGGCCTTCTGAGAGAAGCACTGTGATCCCTGGAAACACCTCTGCATCCTATTGCTTAGGGCTGCTGCCAGCCTGGCTCTCTGTGGGATGAGGATGGTGAGCTCTACAGTGCTCCTCAAGAAGACATTCCTATGCTCTGGCCATGGCTCTCCAGCCAAAAAGGACTGCTATCCCTCCCATGAGCTAAGAAGCTGCTCCTGCCAGGAGCTGGCCTTGCAGCCGAGAATCTCCAGCAGACTCCTGCAGCAGCTGCCCTTCCTGCCTGAGCCCCCTCTAGCTAGCTCCAGAAGCTCAAGGGCTTCCTCTGGCATGGCTTAAGGCTGCCCCGTGCCACCTCTGCCAGGGGACACAGGAGGCTGCCCCCTTTTATCCTCTCCTGGGGCATTGTGACTGCTGCATTGCCAAGTGCAGGCACGGAATGGCACGGAATGGCATCGAATGGAATGGAATGGAATGGAGTGGAATGGATGAAATGGAATGGAATAGAGCGGAACGGAATAGAGTCGAGTGGAATGAAATAGAATCATAATGGAATGGAACAGGACAGAAATGGAATACCCCAATGGATGTTCATAATATGCATTATGGGATTCAGGGAGAAGGGCAGAGCATGGTAAGATCAAAACTCAGACGTCTGGCTATCCGTGATCCGATTGTTCTGAAGAGCTCTCCATCTTTTTACAAGCCTATTTGTGAGAGACAGAACCAAAATCAGGCTCCACTGTTTCAAAGATTGGTATGAGAAGCTGAGATGAAATTCCACCTATCTCTTGTCTCAGAGATGGATGGGAGGAGTTGAGATAATAGTCCAATAGCCATTGCCTGGGAGAAGGCTGTGAGGAGCTGAAATGGGACTCCACCCTCCATTGCCTGAGGGATGAGTGGGATAGAGCTGAGATAAGACTCCTGCATCCTTTATCTGGAGGAATGGTGTGAGGAATCCTGCCCATTATGCCATGACTGGCAGCAGACAGGTGCAGTTGAAGAGCTGGCTGCAAGAGTGGGATAGCTGGTCCACCAGGAACATGGAAGGTATGACATGAAGAACAGAGCTACTCCCCCAACTCATTTTAAAAGGAGGAAAAGGGAATCACAAAAAGGTGAAAGAGTAAAACGAATCTCACCCGGAATCCAAAAATTGGCTCCTGTTGCTGTCCAAACCTGGAAAGGATGGGAGTTTGACCCTGTTTGGCGGGTTCCGGGAGGCCCGTGGCTTAAGCAAATTTCGGTTTGTTTGTTATGTGGCTTTGCTATGTGCTTAGTTTTACGTTGTGTTATTCTTTGTCTCGGTCAATTAATTTGGAGTGTTGCATCAAACATGCATCTTGTAACTACTGCTCCTCCCGAGGGAACTAAACAAGTCAGATTAACACGTCCACAAAGTACTTGACCTCGCTTGCGTCTTAATCTCACTCTTGGGATCAGCACCGAAAGAGGGTCCAGCACTGGGCTTTTCTCCAACTGGACGCTGACACCTTGAGAGAACCTCTGCTCAGCCACGTGTGTGGCTCAAGTCCAGAGTCACTCGTTGTGATCTTCGATGCGGGCTGTGACCCACTTTTCTGAAGGTACTGAGGAGATCGGCAGTATTGAAGAAATGAAGATGGTGGATATTATCCTCTTCCGAGCAGGGGCTGTGGGCAAGAGATGGAAAGAGTTGCAGAGGGAGTACTGTCAGGAGGCTCTGTTTTTCGGTTGAGTCGAACTAGAATAGCTGTTGTAGGTAGGACTGCTTTCCCATGAGCTTAAATGGATTTACAGTCTGCCCTCTTGCGTGCTACAAGGAGCCTATCCGAACCATCTGCAGCGGAGTTTTAAATAAATATCAAGTTTTTCATGGAACTTTCCCACCGATTTCTGCTCTGCTGTATTGACATGCTGACAGCCAATGCATGGGCACACTTGCCTGCAAAAATTGACTGTGTCCCTGCAGCATGCCTCAGGCAGGTTGCAAGTGTCTAAAGGAGGGCCTCTGAGGCGAGCAGGTTTCCTTCTGCCAGGGTTCTGGGGGTGTTGTAAGGCCTCAGTGGCTGGGACCCGTCTCCTCTGGGACCCCCACCTCACCGCCTCCCTCCAAGGGCCCAGGGGACATGTCTCAGCTCAGCCTGCGGCCTTCACCCCCTTCCTGAGCTACGTTGCAGCTGTGCCTTTCCCCGTCTCCTGAATGGCTCTGGCCCCTGCACCGCAGAGAGCTGCTCTGCTGGCTGGATGCCTTAGATCTAGGGCGTCACTTGTCAAGCACGCTTGTAGACATACTGTAGCTTAGCCTATACCAATTCTCTTCTAGTCTTGTCTAGTGAAGTCCCTTCCATTCCATTCCATTCCATTCCATTCCATTCCATTCCATTCCATTCCATTCCATTCCATTCCCCATGCTCAGCCTGAACTGATTAGCAGGGAGACTGATTTCTCTGCAATGTCAGGGGTTTTCAGCTCCAGAAACACTTTCAAGGACACAAATCACAAAGCTTTCATGTGGAATCAAGATTTTATTTTATTCTTCCATTTGATTTTGGTTTGGTTTCTTCTATTTTATGTTCTTTTAGAATCCTTACATCCTAGACTCCTAGGCTAGTTATGGTTGGAGAGGACCTCAGAGCACGTAGTTCCAACTGGCCTGCCATTCTCAGAGACGCCTCAGACGTGAAACAGATTGCCCAAGGCGCGGGTCAGCCTGGAATTACGTCTCACCAGGCGCTCTCACCCAAGGGTCTGTACAATGTGGTGGTGTACGTCGCCATAGGGTGACACCCCAGGGGGGCTGTACAGCGTGTTGGTGCTGTACATGGCCATGGGATGGAGCACACCCAGCCTCTTTAGGCAACCCGTTCCAGTGCCTCAGCACCCTGAGAGCAGCCAGACCCTTCTGCCTTATATCCAACCGGAAAGCTTTAGGGTGTTAGTCATGAGCATCGTCAGCGCCCACACACAAATGTGCAAGCAGAAGTAGTAGAAGGAGAAGGGGTGTGGTAGCATGGGGTATTTCCCAAAGCAGGACACCTATCAATGATAAGCACACAAGACTTGCAACAGTCGTTCATTTGCTGCGCTTCCTGGCCAGGGATGCATGACAAGTGCTCTTGTGCCTGCCCGGCGCTGGTGTTGCACGCCGGGAGAGCTGGAGAGTGGCAGGTGCTGATGGGGCAGCAAGGCTGGAGGCCTTCCAAGCACAGGCTGCTGTGCAGAAGCGAGGACCCGCGGGGAGATGGAGCTAAGGGAAGAGCAGAGCTGGCTGTCACTGCGAGTTTGCTCTGGGCAATGGAGCCAAAGAGAGCCAGGAGACGAGAGTGGCTTGGAGGTGCGAGAGCAGCGGGCAAGAAGCGAGGCCAAAAGGGAAGCCCGACAAGGGGATGTGCTCAATGCTCCAGAGGACAAAGAGCAACTCCCGGGGAATACCGCGGGAGGCCAGAAAGCTTCCTCCCCCCGCATGCGGGGCACGAGGGCCACCTGCGTGGAGCATGAGCAGCATCCTTTGGGCCACAAGAGCTCAAAGGAGCCCCATGAAGGGGCTGTGCTCGGCTGCGGAGGAAGGCAAAAAACCCCCGGGGACACTCGCAGGTCCTCCGCGGGGAAAAAAAGCCTTCCCCCCCCAGCTGCAGGACACGAGGGGCCACCTTCGTGGGGCATGAGCAGCAGGCAGTGAGCCAGCAGTATGGACCAGAGGAGCCCTAACAAGTGGTCTTGCTAAATGCTCAGAGGAAGGCAAAAAACCCCCGGGGACCAGTGCCAATGTGCCCCGGGGGAAAATTCCTTCCTGACCCCAGCGCTGGCGATCGGCTATCCCTGAGCATGTGAGCAAGACCTGCTCCCGGTCCACAGGCTGCTCACGCCTCCCAGAACGTACCCAAACCCGATTCTCCCTCAACCTGGAGCCATTTCACGGCCTTCTGAGAGAAGCACTGTGATCCCTGGAAACACCTCTGCATCCTATTGCTTAGGGCTGCTGCCAGCCTGGCTCTCTGTGGGATGAGGATGGTGAGCTCTACAGTGCTCCTCAAGAAGACATTCCTATGCTCTGGCCATGGCTCTCCAGCCAAAAAGGACTGCTATCCCTCCCATGAGCTAAGAAGCTGCTCCTGCCAGGAGCTGGCCTTGCAGCCGAGAATCTCCAGCAGACACCTGCAGCAGCTGCCCTTCCTGCCTGAGCCCCCTCTAGCTAGCTCCAGAAGCTCAAGGGCTTCCTCTGGCATGTCTTAAGGCTGCCCCGTGCCACCTCTGCCAGGGGACACAGGAGGCTGCCCCCTTTTATCCTCTCCTGGGGCATTGTGACTGCTGCATTGCCAGGTGCAGGCACGGAATGGCATGGAACGGCACGGAATGGAACGGAATGGAATGGAATGGAATGGAGTGGAGTGGAATGGATGAAATGGAAGAAATGGAATGGAATAGAGCGGAACGGAATAGAGTCGAGTGGAATAGAGTCGAGTGGAATGAAATAGAATCATAATGGAATGGAACAGGACAGAAATGGAATACCCCAATGGATGTTCATAATATGCATTATGGGATTCAGGGAGAAGGGCAGAGCATGGTAAGATCAAAACTCAGACGTCTGGCTATCCTTGATCCGATTGTTCTGAAGAGCTCTCCATCTTTTTACAAGCCTATTTGTGAGAGACAGAACCAAAATCAGGCTCCACTGTTTCAAAGATTGGTATGAGAAGCTGAGATGAAATTCTTCCTATCTCTTTTCTCAGAGATGGATGGGAGGAGTTGAGATAATAGTCCAATAGCCATTGCCTGGGAGAAGGCTGTGAGGAGCTGAAATGGGACTCCACCCTCCATTGCCTGAGGGATGAGTGGGATAGAGCTGAGATGAGACTCCTGCATCCTTTATCTGGAGGAATGGTGCGAGGAATCCTGCCCATTATGCCATGAATGGCAGCAGACAGGTGCAGTTGAAGAGCTGGCTGCAAGAGTGGGATAGCTGTTCACCAGGAACATGGAAGGTATGACATGAAGAACAGAGCTACTCCCCCAACTCATTTTAAAAGGAGGAAAAGGGAATCACAAAAAGGTGAAAGAGTAAAACGAATCTCACCCGGAATCCAAAAATTGGCTCCTGTTGCTGTCCAAACCTGGAAAGGATGGGAGTTTGACCTTGTTTGGCGGTTTCCGGGAGGCCCGTGGCTTAAGCAAATTTCAGTTTGTTTGTTATGTGGCTTTGCTATGTGCTTAGTTTTACGTTGTGTTATTCTTTGTCTCGGTCAATTAATTTGGAGTGTTGCATCAAACATGCATCTTGTAACTACTGCTCCTCCCGAGGGAACTAAACAAGTCAGATTAACACGTCCACAAAGTACTTGACCTCGCTTGCGTCTTAATCTCACTCTTGGGATCAGCACCGAAAGAGGGTCCAGCACTGGGCTTTTCTCCAACTGGACGCTGACACCTTGAGAGAACCTCTGCTCAGCCACGTGTGTGGCTCAAGTCCAGAGTCACTCGTTGTGATCTTCGATGCGGGCTGTGACCCACTTTTCTGAAGGTACTGAGGAGATCGGCAGTATTGAAGAAATGAAGAGGGTGGATATTATCCTCTTCCGAGCAGGGGCTGTGGGCAAGAGATGGAAAGAGTTGCAGAGGGAGTACTGTCAGGAGGCTCTGTTTTTCGGTTGAGTCGAACTAGAATAGCTGTTGTAGGTAGGACTGCTTTCCCATGAGCTTAAATGGATTTACAGTCTGCCCTCTTGCGTGCTACAAGGAGCCTATCCGAACCATCTGCAGCGGAGTTTTAAATAAATATCAAGTTTTTCATGGAACTTTCCCACCGATTTCTGCTCTGCTGTATTGACATGCTGACAGCCAATGCATGGGCACACTTGCCTGCAAAAATTGACTGTGTCCCTGCAGCATGCCTCAGGCAGGTTGCAAGTGTCTAAAGGAGGGCCTCTGAGGCGAGCAGGTTTCCTTCTGCCAGGGTTCTGGTGGTGTTGTTAGGCCTCAGTGGCTGGGACCCATCTCCTCTGGGACCCCCACCTCACCGCCTCCCTCCAAGGGCCCAGGGGACATGTCTCAGCTCAGCCTGTGGCCTTCACCCCCTGCCTGAGCTACGTTGCAGCTGTGCCTTTCCCCGTCTCCTGAATGGCTCTGGCCCCTGCACCGCAGAGAGCTGCTCTGCTGGCTGGATGCCTTAGATCTAGGGCGTCACTTGTCAAGCACGCTTGTAGACATACTGTAGCTTAGCCTATACCAATTCTCTTCTAGTCTTGTCTAGTGAAGTCCCTTCCATTCCATTCCATTCCATTCCATTCCATTCCATTCCATTCCATTCCATTCCATTCCATTCCCCATGCTCAGCCTGAACTGATTAGCAGGGAGACTGATTTCTCTGCAATGTCAGGGGTTTTCAGCTCCAGAAACACTTTCAAGGACACAAATCACAAAGCTTTCATGTGGAATCAAGATTTTATTTTATTCTTCCATTTGATTTTGGTTTGGTTTCTTCTATTTTATGTTCTTTTAGAATCCTTACATCCTAGACTCCTAGGCTAGTTATGGTTGGAGAGGACCTCAGAGCACGTAGTTCCAACTGGCCTGCCATTCTCAGAGACGCCTCAGACGTGAAACAGATTGCCCAAGGCGCGGGTCAGCCTGGAATTACGTCTCACCAGGCGCTCTCACCCAAGGGTCTGTACAATGTGGTGGTGTACGTCGCCATAGGGTGACACCCCAGGGGGGCTGTACAGCGTGTTGGTGCTGTACATGGCCATGGGATGGAGCACACCCAGCCTCTTTAGGCAACCCGTTCCAGTGCCTCAGCACCCTGAGAGCAGCCAGACCCTTCTGCCTTATATCCAACCGGAAAGCTTTAGGGTGTTAGTCATGAGCATCGTCAGCGCCCACACACAAATGTGCAAGCAGAAGTAGTAGAAGGAGAAGGTGTGTGGTAGCATGGGGTATTTCCCAAAGCAGGACACCTATCAATGATAAGCACACAAGACTTGCAACAGTCGTTCATTTGCTGCGCTTCCTGGCCAGGGATGCATGACAAGTGCTCTTGTGCCTGCCCGGCGCTGGTGTTGCACGCCGGGAGAGCTGGAGAGTGGCAGGTGCTGATGGGGCAGCAAGGCTGGAGGCCTTCCAAGCACAGGCTGCTGTGCAGAAGCGAGGACCCGCGGGGAGATGGAGCTAAGGGAAGAGCAGAGCTGGCTGTCACTGCGAGTTTGCTCTGGGCAATGGAGCCAAAGAGAGCCAGGAGACGAGAGTGGCTTGGAGGTGCGAGAGCAGCGGGCAAGAAGCGAGGCCAAAAGGGAAGCCCGACAAGGGGATGTGCTCAATGCTCCAGAGGACAAAGAGCAACTCCCGGGGAATACCGCGGGAGGCCAGAAAGCTTCCTCCCCCCGCATGCGGGGCACGAGGGCCACCTGCGTGGAGCATGAGCAGCATCCTTTGGGCCACAAGAGCTCAAAGGAGCCCCATGAAGGGGCTGTGCTCGGCTGCGGAGGAAGGCAAAAAACCCCCGGGGACACTCGCAGGTCCTCCGCGGGGAAAAAAAGCCTTCCCCCCCCAGCTGCAGGACACGAGGGGCCACCTTCGTGGGGCATGAGCAGCAGGCAGTGAGCCAGCAGTATGGACCAGAGGAGCCCTAACAAGTGGTCTTGCTAAATGCTCAGAGGAAGGCAAAAAACCCCCGGGGACCAGTGCCAATGTGCCCCGGGGGAAAATTCCTTCCTGACCCCAGCGCTGGCGATCGGCTATCCCTGAGCATGTGAGCAAGACCTGCTCCCGGTCCACAGGCTGCTCACGCCTCCCAGAACGTACCCAAACCCGATTCTCCCTCAACCTGGAGCCATTTCACGGCCTTCTGAGAGAAGCACTGTGATCCCTGGAAACACCTCTGCATCCTATTGCTTAGGGCTGCTGCCAGCCTGGCTCTCTGTGGGATGAGGATGGTGAGCTCTACAGTGCTCCTCAAGAAGACATTCCTATGCTCTGGCCATGGCTCTCCAGCCAAAAAGGACTGCTATCCCTCCCATGAGCTAAGAAGCTGCTCCTGCCAGGAGCTGGCCTTGCAGCCGAGAATCTCCAGCAGACTCCTGCAGCAGCTGCCCTTCCTGCCTGAGCCCCCTCTAGCTAGCTCCAGAAGCTCAAGGGCTTCCTCTGGCATGGCTTAAGGCTGCCCCGTGCCACCTCTGCCAGGGGACACAGGAGGCTGCCCCCTTTTATCCTCTCCTGGGGCATTGTGACTGCTGCATTGCCAGGTGCAGGCACGGAATGGCATGGAATGGCATCGAATGGAACGGCATGGAATGGAATGGAACGGCATGGAATGGAATGGAATGGAATGGAGTGGAATGGATGAAATGGAATGGAATAGAGCGGAACGGAATAGAGTAGAGTGGAATGAAATAGAATCATAATGGAATGGAACAGGACAGAAATGGAATACCCCAATGGATGTTCATAATATGCATTATGGGATTCAGGGAGAAGGGCAGAGCATGGTAAGATCAAAACTCAGACGTCTGGCTATCCGTGATCCGATTGTTCTGAAGAGCTCTCCATCTTTTTACAAGCCTATTTGTGAGAGACAGAACCAAAATCAGGCTCCACTGTTTCAAAGATTGGTATGAGAAGCTGAGATGAAATTCCACCTATCTCTTGTCTCAGAGATGGATGGGAGGAGTTGAGATAATAGTCCAATAGCCATTGCCTGGGAGAAGGCTGTGAGGAGCTGAAATGGGACTCCACCCTCCATTGCCTGAGGGATGAGTGGGATAGAGCTGAGATAAGACTCCTGCATCCTTTATCTGGAGGAATGGTGTGAGGAATCCTGCCCATTATGCCATGAATGGCAGCAGACAGGTGCAGTTGAAGAGCTGGCTGCAAGAGTGGGATAGCTGGTCCACCAGGAACATGGAAGGTATGACATGAAGAACAGAGCTACTCCCCCAACTTATTTTAAAAGGAGGAAAAGGGAATCACAAAAAGGTGAAAGAGTAAAACGAATCTCACCCGGAATCCAAAAATTGGCTCCTGTTGCTGTCCAAACCTGGAAAGGATGGGAGTTTGACCCTGTTTGGCGGGTTCCGGGAGGCCCGTGGCTTAAGCAAATTTCGGTTTGTTTGTTATGTGGCTTTGCTATGTGCTTAGTTTTACCTTGTGTTATTCTTTGTCTCGGTCAATTAATTTGGAGTGTTGCATCAAACATGCATCTTGTAACTACTGCTCCTCCCGAGGGAACTAAACAAGTCAGATTAACACGTCCACAAAGTACTTGACCTCGCTTGCGTCTTAATCTCACTCTTGGGATCAGCACCGAAAGAGGGTCCAGCACTGGGCTTTTCTCCAACTGGACGCTGACACCTTGAGAGAACCTCTGCTCAGCCACGTGTGTGGCTCAAGTTCAGAGTCACTCGTTGTGATCTTCGATGCGGGCTGTGACCCACTTTTCTGAAGGTACTGAGGAGATCGGCAGTATTGAAGCAATGAAGATGGTGGATATTATCCTCTTCCGAGCAGGGGCTGTGGGCAAGAGATGGAAAGAGTTGCAGAGGGAGTACTGTCAGGAGGCTCTGTTTTTCGGTTGAGTCGAACTAGAATAGCTGTTGTAGGTAGGACTGCTTTCCCATGAGCTTAAATGGATTTACAGTCTGCCCTCTTGCGTGCTACAAGGAGCCTATCGGAACCATCTGCAGCGGAGTTTTAAATAAATATCAAGTTTTTCATGGAACTTTCCCACCGATTTCTGCTCTGCTGTATTGACATGCTGACAGCCAATGCATGGGCACACTTGCCTGCAAAAATTGACTGTGTCCCTGCAGCATGCCTCAGGCAGGTTGCAAGTGTCTAAAGGAGGGCCTCTGAGGCGAGCAGGTTTCCTTCTGCCAGGGTTCTGGGGGTGTTGTAAGGCCTCAGTGGCTGGGACCCGTCTCCTCTGGGACCCCCACCTCACCGCCTCCCTCCAAGGGCCCAGGGGACATGTCTCAGCTCAGCCTGTGGCCTTCACCCCCTGCCTGAGCTACGTTGCAGCTGTGCCTTTCCCCGTCTCCTGAATGGCTCTGGCCCCTGCACCGCAGAGAGCTGCTCTGCTGGCTGGATGCCTTAGATCTAGGGCGTCACTTGTCAAGCACGCTTGTAGACATACTGTAGCTTAGCCTATACCAATTCTCTTCTAGTCTTGTCTAGTGAAGTCCCTTCCATTCCATTCCATTCCATTCCATTCCATTCCATTCCATTCCATTCCATTCCATTCCCCATGCTCAGCCTGAACTGATTAGCAGGGAGACTGATTTCTCTGCAATGTCAGGGGTTTTCAGCTCCAGAAACACTTTCAAGGACACAAATCACAAAGCTTTCATGTGGAATCAAGATTTTATTTTATTCTTCCATTTGATTTTGGTTTGGTTTCTTCTATTTTATGTTCTTTTAGAATCCTTACATCCTAGACTCCTAGGCTAGTTATGGTTGGAGAGGACCTCAGAGCACGTAGTTCCAACTGGCCTGCCATTCTCAGAGACGCCTCAGTCGTGAAACAGATTGCCCAAGGCGCGGGTCAGCCTGGAATTACGTCTCACCAGGCGCTCTCACCCAAGGGTCTGTACAATGTGGTGGTGTACGTCGCCATAGGGTGACACCCCAGGGGGGCTGTACAGCGTGTTGGTGCTGTACATGGCCATGGGATGGAGCACACCCAGCCTCTTTAGGCAACCCGTTCCAGTGCCTCAGCACCCTGAGAGCAGCCAGACCCTTCTGCCTTATATCCAACCGGAAAGCTTTAGGGTGTTAGTCATGAGCATCGTCAGCGCCCACACACAAATGTGCAAGCAGAAGTAGTAGAAGGAGAAGGTGTGTGGTAGCATGGGGTATTTCCCAAAGCAGGACACCTATCAATGATAAGCACACAAGACTTGCAACAGTCGTTCATTTGCTGCGCTTCCTGGCCAGGGATGCATGACAAGTGCTCTTGTGCCTGCCCGGCGCTGGTGTTGCACGCCGGGAGAGCTGGAGAGTGGCAGCTGCTGATGGGGCAGCAAGGCTGGAGGCCTTCCAAGCACAGGCTGCTGTGCAGAAGCGAGGACCCGC
The DNA here is from genome assembly GCA_028858755.1 of Ara ararauna. Taxonomy (NCBI): domain Eukaryota; kingdom Metazoa; phylum Chordata; class Aves; order Psittaciformes; family Psittacidae; genus Ara; species Ara ararauna. The sequence goes on along the minus strand of CM054380.1, from coordinate 18,259,392 downwards.
GGGGAGATGGAGCTAAGGGAAGAGCAGAGCTCGCTGTCACTGCGAGTTTGCTCTGGGCAATGGAGCCAAAGAGAGCCAGGAGACGAGAGTGGCTTGGAGGTGCGAGAGCAGCGGGCAAGAAGCGAGGCCAAAAGGGAAGCCCGACAAGGGGATGTGCTCAATGCTCCAGAGGACAAAGAGCAACTCCCGGGGAATACCGCGGGAGGCCAGAAAGCTTCCTCCCCCCGCATGCGGGGCACGAGGGCCACCTGCGTGGAGCATGAGCAGCATCCTTTGGGCCACAAGAGCTCAAAGGAGCCCCATGAAGGGGCTGTGCTCGGCTGCGGAGGAAGGCAAAAAACCCCCGGGGACACTCGCAGGTCCTCCGCGGGGAAAAAAAGCCTTCCCCCCCCACCTGCAGGACACGAGGGGCCACCTTCGTGGGGCATGAGCAGCAGGCAGTGAGCCAGCAGTATGGACCAGAGGAGCCCTAACAAGTGGTCTTGCTAAATGCTCAGAGGAAGGCAAAAAACCCCCGGGGACCAGTGCCAATGTGCCCCGGGGGAAAATTCCTTCCTGACCCCAGCGCTGGCGATCGGCTATCCCTGAGCATGTGAGCAAGACCTGCTCCCGGTCCACAGGCTGCTCACGCCTCCCAGAACGTACCCAAACCCGATTCTCCCTCAACCTGGAGCCATTTCACGGCCTTCTGAGAGAAGCACTGTGATCCCTGGAAACACCTCTGCATCCTATTGCTTAGGGCTGCTGCCAGCCTGGCTCTCTGTGGGATGAGGATGGTGAGCTCTACAGTGCTCCTCAAGAAGACATTCCTATGCTCTGGCCATGGCTCTCCAGCCAAAAAGGACTGCTATCCCTCCCATGAGCTAAGAAGCTGCTCCTGCCAGGAGCTGGCCTTGCAGCCGAGAATCTCCAGCAGACTCCTGCAGCAGCTGCCCTTCCTGCCTGAGCCCCCTCTAGCTAGCTCCAGAAGCTCAAGGGCTTCCTCTGGCATGGCTTAAGGCTGCCCCGTGCCACCTCTGCCAGGGGACACAGGAGGCTGCCCCCTTTTATCCTCTCCTGGGGCATTGTGACTGCTGCATTGCCAGGTGCAGGCACGGAATGGCATGGAACGACATGGAATGGAACGGCATGGAATGGAATGGAACGGCATGGAATGGAATGGAATGGAATGGAATGGAATGGAGTGGAATGGATGAAATGGAACGGAATAGAGCGGAACGGAATAGAGTCGAGTGGAATAGAGTCGAGTGGAATGAAATAGAATCATAATGGAATGGAACAGGACAGAAATGGAATACCCCAATGGATGTTCATAATATGCATTATGGGATTCAGGGAGAAGGGCAGAGCATGGTAAGATCAAAACTCAGACGTCTGGCTATCCTTGATCCGATTGTTCTGAAGAGCTCTCCATCTTTTTACAAGCCTATTTGTGAGAGACAGAACCAAAATCAGGCTCCACTGTTTCAAAGATTGGTATGAGAAGCTGAGATGAAATTCCACCTATCTCTTGTCTCAGAGATGGATGGGAGGAGTTGAGATAATAGTCCAATAGCCATTGCCTGGGAGAAGGCTGTGAGGAGCTGAAATGGGACTCCACCCTCCATTGCCTGAGGGATGAGTGGGATAGAGCTGAGATAAGACTCCTGCATCCTTTATCTGGAGGAATGGTGTGAGGAATCCTGCCCATTATGCCATGAATGGCAGCAGACAGGTGCAGTTGAAGAGCTGGCTGCAAGAGTGGGATAGCTGTTCACCAGGAACATGGAAGGTATGACATGAAGAACAGAGCTACTCCCCCAACTCATTTTAAAAGGAGGAAAAGGGAATCACAAAAAGGTGAAAGAGTAAAACGAATCTCACCCGGAATCCAAAAATTGGCTCCTGTTGCTGTCCAAACCTGGAAAGGATGGGAGTTTGACCTTGTTTGGCGGTTTCCGGGAGGCCCGTGGCTTAAGCAAATTTCAGTTTGTTTGTTATGTGGCTTTGCTATGTGCTTAGTTTTACGTTGTGTTATTCTTTGTCTCGGTCAATTAATTTGGAGTGTTGCATCAAACATGCATCTTGTAACTACTGCTCCTCCCGAGGGAACTAAACAAGTCAGATTAACACGTCCACAAAGTACTTGACCTCGCTTGCGTCTTAATCTCACTCTTGGGATCAGCACCGAAAGAGGGTCCAGCACTGGGCTTTTCTCCAACTGGACGCTGACACCTTGAGAGAACCTCTGCTCAGCCACGTGTGTGGCTCAAGTCCAGAGTCACTCGTTGTGATCTTCGATGCGGGCTGTGACCCACTTTTCTGAAGGTACTGAGGAGATCGGCAGTATTGAAGAAATGAAGAGGGTGGATATTATCCTCTTCCGAGCAGGGGCTGTGGGCAAGAGATGGAAAGAGTTGCAGAGGGAGTACTGTCAGGAGGCTCTGTTTTTCGGTTGAGTCGAACTAGAATAGCTGTTGTAGGTAGGACTGCTTTCCCATGAGCTTAAATGGATTTACAGTCTGCCCTCTTGCGTGCTACAAGGAGCCTATCCGAACCATCTGCAGCGGAGTTTTAAATAAATATCAAGTTTTTCATGGAACTTTCCCACCGATTTCTGCTCTGCTGTATTGACATGCTGACAGCCAATGCATGGGCACACTTGCCTGCAAAAATTGACTGTGTCCCTGCAGCATGCCTCAGGCAGGTTGCAAGTGTCTAAAGGAGGGCCTCTGAGGCGAGCAGGTTTCCTTCTGCCAGGGTTCTGGGGGTGTTGTAAGGCCTCAGTGGCTGGGACCCGTCTCCTCTGGGACCCCCACCTCACCGCCTCCCTCCAAGGGCCCAGGGGACATGTCTCAGCTCAGCCTGTGGCCTTCACCCCCTGCCTGAGCTACGTTGCAGCTGTGCCTTTCCCCGTCTCCTGAATGGCTCTGGCCCCTGCACCGCAGAGAGCTGCTCTGCTGGCTGGATGCCTTAGATCTAGGGCGTCACTTGTCAAGCACGCTTGTAGACATACTGTAGCTTAGCCTATACCAATTCTCTTCTAGTCTTGTCTAGTGAAGTCCCTTCCATTCCATTCCATTCCATTCCATTCCATTCCATTCCATTCCATTCCATTCCATTCCATTCCATTCCCCATGCTCAGCCTGAACTGATTAGCAGGGAGACTGATTTCTCTGCAATGTCAGGGGTTTTCAGCTCCAGAAACACTTTCAAGGACACAAATCACAAAGCTTTCATGTGGAATCAAGATTTTATTTTATTCTTCCATTTGATTTTGGTTTGGTTTCTTCTATTTTATGTTCTTTTAGAATCCTTACATCCTAGACTCCTAGGCTAGTTATGGTTGGAGAGGACCTCAGAGCACGTAGTTCCAACTGGCCTGCCATTCTCAGAGACGCCTCAGACGTGAAACAGATTGCCCAAGGCGCGGGTCAGCCTGGAATTACGTCTCACCAGGCGCTCTCACCCAAGGGTCTGTACAATGTGGTGGTGTACGTCGCCATAGGGTGACACCCCAGGGGGGCTGTACAGCGTGTTGGTGCTGTACATGGCCATGGGATGGAGCACACCCAGCCTCTTTAGGCAACCCGTTCCAGTGCCTCAGCACCCTGAGAGCAGCCAGACCCTTCTGCCTTATATCCAACCGGAAAGCTTTAGGGTGTTAGTCATGAGCATCGTCAGCGCCCACACACAAATGTGCAAGCAGAAGTAGTAGAAGGAGAAGGTGTGTGGTAGCATGGGGTATTTCCCAAAGCAGGACACCTATCAATGATAAGCACACAAGACTTGCAACAGTCGTTCATTTGCTGCGCTTCCTGGCCAGGGAGGCATGACAAGTGCTCTTGTGCCTGCCCGGCGCTGGTGTTGCACGCCGGGAGAGCTGGAGAGTGGCAGGTGCTGATGGGGCAGCAAGGCTGGAGGCCTTCCAAGCACAGGCTGCTGTGCAGAAGCGAGGACCCGCGGGGAGATGGAGCTAAGGGAAGAGCAGAGCTGGCTGTCACTGCGAGTTTGCTCTGGGCAATGGAGCCAAAGAGAGCCAGGAGACGAGAGTGGCTTGGAGGTGCGAGAGCAGCGGGCAAGAAGCGAGGCCAAAAGGGAAGCCCGACAAGGGGATGTGCTCAATGCTCCAGAGGACAAAGAGCAACTCCCGGGGAATACCGCGGGAGGCCAGAAAGCTTCCTCCCCCTGCATGCGGGGCACGAGGGCCACCTGCGTGGAGCATGAGCAGCATCCTTTGGGCCACAAGAGCTCAAAGGAGCCCCATGAAGGGGCTGTGCTCGGCTGCGGAGGAAGGCAAAAAACCCCCGGGGACACTCACAGGTCCTCCGCGGGGAAAAAAAGCCTTCCCCCCCCCAGCTGCAGGACACGAGGGGCCACCTTCGTGGGGCATGAGCAGCAGGCAGTGAGCCAGCAGTATGGACCAGAGGAGCCCTAACAAGTGGTCTTGCTAAATGCTCAGAGGAAGGCAAAAAACCCCCGGGGACCAGTGCCAATGTGCCCCGGGGGAAAATTCCTTCCTGACCCCAGCGCTGGCGATCGGCTATCCCTGAGCATGTGAGCAAGACCTGCTCCCGGTCCACAGGCTGCTCACGCCTCCCAGAACGTACCCAAACCCGATTCTCCCTCAACCTGGAGCCATTTCACGGCCTTCTGAGAGAAGCACTGTGATCCCTGGAAACACCTCTGCATCCTATTGCTTAGGGCTGCTGCCAGCCTGGCTCTCTGTGGGATGAGGATGGTGAGCTCTACAGTGCTCCTCAAGAAGACATTCCTATGCTCTGGCCATGGCTCTCCAGCCAAAAAGGACTGCTATCCCTCCCATGAGCTAAGAAGCTGCTCCTGCCAGGAGCTGGCCTTGCAGCCGAGAATCTCCAGCAGACTCCTGCAGCAGCTGCCCTTCCTGCCTGAGCCCCCTCTAGCTAGCTCCAGAAGCTCAAGGGCTTCCTCTGGCATGTCTTAAGGCTGCCCCGTGCCACCTCTGCCAGGGGACACAGGAGGCTGCCCCCTTTTATCCTCTCCTGGGGCATTGTGACTGCTGCATTGCCAGGTGCAGGCACGGAATGGCATGGAACGGCATGGAATGGAATGGAATGGAATGGAATGGAATGGAATGGAATGGAATGGAGTGGAGTGGAATGGATGAAATGGAAGAAATGGAATGGAATAGAGCGGAACGGAATAGAGTCGAGTGGAATAGAGTCGAGTGGAATGAAATAGAATCATAATGGAATGGAACAGGACAGAAATGGAATACCCCAATGGATGTTCATAATATGCATTATGGGATTCAGGGAGAAGGGCAGAGCATGGTAAGATCAAAACTCAGACGTCTGGCTATCCTTGATCCGATTGTTCTGAAGAGCTCTCCATCTTTTTACAAGCCTATTTGTGAGAGACAGAACCAAAATCAGGCTCCACTGTTTCAAAGATTGGTATGAGAAGCTGAGATGAAATTCCACCTATCTCTTGTCTCAGAGATGGATGGGAGGAGTTGAGATAATAGTCCAATAGCCATTGCCTGGGAGAAGGCTGTGAGGAGCTGAAATGGGACTCCACCCTCCATTGCCTGAAGGATGAGTGGGATAGAGCTGAGATAAGACTCCTGCATCCTTTATCTGGAGGAATGGTGTGAGGAATCCTGCCCATTATGCCATGAATGGCAGCAGACAGGTGCAGTTGAAGAGCTGGCTGCAAGAGTGGGATAGCTGGTCCACCAGGAACATGGAAGGTATGACATGAAGAACAGAGCTACTCCCCCAACTTATTTTAAAAGGAGGAAAAGGGAATCACAAAAAGGTGAAAGAGTAAAACGAATCTCACCCGGAATCCAAAAATTGGCTCCTGTTGCTGTCCAAACCTGGAAAGGAAGGGAGTTTGACCCTGTTTGGCGGGTTCCGGGAGGCCCGTGGCTTAAGCAAATTTCGGTTTGTTTGTTATGTGGCTTTGCTATGTGCTTAGTTTTACGTTGTGTTATTCTTTGTCTCGGTCAATTAATTTGGAGTGTTGCATCAAACATGCATCTTGTAACTACTGCTCCTCCCGAGGGAACTAAACAAGTCAGATTAACACGTCCACAAAGTACTTGACCTCGCTTGCGTCTTAATCTCACTCTTGGGATCAGCACCGAAAGAGGGTCCAGCACTGGGCTTTTCTCCAACTGGACGCTGACACCTTGAGAGAACCTCTGCTCAGCCACGTGTGTGGCTCAAGTCCAGAGTCACTCGTTGTGATCTTCGATGCGGGCTGTGACCCACTTTTCTGAAGGTACTGAGGAGATCGGCAGTATTGAAGAAATGAAGATGGTGGATATTATCCTCTTCCGAGCAGGGGCTGTGGGCAAGAGATGGAAAGAGTTGCAGAGGGAGTACTGTCAGGAGGCTCTGTTTTTCGGTTGAGTCGAACTAGAATAGCTGTTGTAGGTAGGACTGCTTTCCCATGAGCTTAAATGGATTTACAGTCTGCCCTCTTGCGTGCTACAAGGAGCCTATCCGAACCATCTGCAGCGGAGTTTTAAATAAATATCAAGTTTTTCATGGAACTTTCCCACGATTTCTGCTCTGCTGTATTGACATGCTGACAGCCAATGCATGGGCACACTTGCCTGCAAAAATTGACTGTGTCCCTGCAGCATGCCTCAGGCAGGTTGCAAGTGTCTAAAGGAGGGCCTCTGAGGCGAGCAGGTTTACTTCTGCCAGGGTTCTGGGGGTGTTGTAAGGCCTCAGTGGCTGGGACCCGTCTCCTCTGGGACCCCCACCTCACCGCCTCCCTCCAAGGGCCCAGGGGACATGTCTCAGCTCAGCCTGTGGCCTTCACCCCCTGCCTGAGCTACGTTGCAGCTGTGCCTTTCCCCGTCTCCTGAATGGCTCTGGCCCCTGCACCGCAGAGAGCTGCTCTGCTGGCTGGATGCCTTAGATCTAGGGCGTCACTTGTCAAGCACGCTTGTAGACATACTGTAGCTTAGCCTATACCAATTCTCTTCTAGTCTTGTCTAGTGAAGTCCCTTCCATTCCATTCCATTCCATTCCATTCCATTCCATTCCATTCCATTCCCCATGCTCAGCCTGAACTGATTAGCAGGGAGACTGATTTCTCTGCAATGTCAGGGGTTTTCAGCTCCAGAAACACTTTCAAGGACACAAATCACAAAGCTTTCATGTGGAATCAAGATTTTATTTTATTCTTCCATTTGATTTTGGTTTGGTTTCTTCTATTTTATGTTCTTTTAGAATCCTTACATCCTAGACTCCTAGGCTAGTTATGGTTGGAGAGGACCTCAGAGCACGTAGTTCCAACTGGCCTGCCATTCTCAGAGACGCCTCAGACGTGAAACAGATTGCCCAAGGCGCGGGTCAGCCTGGAATTACGTCTCACCAGGCGCTCTCACCCAAGGGTCTGTACAATGTGGTGGTGTACGTCGCCATAGGGTGACACCCCAGGGGGGCTGTACAGCGTGTTGGTGCTGTACATGGCCATGGGATGGAGCACACCCAGCCTCTTTAGGCAACCCGTTCCAGTGCCTCAGCACCCTGAGAGCAGCCAGACCCTTCTGCCTTATATCCAACCGGAAAGCTTTAGGGTGTTAGTCATGAGCATCGTCAGCGCCCACACACAAATGTGCAAGCAGGAGTAGTAGAAGGAGAAGGTGTGTGGTAGCATGGGGTATTTCCCAAAGCAGGACACCTATCAATGATAAGCACACAAGACTTGCAACAGTCGTTCATTTGCTGCGCTTCCTGGCCAGGGATGCATGACAAGTGCTCTTGTGCCTGCCCGGCGCCGGTGTTGCACGCCGGGAGAGCTGGAGAGTGGCAGCTGCGGATGGGGCAGCAAGGCTGGAGGCCTTCCAAGCACAGGCTGCTGTGCAGAAGCGAGGACCCGCGGGGAGATGGAGCTAAGGGAAGAGCAGAGCTGGCTGTCACTGTGAGTTTGCTCTGGGCAATGGAGCCAAAGAGAGCCAGGAGACGAGAGTGGCTTGGAGGTGCGAGAGCAGCGGGCAAGAAGCGAGGCCAAAAGGGAAGCCCGACAAGGGGATGTGCTCAATGCTCCAGAGGACAAAGAGCAACTCCCGGGGAATACCGCGGGAGGCCAGAAAGCTTCCTCCCCCCGCATGCGGGGCACGAGGGCCACCTGCGTGGAGCATGAGCAGCATCCTTTGGGCCACAAGAGCTCAAAGGAGCCCCATGAAGGGGCTGTGCTCGGCTGCGGAGGAAGGCAAAAAACCCCCGGGGACACTCGCAGGTCCTCCATGGGGAAAAAAAGCCTTCCCCCCCCTAGCTGCAGGACACGAGGGGCCACCTTCGTGGGGCATGAGCAGCAGGCAGTGAGCCAGCAGTATGGACCAGAGGAGCCCTAACAAGTGGTCTTGCTAAATGCTCAGAGGAAGGCAAAAAACCCCCGGGGACCAGTGCCAATGTGCCCCGGGGGAAAATTCCTTCCTGACCCCAGCGCTGGCGATCGGCTATCCCTGAGCATGTGAGCAAGACCTGCTCCCGGTCCACAGGCTGCTCACGCCTCCCAGAACGTACCCAAACCCGATTCTCCCTCAACCTGGAGCCATTTCACGGCCTTCTGAGAGAAGCACTGTGATCCCTGGAAACACCTCTGCATCCTATTGCTTAGGGCTGCTGCCAGCCTGGCTCTCTGTGGGATGAGGATGGTGAGCTCTACAGTGCTCCTCAAGAAGACATTCCTATGCTCTGGCCATGGCTCTCCAGCCAAAAAGGACTGCTATCCCTCCCATGAGCTAAGAAGCTGCTCCTGCCAGGAGCTGGCCTTGCAGCCGAGAATCTCCAGCAGACTCCTGCAGCAGCTGCCCTTCCTGCCTGAGCCCCCTCTAGCTAGCTCCAGAAGCTCAAGGGCTTCCTCTGGCATGGCTTAAGGCTGCCCCGTGCCACCTCTGCCAGGGGACACAGGAGGCTGCCCCCTTTTATCCTCTCCTGGGGCATTGTGACTGCTGCATTGCCAGGTGCTGGCACGGAATGGCATGGAACGGCACGGAATGGAACGGAATGGAATGGAATGGAATGGAGTGGAGTGGAATGGATGAAATGGAAGAAATGGAATGGAATAGAGCGGAACGGAATAGAGTCGAGTGGAATAGAGTCGAGTGGAATGAAATAGAATCATAATGGAATGGAACAGGACAGAAATGGAATACCCCAATGGATGTTCATAATATGCATGATGGGATTCAGGGAGAAGGGCAGAGCATGGTAAGATCAAAACTCAGACGTCTGGCTATCCTTGATCCGATTGTTCTGAAGAGCTCTCCATCTTTTTACAAGCCTATTTGTGAGAGACAGAACCAAAATCAGGCTCCACTGTTTCAAAGATTGGTATGAGAAGCTGAGATGAAATTCCACCTATCTCTTGTCTCAGAGATGGATGGGAGGAGTTGAGATAATAGTCCAATAGCCATTGCCTGGGAGAAGGCTGTGAGGAGCTGAAATGGGACTCCACCCTCCATTGCCTGAAGGATGAGTGGGATAGAGCTGAGATAAGACTCCTGCATCCTTTATCTGGAGGAATGGTGTGAGGAATCCTGCCCATTATGCCATGAATGGCAGCAGACAGGTGCAGTTGAAGAGCTGGCTGCAAGAGTGGGATAGCTGTTCACCAGGAACATGGAAGGTATGACATGAAGAACAGAGCTACTCCCCCAACTTATTTTAAAAGGAGGAAAAGGGAATCACAAAAAGGTGAAAGAGTAAAACGAATCTCACCCGGAATCCAAAAATTGGCTCCTGTTGCTGTCCAAACCTGGAAAGGATGGGAGTTTGACCTTGTTTGGCGGTTTCCGGGAGGCCCGTGGCTTAAGCAAATTTCAGTTTGTTTGTTATGTGGCTTTGCTATGTGCTTAGTTTTACCTTGTGTTATTCTTTGTCTCGGTCAATTAATTTGGAGTGTTGCATCAAACATGCATCTTGTAACTACTGCTCCTCCCGAGGGAACTAAACAAGTCATATTAACACGTCCACAAAGTACTTGACCTCGCTTGCGTCTTAATCTCACTCTTGGGATCAGCACCGAAAGAGGGTCCAGCACTGGGCTTTTCTCCAACTGGACGCTGACACCTTGAGAGAACCTCTGCTCAGCCACGTGTGTGGCTCAAGTCCAGAGTCACTCGTTGTGATCTTCGATGCGGGCTGTGACCCACTTTTCTGAAGGTACTGAGGAGATCGGCAGTATTGAAGAAATGAAGATGGTGGATATTATCCTCTTCCGAGCAGGGGCTGTGGGCAAGAGATGGAAAGAGTTGCAGAGGGAGTACTGTCAGGAGGCTCTGTTTTTCGGTTGAGTCGAACTAGAATAGCTGTTGTAGGTAGGACTGCTTTCCCATGAGCTTAAATGGATTTACAGTCTGCCCTCTTGCGTGCTACAAGGAGCCTATCCGAACCATCTGCAGCGGAGTTTTAAATAAATATCAAGTTTTTCATGGAACTTTCCCACCGATTTCTGCTCTGCTGTATTGACATGCTGACAGCCAATGCATGGGCACACTTGCCTGCAAAAATTGACTGTGTCCCTGCAGCATGCCTCAGGCAGGTTGCAAGTGTCTAAAGGAGGGCCTCTGAGGCGAGCAGGTTTCCTTCTGCCAGGGTTCTGGGGGTGTTGTAAGGCCTCAGTGGCTGGGACCCGTCTCCTCTGGGACCCCCACCTCACCGCCTCCCTCCAAGGGCCCAGGGGACATGTCTCAGCTCAGCCTGTGGCCTTCACCCCCTGCCTGAGCTACGTTGCAGCTGTGCCTTTCCCCGTCTCCTGAATGGCTCTGGCCCCTGCACCGCAGAGAGCTGCTCTGCTGGCTGGATGCCTTAGATCTAGGGCGTCACTTGTCAAGCACGCTTGTAGACATACTGTAGCTTAGCCTATACCAATTCTCTTCTAGTCTTGTCTAGTGAAGTCCCTTCCATTCCATTCCATTCCATTCCATTCCATTCCATTCCATTCCATTCCATTCCATTCCATTCCCCATGCTCAGCCTGAACTGATTAGCAGGGAGACTGATTTCTCTGCAATGTCAGGGGTTTTCAGCTCCAGAAACACTTTCAAGGACACAAATCACAAAGCTTTCATGTGGAATCAAGATTTTATTTTATTCTTCCATTTGATTTTGGTTTGGTTTCTTCTATTTTATGTTCTTTTAGAATCCTTACATCCTAGACTCCTAGGCTAGTTATGGTTGGAGAGGACCTCAGAGCACGTAGTTCCAACTGGCCTGCCATTCTCAGAGACGCCTCAGACGTGAAACAGATTGCCCAAGGCGCGGGTCAGCCTGGAATTACGTCTCACCAGGCGCTCTCACCCAAGGGTCTGTACAATGTGGTGGTGTACGTCGCCATAGGGTGACACCCCAGGGGGGCTGTACAGCGTGTTGGTGCTGTACATGGCCATGGGATGGAGCACACCCAGCCTCTTTAGGCAACCCGTTCCAGTGCCTCAGCACCCTGAGAGCAGCCAGACCCTTCTGCCTTATATCCAACCGGAAAGCTTTAGGGTGTTAGTCATGAGCATCGTCAGCGCCCACACACAAATGTGCAAGCAGAAGTAGTAGAAGGAGAAGGTGTGTGGTAGCATGGGGTATTTCCCAAAGCAGGACACCTATCAATGATAAGCACACAAGACTTGCAACAGTCGTTCATTTGCTGCGCTTCCTGGCCAGGGAGGCATGACAAGTGCTCTTGTGCCTGCCCGGCGCTGGTGTTGCACGCCGGGAGAGCTGGAGAGTGGCAGGTGCTGATGGGGCAGCAAGGCTGGAGGCCTTCCAAGCACAGGCTGCTGTGCAGAAGCGAGGACCCGCGGGGAGATGGAGCTAAGGGAAGAGCAGAGCTGGCTGTCACTGCGAGTTTGCTCTGGGCAATGGAGCCAAAGAGAGCCAGGAGACGAGAGTGGCTTGGAGGTGCGAGAGCAGCGGGCAAGAAGCGAGGCCAAAAGGGAAGCCCGACAAGGGGATGTGCTCAATGCTCCAGAGGACAAAGAGCAACTCCCGGGGAATACCGCGGGAGGCCAGAAAGCTTCCTCCCCCCGCATGCGGGGCACGAGGGCCACCTGCGTGGAGCATGAGCAGCATCCTTTGGGCCACAAGAGCTCAAAGGAGCCCCATGAAGGGGCTGTGCTCGGCTGCGGAGGAAGGCAAAAAACCCCCGGGGACACTCACAGGTCCTCCGCGGGGAAAAAAAGCCTTCCCCCCCCCAGCTGCAGGACACGAGGGGCCACCTTCGTGGGGCATGAGCAGCAGGCAGTGAGCCAGCAGTATGGACCAGAGGAGCCCTAACAAGTGGTCTTGCTAAATGCTCAGAGGAAGGCAAAAAACCCCCGGGGACCAGTGCCAATGTGCCCCGGGGGAAAATTCCTTCCTGACCCCAGCGCTGGCGATCGGCTATCCCTGAGCATGTGAGCTAGACGTGCTCCCGGTCCACAGGCTGCTCACGCCTCCCAGAACGTACCCAAACCCGATTCTCCCTCAACCTGGAGCCATTTCACGGCCTTCTGAGAGAAGCACTGTGATCCCTGGAAACACCTCTGCATCCTATTGCTTAGGGCTGCTGCCAGCCTGGCTCTCTGTGGGATGAGGATGGTGAGCTCTACAGTGCTCCTCAAGAAGACATTCCTATGCTCTGGCCATGGCTCTCCAGCCAAAAAGGACTGCTATCCCTCCCATGAGCTAAGAAGCTGCTCCTGCCAGGAGCTGGCCTTGCAGCCGAGAATCTCCAGCAGACACCTGCAGCAGCTGCCCTTCCTGCCTGAGCCCCCTCTAGCTAGCTCCAGAAGCTCAAGGGCTTCCTCTGGCATGGCTTAAGGCTGCCCCGTGCCACCTCTGCCAGGGGACACAGGAGGCTGCCCCCTTTTATCCTCTCCTGGGGCATTGTGACTGCTGCATTGCCAGGTGCTGGCACGGAATGGCATGGAACGGCACGGAATGGAACGGAATGGAATGGAATGGAATGGAATGGAGTGGAATGGATGAAATGGAAGAAATGGAATGGAATAGAGCGGAACGGAATAGAGTCGAGTGGAATAGAGTCGAGTGGAATGAAATAGAATCATAATGGAATGGAACAGGACAGAAATGGAATACCCCAATGGATGTTCATAATATGCATTATGGGATTCAGGGAGAAGGGCAGAGCATGGTAAGATCAAAACTCAGACGTCTGGCTATCCTTGATCCGATTGTTCTGAAGAGCTCTCCATCTTTTTACAAGCCTATTTGTGAGAGACAGAACCAAAATCAGGCTCCACTGTTTCAAAGATTGGTATGAGAAGCTGAGATGAAATTCCACCTATCTCTTGTCTCAGAGATGGATGGGAGGAGTTGAGATAATAGTCCAATAGCCATTGCCTGGGAGAAGGCTGTGAGGAGCTGAAATGGGACTCCACCCTCCATTGCCTGAGGGATGAGTGGGATAGAGCTGAGATAAGACTCCTGCATCCTTTATCTGGAGGAATGGTGTGAGGAATCCTGCCCATTATGCCATGAATGGCAGCAGACAGGTGCAGTTGAAGAGCTGGCTGCAAGAGTGGGATAGCTGGTCCACCAGGAACATGGAAGGTATGACATGAAGAACAGAGCTACTCCCCCAACTCATTTTAAAAGGAGGAAAAGGGAATCACAAAAAGGTGAAAGAGTAAAACGAATCTCACCCGGAATCCAAAAATTGGCTCCTGTTGCTGTCCAAACCTGGAAAGGATGGGAGTTTGACCCTGTTTGGCGGGTTCCGGGAGGCCCGTGGCTTAAGCAAATTTCAGTTTGTTTGTTATGTGGCTTTGCTATGTGCTTAGTTTTACCTTGTGTTATTCTTTGTCTCGGTCAATTAATTTGGAGTGTTGCATCAAACATGCATCTTGTAACTACTGCTCCTCCCGAGGGAACTAAACAAGTCATATTAACACGGCCACAAAGTACTTGACCTCGCTTGCGTCTTAATCTCACTCTTGGGATCAGCACCGAAAGAGGGTCCAGCACTGGGCTTTTCTCCAACTGGACGCTGACACCTTGAGAGAACCTCTGCTCAGCCACGTGTGTGGCTCAAGTCCAGAGTCACTCGTTGTGATCTTCGATGCGGGCTGTGACCCACTTTTCTGAAGGTACTGAGGAGATCGGCAGTATTGAAGAAATGAAGATGGTGGATATTATCCTCTTCCGAGCAGGGGCTGTGGGCAAGAGATGGAAAGAGTTGCAGAGGGAGTACTGTCAGGAGGCTCTGTTTTTCGGTTGAGTCGAACTAGAATAGCTGTTGTAGGTAGGACTGCTTTCCCATGAGCTTAAATGGATTTACAGTCTGCCCTCTTGCGTGCTACAAGGAGCCTATCCGAACCATCTGCAGCGGAGTTTTAAATAAATATCAAGTTTTTCATGGAACTTTCCCACCGATTTCTGCTCTGCTGTATTGACATGCTGACAGCCAATGCATGGGCACACTTGCCTGCAAAAATTGACTGTGTCCCTGCAGCATGCCTCAGGCAGGTTGCAAGTGTCTAAAGGAGGGCCTCTGAGGCGAGCAGGTTTCCTTCTGCCAGGGTTCTGGGGGTGTTGTAAGGCCTCAGTGGCTGGGACCCGTCTCCTCTGGGACCCCCACCTCACCGCCTCCCTCCAAGGGCCCAGGGGACATGTCTCAGCTCAGCCTGTGGCCTTCACCCCCTGCCTGAGCTACGTTGCAGCTGTGCCTTTCCCCGTCTCCTGAATGGCTCTGGCCCCTGCACCGCAGAGAGCTGCTCTGCTGGCTGGATGCCTTAGATCTAGGGCGTCACTTGTCAAGCACGCTTGTAGACATACTGTAGCTTAGCCTATACCAATTCTCTTCTAGTCTTGTCTAGTGAAGTCCCTTCCATTCCATTCCATTCCATTCCATTCCATTCCATTCCATTCCATTCCATTCCATTCCATTCCATTCCATTCCATTCCATTCCCCATGCTCAGCCTGAACTGATTAGCAGGGAGACTGATTTCTCTGCAATGTCAGGGGTTTTCAGCTCCAGAAACACTTTCAAGGACACAAATCACAAAGCTTTCATGTGGAATCAAGATTTTATTTTATTCTTCCATTTGATTTTGGTTTGGTTTCTTCTATTTTATGTTCTTTTAGAATCCTTACATCCTAGACTCCTAGGCTAGTTATGGTTGGAGAGGACCTCAGAGCACGTAGTTCCAACTGGCCTGCCATTCTCAGAGACGCCTCAGACGTGAAACAGATTGCCCAAGGCGCGGGTCAGCCTGGAATTACGTCTCACCAGGCGCTCTCACCCAAGGGTCTGTACAATGTGGTGGTGTACGTCGCCATAGGGTGACACCCCAGGGGGGCTGTACAGCGTGTTGGTGCTGTACATGGCCATGGGATGGAGCACACCCAGCCTCTTTAGGCAACCCGTTCCAGTGCCTCAGCACCCTGAGAGCAGCCAGACCCTTCTGCCTTATATCCAACCGGAAAGCTTTAGGGTGTTAGTCATGAGCATCGTCAGCGCCCACACACAAATGTGCAAGCAGAAGTAGTAGAAGGAGAAGGTGTGTGGTAGCATGGGGTATTTCCCAAAGCAGGACACCTATCAATGATAAGCACACAAGACTTGCAACAGTCGTTCATTTGCTGCGCTTCCTGGCCAGGGAGGCATGACAAGTGCTCTTGTGCCTGCCCGGCGCTGGTGTTGCACGCCGGGAGAGCTGGAGAGTGGCAGCTGCTGATGGGGCAGCAAGGCTGGAGGCCTTCCAAGCACAGGCTGCTGTGCAGAAGCGAGGACCCGCGGGGAGATGGAGCTAAGGGAAGAGCAGAGCTGGCTGTCACTGCGAGTTTGCTCTGGGCAATGGAGCCAAAGAGAGCCAGGAGACGAGAGTGGCTTGGAGGTGCGAGAGCAGCGGGCAAGAAGCGAGGCCAAAAGGGAAGCCCGACAAGGGGATGTGCTCAATGCTCCAGAGGACAAAGAGCAACTCCCGGGGAATACCGCGGGAGGCCAGAAAGCTTCCTCCCCCCGCATGCGGGGCACGAGGCCCACCTGCGTGGAGCATGAGCAGCATCCTTTGGGCCACAAGAGCTCAAAGGAGCCCCATGAAGGGGCTGTGCTCGGCTGCGGAGGAAGGCAAAAAACCCCCGGGGACACTCACAGGTCCTCCGCGGGGAAAAAAAGCCTTCCCCCCCCCAGCTGCAGGACACGAGGGGCCACCTTCGTGGGGCATGAGCAGCAGGCAGTGAGCCAGCAGTATGGACCAGAGGAGCCCTAACAAGTGGTCTTGCTAAATGCTCAGAGGAAGGCAAAAAACCCCCGGGGACCAGTGCCAATGTGCCCCGGGGGAAAATTCCTTCCTGACCCCAGCGCTGGCGATCGGCTATCCCTGAGCATGTGAGCTAGACCTGCTCCCGGTCCACAGGCTGCTCACGCCTCCCAGAACGTACCCAAACCCGATTCTCCCTCAACCTGGAGCCATTTCACGGCCTTCTGAGAGAAGCACTGTGATCCCTGGAAACACCTCTGCATCCTATTGCTTAGGGCTGCTGCCAGCCTGGCTCTCTGTGGGATGAGGATGGTGAGCTCTACAGTGCTCCTCAAGAAGACATTCCTATGCTCTGGCCATGGCTCTCCAGCCAAAAAGGACTGCTATCCCTCCCATGAGCTAAGAAGCTGCTCCTGCCAGGAGCTGGCCTTGCAGCCGAGAATCTCCAGCAGACTCCTGCAGCAGCTGCCCTTCCTGCCTGAGCCCCCTCTAGCTAGCTCCAGAAGCTCAAGGGCTTCCTCTGGCATGGCTTAAGGCTGCCCCGTGCCACCTCTGCCAGGGGACACAGGAGGCTGCCCCCTTTTATCCTCTCCTGGGGCATTGTGACTGCTGCATTGCCAGGTGCTGGCACGGAATGGCATGGAACGGCACGGAATGGAACGGAATGGAATGGAATGGAATGGAATGGAATGGAGTGGAATGGATGAAATGGAAGAAATGGAATGGAATAGAGCGGAACGGAATAGAGTCGAGTGGAATAGAGTCGAGTGGAATGAAATAGAATCATAATGGAATGGAACAGGACAGAAATGGAATACCCCAATGGATGTTCATAATATGCATTATGGGATTCAGGGAGAAGGGCAGAGCATGGTAAGATCAAAACTCAGACGTCTGGCTATCCTTGATCCGATTGTTCTGAAGAGCTCTCCATCTTTTTACAAGCCTATTTGTGAGAGACAGAACCAAAATCAGGCTCCACTGTTTCAAAGATTGGTATGAGAAGCTGAGATGAAATTCCACCTATCTCTTGTCTCAGAGATGGATGGGAGGAGTTGAGATAATAGTCCAATAGCCATTGCCTGGGAGAAGGCTGTGAGGAGCTGAAATGGGACTCCACCCTCCATTGCCTGAGGGATGAGTGGGATAGAGCTGAGATAAGACTCCTGCATCCTTTATCTGGAGGAATGGTGTGAGGAATCCTGCCCATTATGCCATGAATGGCAGCAGACAGGTGCAGTTGAAGAGCTGGCTGCAAGAGTGGGATAGCTGTTCACCAGGAACATGGAAGGTATGACATGAAGAACAGAGCTACTCCCCCAACTCATTTTAAAAGGAGGAAAAGGGAATCACAAAAAGGTGAAAGAGTAAAACGAATCTCACCCGGAATCCAAAAATTGGCTCCTGTTGCTGTCCAAACCTGGAAAGGATGGGAGTTTGACCTTGTTTGGCGGTTTCCGGGAGGCCCGTGGCTTAAGCAAATTTCAGTTTGTTTGTTATGTGGCTTTGCTATGTGCTTAGTTTTACCTTGTGTTATTCTTTGTCTCGGTCAATTAATTTGGAGTGTTGCATCAAACATGCATCTTGTAACTACTGCTCCTCCCGAGGGAACTAAACAAGTCATATTAACACGTCCACAAAGTACTTGACCTCGCTTGCGTCTTAATCTCACTCTTGGGATCAGCACCGAAAGAGGGTCCAGCACTGGGCTTTTCTCCAACTGGACGCTGACACCTTGAGAGAACCTCTGCTCAGCCACGTGTGTGGCTCAAGTCCAGAGTCACTCGTTGTGATCTTCGATGCGGGCTGTGACCCACTTTTCTGAAGGTACTGAGGAGATCGGCAGTATTGAAGAAATGAAGATGGTGGATATTATCCTCTTCCGAGCAGGGGCTGTGGGCAAGAGATGGAAAGAGTTGCAGAGGGAGTACTGTCAGGAGGCTCTGTTTTTCGGTTGAGTCGAACTAGAATAGCTGTTGTAGGTAGGACTGCTTTCCCATGAGCTTAAATGGATTTACAGTCTGCCCTCTTGCGTGCTACAAGGAGCCTATCCGAACCATCTGCAGCGGAGTTTTAAATAAATATCAAGTTTTTCATGGAACTTTCCCACCGATTTCTGCTCTGCTGTATTGACATGCTGACAGCCAATGCATGGGCACACTTGCCTGCAAAAATTGACTGTGTCCCTGCAGCATGCCTCAGGCAGGTTGCAAGTGTCTAAAGGAGGGCCTCTGAGGCGAGCAGGTTTCCTTCTGCCAGGGTTCTGGGGGTGTTGTAAGGCCTCAGTGGCTGGGACCCGTCTCCTCTGGGACCCCCACCTCACCGCCTCCCTCCAAGGGCCCAGGGGACATGTCTCAGCTCAGCCTGCGGCCTTCACCCCCTGCCTGAGCTACGTTGCAGCTGTGCCTTTCCCCGTCTCCTGAATGGCTCTGGCCCCTGCACCGCAGAGAGCTGCTCTGCTGGCTGGATGCCTTAGATCTAGGGCGTCACTTGTCAAGCACGCTTGTAGACATACTGTAGCTTAGCCTATACCAATTCTCTTCTAGTCTTGTCTAGTGAAGTCCCTTCCATTCCATTCCATTCCATTCCATTCCATTCCATTCCATTCCATTCCATTCCATTCCATTCCCCATGCTCAGCCTGAACTGATTAGCAGGGAGACTGATTTCTCTGCAATGTCAGGGGTTTTCAGCTCCAGAAACACTTTCAAGGACACAAATCACAAAGCTTGCATGTGGAATCAAGATTTTATTTTATTCTTCCATTTGATTTTGGTTTGGTTTCTTCTATTTTATGTTCTTTTAGAATCCTTACATCCTAGACTCCTAGGCTAGTTATGGTTGGAGAGGACCTCAGAGCACGTAGTTCCAACTGGCCTGCCATTCTCAGAGACGCCTCAGACGTGAAACAGATTGCCCAAGGCGCGGGTCAGCCTGGAATTACGTCTCACCAGGCGCTCTCACCCAAGGGTCTGTACAATGTGGTGGTGTACGTCGCCATAGGGTGACACCCCAGGGGGGCTGTACAGCGTGTTGGTGCTGTACATGGCCATGGGATGGAGCACACCCAGCCTCTTTAGGCAACCCGTTCCAGTGCTTCAGCACCCTGAGAGCAGCCAGACCCTTCTGCCTTATATCCAACCGGAAAGCTTTAGGGTGTTAGTCATGAGCATCGTCAGCGCCCACACACAAATGTGCAAGCAGAAGTAGTAGAAGGAGAAGGTGTGTGGTAGCATGGGGTATTTCCCAAAGCAGGACACCTATCAATGATAAGCACACAAGACTTGCAACAGTCGTTCATTTGCTGCGCTTCCTGGCCAAGGATGCATGACAAGTGCTCTTGTGCCTGCCCGGCGCTGGTGTTGCACGCCGGGAGAGCTGGAGAGTGGCAGGTGCTGATGGGGCAGCAAGGCTGGAGGCCTTCCAAGCACAGGCTGCTGTGCAGAAGCGAGGACCCCCGGGGAGATGGAGCTAAGGGAAGAGCAGAGCTCGCTGTCACTGCGAGTTTGCTCTGGGCAATGGAGCCAAAGAGAGCCAGGAGACGAGAGTGGCTTGGAGGTGCGAGAGCAGCGGGCAAGAAGCGAGGCCAAAAGGGAAGCCCGACAAGGGGATGTGCTCAATGCTCCAGAGGACAAAGAGCAACTCCCGGGGAATACCGCGGGAGGCCAGAAAGCTTCCTCCCCCCGCATGCGGGGCACGAGGGCCACCTGCGTGGAGCATGAGCAGCATCCTTTGGGCCACAAGAGCTCAAAGGAGCCCCATGAAGGGGCTGTGCTCGGCTGCGGAGGAAGGCAAAAATCCCCCGGGGACACTCGCAGGTCCTCCGCGGGGAAAAAAAGCCTTCCCCCCCCAGCTGCAGGACACGAGGGGCCACCTTCGTGGGGCATGAGCAGCAGGCAGTGAGCCAGCAGTATGGACCAGAGGAGCCCTAACAAGTGGTCTTGCTAAATGCTCAGAGGAAGGCAAAAAACCCCCGGGGACCAGTGCCAATGTGCCCCGGGGGAAAATTCCTTCCTGACCCCAGCGCTGGCGATCGGCTATCCCTGAGCATGTGAGCAAGACCTGCTCCCGGTCCACAGGCTGCTCACGCCTCCCAGAACGTACCCAAACCCGATTCTCCCTCAACCTGGAGCCATTTCACGGCCTTCTGAGAGAAGCACTGTGATCCCTGGAAACACCTCTGCATCCTATTGCTTAGGGCTGCTGCCAGCCTGGCTCTCTGTGGGATGAGGATGGTGAGCTCTACAGTGCTCCTCAAGAAGACATTCCTATGCTCTGGCCATGGCTCTCCAGCCAAAAAGGACTGCTATCCCTCCCATGAGCTAAGAAGCTGCTCCTGCCAGGAGCTGGCCTTGCAGCCGAGAATCTCCAGCAGACTCCTGCAGCAGCTGCCCTTCCTGCCTGAGCCCCCTCTAGCTAGCTCCAGAAGCTCAAGGGCTTCCTCTGGCATGGCTTAAGGCTGCCCCGTGCCACCTCTGCCAGGGGACACAGGAGGCTGCCCCCTTTTATCCTCTCCTGGGGCATTGTGACTGCTGCATTGCCAGGTGCTGGCACGGAATGGCATGGAACGGCACGGAATGGAACGGAATGGAATGGAATGGAATGGAGTGGAGTGGAATGGATGAAATGGAAGAAATGGAATGGAATAGAGCGGAACGGAATAGAGTCGAGTGGAATAGAGTCGAGTGGAATGAAATAGAATCATAATGGAATGGAACAGGACAGAAATGGAATACCCCAATGGATGTTCATAATATGCATTATGGGATTCAGGGAGAAGGGCAGAGCATGGTAAGATCAAAACTCAGACGTCTGGCTATCCTTGATCCGATTGTTCTGAAGAGCTCTCCATCTTTTTACAAGCCTATTTGTGAGAGACAGAACCAAAATCAGGCTCCACTGTTTCAAAGATTGGTATGAGAAGCTGAGATGAAATTCCACCTATCTCTTTTCTCAGAGATGGATGGGAGGAGTTGAGATAATAGTCCAATAGCCATTGCCTGGGAGAAGGCTGTGAGGAGCTGAAATGGGACTCCACCCTCCATTGCCTGAGGGATGAGTGGGATAGAGCTGAGATGAGACTCCTGCATCCTTTATCTGGAGGAATGGTGTGAGGAATCCTGCCCATTATGCCATGAATGGCAGCAGACAGGTGCAGTTGAAGAGCTGGCTGCAAGAGTGGGATAGCTGTTCACCAGGAACATGGAAGGTATGACATGAAGAACAGAGCTACTCCCCCAACTCATTTTAAAAGGAGGAAAAGGGAATCACAAAAAGGTGAAAGAGTAAAACGAATCTCACCCGGAATCCAAAAATTGGCTCCTGTTGCTGTCCAAACCTGGAAAGGATGGGAGTTTGACCCTGTTTGGCGGGTTCCGGGAGGCCCGTGGCTTAAGCAAATTTCAGTTTGTTTGTTATGTGGCTTTGCTATGTGCTTAGTTTTACCTTGTGTTATTCTTTGTCTCGGTCAATTAATTTGGAGTGTTGCATCAAACATGCATCTTGTAACTACTGCTCCTCCCGAGGGAACTAAACAAGTCAGATTAACACGTCCACAAAGTACTTGACCTCGCTTGCGTCTTAATCTCACTCTTGGGATCAGCACCGAAAGAGGGTCCAGCACTGGGCTTTTCTCCAACTGGACGCTGACACCTTGAGAGAACCTCTGCTCAGCCACGTGTGTGGCTCAAGTCCAGAGTCATTCGTTGTGATCTTTGATGCGGGCTGTGACCCACTTTTCTGAAGGTACTGAGGAGATCGGCAGTATTGAAGAAATGAAGATGGTGGATATTATCCTCTTCCGAGCAGGGGCTGTGGGCAAGAGATGGAAAGAGTTGCAGAGGGAGTACTGTCAGGAGGCTCTGTTTTTCGGTTGAGTCGAACTAGAATAGCTGTTGTAGGTAGGACTGCTTTCCCATGAGCTTAAATGGATTTACAGTCTGCCCTCTTGCGTGCTACAAGGAGCCTATCCGAACCATCTGCAGCGGAGTTTTAAATAAATATCAAGTTTTTCATGGAACTTTCCCACCGATTTCTGCTCTGCTGTATTGACATGCTGACAGCCAATGCATGGGCACACTTGCCTGCAAAAATTGACTGTGTCCCTGCAGCATGCCTCAGGCAGGTTGCAAGTGTCTAAAGGAGGGCCTCTGAGGCGAGCAGGTTTCCTTCTGCCAGGGTTCTGGGGGTGTTGTAAGGCCTCAGTGGCTGGGACCCGTCTCCTCTGGGACCCCCACCTCACCGCCTCCCTCCAAGGGCCCAGGGGACATGTCTCAGCTCAGCCTGCGGCCTTCACCCCCTGCCTGAGCTACGTTGCAGCTGTGCCTTTCCCCGTCTCCTGAATGGCTCTGGCCCCTGCACCGCAGAGAGCTGCTCTGCTGGCTGGATGCCTTAGATCTAGGGCGTCACTTGTCAAGCACGCTTGTAGACATACTGTAGCTTAGCCTATACCAATTCTCTTCTAGTCTTGTCTAGTGAAGTCCCTTCCATTCCATTCCATTCCATTCCATTCCATTCCATTCCATTCCATTCCCCATGCTCAGCCTGAACTGATTAGCAGGGAGACTGATTTCTCTGCAATGTCAGGGGTTTTCAGCTCCAGAAACACTTTCAAGGACACAAATCACAAAGCTTTCATGTGGAATCAAGATTTTATTTTATTCTTCCATTTGATTTTGGTTTGGTTTCTTCTATTTTATGTTCTTTTAGAATCCTTACATCCTAGACTCCTAGGCTAGTTATGGTTGGAGAGGACCTCAGAGCACGTAGTTCCAACTGGCCTGCCATTCTCAGAGACGCCTCAGACGTGAAACAGATTGCCCAAGGCGCGGGTCAGCCTGGAATTACGTCTCACCAGGCGCTCTCACCCAAGGGTCTGTACAATGTGGTGGTGTACGTCGCCATAGGGTGACACCCCAGGGGGGCTGTACAGCGTGTTGGTGCTGTACATGGCCATGGGATGGAGCACACCCAGCCTCTTTAGGCAACCCGTTCCAGTGCCTCAGCACCCTGAGAGCAGCCAGACCCTTCTGCCTTATATCCAACCGGAAAGCTTTAGGGTGTTAGTCATGAGCATCGTCAGCGCCCACACACAAATGTGCAAGCAGAAGTAGTAGAAGGAGAAGGTGTGTGGTAGCATGGGGTATTTCCCAAAGCAGGACACCTATCAATGATAAGCACACAAGACTTGCAACAGTCGTTCATTTGCTGCGCTTCCTGGCCAGGGATGCATGACAAGTGCTCTTGTGCCTGCCCGGCGCTGGTGTTGCACGCCGGGAGAGCTGGAGAGTGGCAGGTGCTGATGGGGCAGCAAGGCTGGAGGCCTTCCAAGCACAGGCTGCTGTGCAGAAGCGAGGACCCGCGGGGAGATGGAGCTAAGGGAAGAGCAGAGCTGGCTGTCACTGCGAGTTTGCTCTGGGCAATGGAGCCAAAGAGAGCCAGGAGACGAGAGTGGCTTGGAGGTGCGAGAGCAGCGGGCAAGAAGCGAGGCCAAAAGGGAAGCCCGACAAGGGGATGTGCTCAATGCTCCAGAGGACAAAGAGCAACTCCCGGGGAATACCGCGGGAGGCCAGAAAGCTTCCTCCCCCCGCATGCGGGGCACGAGGGCCACCTGCGTGGAGCATGAGCAGCATCCTTTGGGCCACAAGAGCTCAAAGGAGCCCCATGAAGGGGCTGTGCTCGGCTGCGGAGGAAGGCAAAAAACCCCCGGGGACACTCGCAGGTCCTCCGCGGGGAAAAAAAGCCTTCCCCCCCCAGCTGCAGGACACGAGGGGCCACCTTCGTGGGGCATGAGCAGCAGGCAGTGAGCCAGCAGTATGGACCAGAGGAGCCCTAACAAGTGGTCTTGCTAAATGCTCAGAGGAAGGCAAAAAACCCCCGGGGACCAGTGCCAATGTGCCCCGGGGGAAAATTCCTTCCTGACCCCAGCGCTGGCGATCGGCTATCCCTGAGCATGTGAGCAAGACCTGCTCCCGGTCCACAGGCTGCTCACGCCTCCCAGAACGTACCCAAACCCGATTCTCCCTCAACCTGGAGCCATTTCACGGCCTTCTGAGAGAAGCACTGTGATCCCTGGAAACACCTCTGCATCCTATTGCTTAGGGCTGCTGCCAGCCTGGCTCTCTGTGGGATGAGGATGGTGAGCTCTACAGTGCTCCTCAAGAAGACATTCCTATGCTCTGGCCATGGCTCTCCAGCCAAAAAGGACTGCTATCCCTCCCATGAGCTAAGAAGCTGCTCCTGCCAGGAGCTGGCCTTGCAGCCGAGAATCTCCAGCAGACTCCTGCAGCAGCTGCCCTTCCTGCCTGAGCCCCCTCTAGCTAGCTCCAGAAGCTCAAGGGCTTCCTCTGGCATGGCTTAAGGCTGCCCCGTGCCACCTCTGCCAGGGGACACAGGAGGCTGCCCCCTTTTATCCTCTCCTGGGGCATTGTGACTGCTGCATTGCCAGGTGCAGGCACGGAATGGCATGGAATGGCATCGAATGGAACGGCATGGAATGGAATGGAACGGCATGGAATGGAATGGAATGGAATGGAGTGGAATGGATGAAATGGAACGGAATAGAGCGGAACGGAATAGAGTCGAGTGGAATAGAGTCGAGTGGAATGAAATAGAATCATAATGGAATGGAACAGGACAGAAATGGAATACCCCAATGGATGTTCATAATATGCATTATGGGATTCAGGGAGAAGGGCAGAGCATGGTAAGATCAAAACTCAGACGTCTGGCTATCCTTGATCCGATTGTTCTGAAGAGCTCTCCATCTTTTTACAAGCCTATTTGTGAGAGACAGAACCAAAATCAGGCTCCACTGTTTCAAAGATTGGTATGAGAAGCTGAGATGAAATTCCACCTATCTCTTGTCTCAGAGATGGATGGGAGGAGTTGAGATAATAGTCCAATAGCCATTGCCTGGGAGAAGGCTGTGAGGAGCTGAAATGGGACTCCACCCTCCATTGCCTGAGGGATGAGTGGGATAGAGCTGAGATAAGACTCCTGCATCCTTTATCTGGAGGAATGGTGTGAGGAATCCTGCCCATTATGCCATGACTGGCAGCAGACAGGTGCAGTTGAAGAGCTGGCTGCAAGAGTGGGATAGCTGGTCCACCAGGAACATGGAAGGTATGACATGAAGTACAGAGCTACTCCCCCAACTCATTTTAAAAGGAGGAAAAGGGAATCACAAAAAGGTGAAAGAGTAAAACGAATCTCACCCGGAATCCAAAAATTGGCTCCTGTTGCTGTCCAAACCTGGAAAGGAAGGGAGTTTGACCCTGTTTGGCGGGTTCCGGGAGGCCCGTGGCTTAAGCAAATTTCAGTTTGTTTGTTATGTGGCTTTGCTATGTGCTTAGTTTTACCTTGTGTTATTCTTTGTCTCGGTCAATTAATTTGGAGTGTTGCATCAAACATGCATCTTGTAACTACTGCTCCTCCCGAGGGAACTAAACAAGTCATATTAACACGTCCACAAAGTACTTGACCTCGCTTGCGTCTTAATCTCACTCTTGGGATCAGCACCGAAAGAGGGTCCAGCACTGGGCTTTTCTCCAACTGGACGCTGACACCTTGAGAGAACCTCTGCTCAGCCACATGTGTGGCTCAAGTCCAGAGTCACTCGTTGTGATCTTCGATGCGGGCTGTGACCCACTTTTCTGAAGGTACTGAGGAGATCGGCAGTATTGAAGAAATGAAGATGGTGGATATTATCCTCTTCCGAGCAGGGGCTGTGGGCAAGAGATGGAAAGAGTTGCAGAGGGAGTACTGTCAGGAGGCTCTGTTTTTCGGTTGAGTCGAACTAGAATAGCTGTTGTAGGTAGGACTGCTTTCCCATGAGCTTAAATGGATTTACAGTCTGCCCTCTTGCGTGCTACAAGGAGCCTATCCGAACCATCTGCAGCGGAGTTTTAAATAAATATCAAGTTTTTCATGGAACTTTCCCACCGATTTCTGCTCTGCTGTATTGACATGCTGACAGCCAATGCATGGGCACACTTGCCTGCAAAAATTGACTGTGTCCCTGCAGCATGCCTCAGGCAGGTTGCAAGTGTCTAAAGGAGGGCCTCTGAGGCGAGCAGGTTTCCTTCTGCCAGGGTTCTGGGGGTGTTGTAAGGCCTCAGTGGCTGGGACCCGTCTCCTCTGGGACCCCCACCTCACCGCCTCCCTCCAAGGGCCCAGGGGACATGTCTCAGCTCAGCCTGTGGCCTTCACCCCCTGCCTGAGCTACGTTGCAGCTGTGCCTTTCCCCGTCTCCTGAATGGCTCTGGCCCCTGCACCGCAGAGAGCTGCTCTGCTGGCTGGATGCCTTAGATCTAGGGCGTCACTTGTCAAGCACGCTTGTAGACATACTGTAGCTTAGCCTATACCAATTCTCTTCTAGTCTTGTCTAGTGAAGTCCCTTCCATTCCATTCCATTCCATTCCATTCCATTCCATTCCATTCCATTCCATTCCATTCCATTCCATTCCCCATGCTCAGCCTGAACTGATTAGCAGGGAGACTGATTTCTCTGCAATGTCAGGGGTTTTCAGCTCCAGAAACACTTTCAAGGACACAAATCACAAAGCTTTCATGTGGAATCCAGATTTTATTTTATTCTTCCATTTGATTTTGGTTTGGTTTCTTCGATTTTATGTTCTTTTAGAATCCTTACATCCTAGACTCCTAGGCTAGTTATGGTTGGAGAGGACCTCAGAGCACGTAGTTCCAACTGGCCTGCCATTCTCAGAGACGCCTCAGACGTGAAACAGATTGCCCAAGGCGCGGGTCAGCCTGGAATTATGTCTCACCAGGCGCTCTCACCCAAGGGTCTGTACAATGTGGTGGTGTACGTCGCCATAGGGTGACACCCCAGGGGAGCTGTACAGCGTGTTGGTGCTGTACATGGCCATGGGATGGAGCACACCCAGCCTCTTTAGGCAACCCGTTCCAGTGCCTCAGCACCCTGAGAGCAGCCAGACCCTTCTGCCTTATATCCAACCGGAAAGCTTTAGGGTGTTAGTCATGAGCATCGTCAGCGCCCACACACAAATGTGCAAGCAGAAGTAGTAGAAGGAGAAGGGGTGTGGTAGCATGGGGTATTTCCCAAAGCAGGACACCTATCAATGATAAGCACACAAGACTTGCAACAGTCGTTCATTTGCTGCGCTTCCTGGCCAGGGATGCATGACAAGTGCTCTTGTGCCTGCCCGGCGCTGGTGTTGCACGCCGGGAGAGCTGGAGAGTGGCAGGTGCTGATGGGGCAGCAAGGCTGGAGGCCTTCCAAGCACAGGCTGCTGTGCAGAAGCGAGGACCCCCGGGGAGATGGAGCTAAGGGAAGAGCAGAGCTCGCTGTCACTGCGAGTTTGCTCTGGGCAATGGAGCCAAAGAGAGCCAGGAGACGAGAGTGGCTTGGAGGTGCGAGAGCAGCGGGCAAGAAGCGAGGCCAAAAGGGAAGCCCGACAAGGGGATGTGCTCAATGCTCCAGAGGACAAAGAGCAACTCCCGGGGAATACCGCGGGAGGCCAGAAAGCTTCCTCCCCCCGCATGCGGGGCACGAGGGCCACCTGCGTGGAGCATGAGCAGCATCCTTTGGGCCACAAGAGCTCAAAGGAGCCCCATGAAGGGGCTGTGCTCGGCTGCGGAGGAAGGCAAAAAACCCCCGGGGACACTCGCAGGTCCTCCGCGGGGAAAAAAAGCCTTCCCCCCCCAGCTGCAGGACACGAGGGGCCACCTTCGTGGGGCATGAGCAGCAGGCAGTGAGCCAGCAGTATGGACCAGAGGAGCCCTAACAAGTGGTCTTGCTAAATGCTCAGAGGAAGGCAAAAAACCCCCGGGGACCAGTGCCAATGTGCCCCGGGGGAAAATTCCTTCCTGACCCCAGCGCTGGCGATCGGCTATCCCTGAGCATGTGAGCAAGACCTGCTCCCGGTCCACAGGCTGCTCACGCCTCCCAGAACGTACCCAAACCCGATTCTCCCTCAACCTGGAGCCATTTCACGGCCTTCTGAGAGAAGCACTGTGATCCCTGGAAACACCTCTGCATCCTATTGCTTAGGGCTGCTGCCAGCCTGGCTCTCTGTGGGATGAGGATGGTGAGCTCTACAGTGCTCCTCAAGAAGACATTCCTATGCTCTGGCCATGGCTCTCCAGCCAAAAAGGACTGCTATCCCTCCCATGAGCTAAGAAGCTGCTCCTGCCAGGAGCTGGCCTTGCAGCCGAGAATCTCCAGCAGACTCCTGCAGCAGCTGCCCTTCCTGCCTGAGCCCCCTCTAGCTAGCTCCAGAAGCTCAAGGGCTTCCTCTGGCATGTCTTAAGGCTGCCCCGTGCCACCTCTGCCAGGGGACACAGGAGGCTGCCCCCTTTTATCCTCTCCTGGGGCATTGTGACTGCTGCATTGCCAGGTGCAGGCACGGAATGGCATGGAACGGCATGGAATGGAACGGAATGGAATGGAATGGAATGGAGTGGAGTGGAATGGATGAAATGGAAGAAATGGAATGGAATAGAGCGGAACGGAATAGAGTCGAGTGGAATAGAGTCGAGTGGAATGAAATAGAATCATAATGGAATGGAACAGGACAGAATTGGAATACCCCAATGGATGTTCATAATATGCATTATGGGATTCAGGGAGAAGGGCAGAGCATGGTAAGATCAAAACTCAGACGTCTGGCTATCCGTGATCCGATTGTTCTGAAGAGCTCTCCATCTTTTTACAAGCCTATTTGTGAGAGACAGAACCAAAATCAGGCTCCACTGTTTCAAAGATTGGTATGAGAAGCTGAGATGAAATTCCACCTATCTCTTGTCTCAGAGATGGATGGGAGGAGTTGAGATAATAGTCCAATAGCCATTGCCTGGGAGAAGGCTGTGAGGAGCTGAAATGGGACTCCACCCTCCATTGCCTGAGGGATGAGTGGGATAGAGCTGAGATAAGACTCCTGCATCCTTTATCTGGAGGAATGGTGTGAGGAATCCTGCCCATTATGCCATGAATGGCAGCAGACAGGTGCAGTTGAAGAGCTGGCTGCAAGAGTGGGATAGCTGGTCCACCAGGAACATGGAAGGTATGACATGAAGAACAGAGCTACTCCCCCAACTCATTTTAAAAGGAGGAAAAGGGAATCACAAAAAGGTGAAAGAGTAAAACGAATCTCACCCGGAATCCAAAAATTGGCTCCTGTTGCTGTCCAAACCTGGAAAGGATGGGAGTTTGTCCCTGTTTGGCGGGTTCCGGGAGGCCCGTGGCTTAAGCAAATTTCAGTTTGTTTGTTATGTGGCTTTGCTATGTGCTTAGTTTTACCTTGTGTTATTCTTTGTCTCGGTCAATTAATTTGGAGTGTTGCATCAAACATGCATCTTGTAACTACTGCTCCTCCCGAGGGAACTAAACAAGTCAGATTAACACGTCCACAAAGTACTTGACCTCGCTTGCGTCTTAATCTCACTCTTGGGATCAGCACCGAAAGAGGGTCCAGCACTGGGCTTTTCTCCAACTGGACGCTGACACCTTGAGAGAACCTCTGCTCAGCCTCGTGTGTGGCTCAAGTCCAGAGTCACTCGTTGTGATCTTCGATGCGGGCTGTGACCCACTTTTCTGAAGGTACTGAGGAGATCGGCAGTATTGAAGAAATGAAGATGGTGGATATTATCCTCTTCCGAGCAGGGGCTGTGGGCAAGAGATGGAAAGAGTTGCAGAGGGAGTACTGTCAGGAGGCTCTGTTTTTCGGTTGAGTCGAACTAGAATAGCTGTTGTAGGTAGGACTGCTTTCCCATGAGCTTAAATGGATTTACAGTCTGCCCTCTTGCGTGCTACAAGGAGCCTATCCGAACCATCTGCAGCGGAGTTTTAAATAAATATCAAGTTTTTCATGGAACTTTCCCACCGATTTCTGCTCTGCTGTATTGACATGCTGACAGCCAATGCATGGGCACACTTGCCTGCAAAAATTGACTGTGTCCCTGCAGCATGCCTCAGGCAGGTTGCAAGTGTCTAAAGGAGGGCCTCTGAGGCGAGCAGGTTTCCTTCTGCCAGGGTTCTGGGGGTGTTGTAAGGCCTCAGTGGCTGGGACCCGTCTCCTCTGGGACCCCCACCTCACCGCCTCCCTCCAAGGGCCCAGGGGACATGTCTCAGCTCAGCCTGTGGCCTTCACCCCCTGCCTGAGCTACGTTGCAGCTGTGCCTTTCCCCGTCTCCTGAATGGCTCTGGCCCCTGCACCGCAGAGAGCTGCTCTGCTGGCTGGATGCCTTAGATCTAGGGCGTCACTTGTCAAGCACGCTTGTAGACATACTGTAGCTTAGCCTATACCAATTCTCTTCTAGTCTTGTCTAGTGAAGTCCCTTCCATTCCATTCCATTCCATTCCATTCCATTCCATTCCATTCCCCATGCTCAGCCTGAACTGATTAGCAGGGAGACTGATTTCTCTGCAATGTCAGGGGTTTTCAGCTCCAGAAACACTTTCAAGGACACAAATCACAAAGCTTTCATGTGGAATCAAGATTTTATTTTATTCTTCCATTTGATTTTGGTTTGGTTTCTTCGATTTTATGTTCTTTTAGAATCCTTACATCCTAGACTCCTAGGCTAGTTATGGTTGGAGAGGACCTCAGAGCACGTAGTTCCAACTGGCCTGCCATTCTCAGAGACGCCTCAGACGTGAAACAGATTGCCCAAGGCGCGGGTCAGCCTGGAATTATGTCTCACCAGGCGCTCTCACCCAAGGGTCTGTACAATGTGGTGGTGTACGTCGCCATAGGGTGACACCCCAGGGGAGCTGTACAGCGTGTTGGTGCTGTACATGGCCATGGGATGGAGCACACCCAGCCTCTTTAGGCAACCCGTTCCAGTGCCTCAGCACCCTGAGAGCAGCCAGACCCTTCTGCCTTATATCCAACCGGAAAGCTTTAGGGTGTTAGTCATGAGCATCGTCAGCGCCCACACACAAATGTGCAAGCAGAAGTAGTAGAAGGAGAAGGGGTGTGGTAGCATGGGGTATTTCCCAAAGCAGGACACCTATCAATGATAAGCACACAAGACTTGCAACAGTCGTTCATTTGCTGCGCTTCCTGGCCAGGGATGCATGACAAGTGCTCTTGTGCCTGCCCGGCGCTGGTGTTGCACGCCGGGAGAGCTGGAGAGTGGCAGGTGCTGATGGGGCAGCAAGGCTGGAGGCCTTCCAAGCACAGGCTGCTGTGCAGAAGCGAGGACCCGCGGGGAGATGGAGCTAAGGGAAGAGCAGAGCTGGCTGTCACTGCGAGTTTGCTCTGGGCAATGGAGCCAAAGAGAGCCAGGAGACGAGAGTGGCTTGGAGGTGCGAGAGCAGCGGGCAAGAAGCGAGGCCAAAAGGGAAGCCCGACAAGGGGATGTGCTCAATGCTCCAGAGGACAAAGAGCAACTCCCGGGGAATACCGCGGGAGGCCAGAAAGCTTCCTCCCCCCGCATGCGGGGCACGAGGGCCACCTGCGTGGAGCATGAGCAGCATCCTTTGGGCCACAAGAGCTCAAAGGAGCCCCATGAAGGGGCTGTGCTCGGCTGCGGAGGAAGGCAAAAAACCCCCGGGGACACTCGCAGGTCCTCCGCGGGGAAAAAAAGCCTTCCCCCCCCAGCTGCAGGACACGAGGGGCCACCTTCGTGGGGCATGAGCAGCAGGCAGTGAGCCAGCAGTATGGACCAGAGGAGCCCTAACAAGTGGTCTTGCTAAATGCTCAGAGGAAGGCAAAAAACCCCCGGGGACCAGTGCCAATGTGCCCCGGGGGAAAATTCCTTCCTGACCCCAGCGCTGGCGTTCGGCTATCCCTGAGCATGTGAGCAAAACCTGCTCCCGGTCCACAGGCTGCTCACGCCTCCCAGAACGTACCCAAACCCGATTCTCCCTCAACCTGGAGCCATTTCACGGCCTTCTGAGAGAAGCACTGTGATCCCTGGAAACACCTCTGCATGCTATTGCTTAGGGCTGCTGCCAGCCTGGCTCTCTGTGGGATGAGGATGGTGAGCTCTACAGTGCTCCTCAAGAAGACATTCCTATGCTCTGGCCATGGCTCTCCAGCCAAAAAGGACTGCTATCCCTCCCATGAGCTAAGAAGCTGCTCCTGCCAGGAGCTGGCCTTGCAGCCGAGAATCTCCAGCAGACTCCTGCAGCAGCTGCCCTTCCTGCCTGAGCCCCCTCTAGCTAGCTCCAGAAGCTCAAGGGCTTCCTCTGGCATGTCTTAAGGCTGCCCCGTGCCACCTCTGCCAGGGGACACAGGAGGCTGCCCCCTTTTATCCTCTCCTGGGGCATTGTGACTGCTGCATTGCCAGGTGCAGGCACGGAATGGCATGGAACGGCATGGAATGGAACGGAATGGAATGGAATGGAATGGAGTGGAGTGGAATGGATGAAATGGAAGAAATGGAATGGAATAGAGCGGAACGGAATAGAGTCGAGTGGAATAGAGTCGAGTGGAATGAAATAGAATCATAATGGAATGGAACAGGACAGAATTGGAATACCCCAATGGATGTTCATAATATGCATTATGGGATTCAGGGAGAAGGGCAGAGCATGGTAAGATCAAAACTCAGACGTCTGGCTATCCGTGATCCGATTGTTCTGAAGAGCTCTCCATCTTTTTACAAGCCTATTTGTGAGAGACAGAACCAAAATCAGGCTCCACTGTTTCAAAGATTGGTATGAGAAGCTGAGATGAAATTCCACCTATCTCTTGTCTCAGAGATGGATGGGAGGAGTTGAGATAATAGTCCAATAGCCATTGCCTGGGAGAAGGCTGTGAGGAGCTGAAATGGGACTCCACCCTCCATTGCCTGAGGGATGAGTGGGATAGAGCTGAGATAAGACTCCTGCATCCTTTATCTGGAGGAATGGTGTGAGGAATCCTGCCCATTATGCCATGAATGGCAGCAGACAGGTGCAGTTGAAGAGCTGGCTGCAAGAGTGGGATAGCTGGTCCACCAGGAACATGGAAGGTATGACATGAAGAACAGAGCTACTCCCCCAACTCATTTTAAAAGGAGGAAAAGGGAATCACAAAAAGGTGAAAGAGTAAAACGAATCTCACCCGGAATCCAAAAATTGGCTCCTGTTGCTGTCCAAACCTGGAAAGGATGGGAGTTTGACCCTGTTTGGCGGGTTCCGGGAGGCCCGTGGCTTAAGCAAATTTCAGTTTGTTTGTTATGTGGCTTTGCTATGTGCTTAGTTTTACCTTGTGTTATTCTTTGTCTCGGTCAATTAATTTGGAGTGTTGCATCAAACATGCATCTTGTAACTACTGCTCCTCCCGAGGGAACTAAACAAGTCAGATTAACACGTCCACAAAGTACTTGACCTCGCTTGCGTCTTAATCTCACTCTTGGGATCAGCACCGAAAGAGGGTCCAGCACTGGGCTTTTCTCCAACTGGACGCTGACACCTTGAGAGAACCTCTGCTCAGCCTCGTGTGTGGCTCAAGTCCAGAGTCACTCGTTGTGATCTTCGATGCGGGCTGTGACCCACTTTTCTGAAGGTACTGAGGAGATCGGCAGTATTGAAGAAATGAAGATGGTGGATATTATCCTCTTCCGAGCAGGGGCTGTGGGCAAGAGATGGAAAGAGTTGCAGAGGGAGTACTGTCAGGAGGCTCTGTTTTTCGGTTGAGTCGAACTAGAATAGCTGTTGTAGGTAGGACTGCTTTCCCATGAGCTTAAATGGATTTACAGTCTGCCCTCTTGCGTGCTACAAGGAGCCTATCCGAACCATCTGCAGCGGAGTTTTAAATAAATATCAAGTTTTTCATGGAACTTTCCCACCGATTTCTGCTCTGCTGTATTGACATGCTGACAGCCAATGCATGGGCACACTTGCCTGCAAAAATTGACTGTGTCCCTGCAGCATGCCTCAGGCAGGTTGCAAGTGTCTAAAGGAGGGCCTCTGAGGCGAGCAGGTTTCCTTCTGCCAGGGTTCTGGGGGTGTTGTAAGGCCTCAGTGGCTGGGACCCGTCTCCTCTGGGACCCCCACCTCACCGCCTCCCTCCAAGGGCCCAGGGGACATGTCTCAGCTCAGCCTGTGGCCTTCACCCCCTGCCTGAGCTACGTTGCAGCTGTGCCTTTCCCCGTCTCCTGAATGGCTCTGGCCCCTGCACCGCAGAGAGCTGCTCTGCTGGCTGGATGCCTTAGATCTAGGGCGTCACTTGTCAAGCACGCTTGTAGACATACTGTAGCTTAGCCTATACCAATTCTCTTCTAGTCTTGTCTAGTGAAGTCCCTTCCATTCCATTCCATTCCATTCCATTCCATTCCATTCCATTCCATTCCATTCCCCATGCTCAGCCTGAACTGATTAGCAGGGAGACTGATTTCTCTGCAATGTCAGGGGTTTTCAGCTCCAGAAACACTTTCAAGGACACAAATCACAAAGCTTTCATGTGGAATCAAGATTTTATTTTATTCTTCCATTTGATTTTGGTTTGGTTTCTTCTATTTTACGTTCTTTTAGAATCCTTACATCCTAGACTCCTAGGCTAGTTATGGTTGGAGAGGACCTCAGAGCACGTAGTTCCAACTGGCCTGCCATTCTCAGAGACGCCTCAGACGTGAAACAGATTGCCCAAGGCGCGGGTCAGCCTGGAATTACGTCTCACCAGGCGCTCTCACCCAAGGGTCTGTACAATGTGGTGGTGTACGTCGCCATAGGGTGACACCCCAGGGGGGCTGTACAGCGTGTTGGTGCTGTACATGGCCATGGGATGGAGCACACCCAGCCTCTTTAGGCAACGCGTTCCAGTGCCTCAGCACCCTGAGAGCAGCCAGACCCTTCTGCCTTATATCCAACCGGAAAGCTTTAGGGTGTTAGTCATGAGCATCGTCAGCGCCCACACACAAATGTTCAAGCAGAAGTAGTAGTAGGAGAAGGTGTGTGGTAGCATGGGGTATTTCCCAAAGCAGGACACCTATCAATGATAAGCACACAAGACTTGCAACAGTCGTTCATTTGCTGCGCTTCCTGGCCAGGGAGGCATGACAAGTGCTCTTGTGCCTGCCCGGCGCTGGTGTTGCACGCCGGGAGAGCTGGAGAGTGGCAGGTGCTGATGGGGCAGCAAGGCTGGAGGCCTTCCAAGCACAGGCTGCTGTGCAGAAGCGAGGACCCGCGGGGAGATGGAGCTAAGGGAAGAGCAGAGCTGGCTGTCACTGCGAGTTTGCTCTGGGCAATGGAGCCAAAGAGAGCCAGGAGACGAGAGTGGCTTGGAGGTGCGAGAGCAGCGGGCAAGAAGCGAGGCCAAAAGGGAAGCCCGACAAGGGGATGTGCTCAATGCTCCAGAGGACAAAGAGCAACTCCCGGGGAATACCGCGGGAGGCCAGAAAGCTTCCTCCCCCCGCATGCGGGGCACGAGGGCCACCTGCGTGGAGCATGAGCAGCATCCTTTGGGCCACAAGAGCTCAAAGGAGCCCCATGAAGGGGCTGTGCTCGGCTGCGGAGGAAGGCAAAAAACCCCCGGGGACACTCGCAGGTCCTCCGCGGGGAAAAAAAGCCTTCCCCCCCCAGCTGCAGGACACGAGGGGCCACCTTCGTGGGGCATGAGCAGCAGGCAGTGAGCCAGCAGTATGGACCAGAGGAGCCCTAACAAGTGGTCTTGCTAAATGCTCAGAGGAAGGCAAAAAACCCCCGGGGACCAGTGCCAATGTGCCCCGGGGGAAAATTCCTTCCTGACCCCAGCGCTGGCGATCGGCTATCCCTGAGCATGTGAGCAAGACCTGCTCCCGGTCCACAGGCTGCTCACGCCTCCCAGAACGTACCCAAACCCGATTCTCCCTCAACCTGGAGCCATTTCACGGCCTTCTGAGAGAAGCACTGTGATCCCTGGAAACACCTCTGCATCCTATTGCTTAGGGCTGCTGCCAGCCTGGCTCTCTGTGGGATGAGGATGGTGAGCTCTACAGTGCTCCTCAAGAAGACATTCCTATGCTCTGGCCATGGCTCTCCAGCCAAAAAGGACTGCTATCCCTCCCATGAGCTAAGAAGCTGCTCCTGCCAGGAGCTGGCCTTGCAGCCGAGAATCTCCAGCAGACTCCTGCAGCAGCTGCCCTTCCTGCCTGAGCCCCCTCTAGCTAGCTCCAGAAGCTCAAGGGCTTCCTCTGGCATGTCTTAAGGCTGCCCCGTGCCACCTCTGCCAGGGGACACAGGAGGCTGCCCCCTTTTATCCTCTCCTGGGGCATTGTGACTGCTGCATTGCCAGGTGCAGGCACGGAATGACATGGAATGGCATCGAATGGAACAGCATGGAATGACATGGAACGGCATGGAATGGAATGGAATGGAATGGAATGGAGTGGAATGGATGAAATGGAATGGAATAGAGCGGAACGGAATAGAGTCGAGTGGAATAGAGTCGAGTGGAATGAAATAGAATCATAATGGAATGGAACAGGACAGAAATGGAATACCCCAATGGATGTTCATAATATGCATTATGGGATTCAGGGAGAAGGGCAGAGCACGGTAAGATCAAAACTCAGACGTCTGGCTATCCGTGATCCGATTGTTCTGAAGAGCTCTCCATCTTTTTACAAGCCTATTTGTGAGAGACAGAACCAAAATCAGGCTCCACTGTTTCAAAGATTGGTATGAGAAGCTGAGATGAAATTCCACCTATCTCTTGTCTCAGAGATGGATGGGAGGAGTTGAGATAATAGTCCAATAGCCATTGCCTGGGAGAAGGCTGTGAGGAGCTGTAATGGGACTCCACCCTCCATTGCCTGAGGGATGAGTGGGATAGAGCTGAGATAAGACTCCTGCATCCTTTATCTGGAGGAATGGTGTGAGGAATCCTGCCCATTATGCCATGAATGGCAGCAGACAGGTGCAGTTAAAGAGCTGGCTGCAAGAGTGGGATAGCTGGTCCACCAGGAACATGGAAGGTATGACATGAAGAACAGAGCTACTCCCCCAACTCATTTTAAAAGGAGGAAAAGGGAATCACAAAAAGGTGAAAGAGTAAAACGAATCTCACCCGGAATCCAAAAATTGGCTCCTGTTGCTGTCCAAACCTGGAAAGGATGGGAGTTTGACCCTGTTTGGCGGGTTCCGGGAGGCCCGTGGCTTAAGCAAATTTCGGTTTGTTTGTTATGTGGCTTTGCTATGTGCTTAGTTTTACCTTGTGTTATTCTTTGTCTCGGTCAATTAATTTGGAGTGTTGCATCAAACATGCATCTTGTAACTACTGCTCCTCCCGAGGGAACTAAACAAGTCAGATTAACACGTCCACAAAGTACTTGACCTTGCTTGCGTCTTAATCTCACTCTTGGGATCAGCACCGAAAGAGGGTCCAGCACTGGGCTTTTCTCCAACTGGACGCTGACACCTTGAGAGAACCTCTGCTCAGCCACGTGTTTGGCTCAAGTCCAGAGTCACTCGTTGTGATCTTCGATGCGGGCTGTGACCCACTTTTCTGAAGGTACTGAGGAGATCGGCAGTATTGATGAAATGAAGATGGTGGATATTATCCTCTTCCGAGCAGGGGCTGTGGGCAAGAGATGGAAAGAGTTGCAGAGGGAGTACTGTCAGGAGGCTCTGTTTTTCGGTTGAGTCGAACTAGAATAGCTGTTGTAGGTAGGACTGCTTTCCCATGAGCTTAAATGGATTTACAGTCTGCCTTCTTGCGTGCTACAAGGAGCCTATCCGAACCATCTGCAGCGGAGTTTTTAATAAATATCAAGTTTTTCATGGAACTTTCCCACCGATTTCTGCTCTGCTGTATTGACATGCTGACAGCCAATGCATGGGCACACTTGCCTGCAAAAATTGACTGTGTCCCTGCAGCATGCCTCAGGCAGGTTGCAAGTGTCTAAAGGAGGGCCTCTGAGGCGAGCAGGTTTCCTTCTGCCAGGGTTCTGGGGGTGTTGTAAGGCCTCAGTGGCTGGGACCCGTCTCCTCTGGGACCCCCACCTCACCGCCTCCCTCCAAGGGCCCAGGGGACATGTCTCAGCTCAGCCTGTGGCCTTCACCCCCTGCCTGAGCTACGTTGCAGCTGTGCCTTTCCCCGTCTCCTGAATGGCTCTGGCCCCTGCACCGCAGAGAGCTGCTCTGCTGGCTGGATGCCTTAGATCTAGGGCGTCACTTGTCAAGCACGCTTGTAGACATACTGTAGCTTAGCCTATACCAATTCTCTTCTAGTCTTGTCTAGTGAAGTCCCTTCCATTCCATTCCATTCCATTCCATTCCATTCCATTCCATTCCATTCCCCATGCTCAGCCTGAACTGATTAGCAGGGAGACTGATTTCTCTGCAATGTCAGGGGTTTTCAGCTCCAGAAACACTTTCAAGGACACAAATCACAAAGCTTTCATGTGGAATCAAGATTTTATTTTATTCTTCCATTTGATTTTGGTTTGGTTTCTTCTATTTTATGTTCTTTTAGAATCCTTACATCCTAGACTCCTAGGCTAGTTATGGTTGGAGAGGACCTCAGAGCACGTAGTTCCAACTGGCCTGCCATTCTCAGAGACGCCTCAGACGTGAAACAGATTGCCCAAGGCGCGGGTCAGCCTGGAATTACGTCTCACCAGGCGCTCTCACCCAAGGGTCTGTACAATGTGGTGGTGTACGTCGCCATAGGGTGACACCCCAGGGGGGCTGTACAGCGTGTTGGTGCTGTACATGGCCATGGGATGGAGCACACCCAGCCTCTTTAGGCAACCCGTTCCAGTGCCTCAGCACCCTGAGAGCAGCCAGACCCTTCTGCCTTATATCCAACCGGAAAGCTTTAGGGTGTTAGTCATGAGCATCGTCAGCGCCCACACACAAATGTGCAAGCAGGAGTAGTAGAAGGAGAAGGTGTGTGGTAGAAGGAGAAGGTGTGTGGTAGCATGGGGTATTTCCCAAAGCAGGACACCTATCAATGATAAGCACACAAGACTTGCAACAGTCGTTCATTTGCTGCGCTTCCTGGCCAGGGATGCATGACAAGTGCTCTTGTGCCTGCCCGGCGCCGGTGTTGCACGCCGGGAGAGCTGGAGAGTGGCAGCTGCGGATGGGGCAGCAAGGCTGGAGGCCTTCCAAGCACAGGCTGCTGTGCAGAAGCGAGGACCCCCGGGGAGATGGAGCTAAGGGAAGAGCAGAGCTCGCTGTCACTGCGAGTTTGCTCTGGGCAATGGAGCCAAAGAGAGCCAGGAGACGAGAGTGGCTTGGAGGTGCGAGAGCAGCGGACAAGAAGCGAGGCCAAAAGGGAAGCCCGACAAGGGGATGTGCTCAATGCTCCAGAGGACAAAGAGCAACTCCCGGGGAATACCGCGGGAGGCCAGAAAGCTTCCTCCCCCCGCATGCGGGGCACGAGGGCCACCTGCGTGGAGCATGAGCAGCATCCTTTGGGCCACAAGAGCTCAAAGGAGCCCCATGAAGGGGCTGTGCTCGGCTGCGGAGGAAGGCAAAAAACCCCCGGGGACACTCGCAGGTCCTCCGCGGGGAAAAAAAGCCTTCCCCCCCCAGCTGCAGGACACGAGGGGCCACCTTCGTGGGGCATGGGCAGCAGGCAGTGAGCCAGCAGTATGGACCAGAGGAGCCCTAACAAGTGGTCTTGCTAAATGCTCAGAGGAAGGCAAAAAACCCCCGGGGACCAGTGCCAATGTGCCCCGGGGGAAAATTCCTTCCTGACCCCAGCGCTGGCGATCGGCTATCCCTGAGCATGTGAGCAAGACCTGCTCCCGGTCCACAGGCTGCTCACGCCTCCCAGAACGTACCCAAACCCGATTCTCCCTCAACCTGGAGCCATTTCACGGCCTTCTGAGAGAAGCACTGTGATCCCTGGAAACACCTCTGCATCCTATTGCTTAGGGCTGCTGCCAGCCTGGCTCTCTGTGGGATGAGGATGGTGAGCTCTACAGTGCTCCTCAAGAAGACATTCCTATGCTCTGGCCATGGCTCTCCAGCCAAAAAGGACTGCTATCCCTCCCATGAGCTAAGAAGCTGCTCCTGCCAGGAGCTGGCCTTGCAGCCGAGAATCTCCAGCAGACTCCTGCAGCAGCTGCCCTTCCTGCCTGAGCCCCCTCTAGCTAGCTCCAGAAGCTCAAGGGCTTCCTCTGGCATGTCTTAAGGCTGCCCCGTGCCACCTCTGCCAGGGGACACAGGAGGCTGCCCCCTTTTATCCTCTCCTGGGGCATTGTGACTGCTGCATTGCCAGGTGCAGGCACGGAATGGCATGGAACGGCATGGAATGGAATGGAATGGAATGGAATGGAATGGAATGGAATGGAATGGAATGGAATGGAGTGGAATGGATGAAATGGAAGAAATGGAATGGAATAGAGCGGAACGGAATAGAGTCGAGTGGAATAGAGTCGAGTGGAATGAAATAGAATCATAATGGAATGGAACAGGACAGAAATGGAATACCCCAATGGATGTTCATAATATGCATTATGGGATTCAGGGAGAAGGGCAGAGCATGGTAAGATCAAAACTCAGACGTCTGGCTATCCTTGATCCGATTGTTCTGAAGAGCTCTCCATCTTTTTACAAGCCTATTTGTGAGAGACAGAACCAAAATCAGGCTCCACTGTTTCAAAGATTGGTATGAGAAGCTGAGATGAAATTCCACCTATCTCTTGTCTCAGAGATGGATGGGAGGAGTTGAGATAATAGTCCAATAGCCATTGCCTGGGAGAAGGCTGTGAGGAGCTGAAATGGGACTCCACCCTCCATTGCCTGAGGGATGAGTGGGATAGAGCTGAGATAAGACTCCTGCATCCTTTATCTGGAGGAATGGTGTGAGGAATCCTGCCCATTATGCCATGACTGGCAGCAGACAGGTGCAGTTGAAGAGCTGGCTGCAAGAGTGGGATAGCTGGTCCACCAGGAACATGGAAGGTATGACATGAAGAACAGAGCTACTCCCCCAACTCATTTTAAAAGGAGGAAAAGGGAATCACAAAAAGGTGAAAGAGTAAAACGAATCTCACCCGGAATCCAAAAATTGGCTCCTGTTGCTGTCCAAACCTGGAAAGGATGGGAGTTTGACCCTGTTTGGCGGGTTCCGGGAGGCCCGTGGCTTAAGCAAATTTCAGTTTGTTTGTTATGTGGCTTTGCTATGTGCTTAGTTTTACCTTGTGTTATTCTTTGTCTCGGTCAATTAATTTGGAGTGTTGCATCAAACATGCATCTTGTAACTTCTGCTCCTCCCGAGGGAACTAAACAAGTCAGATTAACACGGCCACAAAGTACTTGACCTCGCTTGCGTCTTAATCTCACTCTTGGGATCAGCACCGAAAGAGGGTCCAGCACTGGGCTTTTCTCCAACTGGACGCTGACACCTTGAGAGAACCTCTGCTCAGCCACGTGTGTGGCTCAAGTCCAGAGTCACTCGTTGTGATCTTCGATGCGGGCTGTGACCCACTTTTCTGAAGGTACTGAGGAGATCGGCAGTATTGAAGAAATGAAGATGGTGGATATTATCCTCTTCCGAGCAGGGGCTGTGGGCAAGAGATGGAAAGAGTTGCAGAGGGAGTACTGTCAGGAGGCTCTGTTTTTCGGTTGAGTCGAACTAGAATAGCTGTTGTAGGTAGGACTGCTTTCCCATGAGCTTAAATGGATTTACAGTCTGCCCTCTTGCGTGCTACAAGGAGCCTATCCGAACCATCTGCAGCGGAGTTTTAAATAAATATCAAGTTTTTCATGGAACTTTCCCACCGATTTCTGCTCTGCTGTATTGACATGCTGACAGCCAATGCATGGGCACACTTGCCTGCAAAAATTGACTGTGTCCCTGCAGCATGCCTCAGGCAGGTTGCAAGTGTCTAAAGGAGGGCCTCTGAGGCGAGCAGGTTTCCTTCTGCCAGGGTTCTGGGGGTGTTGTAAGGCCTCAGTGGCTGGGACCCGTCTCCTCTGGGACCCCCACCTCACCGCCTCCCTCCAAGGGCCCAGGGGACATGTCTCAGCTCAGCCTGTGGCCTTCACCCCCTGCCTGAGCTACGTTGCAGCTGTGCCTTTCCCCGTCTCCTGAATGGCTCTGGCCCCTGCACCGCAGAGAGCTGCTCTGCTGGCTGGATGCCTTAGATCTAGGGCGTCACTTGTCAAGCACGCTTGTAGACATACTGTAGCTTAGCCTATACCAATTCTCTTCTAGTCTTGTCTAGTGAAGTCCCTTCCATTCCATTCCATTCCATTCCATTCCATTCCATTCCATTCCATTCCATTCCATTCCATTCCCCATGCTCAGCCTGAACTGATTAGCAGGGAGACTGATTTCTCTGCAATGTCAGGGGTTTTCAGCTCCAGAAACACTTTCAAGGACACAAATCACAAAGCTTTCATGTGGAATCAAGATTTTATTTTATTCTTCCATTTGATTTTGGTTTGGTTTCTTCTATTTTATGTTCTTTTAGAATCCTTACATCCTAGACTCCTAGGCTAGTTATGGTTGGAGAGGACCTCAGAGCACGTAGTTCCAACTGGCCTGCCATTCTCAGAGACGCCTCAGACGTGAAACAGATTGCCCAAGGCGCGGGTCAGCCTGGAATTACGTCTCACCAGGCGCTCTCACCCAAGGGTCTGTACAATGTGGTGGTGTACGTCGCCATAGGGTGACACCCCAGGGGGGCTGTACAGCGTGTTGGTGCTGTACATGGCCATGGGATGGAGCACACCCAGCCTCTTTAGGCAACCCGTTCCAGTGCCTCAGCACCCTGAGAGCAGCCAGACCCTTCTGCCTTATATCCAACCGGAAAGCTTTAGGGTGTTAGTCATGAGCATCGTCAGCGCCCACACACAAATGTGCAAGCAGAAGTAGTAGAAGGAGAAGGGGTGTGGTAGCATGGGGTATTTCCCAAAGCAGGACACCTATCAATGATAAGCACACAAGACTTGCAACAGTCGTTCATTTGCTGCGCTTCCTGGCCAGGGAGGCATGACAAGTGCTCTTGTGCCTGCCCGGCGCTGGTGTTGCACGCCGGGAGAGCTGGAGAGTGGCAGGTGCTGATGGGGCAGCAAGGCTGGAGGCCTTCCAAGCACAGGCTGCTGTGCAGAAGCGAGGACCCGCGGGGAGATGGAGCTAAGGGAAGAGCAGAGCTGGCTGTCACTGCGAGTTTGCTCTGGGCAATGGAGCCAAAGAGAGCCAGGAGACGAGAGTGGCTTGGAGGTGCGAGAGCAGCGGGCAAGAAGCGAGGCCAAAAGGGAAGCCCGACAAGGGGATGTGCTCAATGCTCCAGAGGACAAAGAGCAACTCCCGGGGAATACCGCGGGAGGCCAGAAAGCTTCCTCCCCCCGCATGCGGGGCACGAGGGCCACCTGCGTGGAGCATGAGCAGCATCCTTTGGGCCACAAGAGCTCAATGGAGCCCCATGAAGGGGCTGTGCTCGGCTGCGGAGGAAGGCAAAAAACCCCCGGGGACACTCACAGGTCCTCCGCGGGGAAAAAAAGCCTTCCCCCCCCCAGCTGCAGGACACGAGGGGCCACCTTCGTGGGGCATGAGCAGCAGGCAGTGAGCCAGCAGTATGGACCAGAGGAGCCCTAACAAGTGGTCTTGCTAAATGCTCAGAGGAAGGCAAAAAACCCCCGGGGACCAGTGCCAATGTGCCCCGGGGGAAAATTCCTTCCTGACCCCAGCGCTGGCGATCGGCTATCCCTGAGCATGTGAGCAAGACCTGCTCCCGGTCCACAGGCTGCTCACGCCTCCCAGAACGTACCCAAACCCGATTCTCCCTCAACCTGGAGCCATTTCACGGCCTTCTGAGAGAAGCACTGTGATCCTTGGAAACACCCTGCATCCTATTGCTTAGGGCTGCTGCCAGCCTGGCTCTCTGTGGGATGAGGATGGTGAGCTCTACAGTGCTCCTCAAGAAGACATTCCTATGCTCTGGCCATGGCTCTCCAGCCAAAA
This sequence comes from Ara ararauna, assembly GCA_028858755.1. Taxonomy (NCBI): domain Eukaryota; kingdom Metazoa; phylum Chordata; class Aves; order Psittaciformes; family Psittacidae; genus Ara; species Ara ararauna. Next base: position 18,215,392 of record CM054380.1, on the reverse strand, counting down.
AGGACTGCTATCCCTCCCATGAGCTAAGAAGCTGCTCCTGCCAGGAGCTGGCCTTGCAGCCGAGAATCTCCAGCAGACTCCTGCAGCAGCTGCCCTTCCTGCCTGAGCCCCCTCTAGCTAGCTCCAGAAGCTCAAGGGCTTCCTCTGGCATGGCTTAAGGCTGCCCCGTGCCACCTCTGCCAGGGGACACAGGAGGCTGCCCCCTTTTATCCTCTCCTGGGGCATTGTGACTGCTGCATTGCCAGGTGCTGGCACGGAATGGCATGGAACGGCACGGAATGGAACGGAATGGAATGGAATGGAATGGAGTGGAGTGGAATGGATGAAATGGAAGAAATGGAATGGAATAGAGCGGAACGGAATAGAGTCGAGTGGAATAGAGTCGAGTGGAATGAAATAGAATCATAATGGAATGGAACAGGACAGAAATGGAATACCCCAATGGATGTTCATAATATGCATTATGGGATTCAGGGAGAAGGGCAGAGCATGGTAAGATCAAAACTCAGACGTCTGGCTATCCTTGATCCGATTGTTCTGAAGAGCTCTCCATCTTTTTACAAGCCTATTTGTGAGAGACAGAACCAAAATCAGGCTCCACTGTTTCAAAGATTGGTATGAGAAGCTGAGATGAAATTCCACCTATCTCTTGTCTCAGAGATGGATGGGAGGAGTTGAGATAATAGTCCAATAGCCATTGCCTGGGAGAAGGCTGTGAGGAGCTGAAATGGGACTCCACCCTCCATTGCCTGAGGGATGAGTGGGATAGAGCTGAGATAAGACTCCTGCATCCTTTATCTGGAGGAATGGTGTGAGGAATCCTGCCCATTATGCCATGAATGGCAGCAGACAGGTGCAGTTGAAGAGCTGGCTGCAAGAGTGGGATAGCTGTTCACCAGGAACATGGAAGGTATGACATGAAGAACAGAGCTACTCCCCCAACTCATTTTAAAAGGAGGAAAAGGGAATCACAAAAAGGTGAAAGAGTAAAACGAATCTCACCCGGAATCCAAAAATTGGCTCCTGTTGCTGTCCAAACCTGGAAAGGATGGGAGTTTGACCTTGTTTGGCGGTTTCCGGGAGGCCCGTGGCTTAAGCAAATTTCAGTTTGTTTGTTATGTGGCTTTGCTATGTGCTTAGTTTTACCTTGTGTTATTCTTTGTCTCGGTCAATTAATTTGGAGTGTTGCATCAAACATGCATCTTGTAACTACTGCTCCTCCCGAGGGAACTAAACAAGTCAGATTAACACGTCCACAAAGTACTTGACCTCGCTTGCGTCTTAATCTCACTCTTGGGATCAGCACCGAAAGAGGGTCCAGCACTGGGCTTTTCTCCAACTGGACGCTGACACCTTGAGAGAACCTCTGCTCAGCCACGTGTGTGGCTCAAGTCCAGAGTCACTCGTTGTGATCTTCGATGCGGGCTGTGACCCACTTTTCTGAAGGTACTGAGGAGATCGGCAGTATTGAAGCAATGAAGATGGTGGATATTATCCTCTTCCGAGCAGGGGCTGTGGGCAAGAGATGGAAAGAGTTGCAGAGGGAGTACTGTCAGGAGGCTCTGTTTTTCGGTTGAGTCGAACTAGAATAGCTGTTGTAGGTAGGACTGCTTTCCCATGAGCTTAAATGGATTTACAGTCTGCCCTCTTGCGTGCTACAAGGAGCCTATCCGAACCATCTGCAGCGGAGTTTTAAATAAATATCAAGTTTTTCATGGAACTTTCCCACCGATTTCTGCTCTGCTGTATTGACATGCTGACAGCCAATGCATGGGCACACTTGCCTGCAAAAATTGACTGTGTCCCTGCAGCATGCCTCAGGCAGGTTGCAAGTGTCTAAAGGAGGGCCTCTGAGGCGAGCAGGTTTCCTTCTGCCAGGGTTCTGGGGGTGTTGTAAGGCCTCAGTGGCTGGGACCCGTCTCCTCTGGGACCCCCACCTCACCGCCTCCCTCCAAGGGCCCAGGGGACATGTCTCAGCTCAGCCTGTGGCCTTCACCCCCTGCCTGAGCTACGTTGCAGCTGTGCCTTTCCCCGTCTCCTGAATGGCTCTGGCCCCTGCACCGCAGAGAGCTGCTCTGCTGGCTGGATGCCTTAGATCTAGGGCGTCACTTGTCAAGCACGCTTGTAGACATACTGTAGCTTAGCCTATACCAATTCTCTTCTAGTCTTGTCTAGTGAAGTCCCTTCCATTCCATTCCATTCCATTCCATTCCATTCCCCATGCTCAGCCTGAACTGATTAGCAGGGAGACTGATTTCTCTGCAATGTCAGGGGTTTTCAGCTCCAGAAACACTTTCAAGGACACAAATCACAAAGCTTTCATGTGGAATCAAGATTTTATTTTATTCTTCCATTTGATTTTGGTTTGGTTTCTTCTATTTTATGTTCTTTTAGAATCCTTACATCCTAGACTCCTAGGCTAGTTATGGTTGGAGAGGACCTCAGAGCACGTAGTTCCAACTGGCCTGCCATTCTCAGAGACGCCTCAGTCGTGAAACAGATTGCCCAAGGCGCGGGTCAGCCTGGAATTACGTCTCACCAGGCGCTCTCACCCAAGGGTCTGTACAATGTGGTGGTGTACGTCGCCATAGGGTGACACCCCAGGGGGGCTGTACAGCGTGTTGGTGCTGTACATGGCCATGGGATGGAGCACACCCAGCCTCTTTAGGCAACCCGTTCCAGTGCCTCAGCACCCTGAGAGCAGCCAGACCCTTCTGCCTTATATCCAACCGGAAAGCTTTAGGGTGTTAGTCATGAGCATCGTCAGCGCCCACACACAAATGTGCAAGCAGAAGTAGTAGAAGGAGAAGGTGTGTGGTAGCATGGGGTATTTCCCAAAGCAGGACACCTATCAATGATAAGCACACAAGACTTGCAACAGTCGTTCATTTGCTGCGCTTCCTGGCCAGGGAGGCATGACAAGTGCTCTTGTGCCTGCCCGGCGCTGGTGTTGCACGCCGGGAGAGCTGGAGAGTGGCAGCTGCTGATGGGGCAGCAAGGCTGGAGGCCTTCCAAGCACAGGCTGCTGTGCAGAAGCGAGGACCCGCGGGGAGATGGAGCTAAGGGAAGAGCAGAGCTGGCTGTCACTGCGAGTTTGCTCTGGGCAATGGAGCCAAAGAGAGCCAGGAGACGAGAGTGGCTTGGAGGTGCGAGAGCAGCGGGCAAGAAGCGAGGCCAAAAGGGAAGCCCGACAAGGGGATGTGCTCAATGCTCCAGAGGACAAAGAGCAACTCCCGGGGAATACCGCGGGAGGCCAGAAAGCTTCCTCCCCCCGCATGCGGGGCACGAGGGCCACCTGCGTGGAGCATGAGCAGCATCCTTTGGGCCACAAGAGCTCAAAGGAGCCCCATGAAGGGGCTGTGCTCGGCTGCGGAGGGAGGCAAAAAACCCCCGGGGACACTCACAGGTCCTCCGCGGGGAAAAAAAGCCTTCCCCCCCCCAGCTGCAGGACACGAGGGGCCACCTTCGTGGGGCATGAGCAGCAGGCAGTGAGCCAGCAGTATGGACCAGAGGAGCCCTAACAAGTGGTCTTGCTAAATGCTCAGAGGAAGGCAAAAAACCCCCGGGGACCAGTGCCAATGTGCCCCGGGGGAAAATTCCTTCCTGACCCCAGCGCTGGCGATCGGCTATCCCTGAGCATGTGAGCAAGACCTGCTCCCGGTCCACAGGCTGCTCACGCCTCCCAGAACGTACCCAAACCCGATTCTCCCTCAACCTGGAGCCATTTCACGGCCTTCTGAGAGAAGCACTGTGATCCCTGGAAACACCTCTGCATCCTATTGCTTAGGGCTGCTGCCAGCCTGGCTCTCTGTGGGATGAGGATGGTGAGCTCTACAGTGCTCCTCAAGAAGACATTCCTATGCTCTGGCCATGGCTCTCCAGCCAAAAAGGACTGCTATCCCTCCCATGAGCTAAGAAGCTGCTCCTGCCAGGAGCTGGCCTTGCAGCCGAGAATCTCCAGCAGACTCCTGCAGCAGCTGCCCTTCCTGCCTGAGCCCCCTCTAGCTAGCTCCAGAAGCTCAAGGGCTTCCTCTGGCATGGCTTAAGGCTGCCCCGTGCCACCTCTGCCAGGGGACACAGGAGGCTGCCCCCTTTTATCCTCTCCTGGGGCATTGTGACTGCTGCATTGCCAGGTGCTGGCACGGAATGGCATGGAACGGCACGGAATGGAACGGAATGGAATGGAATGGAATGGAGTGGAGTGGAATGGATGAAATGGAAGAAATGGAATGGAATAGAGCGGAACGGAATAGAGTCGAGTGGAATAGAGTCGAGTGGAATGAAATAGAATCATAATGGAATGGAACAGGACAGAATTGGAATACCCCAATGGATGTTCATAATATGCATTATGGGATTCAGGGAGAAGGGCAGAGCATGGTAAGATCAAAACTCAGACGTCTGGCTATCCGTGATCCGATTGTTCTGAAGAGCTCTCCATCTTTTTACAAGCCTATTTGTGAGAGACAGAACCAAAATCAGGCTCCACTGTTTCAAAGATTGGTATGAGAAGCTGAGATGAAATTCCACCTATCTCTTGTCTCAGAGATGGATGGGAGGAGTTGAGATAATAGTCCAATAGCCATTGCCTGGGAGAAGGCTGTGAGGAGCTGAAATGGGACTCCACCCTCCATTGCCTGAGGGATGAGTGGGATAGAGCTGAGATAAGACTCCTGCATCCTTTATCTGGAGGAATGGTGTGAGGAATCCTGCCCATTATGCCATGAATGGCAGCAGACAGGTGCAGTTGAAGAGCTGGCTGCAAGAGTGGGATAGCTGTTCACCAGGAACATGGAAGGTATGACATGAAGAACAGAGCTACTCCCCCAACTCATTTTAAAAGGAGGAAAAGGGAATCACAAAAAGGTGAAAGAGTAAAACGAATCTCACCCGGAATCCAAAAATTGGCTCCTGTTGCTGTCCAAACCTGGAAAGGATGGGAGTTTGACCTTGTTTGGCGGTTTCCGGGAGGCCCGTGGCTTAAGCAAATTTCAGTTTGTTTGTTATGTGGCTTTGCTATGTGCTTAGTTTTACCTTGTGTTATTCTTTGTCTCGGTCAATTAATTTGGAGTGTTGCATCAAACATGCATCTTGTAACTACTGCTCCTCCCGAGGGAACTAAACAAGTCAGATTAACACGTCCACAAAGTACTTGACCTCGCTTGCGTCTTAATCTCACTCTTGGGATCAGCACCGAAAGAGGGTCCAGCACTGGGCTTTTCTCCAACTGGACGCTGACACCTTGAGAGAACCTCTGCTCAGCCACGTGTGTGGCTCAAGTCCAGAGTCACTCGTTGTGATCTTCGATGCGGGCTGTGACCCACTTTTCTGAAGGTACTGAGGAGATCGGCAGTATTGAAGCAATGAAGATGGTGGATATTATCCTCTTCCGAGCAGGGGCTGTGGGCAAGAGATGGAAAGAGTTGCAGAGGGAGTACTGTCAGGAGGCTCTGTTTTTCGGTTGAGTCGAACTAGAATAGCTGTTGTAGGTAGGACTGCTTTCCCATGAGCTTAAATGGATTTACAGTCTGCCCTCTTGCGTGCTACAAGGAGCCTATCCGAACCATCTGCAGCGGAGTTTTAAATAAATATCAAGTTTTTCATGGAACTTTCCCACCGATTTCTGCTCTGCTGTATTGACATGCTGACAGCCAATGCATGGGCACACTTGCCTGCAAAAATTGACTGTGTCCCTGCAGCATGCCTCAGGCAGGTTGCAAGTGTCTAAAGGAGGGCCTCTGAGGCGAGCAGGTTTCCTTCTGCCAGGGTTCTGGGGGTGTTGTAAGGCCTCAGTGGCTGGGACCCGTCTCCTCTGGGACCCCCACCTCACCGCCTCCCTCCAAGGGCCCAGGGGACATGTCTCAGCTCAGCCTGTGGCCTTCACCCCCTGCCTGAGCTACGTTGCAGCTGTGCCTTTCCCCGTCTCCTGAATGGCTCTGGCCCCTGCACCGCAGAGAGCTGCTCTGCTGGCTGGATGCCTTAGATCTAGGGCGTCACTTGTCAAGCACGCTTGTAGACATACTGTAGCTTAGCCTATACCAATTCTCTTCTAGTCTTGTCTAGTGAAGTCCCTTCCATTCCATTCCATTCCATTCCATTCCATTCCATTCCATTCCATTCCATTCCATTCCATTCCATTCCCCATGCTCAGCCTGAACTGATTAGCAGGGAGACTGATTTCTCTGCAATGTCAGGGGTTTTCAGCTCCAGAAACACTTTCAAGGACACAAATCACAAAGCTTTCATGTGGAATCAAGATTTTATTTTATTCTTCCATTTGATTTTGGTTTGGTTTCTTCTATTTTATGTTCTTTTAGAATCCTTACATCCTAGACTCCTAGGCTAGTTATGGTTGGAGAGGACCTCAGAGCACGTAGTTCCAACTGGCCTGCCATTCTCAGAGACGCCTCAGTCGTGAAACAGATTGCCCAAGGCGCGGGTCAGCCTGGAATTACGTCTCACCAGGCGCTCTCACCCAAGGGTCTGTACAATGTGGTGGTGTACGTCGCCATAGGGTGACACCCCAGGGGGGCTGTACAGCGTGTTGGTGCTGTACATGGCCATGGGATGGAGCACACCCAGCCTCTTTAGGCAACCCGTTCCAGTGCCTCAGCACCCTGAGAGCAGCCAGACCCTTCTGCCTTATATCCAACCGGAAAGCTTTAGGGTGTTAGTCATGAGCATCGTCAGCGCCCACACACAAATGTGCAAGCAGAAGTAGTAGAAGGAGAAGGTGTGTGGTAGCATGGGGTATTTCCCAAAGCAGGACACCTATCAATGATAAGCACACAAGACTTGCAACAGTCGTTCATTTGCTGCGCTTCCTGGCCAGGGAGGCATGACAAGTGCTCTTGTGCCTGCCCGGCGCTGGTGTTGCACGCCGGGAGAGCTGGAGAGTGGCAGGTGCTGATGGGGCAGCAAGGCTGGAGGCCTTCCAAGCACAGGCTGCTGTGCAGAAGCGAGGACCCGCGGGGAGATGGAGCTAAGGGAAGAGCAGAGCTGGCTGTCACTGCGAGTTTGCTCTGGGCAATGGAGCCAAAGAGAGCCAGGAGACGAGAGTGGCTTGGAGGTGCCAGAGCAGCGGGCAAGAAGCGAGGCCAAAAGGGAAGCCCGACAAGGGGATGTGCTCAATGCTCCAGAGGACAAAGAGCAACTCCCGGGGAATACCGCGGGAGGCCAGAAAGCTTCCTCCCCCCGCATGCGGGGCACGAGGGCCACCTGCGTGGAGCATGAGCAGCATCCTTTGGGCCACAAGAGCTCAAAGGAGCCCCATGAAGGGGCTGTGCTCGGCTGCGGAGGAAGGCAAAAAACCCCCGGGGACACTCACAGGTCCTCCGCGGGGAAAAAAAGCCTTCCCCCCCCCAGCTGCAGGACACGAGGGGCCACCTTCGTGGGGCATGAGCAGCAGGCAGTGAGCCAGCAGTATGGACCAGAGGAGCCCTAACAAGTGGTCTTGCTAAATGCTCAGAGGAAGGCAAAAAACCCCCGGGGACCAGTGCCAATGTGCCCCGGGGGAAAATTCCTTCCTGACCCCAGCGCTGGCGATCGGCTATCCCTGAGCATGTGAGCAAGACCTGCTCCCGGTCCACAGGCTGCTCACGCCTCCCAGAACGTACCCAAACCCGATTCTCCCTCAACCTGGAGCCATTTCACGGCCTTCTGAGAGAAGCACTGTGATCCCTGGAAACACCTCTGCATCCTATTGCTTAGGGCTGCTGCCAGCCTGGCTCTCTGTGGGATGAGGATGGTGAGCTCTACAGTGCTCCTCAAGAAGACATTCCTATGCTCTGGCCATGGCTCTCCAGCCAAAAAGGACTGCTATCCCTCCCATGAGCTAAGAAGCTGCTCCTGCCAGGAGCTGGCCTTGCAGCCGAGAATCTCCAGCAGACTCCTGCAGCAGCTGCCCTTCCTGCCTGAGCCCCCTCTAGCTAGCTCCAGAAGCTCAAGGGCTTCCTCTGGCATGTCTTAAGGCTGCCCCGTGCCACCTCTGCCAGGGGACACAGGAGGCTGCCCCCTTTTATCCTCTCCTGGGGCATTGTGACTGCTGCATTGCCAGGTGCAGGCACGGAATGGCATGGAACGACATGGAATGGAATGGAATGGAACGGAATGGAATGGAATGGAATGGAGTGGAGTGGAATGGATGAAATGGAAGAAATGGAATGGAATAGAGCGGAACGGAATAGAGTCGAGTGGAATAGAGTCGAGTGGAATGAAATAGAATCATAATGGAATGGAACAGGACAGAAATGGAATACCCCAATGGATGTTCATAATATGCATTATGGGATTCAGGGAGAAGGGCAGAGCATGGTAAGATCAAAACTCAGACGTCTGGCTATCCTTGATCCGATTGTTCTGAAGAGCTCTCCATCTTTTTACAAGCCTATTTGTGAGAGACAGAACCAAAATCAGGCTCCACTGTTTCAAAGATTGGTATGAGAAGCTGAGATGAAATTCCACCTATCTCTTGTCTCAGAGATGGATGGGAGGAGTTGAGATAATAGTCCAATAGCCATTGCCTGGGAGAAGGCTGTGAGGAGCTGAAATGGGACTCCACCCTCCATTGCCTGAGGGATGAGTGGGATAGAGCTGAGATAAGACTCCTGCATCCTTTATCTGGAGTAATGGTGTGAGGAATCCTGCCCATTATGCCATGAATGGCGGCAGACAGGTGCAGTTGAAGAGCTGGCTGCAAGAGTGGGATAGCTGGTCCACCAGGAACATGGAAGGTATGACATGAAGAACAGAGCTACTCCCCCAACTCATTTTAAAAGGAGGAAAAGGGAATCACAAAAAGGTGAAAGAGTAAAACGAATCTCACCCGGAATCCAAAAATTGGCTCCTGTTGCTGTCCAAACCTGGAAAGGATGGGAGTTTGACCCTGTTTGGCGGGTTCCGGGAGGCCCGTGGCTTAAGCAAATTTCAGTTTGTTTGTTATGTGGCTTTGCTATGTGCTTAGTTTTACCTTGTGTTATTCTTTGTCTCGGTCAATTAATTTGGAGTGTTGCATCAAACATGCATCTTGTAACTTCTGCTCCTCCCGAGGGAACTAAACAAGTCAGATTAACACGTCCACAAAGTACTTGACCTCGCTTGCGTCTTAATCTCACTCTTGGGATCAGCACCGAAAGAGGGTCCAGCACTGGGCTTTTCTCCAACTGGACGCTGACACCTTGAGAGAACCTCTGCTCAGCCACGTGTGTGGCTCAAGTCCAGAGTCACTCGTTGTGATCTTCGATGCGGGCTGTGACCCACTTTTCTGAAGGTACTGAGGAGATCGGCAGTATTGAAGCAATGAAGATGGTGGATATTATCCTCTTCCGAGCAGGGGCTGTGGGCAAGAGATGGAAAGAGTTGCAGAGGGAGTACTGTCAGGAGGCTCTGTTTTTCGGTTGAGTCGAACTAGAATAGCTGTTGTAGGTAGGACTGCTTTCCCATGAGCTTAAATGGATTTACAGTCTGCCCTCTTGCGTGCTACAAGGAGCCTATCCGAACCATCTGCAGCGGAGTTTTAAATAAATATCAAGTTTTTCATGGAACTTTCCCACCGATTTCTGCTCTGCTGTATTGACATGCTGACAGCCAATGCATGGGCACACTTGCCTGCAAAAATTGACTGTGTCCCTGCAGCATGCCTCAGGCAGGTTGCAAGTGTCTAAAGGAGGGCCTCTGAGGCGAGCAGGTTTCCTTCTGCCAGGGTTCTGGGGGTGTTGTAAGGCCTCAGTGGCTGGGACCCGTCTCCTCTGGGACCCCCACCTCACCGCCTCCCTCCAAGGGCCCAGGGGACATGTCTCAGCTCAGCCTGTGGCCTTCACCCCCTGCCTGAGCTACGTTGCAGCTGTGCCTTTCCCCGTCTCCTGAATGGCTCTGGCCCCTGCACCGCAGAGAGCTGCTCTGCTGGCTGGATGCCTTAGATCTAGGGCGTCACTTGTCAAGCACGCTTGTAGACATACTGTAGCTTAGCCTATACCAATTCTCTTCTAGTCTTGTCTAGTGAAGTCCCTTCCATTCCATTCCATTCCATTCCATTCCATTCCATTCCATTCCATTCCATTCCATTCCATTCCCCATGCTCAGCCTGAACTGATTAGCAGGGAGACTGATTTCTCTGCAATGTCAGGGGTTTTCAGCTCCAGAAACACTTTCAAGGACACAAATCACAAAGCTTTCATGTGGAATCAAGATTTTATTTTATTCTTCCATTTGATTTTGGTTTGGTTTCTTCTATTTTATGTTCTTTTAGAATCCTTACATCCTAGACTCCTAGGCTAGTTATGGTTGGAGAGGACCTCAGAGCACGTAGTTCCAACTGGCCTGCCATTCTCAGAGACGCCTCAGTCGTGAAACAGATTGCCCAAGGCGCGGGTCAGCCTGGAATTACGTCTCACCAGGCGCTCTCACCCAAGGGTCTGTACAATGTGGTGGTGTACGTCGCCATAGGGTGACACCCCAGGGGGGCTGTACAGCGTGTTGGTGCTGTACATGGCCATGGGATGGAGCACACCCAGCCTCTTTAGGCAACCCGTTCCAGTGCCTCAGCACCCTGAGAGCAGCCAGACCCTTCTGCCTTATATCCAACCGGAAAGCTTTAGGGTGTTAGTCATGAGCATCGTCAGCGCCCACACACAAATGTGCAAGCAGAAGTAGTAGAAGGAGAAGGTGTGTGGTAGCATGGGGTATTTCCCAAAGCAGGACACCTATCAATGATAAGCACACAAGACTTGCAACAGTCGTTCATTTGCTGCGCTTCCTGGCCAGGGAGGCATGACAAGTGCTCTTGTGCCTGCCCGGCGCTGGTGTTGCACGCCGGGAGAGCTGGAGAGTGGCAGGTGCTGATGGGGCAGCAAGGCTGGAGGCCTTCCAAGCACAGGCTGCTGTGCAGAAGCGAGGACCCGCGGGGAGATGGAGCTAAGGGAAGAGCAGAGCTGGCTGTCACTGCGAGTTTGCTCTGGGCAATGGAGCCAAAGAGAGCCAGGAGACGAGAGTGGCTTGGAGGTGCGAGAGCAGCGGGCAAGAAGCGAGGCCAAAAGGGAAGCCCGACAAGGGGATGTGCTCAATGCTCCAGAGGACAAAGAGCAACTCCCGGGGAATACCGCGGGAGGCCAGAAAGCTTCCTCCCCCCGCATGCGGGGCACGAGGGCCACCTGCGTGGAGCATGAGCAGCATCCTTTGGGCCACAAGAGCTCAAAGGAGCCCCATGAAGGGGCTGTGCTCGGCTGCGGAGGAAGGCAAAAAACCCCCGGGGACACTCGCAGGTCCTCCGCGGGGAAAAAAAGCCTTCCCCCCCCCAGCTGCAGGACACGAGGGGCCACCTTCGTGGGGCATGAGCAGCAGGCAGTGAGCCAGCAGTATGGACCAGAGGAGCCCTAACAAGTGGTCTTGCTAAATGCTCAGAGGAAGGCAAAAAACCCCCGGGGACCAGTGCCAATGTGCCCCGGGGGAAAATTCCTTCCTGACCCCAGCGCTGGCGATCGGCTATCCCTGAGCATGTGAGCAAGACCTGCTCCCGGTCCACAGGCTGCTCACGCCTCCCAGAACGTACCCAAACCCGATTCTCCCTCAACCTGGAGCCATTTCACGGCCTTCTGAGAGAAGCACTGTGATCCCTGGAAACACCTCTGCATCCTATTGCTTAGGGCTGCTGCCAGCCTGGCTCTCTGTGGGATGAGGATGGTGAGCTCTACAGTGCTCCTCAAGAAGACATTCCTATGCTCTGGCCATGGCTCTCCAGCCAAAAAGGACTGCTATCCCTCCCATGAGCTAAGAAGCTGCTCCTGCCAGGAGCTGGCCTTGCAGCCGAGAATCTCCAGCAGACTCCTGCAGCAGCTGCCCTTCCTGCCTGAGCCCCCTCTAGCTAGCTCCAGAAGCTCAAGGGCTTCCTCTGGCATGGCTTAAGGCTGCCCCGTGCCACCTCTGCCAGGGGACACAGGAGGCTGCCCCCTTTTATCCTCTCCTGGGGCATTGTGACTGCTGCATTGCCAGGTGCAGGCACGGAATGGCATGGAACGACATGGAATGGAATGGAATGGAACGGAATGGAATGGAATGGAATGGAGTGGAGTGGAATGGATGAAATGGAAGAAATGGAATGGAATAGAGCGGAACGGAATAGAGTCGAGTGGAATAGAGTCGAGTGGAATGAAATAGAATCATAATGGAATGGAACAGGACAGAAATGGAATACCCCAATGGATGTTCATAATATGCATTATGGGATTCAGGGAGAAGGGCAGAGCATGGTAAGATCAAAACTCAGACGTCTGGCTATCCTTGATCCGATTGTTCTGAAGAGCTCTCCATCTTTTTACAAGCCTATTTGTGAGAGACAGAACCAAAATCAGGCTCCACTGTTTCAAAGATTGGTATGAGAAGCTGAGATGAAATTCCACCTATCTCTTGTCTCAGAGATGGATGGGAGGAGTTGAGATAATAGTCCAATAGCCATTGCCTGGGAGAAGGCTGTGAGGAGCTGAAATGGGACTCCACCCTCCATTGCCTGAGGGATGAGTGGGATAGAGCTGAGATAAGACTCCTGCATCCTTTATCTGGAGTAATGGTGTGAGGAATCCTGCCCATTATGCCATGAATGGCGGCAGACAGGTGCAGTTGAAGAGCTGGCTGCAAGAGTGGGATAGCTGGTCCACCAGGAACATGGAAGGTATGACATGAAGAACAGAGCTACTCCCCCAACTCATTTTAAAAGGAGGAAAAGGGAATCACAAAAAGGTGAAAGAGTAAAACGAATCTCACCCGGAATCCAAAAATTGGCTCCTGTTGCTGTCCAAACCTGGAAAGGATGGGAGTTTGACCCTGTTTGGCGGGTTCCGGGAGGCCCGTGGCTTAAGCAAATTTCAGTTTGTTTGTTATGTGGCTTTGCTATGTGCTTAGTTTTACCTTGTGTTATTCTTTGTCTCGGTCAATTAATTTGGAGTGTTGCATCAAACATGCATCTTGTAACTTCTGCTCCTCCCGAGGGAACTAAACAAGTCAGATTAACACGTCCACAAAGTACTTGACCTCGCTTGCGTCTTAATCTCACTCTTGGGATCAGCACCGAAAGAGGGTCCAGCACTGGGCTTTTCTCCAACTGGACGCTGACACCTTGAGAGAACCTCTGCTCAGCCACGTGTGTGGCTCAAGTCCAGAGTCACTCGTTGTGATCTTCGATGCGGGCTGTGACCCACTTTTCTGAAGGTACTGAGGAGATCGGCAGTATTGATGAAATGAAGATGGTGGATATTATCCTCTTCCGAGCAGGGGCTGTGGGCAAGAGATGGAAAGAGTTGCAGAGGGAGTACTGTCAGGAGGCTCTGTTTTTCGGTTGAGTCGAACTAGAATAGCTGTTGTAGGTAGGACTGCTTTCCCATGAGCTTAAATGGATTTACAGTCTGCCCTCTTGCGTGCTACAAGGAGCCTATCCGAACCATCTGCAGCGGAGTTTTAAATAAATATCAAGTTTTTCATGGAACTTTCCCACCGATTTCTGCTCTGCTGTATTGACATGCTGACAGCCAATGCATGGGCACACTTGCCTGCAAAAATTGACTGTGTCCCTGCAGCATGCCTCAGGCAGGTTGCAAGTGTCTAAAGGAGGGCCTCTGAGGCGAGCAGGTTTCCTTCTGCCAGGGTTCTGGGGGTGTTGTAAGGCCTCAGTGGCTGGGACCCGTCTCCTCTGGGACCCCCACCTCACCGCCTCCCTCCAAGGGCCCAGGGGACATGTCTCAGCTCAGCCTGTGGCCTTCACCCCCTGCCTGAGCTACGTTGCAGCTGTGCCTTTCCCCGTCTCCTGAATGGCTCTGGCCCCTGCACCGCAGAGAGCTGCTCTGCTGGCTGGATGTCTTAGATCTAGGGCGTCACTTGTCAAGCACGCTTGTAGACATACTGTAGCTTAGCCTATACCAATTCTCTTCTAGTCTTGTCTAGTGAAGTCCCTTCCATTCCATTCCATTCCATTCCATTCCATTCCATTCCATTCCATTCCATTCCATTCCATTCCCCATGCTCAGCCTGAACTGATTTGCAGGGAGACTGATTTCTCTGCAATGTCAGGGGTTTTCAGCTCCAGAAACACTTTCAAGGACACAAATCACAAAGCTTTCATGTGGAATCAAGATTTTATTTTATTCTTCCATTTGATTTTGGTTTGGTTTCTTCGATTTTATGTTCTTTTAGAATCCTTACATCCTAGACTCCTAGGCTAGTTATGGTTGGAGAGGACCTCAGAGCACGTAGTTCCAACTGGCCTGCCATTCTCAGAGACGCCTCAGACGTGAAAAAGATTGCCCAAGGCGCGGGTCAGCCTGGAATTATGTCTCACCAGGCGCTCTCACCCAAGGGTCTGTACAATGTGGTGGTGTACGTCGCCATAGGGTGACACCCCAGGGGAGCTGTACAGCGTGTTGGTGCTGTACATGGCCATGGGATGGAGCACACCCAGCCTCTTTAGGCAACCCGTTCCAGTGCCTCAGCACCCTGAGAGCAGCCAGACCCTTCTGCCTTATATCCAACCGGAAAGCTTTAGGGTGTTAGTCATGAGCATCGTCAGCGCCCACACACAAATGTGCAAGCAGAAGTAGTAGAAGGAGAAGGGGTGTGGTAGCATGGGGTATTTCCCAAAGCAGGACACCTATCAATGATAAGCACACAAGACTTGCAACAGTCGTTCATTTGCTGCGCTTCCTGGCCAGGGATGCATGACAAGTGCTCTTGTGCCTGCCCGGCGCTGGTGTTGCACGCCGGGAGAGCTGGAGAGTGGCAGGTGCTGATGGGGCAGCAAGGCTGGAGGCCTTCCAAGCACAGGCTGCTGTGCAGAAGCGAGGACCCGCGGGGAGATGGAGCTAAGGGAAGAGCAGAGCTGGCTGTCACTGCGAGTTTGCTCTGGGCAATGGAGCCAAAGAGAGCCAGGAGACGAGAGTGGCTTGGAGGTGCGAGAGCAGCGGGCAAGAAGCGAGGCCAAAAGGGAAGCCCGACAAGGGGATGTGCTCAATGCTCCAGAGGACAAAGAGCAACTCCCGGGGAATACCGCGGGAGGCCAGAAAGCTTCCTCCCCCCGCATGCGGGGCACGAGGGCCACCTGCGTGGAGCATGAGCAGCATCCTTTGGGCCACAAGAGCTCAAAGGAGCCCCATGAAGGGGCTGTGCTCGGCTGCGGAGGAAGGCAAAAAACCCCCGGGGACACTCGCAGGTCCTCCGCGGGGAAAAAAAGCCTTCCCCCCCCAGCTGCAGGACACGAGGGGCCACCTTCGTGGGGCATGAGCAGCAGGCAGTGAGCCAGCAGTATGGACCAGAGGAGCCCTAACAAGTGGTCTTGCTAAATGCTCAGAGGAAGGCAAAAAACCCCCGGGGACCAGTGCCAATGTGCCCCGGGGGAAAATTCCTTCCTGACCCCAGCGCTGGCGTTCGGCTATCCCTGAGCATGTGAGCAAAACCTGCTCCCGGTCCACAGGCTGCTCACGCCTCCCAGAACGTACCCAAACCCGATTCTCCCTCAACCTGGAGCCATTTCACGGCCTTCTGAGAGAAGCACTGTGATCCCTGGAAACACCTCTGCATGCTATTGCTTAGGGCTGCTGCCAGCCTGGCTCTCTGTGGGATGAGGATGGTGAGCTCTACAGTGCTCCTCAAGAAGACATTCCTATGCTCTGGCCATGGCTCTCCAGCCAAAAAGGACTGCTATCCCTCCCATGAGCTAAGAAGCTGCTCCTGCCAGGAGCTGGCCTTGCAGCC
The DNA here is from genome assembly GCA_028858755.1 of Ara ararauna. NCBI lineage: Eukaryota > Metazoa > Chordata > Aves > Psittaciformes > Psittacidae > Ara > Ara ararauna. Next base: position 18,199,663 of record CM054380.1, on the reverse strand, counting down.
GAGAATCTCCAGCAGACTCCTGCAGCAGCTGCCCTTCCTGCCTGAGCCCCCTCTAGCTAGCTCCAGAAGCTCAAGGGCTTCCTCTGGCATGTCTTAAGGCTGCCCCGTGCCACCTCTGCCAGGGGACACAGGAGGCTGCCCCCTTTTATCCTCTCCTGGGGCATTGTGACTGCTGCATTGCCAGGTGCAGGCACGGAATGGCATGGAACGGCATGGAATGGAACGGAATGGAATGGAATGGAATGGAGTGGAGTGGAATGGATGAAATGGAAGAAATGGAATGGAATAGAGCGGAACGGAATAGAGTCGAGTGGAATAGAGTCGAGTGGAATGAAATAGAATCATAATGGAATGGAACAGGACAGAATTGGAATACCCCAATGGATGTTCATAATATGCATTATGGGATTCAGGGAGAAGGGCAGAGCATGGTAAGATCAAAACTCAGACGTCTGGCTATCCGTGATCCGATTGTTCTGAAGAGCTCTCCATCTTTTTACAAGCCTATTTGTGAGAGACAGAACCAAAATCAGGCTCCACTGTTTCAAAGATTGGTATGAGAAGCTGAGATGAAATTCCACCTATCTCTTGTCTCAGAGATGGATGGGAGGAGTTGAGATAATAGTCCAATAGCCATTGCCTGGGAGAAGGCTGTGAGGAGCTGAAATGGGACTCCACCCTCCATTGCCTGAGGGATGAGTGGGATAGAGCTGAGATAAGACTCCTGCATCCTTTATCTGGAGGAATGGTGTGAGGAATCCTGCCCATTATGCCATGAATGGCAGCAGACAGGTGCAGTTGAAGAGCTGGCTGCAAGAGTGGGATAGCTGGTCCACCAGGAACATGGAAGGTATGACATGAAGAACAGAGCTACTCCCCCAACTCATTTTAAAAGGAGGAAAAGGGAATCACAAAAAGGTGAAAGAGTAAAACGAATCTCACCCGGAATCCAAAAATTGGCTCCTGTTGCTGTCCAAACCTGGAAAGGATGGGAGTTTGACCCTGTTTGGCGGGTTCCGGGAGGCCCGTGGCTTAAGCAAATTTCAGTTTGTTTGTTATGTGGCTTTGCTATGTGCTTAGTTTTACCTTGTGTTATTCTTTGTCTCGGTCAATTAATTTGGAGTGTTGCATCAAACATGCATCTTGTAACTACTGCTCCTCCCGAGGGAACTAAACAAGTCAGATTAACACGTCCACAAAGTACTTGACCTCGCTTGCGTCTTAATCTCACTCTTGGGATCAGCACCGAAAGAGGGTCCAGCACTGGGCTTTTCTCCAACTGGACGCTGACACCTTGAGAGAACCTCTGCTCAGCCTCGTGTGTGGCTCAAGTCCAGAGTCACTCGTTGTGATCTTCGATGCGGGCTGTGACCCACTTTTCTGAAGGTACTGAGGAGATCGGCAGTATTGAAGAAATGAAGATGGTGGATATTATCCTCTTCCGAGCAGGGGCTGTGGGCAAGAGATGGAAAGAGTTGCAGAGGGAGTACTGTCAGGAGGCTCTGTTTTTCGGTTGAGTCGAACTAGAATAGCTGTTGTAGGTAGGACTGCTTTCCCATGAGCTTAAATGGATTTACAGTCTGCCCTCTTGCGTGCTACAAGGAGCCTATCCGAACCATCTGCAGCGGAGTTTTAAATAAATATCAAGTTTTTCATGGAACTTTCCCACCGATTTCTGCTCTGCTGTATTGACATGCTGACAGCCAATGCATGGGCACACTTGCCTGCAAAAATTGACTGTGTCCCTGCAGCATGCCTCAGGCAGGTTGCAAGTGTCTAAAGGAGGGCCTCTGAGGCGAGCAGGTTTCCTTCTGCCAGGGTTCTGGGGGTGTTGTAAGGCCTCAGTGGCTGGGACCCGTCTCCTCTGGGACCCCCACCTCACCGCCTCCCTCCAAGGGCCCAGGGGACATGTCTCAGCTCAGCCTGTGGCCTTCACCCCCTGCCTGAGCTACGTTGCAGCTGTGCCTTTCCCCGTCTCCTGAATGGCTCTGGCCCCTGCACCGCAGAGAGCTGCTCTGCTGGCTGGATGCCTTAGATCTAGGGCGTCACTTGTCAAGCACGCTTGTAGACATACTGTAGCTTAGCCTATACCAATTCTCTTCTAGTCTTGTCTAGTGAAGTCCCTTCCATTCCATTCCATTCCATTCCATTCCATTCCATTCCATTCCATTCCATTCCATTCCATTCCATTCCCCATGCTCAGCCTGAACTGATTAGCAGGGAGACTGATTTCTCTGCAATGTCAGGGGTTTTCAGCTCCAGAAACACTTTCAAGGACACAAATCACAAAGCTTTCATGTGGAATCAAGATTTTATTTTATTCTTCCATTTGATTTTGGTTTGGTTTCTTCTATTTTACGTTCTTTTAGAATCCTTACATCCTAGACTCCTAGGCTAGTTATGGTTGGAGAGGACCTCAGAGCACGTAGTTCCAACTGGCCTGCCATTCTCAGAGACGCCTCAGTCGTGAAACAGATTGCCCAAGGCGCGGGTCAGCCTGGAATTACGTCTCACCAGGCGCTCTCACCCAAGGGTCTGTACAATGTGGTGGTGTACGTCGCCATAGGGTGACACCCCAGGGGGGCTGTACAGCGTGTTGGTGCTGTACATGGCCATGGGATGGAGCACACCCAGCCTCTTTAGGCAACGCGTTCCAGTGCCTCAGCACCCTGAGAGCAGCCAGACCCTTCTGCCTTATATCCAACCGGAAAGCTTTAGGGTGTTAGTCATGAGCATCGTCAGCGCCCACACACAAATGTTCAAGCAGAAGTAGTAGTAGGAGAAGGTGTGTGGTAGCATGGGGTATTTCCCAAAGCAGGACACCTATCAATGATAAGCACACAAGACTTGCAACAGTCGTTCATTTGCTGCGCTTCCTGGCCAGGGATGCATGACAAGTGCTCTTGTGCCTGCCCGGCGCCGGTGTTGCACGCCGGGAGAGCTGGAGAGTGGCAGCTGCGGATGGGGCAGCAAGGCTGGAGGCCTTCCAAGCACAGGCTGCTGTGCAGAAGCGAGGACCCCCGGGGAGATGGAGCTAAGGGAAGAGCAGAGCTCGCTGTCACTGCGAGTTTGCTCTGGGCAATGGAGCCAAAGAGAGCCAGGAGACGAGAGTGGCTTGGAGGTGCGAGAGCAGCGGACAAGAAGCGAGGCCAAAAGGGAAGCCCGACAAGGGGATGTGCTCAATGCTCCAGAGGACAAAGAGCAACTCCCGGGGAATACCGCGGGAGGCCAGAAAGCTTCCTCCCCCCGCATGCGGGGCACGAGGGCCACCTGCGTGGAGCATGAGCAGCATCCTTTGGGCCACAAGAGCTCAAAGGAGCCCCATGAAGGGGCTGTGCTCGGCTGCGGAGGAAGGCAAAAAACCCCCGGGGACACTCGCAGGTCCTCCGCGGGGAAAAAAAGCCTTCCCCCCCCAGCTGCAGGACACGAGGGGCCACCTTCGTGGGGCATGGGCAGCAGGCAGTGAGCCAGCAGTATGGACCAGAGGAGCCCTAACAAGTGGTCTTGCTAAATGCTCAGAGGAAGGCAAAAAACCCCCGGGGACCAGTGCCAATGTGCCCCGGGGGAAAATTCCTTCCTGACCCCAGCGCTGGCGATCGGCTATCCCTGAGCATGTGAGCAAGACCTGCTCCCGGTCCACAGGCTGCTCACGCCTCCCAGAACGTACCCAAACCCGATTCTCCCTCAACCTGGAGCCATTTCACGGCCTTCTGAGAGAAGCACTGTGATCCCTGGAAACACCTCTGCATCCTATTGCTTAGGGCTGCTGCCAGCCTGGCTCTCTGTGGGATGAGGATGGTGAGCTCTACAGTGCTCCTCAAGAAGACATTCCTATGCTCTGGCCATGGCTCTCCAGCCAAAAAGGACTGCTATCCCTCCCATGAGCTAAGAAGCTGCTCCTGCCAGGAGCTGGCCTTGCAGCCGAGAATCTCCAGCAGACTCCTGCAGCAGCTGCCCTTCCTGCCTGAGCCCCCTCTAGCTAGCTCCAGAAGCTCAAGGGCTTCCTCTGGCATGTCTTAAGGCTGCCCCGTGCCACCTCTGCCAGGGGACACAGGAGGCTGCCCCCTTTTATCCTCTCCTGGGGCATTGTGACTGCTGCATTGCCAGGTGCAGGCACGGAATGACATGGAATGGCATCGAATGGAACAGCATGGAATGACATGGAACGGCATGGAATGGAATGGAATGGAATGGAATGGAGTGGAATGGATGAAATGGAATGGAATAGAGCGGAACGGAATAGAGTCGAGTGGAATAGAGTCGAGTGGAATGAAATAGAATCATAATGGAATGGAACAGGACAGAAATGGAATACCCCAATGGATGTTCATAATATGCATTATGGGATTCAGGGAGAAGGGCAGAGCACGGTAAGATCAAAACTCAGACGTCTGGCTATCCGTGATCCGATTGTTCTGAAGAGCTCTCCATCTTTTTACAAGCCTATTTGTGAGAGACAGAACCAAAATCAGGCTCCACTGTTTCAAAGATTGGTATGAGAAGCTGAGATGAAATTCCACCTATCTCTTGTCTCAGAGATGGATGGGAGGAGTTGAGATAATAGTCCAATAGCCATTGCCTGGGAGAAGGCTGTGAGGAGCTGTAATGGGACTCCACCCTCCATTGCCTGAGGGATGAGTGGGATAGAGCTGAGATAAGACTCCTGCATCCTTTATCTGGAGGAATGGTGTGAGGAATCCTGCCCATTATGCCATGACTGGCAGCAGACAGGTGCAGTTGAAGAGCTGGCTGCAAGAGTGGGATAGCTGGTCCACCAGGAACATGGAAGGTATGACATGAAGAACAGAGCTACTCCCCCAACTCATTTTAAAAGGAGGAAAAGGGAATCACAAAAAGGTGAAAGAGTAAAACGAATCTCACCCGGAATCCAAAAATTGGCTCCTGTTGCTGTCCAAACCTGGAAAGGATGGGAGTTTGACCCTGTTTGGCGGGTTCCGGGAGGCCCGTGGCTTAAGCAAATTTCGGTTTGTTTGTTATGTGGCTTTGCTATGTGCTTAGTTTTACCTTGTGTTATTCTTTGTCTCGGTCAATTAATTTGGAGTGTTGCATCAAACATGCATCTTGTAACTACTGCTCCTCCCGAGGGAACTAAACAAGTCAGATTAACACGTCCACAAAGTACTTGACCTTGCTTGCGTCTTAATCTCACTCTTGGGATCAGCACCGAAAGAGGGTCCAGCACTGGGCTTTTCTCCAACTGGACGCTGACACCTTGAGAGAACCTCTGCTCAGCCACGTGTTTGGCTCAAGTCCAGAGTCACTCGTTGTGATCTTCGATGCGGGCTGTGACCCACTTTTCTGAAGGTACTGAGGAGATCGGCAGTATTGATGAAATGAAGATGGTGGATATTATCCTCTTCCGAGCAGGGGCTGTGGGCAAGAGATGGAAAGAGTTGCAGAGGGAGTACTGTCAGGAGGCTCTGTTTTTCGGTTGAGTCGAACTAGAATAGCTGTTGTAGGTAGGACTGCTTTCCCATGAGCTTAAATGGATTTACAGTCTGCCTTCTTGCGTGCTACAAGGAGCCTATCCGAACCATCTGCAGCGGAGTTTTTAATAAATATCAAGTTTTTCATGGAACTTTCCCACCGATTTCTGCTCTGCTGTATTGACATGCTGACAGCCAATGCATGGGCACACTTGCCTGCAAAAATTGACTGTGTCCCTGCAGCATGCCTCAGGCAGGTTGCAAGTGTCTAAAGGAGGGCCTCTGAGGCGAGCAGGTTTCCTTCTGCCAGGGTTCTGGGGGTGTTGTAAGGCCTCAGTGGCTGGGACCCGTCTCCTCTGGGACCCCCACCTCACCGCCTCCCTCCAAGGGCCCAGGGGACATGTCTCAGCTCAGCCTGTGGCCTTCACCCCCTGCCTGAGCTACGTTGCAGCTGTGCCTTTCCCCGTCTCCTGAATGGCTCTGGCCCCTGCACCGCAGAGAGCTGCTCTGCTGGCTGGATGCCTTAGATCTAGGGCGTCACTTGTCAAGCACGCTTGTAGACATACTGTAGCTTAGCCTATACCAATTCTCTTCTAGTCTTGTCTAGTGAAGTCCCTTCCATTCCATTCCATTCCATTCCATTCCATTCCATTCCATTCCATTCCCCATGCTCAGCCTGAACTGATTAGCAGGGAGACTGATTTCTCTGCAATGTCAGGGGTTTTCAGCTCCAGAAACACTTTCAAGGACACAAATCACAAAGCTTTCATGTGGAATCAAGATTTTATTTTATTCTTCCATTTGATTTTGGTTTGGTTTCTTCTATTTTATGTTCTTTTAGAATCCTTACATCCTAGACTCCTAGGCTAGTTATGGTTGGAGAGGACCTCAGAGCACGTAGTTCCAACTGGCCTGCCATTCTCAGAGACGCCTCAGACGTGAAACAGATTGCCCAAGGCGCGGGTCAGCCTGGAATTACGTCTCACCAGGCGCTCTCACCCAAGGGTCTGTACAATGTGGTGGTGTACGTCGCCATAGGGTGACACCCCAGGGGGGCTGTACAGCGTGTTGGTGCTGTACATGGCCATGGGATGGAGCACACCCAGCCTCTTTAGGCAACCCGTTCCAGTGCCTCAGCACCCTGAGAGCAGCCAGACCCTTCTGCCTTATATCCAACCGGAAAGCTTTAGGGTGTTAGTCATGAGCATCGTCAGCGCCCACACACAAATGTGCAAGCAGGAGTAGTAGAAGGAGAAGGTGTGTGGTAGCATGGGGTATTTCCCAAAGCAGGACACCTATCAATGATAAGCACACAAGACTTGCAACAGTCGTTCATTTGCTGCGCTTCCTGGCCAGGGATGCATGACAAGTGCTCTTGTGCCTGCCCGGCGCCGGTGTTGCACGCCGGGAGAGCTGGAGAGTGGCAGGTGCTGATGGGGCAGCAAGGCTGGAGGCCTTCCAAGCACAGGCTGCTGTGCAGAAGCGAGGACCCCCGGGGAGATGGAGCTAAGGGAAGAGCAGAGCTCGCTGTCACTGCGAGTTTGCTCTGGGCAATGGAGCCAAAGAGAGCCAGGAGACGAGAGTGGCTTGGAGGTGCGAGAGCAGCGGACAAGAAGCGAGGCCAAAAGGGAAGCCCGACAAGGGGATGTGCTCAATGCTCCAGAGGACAAAGAGCAACTCCCGGGGAATACCGCGGGAGGCCAGAAAGCTTCCTCCCCCCGCATGCGGGGCACGAGGGCCACCTGCGTGGAGCATGAGCAGCATCCTTTGGGCCACAAGAGCTCAAAGGAGCCCCATGAAGGGGCTGTGCTCGGCTGCGGAGGAAGGCAAAAAACCCCCGGGGACACTCGCAGGTCCTCCGCGGGGAAAAAAAGCCTTCCCCCCCCAGCTGCAGGACACGAGGGGCCACCTTCGTGGGGCATGGGCAGCAGGCAGTGAGCCAGCAGTATGGACCAGAGGAGCCCTAACAAGTGGTCTTGCTAAATGCTCAGAGGAAGGCAAAAAACCCCCGGGGACCAGTGCCAATGTGCCCCGGGGGAAAATTCCTTCCTGACCCCAGCGCTGGCGATCGGCTATCCCTGAGCATGTGAGCAAGACCTGCTCCCGGTCCACAGGCTGCTCACGCCTCCCAGAACGTACCCAAACCCGATTCTCCCTCAACCTGGAGCCATTTCACGGCCTTCTGAGAGAAGCACTGTGATCCCTGGAAACACCTCTGCATCCTATTGCTTAGGGCTGCTGCCAGCCTGGCTCTCTGTGGGATGAGGATGGTGAGCTCTACAGTGCTCCTCAAGAAGACATTCCTATGCTCTGGCCATGGCTCTCCAGCCAAAAAGGACTGCTATCCCTCCCATGAGCTAAGAAGCTGCTCCTGCCAGGAGCTGGCCTTGCAGCCGAGAATCTCCAGCAGACTCCTGCAGCAGCTGCCCTTCCTGCCTGAGCCCCCTCTAGCTAGCTCCAGAAGCTCAAGGGCTTCCTCTGGCATGTCTTAAGGCTGCCCCGTGCCACCTCTGCCAGGGGACACAGGAGGCTGCCCCCTTTTATCCTCTCCTGGGGCATTGTGACTGCTGCATTGCCAGGTGCAGGCACGGAATGGCATGGAACGGCATGGAATGGAATGGAATGGAATGGAATGGAATGGAATGGAATGGAGTGGAATGGATGAAATGGAAGAAATGGAATGGAATAGAGCGGAACGGAATAGAGTCGAGTGGAATAGAGTCGAGTGGAATGAAATAGAATCATAATGGAATGGAACAGGACAGAAATGGAATACCCCAATGGATGTTCATAATATGCATTATGGGATTCAGGGAGAAGGGCAGAGCATGGTAAGATCAAAACTCAGACGTCTGGCTATCCTTGATCCGATTGTTCTGAAGAGCTCTCCATCTTTTTACAAGCCTATTTGTGAGAGACAGAACCAAAATCAGGCTCCACTGTTTCAAAGATTGGTATGAGAAGCTGAGATGAAATTCCACCTATCTCTTGTCTCAGAGATGGATGGGAGGAGTTGAGATAATAGTCCAATAGCCATTGCCTGGGAGAAGGCTGTGAGGAGCTGAAATGGGACTCCACCCTCCATTGCCTGAGGGATGAGTGGGATAGAGCTGAGATAAGACTCCTGCATCCTTTATCTGGAGGAATGGTGTGAGGAATCCTGCCCATTATGCCATGACTGGCAGCAGACAGGTGCAGTTGAAGAGCTGGCTGCAAGAGTGGGATAGCTGGTCCACCAGGAACATGGAAGGTATGACATGAAGAACAGAGCTACTCCCCCAACTCATTTTAAAAGGAGGAAAAGGGAATCACAAAAAGGTGAAAGAGTAAAACGAATCTCACCCGGAATCCAAAAATTGGCTCCTGTTGCTGTCCAAACCTGGAAAGGATGGGAGTTTGACCCTGTTTGGCGGGTTCCGGGAGGCCCGTGGCTTAAGCAAATTTCAGTTTGTTTGTTATGTGGCTTTGCTATGTGCTTAGTTTTACCTTGTGTTATTCTTTGTCTCGGTCAATTAATTTGGAGTGTTGCATCAAACATGCATCTTGTAACTTCTGCTCCTCCCGAGGGAACTAAACAAGTCAGATTAACACGTCCACAAAGTACTTGACCTCGCTTGCGTCTTAATCTCACTCTTGGGATCAGCACCGAAAGAGGGTCCAGCACTGGGCTTTTCTCCAACTGGACGCTGACACCTTGAGAGAACCTCTGCTCAGCCACGTGTGTGGCTCAAGTCCAGAGTCACTCGTTGTGATCTTCGATGCGGGCTGTGACCCACTTTTCTGAAGGTACTGAGGAGATCGGCAGTATTGAAGCAATGAAGATGGTGGATATTATCCTCTTCCGAGCAGGGGCTGTGGGCAAGAGATGGAAAGAGTTGCAGAGGGAGTACTGTCAGGAGGCTCTGTTTTTCGGTTGAGTCGAACTAGAATAGCTGTTGTAGGTAGGACTGCTTTCCCATGAGCTTAAATGGATTTACAGTCTGCCCTCTTGCGTGCTACAAGGAGCCTATCCGAACCATCTGCAGCGGAGTTTTAAATAAATATCAAGTTTTTCATGGAACTTTCCCACCGATTTCTGCTCTGCTGTATTGACATGCTGACAGCCAATGCATGGGCACACTTGCCTGCAAAAATTGACTGTGTCCCTGCAGCATGCCTCAGGCAGGTTGCAAGTGTCTAAAGGAGGGCCTCTGAGGCGAGCAGGTTTCCTTCTGCCAGGGTTCTGGGGGTGTTGTAAGGCCTCAGTGGCTGGGACCCGTCTCCTCTGGGACCCCCACCTCACCGCCTCCCTCCAAGGGCCCAGGGGACATGTCTCAGCTCAGCCTGTGGCCTTCACCCCCTGCCTGAGCTACGTTGCAGCTGTGCCTTTCCCCGTCTCCTGAATGGCTCTGGCCCCTGCACCGCAGAGAGCTGCTCTGCTGGCTGGATGCCTTAGATCTAGGGCGTCACTTGTCAAGCACGCTTGTAGACATACTGTAGCTTAGCCTATACCAATTCTCTTCTAGTCTTGTCTAGTGAAGTCCCTTCCATTCCATTCCATTCCATTCCATTCCATTCCATTCCATTCCATTCCATTCCATTCCATTCCATTCCATTCCCCATGCTCAGCCTGAACTGATTAGCAGGGAGACTGATTTCTCTGCAATGTCAGGGGTTTTCAGCTCCAGAAACACTTTCAAGGACACAAATCACAAAGCTTTCATGTGGAATCAAGATTTTATTTTATTCTTCCATTTGATTTTGGTTTGGTTTCTTCTATTTTATGTTCTTTTAGAATCCTTACATCCTAGACTCCTAGGCTAGTTATGGTTGGAGAGGACCTCAGAGCACGTAGTTCCAACTGGCCTGCCATTCTCAGAGACGCCTCAGACGTGAAACAGATTGCCCAAGGCGCGGGTCAGCCTGGAATTACGTCTCACCAGGCGCTCTCACCCAAGGGTCTGTACAATGTGGTGGTGTACGTCGCCATAGGGTGACACCCCAGGGGGGCTGTACAGCGTGTTGGTGCTGTACATGGCCATGGGATGGAGCACACCCAGCCTCTTTAGGCAACCCGTTCCAGTGCCTCAGCACCCTGAGAGCAGCCAGACCCTTCTGCCTTATATCCAACCGGAAAGCTTTAGGGTGTTAGTCATGAGCATCGTCAGCGCCCACACACAAATGTGCAAGCAGAAGTAGTAGAAGGAGAAGGTGTGTGGTAGCATGGGGTATTTCCCAAAGCAGGACACCTATCAATGATAAGCACACAAGACTTGCAACAGTCGTTCATTTGCTGCGCTTCCTGGCCAGGGAGGCATGACAAGTGCTCTTGTGCCTGCCCGGCGCTGGTGTTGCACGCCGGGAGAGCTGGAGAGTGGCAGGTGCTGATGGGGCAGCAAGGCTGGAGGCCTTCCAAGCACAGGCTGCTGTGCAGAAGCGAGGACCCGCGGGGAGATGGAGCTAAGGGAAGAGCAGAGCTGGCTGTCACTGCGAGTTTGCTCTGGGCAATGGAGCCAAAGAGAGCCAGGAGACGAGAGTGGCTTGGAGGTGCGAGAGCAGCGGGCAAGAAGCGAGGCCAAAAGGGAAGCCCGACAAGGGGATGTGCTCAATGCTCCAGAGGACAAAGAGCAACTCCCGGGGAATACCGCGGGAGGCCAGAAAGCTTCCTCCCCCCGCATGCGGGGCACGAGGGCCACCTGCGTGGAGCATGAGCAGCATCCTTTGGGCCACAAGAGCTCAATGGAGCCCCATGAAGGGGCTGTGCTCGGCTGCGGAGGAAGGCAAAAAACCCCCGGGGACACTCACAGGTCCTCCGCGGGGAAAAAAAGCCTTCCCCCCCCCAGCTGCAGGACACGAGGGGCCACCTTCGTGGGGCATGAGCAGCAGGCAGTGAGCCAGCAGTATGGACCAGAGGAGCCCTAACAAGTGGTCTTGCTAAATGCTCAGAGGAAGGCAAAAAACCCCCGGGGACCAGTGCCAATGTGCCCCGGGGGAAAATTCCTTCCTGACCCCAGCGCTGGCGATCGGCTATCCCTGAGCATGTGAGCAAGACCTGCTCCCGGTCCACAGGCTGCTCACGCCTCCCAGAACGTACCCAAACCCGATTCTCCCTCAACCTGGAGCCATTTCACGGCCTTCTGAGAGAAGCACTGTGATCCTTGGAAACACCCTGCATCCTATTGCTTAGGGCTGCTGCCAGCCTGGCTCTCTGTGGGATGAGGATGGTGAGCTCTACAGTGCTCCTCAAGAAGACATTCCTATGCTCTGGCCATGGCTCTCCAGCCAAAAAGGACTGCTATCCCTCCCATGAGCTAAGAAGCTGCTCCTGCCAGGAGCTGGCCTTGCAGCCGAGAATCTCCAGCAGACTCCTGCAGCAGCTGCCCTTCCTGCCTGAGCCCCCTCTAGCTAGCTCCAGAAGCTCAAGGGCTTCCTCTGGCATGGCTTAAGGCTGCCCCGTGCCACCTCTGCCAGGGGACACAGGAGGCTGCCCCCTTTTATCCTCTCCTGGGGCATTGTGACTGCTGCATTGCCAGGTGCTGGCACGGAATGGCATGGAACGGCACGGAATGGAACGGAATGGAATGGAATGGAATGGAGTGGAGTGGAATGGATGAAATGGAAGAAATGGAATGGAATAGAGCGGAACGGAATAGAGTCGAGTGGAATAGAGTCGAGTGGAATGAAATAGAATCATAATGGAATGGAACAGGACAGAAATGGAATACCCCAATGGATGTTCATAATATGCATTATGGGATTCAGGGAGAAGGGCAGAGCATGGTAAGATCAAAACTCAGACGTCTGGCTATCCTTGATCCGATTGTTCTGAAGAGCTCTCCATCTTTTTACAAGCCTATTTGTGAGAGACAGAACCAAAATCAGGCTCCACTGTTTCAAAGATTGGTATGAGAAGCTGAGATGAAATTCCACCTATCTCTTGTCTCAGAGATGGATGGGAGGAGTTGAGATAATAGTCCAATAGCCATTGCCTGGGAGAAGGCTGTGAGGAGCTGAAATGGGACTCCACCCTCCATTGCCTGAGGGATGAGTGGGATAGAGCTGAGATAAGACTCCTGCATCCTTTATCTGGAGGAATGGTGTGAGGAATCCTGCCCATTATGCCATGAATGGCAGCAGACAGGTGCAGTTGAAGAGCTGGCTGCAAGAGTGGGATAGCTGTTCACCAGGAACATGGAAGGTATGACATGAAGAACAGAGCTACTCCCCCAACTCATTTTAAAAGGAGGAAAAGGGAATCACAAAAAGGTGAAAGAGTAAAACGAATCTCACCCGGAATCCAAAAATTGGCTCCTGTTGCTGTCCAAACCTGGAAAGGATGGGAGTTTGACCTTGTTTGGCGGTTTCCGGGAGGCCCGTGGCTTAAGCAAATTTCAGTTTGTTTGTTATGTGGCTTTGCTATGTGCTTAGTTTTACCTTGTGTTATTCTTTGTCTCGGTCAATTAATTTGGAGTGTTGCATCAAACATGCATCTTGTAACTACTGCTCCTCCCGAGGGAACTAAACAAGTCAGATTAACACGTCCACAAAGTACTTGACCTCGCTTGCGTCTTAATCTCACTCTTGGGATCAGCACCGAAAGAGGGTCCAGCACTGGGCTTTTCTCCAACTGGACGCTGACACCTTGAGAGAACCTCTGCTCAGCCACGTGTGTGGCTCAAGTCCAGAGTCACTCGTTGTGATCTTCGATGCGGGCTGTGACCCACTTTTCTGAAGGTACTGAGGAGATCGGCAGTATTGAAGAAATGAAGATGGTGGATATTATCCTCTTCCGAGCAGGGGCTGTGGGCAAGAGATGGAAAGAGTTGCAGAGGGAGTACTGTCAGGAGGCTCTGTTTTTCGGTTGAGTCGAACTAAAATAGCTGTTGTAGGTAGGACTGCTTTCCCATGAGCTTAAATGGATTTACAGTCTGCCCTCTTGCGTGCTACAAGGAGCCTATCCGAACCATCTGCAGCGGAGTTTTAAATAAATATCAAGTTTTTCATGGAACTTTCCCACCGATTTCTGCTCTGCTGTATTGACATGCTGACAGCCAATGCATGGGCACACTTGCCTGCAAAAATTGACTGTGTCCCTGCAGCATGCCTCAGGCAGGTTGCAAGTGTCTAAAGGAGGGCCTCTGAGGCGAGCAGGTTTCCTTCTGCCAGGGTTCTGGGGGTGTTGTAAGGCCTCAGTGGCTGGGACCCGTCTCCTCTGGGACCCCCACCTCACCGCCTCCCTCCAAGGGCCCAGGGGACATGTCTCAGCTCAGCCTGTGGCCTTCACCCCCTGCCTGAGCTACGTTGCAGCTGTGCCTTTCCCCGTCTCCTGAATGGCTCTGGCCCCTGCACCGCAGAGAGCTGCTCTGCTGGCTGGATGCCTTAGATCTAGGGCGTCACTTGTCAAGCACGCTTGTAGACATACTGTAGCTTAGCCTATACCAATTCTCTTCTAGTCTTGTCTAGTGAAGTCCCTTCCATTCCATTCCATTCCATTCCATTCCATTCCATTCCATTCCCCATGCTCAGCCTGAACTGATTAGCAGGGAGACTGATTTCTCTGCAATGTCAGGGGTTTTCAGCTCCAGAAACACTTTCAAGGACACAAATCACAAAGCTTTCATGTGGAATCAAGATTTTATTTTATTCTTCCATTTGATTTTGGTTTGGTTTCTTCTATTTTATGTTCTTTTAGAATCCTTACATCCTAGACTCCTAGGCTAGTTATGGTTGGAGAGGACCTCAGAGCACGTAGTTCCAACTGGCCTGCCATTCTCAGAGACGCCTCAGTCGTGAAACAGATTGCCCAAGGCGCGGGTCAGCCTGGAATTACGTCTCACCAGGCGCTCTCACCCAAGGGTCTGTACAATGTGGTGGTGTACGTCGCCATAGGGTGACACCCCAGGGGGGCTGTACAGCGTGTTGGTGCTGTACATGGCCATGGGATGGAGCACACCCAGCCTCTTTAGGCAACCCGTTCCAGTGCCTCAGCACCCTGAGAGCAGCCAGACCCTTCTGCCTTATATCCAACCGGAAAGCTTTAGGGTGTTAGTCATGAGCATCGTCAGCGCCCACACACAAATGTGCAAGCAGGAGTAGTAGGAGGAGAAGGTGTGTGGTAGCATGGGGTATTTCCCAAAGCAGGACACCTATCAATGATAAGCACACAAGACTTGCAACAGTCGTTCATTTGCTGCGCTTCCTGGCCAGGGAGGCATGACAAGTGCTCTTGTGCCTGCCCGGCGCCGGTGTTGCACGCCGGGAGAGCTGGAGAGTGGCAGCTGCGGATGGGGCAGCAAGGCTGGAGGCCTTCCAAGCACAGGCTGCTGTGCAGAAGCGAGGACCCCCGGGGAGATGGAGCTAAGGGAAGAGCAGAGCTGGCTGTCACTGCGAGTTTGCTCTGGGCAATGGAGCCAAAGAGAGCCAGGAGACGAGAGTGGCTTGGAGGTGCGAGAGCAGCGGACAAGAAGCGAGGCCAAAAGGGAAGCCCGACAAGGGGATGTGCTCAATGCTCCAGAGGACAAAGAGCAACTCCCGGGGAATACCGCGGGAGGCCAGAAAGCTTCCTCCCCCCGCATGCGGGGCACGAGGGCCACCTGCGTGGAGCATGAGCAGCATCCTTTGGGCCACAAGAGCTCAAAGGAGCCCCATGAAGGGGCTGTGCTCGGCTGTGGAGGAAGGCAAAAAACCCCCGGGGACACTCGCAGGTCCTCCATGGGGAAAAAAAGCCTTCCCCCCCCCAGCTGCAGGACACGAGGGGCCACCTTCGTGGGGCATGAGCAGCAGGCAGTGAGCCAGCAGTATGGACCAGAGGAGCCCTAACAAGTGGTCTTGCTAAATGCTCAGAGGAAGGCAAAAAACCCCCGGGGACCAGTGCCAATGTGCCCCGGGGGAAAATTCCTTCCTGACCCCAGCGCTGGCGATCGGCTATCCCTGAGCATGTGAGCAAGACCTGCTCCCGGTCCACAGGCTGCTCACGCCTCCCAGAACGTACCCAAACCCGATTCTCCCTCAACCTGGAGCCATTTCACGGCCTTCTGAGAGAAGCACTGTGATCCCTGGAAACACCTCTGCATCCTATTGCTTAGGGCTGCTGCCAGCCTGGCTCTCTGTGGGATGAGGATGGTGAGCTCTACAGTGCTCCTCAAGAAGACATTCCTATGCTCTGGCCATGGCTCTCCAGCCAAAAAGGACTGCTATCCCTCCCATGAGCTAAGAAGCTGCTCCTGCCAGGAGCTGGCCTTGCAGCCGAGAATCTCCAGCAGACTCCTGCAGCAGCTGCCCTTCCTGCCTGAGCCCCCTCTAGCTAGCTCCAGAAGCTCAAGGGCTTCCTCTGGCATGGCTTAAGGCTGCCCCGTGCCACCTCTGCCAGGGGACACAGGAGGCTGCCCCCTTTTATCCTCTCCTGGGGCATTGTGACTGCTGCATTGCCAGGTGCAGGCACGGAATGGCATGGAACGGCATGGAATGGAATGGAATGGAATGGAATGGAATGGAGTGGAGTGGAATGGATGAAATGGAAGAAGTGGAATGGATGAAATGGAAGAAATGGAATGGAATAGAGCGGAACGGAATAGAGTCGAGTGGAATAGAGTCGAGTGGAATGAAATAGAATCATAATGGAATGGAACAGGACAGAAATGGAATACCCCAATGGATGTTCATAATATGCATTATGGGATTCAGGGAGAAGGGCAGAGCATGGTAAGATCAAAACTCAGACGTCTGGCTATCCTTGATCCGATTGTTCTGAAGAGCTCTCCATCTTTTTACAAGCCTATTTGTGAGAGACAGAACCAAAATCAGGCTCCACTGTTTCAAAGATTGGTATGAGAAGCTGAGATGAAATTCCACCTATCTCTTGTCTCAGAGATGGATGGGAGGAGTTGAGATAATAGTCCAATAGCCATTGCCTGGGAGAAGGCTGTGAGGAGCTGAAATGGGACTCCACCCTCCATTGCCTGAGGGATGAGTGGGATAGAGCTGAGATAAGACTCCTGCATCCTTTATCTGGAGGAATGGTGTGAGGAATCCTGCCCATTATGCCATGACTGGCAGCAGACAGGTGCAGTTGAAGAGCTGGCTGCAAGAGTGGGATAGCTGGTCCACCAGGAACATGGAAGGTATGACATGAAGAACAGAGCTACTCCCCCAACTCATTTTAAAAGGAGGAAAAGGGAATCACAAAAAGGTGAAAGAGTAAAACGAATCTCACCCGGAATCCAAAAATTGGCTCCTGTTGCTGTCCAAACCTGGAAAGGATGGGAGTTTGACCCTGTTTGGCGGGTTCCGGGAGGCCCGTGGCTTAAGCAAATTTCAGTTTGTTTGTTATGTGGCTTTGCTATGTGCTTAGTTTTACCTTGTGTTATTCTTTGTCTCGGTCAATTAATTTGGAGTGTTGCATCAAACATGCATCTTGTAACTTCTGCTCCTCCCGAGGGAACTAAACAAGTCAGATTAACACGTCCACAAAGTACTTGACCTCGCTTGCGTCTTAATCTCACTCTTGGGATCAGCACCGAAAGAGGGTCCAGCACTGGGCTTTTCTCCAACTGGACGCTGACACCTTGAGAGAACCTCTGCTCAGCCACGTGTGTGGCTCAAGTCCAGAGTCACTCGTTGTGATCTTCGATGCGGGCTGTGACCCACTTTTCTGAAGGTACTGAGGAGATCGGCAGTATTGAAGAAATGAAGATGGTGGATATTATCCTCTTCCGAGCAGGGGCTGTGGGCAAGAGATGGAAAGAGTTGCAGAGGGAGTACTGTCAGGAGGCTCTGTTTTTCGGTTGAGTCGAACTAGAATAGCTGTTGTAGGTAGGACTGCTTTCCCATGAGCTTAAATGGATTTACAGTCTGCCCTCTTGTGTGCTACAAGGAGCCTATCCGAACCATCTGCAGCGGAGTTTTAAATAAATATGAAGTTTTTCATGGAACTTTCCCACCGATTTCTGCTCTGCTGTATTGACATGCTGACAGCCAATGCATGGGCACACTTGCCTGCAAAAATTGACTGTGTCCCTGCAGCATGCCTCAGGCAGGTTGCAAGTGTCTAAAGGAGGGCCTCTGAGGCGAGCAGGTTTCCTTCTGCCAGGGTTCTGGGGGTGTTGTAAGGCCTCAGTGGCTGGGACCCGTCTCCTCTGGGACCCCCACCTCACCGCCTCCCTCCAAGGGCCCAGGGGACATGTCTCAGCTCAGCCTGTGGCCTTCACCCCCTGCCTGAGCTACGTTGCAGCTGTGCCTTTCCCCGTCTCCTGAATGGCTCTGGCCCCTGCACCGCAGAGAGCTGCTCTGCTGGCTGGATGCCTTAGATCTAGGGCGTCACTTGTCAAGCACGCTTGTAGACATACTGTAGCTTAGCCTATACCAATTCTCTTCTAGTCTTGTCTAGTGAAGTCCCTTCCATTCCATTCCATTCCATTCCATTCCATTCCATTCCATTCCCCATGCTCAGCCTGAACTGATTAGCAGGGAGACTGATTTCTCTGCAATGTCAGGGGTTTTCAGCTCCAGAAACACTTTCAAGGACACAAATCACAAAGCTTTCATGTGGAATCAAGATTTTATTTTATTCTTCCATTTGATTTTGGTTTGGTTTCTTCTATTTTATGTTCTTTTAGAATCCTTACATCCTAGACTCCTAGGCTAGTTATGGTTGGAGAGGACCTCAGAGCACGTAGTTCCAACTGGCCTGCCATTCTCAGAGACGCCTCAGTCGTGAAACAGATTGCCCAAGGCGCGGGTCAGCCTGGAATTACGTCTCACCAGGCGCTCTCACCCAAGGGTCTGTACAATGTGGTGGTGTACGTCGCCATAGGGTGACACCCCAGGGGGGCTGTACAGCGTGTTGGTGCTGTACATGGCCATGGGATGGAGCACACCCAGCCTCTTTAGGCAACCCGTTCCAGTGCCTCAGCACCCTGAGAGCAGCCAGACCCTTCTGCCTTATATCCAACCGGAAAGCTTTAGGGTGTTAGTCATGAGCATCGTCAGCGCCCACACACAAATGTGCAAGCAGAAGTAGTAGAAGGAGAAGGTGTGTGGTAGCATGGGGTATTTCCCAAAGCAGGACACCTATCAATGATAAGCACACAAGACTTGCAACAGTCGTTCATTTGCTGCGCTTCCTGGCCAGGGAGGCATGACAAGTGCTCTTGTGCCTGCCCGGCGCTGGTGTTGCACGCCGGGAGAGCTGGAGAGTGGCAGCTGCTGATGGGGCAGCAAGGCTGGAGGCCTTCCAAGCACAGGCTGCTGTGCAGAAGCGAGGACCCGCGGGGAGATGGAGCTAAGGGAAGAGCAGAGCTGGCTGTCACTGCGAGTTTGCTCTGGGCAATGGAGCCAAAGAGAGCCAGGAGACGAGAGTGGCTTGGAGGTGCGAGAGCAGCGGGCAAGAAGCGAGGCCAAAAGGGAAGCCCGACAAGGGGATGTGCTCAATGCTCCAGAGGACAAAGAGCAACTCCCGGGGAATACCGCGGGAGGCCAGAAAGCTTCCTCCCCCCGCATGCGGGGCACGAGGGCCACCTGCGTGGAGCATGAGCAGCATCCTTTGGGCCACAAGAGCTCAAAGGAGCCCCATGAAGGGGCTGTGCTCGGCTGCGGAGGGAGGCAAAAAACCCCCGGGGACACTCACAGGTCCTCCGCGGGGAAAAAAAGCCTTCCCCCCCCCAGCTGCAGGACACGAGGGGCCACCTTCGTGGGGCATGAGCAGCAGGCAGTGAGCCAGCAGTATGGACCAGAGGAGCCCTAACAAGTGGTCTTGCTAAATGCTCAGAGGAAGGCAAAAAACCCCCGGGGACCAGTGCCAATGTGCCCCGGGGGAAAATTCCTTCCTGACCCCAGCGCTGGCGATCGGCTATCCCTGAGCATGTGAGCAAGACCTGCTCCCGGTCCACAGGCTGCTCACGCCTCCCAGAACGTACCCAAACCCGATTCTCCCTCAACCTGGAGCCATTTCACGGCCTTCTGAGAGAAGCACTGTGATCCCTGGAAACACCTCTGCATCCTATTGCTTAGGGCTGCTGCCAGCCTGGCTCTCTGTGGGATGAGGATGGTGAGCTCTACAGTGCTCCTCAAGAAGACATTCCTATGCTCTGGCCATGGCTCTCCAGCCAAAAAGGACTGCTATCCCTCCCATGAGCTAAGAAGCTGCTCCTGCCAGGAGCTGGCCTTGCAGCCGAGAATCTCCAGCAGACTCCTGCAGCAGCTGCCCTTCCTGCCTGAGCCCCCTCTAGCTAGCTCCAGAAGCTCAAGGGCTTCCTCTGGCATGGCTTAAGGCTGCCCCGTGCCACCTCTGCCAGGGGACACAGGAGGCTGCCCCCTTTTATCCTCTCCTGGGGCATTGTGACTGCTGCATTGCCAGGTGCTGGCACGGAATGGCATGGAACGGCACGGAATGGAACGGAATGGAATGGAATGGAATGGAGTGGAGTGGAATGGATGAAATGGAAGAAATGGAATGGAATAGAGCGGAACGGAATAGAGTCGAGTGGAATAGAGTCGAGTGGAATGAAATAGAATCATAATGGAATGGAACAGGACAGAAATGGAATACCCCAATGGATGTTCATAATATGCATTATGGGATTCAGGGAGAAGGGCAGAGCATGGTAAGATCAAAACTCAGACGTCTGGCTATCCGTGATCCGATTGTTCTGAAGAGCTCTCCATCTTTTTACAAGCCTATTTGTGAGAGACAGAACCAAAATCAGGCTCCACTGTTTCAAAGATTGGTATGAGAAGCTGAGATGAAATTCCACCTATCTCTTGTCTCAGAGATGGATGGGAGGAGTTGAGATAATAGTCCAATAGCCATTGCCTGGGAGAAGGCTGTGAGGAGCTGAAATGGGACTCCACCCTCCATTGCCTGAGGGATGAGTGGGATAGAGCTGAGATAAGACTCCTGCATCCTTTATCTGGAGGAATGGTGTGAGGAATCCTGCCCATTATGCCATGAATGGCAGCAGACAGGTGCAGTTGAAGAGCTGGCTGCAAGAGTGGGATAGCTGTTCACCAGGAACATGGAAGGTATGACATGAAGAACAGAGCTACTCCCCCAACTCATTTTAAAAGGAGGAAAAGGGAATCACAAAAAGGTGAAAGAGTAAAACGAATCTCACCCGGAATCCAAAAATTGGCTCCTGTTGCTGTCCAAACCTGGAAAGGATGGGAGTTTGACCTTGTTTGGCGGTTTCCGGGAGGCCCGTGGCTTAAGCAAATTTCAGTTTGTTTGTTATGTGGCTTTGCTATGTGCTTAGTTTTACCTTGTGTTATTCTTTGTCTCGGTCAATTAATTTGGAGTGTTGCATCAAACATGCATCTTGTAACTACTGCTCCTCCCGAGGGAACTAAACAAGTCAGATTAACACGTCCACAAAGTACTTGACCTCGCTTGCGTCTTAATCTCACTCTTGGGATCAGCACCGAAAGAGGGTCCAGCACTGGGCTTTTCTCCAACTGGACGCTGACACCTTGAGAGAACCTCTGCTCAGCCACGTGTGTGGCTCAAGTCCAGAGTCACTCGTTGTGATCTTCGATGCGGGCTGTGACCCACTTTTCTGAAGGTACTGAGGAGATCGGCAGTATTGAAGCAATGAAGATGGTGGATATTATCCTCTTCCGAGCAGGGGCTGTGGGCAAGAGATGGAAAGAGTTGCAGAGGGAGTACTGTCAGGAGGCTCTGTTTTTCGGTTGAGTCGAACTAGAATAGCTGTTGTAGGTAGGACTGCTTTCCCATGAGCTTAAATGGATTTACAGTCTGCCCTCTTGCGTGCTACAAGGAGCCTATCCGAACCATCTGCAGCGGAGTTTTAAATAAATATCAAGTTTTTCATGGAACTTTCCCACCGATTTCTGCTCTGCTGTATTGACATGCTGACAGCCAATGCATGGGCACACTTGCCTGCAAAAATTGACTGTGTCCCTGCAGCATGCCTCAGGCAGGTTGCAAGTGTCTAAAGGAGGGCCTCTGAGGCGAGCAGGTTTCCTTCTGCCAGGGTTCTGGGGGTGTTGTAAGGCCTCAGTGGCTGGGACCCGTCTCCTCTGGGACCCCCACCTCACCGCCTCCCTCCAAGGGCCCAGGGGACATGTCTCAGCTCAGCCTGTGGCCTTCACCCCCTGCCTGAGCTACGTTGCAGCTGTGCCTTTCCCCGTCTCCTGAATGGCTCTGGCCCCTGCACCGCAGAGAGCTGCTCTGCTGGCTGGATGCCTTAGATCTAGGGCGTCACTTGTCAAGCACGCTTGTAGACATACTGTAGCTTAGCCTATACCAATTCTCTTCTAGTCTTGTCTAGTGAAGTCCCTTCCATTCCATTCCATTCCATTCCATTCCATTCCATTCCATTCCATTCCATTCCATTCCATTCCATTCCCCATGCTCAGCCTGAACTGATTAGCAGGGAGACTGATTTCTCTGCAATGTCAGGGGTTTTCAGCTCCAGAAACACTTTCAAGGACACAAATCACAAAGCTTTCATGTGGAATCAAGATTTTATTTTATTCTTCCATTTGATTTTGGTTTGGTTTCTTCTATTTTATGTTCTTTTAGAATCCTTACATCCTAGACTCCTAGGCTAGTTATGGTTGGAGAGGACCTCAGAGCACGTAGTTCCAACTGGCCTGCCATTCTCAGAGACGCCTCAGTCGTGAAACAGATTGCCCAAGGCGCGGGTCAGCCTGGAATTACGTCTCACCAGGCGCTCTCACCCAAGGGTCTGTACAATGTGGTGGTGTACGTCGCCATAGGGTGACACCCCAGGGGGGCTGTACAGCGTGTTGGTGCTGTACATGGCCATGGGATGGAGCACACCCAGCCTCTTTAGGCAACCCGTTCCAGTGCCTCAGCACCCTGAGAGCAGCCAGACCCTTCTGCCTTATATCCAACCGGAAAGCTTTAGGGTGTTAGTCATGAGCATCGTCAGCGCCCACACACAAATGTGCAAGCAGAAGTAGTAGAAGGAGAAGGTGTGTGGTAGCATGGGGTATTTCCCAAAGCAGGACACCTATCAATGATAAGCACACAAGACTTGCAACAGTCGTTCATTTGCTGCGCTTCCTGGCCAGGGAGGCATGACAAGTGCTCTTGTGCCTGCCCGGCGCTGGTGTTGCACGCCGGGAGAGCTGGAGAGTGGCAGGTGCTGATGGGGCAGCAAGGCTGGAGGCCTTCCAAGCACAGGCTGCTGTGCAGAAGCGAGGACCCGCGGGGAGATGGAGCTAAGGGAAGAGCAGAGCTGGCTGTCACTGCGAGTTTGCTCTGGGCAATGGAGCCAAAGAGAGCCAGGAGACGAGAGTGGCTTGGAGGTGCCAGAGCAGCGGGCAAGAAGCGAGGCCAAAAGGGAAGCCCGACAAGGGGATGTGCTCAATGCTCCAGAGGACAAAGAGCAACTCCCGGGGAATACCGCGGGAGGCCAGAAAGCTTCCTCCCCCCGCATGCGGGGCACGAGGGCCACCTGCGTGGAGCATGAGCAGCATCCTTTGGGCCACAAGAGCTCAAAGGAGCCCCATGAAGGGGCTGTGCTCGGCTGCGGAGGAAGGCAAAAAACCCCCGGGGACACTCGCAGGTCCTCCGCGGGGAAAAAAAGCCTTCCCCCCCCCAGCTGCAGGACACGAGGGGCCACCTTCGTGGGGCATGAGCAGCAGGCAGTGAGCCAGCAGTATGGACCAGAGGAGCCCTAACAAGTGGTCTTGCTAAATGCTCAGAGGAAGGCAAAAAACCCCCGGGGACCAGTGCCAATGTGCCCCGGGGGAAAATTCCTTCCTGACCCCAGCGCTGGCGATCGGCTATCCCTGAGCATGTGAGCAAGACCTGCTCCCGGTCCACAGGCTGCTCACGCCTCCCAGAACGTACCCAAACCCGATTCTCCCTCAACCTGGAGCCATTTCACGGCCTTCTGAGAGAAGCACTGTGATCCCTGGAAACACCTCTGCATCCTATTGCTTAGGGCTGCTGCCAGCCTGGCTCTCTGTGGGATGAGGATGGTGAGCTCTACAGTGCTCCTCAAGAAGACATTCCTATGCTCTGGCCATGGCTCTCCAGCCAAAAAGGACTGCTATCCCTCCCATGAGCTAAGAAGCTGCTCCTGCCAGGAGCTGGCCTTGCAGCCGAGAATCTCCAGCAGACTCCTGCAGCAGCTGCCCTTCCTGCCTGAGCCCCCTCTAGCTAGCTCCAGAAGCTCAAGGGCTTCCTCTGGCATGTCTTAAGGCTGCCCCGTGCCACCTCTGCCAGGGGACACAGGAGGCTGCCCCCTTTTATCCTCTCCTGGGGCATTGTGACTGCTGCATTGCCAGGTGCAGGCACGGAATGGCATGGAACGACATGGAATGGAATGGAATGGAACGGAATGGAATGGAATGGAATGGAGTGGAGTGGAATGGATGAAATGGAAGAAATGGAATGGAATAGAGCGGAACGGAATAGAGTCGAGTGGAATAGAGTCGAGTGGAATGAAATAGAATCATAATGGAATGGAACAGGACAGAAATGGAATACCCCAATGGATGTTCATAATATGCATTATGGGATTCAGGGAGAAGGGCAGAGCATGGTAAGATCAAAACTCAGACGTCTGGCTATCCTTGATCCGATTGTTCTGAAGAGCTCTCCATCTTTTTACAAGCCTATTTGTGAGAGACAGAACCAAAATCAGGCTCCACTGTTTCAAAGATTGGTATGAGAAGCTGAGATGAAATTCCACCTATCTCTTGTCTCAGAGATGGATGGGAGGAGTTGAGATAATAGTCCAATAGCCATTGCCTGGGAGAAGGCTGTGAGGAGCTGAAATGGGACTCCACCCTCCATTGCCTGAGGGATGAGTGGGATAGAGCTGAGATAAGACTCCTGCATCCTTTATCTGGAGGAATGGTGTGAGGAATCCTGCCCATTATGCCATGAATGGCGGCAGACAGGTGCAGTTGAAGAGCTGGCTGCAAGAGTGGGATAGCTGGTCCACCAGGAACATGGAAGGTATGACATGAAGAACAGAGCTACTCCCCCAACTCATTTTAAAAGGAGGAAAAGGGAATCACAAAAAGGTGAAAGAGTAAAACGAATCTCACCCGGAATCCAAAAATTGGCTCCTGTTGCTGTCCAAACCTGGAAAGGATGGGAGTTTGACCCTGTTTGGTGGGTTCCGGGAGGCCCGTGGCTTAAGCAAATTTCAGTTTGTTTGTTATGTGGCTTTGCTATGTGCTTAGTTTTACCTTGTGTTATTCTTTGTCTCGGTCAATTAATTTGGAGTGTTGCATCAAACATGCATCTTGTAACTTCTGCTCCTCCCGAGGGAACTAAACAAGTCAGATTAACACGTCCACAAAGTACTTGACCTCGCTTGCGTCTTAATCTCACTCTTGGGATCAGCACCGAAAGAGGGTCCAGCACTGGGCTTTTCTCCAACTGGACGCTGACACCTTGAGAGAACCTCTGCTCAGCCACGTGTGTGGCTCAAGTCCAGAGTCACTCGTTGTGATCTTCGATGCGGGCTGTGACCCACTTTTCTGAAGGTACTGAGGAGATCGGCAGTATTGAAGCAATGAAGATGGTGGATATTATCCTCTTCCGAGCAGGGGCTGTGGGCAAGAGATGGAAAGAGTTGCAGAGGGAGTACTGTCAGGAGGCTCTGTTTTTCGGTTGAGTCGAACTAGAATAGCTGTTGTAGGTAGGACTGCTTTCCCATGAGCTTAAATGGATTTACAGTCTGCCCTCTTGCGTGCTACAAGGAGCCTATCCGAACCATCTGCAGCGGAGTTTTAAATAAATATCAAGTTTTTCATGGAACTTTCCCACCGATTTCTGCTCTGCTGTATTGACATGCTGACAGCCAATGCATGGGCACACTTGCCTGCAAAAATTGACTGTGTCCCTGCAGCATGCCTCAGGCAGGTTGCAAGTGTCTAAAGGAGGGCCTCTGAGGCGAGCAGGTTTCCTTCTGCCAGGGTTCTGGGGGTGTTGTAAGGCCTCAGTGGCTGGGACCCGTCTCCTCTGGGACCCCCACCTCACCGCCTCCCTCCAAGGGCCCAGGGGACATGTCTCAGCTCAGCCTGTGGCCTTCACCCCCTGCCTGAGCTACGTTGCAGCTGTGCCTTTCCCCGTCTCCTGAATGGCTCTGGCCCCTGCACCGCAGAGAGCTGCTCTGCTGGCTGGATGCCTTAGATCTAGGGCGTCACTTGTCAAGCACGCTTGTAGACATACTGTAGCTTAGCCTATACCAATTCTCTTCTAGTCTTGTCTAGTGAAGTCCCTTCCATTCCATTCCATTCCATTCCATTCCATTCCATTCCATTCCATTCCATTCCATTCCATTCCCCATGCTCAGCCTGAACTGATTAGCAGGGAGACTGATTTCTCTGCAATGTCAGGGGTTTTCAGCTCCAGAAACACTTTCAAGGACACAAATCACAAAGCTTTCATGTGGAATCAAGATTTTATTTTATTCTTCCATTTGATTTTGGTTTGGTTTCTTCTATTTTATGTTCTTTTAGAATCCTTACATCCTAGACTCCTAGGCTAGTTATGGTTGGAGAGGACCTCAGAGCACGTAGTTCCAACTGGCCTGCCATTCTCAGAGACGCCTCAGTCGTGAAACAGATTGCCCAAGGCGCGGGTCAGCCTGGAATTACGTCTCACCAGGCGCTCTCACCCAAGGGTCTGTACAATGTGGTGGTGTACGTCGCCATAGGGTGACACCCCAGGGGGGCTGTACAGCGTGTTGGTGCTGTACATGGCCATGGGATGGAGCACACCCAGCCTCTTTAGGCAACCCGTTCCAGTGCCTCAGCACCCTGAGAGCAGCCAGACCCTTCTGCCTTATATCCAACCGGAAAGCTTTAGGGTGTTAGTCATGAGCATCGTCAGCGCCCACACACAAATGTGCAAGCAGAAGTAGTAGAAGGAGAAGGTGTGTGGTAGCATGGGGTATTTCCCAAAGCAGGACACCTATCAATGATAAGCACACAAGACTTGCAACAGTCGTTCATTTGCTGCGCTTCCTGGCCAGGGAGGCATGACAAGTGCTCTTGTGCCTGCCCGGCGCTGGTGTTGCACGCCGGGAGAGCTGGAGAGTGGCAGGTGCTGATGGGGCAGCAAGGCTGGAGGCCTTCCAAGCACAGGCTGCTGTGCAGAAGCGAGGACCCGCGGGGAGATGGAGCTAAGGGAAGAGCAGAGCTGGCTGTCACTGCGAGTTTGCTCTGGGCAATGGAGCCAAAGAGAGCCAGGAGACGAGAGTGGCTTGGAGGTGCGAGAGCAGCGGGCAAGAAGCGAGGCCAAAAGGGAAGCCCGACAAGGGGATGTGCTCAATGCTCCAGAGGACAAAGAGCAACTCCCGGGGAATACCGCGGGAGGCCAGAAAGCTTCCTCCCCCCGCATGCGGGGCACGAGGGCCACCTGCGTGGAGCATGAGCAGCATCCTTTGGGCCACAAGAGCTCAAAGGAGCCCCATGAAGGGGCTGTGCTCGGCTGCGGAGGAAGGCAAAAAACCCCCGGGGACACTCGCAGGTCCTCCGCGGGGAAAAAAAGCCTTCCCCCCCCCAGCTGCAGGACACGAGGGGCCACCTTCGTGGGGCATGAGCAGCAGGCAGTGAGCCAGCAGTATGGACCAGAGGAGCCCTAACAAGTGGTCTTGCTAAATGCTCAGAGGAAGGCAAAAAACCCCCGGGGACCAGTGCCAATGTGCCCCGGGGGAAAATTCCTTCCTGACCCCAGCGCTGGCGATCGGCTATCCCTGAGCATGTGAGCAAGACCTGCTCCCGGTCCACAGGCTGCTCACGCCTCCCAGAACGTACCCAAACCCGATTCTCCCTCAACCTGGAGCCATTTCACGGCCTTCTGAGAGAAGCACTGTGATCCCTGGAAACACCTCTGCATCCTATTGCTTAGGGCTGCTGCCAGCCTGGCTCTCTGTGGGATGAGGATGGTGAGCTCTACAGTGCTCCTCAAGAAGACATTCCTATGCTCTGGCCATGGCTCTCCAGCCAAAAAGGACTGCTATCCCTCCCATGAGCTAAGAAGCTGCTCCTGCCAGGAGCTGGCCTTGCAGCCGAGAATCTCCAGCAGACTCCTGCAGCAGCTGCCCTTCCTGCCTGAGCCCCCTCTAGCTAGCTCCAGAAGCTCAAGGGCTTCCTCTGGCATGTCTTAAGGCTGCCCCGTGCCACCTCTGCCAGGGGACACAGGAGGCTGCCCCCTTTTATCCTCTCCTGGGGCATTGTGACTGCTGCATTGCCAGGTGCAGGCACGGAATGGCATGGAACGACATGGAATGGAATGGAATGGAACGGAATGGAATGGAATGGAATGGAGTGGAGTGGAATGGATGAAATGGAAGAAATGGAATGGAATAGAGCGGAACGGAATAGAGTCGAGTGGAATAGAGTCGAGTGGAATGAAATAGAATCATAATGGAATGGAACAGGACAGAAATGGAATACCCCAATGGATGTTCATAATATGCATTATGGGATTCAGGGAGAAGGGCAGAGCATGGTAAGATCAAAACTCAGACGTCTGGCTATCCTTGATCCGATTGTTCTGAAGAGCTCTCCATCTTTTTACAAGCCTATTTGTGAGAGACAGAACCAAAATCAGGCTCCACTGTTTCAAAGATTGGTATGAGAAGCTGAGATGAAATTCCACCTATCTCTTGTCTCAGAGATGGATGGGAGGAGTTGAGATAATAGTCCAATAGCCATTGCCTGGGAGAAGGCTGTGAGGAGCTGAAATGGGACTCCACCCTCCATTGCCTGAGGGATGAGTGGGATAGAGCTGAGATAAGACTCCTGCATCCTTTATCTGGAGGAATGGTGTGAGGAATCCTGCCCATTATGCCATGAATGGCGGCAGACAGGTGCAGTTGAAGAGCTGGCTGCAAGAGTGGGATAGCTGGTCCACCAGGAACATGGAAGGTATGACATGAAGAACAGAGCTACTCCCCCAACTCATTTTAAAAGGAGGAAAAGGGAATCACAAAAAGGTGAAAGAGTAAAACGAATCTCACCCGGAATCCAAAAATTGGCTCCTGTTGCTGTCCAAACCTGGAAAGGATGGGAGTTTGACCCTGTTTGGCGGGTTCCGGGAGGCCCGTGGCTTAAGCAAATTTCAGTTTGTTTGTTATGTGGCTTTGCTATGTGCTTAGTTTTACCTTGTGTTATTCTTTGTCTCGGTCAATTAATTTGGAGTGTTGCATCAAACATGCATCTTGTAACTTCTGCTCCTCCCGAGGGAACTAAACAAGTCAGATTAACACGTCCACAAAGTACTTGACCTCGCTTGCGTCTTAATCTCACTCTTGGGATCAGCACCGAAAGAGGGTCCAGCACTGGGCTTTTCTCCAACTGGACGCTGACACCTTGAGAGAACCTCTGCTCAGCCACGTGTGTGGCTCAAGTCCAGAGTCACTCGTTGTGATCTTCGATGCGGGCTGTGACCCACTTTTCTGAAGGTACTGAGGAGATCGGCAGTATTGAAGAAATGAAGATGGTGGATATTATCCTCTTCCGAGCAGGGGCTGTGGGCAAGAGATGGAAAGAGTTGCAGAGGGAGTACTGTCAGGAGGCTCTGTTTTTCGGTTGAGTCGAACTAGAATAGCTGTTGTAGGTAGGACTGCTTTCCCATGAGCTTAAATGGATTTACAGTCTGCCCTCTTGCGTGCTACAAGGAGCCTATCCGAACCATCTGCAGCGGAGTTTTAAATAAATATCAAGTTTTTCATGGAACTTTCCCACCGATTTCTGCTCTGCTGTATTGACATGCTGACAGCCAATGCATGGGCACACTTGCCTGCAAAAATTGACTGTGTCCCTGCAGCATGCCTCAGGCAGGTTGCAAGTGTCTAAAGGAGGGCCTCTGAGGCGAGCAGGTTTCCTTCTGCCAGGGTTCTGGGGGTGTTGTAAGGCCTCAGTGGCTGGGACCCGTCTCCTCTGGGACCCCCACCTCACCGCCTCCCTCCAAGGGCCCAGGGGACATGTCTCAGCTCAGCCTGTGGCCTTCACCCCCTGCCTGAGCTACGTTGCAGCTGTGCCTTTCCCCGTCTCCTGAATGGCTCTGGCCCCTGCACCGCAGAGAGCTGCTCTGCTGGCTGGATGCCTTAGATCTAGGGCGTCACTTGTCAAGCACGCTTGTAGACATACTGTAGCTTAGCCTATACCAATTCTCTTCTAGTCTTGTCTAGTGAAGTCCCTTCCATTCCATTCCATTCCATTCCATTCCATTCCATTCCATTCCATTCCATTCCCCATGCTCAGCCTGAACTGATTAGCAGGGAGACTGATTTCTCTGCAATGTCAGGGGTTTTCAGCTCCAGAAACACTTTCAAGGACACAAATCACAAAGCTTTCATGTGGAATCAAGATTTTATTTTATTCTTCCATTTGATTTTGGTTTGGTTTCTTCTATTTTATGTTCTTTTAGAATCCTTACATCCTAGACTCCTAGGCTAGTTATGGTTGGAGAGGACCTCAGAGCACGTAGTTCCAACTGGCCTGCCATTCTCAGAGACGCCTCAGTCGTGAAACAGATTGCCCAAGGCGCGGGTCAGCCTGGAATTACGTCTCACCAGGCGCTCTCACCCAAGGGTCTGTACAATGTGGTGGTGTACGTCGCCATAGGGTGACACCCCAGGGGGGCTGTACAGCGTGTTGGTGCTGTACATGGCCATGGGATGGAGCACACCCAGCCTCTTTAGGCAACCCGTTCCAGTGCTTCAGCACCCTGAGAGCAGCCAGACCCTTCTGCCTTATATCCAACCGGAAAGCTTTAGGGTGTTAGTCATGAGCATCGTCAGCGCCCACACACAAATGTGCAAGCAGAAGTAGTAGAAGGAGAAGGTGTGTGGTAGCATGGGGTATTTCCCAAAGCAGGACACCTATCAATGATAAGCACACAAGACTTGCAACAGTCGTTCATTTGCTGCGCTTCCTGGCCAGGGATGCATGACAAGTGCTCTTGTGCCTGCCCGGCGCTGGTGTTGCACGCCGGGAGAGCTGGAGAGTGGCAGCTGCTGATGGGGCAGCAAGGCTGGAGGCCTTCCAAGCACAGGCTGCTGTGCAGAAGCGAGGACCCGCGGGGAGATGGAGCTAAGGGAAGAGCAGAGCTGGCTGTCACTGCGAGTTTGCTCTGGGCAATGGAGCCAAAGAGAGCCAGGAGACGAGAGTGGCTTGGAGGTGCGAGAGCAGCGGGCAAGAAGCGAGGCCAAAAGGGAAGCCCGACAAGGGGATGTGCTCAATGCTCCAGAGGACAAAGAGCAACTCCCGGGGAATACCGCGGGAGGCCAGAAAGCTTCCTCCCCCCGCATGCGGGGCACGAGGGCCACCTGCGTGGAGCATGAGCAGCATCCTTTGGGCCACAAGAGCTCAAAGGAGCCCCATGAAGGGGCTGTGCTCGGCTGCGGAGGAAGGCAAAAAACCCCCGGGGACACTCGCAGGTCCTCCGCGGGGAAAAAAAGCCTTCCCCCCCCAGCTGCAGGACACGAGGGGCCACCTTCGTGGGGCATGAGCAGCAGGCAGTGAGCCAGCAGTATGGACCAGAGGAGCCCTAACAAGTGGTCTTGCTAAATGCTCAGAGGAAGGCAAAAAACCCCCGGGGACCAGTGCCAATGTGCCCCGGGGGAAAATTCCTTCCTGACCCCAGCGCTGGCGATCGGCTATCCCTGAGCATGTGAGCAAGACCTGCTCCCGGTCCACAGGCTGCTCACGCCTCCCAGAACGTACCCAAACCCGATTCTCCCTCAACCTGGAGCCATTTCACGGCCTTCTGAGAGAAGCACTGTGATCCCTGGAAACACCTCTGCATCCTATTGCTTAGGGCTGCTGCCAGCCTGGCTCTCTGTGGGATGAGGATGGTGAGCTCTACAGTGCTCCTCAAGAAGACATTCCTATGCTCTGGCCATGGCTCTCCAGCCAAAAAGGACTGCTATCCCTCCCATGAGCTAAGAAGCTGCTCCTGCCAGGAGCTGGCCTTGCAGCCGAGAATCTCCAGCAGACTCCTGCAGCAGCTGCCCTTCCTGCCTGAGCCCCCTCTAGCTAGCTCCAGAAGCTCAAGGGCTTCCTCTGGCATGGCTTAAGGCTGCCCCGTGCCACCTCTGCCAGGGGACACAGGAGGCTGCCCCCTTTTATCCTCTCCTGGGGCATTGTGACTGCTGCATTGCCAGGTGCTGGCACGGAATGGCATGGAACGGCACGGAATGGAACGGAATGGAATGGAATGGAATGGAGTGGAGTGGAATGGATGAAATGGAAGAAATGGAATGGAATAGAGCGGAACGGAATAGGGTCGAGTGGAATAGAGTCGAGTGGAATGAAATAGAATCATAATGGAATGGAACAGGACAGAAATGGAATACCCCAATGGATGTTCATAATATGCATTATGGGATTCAGGGAGAAGGGCAGAGCATGGTAAGATCAAAACTCAGACGTCTGGCTATCCTTGATCCGATTGTTCTGAAGAGCTCTCCATCTTTTTACAAGCCTATTTGTGAGAGACAGAACCAAAATCAGGCTCCACTGTTTCAAAGATTGGTATGAGAAGCTGAGATGAAATTCCACCTATCTCTTGTCTCAGAGATGGATGGGAGGAGTTGAGATAATAGTCCAATAGCCATTGCCTGGGAGAAGGCTGTGAGGAGCTGAAATGGGACTCCACCCTCCATTGCCTGAGGGATGAGTGGGATAGAGCTGAGATAAGACTCCTGCATCCTTTATCTGGAGGAATGGTGTGAGGAATCCTGCCCATTATGCCATGAATGGCAGCAGACAGGTGCAGTTGAAGAGCTGGCTGCAAGAGTGGGATAGCTGGTCCACCAGGAACATGGAAGGTATGACATGAAGAACAGAGCTACTCCCCCAACTCATTTTAAAAGGAGGAAAAGGGAATCACAAAAAGGTGAAAGAGTAAAACGAATCTCACCCGGAATCCAAAAATTGGCTCCTGTTGCTGTCCAAACCTGGAAAGGATGGGAGTTTGACCTTGTTTGGCGGTTTCCGGGAGGCCCGTGGCTTAAGCAAATTTCAGTTTGTTTGTTATGTGGCTTTGCTATGTGCTTAGTTTTACGTTGTGTTATTCTTTGTCTCGGTCAATTAATTTGGAGTGTTGCATCAAACATGCATCTTGTAACTACTGCTCCTCCCGAGGGAACTAAACAAGTCAGATTAACACGTCCACAAAGTACTTGACCTCGCTTGCGTCTTAATCTCACTCTTGGGATCAGCACCGAAAGAGGGTCCAGCACTGGGCTTTTCTCCAACTGGACGCTGACACCTTGAGAGAACCTCTGCTCAGCCACGTGTGTGGCTCAAGTCCAGAGTCACTCGTTGTGATCTTCGATGCGGGCTGTGACCCACTTTTCTGAAGGTACTGAGGAGATCGGCAGTATTGAAGAAATGAAGATGGTGGATATTATCCTCTTCCGAGCAGGGGCTGTGGGCAAGAGATGGAAAGAGTTGCAGAGGGAGTACTGTCAGGAGGCTCTGTTTTTCGGTTGAGTCGAACTAGAATAGCTGTTGTAGGTAGGACTGCTTTCCCATGAGCTTAAATGGATTTACAGTCTGCCCTCTTGCGTGCTACAAGGAGCCTATCCGAACCATCTGCAGCGGAGTT
Source organism: Ara ararauna (assembly GCA_028858755.1). NCBI lineage: Eukaryota > Metazoa > Chordata > Aves > Psittaciformes > Psittacidae > Ara > Ara ararauna. The sequence goes on along the minus strand of CM054380.1, from coordinate 18,166,666 downwards.
TTAAATAAATATCAAGTTTTTCATGGAACTTTCCCACCGATTTCTGCTCTGCTGTATTGACATGCTGACAGCCAATGCATGGGCACACTTGCCTGCAAAAATTGACTGTGTCCCTGCAGCATGCCTCAGGCAGGTTGCAAGTGTCTAAAGGAGGGCCTCTGAGGTGAGCAGGTTTCCTTCTGCCAGGGTTCTGGGGGTGTTGTAAGGCCTCAGTGGCTGGGACCCATCTCCTCTGGGACCCCCACCTCACCGCCTCCCTCCAAGGGCCCAGGGGACATGTCTCAGCTCAGCCTGTGGCCTTCACCCCCTGCCTGAGCTACGTTGCAGCTGTGCCTTTCCCCGTCTCCTGAATGGCTCTGGCCCCTGCACCGCAGAGAGCTGCTCTGCTGGCTGGATGCCTTAGATCTAGGGCGTCACTTGTCAAGCACGCTTGTAGACATACTGTAGCTTAGCCTATACCAATTCTCTTCTAGTCTTGTCTAGTGAAGTCCCTTCCATTCCATTCCATTCCATTCCATTCCATTCCATTCCATTCCATTCCATTCCATTCCATTCCATTCCATTCCCCATGCTCAGCCTGAACTGATTAGCAGGGAGACTGATTTCTCTGCAATGTCAGGGGTTTTCAGCTCCAGAAACACTTTCAAGGACACAAATCACAAAGCTTTCATGTGGAATCAAGATTTTATTTTATTCTTCCATTTGATTTTGGTTTGGTTTCTTCTATTTTATGTTCTTTTAGAATCCTTACATCCTAGACTCCTAGGCTAGTTATGGTTGGAGAGGACCTCAGAGCACGTAGTTCCAACTGGCCTGCCATTCTCAGAGACGCCTCAGACGTGAAACAGATTGCCCAAGGCGCGGGTCAGCCTGGAATTACGTCTCACCAGGCGCTCTCACCCAAGGGTCTGTACAATGTGGTGGTGTACGTCGCCATAGGGTGACACCCCAGGGGGGCTGTACAGCGTGTTGGTGCTGTACATGGCCATGGGATGGAGCACACCCAGCCTCTTTAGGCAACCCGTTCCAGTGCCTCAGCACCCTGAGAGCAGCCAGACCCTTCTGCCTTATATCCAACCGGAAAGCTTTAGGGTGTTAGTCATGAGCATCGTCAGCGCCCACACACAAATGTGCAAGCAGAAGTAGTAGAAGGAGAAGGGGTGTGGTAGCATGGGGTATTTCCCAAAGCAGGACACCTATCAATGATAAGCACACAAGACTTGCAACAGTCGTTCATTTGCTGCGCTTCCTGGCCAGGGATGCATGACAAGTGCTCTTGTGCCTGCCCGGCGCTGGTGTTGCACGCCGGGAGAGCTGGAGAGTGGCAGGTGCTGATGGGGCAGCAAGGCTGGAGGCCTTCCAAGCACAGGCTGCTGTGCAGAAGCGAGGACCCGCGGGGAGATGGAGCTAAGGGAAGAGCAGAGCTGGCTGTCACTGCGAGTTTGCTCTGGGCAATGGAGCCAAAGAGAGCCAGGAGACGAGAGTGGCTTGGAGGTGCGAGAGCAGCGGGCAAGAAGCGAGGCCAAAAGGGAAGTCCGACAAGGGGATGTGCTCAATGCTCCAGAGGACAAAGAGCAACTCCCGGGGAATACCGCGGGAGGCCAGAAAGCTTCCTCCCCCCGCATGCGGGGCACGAGGGCCACCTGCGTGGAGCATGAGCAGCATCCTTTGGGCCACAAGAGCTCAAAGGAGCCCCATGAAGGGGCTGTGCTCGGCTGCGGAGGAAGGCAAAAAACCCCCGGGGACACTCGCAGGTCCTCCGCGGGGAAAAAAAGCCTTCCCCCCCCCAGCTGCAGGACACGAGGGGCCACCTTCGTGGGGCATGAGCAGCAGGCAGTGAGCCAGCAGTATGGACCAGAGGAGCCCTAACAAGTGGTCTTGCTAAATGCTCAGAGGAAGGCAAAAAACCCCCGGGGACCAGTGCCAATGTGCCCCGGGGGAAAATTCCTTCCTGACCCCAGCGCTGGCGATCGGCTATCCCTGAGCATGTGAGCAAGACCTGCTCCCGGTCCACAGGCTGCTCACGCCTCCCAGAACGTACCCAAACCCGATTCTCCCTCAACCTGGAGCCATTTCACGGCCTTCTGAGAGAAGCACTGTGATCCCTGGAAACACCTCTGCATCCTATTGCTTAGGGCTGCTGCCAGCCTGGCTCTCTGTGGGATGAGGATGGTGAGCTCTACAGTGCTCCTCAAGAAGACATTCCTATGCTCTGGCCATGGCTCTCCAGCCAAAAAGGACTGCTATCCCTCCCATGAGCTAAGAAGCTGCTCCTGCCAGGAGCTGGCCTTGCAGCCGAGAATCTCCAGCAGACTCCTGCAGCAGCTGCCCTTCCTGCCTGAGCCCCCTCTAGCTAGCTCCAGAAGCTCAAGGGCTTCCTCTGGCATGTCTTAAGGCTGCCCCGTGCCACCTCTGCCAGGGGACACAGGAGGCTGCCCCCTTTTATCCTCTCCTGGGGCATTGTGACTGCTGCATTGCCAGGTGCAGGCACGGAATGACATGGAATGGCATCGAATGGAACAACATGGAATGACATGGAACGGCATGGAATGGAATGGAATGGAATGGAATGGAGTGGAATGGATGAAATGGAATGGAATAGAGCGGAACGGAATAGAGTCGAGTGGAATAGAGTCGAGTGGAATGAAATAGAATCATAATGGAATGGAACAGGACAGAAATGGAATACCCCAATGGATGTTCATAATATGCATTATGGGATTCAGGGAGAAGGGCAGAGCACGGTAAGATCAAAACTCAGACGTCTGGCTATCCGTGATCCGATTGTTCTGAAGAGCTCTCCATCTTTTTACAAGCCTATTTGTGAGAGACAGAACCAAAATCAGGCTCCACTGTTTCAAAGATTGGTATGAGAAGCTGAGATGAAATTCCACCTATCTCTTGTCTCAGAGATGGATGGGAGGAGTTGAGATAATAGTCCAATAGCCATTGCCTGGGAGAAGGCTGTGAGGAGCTGAAATGGGACTCCACCCTCCATTGCCTGAGGGATGAGTGGGATAGAGCTGACATAAGACTCCTGCATCTTTTATCTGGAGGAATGGTGTGAGGAATCCTGCCCATTATGCCATGACTGGCAGCAGACAGGTGCAGTTGAAGAGCTGGCTGCAAGAGTGGGATAGCTGGTCCACCAGGAACATGGAAGGTATGACATGAAGAACAGAGCTACTCCCCCAACTCATTTTAAAAGGAGGAAAAGGGAATCACAAAAAGGTGAAAGAGTAAAACGAATCTCACCCGGAATCCAAAAATTGGCTCCTGTTGCTGTCCAAACCTGGAAAGGATGGGAGTTTGACCCTGTTTGGCGGGTTCCGGGAGGCCCGTGGCTTAAGCAAATTTCAGTTTGTTTGTTATGTGGCTTTGCTATGTGCTTAGTTTTACCTTGTGTTATTCTTTGTCTCGGTCAATTAATTTGGAGTGTTGCATCAAACATGCATCTTGTAACTACTGCTCCTCCCGAGGGAACTAAACAAGTCAGATTAACACGTCCACAAAGTACTTGACCTCGCTTGCGTCTTAATCTCACTCTTGGGATCAGCACCGAAAGAGGGTCCAGCACTGGGCTTTTCTCCAACTGGACGCTGACACCTTGAGAGAACCTCTGCTCAGCCACGTGTGTGGCTCAAGTCCAGAGTCACTCGTTGTGATCTTCGATGCGGGCTGTGACCCACTTTTCTGAAGGTACTGAGGAGATCGGCAGTATTGAAGAAATGAAGATGGTGGATATTATCCTCTTCCGAGCAGGGGCTGTGGGCAAGAGATGGAAAGAGTTGCAGAGGGAGTACTGTCAGGAGGCTCTGTTTTTCGGTTGAGTCGAACTAGAATAGCTGTTGTAGGTAGGACTGCTTTCCCATGAGCTTAAATGGATTTACAGTCTGCCCTCTTGCGTGCTACAAGGAGCCTATCCGAACCATCTGCAGCGGAGTTTTAAATAAATATCAAGTTTTTCATGGAACTTTCCCACCGATTTCTGCTCTGCTGTATTGACATGCTGACAGCCAATGCATGGGCACACTTGCCTGCAAAAATTGACTGTGTCCCTGCAGCATGCCTCAGGCAGGTTGCAAGTGTCTAAAGGAGGGCCTCTGAGGCGAGCAGGTTTCCTTCTGCCAGGGTTCTGGGGGTGTTGTAAGGCCTCAGTGGCTGGGACCCGTCTCCTCTGGGACCCCCACCTCACCGCCTCCCTCCAAGGGCCCAGGGGACATGTCTCAGCTCAGCCTGCGGCCTTCACCCCCTGCCTGAGCTACGTTGCAGCTGTGCCTTTCCCCGTCTCCTGAATGGCTCTGGCCCCTGCACCGCAGAGAGCTGCTCTGCTGGCTGGATGCCTTAGATCTAGGGCGTCACTTGTCAAGCACGCTTGTAGACATACTGTAGCTTAGCCTATACCAATTCTCTTCTAGTCTTGTCTAGTGAAGTCCCTTCCATTCCATTCCATTCCATTCCATTCCATTCCATTCCATTCCCCATGCTCAGCCTGAACTGATTAGTAGGGAGACTGATTTCTCTGCAATGTCAGGGGTTTTCAGCTCCAGAAACACTTTCAAGGACACAAATCACAAAGCTTTCATGTGGAATCAAGATTTTATTTTATTCTTCCATTTGATTTTGGTTTGGTTTCTTCTATTTTATGTTCTTTTAGAATCCTTACATCCTAGACTCCTAGGCTAGTTATGGTTGGAGAGGACCTCAGAGCACGTAGTTCCAACTGGCCTGCCATTCTCAGAGACGCCTCAGTCGTGAAACAGATTGCCCAAGGCGCGGGTCAGCCTGGAATTACGTCTCACCAGGCGCTCTCACCCAAGGGTCTGTACAATGTGGTGGTGTACGTCGCCATAGGGTGACACCCCAGGGGGGCTGTACAGCGTGTTGGTGCTGTACATGGCCATGGGATGGAGCACACCCAGCCTCTTTAGGCAACCCGTTCCAGTGCCTCAGCACCCTGAGAGCAGCCAGACCCTTCTGCCTTATATCCAACCGGAAAGCTTTAGGGTGTTAGTCATGAGCATCGTCAGCGCCCACACACAAATGTGCAAGCAGAAGTAGTAGAAGGAGAAGGGGTGTGGTAGCATGGGGTATTTCCCAAAGCAGGACACCTATCAATGATAAGCACACAAGACTTGCAACAGTCGTTCATTTGCTGCGCTTCCTGGCCAGGGAGGCATGACAAGTGCTCTTGTGCCTGCCCGGCGCTGGTGTTGCACGCCGGGAGAGCTGGAGAGTGGCAGGTGCTGATGGGGCAGCAAGGCTGGAGGCCTTCCAAGCACAGGCTGCTGTGCAGAAGCGAGGACCCGCGGGGAGATGGAGCTAAGGGAAGAGCAGAGCTGGCTGTCACTGCGAGTTTGCTCTGGGCAATGGAGCCAAAGAGAGCCAGGAGACGAGAGTGGCTTGGAGGTGCGAGAGCAGCGGGCAAGAAGCGAGGCCAAAAGGGAAGCCCGACAAGGGGATGTGCTCAATGCTCCAGAGGACAAAGAGCAACTCCCGGGGAATACCGCGGGAGGCCAGAAAGCTTCCTCCCCCCGCATGCGGGGCACGAGGGCCACCTGCGTGGAGCATGAGCAGCATCCTTTGGGCCACAAGAGCTCAAAGGAGCCCCATGAAGGGGCTGTGCTCGGCTGCGGAGGAAGGCAAAAAACCCCCGGGGACACTCGCAGGTCCTCCGCGGGGAAAAAAAGCCTTCCCCCCCCCAGCTGCAGGACACGAGGGGCCACCTTCGTGGGGCATGAGCAGCAGGCAGTGAGCCAGCAGTATGGACCAGAGGAGCCCTAACAAGTGGTCTTGCTAAATGCTCAGAGGAAGGCAAAAAACCCCCGGGGACCAGTGCCAATGTGCCCCGGGGGAAAATTCCTTCCTGACCCCAGCGCTGGCGATCGGCTATCCCTGAGCATGTGAGCAAGACCTGCTCCCGGTCCACAGGCTGCTCACGCCTCCCAGAACGTACCCAAACCCGATTCTCCCTCAACCTGGAGCCATTTCACGGCCTTCTGAGAGAAGCACTGTGATCCCTGGAAACACCTCTGCATCCTATTGCTTAGGGCTGCTGCCAGCCTGGCTCTCTGTGGGATGAGGATGGTGAGCTCTACAGTGCTCCTCAAGAAGACATTCCTATGCTCTGGCCATGGCTCTCCAGCCAAAAAGGACTGCTATCCCTCCCATGAGCTAAGAAGCTGCTCCTGCCAGGAGCTGGCCTTGCAGCCGAGAATCTCCAGCAGACTCCTGCAGCAGCTGCCCTTCCTGCCTGAGCCCCCTCTAGCTAGCTCCAGAAGCTCAAGGGCTTCCTCTGGCATGTCTTAAGGCTGCCCCGTGCCACCTCTGCCAGGGGACACAGGAGGCTGCCCCCTTTTATCCTCTCCTGGGGCATTGTGACTGCTGCATTGCCAGGTGCAGGCACGGAATGGCATGGAACGACATGGAATGGAATGGAATGGAACGGAATGGAATGGAATGGAATGGAGTGGAGTGGAATGGATGAAATGGAAGAAATGGAATGGAATAGAGCGGAACGGAATAGAGTCGAGTGGAATAGAGTCGAGTGGAATGAAATAGAATCATAATGGAATGGAACAGGACAGAAATGGAATACCCCAATGGATGTTCATAATATGCATTATGGGATTCAGGGAGAAGGGCAGAGCATGGTAAGATCAAAACTCAGACGTCTGGCTATCCTTGATCCGATTGTTCTGAAGAGCTCTCCATCTTTTTACAAGCCTATTTGTGAGAGACAGAACCAAAATCAGGCTCCACTGTTTCAAAGATTGGTATGAGAAGCTGAGATGAAATTCCACCTATCTCTTGTCTCAGAGATGGATGGGAGGAGTTGAGATAATAGTCCAATAGCCATTGCCTGGGAGAAGGCTGTGAGGAGCTGAAATGGGACTCCACCCTCCATTGCCTGAGGGATGAGTGGGATAGAGCTGAGATAAGACTCCTGCATCCTTTATCTGGAGTAATGGTGTGAGGAATCCTGCCCATTATGCCATGAATGGCGGCAGACAGGTGCAGTTGAAGAGCTGGCTGCAAGAGTGGGATAGCTGGTCCACCAGGAACATGGAAGGTATGACATGAAGAACAGAGCTACTCCCCCAACTCATTTTAAAAGGAGGAAAAGGGAATCACAAAAAGGTGAAAGAGTAAAACGAATCTCACCCGGAATCCAAAAATTGGCTCCTGTTGCTGTCCAAACCTGGAAAGGATGGGAGTTTGACCCTGTTTGGCGGGTTCCGGGAGGCCCGTGGCTTAAGCAAATTTCAGTTTGTTTGTTATGTGGCTTTGCTATGTGCTTAGTTTTACCTTGTGTTATTCTTTGTCTCGGTCAATTAATTTGGAGTGTTGCATCAAACATGCATCTTGTAACTTCTGCTCCTCCCGAGGGAACTAAACAAGTCAGATTAACACGTCCACAAAGTACTTGACCTCGCTTGCGTCTTAATCTCACTCTTGGGATCAGCACCGAAAGAGGGTCCAGCACTGGGCTTTTCTCCAACTGGACGCTGACACCTTGAGAGAACCTCTGCTCAGCCACGTGTGTGGCTCAAGTCCAGAGTCACTCGTTGTGATCTTCGATGCGGGCTGTGACCCACTTTTCTGAAGGTACTGAGGAGATCGGCAGTATTGAAGAAATGAAGATGGTGGATATTATCCTCTTCCGAGCAGGGGCTGTGGGCAAGAGATGGAAAGAGTTGCAGAGGGAGTACTGTCAGGAGGCTCTGTTTTTCGGTTGAGTCGAACTAGAATAGCTGTTGTAGGTAGGACTGCTTTCCCATGAGCTTAAATGGATTTACAGTCTGCCCTCTTGCGTGCTACAAGGAGCCTATCCGAACCATCTGCAGCGGAGTTTTAAATAAATATCAAGTTTTTCATGGAACTTTCCCACCGATTTCTGCTCTGCTGTATTGACATGCTGACAGCCAATGCATGGGCACACTTGCCTGCAAAAATTGACTGTGTCCCTGCAGCATGCCTCAGGCAGGTTGCAAGTGTCTAAAGGAGGGCCTCTGAGGCAAGCAGGTTTCCTTCTGCCAGGGTTCTGGGGGTGTTGTAAGGCCTCAGTGGCTGGGACCCGTCTCCTCTGGGACCCCCACCTCACCGCCTCCCTCCAAGGGCCCAGGGGACATGTCTCAGCTCAGCCTGTGGCCTTCACCCCCTGCCTGAGCTACGTTGCAGCTGTGCCTTTCCCCGTCTCCTGAATGGCTCTGGCCCCTGCACCGCAGAGAGCTGCTCTGCTGGCTGGATGCCTTAGATCTAGGGCGTCACTTGTCAAGCACGCTTGTAGACATACTGTAGCTTAGCCTATACCAATTCTCTTCTAGTCTTGTCTAGTGAAGTCCCTTCCATTCCATTCCATTCCATTCCATTCCATTCCATTCCATTCCATTCCATTCCATTCCCCATGCTCAGCCTGAACTGATTAGCAGGGAGACTGATTTCTCTGCAATGTCAGGGGTTTTCAGCTCCAGAAACACTTTCAAGGACACAAATCACAAAGCTTTCATGTGGAATCAAGATTTTATTTTATTCTTCCATTTGATTTTGGTTTGGTTTCTTCTATTTTATGTTCTTTTAGAATCCTTACATCCTAGACTCCTAGGCTAGTTATGGTTGGAGAGGACCTCAGAGCACGTAGTTCCAACTGGCCTGCCATTCTCAGAGACGCCTCAGTCGTGAAACAGATTGCCCAAGGCGCGGGTCAGCCTGGAATTACGTCTCACCAGGCGCTCTCACCCAAGGGTCTGTACAATGTGGTGGTGTACGTCGCCATAGGGTGACACCCCAGGGGGGCTGTACAGCGTGTTGGTGCTGTACATGGCCATGGGATGGAGCACACCCAGCCTCTTTAGGCAACCCGTTCCAGTGCTTCAGCACCCTGAGAGCAGCCAGACCCTTCTGCCTTATATCCAACCGGAAAGCTTTAGGGTGTTAGTCATGAGCATCGTCAGCGCCCACACACAAATGTGCAAGCAGAAGTAGTAGAAGGAGAAGGTGTGTGGTAGCATGGGGTATTTCCCAAAGCAGGACACCTATCAATGATAAGCACACAAGACTTGCAACAGTCGTTCATTTGCTGCGCTTCCTGGCCAGGGATGCATGACAAGTGCTCTTGTGCCTGCCCGGCGCTGGTGTTGCACGCCGGGAGAGCTGGAGAGTGGCAGCTGCTGATGGGGCAGCAAGGCTGGAGGCCTTCCAAGCACAGGCTGCTGTGCAGAAGCGAGGACCCGCGGGGAGATGGAGCTAAGGGAAGAGCAGAGCTCGCTGTCACTGCGAGTTTGCTCTGGGCAATGGAGCCAAAGAGAGCCAGGAGACGAGAGTGGCTTGGAGGTGCGAGAGCAGCGGGCAAGAAGCGAGGCCAAAAGGGAAGCCCGACAAGGGGATGTGCTCAATGCTCCAGAGGACAAAGAGCAACTCCCGGGGAATACCGCGGGAGGCCAGAAAGCTTCCTCCCCCCGCATGCGGGGCACGAGGGCCACCTGCGTGGAGCATGAGCAGCATCCTTTGGGCCACAAGAGCTCAAAGGAGCCCCATGAAGGGGCTGTGCTCGGCTGCGGAGGAAGGCAAAAAACCCCCGGGGACACTCGCAGGTCCTCCGCGGGGAAAAAAAGCCTTCCCCCCCCAGCTGCAGGACACGAGGGGCCACCTTCGTGGGGCATGAGCAGCAGGCAGTGAGCCAGCAGTATGGACCAGAGGAGCCCTAACAAGTGGTCTTGCTAAATGCTCAGAGGAAGGCAAAAAACCCCCGGGGACCAGTGCCAATGTGCCCCGGGGGAAAATTCCTTCCTGACCCCAGCGCTGGCGATCGGCTATCCCTGAGCATGTGAGCAAGACCTGCTCCCGGTCCACAGGCTGCTCACGCCTCCCAGAACGTACCCAAACCCGATTCTCCCTCAACCTGGAGCCATTTCACGGCCTTCTGAGAGAAGCACTGTGATCCCTGGAAACACCTCTGCATCCTATTGCTTAGGGCTGCTGCCAGCCTGGCTCTCTGTGGGATGAGGATGGTGAGCTCTACAGTGCTCCTCAAGAAGACATTCCTATGCTCTGGCCATGGCTCTCCAGCCAAAAAGGACTGCTATCCCTCCCATGAGCTAAGAAGCTGCTCCTGCCAGGAGCTGGCCTTGCAGCCGAGAATCTCCAGCAGACTCCTGCAGCAGCTGCCCTTCCTGCCTGAGCCCCCTCTAGCTAGCTCCAGAAGCTCAAGGGCTTCCTCTGGCATGTCTTAAGGCTGCCCCGTGCCACCTCTGCCAGGGGACACAGGAGGCTGCCCCCTTTTATCCTCTCCTGGGGCATTGTGACTGCTGCATTGCCAGGTGCAGGCACGGAATGACATGGAATGGCATCGAATGGAACAGCATGGAATGACATGGAACGGCATGGAATGGAATGGAATGGAATGGAATGGAGTGGAATGGATGAAATGGAATGGAATAGAGCGGAACGGAATAGAGTCGAGTGGAATAGAGTCGAGTGGAATGAAATAGAATCATAATGGAATGGAACAGGACAGAAATGGAATACCCCAATGGATGTTCATAATATGCATTACGGGATTCAGGGAGAAGGGCAGAGCACGGTAAGATCAAAACTCAGACGTCTGGCTATCCGTGATCCGATTGTTCTGAAGAGCTCTCCATCTTTTTACAAGCCTATTTGTGAGAGACAGAACCAAAATCAGGCTCCACTGTTTCAAAGATTGGTATGAGAAGCTGAGATGAAATTCCACCTATCTCTTGTCTCAGAGATGGATGGGAGGAGTTGAGATAATAGTCCAATAGCCATTGCCTGGGAGAAGGCTGTGAGGAGCTGAAATGGGACTCCACCCTCCATTGCCTGAGGGATGAGTGGGATAGAGCTGACATAAGACTCCTGCATCCTTTATCTGGAGGAATGGTGTGAGGAATCCTGCCCATTATGCCATGACTGGCAGCAGACAGGTGCAGTTGAAGAGCTGGCTGCAAGAGTGGGATAGCTGGTCCACCAGGAACATGGAAGGTATGACATGAAGAACAGAGCTACTCCCCCAACTCATTTTAAAAGGAGGAAAAGGGAATCACAAAAAGGTGAAAGAGTAAAACGAATCTCACCCGGAATCCAAAAATTGGCTCCTGTTGCTGTCCAAACCTGGAAAGGATGGGAGTTTGACCCTGTTTGGCGGGTTCCGGGAGGCCCGTGGCTTAAGCAAATTTCAGTTTGTTTGTTATGTGGCTTTGCTATGTGCTTAGTTTTACGTTGTGTTATTCTTTGTCTCGGTCAATTAATTTGGAGTGTTGCATCAAACATGCATCTTGTAACTACTGCTCCTCCCGAGGGAACTAAACAAGTCAGATTAACACGTCCACAAAGTACTTGACCTCGCTTGCGTCTTAATCTCACTCTTGGGATCAGCACCGAAAGAGGGTCCAGCACTGGGCTTTTCTCCAACTGGACGCTGACACCTTGAGAGAACCTCTGCTCAGCCACGTGTGTGGCTCAAGTCCAGAGTCACTCGTTGTGATCTTCGATGCGGGCTGTGACCCACTTTTCTGAAGGTACTGAGGAGATCGGCAGTATTGAAGAAATGAAGATGGTGGATATTATCCTCTTCCGAGCAGGGGCTGTGGGCAAGAGATGGAAAGAGTTGCAGAGGGAGTACTGTCAGGAGGCTCTGTTTTTCGGTTGAGTCGAACTAGAATAGCTGTTGTAGGTAGGACTGCTTTCCCATGAGCTTAAATGGATTTACAGTCTGCCCTCTTGCGTGCTACAAGGAGCCTATCCGAACCATCTGCAGCGGAGTTTTAAATAAATATCAAGTTTTTCATGGAACTTTCCCACCGATTTCTGCTCTGCTGTATTGACATGCTGACAGCCAATGCATGGGCACACTTGCCTGCAAAAATTGACTGTGTCCCTGCAGCATGCCTCAGGCAGGTTGCAAGTGTCTAAAGGAGGGCCTCTGAGGCGAGCAGGTTTCCTTCTGCCAGGGTTCTGGGGGTGTTGTAAGGCCTCAGTGGCTGGGACCCGTCTCCTCTGGGACCCCCACCTCACCGCCTCCCTCCAAGGGCCCAGGGGACATGTCTCAGCTCAGCCTGCGGCCTTCACCCCCTGCCTGAGCTACGTTGCAGCTGTGCCTTTCCCCGTCTCCTGAATGGCTCTGGCCCCTGCACCGCAGAGAGCTGCTCTGCTGGCTGGATGCCTTAGATCTAGGGCGTCACTTGTCAAGCACGCTTGTAGACATACTGTAGCTTAGCCTATACCAATTCTCTTCTAGTCTTGTCTAGTGAAGTCCCTTCCATTCCATTCCATTCCATTCCATTCCATTCCATTCCATTCCCCATGCTCAGCCTGAACTGATTAGTAGGGAGACTGATTTCTCTGCAATGTCAGGGGTTTTCAGCTCCAGAAACACTTTCAAGGACACAAATCACAAAGCTTTCATGTGGAATCAAGATTTTATTTTATTCTTCCATTTGATTTTGGTTTGGTTTCTTCTATTTTATGTTCTTTTAGAATCCTTACATCCTAGACTCCTAGGCTAGTTATGGTTGGAGAGGACCTCAGAGCACGTAGTTCCAACTGGCCTGCCATTCTCAGAGACGCCTCAGACGTGAAACAGATTGCCCAAGGCGCGGGTCAGCCTGGAATTACGTCTCACCAGGCGCTCTCACCCAAGGGTCTGTACAATGTGGTGGTGTACGTCGCCATAGGGTGACACCCCAGGGGGGCTGTACAGCGTGTTGGTGCTGTACATGGCCATGGGATGGAGCACACCCAGCCTCTTTAGGCAACCCGTTCCAGTGCCTCAGCACCCTGAGAGCAGCCAGACCCTTCTGCCTTATATCCAACCGGAAAGCTTTAGGGTGTTAGTCATGAGCATCGTCAGCGCCCACACACAAATGTGCAAGCAGAAGTAGTAGAAGGAGAAGGGGTGTGGTAGCATGGGGTATTTCCCAAAGCAGGACACCTATCAATGATAAGCACACAAGACTTGCAACAGTAGTTCATTTGCTGCGCTTCCTGGCCAGGGATGCATGACAAGTGCTCTTGTGCCTGCCCGGCGCTGGTGTTGCACGCTGGGAGAGCTGGAGAGTGGCAGGTGCTGATGGGGCAGCAAGGCTGGAGGCCTTCCAAGCACAGGCTGCTGTGCAGAAGCGAGGACCCGCGGGGAGATGGAGCTAAGGGAAGAGCAGAGCTGGCTGTCACTGCGAGTTTGCTCTGGGCAATGGAGCCAAAGAGAGCCAGGAGACGAGAGTGGCTTGGAGGTGCGAGAGCAGCGGGCAAGAAGCGAGGCCAAAAGGGAAGCCCGACAAGGGGATGTGCTCAATGCTCCAGAGGACAAAGAGCAACTCCCGGGGAATACCGCGGGAGGCCAGAAAGCTTCCTCCCCCCGCATGCGGGGCACGAGGGCCACCTGCGTGGAGCATGAGCAGCATCCTTTGGGCCACAAGAGCTCAAAGGAGCCCCATGAAGGGGCTGTGCTCGGCTGCGGAGGAAGGCAAAAAACCCCCGGGGACACTCGCAGGTCCTCCGCGGGGAAAAAAAGCCTTCCCCCCCCAGCTGCAGGACACGAGGGGCCACCTTCGTGGGGCATGAGCAGCAGGCAGTGAGCCAGCAGTATGGACCAGAGGAGCCCTAACAAGTGGTCTTGCTAAATGCTCAGAGGAAGGCAAAAAACCCCCGGGGACCAGTGCCAATGTGCCCCGGGGGAAAATTCCTTCCTGACCCCAGCGCTGGCGATCGGCTATCCCTGAGCATGTGAGCAAGACCTGCTCCCGGTCCACAGGCTGCTCACGCCTCCCAGAACGTACCCAAACCCGATTCTCCCTCAACCTGGAGCCATTTCACGGCCTTCTGAGAGAAGCACTGTGATCCCTGGAAACACCTCTGCATCCTATTGCTTAGGGCTGCTGCCAGCCTGGCTCTCTGTGGGATGAGGGTGGTGAGCTCTACAGTGCTCCTCAAGAAGACATTCCTATGCTCTGGCCATGGCTCTCCAGCCAAAAAGGACTGCTATCCCTCCCATGAGCTAAGAAGCTGCTCCTGCCAGGAGCTGGCCTTGCAGCTGAGAATCTCCAGCAGACTCCTGCAGCAGCTGCCCTTCCTGCCTGAGCCCCCTCTAGCTAGCTCCAGAAGCTCAAGGGCTTCCTCTGGCATGTCTTAAGGCTGCCCCGTGCCACCTCTGCCAGGGGACACAGGAGGCTGCCCCCTTTTATCCTCTCCTGGGGCATTGTGACTGCTGCATTGCCAGGTGCAGGCACGGAATGGCATGGAATGGCATCGAATGGAACGGCATGGAATGGAATGGAACGGCATGGAATGGAATGGAATGGAATGGAGTGGAATGGATGAAATGGAATGGAATAGAGCGGAACGGAATAGAGTCGAGTGGAATAGAGTCGAGTGGAATGAAATAGAATCATAATGGAATGGAACAGGACAGAAATGGAATACCCCAATGGATGTTCATAATATGCATTATGGGATTCAGGGAGAAGGGCAGAGCACGGTAAGATCAAAACTCAGACGTCTGGCTATCCGTGATCCGATTGTTCTGAAGAGCTCTCCATCTTTTTACAAGCCTATTTGTGAGAGACAGAACCAAAATCAGGCTCCACTGTTTCAAAGATTGGTATGAGAAGCTGAGATGAAATTCCACCTATCTCTTGTCTCAGAGATGGATGGGAGGAGTTGAGATAATAGTCCAATAGCCATTGCCTGGGAGAAGGCTGTGAGGAGCTGAAATGGGACTCCACCCTCCATTGCCTGAGGGATGAGTGGGATAGAGCTGACATAAGACTCCTGCATCCTTTATCTGGAGGAATGGTGTGAGGAATCCTGCCCATTATGCCATGAATGGCAGCAGACAGGTGCAGTTGAAGAGCTGGCTGCAAGAGTGGGATAGCTGGTCCACCAGGAACATGGAAGGTATGACATGAAGAACAGAGCTACTCCCCCAACTCATTTTAAAAGGAGGAAAAGGGAATCACAAAAAGGTGAAAGAGTAAAACGAATCTCACCCGGAATCCAAAAATTGGCTCCTGTTGCTGTCCAAACCTGGAAAGGAAGGGAGTTTGACCCTGTTTGGCGGGTTCCGGGAGGCCCGTGGCTTAAGCAAATTTCGGTTTGTTTGTTATGTGGCTTTGCTATGTGCTTAGTTTTACCTTGTGTTATTCTTTGTCTCGGTCAATTAATTTGGAGTGTTGCATCAAACATGCATCTTGTAACTACTGCTCCTCCCGAGGGAAGTAAACAAGTCAGATTAACACGTCCACAAAGTACTTGACCTCGCTTGCGTCTTAATCTCACTCTTGGGATCAGCACCGAAAGAGGGTCCAGCACTGGGCTTTTCTCCAACTGGACGCTGACACCTTGAGAGAACCTCTGCTCAGCCACGTGTGTGGCTCAAGTCCAGAGTCACTCGTTGTGATCTTCCATGCGGGCTGTGACCCACTTTTCTGAAGGTACTGAGGAGATCGGCAGTATTGAAGAAATGAAGAGGGTGGATATTATCCTCTTCCGAGCAGGGGCTGTGGGCAAGAGATGGAAAGAGTTGCAGAGGGAGTACTGTCAGGAGGCTCTGTTTTTCGGTTGAGTCGAACTAGAATAGCTGTTGTAGGTAGGACTGCTTTCCCATGAGCTTAAATGGATTTACAGTCTGCCCTCTTGCGTGCTACAAGGAGCCTATCCGAACCATCTGCAGCGGAGTTTTAAATAAATATCAAGTTTTTCATGGAACTTTCCCACCGATTTCTGCTCTGCTGTATTGACATGCTGACAGCCAATGCATGGGCACACTTGCCTGCAAAAATTGACTGTGTCCCTGCAGCATGCCTCAGGCAGGTTGCAAGTGTCTAAAGGAGGGCCTCTGAGGCGAGCAGGTTTCCTTCTGCCAGGGTTCTGGGGGTGTTGTAAGGCCTCAGTGGCTGGGACCCATCTCCTCTGGGACCCCCACCTCACCGCCTCCCTCCAAGGGCCCAGGGGACATGTCTCAGCTCAGCCTGTGGCCTTCACCCCCTGCCTGAGCTACGTTGCAGCTGTGCCTTTCCCCGTCTCCTGAATGGCTCTGGCCCCTGCACCGCAGAGAGCTGCCCTGCTGGCTGGATGCCTTAGATCTAGGGCGTCACTTGTCAAGCACGCTTGTAGACATACTGTAGCTTAGCCTATACCAATTCTCTTCTAGTCTTGTCTAGTGAAGTCCCTTCCATTCCATTCCATTCCATTCCATTCCATTCCATTCCATTCCATTCCCCATGCTCAGCCTGAACTGATTAGCAGGGAGACTGATTTCTCTGCAATGTCAGGGGTTTTCAGCTCCAGAAACACTTTCAAGGACACAAATCACAAAGCTTTCATGTGGAATCAAGATTTTATTTTATTCTTCCATTTGATTTTGGTTTGGTTTCTTCTATTTTATGTTCTTTTAGAATCCTTACATCCTAGACTCCTAGGCTAGTTATGGTTGGAGAGGACCTCAGAGCACGTAGTTCCAACTGGCCTGCCATTCTCAGAGACGCCTCAGACGTGAAACAGATTGCCCAAGGCGCGGGTCAGCCTGGAATTACGTCTCACCAGGCGCTCTCACCCAAGGGTCTGTACAATGTGGTGGTGTACGTCGCCATAGGGTGACACCCCAGGGGGGCTGTACAGCGTGTTGGTGCTGTACATGGCCATGGGATGGAGCACACCCAGCCTCTTTAGGCAACCCGTTCCAGTGCCTCAGCACCCTGAGAGCAGCCAGACCCTTCTGCCTTATATCCAACCGGAAAGCTTTAGGGTGTTAGTCATGAGCATCGTCAGCGCCCACACACAAATGTGCAAGCAGAAGTAGTAGAAGGAGAAGGGGTGTGGTAGCATGGGGTATTTCCCAAAGCAGGACACCTATCAATGATAAGCACACAAGACTTGCAACAGTCGTTCATTTGCTGCGATTCCTGGCCAGGGATGCATGACAAGTGCTCTTGTGCCTGCCCGGCGCTGGTGTTGCACGCCGGGAGAGCTGGAGAGTGGCAGGTGCTGATGGGGCAGCAAGGCTGGAGGCCTTCCAAGCACAGGCTGCTGTGCAGAAGCGAGGACCCGCGGGGAGATGGAGCTAAGGGAAGAGCAGAGCTGGCTGTCACTGCGAGTTTGCTCTGGGCAATGGAGCCAAAGAGAGCCAGGAGACGAGAGTGGCTTGGAGGTGCGAGAGCAGCGGGCAAGAAGCGAGGCCAAAAGGGAAGTCCGACAAGGGGATGTGCTCAATGCTCCAGAGGACAAAGAGCAACTCCCGGGGAATACCGCGGGAGGCCAGAAAGCTTCCTCCCCCCGCATGCGGGGCACGAGGGCCACCTGCGTGGAGCATGAGCAGCATCCTTTGGGCCACAAGAGCTCAAAGGAGCCCCATGAAGGGGCTGTGCTCGGCTGCGGAGGAAGGCAAAAAACCCCCGGGGACACTCGCAGGTCCTCCGCGGGGAAAAAAAGCCTTCCCCCCCCAGCTGCAGGACACGAGGGGCCACCTTCGTGGGGCATGAGCAGCAGGCAGTGAGCCAGCAGTATGGACCAGAGGAGCCCTAACAAGTGGTCTTGCTAAATGCTCAGAGGAAGGCAAAAAACCCCCGGGGACCAGTGCCAATGTGCCCCGGGGGAAAATTCCTTCCTGACCCCAGCGCTGGCGATCGGCTATCCCTGAGCATGTGAGCAAGACCTGCTCCCGGTCCACAGGCTGCTCACGCCTCCCAGAACGTACCCAAACCCGATTCTCCCTCAACCTGGAGCCATTTCACGGCCTTCTGAGAGAAGCACTGTGATCCCTGGAAACACCTCTGCATCCTATTGCTTAGGGCTGCTGCCAGCCTGGCTCTCTGTGGGATGAGGATGGTGAGCTCTACAGTGCTCCTCAAGAAGACATTCCTATGCTCTGGCCATGGCTCTCCAGCCAAAAAGGACTGCTATCCCTCCCATGAGCTAAGAAGCTGCTCCTGCCAGGAGCTGGCCTTGCAGCCGAGAATCTCCAGCAGACTCCTGCAGCAGCTGCCCTTCCTGCCTGAGCCCCCTCTAGCTAGCTCCAGAAGCTCAAGGGCTTCCTCTGGCATGGCTTAAGGCTGCCCCGTGCCACCTCTGCCAGGGGACACAGGAGGCTGCCCCCTTTTATCCTCTCCTGGGGCATTGTGACTGCTGCATTGCCAGGTGCAGGCACGGAATGGCATGGAATGGCATCGAATGGAACGGCATGGAATGGAATGGAACGGCATGGAATGGAATGGAATGGAATGGAGTGGAATGGATGAAATGGAATGGAATAGAGCGGAACGGAATAGAGTCGAGTGGAATAGAGTCGAGTGGAATGAAATAGAATCATAATGGAATGGAACAGGACAGAAATGGAATACCCCAATGGATGTTCATAATATGCATTATGGGATTCAGGGAGAAGGGCAGAGCACGGTAAGATCAAAACTCAGACATCTGGCTATCCGTGATCCGATTGTTCTGAAGAGCTCTCCATCTTTTTACAAGCCTATTTGTGAGAGACAGAACCAAAATCAGGCTCCACTGTTTCAAAGATTGGTATGAGAAGCTGAGATGAAATTCCACCTATCTCTTGTCTCAGAGATGGATGGGAGGAGTTGAGATAATAGTCCAATAGCCTTTGCCTGGGAGAAGGCTGTGAGGAGCTGAAATGGGACTCCACCCTCCATTGCCTGAGGGATGAGTGGGATAGAGCTGAGATAAGACTCCTGCATCCTTTATCTGGAGGAATGGTGTGAGGAATCCTGCCCATTATGCCATGACTGGCAGCAGACAGGTGCAGTTGAAGAGCTGGCTGCAAGAGTGGGATAGCTGGTCCACCAGGAACATGGAAGGTATGACATGAAGAACAGAGCTACTCCCCCAACTCATTTTAAAAGGAGGAAAAGGGAATCACAAAAAGGTGAAAGAGTAAAACGAATCTCACCCGGAATCCAAAAATTGGCTCCTGTTGCTGTCCAAACCTGGAAAGGATGGGAGTTTGACCCTGTTTGGCGGGTTCCGGGAGGCCCGTGGCTTAAGCAAATTTCAGTTTGTTTGTTATGTGGCTTTGCTATGTGCTTAGTTTTACCTTGTGTTATTCTTTGTCTCGGTCAATTAATTTGGAGTGTTGCATCAAACATGCATCTTGTAACTACTGCTCCTCCCGAGGGAACTAAACAAGTCAGATTAACACGTCCACAAAGTACTTGACCTCGCTTGCGTCTTAATCTCACTCTTGGGATCAGCACCGAAAGAGGGTCCAGCACTGGGCTTTTCTCCAACTGGACGCTGACACCTTGAGAGAACCTCTGCTCAGCCTCGTGTGTGGCTCAAGTCCAGAGTCACTCGTTGTGATCTTCGATGCGGGCTGTGACCCACTTTTCTGAATGTACTGAGGAGATCGGCAGTATTGAAGAAATGAAGATGGTGGATATTATCCTCTTCCGAGCAGGGGCTGTGGGCAAGAGATGGAAAGAGTTGCAGAGGGAGTACTGTCAGGAGGCTCTGTTTTTCGGTTGAGTCGAACTAGAATAGCTGTTGTAGGTAGGACTGCTTTCCCATGAGCTTAAATGGATTTACAGTCTGCCCTCTTGCGTGCTACAAGGAGCCTATCCGAACCATCTGCAGCGGAGTTTTAAATAAATATCAAGTTTTTCATGGAACTTTCCCACCGATTTCTGCTCTGCTGTATTGACATGCTGACAGCCAATGCATGGGCACACTTGCCTGCAAAAATTGACTGTGTCCCTGCAGCATGCCTCAGGCAGGTTGCAAGTGTCTAAAGGAGGGCCTCTGAGGCGAGCAGGTTTCCTTCTGCCAGGGTTCTGGGGGTGTTGTAAGGCCTCAGTGGCTGGGACCCGTCTCCTCTGGGACCCCCACCTCACCGCCTCCCTCCAAGGGCCCAGGGGACATGTCTCAGCTCAGCCTGCGGCCTTCACCCCCTGCCTGAGCTACGTTGCAGCTGTGCCTTTCCCCGTCTCCTGAATGGCTCTGGCCCCTGCACCGCAGAGAGCTGCTCTGCTGGCTGGATGCCTTAGATCTAGGGCGTCACTTGTCAAGCACGCTTGTAGACATACTGTAGCTTAGCCTATACCAATTCTCTTCTAGTCTTGTCTAGTGAAGTCCCTTCCATTCCATTCCATTCCATTCCATTCCATTCCATTCCATTCCATTCCATTCCCCATGCTCAGCCTGAACTGATTAGTAGGGAGACTGATTTCTCTGCAATGTCAGGGGTTTTCAGCTCCAGAAACACTTTCAAGGACACAAATCACATAGCTTTCATGTGGAATCAAGATTTTATTTTACTCTTCCATTTGATTTTGGTTTGGTTTCTTCTATTTTATGTTCTTTTAGAATCCTTACATCCTAGACTCCTAGGCTAGTTATGGTTGGAGAGGACCTCAGAGCACGTAGTTCCAACTGGCCTGCCATTCTCAGAGACGCCTCACACGTGAAACAGATTGCCCAAGGCGCGGGTCAGCCTGGAATTACGTCTCACCAGGCGCTCTCACCCAAGGGTCTGTACAATGTGGTGGTGTACGTCGCCATAGGGTGACACCCCAGGGGGGCTGTACAGCGTGTTGGTGCTGTACATGGCCATGGGATGGAGCACACCCAGCCTCTTTAGGCAACCCGTTCCAGTGCCTCAGCACCCTGAGAGCAGCCAGACCCTTCTGCCTTATATCCAACCGGAAAGCTTTAGGGTGTTAGTCATGAGCATCGTCAGCGCCCACACACAAATGTGCAAGCAGAAGTAGTAGAAGGAGAAGGGGTGTGGTAGCATGGGGTATTTCCCAAAGCAGGACACCTATCAATGATAAGCACACAAGACTTGCAACAGTCGTTCATTTGCTGCGCTTCCTGGCCAGGGATGCATGACAAGTGCTCTTGTGCCTGCCCGGCGCTGGTGTTGCACGCCGGGAGAGCTGGAGAGTGGCAGCTGCTGATGGGGCAGCAAGGCTGGAGGCCTTCCAAGCACAGGCTGCTGTGCAGAAGCGAGGACCCGCGGGGAGATGGAGCTAAGGGAAGAGCAGAGCTGGCTGTCACTGCGAGTTTGCTCTGGGCAATGGAGCCAAAGAGAGCCAGGAGACGAGAGTGGCTTGGAGGTGCGAGAGCAGCGGGCAAGAAGCGAGGCCAAAAGGGAAGTCCGACAAGGGGATGTGCTCAATGCTCCAGAGGACAAAGAGCAACTCCCGGGGAATACCGCGGGAGGCCAGAAAGCTTCCTCCCCCCGCATGCGGGGCACGAGGGCCACCTGCGTGGAGCATGAGCAGCATCCTTTGGGCCACAAGAGCTCAAAGGAGCCCCATGAAGGGGCTGTGCTCGGCTGCGGAGGAAGGCAAAAAACCCCCGGGGACACTCGCAGGTCCTCCGCGGGGAAAAAAAGCCTTCCCCCCCAGCTGCAGGACACGAGGGGCCACCTTCGTGGGGCATGAGCAGCAGGCAGTGAGCCAGCAGTATGGACCAGAGGAGCCCTAACAAGTGGTCTTGCTAAATGCTCAGAGGAAGGCAAAAAACCCCCGGGGACCAGTGCCAATGTGCCCCGGGGGAAAATTCCTTCCTGACCCCAGCGCTGGCGATCGGCTATCCCTGAGCATGTGAGCAAGACCTGCTCCCGGTCCACAGGCTGCTCACGCCTCCCAGAACGTACCCAAACCCGATTCTCCCTCAACCTGGAGCCATTTCACGGCCTTCTGAGAGAAGCACTGTGATCCCTGGAAACACCTCTGCATCCTATTGCTTAGGGCTGCTGCCAGCCTGGCTCTCTGTGGGATGAGGATGGTGAGCTCTACAGTGCTCCTCAAGAAGACATTCCTATGCTCTGGCCATGGCTCTCCAGCCAAAAAGGACTGCTATCCCTCCCATGAGCTAAGAAGCTGCTCCTGCCAGGAGCTGGCCTTGCAGCCGAGAATCTCCAGCAGACTCCTGCAGCAGCTGCCCTTCCTGCCTGAGCCCCCTCTAGCTAGCTCCAGAAGCTCAAGGGCTTCCTCTGGCATGGCTTAAGGCTGCCCCGTGCCACCTCTGCCAGGGGACACAGGAGGCTGCCCCCTTTTATCCTCTCCTGGGGCATTGTGACTGCTGCATTGCCAGGTGCTGGCACGGAATGGCATGGAACGGCACGGAATGGAACGGAATGGAATGGAATGGAATGGAGTGGAGTGGAATGGATGAAATGGAAGAAATGGAATGGAATAGAGCGGAACGGAATAGAGTCGAGTGGAATAGAGTCGAGTGGAATGAAATAGAATCATAATGGAATGGAACAGGACAGAAATGGAATACCCCAATGGATGTTCATAATATGCATTATGGGATTCAGGGAGAAGGGCAGAGCATGGTAAGATCAAAACTCAGACGTCTGGCTATCCTTGATCCGATTGTTCTGAAGAGCTCTCCATCTTTTTACAAGCCTATTTGTGAGAGACAGAACCAAAATCAGGCTCCACTGTTTCAAAGATTGGTATGAGAAGCTGAGATGAAATTCCACCTATCTCTTGTCTCAGAGATGGATGGGAGGAGTTGAGATAATAGTCCAATAGCCATTGCCTGGGAGAAGGCTGTGAGGAGCTGAAATGGGACTCCACCCTCCATTGCCTGAAGGATGAGTGGGATAGAGCTGAGATAAGACTCCTGCATCCTTTATCTGGAGGAATGGTGTGAGGAATCCTGCCCATTATGCCATGAATGGCAGCAGACAGGTGCAGTTGAAGAGCTGGCTGCAAGAGTGGGATAGCTGTTCACCAGGAACATGGAAGGTATGACATGAAGAACAGAGCTACTCCCCCAACTTATTTTAAAAGGAGGAAAAGGGAATCACAAAAAGGTGAAAGAGTAAAACGAATCTCACCCGGAATCCAAAAATTGGCTCCTGTTGCTGTCCAAACCTGGAAAGGATGGGAGTTTGACCTTGTTTGGCGGTTTCCGGGAGGCCCGTGGCTTAAGCAAATTTCAGTTTGTTTGTTATGTGGCTTTGCTATGTGCTTAGTTTTACCTTGTGTTATTCTTTGTCTCGGTCAATTAATTTGGAGTGTTGCATCAAACATGCATCTTGTAACTACTGCTCCTCCCGAGGGAACTAAACAAGTCATATTAACACGGCCACAAAGTACTTGACCTCGCTTGCGTCTTAATCTCACTCTTGGGATCAGCACCGAAAGAGGGTCCAGCACTGGGCTTTTCTCCAACTGGACGCTGACACCTTGAGAGAACCTCTGCTCAGCCACGTGTGTGGCTCAAGTCCAGAGTCACTCGTTGTGATCTTCGATGCGGGCTGTGACCCACTTTTCTGAAGGTACTGAGGAGATCGGCAGTATTGAAGAAATGAAGATGGTGGATATTATCCTCTTCCGAGCAGGGGCTGTGGGCAAGAGATGGAAAGAGTTGCAGAGGGAGTACTGTCAGGAGGCTCTGTTTTTCGGTTGAGTCGAACTAGAATAGCTGTTGTAGGTAGGACTGCTTTCCCATGAGCTTAAATGGATTTACAGTCTGCCCTCTTGCGTGCTACAAGGAGCCTATCCGAACCATCTGCAGCGGAGTTTTAAATAAATATCAAGTTTTTCATGGAACTTTCCCACCGATTTCTGCTCTGCTGTATTGACATGCTGACAGCCAATGCATGGGCACACTTGCCTGCAAAAATTGACTGTGTCCCTGCAGCATGCCTCAGGCAGGTTGCAAGTGTCTAAAGGAGGGCCTCTGAGGCGAGCAGGTTTCCTTCTGCCAGGGTTCTGGGGGTGTTGTAAGGCCTCAGTGGCTGGGACCCGTCTCCTCTGGGACCCCCACCTCACCGCCTCCCTCCAAGGGCCCAGGGGACATGTCTCAGCTCAGCCTGTGGCCTTCACCCCCTGCCTGAGCTACGTTGCAGCTGTGCCTTTCCCCGTCTCCTGAATGGCTCTGGCCCCTGCACCGCAGAGAGCTGCTCTGCTGGCTGGATGCCTTAGATCTAGGGCGTCACTTGTCAAGCACGCTTGTAGACATACTGTAGCTTAGCCTATACCAATTCTCTTCTAGTCTTGTCTAGTGAAGTCCCTTCCATTCCATTCCATTCCATTCCATTCCCTATGCTCAGCCTGAACTGATTAGCAGGGAGACTGATTTCTCTGCAATGTCAGGGGTTTTCAGCTCCAGAAACACTTTCAAGGACACAAATCACAAAGCTTTCATGTGGAATCAAGATTTTATTTTATTCTTCCATTTGATTTTGGTTTGGTTTCTTCTATTTTATGTTCTTTTAGAATCCTTACATCCTAGACTCCTAGGCTAGTTATGGTTGGAGAGGACCTCAGAGCACGTAGTTCCAACTGGCCTGTCATTCTAAGAGACGCCTCACACGTGAAACAGATTGCCCAAGGCGCGGGTCAGCCTGGAATTACGTCTCACCAGGCGCTCTCACCCAAGGGTCTGTACAATGTGGTGGTGTACGTCGCCATAGGGTGACACCCCAGGGGGGCTGTACAGCGTGTTGGTGCTGTACATGGCCATGGGATGGAGCACACCCAGCCTCTTTAGGCAACCCGTTCCAGTGCCTCAGCACCCTGAGAGCAGCCAGACCCTTCTGCCTTATATCCAACCGGAAAGCTTTAGGGTGTTAGTCATGAGCATCGTCAGCGCCCACACACAAATGTGCAAGCAGAAGTAGTAGAAGGAGAAGGGGTGTGGTAGCATGGGGTATTTCCCAAAGCAGGACACCTATCAATGATAAGCACACAAGACTTGCAACAGTCGTTCATTTGCTGCGCTTCCTGGCCAGGGATGCATGACAAGTGCTCTTGTGCCTGCCCGGCGCTGGTGTTGCACGCCGGGAGAGCTGGAGAGTGGCAGGTGCTGATGGGGCAGCAAGGCTGGAGGCCTTCCAAGCACAGGCTGCTGTGCAGAAGCGAGGACCCCCGGGGAGATGGAGCTAAGGGAAGAGCAGAGCTCGCTGTCACTGCGAGTTTGCTCTGGGCAATGGAGCCAAAGAGAGCCAGGAGACGAGAGAGGCTTGGAGGTGCGAGAGCAGCGGGCAAGAAGCGAGGCCAAAAGGGAAGCCCGACAAGGGGATGTGCTCAATGCTCCAGAGGACAAAGAGCAACTCCCGGGGAATACCGCGGGAGGCCAGAAAGCTTCCTCCCCCCGCATGCGGGGCACGAGGGCCACCTGCGTGGAGCATGAGCAGCATCCTTTGGGCCACAAGAGCTCAAAGGAGCCCCATGAAGGGGCTGTGCTCGGCTGCGGAGGAAGGCAAAAAACCCCCGGGGACACTCGCAGGTCCTCCGCGGGGAAAAAAAGCCTTCCCCCCCCAGCTGCAGGACACGAGGGGCCACCTTCGTGGGGCATGAGCAGCAGGCAGTGAGCCAGCAGTATGGACCAGAGGAGCCCTAACAAGTGGTCTTGCTAAATGCTCAGAGGAAGGCAAAAAACCCCCGGGGACCAGTGCCAATGTGCCCCGGGGGAAAATTCCTTCCTGACCCCAGCGCTGGCGATCGGCTATCCCTGAGCATGTGAGCAAGACCTGCTCCCGGTCCACAGGCTGCTCACGCCTCCCAGAACGTACCCAAACCCGATTCTCCCTCAACCTGGAGCCATTTCACGGCCTTCTGAGAGAAGCACTGTGATCCCTGGAAACACCTCTGCATGCTATTGCTTAGGGCTGCTGCCAGCCTGGCTCTCTGTG
Organism: Ara ararauna; assembly: GCA_028858755.1. Lineage (NCBI taxonomy): Eukaryota > Metazoa > Chordata > Aves > Psittaciformes > Psittacidae > Ara > Ara ararauna. Next base: position 18,141,039 of record CM054380.1, on the reverse strand, counting down.
GGATGAGGATGGTGAGCTCTACAGTGCTCCTCAAGAAGACATTCCTATGCTCTGGCCATGGCTCTCCAGCCAAAAAGGACTGCTATCCCTCCCATGAGCTAAGAAGCTGCTCCTGCCAGGAGCTGGCCTTGCAGCCAAGAATCTCCAGCAGACTCCTGCAGCAGCTGCCCTTCCTGCCTGAGCCCCCTCTAGCTAGCTCCAGAAGCTCAAGGGCTTCCTCTGGCATGTCTTAAGGCTGCCCCGTGCCACCTCTGCCAGGGGACACAGGAGGCTGCCCCCTTTTATCCTCTCCTGGGGCATTGTGACTGCTGCATTGCCAGGTGCAGGCACGGAATGGCATGGAATGGCATCGAATGGAACGGCATGGAATGGAATGGAACGGCATGGAATGGAATGGAATGGAATGGAATGGAGTGGAATGGATGAAATGGAATGGAATAGAGCGGAACGGAATAGAGTCGAGTGGAATGAAATAGAATCATAATGGAATGGAACAGGACAGAAATGGAATACCCCAATGGATGTTCATAATATGCATTATGGGATTCAGGGAGAAGGGCAGAGCATGGTAAGATCAAAACTCAGACGTCTGGCTATCCGTGATCCGATTGTTCTGAAGAGCTCTCCATCTTTTTACAAGCCTATTTGTGAGAGACAGAACCAAAATCAGGCTCCACTGTTTCAAAGATTGGTATGAGAAGCTGAGATGAAATTCCACCTATCTCTTGTCTCAGAGATGGATGGGAGGAGTTGAGATAATAGTCCAATAGCCATTGCCTGGGAGAAGGCTGTGAGGAGCTGAAATGGGACTCCACCCTCCATTGCCTGAGGGATGAGTGGGATAGAGCTGAGATAAGACTCCTGCATCCTTTATCTGGAGGAATGGTGTGAGGAATCCTGCCCATTATGCCATGAATGGCAGCAGACAGGTGCAGTTGAAGAGCTGGCTGCAAGAGTGGGATAGCTGGTCCACCAGGAACATGGAAGGTATGACATGAAGAACAGAGCTACTCCCCCAACTCATTTTAAAAGGAGGAAAAGGGAATCACAAAAAGGTGAAAGAGTAAAACGAATCTCACCCGGAATCCAAAAATTGGCTCCTGTTGCTGTCCAAACCTGGAAAGGATGGGAGTTTGACCCTGTTTGGCGGGTTCCGGGAGGCCCGTGGCTTAAGCAAATTTCAGTTTGTTTGTTATGTGGCTTTGCTATGTGCTTAGTTTTACCTTGTGTTATTCTTTGTCTCGGTCAATTAATTTGGAGTGTTGCATCAAACATGCATCTTGTAACTACTGCTCCTCCCGAGGGAAGTAAACAAGTCAGATTAACACGGCCACAAAGTACTTGACCTCGCTTGCGTCTTAATCTCACTCTTGGGATCAGCACCGAAAGAGGGTCCAGCACTGGGCTTTTCTCCAACTGGACGCTGACACCTTGAGAGAACCTCTGCTCAGCCACGTGTGTGGCTCAAGTCCAGAGTCACTCGTTGTGATCTTCGATGCGGGCTGTGACCCACTTTTCTGAAGGTACTGAGGAGATCGGCAGTATTGAAGAAATGAAGATGGTGGATATTATCCTCTTCCGAGCAGGGGCTGTGGGCAAGAGATGGAAAGAGTTGCAGAGGGAGTACTGTCAGGAGGCTCTGTTTTTCGGTTGAGTCGAACTAGAATAGCTGTTGTAGGTAGGACTGCTTTCCCATGAGCTTAAATGGATTTACAGTCTGCCCTCTTGCGTGCTACAAGGAGCCTATCCGAACCATCTGCAGCGGAGTTTTAAATAAATATCAAGTTTTTCATGGAACTTTCCCACCGATTTCTGCTCTGCTGTATTGACATGCTGACAGCCAATGCATGGGCACACTTGCCTGCAAAAATTGACTGTGTCCCTGCAGCATGCCTCAGGCAGGTTGCAAGTGTCTAAAGGAGGGCCTCTGAGGCGAGCAGGTTTCCTTCTGCCAGGGTTCTGGGGGTGTTGTAAGGCCTCAGTGGCTGGGACCCGTCTCCTCTGGGACCCCCACCTCACCGCCTCCCTCCAAGGGCCCAGGGGACATGTCTCAGCTCAGCCTGCGGCCTTCACCCCCTGCCTGAGCTACGTTGCAGCTGTGCCTTTCCCCGTCTCCTGAATGGCTCTGGCCCCTGCACCGCAGAGAGCTGCTCTGCTGGCTGGATGCCTTAGATCTAGGGCGTCACTTGTCAAGCACGCTTGTAGACATACTGTAGCTTAGCCTATACCAATTCTCTTCTAGTCTTGTCTAGTGAAGTCCCTTCCATTCCATTCCATTCCATTCCATTCCATTCCATTCCATTCCATTCCATTCCATTCCATTCCCCATGCTCAGCCTGAACTGATTAGTAGGGAGACTGATTTCTCTGCAATGTCAGGGGTTTTCAGCTCCAGAAACACTTTCAAGGACACAAATCACAAAGCTTTCATGTGGAATCAAGATTTTATTTTATTCTTCCATTTGATTTTGGTTTGGTTTCTTCTATTTTATGTTCTTTTAGAATCCTTACATCCTAGACTCCTAGGCTAGTTATGGTTGGAGAGGACCTCAGAGCACGTAGTTCCAACTGGCCTGCCATTCTCAGAGACGCCTCAGTCGTGAAACAGATTGCCCAAGGCGCGGGTCAGCCTGGAATTACGTCTCACCAGGCGCTCTCACCCAAGGGTCTGTACAATGTGGTGGTGTACGTTGCCATAGGGTGACACCCCAGGGGGGCTGTACAGCGTGTTGGTGCTGTACATGGCCATGGGATGGAGCACACCCAGCCTCTTTAGGCAACCCGTTCCAGTGCTTCAGCACCCTGAGAGCAGCCAGACCCTTCTGCCTTATATCCAACCGGAAAGCTTTAGGGTGTTAGTCATGAGCATCATCAGCGCCCACACACAAATGTGCAAGCAGAAGTAGTAGAAGGAGAAGGGGTGTGGTAGCATGGGGTATTTCCCAAAGCAGGACACCTATCAATGATAAGCACACAAGACTTGCAACAGTCGTTCATTTGCTGCGCTTCCTGGCCAGGGATGCATGACAAGTGCTCTTGTGCCTGCCCGGCGCTGGTGTTGCACGCCGGGAGAGCTGGAGAGTGGCAGGTGCTGATGGGGCAGCAAGGCTGGAGGCCTTCCAAGCACAGGCTGCTGTGCAGAAGCGAGGACCCGCGGGGAGATGGAGCTAAGGGAAGAGCAGAGCTCGCTGTCACTGCGAGTTTGCTCTGGGCAATGGAGCCAAAGAGAGCCAGGAGACGAGAGAGGCTTGGAGGTGCCAGAGCAGCGGGCAAGAAGCGAGGCCAAAAGGGAAGCCCGACAAGGGGATGTGCTCAATGCTCCAGAGGACAAAGAGCAACTCCCGGGGAATACCGCGGGAGGCCAGAAAGCTTCCTCCCCCCGCATGCGGGGCACGAGGGCCACCTGCGTGGAGCATGAGCAGCATCCTTTGGGCCACAAGAGCTCAAAGGAGCCCCATGAAGGGGCTGTGCTCGGCTGCGGAGGAAGGCAAAAAACCCCCGGGGACACTCGCAGGTCCTCCGCGGGGAAAAAAAGCCTTCCCCCCCCAGCTGCAGGACACGAGGGGCCACCTTCGTGGGGCATGAGCAGCAGGCAGTGAGCCAGCAGTATGGACCAGAGGAGCCCTAACAAGTGGTCTTGCTAAATGCTCAGAGGAAGGCAAAAAACCCCCGGGGACCAGTGCCAATGTGCCCCGGGGGAAAATTCCTTCCTGACCCCAGCGCTGGCGATCGGCTATCCCTGAGCATGTGAGCAAGACCTGCTCCCGGTCCACAGGCTGCTCACGCCTCCCAGAACGTACCCAAACCCGATTCTCCCTCAACCTGGAGCCATTTCACGGCCTTCTGAGAGAAGCACTGTGATCCCTGGAAACACCTCTGCATCCTATTGCTTAGGGCTGCTGCCAGCCTGGCTCTCTGTGGGATGAGGATGGTGAGCTCTACAGTGCTCCTCAAGAAGACATTCCTATGCTCTGGCCATGGCTCTCCAGCCAAAAAGGACTGCTATCCCTCCCATGAGCTAAGAAGCTGCTCCTGCCAGGAGCTGGCTTTGCAGCCGAGAATCTCCAGCAGACTCCTGCAGCAGCTGCCCTTCCTGCCTGAGCCCCCTCTAGCTAGCTCCAGAAGCTCAAGGGCTTCCTCTGGCATGTCTTAAGGCTGCCCCGTGCCACCTCTGCTAGGGGACACAGGAGGCTGCCCCCTTTTATCCTCTCCTGGGGCATTGTGACTGCTGCATTGCCAGGTGCTGGCACGGAATGGCATGGAACGGCATGGAATGGAATGGAATGGAATGGAATGGAATGGAATGGAGTGGAGTGGAATGGATGAAATGGAATGGAATGGAATAGAGTGGAACGGAATAGAGTCGAGTGGAATAGAGTCGAGTGGAATGAAATAGAATCATAATGGAATGGAACAGGACAGAAATGGAATACCCCAATGGATGTTCATAATATGCATTATGGGATTCAGGGAGAAGGGCAGAGCACGGTAAGATCAAAACTCAGACGTCTGGCTATCCGTGATCCGATTGTTCTGAAGAGCTCTCCATCTTTTTACAAGCCTATTTGTGAGAGACAGAACCAAAATCAGGCTCCACTGTTTCAAAGATTGGTATGAGAAGCTGAGATGAAATTCCACCTATCTCTTGTCTCAGAGATGGATGGGAGGAGTTGAGATAATAGTCCAATAGCCATTGCCTGGGAGAAGGCTGTGAGGAGCTGAAATGGGACTCCACCCTCCATTGCCTGAGGGATGAGTGGGATAGAGCTGAGATAAGACTCCTGCATCCTTTATCTGGAGGAATGGTGTGAGGAATCCTGCCCATTATGCCATGAATGGCAGCAGACAGGTGCAGTTGAAGAGCTGGCTGCAAGAGTGGGATAGCTGGTCCACCAGGAACATGGAAGGTATGACATGAAGAACAGAGCTACTCCCCCAACTCATTTTAAAAGGAGGAAAAGGGAATCACAAAAAGGTGAAAGAGTAAAACGAATCTCACCCGGAATCCAAAAATTGGCTCCTGTTGCTGTCCAAACCTGGAAAGGATGGGAGTTTGACCCTGTTTGGCGGGTTCCGGGAGGCCCGTGGCTTAAGCAAATTTCAGTTTGTTTGTTATGTGGCTTTGCTATGTGCTTAGTTTTACCTTGTGTTATTCTTTGTCTCGGTCAATTAATTTGGAGTGTTGCATCAAACATGCATCTTGTAACTACTGCTCCTCCCGAGGGAACTAAACAAGTCAGATTAACACGGCCACAAAGTACTTGACCTCGCTTGCGTCTTAATCTCACTCTTGGGATCAGCACCGAAAGAGGGTCCAGCACTGGGCTTTTCTCCAACTGGACGCTGACACCTTGAGAGAACCTCTGCTCAGCCACGTGTGTGGCTCAAGTCCAGAGTCACTCGTTGTGATCTTCGATGCGGGCTGTGACCCACTTTTCTGAAGGTACTGAGGAGATCGGCAGTATTGAAGAAATGAAGATGGTGGATATTATCCTCTTCCGAGCAGGGGCTGTGGGCAAGAGATGGAAAGAGTTGCAGAGGGAGTACTGTCAGGAGGCTCTGTTTTTCGGTTGAGTCGAACTAGAATAGCTGTTGTAGGTAGGACTGCTTTCCCATGAGCTTAAATGGATTTACAGTCTGCCCTCTTGCGTGCTACAAGGAGCCTATCCGAACCATCTGCAGCGGAGTTTTAAATAAATATCAAGTTTTTCATGGAACTTTCCCACCGATTTCTGCTCTGCTGTATTGACATGCTGACAGCCAATGCATGGGCACACTTGCCTGCAAAAATTGACTGTGTCCCTGCAGCATGCCTCAGGCAGGTTGCAAGTGTCTAAAGGAGGGCCTCTGAGGCGAGCAGGTTTCCTTCTGCCAGGGTTCTGGGGGTGTTGTAAGGCCTCAGTGGCTGGGACCCGTCTCCTCTGGGACCCCCACCTCACCGCCTCCCTCCAAGGGCCCAGGGGACATGTCTCAGCTCAGCCTGTGGCCTTCACCCCCTGCCTGAGCTACGTTGCAGCTGTGCCTTTCCCCGTCTCCTAAATGGCTCTGGCCCCTGCACCGCAGAGAGCTGCTCTGCTGGCTGGATGCCTTAGATCTAGGGCGTCACTTGTCAAGCACGCTTGTAGACATACTGTAGCTTAGCCTATACCAATTCTCTTCTAGTCTTGTCTAGTGAAGTCCCTTCCATTCCATTCCATTCCATTCCATTCCATTCCATTCCTTTCAATTCCATTCCATTCCCCATGCTCAGCCTGAACTGATTAGCAGGGAGACTGATTTCTCTGCAATGTCAGGGGTTTTCAGCTCCAGAAACACTTTCAAGGACACAAATCACAAAGCTTGCATGTGGAATCAAGATTTTATTTTATTCTTCCATTTGATTTTGGTTTGGTTTCTTCTATTTTATGTTCTTTTAGAATCCTTACATCCTAGACTCCTAGGCTAGTTATGGTTGGAGAGGACCTCAGAGCACGTAGTTCCAACTGGCCTGCCATTCTCAGGGACGCCTCACACGTGAAACAGATTGCCCAAGGCGCGGGTCAGCCTGGAATTACGTCTCACCAGGCGCTCTCACCCAAGGGTCTGTACAATGTGGTGGTGTACGTCGCCATAGGGTGACATCCCAGGGGGGCTGTACAGCGTGTCGGTGCTGTACATGGCCATGGGATGGAGCACACCCAGCCTCTTTAGGCAACGCGTTCCAGTGCCTCAGCACCCTGAGAGCAGCCAGACCCTTCTGCCTTATATCCAACCGGAAAGCTTTAGGGTGTTAGTCATGAGCATCGTCAGCGCCCACACACAAATGTGCAAGCAGAAGTAGTAGAAGGAGAAGGTGCGTGGTAGCATGGGGTATTTCCCAAAGCAGGACACCTATCAATGATAAGAACACAAGACTTGCAACAGTCGTTCATTTGCTGCGCTTCCTGGCCAGGGAGGCATGACAAGTGCTCTTGTGCCTGCCCGGCGCTGGTGTTGCACGCCGGGAGAGCTGGAGAGTGGCAGGTGCTGATGGGGCAGCAAGGCTGGAGGCCTTCCAAGCACAGGCTGCTGTGCAGAAGCGAGGACCCGCGGGGAGATGGAGCTAAGGGAAGAGCAGAGCTCGCTGTCACTGCGAGTTTGCTCTGGGCAATGGAGCCAAAGAGAGCCAGGAGACGAGAGAGGCTTGGAGGTGCCAGAGCAGCGGGCAAGAAGCGAGGCCAAAAGGGAAGCCCGACAAGGGGATGTGCTCAATGCTCCAGAGGACAAAGAGCAACTCCCGGGGAATGCCGCGGGAGGCCAGAAAGCTTCCTCCCCCCGCATGCGGGGCACGAGGGCCACCTGCGTGGAGCATGAGCAGCATCCTTTGGGCCACAAGAGCTCAAAGGAGCCCCATGAAGGGGCTGTGCTCGGCTGCGGAGGAAGGCAAAAAACCCCCGGGGACACTCGCAGGTCCTCCGCGGGGAAAAAAAACCTTCCCCCCCCAGCTGCAGGACACGAGGGGCCACCTTCGTGGGGCATGAGCAGCAGGCAGTGAGCCAGCAGTATGGACCAGAGGAGCCCTAACAAGTGGTCTTGCTAAATGCTCAGAGGAAGGCAAAAAACCCCCGGGGACCAGTGCCAATGTGCCCCGGGGGAAAATTCCTTCCTGACCCCAGCGCTGGCGATCGGCTATCCCTGAGCATGTGAGCAAGACCTGCTCCCGGTCCACAGGCTGCTCACGCCTCCCAGAACGTACCCAAACCCGATTCTCCCTCAACCTGGAGCCATTACACGGCCTTCTGAGAGAAGCACTGTGATCCCTGGAAACACCTCTGCATCCTATTGCTTAGGGCTGCTGCCAGCCTGGCTCTCTGTGGGATGAGGATGGTGAGCTCTACAGTGCTCCTCAAGAAGACATTCCTATGTTCTGGCCATGGCTCTCCAGCCAAAAAGGACTGCTATCCCTCCCATGAGCTAAGAAGCTGCTCCTGCCAGGAGCTGGCCTTGCAGCCGAGAATCTCCAGCAGACTCCTGCAGCAGCTGCCCTTCCTGCCTGAGCCCCCTCTAGCTAGCTCCAGAAGCTCAAGGGCTTCCTCTGGCATGTCTTAAGGCTGCCCCGTGCCACCTCTGCCAGGGGACACAGGAGGCTGCCCCCTTTTATACTCTTCTGGGGCATTGTGACTGCTGCATTGCCAGGTGCAGGCACGGAATGGCATGGAACGGCATGGAATGGAATGGAATGGAATGGAATGGAATGGAGTGGAGTGGAATGGATGAAATGGAATGGAATGAAATAGAGTGGAACGGAATAGAGTCGAGTGGAATAGAGTCGAGTGGAATGAAATAGAATCATAATGGAATGGAACAGGACAGAAATGGAATACCCCAATGGATGTTCATAATATGCATTATGGGATTCATGGAGAAGGGCAGAGCATGGTAAGATCAAAACTCAGACGTCTGGCTATCCGTGATCCGATTGTTCTGAAGATCTCTCCATCCTTTTACAAGCCTATTTGTGAGAGACAGAACCAAAATCAGGCTCCACTGTTTCAAAGATTGGTATGAGAAGCTGAGATGAAATTCCACCTATCTCTTGTCTCAGAGATGGATGGGAGGAGTTGAGATAATAGTCCAATAGCCATTGCCTGGGAGAAGGCTGTGAGGAGCTGAAATGGGGCTCCACCCTCCATCGCCTGAGGGATGAGTGGGATAGAGCTGAGATAAGACTCCTGCATCCTTTATCTGGAGGAATGGTGTGAGGAATCCTGCCCATTATGCCATGAATGGCAGCAGACAGGTGCAGTTGAAGAGCTGGCTGCAAGAGTGGGATAGCTGGTCCACCAGGAACATGGAAGGTATGACATGAAGAACAGAGCTACTCCCCCAACTCATTTTAAAAGGAGGAAAAGGGAATCACAAAAAGGTGAAAGAGTAAAACGAATCTCACCCGGAATCCAAAAATTGGCTCCTGTTGCTGTCCAAACCTGGAAAGGATGGGAGTTTGACCCTGTTTGGCGGGTTCCGGGAGGCCCGTGGCTTAAGCAAATTTCAGTTTGTTTGTTATGTGGCTTTGCTATGTGCTTAGTTTTACCTTGTGTTATTCTTTGTCTCGGTCAATTAATTTGGAGTGTTGCATCAAACATGCATCTTGTAACTACTGCTCCTCCCGAGGGAACTAAACAAGTCAGATTAACACGTCCACAAAGTACTTGACCTCGCTTGCGTCTTAATCTCACTCTTGAGATCAGCACCGAAAGAGGGTCCAGCACTGGGCTTTTCTCCAACTGGACGCTGACACCTTGAGAGAACCTCTGCTCAGCCACGTGTGTGGCTCAAGTCCAGAGTCACTCGTTGTGATCTTCGATGCGGGCTGTGACCCACTTTTCTGAAGGTACTGAGGAGATCGGCAGTATTGAAGAAATGAAGATGGTGGATATTATCCTCTTCCGAGCAGGGGCTGTGGGCAAGAGATGGAAAGAGTTGCAGAGGGAGTACTGTCAGGAGGCTCTGTTTTTTGGTTGAGTCGAACTAGAATAGCTGTTGTAGGTAGGACTGCTTTCCCATGAGCTTAAATGGATTTACAGTCTGCCCTCTTGCGTGCGACAAGGAGCCTATCGGAACCATCTGCAGCGGAGTTTTAAATAAATATCAAGTTTTTCATGGAACTTTCCCACCGATTTCTGCTCTGCTGTATTGACATGCTGACAGCCAATGCATGGGCACACTTGCCTGCAAAAATTGACTGTGTCCCTGCAGCATGCCTCAGGCAGGTTGCAAGTGTCTAAAGGAGGGCCTCTGAGGCGAGCAGGTTTCCTTCTGCCAGGGTTCTGGGGGTGTTGTAAGGCCTCAGTGGCTGGGACCCATCTCCTCTGGGACCCCCACCTCACCGCCTCCCTCCAAGGGCCCAGGGGACATGTCTCAGCTCAGCCTGTGGCCTTCACCCCCTGCCTGAGCTACGTTGCAGCTGTGCCTTTCCCCGTCTCCTAAATGGCTCTGGCCCCTGCACCGCAGAGAGCTGCTCTGCTGGCTGGATGCCTTAGATCTAGGGCGTCACTTGTCAAGCACGCTTGTAGACATACTGTAGCTTAGCCTATACCAATTCTCTTCTAGTCTTGTCTAGTGAAGTCCCTTCCATTCCATTCCATTCCATTCCATTCCATTCCATTCCTTTCAATTCCATTCCATTCCCCATGCTCAGCCTGAACTGATTAGCAGGGAGACTGATTTCTCTGCAATGTCAGGGGTTTTCAGCTCCAGAAACACTTTCAAGGACACAAATCACAAAGCTTTCATGTGGAATCAAGATTTTATTTTATTCTTCCATTTGATTTTGGTTTGGTTTCTTCTATTTTATGTTCTTTTAGAATCCTTACATCCTAGACTCCTAGGCTAGTTATGGTTGGAGAGGACCTCAGAGCACGTAGTTCCAACTGGCCTGCCATTCTCAGGGACGCCTCACACGTGAAACAGATTGCCCAAGGCGCGGGTCAGCCTGGAATTACGTCTCACCAGGCGCTCTCACCCAAGGGTCTGTACAATGTGGTGGTGTACGTCGCCATAGGGTGACATCCCAAGGGTCTGTACAGCGTGTCGGTGCTGTACATGGCCATGGGATGGAGCACACCCAGCCTCTTTAGGCAACCCGTTCCAGTGCCTCAGCACCCTGAGAGCAGCCAGACCCTTCTGCCTTATATCCAACCGGAAAGCTTTAGGGTGTTAGTCATGAGCATCGTCAGCGCCCACACACAAATGTGCAAGCAGAAGTAGTAGAAGGAGAAGGTGTGTGGTAGCATGGGGTATTTCCCAAAGCAGGACACCTATCAATGATAAGCACACAAGACTTGCAACAGTCGTTCATTTGCTGCGCTTCCTGGCCAGGGATGCATGACAAGTGCTCTTGTGCCTGCCCGGCGCTGGTGTTGCACGCCGGGAGAGCTGGAGAGTGGCAGGTGCTGATGGGGCAGCAAGGCTGGAGGCCTTCCAAGCACAGGCTGCTGTGCAGAAGCGAGGACCCGCGGGGAGATGGAGCTAAGGGAAGAGCAGAGCTCGCTGTCACTGCGAGTTTGCTCTGGGCAATGGAGCCAAAGAGAGCCAGGAGACGAGAGAGGCTTGGAGGTGCCAGAGCAGCGGGCAAGAAGCGAGGCCAAAAGGGAAGCCCGACAAGGGGATGTGCTCAATGCTCCAGAGGACAAAGAGCAACTCCCGGGGAATACCGCGGGAGGCCAGAAAGCTTCCTCCCCCCGCATGCGGGGCACGAGGGCCACCTGCGTGGAGCATGAGCAGCATCCTTTGGGCCACAAGAGCTCAAAGGAGCCCCATGAAGGGGCTGTGCTCGGCTGCGGAGGAAGGCAAAAAACCCCCGGGGACACTCGCAGGTCCTCCGCGGGGAAAAAAAGCCTTCCCCCCCCAGCTGCAGGACACGAGGGGCCACCTTCGTGGGGCATGAGCAGCAGGCAGTGAGCCAGCAGTATGGACCAGAGGAGCCCTAACAAGTGGTCTTGCTAAATGCTCAGAGGAAGGCAAAAAACCCCCGGGGACCAGTGCCAATGTGCCCCGGGGGAAAATTCCTTCCTGACCCCAGCGCTGGCGATCGGCTATCCCTGAGCATGTGAGCAAGACCTGCTCCCGGTCCACAGGCTGCTCACGCCTCCCAGAACATACCCAAACCCGATTCTCCCTCAACCTGGAGCCATTTCACGGCCTTCTGAGAGAAGCACTGTGATCCCTGGAAACACCTCTGCATCCTATTGCTTAGGGCTGCTGCCAGCCTGGCTCTCTGTGGGATGAGGATGGTGAGCTCTACAGTGCTCCTCAAGAAGACATTCCTATGCTCTGGCCATGGCTCTCCAGCCAAAAAGGACTGCTATCCCTCCCATGAGCTAAGAAGCTGCTCCTGCCAGGAGCTGGCCTTGCAGCCGAGAATCTCCAGCAGACTCCTGCAGCAGCTGCCCTTCCTGCCTGAGCCCCCTCTAGCTAGCTCCAGAAGCTCAAGGGCTTCCTCTGGCATGTCTTAAGGCTGCCCCGTGCCACCTCTGCTAGGGGACACAGGAGGCTGCCCCCTTTTATGCTCTCCTGGGGCATTGTGACTGCTGCATTGCCAGGTGCAGGCACGGAATGGCATGGAATGGCATCGAATGGAATGGAATGGAATGGAACGGCATGGAATGGAATGGAATGGAATGGAATGGAATGGAATGGAATGGAGTGGAATGGATGAAATGGAATGGAATGGAATAGAGCGGAACGGAATAGAGTCGAGTGGAATAGAGTCGAGTGGAATGAAATAGAATCATAATGGAATGGAACAGGACAGAAATGGAATACCCCAATTGATGTTCATAATATGCATTATGGGATTCAGGGAGAAGGGCAGAGCACGGTAAGATCAAAACTCAGACGTCTGGCTATCCGTGATCCGATTGTTCTGAAGAGCTCTCCATCTTTTTACAAGCCTATTTGTGAGAGACAGAACCAAAATCAGGCTCCACTGTTTCAAAGATTGGTATGAGAAGCTGAGATGAAATTCCACCTATCTCTTGTCTCAGAGATGGATGGGAGGAGTTGAGATAATAGTCCAATAGCCATTGCCTGGGAGAAGGCTGTGAGGAGCTGAAATGGGACTCCACCCTCCATTGCCTGAGGGATGAGTGGGATAGAGCTGAGATAAGACTCCTGCATCCTTTATCTGGAGGAATGGTGTGAGGAATCCTGCCCATTATGCCATGAATGGCAGCAGACAGGTGCAGTTGAAGAGCTGGCTGCAAGAGTGGGATAGCTGGTCCACCAGGAACATGGAAGGTATGACATGAAGAACAGAGCTACTCCCCCAACTCATTTTAAAAGGAGGAAAAGGGAATCACAAAAAGGTGAAAGAGTAAAACGAATCTCACCCGGAATCCAAAAATTGGCTCCTGTTGCTGTCCAAACCTGGAAAGGATGGGAGTTTGACCCTGTTTGGCGGGTTCCGGGAGGCCCGTGGCTTAAGCAAATTTCGGTTTGTTTGTTATGTGGCTTTGCTATGTGCTTAGTTTTACCTTGTGTTATTCTTTGTCTCGGTCAATTAATTTGGAGTGTTGCATCAAACATGCATCTTGTAACTACTGCTCCTCCCGAGGGAACTAAACAAGTCAGATTAACACGGCCACAAAGTACTTGACCTCGCTTGCGTCTTAATCTCACTCTTGGGATCAGCACCGAAAGAGGGTCCAGCACTGGGCTTTTCTCCAACTGGACGCTGACACCTTGAGAGAACCTCTGCTCAGCCACGTGTGTGGCTCAAGTCCAGAGTCACTCGTTGTGATCTTCGATGCGGGCTGTGACCCACTTTTCTGAAGGTACTGAGGAGATCGGCAGTATTGAAGAAATGAAGATGGGGGATATTATCCTCTTCCGAGCAGGGGCTGTGGGCAAGAGATGGAAAGAGTTGCAGAGGGAGTACTGTCAGGAGGCTCTGTTTTTCGGTTGAGTCGAACTAGAATAGCTGTTGTAGGTAGGACTGCTTTCCCATGAGCTTAAATGGATTTACAGTCTGCCCTCTTGCGTGCTACAAGGAGCCTATCCGAACCATCTGCAGCGGAGTTTTAAATAAATATCAAGTTTTTCATGGAACTTTCCCACCGATTTCTGCTCTGCTGTATTGACATGCTGACAGCCAATGCATGGGCACACTTGCCTGCAAAAATTGACTGTGTCCCTGCAGCATGCCTCAGGCAGGTTGCAAGTGTCTAAAGGAGGGCCTCTGAGGCGAGCAGGTTTCCTTCTGCCAGGGTTCTGGGGGTGTTGTAAGGCCTCAGTGGCTGGGACCCATCTCCTCTGGGACCCCCACCTCACCGCCTCCCTCCAAGGGCCCAGGGGACATGTCTCAGCTCAGCCTGTGGCCTTCACCCCCTGCCTGAGCTACGTTGCAGCTGTGCCTTTCCCCGTCTCCTAAATGGCTCTGGCCCCTGCACCGCAGAGAGCTGCTCTGCTGGCTGGATGCCTTAGATCTAGGGCGTCACTTGTCAAGCACGCTTGTAGACATACTGTAGCTTAGCCTATACCAATTCTCTTCTAGTCTTGTCTAGTGAAGTCCCTTCCATTCCATTCCATTCCATTCCATTCCATTCCATTCCATTCCATTCCATTCCCCATGCTCAGCCTGAACTGATTAGCAGGGAGACTGATTTCTCTGCAATGTCAGGGGTTTTCAGCTCCAGAAACACTTTCAAGGACACAAATCACAAAGCTTTCATGTGGAATCAAGATTTTATTTTATTCTTCCATTTGATTTTGGTTTGGTTTCTTCTATTTTATGTTCTTTTAGAATCCTTACATCTTAGGCTCCTAGGCTAGTTATGGTTGGAGAGGACCTCAGAGCACGTAGTTCCAACTGGCCTGCCATTCTCAGAGACGCCTCAGACGTGAAACAGATTGCCCAAGGCGCGGGTCAGCCTGGAATTACGTCTCACCAGGCGCTCTCACCCAAGGGTCTGTACAATGTGGTGGTGTACGTCGCCATAGGGTGACACCCCAGGGGGGCTGTACAGCGTGTTGGTGCTGTACATGGCCATGGGATGGAGCACACCCAGCCTCTTTAGGCAACCCGTTCCAGTGCCTCAGCACCCTGAGAGCAGCCAGACCCTTCTGCCTTATATCCAACCGGAAAGCTTTAGGGTGTTAGTCATGAGCATCATCAGCGCCCACACACAAATGTGCAAGCAGAAGTAGTAGAAGGAGAAGGGGTGTGGTAGCATGGGGTATTTCCCAAAGCAGGACACCTATCAATGATAAGCACACAAGACTTGCAACAGTCGTTCATTTGCTGCGCTTCCTGGCCAGGGATGCATGACAAGTGCTTTGTGCCTGCCCGGCGCTGGTGTTGCACGCCGGGAGAGCTGGAGAGTGGCAGGTGCTGATGGGGCAGCAAGGCTGGAGGCCTTCCAAGCACAGGCTGCTGTGCAGAAGCGAGGACCCGCGGGGAGATGGAGCTAAGGGAAGAGCAGAGCTCGCTGTCACTGCGAGTTTGCTCTGGGCAATGGAGCCAAAGAGAGCCAGGAGACGAGAGAGGCTTGGAGGTGCCAGAGCAGCGGGCAAGAAGCGAGGCCAAAAGGGAAGCCCGACAAGGGGATGTGCTCAATGCTCCAGAGGACAAAGAGCAACTCCCGGGGAATACCGCGGGAGGCCAGAAAGCTTCCTCCCCCCGCATGCGGGGCACGAGGGCCACCTGCGTGGAGCATGAGCAGCATCCTTTGGGCCACAAGAGCTCAAAGGAGCCCCATGAAGGGGCTGTGCTCGGCTGCGGAGGAAGGCAAAAAACCCCCGGGGACACTCGCAGGTCCTCCGCGGGGAAAAAAAGCCTTCCCCCCCCAGCTGCAGGACACGAGGGGCCACCTTCGTGGGGCATGAGCAGCAGGCAGTGAGCCAGCAGTATGGACCAGAGGAGCCCTAACAAGTGGTCTTGCTAAATGCTCAGAGGAAGGCAAAAAACCCCTGGGGACCAGTGCCAATGTGCCCCGGGGGAAAATTCCTTCCTGACCCCAGCGCTGGCGATCGGCTATCCCTGAGCATGTGAGCAAGACCTGCTCCCGGTCCACAGGCTGCTCACGCCTCCCAGAACGTACCCAAACCCGATTCTCCCTCAACCTGGAGCCATTTCACGGCCTTCTGAGAGAAGCACTGTGATCCCTGGAAACACCTCTGCATCCTATTGCTTAGGGCTGCTGCCAGCCTGGCTCTCTGTGGGATGAGGATGGTGAGCTCTACAGTGCTCCTCAAGAAGACATTCCTATGCTCTGGCCATGGCTCTCCAGCCAAAAAGGACTGCTATCCCTCCCATGAGCTAAGAAGCTGCTCCTGCCAGGAGCTGGCTTTGCAGCCGAGAATCTCCAGCAGACTCCTGCAGCAGCTGCCCTTCCTGCCTGAGCCCCCTCTAGCTAGCTCCAGAAGCTCAAGGGCTTCCTCTGGCATGTCTTAAGGCTGCCCCGTGCCACCTCTGCTAGGGGACACAGGAGGCTGCCCCCTTTTATCCTCTCCTGGGGCATTGTGACTGCTGCATTGCCAGGTGCTGGCACGGAATGGCATGGAACGGCTTCGAATGGAACGGCATGGAATAGAATGGAATGGAATGGAATGGAATGGAATGGAGTGGAATGGATGAAATGGAATGGAATAGAGTCGAGTGGAATAGAGTCGAGTGGAATGAAATAGAATCATAATGGAATGGAACAGGACAGAAATGGAATACCCCAATGGATGTTCATAATATGCATTATGGGATTCAGGGAGAAGGGCAGAGCACGGTAAGATCAAAACTCAGACGTCTGGCTATCCGTGATCCGATTGTTCTGAAGAGCTCTCCATCTTTTTACAAGCCTATTTGTGAGAGACAGAACCAAAATCAGGCTCCACTGTTTCAAAGATTGGTATGAGAAGCTGAGATGAAATTCCACCTATCTCTTGTCTCAGAGATGGATGGGAGGAGTTGAGATAATAGTCCAATAGCCATTGCCTGGGAGAAGGCTGTGAGGAGCTGAAATGGGACTCCACCCTCCATTGCCTGAGGGATGAGTGGGATAGAGCTGAGATAAGACTCCTGCATCCTTTATCTGGAGGAATGGTGTGAGGAATCCTGCCCATTATGCCATGAATGGCAGCAGACAGGTGCAGTTGAAGAGCTGGCTGCAAGAGTGGGATAGCTGGTCCACCAGGAACATGGAAGGTATGACATGAAGAACAGAGCTACTCCCCCAACTCATTTTAAAAGGAGGAAAAGGGAATCACAAAAAGGTGAAAGAGTAAAACGAATCTCACCCGGAATCCAAAAATTGGCTCCTGTTGCTGTCCAAACCTGGAAAGGATGGGAGTTTGACCCTGTTTGGCGGGTTCCGGGAGGCCCGTGGCTTAAGCAAATTTCAGTTTGTTTGTTATGTGGCTTTGCTATGTGCTTAGTTTTACCTTGTGTTATTCTTTGTCTCGGTCAATTAATTTGGAGTGTTGCATCAAACATGCATCTTGTAACTACTGCTCCTCCCGAGGGAACTAAACAAGTCAGATTAACACGGCCACAAAGTACTTGACCTCGCTTGCGTCTTAATCTCACTCTTGGGATCAGCACCGAAAGAGGGTCCAGCACTGGGCTTTTCTCCAACTGGACGCTGACACCTTGAGAGAACCTCTGCTCAGCCACGTGTGTGGCTCAAGTCCAGAGTCACTCGTTGTGATCTTCGATGCGGGCTGTGACCCACTTTTCTGAAGGTACTGAAGAGATCGGCAGTATTGAAGAAATGAAGATGGTGGATATTATCCTCTTCCGAGCAGGGGCTGTGGGCAAGAGATGGAAAGAGTTGCAGAGGGAGTACTGTCAGGAGGCTCTGTTTTTCGGTTGAGTCGAACTAGAATAGCTGTTGTAGGTAGGACTGCTTTCCCATGAGCTTAAATGGATTTACAGTCTGCCCTCTTGCGTGCTACAAGGAGCCTATCCGAACCATCTGCAGCGGAGTTTTAAATAAATATCAAGTTTTTCATGGAACTTTCCCACCGATTTCTGCTCTGCTGTATTGACATGCTGACAGCCAATGCATGGTCATACTTGCCTGCAAAAATTGACTGTGTCCCTGCACCATGCCTCAGGCAGGTTGCAAGTGTCTAAAGGAGGGCCTCTGAGGCGAGCAGGTTTCCTTCTGCCAGGGTTCTGGGGGTGTTGTAAGGCCTCAGTGGCTGGGACCCGTCTCCTCTGGGACCCCCACCTCACCGCCTCCCTCCAAGGGCCCAGGGGACATGTCTCAGCTCAGCCTGTGGCCTTCACCCCCTGCCTGAGCTACGTTGCAGCTGTACCTTTCCCCGTCTCCTGAATGGCTCTGGCCCCTGCACCGCAGAGAGCTGCTCTGCTGGCTGGATGCCTTAGATCTAGGGCGTCACTTGTCAAGCACGCTTGTAGACATACTGTAGCTTAGCCTATACCAATTCTCTTCTAGTCTTGTCTAGTGAAGTCCCTTCCATTCCATTCCATTCCATTCCATTCCATTCCATTCCATTCCATTCCCCATGCTCAGCCTGAACTGATTAGCAGGGAGACTGATTTCTCTGCAATGTCAGGGGTTTTCAGCTCCAGAAACACTTTCAAGGACACAAATCACAAAGCTTTCATGTGGAATCAAGATTTTATTTTATTCTTCCATTTGATTTTGGTTTGGTTTCTTCTATTTTATGTTCTTTTAGAATCCTTACATTTTAGGCTCCTAGGCTAGTTATGGTTGGAGAGGACCTCAGAGCACGTAGTTCCAACTGGCCTGCCATTCTCAGGGACGCCTCACACGTGAAACAGATTGCCCAAGGCGCGGGTCAGCCTGGAATTACGTCTCACCAGGCGCTCTCACCCAAGGGTCTGTACAATGTGGTGGTGTACGTCGCCATAGGGTGACACCCCAGGGGGGCTGTACAGCGTGTTGGTGCTGTGCATGGCCATGGGATGGAGCACACCCAGCCTCTTTAGGCTACGCGTTCCAGTGCCTCAGCACCCTGAGAGCAGCCAGACCCTTCTGCCTTATATCCAACCGGAAAGCTTTAGGGTGTTAGTCATGAGCATTGTCAGCGCCCACACACAAATGTGCAAGCAGAAGTAGTAGAAGGAGAAGGTGTGTGGTAGCATGGGGTATTTCCCAAAGCAGGACACCTATCAATGATAAGCACACAAGACTTGCAACAGTCGTTCATTTGCTGCGCTTCCTGGCCAGGGATGCATGACAAGTGCTCTTGTGCCTGCCCGGCGCTGGTGTTGCACGCCGGGAGAGCTGGAGAGTGGCAGGTGCTGATGGGGCAGCAAGGCTGGAGGCCTTCCAAGCACAGGCTGCTGTGCAGAAGCGAGGACCCGCGGGGAGATGGAGCTAAGGGAAGAGCAGAGCTCGCTGTCACTGCGAGTTTGCTCTGGGCAATGGAGCCAAAGAGAGCCAGGAGACGAGAGTGGCTTGGAGGTGCGAGAGCAGCGGGCAAGAAGCGAGGCCAAAAGGGAAGCCCGACAAGGGGATGTGCTCAATGCTCCAGAGGACAAAGAGCAACTCCCGGGGAATACCGCGGGAGGCCAGAAAGCTTCCTCCCCCCGCATGCGGGGCACGAGGGCCACCTGCGTGGAGCATGAGCAGCATCCTTTGGGCCACAAGAGCTCAAAGGAGCCCCATGAAGGGGCTGTGCTCGGCTGCGGAGGAAGGCAAAAAACCCCCGGGGACACTCGCAGGTCCTCCGCGGGGAAAAAAAGCCTTCCCCCCCCAGCTGCAGGACACGAAGGGCCACCTTCGTGGGGCATGAGCAGCAGGCAGTGAGCCAGCAGTATGGACCAGAGGAGCCCTAACAAGTGGTCTTGCTAAATGCTCAGAGGAAGGCAAAAAACCCCCGGGGACCAGTGCCAATGTGCCCCAGGGGAAAATTCCTTCCTGACCCCAGCGCTGGCGATCGGCTATCCCTGAGCATGTGAGCAAGACCTGCTCCCGGTCCACAGGCTGCTCACGCCTCCCAGAACGTACCCAAACCTGATTCTCCCTCAACCTGGAGCCATTTCACGGCCTTCTGAGAGAAGCACTGTGATCCCTGGAAACACCTCTGCATCCTATTGCTTAGGGCTGCTGCCAGCCTGGCTCTCTGTGGGATGAGGATGGTGAGCTCTACAGTGCTCCTCAAGAAGACATTCCTATGCTCTGGCCATGGCTCTCCAGCCAAAAAGGATTGCTATCCCTCCCATGAGCTAAGAAGCTGCTCCTGCCAGGAGCTGGCCTTGCAGCCGAGAATCTCCAGCAGACTCCTGCAGCAGCTGCCCTTCCTGCCTGAGCCCCCTCTAGCTAGCTCCAGAAGCTCAAGGGCTTCCTCTGGCATGTCTTAAGGCTGCCCCGTGCCACCTCTGCCAGGGGACACAGGAGGCTGCCCCCTTTTATCCCCTCCTGGGGCATTGTGACTGCTGCATTGCCAGGTGCAGGCACGGAATGGCATGGAACGGCATGGAATGGAATGGAACGGCATGGAATGGAATGCAGTGGAATGGATGAAGTGGAATGGAATAGAGCGGAACGGAATAGAGTCGAGTGGAATAGAGTCGAGTGGAATGAAATAGAATCATAATGGAATGGAACAGGACAGAAATGGAATACCCCAATGGATGTTCATAATATGCATTATGGGATTCAGGGAGAAGGGCAGAGCATGGTCAGATCAAAACTCAGACGTCTGGCTATCCGTGATCCGATTGTTCTGAAGAGCTCTCCATCTTTTTACAAGCCTATTTGTGAGAGACAGAACCAAAATCAGGCTCCACTGTTTCAAAGATTGGTATGAGAAGCTGAGATGAAATTCCACCTATCTCTTGTCTCAGAGATGGATGGGAGGAGTTGAGATAATAGTCCAATAGCCATTGCCTGGGAGAAGGCTGTGAGGAGCTGAAATGGGACTCCACCCTCCATTGCCTGAGGGATGAGTGGGATAGAGCTGAGATAAGACTCCTGCATCCTTTATCTGGAGGAATGGTGTGAGGAATCCTGCCCATTATGCCATGAATGGCAGCAGACAGGTGCAGTTGAAGAGCTGGCTGCAAGAGTGGGATAGCTGGTCCACCAGGAACATGGAAGGTATGACATGAAGAACAGAGCTACTCCCCCAACTCATTTTAAAAGGAGGAAAAGGGAATCACAAAAAGGTGAAAGAGTAAAACGAATCTCACCCGGAATCCAAAAATTGGCTCCTGTTGCTGTCCAAACCTGGAAAGGATGGGAGTTTGACCCTGTTTGGCGGGTTCCGGGAGGCCCGTGGCTTAAGCAAATTTCAGTTTGTTTGTTATGTGGCTTTGCTATGTGCTTAGTTTTACCTTGTGTTATTCTTTGTCTCGGTCAATTAATTTGGAGTGTTGCATCAAACATGCATCTTGTAACTACTGCTCCTCCCGAGGGAACTAAACAAGTCAGATTAACACGTCCACAAAGTACTTGACCTCGCTTGCGTCTTAATCTCACTCTTGGGATCAGCACCGAAAGAGGGTCCAGCACTGGGCTTTTCTCCAACTGGACGCTGACACCTTGAGAGAACCTCTGCTCAGCCACGTGTGTGGCTCAAGTCCAGAGTCACTCGTTGTGATCTTCGATGCGGGCTGTGACCCACTTTTCTGAAGGTACTGAGGAGATCGGCAGTATTGAAGAAATGAAGATGGGGGATATTATCCTCTTCCGAGCAGGGGCTGTGGGCAAGAGATGGAAAGAGTTGCAGAGGGAGTACTGTCAGGAGGCTCTGTTTTTCGGTTGAGTCGAACTAGAATAGCTGTTGTAGGTAGGACTGCTTTCCCATGAGCTTAAATGGATTTACAGTCTGCCCTCTTGCGTGCTACAAGGAGCCTATCCGAACCATCTGCAGTGGAGTTTTAAATAAATATCAAGTTTTTCATGGAACTTTCCCACCGATTTCTGCTCTGCTGTATTGACATGCTGACAGCCAATGCATGGGCACACTTGCCTGCAAAAATTGACTGTGTCCCTGCAGCATGCCTCAGGCAGGTTGCAAGTGTCTAAAGGAGGGCCTCTGAGGCGAGCAGGTTTCCTTCTGCCAGGGTTCTGGGGGTGTTGTAAGGCCTCAGTGGCTGGGACCCATCTCCTCTGGGACCCCCACCTCACCGCCTCCCTCCAAGGGCCCAGGGGACATGTCTCAGCTCAGCCTGTGGCCTTCACCCCCTGCCTGAGCTACGTTGCAGCTGTGCCTTTCCCCGTCTCCTGAATGGCTCTGGCCCCTGCACCGCAGAGAGCTGCTCTGCTGGCTGGATGCCTTAGATCTAGGGCGTCACTTGTCAAGCACGCTTGTAGACATACTGTAGCTTAGCCTATACCAATTCTCTTCTAGTCTTGTCTAGTGAAGTCCCTTCCATTCCATTCCATTCCATTCCATTCCATTCCCCATGCTCAGCCTGAACTGATTAGCAGGGAGACTGATTTCTCTGCAATGTCAGGGGTTTTCAGCTCCAGAAACACTTTCAAGGACACAAATCACAAAGCTTTCATGTGGAATCAAGATTTTATTTTATTCTTCCATTTGATTTTGGTATGGTTTCTTCTATTTTATGTTCTTTTAGAATCCTTACATCCTAGACTCCTAGGCTAGTTATGGTTGGAGAGGACCTCAGAGCACGTAGTTCCAACTGGCCTGCCATTCTCAGGGACGCCTCACACGTGAAACAGATTGCCCAAGGCGCGGGTCAGCCTGGAATTACGTCTCACCAGGCGCTCTCACCCAAGGGTCTGTACAATGTGGTGGTGTACGTCGCCATAGGGTGACACCCCAGGGGGGCTGTACAGCGTGTTGGTGCTGTACATGGCCATGGGATGGAGCACACCCAGCCTCTTTAGGCAACCCGTTCCAGTGCCTCAGCACCCTGAGAGCAGCCAGACCCTTCTGCCTTATATCCAACCGGAAAGCTTTAGGGTGTTAGTCATGAGCATCGTCAGCGCCCACACACAAATGTGCAAGCAGAAGTAGTAGAAGGAGAAGGTGTGTGGTAGCATGGGGTATTTCCCAAAGCAGGACACCTATCAATGATAAGCACACAAGACTTGCAACAGTCGTTCATTTGCTGCGCTTCCTGGCCAGGGAGGCATGACAAGTGCTCTTGTGCCTGCCCGGCGCTGGTGTTGCACGCCGGGAGAGCTGGAGAGTGGCAGGTGCTGATGGGGCAGCAAGGCTGGAGGCCTTCCAAGCACAGGCTGCTGTGCAGAAGCGAGGACCCGCGGGGAGATGGAGCTAAGGGAAGAGCAGAGCTCGCTGTCACTGCGAGTTTGCTCTGGGCAATGGAGCCAAAGAGAGCCAGGAGACGAGAGTGGCTTGGAGGTGCGAGAGCAGCGGGCAAGAAGCGAGGCCAAAAGGGAAGCCCGACAAGGGGATGTGCTCAATGCTCCAGAGGACAAAGAGCAACTCCCAGGGAATACCGCGGGAGGCCAGAAAGCTTCCTCCCCCCGCATGCGGGGCACAAGGGCCACCTGCGTGGAGCATGAGCAGCATCCTTTGGGCCACAAGAGCTCAAAGGAGCCCCATGAAGGGGCTGTGCTCGGCTGCGGAGGAAGGCAAAAAACCCCCGGGGACACTCGCAGGTCCTCCGCGGGGAAAAAAAGCCTTCCCCCCCCAGCTGCAGGACACGAGGGGCCACCTTCGTGGGGCATGAGCAGCAGGCAGTGAGCCAGCAGTATGGACCAGAGGAGCCCTAACAAGGGGTCTTGCTAAATGCTCAGAGGAAGGCAAAAAACCCCCGGGGACCAGTGCCAATGTGCCCCGGGGGAAAATTCCTTCCTGACCCCAGCGCTGGCGATCGGCTATCCCTGAGCATGTGAGCAAGACCTGCTCCCGGTCCACAGGCTGCTCACGCCTCCCAGAACGTACCCAAACCCGATTCTCCCTCAACCTGGAGCCATTTCACGGCCTTCTGATAGAAGCACTGTGATCCCTGGAAACACCTCTGCATCCTATTGCTTAGGGCTGCTGCCAGCCTGGCTCTCTGTGGGATGAGGATGGTGAGCTCTACAGTGCTCCTCAAGAAGACATTCCTATGCTCTGGCCATGGCTCTCCAGCCAAAAAGGACTGCTATCCCTCCCATGAGCTAAGAAGCTGCTCCTGCCAGGAGCTGGCCTTGCAGCCGAGAATCTCCAGCAGACTCCTGCAGCAGCTGCCCTTCCAGCCTGAGCCCCCTCTAGATAGCTCCAGAAGCTCAAGGGCTTCCTCTGGCATGTCTTAAGGCTGCCCCGTGCCATCTCTGCCAGGGGACACAGGAGGCTGCCCCCTTTTATCCTCTCCTGGGGCATTGTGACTGCTGCATTGCCAGGTCCTGGCACGGAATGGCATGGAACGGCTTCGAATGGAGCGGCATGGAATAGAATGGAATGGAATGGAATGGAGTGGAATGGATGAAATGCAATGGAATAGAGTCGAGTGGAATAGAGTCGAGTGGAATGAAATAGAATCATAATGGAATGGAACAGGACAGAAATGGAATACCCCAATGGATGTTCATAATATACATTATGGGATTCAGGGAGAAGGGCAGAGCATGGTAAGATCAAAACTCAGACGTCTGGCTATCCGTGATCCGATTGTTCTGAAGAGCTCTCCATCTTTTTACAAGCCTATTTGTGAGAGACAGAACCAAAATCAGGCTCCACTGTTTCAAAGATTGGTATGAGAAGCTGAGATGAAATTCCACCTATCTCTTGTCTCAGAGATGGATGGGAGGAGTTGAGATAATAGTCCAATAGCCATTGCCTGGGAGAAGGCTGTGAGGAGCTGAAATGGGACTCCACCCTCCATTGCCTGAGGGATGAGTGGGATAGAGCTGAGATAAGACTCCTGCATCCTTTATCTGGAGGAATGGTGTGAGGAATCCTGCCCATTATGCCATGAATGGCAGCAGACAGGTGCAGTTGAAGAGCTGGCTGCAAGAGTGGGATAGCTGGTCCACCAGGAACATGGAAGGTATGACATGAAGAACAGAGCTACTCCCCCAACTCATTTTAAAAGGAGGAAAAGGGAATCACAAAAAGGTGAAAGAGTAAAACGAATCTCACCTGGAATCCAAAAATTGGCTCCTGTTGCTGTCCAAACCTGGAAAGGATGGGAGTTTGACCCTGTTTGGTGGGTTCCGGGAGGCCCGTGGCTTAAGCAAATTTCAGTTTGTTTGTTATGTGGCTTTGCTATGTGCTTAGTTTTACCTTGTGTTATTCTTTGTCTCGGTCAATTAATTTGGAGTGTTGCATCAAACATGCATCTTGTAACTAATGCTCCTCCCGAGGGAACTAAACAAGTCAGATTAACACGTCCACAAAGTACTTGACCTCGCTTGCGTCTTAATCTCACTCTTGGGATCAGCACCGAAAGAGGGTCCAGCACTGGGCTTTTCTCCAACTGGACGCTGACACCTTGAAAGAACCTCTGCTCAGCCACGTGTGTGGCTCAAGTCCAGAGTCACTCGTTGTGATCTTCGATGCGGGCTGTGACCCACTTTTCTGAAGGTACTGAGGAGATCGGCAGTATTGAAGAAATGAAGATGGGGGATATTATCCTCTTCCGAGCAGAGGCTGTGGGCAAGAGATGGAAAGAGTTGCAGAGGGAGTACTGTCAGGAGGCTCTGTTTTTCGGTTGAGTCGAACTAGAATAGCTGTTGTAGGTAGGACTGCTTTCCCATGAGCTTAAATGGATTTACAGTCTGCCCTCTTGCGTGCTACAAGGAGCCTATCCGAACCATCTGCAGCGGAGTTTTAAATAAATATCAAGTTTTTCATGGAACTTTCCCACCGATTTCTGCTCTGCTGTATTGACATGCTGACAGCCAATGCATGGGCACACTTGCCTGCAAAAATTGACTGTGTCCCTGCAGCATGCCTCAGGCAGGTTGCAAGTGTCTAAAGGAGGGCCTCTGAGGCGAGCAGGTTTCCTTCTGCCAGGGTTCTGGGGGTGTTGTAAGGCCTCAGTGGCTGGGACCCATCTCCTCTGGGACCCCCACCTCACCGCCTCCCTCCAAGGGCCCAGGGGACATGTCTCAGCTCAGCCTGTGGCCTTCACCCCCTGCCTGAGCTACGTTGCAGCTGTGCCTTTCCCCGTCTCCTGAATGGCTCTGGCCCCTGCACCGCAGAGAGCTGCTCTGCTGGCTGGATGCCTTAGATCTAGGGCGTCACTTGTCAAGCACGCTTGTAGACATACTGTAGCTTAGCCTATACCAATTCTCTTCTAGTCTTGTCTAGTGAAGTCCCTTCCATTCCATTCCATTCCATTCCATTCCATTCCATTCCATTCCATTCCATTCCATTCCCCATGCTCAGCCTGAACTGATTAGCAGGGAGACTGATTTCTCTGCAATGTCAGGGGTTTTCAGCTCCAGAAACACTTTCAAGGACACAAATCACAAAGCTTTCATGTGGAATCAAGATTTTATTTTATTCTTCCATTTGATTTTGGTTTGGTTTCTTCTATTTTATGTTCTTTTAGAATCCTTACATCCTAGACTCCTAGGCTAGTTATGGTTGGAGAGGACCTCAGAGCACGTAGTTCCAACTGGCCTGCCATTCTCAGAGACGCCTCAGACATGAAACAGATTGCCCAAGGCGCGGGTCAGCCTGGAATTACGTCTCACCAGGCGCTCTCACCCAAGGGTCTGTACAATGTGGTGGTGTACGTCGCCATAGGGTGACACCCCAGGGGGGCTGTACAGCGTGTTGGTGCTGTACATGGCCATGGGATGGAGCACACCCAGCCTCTTTAGGCAACCCGTTCCAGTGCCTCAGCACCCTGAGAGCAGCCAGACCCTTCTGCCTTATATCCAACCGGAAAGCTTTAGGGTGTTAGTCATGAGCATCATCAGCGCCCACACACAAATGTGCAAGCAGAAGTAGTAGAAGGAGAAGGTGTGTGGTAGCATGGGGTATTTCCCAAAGCAGGACACCTATCAATGATAAGCACACAAGACTTGCAACAGTCGTTCATTTGCTGCGCTTCCTGGCCAGGGATGCATGACAAGTGCTCTTGTGCCTGCCCGGCGCTGGTGTTGCACGCCGGGAGAGCTGGAGAGTGGCAGGTGCTGATGGGGCAGCAAGGCTGGAGGCCTTCCAAGCACAGGCTGCTGTGCAGAAGCGAGGACCCGCGGGGAGATGGAGCTAAGGGAAGAGCAGAGCTGGCTGTCACTGCGAGTTTGCTCTGGGCAATGGAGCCAAAGAGAGCCAGGAGACGAGAGTGGCTTGGAGGTGCGAGAGCAGCGGGCAAGAAGCGAGGCCAAAAGGGAAGCCCGACAAGGGGATGTGCTCAATGCTCCAGAGGACAAAGAGCAACTCCCGGGGAATACCGCGGGAGGCCAGAAAGCTTCCTCCCCCCGCATGCGGGGCACGAGGGCCACCTGCGTGGAGCATGAGCAGCATCCTTTGGGCCACAAGAGCTCAAAGGAGCCCCATGAAGGGGCTGTGCTCGGCTGCGGAGGAAGGCAAAAAACCCCCGGGGACACTCGCAGGTCCTCCGCGGGGAAAAAAAGCCTTCCCCCCCCAGCTGCAGGACACGAGGGGCCACCTTCGTGGGGCATGAGCAGCAGGCAGTGAGCCAGCAGTATGGACCAGAGGAGCCCTAACAAGTGGTCTTGCTAAATGCTCAGAGGAAGGCAAAAAACCCCCGGGGACCAGTGCCAATGTGCCCCGGGGGAAAATTCCTTCCTGACCCCAGCGCTGGCGATCGGCTATCCCTGAGCATGTGAGCAAGACCTGCTCCCGGTCCACAGGCTGCTCACGCCTCCCAGAACGTACCCAAACCCGATTCTCCCTCAACCTGGAGCCATTTCACGGCCTTCTGAGAGAAGCACTGTGATCCCTGGAAACACCTCTGCATCCTATTGCTTAGGGCTGCTGCCAGCCTGGCTCTCTGTGGGATGAGGATGGTGAGCTCTACAGTGCTCCTCAAGAAGACATTCCTATGCTCTGGCTATGGCTCTCCAGCCAAAAAGGACTGCTATCCCTCCCATGAGCTAAGAAGCTGCTCCTGCCAGGAGCTGGCCTTGCAGCCGAGAATCTCCAGCAGACTCCTGCAGCAGCTGCCCTTCCTGCCTGAGCCCCCTCTAGCTAGCTCCAGAAGCTCAAGGGCTTCCTCTGGCATGTCTTAAGGCTGCCCCGTGCCACCTCTGCCAGGGGACACAGGAGGCTGCCCCCTTTTATCCTCTCCTGGGGCATTGTGACTGCTGCATTGCCAGGTGCAGGCACGGAATGGCATGGAACGGCATGGAATGGAATGGAACGGCATGGAATGGAATGCAGTGGAATGGATGAAGTGGAATGGAATAGAGCGGAACGGAATAGAGTCGAGTGGAATAGAGTCGAGTGGAATGAAATAGAATCATAATGGAATGGAACAGGACAGAAATGGAATACCCCAATGGATGTTCATAATATGCATTATGGGATTCAGGGAGAAGGGCAGAGCACGGTAAGATCAAAACTCAGACGTCTGGCTATCCGTGATCCGATTGTTCTGAAGAGCTCTCCATCTTTTTACAAGCCTATTTGTGAGAGACAGAACCAAAATCAGGCTCCACTGTTTCAAAGATTGGTATGAGAAGCTGAGATGAAATTCCACCTATCTCTTGTCTCAGAGATGGATGGGAGGAGTTGAGATAATAGTCCAATAGCCATTGCCTGGGAGAAGGCTGTGAGGAGCTGAAATGGGACTCCACCCTCCATTGCCTGAGGGATGAGTGGGATAGAGCTGAGATAAGACTCCTGCATCCTTTATCTGGAGGAATGGTGTGAGGAATCCTGCCCATTATGCCATGAATGGCAGCAGACAGGTGCAGTTGAAGAGCTGGCTGCAAGAGTGGGATAGCTGGTCCACCAGGAACATGGAAGGTATGACATGAAGAACAGAGCTACTCCCCCAACTCATTTTAAAAGGAGGAAAAGGGAATCACAAAAAGGTGAAAGAGTAAAACGAATCTCACCCGGAATCCAAAAATTGGCTCCTGTTGCTGTCCAAACCTGGAAAGGATGGGAGTTTGACCCTGTTTGGCGGGTTCCGGGAGGCCCGTGGCTTAAGCAAATTTCAGTTTGTTTGTTATGTGGCTTTGCTATGTGCTTAGTTTTACCTTGTGTTATTCTTTGTCTCGGTCAATTAATTTGGAGTGTTGCATCAAACATGCATCTTGTAACTACTGCTCCTCCCGAGGGAACTAAACAAGTCAGATTAACACGTCCACAAAGTACTTGACCTCGCTTGCGTCTTAATCTCACTCTTGGGATCAGCACCGAAAGAGGGTCCAGCACTGGGCTTTTCTCCAACTGGACGCTGACACCTTGAGAGAACCTCTGCTCAGCCACGTGTGTGGCTCAAGTCCAGAGTCACTCGTTGTGATCTTCGATGCGGGCTGTGACCCACTTTTCTGAAGGTACTGAGGAGATCGGCAGTATTGAAGAAATGAAGATGGTGGATATTATCCTCTTCCGAGCAGGGGCTGTGGGCAAGAGATGGAAAGAGTTGCAGAGGGAGTACTGTCAGGAGGCTCTGTTTTTCGGTTGAGTCGAACTAGAATAGCTGTTGTAGGTAGGACTGCTTTCCCATGAGCTTAAATGGATTTACAGTCTGCCCTCTTGCGTGCTACAAGGAGCCTATCCGAACCATCTGCAGCGGAGTTTTAAATAAATATCAAGTTTTTCATGGAACTTTCCCACCGATTTCTGCTCTGCTGTATTGACATGCTGACAGCCAATGCATGGGCACACTTGCCTGCAAAAATTGACTGTGTCCCTGCAGCATGCCTCAGGCAGGTTGCAAGTGTCTAAAGGAGGGCCTCTGAGGCGAGCAGGTTTCCTTCTGCCAGGGTTCTGGGGGTGTTGTAAGGCCTCAGTGGCTGGGACCCATCTCCTCTGGGACCCCCACCTCACCGCCTCCCTCCAAGGGCCCAGGGGACATGTCTCAGCTCAGCCTGTGGCCTTCACCCCCTGCCTGAGCTACGTTGCAGCTGTGCCTTTCCCCGTCTCCTGAATGGCTCTGGCCCCTGCACCGCAGAGAGCTGCTCTGCTGGCTGGATGCCTTAGATCTAGGGCGTCACTTGTCAAGCACGCTTGTAGACATACTGTAGCTTAGCCTATACCAATTCTCTTCTAGTCTTGTCTAGTGAAGTCCCTTCCATTCCATTCCATTCCATTCCATTCCATTCCATTCCATTCAATTCCATTCCATTCCATTCCCCATGCTCAGCCTGAACTGATTAGCAGGGAGACTGATTTCTCTGCAATGTCAGGGGTTTTCAGCTCCAGAAACACTTTCAAGGACACAAATCACAAAGCTTTCATGTGGAATCAAGATTTTATTTTATTCTTCCATTTGATTTTGGTTTGGTTTCTTCTATTTTATGTTCTTTTAGAATCCTTACATCCTAGACTCCTAGGCTAGTTATGGTTGGAGAGGACCTCAGAGCACGTAGTTCCAACTGGCCTGCCATTCTCAGAGACGCCTCAGACGTGAAACAGATTGCCCAAGGCGCGGGTCAGCCTGGAATTACGTCTCACCAGGCGCTCTCACCCAAGGGTCTGTACAATGTGGTGGTGTACGTCGCCATAGGGTGACACCCCAGGGGGGCTGTACAGCGTGTTGGTGCTGTACATGGCCATGGGATGGAGCACACCCAGCCTCTTTAGGCAACCCGTTCCAGTGCCTCAGCACCCTGAGAGCAGCCAGACCCTTCTGCCTTATATCCAACCGGAAAGCTTTAGGGTGTTAGTCATGAGCATCGTCAGCGCCCACACACAAATGTGCAAGCAGAAGTAGTAGAAGGAGAAGGTGTGTGGTAGCATGGGGTATTTCCCAAAGCAGGACACCTATCAATGATAAGCACACAAGACTTGCAACAGTCGTTCATTTGCTGCGCTTCCTGGCCAGGGAGGCATGACAAGTGCTCTTGTGCCTGCCCGGCGCTGGTGTTGCACGCCGGGAGAGCTGGAGAGTGGCAGCTGCTGATGGGGCAGCAAGGCTGGAGGCCTTCCAAGCACAGGCTGCTGTGCAGAAGCGAGGACCCGCGGGGAGATGGAGCTAAGGGAAGAGCAGAGCTGGCTGTCACTGCGAGTTTGCTCTGGGCAATGGAGCCAAAGAGAGCCAGGAGACGAGAGTGGCTTGGAGGTGCCAGAGCAGCGGGCAAGAAGCGAGGCCAAAAGGGAAGCCCGACAAGGGGATGTGCTCAATGCTCCAGAGGACAAAGAGCAACTCCCGGGGAATACCGCGGGAGGCCAGAAAGCTTCCTCCCCCCGCATGCGGGACACGAGGGCCACCTGCGTGGAGCATGAGCAGCATCCTTTGGGCCACAAGAGCTCAAAGGAGCCCCATGAAGGGGCTGTGCTCGGCTGCGGAGGAAGGCAAAAAACCCCCGGGGACACTCGCAGGTCCTCCGCGGGGAAAAAAAGCCTTCCCCCCCCAGCTGCAGGACACGAGGGGCCACCTTCGTGGGGCATGAGCAGCAGGCAGTGAGCCAGCAGTATGGACCAGAGGAGCCCTAACAAGTGGTCTTGCTAAATGCTCAGAGGAAGGCAAAAAACCCCCGGGGACCAGTGCCAATGTGCCCCGGGGGAAAATTCCTTCCTGACCCCAGCGCTGGCGATCGGCAATCCCTGAGCATGTGAGCAAGACCTGCTCCCGGTCCACAGGCTGCTCACGCCTCCCAGAACGTACCCAAACCCGATTCTCCCTCAACCTGGAGCCATTTCACGGCCTTCTGAGAGAAGCACTGTGATCCCTGGAAACACCTCTGCATCCTATTGCTTAGGGCTGCTGCCAGCCTGGCTCTCTGTGGGATGAGGATGGTGAGCTCTACAGTGCTCCTCAAGAAGACATTCCTATGCTCTGGCCATGGCTCTCCAGCCAAAAAGGACTGCTATCCCTCCCATGAGCTAAGAAGCTGCTCCTGCCAGGAGCTGGCCTTGCAGCCGAGAATCTCCAGCAGACTCCTGCAGCAGCTGCCCTTCCTGCCTGAGCCCCCTCTAGCTAGCTCCAGAAGCTCAAGGGCTTCCTCTGGCATGTCTTAAGGCTGCCCCGTGCCACCTCTGCTAGGGGACACAGGAGGCTGCCCCCTTTTATGCTCTCCTGGGGCATTGTGACTGCTGCATTGCCAGGTGCAGGCACGGAATGGCATGGAATGGCATCGAATGGAACGGCATGGAATGGAATGGAACGGCATGGAATGGAATGGAATGGAATGGAATGGAATGGAGTGGAGTGGAATGGATGAAATGGAATGGAATGGAATGGAATAGAGCGGTTCGGAATAGAGTCGAGTGGAATGAAATAGAATCATAATGGAATGGAACAGGACAGAAATGGAATACCCCAATGGATGTTCATAATATGCATTATGGGATTCAGGGAGAAGGGCAGAGCATGGTAAGATCAAAACTCAGACGTCTGGCTATCCGTGATCCGATTGTTCTGAAGAGCTCTCCATCTTTTTGCAAGCCTATTTGTGAGAGACAGAACCAAAATCAGGCTCCACTGTTTCAAAGATTGGTATGAGAAGCTGAGATGAAATTCCACCTATCTCTTGTCTCAGAGATGGATGGGAGGAGTTGAGATAATAGTCCAATAGCCATTGCCTGGGAGAAGGCTGTGAGGAGCTGAAATGGGACTCCACCCTCCATTGCCTGAGGGATGAGTGGGATAGAGCTGAGATAAGACTCCTGCATCCTTTATCTGGAGGAATGGTGTGAGGAATCCTGCCCATTATGCCATGAATGGCAGCAGACAGGTGCAGTTGAAGAGCTGGCTGCAAGAGTGGGATAGCTGGTCCACCAGGAACATGGAAGGTATGACATGAAGAACAGAGCTACTCCCCCAACTCATTTTAAAAGGAGGAAAAGGGAATCACAAAAAGGTGAAAGAGTAAAACGAATCTCACCCGGAATCCAAAAATTGGCTCCTGTTGCTGTCCAAACCTGGAAAGGATGGGAGTTTGACCCTGTTTGGCGGGTTCCGGGAGGCCCGTGGCTTAAGCAAATTTCAGTTTGTTTGTTATGTGGCTTTGCTATGTGCTTAGTTTTACCTTGTGTTATTCTTTGTCTCGGTCAATTAATTTGGAGTGTTGTATCAAACATGCATCTTGTAACTACTGCTCCTCCCGAGGGAACTAAACAAGTCAGATTAACACGGCCACAAAGTACTTGACCTCGCTTGCGTCTTAATCTCACTCTTGGGATCAGCACCGAAAGAGGGTCCAGCACTGGGCTTTTCTCCAACTGGACGCTGACACCTTGAGAGAACCTCTGCTCAGCCACGTGTGTGGCTCAAGTCCAGAGTCACTCGTTGTGATCTTCGATGCGGGCTGTGACCCACTTTTCTGAAGGTACTGAGGAGATCGGCAGTATTGAAGAAATGAAGATGGTGGATATTATCCTCTTCCGAGCAGGGGCTGTGGGCAAGAGATGGAAAGAGTTGCAGAGGGAGTACTGTCAGGAGGCTCTGTTTTTCGGTTGAGTCGAACTAGAATAGCTGTTGTAGGTAGGACTGCTTTCCCATGAGCTTAAATGGATTTACAGTCTGCCCTCTTGCGTGCTACAAAGAGCCTATCCGAACCATCTGCAGCGGAGTTTTAAATAAATATCAAGTTTTTCATGGAACTTTCCCACCGATTTCTGCTCTGCTGTATTGACATGCTGACAGCCAATGCATGGGCACACTTGCCTGCAAAAATTGACTGTGTCCCTGCAGCATGCCTCAGGCAGGTTGCAAGTGTCTAAAGGAGGGCCTCTGAGGCGAGCAGGTTTCCTTCTGCCAGGGTTCTGGGGGTGTTGTAAGGCCTCAGTGGCTGGGACCCATCTCCTCTGGGACCCCCACCTCACCGCCTCCCTCCAAGGGCCCAGGGGACATGTCTCAGCTCAGCCTGTGGCCTTCACCCCCTGCCTGAGCTACGTTGCAGCTGTGCCTTTCCCCGTCTCCTAAATGGCTCTGGCCCCTGCACCGCAGAGAGCTGCTCTGCTGGCTGGATGCCTTAGATCTAGGGCGTCACTTGTCAAGCACGCTTGTAGACATACTGTAGCTTAGCCTATACCAATTCTCTTCTAGTCTTGTCTAGTGAAGTCCCTTCCATTCCATTCCATTCCATTCCATTCCATTCCTTTCAATTCCATTCCATTCCCCATGCTCAGCCTGAACTGATTAGTAGGGAGACTGATTTCTCTGCAATGTCAGGGGTTTTCAGCTCCAGAAACACTTTCAAGGACACAAATCACAAAGCTTGCATGTGGAATCAAGATTTTATTTTATTCTTCCATTTGATTTTGGTTTGGTTTCTTCTATTTTATGTTCTTTTAGAATCCTTACATCCTAGACTCCTAGGCTAGTTATGGTTGGAGAGGACCTCAGAGCACGTAGTTCCAACTGGCCTGCCATTCTCAGGGACGCCTCAGACGTGAAACAGATTGCCCAAGGCGCGGGTCAGCCTGGAATTACGTCTCACCAGGCGCTCTCACCCAAGGGTCTGTACAATGTGGTGGTGTACGTCGCCATAGGGTGACACCCCAGGGGGGCTGTACAGCGTGTTGGTGCTGTACATGGCCATGGGATGGAGCACACCCAGCCTCTTTAGGCAACCCGTTCCAGTGCCTCAGCACCCTGAGAGCAGCCAGACCCTTCTGCCTTATATCCAACCGGAAAGCTTTAGGGTGTTAGTCATGAGCATCGTCAGCGCCCACACACAAATGTGCAAGCAGAAGTAGTAGAAGGAGAAGGTGTGTGGTAGCATGGGGTATTTCCCAAAGCAGGACACCTATCAATGATAAGCACACAAGACTTGCAACAGTCGTTCATTTGCTGCGCTTCCTGGCCAGGGATGCATGACAAGTGCTCCTGTGCCTGCCCGGCGCTGGTGTTGCACGCCGGGAGAGCTGGAGAGTGGCAGGTGCTGATGGGGCAGCAAGGCTGGAGGCCTTCCAAGCACAGGCTGCTGTGCAGAAGCGAGGACCCGCGGGGAGATGGAGCTAAGGGAAGAGCAGAGCTCGCTGTCACTGCGAGTTTGCTCTGGGCAATGGAGCCAAAGAGAGCCAGGAGACGAGAGTGGCTTGGAGGTGCGAGAGCAGCGGGCAAGAAGCGAGGCCAAAAGGGAAGCCCGACAAGGGGATGTGCTCAATGCTCCAGAGGACAAAGAGCAACTCCCGGGGAATACCGCGGGAGGCCAGAAAGCTTCCTCCCCCCGCATGCGGGGCACGAGGGCCACCTGCGTGGAGCATGAGCAGCATCCTTTGGGCCACAAGAGCTCAAAGGAGCCCCATGAAGGGGCTGTGCTCGGCTGCGGAGGAAGGCAAAAAACCCCCGGGGACACTCGCAGGTCCTCCGCGGGGAAAAAAAGCCTTCCCCCCCCAGCTGCAGGACACGAGGGGCCACCTTCGTGGGGCATGAGCAGCAGGCAGTGAGCCAGCAGTATGGACCAGAGGAGCCCTAACAAGTGGTCTTGCTAAATGCTCAGAGGAAGGCAAAAAACCCCCGGGGACCAGTGCCAATGTGCCCCGGGGGAAAATTCCTTCCTGACCCCAGCGCTGGCGATCGGCTATCCCTGAGCATGTGAGCAAGACCTGCTCCCGGTCCACAGGCTGCTCACGCCTCCCAGAACGTACCCAAACCCGATTCTCCCTCAACCTGGAGCCATTTCACGGCCTTCTGAGAGAAGCACTGTGTTCCCTGGAAACACCTCTGCATCCTATTGCTTAGGGCTGCTGCCAGCCTGGCTCTCTGTGGGATGAGGATGGTGAGCTCTACAGTGCTCCTCAAGAAGACGTTCCTATGCTCTGGCCATGGCTCTCCAGCCAAAAAGGACTGCTATCCCTCCCATGAGCTAAGAAGCTGCTCCTGCCAGGAGCTGGCCTTGCAGCCGAGAATCTCCAGCAGACTCCTGCAGCAGCTGCCCTTCCTGCCTGAGCCCCCTCTAGCTAGCTCCAGAAGCTCAAGGGCTTCCTCTGGCATGTCTTAAGGCTGCCCCGTGCCACCTCTGCCAGGAGACACAGGAGGCTGCCCCCTTTTATCCTCTCCTGGGGCATTGTGACTGATGCATTGCCAGGTGCTGGCACGGAATGGCATGGAACGGCATGGAATGGAATGGAATGGAATGGAATGGAATGGAATGGAATGGAATGGAATGGAGTGGAGTGGAATGGATGAAATGGAATGGAATGGAATAGAGCGGAACGGAATAGAGTCGAGTGGAATAGAGTCGAGTGGAATGAAATAGAATCATAATGGAATGGAACAGGACAGAAATGGAATACCCCAATGGATGTTCATAATATGCATTATGGGATTCAGGGAGAAGGGCAGAGCACGGTAAGATCAAAACTCAGACGTCTGGCTATCCGTGATCCGATTGTTCTGAAGAGCTCTCCATCTTTTTACAAGCCTATTTGTGAGAGACAGAACCAAAATCAGGCTCCACTGTTTCAAAGATTGGTATGAGAAGCTGAGATGAAATTCCACCTATCTCTTGTCTCAGAGATGGATGGGAGGAGTTGAGATAATAGTCCAATAGCCATTGCCTGGGAGAAGGCTGTGAGGAGCTGAAATGGGACTCCACCCTCCATTGCCTGAGGGATGAGTGGGATAGAGCTGAGATAAGACTCCTGCATCCTTTATCTGGAGGAATGGTGTGAGGAATCCTGCCCATTATGCCATGAATGGCAGCAGACAGGTGCAGTTGAAGAGCTGGCTGCAAGAGTGGGATAGCTGGTCCACCAGGAACATGGAAGGTATGACATGAAGAACAGAGCTACTCCCCCAACTCATTTTAAAAGGAGGAAAAGGGAATCACAAAAAGGTGAAAGAGTAAAACGAATCTCACCCGGAATCCAAAAATTGGCTCCTGTTGCTGTCCAAACCTGGAAAGGATGGGAGTTTGACCCTGTTTGGCGGGTTCCGGGAGGCCCGTGGCTTAAGCAAATTTCAGTTTGTTTGTTATGTGGCTTTGCTATGTGCTTAGTTTTACCTTGTGTTATTCTTTGTCTCGGTCAATTAATTTGGAGTGTTGCATCAAACATGCATCTTGTAACTACTGCTCCTCCCGAGGGAACTAAACAAGTCAGATTAACACGGCCACAAAGTACTTGACCTCGCTTGCGTCTTAATCTCACTCTTGGGATCAGCACCGAAAGAGGGTCCAGCACTGGGCTTTTCTCCAACTGGACGCTGACACCTTGAGAGAACCTCTGCTCAGCCACGTGTGTGGCTCAAGTCCAGAGTCACTCGTTGTGATCTTCGATGCGGGCTGTGACCCACTTTTCTGAAGGTACTGAGGAGATCGGCAGTATTGAAGAAATGAAGATGGTGGATATTATCCTCTTCCGAGCAGGGGCTGTGGGCAAGAGATGGAAAGAGTTGCAGAGGGAGTACTGTCAGGAGGCTCTGTTTTTCGGTTGAGTCGAACTAGAATAGCTGTTGTAGGTAGGACTGCTTTCCCATGAGCTTAAATGGATTTACAGTCTGCCCTCTTGCGTGCTACAAGGAGCCTATCCGAACCATCTGCAGCGGAGTTTTAAATAAATATCAAGTTTTTCATGGAACTTTCCCACCGATTTCTGCTCTGCTGTATTGACATGCTGACAGCCAATGCATGGGCACACTTGCCTGCAAAAATTGACTGTGTCCCTGCAGCATGCCTCAGGCAGGTTGCAAGTGTCTAAAGGAGGGCCTCTGAGGCGAGCAGGTTTCCTTCTGCCAGGGTTCTGGGGGTGTTGTAAGGCCTCAGTGGCTGGGACCCATCTCCTCTGGGACCCCCACCTCACCGCCTCCCTCCAAGGGCCCAGGGGACATGTCTCAGCTCAGCCTGTGGCCTTCACCCCCTGCCTGAGCTACGTTGCAGCTGTGCCTTTCCCCGTCTCCTAAATGGCTCTGGCCCCTGCACCGCAGAGAGCTGCTCTGCTGGCTGGATGCCTTAGATCTAGGGCGTCACTTGTCAAGCACGCTTGTAGACATACTGTAGCTTAGCCTATACCAATTCTCTTCTAGTCTTGTCTAGTGAAGTCCCTTCCATTCCATTCCATTCCATTCCATTCCATTCCATTCCATTCCTTTCAATTCCATTCCATTCCCCATGCTCAGCCTGAACTGATTAGCAGGGAGACTGATTTCTCTGCAATGTCAGGGGTTTTCAGCTCCAGAAACACTTTCAAGGACACAAATCACAAAGCTTGCATGTGGAATCAAGATTTTATTTTATTCTTCCATTTGATTTTGGTTTGGTTTCTTCTATTTTATGTTCTTTTAGAATCCTTACATCCTAGACTCCTAGGCTAGTTATGGTTGGAGAGGACCTCAGAGCACGTAGTTCCAACTGGCCTGCCATTCTCAGGGACGCCTCACACGTGAAACAGATTGCCCAAGGCGCGGGTCAGCCTGGAATTACGTCTCACCAGGCGCTCTCACCCAAGGGTCTGTACAATGTGGTGGTGTACGTCGCCATAGGGTGACACCCCAGGGGGGCTGTACAGCGTGTTGGTGCTGTACATGGCCATGGGATGGAGCACACCCAGCCTCTTTAGGCAACCCGTTCCAGTGCCTCAGCACCCTGAGAGCAGCCAGACCCTTCTGCCTTATATCCAACCGGAAAGCTTTAGGGTGTTAGTCATGAGCATCGTCAGCGCCCACACACAAATGTGCAAGCAGAAGTAGTAGAAGGAGAAGGTGTGTGGTAGCATGGGGTATTTCCCAAAGCAGGACACCTATCAATGATAAGCACACAAGACTTGCAACAGTCGTTCATTTGCTGCGCTTCCTGGCCAGGGATGCATGACAAGTGCTCCTGTGCCTGCCCGGCGCTGGTGTTGCACGCCGGGAGAGCTGGAGAGTGGCAGGTGCTGATGGGGCAGCAAGGCTGGAGGCCTTCCAAGCACAGGCTGCTGTGCAGAAGCGAGGACCCGCGGGGAGATGGAGCTAAGGGAAGAGCAGAGCTGGCTGTCACTGCGAGTTTGCTCTGGGCAATGGAGCCAAAGAGAGCCAGGAGACGAGAGTGGCTTGGAGGTGCGAGAGCAGCGGGCAAGAAGCGAGGCCAAAAGGGAAGCCCGACAAGGGGATGTGCTCAATGCTCCAGAGGACAAAGAGCAACTCCCGGGGAATACCGCGGGAGGCCAGAAAGCTTCCTCCCCCCGCATGCGGGGCACGAGGGCCACCTGCGTGGAGCATGAGCAGCATCCTTTGGGCCACAAGAGCTCAAAGGAGCCCCATGAAGGGGCTGTGCTCGGCTGCGGAGGAAGGCAAAAAACCCCCGGGGACACTCGCAGGTCCTCCGCGGGGAAAAAAAGCCTTCCCCCCCCAGCTGCAGGACACGAGGGGCCACCTTCGTGGGGCATGAGCAGCAGGCAGTGAGCCAGCAGTATGGACCAGAGGAGCCCTAACAAGTGGTCTTGCTAAATGCTCAGAGGAAGGCAAAAAACCCCCGGGGACCAGTGCCAATGTGCCCCGGGGGAAAATTCCTTCCTGACCCCAGCGCTGGCGATCGGCTATCCCTGAGCATGTGAGCAAGACCTGCTCCCGGTCCACAGGCTGCTCACGCCTCCCAGAACGTACCCAAACCCGATTCTCCCTCAACCTGGAGCCATTTCACGGCCTTCTGAGAGAAGCACTGTGTTCCCTGGAAACACCTCTGCATCCTATTGCTTAGGGCTGCTGCCAGCCTGGCTCTCTGTGGGATGAGGATGGTGAGCTCTACAGTGCTCCTCAAGAAGACGTTCCTATGCTCTGGCCATGGCTCTCCAGCCGAAAAGCACTGCTATCCCTCCCATGAGCTAAGAAGCTGCTCCTGCCAGGAGCTGGCCTTGCAGCCGAGAATCTCCAGCAGACTCCTGCAGCAGCTGCCCTTCCTGCCTGAGCCCCCTCTAGCTAGCTCCAGAAGCTCAAGGGCTTCCTCTGGCATGTCTTAAGGCTGCCCAGTGCCACCTCTGCCAGGGGACACAGGAGGCTGCCCCCTTTTATCCTCTCCTGGGGCATTGTGACTGATGCATTGCCAGGTGCTGGCACGGAATGGCATGGAACGGCATGGAATGGAATGGAATGGAATGGAATGGAATGGAGTGGAGTGGAATGGATGAAATGGAATGGAATGGAATAGAGCGGAACGGAATAGAGTCGAGTGGAATAGAGTCGAGTGGAATGAAATAGAATCATAATGGAATGGAACAGGACAGAAATGGAATACCCCAATGGATGTTCATAATATGCATTATGGGATTCAGGGAGAAGGGCAGAGCACGGTAAGATCAAAACTCAGACGTCTGGCTATCCGTGATCCGATTGTTCTGAAGAGCTCTCCATCTTTTTACAAGCCTATTTGTGAGAGACAGAACCAAAATCAGGCTCCACTGTTTCAAAGATTGGTATGAGAAGCTGAGATGAAATTCCACCTATCTCTTGTCTCAGAGATGGATGGGAGGAGTTGAGATAATAGTCCAATAGCCATTGCCTGGGAGAAGGCTGTGAGGAGCTGAAATGGGACTCCACCCTCCATTGCCTGAGGGATGAGTGGGATAGAGCTGAGATAAGACTCCTGCATCCTTTATCTGGAGGAATGGTGTGAGGAATCCTGCCCATTATGCCATGAATGGCAGCAGACAGGTGCAGTTGAAGAGCTGGCTGCAAGAGTGGGATAGCTGGTCCACCAGGAACATGGAAGGTATGACATGAAGAACAGAGCTACTCCCCCAACTCATTTTAAAAGGAGGAAAAGGGAATCACAAAAAGGTGAAAGAGTAAAACGAATCTCACCCGGAATCCAAAAATTGGCTCCTGTTGCTGTCCAAACCTGGAAAGGATGGGAGTTTGACCCTGTTTGGCGGGTTCCGGGAGGCCCGTGGCTTAAGCAAATTTCAGTTTGTTTGTTATGTGGCTTTGCTATGTGCTTAGTTTTACCTTGTGTTATTCTTTGTCTCGGTCAATTAATTTGGAGTGTTGCATCAAACATGCATCTTGTAACTACTGCTCCTCCCGAGGGAACTAAACAAGTCAGATTAACACGTCCACAAAGTACTTGACCTCGCTTGCGTCTTAATCTCACTCTTGGGATCAGCACCGAAAGAGGGTCCAGCACTGGGCTTTTCTCCAACTGGACGCTGACACCTTGAGAGAACCTCTGCTCAGCCACGTGTGTGGCTCAAGTCCAGAGTCACTCGTTGTGATCTTCGATGCGGGCTGTGACCCACTTTTCTGAAGGTACTGAGGAGATCGGCAGTATTGAAGAAATGAAGATGGTGGATATTATCCTCTTCCGAGCAGGGGCTGTGGGCAAGAGATGGAAAGAGTTGCAGAGGGAGTACTGTCAGGAGGCTCTGTTTTTCGGTTGAGTCGAACTAGAATAGCTGTTGTAGGTAGGACTGCTTTCCCATGAGCTTAAATGGATTTACAGTCTGCCCTCTTGCGTGCTACAAGGAGCCTATCCGAACCATCTGCAGCGGAGTTTTAAATAAATATCAAGTTTTTCATGGAACTTTCCCACCGATTTCTGCTCTGCTGTATTGACATGCTGACAGCCAATGCATGGGCACACTTGCCTGCAAAAATTGACTGTGTCCCTGCAGCATGCCTCAGGCAGGTTGCAAGTGTCTAAAGGAGGGCCTCTGAGGCGAGCAGGTTTCCTTCTGCCAGGGTTCTGGGGGTGTTGTAAGGCCTCAGTGGCTGGGACCCATCTCCTCTGGGACCCCCACCTCACCGCCTCCCTCCAAGGGCCCAGGGGACATGTCTCAGCTCAGCCTGTGGCCTTCACCCCCTGCCTGAGCTACGTTGCAGCTGTGCCTTTCCCCGTCTCCTAAATGGCTCTGGCCCCTGCACCGCAGAGAGCTGCTCTGCTGGCTGGATGCCTTAGATCTAGGGCGTCACTTGTCAAGCACGCTTGTAGACATACTGTAGCTTAGCCTATACCAATTCTCTTCTAGTCTTGTCTAGTGAAGTCCCTTCCATTCCATTCCATTCCATTCCATTCCATTCCATTCCTTTCAATTCCATTCCATTCCCCATGCTCAGCCTGAACTGATTAGCAGGGAGACTGATTTCTCTGCAATGTCAGGGGTTTTCAGCTCCAGAAACACTTTCAAGGACACAAATCACAAAGCTTGCATGTGGAATCAAGATTTTATTTTATTCTTCCATTTGATTTTGGTTTGGTTTCTTCTATTTTATGTTCTTTTAGAATCCTTACATCCTAGACTCCTAGGCTAGTTATGGTTGGAGAGGACCTCAGAGCACGTAGTTCCAACTGGCCTGCCATTCTCAGGGACGCCTCACACGTGAAACAGATTGCCCAAGGCGCG
The DNA here is from genome assembly GCA_028858755.1 of Ara ararauna. NCBI lineage: Eukaryota > Metazoa > Chordata > Aves > Psittaciformes > Psittacidae > Ara > Ara ararauna. The sequence continues at coordinate 18,099,319 of CM054380.1, read as the reverse complement.
GGTCAGCCTGGAATTACGTCTCACCAGGCGCTCTCACCCAAGGGTCTGTACAATGTGGTGGTGTACGTCGCCATAGGGTGACACCCCAGGGGGGCTGTACAGCGTGTTGGTGCTGTACATGGCCATGGGATGGAGCACACCCAGCCTCTTTAGGCAACCCGTTCCAGTGCCTCAGCACCCTGAGAGCAGCCAGACCCTTCTGCCTTATATCCAACCGGAAAGCTTTAGGGTGTTAGTCATGAGCATCGTCAGCGCCCACACACAAATGTGCAAGCAGAAGTAGTAGAAGGAGAAGGTGTGTGGTAGCATGGGGTATTTCCCAAAGCAGGACACCTATCAATGATAAGCACACAAGACTTGCAACAGTCGTTCATTTGCTGCGCTTCCTGGCCAGGGATGCATGACAAGTGCTCCTGTGCCTGCCCGGCGCTGGTGTTGCACGCCGGGAGAGCTGGAGAGTGGCAGGTGCTGATGGGGCAGCAAGGCTGGAGGCCTTCCAAGCACAGGCTGCTGTGCAGAAGCGAGGACCCGCGGGGAGATGGAGCTAAGGGAAGAGCAGAGCTGGCTGTCACTGCGAGTTTGCTCTGGGCAATGGAGCCAAAGAGAGCCAGGAGACGAGAGTGGCTTGGAGGTGCGAGAGCAGCGGGCAAGAAGCGAGGCCAAAAGGGAAGCCCGACAAGGGGATGTGCTCAATGCTCCAGAGGACAAAGAGCAACTCCCGGGGAATACCGCGGGAGGCCAGAAAGCTTCCTCCCCCCGCATGCGGGGCACGAGGGCCACCTGCGTGGAGCATGAGCAGCATCCTTTGGGCCACAAGAGCTCAAAGGAGCCCCATGAAGGGGCTGTGCTCGGCTGCGGAGGAAGGCAAAAAACCCCCGGGGACACTCGCAGGTCCTCCGCGGGGAAAAAAAGCCTTCCCCCCCCAGCTGCAGGACACGAGGGGCCACCTTCGTGGGGCATGAGCAGCAGGCAGTGAGCCAGCAGTATGGACCAGAGGAGCCCTAACAAGTGGTCTTGCTAAATGCTCAGAGGAAGGCAAAAAACCCCCGGGGACCAGTGCCAATGTGCCCCGGGGGAAAATTCCTTCCTGACCCCAGCGCTGGCGATCGGCTATCCCTGAGCATGTGAGCTAGACCTGCTCCCGGTCCACAGGCTGCTCACGCCTCCCAGAACGTACCCAAACCCGATTCTCCCTCAACCTGGAGCCATTTCACGGCCTTCTGAGAGAAGCACTGTGATCCCTGGAAACACCTCTGCATCCTATTGCTTAGGGCTGCTGCCAGCCTGGCTCTCTGTGGGATGAGGATGGTGAGCTCTACAGTGCTCCTCAAGAAGACATTCCTATGCTCTGGCCATGGCTCTCCAGCCAAAAAGGACTGCTATCCCTCCCATGAGCTAAGAAGCTGCTCCTGCCAGGAGCTGGCCTTGCAGCCGAGAATCTCCAGCAGACTCCTGCAGCAGCTGCCCTTCCTGCCTGAGCCCCCTCTAGCTAGCTCCAGAAGCTCAAGGGCTTCCTCTGGCATGTCTTAAGGCTGCCCCGTGCCACCTCTGCCAGGGGACACAGGAGGCTGCCCCCTTTTATCCTCTCCTGGGGCATTGTGACTGATGCATTGCCAGGTGCTGGCACGGAATGGCATGGAACGGCATGGAATGGAATGGAATGGAATGGAATGGAATGGAATGGAATGGAATGGAGTGGAGTGGAATGGATGAAATGGAATGGAATGGAATAGAGTGGAATGGAATAGAGTCGAGTGGAATAGAGTCGAGTGGAATGAAATAGAATCATAATGGAATGGAACAGGACAGAAATGGAATACCCCAATGGATGTTCATAATATGCATTATGGGATTCAGGGAGAAGGGCAGAGCATGGTAAGATCAAAACTCAGACGTCTGGCTATGCGTGATCCGATTGTTCTGAAGAGCTCTCCATCTTTTTACAAGCCTATTTGTGAGAGACAGAACCAAAATCAGGCTCCACTGTTTCAAAGATTGGTATGAGAAGCTGAGATGAAATTCCACCTATCTCTTGTCTCAGAGATGGATGGGAGGAGTTGAGATAATAGTCCAATAGCCATTGCCTGGGAGAAGGCTGTGAGGAGCTGAAATGGGACTCCACCCTCCATTGCCTGAGGGATGAGTGGGATAGAGCTGAGATAAGACTCCTGCATCCTTTATCTGGAGGAATGGTGTGAGGAATCCTGCCCATTATGCCATGAATGGCAGCAGACAGGTGCAGTTGAAGAGCTGGCTGCAAGAGTGGGATAGCTGGTCCACCAGGAACATGGAAGGTATGACATGAAGAACAGAGCTACTCCCCCAACTCATTTTAAAAGGAGGAAAAGGGAATCACAAAAAGGTGAAAGAGTAAAACGAATCTCACCCGGAATCCAAAAATTGGCTCCTGTTGCTGTCCAAACCTGGAAAGGATGGGAGTTTGACCCTGTTTGGCGGGTTCCGGGAGGCCCGTGGCTTAAGCAAATTTCAGTTTGTTTGTTATGTGGCTTTGCTATGTGCTTAGTTTTACCTTGTGTTATTCTTTGTCTCGGTCAATTAATTTGGAGTGTTGCATCAAACATGCATCTTGTAACTACTGCTCCTCCCGAGGGAACTAAACAAGTCAGATTAACACGTCCACAAAGTACTTGACCTCGCTTGCGTCTTAATCTCACTCTTGGGATCAGCACCGAAAGAGGGTCCAGCACTGGGCTTTTCTCCAACTGGACGCTGACACCTTGAGAGAACCTCTGCTCAGCCTCGTGTGTGGCTCAAGTCCAGAGTCACTCGTTGTGATCTTCGATGCGGGCTGTGACCCACTTTTCTGAAGGTACTGAGGAGATCGGCAGTATTGAAGAAATGAAGATGGTGGATATTATCCTCTTCCGAGCAGGGGCTGTGGGCAAGAGATGGAAAGAGTTGCAGAGGGAGTACTGTCAGGAGGCTCTGTTTTTCGGTTGAGTCGAACTAGAATAGCTGTTGTAGGTAGGACTGCTTTCCCATGAGCTTAAATGGATTTACAGTCTGCCCTCTTGCGTGCTACAAGGAGCCTATCCGAACCATCTGCAGTGGAGTTTTAAATAAATATCAAGTTTTTCATGGAACTTTCCCACCGATTTCTGCTCTGCTGTATTGACATGCTGACAGCCAATGCATGGTCATACTTGCCTGCAAAAATTGACTGTGTCCCTGCAGCATGCCTCCGGCAGGTTGCAAGTGTCTAAAGGAGGGCCTCTGAGGCGAGCAGGTTTCCTTCTGCCAGGGTTCTGGGGGTGTTGTAAGGCCTCAGTGGCTGGGACCCATCTCCTCTGGGACCCCCACCTCACCGCCTCCCTCCAAGGGCCCAGGGGACATGTCTCAGCTCAGCCTGTGGCCTTCACCCCCTGCCTGAGCTACGTTGCAGCTGTGCCTTTCCCCGTCTCCTGAATGGCTCTGGCCCCTGCACCGCAGAGAGCTGCTCTGCTGGCTGGATGCCTTAGATCTAGGGCGTCACTTGTCAAGCACGCTTGTAGACATACTGTAGCTTAGCCTATACCAATTCTCTTCTAGTCTTGTCTAGTGAAGTCCCTTCCATTCCATTCCATTCCATTCCATTCCATTCCATTCCATTCCATTCCATTCCATTCCATTCCCCATGCTCAGCCTGAACTGATTAGCAGGGAGACTGATTTCTCTGCAATGTCAGGGGTTTTCAGCTCCAGAAACACTTTCAAGGACACAAATCACAAAGCTTTCATGTGGAATCAAGATTTTATTTTATTCTTCCATTTGATTTTGGTTTGGTTTCTTCTATTTTATGTTCTTTTAGAATCCTTACATCTTAGGCTCCTAGGCTAGTTATGGTTGGAGAGGACCTCAGAGCACGTAGTTCCAACTGGCCTGCCATTCTCAGGGACGCCTCACACGTGAAACAGATTGCCCAAGGCGCGGGTCAGCCTGGAATTACGTCTCACCAGGCGCTCTCACCCAAGGGTCTGTACAATGTGGTGGTGTACGTCGCCATAGGGTGACACCCCAGGGGGGCTGTACAGCGTGTTGGTGCTGTGCATGGCCATGGGATGGAGCACACCCAGCCTCTTTAGGCAACGCGTTCCAGTGCCTCAGCACCCTGAGAGCAGCCAGACCCTTCTGCCTTATATCCAACCGGAAAGCTTTAGGGTGTTAGTCATGAGCATTGTCAGCGCCCACACACAAATGTGCAAGCAGAAGTAGTAGAAGGAGAAGGTGTGTGGTAGCATGGGGTATTTCCCAAAGCAGGACACCTATCAATGATAAGCACACAAGACTTGCAACAGTCGTTCATTTGCTGCGCTTCCTGGCCAGGGATGCATGACAAGTGCTCTTGTGCCTGCCCGGCGCTGGTGTTGCACGCCGGGAGAGCTGGAGAGTGGCAGGTGCTGATGGGGCAGCAAGGCTGGAGGCCTTCCAAGCACAGGCTGCTGTGCAGAAGCGAGGACCCGCGGGGAGATGGAGCTAAGGGAAGAGCAGAGCTGGCTGTCACTGCGAGTTTGCTCTGGGCAATGGAGCCAAAGAGAGCCAGGAGACGAGAGTGGCTTGGAGGTGCGAGAGCAGCGGGCAAGAAGCGAGGCCAAAAGGGAAGCCCGACAAGGGGATGTGCTCAATGCTCCAGAGGACAAAGAGCAACTCCCGGGGAATACCGCGGGAGGCCAGAAAGCTTCCTCCCCCCGCATGCGGGGCACGAGGGCCACCTGCGTGGAGCATGAGCAGCATCCTTTGGGCCACAAGAGCTCAAAGGAGCCCCATGAAGGGGCTGTGCTCGGCTGCGGAGGAAGGCAAAAAACCCCCGGGGACCCTCGCAGGTCCTCCGCGGGGAAAAAAAGCCTTCCCCCCCCAGCTGCAGGACACGAGGGGCCACCTTCGTGGGGCATGAGCAGCAGGCAGTGAGCCAGCAGTATGGACCAGAGGAGCCCTAACAAGTGGTCTTGCTAAATGCTCAGAGGAAGGCAAAAAACCCCCGGGGACCAGTGCCAATGTGCCCCGGGGGAAAATTCCTTCCTGACCCCAGCGCTGGCGATCGGCTATCCCTGAGCATGTGAGCAAGACCTGCTCCCGGTCCACAGGCTGCTCACGCCTCCCAGAACGTACCCAAACCCGATTCTCCCTCAACCTGGAGCCATTTCACGGCCTTCTGAGAGAAGCACTGTGATCCCTGGAAACACCTCTGCATCCTATTGCTTAGGGCTGCTGCCAGCCTGGCTCTCTGTGGGATGAGGATGGTGAGCTCTACAGTGCTCCTCAAGAAGACATTCCTATGCTCTGGCCATGGCTCTCCAGCCAAAAAGGACTGCTATCCCTCCCATGAGCTAAGAAGCTGCTCCTGCCAGGAGCTGGCCTTGCAGCCGAGAATCTCCAGCAGACTCCTGCAGCAGCTGCCCTTCCTGCCTGAGCCCCCTCTAGCTAGCTCCAGAAGCTCAAGGGCTTCCTCTGGCATGTCTTAAGGCTGCCCCGTGCCACCTCTGCCAGGGGACACAGGAGGCTGCCCCCTTTTATCCTCTCCTGGGGCATTGTGACTGCTGCATTGCCAGGTGCAGGCACGGAATGGCATGGAATGGCATCGAATGGAACGGCATGGAATGGAATGGAATGGAATGGAATGGAATGGAATGGAATGGAATGGAGTGGAATGGATGAAATGGAACTGAATAGAGTCGAGTGGAATAGAGTCGAGTGGAATGAAATAGAATCATAATGGAATGGAACAGGACAGAAATGGAATACCCCAATGGATGTTCATAATATGCATTATGGGATTCAGGGAGAAGGGCAGAGCACGGTAAGATCAAAACTCAGACGTCTGGCTATCCGTGATCCGATTGTTCTGAAGAGCTCTCCATCTTTTTACAAGCCTATTTGTGAGAGACAGAACCAAAATCAGGCTCCACTGTTTCAAAGATTGGTATGAGAAGCTGAGATGAAATTCCACCTATCTCTTGTCTCAGAGATGGATGGGAGGAGTTGAGATAATAGTCCAATAGCCATTGCCTGGGAGAAGGCTGTGAGGAGCTGAAATGGGACTCCACCCTCCATTGCCTGAGGGATGAGTGGGATAGAGCTGAGATAAGACTCCTGCATCCTTTATCTGGAGGAATGGTGTGAGGAATCCTGCCCATTATGCCATGAATGGCAGCAGACAGGTGCAGTTGAAGAGCTGGCTGCAAGAGTGGGATAGCTGGTCCACCAGGAACATGGAAGGTATGACATGAAGAACAGAGCTACTCCCCCAACTCATTTTAAAAGGAGGAAAAGGGAATCACAAAAAGGTGAAAGAGTAAAACGAATCTCACCCGGAATCCAAAAATTGGCTCCTGTTGCTGTCCAAACCTGGAAAGGATGGGAGTTTGACCCTGTTTGGCGGGTTCCGGGAGGCCCGTGGCTTAAGCAAATTTCAGTTTGTTTGTTATGTGGCTTTGCTATGTGCTTAGTTTTACCTTGTGTTATTCTTTGTCTCGGTCAATTAATTTGGAGTGTTGCATCAAACATGCATCTTGTAACTACTGCTCCTCCCGAGGGAACTAAACAAGTCAGATTAACACGGCCACAAAGTACTTGACCTCGCTTGCGTCTTAATCTCACTCTTGGGATCAGCACCGAAAGAGGGTCCAGCACTGGGCTTTTCTCCAACTGGACGCTGACACCTTGAGCGAACCTCTGCTCAGTCACGTGTGTGGCTCAAGTCCAGAGTCACTCGTTGTGATCTTCGATGCGGGCTGTGACCCACTTTTCTGAAGGTACTGAGGAGATCGGCAGTATTGAAGAAATGAAGATGGTGGATATTATCCTCTTCCGAGCAGGGGCTGTGGGCAAGAGATGGAAAGAGTTGCAGAGGGAGTACTGTCAGGAGGCTCTGTTTTTCGGTTGAGTCGAACTAGAATAGCTGTTGTAGGTAGGACTGCTTTCCCATGAGCTTAAATGGATTTACAGTCTGCCCTCTTGCGTGCTACAAGGAGCCTATCCGAACCATCTGCAGCGGAGTTTTAAATAAATATCAAGTTTTTCATGGAACTTTCCCACCGATTTCTGCTCTGCTGTATTGACATGCTGACAGCCAATGCATGGGCACACTTGCCTGCAAAAATTGACTGTGTCCCTGCAGCATGCCTCAGGCAGGTTGCAAGTGTCTAAAGGAGGGCCTCTGAGGCGAGCAGGTTTCCTTCTGCCAGGGTTCTGGGGGTGTTGTAAGGCCTCAGTGGCTGGGACCCATCTCCTCTGGGACCCCCACCTCACCGCCTCCCTCCAAGGGCCCAGGGGACATGTCTCAGCTCAGCCTGTGGCCTTCACCCCCTGCCTGAGCTACGTTGCAGCTGTGCCTTTCCCCGTCTCCTAAATGGCTCTGGCCCCTGCACCGCAGAGAGCTGCTCTGCTGGCTGGATGCCTTAGATCTAGGGCGTCACTTGTCAAGCACGCTTGTAGACATACTGTAGCTTAGCCTATACCAATTCTCTTCTAGTCTTGTCTAGTGAAGTCCCTTCCATTCCATTCCATTCCATTCCATTCCATTCCATTCCTTTCAATTCCATTCCATTCCCCATGCTCAGCCTGAACTGATTAGCAGGGAGACTGATTTCTCTGCAATGTCAGGGGTTTTCAGCTCCAGAAACACTTTCAAGGACACAAATCACAAAGCTTTCATGTGGAATCAAGATTTTATTTTATTCTTCCATTTGATTTTGGTTTGGTTTCTTCTATTTTATGTTCTTTTAGAATCCTTACATCTTAGGCTCCTAGGCTAGTTATGGTTGGAGAGGACCTCAGAGCACGTAGTTCCAACTGGCCTGCCATTCTCAGGGACGCCTCACACGTGAAACAGATTGCCCAAGGCGCGGGTCAGCCTGGAATTACGTCTCACCAGGCGCTCTCACCCAAGGGTCTGTACAATGTGGTGGTGTACGTCGCCATAGGGTGACACCCCAGGGGGGCTGTACAGCGTGTTGGTGCTGTGCATGGCCATGGGATGGAGCACACCCAGCCTCTTTAGGCAACGCGTTCCAGTGCCTCAGCACCCTGAGAGCAGCCAGACCCTTCTGCCTTATATCCAACCGGAAAGCTTTAGGGTGTTAGTCATGAGCATTGTCAGCGCCCACACACAAATGTGCAAGCAGAAGTAGTAGAAGGAGAAGGTGTGTGGTAGCATGGGGTATTTCCCAAAGCAGGACACCTATCAATGATAAGCACACAAGACTTGCAACAGTCGTTCATTTGCTGCGCTTCCTGGCCAGGGATGCATGACAAGTGCTCTTGTGCCTGCCCGGCGCTGGTGTTGCACGCCGGGAGAGCTGGAGAGTGGCAGGTGCTGATGGGGCAGCAAGGCTGGAGGCCTTCCAAGCACAGGCTGCTGTGCAGAAGCGAGGACCCGCGGGGAGATGGAGCTAAGGGAAGAGCAGAGCTCGCTGTCACTGCGAGTTTGCTCTGGGCAATGGAGCCAAAGAGAGCCAGGAGACGAGAGTGGCTTGGAGGTGCGAGAGCAGCGGGCAAGAAGCGAGGCCAAAAGGGAAGCCCGACAAGGGGATGTGCTCAATGCTCCAGAGGACAAAGAGCAACTCCCGGGGAATACCGCGGGAGGCCAGAAAGCTTCCTCCCCCCGCATGCGGGGCACGAGGGCCACCTGCGTGGAGCATGAGCAGCATCCTTTGGGCCACAAGAGCTCAAAGGAGCCCCATGAAGGGGCTGTGCTCGGCTGCGGAGGAAGGCAAAAAACCCCCGGGGACCCTCGCAGGTCCTCCGCGGGGAAAAAAAGCCTTCCCCCCCCAGCTGCAGGACACGAGGGGCCACCTTCGTGGGGCATGAGCAGCAGGCAGTGAGCCAGCAGTATGGACCAGAGGAGCCCTAACAAGTGGTCTTGCTAAATGCTCAGAGGAAGGCAAAAAACCCCCGGGGACCAGTGCCAATGTGCCCCGGGGGAAAATTCCTTCCTGACCCCAGCGCTGGCGATCGGCTATCCCTGAGCATGTGAGCAAGACCTGCTCCCGGTCCACAGGCTGCTCACGCCTCCCAGAACGTACCCAAACCCGATTCTCCCTCAACCTGGAGCCATTTCACGGCCTTCTGAGAGAAGCACTGTGATCCCTGGAAACACCTCTGCATCCTATTGCTTAGGGCTGCTGCCAGCCTGGCTCTCTGTGGGATGAGGATGGTGAGCTCTACAGTGCTCCTCAAGAAGACATTCCTATGCTCTGGCCATGGCTCTCCAGCCAAAAAGGACTGCTATCCCTCCCATGAGCTAAGAAGCTGCTCCTGCCAGGAGCTGGCCTTGCAGCCGAGAATCTCCAGCAGACTCCTGCAGCAGCTGCCCTTCCTGCCTGAGCCCCCTCTAGCTAGCTCCAGAAGCTCAAGGGCTTCCTCTGGCATGTCTTAAGGCTGCCCCGTGCCACCTCTGCCAGGGGACACAGGAGGCTGCCCCCTTTTATCCTCTCCTGGGGCATTGTGACTGCTGCATTGCCAGGTGCAGGCACGGAATGGCATGGAATGGCATCGAATGGAACGGCATGGAATGGAATGGAATGGAATGGAATGGAATGGAATGGAATGGAGTGGAATGGATGAAATGGAACTGAATAGAGTCGAGTGGAATAGAGTCGAGTGGAATGAAATAGAATCATAATGGAATGGAACAGGACAGAAATGGAATACCCCAATGGATGTTCATAATATGCATTATGGGATTCAGGGAGAAGGGCAGAGCACGGTAAGATCAAAACTCAGACGTCTGGCTATCCGTGATCCGATTGTTCTGAAGAGCTCTCCATCTTTTTACAAGCCTATTTGTGAGAGACAGAACCAAAATCAGGCTCCACTGTTTCAAAGATTGGTATGAGAAGCTGAGATGAAATTCCACCTATCTCTTGTCTCAGAGATGGATGGGAGGAGTTGAGATAATAGTCCAATAGCCATTGCCTGGGAGAAGGCTGTGAGGAGCTGAAATGGGACTCCACCCTCCATTGCCTGAGGGATGAGTGGGATAGAGCTGAGATAAGACTCCTGCATCCTTTATCTGGAGGAATGGTGTGAGGAATCCTGCCCATTATGCCATGAATGGCAGCAGACAGGTGCAGTTGAAGAGCTGGCTGCAAGAGTGGGATAGCTGGTCCACCAGGAACATGGAAGGTATGACATGAAGAACAGAGCTACTCCCCCAACTCATTTTAAAAGGAGGAAAAGGGAATCACAAAAAGGTGAAAGAGTAAAACGAATCTCACCCGGAATCCAAAAATTGGCTCCTGTTGCTGTCCAAACCTGGAAAGGATGGGAGTTTGACCCTGTTTGGCGGGTTCCGGGAGGCCCGTGGCTTAAGCAAATTTCAGTTTGTTTGTTATGTGGCTTTGCTATGTGCTTAGTTTTACCTTGTGTTATTCTTTGTCTCGGTCAATTAATTTGGAGTGTTGCATCAAACATGCATCTTGTAACTACTGCTCCTCCCGAGGGAACTAAACAAGTCAGATTAACACGGCCACAAAGTACTTGACCTCGCTTGCGTCTTAATCTCACTCTTGGGATCAGCACCGAAAGAGGGTCCAGCACTGGGCTTTTCTCCAACTGGACGCTGACACCTTGAGCGAACCTCTGCTCAGCCACGTGTGTGGCTCAAGTCCAGAGTCACTCGTTGTGATCTTCGATGCGGGCTGTGACCCACTTTTCTGAAGGTACTGAGGAGATCGGCAGTATTGAAGAAATGAAGATGGTGGATATTATCCTCTTCCGAGCAGGGGCTGTGGGCAAGAGATGGAAAGAGTTGCAGAGGGAGTACTGTCAGGAGGCTCTGTTTTTCGGTTGAGTCGAACTAGAATAGCTGTTGTAGGTAGGACTGCTTTCCCATGAGCTTAAATGGATTTACAGTCTGCCCTCTTGCGTGCTACAAGGAGCCTATCCGAACCATCTGCAGCGGAGTTTTAAATAAATATCAAGTTTTTCATGGAACTTTCCCACCGATTTCTGCTCTGCTGTATTGACATGCTGACAGCCAATGCATGGGCACACTTGCCTGCAAAAATTGACTGTGTCCCTGCAGCATGCCTCAGGCAGGTTGCAAGTGTCTAAAGGAGGGCCTCTGAGGCGAGCAGGTTTCCTTCTGCCAGGGTTCTGGGGGTGTTGTAAGGCCTCAGTGGCTGGGACCCATCTCCTCTGGGACCCCCACCTCACCGCCTCCCTCCAAGGGCCCAGGGGACATGTCTCAGCTCAGCCTGTGGCCTTCACCCCCTGCCTGAGCTACGTTGCAGCTGTGCCTTTCCCCGTCTCCTAAATGGCTCTGGCCCCTGCACCGCAGAGAGCTGCTCTGCTGGCTGGATGCCTTAGATCTAGGGCGTCACTTGTCAAGCACGCTTGTAGACATACTGTAGCTTAGCCTATACCAATTCTCTTCTAGTCTTGTCTAGTGAAGTCCCTTCCATTCCATTCCATTCCATTCCATTCCATTCCATTCCTTTCAATTCCATTCCATTCCCCATGCTCAGCCTGAACTGATTAGCAGGGAGACTGATTTCTCTGCAATGTCAGGGGTTTTCAGCTCCAGAAACACTTTCAAGGACACAAATCACAAAGCTTTCATGTGGAATCAAGATTTTATTTTATTCTTCCATTTGATTTTGGTTTGGTTTCTTCTATTTTATGTTCTTTTAGAATCCTTACATCTTAGGCTCCTAGGCTAGTTATGGTTGGAGAGGACCTCAGAGCACGTAGTTCCAACTGGCCTGCCATTCTCAGGGACGCCTCACACGTGAAACAGATTGCCCAAGGCGCGGGTCAGCCTGGAATTACGTCTCACCAGGCGCTCTCACCCAAGGGTCTGTACAATGTGGTGGTGTACGTCGCCATAGGGTGACATCCCAGGGGGGCTGTACAGCGTGTTGGTGCTGTGCATGGCCATGGGATGGAGCACACCCAGCCTCTTTAGGCAACGCGTTCCAGTGCCTCAGCACCCTGAGAGCAGCCAGACCCTTCTGCCTTATATCCAACCGGAAAGCTTTAGGGTGTTAGTCATGAGCATTGTCAGCGCCCACACACAAATGTGCAAGCAGAAGTAGTAGAAGGAGAAGGTGTGTGGTAGCATGGGGTATTTCCCAAAGCAGGACACCTATCAATGATAAGCACACAAGACTTGCAACAGTCGTTCATTTGCTGCGCTTCCTGGCCAGGGATGCATGACAAGTGCTCTTGTGCCTGCCCGGCGCTGGTGTTGCACGCCGGGAGAGCTGGAGAGTGGCAGGTGCTGATGGGGCAGCAAGGCTGGAGGCCTTCCAAGCACAGGCTGCTGTGCAGAAGCGAGGACTCGCGGGGAGATGGAGCTAAGGGAAGAACAGAGCTCGCTGTCACTGCGAGTTTGCTCTGGGCAATGGAGCCAAAGAGAGCCAGGAGACGAGAGTGGCTTGGAGGTGCGAGAGCAGCGGGCAAGAAGCGAGGCCAAAAGGGAAGCCCGACAAGGGGATGTGCTCAATGCTCCAGAGGACAAAGAGCAACTCCCGGGGAATACCGCGGGAGGCCAGAAAGCTTCCTCCCCCCGCATGCGGGGCACGAGGGCCACCTGCGTGGAGCATGAGCAGCATCCTTTGGGCCACAAGAGCTCAAAGGAGCCCCATGAAGGGGCTGTGCTCGGCTGCGGAGGAAGGCAAAAAACCCCCGGGGACCCTCGCAGGTCCTCCGCGGGGAAAAAAAGCCTTCCCCCCCCAGCTGCAGGACACGAGGGGCCACCTTCGTGGGGCATGAGCAGCAGGCAGTGAGCCAGCAGTATGGACCAGAGGAGCCCTAACAAGTGGTCTTGCTAAATGCTCAGAGGAAGGCAAAAAACCCCCGGGGACCAGTGCCAATGTGCCCCGGGGGAAAATTCCTTCCTGACCCCAGCGCTGGCGATCGGCTATCCCTGAGCATGTGAGCAAGACCTGCTCCCGGTCCACAGGCTGCTCACGCCTCCCAGAACGTACCCAAACCCGATTCTCCCTCAACCTGGAGCCATTTCACGGCCTTCTGAGAGAAGCACTGTGATCCCTGGAAACACCTCTGCATCCTATTGCTTAGGGCTGCTGCCAGCCTGGCTCTCTGTGGGATGAGGATGGTGAGCTCTACAGTGCTCCTCAAGAAGACATTCCTATGCTCTGGCCATGGCTCTCCAGCCAAAAAGGACTGCTATCCCTCCCATGAGCTAAGAAGCTGCTCCTGCCAGGAGCTGGCCTTGCAGCCGAGAATCTCCAGCAGACTCCTGCAGCAGCTGCCCTTCCTGCCTGAGCCCCCTCTAGCTAGCTCCAGAAGCTCAAGGGCTTCCTCTGGCATGGCTTAAGGCTGCCCCGTGCCACCTCTGCCAGGGGACACAGGAGGCGGCCCCCTTTTATCCTCTCCTGGGGCATTGTGACTGCTGCATTGCCAGGTGCAGGCACGGAATGGCATGGAATGGCATCGAATGGAACGGCATGGAATGGAATGGAATGGAATGGAATGGAATGGAATGGAATGGAATGGAATGGAGTGGAATGGATGAAATGGAACTGAATAGAGTCGAGTGGAATAGAGTCGAGTGGAATGAAATAGAATCATAATGGAATGGAACAGGACAGAAATGGAATACCCCAATGGATGTTCATAATATGCATTATGGGATTCAGGGAGAAGGGCAGAGCATGGTAAGATCAAAACTCAGACGTCTGGCTATGCGTGATCCGATTGTTCTGAAGAGCTCTCCATCTTTTTACAAGCCTATTTGTGAGAGACAGAACCAAAATCAGGCTCCACTGTTTCAAAGATTGGTATGAGAAGCTGAGATGAAATTCCACCTATCTCTTGTCTCAGAGATGGATGGGAGGAGTTGAGATAATAGTCCAATAGCCATTGCCTGGGAGAAGGCTGTGAGGAGCTGAAATGGGACTCCACCCTCCATTGCCTGAGGGATGAGTGGGATAGAGCTGAGATAAGACTCCTGCATCCTTTATCTGGAGGAATGGTGTGAGGAATCCTGCCCATTATGCCATGAATGGCAGCAGACAGGTGCAGTTGAAGAGCTGGCTGCAAGAGTGGGATAGCTGGTCCACCAGGAACATGGAAGGTATGACATGAAGAACAGAGCTACTCCCCCAACTCATTTTAAAAGGAGGAAAAGGGAATCACAAAAAGGTGAAAGAGTAAAACGAATCTCACCCGGAATCCAAAAATTGGCTCCTGTTGCTGTCCAAACCTGGAAAGGATGGGAGTTTGACCCTGTTTGGCGGGTTCCGGGAGGCCCGTGGCTTAAGCAAATTTCAGTTTGTTTGTTATGTGGCTTTGCTATGTGCTTAGTTTTACCTTGTGTTATTCTTTGTCTCGGTCAATTAATTTGGAGTGTTGCATCAAACATGCATCTTGTAACTACTGCTCCTCCCGAGGGAACTAAACAAGTCAGATTAACACGTCCACAAAGTACTTGACCTCGCTTGCGTCTTAATCTCACTCTTGGGATCAGCACCGAAAGAGGGTCCAGCACTGGGCTTTTCTCCAACTGGACGCTGACACCTTGAGAGAACCTCTGCTCAGCCACGTGTGTGGCTCAAGTCCAGAGTCACTCGTTGTGATCTTCGATGCGGGCTGTGACCCACTTTTCTGAAGGTACTGAGGAGATCGGCAGTATTGAAGAAATGAAGATGGTGGATATTATCCTCTTCCGAGCAGGGGCTGTGGGCAAGAGATGGAAAGAGTTGCAGAGGGAGTACTGTCAGGAGGCTCTGTTTTTCGGTTGAGTCGAACTAGAATAGCTGTTGTAGGTAGGACTGCTTTCCCATGAGCTTAAATGGATTTACAGTCTGCCCTCTTACGTGCTACAAGGAGCCTATCCGAACCATCTGCAGCGGAGTTTTAAATAAATATCAAGTTTTTCATGGAACTTTCCCACCGATTTCTGCTCTGCTGTATTGACATGCTGACAGCCAATGCATGGGCACACTTGCCTGCAAAAATTGACTGTGTCCCTGCAGCATGCCTCAGGCAGGTTGCAAGTGTCTAAAGGAGGGCCTCTGAGGCGAGCAGGTTTCCTTCTGCCAGGGTTCTGGGGGTGTTGTAAGGCCTCAGTGACTGGGACCCATCTCCTCTGGGACCCCCACCCCACCGCCTCCCTCCAAGGGCCCAGGGGACATGTCTCAGCTCAGCCTGTGGCCTTCACCCCCTGCCTGAGCTACGTTGCAGCTGTGCCTTTCCCCGTCTCCTGAATGGCTCTGGCCCCTGCACCGCAGAGAGCTGCTCTGCTGGCTGGATGCCTTAGATCTAGGGCGTCACTTGTCAAGCACGCTTGTAGACATACTGTAGCTTAGCCTATACCAATTCTCTTCTAGTCTTGTCTAGTGAAGTCCCTTCCATTCCATTCCATTCCATTCCATTCCATTCCATTCCATTCCCCATGCTCAGCCTGAACTGATTAGCAGGGAGACTGATTTCTCTGCAATGTCAGGGGTTTTCAGCTCCAGAAACACTTTCAAGGACACAAATCACAAAGCTTGCATGTGGAATCAAGATTTTATTTTATTCTTCCATTTGATTTTGGTTTGGTTTCTTCTATTTTATGTTCTTTTAGAATCCTTACATCCTAGACTCCTAGGCTAGTTATGGTTGGAGAGGACCTCAGAGCACGTAGTTCCAACTGGCCTGCCATTCTCAGAGACGCCTCACACGTGAAACAGATTGCCCAAGGCGTGGGTCAGCCTGGAATTACGTCTCACCAGGCGCTCTCACCCAAGGGTCTGTACAATGTGGTGGTGTACGTCGCCATAGGGTGACACCCCAGGGGGGCTGTACAGCGTGTTGGTGCTGTACATGGCCATGGGATGGAGCACACCCAGCCTCTTTAGGCAACCCGTTCCAGTGCCTCAGCACCCTGAGAGCAGCCAGACCCTTCTGCCTTATATCCAACCGGAAAGCTTTAGGGTGTTAGTCATGAGCATCGTCAGCGCCCACACACAAATGTGCAAGCAGAAGTAGTAGAAGGAGAAGGGGTGTGGTAGCATGGGGTATTTCCCAAAGCAGGACACCTATCAATAATAAGCACACAAGACTTGCAACAGTCGTTCATTTGCTGCGCTTCCTGGCCAGGGATGCATGACAAGTGCTCTTGTGCCTGCCCGGCGCTGGTGTTGCACGCCGGGAGAGCTGGAGAGTGGCAGGTGCTGATGGGGCAGCAAGGCTGGAGGCCTTCCAAGCACAGGCTGCTGTGCAGAAGCGAGGACCCGCGGGGAGATGGAGCTAAGGGAAGAGCAGAGCTCGCTGTCACTGCGAGTTTGCTCTGGGCAATGGAGCCAAAGAGAGCCAGGAGACGAGAGTGGCTTGGAGGTGCCAGAGCAGCGGGCAAGAAGCGAGGCCAAAAGGGAAGCCCGACAAGGGGATGTGCTCAATGCTCCAGAGGACAAAGAGCAACTCCCGGGGAATACCGCGGGAGGCCAGAAAGCTTCCTCCCCCCGCATGCGGGGCACGAGGGCCACCTGCGTGGAGCATGAGCAGCATCCTTTGGGCCACAAGAGCTCAAAGGAGCCCCATGAAGGGGCTGTGCTCGGCTGCGGAGGAAGGCAAAAAACCCCCGGGGACACTCGCAGGTCCTCCGCGGGGAAAAAAAGCCTTCCCCCCCCAGCTGCAGGACACGAGGGGCCACCTTCGTGGGGCATGAGCAGCAGGCAGTGAGCCAGCAGTATGGACCAGAGGAGCCCTAACAAGTGGTCTTGCTAAATGCTCAGAGGAAGGCAAAAAACCCCCGGGGACCAGTGCCAATGTGCCCCGGGGGAAAATTCCTTCCTGACCCCAGCGCTGGCGATCGGCTATCCCTGAGCATGTGAGCAAGACCTGCTCCCGGTCCACAGGCTGCTCACACCTCCCAGAACGTACCCAAACCCGATTCTCCCTCAACCTGGAGCCATTTCATGGCCTTCTGAGAGAAGCACTGTGATCCCTGGAAACACCTCTGCATCCTATTGCTTAGGGCTGCTGCCAGCCTGGCTCTCTGTGGGATGAGGATGGTGAGCTCTACAGTGCTCCTCAAGAAGACATTCCTATGCTCTGGCCATGGCTCTCCAGCCAAAAAGGACTGCTATCCCTCCCATGAGCTAAGAAGCTGCTCCTGCCAGGAGCTGGCCTTGCAGCCGAGAATCTCCAGCAGACTCCTGCAGCAGCTGCCCTTCCTGCCTGAGCCCCCTCTAGCTAGCTCCAGAAGCTCAAGGGCTTCCTCTGGCATGTCTTAAGGCTGCCCCGTGCCACCTCTGCTAGGGGACACAGGAGGGTGCCCCCTTTTATGCTCTCCTGGGGCATTGTGACTGCTGCATTGCCAGGTGCAGGCACGGAATGGCATGGAATGGCATCGAATGGAACGGCATGGAATGGAATGGAACGGCATGGAATGGAATGGAATGGAATGGAATGGAGCGGAACGGAATAGAGTCGAGTGGAATAGAGTCGAGTGGAATGAAATAGAATCATAATGGAATGGAACAGGACAGAAATGGAATACCCCAATGGATGTTCATAATATGCATTATGGGATTCAGGGAGAAGGGCAGAGCACGGTAAGATCAAAACTCAGACGTCTGGCTATCCGTGATCCGATTGTTCTGAAGAGCTCTCCATCTTTTTACAAGCCTATTTGTGAGAGACAGAACCAAAATCAGGCTCCACTGTTTCAAAGATTGGTATGAGAAGCTGAGATGAAATTCCACCTATCTCTTGTCTCAGAGATGGATGGGAGGAGTTGAGATAATAGTCCAATAGCCATTGCCTGGGAGAAGGCTGTGAGGAGCTGAAATGGGACTCCACCCTCCATTGCCTGAGGGATGAGTGGGATAGAGCTGAGATAAGACTCCTGCATCCTTTATCTGGAGGAATGGTGTGAGGAATCCTGCCCATTATGCCATGAATGGCAGCAGACAGGTGCAGTTGAAGAGCTGGCTGCAAGAGTGGGATAGCTGGTCCACCAGGAACATGGAAGGTATGACATGAAGAACAGAGCTACTCCCCCAACTCATTTTAAAAGGAGGAAAAGGGAATCACAAAAAGGTGAAAGAGTAAAACGAATCTCACCCGGAATCCAAAAATTGGCTCCTGTTGCTGTCCAAACCTGGAAAGGATGGGAGTTTGACCCTGTTTGGCGGGTTCCGGGAGGCCCGTGGCTTAAGCAAATTTCAGTTTGTTTGTTATGTGGCTTTGCTATGTGCTTAGTTTTACCTTGTGTTATTCTTTGTCTCGGTCAATTAATTTGGAGTGTTGCATCAAACATGCATCTTGTAACTACTGCTCCTCCCGAGGGAACTAAACAAGTCAGATTAACACGTCCACAAAGTACTTGACCTCGCTTGCGTCTTAATCTCACTCTTGGGATCAGCACCGAAAGAGGGTCCAGCACTGGGCTTTTCTCCAACTGGACGCTGACACCTTGAGAGAACCTCTGCTCAGCCACGTGTGTGGCTCAAGTCCAGAGTCACTCGTTGTGATCTTCGATGCGGGCTGTGACCCACTTTTCTGAAGGTACTGAGGAGATCGGCAGTATTGAAGAAATGAAGATGGTGGATATTATCCTCTTCCGAGCAGGGGCTGTGGGCAAGAGATGGAAAGAGTTGCAGAGGGAGTACTGTCAGGAGGCTCTGTTTTTCGGTTGAGTCGAACTAGAATAGCTGTTGTAGGTAGGACTGCTTTCCCATGAGCTTAAATGGATTTACAGTCTGCCCTCTTACGTGCTACAAGGAGCCTATCCGAACCATCTGCAGCGGAGTTTTAAATAAATATCAAGTTTTTCATGGAACTTTCCCACCGATTTCTGCTCTGCTGTATTGACATGCTGACAGCCAATGCATGGGCACACTTGCCTGCAAAAATTGACTGTGTCCCTGCAGCATGCCTCAGGCAGGTTGCAAGTGTCTAAAGGAGGGCCTCTGAGGCGAGCAGGTTTCCTTCTGCCAGGGTTCTGGGGGTGTTGTAAGGCCTCAGTGACTGGGACCCATCTCCTCTGGGACCCCCACCCCACCGCCTCCCTCCAAGGGCCCAGGGGACATGTCTCAGCTCAGCCTGTGGCCTTCACCCCCTGCCTGAGCTACGTTGCAGCTGTGCCTTTCCCCGTCTCCTGAATGGCTCTGGCCCCTGCACCGCAGAGAGCTGCTCTGCTGGCTGGATGCCTTAGATCTAGGGCGTCACTTGTCAAGCACGCTTGTAGACATACTGTAGCTTAGCCTATACCAATTCTCTTCTAGTCTTGTCTAGTGAAGTCCCTTCCATTCCATTCCATTCCATTCCATTCCATTCCATTCCATTCCATTCCCCATGCTCAGCCTGAACTGATTAGCAGGGAGACTGATTTCTCTGCAATGTCAGGGGTTTTCAGCTCCAGAAACACTTTCAAGGACACAAATCACAAAGCTTGCATGTGGAATCAAGATTTTATTTTATTCTTCCATTTGATTTTGGTTTGGTTTCTTCTATTTTATGTTCTTTTAGAATCCTTACATCCTAGACTCCTAGGCTAGTTATGGTTGGAGAGGACCTCAGAGCACGTAGTTCCAACTGGCCTGCCATTCTCAGAGACGCCTCACACGTGAAACAGATTGCCCAAGGCGTGGGTCAGCCTGGAATTACGTCTCACCAGGCGCTCTCACCCAAGGGTCTGTACAATGTGGTGGTGTACGTCGCCATAGGGTGACACCCCAGGGGGGCTGTACAGCGTGTTGGTGCTGTACATGGCCATGGGATGGAGCACACCCAGCCTCTTTAGGCAACGCGTTCCAGTGCCTCAGCACCCTGAGAGCAGCCAGACCCTTCTGCCTTATATCCAACCGGAAAGCTTTAGGGTGTTAGTCATGAGCATCGTCAGCGCCCACACACAAATGTGCAAGCAGAAGTAGTAGAAGGAGAAGGTGTGTGGTAGCATGGGGTATTTCCCAAAGCAGGACACCTATCAATGATAAGCACACAAGACTTGCAACAGTCGTTCATTTGCTGCGCTTCCTGGCCAGGGATGCATGACAAGTGCTCTTGTGCCTGCCCGGCGCTGGTGTTGCACGCCGGGAGAGCTGGAGAGTGGCAGGTGCTGATGGGGCAGCAAGGCTGGAGGCCTTCCAAGCACAGGCTGCTGTGCAGAAGCGAGGACCCCCGGGGAGATGGAGCTAAGGGAAGAGCAGAGCTCGCTGTCACTGCGAGTTTGCTCTGGGCAATGGAGCCAAAGAGAGCCAGGAGACGAGAGTGGCTTGGAGGTGCGAGAGCAGCGGGCAAGAAGCGAGGCCAAAAGGGAAGCCCGACAAGGGGATGTGCTCAATGCTCCAGAGGACAAAGAGCAACTCCCGGGGAATACCGCGGGAGGCCAGAAAGCTTCCTCCCCCCGCATGCGGGGCACGAGGGCCACCTGCGTGGAGCATGAGCAGCATCCTTTGGGCCACAAGAGCTCAAAGGAGCCCCATGAAGGGGCTGTGCTCGGCTGCGGAGGAAGGCAAAAAACCCCCGGGGACACTCGCAGGTCCTCCGCGGGGAAAAAAAGCCTTCCCCCCCCAGCTGCAGGACACGAGGGGCCACCTTCGTGGGGCATGAGCAGCAGGCAGTGAGCCAGCAGTATGGACCAGAGGAGCCCTAACAAGTGGTCTTGCTAAATGCTCAGAGGAAGGCAAAAAACCCCCGGGGACCAGTGCCAATGTGCCCCGGGGGAAAATTCCTTCCTGACCCCAGCGCTGGCGATCGGCTATCCCTGAGCATGTGAGCAAGACCTGCTCCCGGTCCACAGGCTGCTCACGCCTCCCAGAACGTACCCAAACCCGATTCTCCCTCAACCTGGAGCCATTTCACGGCCTTCTGAGAGAAGCACTGTGTTCCCTGGAAACACCTCTGCATCCTATTGCTTAGGGCTGCTGCCAGCCTGGCTCTCTGTGGGATGAGGATGGTGAGCTCTACAGTGCTCCTCAAGAAGACATTCCTATGCTCTGGCCATGGCTCTCCAGCCAAAAAGGACTGCTATCCCTCCCATGAGCTAAGAAGCTGCTCCTGCCAGGAGCTGGCCTTGCAGCCGAGAATCTCCAGCAGACTCCTGCAGCAGCTGCCCTTCCTGCCTGAGCCCCCTCTAGCTAGCTCCAGAAGCTCAAGGGCTTCCTCTGGCATGTCTTAAGGCTGCCCCGTGCCACCTCTGCTAGGGGACACAGGAGGGTGCCCCCTTTTATGCTCTCCTGGGGCATTGTGACTGCTGCATTGCCAGGTGCAGGCACGGAATGGCATGGAATGGCATCGAATGGAACGGCATGGAATGGAATGGAACGGCATGGAATGGAATGGAATGGAATGGAATGGAGCGGAACGGAATAGAGTCGAGTGGAATAGAGTCGAGTGGAATGAAATAGAATCATAATGGAATGGAACAGGACAGAAATGGAATACCCCAATGGATGTTCATAATATGCATTATGGGATTCAGGGAGAAGGGCAGAGCACGGTAAGATCAAAACTCAGACGTCTGGCTATCCGTGATCCGATTGTTCTGAAGAGCTCTCCATCTTTTTACAAGCCTATTTGTGAGAGACAGAACCAAAATCAGGCTCCACTGTTTCAAAGATTGGTATGAGAAGCTGAGATGAAATTCCACCTATCTCTTGTCTCAGAGATGGATGGGAGGAGTTGAGATAATAGTCCAATAGCCATTGCCTGGGAGAAGGCTGTGAGGAGCTGAAATGGGACTCCACCCTC
The DNA here is from genome assembly GCA_028858755.1 of Ara ararauna. Classification (NCBI taxonomy): domain Eukaryota; kingdom Metazoa; phylum Chordata; class Aves; order Psittaciformes; family Psittacidae; genus Ara; species Ara ararauna. Next base: position 18,077,671 of record CM054380.1, on the reverse strand, counting down.
CATTGCCTGAGGGATGAGTGGGATAGAGCTGAGATAAGACTCCTGCATCCTTTATCTGGAGGAATGGTGTGAGGAATCCTGCCCATTATGCCATGAATGGCAGCAGACAGGTGCAGTTGAAGAGCTGGCTGCAAGAGTGGGATAGCTGGTCCACCAGGAACATGGAAGGTATGACATGAAGAACAGAGCTACTCCCCCAACTCATTTTAAAAGGAGGAAAAGGGAATCACAAAAAGGTGAAAGAGTAAAACGAATCTCACCCGGAATCCAAAAATTGGCTCCTGTTGCTGTCCAAACCTGGAAAGGATGGGAGTTTGACCCTGTTTGGCGGGTTCCGGGAGGCCCGTGGCTTAAGCAAATTTCAGTTTGTTTGTTATGTGGCTTTGCTATGTGCTTAGTTTTACCTTGTGTTATTCTTTGTCTCGGTCAATTAATTTGGAGTGTTGCATCAAACATGCATCTTGTAACTACTGCTCCTCCCGAGGGAACTAAACAAGTCAGATTAACACGTCCACAAAGTACTTGACCTCGCTTGCGTCTTAATCTCACTCTTGGGATCAGCACCGAAAGAGGGTCCAGCACTGGGCTTTTCTCCAACTGGACGCTGACACCTTGAGAGAACCTCTGCTCAGCCACGTGTGTGGCTCAAGTCCAGAGTCACTCGTTGTGATCTTCGATGCGGGCTGTGACCCACTTTTCTGAAGGTACTGAGGAGATCGGCAGTATTGAAGAAATGAAGATGGTGGATATTATCCTCTTCCGAGCAGGGGCTGTGGGCAAGAGATGGAAAGAGTTGCAGAGGGAGTACTGTCAGGAGGCTCTGTTTTTCGGTTGAGTCGAACTAGAATAGCTGTTGTAGGTAGGACTGCTTTCCCATGAGCTTAAATGGATTTACAGTCTGCCCTCTTACGTGCTACAAGGAGCCTATCCGAACCATCTGCAGCGGAGTTTTAAATAAATATCAAGTTTTTCATGGAACTTTCCCACCGATTTCTGCTCTGCTGTATTGACATGCTGACAGCCAATGCATGGGCACACTTGCCTGCAAAAATTGACTGTGTCCCTGCAGCATGCCTCAGGCAGGTTGCAAGTGTCTAAAGGAGGGCCTCTGAGGCGAGCAGGTTTCCTTCTGCCAGGGTTCTGGGGGTGTTGTAAGGCCTCAGTGACTGGGACCCATCTCCTCTGGGACCCCCACCCCACCGCCTCCCTCCAAGGGCCCAGGGGACATGTCTCAGCTCAGCCTGTGGCCTTCACCCCCTGCCTGAGCTACGTTGCAGCTGTGCCTTTCCCCGTCTCCTGAATGGCTCTGGCCCCTGCACCGCAGAGAGCTGCTCTGCTGGCTGGATGCCTTAGATCTAGGGCGTCACTTGTCAAGCACGCTTGTAGACATACTGTAGCTTAGCCTATACCAATTCTCTTCTAGTCTTGTCTAGTGAAGTCCCTTCCATTCCATTCCATTCCATTCCATTCCATTCCCCATGCTCAGCCTGAACTGATTAGCAGGGAGACTGATTTCTCTGCAATGTCAGGGGTTTTCAGCTCCAGAAACACTTTCAAGGACACAAATCACAAAGCTTGCATGTGGAATCAAGATTTTATTTTATTCTTCCATTTGATTTTGGTTTGGTTTCTTCTATTTTATGTTCTTTTAGAATCCTTACATCCTAGACTCCTAGGCTAGTTATGGTTGGAGAGGACCTCAGAGCACGTAGTTCCAACTGGCCTGCCATTCTCAGAGACGCCTCACACGTGAAACAGATTGCCCAAGGCGTGGGTCAGCCTGGAATTACGTCTCACCAGGCGCTCTCACCCAAGGGTCTGTACAATGTGGTGGTGTACGTCGCCATAGGGTGACACCCCAGGGGGGCTGTACAGCGTGTTGGTGCTGTACATGGCCATGGGATGGAGCACACCCAGCCTCTTTAGGCAACCCGTTCCAGTGCCTCAGCACCCTGAGAGCAGCCAGACCCTTCTGCCTTATATCCAACCGGAAAGCTTTAGGGTGTTAGTCATGAGCATCGTCAGCGCCCACACACAAATGTGCAAGCAGAAGTAGTAGAAGGAGAAGGTGTGTGGTAGCATGGGGTATTTCCCAAAGCAGGACACCTATCAATGATAAGCACACAAGACTTGCAACAGTCGTTCATTTGCTGCGCTTCCTGGCCAGGGATGCATGACAAGTGCTCTTGTGCCTGCCCGGCGCTGGTGTTGCACGCCGGGAGAGCTGGAGAGTGGCAGGTGCTGATGGGGCAGCAAGGCTGGAGGCCTTCCAAGCACAGGCTGCTGTGCAGAAGCGAGGACCCCCGGGGAGATGGAGCTAAGGGAAGAGCAGAGCTCGCTGTCACTGCGAGTTTGCTCTGGGCAATGGAGCCAAAGAGAGCCAGGAGACGAGAGTGGCTTGGAGGTGCCAGAGCAGCGGGCAAGAAGCGAGGCCAAAAGGGAAGCCCGACAAGGGGATGTGCTCAATGCTCCAGAGGACAAAGAGCAACTCCCGGGGAATACCGCGGGAGGCCAGAAAGCTTCCTCCCCCCGCATGCGGGGCACGAGGGCCACCTGCGTGGAGCATGAGCAGCATCCTTTGGGCCACAAGAGCTCAAAGGAGCCCCATGAAGGGGCTGTGCTCGGCTGCGGAGGAAGGCAAAAAACCCCCGGGGACACTCGCAGGTCCTCCGCGGGGAAAAAAAGCCTTCCCCCCCCAGCTGCAGGACACGAGGGGCCACCTTCGTGGGGCATGAGCAGCAGGCAGTGAGCCAGCAGTATGGACCAGAGGAGCCCTAACAAGTGGTCTTGCTAAATGCTCAGAGGAAGGCAAAAAACCCCCGGGGACCAGTGCCAATGTGCCCCGGGGGAAAATTCCTTCCTGACCCCAGCGCTGGCGATCGGCTATCCCTGAGCATGTGAGCAAGACCTGCTCCCGGTCCACAGGCTGCTCACACCTCCCAGAACGTACCCAAACCCGATTCTCCCTCAACCTGGAGCCATTTCATGGCCTTCTGAGAGAAGCACTGTGATCCCTGGAAACACCTCTGCATCCTATTGCTTAGGGCTGCTGCCAGCCTGGCTCTCTGTGGGATGAGGATGGTGAGCTCTACAGTGCTCCTCAAGAAGACATTCCTATGCTCTGGCCATGGCTCTCCAGCCAAAAAGGACTGCTATCCCTCCCATGAGCTAAGAAGCTGCTCCTGCCAGGAGCTGGCCTTGCAGCCGAGAATCTCCAGCAGACTCCTGCAGCAGCTGCCCTTCCTGCCTGAGCCCCCTCTAGCTAGCTCCAGAAGCTCAAGGGCTTCCTCTGGCATGTCTTAAGGCTGCCCCGTGCCACCTCTGCTAGGGGACACAGGAGGGTGCCCCCTTTTATCCTCTCCTGGGGCATTGTGACTGCTGCATTGCCAGGTGCAGGCACGGAATGGCATGGAATGGCATCGAATGGAACGGCATGGAATGGAATGGAACGGCATGGAATGGAATGGAATGGAATGGAATGGAATGGAATGGAATAGAGCGGAACGGAATAGAGTCGAGTGGAATAGAGTCGAGTGGAATGAAATAGAATCATAATGGAATGGAACAGGACAGAAATGGAATACCCCAATGGATGTTCATAATATGCATTATGGGATTCAGGGAGAAGGGCAGAGCACGGTAAGATCAAAATTCAGACGTCTGGCTATCCGTGATCCGATTGTTCTGAAGAGCTCTCCATCTTTTTACAAGCCTATTTGTGAGAGACAGAACCAAAATCAGGCTCCACTGTTTCAAAGATTGGTATGAGAAGCTGAGATGAAATTCCACCTATCTCTTGTCTCAGAGATGGATGGGAGGAGTTGAGATAATAGTCCAATAGCCATTGCCTGGGAGAAGGCTGTGAGGAGCTGAAATGGGACTCCACCCTCCATTGCCTGAGGGATGAGTGGGATAGAGCTGAGATAAGACTCCTGCATCCTTTATCTGGAGGAATGGTGTGAGGAATCCTGCCCATTATGCCATGAATGGCAGCAGACAGGTGCAGTTGAAGAGCTGGCTGCAAGAGTGGGATAGCTGGTCCACCAGGAACATGGAAGGTACGACATGAAGAACAGAGCTACTCCCCCAACTCATTTTAAAAGGAGGAAAAGGGAATCACAAAAAGGTGAAAGAGTAAAACGAATCTCACCCAGAATCCAAAAATTGGCTCCTGTTGCTGTCCAAACCTGGAAAGGATGGGAGTTTGACCCTGTTTGGCGGGTTCCGGGAGGCCCGTGGCTTAAGCAAATTTCAGTTTGTTTGTTATGTGGCTTTGCTATGTGCTTAGTTTTACCTTGTGTTATTCTTTGTCTCGGTCAATTAATTTGGAGTGTTGCATCAAACATGCATCTTGTAACTACTGCTCCTCCCGAGGGAACTAAACAAGTCAGATTAACACGTCCACAAAGTACTTGACCTCGCTTGCGTCTTAATCTCACTCTTGGGATCAGCACCGAAAGAGGGTCCAGCACTGGGCTTTTCTCCAACTGGACGCTGACACCTTGAGAGAACCTCTGCTCAGCCTCGTGTGTGGCTCAAGTCCAGAGTCACTCGTTGTGATCTTCGATGCGGGCTGTGACCCACTTTTCTGAATGTACTGAGGAGATCGGCAGTATTGAAGAAATGAAGATGGTGGATATTATCCTCTTCCGAGCAGGGGCTGTGGGCAAGAGATGGAAAGAGTTGCAGAGGGAGTACTGTCAGGAGGCTCTGTTTTTCGGTTGAGTCGAACTAGAATAGCTGTTGTAGGTAGGACTGCTTTCCCATGAGCTTAAATGGATTTACAGTCTGCCCTCTTGCGTGCTACAAGGAGCCTATCCGAACCATCTGCAGCGGAGTTTTAAATAAATATCAAGTTTTTCATGGAACTTTCCCACCGATTTCTGCTCTGCTGTATTGACATGCTGACAGCCAATGCATGGGCACACTTGCCTGCAAAAATTGACTGTGTCCCTGCAGCATGCCTCAGGCAGGTTGCAAGTGTCTAAAGGAGGGCCTCTGAGGCGAGCAGGTTTCCTTCTGCCAGGGTTCTGGGGGTGTTGTAAGGCCTCAGTGACTGGGACCCGTCTCCTCTGGGACCCCCACCTCACCGCCTCCCTCCAAGGGCCCAGGGGACATGTCTCAGCTCAGCCTGTGGCCTTCACCCCCTGCCTGAGCTACGTTGCAGCTGTGCCTTTCCCCGTCTCCTGAATGGCTCTGGCCCCTGCACCGCAGAGAGCTGCTCTGCTGGCTGGATGCCTTAGATCTAGGGCGTCACTTGTCAAGCACGCTTGTAGACATACTGTAGCTTAGCCTATACCAATTCTCTTCTAGTCTTGTCTAGTGAAGTCCCTTCCATTCCATTCCATTCCATTCCTTTCAATTCCATTCCATTCCCCATGCTCAGCCTGAACTGATTAGCAGGGAGACTGATTTCTCTGCAATGTCAGGGGTTTTCAGCTCCAGAAACACTTTCAAGGACACAAATCACAAAGCTTTCATGTGGAATCAAGATTTTATTTTATTATTCCATTTGATTTTGGTTTGGTTTCTTCTATTTTATGTTCTTTTAGAATCCTTACATCCTAGACTCCTAGGCTAGTTATGGTTGGAGAGGACCTCAGAGCACGTAGTTCCAACTGGCCTGCCATTCTCAGGGACGCCTCACACGTGAAACAGATTGCCCAAGGCGCGGGTCAGCCTGGAATTACGTCTCACCAGGCGCTCTCACCCAAGGGTCTGTACAATGTGGTGGTGTACGTCGCCATAGGGTGACACCCCAGGGGGGCTGTACAGCGTGTTGGTGCTGTACATGGCCATGGGATGGAGCACACCCAGCCTCTTTAGGCAACCCGTTCCAGTGCCTCAGCACCCTGAGAGCAGCCAGGCCCTTCTGCCTTATATCCAACCAGAATGCTTTAGGGTGTTAGTCATGAGCATCGTCAGCGCCCACACACAAATGTGCAAGCAGAAGTAGTAGAAGGAGAAGGTGTGTGATAGCATGGGGTATTTCCCAAAGCAGGACACCTATCAATGATAAGCACACAAGACTTGCAACAGTCGTTCATTTGCTGCGCTTCCTGGCCAGGGATGCATGACAAGTGCTCTTGTGCCTGCCCGGCGCTGGTGTTGCACGCCGGGAGAGCTGGAGAGTGGCAGGTGCTGATGGGGCAGCAAGGCTGGAGGCCTTCCAAGCACAGGCTGCTGTGCAGAAGCGAGGACCCGCGGGGAGATGGAGCTAAGGGAAGAGCAGAGCTGGCTGTCACTGCGAGTTTGCTCTGGGCAATGGAGCCAAAGAGAGCCAGGAGACGAGAGTGGCTTGGAGGTGCGAGAGCAGCGGGCAAGAAGCGAGGCCAAAAGGGAAGCCCGACAAGGGGATGTGCTCAATGCTCCAGAGGACAAAGAGCAACTCCCGGGGAATACCGCGGGAGGCCAGAAAGCTTCCTCCCCCCGCATGCGGGGCACGAGGGCCACCTGCGTGGAGCATGAGCAGCATCCTTTGGGCCACAAGAGCTCAAAGGAGCCCCATGAAGGGGCTGTGCTCGGCTGCGGAGGAAGGCAAAAAACCCCCGGGGACACTCGCAGGTCCTCCACGGGGAAAAAAAGCCTTCCCCCCCCAGCTGCAGGACACGAGGGGCCACCTTCGTGGGGCATGAGCAGCAGGCAGTGAGCCAGCAGTATGGACCAGAGGAGCCCTAACAAGTGGTCTTGCTAAATGCTCAGAGGAAGGCAAAAAACCCCCGGGGACCAGTGCCAATGTGCCCCGGGGGAAAATTCCTTCCTGACCCCAGCGCTGGCGATCGGCTATCCCTGAGCATGTGAGCAAGACCTGCTCCCGGTCCACAGGCTGCTCACGCCTCCCAGAACGTACCCAAACCCGATTCTCCCTCAACCTGGAGCCATTTCACGGCCTTCTGAGAGAAGCACTGTGATCCCTGGAAACACCTCTGCATCCTATTGCTTAGGGCTGCTGCCAGCCTGGCTCTCTGTGGGATGAGGATGGTGAGCTCTACAGTGCTCCTCAAGAAGACATTCCTATGCTCTGGCTATGGCTCTCCAGCCAAAAAGGACTGCTATCCCTCCCATGAGCTAAGAAGCTGCTCCTGCCAGGAGCTGGCCTTGCAGCCGAGAATCTCCAGCAGACTCCTGCAGCAGCTGCCCTTCCTGCCTGAGCCCCCTCTAGCTAGCTCCAGAAGCTCAAGGGCTTCCTCTGGCATGTCTTAAGGCTGCCCCGTGCCACCTCTGCCAGGGGACACAGGAGGCTGCCCCCTTTTATCCTCTCCTGGGGCATTGTGACTGCTGCATTGCCAGGTGCAGGCACGGAATGGCATGGAACGGCATGGAATGGAATGGAATGGAATGGAATGGAATGGAATGGAATGGAGTGAAACGGCATGGAATGGAATGCAGTGGAATGGATGAAGTGGAATGGAATAGAGCGGAACGGAATAGAGTCGAGTGGAATGAAATAGAATCATAATGGAATGGAACAGGACAGAAATGGAATACCCCAATGGATGTTCATAATATGCATTATGGGATTCAGGGAGAAGGGCAGAGCACGGTAAGATCAAAACTCAGACGTCTGGCTATCCGTGATCCGATTGTTCTGAAGAGCTCTCCATCTTTTTACAAGCCTATTTGTGAGAGACAGAACCAAAATCAGGCTCCACTGTTTCAAAGATTGGTATGAGAAGCTGAGATGAAATTCCACCTATCTCTTGTCTCAGAGATGGATGGGAGGAGTTGAGATAATAGTCCAATAGCCATTGCCTGGGAGAAGGCTGTGAGGAGCTGAAATGGGACTCCACCCTCCATTGCCTGAGGGATGAGTGGGATAGAGCTGAGATAAGACTCCTGCATCCTTTATCTGGAGGAATGGTGTGAGGAATCCTGCCCATTATGCCATGAATGGCAGCAGACAGGTGCAGTTGAAGAGCTGGCTGCAAGAGTGGGATAGCTGGTCCACCAGGAACATGGAAGGTATGACATGAAGAACAGAGCTACTCCCCCAACTCATTTTAAAAGGAGGAAAAGGGAATCACAAAAAGGTGAAAGAGTAAAACGAATCTCACCCGGAATCCAAAAATTGGCTCCTGTTGCTGTCCAAACCTGGAAAGGATGGGAGTTTGACCCTGTTTGGCGGGTTCCGGGAGGCCCGTGGCTTAAGCAAATTTCAGTTTGTTTGTTATGTGGCTTTGCTATGTGCTTAGTTTTACCTTGTGTTATTCTTTGTCTCGGTCAATTAATTTGGAGTGTTGCATCAAACATGCATCTTGTAACTACTGCTCCTCCCGAGGGAACTAAACAAGTCAGATTAACACGTCCACAAAGTACTTGACCTCGCTTGCGTCTTAATCTCACTCTTGGGATCAGCACCGAAAGAGGGTCCAGCACTGGGCTTTTCTCCAACTGGACGCTGACACCTTGAGAGAACCTCTGCTCAGCCACGTGTGTGGCTCAAGTCCAGAGTCACTCGTTGTGATCTTCGATGCGGGCTGTGACCCACTTTTCTGAAGGTACTGAGGAGATCGGCAGTATTGAAGAAATGAAGATGGTGGATATTATCCTCTTCCGAGCAGGGGCTGTGGGCAAGAGATGGAAAGAGTTGCAGAGGGAGTACTGTCAGGAGGCTCTGTTTTTCGGTTGAGTCGAACTAGAATAGCTGTTGTAGGTAGGACTGCTTTCCCATGAGCTTAAATGGATTTACAGTCTGCCCTCTTGCGTGCGACAAGGAGCCTATCCGAACCATCTGCAGCGGAGTTTTAAATAAATATCAAGTTTTTCATGGAACTTTCCCACCGATTTCTGCTCTGCTGTATTGACATGCTGACAGCCAATGCATGGGCACACTTGCCTGCAAAAATTGACTGTGTCCCTGCAGCATGCCTCAGGCAGGTTGCAAGTGTCTAAAGGAGGGCCTCTGAGGCGAGCAGGTTTCCTTCTGCCAGGGTTCTGGGGGTGTTGTAAGGCCTCAGTGGCTGGGACCCATCTCCTCTGGGACCCCCACCTCACCGCCTCCCTCCAAGGGCCCAGGGGACATGTCTCAGCTCAGCCTGTGGCCTTCACCCCCTGCCTGAGCTACGTTGCAGCTGTGCCTTTCCCCGTCTCCTGAATGGCTCTGGCCCCTGCACCGCAGAGAGCTGCTCTGCTGGCTGGATGCCTTAGATCTAGGGCGTCACTTGTCAAGCACGCTTGTAGACATACTGTAGCTTAGCCTATACCAATTCTCTTCTAGTCTTGTCTAGTGAAGTCCCTTCCATTCAATTCCATTCCATTCCATTCCATTCCATTCCATTCCATTCCATTCCATTCCATTCCATTCCATTCCATTCCATTCCATTCCATTCCCCATGCTCAGCCTGAACTGATTAGCAGGGAGACTGATTTCTCTGCAATGTCAGGGGTTTTCAGCTCCAGAAACACTTTCAAGGACACAAATCACAAAGCTTTCATGTGGAATCAAGATTTTATTTTATTCTTCCATTTGATTTTGGTTTGGTTTCTTCTATTTTATGTTCTTTTAGAATCCTTACATCCTAGACTCCTAGGCTAGTTATGGTTGGAGAGGACCTCAGAGCACGTAGTTCCAACTGGCCTGCCATTCTCAGGGACGCCTCTCACGTGAAACAGATTGCCCAAGGCGCGGGTCAGCCTGGAATTACGTCTCACCAGGCGCTCTCACCCAAGGGTCTGTACAATGTGGTGGTGTACATCGCCATAGGGTGACACCCCAGGGGGGCTGTACAGCGTGTTGGTGCTGTACATGGCCATGGGATGGAGCACACCCAGCCTCTTTAGGCAACCCGTTCCAGTGCCTCAGCACCCTGAGAGCAGCCAGACCCTTCTGCCTTATATCCAACCGGAAAGCTTTAGGGTGTTAGTCATGAGCATCGTCAGCACCCACACACAAATGTGCAAGCAGAAGTAGTAGAAGGAGAAGGTGTGTGGTAGCATGGGGTATTTCCCAAAGCAGGACACCTATCAATGATAAGCACACAAGACTTGCAACAGTCGTTCATTTGCTGCGCTTCCTGGCCAGGGATGCATGACAAGTGCTCTTGTGCCTGCCCGGCGCTGGTGTTGCACGCCGGGAGAGCTGGAGAGTGGCAGGTGCTGATGGGGCAGCAAGGCTGGAGGCCTTCCAAGCACAGGCTGCTGTGCAGAAGCGAGGACCCGCGGGGAGATGGAGCTAAGGGAAGAGCAGAGCTGGCTGTCACTGCGAGTTTGCTCTGGGCAATGGAGCCAAAGAGAGCCAGGAGACGAGAGTGGCTTGGAGGTGCGAGAGCAGCGGGCAAGAAGCGAGGCCAAAAGGGAAGCCCGACAAGGGGATGTGCTCAATGCTCCAGAGGACAAAGAGCAACTCCCGGGGAATACCGCGGGAGGCCAGAAAGCTTCCTCCCCCCGCATGCGGGGCACGAGGGCCACCTGCGTGGAGCATGAGCAGCATCCTTTGGGCCACAAGAGCTCAAAGGAGCCCCATGAAGGGGCTGTGCTCGGCTGCGGAGGAAGGCAAAAAACCCCCGGGGACCCTCGCAGGTCCTCCGCGGGGAAAAAAAGCCTTCCCCCCCAGCTGCAGGACACGAGGGGCCACCTTCGTGGGGCATGAGCAGCAGGCAGTGAGCCAGCAGTATGGACCAGAGGAGCCCTAACAAGTGGTCTTGCTAAATGCTCAGAGGAAGGCAAAAAACCCCCGGGGACCAGTGCCAATGTGCCCCGGGGGAAAATTCCTTCCTGACCCCAGCGCTGGCGATCGGCTATCCCTGAGCATGTGAGCAAGACCTGCTCCCGGTCCACAGGCTGCTCACGCCTCCCAGAACGTACCCAAACCCGATTCTCCCTCAACCTGGAGCCATTTCACAGCCTTCTGAGAGAAGCACTGTGATCCCTGGAAACACCTCTGCATCCTATTGCTTAGGGCTGCTGCCAGCCTGGCTCTCTGTGGGATGAGGATGGTGAGCTCTACAGTGCTCCTCAAGAAGACATTCCTATGCTCTGGCCATGGCTCTCCAGCCAAAAAGGACTGCTATCCCTCCCATGAGCTAAGAAGCTGCTCCTGCCAGGAGCTGGCTTTGCAGCCGAGAATCTCCAGCAGACTCCTGCAGCAGCTGCCCTTCCTGCCTGAGCCCCCTCTAGCTAGCTCCAGAAGCTCAAGGGCTTCCTCTGGCATGTCTTAAGGCTGCCCCGTGCCACCTCTGCTAGGGAACACAGGAGGCTGCCCCCTTTTATCCTCTCCTGGGGCATTGTGACTGCTGCATTGCCAGGTGCAGGCACGGAATGGCATGGAACGGCATGGAATGGAATGGAACGGCATGGAATGGAATGGAGTGGAATGGATGAAGTGGAATGGAATAGAGCGGAACGGAATAGAGTCGAGTGGAATAGAGTCGAGTGGAATGAAATAGAATCATAATGGAATGGAACAGGACAGAAATGGAATACCCCAATGGATGTTCATAATATGCATTATGGGATTCAGGGAGAAGGGCAGAGCACGGTAAGATCAAAACTCAGACGTCTGGCTATCCGTGATCCGATTGTTCTGAAGAGCTCTCCATCTTTTTACAAGCCTATTTGTGAGAGACAGAACCAAAATCAGGCTCCACTGTTTCAAAGATTGGTATGAGAAGCTGAGATGAAATTCCACCTATCTCTTGTCTCAGAGATGGATGGGAGGAGTTGAGATAATAGTCCAATAGCCATTGCCTGGGAGAAGGCTGTGAGGAGCTGAAATGGGACTCCACCCTCCATTGCCTGAGGGATGAGTGGGATAGAGCTGAGATAAGACTCCTGCATCCTTTATCTGGAGGAATGGTGTGAGGAATCCTGCCCATTATGCCATGAATGGCAGCAGACAGGTGCAGTTGAAGAGCTGGCTGCAAGAGTGGGATAGCTGGTCCACCAGGAACATGGAAGGTATGACATGAAGAACAGAGCTACTCCCCCAACTCATTTTAAAAGGAGGAAAAGGGAATCACAAAAAGGTGAAAGAGTAAAACGAATCTCACCCGGAATCCAAAAATTGGCTCCTGTTGCTGTCCAAACCTGGAAAGGATGGGAGTTTGACCCTGTTTGGCGGGTTCCGGGAGGCCCGTGGCTTAAGCAAATTTCAGTTTGTTTGTTATGTGGCTTTGCTATGTGCTTAGTTTTACCTTGTGTTATTCTTTGTCTCGGTCAATTAATTTGGAGTGTTGCATCAAACATGCATCTTGTAACTACTGCTCCTCCCGAGGGAACTAAACAAGTCAGATTAACACGTCCACAAAGTACTTGACCTCGCTTGCGTCTTAATCTCACTCTTGGGATCAGCACCGAAAGAGGGTCCAGCACTGGGCTTTTCTCCAACTGGACGCTGACACCTTGAGAGAACCTCTGCTCAGCCACGTGTGTGGCTCAAGTCCAGAGTCACTCGTTGTGATCTTCGATGCGGGCTGTGACCCACTTTTCTGAAGGTACTGAGGAGATCGGCAGTATTGAAGAAATGAAGATGGTGGATATTATCCTCTTCCGAGCAGGGGCTGTGGGCAAGAGATGGAAAGAGTTGCAGAGGGAGTACTGTCAGGAGGCTCTGTTTTTCGGTTGAGTCGAACTAGAATAGCTGTTGTAGGTAGGACTGCTTTCCCATGAGCTTAAATGGATTTACAGTCTGCCCTCTTGCGTGCGACAAGGAGCCTATCCGAACCATCTGCAGCGGAGTTTTAAATAAATATCAAGTTTTTCATGGAACTTTCCCACCGATTTCTGCTCTGCTGTATTGACATGCTGACAGCCAATGCATGGGCACACTTGCCTGCAAAAATTGACTGTGTCCCTGCAGCATGCCTCAGGCAGGTTGCAAGTGTCTAAAGGAGGGCCTCTGAGGCGAGCAGGTTTCCTTCTGCCAGGGTTCTGGGGGTGTTGTAAGGCCTCAGTGGCTGGGACCCACCTCCTCTGGGACCCCCACCTCACCGCCTCCGTCCAAGGGCCCAGGGGACATGTCTCAGCATATGTTCCAAGCATAGGCTGCTGTGCAGAAGTGAGGGCACATGGGGGTGATGAGTGAGTGGCTGCTGGTGCGGGGTTGCTGTCTGCTTTTAACCTGTTCAGACCAGTGTATTCGGGACAAGAGGACAAGCTGTGCTGCCGCAGGCATGGAAGAAGTGCTACTGCTGCACGCTGCCTTTGGCAGGGGGTTGTTCAGTGACGCCGGGTTTTTTCACAATGGTAAGGTGGTGGTGGCAGCTTTTTTCCTACGATCACCCTCTTCCCCAGGAGGCAAACACTGGGGTTTGTTCCTCCACGGACCAGGCTCAGGCAGTGCAGCACACCTGGCGAGGCAGAGCACTGCTCTGGAAGGGGGAATGCGCAGTGACATCCTGCACCAGGTAACGTCATAGCTGAGCCCATCTCCTCCAGCCAGACAGCTGTAATGGATGGGAAGCTAGCTGGGAGTTGATCCCCCTCTCATGACTGAGAACCATAACAAAGTAGGTTGTTTGCCACAGTGTATTTGGTGGAGTATATATGTTTATGTTCATTGTGACTGTGTCCGAAAGAGACAGGAAAACCCAGGTGTGCAGCTGCTCTGTGACCTTCATACTTGGCTGCACTGGCGTGGCTGGTCAATGCTCTTAGAGCGGACAAGGGTGAGATCATGAAAAACTGCACAGTCCCACGAATAAACAATTAGAGATCTGGCATAAAGCTGGTTGTTTTTCTAAGGGTATAAGAGTGGGAGCCTTTTTTGGCCATGAGAGAAGCCTCACCTATGGGTGGATGCACTGTGTAGAACTTTTCCCAATTACCTGAGACTCCTGGCATTGGCTGCAGTGGGGTTTCCCAGCTGGAAGTGCAGGCCTGCATGATGATTTAGCAGTAATTGGTAATGAGTTTCTTCTTAATCTGTGTTCTCTCTATACAGTAATGATCTAATGCATTGCTAACTTTCTTCAGTAGTTTACTTACATACCTATACCTCTGATTTGCCTTATTGTACTACATATATTTACCTAATTCACACTGATTTGTTACTTTTAGTGTGCTTATTGGCTTTAGTGTGCTTGTTTAATGAACTCTGCATATTATACAGCTAGTGTGTGGTCACTTTGTGGTGTGCCTGTCTGTCAGCAGAACAGCTCCCAGCTCTGGCCTGGCCTTTGGGCTCCTAGAGCCTCCATGAGTTGAGTAAAACATTCTCCAACTCTAGGACTGAAGACTCACTTAAAAAGCAATTTTGACCTTTTTCCCTTTCCCCCCGGCCATACTTAAGGTACTGCTCTATTAGAGCTCTGGCCTTGGCAGTCTTTGCTTGTGCTTACAATCAGTAACAGCCACCAGAGAGGGGCTCAGGATACTGAGCCCTACACACTCCTGTTCAAGAGAAGACCTTCTTTCCTGTTCCTGGCAGAGGGAAGGGGGTGAAAATAAGGTTGGAGGAACAGACAAGGCAGCAAGGCACAAAAGGTGTTAAATATCTTTATGAAGTCTATCTTATTTACATGGATACAGAATCACTTTACAGACAGTTTAATCAGGAGGCAACGTGTGCTTTATTTCAGCAAATTAAGACGGGCAAGACTATGACATGTCCTTGTTTAAGTGGCCGATTAGTACGTGGGCTGGTGGTAGCTGCAGGGTGTAACTAACAACAGCAAGCTACAGCAACCATGAAAACACTCACTGCACGAGCTCCACCACCTGGAAGGAGCGATCCACTTCACTTGCATTCTCACACACGTAGGAACAACGACTCTTTGACCAATCATTTACATTATGGGGGTCGTGCTAATGTAATAACAGACTTTGTCCCAAACTGGCAAAGGGCTCAGATAAACTCGCACCCCTTCAGAAGTGACAGCAGTTGTGTAGTACTTTAGTTACTGAGGGAGGGAACCTGAGACAAGGGGCAGATTCCATCCCCACTCTTTGTTCAGGAAATCAGCAGGACAAAACCCCCCCAGCTGCTGAGGGAGTCAGGGCAGCAGAACTCCGACCAGCCCCACGGATGTCCTGCTCCAAGAGCTGTGTGAGACACTGATGAGGGCTGTCATGAAGACAGGATGAAACCTTGCCGACCCACCAAGTCTCCTGGGAGAAGACAAGTAGCACTAAGCTCTCCACATGAGTGGAGCATTCAGCAGGGCACCTGAGTGAGCAGCAGCCATCCTGGGCTCCCTACAGCAAACTGCTCTGCTCTCTGCAGGAAGGACACAATTTTTATTTCACATTTCCACTGGTTTGAATTCTAAATAATATTTCAACTTTAATTTTTACCAGACAAGCTTCCAGCAGCAGTGGGGACTGTGGAGCAACCTCAGAGAGAGCGCTGCATTTCTGCAAAGCTGGCATTCTCCTTCATTACCATGTCCTGGGATGGTGGATGGGTTTTCTACCACAATGGCTGTTGGTGCCTCTGTGCTGCGTCACCTCTCCAGCCGGAATTCTCACTATGCCGCTGACACCCTTTGCTCTCCAGAGCCCACTGCCAGAAGGATTCATCCCCAACTGCAAAGATGATTTGACGCTGGCTCTTAGCTTCCAGTAGAACGCTTCCCTGTGGTTGAAGCAAGAGAGAAGTTCAGTGTTTCCTGAGCACATCAGCCCCTGCAGCCCACATTGTGAGCATACCTCCTGCCTGACCCATCGTGCTGTCACCATGCACAGCAGACACCTTTGAAGCCTGCAGTGCCAGGAAGCCGAGCCCCTGGAATCCAAGACATTGGTATCTGTCAAGAATGATTCTAAGCATGCAGTGCTCCTTCACAGCAGGCCAACACCAACTAACTGGCACCCTGAGATGTAACACTGTATTCATTTGTGTGGTGGGAGCTTGAATGCACTTTGTGACAAAGACATGCCTTCCTGGTGCTGTAAGCCTGTGTCAGGGTGAGTCCAGCCCGACCATTCCAGCACCAGAAGCTCTGCAGGACTCCTGGCACCCGCCAGCAAGCTCTGGCTCTGCAGTGACAGAACAGCCCATTCTAGCTAACAGGAACACCCTCGGTACTTCGAACTGGGTACGGCTACTGAGTGGATGAGGAAGCAGAGCTGCAGAGGAGGCCAGCAGCCTTCCTGAAGATGCATCCAGCATTTTTGCTGCAGCAACAATGTGCTTTAGTCCCTGGCTTTTTGCTCCAGGTCCCAGGGAACAGCTAGGGCTTTTCACACAAGTGGCTGGAAGGCCTGAGGCTAAGTGAGAAGCAATGCTGTGCTTTTGCTGCTTCTACCTCCCAAGAAGTGCAAGTTCTGCTTAGTGGTGGGTGGAAGACGACAATAAAACACAAGAGGCCTCCTACCTCGGATGGGGTGTCAGGAGCTAAACATTTTCTTAAGTTTGGAAAGGAATCCCTCCTTGTTCTCCTCAGCCTCAGGC
Source organism: Ara ararauna (assembly GCA_028858755.1). Taxonomy (NCBI): domain Eukaryota; kingdom Metazoa; phylum Chordata; class Aves; order Psittaciformes; family Psittacidae; genus Ara; species Ara ararauna. The sequence goes on along the minus strand of CM054380.1, from coordinate 18,061,341 downwards.
CTATCCCCGCCTGGGTCAGCACTAGCCGTGGCCCTGCCACCTGGACACAAACAGCAAAGGGCTGCAGTCAGATACATCTCCCACCAGCAGCCAGCACTCAGGACAAAGCAAGAGGGTTATTTTAGACAGGGAATGGTCAAGTCAAGACAGCTGTGTCCTCGAGTACAGGGCTGCAGCAGGACACTTAGAGTGAAAGCGCTGGAGAGCCTGGACCCCAAGAAGTGGAAAAGTTGACTGTGAGCCCAGGTAACAGTGTTCCCTTGCCCTCTCCCCAGCCTTCCAACTGGCGAGGGAATTCTGCTGCACTGTCAAGTCAGGGACCCCACAGGCTTTGGAAATGAGCACTTGGAATTGAGAGCCTGCCACTAAACCAGTTAACTTGTCCACAGCCAGCCATCACCTTACAGGGAAGAAAAGCTGCATTGGCAGTTCCTGGAGCAATCTCTCTTCCTGTTTCGTGGTTGTGTTGTGACACAGAGCAAAGTAGTGCCAAACCATACAGGGAACCTACTTCATGTAATAAGCAATCCTCTGACAAACAAGGAGAAAATTAACTTGGGCTAGAATGAAAAAGGCTGCAAGTATTTCAGATCAAGTGTCTGGATAAGGAATCTTCCTGGTAGCAATGAACATAAATTTTCTGAATAAACAGGTCTCAAGAAGTTGTTTGTCCCTTGAGAAGCGTCCATAGCAAGAAAAAAAGGAGATCTCTTGGCTAATCTGCTTTTTCTGTGGCAAAACCATCAATAACAAGACCCCTAAATCCTCCTCAAGCTTTCTTTGTGCACAGAGAACACAAAGTCCAGTCCAATCCTCCCCATCCTCCCACAGCTGACTGCAGAGCTCAGATTGATGCAATGCTATGAAATACTGAGGCTGGTGGCAGAACACACCTCCATCCATCCACTTGGGGTATTCCTATTGCCAAGAGCAAGGACATGCTTTCAGCACCAGCCTGTCTCTGTACCACAAACTACTGGCAGTGTTTTTAATCCACCTTGCTGCTTAATTGTTGTAAAAACTGGCAGGTTTGCTGTTTAAAAAACAAATCTGGAGAGCATTTTTTCCCTCTTTGGCACATAAATGCCTTTAGAAAGCTGGAATGAAAGTGTTGTGCTTGGAGATCTCTCGCCTTCACTCCCCTGGCTGACCTTTAACGCTTACCCTCAGTGGAAAAGACCTAACTTCTTGTTATGAAAGCACTATAAAACATCACCTCAGGAAGTATTTAGCAGATACTGCCTTCTAATGTCCTGAACTTCAGCCTTTACTCCTCAGGCTTTGGCACATGTAGCAGAGTGGAGCCATGTTCGTGGGATCATCTGGCAGCTCCTGAAAGGCTCTTACCTGTGCCTTTACGCAGTCATAAATACCCTTTTTGGTTTGAAACACAGAAACAAATCCAATGGACTTTGTAAAGTTCACTGTTCCAATATGAGCAAAGAAAAAATGGCTTTCCAGTAATGAAAGACAAAGCTCTAGTCTTACTATTTTACCACGTTTTGTCTTTAGCTGCTACAGATGCCAGGTATCTCACCCCTGACATTCAAAACTTTTAATCTGAAATGAAAGAAGTTTCACAATGCTCCCAGATGACTTTGCTCCCTTCCATCATGCTAGACCCTGTCTACTGACTGGAGCCAATACTCAGCACCAATGAACATTTCTACACTACTGTCCCCCATGTGGCTTGAGCGTGGCTTGGAGCAGCTTGGATAGCAGTGCTCCCCTTTGGCTTTCAAGGGGAAACATCCCTGATGCAGTCAGAAGCACAATGGATCAGCTCACACAGAAAACTGTCCTGAAGCTCGTTCTTTTCCTACCTGTGCTACTAAGACAAGTTACTTCTGGCCCAGGAGCCGAAGCAGGAAATCATCACTGCAGTGAAACTCCATAACTCACCAGGACCCTGGAGTATCTCAATCTGTGTCTCTCTTCAGCCATAGATTTGTCCAGGAAGTATTTGAGTAACGCTTTCTAGGAAGAGGGAATCTCCTTGCTTTGTGTTACATCAAACTGAAACCATTTCCAAAGTAACGTGCACATCAGGCTGTGCTGATGCAGTCTCAAGGTTACCCTGACTTACCTTCCTCCCCAGGAACTCTCCAGAAGCATTCTGCACTCCCACACCAGCTCCTCAAGGAAGAACACCAACTGGCACCGCTCACCTGATGCTGTGTTTGTGACCCCGTTCACTGTGCCCTCCACATCTGCCTCGTCCTCGGCGTAGCTCATCATTAAGGCTCGCTGGCGATCCGTCAGCCTCCTGCAGGTCCAACACAGACTGGTTACAGCTGTCCTTAGGGACAAATTTATCTACAGCTCTTCTTAACACTCTACAGCAGCACACGAGGGGCAGCTACTGGAAGTACAAGAGGAATACACCTGACATACACTGAAAATCCCTACAGAGCTTTTAAAATGAATGATCTAGAAAGAATAAGAGTGGAAGAGGAGAGATGACCCACTGCCTTTCATCAAACTACAGTGAAAAATCAAAGTATTTCCAAGTGCTGAGAAGGGGAGCTGCAACAGAACACACATCTGGTGGGGAGGCCTCAGGAATGAACTCCAAGTGCAGCAAGACAAAGTGAACTGTTTCCTTCACCCCAGGAGCCAAGGGCGTACCTTCTGCATTTATAGGGTGCAGGATTTTTAGGGCTGGGTTGCCAAATGGTATTATTAAAAAACCCAAAAGTCTACCTCACATTAGAATTCACCGCAGACAGAAAATAAGGACCTTGACAAAGCAGGAATTTTGGTGAAACCTTTCTGGACAATGTTTTGGGGTTTTGTTTGTTTGTTTTTTTTGCAAAAAGTTCAAGACTTCACAGAAACTTGTATTAGCTCTACTTACTGAGGAACTTTTATCTTTACGTGAATGTAGTGGTCTCCGTAGCCGTAACTGTTAACCTTGGGAATGCCTTTCCCACTCATTCGAATTCTCTGGTCTGGCTGAATACCAGGGGGTATCTGTGAACACAAAGGTGTCACGTTTATTACTCCAGTTTAACCATTTCCATAGTAATTGCATTACATGTCTATAAAAACAAACTGCTGCTCCAGCAAGCTTCAAAGCTGGACAGGAGAGATCTGGTACATTCATGCATCTGGACACATTCAGAAGCCAAGTCTGTAATGACAGAAAGGCTTTTGAAGGAATGAGTAAAGAATCTTGCATGGCCTGTAGACCTTGGCTGGGATTTGTCCAGACTGCTCTTCCTCTCCCTGTTCCTACCACAGAAAGGATCTGTGAGCAAGCAAGGCACACACTACCTGACACTCAATCCTGACCAAGTCTGAAACGTGACACTGGCAGACTTAGGACATCTGTGCACCTCTGCAACAAAGGAGGAGTCTCTGCTGTCCCACATCGATTTATGCCCAAGCTCTTCCACATAAAGGTACTTACCGTGATATTAATTGTCTCATACAAGCCTTGACATCTGGCTGTACCTCCCAGGACAGCCTGCGCTACTGAAATGAGGAGATCCGAATGGATATCTGCTCCATTTCTTCTGAACACAGAACTTTTCTGAACCTAAAAGGCAGGCAGTTCCAAAGAGAAGTGAGCACACCATCACAAAGTTCTCATAGTAAACTGCTTTGAAGGTTCTCGGAAAGAAACATACCAAAACACTGCAGTCAGACCCTTTACCATCCATGAAGTGCACAGCTCAGAAGTGTTAAGTTAATGTTCAGTCTTTTAGACTCACACAGATCTTGACATAGCCATGACTAGTCAGAGGCTTGGGAGGATCCTGCTTCCTAGTTCAGCAGTTCCCTCCCCTAATCCTATTGTTAATTTATCAGTGTCAGTATGATTCTGTGGAGACCGAGAAGACACTGCCTTGTCCAGTACCTGAACAGGAGAGAGCCAGAAGAGAAGAGGGAGGCAAGCACCTCTGAAGTGGCCTCACAAGCTGGAATAGAATTAAATCCTCCAGCACCACTGAACAGTCGCTGAAAAAAGTTTGCTCCTTGAGAGAGTTGCATGACAGGACACCTACAGCAGAACAGGGCCCCAGGTACAGAACATGTGCAAATGCCTCTCATGGGCATTCCTGCAGCCCTCCTCAGAACTTCCAGCCCTCCAAGCAGACAGCTCCTGCACATTGCCAAGTCAAAGACTCAAGGCATCAGGAATCTACTCTGCATCTTGATGACCGCTACTATAAGGGCCTTGTCCTGGAACAAGCAGCACAACTCTCCACAAGCAGACTGAACATTACACCACTGGTTACAATGCAGATCTGCTATCTCAGGAAGTTCATGTGGATCATGTTACTTCAGCTGTTTCAAAGCATCACTCACTCTTTCTCCTCCACGCCCCATTCAGACAGTTGTGAAGGGGACAGGCAACCAGCTTAATAATGAAAATAGCTGATGATATGTACCCTGAACGTAATGAAGATTTCTTTCTTCCCCACAGGCATTCGAACTGTCTGCCCATCCTCAACGCCTGCAATCGGGAAAGAAAAGAGGGAATTTTACCTTATGTTGCAATCCATGTGCTACATGTACCTACAGCTCTTGGATCCTCAAAAGGCAGCCATGAAAGCACTCACACATCCAGCACAAGGCACACGACCTACCAGCAAGCAGCACAGTAACACTCTCAATAAGAGCCCAAGAGTTGTGGCCCAAGGAAGGAGGTGTGAGCATATGTTTATATCCCCAACAATTGCTACACGCCAAGCAGGTTCCTTATTTCAACCCCTACAGAAATCTTTAGGGAAATGCACCAGATTAAAGACCATAGCAGCCTTCACGAGCTGCAGAAAAGTTATAAGCAGCTCACTCAGGGCAGTCTTGGAGAACCAAGTCTTCAGCCCCACTCTCTGGTGAAGAAGACCATCAGAACACCTTCCTGAGCCAAGCTAAGGCTTTCAAGATTCTCACCCTCTCCCCATGCTTCATAGGACAAATGAAAGACCCAAGAAATTAAACCTTTTGATAGTTTCACTCTTCAAAACCTGCCTAGAAGGACCCATGCGAAAACCAAAACTTTGCCTCAGGAAGAGCAAAGCAAACATTTATACCCATGTCCAGAAAGTTCACCTCATACCATCCCTTTCAGCTGCCAATTTATCAACCTTCTCTGTTCTGCAGATAACTTTGTTGCAGCAAAACTCCCATTGCTCTAGCCGGGACCAGCCAAGCTTTGGAGGCAAGCGCCTTGCTCTTGGCCAAGTGGAAGCAAATAACTAGTTAGTTAACAGAGAGCAGTGCACAAGCACAGCACTAACCAGCTGGCACAGGGACCATCACTGTCTTCTTCTGTTTGGTCTGCCCCGTTCCTCGACATACTACACATGGTGTGGTTATGATGGAACCGCGACCGCCGCACCGTCGGCACGTAGATCGCATTACGAAAGGGCCGGTGTTTATCGTTTCCTGGTGAAGAAAACACAGATTGTACAAATATTTAGTACCCAGATGGTACTTTTCACTTCCACAACACACTGCCAGTGCCAGGCCTGGCACATCCAAGACCTCCTAATCATACATGCCACCTGACAGACAGTGACATCTTTCAGCAAGGGGTGGAGCAGAAAAACAGCACAGATCCAAAGAGGACGCTGCCTGTGAGAACCTGCAGCAGATCCAACTGCTGTCGTATTCTGATCTCCACTGATAACCATCACTACTATGAGCAAGTGCCTCATGGCAAAGGGAAGGGAAACACGCTTCACATCTCTAAGCATTAATGTGCAAGAAGGATCAGTGCTCCTCACAGCACTATTTCACAGGCAACTACAAGTATCTGTATTCTGAGGAATCCAAGGACAATCAACTTGCATGAATTATTGCCAGTGACCACGAAAACATTATGAAGACTAAGCTATGGACTGTACTGTGAAAGCTACCCACCAGACTGCAGCACAGAAAGAAACGGTGGGAAGACCTTTCTGCTGCCTCTGACCAACTACAATTGCTCTGTGCACAAAGGTATTCTAGTCACAGTTACTGCCAGTGCCAGTGTGTGGAATTTGAAAGCCTGAAGCTCGATCATGACTTACTGTAACATGAATCACAATTACCCTGAGGCTATCATTACCTTCCTCCCTCCTCCACCCCTCAGTTTCCCATTTAATGTCCAAATAATTTCAGAATCATTAGATTACACAAATATTAAGTAATTTCAGAACTGTTACATTCTGTAATACGGTTTGCTGGACGTATAATACCAGATGATGTAGCCTTAACAGCTAGTGCTGTCAGCTGGGCAGAGCTCTTCTTTACTACAAAGCAGATCTTCCTAGTGCCTATTAACATCAAGTCCACATTAATCTGGCTTTGCCCAAGATAACTTGATGACTGTAGTGAGAATTTTTCACTGTGGAAGAGAATGACCTGTCCCCAGAAGGAAAAGCACAGTATAATTCATGTCTTAAGAAGTATTTACCATGCCAGTGCCATTGCAGTAGTGACAGCGCTGTGCTTTGGTACCAGGTTCATGTCCTTTCCCATGGCATCGCTCACAGGAGTCATTGATGTTCACCACAATCTCCTTGTTAATACCTTTTGCAGCTTGGGTGAATGTCAGTTCCATGATATACTGTACAGGAAACATAAACATTGATCTACAACTGGTGTGTGGTGGGGTTTTAAGCAGACAAATTGATTTAGGCCAAATGTAAAATCATGCTTAAAATACACTCAGGTAACAGACAGGGGGAAGAAACGGGTGGACACACAACTCGTTTGAGGGTTTACCTCATTTGAGGAAGAATAATCTGTCTCACAGAAATGAAAATGGTACGAAAGGACAGCAGACATTATAAGAATGATGGCTACACCAGTCTGATGAACAACTGTATAGCAGAAATGCAATTTAAAAACAGAAAAGGAAGTAAAAATAGAAGTCAAGTGTTATTCTGCTCTCAGGAAAACCCTTACTATTTCTAAAGGTTTTATTTTATGGGAATTCAGCAACAGGTGAGGGTGAAGGCTTTAAACTCCAATGACAGCATCTGATCTTCCTCAATAAACTCTTTACTCACCAAGGGAAGTCATACGCAAAGATGACTGCACAGAATAGGAAATTCTGTTTAGAATCAGAAGGTAATTTTTAGTGAAGCAAGTCCCAAGCATTTCTGAAGGCAGCACATGAACTGTCAACACCTAAAAGAGCACTAAGCTGCAGTCCAAAGAAGACGACACAGGTTTGGTTTTACTGCAGGCTCCAACATTAAGTTAAGCCAATCAGTTTGCAAAATGAAGCCAATTAAGAAGCCAAACCTAATGCTAGAAGGCTTGGTTTATAGTTACAAGGTATTTTGTGGTTTTTAGCATTACAGATCAAAGCAGACATGTGTAAACCACTGTACAGCAGAAAAGATGCTCCTGCAACAGCGGAATTGTTTGGCAGCACCAGCTGGTGTCAGGAAACACCAGACGGAGTAGCTCAAGTACAGAAAAGAATATTCTGTCTGAAGGTGTGGAAAATGTACCTACAGAGCTTATCAAAATATGTGACTCCCCCACCAAACAATGGGATGCTTGCATGCTGACGTTTCCAGACCAGTTCTTTGCTTAAGCTCGCTCTGAGAGCAATCTGTGACAGATCTATCTCTCTCCAGCTTCTGAAGTTTTAATTACTCCTTTTCATTGTTCAGCAAATAAACCCATTTCATACCTCCTGCGGCTGGTCAAAGACATTCTGAAAATCGCCAAAAGGGGATCCCGAAAACTCCCCAAAGATTTTCCTGAAGAGCTCCTCGGGATCGATGGAGGGACCACTGCTCCAGTACTGCCGTCCTGCGCTGGCACCCGTCGCCCCAGGGTCAAAACTGGCTGTGCCATATGCATCGTACTGCTTCCGCTTCACTTCATCACTTAACACCTTGGAGGCAAAGAACAATGCCATCATGACACTGTGCAGATCTGCAGCAGCAAAGCAGTCTGTAGCTGCACAGCAGTGTCTCTTGGGTGAATCCAAGGCTACTGGCCTCACTGCCATAAGCCCTCAAATGCTTTCAGACCTTGTCATGAGAGAGCTAGCCCAGGAGCACATTAAGAACCAAGAAGCTGTTTCTCCCCTGATGCCTCTCAGCTCAGCATCGGAAGAACAAAACCTTACTGGTTTATAATAAATAAATATAACTGACATTATAGAGTTGATTATTAATGTATTGGGTGAAAGCTGGTGAGTGCTGGGCTAGATCTGAAAATCCAAGAGAGCAAAAACTGGCACAAGAACAAGCTGAAGAGCAGGGAGGAAGCGGCTAGGGAAGAACGCTGAAAAGAACTGCTGTGTCAAACACCCAGTAACTACAGCCAGGGGCTTTGATTAAATAAAGAGACTGATAATTCCACGGGGGTAAACACGACATCCACGTCAGTCACCCACTGCTACGAAAGAGCACAAATTGAAGGAGACCCCAACATACTCAGCTAAATCAGATACTTGGGTTAAGTGATTTCCTGGAGATACCGGTGGGACAGAGGTGCTCAAACCTGAAGTACAAGACACCAAAAACCAGCCACGGTTTTACAGAAAATGCACACTAAAACTATCTCCCCATCTACCCTCCAACCTTTCCTCCTTGTCATCAAATAAAATCCTGTATATTACCTCGTAGGCTTCTGCCAACTCAGCGAACTTCTCTTTAGCTTTCGGGTCATCCTTGTTTGTATCGGGATGGTATTTCTTTGCCAGCTAAACAACAAAAAGCAAGAATTAGAGACAAGACACGCGACATCTCAGTTAGCAGGCTCCCGCGGCAGGACGTGCCTGGTAGTAGGCCTTCTTGATCTCCTTCTGGGTGGCGGTGCGGGGCACCCCCAGCACCTGGTAATAGTCCTCCTTGGCGCGGGCCGCGGCGCTGCTGTGGAAGGCGGCGGCGGCGCGGCTCGTCCCTACGGAAGAGGAGGGCAGAGGGGCCGGGTGAGGGCCGGGCCGGGGCCGCGGAGAGCAAGAGGCGGGACCATGCCGGGGGAACGGGCCCAGCTCCCGCGCCGGCCCCGCCGCGACAGCCCCCGGCCCCCCGCCCCGGCCCGCTGAGGGCCCAGCGGCCGCGCTCACCCGCGGCGCAAAGCGGCAGGAGGAGACGGCGGGCAGCGGGCCGCGGGGTGGCGCGGAGCCCCCGCAGAAGCCAGACGAGTGGCAGCCGCCCGGGGTCCCTCGGCCCGCGGCTCCTCACCACGGCGGCGGCGGCGGCAGCCCCGAGCCAGCGTGTGGAGCTACCGGCCGCCATCTTGGCCCAGCACGCGCCGCGGCGGACGACAAGGCGACGACACGCATGCGCAGTGCCCCCGAGAAGCCGGCACCCGCCCGGCACGGCGCATGCGCAGGGGTGGGAGCCGCTGGAACGGGAGGGCGAGGGCGGGGAAGGAGGAGCCTCCCGCGCCCCTGAGGGGAGGTGGCGCCGTGAGGGACCGGCGGGGACGCGGCCGTGGGGCGCCCCGCCGCGGAGCCGTGTTTACCTTCCGGGGCGGTGGAGCGGCGTTCCGGGGCGGAGCTTGTGTGTTGTCCCAGCTTCAGGCTGTGCGGGAGGAGGGAGCGGGTCCGGCGGACGGAGGGCGCCAGCCCCGCGGTCGCCATGAGTGGTGAGTGAGGAGGATTCCAGTGGGGCCCCCTCGGAGCGGGCGCTAAGGTCTCTGGGGCACTGTCGGGTCTCGCGCGGGCAGAGCTTGCCCAGGGGTTCCCCGCCTCTCCGCTGCCTCTCTAGGCTGGCGGCGTGCTGTCCTCCGGCGACAGAGTCCCCTTTCCCCTCTTCGCTTGTCCCCGGTAGGGCTGTGTCGGGACGGGGCGCGGGAGGCTTCAGCTTTTCTGTCCCCGCAGCCCGGAGTAGGGCTCAGTCCTTGCCGGCACCACCACACCCCTCTCCTCGTTCTGGCTTCCTGAGCCCCCCCTACAGTGGTGTTTTAGCTCGTTTTGAAGTCTAAAGCCGGCCCTTGAGCGTGACACTGGCTCACAGCACGGGTGATGTTGGCCTCGGGGGTTACTGGTGCAGCAAATTCTTCTGAGAAACGAAATTAGCATGAGAAATATTAACTAAAAACTGAAACAAAAGAAAAGCCAGTACAAACTTCCTAACGTACACTCGGTGAGAGACGGCAGGAGCATGACTAGTGGGAAAAGTGGTCCTGTTTAGTGCTTGGGATGTATCAGTGCTGTTCCTCTACTCAGTCTTGAGTCGGCAGTGGATGTGTGCGTTTCTGGCCTCTGCACTGGGGTGAAGCTGTGTGTGTGTGTATGTGTATGTGTGCGTGCATGTGTGCCGAATCCTGAGGCTTTTGAGGTGTTTGTGAGGGGAAGTACTGAAAAGCTTTCATGATGGGACCCGTAAGCTTCAGGAGTGGAGGGAGGAAGAGCACATGAATGGGCCAGCACAAAGAGTTACTTAATGGGATGGAGAAAGAAATGTTAATAATTATTTTCCTGTGAATAGAAACAGGCACTTAGTATGTCTTAAAATACATTGGCAAGGGTTTATTTGGTATTTTTTTAAGAAGGGAGGTGCTTTAGTAAATGCTTTTATGAGTCTGGCTATACAAGTTCGGTAATGGAAGTTGCTGATGATACTCTGCACCTCAAAATTTGATTGCGTGTTTATCTCCCACCCTGAATTAACACATGGTGAGATCTTTTGCCAAAGAAAGTAAGAAAAAATGTAGAGGAGTTAAATGGAGGAACTGAATGCTACACGTTTTACAGGTAACAGGAATATCTGAAAGTGAAATAAAAAATGAAAGCACTTAAGCTGTATTTTTCTCTGTTTTGTTCTCACCTTTACGGTAAGAAGAAAATAAAAGATTTTTATGGAAGAAAAGATGAGAAAAAAAAAGATTGTTGTGGGTAAGTCTGTTAATTGGCATTGTAAAAATTAAATTAGCAGTCGAATCTTTCAAATGATGGGAAAAGAAAGTCTCTTGAATGTTTTAGATCTTGAAATGGAATAGACTCAATCCAAGTGTTGGAGTTTTTAAGAGTCAGCATTTTCATATGAAAAAGCCTCAGCCGGGGACAAGCCTTGTGCAAATTTCTGCAAATCAAAAAATCTCCTTAGGAAATTCACCTTTTGGAGCTCTATTTGAGTTCTGTGACTCAGAAGGCAAGGTGGCAACTCTTGTGGCATAAAGCCTTATCACAGAACCATGGAATGGTTCGTTTGAAGAGACTTTAAAGCTTATCCAGTTCCAGCCCCCTGCTATGGGCAGGGGCACCTTCCACTAGACCAGGCTGCTCCAAGCACCATCCAGCCTGGCCTTGAGCACTGCCAGGGATGGGGCAGCCCCAGCTTCTCTGGGCAACCTGTGCCAGCGCCTCAGCACTTTCATAGGGAAGAACTTCTTCTTTATACCTAACCTGAACTTCACCTGTTTCAGTTTGAAACCATTACCCCCTGTCCTGTCACTACAGTCCCTGATGAAATCCCTGGTGTCCCCTACAGGGACATCCCTGTAGGCCTTTTCAGACACTGGAAGGCTGGTTTCTTAGGTTTTTTCCGACCTTACACTTGTGTTTTCACAATTATTTTTAGACTCATGTCAGAACTTCCTTTTTTTTTGTTGCAGTGGTCTAAATATAGCCTTTCTTTCTGAGTAATGCTGTTTTGCTGCATTCTATGTTTTGTATTTGTATATTACTGCAGTCTTTACAGTAATCTGAATCAGTACAAGGGTGTTTTGGTCAGTTTGTAATATGCTGTTAGTCTGTAAATCAGTTAGAGCTGCTCATGCATTAATTTCACTTATTTGAAAAAAATATGTTTTAAAATATGAAGTTTGTAAAATAAAGACTATAAAAGAGTAAAATCTTAAATAGAGCTGGTAAAGATTATTTGTACCTTTCATCTACTTGAAACAAAACATTGCTAAATAGTGCTAAGTTTTCTAGTCTTATTACAAAGAAAAAACGCACAACTTAATCTTTGAATTTTAAAAATTTTAGATTCCGAGTATTCTTTTTTTCTACCTGCAAAGTTTCTATGTTAAGCATAACAGAAGAATTCTGAAGACATGCATCGAGCTGAAGCTGCAGCCAGCCCTCACCTACAGACATCATGTGGCCTCGGGCCCCTGTTATTGGTGATTGGAACTGCTTATGAAATTATTGGCTGTAAACATGCGTAGTCATAATTTATTAGTATGAATTTGCAAGTAAAAATTGTGACAAAATGTGCACTGTACTCCACTCAGTCTGTGTAAATTTAAGGCTGCTTCATGTAACATTCTTTAATCTTTTAGAACATCAGTTATCATATGTAGGTTTTCCATATTGATGCATTTTTTTCTTCTTGTTGTTCGGAGTCTAGTATTTAGTTACAAACCATTTCTGTGTCATGAAATAGATGCAAAGATGCCAAAGAGATGTGAATTGAAAAATGAACATGTATTTCATTTGGACGACAAACTTAACCCACACACTTAGTATTTTCATTTGACAGATTTTTTTCTGGTCACAGAATTATTAATTACATGCATTTGTTCTTGAGTAGTCTCAGACTGCTAATATAAAGAGAAATGTTGCATTATGCCTGTTCTCACAGGCATGTGGATAGCATAAGATGTAGAAGTAATAAGTTTTGAAACAGTAGAGAAGATCTGCAGGTTTGTGTATATTCAGTGTTCCTGTTCATGAGGGCTTGTAATAAAAGTTGAGCTTTAATCATTTTCTTATTCCAGTTATGTGATTTATAAGGCATTTAGAATCATAGAGTCATAGAATAGTTAGGGTTGGAAAGGACCTTAGGATCATCTAGTTCCAACCCCCTGCCATGGGCAGGGACACCTCCCACTAAACCATGCCACACAAGGCTATGTCCAATCCAGCCTTGAACACCGCCAGCGATGGAGCATTCACAGCTTCCCTGGGCAACCCATTCCAGTGCCTCACCACCCACACAGTAAAGAATTTCTTCCTCATATCCAATCTAAACTTCCCCTGTTGAAGTTTGAACCTGTTACCCCTTGTCCTGTCAGTACAGTCCCTCATGAAGAGTCCCTCCCCAGCATCCCTATAGGCCCCCTTCAGATACTGGAAGGCTGCTATGAGGTCTCCACGCAGCCTTCTCTTCTCCAGGCTGAACAGCCCCAACTTTCTCATCCTATCTTCATATGGGAGGTGCTCCAGTCCCCTGATCATCCTTGTGGCCCTCCTCTTTACTTGTTCCACCAGTTCCATGTCCTTTTTATGTTGAGGACACCAGAACTGCACACAAGACTCCAAGTGAGGTCTCACAAGAGCAGAGTAGGGGGGCAGGATCACTTCCCTCGACCTGCTGATCACGCTCCTTTTGATGCAGCCCAGGATACGGTTGGCTTTCTGGGCTGCAAGCGCACACTGCTGGCTCATGTTCATTTTTTCATTGACCAACACCCCCAAGTCCTTCTCCACAGGACTGCTCTGAATCTCTTCCCTGCCCAACCTGTGGCTGTGCCTGGGATTGCTCCGACCCAGGTGTAGGACCTTGCACTTGTCATGGTTAAACTTCATCAGGTTGGCATCAGCCCACCTCACAAGCATGTCAAGATCCCTCTGGATGGCATTCCTTCCCTCCAGCATATCAACCGAACCACACAGCTTGGTATCCTTGGCAAACTTGCTGAGAGTGCACTCAATCCCACTGTCTATGTCACTGACAAAGATGTTGAACAAGACCAGTCCCAACACTAAGGGACACCACTTGTTACTGGTCTCCAGTTGGACATTGAGCCATTGAGCACTACTCTTTGAGTGCAGCCATCCAGCCAGTTCTTTATCCACCAAGTGGTCCACCTATCAAATTGATGTCTCTCCAACTTAGAGACAAGGATGTCATGTGAGACAGTGTCAAATGCTTTGCACAAGTCCAGGTAAATGACGTCAGCTGCTCTACCCCTGTCCATCAGTTCCGTAGCCACATCATAGAAGGCCACCAGATTGGTTGGGCAGGATTTCCCCTTAGTGAAGCCATGCTGGCTGTCACCAACCGCCTTGTTGTTTTTCATGTGCCTTAGCATGCCTTCCGGGAGAATCTGCTCCAAGATTTTAGATGCATAAGCATGTGTCTGCTTTTGGCAATGCCTGCATGGTAAGAACACTGAATGTGATTTAATAAAACTGTGCAGAGTGGAGTAGTAAGGATTAGATGAATTTAACCTTATCTTCATAGTGGCATAACTCACATAGTTGTTTGGGTGTTAAAACCCACTTGGTGTGGGGTTTGTTTCTACAATTCTTTACTAGCCTTGAGCATTGTTTGCATCTTCACCTGAGTTTGCATGCATCGGAATATTTGATAGCAGAACCAAACGTTATACATCACATGTCTACACAGTTTGAGTAAGAGCTCAAAATGGGAAGTGTAACTTCTTGAAAATCCAGGATAATAAGCCAAATAAGCATTGTGAAGCTTATTTAGCAGCTGACTTGTATATTTTAGACTTACTGTAGGGGTTTTCTTCTCCTAATCCAATATTTAAAATGAAATAGAAGCGAAATAATTCCAGTAGGACAAATTCTGTCCCTTCCTGCTGGTTTAGGTGGAAGCTGCTTTGAATGGGATTATGAAGGTAAGGAATTCCAGGATTGGGACCTTGAAGTGTTGGACAGCAAGTGGAAGAGGCACATATTTTGGATTTCATCGCTATTTACTGGAGAGCTGATGGTGTAGTGATTGATTTTTCAGTATCTGGAGGAACTTGCTCATGCAGTTTCTATAACTGGCTTTCAGGCCATGCATATATTGGTTGTATGTCCTTTGAGAGGAAAAGAAGTATAGTGACTTTAATTCCAGAGAGGTCACAAGAGGTATGAAGGATATTTTGAACTCAAATTCAGAATAAAGAAATGATAGAGGTGATGTAGGTTTATTAAACAATAAATTTTACATATATTCTTGGGAGTTTATAAAGCATATGCTGACAAGCAAAGTATTATGCTATCTGTCATTAAAGTGATTGAGAAGTTAAGATTGTCTTGCATAGTTTCATGTAACAAACTAGATTTATAGGTATTAATCAGGAAGAACTATGGTAGTAGTTAAATTTTAAGGGATTTATTATAACAATTGCTCTCTGTTTCACCTGATTAAAAACTCTCTGCAGTAAGGTGGTTTGGCAGTAAGAAGATATTAATTTTAAATTGATAACATGTTGTTGAATTTCAGGTTCACAGAACAATGACACTAAAAGACAGTTTCTTCTGGAACGACTGCTGGATGCAGTTAAACAGGTGAGAAATCCAGTACATATTTTTACAGTATACTTACTCCAAATTGTCAGTTCTACCAGGAGCTGTCTTCTTTGCCCTTTTTCCTCCTTTTTACCAAAGAAGAAATCTTGTATTTCTCACAGTACTACTGAGTTGTTTTTGTCTGCTACTAAACAACTATTATGCAGTATTTCAAATTCTTGTTCTTGACAGGTTATATTTGTGATGTTTATACTTATTATGAATATATTTATAATACAGAATATGTATAAGAATATATATTTGTAATACTTACTCCACGGAACTAAATTGTAATGTACTGCATTGTACATTTTACATTGTACATTTTACAGTAGCAGCTTTTTTTCTTTGCACTTGGATTTTAGTGAATGGTTGCAATAGAGGTAAAGATGAGATTTATTTGTGTGTGTATCTTGCATCAGGATGAAGTTCACCAAATAGAATTTCATAGACTAGATTCAATTTAGGAGAGCTTGGGAGGCAAAAGACTGCCTGAAAAGTAAGCCAGTGATACATTCTGTGAAGAATGATCCTTCTCTAACTGTAATGCTGAGCTGAATAAGAGCAGTGTTTGGTTTTGTGGTTGTACTTTTAAAACTCAAAAGTAGTAATTTTAACACAAATATACTGAAGGATCTGCAGGTGTTTTCTGCTGGCTAGCAAGGGCGTACAGCAACAACTCCAAAGAGTAGGCCATTAGTGGAATATAATGTTGTGAAACACTTTTTTGGTTGCAGGATGTATTTGCCAATGTGTTGTTTTGTAGTGCTTCAGTTTTTTGTTATGACTTTGTTTCTTACATGGAGATATTTTGAAATACTGAGTTTGTTACTGCAACAAGAATTTATTAAAATCTGTTTATTGCAGTGTCAAATACGATTTGGAGGAAGAAAAGAAATTGCTTCAGACTCTGATAGCAGGTAAAATAGTCTAAGAAACTTCCAGCATGCTTAGATGTATTGTAATGGCACAAAATTCCTGACACACTCAAAAACCCATTTCTACTGACACGGGACTGAATTTTTCATCTTTTTACAAATTTGATAGCTTAACACAAGGTATTCTTCTGTATGAAGCTGCAAGTGTTTAAATGGCTGCAGAGTTCATGCCAAAGCATTGGACCCTAAGGTCTGAACATGACATTGGCAGAACTGACCTTCCTTAAAACCTTGTTTAAAATGAATGCGTATTTACTACCAATACACCCATGTTTCATGAAGCCTGACACTTAACTGTCAAGTGTGTTTAACACATAGTCACTAAGAAAATCGTCATCCTTATTTTTATTCTAATTCCTGACATGTTATAAACCTGTTTTTCTTCCTTTTCTGTATGAGAAGTTGCTCCTTTTTATTAAAGTAAAAAAGTAAGTCAAAAAGTATAATTTAATTCCTATTAGTTACATTTGTTGTTGGATATGGCATATTGCTTTCTAAGGCTTTTAAGAAGATGACTGACAGACAGAAATAGCAGTGTGTTCTATATCCTATTGAGTCTATCTCAGAACCTGCCCTATCGAAGAACTTTGAGTAAAGATAAATTCAGGATTCAGTGCAGTTGTTTGTTGTACTTTTTCTTATGCTCTTGAAGTTTGACTCTGCCTTTTGGGAAGAAGTTAATTCTCTGTTGACCATTTATAAACGGCGTATAAAATTCTCTTCAGTCCCCTTCTAATTCAGTCTTTAAGAACATGTTTAAGAGTGTGTTTTCATGACTTGTGGAAAATCACCATAATAATTCATTGCTACTGAAGGGGTGGGGAGGGTTCATTTATCTCCTCAAGGTTGCCAGCTACAGTACTACTTCCTTGCACCACCTTTTTGAGCAATGCCTGGTGATCATCCAGTCCTCTCTGAATTAATGTAATGAAAGAAGAAATAATGCAAAAGGATAATATTCTGCCATTTTACTGAGTTAGATCAGTAAAACATCTGGTGAATGCTACAGTTGCTGCAAGGAAGGGAAGCAGCTAGAAGCAAGGGGAAGTGCAGAAGAGGAGGAAGAAGCCACAAGGGCTGAGAAGGGCAAACCCATCTCCTTTCAGGAGTAGCTTGTAATGCAGCTCCTGCGTGTTATCTGTGTGCGGAACTCCGGGCTAAAGGAGTTAGTAGTTCACACAGTTTTTTAATAACATGAGCTCTTTCACAGAACCTAATTTCTGTTCTGTTTTTTCTGAATTGCAATCTTAAGTATCTGCAGGAATTTCCATTTTTGACAGCAGCATTCTTTTTGGCAAAATTTAATCACAAGGGCTCCACAATCATCTTGAGTATTGTTTGAATGACATTCTGCTTTATTAGTGAAGTCTTCCTAATGAAGTAAAGTTTCCTAACATAGATGGACTGGAAAGCATTACATGTTAAAAGCTCTGCTGTCCAGGGCAGTTATGGTAAATATACTTCTCTTTGTGTCAGTGCTTCTTCTGAGATCTTCTGCTTTTTTGTGACCCTGAATAGAACTCTATACTTGTGGAATGCTGGAGCAGAGTCCTGTGCCACTTTGTCAACTGTTTTTATGTGTTTGCTTGAACTTAAATTATCTGTCCTTCCTTTTAGAAATCAGCTTTGGCAGTGAGCTGACAACTTTCTTAAAGCTTAAGTTTTAAGTATTGTGTATTTAATAGCCAAAAATAATACTTATTTTCTGTATTTCAAACAGATTCCTTCCTGTCTGCTATACTTTAAGCCTTACTCTTCCCTGTAGGTTGCAGTAATATTTCTTTCTTTGGCAGGCTGAATTATGCTGGTTTTGCGATGTTTCTGTTTGTGTGAAAGCTGATTTATTAACTGGGTTATGTTAAAAAAAAATCAGGAGATTTATAAATAGTATTGTAGAGAACAGCATCAAAACATGAGATTCAACACATCTCCAGAAAAATCTTTCTTATTTTCCTGTGCCTGGAATTTCTGAAGGACATTAAAATGTACGTTTGTTTTCCTAGGCTTGAATTATAGAGCACTAATGCAAATTAATAAAATTCTCTATTAATTGTATAGGAAGTTACAGCATATTTTCGGAAAAACATTCATTGCATGTGTAGCACAAAGGGTATTTATGAAAATATAATTGCATAAAATCTGAAGCTGAAATGACGTGACTGACAATCACTATAGCAGGTGAGGATGATTTCTCAAATTGACTGCCAATTCTTCTGAAAGTCATTTGTGCCCCAGCTTTGGATAGTCATAGAGTGGTTTGGGTTGGGAAGGACCTTAAGATCATCCAGTTCCAACCCCCCTTGCCATGGGCAGGGATGCCTTGCATTAGACCTTGTTGCCTAAGGCTCTGTCCAACCTGGCCTTGAATGACTGTCATGACGAGGCTTTAGGTGTAAGTAGATTATACCGTTTGCAGATAATGAGATTAGAGCATACAAGGAGTCTTTCACTACATGTAAGATAATGGTTCACCTTTACATTCAGAGATTTGGAATAAACCTGCTCTGTAGAAACATAGTAATTTGTTCTTTTCACAAGATTTCTTTATAAATTCTGTTGCAGAGTCACTTGTTTGTGTGCTCAGTTTGAAGCTGTGTTTCAGCATGGTCTGAGGAGGAGTCGAGGACTAGCATTAACAGCAGCAGCCATCAAACAGGCAGCAGGTTTCTCCAGTAAAACTGAAACAGGTAATTCATTAATCCTAGTGATTCTATTTTAAGCAGTTGATAAGTGCAAGCAAGTGATACATTTTCTAATGAAGTTTTAAGACTGCAGTCTGCTGGTAGCATGCTTAACACTTGGACTCTCAATAAGCAGTGAGAGTGGTTATTGCTTTCTTAATTGTGTTGTAACTTTCATACCAAGTTTCTCTAGAAATGTTGGTGTTTGGAAATCTGCACTTCCTACAGTTCCATCATGAGTAGCATCTTTGGCAAATATCTTGAATTCTGATAGGGATAAAACATTTACAGTTACTGAGGTAGATTTTTGTTAGCTCCAACTGAGAAAGTTGAGGCAACTGCAAAACCCCCTGTCCTGGGTTCAGCAGTAGCAGTCATTTTTTCTCCTTTGTAGCTGGTGCAGTGCTGTGTTTTTGACTTTTAGCCTGGGAACAGCGCTGATAACAGCAATGTTTTTAGTTGCTGCTCAGTAATGTTTACTCTGACCAAGGACTTTCTGAGTCTCATGCTCTGCAAGGGAGGAGGGGAAGCTGGGAGGAAGCAGAGACAGGACACCTGATCCGAACTAGCCAAAGGGGTATTCCATATCACAACACGTCATGCCCAGGGTGTAAAAACTGGGGGCAGTTACCCGAAAGGATTAGTTCACTGCTTGGGTCAGGCTGGGTATCAGTTGACGGGTGGTGAGCGGTCGTATTCTCTTCCCTTGTTATTTCCCTTATCATTATTATTATTGGTGGTAGCAGCAGTGGTTTGTGTTATACCTGAGTTACTGGACTGTTCTTATCTCAACCCGTGGGGGTTACCTTCTTTCGATTCTACTCCCCATCCCTCTGGGAGTGGGGAGGAGGAAGGGTGGGGAGTGAACGAACAGCTGCATGGTACTGAGTTACCAGCTGGGCTTAAATCATGACACCCCTTTTTTATCAATATTTGTGAACAAGGCAAGGAAAGTATATTGGTGGAAAAGGGTGTTGTTGCCTTTTAAATGTAACACTTTTTTTTTTTTTAAAGTAACATGTATTTGTCATTTGCATGTCTGTAAATTCTGGAGCTACCTCTTCCTTTGGGCCTAGCTTCCAACATTTCACAATCAGCAGCAAGATAGAATTCTAAAGAATTCTTTTACTGTGCATAATACATTCCCAGCTGAACATTGGAACCTGTTCTATAGATGGCATACTAGTTTGAATGTGCTTTAAATGTGAATTCAATTTCAAGTTGTAAGAGAATCCTTTAATATTATGTGTGTGGTTTTTTCAATGAGGGGAAAAGTTCTAAGTGCTTAAATAGCCCAAGTTCTGTAAAAATAAATAACCTGTTTAGCTGTTGAGTTGTATGAAGATGCTGAATGATTCACCTTTGTTCAAAGTTATATACCGTTATGTGCTGGTTTTGGAAAATTGCATGTAAATGCGTTCAGATGTGAGGTTTTTGAATTGTTTTTAATTATTATTATTTTAACTTTTTTTATTCCAGAGCCAGTGTTCTGGTACTATGTGAAAGAAGTTCTGAATAAACATGAACTACAGCGCTTTTACTCTCTGAAGACAATTACCACAGACATTGGTAGAGGCCGGGCCTGGTTGCGCTGTGCATTAAATGAGCATTCCCTGGAAAGATACATTCATATGCTGCTGGCAGATAAGAATCGACTTGGGTACTATATTTGATATCTTTGTAATGCAGGAAATGTATGGACAAATGAAGTACTGAGATTAAAACAACCAACCAGAAAACACAGTTGTACTAATACAGTGTATTAATTGCTGTGCTAGCAAAACCACTTAATCTTATACTTACATTTTTTTCTTTTTTGAAATTTTAGCAGCCATTAAATAGTGGCTTGTGCCTATATCAACATGTGACCTGAAACTGACTTTATTCTAGCATGAGGATGCAGCTTCTATCCTCATCTTAATTTCCATCCTCTTTCATAACTCCCTTCCCCATTCTTTCAACGGTATTTCTCACTGAGACCTTGACACCAGGCTTTGAGGTGCCCCTTTCATGGTGTTAACACTGCACACAGTTGCAGCCTTGATATTAGCAGTTCATCACTGGCAATTGCCTGGGGCCTTTTGGAGATGCTCGTCCTGTAATTAAAAGCAGCCCAGCAATAGGTAGCTACTATTGCAGATCACTTGGAACTGGTTTTGTATTGGTTTGTGAACCTACTTCTACAGAGTTACTGAGGGTAACTTACTACGCATTGTGAAATCTTAAGGTACTTTGAATATGTGAAACGCACTTTAGTTCATAATTAACTGAGTCCCACCTTTTCACTGGTACATCTTCAGCTTCTCTTCTTTTTGAAGAGTTGGGGTATTTTCCTTTTTTGATGAGCTTGATCGAGTCCAGTGGCTTCAGCAGAAAGCCATTCTTTTCATTTGGCTTAGTAATTACAGTCAACTCTAGTTATTTACAACCTATATATGCAGTATAGCAATAGGTGTAGAGAAATTTTGTGACTGCTGATGTAGAATGAACCTCCTTGCCCTGTGTGGCTGTTTTGCCCATGTAGAAATGCAGAGAGAAAAGTGAAGATGAAGTACCATGTAGCATGTCTTTGGTAACTGTTCAGTTTGCTCTATTTCAGAACTCCAGGACATATAATTTAATCTATTGGGGTACTTATTTTTCAAAGTTTTCATGTGTTTTAGAAGTGGAAAGTATGTTAATACAGGACTGCATATTCTCTTATATTCCTTTTCAAATTGTAGTGTCTTCTATGAAGACTGGTCTTTTATGATGGATGAAGAACGTTCTAGTATGATTCCTACTATGGCAGCTGGTAAGACTTCCTCTAAAATGCTACTGTTCTTCAAAAAATATTCCAGAATTTAATTTTAGAATGTTATATCTGTTTCTGGTTGTGGGGAGCTTCTCTCACACGCTCTTTGCTTATGTGGAGAATGTGTGTCAGATGCACTCTCAGAGTGAATGCTAGTTTATGCTATGAATTGTTGAACTATTAAAATACTGGGTCGGACCTTCCTAGAGTTCAGAAGCCTTTTACAGAAGTTTTCTAACTTCATCAGTCAAGGCTAGCTTCTTTTAGAAACTAGCGCAATTTAGAGAAAACAAAATGGGTTATTCCTGACTAGAAAATAGCAATGGTAGACTTACTATAGTAAGACCCAAATTATAGGTAAATACATGAAAGGAGAGTAAGAGTAGGAATAATGACAGAATTGACCAGAGGTGATGTGATATTACCATGTACACCGCTTTTCTCAGACATGTGGTCACATGCTTCATTCTGCAAGATAGGGTTCATGTAAGTTTTTGTTAATAGAATTTAGGGACCAACAGCTACTTAAGTTGCAGTGAAACGAGTTTAAATAGAAGATTATAAATAAACGTGTTCACACTACTTACTGCTTATTTAATGTGCAGCTGAACAGCCATTAAGATAAATGCAGATCTGATGGCATCAGCATGAATATGATCTAAAAAAGTATGAATGGTACATGACAGAATAAGAATTTGTGCATGGTGAACTGTGGAAAATTTGGGGGAAGAAATGTTTTACGTATCTTAGCTTTGTTAATTCTTAGGTTCTATCTTTGTAACTTTTGTATTAAGTATATAGTGAACTTTTGGTCTTATTTTTCCCTTTTCTCTGCAGGTCTGAACTCCATTCTTTTTGCAATTAACATTGACAATAAGGATTTAAATGGGCAGAGCAAATGCACACCCACTGTGTCTGATTTGTTAAAGGAGTCAACGCAGAATGTGACCTCATTGTTGAAAGAATCCACTCAGGGTGTTAGCAGCCTTCTTAGAGAGATCACAGCATCATCTGCTGTCTCGATTCTAATAAAACCTGATCAGGACACTGACCCACTTCCTGTTCTCTCAAAGAGTGTAAATGCTGGTAAGCATTTCTGCAATGTTTGTGTCATTCAGCAACTTATAAAATTCTCAAGTGTGTTTAAATAACTTTTCCAGTTAAATTTAATGCACGATTATGGAACAAAAACCTGAAGTGCATTACACATGCGAAGTAGTTGAGTGTTTAGCTTTCTTGTGTCACTGTGAGAGGGAAGCTAAACTATCTCATTGGTAAAGTGCTTTGCCTGCAACCTGAATTTCAATTTCTTAATAATGAGATAATGCTTTGCAGTTTCTCGTGTCGTGATTTTTCATTATTAATGTGTTTTCTTTTGGCACTTTTATCATTCAGAAATGCACTACTATATATCTGTTGGTATATATCAGATAAAAATAATAGCTTATAATCTTCTTCAAGCAGCACCAATGTTTACAGTCTGAATTCCTCTATGAAGCAGGTAATTACCACAAATGAAAACTTACACACTCTTTCTACTTTTAAATATGTTAGTGTCGCAACCAGTTTGTAGGATGTTAGTTACTAACAAAGACCCAAAATCTTAATCTTTTGTAATTAAGCAAAATGTGACATTCATTATACATTTTCATTTCCAAAAATAGCAGAGGAATATTTTATCATCTTTGTTTTCAGAAGCTGAGATGAAGGAATATTTTGTTTTATTAAGGTACAGTGTGTTTTTTCAATTGAGAAACAAGGTTTAAGTTTAGGCTTTAAATTGTTTTGAGAAAAACGAAAGAACTGCACATGTGAATGCTGTCTGCTAGGAATAGAACTTGAGATAAAATCTATTTCTTATTGATATTTAAAAGAGACTTTATCTCAAAACAAACTTGTGGTAAAGCTTTTGTTGTTTCCCACTTTAAATGAGCTTAAAATAGTAGCTAATGCTTGACTTGGGATAACTTGGTAAGTATAAAAAAGGCTTGCAAGATGAAACAACAGAATAATTAACAATATTCTGTGCATGCCTACAGCATAATGTACCTAATGTGTACAGTCCATGTGGATACAGTACATGTAATGTACAACTTATAATAAAAGGTCACTTTAAAAACATTGAGTTTGTTCAAATGCCATTATACCCTGAATGCTAGCGCAAGTCAGATGTTCTCATTAAAGTCTATGTTCTTTGCTGGAATTCTATTTGCATCCAGAATGGGTTTTAACATCCTCTAACTCTTAGAAGTATGTTAACATATTTTGTGGATATATTTATAACAGCTGGACTTGAATTAAAACAGTTGAGTCCCAATATGAGTGGCTTGGTGAGCAAATTTCTGGTATTTCTTAGAGGGCTTCAACTTTGCAAGACCATTCAGCTTTGTGTGCACATCAGAATCAGTGTGGAGAGGTAATCATTCAAAAGCAAGTGCTCTCAAGGCATAGGTGTGATGTCTTTGAGAAGATTTCAGTGCATTTCCAGAGCAAGAGCCAATTACTTATTGAGGAATCAAGTTCAGTTTCTTTTTCTGAAGACTTGTCTGCTCTGTTTCCAAAATACAGGCAAAAAATATCTTTATTTTATTGCAGGCTGGTTGGATTTTGTGTTATGAGTTGTTCTTTTTAATTTCTTCTTCCCAGAAGTTTTGTGTTTTCTGTATTGTGTAGTGTTTTCTGTATTGTGTAGTGTTTTCTGTATTGTGTAGTGTTTTCTGTATTGTGTACTCAGACTCTTCAATATACACTAGCCATATTCCTTGGGAAAAAGGGAGAGCAAGACAACTACAATTTTTAATATAATTTTATGAGCTTGTTGAAATTTTTCCCAGTTCCAATTGAATGCTGTTAGGAATGCACTTCTAAAGTGTCTTCTAAAATCTGAATTATGTAAGGCATATAAAATAAAGATGATAGTTAGAGACTTAAAAGCTGATGTGTATGGAAAGCTAATGAAAGGCCTCATAGATGTAAGAGGCTTTTTCTTCTTTTAGAAGAAGAAAACAAGTGTATTGCATTGTTTCTCTTTCTGAACTATGTAAACCTTTATATTGTTACTAGATTTGAAATGTAAAAAAGACAGAAAAAAGAAGAAGAGAGTGACTAATATTATCTCATTTGATGAAGAGGAAGATGACCACAGTTTGGGGGACACAACAAAGACTCTGATTGCGGGGGAAAGTTCAGAGGAGAGTGTAGACAGACCTTCAGTTTTTGCATCACCCTCATCTGAAAGCATTCTTGGGAAGAGTTTGAATGGGAATGAAAGTAACTATTCGTGGAAGAGCAATTCAGTGTTCCTGAATGGAGAATATGAATACCAGAAACTAGACGTGAAGAGCATTGATGATGAAGATGCAGATGAAGATGAGCTATATGGAAAATCCTTAGGAAATAAAGGCACAGAAGGGGAAACAGAAGCTTCTGAAAAGTAAGTAATGTTGCAGGAGCCATTTTCCAAGCCTTCCCCGCTCCCTGCCTCCTTCCTCCATGAACAGTGGCAGATCTGTGTGACTGAACTATAGGTTTTCTCACACACTCTCACCCCTTCCTTTTTCATCTTCTTTCCCCTTGTTTAAACCATTTGGGCACTGTGGTGATGGTACTTTGTTTCTAAGTTCCACTGAAAACCAAACTGTCTTGATTTCAGACTTGTTCTCCTTGAAATTCTTAGTTGTTGAAATTGTTGCATCATATACCCATGATATAATTCTGGCCTATTTGAAATATCCATATTCTTAGTATGGTTATCAATTCTGTTTTGGCTTCACCGTAAACTCACATATTTTAAACAAAGTAAGCCTGTTATCATCAGAGCAGATAATTAAGACAAAACAAAAATGAGTGGAAAAAGAGATAATTTTAGCTACTAGGATGACCTCTTTACTTCTGACTCAGAAATCCCTCTGGAGAAAAAGAACTTCCTGTCTCATCTTTGAAATAATCTGATCTTGAATGAGTTTGTCTGAAACAAGAAATTGGCAGGTAGATTGAAATAAAAGTTTTTCTGGCAGTGATATCTGTGAAAGAAACCCAAGCATTGTGTACGTGAACACTGACTGTATAAACGGGTTGTTCTGTTGGTT
The DNA here is from genome assembly GCA_028858755.1 of Ara ararauna. Classification (NCBI taxonomy): domain Eukaryota; kingdom Metazoa; phylum Chordata; class Aves; order Psittaciformes; family Psittacidae; genus Ara; species Ara ararauna. The sequence continues at coordinate 18,035,674 of CM054380.1, read as the reverse complement.
TGTTTTAAATCTAGGCGTCATGAACTAGGCACATGCAACTCTAAGATACGCAGCTGGAGTCCTCTGCAGGTCCTGAACGATGACTCAGATGTTTTGTTTCCTGTCAGTGCTCTTGGCTCTTACTCCCAAACAGGTAGATATTTCAATTTACCAAATTCCAGCAAACTTTATAACAAAATAGTTAGTATGGAATAATGGTAAGAAATAATAGAATTGTAAGGGTGTAGGATATATTGCACAGCTGAGATGGGAGGTTCAATTAAAGTTTATTCTCGATCTGAATCAGAGTTCTCCATTTGAGTAGATATTTAGTTGAGGATTTGTCAGTGTCAAAATAAACCAGAATTTTGTTGGGATTAAGGTGTGGTCTTGTATGGTGTTTTGCTAATGTTTAGCATGGTTGAATAAAAAGTGTCCTTACTTGTTTTCTAGATACCACTAAGTTGGAATAAGCTGCAAATGTGTTTGAGACTTTGAATTCAAATTAATCTTGACAGATTGGAGAAAGTACCTAATATTGGATGCAGTTCAATAGAAGCTGTTATCTGTTTATATACAGGGTGAGGAATGATTGGCTACGAAATACATCTTTGGAAAAGGATTTGGGAATCATAGAATGATTTGGGTTGGAAGGGACCTTAAAGCTCACCCAGTTCCAGCCCCATGCCACAGGCAGGGACACCTTCCACTAGACCAGGTTGCTCCAGGCCCCGTCCAGCCTGGCCTTGAACACTGCCAGGGATGGGGCAGCCACAGCTTCTCTGGGCAACCTGTGCCAGTGCCTCAGCACCCTCACAGGGAAGAACTTCTGCCTAAGATCTCATCCCTGTCTCCTTGCTGTCAGGTTAAAACCATTCCCCCTTGTCCTGTCACTGCAGGCTGTGGTAAAATGTCTCCCTCCATCTTTCTTATAAGCCCACTTAAAGTACTAAAGGCCGCAGTAAGGTCTCCCCAGAGTCATCTCTTCTTCAGGCTGAACAAGTCCAGCTCTCTCAGCCTGCCTCCAGAGCAGAGCTGCTTCAGCCCTCGCAGCATGTTCATGGATGCAAAGACCTCAAGCCATGCTTCGTTTTATGCTTAGCCCAGGGTAGGATTGGCTTCTGGAGCCGTGAGTACCAATTGCTGCCTCATATGTATATTTCATCCTCAAGCTGGTTTCTGCAGGAGACCCACTGATTACCGTGGGTCACAAGCTGGTAATGAATTAGCAGTGATGTGCTTCCCACACGTCATACAGACATGCATAAATGAAAGTGTCATTTGTAAATCAATGCTCAGTTGGCTCTGGTGATGCAGTTTGGGGTATTGCACTTCAAGAATGATGTGGACCATTTGGTGAAAATCTTGAAGCAAGTAATGAAGATAGTCAAAGGTATGGAAAAGAAGAGCTGGTGCTTTTACAGCATCCGTATTGCTACCAAAGACAAACAAGAAACTTCCACCATTCCCAACACCCACCTTCCCCAGTTAACATTTTGCTAGCTGTTCATAAGAACATTGCTTTTATCAAACTTTGGATATGTATTCTTATTTCAGGAATCACTTAAAAATGTCTTATTGGTATTAAAATAATGTTTTAATTATAAGATATTTCATATTTTTTTGCATATGTGTTATATATGCCCAGAGTTTAAATGGACTGTTAATAGAAAAAATGTAATTCAGTCCTGTAAGTTTGGTGATAAAAATAATGTGAATTGTCACATAATGCTGTGCTGCCCTCTGCTGTACATGTACCTCTTAAAAAATGCCAGTTGATCAAAAAGATAGAATGTACATTTTCTGCTTGTTTTTTGTACTTCCACTTTTGTACTTCCATTTTCCTTTTCTCATTTATGAAGGAATGGATGTAGAAAACATGTAGTTTGTGGCGTTGTGTTAAATGTTATACAGAAATGGTTAGAAAAGGTCCATAGATTTATTTTTTTTGCTGTTTGCAACAGTTTGAAATCTGGAATACAAGTAAATGTTCCTGTTTCTGGGGGTGGGTGTGTTGTGGAGTGGGAACTCACCATTGAGCTATGGGAATTAGTAGCCAGACAGATGTCACAAGGCACCAGGAGCTAGAGGCTTACAGCTGCGTTCAAAAGTCAGGAGGCCAAGCCAAGACTTTGGACTGGAGACAGGTGACCAGAGAGGACATCAGCAAGTGTAACGGATTACTTTTATTAAGGAGATGCCAAAGCGCCTTGTTTCACCTTCCTTCATCTCAGAATTGTTTTTAAGGGAATGCTCAGGCTACTGGAGGTGATCAACAATAGGTCTATTCAGACCCCTTCTGGCACAGTATGCAGATGTTTTCAGTTCTCCTTCTTCCCCTCTTTGTGCTAAACCCTATGGTCCAGCATACAAGCCAGCACAGTGCAGCCTTGGGCTGGTGAAAGGAATCTTCATTAGTTACAGGAAACATAACATGGATTCTGCTGTCCCATTTCAACCTCCCATGCAGTCAGTGGGCCCTTCAGAACATCCCTGAACTGACAGTGTGCAGACAGGCTTCACTGAAAAGCCTATCATGCAACCCAGTTAGGAAGAATGATATGCATGGGTACAGTCCCCCTTACCCCAGCCATAAAGACAGTTGGATGATACTGAAATCATCCTTTGGTAGTTCTTTGCTTGACTTTGGACGTTACACTTTGCTAGATGAATGATACCAGGGGGAACATGGGTTAGCTTTTTCTGAGGACAGTTCAGCTTAGTAACTGGCCATCTCATTATTATTATGACAACATATTTGCTAAAACATGCTTAGTGAGCTCTTGTGAAGTCTGTAGTTTAACCCAGTATTTTGGTTTATAGGTCTAATATAGATAAATAACAAGAGGGGTATTTGAAATAGATTACAGCATAATCTATAGTGTTGTATGCTATTATCTGTTTGCAGTTTTGGCCTGTTGAAGTGCTTCAGGGATGTATCAGGGCATATCATATCTCCATGTACTAACATTCAGTTGCTTGGGATAAAAATAGAGCATCCATTTAGGAACTGGGTTTCAGTAAACTCTGCAGCTTAAAAAATTAATTTCTCCATAGTCCTTCTGGCATAACTAATTCACATTAACTTTTTGCCTTTAATTCTTGATTTTTAAATTCTGGGCTGTTCTAGCTCATGCTTTTAGGGTAGTTTTATGGTAACTTTGTAGCCCTTAAATAGTAAGATGCAGGAAACGTCAGTGAAATGTGTTTTTTGTTTCTTTCCACCTGAGCTAACTTAATAACAGGCCTAGTGATGTGTATGTTTTGATCCTGACAGTTGTGAATCTGTGGACAGATGCATATTATTCATGCTTTTTAAAAAATATCTCATCTGTCTGATTCTTGATGTTTGGTACCTGGGCTTAAAGAGCCAGGGAAAAGCATGGTGCTCTATAGGGAATGCATAAGGGACTGGTGTCTGTGCAGGTTTTCACGTATGGGGGACTAACCACAAATCCTTTTCCTGCAAGTCACAAACAGATTTGTAATGAGTGTCAGATGCCAGGTAGTGGTTATGCTCCTGAGACTTGCAAAAATCACTTCAGTAAGGAGTCACTTCAGAGTTTTGCAGTGTTGTTTTCAATGTAAAATGTACATCCATGTTAAAACTTAGGAATTGTGCAATACTATTTTTTTTCTAAACTGAAACTGTATTCGTAAAGGGCTTTACAATCCTGCTGGCATTTGGCATGAATGTGCAGAAGCCAACCTTGGAGAAAGAATTGAAAGTGTTTAAAAGCTTTAGTAAAGATAGTATTGCTAGTTAAAAATATAACTGCCTTCCTTCTGGTTTTGTTTTTAGTTTAGTTTTTAAGTGCTGTTAGCTGAAGAAAGCTAATGTTTATGTATTCTCCTCTAGATAACTTGGAGAACGGAGAGGGACATGAACATGTTCATACAGTAGAACTGGTTCCAAGAACGTCTGATCTTCCTTGCAGGTACATGTCATGTATGTTTTCCTTAAATGAAAAAAATTTCACCCTGTAGCTGCCAACTTCTTATTGTTCTCTAATGCGTAGGTACTCAGTGCTGGGAAGCAAACTATTCCTCAGGGTACTTTCTGCAAATGTTTGGAAAGACTAATGCAAAAGCCTGTATCCCTTTATGCATTATTTCATGTATTGAGCTTTTCCTAATTATCTTGAAGTCGCATAATCATGTCAAATAACAGGTAGACTCACCAGCCTGGCTTTGAAAATAGGTTTTTGTTGATTTTTGTTATTTTCTTACTATATTCTTCATGGACTTTTGGTGTGGATTTTTTTGTGTGTATTCTTAAATCAGACTGACAACAAATACATTAAAGAATAATTTAATGTAAGTTGATTAAATATGGGTAAATATGATAATAATTCTAGTTTCTGGAATTCTTTTATAAGTTTTGAATTCAGGATTTTGTTTTCATTTATTGATGAAATTGTACTTTTATGACTAGAGTGGAAGTCAGTCCTCCAGCTCAAGTGAATACTTTAAGCAATATGTTGCCTTCAGCCACTGTGCCAGAATCCATGACAATTAGTAAGTACTTCCTTGATGTATCTAGATTGCTGGAATTAACTTTGTCGTTCTCAATACATATTTTTGTTTCAGTAAGATCTGTTCAGAGAGGCATACAGCAATTCATTTCTGATACGCTAGCCACATTAGAAATGATTGCTCTAAAATGATTCTTGAATCGGCAGATCCCAGGTTATTGTTCATGGCAACTGGTGTGACATTAGGTTCTCTTTCCCTTGAGAAGTTGATGTCATCCTTATGCTAGATGTGGCTTGAGTACTTAAATGAGCAATAATGATTTAATTCCATTAACATCTTTAGATCTCTGCAAGCTCTGAAAACACTAATAACTAGTTCTGATCTGATCTTAACTCATTTTGCCTGCTTTCATTAATGCCTAGTCAGATAAAACCCTGAAACCAACAAACCTAGAACTCCTGTGTACATTCAGTATGTGGTTTTGATATGGAAATCTGCTGCAAACATAAATATGAGATTTCATAATCAAAAACTTCAGTTAAGATTAAGGTGGAGTACAATCATCTTTTCCGTGGTGGTAAGAGTTGAGGTGGACAGGATAAAATAGCCTTTGCTGTAGAAGAGTATTAGTAGAAGCACAGTTTGTTTACCCCATTTTTAGGCTCTTTTTTCTTCACGTAAACTTGTAGAACAAAGATTTAGTTCTTAAACTGACTAGCATGTAAGCCAGTATGGTTTTATTTTCCTCACTGTACGGGAAGTTTGTAACTGAACTGATGGATATGACTTTGTTCCTAAAGCTCTGGGGTGTGTGTGTGTGCTCCTTTCTTAATTTAAATATGTACAGTTTCAAGTTATGACATTTAGGAATGTAGAAGTGGTGCAGCCAGGATTGTTTTCTAAAAGTGATTTATGAAATCATCTGAATTAATGAACCCTTAAAATACTGTAATCTCACGTTCTAATGTCATGTTCAAATGATATCTCTTGTCCATGTGTGTTGAAGGGGGTAGACCATGCACTTTCACTGGGTACTGTTTCAGGCTTTGGCCTGGGTCTGCTGGCAGAGCATTACCAAGTACTTTATGAAGGGGAATAGCTAGTTTGAGGCTTTTAAGTGACGTAGTTGAATGTTGTAGATGTGTATATTGTTGATAGTTACTGTGATACTTTGGTACTGGATATTCCCTGCTCGTATTATTACTGCAATATGCTTTCATTCTTACTTTTTTCTTTTTTTTCTGAGTAATAAAATTTTACTAATAAAGTTTCTGATTTTACTGCACTCTATATTGCTGTTATTGTTTGTTGGTGTAGTAATGTTTGTCGGTGTAGTACCAGCAGAGGCCGCAATTGGTCTTCTTTAGTTGCTCAGTTCCTATGTGTAGTTGGCAGCTCTGAAATAGAAAGTAAATCTTGCGATTTCCAGTTCTTAATACTTAGCAATTTCTAAATGAAAAGAGCCACAGGATCAACAGAAGCATGCATGCTACCGTGAGGTTCCCATTTCAGAGAAGGCTTTGGTGGGAGGAAGGGGGAGAAGTATGTCAAAACAATTCTAAAACCAGTGGAATGCTTAGTAAATAATGTAATTGTCATCAGAACCAAAATTCAGCTGACTATTCATATAAGTTAATGCCTTTAAAACAGCTGACCCCAGATACATTCAGTAATAATGTCTTTCTCAAGTTCATTGTTACTGGTTGCAGATCTCCTGGGCAGCAGGAATTCAGTGCTGTGACAAAGCCAGACACTGAAGCTCTTTTTTTCTATTGCAATTAGCGGAAGAATTATTAAATGGTGAGGCTTAGAGCCTGGTTGCATAGCAACTAATTCTAACACATCAGAGAAGAAAAATGGGATGCAGTAGTGCAGGGAGAAAAGCTGTGAGTCTCCAGTGAGTGGATTTTTGTGCTTCTTGCTTTTGCAGACAATGCCTGAAATGAAATTTTGAGGTTTTAATTTATTCTTTTCCTCCTTCCTTTCCAACTTCCTAGCACAGTACTAACCCTTGCTCAGTTCTTTTGACATGCAGGCTGGAAAATTGTGTTCTGAGAAGCTGTAATTTAGAATTTCTGCCATTTTGAATGATCTTCCTGACTTTACATCAACCCATTTGTCATGTAGAGGTCAACTTGGCAGCAGATACAGCTCAAAAAAATACTAATACCACTCGAGAGAAATCCTCATCTACAGAGTTAGAGTTCCACTGAGTATCTAAGACATCCTTGAAAACTCACCCTACTTTACAGATTGTTCTGCATTGTAACCAATTTTGTTAACAAGTTTGTCAGAAGTTTTGTATTTATGTGCCTATTCCATGATGTAGTTTTCCGGTTTTTAAAACATTGCATTTATCTCGTCATACTTGATTCACAAACAGCTTTGTCTTCTCCAATTATTGTCATTGGAAGATTGTATTTTCAGCATTTTTTTACACCATCAGAATAATCTGTCCTGCCAGCACAAGTCTCTCCATTTTGTTTTTGCAGTGGAAAAAAGGGAAGTTCCAAAACTTTAATTTTAGGAGGATGCTACTTGTGTCCTTCTGTACCCTTGTTCTTTGACTATAGTGCTGGTTTTAGTAAGTAAGTGGGAACTTAGTTTTTCCACAATAATTTCCCTCAGTTTTTAAAGTTGGGTTTAACCACAAAGGTTAGCAAAGGGTGTAGTGTTGTACATCATTCTCTATTTTTTCGTATATTCTGGAAAAAGCCCCCAGTTTTTTCATGATCACTGAATAACTTTACTGGATAAGGAAACCTACATATCATATTTTGATCTTGGTATGTAGGTAAATAAGGTGTATGTTTTTTGTACTTTCTCTGTCCTCTAAATAGCTTCTGATGTGTTTTGTAACTTGGTTGCCACTACTTACTGACAGCTATAAAATTCCTGTGACTTCTCTGAAAGAGAACTGTGGAAAGAGGGTGTATACCTTTCACCACTGAGAAAAAAGCTGCAGTTCATCTTATGGACTTCTATTTTCCATTAGAACCCTACTAAACAGTACAATGCCAGACCTGTGTTGTCTAATTTGTTTCCTACTATGATTTGCCCTAATAGTAGTAACATGACAGGATAATATCTGCAGAATTTTGGGACACTGAATAAACCCTTAATATCTAGTGTTCACGCGGGCAGCTTAGGGAGCATGTCTTTAAAGTCAGACTTCTGGTTTAAGATGTAGGTCATCTGTTGGAAGTTTATTTGTTTCTGAAAATATCTGTGTAAATTTGTGCTCTGGAAAATAAACACTGTAGCCTCCTCCCAGCCCACCCTGCTTTTCCATCTGCAGGATTGCAGGGGAGTGCTGCATGACCTTGTGTACAAGAGAGATGATTTCACTTACAGCTCAGTCTTCATAACAGGTGATTGCAAATCAGACTCTTCCAATCTTAACAGCAGAAGAGTTGTTAAACTTAGGACTTTTGTGGAGGTTGCTGGGAAGTTGTCAGGTATTTCTTAAAGTGTGGCACTTCTCTGTGTATTTCATGCTCTGAATGTGACCTTACAAAAGCTTTATAGGAGTTAGACTTTTGCATGTAGTATGCAAGAAAATTAAGAGAGGTTTTAGAGGAAATATTTGCTTTATTAGCAATTAGGCACTCCAGATTAATTTCAACAATAAAAGGTACTTTTGGGGGTTTTATAAAGTAAAGTTTAATATGAATAATTCAATTTGCATATTCCTTCATTCTTTATCAGTAAAAAAAACCCATACCATAAAAAAGACCTGATTTGGAATTACTGATTTACACATGGGAGTTGTTGCAAAAGTAACTCGTAAGATGACACAATTTGCAGGGCTTTACTAGTAATCTTCTTGTATCTGTCTTTATGAAACTCTGATTATCACATGAATTTGAAATATGTTGGTATTGAATGCTGATTGTTAATAGCAGTGGTATAGCTCTTTCCATTAGTGTTACTTTACAGACTGTAAATGACATCAAGCACAAAGCAGTTCAGAAATAGGACATACTCTTAGTTTTCTGAAGTGGGTTGACCTGGCCATCCTCTCACTGTTACTTAGAAAGGAGGAGGAGAAAGATTGGGGTTGCAAAGTCCAGAAGTCAAAAAAATACCCAATGTATGGTTGCTGCCACAACACTGATTTTTAAGGTTTTATTTATTTACTCCTTTTTCTAATGCACACAATGAATAAGACATAAGTATGCTGCAAAAATAGGTTATGGTCAGGTACTCATCTGAGAGGCAAGCACAACATAGACAAAAGCTGAGGAACTGGATGTGCTGGTAGATCTAAAGTGAACCTGCCGCAGTGCATGATGCTGGATTTAGTTTGTTTGCATTCAGCTGACTCTTCTGACATGCTACTAAAAGTTTTCAAGAAGCATAAATGAGAGTAAGAAATCATGATTATTTTCTCTTTTTTAAGTTTGAATGTTATGCCTGAATTAAATAGGAAGCTGCCCTTTTCAGTTATATTGTTACTTGAATCAGAAGATGATGAAATACAAGTTTTTGATTTTTTTTTCTTGGTGTCTCTTCATTTGATTACACGAGTGAATGTTCGACTCCATTATATTTAATGTGGATGGTGAGGTTAAAGAGGTGTTGAAAAAACTGTATAGTTCTTGTGTTTGTTTTGAGTAATTGGTAGAAAATATGACTCCTTGATACTCGCCACTTCAAGAATAAATAGCTTAGGTACAGCAATAAAGCAAAAACACTGCTAGGTTGAGCACAGGCTGCACAAGCCTTCTCAGCCCGAACTATGTTTGTGTGGATGCTTTCTTCCATATCTCCAATGCTATCTGTAGTTGAACTAAATTAGTAAGAAGTACTGAGTGTGAAGTCTGTTTGCTTTTGTGGTCCTAAATTAAGCATTGATTTTTGTGATAATGCACTGTGCAGTTTCTGCTTTGCTGTGTCACTACAGCACTATCTATTCCATAACTCTCAAAAAATAAGGCAAATGGAAATAAAAAGCATTTTAACATCTTTTATTTCTTCTCCTTTTAAGTCAACCATGGTGTTTAACAGAATCTTACTTTCATGCTCTCCTTTCTTGTGTGTGTGTTGGAGAGGGGAGTGAGAGAAGATGGGATTTCAATTCTACTCATGCAGAAGATGCTAGATGGAATGAGGGAAAGAAGATGAAGTTATTAGGCAAGTTAAGGTTACACTTTGAATAGGTTGGTAAAATTGGAAAAATTGAGACAATTTATAATGGCTTCACTGTTGAAGTGTTAATAAATCAGGGCACATTTAAACAGACTGAGTATGCATATAGGCAGTTATTGTAGAGCAGTCACCCCAGCATAGGTACAGAGCCAGAAATACGGTAACTTGTCTGAGTAGCAATGGCTTTAATTTCTTCAGTCAGAAAAATAATAGCGACTAAGTCAGACTGCACAATATCATATTTTAATGACACTCTTCAAATGTTTACAATATCACTGGTTTGATGCTTTCTTGAGGAGGATTCTGAATTCAGCTTTGTCGTTCAAGATCTTTATTTTGTTAGAGTGTTACTGTACTCGGGGCTCACTATGGATGTGTTTTGCTTGCGTTGTACACTTGTAGAAGGCTTGAACACTTAGTGTTCTATTTTGCTCATCCTTAGAACAAGTTTTTATTTCACAGATAGGCTGATGGATTGTGGTCCGCTTTCACAACACTCCAGATTATTTTTTTGGAACCTTTACAGCCCACCTATTTTCCACTGCCAAAAAATCCCACCAGCAAACCACAATATGACACAACCAAAAAAACCCCTCAAACCCCCCAGCCTTTCCAGTCTGCCCTCAGAGTGGCAGTGTCTCCTCATGACCAAAAGAATACTAATAGTGTATTGAGTTTTGTGGTCATCAAGTTTGATATAGCTAAATATAATACTTCAAATCTCAGAATTTTGGTGGGAGTGTTGGTTGTTTGTTTTGTTTTTGTTTTTTGTTTTTTTTTTTTTTTGGTAATATAAATACTAGTCAATAGAAACTATTATAGTCCATTTTTGGAAAATACTAATGAAAATATTGTTGAGCACTAAAATGAAAATACTAAAATGGGCACAGTGTATTTGGTTATATATAATCTTTCCATTCTAAGTTTTCCTATCATTGCTGTGTAAATTGCAGTGGGTACCTGATCACTTCAATGCGATATGAACTTTACTCTTGCCAGAAAGGGTATTCCACCTTTCATTCATCATCCTTGGTGACTGAAAAGGTGTTGTGACTGCTTTCTGCTCTGTGCCTTGTGCCAGCTGTGGTATTGAACTCAACATTAAGATCCTGTGGCAGCTGCTTTTCTGAAAAAAAAACCCCAACAAACCCCAATCAAAACCAAACCAATTTGGAGCTGGCTCAGTTCCTGCTGGGACACTGTGTGTGTGTAAACACTAGGGCCAGAATAAGGGAGGTGGTACCAATGATGGGTAAAGCAAGCTGGAATGGCCTTTATACTGCAAGCACAGCCTTAGGAAGCCTGATCAAAGTACCCAGTTAATAATTTCTACAGGATCTGGATATTTTTATTTTTTCAGATAACATGTAGAGAACTCGTATAAAGATGCTAAGTTACTCTAGTAAAGTAATCATTCTTTCTGTGCTGAATTAATGGAGTGCAAAATCCTTCTAATGACCTACTGGCTAATGTCAATTAGTTCTCAAGCACTAGTGTGGAATGGGTAGGAAAATAATCATCATCTTTCTTCATGGCCAGAGAAGCAGAAATGTTTTGGAAAAAATCTAGCATGAAAGATTGATTGATGAAGATTGATAATAAATTGGATTGATTGATGTCAAGCGATAGGAGGCCCCTACTGAATCCTGCCAGGGGGATTTGCCAGCAATGCCAGGCTGGAATTGTGGTGTCTGTACTGACTGATACATTTGATTGACATAGTAAAAATGTTCATATTTCATCCACTACTAGAGTTCAGCAAACTTAATCTGGTCCACAGGACAAAAATGTTAAGTTGTTGTTCTGGTTTGTTTTTTTTTTTTTTTTAACTGGCAAAAATCTCTGTAACTATAGACAATATCAAGAAAGCTGGAACACCTTCCACTAGACCAGGTGGCTCCAAGCCCCATCCAGCCTGGCCTTGAACACTGCCAGGGATGAGACATTCAAATCTTTGAGGGCCTGTTTTGTTTCATGTACTCATGCAAGATCTGGAAGTCAGAATCTGTTTTAGAAACTATTAATATTCTTCTCTAAATTTATAGTCAATAGTAATAGTGCAACTGTACGGTTACATGGTGAAAGCTTCATAATAGCAGAAGGATTTGAGGTGAGGCAGTATTTAGCTGGTGTTTTTCTGCATGGTATTCAGCTACCCTGGTGTTACTGTTAAACTTAACACTAGGGAAGTCTTTAAAAGTTATAAAAGTCAGTCTTCGTTGAAAAAAAAAATATTCTTGATGTAATGGCAATGTATTTTTTTAAGGTATTTATAGCAAATGAAAAGGTTTGTGTAGGAAATGGTAAGCTCTTAAGGTCCTTCCAACCCTAACTATTCTATGATTCTATGATTCAGAAATCCCATAGTCTTTAAGACATTCTTTAAGACTGAGTTTGAGAAGAAATGCCATGAAGAAGCAGTGATGTTTTGTCTGTTCTGGTCTCACTGTAACAGTTGTATTTCCTGTGTCTGAATTTCAAGCACAGAAAACAAGCAATTTGAAGTTAAGCAAGTAACTTAGCAAGTATACAAATAGTGAAATAGTGAAAAGGTGCATTGTCCCCATATGTCTGGGATTAAAACAAAACAGCTGTAGCCACAAGCAAATTTGTCAACATCTGTGTTAAAGCCAGAAGCAGCCTAGTTAGGTTTGATCAATACTTCTGTTGCTGTGTTGTATAATACCACTTTTGAAGATTGCTTAAATTAGTGATGAGATTAAGAGTATTTTTGTGTACTTTTCTAATAGCAAATGATGTTGGCATCATCTTAAGTGTGTTGCTGAATTAATGCCACTATGTACATGACTATACACACAGGAATTCATCTTTTTTGTCCCTTCTCTTTAGATGAACTTCGTCAAGCTATCGTGGCCATGATGAATAGAAAAGATGAACTGGAAGAACAGAATAGGTAGTTTTCTTTATCTAGTCAAGAGGGACTTAATTAAAAAATGAAAATCTGTTCTCTAGTACAAGCTGTCCTTTGTGTAAAGCTATGTGTAATCTTTATTTAATCTTTTTGGTGTATATATTCTTTTTCTGTCAGAGGTAAGCTTAATGCTTCAATATGCAGCTGTTGATACTGAAGAGTAATGTCTGTAGGTCAACTTTTTCCTTTAAATTCAAATCACATATAACTCTTTGTCTTGGGAGCTTTGCTAGTTTTGCTTTTGTAGTTTTTTAAAACAAAAACTTATAGCCAAAAGATTCTTAAGATCCCTTAAAACAGATTTCCAAGTGAGTAAAAGCTTCTCTTACGCATAATTCAGAAAATTGCCTTTTCCTTCTGGTACAGAAGTGCTGTAGGATGGCTAACAATGTTATGCTGAAAGTGGCTGTTACTTGTATCTTGCTGTTCACTTGGGGCAAAATGATGATGTAAAAATGATAAGTGGCTTATTTAAAATACTATCAAGCCTACTTTGTACTTATATAGCCTATTGGAACACATGGCTAGATGAATGAAAATACAAATGTGTTCAAGACATACTGTTGTTATGCTGTAGTAGGGCTATTTTGGTAATTTACATTTTTCTGTAGATAATTTAGAGTTTTTTGTTTGTTTTAATATTGAGACTACCAGCTGATCGCCTTTTGCTGCCTCTTACCCTTACTGCCATAATTGCAAGTTACTGCTCCATTCAGTTTCATGGTTTTTTTTGGCAGAGGGACCAGGTCAGCATCATGCTGACCTTTGCTATCTCACTGAAAGTTTTACAAGGAGGTCTATTCTATGGTATTGCTCTCATTAGGGACAAGACACCTACCTGTCTCCTGCTCTTGCTAGTAAATACATTGCTTATAGATTACTCCTGAGATGTACGGACTTGCACTGAAGCATTGAAACACTGAAACCAGCTTTTAAGATATTTTCTATAATAAATTATTTCTTTCTGGTGGTACAGTAGATGCCATAATAGATTGTCCTTTGGGCATATGGGTGAGACTGTAACACAAGTTCACAGAGTAAGTGCTGACAACTGTTTGATTGGGTCCTTCTTCCTTGTAGATTTTCATATCTTTGCATAATCAAACCGTGTGAATTTATTACACTGAATAATGAAATCTTAGGATGATGTCAGTGGTATCATTCAGGCAACCCACTTTTTAATTCACAGAGTATATTCTAATTACCAGGTAGTGTTAGCAGTGTTCTAACAGAGGCTGCTGCCTTCCTCCAGATCTCTGAGAAATCTGCTTGATGGAGAGATGGAGCATTCTGCAGCGCTGAGGCAGGAAATGGACAACTGGAGAAGGAAAGCAGCAGAGCAGGAAGAGCGACATGCCATGAAAGTCCAAGCTTTGGCACGGTAAGGAGTGCTGAAACTATCATAAAAAGTAACAGTGGAACAAGGGAATAAAAAATTCTGCATACAGGAGAAAATAATATTCAAGTAGTTTTCAGAAGAACATACGTGAACACTGGGGCCGCAAAAATTATTTTAGGGCTGCAGGGATGATCAGGGATCTCAAGTGCATCTCTCTTACAAGAAGAGATTGCGGGAGCTGGGCCTGGTTAGTCTAGAGAAGAGCAGATCGAGAGGGGATCTCATCAATGCAGATCAGTACCTCAAAAACAGGTGCCAAGAGGTACTTTTCAGTGGTGCCCAGTGACAGGACAAGGTGCAGTGGCCATAAACTAAAACGCACCAAGTTTCACCTCGACATGAGAAAGAACTTCTTTCCGCTGCGGGTGGCAGAGCACTGGAACAGGCTGCCCAGGTTAGTCTGTGGTGTTCTCCGTCTCTAGAGACATTCCAAACCCACTTGGACATGTTCCTGTGTAACCTGCCTTCTCAAGGGGTTAGACTGGATGATCTCCAGAGGTCCCTTCCAATCCTAATGATTTTGTGATTTCGGACTGAAAATCCCATGGACTTCAGTTGAGTTTAGACTGAAAAAAGCCTTTGGAAGATTTTCTGACATTCAGCGAGTTTGTGGGTTTTATTTTGTCTAGTGTTAACAGTAAGAGAGAGTTTAAAATATTAGTGAAACTACCACTATAGCTTCAGAGGAAAGAATATTAGTGAGCTGAACCTTGGAAAAAGTCATATTTAATTTGAAGTAATTCGATTAATACTAAGAAACATAAGCCAGGAGAATAGTGACTGTTAATGAGTCTAGATACAAAGCAATACATGTGTGTGTAAGGTAAATGAAAGATGACTTTTGTCTCTTCATATATCTGTTTTCTCCAGTTCTACCTCCTCAACCCACTGCACTCCTCAGGAGTATGCAACTAATTTTGTTTTAATTTTTAAACACATTTTAGATGTTTTTAATTGATTTTGATTTTGCTTGTTATCTGTGAGATTCTTGGTATAGCTGTCTGCCCAATCTGGAGCAAATCAGAATATCAAGGTCCTGTGTGGTTTTTATCTTCTGTTGGGTATATGATATTCTTAATGTTGTTAATGCACCTAGCCCTGTTTCCAAACAGTATTTTCCAAACCTTAAATTTGATACAGGTTTTAAATATAAGGGGGCATGGAGGGGAACAGAAACACCATGTGAATGTTGTGAATAGACTGATGTTGCTGTCCTAGAATAATGAAATACTCGTTCTAGTAGTGGAAATGGCTGCTTTGGTGCCTGTGTAAATCATGAGGGGTTTTGGGATTTGTTTTGGGTTTTGGTTAGGTTTACAGAAACACACAAGCTGGGTTTTTGGGATTCTAGCTCTCAGATCTGGAGCAGAGAGGACTTGTTTTAGAGACTTACTTCAATTTAATATTAATCCACAGTATTTCCTTGGGTGGATGTCTTGCATACTTCCACACTGAGCTTAGTATGGGGGCTCTTCTCCTCCCAGCAAGTTCTTACTTCAGTCAGTAGAAATTGTGCTGAGTGGTCCTAGTGTCATTTGAATCTAGTAGGGGTATTTGTGCCTTCATTGCTTTCAGTTACATAGAACCATGTCAGTGTCAGATGCTGCTGACGCATATCTTTCTGTATGTACCCTCACGTATGTAGGCAGTAAAGAATGGATAATCTGTCCTCGTCAATGACATTTCCATCTGACCTGTCTTCCTTCTATCTGATTATTTAAGCATGACTTTGTTTTCCAGGGGCAAATGTTTTTTTTTCTTGTCCTGTTGTCAGGTTTCCACAGCTGACCACTTTATCAGCCACTGTATCATAAGCAACAGTTGTTACAAAACAGCATTAACAGTACCAGTTTCTGAAGTGGTGCGGCTGTTTGCTCCTAGCCTTAAGAAGGTCAGCTGGAACAAGCTGCTCAAGACCATTTCCATGTTGTGGACAGTGACCCATTGTCAATGCTCTGTCTAATGTGGTCCAAGGTGGTGTTGGCTTTCTTTGCCACAAAGGGGGCATTGATGGCTCATTGCTAGCTGCTTGTTCACCAGGACTCACAGATCCTTTTCTGGAAAGCTGTTTTCCAGCTCCCAGCATGTATGTGTGCCTAAGACTATTCCTCCCCAGATGCAGGACTCCGCATTTCCTGTTATTGAGCCTTAATGAATTCGTCTGAGTCGAGTTCTCCAGCCTGTGCAGATCCCTTTGGATGACAGCACAACTATCCCGTGTATCAGCTGCTCCCCAGTGCTGTGTTTTCTATGAATTTGCTGAGGTGTGTCCCAGCATCCGCTTCATTAACAAAGCTGTTAAACAGCATTGGCTCTGGCAGTGACTTGCCTCCATCTTGACTTTATGCCACAGCTATGCTGAAAGAAAAGAATTTTAATCCTTCCCTTGTCTAAAAGTGATTTAGCTTAACAAAGGCTTTTGAAGGTAAATATTGTTGTAATAGTGTGATTTTCTTCTTACAATTCTAAATAAGCTCTAGAGTAGCCTATGATGCCTGAGATTTTGGGCATAATTCACATGTATCATAAACAAACCTATCCCAAATGTTAAATAATATTAGTAATCTCTGTCTTATCACAGGGGGAACTGTTTGTTTTCTGCCTGAGCAGGCAGAGTGCTTAGTGTTAATTGTGAGGTGACACAGCTGAGATTCCTGTATGCATTTTATTGCAGGGCAGAACCACTATCTGAAACTGATCAATACAAAGCTTTCTTAAGAAAAAGAATGTTTAGAACATTACCAGTTCTGCCTTTGATAACACATCAAACTGCACTATCACTTTGAGGGAGGGAGAGATCTGCACGAGTGGGTTTGACATTCATGTGATGAGCAGGGCAATTGAAACAATGCCAATACTTCATTGTTTAGTGTTCACTTTTAAGGTTATAGGAATTGTCTATTCATATTTCTTTGACTCACTTCCCCCACAGTTTTAGAATTTGCAGTGACATATGGGTGAATCAGATACTGCTCATGCACATACCTTTTTGAAGAATAGATTAGGAGCTTGTATAACAAGATCTAAACAGATGCTCACTTAGAATAACATTATTTTTAAACAAGTTTAATTTATTGCTGCTAAGACTGGGCATGTTGTGTTGATTGTTCTTCTGAAAGTCAGATTACTTTGTTACATAATAAAAACAGCGTTGGGAGCTGCTTAGGTACAACAGATTCTTGTGTCATGGGTTATTTTAGGCTTTGGCTGCATTTCTTTAATGATTCATTGCAACTCATTGTCTAGCACATAAGAAACTGCGTATAGCTATTTTGGAATATGGGTTTTTCTTCTAAATTCCTTTGCTGGTTCACTTCATACACTCTAGGTAATGCTGCTGCAATAGTAAAAGTGGTAAAATTTATTAAGTAAATAATATTTTAAACCATGAAGTTGGGCAAGATAAATAAACTGAAGAATTTAAAATAATGAAGTTTGGAAAGTGCTGCATAATGCCCTAGGTAAGTAAGAGGAAACTTAAGTTTCAGATATTTTGTAATAGTGAAATCTCACTACATATATATTCATATATACCTTGAAAATAATTGATTGCATGCCTAGAGTAGAAAAATTTCCTCAGTTGTAATATTCTGAACATCTTAAACCAAAGAATTCAGTAAAAATCTGATTATTGTAATTTGATGAAAAAAATGTGCTTCTGGTTATGAGAGCTGGTATTTGAGTGTCCCTAACACTCTTGCAAAGCATTTGATGTAAATATCTTCCTGAAGGTTTTGAGAACACAGATTTCAGTGACACATTAGTCAGTGTTAAATTATTACTGCTGGATATCTGTATTATTGATTTATCCAGTTGATCTCCTAGGCTCTCGAAAGAGTCTCTGGTCTCATAAACAAAATGCTGGCTTGCTTAGAGAAATTTTCCTGAGTTTCCTAAGATCCCTTTGAAATCTGGAAAAATTCTTAGGTCACTTCAGTTTCAAGTAGCGGTAATCTCATTCTTTCATGTGAAGTATTTGAATAGCACTTTCATAACAGCTATGGTGTTGTTTAAAAAGGAGCAGTCTCAGCATTCAAGCCATTTTCTAATGACAGAATAGACTAAATAGACTCTAGCATAATTTTGTAAGCTTTTTTTTTTTTTTCATTCTTGTTGGTTTACTTATCCCCCCCCCTCAGATAAGCCTTTCTTAGATTGCATGGACATACTGTGCTAGTGGCTTCTTGGCAATGCTGAAGTTTTCTAATCAAGATTGGTTTGGGTTTTTTTTGTATGGAATACTTTTACATCCCTTTGTGAGGCAAAGAAAGGTATTGAAGTTGACTGTGGAACCAAATAATCTCAGATAGCATATTGCTAGACTTATCTTCAGAAACGTTGGAGGAAAGCTTTTTGCAAAGGATGGACTTTGGAGCAAGAGAAGCAGATAAAGATGGTAATGCACTGTGGAGGAAAATGGGGGATGAGAGTTTGACTGTACTTTATCTTAGACTTTTATGTACCTTCTGTTTATGGTGCATTCTGCAAGCTAATTTGCTTCCTTATCTTGTGTCTGTATCATTTAAGCCACATTGCTTTTGGATTTGGCATTTTGTATTAATCTCTTTTACAACATTTTGTTCAGAGCCAGAGAGCTTCAGTGAGGGTGGGTTGTGCATCTTGAAATGTTTGTGTTACTTACCTTAAGCAGCTTCTTAGAAACAGGAAAAATGCCTCTTGTCCCCGCTTGTGAAAAATAATTTGAATATTCCTATATTCAGGGGTTTTTTTTGCTGTTTATTTGCTTGGTGACATGTCACAAGTTACAAAAACATTTTATAGAAAGAGACAAGTTATTTCATAAGATAAGCAACTCCCTCTTATTTCTTAACTCACAAAGACATTTTTTGCTTCTTCAGATGTGAT
This sequence comes from Ara ararauna, assembly GCA_028858755.1. Classification (NCBI taxonomy): domain Eukaryota; kingdom Metazoa; phylum Chordata; class Aves; order Psittaciformes; family Psittacidae; genus Ara; species Ara ararauna. The sequence continues at coordinate 18,016,871 of CM054380.1, read as the reverse complement.
ACCAATGCTATGATACAGCCCTTTCATAACTCAGATCTGAACACAGTCTACATGCCTCTATCATGAGTATAGTTTTCAGTTTTTCATGCATGTGGTGTTTGTCCTGGTTTCAGCTGGGACAGTTATTTTTCTTCCTAGTAGCTGGTACAGTGCAGTGTTTTGGATTTAGGATGAGAATAATGTTGATTACACTCTGATGGTTTAGTTGTTGCTGAACAGAACTTGTTCTTAAGTCAAAGACTTCACAGCTTACACCATCCCACCATCGAGTAGGCCAGGGAACCACAAGAAATTGGGAGGGACACATCCAGGACAGCTGATCCCAAATGCCCAAGGGACATTCCATGCCTATGGCATCATGCTCAGTGTATAAACTAGGGGGAAAGCTGGCTGGGAGCTGCTGCTGGGCATTGGTTGGTGGATGGTGAGCAATTACATTGTGCATCACTTGTTTTGTATATTGTTTAATATCATCATCATCATTATTTTCCCTTCCTTTTCTGCACTATTAAACTGTCTTTATGTCAACCCATGAATTCTGCTTTTTTTCTTTTCCCAATGCTCTCCACCATCCCACTATGGAGGGAGAGAGTGAGCAGACAGCTCTGTAGTGCTTCGTTGTTGGCTGGGTTAAACCATGACAGTCCTTTTGGCACCCAGCATGGGGCATGAAGGGTTGAGATATCAACAGATCTGACCAGAGTGTGTCAAAACAAGTTTTGTTCTAGGCATTCATTGGATGAGTTTAACAGTCTCTGATCACAATGTTGATTTACATGCTCCCAGAGTTGTGCTTGTCCTCAGGGTTGCATTGCATAACCCCTTACTTGCCTGTGTGTTCTCTCTTGTGCTGCTTATCACCTCTAGGGGCTGGGTTAAAGTTACCACTTTGCTGTACTGTGTAACACTGGTTTATGATACGGTAAAATTGCTGGTTGTGAGATGGATCTGGTGTTTGTCCTCCACATTGCCATCACCTCTGTACTTTGGGAGCCAGCTCTTGGAAATTAGTTACAGTGTTCTTTAGGCCATTAGAGTTAAGCTACGTGAGAAACTACCCCTTTTCAAATTCTTTCCTTACCATACTCACTTTACAGAAGCCCCAGAAGAATTTTTGTATCTTTTTCCCGAAGCAGTTGTGTGGTGGGTTTTTCTGTCTTCTGTTAAAGTATAGAAGAAGAAGTCCTATAAGGCCTTTTCCTGTGCAACAAAGATCACAACTTGAAGATATATTGTGTAACTTTTTAATGAAATTTTTGGAAGTCAGCTTTTATAAAACACATTCTTACTTGTATTAATTTGTATTAACAGCCAGAAATCTTACTTTGACAAATGTAAGATGCATCTAATTTGACTTGCAGAGTAGACCTTAAACGGTTCTTGGTGTATGTATACATGCTTCAGTAAGCTGAATTAGCTGTCACAGAAACTTTGTGGACATGACTGGAAATTAACCAAGCTCCTTCAACTCCCCTTGCCCTCTCCCCCCTCCTCCCCCCTTTTGGAAAGGGATGCTGAGGCATAAGGAAAGTGGGGGAGATGTCACCTGCAGGTCCTTGGTCCTTCTCCCGGACACAGCAGAAGTCCCAGCAGCGAGGCTGATCCACTGCTGTGCTCCAGATGAATAGGATCTCTTACACGCTGTCCTCTGCTTGATGTGAGAACATGCTGCTTATTATTCTGGTACATCCATCCTCTTGATAGGAAACTTCTTAGGGAACAGTTGCTTCTTTCCATAGCACAAATTAACTTGTTGGTGAGAAGTGCTTACAGTTTTAGGGATTTTGAGGCAGTATCTCCATTTTAGAAAACAGATAAAAATTCCTCACATATCACCATTTCAGGTTTTGATACTTACATTCCTCTTCTCTTTGCTTACAGTTGTTAACATGTCCTGATCATTACTATAATTAGGATTGTGTTTTCCCTCTGATTCTAAGCAAAGACACTATTAATGACAGAGTGGATACACATAATTTTATAGTATTCTAATTTATCTTCAGCAGAAGCAAAAAACCAACTGCAGAGTTTAATTCTGTCTTAAGTAATTTCACTATTTCATGCTATAGAGTAAAATGTACTCTGCTAAAAGAGATTGATCCCTACTGCATTAGCTTGTGTTTATTGGAACCTGGAAATATCTTTGTCTGGTTTTCTTTGGAGAATTTTTGCAGAAATATGGAGAGATTCCTACAGTTGCTTGAAAAGCTTCAGCTGGAATAAAATTTATCCTGCTGTTATAGATACGTGGCATTTATAAGTTGCTTCATTTGAAATATGTTTGTATTTCTCTAGCCATACTTTTGGAGAGATATTAAAGATAAATTTGCTCAGTCAGAAATTAACTTCGTATTTGTCTGAAGGAAAAAAAAATGTGGGGAAATGCATACATTTTTGGTTTTTTTTTTTTGTTTGGCTTGAAGACATAAAGCTTCAAAGATATTCTGTTAATCTGCTTCTTATGTGTACCCAAATAACAGTAAATCAGAATCAGACCTGGGGAGGAGTTAAATTCTGGTTTCAGAGGCTGCTTTAAATCCATTTTTTTCTGTAATTGGATTTCAAACTTTAGTATTTTTTCAGTGTAGCTCCTAATTTGCAGTTTTTCTAGTTTCATAATTGAACAATCAAAGTGAAGTATGTCTTGTGTCATCCTTCTACATGAGTAATCACCAGTGGTAAAAAGTTCAATCAACAAAACACACTAGACCTGTGCCATTTGAGCACAAAGAGTAATTTGTAAGAATACTAGATTGTCATCCTCTCTCATGGAGCTGACACAGGGTAAAATGACATATTATCACTCTGTCTTTCAGCTGGTTATTAACATGGGAGAAACGATCAGGCAGGGAAATTCATTATAATTGAAGTTTTGGAGATGGATGTGTTTTCAGTGGCTTAGTTCTCGGTCTTTGTTTTCCCCTCTATTTCAGCCTGATTTTCCTTTCTTTTTTTTCTCTGTATCTCCTTCAACTCGTACTCACAGTCTCATCATTTATTCTGCGGCACAGAAGGTGAAATTGTGTGGAAGATTTGAAAGATGCTCAGTGTTGTATTTATCTCCAGCCTCAGAACAGGCTAACAGCTTTGCTTCAAGTTAGATGATAGAGTTTGGAAAAGTTGAAGTATAGCTGGGCCCTGCGCATTTTAAGTCTTTAATATCCTTACCTATAGGTAGAACTATTGAGTCAGCTGGACAAGAATTTCTGCAAATCTGACCCTTAACTCCTATACAGGAGTTTATACTCCTATGAAATAATTGCTATGAATATCTAATATGATTCCTTTTGAAGTCATTTAAGACTTAGTGAGTGCTTGCTATTTATTATTACTTTTTAACATAGTCTGATAAAAAGGGCTATATAAATTCATACATACCAGGATGGGCCCTCTTTGGGAGCTAGGTAAATAGTAGTATCAAGAAAGAGATGTCAAAGAAGGAGAAATAATAAGATGGTAAAATGACATAACTGTGACCTGGCCTGAGTATTCTGCTTTGAATTTCGGTTTTGTATCAAAAACTGTGTTGTCTGAGCTGTATCAGTTTGAAGTCAATAGGCACAAGCGTAAAAAATGGATTTGTGATTTTTGCCTGGGTTTTTTTTGTTTGATGCTGTCTCGGTACAGGCAGAAGGCTCTGAGTCTCTTCTCAGATATAGAAATGAGAATCCTTAAAACTCAATATATTGTAATTGGATGCAGCTATTTCCATGCAGACAGATTTATACTTCTGATGAGAAACTTTTTTGTCTACCTGTCATACTTTTTTTTCATGAATGAATTATTTAGACTTGTTTTAATTAAACTTCATTTCTGCTTTTATTTTTTTTCTCTAAATCTGAGTATCAGCATCCATCTGATGGAAAGCCTGAATTGTTCTTTGTAGTCTAGGAAATGAAAAATATCATGAACTGCATAAAATCATCAAAGACTTCATTAAAATTTGATAGTTGGGTAATCAATAGATTCTTAATTATCTAGCAACCTCCTACTAAAGGACTGAATCAAATTGAGGTTGCATAGCTCAGAAAACTGATTTGAAATCCATAGAAATATGAATATAGCATCAGCTTAGGGGTTTTATATATAAGTATGGCATTGCTTACAACTGCAGTTTATTTTTGTGTGCATGAATATATAGAATATGCATATATTTTGTGCGTTCGTGTATATATATATATATGTAGTATGATAAGGACCATCAAACACATTTGCATGTGTTTCTGAATACTTTTCATTCTGAAATAACTTCCTAGAGCTTGAACCACTCCTCTGGCATAGTTGTGTCCTGCCCATGTTCTCTCTTCTTTCTAACCAGTTGGGGGTTTCGTGTGTGTGCTGCATCTGTGGCACCTTTGTATTTCTACCCTTATTCTTCCCTAAACAAGAGTAAAAGTTGTCTCAATTCACTCTCTTGTAACACATTTTAGTTATGTTTCTACTGTATGATCACTTTTGTTTAACTGAATGGGCTTAGGTAGATAATTGAGTTTTAAGACACCTGATCTGTCAGATTTGTTTAAAATTCCATTGGTTAGAATCCCTTTTATTTCCTTCAAATATAAACTAAGGTGCTTAATGTTGTTAGGTGGAGCTATGATCATAGCTGGTTTGAATATCTGTGTTTTCCAAGGAAAAGTGAGACAGAGACAGGCACTAAAATATGGCAGTGAAAGGGATTAACTTAATTTCTTCTCCTATGGTTTTCATTTAGGATTGGTGTGTGGAGAACTTTTACCTTGAACATTGTTGCTGAAGTGTTGGCATTTTCTTACAGCTATCAAGTCTGTTTCTAAAGCTGAATTCTTATTTGCTTGACGTTAAATACATGGGCAAATAGTAAAATGATATCTACTTTTATACTGACCATTCTAAATTTCCTTGTCTAATATCCCACCCTAATTTTTTATTCAGCTGTTTATTTACATAGACTGTATAATTTCTCTGCCTTTCAATGTGCCATAGTATAGAAGATCTAAATTAATCATATTTCTGGCTATGAGATAATCTGTTTCTCTGAGGTGTTTATGTGACCTCTTACGTGGAACTCTGCTGTTCTGGTATTATTTAAGGGGTAAGGTTTTTTATCGTCTTCATGACATAGATAAAGCTTATTATGACGGGTTGTATGTTTGTTTCCATTGAAAGTGACTTTTATTTATGTTGAGAAAAGAGTTGTATTTTTTTATTCTGTTATTTTTATCAACAGAGAAAATGAGGTGCTAAAAGTACAACTTAAGAAATATGTAGGAGCTGTTCAGATGCTCAGAAGAGAAGGTCAAACAGTGGAAGGTAAGGTTAAAATGAAGGAGAAAAGAAAATAATCCATGCACAAGGTTTGTTTTTCTGTATGCTACTGTTGAGACCATGTTTATTGGAGGCATAGAAATAGTAACCAAATGATGGAAATGACTCCTGGATGTGTATAAAAATTGACAGTGAAAGACTAACCAGTGAACAGGCATGTCTCTGGTTTTCCTGATTGATCCTGGAATGGATCCCTGTAGATAACCAGTCACCCTGTCCTGTGCAAGGCCTTGTCCATAGCCAACACTTCAGCCACACAAACTAATCCTAGTGTATCTGGGGACATGCATGTTTCACACTTTCATGTGCTACCTGGTCTGGCATCAGCCTTCCTCCTGTTGGAAAACATCAGCGTCTGAAGAGATGAGGGTTCTGTTCCCATGAGAACTGTCCCTGACACATCTCTGACTGGGCTATTTTCTGGTTTGTGAACAGTTTTGTAATGTAGATTGAGATCAAACAATAAGAATATTATGTGCTGGCACTTAAATTTCTGCTGAGTAGAAACAGTCAAGAAGTCTTGCCTTTCCTTAGTGAGACTTTGCCAAAACAAATGAAATCATTTACATGGAAGTAGGATTAGCAAGAAGTAGTTACAAACCCTATTCATCTCTTCAAACTATGGTAGAGTAGTATCTGCCAATAGTAAAAATAACATATTTAATACCTTTTCCTTTTGAGAAAATACTGATGTGGCTTTTTGTACTTATTTTTACAGAGCATTTTCTGGTAGATGAGGTGGTCTTAGCTTTTTTGGGGAAGTTTCTTATTTAAAAAAGCAATCTCTGACAATGTAATATTAGAACATGAGAATAATTTGAGGAGAAAAAAATTAGTATCTATATTATTCTGTTACTGTTGTTTTGGAGGTAAGTATTTGCAGACTGTTTCAAGTAGACTCAACAGACCAGGCATTTCACTTTGTTTGCTAAGTTGCTCTGACTCTTAATTAGCAGATTTTATATCTGAAAGATGACAAGTTATCAGCAGTGTTACTGCTTTTCCTCAGCGGTCAGTGCGATAGAAATGTCTATGACAGGATGAATTGGAGTCTTGATTCTGAATGATCTTCTGGTGGGACCTGTATTTCTGCTGCCTGTAGAAGGTGTTTTGAGAGACAAGGTGGCTTTTCAGAAGCCGGCACCATCTGTCTTTTTGTTAATTTTTCTCCTAATTATTAATATTGTGGTCGCATAAGTGGCTGTATGAATGAATACTACATTAGTTCTGCTCTTAAGAGCTAGTCACTATACTTATTTGTAGTTTAAAAACTTCATTCATCCTTAAAAGGCTTTTTGTTAGTGAGAACACATGTATTTACTTCCGACTTCGCTGTAGTGTAGTGATTCAGATTAAGAATTATTCACGAAAATCATCGCTTAAGCTTCTTATAATAGCAGAAATTATCCTTCATTACATACTGACAGTTTGCATGATGAGTGTAATTATAGGGAAAGAAAAAAAATATTCCTAGGCTGGCTATATTCTGCCATGTTAAAATTATGCAAATCAGTGAGTGATAAGAATAGAAACAGAGTAGGATGGTCAGATTTTACAGATGAAAAAGGGGGATGGAACAGTACCAACATTTCTAAAAATGAATACATGTATGCTTTATGCTCAAAAGCTATTGAATCAATCCACGGTGATTTTCTGTAATATTTATCATTAGTGACCAGAATAAATTGCAGCTGCATGCACTATCTGTAATAATTTTTCTTATATCCTAACTTCACACATTGTATTTTTAGAAAACTATTTCTTTCCCCTTAGCTGACATTGGTGATTTATCTGAATTTTTAGTAGTACTTGGGCCTCTGACTCAAAAAAGTACTTAAGCACATAAACAGTTTCTGAGAGCTGGTATATTTAGATGCACTTCAAGAAGGGAGAGTGAAACAAAAGAAAGTATTTTCTTTTACCAGATTTATAGACACTATTGCACCCATGATTTACTTAGATCATTTTCAGTATCTCATCATAGGCGTTCATATTTTTCAGATGTGAGCCTTCACAATTAAGAATATTTGTATTATTAGAGCTATTTGTATTTTTAGTACATCTGTCATTGTGTAACTTAAGTCAAATTATTGATTTCCAATTGTGGTATAACTTAAAGTGACAGTAACAACTTAAGTTGTTTGGTTTGTAATTAACTGAAATGCTGAAAAGGATAATGGAGTGTTTTTACAAGACCTGTTTTATTTTGTGTTCTGAGGTTGTGATGATTTTGGGAGGAAATAGGATTAAGAAACTTCTGTTTTCTCTACTTTTGATGGTTTAAGTTAAAATTCTTCTTGGTTTCCTATATATTAATTTACATGCTCCTAGGGTAAGGTTCTTGTAACTAGCCTTATGTGTCAGAGTTCTGATCTGTTTGGACTTGGAAAACTCCCATTGTCCCCTTTTGCTGGAATTTTAGGAGATAGTCTTCTATGTTAGGAGGCTTAAACTGTTACATACAACTAATTTTACTGCTGCCCTGTTATGATGAGGAATTTCAGTGATGATTAATCTTCTGCCAAATGGTGTCAAACCATGAGTTTTAAATGTATTGTGTATTGTGTGTGGATTTTAGCGTGCTATGTTATTGGACTTCCTGTGAAACTGTTTTGAAAGAGTCCAAATAAATTGAACTTCTGCTGTTGTTTTTATGACTTGAGAAGAATATCCATTTGATGCAGTAATCAGATCAGATGCTACTGAGCATGGCTTTTAAAGTTTCTTAAAATAATACATGAAATGCAGCATAATACTTTGCCTTGCAGTGACTTAAAAAAGCAAATGCGATTATAAATAAATTGCCCAAGAGTTAGAACTGTGTCAAGTTCAGAATATCAGACCAGCTTTCAAAGGAGTGATCATTGCCATAGACTAAGGATTTGATATTGTATTTAAATATTAAATGAGCATCCTGCATTCTCAGCCATCAGCAGGGGTTGGATGTGGACCATATTTCAAACCTGCTTAGATATAATAACATTACACATATGTAAAACACTGATCTTAGAAGTTTCTGGCCAACAAGCAAGATTTACAGGAAATAGGTCTTAAAATAGCTTTCAAAATTAACTTAATAAAATAATAATAAAGTTCAGAATATGTATACTTCTTGAAGCAATAATCAGTTCCCAGGTTCAAGATTATTTAGTCAGCTGAATTATGGAGTCCTGTATCTACTTTATTGTGGCAGTATATATAGTTTAGCTATTGAGAAATGATGAAGGCATTTGATAAACCTCTCTTATTGATAAACCTCTCTTATTAGAGCTTGTTTACTTTATAAGTGCTACCTTGTTTTTGTAGAAATTCATGATCTGTGAGAAGAATTTGAATTGGACTTCATGTAACTTGGAGAAGAGGAGACATGCTTAGAATAGGCCTTAAAGTGGTCATAGAATACATAAATGATAGCTAGGATCAGAAATAGGAGAAACTGTAGTTTCTGTTTCACTGTAGGTAAGAAGAGGTTGGGCTTAGATGGTGGGTGAAGGAATTTTGATTAGCTATCAAGAAAACCTTTCTGAGAAGAATACTTAAATTTAAATAGATTGTGCAGGGAAGCATGAAATCTCCATTATTGGAGGTTTCTAGGAATAAATCAGACAATTAACTGTCAGGAATGAAATAACTGCAGCTGATTGTGCTTCATGCAAAACCATTAAATTCACAGTCCTCTTTTCTGTAATTTCTGTGATATGTAAATAATCTTTACATGTAATATGAAATGATATTTTGGAAGAAAAGTAGAAAAAAAGGCATAAAAGAGAAGCTTAGGCTTAGTGTTGCAAGGCTTTGGGTAGGAATTGTGGTTACTACCTGCATTTATTAGTTAGCTATAGTCATAGAACAGCCAAATGCTTTTAGTTTTATTATTTTTTTTTTTCACTTTTGAGAGTACCTGTCACAAGAAAGCTCCCTGCAGCATTTGTATTTTAGTACTTGTAAAACTTTTTAATATTGCATCCTGTTTTGATACTTCTAGCAACTGGTTTTTAGAACTATCACTTGTATACAGGTTATCCTAGATGTTTGTGTGATTTAACGTGGTATCTCTTTGTTTTAGTTCTGACCAGCATTTGGAGTACTGATGGTGAATTTCCTATGCCAGAGCAGAAGCAAGTAGAAAACAATGAGGAACTAGCCAGCTCTTATGAAAGAAAATTGATTGAGGTAAAGTTTGTACTGCACAAATTCTGTGAAATCATAATTGTAACATGACATTTGAAGCTGTAGTTTTTTTGCTTAGTTGTTGATTCCCCTCCTCCCCATTAGAGAAAAACCTTTTTTTTTTTTTTTTTTTTTTTGAGAAAAAAAAGAGGAAGATTTAATTTTCAGGCTTCTGTGGTTAAAATACAAATGTGTTAATTCAACTTCAAAGCAGATTTAAAGCAATTCAGGTAATTAAAAATACTTTTCCTAACAGGAGTACACACTGTGCTTCAATATTAAAATAAATGAGGGTTTTAATAACTAGGTTCCTTAGGGTTATAACTGGTGGTGGTGAAGCTCTGAAAGCAGGTTTGAGGTGTTGCATGTTACAGTACATAATTACAGGCATTGCTGTTTTGTCAGTTGAGCTTTAAAAGGAGGGCTTTCTGGAATCTGTTGCTTTTTCTGTGCTTTCATAGTGGTTTCTGATTGCCAAACTGGGTTTTATTTTTGTATTGCTTTACCATATAGCTTATTGAATGCTGTAATATGGAAATGGTGGTGGAAGCTACTAGTTCTGTGGATATGACCATGTTAGAAAAAGTTCCTAAAGCAAGATTCACTTCTAAGACTAATGTAAAATTCATTACAGGAAAAAAAATAAAAGGAAGAAAGATTAGGGTTTCATCCTAAATTTAAATACAGATGATTTTCCAGACAAAAGTAATGAAATTTAGTATCTAATACCCATATCTCCTATTAAATATTAAATGATCATTTTTATAAAAAGTAAAACAATTCTCTGTCTTTCTCTTGCCCAAAATACTCTGAAATGGAATACTCATATTAACTGAATAACATGAGGATGACTAAAAGTGCAGGTCATGCATATAAGAGATTAATACAGTTCTAAAACATTCATACTTGGTTATCCTTTTCTCATAGAACCATGTGAAACTAATTCTCTCCCTAATGCATACCTTTGGTTGGGTTCTTCTGACTCCTTTCCTCTGTTCTGTACCTATCAAAAGAATATGTTAATTAAGACCACAGGTAAAATCTCTTACAGCTTTAAAAGCATCCTCTTTAGTTCTGTTAAGTGTGTTTTGCATGTTCAGGAGTTTGTTGTTAACACTTCTGAGTTTGGGGCAGACAGTGTTAGCAGCAGCTTTGATGGCACAGCAGGGGATGTAGCCACTGGAAAACCTGGTTGCAAATCATACCCAGAGGAGGAAATCTGAATCTTAGTCTCACTTCCACTGTAACAGTGTCTTCACATACCTGAAATGGGATGTAACCCCCATAACAATCCAGGTGTATTTGCCAAGTCATTACTCCTTTTCTCTGCACAAACAAAAGATGCGAACTCTTACTTTCAAAGGATAGCCTGTGTTGTGTTCCAAGTTGAGGACGAGGATAGAAACCACTCTTGAATGTTTTTCTAGCAGTTTCACTCAGCTAGAATTGGGTCTGAAAAATGTTCTGACTTCAGCAGTTCTGATAGCTGTTATTTTGTCCCCAGTAGACTATTTTAACTGAGGACAAAGATTCCCTTAAATTTCTTGGTAGCTGATCAGGACATTGAAGTCTCCTCACAGAAAAATGACTAGCTGTCAAGAGATTAAAAGGAATGGTTCTACTGAGTAATTAGAGATTTTCGGTGTCTGCTTTTCCATAAAAAATTATTCTTCATAATATATTGAAGGAATTTTCAGTTTCTTACCATATTTATAAAAATAGTTTTTATTTTTTAAAGTTCTTTACTCTCAATCAGTAAATCAGTTGATTTAACCCAGTAGATAAAGAAAAGTTAAAAATTATGAAGGAATAAAAGAAACTTCAAGAAGCTTTTCACATGACATTATGCTTAAAACAGGAGGAGAAAAATTTTTGTACCAATTCTGCATCATCTTTTTTATGTTGTATTTTCTTAAAAATAGTGGTGAAACATATAGGTAGTCACCACAGTTTCTTCTAAACCCCCAGTTTTATGGGGTTTGGGATACCTCTAGCAATTCTCGTATGCTTTCCAGTGTCATATGCTGTGGGAATAGAATGCTGATTTATTTTAGAAGAGAAATTAGGTTGATTTATACAACTCTTAAGCCATGAATAATAAAATGTGTTTAAAATCATCATGGCTGTAGACCAGTAATGAAGTAGTAAGCATCTCATTAGAGAGAACATCAACTTTCTTTGCAGTTTCAGCCTTTGGTAATTTTATACTCTTTTTATAAGAGTAATTTTAGTGGTGGACTTTTACCAGCATTTCCTCAAAGTTAAATTGTATGTTATGTTCATGATGTATTAAATGGTATTATGGGAGAGCTCAATAAATGACATTGAATTTCTGGTTTCCTGGCGTAGACTATTCCTGTCAGACTAGTGAATGAGGACACTGGCTCCTCTGCTAGAGTAGCAGGTTTTTGATGTGCTGAAACTTGTATCACAGTATATTAATCCTTTATCGAATGCACCATCCCTGACAGTGTTCAAGGCCGGGTTGGATGGGGCTTGGAGCAACCTGGTCTAGTGGAAGGTGTCCCTGCCTGTGGGAGGGGATTGGAAATGGGTGATCTTAAGGTCCTTTCTGACTCAAACCAGTCCATGTTTCTGTGATTCTGTGATTCTGTTCCTCTGCAGAAACACTCATTCTTGCAGGAATGTTGGAGAGAAACTGAACAGTTAAACTAAATAATAATTTCTAACTCTCCAAGGTTTTCCTTGTAGCAACAAGAAACATCTCTACATAAATTAACTAGGAATTGCTCAGGTTTTAAAGGTAAAGTTACATAGAAACCTGTAGTTTGCCTTTTAATGAACTTGAAAAGATCCGTGTACCTTTTCCTAAATCTCACAGACGTAACTGTATGTGCTAAGTATACTGTTGTATTTTTATGCCTGACAAATCAATCTCTGAGCAGTTGGTATATGAGGCTGCGGAACTTTTTCTGTTGTGGGAGGTGCATTTGTTGATCATGTAAACTCATGATGTGAATCACTTTGTTCTGTTAAAGGTAATTTTGGCTGTTAAGCCAAGCTGTCACCATTCTGAAGTTTCACTTTGTGAATTTTCATGCCTTCTGTTATCTCTTGTTGAACAAGGAATTCATCGGCCAGTTGCATCCTGAGGCCTCAGAAACATGTTTCTGATTATTTTTACTCAAACTGCCTTCCAGATTTTGAGCTTTAATGTCAGTTTTATTTCAAAGTGCTCAAATGACTTTAATTGGTGGTGAGGGATTTTTTTGTTTGAGCCAGCAAATAATACACAAGAAAAAATTCTAGTATGTATCACTTTAGTTGGGTAAGTGGCTTTTAAATGCTTTTAAACATTTGACCTTTCAATGAGTCATTTTTTTTAAGGGTTAATTTGCTCAGATTTATTTTTTACTAAGAATTTTTTAGTCATATGCTACCAGATAATTAAAGAAAGTTTCTAAATATTGGAGGATTTTCAAATGGGAGAATTTGGCTTTGCTTATGAAGCAGTGTGGGAGTTTTATTTGGTTTTTTGTTACAAAATCTCAAAATCTTAAATCACTAGAGGCTTTGCCAGAAGTTCTCAGCATCTTTGTAGAATTGTCTCTCAGTTTAGCGTAACAGGTAACAATAAAGTGTAGTCAATTTCTTTACTATGTCCTGAATTAAGATCTTGAAGTGAGGAATTCTGGTGATATGGCGGTTTTGGTAATGTCTGCTTACCATGCATGATCTTCTGATCACTGCTGAAGATTTCCATATTGTAGAACTGTAGGTGCATCAAACACAGAGGTGCATATAAAGGATGGCAACAGCTGATGGATGTGTTCCCTAACTATGTTATCATGATTTTAAAAAAAAAAAGGAAGGTTAGAAGCTTAGGAACAGAGGCGTAAGTGACAGCAAATTAATATCTATGGAATGGAATCATAGAATCATAGAATAGTTAGGGTTGGAAAGGACATTGAGATCATCTAGTTCCAACCCCCCTGCCAGGGGCAGGGACACCTCCCACTAAACCATGCCACCCAAGGCTATGTCCAATCCAGCCTTGAACACCGCCAGTGATGGAGCGTTCACAACTTCCCTGGGCAACCCATTCCAGTGCCTCACCACCCTTACTGTAAAGAATTTCTTCCTCATATCCAATCTAAACTTCCCCTGTTTAAGTTTGAACCCGTTACCCCTTGTCCTCTCACTACAGTTCCTCATGAAGAGTCCCTCCCCAGCATCCCTATAGGCCCCCTTCAGATGCTGGAAGGCTGCGATGAGGTCTCCACGCAGCCTTCTGTTCTCCAGGCTGAACAGCCCCAACTTTCTCATCCTATCTTCATATGGGAGGTGCCCCAGTCCCCTTATCATCCTCGTGGCCCTCCTTTGGACTTGTTGAAACCACAGATCGATGTGACTTCAAGCACCCTGCTTGAAGGAGTGCTTGGGCCCAGAAATGTGTCTGATGGGGTGGGAAGTCTTTTTTTGTTACTGTAGTCTCAACATGGCATATGGGGGATAATGGAGAAAACTGTGATGAGGAAGAAAAGAAATTTCTATAATGCTTTTGTGGTTCCACAGTCATTAATAAATGCTGGATCTGTTGCTGTCAAGTCAACTAAGCTCACTAGTTGGTTTGGATTAGGCATGGAACCATGATTGCATTTGTGTCGCTAAAACATACAGTATAAAAGTTGTGCTGTTGTGACTGGAGAAGTGTGAGTTATGGGAGGACAGTTCATACCTGTTGTCGTGGTTTTAGCCTCTATAACTCACGCAGTTTTGCTCACTCACTCCCCACTCTTTCTTCTCCCCTCTCCTGGAGGGATGGGAAGGAGAATTGAAAGAATGCAACTCCCACAGATGGAGATAAGAACAGCTCAGTAACTAAGGTATAACACAAATCACTACTGCTACCACCAATAATAATGCCAAGGCAAATACAAGGAAAGAATACAATCGCTCACCACCTATACCAGCCTGACCGAGCAGTGCACCCCCACCCTTCTGGGTCTCTGCTCTCCGTTTTACATCCTGGGCATGACGTGCTGTGGCATGGAATAGCTCTTTGGTCAGTTTTGGTCAGGTGTCCTGTCTCTGCTTCCTCTCGGCTTCCCCTCCTCCCTGGCAGAGCATGAGACTCAGAAAGTCCTTGGTCAGACCAAAACATTACCAAGCAGTAACTGAAAACACAGTGCTATCAGTGCTGCTCCGAGGCCCAAAATCAAAAACACAGCACTGCACCAGCTACCAAGAAGGAGAGAAATGACTGCTACTGCTGAACCCGTGACACCTGGTCTAGTGTCAAGCCTGCTAGGTACAAATCGGTCTGTCAGTATTTCCTTGAAAACCAAAAAAAAAACCATCAGTGATTTACCTTAGGTAATGATTTACATTAGGTAATGTTTTATGGCATGTAAAATGACTTTTTTTTTGAGTCCATGATTTTTAGTATCTGATAATATCAATTTAGTTCCAAGTCTTGTTCTCTTGGAGGCAGGCTATGGAATGCTTATCAGATGTAGTCTCCTGGTTGTAACTGTGCATCTGTATAAAATTGCTTATGTCAGATCATCCTTGAGGATACTGATTGTACATTCCCAGTATTTTGTGTTAGCTCATGAAGATAATCCTAGTAAAGGGGTAATGAGCTGCAGTTCAGAAGAGCTGTCTCAGCATAGCAGATGAGGTGAAACCTTCCTCTGGATGTGAAATGAGAAATTAAAAGGATCTTGGGAAAGATAATGGTGGTTTAGATCTGTTGTCTTAGGCTTTGGCTTTTGCTGTAAGGATACAGATAAGGATGCAGCTGCTAGAGACATATTTTTTTTATTCCTTTTATTAACTCTTAGTTTGTCCCTTTTATTAAACTCATTATCCTCTGTGTCTGATTTTGCTTTTGCTGACTTTCATTTTCCCTGCCAGGCACAGCTCTTGCCAGAGGAGAGTTTTTCCTGTCCAATGTGTTAGTGCTCTTTGGTATGTCAGGATTAATCTTGGTAAACACTGGTTAGTACTGTCCACGATACAGTACAAGGACCGTAATACGTATGTCAAACCAGTGTGCAAAATTCCCTATGTGTTTTGAGTTGAAAGCTGCAGCTTATTTTTTTCTTGCTGGTTTTGATGAATTATGACTTTTGCTTACCTTCTATAGCTATAGTACATACAAGCCCCAAACAAGCCAAAATCCACATCACAAAATGAAAAACCAAACCCAAATTATAACAACCAAAAACCAATCCTATTCTTGAATGGATCTTTCAGTCTGCCTTGAACCAAATAACTTGCTTGCAGATAGAGATATAAAGAATACGAAATGGAAGTTTTGAAAAAGAAAGCAATGCCCAAGCATTTTCTGTGTGTATTAGTGGAATTGCATGAACTGTTTGCCATTTTGAGACTTACTGGTTTTTACTTGTAGCATAATGAAATTATTAATAGTTAGTAGGAAATCTGCTCCTTTTGGGAGACCTTTGGTTTTATTTGTGTTGGGGAAAAGTGTAGAAGAATGTTGGTATTTGAAAATGGCATCTTCTCAAGGGAAAAATATACCCATCTGAGAGCAAATGGGAGCAACTTGCACTTCTGTCTAGAGTTTCTTAGGAAATGTGTCATCTTGCATTTTGTGACATTTGGGGGGGAAAAATGCCTATACCTGACAAAATCTCATTAATTGAGATATAGTTAATGCAAAAACTTTTATGAATTTTAGCTGCAAATTATTTTTAAAAAAATCAGTGTTCAATTAAAACACCCTGTTAAAAAACCTTATTGTTTGTGTTGCAAGTTCTTAAAAGTCTGTTTCTCTACTCTAAAAGCATGTCTTTCTAAGACAGATTGTATTGTTTAGTGAAACATCCCTAGCGTGGTTTACGTGAACAGCTTATACCTCTGCTGAGCGTGAAGTGGTATTAATCTGTGTCATTACCTGGAGACTGCTCTTGGTTGCAGTGCTGCATGGCAGGGTAGCTACGGTGGTAGCTGCCAGGCAGCAGGACCAGGCTTAGATTTTCTTTGACAACAGGTCTTTAGAGTTCTGTTACCGTGCAGTCTCAGTATTTTATTCTAGCCTCAATTCAACTTCATGCTAAGAATTTGGGCTCTTGACTCAGGCTTTGTGATAGGACAAGACCAAGTCTGGACAATCGTCTTGCCAAGGGAAACTTAGCTCAGTTGTACTTTTAATTGTCTGCTTTAAACATATTGTCATGGAGAAAAACAACTTTGAAGAAGATTGTAATCCCAGTAGGAAAAATTATTGCTTAAGCTTCAGTGTGGAATGAATAAAGGAAGATGTTACATAAAATGTAACTGAAAGGATTTAATTATAAGTAGACCTCTTTATTGTTTTTAGCAGACCTTGATAAAGGAAATATTAAAGGAACCTAAATTAGTATTGTTATTCACAAGTGTATCTCACCACCCCTTTTGGCTTGCTGTGATGATAATACATTTTTCTTTGACAAGAAAAAGTACTGAAGTAACTTAGTTACTAATAAAAGTGATTTTCACAAGTAACATAACCTGCTAATTTATCTGTCTGATAATATGTAAGTGATTTGCTGTTTTATTTGCTGTTCTCTTTTTATTTCTTAACTTTGCTAGGGACACTTATACATTTTCGTATTACTTCAGTGTTTTGAGAGAGCTGTTGAATTTACATATTAATTGAGCCTGCAAGTAGAAAGTTATTTCAAGGACATCCAAATTAGAGAGGACAAGACAGTCAAGTATTACAACAGAGAGCTGAATTTTGTTCTTGTGATTGAGAGAGACACTGCAAAAATCCAACATAATATCAAATATGGGAACTATATTCCATTCATAAATTTATGTATTGCTTTTGATCACCAATCACCCAACTGTCAGCATGAGGGTTTTTCTCTGTAAATTTGCAACTGGTAGCATCCTACATCTTTATGTATGTGAAACACAGGGAAGTTCTGCCTCACAGCCCAGGCTGTCTGTGATTAACAGTGTCCTGCCAATATGAACCAGGATCAGAGAGGGGCTTGTGATATTTGTAAATATTGCACCAGTTGCTTTGAATTGGAATGAGTGGCTAAGCTAGTATGGTGTCATGGTTTAAGCTGTAACTCACACAGCCGCTCACTCACTCACCCTTCTTTCTTCCCCCCATTCCTGGAAGGATGGGGAGGAGAATAGAAAGAGTGCAACTCCCACAGGTTAAGAACAGTCCAGTAACTAAGGTATAACACAAACCACTGCTGCTACCACCAATAATAATAATGACAAGGCAAATACAAGGAAAGAGAATACAACTGCTCACCACCCGATACCAAGCCGTGAACTAACTCTTCGCGTTCCTGCCCCCAGTTTTTACATCCTGGGCATGACGTGCTGTTGTATGGAATAACCTCTTTGGTCAGTTTGGGTAAGGTGTTTTGCCTCTGTTTCCTCCCGGCTTCCCCTCCTCCCTGGCAGAGCATGAGACTCAGGAAGTCCTTGGTCAGAGTAAACATTACTGAGCAGTAACTGAAAACATTGGTGAATCAGCGCTGTTCCCAGGCTGAAAATCAAAACCACAGCACTGCACCAGCTACTAAGAAGAAGAAAAATGAGTGCTACTGCTGAACCCAGGACATATGGAAAACAATCTATCCAGAGTTAGTGGCATTGTATTATTACTTTCTCTAGTAAGGCTGGCAGTTTTGTTTGGTGCATAAATGTTTGCAATGTATGAAGCAGAAGTGCTTGCTAAGTAGGACCTACTACAGTAGTCATAATGCAGAAATTCATGTAC
Source organism: Ara ararauna (assembly GCA_028858755.1). NCBI lineage: Eukaryota > Metazoa > Chordata > Aves > Psittaciformes > Psittacidae > Ara > Ara ararauna. The sequence continues at coordinate 17,998,672 of CM054380.1, read as the reverse complement.
ATTTAGATATCTTTTGTTTTGGCAAAATGAGCTTACTAACAAGCATTTGAAGTCAACCTTTTATTAAGACTGATGCTGAATTAATAATTAAGATATGAATACATAGTGGATCATGAATTGATAATGTGGAAATCCTGATGTTCTGATTTTTAGCAGGAGGAGTCGGTGAAGAGTCTAATTACAAGTCTGGGAAATTAGTTTTTCTGATGGGATTAAGTGCAACAGAAATGCCTGAGGAGAAAAAAACCGAAACAACCCTAAACCATTAAATTTAAGCTGATTTATTGCTCTTAATAATAATGATAATAACAGTAATAGTGATGATGTTGATTATGATAATAATAAAAAAATGCTTTTTATTGTTGAAACTATATTTGAAATGAAACTTTCATTCAATTTTATAGTATAATCTGATAGCAGTAGCTAAAAATCTTGCTGAATGCATATATTAAGTTTCTTTCAGCCTTGCTCCCTGTTTCTGTTGGTTTCCCTGTCACATTCTCTTGATGAAATAATGTTACTGCTATTATTTAGATGTTTGCTATTTGGGAACCTTTGTCCTTTTGCAACTCTTCCCCCTTATGCCATAGGTTTACATTTCACTTCTGTGCAAGAAAAATTCAAGAGCTCAATATCATCTTTAACCTTGATTTAAGCTTTATCATTTCTTGCTTCTCTTGGCAGGGAACCAACTTAAACATAGTTTGCTTTACATAGCCATTTACAAATGGGTATGCGTTTCATCTTTGTCATTCATCCAGCCTTGTTCACTCCCATAAATACCTTGCATCATTTGGTGCTTTCTTGATGCTTTGACTCAAAAATGGAGAGCACAAATGTAGCTTGACTTCATGTTCAAAGAGGCCACACTTCAGACCACACTAATTACCTGTGCGCAACAACTTGAACTACTTGAGCGTAACTGGGGTTATTTTTGTTCCTTTGACCCCTCACAGATTTGCCTGGGATGGGTGGACTTCTAGCTCCAGTCCTATTAAAACTCCCAAGTAAGAGTGCAGAATATGACTAATAAATTATTGACAAAGTTTAATGCAGTTTGTGCATTCTGCATTATTCCCAGTTCAAATACTGTGATGAGTTTGCAACTGTTGAGTGCTGTGTTTAATTGTGAATTAAACTGAGAACAAAAGTTGAGAGGTGTTTTATTAGAATCAGTTGCCATGGGATCTCTTTTGATAAGAAAAGAAAATTGGACAGAGAGTTGCATTTTTTGTCCTGTTTAATTCAGTATCAAAACCTACATTTCAAGGCATGAGTCAAAATTATTCTAACAGTGTCTGTTCTTAATGGTCAATTCAAACTAATGCATTAGCAATGAAATGCTCTACTTAGAGAGCATGGTAAAATAAAAATATATACGTAAACATTGATATATGTGTAAGAAATAGTGTGGGGTTGGTTTTTTTCAGTTTAGAATACAGTTATCTCCTGGCTTTGTTTTCCAGGTAGCTGAAATGCATGGGGAGCTGATTGAATTCAATGAGAGGCTGCACCGGGCTCTGATGGCTAAAGAAGCTCTTGTGTCCCAGATGAGACAAGAACTAATTGATTTGAGAGGGCCGGTAAGTGGTTGCTTATTACAGTGTAGAACATCACTCTGGAATGAGCTCAAACCCATTACTTGTGATGAAACAAAATATATAGTGGCTTCTAAGAACTAACATGTAGTAACACGTCTGTCAAGAATACCTTACTTGGTATTTTGATAGTGTTTGATTCTCTTCAGCAGAGTTGAATGTAAAATAGATATATTCAGACAATAAAATAGTTTTTTAGCAACTATTGCTTCACTTGGGCTTTTTCTTTTAAAAGATTGTGTTGAAATTCACAAATGAACAGGGAGGAAGCGGGAGTCATCAAGAACATTCCTAATGGTTGACCATCTTCTAAGGGAGGCGTATTTTGACAGTTTCTGTTTTCTGATTACATGCTATTACTCTTTACTTTTTTGTTTGTACTGGAAGTATTCATACCTACTTTATCATAACATTTCTCTAAAGTGGTTGATAGTTCTGTGTGCATTAGTGAAGCAGGATTTCACCTATAATTTTCAGCCTTTTAGATGGAAAGGATCACATCATTGTGTTAAGTGATGACAAATGGTAAATGGCATATGTATTATATCTGTATTTTCTTACTCAGATATTTTGGACTTTATGTCCCTGCTCAGCAGATCTTGTTTGTAATCATGTATCTCCATATCCTAACCCAATAGGTAGATATTGATACCATATTTTAATGATTCAGATACTGAGAGAAAACTAATTCCTAGAACTTTTAAGACATGGAGGTATTACCATATTTTTAAGGACTAGCTAAATGCTTGTGGTTATTATTTGCTGATGTCCAAAATGAAATAGAATTTAATACAGTCCTAATTACTATTGCATTACCGTAAGAAGTGGATGCATTTTAATTCTATATAAGTAAACAAAACTCTTTGCTGATAGTCTGATCATTACTTAGTAGATTTGAATTAGAATTTTCAAACTTGAAGTGTGTAACCACCAGAAACTGTGGGATATGAATATTTGATCCTCCTTTGATTTGTTTGAAAATACCAGCCAAGGACTTAATATTTATTATTAAAATAGCATATAATTTGGTTATAAAAAGAGCTTCCATGATTCTTCACTGTCTTCTCTTTTCTTTTTAATGCTGATGATCAATTTTAATGGTTATAATGTATAACTGAATTGTCACAAATTTCTAAATTTCTAGTTATTGGGTTTCAGAACTTCTGCAACAAACAGAGGAATATTAAAACGAAAAGTATGTGCTTTCAAAGGTATGAGGAAGTACATCGATGTGATGGCTCTATCACTGTGTTTTGCATTACAATGAAGAACGCTTCAATGACCATCTCAAAATCAGTAACAAGTCTGTTTCCACATAAGCACTGGAGCTCTTTGATGTCATCCTTTTTCTTATTTCCAAAATCCACACTCTGGTTTTGAGGAATTTATGCAGGACTTTCACTGAAGTTAATTAAAATAACAGTATATATCTGGTGGTAGGATTTGCCACTTCAGGTACAGGCAAAGAGAGTGTGCAGGTTGCATGCAAGACCAAAGAATGTGTGCTCTTTAGCACAAGAGCCCTGGGAAGCCAGGCTGTGTGCTGGGTTGTGAGCAGTCAACAGCTGATGGTGGTAATTGTAAGGCAGGTCCTTTCCACCTCACTACTCCAGAAAAGGATAGTGGAGGTGTTCAGCATTCTGTATCTATGCCCTGGAGCTGACTTGGCTCTGCACAGTTGTTTTTGTTTGCCTGGCAGGAATGACACAGTTTTTGCTGATCTTGCGAAGGCAAAATTCAGTTCTGTCTTGTGTATTGGGAAGTCTTGAGCTGGCCTGTCAGGACACCTGGGGGGCAGATTTTCTTTAGTTCCCTTAGAAATTTTATATTACTTTGCAATGAATAAATATGTGATTTGTATATGTTATATGTATATATTACTGCTTTACAATAAGCAGTAATATATATTTAAGTTTCATAGGCAGAAAATAACCTGAAACCCAGTAATATGCCTGTAATGTACATTATAGAGATACATTGAACCAATATTTAATTTAGAACTTGTCTCTGGAAGTTCACCACTTTATCCTTTTTATTTTTTTTTTCATAGAAACGCACTATACTTCATTACACTGTACATTTTATGGTATTTAAAGGAGAGAAGGTATCATTTTTGTGTAATTAGCTTTAATGTAAGGTAAAAAATTATTGCTGTTTCAGTTCTAACTGTTCTTTCAGTTTTGTTTTCTCACAACTGCTACTTTTGACTCTGCAGGTGTTAGTCCATCATTGCCGTCTTTACTAATTTTTGTAGCTATAGAATGTTTAAGAGCACAGCTAAAGTAAAAATGATTGCATGTCTTTTTCTGAATGGAAGTTGGTTGTAAAGCAAAGTGGTCACAAGGTTTTAGGCACTTCATCTCTTCCCATAAAATAATTTACTCACAATGTACTTTGTTTTAGCATACTTTGATTCTGAAGGCATCTAATAATGATGCTTTTTTTCTGGATTTTCTGTACTTTTCAAAATTACATGCTTTTACAAACCCCAATTTGTTTCTTTCCAAAACTATAGCAAATTCTAATATGAGGAATTCACAAGGGTAATATATTTGTTATCGTGTTTCACAACTGTTTATTTTTTTATTGTTTTTCAGTAACGATTTTTATTAGCATTTAAAAAAATGGAATGTTGAATTGTAATTTTCTTATAATATTATGTTTTCTTAATAGAAAGCATAATAACCAGTGTGTTGGAATTATTTCTGTTTTGTAAATACAGGTCCCTGGAGATTTGAGTCAAACGTCTGAAGATCAGAGTCTGTCAGATTTTGAGATGTAAGTTTCATAATGCGCACATTTTTCTCTTTGTACTGTTTTTATGAGAAAGAAGAATAAGCAGAGGCAATAATTTTCTTTTCTTATATTATTTCCAATAACTGAATTCTCATCTGTGGTGTTCCATTGTTAAAAAGTACAGAGAGCTGCACAGTCCATGCCCTAGTATAGTTTTTAATGATGTTGAATATAAGGAGTTTAGATTTATGAAGATGCCCTTGGAGGGCTTTTTCAGTGCACTAGGTCTTGGAATTCTAACAAAGCACCCAAAAGTTCCTGGTTTCTGTTGCTTTGGGTTTGATAGATGCTATTCATAATGTGATGGACTCTTATTTCTACAGAAGAACTCCAGACTAATGAATTGAGCTTTCTGTGGATGAGGGGTGAAAATGTAGCTGATGTCTTTGAATCACAGAAATTTGGAGGTGAAGAGTGGATGGCAATGGCTTATCTATAATTGTGCAACACTAATGAACTCAAGTTTTTTGCTGAGCTTTGTGGACCAAATGCAATTATTTCGTTGCTCTTTATCAGTTATGTTATAGCTGTGATAGAGCAAGTGTAAAAGGTTCAGGCAGAACTACAATTTTCCTCATACTTCATGGGAATCATTTGAAATGTTAAGTTGCTTTATTGATCACTGATCATTATCTAAATCACTGGAGGTAGTTGCTTACCAATTCATATACATAAATATGATTCCCTGTTATAATTTTCTTTTCTCTTCTCAGATCAAACCGTGCTCTTATTAACGTTTGGATTCCCTCAGTCTTTCTGCGTGGCAAAGCTGCTAATGCATTCCATGTGTATCAGGTGAGTGACACACCTTAATGCAGATTCTGTGTAAAAGTTTCTGACTGAAATGGCACATTTTGATAATTTAAAGATCTCACTGTAGTTTCATTAGAGATCAGGTAATGAACAGCAGCAGTAACTTCATGTATATATTCATTCATAGGATTTTGTTGATTATTCAAATAGTGTGTTCTGAGGGTTGGCTTTTAATAGTTTAATACTTTCAGAGCATGCTCACAAGATGACTGCATTGGCTGAGGAGTACAACAGTATTAATCAGTAATGCCTTCTTCAGTATGTAGGTATAATACTGGGGATTCTTCATCAGGGTCTGCAGCGCTAGAACAAGGGGTAATGGGTTTAAACTTAACCAGGAGAAGTTCATGTTAGATGTGAGGAAAAAAGTTCTTACTGTGAGTGCCCTGGAACAGGTTGCCCAAAGAAGTGGTAAATGCTCCATCCCTGGCAGTGTTCAAGGCCAGGTTGAAAAGAGTCTTGGGCGACGTGGTCTAGTGTGAGGTGTCCCTGCTCATGCCAGAATGGTTGGAACTGGATGATCTTAAGGTCCTTTCCAACCCAAACCATCCTGTGGTTCTCTGTCCATGACTGGAAATCTTGGTTGACAGACAAGGTGGATGTGGCTTACTATAGTAGCTCCCTCAAAAGCATTTTGAGTGGTTCAGCAAGCCTTCGTTATGTGTCACTGGACATGTTCATAGTGTGTTCTGCTTCAGCTAGGTCTGCGTTTGTGCACTCTCACCTGCCTTATAGTTGAAGCATTTGAATCTTATACTGTTCCTTGATTCCTGGTTCTCAGTGTCAGAACAATTATCCCCTCCTTGGATAGAATGGAAAGGCAAATTTTAAACTCTTTAATGTGCTGCCTCAGGCTATTGGCATTTCTTTATTTGTGGATTATTAGCAGCTGCAAAATTTTCCCACTTATGTTTCAGCCACATGTAATTACCTCTGAACAAGATTTCTGAAGCTTTTTAACAGTCCTCTCATTCTGAGTGATGATTCGTGCCCATTTTTCTCTGGAATCAATGTTGCTGCCTATATGGATGAGCAGGAAAGGGTAATGTTAAGGGGCATCTATCATGTACTATGTAAAAAAGCTTTGAGTTCTAAAAGTTAAGTATTGCCTCAAGCATTTTTACATCTAGACTGTTGATCAAGCAGAAGCTGAGATGGGATGTACCCCAGAATTTTCTTCTTTGTGTCTTTTGGGTGGGTTTTTGGTTTGTTTTTGGTTTTTTTTTTCCCTGAAGTTGCATAGGAATTCCGAGTTTCTGGCAGATAACTACAAAATAAGACAATTGCAGAAAAACATTTAGTATCTGAACAATGAGGTCTTATGTTTCCTACAATATGACACTTGAATTTCTGCATTCTCTTGATTATTACTTTAAGCTATGTCTGCAGGTACAGATTAAAATGAAGTCACCCAGTGAATATGCCTTTAAAGTACATTTCTGACTGTTTAGACCTGGCACACTCATTAAAGATGGTGAGAAATGACATGTAACAGTCCTGTCTGTGCAGCATTAATTGTGTGTCTTTTTAACATTACTGATACATGCTGTTGTATGAAAGGTAAGGGGGGGGAAGATGACCCAAGAGTTGATGTGTCTTTTCCTGATATATATTTCCTGAAATGCCAAAGCTTATGTGGATGAAATGAACACAATTCCAGGTTTCTTTCCTATTTTTATGAAAAGATAACTTATAAATACCAAATTATGGGCATGAATTGTTGCAGTGGGAGACTTGTTACAAAGAAAAGCACTGTAAAGCTTTTCCTGTGCAGTTGTGACTAAGAAGTAAACTTAAACTCTGGCATTCTCAGGTGTGTTTACTAATGGTCTGTTGCTCACACAGGTTTTCCTCCACATTTTGGTGGTTAGTGAGAAGTAAAAATAAAACAATTGTTTCAACTGCTTGTGGATACACAGAGGTTAACTATAGGTACCGCTTTAGTATGAGATGCTGTGATAAAGAAGGAATGGGAGGAAAACTGTCTCTAAATGTCATGAAAGGTTTTTAAGTTCAGTAGTAACATTGTTACTGTATAGGAAGGCCATTTTGTTTAAAAACCAAAACAAACCCACAAACCCAAAAACCAATATAAAAATTGTTGCCAGTTTGCAAGTACTGTGTGGTTAAATGGCCCAAAAAACATTAGGAAAAGCACATAAGCAGATATCTCTTTGAAAAATGGTTGTGGAGAGTTTGCACGTATTGTAAATGGTTGCATTTTTTTTTACCAACAATTTGAATTTTATTATTTGCTTTTTAGCTGCATTCCCTTTGGTTGAATGGGAAAAAAGAATCCTTTGTTATTCTTAAACTTGCTTTTGTATTTTGAGCTTTGTTAGTGTCATTACTACTATGACATGAACCAGAAACAATTATTTTACAAGGTTGCTATCTAACATGCGAAATCTATATATTTTTTTAGGTAATAAAGTGCTTTTCATTAAGGCATATTAGAATTGGAGTAAAGCCTTTAATTATTTGAAAAAAATAATTTAATTTTGCTCATAATCTGATATCAAACTTGATATCAAACTTACGAACTAAGAGTTCCAATACTTTGCATGCAGTTTGGCTGTACGTGACTATACAAACGTCATCATGAAAGCCTGGAAAGTATGCAGAATTCATATATACTGGAGATGTCCTGCACATTCATTTTCCACAGGAGAAATACTGAGATAAACAGAGCTTCCCAATTTATAACAGGTTCAGGGCTTTATCCAAAATCTGCTGAAGTGAATCATAGAATAGTCAGGGTTGGAAAGGACCTTAAGATCATCTAGTTCCAACCCTCCTGCCCGGGGCAGGGACACCTCCCACTAAACCATGCCACACAAGGCTACGTCCAATCCAGCCTTGAACACCGCCAGCGATGGAGCATTTACAACTTCCTTGGGCAAGCCATTCCAGTGCCTCACCACCCACACAGTAAAGAATTTCTCCCTCGTATCCAATCTAAACTTCCCCTGTTTAAGTTTGAACCCGTTACCCCTTGTCCTCTCACTACAGTTCCTCATGAAGAGTCCCCCCCCAGCATCCCTATAGGCCCCCTTCAGATATTGGAAGGCTGCTATGAGGTCTCCACGCAGCCTTCTCTTCTCCAGGCTGAACAGCCCCAACTTTCTCATCCTATCTTCATATGGGAGGTGCTCCAGCCCCCTGATCGTCCTTGTGGCCCTCCTCTGGACTTGTTCCACCAGTTCCATGTCCTTTTTATGTTGAGGACACCAGAACTGAATAGAGGGTTAGATGTTACTATCAGTTTGCTTTGGTTAAGGGCCCGACTACAGTGTCTTAACAAAATCTAGGTTTTATTCATTGTGCTTTTGCACCTTATTTCTATTTATCATTGTCATGGCATGTTAGAAAATACATTGTGCTGGTGCAGAGTGGGTTTTAGTAGATTTGATCCATTACTCACTGAGAGTGGAAAACAAAGAACTTTTAAAGGCTAAGCCTCTTGGGAAGAGGAAAAAAGGAAGTAAAATATCATTGCAAGATTTTAAAAGATTGGAAATTCTACATTTACAAAAAGACCACTTGGAGAATTTAAGCTTGTTGTCTACAATGTATACTCATAGTTTTGGGCATCCATAGTGAGTATAATTGTGTTTATTTGTATATGCATTTGAAAAAGGTACAAGTTGTTCTGAATGTGCTCTGTTGATTATCTGTTCACACGAGCCATTTATGGGACATACATTATGTGGAAAGTTAGAAGTGTCTCTCTAGAATAGAGCAATAATGTCTGTGATAAGACTAGTTTGCCTTTCATTACAGAACAGCACAGAATATTATAGAATTCCTCTGCTTAACAGTTATCTATTTGCTCTTTTCATGTTAAAATAACAGGCGACTAAGAATTATCTGTAGAAGTGACCAAAAACTTCCATAGTTCTTATTAAACCTTGATCTTGGTACCTGCTGAGATCTTTCTTTATGGAAGAATACATTAAAAGCATTCCTGGCAGTGTTTGTTCTTAGTAACAAGAATATCACTGGAATAAGTACCTGTCTAGCAAATAACTTCATTTTCTACCACTGTGCATGTGAAAAGAAGTTTTCCTAAGTAGACATAAACTCACAATGGACATAGTACCACGATGGAATACTTGAAGCAATTGCCGTATCTCTGATTAAGTATGTAGTCATGTGCTTGCTGAATACATATTTTGCATTTCATAGCTACCAGGAAAGCACTAATTTATAAAACTTCAGAGTAGCCTCAATAACAGAACTGTGCATTTATCTTGTTAAATCTCTGCCAAAACATGTGCTCCTGATTACAGGGAACTAGATGCAATGTTGAAATTGTGGAAGAGGATATTTACCAGGCTACCAGTATGAAATGAACTGACAAGGACTGGAAGTGTCAATTAGGATAAATGACTGAGCTCATTTCTGAGAGTCCTCTTATTTGTAATAAACATTATTTTTGCAGCTTTATAATTTTTTTCTGTAATGGCAGAAAATCAAAATGCATGTTAAGGAGCCTACAAGAGATCTGGAGAGGGACATTTAGACAAAGGCCTGTACTGACAGGACAAAGGGGAATGGCCTTAACCTGACAGAAGGGAGATAGAGATGAGCTCCTAGGCAGAAGTTCTTCCCTGTGGGGGTGCTGAGGCGCTGGCACAGATTGCCCAGAGAAGCTGTGGCTGCCCCATCCCTGGCAGTATTCAGGGCCAGGTTGGACGGGGCTTGGAGAAACCTGGTCTAAGGGAAGGTGTCCCTGCCTGTGGCAGGGGGTTGGATCTGAGTGAGCTTTAAGGTCCCTTCCAAACCATTCTGTGGTCTATGATGATGCCAAACTGATGAAGTTTAACCATGCCAAGTGCAAGGTCCTACACTTGGGTCGGAGCAATCCCAGGCACAGCTACAGGTTGGGCAGAGAAGAGATACAGAGCGGTCCTGCAGAGAAGGACTTAGGGGTTTTGGTTGATGAAAAAATGAACATGAGTCGGCAGTGTGCGCTTGCAGCCCAGAAAGCCAACCGTATCCTGGGCTGCATCAAAAGGAGTGTGACCAGCAGGTCGAGGGAGGTGATCCTGCCCCTCTACTCTGCTCTTGTGAGACCTCACTTTTAGAGTATTGTGTGCAGTTCTGGTGTCCTCAACATAAAAAAGACATGGAACTGTTGGAACAAGTCCAGAGGAGGGCCACGAGGATGATCAGGGGACTGGAGCACCTCCCATATGAAGATAGGATGAGAAAGTTGGGGCTGTTCAGCCTGGAGAAGAGAAGGCTGCGTGGAGACCTCATAGCAGCCTTCCAGCATCTGAAGGGGGCCTATAGGGATGCTGGGGAGGGAGTCTTCATGAGGAACTGTAGTGATAGGACAAGGGGTAACGGGTTCAAACTTAAACAGGGGAAGTTTAGATTGGATATGAGGAAGAAATTCTTTACTGTGTGGGTGGTGAGGCACTGGAATGGCTTGCCCAAGGAAGTCGTGAATGCTCCATCGCTGGCGGTGTTCAAGGCTGGATTGGACATAGCCTTGTGTGGCATGGTTTAGTGTGAGGTGTCTCTGCCCCTGGCAGGGGGGTTGGAACTAGATGATCTTAAGGTCCTTTCCAACCCTAACTATTCTATGATTCTATGATTTAGGGTTTTGTTGTCGTTGCACTGTGCATAGTCCTTTGAGGAAAAAGTTCTCTACTGAGGTGACTGTAAGTGCTGGGTGGTTCAATTTTGTGATTCCTGAGGTGTTCCAGGTTTGTAGGATTCCCATGTACAAAGACTGGACACCAAACACAATATAAATAATTAAATGCTCTAGTCTATTTATTGTGTTATTAATGCGAAGCAAATATATATGTATGTGTATATATATATTAATGCGAAGCAGGTTACATACATGCCAACCCCTGGATCAACAGGATATTGCCAAGAAGGAGATGGAACGTGTTGCCTGGTTGGAGGTGTGGTAGGCAGTGCTTTGTCAGGGCATCCCCCGAATCAAGATGTGCATCTGGCCTTCTCACCCGTCCGTCCCTGCGCAGGTCCTTATATCCCCCCTCAGGTTGGAGTGGAAAATTACCGGTTGCAACACCAGCGCACACGTGGCCAACATGTGAACAGATGTTTACTGGTATAAGACTCCCTTTCACTAACAGTGGTGTTAACTCCCTTATTTTCAAGGTTATGTTCCCACAACCCGTGCCGAACAGTACTTTTCAATTTTTGTATGTTTCACCACGGACCATTATCTATTGTCACTGACACACTAGCGTATCATATGGGATTTCACCTGGTAAGCAGAAAGATGAGAAGACAAGATGGACTACTAAGCTGTGTTGTTGAAGATTATGTTCCATTTGGTTTCCAGTGATACAGGGTAAAGGAGGCTATGGAGGCTTCAGAGAGGTGGAGATCTAGTATTTTGCTGCATGAATGAAAAAATCTTGGTAAAATAAATGATTTGCACATGATTCTGGAGTATAGGGAGTTTTCTCAGGAGGGATGATTTTAAATGCAGGACTTGGTTACTAGCACTTGAAGATCATAAAATTTGTAAACTGAAAAACAGAGGAAGGTTTGCATGTAAGGGTGTTTGTGATGGGAATAGCAAGTTTAATGAGCTGAGTTGATTTAAGCTACTGTAAAAGCAAAAATTCTCTATGATAATATTTAACTATAAAAAGAATGAGGAAAAAAATGAGGAGGCTGGTTAAAAGAAAACCTTAAAAGGGACAGCGCCGGGTGGTTTGCAGGTACAATGGAGAATGTTTAAAACCTTGAACATTGCTCAGAGGTATTTCATAACCTATTTAAGAGAGGAAGACCAAGAGAAGGATGGCTAAGCACCATGAATAAGCAGAGTGAGGAAATTTATTAGGAATAAATAAATACATTTTTAAAAAATTAAAAAATTTGAGTCATTGCCAGAGAAAAGTAGAGGAACATATACCTTCTGGAGGAAAACCAAGTAGAAATACAGTGTTACAGGGCTCTTAACAACTTCCCAAAGGTGTAAGATGTAATGCTCTCTTTTTTTTTTTACGCATCAGGAAGAGGCCGCTTGCTAAAGTCAGTGGGACAAATACTCAAGCTGAAGGAGGTCTCAGAACGTAAGACAGTAATAGAAAAATGCATATTGTAAAATCTCTGTTCACCATGGAATTGTTATGGGGTATTCCCATTCTGGATTATTACTTGTGGAGAATTAGCAGATTAGCTGTTTTAAATTAAATACCAGTAGAAGATCTTATCAAACAAATAAAGAATAAATCTCCATGTGCAATTCTCCAGGGTGAAGTGGCTGAAGACTGACTGATAAATAGCTTCTGGCTGTGGGTACCAGAAGATTTCAAAGTACCTAATCTGACACAGTTTTTTAAAGGGTTTAGGAAGGTCTAAACACAACTTGTTACAAAACATTAGGAAAGGGATAGAAAACTCTATTATGCCGTATATAATCTCTGCCTTTTCCGTGTGCAGTTTTAGTCATCTCAAAAGAAATGTATCAGAACTAGGAAGAGTGCTGGTGAAAAATGAAGCTTTTTCATTTGAGGAGCATATTAGAAATTCTCAGCATGCAAGACAGACAACTGAGAGGGGAACAAGATAGCAATTGTTCAGATTGTGCAGGACATGGAGAGATTTTCAACTGTTTCAGAATGCAAATTGTAGCATCCATTGAAACCACCAGCTTGCAGTTCCAAAACAAGCTTGTGGCAGTGGTTTTCCCCACAACATGTAACAGGGGGGCAAGGTGTTGCCACAGAGCTTTTGAATACTGAAGGTTTACATGTGTTTAGGAAATAATTGATTTAATTCAAATTGAAGAAAAATCAAACACAAAGAAGTGACTTCTTTTGCAGAAACCCCCTGGAGAGCTGTGGTTTGGAAGGTAGGCAAAATTTATGGATAAATGTCATTATACCTTTTGTTCATATTTAAGCGTTCTGAATAAAATAAATTTCATAATTCACCAAAGCATTTTCTGAACTGTTGAAATTGGTATGCCTTGCAGTGAGAGGAGAGTGGGAGAAACTTGGAGGTCATGGTATAGGATTAATTAAACATGAGTTGCCCTTGTAATGTTATGCTAATAATGACTAATTTAGTCCTAAAATGGCAATAATAGTATGATTAGGAAATCTCTTTCCTTCCACTACTGTTTATTCTCTATGCATGGCAAAGTCATTCTAACGTTTTCAGAAGAACATCCTCTCTTTATACTTACTCAGCTTTGTTTTGCTTCAGGTTTATATCTTGACTACGGTCTTGCCGTTCATTAGTGCTGACAGATTACTGGTAGAATTCATTTTGCACCTAAGTCGAAAGATTAATTAGATGGCCAGCTGATGTCCGTATTCTGAATCAACAAGTCATAAAGATTATTTAGACATTTCTGGATAAAATTATCTGAGCTGTGACAGGAGCTAGATGAGCTTAGACTAGATTGTCATAGCAGTATCTTCTGGCAAGAACATTAGAAGAATTACTGTTGCCCACTCTGAGTCCAAAAGAGGCTCCAGAGATTTATTTGCCTTGCAAAGTTTGTGATAGCTAGTAGCAAGTGGAAAACTGATCAGTTACAAGCATTGAAGGACCTAGCCACATATGAAGAAACTAATATATTTTGTATGGCGTAATGGTTAAGAAAACCTATTCCATTAAACAGTGAAATATTAGGTGGCTTTGTAAAATCAGGATCACCCTGGCAAAAGTCAAGAGTAGACTCTTACAAACACCCTGTTTTCTTTGGTATATTGACAGGTATACAGACAGAATTCAGATCAGAATTAAAAAAATCCCAAATTGCATTTACATTTCACCTCTAGATGGTGATAGTTAGTTGAAGTTTTTTTAGTGCCTGTGGACCAAGATTATTATTGCAATAATATTATCATATTTATTAACTGTAGAGTATCTTGTTATTTTCTGCATACATATGGACTCCCCTTTCCTGTGAAGTGCACAGCAAATGCTATTAGTCATGCCTTTTGTTGCTATAATTACCAATGCCTGACATTTAAGATAATGAAACCAAGATTTTGGGATTCTTAAAGTGATATCAATATTTAAATGGCTACTTGCAAACCTGCCTTGCTTGCAGAGCAGTAAACACTTTAGGTGATAACCAGTGAGATTAAAGATAAACATGCTACTCAGCCAAGATTTCCCATTTGCATATGAATAGACACCCCCCCAGATTATAACCAATAAACATTTTCTTACAACTTTTTTATTCCTTTGTCTTCAGTCTTACTGTTTAACACTGATATCTTTTGTCATAATATTTTTTTTATATTACTTCAAACAGCGTTTTTCCTCTCCATTTCCTGTGTGAAGGAAGAGCAGTATGCTTTCATCTGAAGGGGCTGTCATCATAGAATCATGGACTTGTTTAAGTTGGAAAAGAGCTTTAAGGTCATCAAGTCCAACTATTAACCCAGCACTGCCAAGTCCACCACTAAACTAAGTGCCACATCCACATCTTTTAAATACCTCCAAGGTTGGTGACTCCACCACTGCCCTGTGCAGCCTGTTCCAGTGCTTGACAACCCTTTTGGTGAAAAGATTTTTCAGGATATCCAACCTAAACTTCCCCTGGTGCAACCTGAGTCCATTTCCTCTTGTTCTGTCGTTTGTTAACTGGGAGAAGAGACCGACCCCACCTCACTACAACATCCTTTCAGATAGCTGTAGAGAGCAATAAGGTCTCCCCTGAGCCTTCTCTTCTCCAGATTAAACTCCCTCTCCCACTTCCCTCAGCAGTTCCTCATCACACTTGTGCTCCAGACCCTTCACCAGCTCCGTTGCCCTTCTCTGGACCCACTCCAGCACCTCAGTGTCTCTCTTGTAGTATCTGAATACTCCTGCTTAAACAGAGAGAAGGGTTTTCACTGAAATACAACATAAAAGAAATGGAGGAGAACAGTATCTGATACTCAAGAGGTTTTGAGGGGGAGAGTGGCCAGCACGTTCTTTGTGTGGGATCTGAAACACTGCAAACAGTCATTGCTAGACGTGACTGTTGACTTTTCTATCTGTATACCCAGTCAGCATAGTCTTACTATTTCATCCAAGGTGGAATTCTAAACAATACAAGATAGTTAAAATAGTTGTAAAAAAGTAGGCAACAAACAGCAAAAATTAACCCCAAAGTTGATTTTAATTTCCCTGATGTATGAAGAATTGGAATACTTCAGCATCTGCATCACTTAGCAGGCATCTTCCAGTAATATTCCAGCTTGGAGCAGCTCAGGGCAAGTAGAGAAGAAAATGGCCTAGAATGTTTGGGAGAATTTAAGAGAAAGATATGGCTGATGGAATTCTGAAGGTGAGTGGTTTGAGGATGCAGAAACCAAAAAGGTTGAGTAGCCCCTCTTCCTTAATGGGACCTAAGAATGTGTCAGAGAAGCCTAAGAGTATGTAAAGGAGAAAAATTTTTAGATAGCTGGGATGGAAGGAGTATACAAAGATCAGATGAGGAGACTTTTATAAGTAATTATTTTTTCTAAAGGAGTCCATAATACAACTTAATATATTGATGTGCTTATAGAAGTGCTGATCTGGATGCAAGAAATACTAAGGAAATGGAAGTATTATTTAATTTTTCAACTTAGTTTATAGTTACTAGAGAAAGAAGAAAATAGCTTTTATCCAATAAATATCTAGTATAAATAATAATTATCCTATTTACAAAGTGATTGTTGAGGTATCCTTTCCCTGGCCAGAGTACCTCCTTTACCCTGTATTTGGAGAAGCAGCCAGCAGTTCTGTCATTTTACCTGTATTCTCTTCTGCAGAAGCGTTTCACTGCAGTGGTTGTCATACATTGCAGTGACTGTATCACTTCAAGGTGCATGTTTGTGAAATGTTCTTAATGATTTTGGGGGTAAAACGAATAATATTTCACTGTCTAAAAGGGATGAATAAGTTAATGAGTATAATATTCTGTGCTGATCTGATTTGTATATAAAAAAAAGAAGATACTGATTTCATCCAGCAAGTGTGGGCATGCTGCTTTTGTTATTATCCAGTCACTTTAGTGCTCTTTGGTGAGTAGAAACAGAACTGTGACTACAGAAACACAATGAACAAAATTCAGCATGAGTCTATTTGAATGGATAGGCCTAAAATGCATGACATGTACTGCTACTGCTTAGTAGAGCAGTATTTTAAGGTTCGTGCTTTGATGTGCATTCTCTCATATATTTGACACTGTATTGTTCATTTTTATGAACTAAATCTCAAAGTCGGAGATTTAACATAACAAAATGTGTTACAATATTTGTAGTCTTTGTGCAAGTGAATAAAATGGTCTTACTCAAAAGCTTGTTCACTTTAATTCCTGTTATGTCGCTGTACATAGAAAATCACACAAAGAGCTGCTCATATCACAGCTGAAAAGTTTTATTGTTCTGTTTGTTTTTCATTAAGCGGAAATTCCTAACTTAGATAATTTTGAAAGAAGGAACTTAACTGTAAATGCAGTTCTGCAGCTGTGCAAAATATAACTTGCATTTGTATTCATTTCTGACACTTTGAAGGTAACTTTGGAGAATTCAGAGTTAGTTTGTATTCTAAACAGTCTGAAATTACTGAAATAACGTCAAGAAGTATTAACTGTTTCTTCCTTTTTCGCTGTATACTTTTGGATTCATATGGATTGGAATAGATTCATACCATTCACTTAATCTGTGTGTTTTTAGTGCAAAAATAATTTTGATAAACACTTTTTGAAATACATCGCTCCTTTTGGGAAAGTGCAGTATGAAATAGAAAGAAAAGGTAGTTCCAATCCCCTGAAAACAATTATTTCTCAAATTGGAAATTGTGCTTAAAATCCTTTTAATTCAGTATTCCAGAATAATCAGGATGTACATTAAAGTTGAGTTAGTTCTGAGAATTTTTAGAACTTTATTAGGGAAACAGAGCAAGTAGTAGTTACAGAAGCTCATCCTGGAAGATGTGTGCACCTCTGGTTACGATGAATGCATTTTCTGCTCTCCGCAGAGAGACTACTCAGTCATTTTACTCAGGTAATATTACAAATACACTCCAAAAAACCTGTCATTTTTGTTTGATGGCAATGTCGTGGGTTATGCGAGTAACATTTGCTTAAGTTAGTAATTACTTGGGAGCTGCTGCAATGAATGTTCCAGGCTTCTATAATGTGTGTAACACCAAGCTTCATAAGCACAGAGAACCAGTATTTATTTTACTGATTTTAACAAGTTTTGCTTTATAGTTCAGAACACTGAAATGGTTTTTCCTCAGTTTCTTCTTCCCTTTTTATTGTAAAGAAAATGAACATTCTTAACCAGGTTTTGGGGTTTTTTGGGTTGGTTTGTTTTTTTTTTTTTTTTTTTAGTATAGGAAACTTAGAGTAGAGGCAGTGAAAACAATTTGCTGGGTTAGATAGCTGAAGAGAACTTTTAATGCAGATGAGATCTTGTCTCCTCTTACTACTTCCATCAGTAATTCTGAACTAGACTTTTAGAAGTCCCTGTCTTGTGCTTGATGGTCCCTCTCTGTAGCTGTAGCAGAAGAGGATATCTTTTTATGCCGTTTAATAGATTGCTTCTTGTAAGAATAAAAAAGGAATTATCCTTACTGTTAAGAGTGCTAAAAGATAATGTGACTCATAGTAGGATTAAAGTATTTTAGAAGATCATTTCAGTAGTTTAGAAGATAATTTGGACTTGACGTGAAATTAAGACTGTTTTATGATTATATAATACAATATGTAATTATTTGAATTGACTGTTTCAAAGGCAAGAGGTAAATGAGATGCAAGATTTTGTTGGTAGATTCTGCCTATAAGAATGAGAAAAGCTCAAATGCTCACAGGTTAAACTTCATCCATATCATCTCCTTGCATGGTTTTGTTGGCTTTTCTAACCCAACAAAGGCTATGACCAGGTGTATTGTACAGGTAGTCACAAGAGAGTTCTGTGGAATATTTTATTTATTCAAGCTTATTTTGTCCTGTCTGGGAAGGGGGAAAGAGGCAAAATCAAGTGCATAGTCTCCCTCCCTGTACAGTCTTTACTCCATCCCCCCTACAACATCCAAATTTCCAGTCCTAGAAGATGCATAAAATCCATTTAAGAGCTGTCATTCATTCATTGGTTTATCCTGCTGAGTGCTAGCAATATGCTTCTTAAGATACATAGGTTCTGTTAGCATGAGCAGGTTTGATTGCTAATCTTCTCTTCCTTTTTTATCTTAATCTGTTCTATCTAAGCAGATATTCCTGTATCTGAAGCAAGTATTTTAGTTTTACAGAAACATTTTATAGCTTCTTTATCAAGAATAAAGCTAGCGAAAAATTAAAACGCCTTTACTAATTCATGTCTGCTTTCCTTTTTACTTGATTAGTGTAAAGGTAAAACTATGGACCAGTGGTACTCCATACTTATTCAAAGTGTTATTTAAAAGCAAATGTAAAGAAAACCTTGCGCAGTCAAGCTTAGCTGAGTTAACATTTAAAAACTGATGGTGCCAATGTGCAGGTTATGTTTTTGTATTCATGCTGATTCATCTACCAAACCGTTTGCTGTTTTTTCTTTCTACTCTGAAATGCTTGGGCATTGATTTGAAAGGCATATGTAACAATCAAGAGGATCTCTAGGAAGCCATTTTATTAGTGAGGAAAAGGAAATTAGGAATACAATAATACAGTAGAAATACAGTAATGCAGAAATAATAGGGTCCTTCCCCCACCACCACCCATAATGCTTTGTTAGGGGTCATATGTGACAGTAGCTTCCTTAGTGTCGGTCAGTCTCTTTTGCATTCCCTGTGCTGCTCATCATATTTTTTTTTTCACATGCTTGTAAGAAAAACTGACCTTGTCCAGCACAGGACTTTCTCACTGTTTGTTACATCATTTGATGTATTCCACTGCTCAAATGTTTAGACTTCTCTTGCATCTTATGCCACTGAATTTTAGATGTGGTTTAGGAGAGTGTCCTGGATTCAGCAGTAGCAGTCATTTTTTCTGAGTTACAGCTGGGCTTAAACCACGACAGAAAGTTTCACTGCTCACTTTCATTAGCATTGTTCTCTCCCTTTCTGACATTTTTCTTGCTTCTGAAATGGGACATAGACTCATGGGGACTTCAACTTCAGCAGGTTTGTATTTTTGGAGCTCCCAAACACAGCATTCTCTGACTAGATTCTGATTTTTCATTACATATTTAGGTCATCTTACCAGGAAATGTGAGCTGTGTTTGAGGGGAAGATTCCAGAGCGTCTTAGGTTAGGGAATTTCCTTCCTGATGCTTAGTCTGTTATTTCTATACCCACAAATGACATAGCAACAGATTCTCCAATACCTCATTCAGTGTCTCTTTCTACTTACAGTGCTTGAGAGAGAGCCAAAAAACAAATCCTACACATACTATTCTATATTTCTCATCCAAACAGAAGAAGCGCTTTAGACTTCAGCAGACCTGAAAAATAGTCACTGAATCTGTGAAGGTTCCCAAAACTGGAGCAAGTTGGAATTCTGGCATTTGTCCTTTCTTTTCCTCAGGCTTTTATACATAGGTAACCATGAACTCTGTCAATAGTTACTAATCTGATACCAGGGTTTGTTAATGGCATTTTTGACTCAGACCTGCTTAAAGGAACTTGGCTTGAAAGCCAGTACCATGGGAATAGGGTTTATTCATCTTCAGTATAGAGTCATTGAACTAGTGCTTTCAAACCAGTTCGCAGAAAGTGGCATTTCAGTAATTTTAAATTAGCAGGTAGCTGGCTGAAAACCAAAATATTAAATTAGTACTGGTTTTGCTACTTCTCTTCAAAGCTTTGACTTCAAATATGTTTGTGATGAGAAAATAACAGACTAATTCATTATATCTACTTATTACTTGAAATTTTTCTTTCAGCTGCTGTAAATCATAGCTATAAAAAGGTTACTGATCAGTCTTTAAATGAGAGACCCAACTGTAAAGTGCTTCTAAACTGCAGGCAAAAGCTGCTTAATTAATTTGTTGTTATACAAGAGAATCTTAAAGTAAAATCTTTTGTCTCAAATCAAATCAGCATTCTAGTGGTGATTTTGATTCAGTCTGTAAATTTTCATTACCTTGGAGATTACTCAGGAGTGGATGATTTCAGGAGAACATGGGCATTTGAAAGGAAGTGTAGGGATTTGTATTGGATTTGTAAAAATTGATCAGAGAATGAACCTTAGAGTAGGCCTTTCAGCTTTCTATAACGTGATCTTAGAATGCTGTTCTGTAATTTTAAGTCATATGTTAAGATATTTTCGTTAGTAAAAAGTAGTGTTGCTATATAGTACAGCATGGTAATTTGGGACAAGCATCCACAAAATTGTGTGTCATTGATTTACTCTTGAAAGGCTGTGAATGAAATTGTGAATACATTGGAGATAATGGGAATAGTTCTAATGACTTAGAAGACAATTTCAAACCATGCATCTCAAGTTGCTTGATTTGGTATAATTTCCAAATCTTGTCTACAAAGATAATTGTTCCCCGTTATTCCTGTGCTTAGTTGTATGATTTGCGTTTGATTTAAATGGTGATAACTATATGCCTTATATGACTAAACTAGAATAAATTTATCCAAACAGTTTTATATTTAGGATTTGCTTTGTTCGATTGCCCAACTGAATTTGCATTAAGTGTCTTGAAAAACCTTTGCATTCCCTATTGAGATAATAAAGCTTTAAATGTGTATTACATCATGAACATTAATGTGCCTTTCATAATCTATTATATGATTGTCAATAAATTCAATATGGTGGGGAGCTCCAAATGTTGCATTTTGTCAGAAAGAAATCAAAATCTATGTACATATAAGGATAGGAAGAAATTCTTTTACAGTTTCAACTCAGAAATTAATCTCTGTTTTTTGCAGTCTTAAAAATTCCAGTTACAGTGTACTGCATTCCTTAATTGGTTAACTGTGGGTTACAGCTTAACAAGTAATGTTGAACTGCATGATTCACCAAATCACATTGACAAAGATAACTGCTGTTAAACCAGAATTTCTGAGTTAAACCAGGATTTCCATATTAAATAACTTGGTTAAAAATAATTTAAGTTTTTTTGTCATCCCTTTGCCCCCCTTTAGAGAAGCTGAAACCTAAACCTTGGGAATGTACACAGTTTCATATAATATGCTGCTAAAAACAATGTTAGAGCTGAGTGAATAAATTTATGTATTTAATACAGTTTTTACTACATTCAATGAGTTTTATTGAAATCATGCCAAATACTTGTATTTCGTATTTTCCTTCATTTTCCTTCAGAGGTGTACTGAACTGTTAAAACAGATGGGCCTGTAGGTGTTTAATTTTCTTTTTCCTGGCTTTATTTTCAAAATGAAAGAGAAATCTGTATCCTTCTTTCTTGCAGACTTGTTATAGTGGTTTCATCTGAATTCCTGTTACCAAAACTAGTTGAAGTTTTGTCTACATCTGCATTTGTAATTCACACAGTATCTGAATCTCTTGTACTCATAGGTGTGCTAAATTTGGAATTACAATATTTATTTTTGTCCTCATCAGAAAACATGAGGAAGTACAATAGTAACAAAAAGCTACACTTTTTATTCAATAGGATCCAATATTGCAAATATACGAACGTTTTCTACGGTGAAATACTATATTTTGGCAGGAATTGCATGGTATCTGCATGGTATATTATCTCTTTTGTTGCAAGATAGAAACCTCATATAAATTTGAGAAACTAGGTGTCTGTAGAGATAAGAGAACTTCTTAAAGACCAAACAAAAGGAAGGCTGCATTAGCTGCTTTTGTGGGAGAAGACATTTACTTAATGTCACCGGATCTCTGAAATACTGTAAGCCCTTAGTAACATTTTGTCTTTTCTAAGGACTTGGTAAGTCTAGAGGAGAAAGACTGTGTTAATATTTCAGTCGTCAGGAGAAACTACAATTCAGTGCTGGAATCTGCCACATCAAAATCCAAGTTTCATCTTTTCCTAGTATTCGCAAAATTCCAGTTGCTGCTGCCCACTTTTCATGTGATGGTTGTTGGTGGTGTGATGTTGCTTTTTTCCATAAGCATTCTCCTGATGCTTGCCTTAAAGCTTAACACGGGTATTGTTGGAGAAGCAAGTGCCATCAGTAATAGTCCAGGTTAATTTGCGATGCAAAATAATGAGACTAATAACACACACGTGAGAATGAATGAGCTACAGATTCTGCAGAAGCAGCTAAAGAAAGGTCACTCTGGATCTTGTGTTGTGGTGCCTGGTTTAGAGTTTCTGGCTTGTGCTATTTCAGCATTCTTTTTAACTGTGGGTTCATTTCTGTAGAGGAAAAGTTATCTTCTCGTTAATGAAGGAAATCTCAGATTTCTGTCAGTATATTCCACTTCTGCATGAAATTTTCCTAGAGAAAGTGAACATTTAGCATGTATTTCATAATATGCTCATGAAATAATTAATAGGCAAACAAAACCAGAATCACAAAAACTACAGCTGTGTTAAATTACACTTAATGTCCTATACAAGAAAAAGAATGAACTGTGTTTATTTTCCAAACAATAAAATTTCTATTTTAGTTTTCAGAGTGATTTTTTTTTTTTTTTTTTTTAAAGAAAGTAAATTAAGTTTTGTACTTTGGATAAAATTATGTTTTGCAATTCTGATGCTACAAAGCTGATTTACAAAGATGAAAAACTCTGTTGAATGCATAGAAATAAATTTTATAGTGGTATTAAATTATTATTTCCTTCGGTCACTGGCTAGTAGAATATGCTGGAAACCATGGTAACAGAAAGTGCTGCAACGTATGCCCCAGGATCATGTTGAAATGAGCAAGCTATGTTTGTCTTGGTTAATATCAAAAAAAGAGACAAAAAGAGAATGAGAGGGAGAAAGGGAGAGCATAAGATTAATGACCTGTACAACAGAAACAGCTAATGTACAGTCAGAGAGATAGCTATGGATAAATGATCCTGGAACTTCTGGTACCATTGTGTCATGAAGCTTTAAAGAGTAAAGGAGATACATTAGTTCAGTGGTTTGTCTTCAAATGATTTTCTTCCCTATCTGTCTTTTTCAGGTTTATATTAGGATAAAGGACGACGAATGGAACGTTTATCGGAGATACGCGGAGTTCAGGAGCTTGCATCATAAATTGCAGAATAAATACCAGCAAGTGAGGGCTTTCAACTTTCCACCAAAAAAGGCCATTGGAAACAAGGTACTTAGCTAACAGTATCAGTAAGAGTCATGGGAAAAAAAAATTTTATCCACACACACAAAGAAACCAGGTTGGATGGAGCTTGGAGCAACCTGTGCTAGTGGAAGGTGTCCCTGCCCTTGGCAGGGGGTTGGAACTGGATGAGCTTTAAGACTCTTCCAAGCCAGACCAGTCTGGGATTCTATGACTGTTATAAATACTTTTATCATAAATATTTTTTAAGCCAGGAAGATAATACCTGCTGTTTCCATACAGACTTTGGCCTCATCAGCTGCAGATTTGCTGATACTGTAGTTAATGCATTGATTTTTCCGCTCACTGAAAAGGAAACTGGTTTTATGAAACAAAATGTAGATGGCATACACAGTAGAGGAATGCACAAAACTCCCCAAACTGTACTGAACAGCTTATATGTAAAACATAATCTTTTCTCAGTGTGTGCCAGCAATTAACGCTGGTCAGTAATTCATTAAATATTTCTGTAAAATTTAAGGAACTTAGATCAACACATCTTAGATTTCCTGTACCGCTCACCAAATGTTTTAAGTTCTTTAAACCAGCTTTTTAAAGGCATTTGGATGTTTAATTACCATAATCTGTGTCTTTGTTCTCCCACTTTAAAATGGGAATTTCTGCCTTTTCCATTCATATGGGGATTTTGCAGCAAGTACAGTAAATAATGTAGTATGGGTTAGTAAATATGTAATATCATGTAGCTTAATCCTTAATTATAAAAACTTTAAAAAGTTTCAGAGCTTGAGTACACATTGTAGTATGCATCACAAATCCAGGAAGGATTGAGAAGTAATCAGGGTAGTTTTGCTTTACAGTGTCTGCTCTCGTGAGACCTCACTTGGAGTACTGTGTGCAGTTCTGGTGTCCTCAACATAAAAAGGACATGGAACTGGTGGAACAAGTCCAGAGGAGGGCCACAGGGATGATCAGGGGACTGGAGCTCCTCCTGTATGAAGATAGGATGAGAAAGTTGGGGCTGTTCAGCCTGGAGAAGAGAAGGCTGCGTGGAGACCTCATCGCAGCCTTCCAGTATCTGAAGGGGACCTATAGGGATGCTGGGGAGGGACTCTTCATTAGGGACTGTAGTGAGAGGACAAGGGGTAATGGGTTCAAACTTAAACAGGGGAAGTTTAGATTGGATATGAGGAAGAAATTCTTTACTGTGTGGGTGGTGAGACACTGGAATGGGCTGCCCAGGGAAGTTGTGAATGCTCCATCACTGGCGGTGTTCAAGGCCAGGTTGGACATAGCCTTGGTGACATGGTTTAGTGGGAGGTGTCCCTGCCCCTGGCAGGGGGTTGGAACTAGATGATCTTAAGGTCCTTTCCAACCCTAACTATTCTATGATTCTACGATATGAAAAAATTATTTAACAATCACATGTAAAATATTTGAGGTTTACATCATGCCTATGACTAAAAATGTCTGTACTAAACCGCAGGGTGCTTAAATCAGCATTCCTAATGTTAATTAATTTTTTTAGCTTTTATATGGGAATTTCTCGTTTTCCCCCCCCCCCCATATTATCACTGCTGTTTGTATCAAATACCTAAGAAGCACCAACCATAGTGATCAGCATACTCATCAAAAGAAGGCTGGCATAATGACTAAAATAGATACTAATGACATTTTATCTGGACCCCAGGGTGCTCCCTATGCTGCTCCTGAAAGAAACTGTCATGCTTTAAGCCCAGCTGGTAACTCACGACCACGCAGCCACCCTCTCACTCCCCACTTCCTTCCCCCTACTCCCAGAGAGATGAGGAGGAGAATCGAAAGAATGTAACTCCCTCAGGTTGAGATGAGAGCAGTCCAGTAACTAAGGTATAACACAAACCACTGCTGCTGCCCCCAATAATAATAATGATAAGGGAAATAACAGGGGAAGAGAATACAACCACTCACCACCCGCCGACCAATACCCAGCCTGACCAAGCAGTGATCTAACCCTTCTGGGTAACTGCCCCCAGTTTATATACTGGGCATGATGTGCTGTGGTATGGAATACCTCTTTGGCTAGTTTGGGTCAGGTGTCCTGTCTCTGCTTCCTCCTGGCTTCCCCTCCTCCCTGGCAGAGCGTGAGACTCAGGAAGTCCTTGGTCAGAGTAAACATTACTGAGCAGCGACTGAAAACATCAATGTTATCAGTGCTGTTCTCACGCTGAAAGTCAAAACTACAGCACTGCACCAGCTACTGAGAAGGAGAAAAATTACTGCTACTGCTGAACCCAGGACAGGCCTAAGAACACAGTAATACATGTATCACTAAAATGCCAGTATCATGCTAATTATATCTGATGCAACTTTATGTATGATGGAAAACTCACCAGTGCTGATTCATGTGAACTAATCTAAAATTTCAAAAACAAATAAAAAAAAGCAATATTAATAAATTCCTTAAGGCATTCAGGTGTCAATGAATGTGGTGATTATCAGTATTTAAAGGTAGTAACTCTGATCTTATTTCAGTTGATCTTTCCAAGTATTCTGTAAACATGAGTAGGTAAGCTTGGTGCATTTGGTACAAAATGATTAGTAATGCACATAATCTGGATTGGATGGTGATGATATATTTATATCATCATTTACACATATATGTAATAAACATATGTATGTGTGAGTATATATATATAGGTCATGATTTGCCTGGAAAAGTTGGACCAGATGATCCTTGAGGTCACATCCAACCTGGGATTCTATGATTCTATATGGAATTTATCAATAAAACCTGTAGGTCTGTTTGCATGGCATGAAGTTCATAGCAGATGTTCATTGCCTATATCCTAGTAAATGAAAGTACTTATGAGAGCTTTCCTGCCTTTTATCCCCAGTGCATATTTCTTTTTTAGTGGATAGTTTTGTAGAAACAATGTATTGTTTTCTTCTTTGCTACATAACTAATTCTCCTTTTTTTGAAGTGATGGAGTATCAGCCACTTGAATATATTACAAAAACCTTCTTTTAAGCTTTCTGTGATAGTCTTTCATCCTTAATTACTTCAAATGCAATTGGTGCATACAAAATCTTTAGTTGAGCAACTTATTAAAAGAAATTGCATTGCTTATTCTTTCAGTGCTTTAGCTTTGGGCCAAAATTCTCCCTTAATCATGCATAAAACCACAATTGCTTTCTGCCATATCAGATCTCAGAAAAAGTAACTTTTCTTTACAGTAAGAAATGGGTGACATCCATGACACTCCTGAAAGGCTCCTATGATCAGCCTTAAGACAGTGGTTTAACTGGAATTATGATTAGTGGTTACACTTCTGGCTACCTGCTGTAAATAGCTTGTAAGTTGTAAAGTGGGGCTTTCACATTTGCAAGAGCTTACTTCAGTTTAGCACTGAAGAGTTTATTTCCACAGCACATTATGTAGGCACGTTTTTGTCCTTTCAGTGGTGTTATTTTCTGTACTGTGTCATAACTGTGCATGTTGCATTTAAGAACATTGCGTGGTTTTATGTAGTATAGTGGATCATGCTTCAGGAACAATTACTCTATAGATCCAGCAGGAATGGAATCACAGGCTAGTTTACGTTGGAAGGGACCTTAAAAGTCATCCAGTCTTGACCCCCTGCTATGGGCAGGGACACCTTCCACTAGACCAGGTTGTAGCTCTTTGGAACACATTACACTGAGTGACTGACTGTCCCTCCTTTCCATGGCAGAGTAAGCTGAAGTAACTGGAAGGCTTAAAAATTTGTTGTAAAACTAATTAAGTCATATGGGAATGTCTGTCCTGGAATTCTGAAGGATGATAGATGTGTGCATGATGTTACACTTACAAATGCTTAGTAACAGGCATTAGAAGATAGTGTCAGTGCTGCTTTTTTTAATACTGCTGTTTTAGCTTCAGTGGCTGCCAAAGCGACAGCCTTTAATAACGCACCCTTTTAGGTGTGTTATTTGATTGCACTAGATATTTTTCTCTTTGATATTGGTGGTACTGTTTTTAATAGAATTGCAGCTGTCTCCTCATTTCCAAATTAATCAATACAATCTTAAGTCACTGCCTAAAGAGGCGTTTCAGTAGCTGAACTCTGCTAACAGAACTATCTGTATGCAGTTTGTCTATGATTCTGTCAATCTATGTTTTTTATATCCTTTACGGATCTTCAGTGTTACTAGATCCCTAACTAATATATTGGTGAAACATAGTCCTCCATGTG
The DNA here is from genome assembly GCA_028858755.1 of Ara ararauna. Lineage (NCBI taxonomy): Eukaryota > Metazoa > Chordata > Aves > Psittaciformes > Psittacidae > Ara > Ara ararauna. The sequence goes on along the minus strand of CM054380.1, from coordinate 17,971,110 downwards.
CAAATGTCTAAAACTCACTATTTTACAGCTTTTGGAAAATGATGGTTTGTGCTTTTTATATTCTTCAGGTCTGGACCTGAATGATGTTCATTGCCTATGTTCAGTACACTGCATTTGGTACTATGAAGTTATTGAAGGTGATATGCTTACTCTACATCTTAGTGGCAATGAAAGAGGGTTTTGCTGTAATTGATGCCTCCTTTGATACCAGCACTACATTTGGTGCTCAGTTACATGTCTCAGATTTAGGGAACCTCCAAACCACGAGAGGACACCATGTTCTGTGGAATGACCTAGAACTACTACAACAGGGTCATAGAATACTATCCACTTTCTTGCTGTGCAAAATATTGGAGCTCTGAGGAGGGAACTTGACTAGCAGAGAGTAATATAGAAAAAACTGTGAGAACTATTAATTTTCATGCTTAATTTTCCTGCTTTACTGCAATATAAACCAGGGAGATCACGTTCAAATGCAACACTGCAGAGTTTTCTGACACAGGGAAAATTTGCCTTTGAGGCTGGTGACCTTATTTTCAGTGTACCAGTTTAAATGTTTGAACTAATGAAAGTAATGAAAAGAATAATTTGATTTATAAATGTTGCCTTGAATTGTCAGGACAGATAATGTGACTACTGAAGGAAAAAATATTAATAATGTTTGCAATGTCCCATGTTCCATCTATTAGGTTTCATATATACTAGTCCCCATGGTGTATATTTTCTACTAACAGTCTTTCAGTGCTGGTAGCAAATAATTGTCAAAATCTTTATAAGTAGTCCTTGTAAGAATAAGCAGTTTTCCATTAGCTTACCAGTGTTTTGTTTGAGTGAAAATGAGAAATATACTTGTTCTCTTTTATATGTATGAGACATGTCATATGCTTATCGTGTATTTTTGTACTTAATTTTTAAACTGTTGATCATTTTGTTTGAAACTGTGTTTTTAACACTTGAACTGTTTGGTTTTGCAATCTTAAAACAGGCTTCCCATGTATCAGCCTGGTTTGTGATTTGCTAATTATTTTATATGTATGTGTATATACTCAGACTTGTGATTTCAAACTATGTTTTTCTTGCATGAAATAGATTTTTGCCTTTTAACCAGCCTTCAAGTGCTTTGGATCTTTTGAATTCGTAAGTCCATTATCACAGTCTTTGTAACTACTGCTTTCCTGTCAGGTTCCTAACATCCAAAGGACTCACTTCTTGAAATGTTGCTTTCGGAATAATGGTTGAGTAATAATGCAGGAGCATTTACTGCACCTATTACTCTATTTTTTCTGAATATTGCAATGTACTGAAAATCTCAGTTGCTACTTCTGCATTGGGCAGATCTTAATGCTTATGGAATGGATTTTAGTAACTGAGTAAACATCTAATTAAGTATCCTTCTGCAAGGGTATTGTCCCAGTAGAGGACATATCAAAATAGAAATGGTTCTTTGCTTCCACTGAAGATGTGAATTCAGTGATTGTCTAAGTATGTAGAAATTAAATGAGGTAGCTTTCTGCCAAGTGCTGACTTTACTACGTGATATCCTTTGCTTTCTTTTAAAACATCAGATACCCCATATGGAAAGAATGCACACCGCTTTTCTGAGATTAGAACAGAGAGTGACTTTGCCATGACTCCTCAACTGCCTAGGAGGAACAGCACAGAAATCTTAAATAAGTTTTCTGTCTAGGAGAAAATACTGAAAGCAACATTATTCATCATTTTTAGTCTATGCAGCTGAAGTCTGTTAGCTTTTACTCTAGCCATAGCTTCTTTCATGCCCAAATGTTAGATAAATATGTCCCTCTTGCCTATCAGCAATTAAGCTAAATTGTAGATTGTTTTGTGTGTGTAGTTATTTTAAAAGTTTGTGAATGTGTGTCGTGGTTTAAGCCCAGCCAGCAACCAAGATCCATGCAGCCGTTTGCTCACTCCCTCCCCTTCCTTCCCCTGCTCCCAGAGAGATGAGGAGAATCGAAAGAATGTAACTCCCACAGGTTGAGAAAAGAACAATCCAGTAACTGAGGTATAACACAAACCACTGCTGCTACCGCCAATTATAATAATGATAAGGGAAATAACAGGGGAAGAGAATACGACAGCTCACCACTTGCCGACCGATACCCAGCCCGACTGAGCAGTGATCTAATCCTTCTGGGTAACTGCCCCCAGTTTACACAGTGGGCATGACGTGCTGTGGTATGGAATACCTCTTTGGCTAGTTTGGGTCAGGTGTCCTGTCTCTGCTTCCTCCTGGCTTCCCCTCCTCCCTGGCAGAGCATGAGGCTCAGAAAGTCCTTGGTCAGAGTAAACATTACTGAGCAACAACTATAAACATTGGTGTTATCAGCGTTGTTCCCAGGCCAAAAGTCAAAAACACGACAATGCACCAGCTAAGGAGAAAAATGACTGCTACTGCTGAACCCAGGACAGTATCCACCCCTTATTTCTATACCATTCACGTCATGCTCAGATCTCACATATTTCAATATACCATCACTCTTGCATCATTCATATATATATATATATATATATATATACACACACACACATACATACATCCACACACACAGAGAGAGAGGATCATTCCTTAGTGCATGGACCAATGCCTATAAAGCTGCTGAGTTCATCCAGTCTGTGATGTCTGACTCCATCTCTTGTAACAGTCTTTCAGAGCAGGAGAGGCTGTGTGCAGTGCTGGATCCTTGCCTGCTGATATCTCAGAACTCATCTGGTTTCATCAAAGTTCATTCTTCTTTGGGATGATGGTCAGAGGGAAGTCAGGGCCAGTCGCTGGTGACCTGAAGACATCTAGTTGGTGGGCTATAAAAGTGCTACATAGCAGGCAACAGCATACAATTGAGTTCATTGGCTGTTTTCCCCTAAAATCAAATCTCCTTGAGGTATACATTGGTCTTCCTCGTCTTCCCACATTACCCACTAAGTGTATCTGGGTCCCTGAGCAAAAGCAATCCCACGAGTGGGTTTGCCTTTACCTGAAGAAGGAATAACTCAGACTGTCTTCCCCAGCAAATTCTTTATGTGCACCACAGGAGCTTTGTCCCCTTCTACAGTACATAAAAGTTCTGACTGGGCTGGGCCAGCCCTGTTGGCAGATCCTCTGTTGTTGACCAGCCAGATGGCCTTCGGTAAATGTGTATCTCAATGTTTGAAAGTCCCACCACCCATTGCTCTCAGTGTAGTTTTTAACAGCCCATCGTACTGTTTGATTTTCCCAGAGGCTGGTGCATGGTAGGGGATGTGATATATGCACTCAATGCCATGCACTTTGGCCCAAATGTCTATAAGGCTGTTCCGGAAATGAGTCTCATTGTTTGACTCAATTCTCTCCTGGGTGCCGTGTCGCCACAAAATCTGTTTCTCAAGGCCCAGGATAGTGTTCCGGGTGGTGGCATGGGGCACAGTGTATGTTTCCAGCCATCTGGTGGTTGCTTCCACCATGGTAAGCATATGGCGCTTGCCTTGGCGGGTTGGTGGGAATGTGATACAGTCAGTCTGCCAGGCCTCCCCATATTTGTACTTCAGCCATCGTCCTCCATACCAAAGAGGCTTTAACCGTTTAGCTTGCTTAATTGCAGCACATGTTTCACAGTCATGAATAACCGGGGCAATAGTGTCCATTGTTAAGTTCACCCCTCGATCATGAGCCCATCTGTATGTTGCATCTCTGCCCTGATGGCCTAAAGTGCCATGGGCCCACTGGGCCAAAAATAATTCACCCTTATGTTGCCAATCTAAGCCCACCTGAGCCACTTCAATCTTAGCAGCTTTGTCCACTTGTTGGTTGTTCTGGTGTTCCTCAGTGGCCCAACTCTTCGGTACATGAGCGTCTACATGGCGTACCTTCACCAGTAGGCTCTGCACACGGGCAGCCATATCTTGCCACACGTTGGGTGCCAGAAGGAACTGTTGCGGTTTAAGCCCAGTCAGCAACCAAGATCCATGCAGCCGTTCGCTCACTCCCTCCTTTGCTCCACCCTCTCCCAGAGAGATAAGGAGGAGAACTGAAAGAATGTAACTGCCACGGGTTGAGATAAGAACAGTCCAGTAATTAAGGTATAACAGAAACCACTGCTGCTACCACCAATAATAATAATGATAAGGGAAATAACAGGGGAAGAGAATACAACTGCTCACCACCCGCCGACTGATATCCAGCCCAACTGAGCAGTGATCCAACCCTTCCAGGTCCCTGCCCCCAGTTTATATAGTGGGCATGATGTGCTGTGGTATGGAATACCTCTTTGGCTATTTTGGATCAGGTGTCCTGTCTCTGCTTCCTCCCGGCTTCCCCTCCTCCCTGGCAGAGCATGAGACTCAGGAAGTCCTTGGTCAGAGTAAACATTACTGAGCAGCAACTGAAAACATCGTTGTTATCAGCGCTGTTCCCAGGCTGAAAGTCAAAACCACAGCACTGCACCAGCTACTGAGAAGGAGAAAAATGACTGCTACTGCTGAACCCAGGACAATGTGTATCTTGAAAGATAACTATTTGTATACACATGTATACATGTGTACACATATGACAACATCAAAGATGGCATTTAGGAGATATATGAAGTTGGCTTCTGGAATGTATCTGTGATTGTGCAAGTTCTGTTCTCCAGGGACTTTCTCCCATTCATGTCAGTGGAAATTCTGCCTTTGCACTAAGAGGGCATTCCATGTTTTTACTGTGTTATTTCCTGACAGCATAGCTGCTTTTTTATTACTGTTCAATCTGTTTGCCTGTTGCTGAAGATAGGGGAGAGTTCAAGATGGTCTGCAGGTTAACTGTTAGGGTTAAAAGGTGTAGAACGTAAAGATTTTATTGCAAAGAAATGGTCTTCTGCTTATAATACTTATTGTTTCTTAAAAGTTTATCAAGTAAAGAGTTGTCTAGCTGTGTGTGCCTGTGTATATGTGGAGTCATTTGAAGCTATTCAAATTAGAGTTTGAATGTTAGCAGTCTTGCTCTGAAGTGTTTCATATTATGCTGTTGATGTGTATTTCCTCATGTAAGGGTCGCCATTTTAGGTGATCAGGACTTGCGTATTCAGGGACAAGCACCCTTTTAAAGCTTCTTTTTAGGCAAATGATGGAGGTACTGAACTTTCCACTTGGCAAGAGGAGGAGGAGCATGAGAGGAATCAGCTGTTTGAAAGAATTCCTCCCCTCCCGCCATCCCCTTTCAGCTCCCTCAGGGGAGCTACTTTGGTTTAGGGATGGATATCACCAGACAAGTGCATTTCCATGAAGATTCCAGTTCTGGATCCTCTGCTTCCTCTTTTTCTTTTTGTTTCTACTGTCTCTGTGGCATAAAGTACTCATATATCTGCAGGTATCTAAGATACAGTTCTGGTTTTTAAGATTTCTTATTATATTTTGTGCAAGTATTTTTCTATGGGAAAGGGGAGAGATGTAGCTGCTACTGGGAGGGAGATTTGGTTTGATAAGATAGCCATTTGCGGGGGGGAAAGCCCACATATTTTGCTAATATTTTTCAGAAAGTGTGATGCTACCTAGTTTTTTTTTAAGGTTAGTGACATATTCAGTACAGCTGGTTTTACCTCTTCAAGACAAGACCTGTGTGTTTGCCTTAATCACTCACATTTACTACACAGTGTATGAATTCGGAGTTCAGTGTTTGTTGTCCTGTGCTCACTGCCTTACACTGTGAGTAACATGTTTTGTATATACATACAGTAACGCAGTGTGTATTTTGCTGTTGTAATGCAGTGTAACTGTGAGGTACTGTTGACTCAGAGGTAACGCCTGGCAGAAATGAGGACTGAAACTTCTTCCATCTTTCAGATCTGAAGAAGGATCTGTGTTCATAGTTTTTCCAACTTCACTACTATTCCAGTACATGCCTGTTGTGAAACTGAGTGTTTAGGAATGCTTAAAGAATCATGGTCAGATATTAATAAAAGTGATTTTAATAGAAATCTGCATCTTGGGACTACTATTTATAGGGGGGGAAGATGATTTGCTTTAGTCAATGTAAATTTTCAACCTGGCATCATGTCTTTTCAGGGAATGATTGACCATCCCAGAAGAACTCCCGATATGATAAGGGAGTATCTGACCTTCCTGATACCTGTGTTGCCCCTCCTGCCGTTGTTAGTCGATTAGAGTTAATGGTCAGGGAATGCCCCGCCATCCAACTCCTTGCATTATTGCAAAGGCTGGGGCCTAACAGAAATCCTTGGGTAGGTGTATGGGTCCAGGACAGAGGGGGGGATGCCACCACCACAATATCCTAGACCATCATGCTAATAAAAACACTACCAGTAAGTCTAGACTAACGTGAAAAATCATATTGACGGTTTAAATGAATTATTTCACAAGTTCCATGCATATATGTCCAGTGTACATTTTATTGCCATGATCGCAAATGGGATTCTAATATCTACTGGCAGTGTTTGAAATACATATTTTAAAGTTGGAAGTGTAACAATTCCTGTTTTGCTAGTACATAGCAATAACAGAAGAAATATGGAATGCTTGAAAAATGATTCAGAAAGAATCTTAGGTAAGAAAGTTATTTCGTTTTAAGCTTGGGTGTATTTGTATCCTGATTCAGTGCTTCAGGACATCCTAAACTTTAAGAATGTGTTTGACTTGCACTGAAATCGGAAGTAGAGATGTGTGTGCTTTTGTACTTTACGGGCTTTAGCAGCTCATAGGAACTATAATTCATCAGGTTAGTTTGTCAAAGTCATGCTGTCATAGGGAGCTGTGACTTAAAAAACAGAGGAGAAAGCAAAACTTCTAGCTTATGCCTTTGGGGCAGTGGGCTAAATAATATTTCTTAGTACTAAGCTTTGATATCCTATGTCTTCAGTAGAATTTTATAAAATTATGTCTCTCTGATGTTTCAGAATTGGAATACATTTATTAAAGGAGAAAACCTTTGAATATATAAATCCTTAAGTTATATATTGCAAATTTTAAGTTAAGGATTACTTTCATTAATGCTGAGTTAATTTGATTTTTGTATGAGGTAATACAGATGCTTAAATTCTTTATTATTCTTACTTTTCAAAGTGTGTAGATTTTAATTTTCAACTCCTTTAGTGGGCTTAACTAGTGCATTGAGTTATTTTCATATACTGTTTTGCCTTGTGGGTTTTTGCAAAAGCTGTAGCTAATATAAATTTGACACGTATGCTTGTGCTATCATATGCTTAAAAAGGAAAGGGATCCGTTTACATTGTGTTCAAATCAGGAAAGGAAGTCATTATTATCTTTCTAGCCATATGTGTTAATTCTATAATACTGTTCTTATGGCATGCTAAAGCCATAAAAGAAATAGTGTTCATTAAGGTCACTGTGTTACTTTATAACTGGAAAGTTAAATTCTCAGAGAAGAATGAGCTTTAAATAAGCCATTGAGATTAAATTAATACAATCTAGATTTCAATAGGTAACTTAATTGAAGTACTATGCAGATAGAAATAAGAATAATTTCATGCTTGGCATAATTATTCAGATTTCTAGTCACAGCACACCTCTTCCTTGACACTGCCGCCTGAACGCTAAGGGGGACTACAGAGTATTTCTGATCTGGAATCCAGATCCTCTGAGTTTTCTCCTGGAGAAGACTGCAGTTGATGTTTTATATACACAGCACTTAAGCAACAGCATTCAGTTCTTTGTTTTCATTTCTTTGTCATATCACTAAGAGAATGGAAATAAGTCAGTGGGATATAGATGGCTTTTATATGACAAATACTTCCAATTCTGTGATATGGAAAGTTTGGGTTACCTGAAATCCGGTGTGAAGATGGAAGCTAGTGCAGCGCACAGTGCTGTGTTTCATTTCTTGGTGGTTTAATTTAAAGGGTAAGCAGTTTGCCAACTCAGACTTTTCCGTCTCTTTCAGAATGTCTCACTGAATTAATGTGTTCATTTGAGGCTCAAGTGTAACATTTCATGAAAATTGTGAATTGAAGGTTTCTGTTTTTTGGGGTTTTTTTTTTAAGTTACAAATATTTACTGTTAATTCCTGTTGAAGAATGAGGAACACAGACTATCAAGGATTTACAAAATGCATTTTTTCTTGTCAAGTGTTTTTTTTTTTTTCTGTCTGTTAATCTTATAGTTAAAGAAAAGCAATTTATTCTAACAAATTATTCAAGATAGAGCCCACAGAAATAGTTGAGCTGCTGTTGCTGTACATTATGACATTATAGGGGGAAAGTAATGTGATTTGCATGCTGCTTGGGCAACTGCTAGATAAAAATATTGCAGTTTTATACCAACTCATGCACCATTTGGGTATTCTGGTAGCCTCCTGGTATGAAATGAAAATATAAAAATAATCCTAAACATTTATGTCATATGTGATGGTGATGCTGCATTACCAAGGATTCTTCAAGTGCCTCAGCCAATTCAGAGAAGACATAGTTTGACTGAGATTTGATGACATGGGGGAAGAATTGATCAAAATGAGATTGTTGTTTAGGTAGAGCCCCGGGACTGCACTTTTTTGTATCTGTTAACATATTCATGCTCTGGACTTGCTTAGAGGATGCCGTGCAGCAATGTTGTATTCTAAGAAAGCACAGACAATTATCTAGAATGCAGTGGTATATAAACTACCTCTTATTCAAAATAAAAGGTAAGACTTCAAGGTTTGAGTATAAAACATATTTCAGAGGTGTAGACGGAGCTTGCAGCTCTTTTGGTGACCTGAGAAGGCTGCAGAGCTGCTGAGCCGCCACAACCCAGAGAGGTTGTGGCTGCCTTATCCCTGGTCTAGTGAAAGGTGTCCCTGCTTGTGGCAGGAGGTTGGAACTGGATGAGCTTTAAGGTCTCTTCCTACCTAAACCATTCCATGATTATCTGATTTCCTTCCTGAACAGGTAGGCTGTGCTGAGCAGCTCAGCACAGTACTGCAGGAGATGCCTCAAGTCTTAAAAAATTAGAAATTCTGATAAAAATGTTACAGTTGTCTGCATAAATTTGGTCTTGACTGAGGGCATTGACATAGCTGACCCTCAGTATGTTTGTTTGCTGCTGGATGGTTTTGTAGCAATGTCTTTTTCAGATGACTTTATCTAAAAGCATCTCTTGCTTCCTGGTATCATTGAAATGAACCCATAGCTGGAGATGGAAAAACATCCACTATTTTAGTAGAGAAATACAGAGTAGTTACTACAATTATGGAGTAAATATCCATTTAAAGAAAGATTTATTTTCAAAACTTAGAATTCCTTGATTCCTTATTTCTATCTCATCCTCTTAAATTCCTGTTTGTTCCACTGAACAGTAGATGTACATAAAAAGATGTACAGATGTACAGTGGGATGGGAAAGGTGGCAGTTTTGCCTATTGTACACGCTTGTTTTGTTGTCTAATGCCAGTCTCATTCTGTCTTACAGAAACTTGCAAATACAAGTAGGATTGGAATTTTAAGCTGATGTACTTTCAGTAATTTTGAGATTATTTTTGTATAACATGGTAGTATATGGTATGTCTGGTTTTGGAAACTGTTCCTTCATAAAACTGTTTCATGATGCAGTAGTTACTGAAGGACAGGTGTACTGAAGTCATGTGACTTTTGCAAAGGTGTCAGTAAAAATTACTACTTGCTATCTTTTTTTAATCACAGAGCAGTGAGAATGACATTGAATGTTTCATTAGCTCCCAGTTCTGCTTCTGATTTCCAGCTTTATTTTGAAGTTTGGTGCCCTATAAGCAGACAAAACCTGATACAATAATTTTGCTAAGACTAGTCGACAAAGATAGTGAAAAATACTAGGCTCCACTAGAAGAACCTGAGCTTATTTTTGCATTTGCAGGTCCATCCTTGAATAGTGCTGTTGGGCACTTTATTTAGGATGGGATGCACTGTGTGCTACCAGAGGTTGATACAGCTCTCATTAAATCCTAAAGCCATATTTCTTTTTATTTTAATTGAGTTGGACTGAGTCCTGAGCTGTTTCGTTGTTTGGTTTGTTTTTTTCTTTTTTTCCCCAGCACTAACAAGAGGAGGTTAATGAAAGGATAAATAATGGTTAGAACATCAGCAGCAGTGCATTTTATGTTGATTTCAACAGCACCAAACCCAGAATATAAAAGTTTTATCTGCCCCTAAGTCCTGGCAGGTAACCATGGCAATCATACAATTTCCAATAGCTCATGGAAAATACTTAAAACTTCTAAAGTGAGCTGTCCCATTAATAATGAAAAACATCAGTGTTTTGCCATCTGTTACGTGCTACCAGTGTATATGAAAGACCAGCAGTTGTGTAAAGCAATTTCAGCTGCAGGTTGGAATCAGTTTGGCTTGTAATGGAAACCTGCAAAACAGCATAACGTAAAATGTGGTACATCGGACTCTGCTTTTTAGTTTATAGCTTAACATAATCTTCTAATAGCTGCTAAGAGTCTATAAGATTTCCATTATGTATTCTATTTTTAAAGATCTGCAATGTGATATATGCATTTTATTGTGGGCAGATTCTCAGTCAAAAAAATGTAATAAAATATTTTGGGAGGCATTAATTTCAGGTTAAAAAATCTTTTCCCAGATGTGTTTTCCTGTTCCTGCAATCTGAAGCACTTTTACCTCTTAACTGGAATTTTGTGGGCCCTTTATCAAAAGTACATGCTCAGGAACTATGGTCTAGGAAATAAGTTCATGCAGAAGCAGAAGTAGCTTTATTTACAGAACGTATGTCTACATATTGAAAGTGAATGCTGGTATGTTCAGTCTCAGTTAACAGTTTGCGGTTAAAAGCTTCCTGTGCATAACTTGGTGGTAAACATGGCCAAGATGTGCTACAGATGTATATCAGAGTCTGCCCATACCTTTTCTATTACTGAATCCCAGTCTATATTGTACCTTTCTTTTAATAGGGGAAGAGAGGTTCTTAATCAGTTAGCAAGGGCAATGGATTATGGTTCTAGGCAGTGTATCCCTGCATGTGCTAGTTCCTTTTCTATGCACGGAATCTTTCATGAGTGGTTGATCAGGCGGTGCCAAATGTGTGAGGCTTTTTTTTGGTCACATTGGAACTCCTTTTCAAGTACTTTTCAAGGTAATTTCAGCATTCTTGCAAACAGCAGTAGTGGCTGTCCAGAAATAATTCCTCCCACTGAGGGTGTGTGCAAAGAATTTATCTTTTGAATTGAAAAGAAATCTCCAATCTTGAAAGCAGAGCTCCTGCCTTCTTGGAATACACTTTTGCCCCCTCTAGTGCCATGGGACCAGGGATTAGGTTTATCATGGATACAGTAGGAGATATTTTATAAGTAATAGTTAAGTTTCTTCAAGTTTGGGTATCTGCCACCGGGGCCAGTTAGAAGAACTGAAAGGACCAGTTAGCCTTGCCTTTTGGTTTTGAAGTTAGTAAGATTGTAGCCAATTGTTCAAATACCTTCATGGAAAAATTTGTAGAAACAGCATCTAGGGCTGGACTCAGTAAAATGCCTAAAAGCATGTGCTCCCAAATTGGTTATGAAAGGATCTAGTATGTTCTATATAAAAATGGAGAAAAACCTAATATAGAATAGTCTCAGTTTTGTGTAATAATTTCAGATATTTATAATTCGTATCCTGTAAACAGCTACAGCTCTTGGAACTGGATGATCTTCATGTCCTTTCCATCCCTAACTATTCTATGATTCTATATAATGCTGGGTTTAGGGCCAGTTTTGGTGTGTGCTTCTGGGAGAAACAATGTAAGGGGGTTTTCGCAAAAGTATAATTTTAACAAAATTATTTTGTCTCCAAAGTACCTTCATATCAAGCATACAGAAGTCTGCATATTGCATCTTAGGGGAAAGATCTTTGTTGATCTTTGTGTGAATAGAAATGCGAGTACAGATGTGTATTGACAGATACAGTCTCATATGTCCTAAAAGCATATTTAGTTTTTTTCACTGATAAAAATCCAAATCAAAATCTTTCCCTTTACTTTTTGCTTGTAAATAAAAATGCTGTTTAAGAGTTGGAATATAAAACACTACCTAGATTTCAGTTGTAGATAATTTGTTCTAATGAAAAGAGGGTAGTGGTTAGCTTTTTATAATGTGAGACTGAAAAAAAAACTGGCTAGCCTTTGAAACAGGTGTGGTTTTCTATTACCAATTATTCTAGTCACTATTTTGTGACAAAAACTCTTCATTACTGTAACAACTTGTCAGTAACAACTGTGTAGTAAAATAATTCCTCTGAGTAGCCAACCTGCTGCTGCAAAATGCATGTCTTATGGTAAAGTATAGACCTCCAGCTGAGTCATTTTGCCCTTAGGTTACATTACTTCTGGTAAGGACAGTGGGCCTCTGTTCTTGGTGCAGAACCTCATGGTAGATTGCTTAGTGATTGAAATTAAATTTCTGTCAGGCTAAAAGAGCAGTTTTGTCTGTTTTCAGGCTGAGTTTAATTTCTGAGATTTTCTATATTTTGCTTGGAAAAGTGGCAGAAAAATAGCTATATCATAAGCACCAATTCGATCAGCTTTAAACAGCAAAAATGCATTCCCTAAGCATGTTGTGTCAGTCTTAATTAGAAAACTCTGTGCTGTTATTATCTGTAGTTAATGGGGTTCTTTACAATAACATAGGGGATAGAATGTACCAACACTGAGCATTTTGCTCCTGTGTTTATGACAAAGTGATCCTGCCTGTGAAAGGAGATGTATTTATTTGAATGCATGTGCAGTACAGGAGCTGTACTAAAAGAATGCAGCTTCTGCTGAAGAGTATATTTCAACATAATTGAAACAGTTTCACTGCAAATACTGAGGGTTTGTGACCAAAAACCCCTTAGGAACTGAAAAAGTGCTAATGAATGTGGAAAATGGGGATTTTCTTGAAAAGCGTAAATGGGGGCTTGAAAGCATAATTGGTGGAAAAATGATTGAAGTAGAATCAAGAAGGTGTAGTAAGGGTGAGGCCAGTTCTTTGGAGTGGCTCAAAGCTGAGGCTGTGTCTGCACTGTGAGCAGGCTTGTAGAGCAAAGCAGTATTCCTCCTGCCTCCATTGTACACCATCAAGTAAGAGGAGGAGAGGATTACTCCAGAACTGAAATGGTCTCATGTACCAAGTATCACAGCTACACATGTGGTTAAAGCTTTTGGAACCAAAGCTGTTTCACAAACTTTTTTTCTTCCTCTCCGAGCCCTCCTGTGTGCCACACTTTATCTTCTGCCTCACACAGCTGGTCATAGCAAATTAGTATCCCTACTTACGTGATCATGCGATACTTTAAATCCTTTGAGTAAAAGATGGGAAGACAACTTCCTTGAGCTAGTCAAGAATCCAGTAAGAACAAAAGTCTTAGTGAGAACAGGAAAAATAATGAAATTAGTTAATCAGTATTGCAGTACCTTTTATTTATTAGCATTCTATTTTATTCTAGTATTGTGTGTCACCTATGAAAATTTCTCCCAACAGCTTGTGTAGGCTTCTGTTCCACACATTTATCCAAACCTTGTCAATGCAATGGGGCATAGAGCAAGCTGTTGCTCTGTTCCATTTGAGTAGTAACTACTCAGTTGTGGAGTACTGGGTGGCAGAGTGGATGAAGTGCCAACAATGCGGCTTTGGCTTTTAATAAAGCATCAGTTTCCAGGAGGTTTGAGACTTCATTTTTTCATTTCTCGGTAAATCAGCTAACACTAGAATCACTTCCTACACAATTTGTATATGTTGCTGAAAAACAATATGACTGCTATAAAAGAAATAGCAAACAATATAAAACATAAGGGTTTTTTTTTTATTTTCACACTGATCTTGATTGTTACATGTATTAATATTAAACTGGAATGTGAAACAGGGCTGAACATTTGTCAGTTCATATCTATAAAACAAACAAAATGAACATAGATTTTGGAATTTTGTGAACTCAGTTAACATCACAAGAACTGCCTAAGTTTTTGAAGCCTGTGAGTGTCTTCAGCAATTATAAATGTTACAGTAAGTACATGTAAGTAATTGCATGCAAATAAAAGATGAGCAGACAAGACTTCCTTAAATTGTAAAAAATTAGGCTGTTTTGAGTATGCAGGATTAGTTGCCCGTATTTGCAAATGTCCTTTCATATTGGTTGGAGGTTTTTTGTTTCTTTGTTTTAATTCTCTGAATTTAAATGACTACTTTAAGAAATGTCATTCACAGTCTTTGCTTGTTTTCTTATGTCTCCTAAAAATAATGCTGTTCCTGGTAATTTTCCTAATGAAATAGAAGAGCAGAACAAAAAAATCAATAAAGGTTCTAGGAACTCCACAGCAGTCCTGAATTTGAAGGAGCTTCTTTACTTTGAGGATGAACTACTCTGTTTTATCTAAGGAAGTAATAATCTTCAGATTTTCATCCTGTCAAATGTGTAGACTTTATATTATAGTTCATTGTAATTATGATCCCTCCCAGGAAAAGGTTGAAGCTAGCTGTTAAGTTACAGGATGCATGGCATGAGACTTTTAATTTTCAAGTCCCTCAGCAGAATGTGGAGTTCATAGAATTATTTATTTATTAGGGCCTATATAATATAAAATATAGAATGCTATAGGAATTTAAGATTTTTATGACAGCTGTAATATAATGTTTAAAAATCAAGCTACTATATGAAAACTCAACCACAAAATAATAATTGCTTTACATAATAATGAAAAAGCTGGAGAAATATTAATCCATTCTGGAGTTTGTGTACCCAACATCTGAGAAGTATGAATTATGATGGAATTGTGGGAATAAGTTGATATTTCCTCCTGCAAAGACTGGTAATTCTGGATCTCCAAAAGAATCACATAAATTGTTATGCCACTGCGTCTATGCCACTGTTATGCACTGCCTTGCTAAGACTGTAGCATTTTGTGGAGAGCTACTGTTAGGAAAATAATTCCATAGAAGAGACATTCTTCCAAGGAGAGAATTTGGCATCCTGTCAGTGGATGTTTTTGCAAAACAGTTTTTATTAAGTTGCATGATTTTCCTTCATCTCTAAGAAGGACCGTCAAGGTTTTTTTTACATTTTGCCAACATATTTTTATTTGGACTTTTCAGTTGCATTATAGAATTGAAAATTATATTCTTCATGCCATTCATATTTCTTTCTATTTTTAGGATGCAAAGTTTGTGGAAGAGCGACGCAAGCAATTACAAAATTACCTAAGGAATGTAATGAACAAAATTATTCAAACTGTGCCAGAATTCACAGCCAGTCCCAAAAAAGAGACTCTTATTCAGCTAATGCCCTTTTTCATGTAAGTATCTGTTGAGTAGTCCAGAAAATATTAAGCTTTTTCACTACAATTTAAAATACAATGCCAGCATCTCCAAAATCTGTATACCAGTATCATTTTAAATTGAAGGCTCCTGTTCAAATTACAAGTGCTTTTGTGATATTTAAAGTCATATCTAGTAATTGTTGTTGATATGAATGGTGACTTTGAACAAAAGTCACTGTGTAAAGCTCACAAAAATATCTAAGCTCCTCAAAACCTGCATCCACACATACTCTTTAAACACGAGATGCTTTTGATTTCTTTTGCCTTTTTCAGGTTTATTTTGGTTTTGTTTCTTTGGGGTTTGTATTTTTGTGGGACTTAGTAACCAACTTAAAAGTCAAGTTGTTGAAAGGTATCTAGCTGAATTTTGCAATATGCTGATGCATGTTCTCATTTCATTAATATTAATATTGAATATGCTCAGAAATAGTTTAATACAGTCATATGGTAAACATCTCAAAACAAACCTGTTGATATACAGTCATACAAAGTATATCATCTGTTCAGATCTTTCAATTTTGCTGCAAATGCCATTCATTCCAGTATTTTTAAATAATATTTAGACTTATTTAAGAAATATTAATGAAAATCTTTCTGAAAGAGGTATCAATTTATTTCCTTCACTGATGGTTTTTCAGTACTGGACCTGTACGAATTCTGTAGGGGTTGAACACACACTCATAGTAAGCCATCATATTACATTTGCTGTCCATGAAGCTCCGCACAGGGATTGTGCATCCATGCCTGTGAATCCATGGATCAGTTTGCAGAGTCAAGACTGATTTAAAATGACTGTGTTTCAGTAGATACGTGCATACTTACTGTTTGCATAGGCTCAGGCAGAGTTTCAGCTTTCCAAGTTCAAACTTTATTTCAAGCAAGCTATCTTTGTTAGAAAATGTAATAGATAAATGGAAGAATGCCAGGATGTAATTTGTGCCATTCATGTTTGTTCAGTTTTTCCTGGATTTGAAAAAGCAAAAATCAATTTGATGAGACATCATGATGACTAAATGGCAAATTGATGTTTGTAGGGACAGACATCTCAAGAGACTTTACCTTTTTCTTCCTAAGAACTTATTTTGTAGAATTTGACTAAGGGTTGTAAAACAGGCTGTAAAGATTGAAATGGTTTCAGGTACTTCCAGTTGAGAGGTCCCTGTGTGGCTTTTTGTTAAGTCATTTAAAGAAGCTGTCCATGTACTTCATTTTGGTATTTAAAGAGGGGGGAGGTGAATACAAAATACATTTGCAACTCAATATTCAAGTAATTTTTGTTCTCCTTTCCAATGATACTTTAAGCTGGTTGAGTATAGCAGTGGAAAGTAGAACTGGTAATTTCTTGTCAAATTCATGTCATAACTTGCAGCTTTAACTGCTGTTTAAGGTCCTGTCTTTTCATTGCCTTGACATAATTGATTATCCTCAGTTGTACACAGACAAGAGATAATGCAGAATAACATCTGTAAGCCAGGGGTAGCTCAGCGTCAGTCTGCTTATGAAAGAAATGTAATTTCAAGCTTTGTGGGGCACAAATGGTGATGGTTTCAAGTGTACATTGAATTGCTGTAGTAGTAATTGTCATTACCTCAACAGTACAAGTGGTCATAGAGACAGCAACACAACTAATACTAAAATGTGAAAAAAGGAAACATTTTCCACCAGAAGCTATTATGTTAGGAAATAACAGTGGATATTCGTTAGCAATATTTATGTGAAGCTTTGGCCTGAATTCATGGAAAACATACTGATAATAGCAGTTCATTACTGGAGCTGTGATGCATTATTTACATGCTTTAACCAAAATTGTGTTGGTTTTAGATTCAATCAATTTCAATTATTAGAATTTCACACATTTTTAGAAATTGTCATTAATTCAGCATCACCAAACAATTCAACAGTGACCATACTGTGACAATATAACTGTGAGCTAATACAGTACTGATGGAGAAACAATGATCTGGCTTTTCAGGTGGTTTTTTTTTCATCTTAATGCACTCTTGTCACAGTATCTTTTTATTCTACTTTGAGAAATGACATTTCAAGAATAGTTTATTTATAATCTCTTAGTCAGTTTATGTTAAAAGCAGGAAGAGAAGACAAATTTCCTCTTATTCCTCAGCCCCAAACAATTAACTTGCTTTCTGAGAGATCATCTCATCTCTTTTGTAAGTGTGTAAATAGAATTTAAATCTCATGGTTTTGCTTATTAAAATAAAAGTGCCAGGTATGAGGACCTGCATAGGAGATTTAAAATCACATTACATAATGGGTTCTACCAGTGATGCACAAGTCAGAATAAACACCATTGCCCTGTAGGTAAAATGTTGAAAATACACCCAAAAGCCCCTCCGAAACCAAAAAACACCTACCAAAAAAAACCCCCAAACTTTAAAAAAAAAAAAAAACAAACAAGCCCAGCCCTGTTTCTTCTAGTAAATGTAATGACCGGAATAAATACGATTAATTTCACTGAAAGAACAAAGTTTTACTGAGAAGGCAGCGAATTTCAGTAACCTGTATTCTCAATAGGGGTACAATTTAGTATGTGAAAAACTGCGGTAGAAAATAAAGCAGTTACCTTGAAGGAAATAAATGTGTTCTAGGAGATTTGCTCAAGGAAACTTGCTAACACCATTTGTCAGCAATTTGTTAATGCCAATATGATGCGCTGATTGATGCTAACCTTTTTTGGGTATAGCTATACCATAGCTTGCAAAAAGACTATAGTTATTTTTAGTGGGTTTATATTTGCATTTGGCAGTTTCATGATTCTCGACACATCACTTGAAGCAATGGACTTTAGCGGATTCAAGAATATTCTTTGATCCCTCGATGTTGTGGCAAAAAGATTCTGTTCATATATGTTTTGTAAATGATTTCCTTGGAGTTTTTTCTCAAATAATAGATGCATCAGCATTCTCTTTTAGCTAGTGTAGAGTGTTCTCCATGGGAATATTAGCGGGATTCTAGAAAAACTTAGCTGTGAGCAAGTTAACTGTATACCTCATTTCCAGCAGGCGAAGTGAGGTTTTAACGCATTTTTCTACTGAGATATAGGCTCTTCCTCTGCAGTTAGAACAGCAATATTAGATTAATAGAAAGGTCTTCCAGACAATGATAGGAGGAGCACATTTTAGAAAGTATTATTGCTGGGCTGTCATTTGAATTCTCAATGTCCTTTATTTTCTGAGAGTCATGACCTGGCACTTGGTGAGCAAGAAAAAGCATCTAAAAGAAAATGAATTTCAGTTCCTCTTCATATTGCCAACTTCTCCAGTATTGCCCTTCCTTAATGGATTCTGAGCTTTGGCAACAGGACATCTCAGATGTGCTGGACTCTGTGAAATGTTTCTTACTTTTGTACCACACCTGCAATTCTTCTAGTCTGTTAGATTTCCTAGTATTTTAGTTTAATAATATAGAATCATAGAATCATAGAATAGTTAGGGTTGGAAAGGACCTTAAGATCACCTGGTTGCAACCCCCCTGCCATGGGCAGGGACACCTCCCACTAAACCATGTCACCCAAGGCTCTGTCCAACCTGGCCTTGAACATTGTCAGGGATGGAGCATTCAGAACTTCCTTGGGCAACCCATTCTATAATATAAACCACTGTAAATACATATAATGAATTGGATATATTTTGTGCTTTTAGCACATATTTGTGTATAGTTGCTGGTTACATCTTAATGAAAGAGCATTGAGATATTAGTCATAGGACTGTGGTGTAGAGGGTAGTGATACCTCAGTCTGGGAGAAAACGTTGTGGTCTTAACATGCATTGAAAGTCTGTGGGACATCAGCTCTGTCTGTTAACAAGCAATGAAATATAAAATAAAAAAAATAATTACCTGTTTTTAAAGAGTTTCTTCTTGCTGCAAAATAAAGTGACCACATTTCAGTGTGAAAATGAAAAATGCCATAAATGTTATGCCTGATCAGACATCTGATCCTAAAAATACAGGGTCAGTTTTAATTAATCACTTTTAAGATGTGAATTATATCCTAGAATATGGTTATGGTGAACAGAAAATAAGATTAGTGTCTCCAGGACTGAATCCATAGGTTGTTAAATGCTGGAAGGATATTGCCCACAATATTTGTTGTGAGGTTTTTCCTTTGGGGATTTCTTCCTTCCGAGTGCAGTCATTTCATACAATCAGACACAGATCTGATGAGGCAAAACATTTTACTCGATATGTATGAAAAAAACCTACCACTGTTCTAAAGAAATTAATTTTATTTTGAAACTTTGATATGTTAACTATTTACAGTGCAATACTGTGAAGTAGTTTGCTAGCATTTCTCTTCATTATTGTATCATAGAATCATAGAATAGTTAGGGTTGGAAAGGACCTTAAGATCATCTAGTTCCAACCCCCCTGCCAGGGGCAGGGACACCTCCCACTAAACCATGCCACCCAAGGCTATGTCCAACCTGGCCTTGAACACCGCCAGTGATGGAGCGTTCACAACTTCCCTGGGCAACCCATTCCAGTGCCTCACCACCCACACAGTAAAGAATTTCTTCCTCATATCCAATCTAAACTTCCCCTGTTTAAGTTTGAACCCGTTACCCCTTGTCCTCTCACTACAGTTCCTCATGAAGAGTCCCTCCCCAGCATCCCTATAGGCCCCCTTCAGATATTGGAAGGATGCTATGAGGTCTCCATGCAGCCTTCTCTTCTCCAGGCTGAACAGCCCCAACTTTCTCATCCTATCGTCATACGGGAGGTGCTCCAGTCCCCTGATCATCCTCAAATGCTAGTAGTTTATCATGGAAATTTGATTTGTTTTGATTCCTTATGCTGTGAACTGTCATTAATGTATTCTTTCTGTTGTATATCTCTACCATCTGGAATCTTGATTTCTATTTTTTTCAATTTAAATGCTGCGTTAGTTCAGTCACAGGTTTAGTCAAATAATTTCCTTTATAGTCCACTTTCATGTCTTAATGTAAGTAACAGATTCTGGCTCTGCCTGTTTGTCTGTTTACATGCTGAATAAAATCCTCTTGAATAATAAAATTGACATCACAAGTTTAAATTTTCCAGTCCATGCAGAGCAAAACCTAAATCAAGAATTGTCTCAGGTGAGTGAGTTTGCTGCATCTGCTGCTGTTGAAGGCCTGTCTGTTAGGACTTATTAGTTAAAATAACATTTCTTTGCACTCAGGATTGGTATATTACGGATAAATAAAACTTATTACGTATACTTGTGTGTTAATCACATTCTTATCAAGCTATCTGAAAAAATATCACACACAATGGCTCTTTGTCAATACATAAATAGGAACAGGAGGGGTCTTGGGCAACTAACAACACAATTCTTTGGACCATATAATAGTCTTTCAGCACAAATCATCATAATAGGTTATATAATTTCAGGTATGTAAAAAGCTAAAAGCAGTATAAAGTTGGGAAAAGAAACACTAAACTTGTGATGTTCCATTTTTCTCTCTGTGGTTTCCGTATTAAATCTCCTTATTTTTTAGAAAATAGAATTTTTCTTCCCACCATCCTCATTGTGGGCACAAACTGAAACAGGAAAAATGAGAAAGAACATCTTGTACGTTAAGGGTGCAGGAATGCTCTTAACAGGTTGTCCAGAGGTATTGACACTCCATCCATGGAGATATTAAAGACTGTGCAGGCCACAGTTGTGGGCAGCCTTGTACAGGGGGATTGTCTAAGCCATTTCCAGAGCTGCCTTCCAACCTCAGAGTCTATAAATCCATTATTCCTCAAAATCTCAACCTGCAGTTTTAACTTGAGTTGTGTTTCACATAAACCCTGGGCAAAGAAGTGTTAGCTAAATACCAAGAACTCTGGCACTTTATGAACTCTTGCTTTGGCAATGCAAATGTTTGCATTAAAATATATGCAAGAATACTGTAAACAGAATTTTGTGAATATTTTCACAGATCACTGCTGAGTATTTTTTTTATCTTGTTTTCTAGGCCACAGCTACATGTTACAACAGATTCTAGGTAACTATTACATGTTCTGCTGAGCTGCAGAGCTGGACATTCGTTCTCTTGTGGTAGCTGCTCAAATGTATGCTTTAAAGAAAGCAGAAAACCTGCTCAGTAAATCATCAGAAAAGAGGCTAGAGCAGGTTCTGAGAAACTGATGTCTGCGGGATGTGTTTGAACACCAGAGGAGTCGTCAGTTCTCCATAATGATGATTTGATCTAATGCTCAAAAAATAGGTTGTCTTCATTTCACTGGATGGCATTACTGGCAGCATATTTGATAGCAGAAGCTGTGTTCTTAGGTGTTTTGTGTCTGTTGTCTTTGAGTCACCAATTCAAATTGTAGTAAAAAATTCACTGTTTTCTGCCTCTCTTTCTCATTTTGCAAATGATTCTTCCCTCCTGGAAGGTGGCGTTATGAGAAGCACAGTAGAGAGATACAGGTACCAACCAATAAGCAAATTTCAGTACCAGCGCATCAGCCACTCCAAACTAAAAGTTGCTGCTGTACAAATATTCCTCTCAAGATTTATTTAGCACTTAACAGCATGTAAAGCCAAGTATCTGCTTTTGCTCTTCCAGATCACAAAGTTAAAATAGTGTGGAAGAATAGATGTTAATTCTTAGGGGGTTGAAGAATTTTTGTTTAGTTTGGATTTGGGGGTTTTCTTATCTCTATTCCAGTTGCAGTTGTCAGTGTGTCGCTAAGAATATATATATAAAGGTATGAGAGGTAAAAAGAATGTTCACTTCTATACAGTACCATTGCTAGTATTAAAATGTTGCTTTCAAGCATATATGAAATAAATCTTACAAGAAAATGACACTGAGGTTCCTATGGATGTCGTATCTCTGAGTTCATTTTAAAGAAATTGAAAACTGACCCTTCTGAAGTTGCTTACAAAAAATTTTGGAGGTATACAAACATTTCCTTAGACTTTAACTATAAACTATTGGTTGTATTTCATTCAATAGCTTCATCTCAACAGAGGATAGTTTACAGCAGATACAGGCACTGGTTTAGTATAAAGAAGGAGCTAAAACTTCTTGACAGAAACATTTGTGGAATACTATTATAAATAACATCTTTAATATGTAGGCATCAATATGCTAACGTATAGAGGAAAAAACTTTTTGAAACAGTGCTTTTACTTTGTTTTTGGCCGGTGAAGGTATTAAGATGAGGTTTGCATGAACTAATAAAAATTTTAAAGGAATTGTAGGTTTATAGATATCTATTTGCAGGACTTTAAATCTCAATCTCAAGGTGAAAAATCTTACTCTGCTCATGTCATGTTCTAATATAGAATCATAGAACAGTTAGGGTTAGAAAGGACCTCAAGATCATCTAGTTCCAACCCCCCTGCCAGGGGCAGGGACACCTCCCACTAAACCGTGTCACCCAAGGCTCTGTTCAACCTGGCCTTGAACACCGCCAGCGATGGAGCATTCACAACTTCCTTGGGCAACCTATTCCAGTGCCTCACCACCCTTACAGTAAAGAACTTTTTCCATATATGCAATCTAAACTTCCCCTGTTTAAGTTTGAACCCATTACCCCTTGTCCTCTCACTACAGTTCCTCATGAAGAGTCCCTCCCCAGCATCCCTATAGGCCCCCTTCAGATGCTGGAATGCTGCTATGAGGTCTCCACACAGCCTTCTCTTTTCCAGGCTGAACAGCCCCAACTTTCTCATCCTATCTTCATACGGGAGGAGCTTCAGTCCCCTGATCATCCTCGTGGCCCTCCTTTGGACTTGTTCCAACAGTTCCATGTCCTTTTTATGTTGAGGACACCAGAACTGCACACAATACTCCAAGTGAGGTCTCACAAGAGCAGAGTAGAGGGGCAGGATCACCTCCCTCGACCCGATGGTCACGCTCCTTTTGATGCAGCCCAGGATACAGTTGGCTTTCTGGGCTGCAAGCGCACACTGCCGGCTCATGTTCATTTTCTCATCAGCCAACACCCCCAAGTCCTTCTCTGCAGGGCTGCTCTGAATCTCTTCTCTGCCCAACCTGTAGCTGTGCCTGGGATTGCTCCAACCCAGGTGGAGGACCTTGCACTTGGCATGGTTAAACTTCATCAGGTTGACATCAGCCCACTTTACAAGCATGTCAAGGTGCCTCTGGATGGCATTCCTTCCCTCCAGTGTATTAACCGAACCACAGCTTGATGTCATCAGCAAACTTGCTGAGGGCACACTCAATCCCATTGTCCATGTCACTGACAAAGATGTTGAACAAGACCTGTCCCAACACCGATCCCTGAGGGGCACCACTTGTTACTGATCTCCAGCTGGACATTGAGCCATTGAGCACAACTCTTTGCGTGCGGCCATCCAGCCAGTTCTTTATCCACCAAGTGGTCCACCTATTAAATTGATGTCTCTCCAATTTAGAGACAAGGATGTTGTGTGGGACAGCGTTGAACACTTTGCACAAGTCCAGGTAGAAGACCTCAACTGCTCAACCCTTGTCCATCAGTTCCATAGCCCTATCATAGAAGGCCACCAGATTGGTCTGGCAGGATTTCCCCTTAGTGAAGCCATGCTGGCTGTCACCAACCACCTTGTTGTTTTTCATGTGCCTTAGCATGCCTTCCGGGAGAATCCGCTCCAAGATTTTGCCAGGCACAGAGGTGAGACTGATTGGTCTGTAGTTCCCTGGATCATCCATTTTCCCCTTCTTGAAAATGGGGGTTATATTTCCCTTTTTCCAGTCATCAGGAACTTCACCTGACTGCCATGATTTTTCAAATATGATGGACAGTGGCTTAGCAACTTCATTTGCCAGCTCCTTCAGGACCTGCGGATGGATTTCATCAGGTCCCATGGACTTGTATACATTCAGGTTCCTAAGATGGTCTTGAACCAGATCCTCTTCTACAGTGGGCCTAGGGTCTTCATTCTCACTGTCCCTGCGTCTGCCTTCCAAGACTTGGGTGGTGTGGTCAGAGCATTTTCCGGTGAAGACTGAGGCAAAGAAGTCATTAAGAACCTCAGCCTTCTCCAAATCCAGGGTGGCCACTTCTCCTGATAGGTTCCAGAGAGGGCCCACGTTGTCCCTAATCTTTCTTTTATTTGCTAAGTACCTATAGAATCCCTTCCTGTTACCTTTAACATCCCTAGCCAAGTTTAATTTTAACTGAGCCTTAGCTTTCCTGACGTGGTCCTTAGCTTCCCGGACAACATCCCTGTATTCTTCCCAGGCTTCCTGTCCTTGCTTCTACCTTTTATAAGCTCCTTTTTTCCTTCAAATTTTCCTCAGCAGGTCCTTACCTATCCAAGGAGGTCTCCTGGCCCTCCTGCTGCACTTCCTTCTAGTTGGGATGCAACACTCCTGAGCTTGTTGTAGGTGATCCTTGAATATCAACCAACCGTCTTGGGTCCCCCTGCCCTCTAGGGCTATATCCCATGGGACCTTACTGAACAGGTTCCTGAAGAGGCCAGAGTCTACTCTCTTTGAAGTCCAGGGTAGTGAGCTTGGTGCACGCTCTTCTCACTGTCCTGAGGATCTCAAATTTGACCATCGCATGACTGCTGCAACCAAGGCTGCCCTGGCGCATCACATTTCTTCCCTGTTGGTGAGCACGAGATGTTGGTGGCACCTCTCCTTGTTGGCTCCTCTATTACTTGCAGAAGGAAGTTGTCTTCCACACTTCTCTGCTTCATTTTATGTTTTATAAGAAATCAGTTTTATAGCTACAGGGAGGTTTCTAAAATATTCTCCTCCTTTTCTCTCTTTAGGACTTGGTTATTGGACTGATAGTACTGTTTATAGCAGCAGTGAGCTCTTAGTTCACCAGTCTTTCTGGATGAATATCTAAAAGATGATTCTATGAAAAAAAGCAGCGTAATTCTGAAGCATATTTCTCTAGCGTAAAACAAAATATTAATTGTAGTTAATACAGCAGTTATGCATTGGATTGCTCTTATTTGAATTCTCTACTCTCTATATAACATAGGTAAGCAAGAGCTTACACACATAAATCTACAGCAATTAAAATTGGGTTTTTTTTATAATATTATTGTGCAGAAAAAGCTTAGAATATTTTCAAGTATTGAGATGACTATTTTTACGTGAGTGCTGAATGTTCACTGAGATGATGCCTTTGACATCCAGGTAGTTAGGGTATGGTTATATAGTTAGATAAGCATTGATTCAGTTCTGTTTGTTGGATAAATGGTGTTTAGTTACATATGTGTTTGGGATGATACTAGTAACATAATTTTTATACTGAATTATTGCTTTGCCACTAAACACACTAGGCTACAGTTGCAGCCTGGAAGTTCTTGGGGCAATTGGAAATAAGAATTTATTTCCAATTCCAGTAAGATAGCAAAATTGTACTGTTCATTGACCATGCAGTGTATGTGGTGCCAGTGTTCTGCTGGTGGTGCATTATCAGATAAATCATGAGATCAAAAGCAAACAAAAAATCCCTGAAGTAATGCAAAGCAATATCAATGTGAAGTGAGGAATTTTTAAATGCAATTTTGAATAGGTTAATTTCTCAAAAAAGGAGTTGGTGATGGCATGATGCTTCTTTAAGCTATTAGTGTACCTATCTGTGCTTTCCAATAGAAGAAGTGATAGTATTCAGGTAGTGCATCCTCAAGCATTGTGGCTAGTGGCCAGGTTTTTACCTGCTTGCATCTTTTGAAGTGGCAGCTTGTTTTGTCAGCTTGGCACGGAATGAGTTCAGTATCTGTTTAACAAATCTCAGTTATGTTCTGTAACAGCAAGTAAGTACTCTGATAAAGAGGAATATAATTTACATGAACAAACTGGGAATAGAATTTGCTTAAATATGGGACTTTTAATTAGTAAAGCACCTCCTGATGCTTGAAACATGCTAATGAAACTAATTTATTGCGATGTTAATTTGTTGTTCTACTTATGAAACTATGTAGAGACATTATACAATATTTATCTTTCAGTAGAACTGTGTTGCCAAGCACTGATTATTGTTGCAGTAAAAATATCTTCGATATCTGAAATTTGATTAGAATGTTCAGATAATGCAGGAAGTTTCATTGCAAAAATGTACTATTCTTCTGTGGAATTTTTGCTGATGATAGAATTAAAATATTTAAAATTGAGTGGACCATTCTTAACAAACATACAATTGTCTCACTCCTATTCTTGGTTTCTGCATTACCTCACTTTGTAACTGACAGGTTTGGATTTAGTCTCTTATAATCAATGTGGCTTGACATCAAACTTTAAAAAAGCATCATGCCTGTTCTGATCTAACTGAAATGTGAAGAAGTAGGGCAGAAGTTGTTTGATCAAAACATAGGAGAATTCATACTTAAATCTCTCTTGTTTCTGCAAGACTTGTATTATCATGTTACCTTGTATTTTATTTTGTGTTTTGGCACATATTGACCTTGAAGACGTGTATTACATGGCGTTCTACAAATGTGTTAAATTTTCATTTCCTTCCTCTGAGTAGTTTAGATGGTTCATGTATGGTGGAGGAAAATGACAAAGGGAAAAATACATTAAGAGGAGTAGAAACAGTGATAGGACAAGAAAAAGCAGGGAGAGGGAGACAGGATGCTTAATGTTAAAAGGTAGATGGGTTCAGTATAGTAAGGAAGTAAGGGAAAATGCTGGTACTTGGGCTTTATTAGAAGCATTTGGCTTTATAAACAAATGAAAATGTTACAGGTGTAGGTTTTGATTTTACAAGTGATCTGTTTGGGATGTAACAGGTTATTTGTGAAATAATTAAAACTTTGATCCTGCTTTAAAGTATGGGACTCTAAAACCATGGGTAGTCATTGGAAAAGTTTCTCAAGTCTGTCAGCATTTGTTGCAACTCTCCTACTCTTTTCCATGTGGTTAAGGACAGTCCTTCATCCTCCTGTTTTCTTCAAGTGTAAGGTTTGCAAAATTATTTCTTTATTACCAGTGGTTAGTGGTTTTAAATGGTCTGAATAAATGCTAAAATCTGTTACTTGAGGTAGAAAAAGGCAGTCATCTGTGGAAGATGAGTGCCTCCATAATGCAAGCTATAGCATGGTTTTCTTCTATTGTGTGTGAAAGATGTGGTAGGAGAGTTAAAGAAGCTCTGTTTTAACTTGAGTACATAACTGACCAAACCTTACTTAGCTTTGAGAATTTTTCCAGCACACTTCTGTCAGTTAAAAGTGTGTGTATGGAAAAACACTGCCTTGAAATACTTACAGAAGGTGCCACCTATGCTGGGAAGAATAATGTATATGTACTAGCAAGAATTTTTATTTGTTCTTTTCTCTTTTGTTCCCAAAGGGTAATTTGCAGTACAGAGATACCATCAGAAGTATTTTAGAAAGAAAAGCTCCTTAATCTGATCTGTGATCAGAGCAATGATATAGCCAGATTTGTGTTCTTGTTCCCTGTGTTCCTCTCCTTTCCCCTGCCTGTGTTGTGGCATTCTCTGTTTCGTGTTTGACAGAATTGACATCTTTCCAGCAATGTTTTTTCAACGTGCAGTTTTCTTTTGGTAACCCCTCTTGAGTTAATGTATACACATTCCAGCCAAGAGTTTTCAGTCCATCATGGCAATAATAGCAGCATTCACAATCTTCAGACAGTTGCTGTGAATGTCGATGCAGTCCAAACAACCATCAGCGCTCAAGATACCTGCTGACTTCAACTTGGTTGCATAGTTCCTAATGATTTACGGGAGGCATATATAATCATCAACGAGATGTGCTTTACATACAGATCGAAATTTAAGCAAAGTGTAAATTTGGAATCAGAATACATTTTTGGATATTTTTAAAACTCTGCAGTTGTTAGTCTTTCAATTGTTAAAGTTCAAAGGACTAGAAACTCTGGTTTTCTTAGTTATTCCTCTCAGTTGCATTTCTGTAGGTTGTATTTCTTTTTCCAGCAGTTGGAAATTTGAGCAATAAGGAGAAATTTGCCAGCAGTGTCCAACGTAAGGAAGTTTTATTCAGGTGACAGAATCTGTTCATGTGCATGTGTGTTACTACTGCCCACCTGTTTTCTTGTTCTTTCTCATTCTTTCGTGCTCTCACTTGTGTTTTCTGCCTTTCACTTTAAAGGCAGTACTGGGCCAGAAGTGTTTCAGTATTCAGTGTATATACAATTGAAAACATCTTCTCCTGCAGGTTATGGGTACTAGTGAAAGTATTATTGACACACATCCTTCTAAACGCACCCTAATGACCTCAGTGTTGTGTTGTTCCAGGACTTAAAACACCTCAAAGAAAAGGTGTTAGTCATTTGTTTGCCTTGGTGTGATGCTCAATAAAACTGGTATGTCAAACAGCAACTCCATAATACTGAAGAGTTTTATGTATTGTATTTATTGCCTCATTGTTGAGTCTTGCCGTTAAACCTTCACTTTCAAATAGTATGACTCTTACACTGATTACCATCTCAATAAAGACAGCAAGACTTGCTCTGCAAAGTTAATTGCTAGGAGTTTTTCAACAGACCTCACAAATAGATGTTTGTTGAGTGTATTCCATCAAGTAGATTTTTATCATGCTTCTTCTTATTCAAAGTGACCTTTACGGTGCTTATGAGGAGAATAATTTAGTGTATACCATACTAGAATTGAATATTCTTCAGTCACCACTGGAAGCATTTGAGTGTTTGTGATTTCTTATAGTTGCTTCAGAATAAACCCTTGTTAGTGCTGTCTGAGAAAATAAAAACGTTGAAGCAGATACTGGGATTGTGTGCCTGAAATTGTTGAAACAAATGAGGGAAAGGCTACAATATGGAGTTCCTTTAACAGGTGTAGAAATGTACAAGAAATGCTCTCCATGGTTGCATGGCTTAAAAGACTTGGTCAAAAATCTCAAGTAGATTGACTGTAGTAGTGAAAACCCACTTTATGTATTGCTTTTGGTAGCTATTTGGTATATATCAGTTTCCATCATAAATACCAACTTACAATGCTCTGAAACAAATGGAGATTATGTTGAACAAAGCCATGTTCAAGGTTACAGCAAACTTCAGTGTTGTGCAAAATGAGCTTTTAACTGTGCTGTGCATTTTCTGATGGATGTCTTTCCAAATAATAAAAATGGCTCTAAGTGTTAGTGAAAATGCCAAGTTGCCTAACATGAAAATATGAAAACATAGATTTACCTAATATTTCTTCATTTAACACCTTTGCAACATGGAGAAATAATGTCACTTTGAGTCCCTCTTACTACTCTTGATTACACCTGATTCCCAGTTTCTACAAGGCAACTATTTTGCATAACTGGTTTTCTTGGTCCAGGCAGCTGGGGTTGAGGTGGGATGCTGCTCAGTGTTTTACTAACAAACCAGTTGGATCAAGATGCTTTGATTCTATGATTTACTTCTTTGTTTTTGTCTTGCTCTTTTTCTGCTTGTTAATAAACTAAAGTCTTTATCAAGAGACAGGTTTTCTAAACTGTGCAGTGTTTGTTCCTAACGTGCTTAACTTGGAGCAGCACAAGAAGAGGTTAAGATTTTGTCTCATAAATGAACACAGAGACAGTTAATTTTTGTGCC
Organism: Ara ararauna; assembly: GCA_028858755.1. NCBI lineage: Eukaryota > Metazoa > Chordata > Aves > Psittaciformes > Psittacidae > Ara > Ara ararauna. The sequence continues at coordinate 17,941,379 of CM054380.1, read as the reverse complement.
ATTACAGCAGCAATCTTGTTTCCTTGGTAACAGGCAAGTCTCATGCACTCCCTTGTTAAAAAGTGAGCTCTCTAGATATTCCAACATTCCTGTACTGCAGCAGGTGCTTCTGAAATTGGGAGCAGAGAATGGGCTTTGGAGCCAGGAAAGAAATTTTAACTTTTGAGGAAGGGCAAAAACAGGAGAACGCATTTGTAATTATCTTCTTTACTTTGCAAGCAACATAAAATTAAACCAGAAAAGGCACTTGCAAAAATATAATTTTAATCTCTGCCATCTCTAGTTTTGCGTCTTGTAGTTCTCAGCTATTATTTTAAATTCACATTTCTGCCAATAAGGTAGTAACATAACAAGTTGTAATGGTGAGTACTCAAAAGTGCAGGTTAACTTACACCAATAAAGTAAAATCTTTAATATGCTTCAGAATTAAAACAGTTGCCATTGTAAAGTATCTTGAATAAAACCAAGTTAGCTGGAATGCTGATGCATTTCAGCTCCACTTCTGCGTGTTTAGCAGCCAGTCATCACAGATGGGAAAAATGTTGTGGAATAAGAAAGGGATTGTTTGTGTCTCACTACTGCAAGTGGCTGTGACTTGCAACTCTCCAATACCTTCCCTGTCTATGAAAATCCTAGCTTCTGGGACTTGTATTTTTTGAGAAAGAGTTTGCTCTTTGCTTCCTGTAGTTGGGAAGTTTAGTCCTACCTTGGAGGTCAGTTTGGTGGTTTATTCAGTTCTAGTGGCAGCAGTGATAAAGGAGCTCCACTCCTTGAAGTCCAGGGGTAAAAATCTCCATTAGCTGTCCACTTTCTCTGCTGAGATTTTTACAGCACACATTAGCCTGGTACCTGAGAATGATGCTGCCTAAGAGTGAACTGGAACATGTAAGATATATTTGGGAATGGATGGTAGTTATATCTTGCACAGATATGAAGTAAATTGGTAGATGAAGACAAATATTTTACATAAATGTGGAGACAGAGGCAACAAGTTTATAGACATCCATCCGCTGAACTGAGAGAATATATAAAACCCTTTGCAGAGTTTTGTAGCTTAGGGTCTGAATGTGAATAACCTCATTTTCTATTGCTCATTGACAAACCCTTACACTGATGATACACTTCCTGCAGAATTGCCTGACTGGCAAGTGTTTGCCCAGGTGCATTTGGTGAGCTGAATCAGAAACTATTTTTAATTCTAAACACACACACAAAATCCTCCTTCTCTTGTCCATGCCTAATTCCTGAACAACAGATCCAATGTTCTTTATAGCTCCTTATGCCAGTTTTGAATCTGGAACAGATTTTTACATCCTAGCTGTGGCAGGTGGAATACTGGAGAAGCTGATGCAATTGTGTGCAGTGCTGCAAAGTATCATCCTCGTTCTTGTTGGCAGGAAAGCATTTTACTGTGGAGCAAGGTATCAAATGATCACTTTACCTTTTTTTTGCTTTCAGCCTGCTTCAAACTTTTTCTTTGTAATATGGCATGATTTTCCTCAGTGAATAAAAGAATGAAGTTGTTCTTGTCCAGTTAGCCATATGATGGCTTTGCCTGCCACTCAAGTACAGAATTAATTTATGTTTCTTGTAAGCATTGTGGCTTTGTACCAATATGCTCACTTCACCCTCTTTTTACTGTCAGCAGTAGTTGATCTATTTATTTAATAGCATATTGGAACAGAATTTAACCCAAGAAGATGACATTGTCATATGTTAGGGTGTACAGCACAGTGTCTAGGTTCTAGTTTAGATTAATTTAACAGCAGTGCATAAAACCAGAAAAGTACAGATTGCAACAGTAGGCGGTTGTTCACCAGAGTTATTTTAACTGGAGCAACTTGTCCAGTAGGAACTTTCAAGAGAGGTTTTCAGCCTGGGGAAGTGTACTAGAAGTGCCTTAAACTAGTAGTTTTCAAAAGATATATTTTGAGAGGTAGAACAGTGGAATAAAGATGCATCCAACACTCAGTAGGATGTCCTGACAAAGCTCCAGGGTCATGCTCTGAGGTCTGTGTGACTGAAAACCTGAGAGAGGCAGCGGGGAGTTGAGGACTATATTGTAATAAAGAAAATGTGAAATGAGGGCCAAATGAAAGATGAAGTAGGTAAATTGATTTGAAAGAGAGAACTTGATGTCTAGATTCTACAGAAGAGAATGGGTTTAGATGGGAGCTGTGAGAACAACTTGACTCAGCTACATAGAATCAAGGTAGCATAGGAGTTTGTTGAGAGAAGAATTAGGTGTAAAGAGAAACTATATGGGAAAATATTGGGTAATGGTGGTGTGGCTGTTGATGTGAATTAATAGAGAAAAAATGGAGAAGGTAGGGACTAAGAATAAAGAAGTAGAGTAAGAGCAGAGGAGTGCTATGAAAAGTAACAGAAGGAAAAGACTGAGACAGTTTGGACTGAATGAAGAGAATGTATGTGGAAATGAGTCGAAAAAGGAAGATGGTGGGAAACAATGAAAAGAGGAAACATGGAAAAACTCTCATGGGGTTTATTTTCCTCTACTGATTTTGTGCACACAGGAAAGAAACCATTTCATTAGAAGTGGTTAGGATTTGCTTTCATTTATTGAAATAACAATGGTAGCTGAAAGAGTGACGAGAAGAGGTTAACCACAGGCATAGAATGTTTTGCTTAAAAAGTATGCAAAATATATGTTTTTCCTTTGAAAGTAAGCCTTGAAAAAAAAAACATACATAGGTGATTTGGGTATTTTAACAAATTCTTATTGAGTACGAAGGTTCAATTCTACCTAAGATCTTGGCATTTGAAGGCTTGGTGCAGTGAATATTCTGCATTCAGTTGTTACCCCGGCGAGGTAAATGACTGATAAGAAGAGATTCCTCTAATATGTAGGTCTGACCACCTTGGTGGCCATTTAGTGTCCCTGTTCTCTGGCTCCTGGGATAAAACTTTGTCTTCCTTTAATCCTCAGATCCATGAGCTTCCATTCTCTCCTCCTCATGCTCTGAATATATTTTTGCAAAGTGCATTTTTAATTCACCTAACAAATAACTTTCTTTTAACTAAGGAATAACATGTTTTCCAGTTGATAGTTTTATAAGGATGATCCTTGTGTTTTTCAGAGTATCAGCCATTTGTAATGTTTACATTTGAAAGAGATGGACATCTGTACACGGTTGGTAAAAACTCTTCTTGTAAGCACGTAGAGCATATTTCTAATCGAATAGCTAAGAAACCTTCCAGGGCTTTTCCTTTCTTCCCTTCAAATAACAGTAATTATCAAAGTTTCAGATTTTTTTTGTGTATTAGCAATTATGCATGATTTGTAAAGGAAGCTAAGTCTAATACTATTGTTTGCAATTGTCTAGTTGGTTTTTTTTACAATGTAAACCAGTTTCTGGCGTGAGTACTTGAGTAGGATTCTTCCGAAAGACAAAAAGTAGTAAAAAAAGAAAACAACCAACCTAATTAATTGAAAAAGGGTTTCATTTTCTATTTATTTTGCTAAAGTCTCTAGTAAATGAGACTAGACATGTCTGGACACTTTTATTTCCTAGTTCTCCTCTCTGTCCATAGCATTATGCTGCTGGAGCTGACTTTTCCGGTTTGCAACTCCAACAGTCAATAGTTGAGAATGAGCCCAAATATTGCAGATGCCGCAGTGTTTCTGCTGTCGCTACTGTATGATGGTTTCAACCTTCCAACACGTGGGAGCTGTCATGCTTTAAACTACCAAAGCTGTACCTTTCTGTCCATTTCCCATCCAAGCCCTAGTTGTTAATACAGTATTTTAAAATGAGCACAGAATTATCAATGTCAGAGGTCCACAAACATTTAAAATGCTCAAACATATTTTTATGTGCAGTCCAGCTGATCAAAGATCACCGTACTGGCAAAAAAAAAAAAAAAAAGAGTATTTTTATTTGATATGAGGATTTTTTTCTCTCATTATAACTTTTTAAGCTCTTCAGCAGGTGTCTGTGTAGTGACAGTTGCTAGAATAGACACGTAATGGTAAATGTGGATGTTAGGTGCACTTTATAGCATGGTCTTTCAGGACTGTTTTGGGTACCTCACTGCTTCATTTGGCACATGTGTGCCCACAAAGATACCTCTGATAGATCTGGATAATGTTCTTTCCACAAATCCTTCCCTTCTTGACCAAGTTTCTTGCCCACTACCTTACAGAACCTCATGGTTAGTAGAATCTGATAATGGGCTTCATGACAATTATAAACCTAAAGCATTGATACCCACTTAATTACTCTTGTTGGCCATGGCAGTAATGTTGGCAAAGAACACAAGTTAAACAAGAGCACCCTTGCCCAAATTTACATGAATTCCCTGAAACAAAATTGTGGCTTTCAAAGCTTACTTTTTGGCCTACTAAATCCTGCAAACCAGTTTTTAATATTTATTCTACAGCTGTGCTTAAGCTGGCTGATCTATAATTGCTAAAGTTTCTCTTTCTGGAGATTATTTTAAGCAAATTGCCAGCTTTAGATTTTCACAAATATTAGCGTCAATAGCTGCAGACTGTGTAACAACTAGTTGAAGAGAGAGATCTTGGAGAACTTCTAGGTAGGGAAAGGGAACCATCTGCAGGTCTCTTACAGAAAATAAGCTGTACCACCAGAAAGTGTTTTGGAAACTATTCCTATAAACATGTTGTTTTGTAAGAAGCCATCTGGTCAGTCAGAGCCATCTGTGTGCAAGTGCAGCTGGGTAGGAGAGCTCAGGGATCCCTAGCCCTCAGTTACCAGTCATGAGCTTCAAAGCAAAGCCTTGGTGGAGACCCCTTTTAATGATGTGTTATTCCACTGCATACAGTGAGAGATGGAATACTCCAAAACCGGATCTGTCTTTTGGAGTGACAGAGTACCGGAAAAGCCCGTGACATTTCCACAAAGAGAACTTTTCCAAGTTACATTCTCCATACATCTGAAGGCAGGTTTCAAGTAGGTAGTGTAGTGTGAGGGCTTTGAGCAGATGGGATTGTGTACTGTCTTTATTGACAGGTTCTCATAGCCCAGATCACTTCTGGTGTTTTTTTTTTATTTTATTCTCATTTTTAAATTAGAATTTGAAATGTACAACTAAGGAGGGAAGTCTTTATATAAATACCTCTTCCTAGAATGAATTGTAACTGATTAATGGAACTGAAAAATCCCATATAATTTCTTATTTATAATATATTTCTATTGCATTTATCATACATTTGGAAGTTGCACACTGTGCAACTCTGGCACTTCAGGAGGTTTTTGAAGCCATACTATTCTACCACAGGGTGAGGTTACTTCTCCTCCTGTCTTTCTTTGATATGTTTGAAGGAACTTAAAGGCTTCTTACTGACTTCAACCAGTCTGCATGGCAAAATATATCACTGAAAACTTCACTAGCCTGGCCTGGGTGACATGAACTGGACAAAACTCAGTCTGGAGGTTCATGAGAAGTTCAAATCTACTTAGAAAAATATTATATAGGGTCATGAAACTGGTAGACACGGTTTATAAGAGAGAACTTCAGGTACAGACAAGAATTGCTTACATTCAGAGTGTATATTCAAGAGAAAGTCTTTTACTTGCCGTTTTCAGCTTGAATTATACTATAAGGGAAGCTTGATTGAGATACTTGGCAACAGTGCAGATCATCTGAAAAAACATACTTTCTCAAGAATTTCTAATATGTGGAAGAAGAGAAGAACTCACAGACCAGTAAGTGTGTATTTTTTTGCTGTATGAAGGCAGCGCTCTCCAGTGAGAGCATGACTTAGTGGATTTATACCCAAGGGGCTGAGTAACATGACCCGATGGGTTAGCTGCATCTCCTTTTAGTCAGGGCAACCTGTGTTCAGCTCCCATTGAAGTGGTGTTTTTCCAGTGTACCTGATAGAGACAAACAACAAACGATTCCTGTAGATCACTGTGCTTCCATTTCCTACTGCTCAGAGTCACAGTGGGGCTCAGCCAGCACCAGCCCAACGCTGTTTGTGTGCTGTAGCCCATCCATCAGGCCTTGGTGCAGAAGTAATCACTCCAGATTAAGAAAAGGACCTTTTTCATATTGGGTGGTTCTCTCTGACATTTGCAAATATTTTTGGTACAGGATGGCATTTGCAATTTGGCATAGCGTATTAATGTAATCCATTGTCAGAAATACCACAAATTAAGCTCTCAAACATGGGTTCATGATGTTAGCTGCAGATCTCCTGAAATGTCAATGTCTCCCTTTAATTGCCCTTGAGGAATCTTTTGCGGAAAGAAAAAAAAAAAGGGGAGGAGGAGGGGAGAGAGGGAATTAGGATTGAAAATACACTGTTCTTTAAATCAGAATATGTGTGTGTATGTAAATATGCTTTCATCTGTGAATTTTACAGCATTACAAGAATGGCAGGTTTGTTCGTTTGATTTTTTTTAATTAATTCTCTAATGAGTCATAGAATGGTTTGGGTTGGAAAGGACCTCAAGATCATTCATTTCCAACCCCCTGCCATGGGCAGGGACACCTCACACTAGACCGTGTCACCCAAGGCTCTGTCCTACCTGGCCTTGAACGCTGCAAGGGATGGGGCATTGGAGCAGTCTGTTCCAGTGCCTCACCACCCTCACAGTAAAGAACTTCTTCCTTATATCTAACCTGAGCTTCCACTATCTCAGTTTGAACCCATTACCCCTTTTCCTGTCGCTACAGTCCCTAATGAAGAGTCTCTCTTCAAACACCCTTGTAGGCCCCCTTCAGATACTGGAAGGCTGCTATGAGGTCTCCACATGACTTTAAAATTTTTCTCTTCATGTAATTGTTAGATTTGGAGTATTGCAAGAAAAGACCTATTCTGTAATGCTCATTTCACTGGAAATAAAACCAAAGGTAAAGTCTAATTACTTTTCCACAGTGGAAAAGATTTTGAGGAGTGAAAGAGGCTTTGCTGAGAGATGGATATGTTAGCTTTATTCTTTTCTCTTAGCATATAAACCAGTAAGGAACAGTCATGAAGATGTGGTTTAGAAAAATCTGTTTATACACCTTATATTGCAGTCTTCCAGTGCTTATTCATACTCCTTCCTGTGCAACACTGACAGTAATGGATAAGTGGATGCATCCATTCAAATACATGAAGCAAGTAATCTTCATAAGGGAAGTATCTCTGTACTTGTGCATGTGCTTGGCTTTAATCCACACCATAACAAGTTTGTTTATGCCTCAGCGCATTGTTTTTCAAAAGGAGGTGGGTTATTTCTTTTCCTCATTTGAAGTTGTATTAAAATACATTTCAGCAGCCATCAGTTTCTCATGTGAAAGCAGCATGAATTAGCTGCAGGCCATCACTGAAATTCAAAACATCCTCCAGAGGCTTTGTTCCTTGGTTTTGTTGATCTGCCAGCTATAAACATAGTCCATTCAATTCTGTTGTATTTCAGTTGCTATTTTTATGGTGTATTTTTAATGCATTTGGCACTTCTGTGGTGATAGCAGAATCCATGAAGAGTTAGCTGAAGGATGCTAGAATAAGTTGGTGTAATTATAGGCACTCATCTATTAATAACAAAAATTAATGGTTGCATGCTTACTTCTCTGCAAGAAAGTTGTTGTTGCTAGTTTTTAAGGAATATTCTTTAGACTTCTTCTGAGATCACCAATACCTTCTCTGTAGGTAGAAATTAGGCCAAATATCAGGTCAGAAATGCAAAATTACCTGGACTGTTGAGGTCTGTGCAGGCGTAACAGAGATAGCCTCGTCACACAGTTCTGGTTCACTTGCAGCATGCAGAGGTTGCGCAGGTATCCTTTCTACATTTGGTCCACTTGCTGTTTCAGCATCTCCCTAACCCAGGGACTGAAGTACTTGCCGATTTACATCAGTCTAAGTATAACATCAGGTTATTCTTGGCTATGATGCTGTAGTCAGAACAGCTTGCAGATTTCCTAATGCAGATCTGCTTTATAGTGAAACAGGCTTCTTCAGTTTACTCTTGCTAAAATAACCCAATTTTAGACAGAAATTGCAGGAAGGATTTGTACTGGGTTGGTTGATGTCACTGTCTCCAGGAGCAAACCAGGGTAATTTTTCTTCAAATCTTCACCTACTAATTACACAGTCCCCAGGGTTTGATTATACCAACAGCAGTACGAAGGTTTATTTTTAGGTGAAGATTTAAAAAGTGTAAGACAACTACGCTTTAGAGTTTAGTAAAACACATGATATGTAGTAATCAGGACCTCTAATGAGTGTGTCTGCAGGGGTTGCTGTTCACTGTACAGAGTGGTAGAAATCTGTGCTGTGTAAACAGTTTGCCCAAAACTGCTTAGTTTTGCAACTGCAAAATGGGCCGAAAAGCCTGTTTCTTACTATTCCATGTCTGGTATAACTCTGAAGTTTCTGAAATTTTATTCTAACTTTTAAGAAGTTCATAAGCCAATTCTTTATAGGAGATTTAATTTATTAGTCTTAATAGAGTTTCTGGGTAAATAAATATACTGAACAGCTCTGAATGTCTGTCTCCTTTAAAAATCTTTCAGTGGAAGACTCCTACATATTAAAAGAGATAAATCCCAAAGCACTAGCTATTGACAGTAGCTAGGTATGACCAAAGGGGAATAAAATGGGGCTGGTTTGCATTGTCAGGCAGACTGAATATTTTGTCATATTTTTGCTGTTAGTGCTGCAGCTGAGTCAAATGCATCTAAATCCTGAAGGCTCTGATAAAATCGAGTGCTGCCTTATAAGCACAGGGCAGCTGTATGTGTAAGATTAAAAATGCTTCGTGTCTGACTGCAGAGCTGTTGATACTGCAGTCGAGTAAATATCACCTGTGCACTTTGTAGGTCATAAAGAGTCTTTGTATTGCATCAGGGCAGCCATTTGCTTTTCAGGTGGGTGCAGTTTTATTCAAGGAAGAGCGTGCTGCATATGGGGCCTTCTGAGACTTCTGTTGCTTGAAAGGAGAGCTACCCTAACAAAGATAAAATTCTGCATCATTATATTGCCTTCTGGTGCAGTATCCATTCATATGTAGTATTGACCTCTCCATAAAGATGCTTCACCAATCTATTTCTAAACCAGAGAAAGTGATACCTCAGCAGGTTTTTCAGTTTCCATTTAGCTCAACATTTATTCAGAGCCATAAAATGTCCTCTGTCAAGGGTGGCTAGACTTTTAACACCAAAGACTTCATGTGGCCGAAAGCCACAGAACGCAGAGGCAAGGAGAGGAGGAACTTCCTGGCGTGTTCATAGGTAAAAGATGAAAGTGTGCTACAGGAGCAAATACTTTGGGTAGCAACAGGCTTCTGTATGTAGCTGAAAGCTGAGAATATTCAGCAGCTCCTGAGCTGCTACTCCCCAGTTGCCAGGCATGAGCTCCGGTTCTGGAGTTGCACTTAAATGCCTGCCAGGAATATGAGAGTCCAGCGGATCACTGTTGTTCTGAATTGATTTTTCTTTCATACTCTGGCAAGGAGCAAGCTTATGGTAAATTTCACTTATATTTATTCCAGACTCAGTGGCAAAGTTACATCTGCATTAAAGAAGGGACTGTGCTTTTTAAAGATTCTGAATCTAATGATACCTGGAGAACTGACCCCAACATTTCAAGAGATCATGGCCAGCAGTGTGCTCTGCATTTAATTGCACTGGAGTAGAGAGAGCAAATTTTGTTTCCTGTTAGCCTAATTTGGAGATGGAATTTAAAAAAGGGATGAGCCTTTATTTGTCAGTGCTGTTTTCTTTCTTACAGAGAAAAGAATTGAAATCTGACTCAAAAGGAAATGTGATTTTGGTTGCTTATTACTGTGGTCTTCTTTTTGCTGTCGAGCCTGATGCTTGTTTAGTTTCTGTCTAGTCCACCAAGAATACTGCAACCCAGGCTGGCTCCCAACATCATTTACTGGGCAGTGTCGTACCTCCTTTGATTAGATTCTCTTTCTGTGTTGGATTAAATGTAAACATTACTCCTTGTCTTCATTACCAAGAACAAACAAAGTCAGCATTTCCCTTGTTATTCTGTGGACAGTACTCGATTCTGCACTTTATTTACACATTTTCCCATCTTGATTACTTTTGTTTATTTAGAGAGTACAGGGTTCATTCACTATGCCAAGTCTCAGCTATCTCCCTGTGTTTCTATCTCCTCTTCTGTTTCCAGGGGCAGGTGAAGTATTTTCTATGTGTTATCCAGCTCAGTGTGAGTATTTATTTATTTATATATTTATTTATTTATTTATTTATTTTAGCTTAGGGAAAAGAACAAATAATAAGCTAAAATGAAGAACAATCTGAGAGCTCCCAAAGGTTAAAATTAAGACCTATTAAAATTTTTGAGTATTTAGCTCTTGGATCACTATTAGTATCAAGCTGATGGAGTGCAGTAAGGTGTCCTTAGTATTTAAGAACAAACCCCCGAAAGAGTGATTGCTATAAAGCACTGTTCTTTACTGTTATTGCTGACATGTTTTCCAGAAGAGGGTTGTGATTCTCTAGGATTCTGTGAGCAGTGTTTGTTTGTTCATTTTTCTCCTTCATAGTTATTACCATTAACATGACATCCATTTCAATCTAGACCTGTCTGTGGGAATGGTCATGGCTGCTCTTTTCAGCCTTCTTGCATGCGTTAATATCATGCTGTAATCTTCATGAGAAATGAAGATGCTTGAGAGAAGCAGCTGATACCTCTTAACTTGATGGAGCAATTAAAACTCAAGCACTTGCTTGGAAGATCAAAACATGTTTTGATCACAACTTTATCATTCCATTTGCTTTTATGGTAGTTTTAAAAGAAGGGGTTTGTTCATAAAAATAAAATAATAATGGCAGTTGTTTGTGCAGGTTGTTTTTACGCTGGTCAGTTTGCTTGCAAAACTCAGCAAGTTGTATTATTCCCATGCAGACTACTGAGACTATATTGAAAAGTGTAGCTACGAGTGCTTGTTGGCAGATACTCTTGCCTGGCTGAATGTGGAGCAAAGTTGAGTGAAGGAGCATGGGGGGGATAAAGTGTTTCAACAGGAAGCTGCGGCAGCAGCTCTGAACTTTTTAGCAGGGCCTGTTGCGACAGCACGAGAGGTGATGGTTTTAAACTAAAAGAGGGAGATTTGGACTAGATGTGATGAAGAAATTCTTTACAATGAGGGTTGTAAAATCCTGGCACAGGTTGCTCAGAGGGGTGGTGGATGCCCCATCCCTGTAGACATTCAGGGCCAGGCTGGATGTAGTTATGGGCAACCTGATGCAGTTGAAGATGTCCCTGCTCATTGCAGGGGGATTGGACTAGATGAGCTTTGGAGGTCCCTTCCAACCCAAACTCTTCCATGATTCTATGAGTGTATTGGTGAGCTCAGTGTCTGCTGAAGGATAGGGATGTACAGGTAGGAAAAGAAATGCTTTTAGGTTTCAGACTTTTTCTTCTCTGTGATATCGGTAAAGTTAGGCAAATTAGATGAGATGGCAAACCTTTTTTTCCCCCCAGCCGCCTCTTGGCCCAGAAGGTGGTCGACTTTGCATTTTTCTGCTCTGTAAAGTAGAGGGTGGGTAGCTCACAAGTGTTGATATATATCAACTCCTTTTACTGGCTTCTCATACACTGGTGTCTTGAGACCACGCTTCCTGCAGGCTTCCTGTTACTTCCGATGCCAATCGTATTGATCACGAGCTGCTTAAAAGCTAATTTGGTAACTTGTCTCCATTCCATGTCATTTTTGCGTGCAAGCAGTTTGTGCGAATGGAGGAGGAATTGCTTGGCTAGTCACTGCAATGCACTGCTGTCTCAGCACATCAAAATTGCTACTTGTCAGACAAAAGTTTTAATCCTTTTATTTTCACATATATGATGCATTGTGAATCCTGATGCACGACTTCGTTTTTAGATACCTCAATATTTTCAAGAAAAATATATCCTAGATCTGTCTGTGCTTTCCTTAAAGACGATCATTATGGTACTAGCAAGAAAAAATATATCCAGGTGTTCACTGAACACTGTTCTTATGAAATCAGATCATACAATTTTGTTATTATATGCACAATCTTGGAACATGGTCTGCTTCTGAAGCATTGGTTCATTAAATTACCTGTCACAGAAAAGTGGTAGGTTATGCTTCTTGCACAGATCTAGCTAACCCCAACAGCACAAAATATTGGTGATTTCTAGGTGGAAATGGATGCTGTAGCCCAACTGCCTGCCTTTCAGCTAGTCTGTGAAATACACAAATCAATTATAGCAATTATAACTAAATCATGTATTCTGATGAATTTTCTCTTACATGTGTGTTCAGTGGTTTCTGGCTTTCTAGTGAGTTGTAAAGGGTTCATTTGTATGATAGCATATTTATGCATTATGTTATTCTGGCAGGGGCAGCTCAAGAAGCAGAAAGGAAATGTTCCCAAATGCAGATGTCATTATGTATTAGAAAGCCAAGAAAGAAGACTTTAGGTATTTCTCAGATGTAAATTCAGGAAAGGTCATTTTACAGGGTTCTGAGCATTTTCTGAATGAGACTGTATTTCATCCAAAATCAGTCGTAGGTATTTTTCGTTGTATAGTGTATAGCTAATGGATACAAAACATTTGCTGTACTGTAATCATCCAACTTCACAGTAAAGTTAGTGGAAGCAAAGATCTGATCATCAGTATTAGGAACAGTGTCATGGTTTACAGAAATATTCAAATATGAGTGCAGATGATGCTTATGAAGAAAATTTTCATACTGGTATGGAAACTGATTTGTAGCATGAGAACATTCAAGTTAGAATCATTCAGATTATAACAACTGGAGGCACGATTCTGTGTTTGTAATTATTTCACAGCAGGAAGAGATTGAATTCGTCACTGAATAGTGTGTTGTGCTGTGCAAATATGTACGTGGAAGTAGAAGGAGTTGTACATTAATTGAACAGTTGGATAGAATATTAGAATTAATGCTTTCCATCTCTTGATCAATTCAGATCTAATCATGATAGGAAATTTTTTTTTTTTTTAACCTGACAACTTTACTCTAATAGCATCTTCAGGATTTTCAGTGTCAGAGTGGGCTGTAGAGGGATTATCTTACCCATATCTTTCTGTTTCTTCTGTTACTAGGTAACTGTTTAAACATCCCAACTCAGTCATATGAATTAATAGATGGAGATCCCTGTTTCTCATTAATAATTGTATTTCATTTCTACAAAATTGGGAGTGATGGCAGTACTGTGGCTCCAATTATTTTTACACTTCAGCAGCCGGAAACAAGGATTTTACCTAGATCACTGCAAAGCAGGAGTTACTAGGGTATATAAAATGATTTGATGAAATCAGAGTCGTAGTTAATAATGCCACTAAACAGGTATTTTAGCTGAGTTTAATTGGCAGAAGAAGGTGCTGAGATTTGCTATATTGGCAAGTCAGAATTAGTTCTCATGTGTCTAAGAAGAATCTCTGAGTATAAGTATAGGCATTGTTTTGAGGGGGCTGAATCCAGTTTACCACTTTAAATATTGGGGTCATGTCCAAAAGTTATAGATTATCATATCAAACAGCACTATTAATAATGCAAGAAACTGGTGAAACCAAATTTATCTGCCAGCTAATGCCTTTCTTCATAAGGTATGTTCAATACAACTGAAGCAAAACTAGAATCATGAGTGCCTCCAGAGATGCATTTGCATGTGAGATATATATGTATCTATATCTATTAAAAAAATATCCTGAGCTTTGCTACACTCCCAGGATGTGCTTGTTACTTCTGCTGTCTGATCTCTGGCTGGTACAAAAGTATCTCCAATTGCAGACATGTTATATTTTTATAAGAAATTCCTCTCATTTTATCCTGAAGACAATGAGATGGGAAATAAATTTCTTAATTTAAATGTTCACAGTATCAGCTAAGAGAATACTGTGGTTTCATATGCTAAGTACATAAAAAAAACACAAATACAGTTTACATTTTGATGACACAGAAAGCACTAAATGAAAGGTATGAAGCTGATTTGAAAGAGCAGTTATTTTAAGCTATTTTCTATAGATGCACCTCAGCCAGAACTTGACACCAGGACAAAATCAATGAAGCTGAATTGGTATCCAGACAAACACTGGACAGATCAATCAGGAATGCTTAAAAGCTAAACAATGATCTGGAAGGAAGAAGAAATTGATTGCATCACTAAGTCGCTTTTTAATTCAGAGTGGGATAAGGTGAGAATGTAGAGAAGAGCTTGAGCCTTTAATAGTTGAACATTCCACTGCTGAACATGGTAATGCCTAGCAAGTATCCGGCTGCCTGCCCGGCTCAGCCTAGAAAACTAAACCCTGAGGAGACTTCAAGTGGCTATGGAGGTAAAAGAAATAAGAAAGTTACATTAAAACTAAGCAGGTGAAACTCAGAGATGTAGAAGAGAAAGTAAGGGCTTACCACAGGGACTTGCCATGGCTGTCCTGGAGGAGTTGATCTAGAATAGCTACTCCCTGGTTTAGATTTGCATATTTTAAATTTGTATTTTAGTCTAAGTAAAACTACTAGCTATAGGTGAGCCCTCTCTCAACCCTCCCAAAAAGTAGCCTAGAGACTGTTCCTGCTGAATGAGACAGATGAGAGGATTTGCAAACACTGCATGTAGGTAGATATGCTTGTTCATTCCTCCTCAAACCCAAACATGCAACAGCAAAAATAGACTCAGAACAAGTGTCTCAATTTCATCTTCATGTGCATTTGCCAGAAATTCTGACAGGATCATTTTAAGGTCTTCATTAGCTCTGCCCAATAGTTCATGGAATATCTGGCCTATTGAACAGACTAGAGGTTTAAAAAGGTGTCATGTTTAGTGCCAGAGAGTCTGTAAGAATCATTTGACCTCAAAGCCAGAACCAAATTATTAATTTAGTAACAGGAGGCAGAAAAGATGGGTGATTAATCTTTTCCTCCTGCTTGATTATCATGCATTTTGGGGGTGGATCATTTCTTTCCCAAATTTAATAGTTTAACTTCCTGGCTATTATTTGAAAGTCAGTATTTTAATTGTAGATTAAAAAGCTAGAGCTGAAACAGACAAGTAAGGTGGCAAGTTTCTTTTTCAGGTTTTGGAGGAGGGAAGATGGGAAGGGGCTTAAGAGATACACTTTTATAAATGTATGATTTCTTTTTAATACCCCAGCCCTTTTTTCTCCATACATCATCTGTTTCCATGGAAGTTGATCAATTCAATTTCAGCTCCAGTTTCCTTTCTCATGCTGGATGCATGAAGATCTAATTCTTCAGCTCTAAGTTGGTTTCTTTAATCCTACATGACATAATGATTTGTCTCAGAATTTGGATTGCCTTTATGAAAATTAGCTCATACATTTAAGACAAATTATCTCTAATTTGGTTATTAGATATAATCTCATTCTGCAGTAGCATCATTCAAATTAGCAGGATTACTTTCAGTTTTTGGCCTTCATTCACAGACACTGGTGTTCATGTAATTATCCTAAGATGATCTTGTTACCTCATCCATGCTTATCTGATATTAATTCATATATATTCATTTTAGAGGAATTCATTTTGCATCTTTGGTAATTTTTTCTTTGGGTATTTTTCCTACAGGAGGGAAAAGTGGCTTCCCAGTGGGTGACACTAGTGTCATGTTGAGGACATGCCAGCAGGAGGAGCTTGTGTATTAAAATGTAATTTCAATAGTAATAATAACACTGTGCTTTCTTCTGCAATGTGCATCTGTAAAGGAGCTGCCTGTCTGCCTGATAAAGCTAAAGTACTATCAGCAGTGGTATCATCATGATGGTAAATTAGCCTATTTTAGATTGAGAAAAGCCCAGTGAGGTGAAAATTTAATTTGATTCCATTGCATACTTGATATTTAGATGCTTTTATGTTTATGTGTTCTGAAAAATACATGTTTTAACACAGAATCAAGCTTCTGAAGGCAGTATCTCATGCTCTATTAGAATGTTAACACTGCATCACTGCAATTTTATAAATAGTATAAAAATAATGACTAATAATAATCATGTTACTAAAAAAATCTATACTAATGAGCACAGCTGAAATTGGATTCACATGATCAGAATTCCCTACAGCAACTTAGCCAGCCTTGCTGAGTTTCCAGATAAAAATCATCATGCCAGGGTTGGGAGTCCAGTTATCCTGCACTACCAAGAATTAATAACACACACTAAATACATTTTTAGTTTTTTCTTTTAGTGACAAGAAAAATAAGGAATTAAAGATCTAACCTGTTCATCCTGATATTAAAGAAGAAAAGGATGTATACCACAGGTATTTGATGCAGTTTTTCATGTGAAGGACTTCTTAGTTATCCAGAAAGACTAAATACTATAATAGGAATGCAGTGAATCTTAATTTAAAAAAATCTTTTTTTCTTTTAACTAAGGTTATTTTAGAGTGTTGTGCTCAGAAATTAGACAAGTAAGCCACTGCCATTAAAAAGACACAGTTTTGTTTTCTGTTGATGTTTAGCATCTGAACTGGACACAATTTTTCTATACTGTTTTTCTATTACTGTTTGTGACTAACAGCCAGTGTGTGCAGTGCACTTAAAAAGCTTGTGGCTAGCAGTGCTGCCTTACCTTGCAGAAGGGCTGTTTCCTGCAGGTGAATTTTCCCCTTGGTCTCAGGACTTGTTAAATGCTTGTGCTCTGCTAAGGTCTCTCCCACGTGAGATTGCCCAAGTGGAACTTGAATGTGCCTATGGCTTTAGCAGGGCTGCCTGACCCGTGAAGAAGGTCACTCTGCAGAAAGAAGGGAACTACACAGAGTAAATTCAGTGGTTGTTTTAAAATATATCTGTATTTGTTTAACATGGCAAGAACTGCAGGTGAGCAGTTCCTCCCCTGTGGATTTGTTAATGCACTCTGAAGGTATTTCAAGAGGTTGGGGGGGGGGGGGGGGGGGGGGGGGGAGTTACATGTAAAAATAGGCTTGGCTCTGTATGCTGTGTTACCCAGCTCAGTTGCAAAATATAAAATTCAGTTTTATTTATTGATCTGTATGTAAGCAGTATAATTAAAAACTATGTGGAGTCCTCTACAAGAATGGTAAAAGTACAATGCTATCCCTTTATACTGTAGTTGTCCGAGGAGTCTATAGCCTCTGAATATCACCTAGGTAAGCTGGAATTTTCTGTTACTGCTTGTTTTTGATCTTAATGTACTTCTTGGAGTCTTTTCCAAAAGACTCATTCATGTCAGGCTACAGTGTGTTGTGGGTCAGAAGAGATGGAAGAATTCCCAACAGGGATGTATTACTAATGTACCTCATCGTATTATGATACATCCATCCGTAATTGGAGAATTGTGAAGTAGAGCATCATCCAAGCTCTTGTCTTTTTTGCTTGTACTTTTATCACTTAAAAATGCTTTTCCCACCATTTCTGAACTGTAACTCATAGAGATATGCTTTTATCCTGTAATTTGCAATCTTTCATAAAGTATTGGAAGTTCTACTAGTTCTCATTTTTGAAAGAGTCCATTCTGTAATTCACGCTTGATTTACCAGTAGAAAGAATGCAGTTCTGTGTAGTTGAAGATGTGTACTGTACTTTGCAGTCATCTGCCAGGCTCTCACAACATCTGCTTTTTACATGTTTGGAATAACTACTGAATAATTTACATATAACATAAACTAGCTATTTCTGTCTTTATTTCTTGTCTTCCTAGTGATATTCCACCTTCTGGAGAATCAGGGAGCAAAAGCAATCGCTCAAGAGTGACTACGCGATTCCCGAAACTGTCTCGCAGCCACCAAAGAGAGCCACGAAGCCTGGAGCCACAAAGTGGTGATCTTTGACCCTTCCTTGTAACTGTGAATACTGACACCATGTACTTAAAGTTGTCCTGTGATTCCTTCCTAGTCTGTATTTATAATTTAAAGTCTTGAAGAGACTACAGCTGCATCAACTTAAATCCTGAAAAGAGACATTCATTACTAAGGGTCATATCCTGATTAACTACTTTGGAAGGCAGGAATCACTTTCTCAAAAGAATACGAGGGCTCTTCATGAGAGCTCAGCAAACTGAGAGGCATTTTCTTTGTTTCATAAAGCTGCATTGCACATATTCCACTTTGTTCTTCTGAAGTTCTTCTGTTCCTATGAATTCGTTGTTTTTATTGTTGTCTTCCTTTCTACATGCACATTTTTCTGTTCCAGAGAGACATGAGTATCATGTCAAGACATTTTTTTTTCCTTAGAACAGTTATGATTATCACTACTTAATATGTCAGAAGGATGTGCATCAAAGAACCTCACTAATTTATTATCTTTTGTAAATAGAAAGACTGGTGGTTTTTTTTATTGTAAACCTCTGACACACAGAGAGGTTTTTAGAAAACTTGACAAAGTAGATGACAAAGGAAAAACATTACAGGTGGGAAAATAGCTTTTGTACATTTGTAGTTAGATAACCTCAATAGCTTTCATTTGTGGGAAATAATTCTTTAAAATCACAGAATGTAATAATTTTCTAGTGAAATTTCAGTCTTGCTGTAAGGCTGGGTGCAATATTATTGATTTCTACAGACCACCACAAGGATACACAAAATTAGCATGGTACAAAACAGTGTTGTAAAGTCTTGGGATCTATGCTGTTATCAATTTGTTGCAGATGTTACTGAACACTCCCATCATTTACACAGCAGTGTGGAATTCTTACTCTGATTTTTTAAAACCCTTCTCATGGTGATACTTAAAAATTGCCTGTAATGAAAGTGCCTATTACCCATCACCTCTTATTGAAAAGTAATTTGTAATGGTACTACTGTGAGTAAGTGAAAAAGAAATTAACAAGAATTGTTACAAGTGATGGAAGTCCTGACATGGATTAACTGGAATCCAGTTCAGTATCCATTAGCTGCACTGCCGTAGGCAGTTAATTATATGTTAGCTATCTTCTCCTCTTCATTAAGTTTAAGCAGTGTACATTCACATTTTCTATTAATTGTATTCTGGTTTTCCCTTGCATAAGAATATCTTTTTTAGAAATTTTTTTGGATAATGTTACTTAAATTGATGTATCGTCGTTTTATTATCCATTCATCATACTAAATTCTTATGTCAGTAGATGCTGAAATCTAACATTACTCTGCAGGGAAAAAAAAAAAAAGCTGATGATTACTAACAGATTTTTTGCCTCAGTGCTTTACTAAAGTTCTAGCAAACTGGAATTTCTGTTCTACAAACCTGTAGCAACTGGGTGCTATTTAGTCAAGTAAGTGGCCCAGCCTTTTTCAGTGGCACTTCTTGAGTGAGGAGGGGTTCATTACACACAGTGAGTGGCATCAGTGGCGCTGGAGTATGAACCCTAAGTGCTGGATTCCTATGACTGACATATGTAGCTTCTAGATTGCACTGAATAGCAGACTGTGGCAAGGAGGAGTGGAATTCACACTTCAGGTCAGAAATTTCAGTAGATGGACGACCACTAAGTAGAATCCTGTCATAGAAATGAAATTATATTTTTCAGTCAGTAAGAGATCATGTTTACAAAATAAAGAGGTAGATAAATAGGAAACCCAACAGGCCAGCCTGGGAGCCAGCTGGTTTGTTTTCATTAAAAGATGAGTTACTGTTGGTGTTCTGTGTAAACTACAGCAGGACATTTATTTCAGAAGAAAGGAGGGAATAGCTGGACAGTTAATGTTCCTCCAGACTCTTCAGTTGGATGCACTGATGGTTTATTTTGGTTTTGTTGGAAAGAAAAGTAGCTCTAATGATGGTCCCATTTTGAAGCAATTCTAAATTGATTTTTCAAAAAGCAGACACTTGGTTAGTAAAAATCTGCCACGCATCTATTAACACTGAATTGCAAGTAAATCTGAAAGAAAAGTGTATGGAAACTTTTGTGGTGTATCTGCCAGATGAAACTGTATTAATTTGCAGGAAATAAGTCACAAATTCAAGTACTCCTTATTCAGAAAGCTACAAATGGAAGGGAATCATTTAACACACACAAAATTTAAATTGTTTTTTTAATTGTTCGGAAGGATTTTTTTGTGTCTACATTTGGCTCTTAAAATTATTTCATTCCTGATTTTCTTGCTTCTGGTAGTTTTTAATGGATGTATGTAGATTACATAAAAAATACTAAACTTGTTTACTGTGTACAGATCTTTCTTTGTTAACTTTAGTGGAATTGTGTATCAGCTCCTAAGACTGCAGTCTGCAAACAAGCTTCACTTTATGTTACAAGATGCCATCATGGGTGCATCACTAAGGCTTTCTTGAGCTCATCTATGCTTTCTCTAAAACCTCAGAAAATAATTAAATGTAATTCTTTCACAAGATAGCTTTCTTATTTGATATTTTGAAGCTCAGTGGGGTACTTGCATGACTGTAAGGAGATACCCAGTGATACAAATGCCCAAAGTCTTAACATCTTTTAGCATCTCAGAGCCCTGTCTTTGAGAGAAACTGTACTTATCTGTCACACATCCCACTGCTGTTTGTTTGCCGGAATCAGCCAAGACTGTTGAAGAAGGTCGCCCTGCTGACTTTAAGAACCAAATTAGTTACATTGTTCTTACAGAATACTGGTAAGCGAAACAGAGATTCCATCCATTGAATTTTTTTACCAGTTACCAAATTCCATGCCTGTAGTTACAATTTTTGTATAAATCTGATTTCCTTTGGTACTGACTGACAGCTCTTAAACCCTTGTCTGTGGTCAGAGGCCAGTGCACCATGAGTTGATGGGTTCAACCAGTTCTTGTTGACACCTTTGACCAGCCTGTGGTCATCACAGACCAGAGGGCTGTGGACAGGAGAGTCCCTGACATTGTTCCTGCAAGCCTTGGGCTATAGCAGCATAAAGGAATTAGTAATATCATTTGCATTTCATTCATCATTCCTGTTTTCATCTTTAGGCGTATGAGGTCTCTGGGGCTGCTCATCTGGAACCTTAGTGACTATTCAAAATAAATTGTAAAACCAAGTGGCACTACTTTTATTTTAATGCCATTCTCCAATTGCATACAAATGAACAGTTTCCTGGAAACACAAGGCAGGCAAGACTCGCATCTCTTGCAGATGTGATTGTTTATCAGTATTCATTATGTATTGGCTATGGAGTTTCAGAATCTCATTTATTTAGAGATTCTGTCATTCATTGTAGAGAATGGATTGTATCAACTTGGCTTCTGCATTAAATGAGGTTTCTCAATAACAACAGTAAATTTCCAAGGTTTCTATGAGGCAGGATATTGACACAGATATAAAGGCTTAAACTGATACAGCCATTAAGTTACATACCGTAAGGAAGATTAATAACTTCAAAGCCAGACTTCTCTATGGAATATACTGTTGATGTGATAGTTGTAATCAAATTATACTATCTTACAAAACCTCCTGCTAGTATAAACCATCATGATTGAATTAATACAAGTATTTAGAGAAAGGGCATGGTGGTATTAAAGATTACTGGCTGCAAAGCATGACCTACTGCTAAGGTAATGTTTTATTGTATAGAACAGTATCTGTTAGCTGTCAAATTAATAAGAACCTACTAACAAATGGGGTTGACTGACTCAGAGCAGCAAGCTAATAATAAATTAAGACTTGGTGAGCCCCAAATGAACTAATGATACTGTCTGTCACACATATAAATGATATAAGAATGTGATATTTGTTAACAGAATCAGTTATTAATATTTTCAGATGAGGATGCCATTCTTTTCCCTTCAAAGCACACAGGGATCTCAGTTCTGCTGTAAGTTTCATGCCATTTCAAAGGTTCAAATCCCCCACTCCAAAGCATATTTTCATTTAATATTTTTTAATTCTGAGGACAGAATCTCTACCTGTGGATAGAATACAGGTGCCTGCTTGAAGTTACTATGAGAAACCTGTGGAACAGTTGTTTAAAAGAAATAAAAAGACTATTTCACCAGACTGTGCTCCTATAAACCCTTGCAAATCTACAACATTGTGCTTTTCTAGCTGGAACTCTAGTATGTATGAAAATAAACATGTTTAACATGAGAACACAATTTTCTCTGTGGAAACAACAATACTTCTGTATTGGAGCTTTACTCACTTCTGGAAAAGGTTAACTCCGGAAAGTAACAAATTTCTTTCTGTCAATTTCTGTAGGTTAGGATATTTCAGTCAGCACCCTACATCACATGCAATATAGATTTGATGATTATTTAGTCATTTCAGTAGTTTCTTAGCATGAGGTATTGAAAGAATCACTCTAATATATGAAATTATATATATATGAAATATTGAATATGTTTTAAAATGCCAGTTAAGCTGCTTTGCATTTCTCATATTGAATGGAAGATGAAACACTTGTTCTACACAGTGGTCTGACACTGTACATTTCATTTAGTTCTTATTCTGCGTCAACTGTGGTAATGGTCCAGTTATTGATAACTTAGATCGTTCATACAATTTCTTTTTTAAAAATAATCAGAGCGTACTTCTAATTAATAATAATGGTTTAGGTTTTGGTTAATGATGGCATGAATT
This sequence comes from Ara ararauna, assembly GCA_028858755.1. NCBI lineage: Eukaryota > Metazoa > Chordata > Aves > Psittaciformes > Psittacidae > Ara > Ara ararauna. Next base: position 17,918,957 of record CM054380.1, on the reverse strand, counting down.
CATACTAGCAAAAAGTACTGAAATGTTTAGAGAGGAATGAATTTTCCAGATTTACAAATTCCTGCAAATACCTGGACTTAAATAACTTTTTTCATTGCATCAGAACAAATGTATTGCACTTCCGTGTAGGGGGAATCAGTTTCTTTAACAAGAGTTCAAAAATTATGTCCATGCCATGACAGAAGTTAAACTGTGGTAGTTGGTTTTTTGAGTGGTGTGATAAACATTTAAGAAGCTCAAAGTTATAGAAATGTAAATGTGGTTGAAATTCTTATCTCTGAAAGGCTGCACATTCTTCCTTACTTAACACTGAGATAAATAACTGTCTTGTATGTGGGACTAAACCTGTTGGCAATTGAAGAACCTGGATTTCCCTTTTGAGTTGGGGAAAAGATTTTTGTTGTTGTTGCTATTACAATCTAGGGAAGATAGTATTAATTCTGAAGCATATATATGTACAGTATTCACACAAGTATTAATAAACTGTAATATTATTTTAACTTGTTATGCTAATGTTTACATTATAGAATTTTTAAGCAAATGTATATATATATAATTTTCTAAATACTTTCTTGTATTTTTTTTTAATATCCTGTGGTAATTTTGTTGTAACCTGGTTGAAATATGCTACTTTACCAAGAAGAAAATAAACAATAACATCTTTCTTGTTTGAACTTGAGCATCTTACGCCTTATTTGTTCTATTCAGCGGGTTTGTAACTGCTTCTGTGATTTATGTTCATTTGTTTCAGTGTTTCTAGAGTGATGTATGTAGGTATGAGACTTTGATTTGTTAAAAAGTGTTAATATTTCATCATAGAAGAAATAGTATTTACTGAAAGAAATGGTGAACATTTCAGTTTATAATCCCTTATTAGATAAATTACTCACACAAACAAGAAGGTAACAATGCCTTGCGAGTGCTTGTCTTGCACGTTGCTTACAGCAAAAAATCTGCACTGAAGCTACATGAGATCCACCTGGGTTAAATGGCATAGATGTAATTTCAGTATAACTGGTATTTAAATACTGAGATCTGCACCTTTTCCATGTCTGTGATGCTGATTTGCTCTGGAAGTTCCACTCTGCCTCAGATTTTACTGTCTTTTTTTAGGAAGCGAGAATTCTGCAGCTGTTCTGTAGCCTGTCTGAAGGTCTGCGGTTCATGCAAGCTGATAACCTCTTGGAGGGTGGTGACTTTCATGGCCACTGTCTTCAACAGGAAAAACTTAGGAGGGTAACTTTACTTTCTTTTCATTGCTGCAGCAGAGCAGGGGGTGCCTGTCTTCTGTTGTTTCTGCCCATGTACAGTGAGACATATTCCATGCTGCAAGCCAGGATCTTTTGGGAAAAGATGCTAAAAAAAAAAGAGGAATTTTTTTTTTTTTTTCCCAAGGATTGATCTAACATGCTGTTATTATTTTGTGCTCTTTGGCTTTCTTGCATTCATTTCTGACATACGTACATTTGATTTCCTTTTATTGAGCTAAGATACATTTGGATGTTAAGTCTGACACTTCCATATCCAGTTCATCACTGGATGCTTCCATACCATGTGAAAACAAGCTGCTAGATTTGGATGCTTCACTGTAAAGGAAAATTTTCAAGTGGAGGCATGGGATACATTTAATCAATTTCCACCAAGCAGACAAAGCTGTAATATGACAACATACCAGTGTTAGTAGATTCCTCATACTCAGTATAGGCTGCTGATTAAATGGATCACAAATTTTCAAGCCAGTACCATTATACAGAGTTCTGATGAGTTGAACTGCTCATGTTAAAAGCATTTGTACAGAAAGACACTTGCTGTCAAATTCGTAGTGATGTTTAGGTACCCACATCTTTTCTAACCTGTGGGAGGTTAGGTGGCTTAATAGGATTTAGCTGGCTGAACTGTTCCTCTAATTTACGTTGGCGATCCATAGGGGTTTGTTGTGTCTAAGCAAATGTGGATGAGACTTTTTATGCAATTTTAATACTGCTACTAGCCACTAGTAGTTACAGAGTATGAGCTTTTCATATCCCTATTATTCAAAGTACTCAGCAAAATTATGCTAAAAAAGTTTTAATAATTTCAGGCCGTAGGGGTTTTTTGGTTTTTTTTTTTTTTTTTTCATTTCTGTCCGCTTTAGGTATTAGGGCACAAATAGCCTCTGGTTATTGCCAGGGATTTGCCTTCACACTGTAGGAAGCTAAAGGTCTCATTGTACCAGATGCACAGTATTTCAGCACTGCAGAACAAGTATCTGTTCTGAATGGGTGTTTCTTGGCCACTTGAGCTTTGTTTTCTAGTCTACCAGCATGTGTCTGAGTCTTTGAAGAGTTGTGGGGAGAGTAAAATCTGATAATGAGGGGGAAAGCAACTAAATTCAAAAGCCTGGGCCAGAGAAAACTGGAAAGAAAAGGTTTATGCAATGACCTGTATGCATGTGTGGTTGAACCACTATTCAGTGGCTGTCTGAATATTGTCCCACTGCCTTGTCCAGGTGCTTAGATGCTGCTGCTTAATTACTACTTTGAAAAATCCCAGGAAGAACAAGGTCATTTAAAGCAACTACTATTTTTTCTATGAATCCAGGCAAAGATTCAGGTTGCATTTGGGGAGTTGTAATAGCTTGGCATTTCTGCATGGGCCTAAAGAGTTTAAAAATTTTCTCTTTTCAGGAAAAGACCTGCACAGGGTTTACTGTCCCTAAGGGCAGTTTTCCAGGAGGTCCTGTAACTTGTTAAAGAGCTGGAAGTTGGCTTTCCTAAAACTCAGGTTGGATGCAGTGATCTGTACTGCAACAGCAGGCTTTTATTCTGTGGCTTCTAAGTACCATGATGATAACTTTCTTTTTACTTCTAATTCAACAATATCCATGCGATTTTCAAGCCCTTTTTTTAATTTCCTAGTGATTTAGAGTTGCTCATCAAGTGCATATACCTAATCCTATACACTGGATTTGTCATTGCTAAGTAGGTACGTCTTTATTTTTACAGTGATTTTATACCCCTACTCCTATGCAGCTCATAATTGTTTCAGTCACTTAGGCCATTCATTAATTGCACCAGTAGATGTCCTTCCCATAGAGCAAAGGGATGTGCTCTGCCTTGGCTGTGTGTTGCACAGAAGAGAGTGAGCCTTTTGTGCTTCTTGGTTCTGTTGTAAATGCCAGGCGTGCAGCAGTTTATGCTTGTTCATTGTGCATGACACTTCAAGCACTCTTTTTTTGTGCACTTGAACTTTTGCTTTTTACACCTTCTTGTGTTGAGCTTGTGATATATTTGGATTTGTGTTGGATCACAAAGACGTGCCCTCCCCCAGTTTTCTAGAATTTATATGTCTGGCAAATTCATCTTTGCATAGCGCTTCAGCTCTGACTTTAACTAGTTCATTTTCCTAAGAAGAATATTTTTATAATAAATTTTATTACTGGTGCTGCGAGTTGTTCAGAAACAGTTGAGGTACATCAAGGGTTTGGTTTACTTGGTGTCGGAGTTCTAAGTCATCAACTTTGCATGATAGAAGCCTCTTTATAATGAATCAAACAAGCATCTGCCACAGCTGTCAAATACAAGGTCTTTGGGAGTTATTGTTATTGTAAGAGAGATTTCACATTCATATTACATAGCTTCACTCTGAAAAATATTTATAGGTTAAGCTAATATAGCAAAAAAAAAGAGGTTTATGGGGTTAATGCTGGTTTTAAAATACCTAATCATATTTTTTTCCCTTTTTCACACTTGGTTCCCTATTTTTCACGTGCTAATTCATCCATGAATTAAGTCATTTGCACGTGTCAAGTTCAGTGACAGTTTTTGCATCTCAATTTCTAGTAGGAAACTATTAACATTCCCAATTTTATGTGTTACAAGGAGATGAATTTCCAGCAGTGGAGATTCCCCAGGTGCCTTCCAAACTGGGAATTCAAGCTTATAAAGAAGTAGGAAATTAAATATCATTTAATATAGGTAAGTAACTTCCCAGCTACAAGTCGAAGCAGGTAATAGCTAAGAAATTTCTTGTCAGAAATGTGTATCTTGTGATGTACACAAGCAAGTTATTTTTTAACTGTAAGAATAAATGACAAATCACTATGTCCTTTATCCTGTGCTCTTTAAGTTGTTGGAACAGTTTGAAGGATCTTCTTTTCAGATCTGAGCTTTAGATTCACATTAGTACTTTGTAGCATATGATTTAGCTATTCACTCAGATGTATCTTGAAGTACCTCAAATTCTCAGTAGGCTTTTGTTTAATACAGTGGTGGAACACACGGTTCTTTGTGCATCTGAAGTGATACGTATCGCTTCAAGCAGTTCTTAAGATGAGAGGCATTTTTGCAGCAATACTTTAATTCTAACACTATATTAGATATAATTGGCATTTTTGGAAACCAGCTGGTTGATGTATTTTAAAGGTGAAAGAAAAATGTGTGTGAATTGGTGAACAGGATACGTCAGTACCTCTGAGTAGTTCTACTGTATCAGAAAACAGAGGGTAATTGGATATTAGAAAAAAAGGAAAACAAAAAAAAGCACACATTCTGATGCATCAAGAAGCAACAGGAAGAAGAGTGAGGAATTGTAGCAATACGTAAAAAAAATAATTTAAATTGTACTAATCAAATTGCCACCCTATGTTCTATGATGAGGTACAATGAAGTAGGTAATGTATGTGTTAGCGATTCTGTCAAGCCATAGGACTCTTTGGATATGTCAATAATTAACAAATAATTGCTGTTGTCAACTGTTGTACTCAATCGGCATGGGCGGGGTTCTCTCCCTTTGATACTCTGCTCTCCCTCAGTGACTGAGAGTTTCTTTGACTACATCGCTTTATGCTGAGGTATAATTAATGGGAAATCTGGACATGCAGAAAGAGCAGAACAGAGCTAGACTGGCAGTGACTGGTTTCTCACTGAGAGTCTTGGCTTCCCTTTGACTATTTTTCTTTCAGACAGGCTTTTCCTGACTGCTTCAATGTCCTACTGTGTATACGGTTGCAGATCCAGTGGGTGAGCAGCCTTTTCAGATATGCAGAGAGTCTGATGATAGCCCACTACCTCATTTAAAGATGCAGAACAGGTATGTTTTTGTTTTGTAGACAACAGGAACACAAAAATGTCTTAAGTCACACCTTGTGAATTTACGCCTTGGATACAGAGAAACTGTCAAATACAGTGCATCTTGAGAACCACAACCAATATAAAGTAAGCTGAAAAAGGGCAATTTAGGATCCTGAAGTTCTTAACAGAATTAACTCCCAAAGCTTCTCTCAGTTGCAGCAGTAGTAGAAGTCTAAAGCAGCTGATCTATTTATCCTCCTACTTCTGAACTCATCCTGTCCTGAGAATGTCACAAGATTCCTTTAGACTAGAGGAATATTGCATGCTTTGAAGTAGCTCTGTGCCCTTAAAGTGCAGCTGGTACAGAGAAATGGGGATTTGTAAGTCAGAGATCTGACCTCTCATTCGTATCCACATATTCAAGAAAGAGGTTTAATAGAAATCTTTGAAATCTTGTGCCAGAACAACAATTTGAAGTAATGAGGTTTTCCTTTAATCTTCATTAGGATTCATTACACAGATAATACATAGATGCATATCTAATTAGTTAAGATAGTGCTCAAAACTCTAGTAGGAGGTGCTTAAGTTGGTGAATAAATTTCATAAATTTAAGTAAGTTTTTTTAATCACAATTGGTCACTGCTGCACATGTCACTGTGTTGATGTAGTGTGAGTTTTAAGCAACCCCTCTGTTCCTACCAGACTTGTCTTGGTTGCACAGTTATTCAGTCTCTCCCACTAATTGTGATAACAAAATACCAACTTTAAACAATAACTGTTTTAACTAAGATGCTATAGTATTAAATCTGTGATATCAAGAGGCTGGACAGTGTGCAGAATCCCATTTTGGAGAACAGTATTACCTTCGTCTCGGATTGGTCTGCTTTGCCGACACAGGGACTTATCTTGCCTTTCTGTTCCATTCAGTTGGGTTAGGAAACACATAGTCAAACACCTCCTTTTGTTCTTGTCCCATGACTGAGAGTAAGTTAGGGCTGATAATCCTCACTTCAGGCTTGTCTTCATACATAGACTGTTCTAATATCATTTAAAGAACAGAGAATCCTTTCTGAGTTTCATGTAACTGCAGTGTAAACATCATTTTCTCTTGTTGCTTGTTGGCTCATGAGGGAGTCTCATCTAGACTTCCACTGCCTTGGATGCAAGAAGGGTACTGATAGAGCTGAAATTGTCACTGAAGCCCACAGAGATGCATTTTTGGTTGCTCAAAAAGGAGGCATATAAAATATGGAAAACACTGTCTGACCTGACAATGTAATTCTATTTCAGAAACAGAAAATGTGCTGGATAATATATGCAGACACCTCTGTCATGAAGCCTCATGGCATTTCACACCCAATTATATGTGACCACCTTTGGTTACCATAGCAATTCTCTCTTAATTAGAAACTCACCCTCTGCTCATGGCCTGTTTGTGCTAAAGCATGCAATCCTGCTAAACACTTAGGCAGTTATTTATTTGTTGATATATTGACTTACTCTGTCAAATGACTTTATGCAGTAATACTCTGTTCCTTTGACTCAACCATCCCACTTGCAGTCTGTATAATGGGCAGGCAAGACCAAGAGAGAAGGCAGTGGTGTTGGAGGTGTTAATATATGTAATAATATGATCAGTAGGGTGGAGGTAGCTCTCTTGCTGTAGCTCTAGGAGGATTCATGAAACCTTCGGCTTGCATTCAGGCTCAAGTTGATTTTACAACGCTTTCAAAAGAAAGGAGTCACTACCCAAATGACAGTACTTGATAATGGATGAAGTTGGCTATATTTGTGTCCACCATAGGGTGAACAAAAAACACCATAGGGTGTTTTGATGACAGATATAAGGGATTTATTTCTGCTCTTATAAAGCAAGATGAGGGGGATGAGAGCAGTTACCTGTAATGCTGATGTTAGTTCTAAAAGTTGGAGATCAGATGGGTGCTTGAGGCACAAGCTCAAAAGCAAAGATGATGATCCTAAGTGCTCCCTCCTGTCATTCTGGGGAGAATAGAGACTTGTAACTCTTCAAGTCCAGTCCAAGACTGTGGAATCGTCATGGTTTCTGATCTAAGTGTGGAACCTCAAAGCACAAACACCTCTTTCTAAGATAAAACAAATCCCTCTCCAAAGAAAATGCTACAGCACAGATAATTTCTTTTGAGGGAACAGAATAGAAATCAATTCAGAAAGGTACTCAGCACATTAATAAAGCCCATATAAGAACTTGCTTAGCAGAATAGCATAGAAAGTATAGGACAAACCAGAATTAATTCATATATTACAAGATCCAGACAGATTGAACTTCTGACCGCTTCTAGCAAATACTTGCAACTTTCAAGGATTCTAGTCCTTTAGTCTTTAATCTGAAGCCCTTGGGCTATAAAAGGCTCAGGATTGCACTTTGAAAATTCATTTGGCACAAAATATGTGAGGATTGAGAGAGAGAACATGAAACATTCAGTTTAAGACAAAAGATTACTCCATCTGCTATCTTTCACAAAGATCTCTTTTGTATGTCACATCATACAATGAAAGAGGCTAGCATTAGCATTAGCATGTATGTGAATTCATCAGCCAGGTTTGAGGCCAGTGTAATGTGGGGGAATTTTCACTTGCTGTATGCTATGAAGCTCATATAAATGCTAATATCATATCTTACTAATATATATCATGCTGGATAGCAGAAGCAAGAGTAACCTTACCTTTTACAATATAGTATTTTACTCTCGATCAGCCTGGTGAGAGAGCTGAGCTTTTACTTTTTATTTAATGCTTCTCCCAGGCTTAAATCTGATCCAGAAACTCAAATACTGGATTCAGAATTGAAATGCAATTGTTACTTTTTTTGAACATGCATGGCATAGACAGAAATGGTATTTTTAATTTAATCTGTCTGAAAATGTTCTTAAGTAATGAGTAGTTCTTAAGGAGCACAAGTAAATAGGGCAATATGCATGTATCTTTAATTAGAATTTTAGCTTTAGCAGTTGTTCTTAAATCAGCTGTACAGCGTTATTGCCATACGAAAACCAGCCTATTTTAAAATCTAATGTCACAGTGTAATTGATTAAGGTAAAGAGAGATTATCCAGCAGTCACAATGTGAGCTGAGCACAAAGGAGAGCAGTCAGCATGTGTACACGTAAGTTTGCCAACATTCCCAGTTTAAAACAAATGAGTCGTTATATGGTATCTCTGTTGTGCCTGGATTCTGGTTTTCTATGACTCATCTCTTGATTTAATGAAATAGAATAAGATGAGTAAGAGAGTCAAATTATAGGGAAAAAAGTCTGCAAGCTGCGTAACGTCCAACATTATTATAAGGAAGAATGATTATTCAACTTTTCCATGCTCTTTAGTGGCTCTGAATTTCACATCGCAGATCCCTCCTGCCATTGGATCTCTCCTACAGGGAGAAGTTTTATAAAAACCTCATGAATAACCAAGGTCAGTCTTCAGCACAACAGTTTTTCTCCTTTCTGATTATCCTTCTCTATTGAATTTTGATTCATCTATAATTGCAAAACTGCATTACATGTAACACTGTAAAGGCATATAGCATGACTATATAATGAAGAGGATAAAAGCAGCTCTCTATTACCACCACATTAAGTTGGGATTGGATTTTGCATTATGAATTATCATCTTATTGCATGTATTGCTAAACAGGAATGAATGTTTGGTTTAGATGTAACTGAGCTGGAATGGGAGTGAATTTTAAGCATTTGAATAAGGGAAGAGAAGGGTGAAAGAGGAGGAGGGAACACATCTAACATTTTTGGGTTTTTCGGTTGTCTTCAAAGTATAGCATCCTACAATTGCCATACAGAAGTTTTTCACTCAGAGAGGTGAAAAACCAACACAGTATATTTGACGGTAGCTGTCATTAGGGTCGGTTTGAAAAATCCTCAGTTGTGACATTCAGAAAAAGCAAGAGCAACAGTGTCCCACAAAGAAGTGTCAAACCTGGCAATTCTCTGGCTGTGCAAGGGCTGACCACATACGGATCCAGTTCTAAAGGAGTATAAAGCCATACTACAGAGGGATATTCTTAAAGCTGAAGCTTTTCCTTAAGACTCATTCTTTTTAAATCATTTAGAGGATCATCAATAAAATATCAAAGAAGTTATCTGCTCAAGAAGAGAACTAATGCAGAAGTGGGAATGCTAAGGTTGTAATTTTATAGTGTTTAGCTCAAGATAAACTAGTGTGAAAAGTAAATTTTATTAAGAGTTAATAATTTGCCTTTGATTTGTAAAATCTTTCTCTCTTTGTGTTTCAGCTGCTTGTTGTTACATGACTGTTCCCTATGGTCTGTGAAAACCAGGTTCAGTCTGAGGTTAAACTGCACCTTGTCAAAGCAGGGATGTGACCCAGTATGAACGACTCATATGACTTCATTTGTTTTGCTGCTTTGTAAATCCTTTCAGTCTGTGTACATGCATGCGTAGGAAGAGGGGAGCAGATGTGAGGGAAAGGTCACGGATGCTGTGAGTTCTGTGAGCCCTTCCTTTTGCTTCCATGACGTTTAGATGCCTCCTTAGTGTGAATACATAAAAACATTGTCTGGTGAACATTAATGTTATTTATTTTAGGCAAAGTATGAGCTAGAAAAGAAAGGAAAGGTACAGATTAGGTAACACACACATACTAAATCAAATCCAAATCCAGTACTGATACATTGTCGGCGTCACATTCAACTGACGAGAAGATTCCCTCACATATACACATATCTTCTATATCCGTATCACAGGCTATCTGAAACAACATTGAAACCAGAAAACTAAAACAATTTGTGTGACTACATATATGTATATGGAGGGGAGGGGGTGGGGAGAGGAATGTAGAGGAAGATACATAAACACATGCATACAAAAGATCCATCCTTACCACTAATGCAAAATCATACATACAAGAACAGAGAGTTTATAGATTACATGTTCAGTATGAAAGAAAATTAATGTTATTGATTCTTTTTTATATCTGGGGAGTTGGGATATGAATTGACCCAGCAGAGTCAGTGATATAATCAAGTGTCACTATATGGTCTAGTACAGTAACAATCAAGAGATCTGAATTTGTTCTCTAAAGCAGTATAGCTCAGGGACACCCTGTCACAGTGCTAACTAGAACGTTTTCCCTCTGAATCAGATCTGCCATCAGTTCTCTCATGTAGAAACAGAAGGTGTGAATTCTATAGTCTCCTTCATCCTTCCTCCTGAAGAAGTGAGGTAGGAAGTCTTTGAGGCTGCATGTTTGTATGTATAATTTCTCTCATGTGCTTTATCTGCCTTTGTTAAAATATTTGGAGTTAATAGAATAGCTTCCTCTAATACCTGTGATAGAAATGGGAGGTGGGAGGCAGCTCAGGATTTTTAAAGGAATTTTTTGTACCTGCCTGAGTGTTTAAAGGGGCAAGTCTCCCTCCTGTGTATATTACATTAAAGTACAATTTGGTTTAAAAATGTAGGGCTCTTTAACTTCTAGTGATTGTTGGAATGACTCTCCTTCACCTTGCATTATATATTGCTCACAAAGCATCAGCTATATGAGAGGCATTTACTTAAATACAAAGATTTTCCATAACCAAAGGATTTCACACCAGAAAAGCATCTCTTCCAGCATGCTTTAATATAACCATTAAGATCTTAGCTGGCGATAACATTATCTACTGAGAAATTTTGGCTTCTGTTACTTGTTCAGAATTGCATTTTTTGATTTACATTGATAATAATAGTGTGTAATGCACTGGAGGATGCTGTTTTAGCAAATCTACAGTACAAAGTTTTGCCAATGCACTAGAGAACAGAGAAAAAAATTGCTTCTCTGTGGCTGTGTATCTTTTGTTTAGTAAAGTAAATGGTGTTGTTTGATGTTGTAACAAATGGTAATCCTTCAGGCAGTTGACGTTATTATGTTCTAGTAGCTATAAACAAGGGATAAACAATGATCATTTTCCCATTAAAGGTGGGTTAGCTGAGGCTGTAATGGAATACACAATATTTTGAAATCAATGCCACTATCAATTAGCTTTACCATGTATTGAGAGACATTGAGAAGGATTCCCAGTACTTGGTCTCTCCAGATGTGCCACATTCTGATGACAAGTACACAGGAAAAGTTGTCCATGGGCTGAGCCTACAGCTGCTCCCCATAGCTCTGTCTAAGGCATAGCCCAAGGTGACCGTTTGGCTGCTGTGACTCTTACTCTCTGAGTTCACTTTGTCTCCCATTTGTTATCTTCCTTTTCCCTGTACGTTAGAGCTCTACAAGGACTTTCAATTAAAGATAAATGAAGAAGGGGTGGCAGTGGAACTGGATATTGTCTGATGCTTTTCTCTCTCTGGTGTTTGGTTTGTGCTTACGTCACTCGTATTTTCCCCTGTTTCAGGCTTACTGTCCTGGCTTCAGCTGGGAGAGTTAATTTTCTTTCTAGTAGCTGGTGCAGTGCTGTGTCTTGGCTTTAGCCTGAGAATAACGCTGGTAACACACCAATGTTGTTGCCAAGAAAGGCTTACCATGATCAAGGGCTTTTCAGTCTCTCCTGCTCTGTCAGTGAGGAGGGGCACATGAAACCAGGACGAATCAGAGACAGGACACCTGACCCAAACTAGCCAAAGGGATATTCCATACCATAGAGCATCATGCTGGGATATAAACTTGGCAAAGTTACCCAGAAGGGACGATCGCTGCTTGGGTCTGTCTGGATATCAGTCTGTGGGTGGTGAGCAAATGTATTGTGCATCAATTGGGTTTATTGTTGGTTTTTTTTCCTTTTCCCCTTTGGTTTTATATTTTCTCCCCTTGTTATGTCCCTTTTCATTATTATTATTAGTAGTAGTAGTAGTAGTCACTTTAGTTACTAAACTGTTCTTATCTCAACCCATGGGGTTTACATCCTGTCTGATTCTCCTTCCCATCCTGCTCAGGAAGGAGGGAAGTTGGTGCATGAGCAAGTGGCTGCTGGTGCTTAGGTATCAGCTGGATTTAAACAGTTGCATTACATATCTTGGAAAACACTTTGTCTGGCTTTCTCCTTGGCTGAACATCAGTGTGTACTTGCTGTCTAGCAGCTGGCAAGTCACCTCAGGATAACCTGTTCTGGAAGGAAACAGAATAGGTTGGTACTACTGTATCCTTTGAAAGGAAGGCTGGTATCAAACAAATATTTGCATGGTGCTATCTTTTTGTGCTAGTGTGAGAAAGGAAAAATGGGCTTACACATAGATAGCAAGTAGGAGAGATAATGCTGTAGACTACAGCTGAATGTAGACAGTTGGGGAAGCATCCCTTTGGAGGGAAAAGGGAAAGGACATTGGCTACGTAAATGATGGAACAGTTGATATATAGCCCACTGTTAATAAAATAAGGTCATTCAACCCCCACCTTTTCAAGAGTATGACTGTAGTGAGAGGACAAAGGGTAACGGGTTCAAACTTAAACAGGGGAAGTTTAGATTGGATATGAGGAAGAAATTCTTTACTGTAAGGGAGGTGAGGCACTGGAATGGGTTGCCCAGGGAAGTTGTGAATGCTCCGTCGCTGGCGGTGTTCAAGGCTGGATTGGACATAGCCTTGGGTGGCATGGTTTAGTGGGAGGTGTCCCTGCCCATGCAGTGGGATTAGAACTAGATGATCTTAAGGTCCTTTCCAACCCTAACTATTCTATGATTATGACCTTATATGCCAGTTGTTTGACGTAGCAATAACTGAAATACAGTGGAGAGTACTCTTGAACATTCTAGGAACATTTACTTGACAATGGCAAGTGGGGAGTCTGTGAAAAGCCACAGTCGTTGGTCATGTGAACAATTCCCTTGTTTGCAGATCAGAGATATCATTATAAGCAGTTAATAGAAGGGTGAAAATAAAAGCAAATATATTTCACTATTATTCATAACAAAAGTTGTGCCTGAAAAAAGACGCACTGAGACTTTCCCTGGTGAAATCTGTGCAAACGTATTTCTCCTCTAGTAGGCAGCAGCAGAAAGGATTTCCCAGGTATTTCCAAGGACTTTTAGGAACCCACTCATGTTCCAAGGGTAAGCACACCTCACTTTTGAGTAGTTACATATGCGTGGTACTGCCTGGCAGCAGACATGAATGCAATGAAAAAGGAATTCAGGGAGAAAAGTTGTTAATTCAGCAGTCATACAATTCGAGCATAAAGACCACTGGCATAAATAAATGAAAACAATTTACGTATGTACATAAAGAATGTATAAAATTCCCATTTGTAAAGTGGTGTAATGTGCTACAGAGGCTTTTTAGTTTGAAAGAAAGGCATCAGAAGTAATTCTGAAACTTATAAAGCTGACTGATTGTGTATAATGTTCCCCCAAAAAGAGCCACATGAGAAAACAAGGGATCAGTAAAGGGTATTGTAAAAAATATTAAAGCAGCATGCTAACAGGAAACTTGTTGTTTATTTAGTCCAATATTTACAAAAGGAATTTTACTCCAGAATTACAATCAAGCAATGAAACTGTGGGACTTCCTTTCTCCCACTATTCTTAAAAAGTTGCCCTTTCAAACTTGAGACATTAAACCCCTCCAAAAATCTTACTTGCATGGTGAATTCAGATACTATTCAGATAGAGAGTTATACCTAATAGCATTCATAAACCACATGAAGCAAAATGGACTTTCCTTCATTATGAGAAATGGGTGCTTTTCCCCCAAAATGAACTATATACAAAGAAAATCAGGAAGTCCCATTCACTTTTCATCAGTTTTTGTATTCCACAGGTCACCTTATAAATACAATTAATGCTGTATGACTTGCTGACAGAGATTTATAAAAGTGAGCTTCATCATTTATTTCTCATGGTATTGGTGGAAAAAATGCATGTAATGCCTTCTGCTTGAGATTCTTGCATTTCCATCTTCATGAAACAGTATTTTTTTATTTTCATACTAAGCAAAGTGGCCTCCTGAATGTTGAGCCAAGTTTTCAGCAAGTAAAATAGATGCATTCAACAGTTGTTTAAGTTCTGTAAGATCCAAGCATCTCGCAAAAATTAAAGCCCATATTGTAAATCCACAAAATAGATATATACTGGAAAAACTATGGTTTAGTGTTTAGTCTTTAATGTATTATGGAACACAAATCAAATGTATATTGTCCAATATGAAAGATTTTGTAATCATGGTAACAACTCTAGCTTCATGCCCAAACTATAATTATTTTTTCTTAAAGCAACATGATGTGTGTATTAATATTTTAATATAGCAAGGGCAAACTCTTAAGTGGGTTTTTCCTAAGGAGGAAGGCACTTAAACTTAACCTAAACTTTAAGATAACACTGTTATGGTTTTTCCAAGCACGGGTCCTCTTTCAAATTTGTGCGTCATTTCAATATGGAATTATCTGGCTAGATAAGTAAGGGATCTGTTTCCAGGCAGTAAGAAAGGAGCTAATGAGACAGGTTCGCCAAGACCCACATGTTAGTGTGGTTCTACCTCTCCTTCCCTCATCCCTAATTTTATTTTATGCTGAGGGGAGTGAAATTTGGCAACAGCTGAAATTTAGTCATCTACCCAAAGACCAAAGCAAGGCAAGATGGCAGGTTTGATGGCCTTTGTCCTGTCAGGAAAACTTCTACAAGGGGCTGGAAGTAGCAGTAGCAGCTGCAGTGGAGGAGCCACATCCCTGACATTTATACTTGAGTTACAAACTCAGAAAATGCCATAGTGGAGTCCTCAGGACAAGAGGAGCATCTTAGAATTATGGCTGGTCTGCATAAAGATTGAGTTAAAAAAAAAGGAACTATAGAATCCAATCCGTCTGTTGTGTAAACCAAAGATTGCCTTGAGCAAAAAACTAGAATAACTTCCACAACAGGCGCTTAAGCTATAATTTAGCAAAGTTAAAATTTATGTAATCCTATGATCCTTTATAAAACACTGGAATTAATATTGTTGGAGAAAATAAAAATCAGCGTCGCAGCTATGAAAATTAATACTCTTCCCACAAATCAGAACAGCCAAAGCAGCAGGTACATCTTCATCAGGGCACATAAAAGCAGGAGCTCCTGGGGGGAACCTGGAGTGGTTGTCTAGGAAGCAACAACAAAAGCCACAGTCTATGAATGCTGCTGTTAACAAGCAGCCAAAGTTCACATAGGCAGTGCATCTTTGTGGGGGGCAATTCTGAGAATTCCCAAATAACATAAATTTTTTGAAATATCACATAATTTAGACTTGTTAGAGACATAATTTAGACCTGTTAGACACCTGTTTAGGTGTGATTCAACAAGCAAAAAACTCGCCTTGCGTACAAGTCTTGCATTTTTGAGTGGCTGATTTTTCTCAAACCATTTCACATCCATGGGTAGACACCAAGGAGATAATATGTTAAACCTGTGTGTGCAGTACCTGCAAGACAATATTGACAGCCAGCACACAGTATTGTACTTTCCAAGTTGTAACAAGCTGGTAGGATGGGGTACCTGCAAAGCTTGATTAAATTTTATGTATTTACTTGGTTTTAAATTTCATGCACATCTTCATTTTCTGCAGATAAATCTGGGATGTCAGACGACTGTGACACATCAGGGGGGTTGGACTAGATGACCTTTGAAGGTCCCGTCCAACACAAACTTTTCTATGATTCTATGATTTCATGTCCTTCTGTATCAGGTGCCCTTGGGTTTTGTTCTCATCAAATTGGTTTTACTTGTGAAACATAAATTGAAAGACCATCCTGGCTATCAGCAGTGTGCAGGAGTCAGCAAGAAAGGATAAACTTCATAAACTGCCTGATTAAACAAGAAAAACAAAGAATTTGTTTGTTCCCACCCTCCAATTTGCAGCAGGACAGTATTAGGGAAAGTGGAGAAATTGAAAATGTTATCAATTGCAACAGTTCTCCTCTCATCTTTTTTGACAGGTATTTTGGATCAAGGATATCGGTACCTAAAACAGTCTTCTGCCTGTCGTCAGGAAACAGTTACCTTTGTACTCTTACAGACAGTGTGAGTGATTTTTGACCGGAACAGCACACATGTGTTATTGCCACAGCACAGAAGGAAAGCCCGTTATGATAAGGAGTAACACCAGTTTCCCTGACACAATTTCTGTCATCCTCCTGAATTTCATCTCCCCTTGGATACATGTTGACCCCCCAGCCTCATGGAAACAGGTATTAAGCAAGGCTGAAATCTAAATACAGCAACAGCAATACAAATCTATCAGTCCCGTGGCTGGTTAGAAAACACAGGGACAGTATTTTCAGAGTCCCCATCAGCAGCCATTTCCATGAGCTCCAAGGAATTCCTGCCAGGATGCAGGTGGCATTTGGCTTGTGTGAGGTGGGGAGCGCACAGATGGGCAAGCTTCCCACCCTGATCCCTGCATTTGGCCAAGGCCTCCTTAGGGTGTCTGAAGGAGTCTTGGGTGACCTTCACCTGCTCTCTTTTCCAAGTGAAATCAAAATTTCAGGCTGTGTCGACAAGCTTTTGTCTCTGCACAAAGCATCTGCAGCAAACAGATTGTTTCCTCAGAAAGGTCACCTCAGCTCCCAAACACCACCACTGGCTGCTGGTCGAGGCTTTTGTGGAAACCTTTCCATATTTATCAATCTGAAGTTTTCACAAACTTTATTCCCATGGGTTGCCCTTCTCTAGTGACCTTCTCTAAGTTACAGCTTGCTGCTGCCAGCCGGGATGGACAGCTTTGTGGCTTCAGAAAAAGGCGCCAGATGTTTAATGATGTTTAATTCAAAAGGAAATGCAATGAGGCTCTTCACTGCCTGACCCTCTGTGGTATTTGCCTTTATGGTTGCCTGCCGTCTTTTGTTCTTGCTTTGCCAACTAAATGAGAGAGGAACTCGTGAATTAACAGAGGAGGAGGTGTAAAATAGAAATGATTTTTCTTTTTGCTAGTATTTACTCAACTTATAACACTTGTCACAGAGAGAAGTAGCATAGTTACTCATAAAAGAGAAATCCTATGATTTTTAATGTGAGAATTAGTGAGGCAGAAAGTTCTGGAGGAAACTTGCTGATTTCACAGGATCAGGAAGATCAACAAAGTTACCCTTTGTACCAGACCTGTGGTGAGTCCTCTGCTTTCACAGTTAATGTCGTTAGCTCATTTAACAAGGGTTCAATTCGTGTTACAAAAGTCCAAAGCAGAATACTTGAATTAACTTTATGATTAGTTTTTATAATTTATAGTCATTACTGATTTCTAACTGTGTATTTGTGCTATTGATGAAAATCCTCAAAAAGCCTGGGACCATCCAAACCTCTTAGCTTGTCAAAATTAAGCTAGAAACCTTTGTCCTGTCTATCCATAGAATCATAGAATTGTTAGGGTTGGAAAGGACCTTAAGATCAAGTTCCAACCACCCTGCAATGGACAGGGACACCTCACACTAAATCCTGTCACCCAAGGCTCTGTCCAACACAGCCTTGAACATTGCCAGGAGTGGAGCATTCACAACTTCCCTGGGCCACCCATTCCAATGCCTCACCACCCACACTGTAAAGAAATTCCTCCTTATATCCAATCTAAACTTCCCCTGTTTAAGTTTGAACCCACTACCCCTTGTCCTCTCACTACAGTCCCTAATGAAGAGTCCCTCCCCAGGGTCGCTGTAGCCCTCTTCAGATATTGGAAGGCTGCTATGAGGTCTCCACACAGCCTTCTCTTTTCCAGGCTGAACAGCCCCAACTTTCTCAGCCTGTCTTCATACGGGAGGAGCTCCAGTCCCCTGATCATCCTCGTGGCCCTCCTTTGGACTTGTTCCAGCAGTTCCATGTCCTTTTTATGTTGAGGACACCAGAACACCAGAACACAATACTCCAAGTGAGGTCTCACAAGAGCAGAGTAGAGGGGCAGGATCACCTCCCTCAACCTGCTGGTCACGCTCCTTTTGATGCAGTCCAGGATACGGTTGGCTTTCTGGGCTACAAGCACACACTGCCGGCTCATGTTCATTTTCTCATCAACCAGCACCCCCAAGTCCTTCTCCACAGGGCTGCTCTGACTCTCTTCTCTGCCCAACCTGTAGCTGTGCCTGGATGCTCTTTTAGTCTTTGAGTGTACCCATTTCTCCCTTGGTGCTTTTATTTCAGCAGCACTCACCTGCTAATCTAAAATAAAGTTTGTAGCCATGTATATAAAGTTTCCAGGCCTTAGAAAGTACTTGATTTATGGTACAGGACAGGATTCAATTCAGTTATAATTTTTAATACAAGTTTGTGTAACAGCCCGTCATAATTCTTTAGCTGGTTACATCTGTTTGCTTACAGACTACATATCATGTGTGGTTTCAGGTAATTGTATAGTAGCCCATCAAACTGGTAAATACAATTGTTCTCAACTTTTGACGGAATAGAGAAAGCCAAACATATATGAATAACTTTCCTAATATGACAGTTGGGACTGCAGTAAGGGTATGGTCTTTATGTTTCAATTGCACTAATATGGTGTGGATAAGCATTACAAAATAAAGCCCACTAGCACTGAGGATAAAGAGGAAGTCATTGGCATGACAAGGAAAAGAATTTATGAATACTGTTTCCTAATCCTTCACTCTAAACAGTAAACCCTGTTGTCATGATAAAAATAGAGTGTATTGTTATTCCTAAACTGTGCTAGTGTATTTTTATTCAAGATTTAGATCACATATTGTAATGCATTATGGAAGATGTTGGCAAAGCAGAATTTCTCAAAGGAATGACAACCTGTGGTGTGAAGCCTGCTTTATTTACAGTGTCTGTGACTCAGTGGAATGATGACACTGTCGCTCGTTGGAAGTTGTAAGTGGAAAAGGCTACAAATAAACCAAGTCTCTCACTTCCCTGTCATACGCAAGGAAAGCGCTATCTGGTAATAGGAAATGATGTAAGCGCATAATGTTTTACACAGCTCTGGAAGCAATTTTGCCCCCTGTTGTCAATTTTGTATACCCATTTCTTTATTGGGCAAGTGAAATATGCATCAGATGCAGGTAAATATACGCTTGGTCTGTAAATTTCTATAGAAGAAATACTGGGAGAAGTCTGGCCCTGACCCTTCATCATGAAGTGTTTTGAGCAACTTCTGTCTTTGAAAAGTTTTGGATGACTTCTCTCTTTGAAAAAGGAATACAGAATTCAACTGAATGTGAAAGGAATGAAAGATGCTCCCTGTTTGGACTATGGTGAGTTACTGCATTAGTTCTCAGAACATGTCAGAGAACACATCTCCCCAGTGTCTGCAGTAAAATGGCCTAGAACATCTTCCATATCTTGTTATTTTCTGGTGATCTGCAGCATAATAGCTGTGGAACAGTAAGATCCCTTGTGGTTCAGGTTCCTAGTGTCTGTTAATCATGGTGATTAAAAAAGCCCACCACACCAAACCAACCAAACAAGAATCCTCCATTCCTGTGCATTTAATCAGTGAGTGGCAAACTGCAAACCAGCAACGTAACTATGGCTATTTCAGTTGAGAAAAAAGTGTGGTGAGCATGCAGAAAAGACAGAGAGGGAGATAACCCTCACACAAATCTAAGTATTGCATTTATAAAAGATATAGTGGGTAAAGTATTAGTCTCTGTTGCTTTTAGATGTGGGAGGATAATTCAACCGTTATGATTCAGGGAACAGAGACAGAGGCCCTATTTTCTCATTGAGTATTGATGGGATGTATTTGTACACATTGGTCGCAAGTGTTTGGGATCGTTATTGCTATGCCTCTTGTGAAGTGTAGGTGTTTGCATTACTGACTTTCACAGAGCTGTGAGGAGCTGGAAAAAAACAGCCTCTGAGCTAACTTGTGTTGAATGGCTCGCTTTAGCAGAACAAGGAATCTTTGCCAAGTTCTGGGGTAATGAATGAGCTTTATGAAAGTAGAGGATGTAAAGGTTAAATAGAAAAAGGAAGGTAGATAAGAGCTTAATACCTCTCTGGGAGCCATCTCAGGCCACCCAGAGCCCAGCTCCGAGAGTGAAAACATCTGGAGACAGACCCAGGGAGGCATTGTGCGAGCAGAGCATACACCAAAAGTGCCAAGCCCACTGCCAGGGTCTAAACAGCCTTTCCTGGGAGTAACATTGTTTCCTGGCATTAAAAGAGGTTCTGTGCTTTTCAGTGGCTGCATCACTGCCACCTTTGGATTGCTGCGTACTCTCAACAATAACCCAGGACTGTGTATTTTCTTCCTTATTGTCCTGTGTGAACACAAAGGTGTTGCCTTTCCTATAAAGACCATGAAAAGGGTAATTTTCCACTCTGGTTTTCCTTCTGTACCACTGAATAAGAGACACTATGTAGAAGACACAGCTCCGCCTCTTATTTCTACACCTTCTATACATAGAAAATCCACTTTTCTGTTTCCCGTGGAACCTGGGGATGTTTCTTTAGTTTTTAAAAATGAAGTGTCATTTTCTTTTCTTCATGAAAGCACACAAGTTGATCTTTTGGCTGCAGTGGGAAGGAAGGAGAGCAGTGCTGTAAAACGTTCAGGCAGGCATCACAGCCTCTTAATGGATGTTTACCATGTTGTTGAGTCAACAGCGCTATTTGGGATCATTGCCCGGACCCCAGGTTTGTATGATTTCATACCTTCAAGAGTGACTTCTCACATTGATTCTAAAGTTACCTAGTCTGAATTTTAAACAGGTAGGGCATAAACAGGAGAAGACCTGCTGCCCCTTGTCAGTTACTGTCAGAAAAAAGGTATAAGTACACCACAGAGACCATAAACGGCAATAAAATTTGGAGGTTTTTCCACCTTCTTTAGATTTTATAGTTACTGAGGTTATTCTTACTGAAGAAGTCTCTAGACTTTCATTCTCTGGTAGGGCTTATCTTCCATGTGTTTGGAGTCAAGTGTGAGTGGGGTTTCACAAGCATGTCTGTTGTTAGCCTTTGGGAACCGCTTTTCTTTCTTAGACATTCCACTTTTGCTGTGCTTAGTTGTAGTAGAGATTTGATTCTCCTTCCTCTTTGCTCTCTATTCTGTAGAGCTTTGACGTACTGTTTCTGTAGAAATGGTATATCCAAGTCTTTTCTTACGCAAGGAGTATTTTCCAGTCAGTTCTGGAATACCTAATACTGATTTAATTCTGTCACTGTTGATAATGGAGACCTTGTTTAGATCGATTATTTGATCCTAAAGCTGCAAAAAAGAAATTTTCGTGTATTACTTTTTATATAAGAAGTTTGGGTCTTTATAGGGTTCTTTTTTTTTTTTTTTTTTTTTTTTTTTTTTTTAATATCTATGCACACACTTCCAAAGATTAGTTTTTCTAAACTATGAACTGTACTGGGTAGCAGGCTTGCCATTAACTCTGTTTAATTGTTTTTGAACAGTAAATGGCCAACTAAATATTAAACTGGAAATGACAAACAAAAACTGTAAAGGGAGAATATGTGATGCACACTCTGGCTTCTTGGGAGGTGGAAGAAAAAAGGGAAGAAAATAAAATATCCAGATTTCCCAAATGTACATTTAATCCCCTTCTTGTCTGTTTGAATGTGTTATGGAATGTAAATCTCTATTACCTCATATTTTTTCACCTTTCCATCTGTCTTGCTTTTTATGGCACTTGCTGGATTCAAATTAAGAGTAAGCTTTGTGACTCCTCAATCTCTTATATTTGCATATAAAGAGTTAGTATATAGCCCCCAAAGGAACGGAAATATCACATCTGTGTCATAATTAGCATTTAAGAAAAAGGGAAAATGGATTTACAGTTTGCTATAAAACATTTTATTGAAACGGTTATTTATCATTATAGATATTAATTCAAAGTGGTAGTCAGCTGAGTGGTCTTCTTGGAGATTGCATACCAGGGATGAAAAGAAATAAGCCTCCCTTTTGTCATAAGCTGCCCCTCTGACAAAAATGGACTGTCTTGTTTTGTACTGTAGTCTATTAAGTTATCAAATGGGATTTCCTTATTCATCTGCGTAGCAGTTATGCTGTAAAATGTTTTCATCCAACACATGCATTGCAACAAAATGTTGATATGAGGTTTTGCAGTTTCTGTTGTTCTCAGGCTGGTGTAGGGCCAAAGAGATTCTTGATGTGTTCTTGAATTGCTTCATATTGTTTAAATGCTTTGCAAATTAATATAAATATTCCTTGGGTTTTCCTGGTTTTGTTTTTTCAAGAGTCTCATCCTCAAGACTTACATTTCATGTTCTCTTACAAATTTCTTCTAAGATGAAGTAACAAAGATTAGGAGGCTTTCTCCCTCAAGAAATTGCCCTTCAGTTAAAAAAAATAATGATGAGAATTGCTTTTTAATAGGCTTTTCCCCAGAGTTTGTTCGCTATGCAGAAATCTGGTTAGGTCTGGTTATCCTATGAGGACTGTGTTTCTTGTCTTACACTTTCCAAACTGTTTACTGCCTGTGATAGACCTTTCAGACTTTGCGTCTTGTAATATGTATGTGGTGAAGTGTACTGGGAGAATGTTCCTGCAAGATACATTTCTTTCATGCAGCTTCAATACATGGTTGGTGAGTATGCTAAATTAATTTGGTTGCATAGATCCACTGCCTGGGGATAATGAAACCCTGCAGTGAGGAAGAGAAACAACAGCACTCTCCTCTTTGTCATTTCTCTGGCCATTCCTTGGGAGTTCTGTTGTTGATTGTAATACCAATAGTAGTAAAAATGCACAGAGGCTCTTGGTTGACTATGTAGTAGCATCCCTGTAGCCTTAGTTTTCTATTTGTGCACTGATCTCATTCCTCATGGCAGTTGTATTAGGATTTGAATGGGAGAATCTTATGCTGCATTGTATTGTCCATGTGTTTTTCTTAAGCATCTGCATGCTGTCCCCCTCTGCTACATGAATTCTTATGGGGAAAATGGCTTCACTGTTTATTCGGTCTCTAACTGTTGCGTTATCTTGGCAAGCATCTTTGACATGTAGCCGGGTATGCCCATAACAGCAAAACAAGCTTTGACTCAGTGTGAGGGTGGGAAGGGAATCATTCCATTCTTATCTTTGCATTACCTGCAGGCTTCACATCGACATTTTCTCCTTTGAGATGGAAAGGGAGCGCCTGCATCTGTTTTGACTGCTGCAGATGGTTTGACCGGGAATTGACCTAGGAGCATGTGTGTGAAAGATGATACAGTCTAATGCCTACTCCTGGGGCAAACTGCTTTACCATATGATGAACATTCAGCTAGTCACTCTTCAGAAGTGTTGCAGCAAGTGACCTAGAACTTTGTTGTTGTTGTTGTTTCTTTTCCTTTTATAATCAGTCAGGCAGAAATATTTGCTTTGATCAGTCATCTTTCTATTTTCTTCTTCCTTTACCCCCAGGTACCAACTTTTATCATTTCCCACAGCTCCATGCGTGCAAACACTATAAACAAGTAGTAAAGTGTCTGAGTCATCAGATATGGTTCCTCCGGGAGTCCTGCAGAAGAGAAGCAGATCCTGGGTTTTGCTGCTGTTGCTGTGCTTAAGTTAAGAATCCCATGACGCTAGTCTGGTACTCATTTATAAGAAACAAATTCATAACCAGATGAAGAAGTTCAGGAAAATCAGACTATTTGTAATATTCTGCTGGGTCTTATGTACTTGATACACAACAGATACATATATAGCAGTAGCTCTTTCCCGTTGGGTTTTAAAGCAAAAGTGGGAAATAACTGCTGTCATTAACAACTACTAAATTTGCATATTTATTATATTATGCCAATGAAGAGCAGGAATAAACTAATGTTATAACTGACAAGGGATGTTTTCTGACTGGTGCCTTATGTAGAATCGTATTGCTGTGACAATTCTGGTTTGATGCCTTCCCAAATGCTGCATTTTCCAAATAGCTTCTTCCAGGGAAGCATCCTCAAAGAATTCCCCCCAGATTTGATAGCTCCTGCCATGACACAAATTATGGGGTTTGCCCCCATTCCTACTCAGTGTTCTTTGTATTAGAAAACAGTATACAAAGTAATACATGAATGAAATACAGAAACAGTCAATGAAAGGTCCATAGAATTGTATAGACTATAATTTTTCATATTTTTTATTTGCTAGCATAAACTTGCAAACTTGTAATGCATATGTGTTCCAGATATTGTTAATTATTTCTATTATTGAAAAGAATTATCTAGAAGTGTAGGATACAGTCAGTATCAACCCAGTATAATCTTAAAAAAAATAACTTTCACCATTCAGAAAGCATGAAGACAGATAAAGCACACTGATAGCACACTAGTGCAGCTGAAATCAGCTGAAAACATCAGTATCATATATGGTCACTGGAATCTGGTGTACTGTAAATTATTAACCCAAAGCCTGACGGTTGTCCCCTGCAGCTTGTGGTCTTAAGAAGGTGATAAGAGCCTTCAAACAGACAGAAGTTGTTGGAATAATTTTGTGATGGCACTAGAGTTCCACTGCCCAGAGCAAGGACAGTGACTTAAAAGAAATCTAGTGAAATTCAGGACAGAGAAGAAAAGAAAAAGCAATAATTCGCTTATAACTGGGATTTTTCTGATGTGAGTTGAAATTCACATGTGGCAAATGGAGCAAATACTGCAATGATAGATTTGCTGCAGATTTCAAGAATTGTCAGTACGGATATTTATGTTGTTGGGAGAGGCCTGCCAAAGGACACGGATGCTTTGGTTACCTGTTTGTAATGAAGGCATTTTCAAAGGCCTGCACTGATATGACATCTTCTGTATACACTGCTACACACCGGATTACTTTTTCCACATGGGTATAATGACAAAGGCAACTCTTTTCAAGCCTCCTGTTTTGAGAGAAATACCACTCCATTATTATTATCTTAACATTCATATCACTGTCTAACAGACACCTGTTTCAGAGCTTTCTTAAAATATAGGGCATCGTTGACTTATAAGAAGGGATCAGTTAAGTCACTGCCTAGCCCTGTAGCTAATGATAGGTGTTAGTACTTAGTAGCACTCGTAGCTCCAAAACATACATACATACCTGATGTGATCTTCATCCTCATCTTCAGGACCATAGAATCATAGAATAGTTAGAGCTGGAAAGGACCTTAAGATCATCTAGCTCCAACCCCCCTGCCATGGGCGGGGACACCTCCCACTAAACCATGCCACCCATCATCCTAGTCTGAAGTTCTTGAAAACAATGGAGTTATTTACAAGACCCTTCATGGCTTCATTGGCAACATTAAGTAATTTGCTTTCAAACACTCAGGATTTTTTTGATTAAGCAGAGGAAATCTTAACCAATATTCAGCTGATGCTTGTCTTGCAAGAAAAACATGGTGGTACTGTAAAAGCAACTAGAAAGCATCTCTGGAGTTAAGACTTGAGTGAAACAGCTATGCAGAGTTTATCGATCATGCCAGATTTCAGAAATAAGAAGTGGGAGGAAGTAAAAAAATACAATTAGTAGTATGTAATGAAAGTAAGTGTATGATAGGCCTTGACAGAAAATCCAGCAGGTGAGAAATGTTTATTGAACTAGAAAATTATTGCGCATGAGAAGAAATTTCTTGTTTTTCTTAAATTTGACATGGTGTGTTTGAGTGTTGGAAAGCAAATTACTTGACATTGCTTAACACAAACGTGTAAAAATGAGTCAGGTCCCCAAAATCATGCCAAACTCAACATGTCAAAGAATGTTCTTGGTGAGTTTTCTTTATTCTGGGGGATATGTGCTAATGTGCTGCAGGCAGATGACCTTTGTAGGTTATTTTAGGTTATTTTCAGCCAAATTGGGAGCTTAGTAATAATTCAGTAAGAATCTCAGCTTTTATTTTTTAAAGAAATATGTTGAGGAAATTCCCCCAAAAAGAACATGTCTTGACATGGTTAGACGTGTATATATATAAAAAAGCTTTATATTTTTTCTTTTATAGCCTACGCCTTGGTAACGTACTTGGCTAACATTGTTTCTTCATATAGACTACAGTATTCAAAATACCTTGTTTTGGTTTACATCTCCACAACTGAAAATTACCTGTGAAGAGTGTGTCAAGGAGCAAGATCCTGGAATCTTAGCTATAAATTTGGGTTGATATTAGGGAGTTTTAGTAGTACCCTACCTGTGGGCAGACACACTGTAGAACAATGCTACTTTCCAGCGGCTTACTTCTCCACGACTTTGTAGTTTGCGTGAAAAAAGCAAACACATAAATAAGAAAAAACACCCAGAGCTCTTTAATGTCTCTTTTCTCACATGCATCTTTTGTTTCTGACAAATTTATTAGAGAAGAAAGCTAGTCTGAATTTCTTACATAAATTCTTCAGTGGAATCTGGCTCTAGCTGTAATGACTTGATAGATATAAATGGGTTTTTTTCCATCTTAACAAAAATGTTAGTAGCCAAAATTGTGTATGTCTGTGATAATGGGCTACTAGGAGTTGGAATACAAAAAAACATCTCCTTTTGTAATGCATGGATTCATGCATTCTAGAAATTGAAAATCATGGATATAGAAAGCTCTGATCAGTAGATCAGACTGGCATTCTCTGGGAACAAATAAGACAGATCGGTTTTAATGATATGAATAAAAATAACTTGCTAACAAGTAGATTCTAACAAAATAACACTGTCCCCATTTGCTACAAAGGACTTAAAGCTCTATTTTCAAGTGGAATGGAATCTTCAGAGTAAAATTCCAGGTTGTCAGGACTTCTGTTGGTTGTGTGACATTTTGTTCCAGTTTGCTAACTTAAAGACCAATAAGCAAGTGGTAACCCAGACCATGAAACCAATTCAGTGAGCCTTTTAATATCACTGTGTTTTCTTTAACAAAAATGGCACAGTAAGTAGGGCTGCAATCAGAGGGTGCCAAACGAAGGCGTTATTTTTCATTAATATTTTATGCTGGGTGTCAAGGGAAGAAGAGGTTATATGCTTCTTTCAGCTTAAGTGCATGCTTTGAGCAGGGTTTGGACAGATGACCTTCAGAGGTCCCTTTCAAAACAAAATGCTCTCTGTTTCAGTGCTTGCCTGCATGTGACAAAGTGAAATCACGTTTCTGGTATCTTTGCAGGTAAGAATATGCACAAGTAAGCATCTTATAGTCATTTTGTAGGAATATTAGGGAATGTTCTGTTGCCTCCAGAATACTTCTGTACTTGCACATTAACGTGTGTGTACTCATTAACATATCATGAACAGTTCATAGAGGTCCAAAGAGGACACACAATAGACCACAGTCCTTGATATAACTCTTGTGGCACATTGGGCTGGCTTTCATTCATGTGTTAATTCAGCCTTTTCAGGGGCTTCCCAGTCCAGTAGCTGTTTAACAAAGCATATTGTTGACATTCATCTGCTGCTTTATCCCTTACTTCTAGACCATGGGAAGACACAATCCTGGGCACTTCTGCTCCACCTGCTGAAGGGCTGTCATAAAACCTTTCCTTGGTATTTGTTACGCCTTACAACTGCTTGCCTACTAAAGGGCTTGTCACAGAGTATGTGAGTCTGGAATCAAAGTTTTATCGTCATTTATAATGGACAGGAATATGACTCTTGGAGCCTGAAAGTCTTAGGATTTTTGTTTGTTTGTAATAAATACAGCAGAATGAAATTACTGGCAAACTCTTCACTTACTTGACACTTGTATGCATATGAATATTTTACTGAACAGCAATGTGAAGGACAGTATCACCAGTCCCCATGTGACATAGTTCTTCAGCTGGTATATGAATATGAAGTAATGTTGATGAGCTAAGGTTGCTTCCTTTTCTCCAAAACTTTGATAAATAGAAGCATTACATGTGCTTGGAGCTCTAATGTGATTATGTCTCCACAGGATACCAGGATTTAATGTGTTGCATAGAAAGTTTAACGTATAGTATTATGTTCTTGCTTACTGTATTTGCAACCACCGTTGGTGTGAAAACTTGAGCAGACTCTAAAGATAACATAATTTCATTTGTATTTTACAAAAGAAAAAAGTGTACATTGATTGGTATAAAAGAGGTTTCAGTCAATGAGTAACATTGTAGAAGCATAGTTAGTTGGATGATGATCTAGCATAGGCAATTAGAATCTAACAAATTTATTAGTGTGTCTGAAACAAGTTCATTTGGCCACCTTAATCTCTTTCATGTAATTGTTATGCCAAACAAGTTCATTTGGCCACCTTAATCTCTTTCATGTAATTGTTATGCCAAAGAAAGTAACCCAGTTTGATTTTAGTGTCCAAGAAGCCAAGAGAAATTGTCATTGTTTAAAATGTAGTTCAAATCAGTGAGATAATACCAAAACAAGGCCTTGCAATATTATTCTAGCCTCATTTTCCCAGAATTCAAAGCAGTAAGAATTCCCAGGAATTCTGCAACTTAGTTACAATCATAAGCAGTCTTTAAACTGGATTACAAGTGAACTTCCAGGCTGTGTTCTGTTGCATCCATTAGGCTGCTTTTTTTCCATTTCCACTTCTGACAGTTCTTGTATATACAAAGGAGGAAGCTATTTGAAGGGCAGTGATTAGGTTCATCCTAATGGATGATTGCACAAATTACTTTTCCCTGAGTTCTGGCCCTGTAATTCTCAGTGAACTCCGTGGTATCGCAGATCAGTCTCTTCAATTGAAAGCCACAGTGTCTGAAGATGGGTATGTGAAAACAGAAATGTGTAAATATTTTTGAAACATTTAATCTCAGTGCCAGTATTTGCTTTCAGAAGTGCCACCTTTGCTTTCCAGAATGTACACAGACCATTTTCTTCTCTCTCCTTGCTATGTAAAAGTAACCAATCTTAAAGAATCGGAGATACTATATTGTAGGACAGAAGCTAACAAAATTTGTAGTCAGCCAACAAAATAACCTGCAGTTAATCACTTTCATTCCTGTCCCATTGCTCAAAAGCATTACTCGGTTATTGTAGTTATTGACCATCTTAAAAGGCATTATTCTGACACTGTGCAGCTCTTCTGGTATTTACAGCAGAACACTGAGGCTACAAAAGGTTTTCAGGTGTGGCTGAGGCTGGCAGTTGTGTGAGGATGGAGCTCAATAGCTCAGGTTTTCATGTTGAGTAACATCGTTGTTTTCTGAGACTTCTCCCCAAAAAGTTCTGCTTTGACTACATAAGTTAAATGGGATGGAATGACAGAAGCTAGTAGGGGTACCTGATGTTCAGTGAACTGAAAGCCTGCTCAGTTATTTACTGAAACAGAATGAAAAAAAAAAATTTTGTTGTGCAAATTTTAAAAATTGTTGTAAAAAATACTTGGCAAATCGCATTTTTCCTAAGACAGGAAACAGCCTTCTACCAGTGGTCCTCCCAAAATCCTCCGCTAGGTTAAAGATGTAGAGGTCTGAAAGCGAGGGTGGAATGTTTGTGTCTTTGATAAATACTCTGATAGACACAGAACTTGAAAAGATTTTGTGCAAAACTTTTTTGCCATTGTCCAGGGTGAGGTGTCCCTGCCCATGGCAGGGGGGTTGGAACTAGATGATCTTCAGGTCCTTTCCAATCCAAACTGTTCTACGATTCTATGATTCTATGAAATAATTCTGCTGCGCTTTCTGAAACCATACATACACACTACCCCCCAGAGGTGCTGCCGTCTTTTCTTTTGTCAGCCTACAGCTGGATAGCCTTGCAGGGAGACTAAGAGTACATTTGCTATTGGCACAAAAAGAAATGCTTACATAAACAGTTGTGGTGAAAAATAGGTTTTCTTAAATAGGAACAAAGCTTGTACAATTCTGTGTATGATTGGGATGTACCCTGCAACAGAGAAATGTTAATAATTCCCGTTGCTTTAAAAATCTGTGCCTTGTTTTGACTGTGGGTTTCAGTCTTTTGAACAAATGCTTTTGTTCCACAACTCAATCATCCAGGTTTCTTTAGTTGTATTATAACACCTGGAATGGAAAGAAAAGGAAATGTTTACTAAAATTGCTATCTGCTGGAGGTGAATTATCAGATCAACTTTTCTTGAGACAGATGTTGAATAGAGCTTTGTAAAGATTTCTGCAATTTGTAGTACAT
Organism: Ara ararauna; assembly: GCA_028858755.1. Classification (NCBI taxonomy): domain Eukaryota; kingdom Metazoa; phylum Chordata; class Aves; order Psittaciformes; family Psittacidae; genus Ara; species Ara ararauna. The sequence continues at coordinate 17,888,984 of CM054380.1, read as the reverse complement.
TGACAAGCTTCATCAATTGTAGTGTGGAGGCTTTCAGCTGGGTCTTTCTGCAAAGGTCATTCAGAGTATGATAGTTGGTACACTCTGGTATATGTTGTGCTAAGTGGCAATGCTGAAGAGGCTTTTTGTCTTAAAGCAGACACTGCTATGTTTAGGAAGAAAGCATGTTGAACATAAGTATATGGAAAGGGCTTTTCCTCATGCTTTCTTCCTCCGTTTGCACACATTTATACAATTCCAAAAGAAATCTTCAGGACATGTTCTGTGCAAGTGTGGCGGTCATAGTTCTCACAGTCCAACCTAACAGTCCAACCAGATGATTGACTTCAGCCATGGAGTGCTCTTGAAAAGCAGGGACTTTTGTGTCTTTGGGAAGAAGTATTGTAAGCCTGTAAACCAAACTAATCATGTGCTCAACCTTAAGCAGAAGAAGGTATGGTAATCTGTAGTGTATTTGGTTTCTCAAAGCAGTATTTTGCTTTCTTGCTTTCAATTACCCTTATCATTAAGCAGCAAGTGGAAAACATGCCATCATGAAGTCAAAGGTATATGATCAAAGCAACTCTACGATCTGAAGTGTACCTCACTGGGAGTTTCTCTTTGTTAGCACACAGTGTAATTTATGTGTAAAGATGTGGGGGAGTTCTAATTATGCATTTGCTGAATACGACAAGTTATAAGTTCATTGACAGCTAATTAGAAGCTTCCAAACTTGTTCAGCATTCAGAGGCCTTTGTAATCAAATATAAGTTTCATATTTATGCCTTTGTATCTAACCTCATGTAGATGCTGTTTTCAGTGATCTTTAATAGAAAACACACCAGAACTTTAGAGGATTCAAAACATTGACTAGTTTTCTCTTGCTCTAATTCCTTTAGGGTAGGTACAAGAGCTTTTAGGAAAAGCTCAACAATTTAATTTACTGACCAGAAGTATATACATAAATACACAGAAAGGATATTGCTGTCCTTTATAACAGCTCTATAGGAAAGGTAGAAAGGCTGTATAGGTGCTGTGGTTTAACTGGGCAGGCAGGGGAGCACCACACAGCCCTTTGCTTGCTCCCCCAGTGAGATGATGGAGAGAATCAGAAAAGAGGTAAAACTTGTGAACTGAGATACAGACAATTTAGTAGGACAGAAAAGGAAGGGGAAATAATAACAACGACAGAGGAATACACAAAACAAGTGATGCACAGTGCAGCTGCTCACCACCCACTGGGCAACGCCCAGCAAGTCCTTGAGCAGCATTCGCCACCCACAGCCAGTTCCCCTTAGTTTTACTGTTCAGCACAACACCATAGGCATGGGATATCCCTTGGCATCAGCTGTACTGTCTGTGTCCCCTCCCAGCTCCTCATGCCCCCCTGGCTTACTTGCTGTGCAGCATGAAAAGCTGCAAGTCCTTGACTTAGTGTAAGCCCTGCTTAGCAGGAAATGAAACATCAGTGTGTTATCAACGTTATTATTCTCATCCTAAATCCAAAACACAGCACTATACTGCTACTGTGTAGAGAAGGTAACTATCCCAGCTGAAAACAGGGCAATAGGAAACAATATCTAAACATATATATCTTCTTCATAAGGGATAAAGTTACTTTCCGTTTATCACTGTTCTGTAGCTCACATAAGAAAGCCTTACTCTCATTCTTGGTTTTGAGGTGGCCATTCCTTATTTTGCTGCCTGCCACTAAATAGTATTATAGGCGAAAACTTCAAAAGAGGTATACAAAGACTGAGGAATCAATTTCCCAGCCTTGCTCACTGTCGTGGTTTAAGCCCAGCTGGTGACTAACAACCACGCAGCTGCTCGCTCACGCCACACCCTTCCTCCCCCACTGCTCCCAGAGGGATGGGGAAGAGAATCGAAAGAATGTAACTCCCATGGATTGCTATAAGAACAGTTCAGTAACTAAGGTATAACACAAACCACTGCTGCTGCTGCCAACAATGATAATAAGGGAAATAACAAGGGAAGAGAATACAACCACTCACCACCCTCCAACTGATACCCAGCCCGACCCGAGCAGTGATCTAACCCTTCCGGGTAACTGCCCCCAGTTTATATAGTGGGCATGGCATGCTGTGGTATGGAATACCCCTTTGGCTAGTTTGGGTCAGGTGTCCTGTCTCTGCTTCCTCCCGGCTTCCCCTCCCCCCTGGCAGAGCATGAGACTCAGAAAGTCCTTGGTCAGAGTAAACATTACTGAGCAGTAACTGAAAACATTGGTGTTATCAGCGCTGTTCCCAGGCCGAAAGTCAAAAACACAGCACTGCACCAGCTACTAAGAAGGAGAAAAAAATGGCTGCTGCCACTGAATCCAGGACACACACGCTGCTTTCACCTTACAAGTAGAAAATTTTTGCTGCTTGAATGGCTCCTGCTCTCAAGAAAAGTTTGCAGCTTAGCTGCTTGTCAACCAAACAAAGTATTTTGGAAGATTTTGGCTAATGGTGGTAACTACTGACATAACGATAGGGTTATGTCACTAGGTACTATGTCACTCAAGGAAGCAGTCATGTTTTTTGACTGATTGTAGGTGAAAATGCTTGGGTGATGTAGTTGACACCACAAAATTCACAATATCATAGAATCATAGAATAGTTTGGGTTGGAAGAGACCTTCAAAGCCCATCCAGTCAGACCCCCCCTGCATCTTCAACTAGATTAGTTTGTCCACAACCACATCCAGTCTGGCCTTGAGTGTCTCCAGGTATGGGGCATCCACCACCCGCATCTACCACCATCAACCACCATTCAAATATGATTATTTGAAGAATGTGTTACCCTCATTCTGAAGTGAAATAGTATTACTCTGTTTGCAAGATACTGCAAGTAACTTATTCAGCCATTTGCCCAAAGCAGATTATGAAATGAGTGTGTTCAATAAAATATTCACATATCATTTATTAGCCTTAGTTCAGCATAGTAGTGTCCTAATATACAAGTAGGGTAAGGAAATAAAGTCGCTTCCACATATCCTGGTTGATGCTAAATATTAGATATTTGATTTTCTCAGTATCTTTGTTACTTTTACACTGTACTGAGTGGAATCTAATATCCAGGAGCAGAGATGATGACGGCTGACGCTTCTGAATACAAGCCTTACAAACAGTTTGATACCAGGTCAAGTAACCAAATTAGGATATTCTGGAGGATTACTAAGATTTTAATTTCCTCCTCCTTTGATGTCAATGTGAAAGTGGCTAGCGATTCCAGCACATCAAAATGTTTTTGAATAATGTTTCTGAAGGCTTTTAGAGTCCTAATTTGAGTGAAACTTGGTTCTACTTTGCAAAGACTGTTCAAACTCATACAGCTTTTTTACTAAAAAGCTTTCTTTGATAAATGGTTATTTTTATCATGACTTCTAAGTGCATTAAAATGCATTAGGCACATGTCTTGTTCAGTACTTATCACTGAAATATTAACTTCTCAGTGCTGAGGTGATATAAAGGTGCAATGCAGCTGAATTCTCAGTAGTACCTGCTTTCATGGGACTGGTATTCAGGGAGAGTTAGGTCAAGGAAGTTCAGTCTGTGTCAAAAGAACCCCAACCCAGCCCATCTATCTTTTCTCTTTCTTAAGCCTCTGAATGTGAAGATCTGGCTGGATAATTCCCCCAATTCTGGGCAGAGGTGTTAATTTAAAATAATTATGTTGAATCTAAGTTGACACAATCTGCATTCACAAGAGCTTCCTGGAAACTCAGTTTACCCTGTTCCCTCTGTAATGTTTCAGTGCCTCGTATTGTGAGACATCCTACATGCAGGTTAGGCCCTGTTAAGTTTCTGCAGTGAAAACACTGGACATAATTTAGTTTTCTGGCAACATTAAAGTAATGTGTCAAAAATGAGCATAAACTTTGAAGACTCTTCATCAGCGACTGTAGCCTCTTCAATGATTGTAGGGATAGAACAGGGGGTAACAGGCCCAAACTTAAACAGAGGAGCTTCAGGTTAGATATAAGGAAGAAGTTCTTCTCTGTGAGGGGGGTGAGGCGCTGGCACAGGTTGCCCAGAGAAGCTGCGGCTGTCCCATCCCTTGCAGTGTTCAAGGCCACATTGGGCAGAGCTTGGAGCAACCTGGTCTAGTGGAAGGTGTCCCTGCCCATGGCAGGGGGTTGGAACTGGATGAGCTTTAAGGTCCCTTCCAGTCCAAACCAGTCTGGGATTCTGTGATTCTATGGTAAGAGAAAGTTTTTCTAATTTTGCCAGCTGAGAAGTAAATGATACTGATAGATATGCTCTGTATTTCCTAGTTTCTCATGGTTAAATAATGCAGATTTAAAATGTGGGGGTTTTTTTTCCTTTTAGCTTGACTGTTCTAGCTAACTGAGATTTCACAAGGAAGCCTGATTTTCCCCTCACCTGGCAAACACTTACCTACTTTTTTCCAAGAAAATAGGTGGTTATGATTTATTTAGGAGAACTCTTTCCCACACCCTTGTAATGTACCAGGCTACTCCAGTACTTTTCTACAGAGAAGACAGCTCATGTTATAGCCACAGATGGGCTGACAACTCAGTGCAGAATAATAAGGGTGCGATTGGCATTTATCCATGCAGTCAAAATAATGAAAAAAAGCATCAAGTTTTGGATTTTTTTTCCTAATAGCATTTATAAATATTTTGCTTAAATATTTAGAATAATTTCTACTAATACATTCCTCACTAGTCTAGAAACTTCTTACAATGGAATACTTCTAAAGCTTGCCATTAGCACTGGTATAAAGAAGAAAAAGATAAACATCTGAGAAGAAAGCTATTAAGACAGTGCATTGAGACACCCCAGAACCAGGTATGAGATCAAAGTAAATTGCAACAATTCATCTTCTGCTTGTTAAATGTATGTGAAGAACTTAAAAAGAAAATTGCAAACTTTTCTTTCAGCCCATAAAGCTGTAAGTTCAGAAGGTAAGAAATAAACCTTAGCATTAAGTATCACATTGAGGATTTGTATACACATTGACACTTCCAGAACTGTGTTTTTCCTCACTGGGATACAGTCCTAGACATCTTCTGTAGGTTTCGGGGTAAGGAGAGATTTATTTGTCTTAAAATACATTAAAGATTAATTAAAATTAAAAATTGATCATATTTGCCTAATCATTCCCTTCAAATATGTTTATTACTTTGTAATAAGCAATAATATTCTGCAGTTAGTCTGTGGATCTCAAAAATCTATCATGAATGTGTACTAACACTACTACCGTGAGTAAACTATGACATGTCATTTTTAATATTGTGCGGAAAAATGTTGAGCATCAGTTTGATCTCTCATTAACAAACCTCACTTAAAATGTCATGGATTCAGAATTAATGGGAGGAATAATTAAATATCCTTTGTGTGGTGGTAGTTGAAATGGTAAGAAGCCACCAGTGAGCTGTGTGGGGAGGCGAGTTAGAATTTACACTGTACCGGGTAGAGGGAGGTTTGCACTGAATGTATGTGTGCAGCTCTATTTTTTGCTCATCTTTAAGGCAGAAAATGAAGACAGCAACTGGAGAATAAGAGAAGTTATCCATAGTGCTGCGAAGGATTCACTTCCCAGGAGAAATGGGGGTCTTTCCGTTGTAAGATGAGAATTTTACAGCAACGAAATACTTGGATTGAATAATCAGTTGCTGCAGCTAAAGGAATCAACTAATTCCAGTCTTAGCTAGTAACTACTTCAAAAATGAGGTCAACTTCTATCTTCCTACCACAACCATGGTTAAGTGAGATTTGATGTAATTTGAGCTGCAGCCTCAGCCTCTATCAGGTCTCTGAGTCTGTCTTGACTATGTTGTCTGTCTACAGTTTTTCTGCTAAGGATGTCAGGCTGTGTCCTACTTTCAGAACAGTATCTTCACTATGTTTCGGTCCCCAAGGGCAGTATCTACACCAGATTTAATTAAAACTGGGGATGCTAATCAGCAGATCTTCCTGTAACTGTGAGATTTCTAAGACCTTGACTGCAGTCACTGTCCCAAAGTTAAGTGGCTTTTGCCTTACTAACATTGTGGGAAACATTGAAATAATACTCCTGGATCACAGATCCTGCAGTCTGCAGTGCCAATGTTCTGTACAACTGACACTTCTCAATAGCAGCAAGTTCATTCAGGGATACTATGGCTTCAAATACCTCAGTGTAAGAGTTTCTGGAACGGATCTGTAACAAATACCCATCCTACATCTGCAAAACATAAAATAGCAGCAAGACATTTTACTGATGAATATGTATAAGAAAAATAGAAAGGACCTTAAATAATTTAATGCCCTTCTCCCGCAATGAATTAGATCATATCTATGCATTATAGCAGGTAAGTGTTTCAAGAGCTGAGACCTTGATTAGACAGGGCATCTCTGTTGCCCTTACGGCCTGTGCAACTGGATTTGCTTCCCAGAGCATGTATTGTAGGACAGAGGGGAGCAGAAGCACACTCAAAAGCTAGAAAGCAGGTAAATGTCCTGAAGCTTAGCAGTTGCAATGAATACTTGAAGTGAACAAAAGGAAGAATTATTTACTTTGGTGCTTTAAAGAAAGAGGAGAGGAGTGAGGAAGAGAGAATTGAGTACAAATAGTGATCAATAAATGTAAAAGTTTAAATTTGAAGTGCAATAATGTTGTCTGAGAGTGCAGAAATTTCATGGCTTATATTTTACTTCCATAGGAAGTTTTGTGTTTGTATTTAATTTCTAGGAACCCAAGGGCAAAGCAAAGCAATTAAAATGTTGAAGACTTAAAAATAAACGTCAGAGGCTTCAAGTGAAATACCTTTAGCTGATTAGTGGTACAATGAATCTTTAATGAGAAATAAATTGGGATTGCATTATTTCTTAGGAGGATAAGGAGAAGCATTAGATATCTGCATTGATAATAGAGAGCTTAGAAATAATCTATCACTATGAGCTGCTTTTCTAGAAAAAAAAAATAGGAAACTTCTATATGGCCGAATGCACAGATAAGAAAAGCAGTGAAACAAATACATTTGTAAGTCTTTTCACTAAAAAGCTTATTGCAAGGTGAATTTTAACATAGTCACATCACTCTTTTGATCTGTTTAGACTCATTCCTTTGATATGTGTCCATGTTTGTTTTTGTAAAATCCTTACTTTGTCTTGAAGTCTGATTTTAATGCAAACTGATTTATATAAGAAGTGCCGGCTGTAAAATTAATTTAGAATGACCCACATATAAAGCACTGTGCCCTGTATTTACCCACAGCAAACAAAATTCTATTAAAAACAGGGCTCAGAAATACACTTCATAAAGTATTTCTTCTCTGTTGTCCTATTGTGGCAGCGTACCAAATGAAGGGAAGAAGAAAAGTCCTTTGATTAGGGAGATTGGCAGCATTTATGTTTTAAATCAATTGAATTTTAAATATGCATTTATTGTCTGGGTTGAATTGCTACACAGTGAAAGGAATGCTGTTCTCTACACAATAATTGCTCTACTTCAGCTCCCAAATTGGGTCACAATAACAGGCAGCGTAATCCATTCTTTCCGTCTCTCTCTTTCCTCTTTTTCTTGGAAAAGCGACTGAAACTCTAATCATTACTGCATTGAGGTGCTGTACATGTGACAATAGTATTTCTCTTGAAAATTATGTTCCTTACCCCTGTTGTTGATGGTATTGTATTGTAAACCACCTTGAAGAAGAATGTAGAAATCTGCAGGCTGAACAGGGTATGCTGAAATTCACTGAATGAGTGCAGCAATCCCAGTTACTGCTGGAATTCAGTTTTGATAATGTGCACTTCACCTTCTGTATGGGACTATGGTAAAATGAAATGAATGAGAATTATTAATCTTATGCTGGTTTACAGTCATCATATTCCTAAACGTGCTTTTTAGCCAAAAAATGAAGGACCAGGGATCAAGGAGAGATGACAATACCGGTCAACGATGCTCATGCTATAACTAGTAGTAGGCCTAAGTTTTGTCTTATTTTCGTGTATCATGATAATACAAGCTGTGGTTAGTATTGAGAGCAACAACTGGAGGAAGAGGTTAAAGTAAATGTTACAGACACATTAAATGTCTAAGATTTGACCTCAAGTAGAAGTTTATAGTTGCAAAAGAATAAATCACGTATTAAAATACCTTTCCCAGAACCCTTCACAAATCATAAGCAGCTGTAACGCTGTTATGCAGCCAGTTCTTTTGTTTATTAAATGCTTGTCCTGGCACTCAGAGCATGGCTAGTCCCTATATTAGGCAGATTTCTTGCAAAAAAAAAGGATTTTTGTTATTTGGAAAATCCAAGTGTAACCTCTTCCAATGCCCAGTGGTTTCTAGGCCACATCTTGGCCTTCCACCTTTGCAGAGTAGGATAGAGGAAGACATTGCCTCCTCTGAGTTTAGCCTAACCTCACATAATAAAGGAATCTTGTCAAGTGAATCACCTAGATTATTGCAGTAGTCAGTCAAGGCATCTTCAGGGGCAAATCAGTCCATCTACCTTACACATCAGTTGCAGATAAGATGAACGACCTGCTGGAGTTATGTATCTCCAGCTACAGGAAGGAATCTAGTTGACCATGCTGGAACTACAGCTTTTGCACAGCTGAAGTAAATCAAGGTGGCTCCATCTCCTTCTTCACTGCTTTTGACAGTCCAAGACTTGGAATTAACAGAAGGGCAAGATTAAAGTTCAGCTCAGGCTTTGTAAAGTAACAGGAGATTCATTGTCTTTGAGCTCTGTCTCCTGTTAGCACCCTCTTGGCTTCAGAGTTTGTGATGTTCTTCTGTGCTAATATTCTCTTTGTCTCACGGGTATCCAAACACAAGTTAGCGCTTTCCTAGCTGCTGTGCTGTTGACACATTAGCCAGAAAACATCCAGACAGGCAGGTTGCTGTATGTAGGACTGCTGGGCTTGGTTCATTTGAGCAGTATGAGATACCTTCCTATATTTATGTGCCTTTTTTATATGGAAATTGGTGAGAAAGATTTGAATATGCATAGATAATGTCATTATCAGTTAATTTAAAAGGCCACATTGTATATTTTAACACCACCTTGCCTTTCTAAATGCCTCAGTCTTCACCGGAAAATGCTCTGACCACACCACCCAAGTCTTGGAAGGCAGATGCAGGGACAGTGAGAATGAAGACCCTGGGCCCACTGTAGGAGAGATTCTGGTCTGAGACCATCTTAGGAACCCGAACATATACAAGTCCATGGGACCTGATGAAATCCATCTGCGGGTCCTGAAGGAGCTGGCAAATGAAGTTACTAAGCCACTGTCCATCATATTTGAAAAATCATGGCAGTCAGGTGAAGTTCCTGATGACTGGAAAAAGGGAAATATAACCCCCATTTTCAAGAAGGGAAAAATGGATGAGCTGGGGAACTACAGACCAGTCAGCCCCACCTCTGTGCCTGGCAAAATCTTGGAGCGGATTCTCCCGGAAGGCATGCTGAGGCACATGAAAAACAACAAGGTGGTTGGTGACAGCCAGCATGGCTTCACTAAGGGGAAATCCTGCCTGACCAATCTGGTGGCCTTCTATGATAGGGCTATGGAACTGATGGACAAGGGTTGAGCAGTTGAGGTCTTCTACCTGGACTTGTGCAAAGTGTTTGACACAACATCCTTGTCTCTAAATTGGAGAGACATCAATTTGATAGGTGGACCACTCGGTGGATAAAGAACTGGCTGGATGGCTGCATGCAAAGAGTTGTGCTCAATGGCTCAATGTCCAGCTGGAGATCAGTAACGAGTGGTGCCCCTCAGGGATCAGTGTTGGGACCGGTCTTGTTCAACATCTTTGTCAGTGACATGGACAGTGGGATTGAGTGCACCCTCAGCAAGTTTGCCGATGACACCAAGCTGTGTGGTTCGGTATGAAGATAGGATGAGAATGTTGTGGCTGCTCTGCCTGGAGAAGGGAAGGCTGCGTGGAGACCTCATAGCAGCCTTCCAATATCTGAAGGGGGCTGTGGGATAATTAGGAAATGTGGGATAATTAGGAATGGTTAGGAATTAAATTTACATTTAAAATGCTTTGTCCACACATGAGGAAAAACGGACTTTCAGAACTTCTCGGGGCAAGATGCAGTCACACCTGGTATGCCAGGAATGTGCACTCCACAGCGGTTCCCATAACAACACAGGCGGAGGGTAGAGCGAGGTGGAGATCTCACGGTTACGCTTTGTCCTAACTTCAGCAAAGAGATGGGAACTAGGTGATACAAGAAACTGATAAGGTGCATACTTGCTGCCCTGAGCCAGCGGCCTGTCATCTTTTGACAAAATACCGTCCTCAGTGTGAACTTTGCTTCATTATAATGTCATTATAATGCATTTACATGCTAAAATACACACCCATCTCCAATGCGACCCCCCCCCCCCCCAAAATAAGACCACCCCTCTCTGAGCATGCGTTCTGAATTTTTGATCTCATATACCTTTAAAACGAAGCGAGAGAGATTTGCACCAATAATAATAAAGGTATGTATGACTAGAGTCACTCAAGATCCACCTTGAAGGTAAAAATAACATAAAATGACCCAAGAGAAAGGGGGATTTTGGGGAAGATACCATCGTGGACGAGTCAAGGAAGATAACATCAACCGACTCCTGGGACCGGTCGACTGGCTGGACCTCTCTTCCCCCCACATAGGAACGCCTGTGGGTAAGACTTGCACTGCATCCAGTGCTTTCCTAGGAAAACTTAGAATCTCTATAGAGTTACTCTTATTGTCACCTGTATATTCTAGAGCTATGCTGTGTTAACTTTATCAAGCGCTTGTATCCATGTAACTATTATATGCACGTGCTTTTGCAGACAGTATTTATCACTGGCAATACATAAGAACCTGTACTTGTTGCATTAATAAATTCAGTCAGTAAACCGCACTGTTTCGATATCTAATTGCCACTATCGGTAAACCCGGACCAGTAGAGGTTCGATATAAGCAAACGCGGTCGGACCGGTAGCTGCATATCAGAAAATAAAGCAAGGGGTTTGTTTCCCCCCCCCCCCCCCTTTAACGCAACAGGGGCCTATAGGGAAGCTGGGGATGGACTCTTCATTAGGGACTGTAGTGATAGGACAAGGGGTAACGGGTTCAAACTTAAACAGGGGAAGTTTAGATTGGGTATGAGGAAGAAGTTCTTTACTGTAAGGGTGGTGAGGCACTGGAATGGGCTGCCCAGGGAAGCTGTGAATGCTCCATTGCTGGCGGTGTTCAAGTCCGGGCTGGACAGAGCCTTGGGTGGCATGGTTTAGTGGGAGGTATCCCTGCCCATGGCAGGGGGTCGGAACTAGATGATCTTAAGGTCCTTTCCAACCCTAACTATTCTATGATTCTATGATGTCAAGGAAGATGGGGATGTATTTAGTAGATGGATGTTTCAATTGCTGGCTACCCAAAAGTGACATTAATAATTTTAAGTAGGATGAGGCTTTAATGGGTGTCCTGGAGGGCAAAAAAAAAACAAACAAAACAACAAAGCTGTGTATTAGCAGAAATGTACTGAAGTGCTTGCATTTGATAAAGAGCTAATGCAGGAAACGACTTCCAGAGAAGCAAATGAAAATGTCAATTAGAAAAAAATGTCTCTCTGCATTGTGAGTTTTGGGGTTTTTCTTTCTGTTCTTAAGACAAGTGCTGGGTGGGTTTTGTATTGCCTGGAAAGCTTTGGGTCTGTGTTGCCTTAGTTCTGTGGGTGTTGTTGGAATATTTTTCCCCCATTCTGTACCTGCTGCATCAGGCTGGATTTCATTTGGACTGGAGGCTAATTTAATACTTTGGGCTAATGTGGTTTTGCTATTATTTGTTTTATTTTTGCAATTTTTTACAGAGCATCTTCTCATAAAAATGTGTCAAAGAGCACAGTGCCTGCATTGATCAGATTTGAATAGCCTAATCTTCAGATGATGGAGTGAAAAACAATTAATAAACCCCCTTTATGTTGAGGAGGATGGGATTAGAATGGATGCAAACTACTCATGAGACCTTGCTCCCTACTAAGAGGAAATTGGTTGTCAAAAATCCAGATGGCCTAATAAACATTTCCAAAACAGCCTTGCAATTCTTTCTTTCATTGCTGGAGCCCTCCTTCTTGTAAGTCTGCTGGTAGCTGTGTGAAGCTGGCAGCATCTTCAGGCTGCAACTGGAATAAACGGGCAGATGTGGAAGCTGCCATGTGGCTGCTTTCTTCTGGTGACTTGGAGCTGCAGTGACAGAATCACATCTTGGACCTCACCTGCCTGGCCATGAAAAGGTTTCTCATACTAGCTCACTTTTCAGTAGTTGGCTTGTATTTGCTTGGGAAATTTGCCCCTCTGATGGGTGTTACTTTGGTATTCCTTATATTTGGTTGGTTCATGGCAACTGAGACATGCTGGCAGCCTAAACCATATGGCTCTGCTGGACAGAGCCTTGGGTGACATGGTTTAGTGTGAGGTGCCCCTGCCCATGGCAGGGGGGTTGGAACTAAATGATCTTAAAGTCCTTTCCAACCCTAACTATTCTATGATTCTATGATTCCATGTCACCACAGAGAAGAAAAGAGAAAGAAGTTCCTGGTAACTGCAGAATATTAGTGCCCTGGAAGCTCCCTCTTTACACTTTTTAAATGCAAACCAGAATTCCTACATGGTGATTGTTTATCATGAGTTAATAGGCAATGTTAGGCTTTCCTTGGCAAGCTTTCTGGTAAGTAATGTATGTGTAAATGTTTCCTTTGCTTTAAAGGATATCACTGTGTTCAAATTGTAGTTGCAAAGGAGCTTAATGAGAGCATTAAGGAAAGCAGCTTATTCCCAGCATTAATGTTAGCTGAAACAATGAAGCGTGACTGTGCAGCGGCTTGTACAATGGCATGCATAGATGGAGGAACTGTGCATTTTTAAGCAATGAAATGTTCAGGTTTTAATGCTTTGTGTGTTAGGTGTGTCTCTAATTATTTGGTCTTGGGGCAGAATTAAAGGGTAACGTCTGGCAAAACCAGACACTAGAAAACAAGTTGCTGTGCTGAGGGAAGAAAGCAGTCGCTGAAGCAGCGGGAACACAAGACATTTGGTCTGCAAACAGGGATGACCGGAGAGACTTGACTTCTCAAGATGAAGTATCATTGAGTTTTAACAAGACATCAAGCATGCATTTTATGGCTGTAATCTCCAGAATCTGAATACTGTAGATGTACCTAAAATATTGTCTGCTAAAACTTGCAAGATTAGATGCTGGACCCCCATGAACTAAAGGCAAGTGGTGTGCAGAAGTATTCAAGGCTTAACGACCTTTTTTGGAAAGATTTGGGTGTTCTTAAATTTGTTGCTTACAGGAACCAAGACTGATCTCAAAGGCATTTTTTTTTCAGTGATTTGCCTCCTGTTCCTATGTCTCCACCTCAGACTGCACTTAACTACGTAGTATTTGGTTACATTCACAGGTTGTATTTGGTGACCTTCACAGGTTGTATTTGGCAATGTTCACAGGTTGCTCTGGTGTTCTAATACAAATCTTCCACATTCAGTAGTTATCTCAGCCTTTAGCTGCCTTCAGGAAACCAAAATGAATTGTGGTAATTTGATTTATTTTTCCTCCCTGCCTGACCCCTTCAGCCCACAGAAATGTCTGAAGATGCATTCACTCCGATGACATCCACAGTTTGAACTTTGAGTGACATCCTGCTTCAAAGTCAGTCCCAGGCTGAGTGTTACAATTACCAGCCCTGCTGGAGATACAAAAATAACATCCTCAACATCAAAAGATTTTTATTTTTTTTTTAATGCAAGTGTCTCCAATAGTTGATTGTCTCCCAATTTAACATAATATGAATAATTATTCTTTACATAAACATGATGAGGCACTGTGACCCCAAGGGGCTCTGCTATTTCAAATTAGCTAAGGCATCAGTATTAATTCTAAATCAGCTAATTATGCTAAAAACAGTGATCAAACAAAATTTGTCATTTATGCTGGTAAAAAAGCACACTCCTATTTTACTTTTGTAACTCTGGTTCATACAGTCATGTCCAGCAACACACGATAGTTAAAATCCTTCCCATGACAGTCACAGAAATGAGGCTGTGCTTTCATCTGGGTTATGATTCTTTTGCTTCATAGGAGTAAGAATACTGGGTGGAAGTTCTGAGTTGTCATTCAAGAGATGTTTTGAGAAAACGTGCATTGCAAGAGAAACAGATTTTATTGATTTTCCCATTCTCATAGAATTTAGGATGCCAAAAGTTTTGTGTGCTAACTTACACCACATTTGTCAAACCAAGGCAATGGCAAAATGAACAACTAATGAAATGCAGGATGCTACTTCCTATTTCAGACTAGTGCAGGGAATTCTTAATTCACTGGAATGAGGCATGGGCGCAACACGGAGGGACTAGAGGGGCCGTTCCCTCAATTCAGCCAACTTTGTGTTCATCAGAATGACAGCCAGGCTACAAAGTAAAGGAATGATTACACACAACCTGCACATCTCTGGTGTTTTAATTTTCTTCCTTTTGAAACCCTGCAAGGTGAGAACCAAAATAAATGTCTCCATGTTTCAGACATAAAACTCAGAGAATGTTTTTCTTCGTCCTGTGAAGTTCATCACAGTTGTCATCAAGTCTTTAAGAACATTTTTCTTAAAGTATTTATCTACTTCACCATCTAGTCCAGTAAACAATATGCTGCTTATTGATTACCTGTCCTCACAACAGGCAGGACAGGAACCTAAGCAAGAGACTATATAACAACACAGCACTGTTGTTAGCTCCCAAAATCCTCCAAAGCAGCATTTGATAAACAACAACAGCCCAACTTCACTGTCTTATAAAACTGCAAACTGAAGACAAATCTGGTAAAATGTTTACACATGAACATAACAAGATATTCTTAGAAATCACTAAAATAAAGGAAGATTTTTGGGATATAAAGAAACCTTTATTTTTTAATTGAGCTTTAGCGTTGTACTTAAGTGGTATTTTCATGACAAAATCCCACAGAACTTCTTATAGTGAACTTGAAAAATGGGGGAAAAATTAAAAATAAGAATTAAAACGGTATTTCTTTTGTGTATTCGTACACCATAACTTTGAAAAATAAATTTTTGACCCCAAAACACCACTATTAGTATGTTCAGATTGGTGGAAAGGCTTTCTTCTGAATTTATGCTTCCATCTCCCCCAAGCTTCATATATATAGTTAGTGAAAATTATATCCAGTAATAAACAGGTACATTAAAAATAAAAAAAAAAACCTCTTTAAACTTTTCCTTCATTCAGCTTTACCATATTATGACAGAACAGAGAATATCCCATGCTCAGATTATCCTCCTGCTGAATTTCTTCAGCCACACAATGTGAAGTGACTTGAAAAGATTTAAGTCATAGACTGTTCTTCCCTCTCCACTAGCATCCCCTTAGTCTTGGCACTGAACTAATGGGTTCTTAACTTCAGATGAAACTGTTCTTGGGCGCTTAGGCCCCTGTCTGTTTCAAAGTTATCAAGCCTTAGATTTTACTTCATATTCCCCAGTTGTTCCCTTGAAAATGAGACTGAAAATATTCAACTAAGCAAAACCATACGGAGAATAAAAGCAAAATCCTTTTCTTTCTTTCTGAAGCAAACATTACCTGCGCTTAGGTCACTAGAATGGGCTGGGAGTCATTCATCTCCAGGCACAGCTGGTTCACTGGGGCAAAGAAAGGCTACAGAGGTCATTGTAGAATCTCCTGAGTACCACAGACCAAGATTGAAGGAGCCTCCTAGATAAACTGGTGTGTCTAAAATGTAATAAAGCTGACCTTTCAGCACAGTATTTCATCTCTCTTCCCATATTTAAGTATCTGTAATATTCTCTAGTGAACATATTGTATGTGAGTATACATAAACCAAAGAGAATGCATTACTTTTTCAGCCAGTATTGCTTTTATTTTTCCTTCTTCAGGTGCTAAAGCTGTGCAATCTCTATTTCTAGATAACCTGTGGTATGGATTATAATGTGTTCAACTAAATACATAAAAAATAAAGCCAGGTTATAATGTTTTAATTACATGAAGACTTTTGCTTTTTCAATTTAACAGTAAGCAAATCAGACATACTTGCTAAAAATATAGGCAGATTACAGCACATAAACTTCTTTTATAAAATTTATTTTTAAAGACGACTTACTCCAGTGAAGAAAATATAGTTTTGGGGGTTTCAACATTTAGTATTGTATAATATTTCAGCGAAGAGCTCTTAAATTGCATTTGGAGATTTGAGCTCTCCCCCTGCATGTGAATCAACAAAGTTAACTTCCAATAACAGGATTCAGTACAGAACATTCCAACGATTCCAACTTGGGAAGCTATAGCAAGAACAGTGTAGCTATTTCATTGGTAGTTACATTTCAAAAGAAAAATAGTTGCTCCATGTTTAGTTTCTGTCAATGGCATCTCTATTAGCTTCATTTATAAACTTTTGATTATGTAAAGCCAGGATATAATGGAAACCCAAGCCATGACTGCAAAACAGAACATGTCTGCTCTCCTGTTGCTGCTGGCTCTGAACAGCTAAGAAATAACCTATGGGAAATAGGAGAAAATACAGTGCCTAGGCAACAAGATCTGGCATGAAGGTTGCTAAAAGTCTGGTGGTTGAGATTTGTTTTGACAGAGTAAAAAAATGCCCCATTTATATTGTCCAGAGCATAACAGAAATAAATAAATTTATTGATTTTAAAACTAAGAAACACTTGAGTTAAAGGGTTATCTAGAAGCTACAATTGTCACTCTTTGGTACACCTTCTCTCTGACAAGAAAGTCTTATCTAAGAGCAAAGTTTTGAGAACTGTTCTTTTCAATGGTACATTACTGCACCAGTTGTGCTATTCTTCCCTATTCCTCATAGGTATCATTTTCAGAAAGAGAAACCTTTCTATTGAGGATAATAACAAATGGAGAGCCGTTCTAGGGCACGGTCAGAAATGTCACTCTTCAGCTTGGAGAAACTTTCTGAAATAGTTTCTATTTGTCTAACATGGAAAAAACCCCACATAATTGGACACAGCCTAATTGTGCTCAGCAAGCATAGCCAGCAGCTCTTGCTCTATGCCTTGACTGCTCAGTTCATCTAAACTGTAGTATCGGTGAGCAATCTTCTTATCTGTGACAACCACCACTCGAAGCCCATGAGTATCTTCTCCCAGTTGACATCCTATGGCTGATGAAACCACCATTTCCAGGCCTTTGTAGGACCCTCCAGCATTCCTGTGGTAATGTCCAGAAAATACAGCTTTAACACCTGTTTAACAAAAAAAAAAAAAAAAAAAAAAACCCAGAACAAAAAAGAAAGAACATTTAGTTAGTAGTTGCAAGAGTAAAATGTGTTTCCAGTACAAGACACTGCTGAGGGTATATGCTGGGCTTTTACACAGCTGCTGGGCTTGTGGGGAAGGTTCCATAGCAAGTACAGCTACAGGTGTCTTGTTTACCTTCAGTCTTTAACAGTTCAGAAAGCACAAAATTAGAAGTAAACCACTTATCTCAACTTGCACTTTAAAGAAATCATTAACGTTAATAGTAAACAACAGTAAATAATTCCAATAGTAATACATGTGTCCTGGGTTCAGCAGTAGCAGTCATTTTTCTCCTTTGTAGTAGCTGGTGCAGCGCTGTGTTTTCAACTTTCGGTCTGGGAACAGTGCTGATAACACCGATGTTTATAGTTATGGCTTAGAATGTTTTGGCCTGACCAAGGACTTTCTGAGTCTCATGCTCTGCCAGGGAGGAGGGGAAGCCGAGAGGAAGCAGAGACAGGATACCTGACCCAAACTGACCAAAGAGGTTATTCCATACCACAGCACGTCATGCCCAGGATGGAAAGCAGAGAGCAGAGACTTGGAAGGGTGGGGGTGCACTGCTGGGTCAGGCTTGGTATTGGGCTGGGTGAGCAATTGTATTCTTTCCTGGTATTTGCCTTGTCATTATTGGTGGTAGCAGTACTGGTTTGTGTTATACCTTAAGTTACTAAACTGTTCTTATCTCAACCTGTGGGAGTTGCATTCTTTTCGATTCTCCTTCCCATCCCTCTGGGAGCGGGGGAAAGAAAGAGGGGGAAGTGAGTGAGAGAGAGACTGCATGAGTTAGAGAGACTTAAACCACGACAACATGATAAATAGTGAGTAAAACCTTTATTCTGCTCCAGTAGCTCTTTCTAGGGTTACTGGACTCTGATTTCTTCTGTTTTTACTGCAAGGTGTCTTTGTTGTCTTGCTACTTCTTTGGCTGGAAAGAAGGAACATTCTAGAGGAAGCTGATTAAAACCAGAAAAAAAACCATTCAGCAAACTGCCTAAAGGATGATGGTACCAAAACATAAGTTGAAAGCCAAGGATTGTGGAGTTGTATTTGTCAATTAACATTGAGAAAAATCCCTAAGGAAAGCTTAAAGCTGTTTATCCAAGGTCAGTGACCTTAAAAAAAAAGGGGGGGGGGGGGGGGAGAAGCAGAAAAAAGGCAAGACAAATGTAATGAATAAATATTGAGAAGATAATTTATCATCTTTTCTCAAAGACAGTGGGGGGATTACCACAGACAGAACAGAGCCAGGTACATCAAAGAAACCTAATAAGGGGAAAAAGGCTGAGAATAGCAAGAAGGGAAGAAAAACGAGAGCAGCAGAAAAGGAAAGGCTGATCACCTGCAAGAGGTGTCAGGCTTGGTAACAGCATGCAGGAACATTTACCTAGTATGGGGTACAAACAGGGCACGTGTGTTCTGATTTCTTCTGTATTTTTAATGACTTATTTAATGTTTCACTTTTTTAAATAGACTATTTAGATTTTGGACTGTATCGAGTAAGAAAAGTCACTCCATTATAAACTTGAAAAAATACATTTGGTCTGTTGCAGGAGTCAACAATGTGCTACATTGAAAAATTCTGGATAGGTCACATACAAGCATCATCCATGCTTTGTCAGGAGTAGAAGAAAAGCTGAATGCCAAACAGCAGCAGGTAGAGAGGACAAAAATACTTTATGGTTAAGCTTTATAATGTACTTTGAAATCCTTGGGTGATTCATGGTCTAACTGATCAGTTAAGCAAATGTTTAAAGAAAGTCCAACCATTCTTTCCCAGAATATGGGATTTTAAAAACACATTAATTAGGTTTGCAAATGCTGATTTTGACCACCTTCTAAAGATGATCCATATGACAGGTCTACTCTCCTGCCATGAGGTCTACAATCCTGCCATAGCTCCTCAGGAGCTATGAGATTTTTCCAGAGTAGGAAACAATTTAAGATGAAACGAAATGGTGTCATCCTCAACTCCAAACCAGCAGTTCCTGCTTTCTGTTTCTTCTGCACTGCAAACATAAAAAATCAATGGATACAAGCTGTAATCACTACCTGGATGGCCCTTCTGATTGTCATTACAGGTCAAATTCATGCTACCAAATCGCTTATTTTCCCCTCCCCATTTGATGTTTTATAATTTTTAATAAAATGTTTTATTACTACAAAATAATGAAACCTTGTTTAGTCTCACGAGTCAAGAAGGTAAACAAAAAGTAATTTTGATGCTAAGTATTTATCTTTCCTGTCAAGATTTGGAAAACCATTAACAATAGGTGAGAACCTAGCTCCCCCCTAAAACATGCTGTCCCAGACAAGCATTTCATTTCCAGTTACACCAGCATCCTTCACCATTTAGCCGCTCTGTGCACTGGTGACAGAGACAGCTGAGCATCACCCTCAACGGCATTTGTGGTTCAGCAAAAAATTATTCATCAGCTTTGTTGCTAATTTAAGATGACGCATATTTTATTTTGAAGGAAAATGTGGAGTTAGTATAAATAGCTAATTCTACAAACAGGTTTGGGGATAAATTTTTGGCATGTTCAGTCCAAGATCCTTGGATTTCAGACTGTTACAGCTTCCTGAGGCTGCATCAAATGCTATTTTATACTGTTGTGAAACACAAAAATTACTGGAACAGATGGCTGAAAAGGCCAGGAATTTTGTTGTTTATCATCAAGTGCAAAGCATGCAAATTGATTTTATATTCTGATCCAGGTGTTTAGATCTAGTGTTGATTTATGGAGTTATGAATGAAAATTCTAAAGTTTTCAAACACACTTAAAGGATTAAGGTGTAATTTGTTTATTGAAATGCAACAGGTTGTATGCTCCTTAACCATAATGACACTTGGATGGTCCTACATAAAGCAGCTAAAAATACCTTAATTACTATGAAGTGACTCAAAACCCACAGTAAGTAATTCCTGACGACCACGACTAGGTGGCCAGCAGATGCTGTACCTTGCTGTACCTCATTTGTGTTTCTGTTGTCAATAAGCTAACAAGCAGAGGTCTAAAAACGTGCCTCTCCCTCAGGAGGACAGCACTGAAGAGTAAAGCTCAGCACATATGGTGACACATGCCAGCTGCTAGGGGCAATGCAAGGTGCTCCTTGCACACAGCGAAGGTCTGGCTTACCACCCCAGCCTAAAAGCTGTCTTTAAGTAGGCAGCATTGAAAATGACATTTCCCACCACTGTTTTTATCATTACATATACAGATACACAGGAATGGACACTGTGATGACAACACCAAACTTCATTTGCTATTTTTCATGTATTCCAGCAATCTACCATTCCATGCTTAACACAAAAGGTAACACATGCTTAGCTCTGTTCAAGTGGTAGGCCAGAGAACGTTGTAATTTGTGAGACAGATACTATAACCTTAAATGACATAAAAAACCCCCAGCAGCAACAACTCATTTTGCCTTCAGACAGCAGAAATTCTGGAAAAGAGCAGAAGTAATTTAAAGGCAGAGTGGTTAGGAACACACAATAGCTTCACAGGGAAATCCTTCTTTCTCTAGTCAGAAACAAACTCAACCTTTTTTTTTCCCCTGCAGTAGATTTAGGCCTCTTGCACAGTGATTAAATGAAAAAGGGCACAGGAAAGCATGTCTTAACAGAGTTGGCTACATCAATCCTTTGCTTTTATAGAAGTGATTTCAAGACTGATATAAAATAGGCTCAAAGTATAGTTAAAAATTAAGCAGCTTGGAAAGCAGAATATAAATTATTCTGCTGTATGCCTGGTGAAAGCTACAGGGGCTTTCATATTTCAAAATCTGAACCCTCCTCTAACAGCAAACATCTCAAGGTGGACAAGAGAGAATGAAGTTACCTTTATGTCGAATACTAGTCAACTAGGCACTGTCAGCTAGAACTCATCTGTTACTCTATTTTAGTTTTTCAGTCCTAATTCTCTTGCTCAGTGTAACCTGCTCATCTCTCTGGTGTAGTTACACTTGTAAGGAAGTCATTATAACAACTCTGAGAGCTTGCTCTGACTCAGCTGCAGGAACCTATCGAAACAATTTGAGTTGGTTTGTGGTTGGGAGAAACCCAATCAGAATACCTTGAAAGGCAGTATAAGAATATAAAAGTCCTGTGATGTAACAGGCTCTTTACAAATATTCTGTACTTCCTAGATATTATTTGGGTCCTTAAAATCATAATATAAAGATGGTAGAGTCAGTCTGAGAGCAAGCAGTCATTTCTCAACTCCCACCACGTTGCAGCTTATTACAGTGACTAGCATGACATACTTAAGCAATTCAAGCAGCAGAATCATAGAATCACAGAATAGTTAGGGCTGGAAGGGACCTTGAGATCATCTAGTTCAAACCTCCTGCCATGGGCAGGTACACCTTCCACTAGACCATATCTCCCAAGAGTCTGTCCAACCTGATCTTTTACACTGCCAGGGATGGAGTATTCACAGCTTCTTTGGGCACCCTGTGCCAGTGCCTCACCACCCTCACAGGGAAGAACTTGTTTCTTATATCTAACCTAAACTTCCCCTGTTTATGTTTGAACCCATTACCCCCTGTTCTATCACTACAGTCCCTAATGAAGAATCTCTCTCCAGCATCCTTGTAGGCCCCCTTCAGATACCGGAAGGCTGCTATGAGGTCTCCATGAAGCTCTTCTCAAGGCTGAAAAGCCTCGAAGTTTCTCAGCCTGTCTTCATACAGGAGGTTTTCCATCCCTTTTAACATCCTCGTGGCCTCTGACTTGCTCCAACAGCTCCATGTCCTTCTTATGTTGGGGACACCAGAAATGTACACAATACTCCAACATGCACACCCATCCAAACCAGAGGCTGACCTTACCTCCTCCACCCCCCAACCTTTCTGCAATGACATTTGGAGCTGTTTATGGGGTGGCTGGGCATTCTCTTCTCTTGCTTCCTAATACAGAGAGCAAAACTGAACACTGTGGCACCCTTACATGTCTTCTGCTTGTTAAAGTGGGACGCCTCTTGCCTTGTAGCACTGTTGTTAAAAGAGCAAGCCCTGATGTAGAGGATGCTGAGCAGATGAGGCTGCTTACTGCAGCCTCTGAGTTAAGGTATTTGTGGGTAGTTCGTGAGAACATAAGGCACAATAAGCTTAATGATACTTGTTTGCTTTCAGCTTAGAGCTGCCTATAATGGATCCATGTTTGCAGCACTTTCCTGTCCTTCATGCACTTAACCTATAACCAATGGCCTCCAGCAATGTTCTAGGTGCTGCTCTCAGGCACACATCTAGCATGGACCTGATTGTATCTTGGTCCTTCCCCGCAGCATTAAGTAGAAGCTAAATGAAGGATCAAGGACTGAACATCTGGGCACCTGGTGTTTCACCTGCTTGATTACTGCATCAGCTGGGTCCATAAAATACCCTTAGCAGCTTCCAGTAAGGGACGGTGCTACTACACAAACAAGCCCTTTTCAATATTATCCACTTTTTCCACAGTTAAGCAAAAAAGTTAGGAAAATGTAACAATCATAAAACCATAGTGAGGTGTAAAGCCATGTGACATGCTTTTAGTAAGGTAAATAGTGCTTTGTAAGAGAGAAAAATGCTCGCCATCTTTTATCTATCTGCTCACCACTCAGAAAGTTTAACCTTTGGAACTTAAAAAAAAAAAGGAAGCCTTTGTGTCATCATATATGTAAACCAAATCCCAACATACAGTTTATGTGTAATTAGAAGGGCAGGGGTACAAAAGTAATTCAGCAACTTTAGTTATGCTATAAGAAAACCAAAACCTACCCTTGCCTGAGAATTCAAGGGAAGTATTTGAGAAACCCATCTCAGACAGCAGACAGACACCAGGTACAAAGTCTGGCTTGTGAATCATGAAGCCTTTTTTTCTTCCTAGGCAAATAATGCAACTCTACCACAATTACATTTCACGTCTGCTAACTGCCTACACTCAAGAAGGTATTTTGGTATGGAGCTGAAGTAAGCAGTGCAAATAAGAGACCACAGAGAATGTGATTTAGAATCTCTTTTATCTCCTGGTCCCTATGGGAGGCAGATTCTGCCTAAACAATATGGTCTTTATGGGTACTGTTTATCCAAATTCCGCCTTTCAGCATATGTATTGTCATTCAGATAATAATTACACTAGGCAGGTGTTCAGTGCTCAAATACCCATGCAAGTCTAGCGGCCCAGCACCAGCGTCCGCTGGAATTTAGTATCTGCTTTAGATACCTCCTGGAAAAAATTTTGCCCATACTTCAGGTTTCAGGTACTCAGTGCTAGTATTAATTCTTGTTATTGCTGTGTAATAGTGTGTTACATCTTGAACAAAGAAAGAAACAGGTCAATGCTGTGTATTAATAGAAGTCTAACTGATGTTATTTTCTTCACTAGCACTTTCTTTTTTTCACTCAACTGTGTTCCACTCACTTTTGTTAGCCAGCATAAGAAAGAAATCTGAACCAGTCAATGCAATAATGCTAAGATGACAAGCAGGCTATTTACTTTGCTCTTGCTTTTGATCTGAAACATAATCAGAATCTTAGAGATGCGTGCACTCAAATTTAATTCATTCATTTCAGATGTTTTTCTGAAGTAATGCTGTCAAGTTGCCAGCAACTCCACTGCACACCCCCTTTTAAACTCTGTGAGGAAAGAGCAGTGTCCCGGCAGGCCTCACTTTATAGCTGGCTTTAAGGTATCCTCAAGTCACTTCAATGCATCCAGCTATCCACAAAAAGGTACAGTCCCTTCCCACCACAAACAAAATGGTACAGAGCAGTGATTTGTGCTTAATCCCTGGTTTCTGAAATAGCAGTTGGGAAAAGCTTTGACATGAAAGCTGTATGAAATACTAAAAAGCTACTGTGAAAATACATGTCCAAAGGATGGCACCTTCACAAGCATTCATTAGTTCATTTGTTGTAAAATACACACTGATCTGAATTTAAATGTGACTGCAGGCTTCACAGTATCCATTAACCAAAAATGCAGGATCCATTACTGCAAAACACTATTCATACCTAATGGATTTTCAATTAAAACAAAGAAAAAAAAAGGATTAAAATCAGAATGAAGTAAAAAACTGTGCAGACAGTTACTATTTAAAAGACACAACACAAACCTCACACACTATCTCTGTGATCATCATCTTGTGGTGTCAGGTCAGAAAGGCCTGAACTGACAAACTCATTTTTGATCAGAGCAGGACGAGAAGCCAGAGTATCAGGACAGCACCAGGTCTTGCTCTGGCTGTTCTAAAACTGCACTTGGATCACAAAACCACCTAAACCCAACAAGCTTCATGCCCATACACCAAACACGAGTTTTCAGAATCAATTGGTAAAAAAAAGGTTAAATACAGGAATTGATTCTGATTTTAGTAAACCAAAGATGTCCTCCTGGCATACAATTTACCACCATTTTTTGATCAAGTACAAAAAGTCCTTTTCAGCTCTAAACTGACAAAGCTGACCGCAAATGATGAAAAGATTTACCGTTTCCAAAGAGCTGATCATAACTCTTCTTCCCTGTAGAATAATCCATTTCTGCTAACGAATTAAATACCTATTTTGGTACAAATTCTATGAGCTTAACACAGCCTATTTAGCATAAATAATTCATGACCATAACAACCAACCAAAACATGGATTGTTAAAGAGTCACCTAAAGAGCTCTAATACTTACATATGTTGAAAAGCCTTAGACTCTTCATTAGCTTCACCATGAAATAAGTACTTTGGTTTTATGCTAATTCACACACTGCATTATGTCACTTCAGACTGTAAGGCTACACACTGGCTTTGTCAAGTCAAGAGGTAAAGCGCTGAGGAGGGTAATTAATAACTCATGTAATTCAGCATGCTACCCTAGATGCTATCTGCATATTCTTTCATAAGATGATTTTTTAAAGGTCAACTCACTTCTCAAAACACTTCAAACAAGAATCATGTTTTAAATTGGATACTCTTTTCCAAGTCAAAAGCAAGGTATGAACCCTTTGCTCATGGTTTCTACCACAAAGATTTCTCAACAGAAAATTCAGAAACACCTCTGAAGACTTCTTCCCCTCTCCTTTATTTCCAGTGTCTGCAGTCTAAAGCCAGCTCACCAAATTAAGTCATCACAAGACCCCTGCCAGCTCATAATGATTTGCATCTTTCTCAGTTTAACAGCTCTGGTAAGATGGACAACTTTTATTGGCACTTCCCATTTTCTCTTGGTTTTCTCTTCATGCTTTGTGAACCAAAACAGCACACTACTAAAAGGAGGTTTTCTTACAGAGGTAGTGTAATGGATACTTCTAAACTGCACTGGCTTAAAAGGGAGAGCTAAGCAAGCATCTGAGATTTGCTTTGGATGGTGATATGGTTTAGTGTGAGGTGTACCTGCCCATGGCAGGTGGGTTGGAACTTGATGATCTTAAGGTCCTTTCTAACCCTAACTATTCTATGATTCTATGGAAAAGACTGGTACAGAAAGGGATGACCAGGCCAGGCAGGCTTAGGAGCAACTGCATGTATACAACCATCTCATCCTCACAGCCTGCAGTAGGTCTCATTTAAAAAGGGATCATTCTTTGTAATGATGACCATCTCGCAGCACTTGAGTTTTCCAACACTCCAAAACAGAATAACGTTCTGAAAGAGGCTGAGTTATATGAAATATTCACCACCTTTTTCAGGCCTGATGATACTAAAAAAAAAATCTGAAAGAAAACTTTGGCTACCCCACTGCTGTTAGCATGCTGTTGGTTTTATTCCTAACAAGAATCAGATGAGAAAATAGTTCACTACCTGGAAAGAAACTGCATACTGAATATCATGCAGAAGGCAGGTTGTCTGCTAGCAGCATGAAGCGGAAGTTATTTTACAGAATTCTGAAAGTGCAGCATCTTCCCACAAATCACTCAAAGAAACCCTTCTGAACAACAGTTCTGCAACACCAGGGAAAAGGGTCAGCATGATTTTGACATAATTGTACTGTAGGAGAACAAAGGCATTTAGCTGTGTCTCATGGATAATTCACCTGAGAGTGATTACCTCCCAGCCTTAGTTTATTGTGCAGCTGCAGGCCCATAATCCCAACTTGCTACTCTACTGCTCTTGTGTTCTGAGGTGTAGAAAAATGCAAGGATATGGAATGCTGGGCATTTTTTCAGCTCCATTTGGGGCAGGAAAGAGAGGGGACTGTGGCCTGCCTTCTCTATGTGGATCAACAGACAACCACACCTTTCACAACCACAGCATTTTGGCCTGTTTAAGGAGTAGTTTATGTCTCCATTTTAAATGTGAAATACTAGCCAAGGCATCTTTTTGCTTTATTAAACAGACAACAGGTATATTCCCAATTTTGTGAAAAGTATCTATTCTCCTAACACCTCGAAAAACATGATGTTTGCCAGTTTAATTCAAGACATACAGACTGAGCCCCAGTCTCAAAGGAACTCTAGTTGCAGTGATTACAGAAATCCAAATAGGTTAAACCAGGATGGAAAATAATGCATCCACATTTATCTTGAAATACTAAAAATAACTTCATAAGGAAACATCCACCTAGAAAACAATTCTTCTCACACAATCAGATGACACTGGGCTGGAATTCACACTTGAACAAGCTTAAATTCCAGAGGCGTCTGACTCCAGTTTCTATAATCACACTCACTTCCATTGCTTGCTTCCAAAACCCCCTGAGTCAGAAGAAGCTGTTTTCCAGCTCTAGCTCCTAATGCCCAAAACCCCATTTTGAGGCAGGTTTGCTATGTCCAAACTGTGACTGGCCTAGCCTCAGTTGGAAATCAAACTGCTCAATCCAGCACTATGGACAGTGTAAAAATACAGGGAAAAAAATCACAATATATAAAAATAAACCAAAGAAAAGCAGCAGATTTTCCAAATTAGGAAGAGAATGCCTGGAATAATCAGCAGAGGCAATCAGTAGCATGCTTTATTTAGACTGAGCCCTCAATTAAATAAATGCTTTTCTCAGGAAAAGCAAATGAGACTGTAAGAGAACAAAAAGGCTAAATTAATGCAGCATAAATGATATAATAAATATGTAATGGGTACAGTACAGACCTTGCTTCTCTCCCCATGCACTCTGTAGAGAATTTTGGGAAAAAAAGTGGCTCTGACTGAGCAATGAAATCTATCACATGGTCCAGATTCTCCCCCTTTAAGTGCTGATTAATGAACTGTTTTTTACAGGAACTGCAGACATGCATCAGTGTTCACTGCATTTCATTTACAGATGTATGGCTCTCTGCACAGACTACAGGTGAAGCTCAAAGCCAACAAAAGGAGGTATTTCTTTCCAAAGCTGTGAAACTTGAAACTCCCCCCCCACAGGCCACTGTTACAGCTGAATTTTCAAAACCAATTGAACAAATGTGTAAAAGAATTGCTAAATCACACTATACAGATAACACTAGTATGATACATAAGCCCTCAAAAGAGAAATTGTTGGAGCCAGGAAGAGTACTTGAAAGAAATACCATCATGCACTTTACTGACTTGTGCTCCTCACAAGGGTTTGGCTAGTAGAAGAAGCAGGAGACTGAGCTATAGGGATTGTCATTCTAGCCGAGTTACTGCTTTTATGTTAGCTGTTCAAGTTTAATGATGAAATTTGTTTTAAATTAGAATTGTGATTATCTAAAAGCCACCGCTTCACTTGCTCAAGACTGAAGAAAGAGGACATGCTGGCAAGAGCTAGTCTTATATGTATTTGTCCCCAAAACTGCAGGAGCTAGAAAGGAGGAGCAGTAGAGCCAAAACAGAAGCAAACAGGTGGAGATGCAGTTTTGTAAAAAAGTGAAATTGCACAGTGAAAAACCTGAGTGTTCCCAACACTCCAGTACCCTTTCAGAGTTTTAATAGGTATGAGAACAAAAGCAGTATCCAGGCACAAGGAGATGCTACTATGAGACGTGTGTATACCACACACATGTATGTGCAGATACGTATTTTTTAAAAGGCAATGTTTCTGGCAAATAAAACCATTTAAGTCACATGGATGAACTGATCTTGAGTGCTTTCCCTGGAGTGTGAGGCATGGACTGCCTTTCATTGTTTCCTTTCTCTTGCAGCACACAGCTGCTTTCTGAAGTGCTGAACAGCATGGTCAACAGTAGTACACAGGCATTACTCTCAGAACAACTTTGCACTCCAAAATGATGCTCTTTCAGCTTCCCTACAAGAGCATACATTAACTACAGTCATTCTTGCTGTACCATTTTTCTCCCCTGGGCAGGTAGTGTACATCATCTTTTTAAGATTCCAGTGCTACAAAGCAAATGATAATATTTAGTAGTCTTTGTAAACAAAATCTCTCCTGTGGCACAGAACTGATTTTATCTCATTGCAATTTGCGAGTTCTCACATCACCCCATCTGCCACTCAGGTGTTAGAGCAGCAAACAGATGTGAAAACATCACTCGCCGCACTGTTTACAAAACTGCTCAGTGCTCAGGCATTTCTCAGACCCTGCTCTCCGAAAAACCCCAATCATTTCCCATCAACAGAGCTCCAGTAGAAGGACAGCCCCACTGGTGTCAGGGATCAGCACCCTCCATTTCCTAACCTCTTCAGTCAAACTTAAATAACAGCCCTTTAGAAGCTCTGTGTTATCCTACCCTCCTCATCAGTTGTGTGAATGAAACAGAACAGAGTAATTGGAATCTACACTGTAAGAATCTTAATAAAAATATCTCATTCACTGTTGTTTGCAAACATGATCTGGTAAACTTGTATGATCAAAAAGAAGTTTTTATAGATAAAAACTACAGCCCAGTGGATAAAACAGTTTTAAAAAATTTATCAAAGACAAAAACACTACTTAATGTCATTACAGATTATATTAAATAAATGCATCTTGTACTTGCTGAACCCCTGGAATAAATGTCTGTGTATCTACATACTAGATTACATTACATTACCTGGTGAACAGTCTTAAAACCTGTTCTTACACAGTGACACAGAAGATACCAAATTTGGTCACTGCCTGTACCATGAGTGCATCATTTCAAGATTGAAAGAGGTTGATCTAAATCACTGAACTTGAGAGTATTTATATTAAAATTACCTTAAATACTGACAAAGCAACACATAAGCAAGCCGTGAGATTACTCACTTGGTGTATGGCCTTTGGAAAAATCGAGGTCCCAATGGGAGGAAGAAAATATTACTCCCTTATCAACCTTGATCACACGACAAATTCATGACACATAGCATATGTTGTCTGGTAAATTTTAGAAACAGCTTTCAGCACTTCATGCTTTAATTTTGTACTCAAATAGATCTCAGCTGTGGATGTTCAGAAAGCTGCTGCTCCCCTTAATACTACTCTCCTGTCATAAGATTTCTAAGAGGAGAATGTAGGTATCACAGCCTAATGAGTAAAGGTGTTAGAAGTTACAGCACCTACACTCACAAATGTAATGAAAAAACATGCCATTTAATAGTTAGGTTGCTATTTTTCCTTGTAATTGCAAATTAAGTGTTTTTAAGCACATCTGAAAAACTGCTTTGAAGACATTTAAATGATCTTTTGAATTAAAAAGAAAAGCTGAAGACTGCAGTGAATTTTGTTCCATATTTTGTATCCCTTACCCAGCGATTCTCTCTTGGACACATAATCCCTCAGCTAGATAGACCACCTATACTTGTAATTTCACATTGAAACAACTTTGTTGGTGGAAAACTAGCTGTTAATCTAGGTTTTATAAAACAGAGCTCTTAAACAAGGTCATGCATTTGCTTAAATGTTTTAGTTCATTAGGTTCATGAAGAAACATTTACTACTATATTGTGTTAAGTAATGTAATTTCAGTATGTTAGGCAAAAAGTCTTTTAAAGATTATCTCTAGCAAAAGAATACCCACACTTTTCTGGTCATTGAAAAAAAATCCTTTAACATCCTAAGAAAATTATACTGGAATGGGATAGGTCAGAAAGAGTATGTTTCCTATTACATAAATGCCTTAATTTAAAACCTAATTTATCACTTCTGCTTATCAGAGAGACACGACATACAGCTCAGAGTTTTGGCTAGACCACTACCACTACTTTATTTTCCCCACAAAGCTATGAGCAAACTTATCTATATCAACACCGTAAGGGTGGTGAGGCACTGCAATGGGTTGCCCAGGGAAGTTGCGAATGCTCCATTGCTGGCGGTGTTCAAGGCCGGGTTGGATAGAGCCTCGGGTGGCATGGTTTAGTGGGAGGTGTCCCTACCCATGGCAGGGGGGTTAGAACTAGATGACCTTAAGGTCCTTTCCAACCCTAACTATTCTATGATTCTATGAACACTATCAAATTCTTCAAAGGTGACTATGCATTTCACACAGCAGACCTGGGTAACTCCAGTGGAGCTCACAGCTCTTTCACAGTTCTTTTGTACAGGTCTTTTCTCTACTTTGCTTCTGCAAGTAGAGGAGACAGGCAACTGAGGCTAAACTTTCCAAAGTTATACAAGTACACTTTCAGAAATGTATTTTCTCTTAAATGATAAACTACGCTCTAAACTGAGTTGATTTTCACTGTCACTGAAATCACTTTTTCAAGGACAATACTGGTTATAATGCATTGAAAGAAAAAATGGGCAAGGAGGATTTCTTAGACGCGCAGCTTACAATTATGGCTTAACTCTGCAGAGCAGTAATACATATTTACAAGTGCCAGATTTCCAATTTATAAATATTTATCATAAGGACATGATTTTATCTTTAATTAGCCCAACTGTTAAGGACACTTCTAATGTGAGAAATGTAATTCAGTATTTTGTACCAGATGTAGCCTCTACAGCTAGTCTTTTATCTCTGCTTGTAATGAGCAGATACTTAAACCAAAACCATTATGTAATATTAAAGTGATTAGAAAAGAGTAACTACAGAAGATCTGGGCTCTGAATTTAAAATAATAATTTTGTGAGGTTGTATACCTCACTTTAAAGCACCTGTGCAATACCACCACACTGATTATTTCCTACATGCATCCATATGAATTTCTTTGTTCATGCAAAGACCTGAATTAATAGACTGTCCTTCCTTTCCCCTCCCTCTCTAAGCTAGGCAGAGTATAAACAGAACTGGGATAATTCCAGGTCTGGTCCTGGGTTATCAACAACTGGAATATGATACCCATCTGCTAACCCCTCAAACATGCATGTTATACTGAAATTTTACATAACTACAAAGCAGACCTTCGTAGCGGTTGGAAACAGTGAGCAAGAGAGCAGAAGGAAGGAAGGACTGGTGAAAGGTCAGGGGAAGAAGAAGAGCAGCAGCCTGGTAGGCTCAATTAGAAGGACAGACTTACTTCCTTTTTCCAGGATAAACAGTTACACCAAATTTCTAAATTAAGTGCTGCAACGGTCGGCCTTCTACACTGCAAGTCATAATTAAGAAAGGCAAAGTATACTGGGATTTCATTAGCAATATTCTGTGTTTTAATCCCCTAAGAATGTATGAAGTGAACTGCGAGAAAACCAGTTTAATGTCTGAAATGCTGAAATAAGTTATTTGGCAAAGCAAAACAGAATCAGAAAGTAAGTGATGTCATTGTGTATCTGTGAATCTATGCTTCCACGATAACTGCCTGTTTGCAACCCACTGATGACATCCTGTGGTCTTACAAAGACCACTCTTCAACTGAATGATACAATGGAAAGAGAGCGCACCCGTTACTAAGGAAACTCTGAGCCAACTTTGATTCAGCTGATGTTTCTCAGCAGCCCGAGTTACACTGAGCCGAGTTCATTTAATTAGCAAAATGTTAGATTATTGTATTGTGTGTATTACGTATTGACTCACTCATTCACTACATAAAATAGCCAGGAGAAGATCAATGTTTGAACATACTCATGAAGGAAACAAATAATGTCATTTTAGGGATGGGACCGAGGGGCACAATGGGAAATGATGGAGGGGAGGCACAAACGGGATGTTGGCACAGAAAGGAGTTCGGGAATTTCTTCTGTAGACTTATCTTTTTCTCACTGGCTTCCCATCCCTCTTCCTTTTCCCCATCATTTAAAGCCTCCCCAACTTCTGGTTAAGCCTCTGGACACACATGAAGAGAATTAGTCTGAAATATGTTTCTTCAAGGGATGATAACGTAATAATGATAAATGTTACACTGACAACATTCTGCAGTTTCTTTTACCTCTTGATTAATTATATTCCCAGTCCTAAGTGTTGCCAAGTGTTGGCAAACCAAGAGGATGAGAGAAAACTCTAGAATAGAACTGCTTTGCTTTCCACATTAATGCTTGCTGACAGTGTCCTTCTGCAAAGCAGCTCTTCAATGAACTAGGATGTGTTTTTAGACAACAGTATGTAAACAGCCATTTAGCTGCCCAACTTTCTGAATGCTTCCCTATATTAACCATAACTATCTGTAACTACATTAACACTAGCACAAAAATTAAAAAGATACCATGAGGTATTCTCAGCATGTCTCCTTATGGGACAAAAAAAGGGCACTTGAATCTGCAAATATGCCAGTCCCCTGGAGAGCCCTCAGATAACTATGAATTTTGGCCCCATTGATTGGAAACAGCAGGAGATTCAGAGCTTGGAAATTAGGCTGGTTTTGAATGAGCCCAGGCTTAACAATTATATGGCAAATTAGGAACAATATCATAAACAATTTGCATTGTTCAGTAATCCAAATAACATGCTCTTATAGATGCAGAGAAAATGATGCTGATGCAGCAATGGCAGAGAATTTGGAGGGACGAGCACACCCCAGGAACATGAAGGCAATTAACAGGAACAACAGGAGCAGTGTGGAGGATTAGCTGCACACCATGTCTGTCTGCGTGGCATTCAAGTGTCATCACACACAGCAAAGGGACTTGGCACAATGGACTGTTTAGCACTTGCCCTTCACCTCAGAACTGGCCCTTATTAGTAACGGGATATGCAAGGATTGATTTTAGCAGAGCAGGACTCTTTAACACTGAATGTATCTGGAGTGCATTACACTTGGTTTAAAATAGGCTCAGTGTGGGAGAAAACAACCTCCAAGGTAATTCTAAATTCTGTTTCCATATTTTACGTAAAACAAATTCTGTATTTTTCTCCTCTGGCAATACCTGATCTTCCAGTCTGAGGGCAGAAAAACCTCAGGTTGTCTTATCTATCAATACTTGCAAAATGGAAGCCTTGCTGTTCACCTTAAAGAATTTTTCACTTTTACTTTTTTACTTTTCACTCAAAGTTTTAGATGTTGTTTGGTACTTTTTATAAGCGATTAGATTCAGTTGATAATTGTGACAGGGAGCAATCAGGCTTATAAGCAGTATCTAAAATTCCTTTAAAACAGTACCACTGAAGTTAAATGTATTTTGTCTGGAAGCACTGCCATTAACAATTTGAAACAAAATTCAAAACCAGGAAAGTTTGCGAAAATACCTGCTTTATGAAACTTTTCCATTAGCTCCTGACGAACTGATTTTTCCAAGTTGAAATAATCATGGTCTTCATCAGGTTTTCTCAGAAACAGAGGGATGTGCTGGAACACAATTATATGCTTGCATTTCTGCTGTTCAGCGGTAGCCAGTTGCTCACTGAGCCATGCATCCTGGGCTTGCTTCAACTCAGGGCACTTGGAAGAATCAAAGTATAACTGAGAATTCAGTACAAGAAAGAAAACACCTCCAACCCAAAAGCTGAAGTAGTCATCTCCCCAGTTACTGCAGTAATGCTCTATTGTTTCTCTTGTTGGGGAATTGCCGATATCATGATTTCCACTGACAAATATCAGTGGTATGTCCTGGTGGGTGTCCTTCAGAACATTCTTCAAATCTCTCTCTTGGTCTTTTCTCCATTGAGTTCCTACAGAAATAAACAAACAGTTCAGTTTTTATGCTGTCTTTTCCTTCTCTCATTGTTAACTTTTGCTTATGAAACTATGCACAGTAAGACCATATTAAGATGCAGGGATCTAGAATACATCTTCACTTTAATATTGTAATGCCACTCAATCCCTTCCCTCCCACTTCATTCCCTCCCTTATCAAGTATTTGGCCATTTTGAGAAACTTGCCTTAAGCAAGGCTCTGGAGAGGAACCAACAGATAGCAAAGCAGTAGGTAACAAAATGGCCAGTGGTTTGCATCAGAAGCTTTAGCAGGCTAATTGTTGAAAACAAATGCAGCAAACTTGGATGGTGCAACCAGCTTTACACAGGGGCAAAACCTGGGCTAACTTCTCGTTTATATTTTATGGCTGCACAAAGGAATTAAGGTTGGGTTGTGGGGGTTTTTTTCCATTACAAGAACTACTTTAACAGCAAAAATATAATTAGTGTATTATGGCGACTTGGTTATATGCTGAGTCTGTTTTAAGAATGAGTATGGCATTAATTTCACAGAAAGGTAATTGTAGACTTTGCTGGTTTTCCCTGCACCCCTAGTTTTATATTAATATGCATGATCCAGACAGTTACTCTTCTGGCTGTCAGAGATCTGGCCTTGTCTAGAAAGGTTTATCTAATTGCTAGAGTCAGGTACAAACACTGAGGAAAATTTAGAAAGGACTTTTTTCCCAAAAGCAGTTATTTTATTCTAATGATGACAGAAGGTTTAGGTTTCTGAAGAGCAATCTTTAACCAGGGGCCACTGCTATGTTCACTATTCATTAATTAAACTGAACATTTATAAACTGTATTTTGTTCCACAATACATAACATATACCTGTATTATATATAACATATATCTAACACAGGCCCATTTCACAAGTAACAACTCCATTTTTTAACCAAATGGGATTTTTATAAGAATTCTGAAATCAGATTTATAAGCGACATTTCCATACAGGTTGATACAAATCAATCACCATGTGGTTTTGAATTGTTTCCTGGTTTTTGTAACTACACATGTACACTATACATAAAAATATATTTGAGGGGCTCTGGTAGTGTAACTATGAGATAAAAAGTTTTTTCTCCATGTTTCTTCAAAATACTTCTGGATCAATTTGTTGACAAACACTGACCCTTAGTCACTATTATTAGCAAAGCTTTAAATTCCTTTTCCATACCCCACAGGTATAGGCTGAAGGACCACCTTACTGCTGTTACTGGCATTCTACAACTCTGGAAGAACACTGTGAAAAAAACCATATTCATATCATGTTTAAAATATGTCTAGATGTAAATACAGATGTGAGATTTGATATGTGGTGCATAAAGTCAAAATCTGTAACTCTTGTGTTTAGGTGCTGCACAGCCATTGCAGCAAAAACTTTAAGTAACTAGGGCATGTGGTATGCAGTGTAGTAGTCCAGAGAGTAGCGGGCAGCAGATCAGTTTCAGGAGGTATATTAATGTACCAGGATCCTCCTTCCAGTTATGGAACATATCTGTATTAATCCTAGAAAATCAGGGCAAATGACATCTCATGCTACTCGGAAGAGCTGGATTTAAAAGAACAAAACCAGAGTTGTAAATAAACCTGGCACACTTTGTTGTCCATGAGGTAGAGAACCTGGCTGAGAAAGCTGCTTTTCCTGCCACTCCCCACCTTCCTATGCAAAGAGTTGGAAATTTCAAGCCATAAATATGAAAATGTATGGGGGAGAGGGGCGGGGAAAAGCTCAGTTAAGATATATATAAAACACATTACACCCTGTTGTCATGGGTTCAGCAGCAGCAGTCATTTTTCTCCTTCTTGGTAGCTGGTGTAGCGCTGTGTTTTTGATTTTGGGCCTGGGAACAGCGCTGATAACACCAGTGTTTCGGTTACTGCTTAGGGACGTTTTGGTCTGGCCAAGGACTTTCTGAGTTTCATGCTCTGCCAGGGAGGAGGGGAGCTGGGAGGAAGCAGAGACAGGACACCTGACCCAAACTGACTAAAGAGGTTATTCCATACCACAGCACGTCATGCCCAGGATGGAAAGCAGAGAGCAAAGATGGAGCCAGAAGGGTGGGGGTGCACTGCGTGGTCGGGCTTGGTACTAGGTGGTGAGAATTGTATTCTTTCCTTGTATTTCTCTTGTCATTATTATTATTGGTGGTAGCAGTAGTGATTTGTGTTATACTTTAGTTACTAAACTGTTCTTATCTCAACCTGTGGGAGTTGCATTCTTTTCGATTCTCCTTCCCATCCCTCCGGGAGCAGGGGGAAGAAAGAGGGTGAAGTGAGTGAGAGAGAGAGTCTGCGTGAGTTAGTCTTAAACCACGACACCTGTTCAGCTCCATGCTATCACTTTGGGAAATTCAGCTAACAGTTTCAGAGCATAAATATGTTTATGCGTAAGTTAAAGAAATAATTTGTAGAATTATGTATACTTCTTCCCAGTGGTGAAATTCAAGCTCTAGAGACTAACACTTAGATTAGATTTGTCGACAGCAGGGCACTGGTTCCTTCATTTAATGCATTATTATTTCTATAGCAACAGAGAGACATATTCAGTGTTTTACTGCAGACAAAAGATTGCTCAAAATGGA
Source organism: Ara ararauna (assembly GCA_028858755.1). Lineage (NCBI taxonomy): Eukaryota > Metazoa > Chordata > Aves > Psittaciformes > Psittacidae > Ara > Ara ararauna. Next base: position 17,852,273 of record CM054380.1, on the reverse strand, counting down.
ACACAAGGTCTCTGCCCAAACAGCTCAGGAAGTAATGCTAAGTAAAGATTATTTCAGAATAGTTGTATCTTGGCTTGACCTTTTCTTGGGAGAAGGTCAAAACAACTTCAAAGGAAGAGAAATTCACAGAGCTAAAGGTAGGAAAAGGCAGAATAATGTCTTTGGAATCTTCAGGTGTAGTTCTGGAGGGAAGGGCTGGGATGTACACACTAATAGGAAGCTGTACCACTGTAGCACGCACTGTGTATAATAAGCCACAACACTACACAGTGCCACCATGGAGGCACCTCCCTCTGATTTACAACTGAGGTAAGTAATGGATAAAGAAGACAATGAAGAGCAGATGAAGAAGTGATAAAGGAAGCAACTAGAAAACTACAGTGGTCACTGCCATTGAATCAAAAATATGCCCTTTAAGCTCTACCAGGCACAGAGCTAGCTATAATCCTCATTCCAATTATTATGAACAACATTATTATTTGATGACATGTATTTTTTTAGCTAAGATAGAGGTTTGTTTTAGGTGAACAGGAAAAGAATATAAAGCCAATAGGCGGTGTAAAATAATCTTTTAGGAAGTGCTGGTGTAGATGTAACTGAGTTTCTGTTCTGTTTATCCTGGCATCATGTGCAGTGACAATTTTAAGTCTCAGGCTACAATATGCTGTCTTTATGTTAGGTTCTGTAAATACAGACTTGTCCTGAGATAAATGACTTCACAAATTAATAGCCCATAAAGAACAGTTTGGTGTTTAGGAGAAACATGACAGTGAGAACTGGTACTAGAACAGCTGGTTGCCATTTCCCACAGCTTTCCAGTCTCATTTTTGAAAACGGAGCAATGTGAACAGGAGCATAAAGGTGCAGTGCCAATGTCCCTGCTGCACCGCATCTTTCTGGTCTATGTTATATCACTATTTGCCCAAACACTTCCAGTATTCTTTCCTGCATTGACTAGAAGAGCCAAGACAACCTGCCCTCACCCACTGAAAGTGCAGATTTCAGTAAATAAAGTACATTTAAAGCATTTATGCTGAAGCTGACTTCAGTCAGCAGAAGTAGAATTCAGAGATTATTCCGCCAAAGAAATAATCCTTTGCTAATCTACAGGCACAGTTTACTTTGGTATTACAAAGAACAGAGCATCTCTATAACAAAGTGTTGGGTTTGGGTTTTTTGATGCCACTGCTGTAAGAACAGCCCTGTTTACCCCCAAACCACATCTCTGCAATGCAGGCCGCTTGCAATTGCATCTGAGGCAACACTCCACTCACTCACAGTAACCTCCACCAACATTGTACCTTTCCACCCAAAAAGTATTCAAATGAAAAACTAGCAATTGACAATAGAATCATAGAATAGTTAGGGTTGGAAAGGACCTTAAGATCATCTAGTTCTAACCCCCCTGCCATGGCAGGGACACCTCCCACTAAACCATGCCACCCAAGGCTCTTTCCAACCTGGCCTTGAACACCGCCAGTGATGGAGCATTCACAACTTTCCTGGGCAACCCATTCCAGTGCCTCACCACCCGCACAGTAAAGAATTTCTTCCTTATATCCAATCTAAACTTCCCCTGTGAATCCGTTACCCCTTGTCCTCTCACTACAGTCTCTAACGAAGAGTCCCTCCCCAGCATCCCTATAGGCCCCCTTCAGATACTGAAAGGCTGCTATGAGGTCTCCACGCAGCCTTCTCTTCTCCAGGCTGAACAGCCCCAACTTTCTCAGCCTATCTTCATACGGGAGGTGCTCCAGTCCCATTTTTCTACCGGTAGAATCCTTTTGGGGGTGACTTTTCTCAGGAGGCAGAGAAGCACCTCTCATTCAGCTGTTCTGCAGATCTTGACACAGACAGAACTGCAGCTGGTTTGCTACACAAAAGGCTACAGACACCAAAAAAAACCATGGGCCTAACATCTGACTTTTAAAGTTTGGCAAGGGGGCCTTCACTGAGCCAGCGTACATCCCTACTGATGCTCTGCACCAGGGCACAGGGGGCTCTGTCTCTGCAACATCTTCACCGGGCTTAGGCTGAGGACCAGCACAGGTACTTTTAAGATGAAGCTATTCCAAGGTGTCTTCAGCCAGTTTAACAATAAAAATGTAGCACAATCATTTCCTGGATTTTTACATTACTCAGTCTTAAGTATTTCAATGTACTTTAAAAGTACCCCAAACTTAGAGGAGTTGAAAACGCATAATTTTTAAAGGAAAGCAGAAATTTTCAGTTTGGAAAAGAAGATAAAAAGAAAATTGTTTAACTATGAGCTTTTATGCAAGCAACATTCTTGAAAAGCCCTCATATGACAAATGCAATCTGCCTAACATTTAACCCAAGAGACTGATTATCAAAGAACAGGGAAGAGCTAAATTGTAGATTGAATACTATATAAAATATCAAATAGAAAGAGTATCTAAATCTGATAGAAGCAAAATAAAAGATGTCAAAACACCACCAACGAAAACGGAATTTATAAAAACACTGGTCCTGTTCCTTCTGTAATTGATTATGATAGCAGAAGAATGACATCCAAAGACAAGTAATTCTTGTTGGAAGCAATCACACAATCATTACAAACAGGGCTTTACAGTGCATCACAGTTGCTTTAATCAGTCTCATCGCTTGGAGCACCTTCCTGTTCTTGAGATATGTCATTTTTTGTTTGTTTGTTTTTTTGTTTTCATGACTGAAGCCATTTAGAGGACTTTCCCTAGCAGTATTCCCTAACTTTCCAGAGAAGAGAGAGGGCAGTCCAAGGCTATATTCGCAGCATGCTCCTTTTGTAATTACTTCCACTAAAACAAATATAACTGCTGCCTCTCACCCTCTGTGGGGAAGCAGCCTCCTGTTCAAAATAGGATTGCCTTTCATCTCTGCTGTTGTTTTGGATGCCTGTCTGTTGGCTCCAGCTTAACAGGATTACAGCTAAGCTCTGTCATCATCTCTCCCAGCTGCCCCCTACCCTCTGACAGCCCCATTCCTGCTCCTGCTACTTTGAGAGGCCCAAACCCAGTGACATCACCAGTATCAGACTGTATCTTACAGAGTCCTTCTGCAATTACATCTTTACTGCATCTTATTTTTATGCACTAGCATAAATACAAGTATAATTGAGCTCTAATCTTGTCACATCTCAAATCCTGATACAGCTTTCTGATCTTTGCAAACCCATTCCAGCAGCCCTTCAGAGCTCTGGAGCTCTGACACTACTCCTTGATGCGCTGCCTTCTTTCCTAACCTTCCCCATCTCATCAATGTGGTGACTCCTCTTCACTGTTTTGGCCAAGCTCTCACCCACTTCTCATTTGGTTACATGTTACCACCCCATAGAGGCAATGATTCTCTCATTGTCCATGAACAGTTAGAAAAAAAACCAGCTTGCTCTCCACATACATTTCTCATAGGATGCTACAAGAATGTGATAGCAGACAGGGCACTGACAGAGAAAGAAAAGCCCACCCAGTTCAGTCTTACTGATGCCCTTGTCAGTCCGTATTCTTCATTGTTTCTTGTTTTAACTTATTTCCCTGCTAGCATCTGCCATTATGAAGTCAAGCCATACATACACTGCATCATTCCAAATTATCACATGCAAGAATAAGCTGATCAATTTTAATATACCCAGTATGGTTATGTTCTGAAATAGGTTTTTCCTTGTTTATTCTGTGCTGCAATAGCTAAACCATCTCCCCTCTATCCTCAGACATTTATATTTCTAATATTCAAATAACCTGAAAACTATTTTATGATGCTCAAAAATTTATTACACGGTTAAAATCAATGTAAATATGACCATTTTCACTACTGAACAAACTGACTACTCAGTCTAACTTATAAAGAACCTCATCTCGTTAGTTCCACCGAAAGGCAGGACCTGAAACACTCATGTGTCTAGCTGTGACTTATTTTTTAAATACACTGGAAACAAGCAATAATCTGTTCTAAGACACAAAAGTGAACACATTAAGGTATTTCCTCAAGTTTATTTTGTAACTTGGGCATTGAAACAAGAAAAAAAAAACATAACTCTAGTTTTGGCTAATAATGAACAGTTATTACATTAAAGAATGAAAAAATCCCAAAAGGGAAGGAGGAAGCCTATGAGGGGTTCAACTGCTCCTAGAATTTCAGTGCATGACATTAACTATGACTGCAAATGCCAACTTTTCTTGAGTGCCAGCCACACAGGTACCACTTAACAACCTAATCCCTGGCATTTACTATTCCACCTTCTGCTGTGAAACTATTATTTTTCTCTACTCAAGCACAACATTGCTCCTCTTACTCATCTCCTAGCTATGCAGAGCAGTCACATCAGGCATAGGCTATCACTGCCTTTGGGCTTGTTCTTCTGATGAAATCACCACAAGCAGCAAAAATACCACAACGTTACAGGAGTTACAACCACAAACTTAATAAAACCAAGCTGAAGGTACGAAAAGTCTTGTTTTCAATAACTTTTAAGAGATTTTTTTTGTTTTCCAATAGCTTTTAAGAGACAGAGGAAGATTTTTATCTTTCACATTTTCTTCAAATGACTATCTGTGAGAATTTTACAGCTTTTTGAGGCCTTCATCGTATTTACATTTTTATAGTAGTTATAGCATCACAAATAACTCTTCGAAACATTAGTCCCTTAAGTCCAAAAGAATTGTCTTCACTGTTAAACTGAGAAATGCTTGCAAAAAATGGGTACAATTATTTCAAAAGACATGTACTTCTCCTGATGTCTAAGGCATTCTCTACCCTTGCAAAGACATCTTTGCTATCAGAACAGTAGAAAATGAAAAGGCAGTTAGTATCAGCCAGAGGCAACAGTTCAGACAAACCACTTCCTCCCTAGAACATGGTCTTAGCCCAAATAATCTTTCGCCAGTCTTTGGCCCACACTCAAGCTGGCTGTACGGTATTCAGAGAACAGCTTACACCACAAACAGGGCATGAGGCTTGCTCAGAGCCACAAAGAGAAACTGGATGCTCCAGCCCAATTCCTGCCCATTAAAGCCACATTACCTCCTTTGACTATGTTAAGAGTTGGCAGCTTGGAAAAGACAGTTCAGCTTGACTAAGTTAAGATTATGTGGGCTAGATCTTCTGCCAAACATTTCCAAGGAAGAAGAAAATCCTTTACAGTTCAGAGGGATGGAAAAGCCTGGAAATGTGCCTTTTAAAAAGTAAGCAGTTTTATACTAAAAAGACAGTTCTCATCACCTTGTCTGACCATACCTGCATAATGCAAAGCACTACCTTTGTGCAAGTCACTATTTACAAACTGCAAATCCAATTAAAAAAAAAAAAAAAACCAAAGGAGGTAACAAAGATCCTAACACAGAAATATATTTCATCTACCATGTGTAAAATAAATAAGCCACTGTGGATGTCCACTCCATGTATCCATTTTCAAATGTTCATAGATAGGAGTTGAATTGCTAAAGCTGGGAAAGAAGCAAGAAAAGAAATAATATTTCTATATGTATATATATATATATATAAAATCTAGTACTTGTACTAGATCTATAAAATCTAGTACTTGTACTAGATTTTACAGTACTAGTACTTGTACTAGATTTTCAGTACCAGTATTGAAACTAGTACTGATACTTGTATCAATAAAGTATATGATGTGAGACAATTGTGTAATTAATTACATCTCAAAGATTTTAAGAGAGGGAGAGAGTTACTGTCAACAGGATTCCTTAGTTCAGCTGTGGACAGGACTAGAGATTATGGCCTAAAACACAAGCAAGTATATACCTGCTGAAGATTAAGTATTTGATTCTGATGACACAACGGTTTCTTTGCAATACAAGACTGTGATGAACCATTGAACATGCATGGAGAACCTCTCCTGCTCCCTACTCTTGCGCTGATTAGAGCAAACTGAATTTCACACGAAGCAGTTTGGAGTCTTTGAATGCTCCATTAGGTTTTACTAGAATCAGGTAATTACTATAAAATGGTTATTTATGCAACCATAGTGACATTTCTTGAAATAGGTATTCTTACATGTTTGACAAATAATGTACTATGTGCCCAAATTCTTAGACATTATTAATTTACATTAGAGTAAGAGTTTGGAGAAGAAAATAACCAACAATCCTTTTGCTTTGGGCTCCATCCTACTGAGCATAGCAAAGCTTTTCATGGGCTGCAACAGCAAAAGAAATGGATGCAGTGATTTTATTTAGATTGAGCTACCCTATTGTCAGCAAATGAGGTCAAACTTAAACACTGCTCATGCTATTTCAGGTGACAGTACAAAAACCAGCCAAACTCATCAGTCAGTGACATGTTTATAAAAAAAATATTTAACAATTAACATTTTTACCCATAGCCTAAGTCAGTAGAAACATTTCAAATCCATTACTTCTACCGTGTACCTAAGAAGTTGATCTGTGCCTCTTCTACTTCCTAGTCTACTACAAATCTCCACTGACAGAGAGTCAGTAATTGGGATTTAGCTGCTAATTCTGCTGAAACCGCATGTGATAGGAAACTAGAGCTACCTGCTCCCCGGCTGTGCCAGGCTGATGGGGGTTACAAAAACTACCCACACTTGCTTTTGTTTGTAAACCAAGAAGCCAGTTTAAATGGCAAAAAAAAGTAAATGCCGTAAAGGTGACATGCTTACAGTAAGTTTTAAAGCTGGAACCGTATTTTAAGACACCTTTTTTTAATCTGCTCATATGCTTGTTATATGGAAAAATCAAACATCAGCATTCCGGCTCTTTCCTTCTAGATGAGAAAGGGAATATTTAAAAGAACTATTATATAATTAAAACTGTATAAAATATCTCCTTATATACCAGCTTCCACAAAGGCCCAGCAGAGCAGCTTAATTTATCCGACAAGCTGTTTTGTTTTTTAATTTTTTTTTAAATTAATGCTTCTTTGTTTTAGCAAAATGGGTTATTTAACAGTAGTTTAAAAGCAATAATAAAAGCAGGTCACAGCCAGATTTACTGTGGTAAAATCACTTTCTGAGAAAGCTATAAAGCATTGTCAGGCATTTTTTCTCTTTGTAGAATGTCTTACTAATTTGCTGCATATAACATTAAGAACATGAATGGGACCTGACATTTCTCCATAATTTATTCTGTTTACAAATGTATAAATGACAGCTTGTAGATTTGCATACAGATTTCATTACATTCACAACACATCTTGTGCACAAAACCCACCAGCAGCTGATCTCCAAATCTCCCAACAACTCCATGACTAAAATGTGGACAAGTTAGTTCTTATCTGATGTAATAAAGTACAAGAGCAGCCATCTGCCTCCTAAAAAGGACATCAGCTGAATTGACTGCAAAACAACTGCAAATTTAGAAGTCTGTACATTAAACATCTGTGAAGTATTTCCTATGAAGGAAGAACACACACATGCAAACAACTGTGGACTTCATCAAATGTAAGAGCTATGAAATAGTATTACCTCAACATTCCTTTTTAATGGATCCAAACCCAAAAGACAGGTAGGGCTTCCTGGGAGATACCAACTTCAGCTCAAAGGGAAATCCAAGTTTTCACTGACAAGCCCTGGTCAAGCCCAAGACTGTTTTTTACGAGAATTCAGAACATTCACAACAGGTTTGAAATAATAACACTTTGATGAGGAACATTTGCTATGGTCTGTGCTTTCCCCTTGATTTAGAAAACTGAAAAATGTCAAGAATTTTCTTAGAGTTACTCTGTAAGGCTGTAAGTTACTCTGTTTGAATTATACGCTGCAGCCTATGGTTTCAGATTTAGGATCTATGAGAACTGCACTTTTGGAGGAAGTCGTGTCAATGCACTCAGTATTAAGCAGAAATAAGAGACAGAAATATTCTGGACTGCAGCAGTTGCACATCAAATTTGGGCATGGGAAAGAGGCTCAAGACAATCCAGTTAGTAATTCTCTCAGGAAGGAGGATGTCTTCAAATGTTACAGTGACTATAAACAGAAATGAAGCCATACCACTGTCTGGACACCAGAACCATCAGCTCTGATGTTCCTCAGCTCTGAAGCTGTCTATTCTGAATGTAAATTTCACTCCAGTGTGCATGTCAGAGCTTATAAAAGTTCTGATTGTATAAAAGCCAGTATGTCCAGCTCGTCTTGTACCCTGATCATCAAATTGTCAAGCAGAAGTCAAATGGAGAAATGCTGATTTGAAAATCATGTCCCTTAATTGCTGTCTAAATATGAACTCAGAATCCCAAAATTTAGCACCTGCTTTTAAAAATCTCAGTGCATATCACTGCCTGTATTACATCAAAAACCAGTTTGTATGGGAGAAAGGACAGGGAACACAATTTTGAGGAGGCATGTAGCCAGCAGTTTTGCTTTTCACATAAAGCACATCTTGTTGCCCAAAATTGTAATTAGCTGAATTGAGCTGACATGCGTTATTGAGGCTTTATGGAGGAGTTCGAGTGTTAATGAAATGTGCAGAATTTGTGGGGGAAAAAGCCCGCACTAGAGATGCACACATCCACACACACACAGAGCACTGCAGGCAGCCATAGGGAGCTGGCTGGCAGGTGAGGTCCCAGAAGAGTTGGGACCTGCTGGAAGCAGCAGGCAGAGAGTGTGGGGCTGCCATGTGTGCCTGTGGGCAGGCAGTGGACCAGGATGCTTGAAGTAGATACCGAATGCAGACAAGGAGAGAGAAAAAGGAGCGATACTGAAGCAAGCAGTCCACTTGCACCTCCATCAGTCTCAGTGATTTTGGGACAGTGATGATGACTCCCTCCCAGATTAATCTTTTTACAGGGTACCAGATTTTCTAGGCAGTCTGTACCTTTCCACCTCTCCACACAGTGGGGTTCTCAAGGGCACTGCTTCCTTGAGCTGCAGCAGCTGCCTTGCCCTGCTACTTGGCTACTCCCCCCTGCCCTGCCTCTTTATGCTTATAGCTGTCTTTTGCCAGCTGCCAAGGCTGCACTGCCTCAATGACCAGTAAAAGACCATCAAGTGAGCTGCTTATAGTTTGGATACCTCTGTTTTCAGCTTGTCTCTATTGTCAAGGCCTTTCCTGTCACCCGATGTTTAAACTGTTCACAGTAACAACACATGCCTGGCCTCAAGCTTCAGTTCACACAGCAAGTTCCAGTAATAAGCTGACAACAAACCCAGGACTGGGGCACTGCAAAGTCAGCCCGAAGCACACCGGAATATGGCCAGCAGCCTGTAGGCAGCAATGACAATACTTCTCTGCCTGCTCCTGAGCAACAACAGCTTCTCACCTGTATGTGACCATTCTATAATGTCCCAGGATGATTAACATCCTCTTGAATTTTTCAATTTAAGCAACAGGAAAGTATGAAATAGCATTCCCAAAGGATCAGGATTTTGCCATAGGTTTAAATTGATACTGGCCAATTTACACCTGTAACTGTCTGTAATCTATGGAACAGACTGTTGAAAATTGTACACAGAGGTACCACCTCTTTGCAGAAGACTGATGCACATTACAATCTGCTTTCCCCATCAACTTCAGCAGAGTCCTCTTGTTAAGTCCCTAAAGTTATATTACAAATATAAGACTATGTATCTTCCATGTTGCCTCAGCATATGGATCTCTTGGATTAAACAGCAGTTGTTGCTATATTACTATTCTACTTAACATATTTAAATTTTATAGCAAGATACAGACAAAAAAAAAAAAAAAGAAAAAAAAGAAAAAAAATTAGATACCTCAACTGCAATTCAGATTCTAACATAATCTCCTTTAGCTGCAGCCTAAACCCATCCAGCTCCAAAGGTGTGGCCCTGCTTTCTGTCTGGAAGTTCTTCTGGCACTTTTTGTCGTGCTCACAGCCTGAAATACACCTTAGACAACACAGTACAAATATGAAAATCTTACAATCCAACTATGGCGCAACAGAGAGAGCATCAGAGACAGACAGCAAGCACATCAGGAAGAAAACATTATCAATTGTGCCTGCAGCTCTATAAAGCTGATTGAAACAATCAGATGTTTAAACTAGCTCCATTTACAAGAGACATTTATAAAAGCACGTATGTTTTATCATGCTTTAAGGCACCAATATTCTGATCAACTCCACGTTGTTACGCTACCACCGAGAACCATCCAGGCTTTGGTTGACATTGGTGCGTTAAAGAAAAAGTATCAAACTATCCAAAAAGTGGACAAAATTAAGTTAAGAAGCTTGGTCTACCCAGTAATAACCTTTACAAACAAATGATTTTAAACATTGTACAATTTGTTTTGTTGAAGAGTACAGTTAAATTTTTGGTACTGGACTTATTAAGAACTAGCCCCTGCAAACACTTCAATGCAACTGGCATGGCTGGCAACCATCCCCTATGTTTCTCCGACTGTACCATGCAGACCAGGACAGCCTTGTTTAAACTCGACAGCTTCAGTTTAATTCTCTCCAACCACTGTCTGTTCATTAAGGTGTATCAAGTGTGTGTCTGAAAATCAAAAAATATGACTACTGCAGTGTAGTCATAATACTGATAAGATTTGAAATGTATTTCTGCATATATATGAGTGGAAGAACACAATACAAGAAGTTAATGAGACCTTGGTTTTAGCCTGGATACAAAATTAATATTGTGATCATATACATTTCACAAAGCTACTGTCCTTCCTCACAGATCCCTTTACTACAACATTGCAACCACTTGAAATAATACTATCTTAGAAAGGCCACAAGTATTCCCAGTATTATAGGATACAGGAAAATACCACTGTAAGAACAGTGTGTATCAGTTAGATGTAACACGTTAAATTCATTTTCTGTGCAACAGCCCCCTGGAACCAGGTGTACCCATTTCAGGGCCACTGATGAAGACTAAAATGGCACAAAATAGCTCTAACTCCAGCAAACAGGAAAACGGCTCCTTTGCAGCTTCCCTCTCCACCTCCCCACACCCTCTGCCTTAAAGGAGGCGGAATGCAGCACAAGCAGTTCAAGAGAGCTCAGAAATGTAAGTTTAAACCACAAAAAAATGTAGTAAAAGGGTCTGAAATGACTAAGACCACAAATACTTTTATCAGCTATGAGATAAATTAAAAAAAAAAAAAAATCTATAAAAAAGAAGCCTCACACCACCAGATGTTGCGAATGAATAAGAAAGCATGAACAACTGCTTATCAAACTAGTATGCAAGATGGACAATTGCTTCCAAAAGAAATGGAAGTATAGGCGGATTAATTAAAAAGGAAGAAGTACCACCATACTTGACTCACTAGGCATGTCAGAAAAGCAGGCAACAGAATTCTTGCATTGGAATTCTGGTTTTTTCAAACACAAAGGCCTAGTTTCCTGCCATCACTTGCACAGCTGTCTAGATGGATTTGTTCCTTGAAAATGGATATAAAAAAAAAAAAAACCAAAACAGCAAAACTTTAAAACAGCAGATGCAAGTGGGCATCCTCCTCCCTACCTCTCAAAACAAAGCAATTCTGAAGTAGAGCATAACACTCCTGGTTCTGACCTGTCAGGTGCTGCTTCCACTCACCTTAGCAGAGACAAAAGCTCCTTCACCAGAGTTAAATGCTTCAGAAATGTGTTACAAGTAACAGTTTGAAAACCTTTAATTACACAATTTAATGATATAAAACAAAGGCGGAAGAAAAATTTCACTACTTGGCCTTAACTAACTGAAAAGGTTGATGTTGGATTATACAGCACTGAATGGCCTGGCCAGGAAATGTGTATAGTAGAGCTTACGGCTTCACTTAACCAAAGAATTAGTACAAGCATTCACAGTGCACTTCAAGTGCCAGAATACTCTATTCTAGTGGTTTTCATTTCTAATTGACACACACACACATAAATGAATCTAGAAATGCAGGCATAAACACTACTTGCCCACTGATCCATTAGCACACTGCTAACAGATCAAGTTTAATCAAGTTCTAGCAGGATTTTTTATTATACACATTATTAACAAGTCTCGTTTCATTTAGTCTCTAAACAGCTACATTTTATTACAGTCAAAGCTAACGAAAGTTTGTAGGAGACTTGATGTCTTGCTCTTTACCTGGGTAAGCAGAACAACTACTGAAAATGAATTACGGGATGTACCTTCAGAGAGGTGTTTAAAGGACTTTACCAAAGTCTATCAAGTTACTGACAGCAGCAGGATTATGAAAACAAAACAAAACAAAAAAAAAGCAGATAAAGAAATTCCTCCACAGAAATTCAGTCACAAAACCTGCTGCTAGATTCTCAGCTTCACAAGTCAGTGCTTCTCCATGGCATCTGCAGGGTGACCCTGGCTGCAAACAGCTGAATTCTCTGCTGTTGTTAGAAAAGGTGTTTAAATGAAGAAGCTGTTTGCTGGACACCAATCCGTATTTGAGGTATGGGATAAAGAAGGAAGCACAATGCTTCATGTTAAACTGAACCAGGAAAGTCAGGCAAGAAAGGAGTTGGCCCTCTGTTTAGAGGAAGGTAATCTTTGGAATGAACAGACAGCAAGTCTGTTGATCTTGAGTCAGGATGAGAGAAAAGGTCATCCACCAAGAGTGAGATTTTGCTACAGACCACCCAACAGGGGCAAAGAAGTAGATTCAAGTGTTCTATAAGTCTCTGGATTGCAGACCTTGGCTCTTGGGGGAGACTATAACCTCCCTGACACCTGCTGACTGCAGCCCAGAAGGGAGTCTGAGACAACCTCTTGACACAGATGGGCCACCCAGAGGCCACTCTCCTCATCCTACTAGTCACAAACACAGAAGTGCTAGGGGATGTGTTAATCCCTGTTAATCCCAGTTAATCTCTGCTAATCCCTTGGTTGTAGCAGCCACCAAAGTGCCATTCAAGATTCTGAGGGGAGCAAGGCAGACAGCAGATCTGGGGCCTTAGGACAGCAGACTGGCTTATTCAAGGAACTAGTATACAGGATTCTGTGGGAGGCAGCTCTGAAAGGCAAAAACAGTTTGAGAGAGTTGACATGTCTTAAAAGACAAGCTTGGATGTGTACCCAATGGGACACATCCAAGAGTACTGACAGCTGGCTGGTGCCACCATGAGGCATCTCTCTCTAATCATCCAAAGGCTGTGGAGTTTCAGCATGTTGCAGTCTAGATGAGTGGAGAACTAGGTGGGTGAAAAACTTGCTGGACTGTTGGACTCAGAGAGTATTGGTTAATGGAACAATATGGGAAGTTGTCATAAAATCATTACTACAGGAGGTTCCAACTTAGGGATGCTGGGGAGGGACTCTTCATGAGGAACTGTAGTGAGAGGACAAGGGGTAACAGGTTCAAACTTAAACAGGGGAAGTTTAGATTGGATATGAGGAAGAAATTCTTTACTGTAAGGGTGGTGAGGCACTGGAATGGGTTGCCCAGGGAAGTTGTGAATGCTCCATCGCTGGCGGTGTTCAAGGCTGGATTGGACATAGCCTTGGGTGGCATGGTTTAGTGGGAGGTGTCCCTGCCCATGGCAGGGGGGTTGGAACTAGATGATCTTAAGGTCCTTTCCAACCTAACTATTCTATGATTCTATGATATATCTAAAACCAACCAACAACAACAAAAAAAAAAATCCCACCAAAAAAACCCAAACAAAACCTCAAACACTTCTAGAAATAAATTTCCAGAGTTTTAGAAAACTGCAGTGAAACAAAGACACCCAATCAACAGCGGTTTGCATTTTGCAGATTTCCATTTTTGACATACTATGTGCTGGTACACTAACTTAACGCACATACATCTTCAGCAGTAAACCGTTCATTGTCATGGTGTATCTAGGTGCAAATCTCTAGTTTATAGAAAGTATTTTTAGTTGCACTATAAGGTATTGCTTAAAATTCTTGATTATGTACCACAATATTCGTGCCACCAGGAACAGATATATTCTTGATTATGTAATCAAGAAAACTACTGAAAATAATATTCAGAGTACAAACTACTTTTAATCAGCATCTAAATACCAAGATACTGATTACTTTGTTGCTCTAATGACATCTGTAATAGATTCCAAGTGCTGTGCCTGATTGCTTCCCAGCTGATCAGGATTCTGTTCATCACTCCTAGCTGCTGGAATTCTGAGATTTCTTGGAGTGCCTTTGCAAAAGACTTCAACACTGCTTCAGCCAAACAGCTACAGTACATGCTTTAAAACAGCCATCATAAATTTTACACTTAATACTCCATGATAAAATGTGCTAAGATGGGAAGACGTGGGTTTCCTCCTTCCCATTTCTATTGACAAGCATTGATTATAAAACAGTATAATCCAACAAACTTGACAGACATTGGCCAGATGGATCATAAAATACACCTGAACTTCAGCTGATCATATTTCTCCTCAATAACCAAGCTGCAATAGTCACTGTGGCACACTTTCATTAATGCTGATGTTTTCATTTCTAATACAGAGAATATACAAAAGCAATTTAAAAGGCAATTTGAGACATTAAATAAGATATAATCACAACTAGTAAAATTAAATCAATGTCTTGTCTCATGTAACTTCTGATTTTTGACTACTGAAAGTATGAATTTTTAATCCTTCATTTTCCTGAACTAATATGATAAAGGAACTGACACAGCAATCATTCTTGGAGAGAGTCCTCAGCAGAGAAGTATGAAATGATTCCACTACCATTCTACTACAGACACACAGTCTGTAGGTCCAAACATCCTTGGGTAGGACAGCAAAAATACTTAAATTACTCCAGGAAAATAAATATTACTACTGGTTTTCAATTCTGAAAACATTCCTATGTTCAAATTACCTGAAATGCTATCTGCTATAAAAATTCTCGATTCCTTGTTTGCTCTTTTTCATTAATATAATATTGCAGAAAAGACTTCATATAATTTCAGATTTTTGTTGTAACAAGTAATTGAAGTGTTGACAAATTTCAGCATTACTTTTCTGATTTTGAAATGGAACTCAAACATTTTTTAAGAGTTTAATCAGCTGCTGACAGTTTTTTACCACACTGTGCCTCCACTTTAAGTTATGATTGTTTACCTGGATTATGTAAAGTATGAAATCTCAAACACAGTATTTATGTTGGAGTTAGTGGAGAGAGACTTGTGTCATATGACACATAGCCATGTAAGAGAAGAAATCTAAGAATACATTCCTCCACGAGAAGGAAGTCACCTCAAATACCTAGAGTTCAGCATGGAATGTCGCAGAAAACTGGAGAATGTGACTGCAGTGCTTCCAAAAACCTTCCACTGCAAGGAATGCAGGAAGTTTTAATTTCTAACTTCAGAGGATTTCTACTTTGGTAAAAGAATATGCAGCAAATAAGTTCTTACAAGGCCAACATCTTGGCATCTTTATGCCAACATCTTGAAATGTCTCGTACAGTAACAGCTATGAACAAGCCAAACCAAAAAAATTACAAGATATTTACTGACAAGACATTTTTAAAACAGGATGTGAGTTGTCTTGCTTTAAAATATCTTTTTAAGTTTTCTGTAGCTCTTTTTGCGTTTAGAAAGAGCTTTATTCCAGAGGCTAAAGGTAGCAAAAAAAGAGGAAAAGGTGGGAAGAATATAAAAAGGTGGCAAGAAAAGTCCTTTGAAAATTCTATTCTTTCACTTCCAAAAGCTACATTCGTAGAGTTTGAAGTGAAGTGCTGATCCAAATTCTTTTAAACACAGATTTAGATTTATCTTCCATGATGTATTTTTCTGACTCTAGATTTCTGTCTCCCTTGCTGTATCACATATCTTCCTCCCCTTCCAGGCAACTACCCAAAGAGTGTTAATCCACAGGTATCTGGCACCAAAGAGCAATTCACTTTTAGCTCTCATTAGTTTACACAAGAAGACAAACAGCTGACTGAAAAATTGTACTTACATATACAATTGTTAAATTGTACTTGCTTGCCAACTCATGGCACAGCAAGCATTTCCCCTAAAACAGAGGCGATAACGAAATAAGTACTTGTTCCAGTGGAATACTCTGAAATTCCTTTTAGTAGTACATCTCCTCAGTACTTTGTATAACTACATAACACAGCCTTGCAAAGTATTAACGTAATTTTAATCAACAAGAAATTATTAGATGAATTAAATTATGGTGGGTTTAAGTGACGTAATCATAGAACGCTTTAGGCTAGAAAGGACCCCTAAGATCATTGAGTAATGACCTACTCTTTCTTTCAATTTCTTGGAGATTGCACAAGGAAGCTTCAAAAAAAATTACCCAATGAACACCACATACATCACATAACGTAAGAGTTTGCAGCAGTACAATCTGTTCAGTTTCTTTTACACGTTTATTAACAAAATGAATATATGATGATGTTTTACGAACCCTTGGCAGGTTTGCATTTAAAATATTACTGAAGTGTGAGATGTACACTGGTAAAAGGGACAATAATAACTACAGAGATCCATTACTAGAAAAAAACAACATAAAACCTGCCACATGCAATGCTGTAATTTATTGTATCCAGCCATTCAGTACCCAGTGGAAGTCAGAAGACTGCTGTCTCTCTGTAGTATGCACTTAACCTCTATCAATGGAAAAGCCTTAGAATCATATTGCTTAAAGTCAATATAGACAAAAGTCTATAAGAGACTTTGCATTGGTTTATGAGCCTTTGAGAAATATTCAGGTAAAATGAAACTAACTTGGCTTTCTGGATTAATTAAATCTGTGAGTGAAAGATCCTTTTCAGTAACATGTAGTGTACATGCTATTTGTCCTGAATTTTCTTCCTCTTACAAGGGATACTGAAGAGAAGATAATTGGAACACTTACACAAATTAAAAGCCCTAATTGAAATACTTATTAAAACTCTGCTATAGGAAAGCCGGATGGTTTTAGGAAGAGATTATTTTATGATTCTGGGTTAAATCTGTACTTCCAAAATCAATGCATCAAGATTAAATCTGTTGGTTTTGACACTTTCAGACTCTATTACTAAAATTGTCTTCTGGTCAAAAGGAAGTCTGTCGCCTATAAATAATCACAGAAATATTGAAAAGTTTGGGTCGGAAGGGACCTTGAACAGCATCTCATTCCAACTTCTTGCCATGGGCAGGGGCACCTTCCCCTAGACCAGACTGCTCCAAGCCCCATCCAACCTGGCCTTGAACACTGTCAGGGGTGAGATAGCCACAGCTTCTCTGGGTAACCTGTGCCAGCACCTCACCACCCTCACAGGGAAGAACTTCCTCTTAATATCTGAATCTCCCCTCTGTCAGTTTAAAGCCATTCCCCCTTGTCAATCCCATTGACAAGAATCCCCATTCTCCCATATGGTAATTCATCCATTCCCATCTCAACCAACTTGACAGCTGAGGTTTTAAAATCCCCTTTGTAGGACACTTAAAGGATTAGTGAAAGGTCTACAGCATGCCCAAAACCTTGCTGCGCAAACCAGAGCTGGGAAGTACCACCCCAGGTGCAAGAGCAGTACAAAGCAGAGCACAGCTCAAAGCATACAGGACTCCGTATTTCCAAGCTTACTTGGTAGATTGTTGCGCTGTCAGGTACATAGCTGAGGCTGTCTAAAACTCTGCTTCTTCCCAAGGCTAAGAAATGGAAGACACTGTGCTTAGACATGCTTTTCAGACCACCTGTCAACATTGCTTTTTCTTTCACTTCCAGGAAGAGTAAAATAGAAAACTTTAAAGCTGTAACTGTCGAACTTTGTAACCCACCTTCCTAGATGGTCTGTTGCTCTTCCTCTGACTGTACACAGACACACACCTATCTCCGAGTCCCACAGCAAGAGGACAGAATGCTAAATCTTGATTTTGCTGATTTCTAGCATTTTAAGAATCAAGTATTGAAGCAGGTAAATTTATTAGAAAGCCAGAGAATTCTGATCTTAACCCAGTTTAGGTACTCAAAAAGCCATAGCTAGTTTTCATTCTTGGCACTGTTTTTCCCCAATGGCTAAAGTCCCTGTTAGCCTTCTAAAAGATATTTGTTTAGAAGAAACTATTTTAATGCACGTTCTTCGGGCTTCTATTTAAAAGGAAATTTCCTCAGGCCTATTCAAAAGAAAGCAACAAACTAACAAAAGTACACTCCTAAAGTGAATGACTCAGGAAGTCAGATGAAGAAATCAGAATAACATCCCAAGAATCATGTACAAAGCCCACATTTTTCCCCAAACACCAAATCCTATGAAAGAACGTTGTGAAGTCAAGCAAATTAAATGAGCCTTGCTGCCAATCTGAAATACAAAGAAAACCCATTCTGCACTTTTAACTGCCTTACCTGGCATTCCATGGATAAGGTCTCCGCACAACACAAAGAACTTGGGTTTAGGATTTAGCTTGTTAATGGCCTGCACTGCTTGCTCTGCTAATTTGATTTCTTCTCCCCATTCATCATCTCCATTGTTAGTGTCTCCAACTGCCCAAGCTTTCATCAGTCCAAACTGAGGATCTGCTCCTTGGATGAAGTAGAAGGGCCCTTTCCATTGGTACTCATCATCTAAGAAGACAAAAAGAGAAGAAAAAAAAAAAAAAGGCAGTTAAGCACTATAGAAACTCATAAAGAGATTGCAAGTTTCCATACACCATTAAATTATCTGCTCTTCACCTAAGCAAGCTGAGGCTGCTTTACTAAAGGTACAGAATTCTGGTGTCATTCATAAAGGACAAATATAAAGGCAGAAGTACAAGATTCTCCTCTAATGGATAGCTGCAAAAAATGAAAGCATATTAATCTAATTATACTACATGGTAATTACAGACTGATTAAAGGGAAAGCATGTGAAGAATTCGACAAATAGTGCTGGAAATTACAAGACTACAACATAGCACAAGTGTATAACATTAGAATTCAGCTGACTCTTTTAAGACTCCTATTATTGCTTCTTTAATTAACAAGTTAAAACATACAGAAAACATTTCATATTTTATAATTCCAGGAGACTTGTCCTTAAATTATTAAGGAGTCAAATTCTTTTTGTTCTTATATTTTTAGAGAGAAGTTGGATGTAGCACATTCTTAGGAGTTAGAATTGAAGCCACTCAAAAGGACCAAGGTCAGCAAACACAAAATCGAGCAACACCAGAATTAGCATCAACCATAAAAATCCTAATTTAGAAGTGCCACAATAGCTCCAAAACCTATGATAAGAAAGTGAGAACTCAGTAACAAACTTCCACTGGTAGAGTCAGTGCAGAAAGAATTTGTACTGCTGCAAAGGAAGTGTGATATTTAAGAACAGAAACACATTAAGAAAAACATATCTCAAGACCTGGCAAATAAAGCAACAGCTGGCTACAAATTAAAACCATATAGGGGCATCCTGTTTCCTAGACCTAGGTCTCAAGTCAGAATTAAAGTACAAACATGAGTACACTGTGGTTTCTCCAGCTGCCCAAATGCATTAATTTGAAATCTGAATATTTCAGTTTTGACTGCTGCATTTGGCTTAATACACCTGGTGTTATTAGTTTTTTGAAAAACAAACAAACAAACAAACAAACAACAAAAAAAAAAAAGCCACCAGCATTTAAAACTGTTAAAAACTCACTCACTAGCTGCACCAATCTATAGCTGGATCTAAAAAAGTGATACAAGAAATTATTTCAAATTAAAACATAATCCATAAATATACTCACATATTATGTCAGTCTGGCCTGAAATACAGTTTGAGGCAAAACTAATCTTCCAATAACAGTGCATAAGCAAGTATATGTCCAGCACATGGATTTACTTTTGCTTTTCTTTTGAGTGATCTGTAACTGGAACTTCTTACTTTGCAAGAAGGGGGGCGTATTTCTTTCAAGGAAGGTTAGAAAACAGACGTCATAATTCATCTCTTTCACCATGATATGGACAGGCTAGGTGAAGAAGGAATGTGGACAATCCCTGGATGCTGCTGGTAATTTTCATCTGTTGCTATGGCATCAGATCATTTTGCCAAATGTAAGCTTCTACATTTGAGCTAGGCTAACATAGAATTTCTGAACAAAATTATTTATAATCTGTTAACACTGTTAATTTATACCAGCATTGTCTCGATCTAAATAATCATCAAGTATTTTATAGACAGAAACTTTTAGCCATTCATTAGCTTTTAATTCTGAAATGAAATTAACATTTCCAATTATATAACTTACTTAGAAAAGTTAAATGATCCATCTCTCCAGGAGTTTGTAATAGAAGCCTTATGGAGTCAGCTGAATAACACAAAGTAATTAAAGTTTTTATTTTATGCCTTGCATGGCAAAACCTGACTGCCATAAAAACCAGCTTACATGTTGCATTAAAGGCACTGTTTGTGCAGAGAAAACAACTTACAGTTTCTGTAAGTGGAAAGCTATGGAAAAAAGAGATCAGTAAAGAAGGCTTGCATCTGAAATCCTTTGTGACCTATACAAAATCAAACTGAAAAAAGGAGAAGTCTAAAACAGGAATTTGAAGGACTGGCACAATCCTCACACTCATTAAATGGAAAAAATAAAAAAGCTCAAATCTATGAACAAAACGGCATCTGTCCCTTTCCCAGCAACCCAGCAGACAGTATTGATAACCAATGTTGAGCAAAATCTACTTGGTTTGTATTGATTAATCTGAAGCCAGTAATTTTTCAGTAAAATATACAGACATTTATCTGTTTATTTTTACAGGAACTATTTTGAAAAGACAGCTAGTCTTTGTTCTCAAATGCTGTGTTTCAATTCTGGACACACTGTACTTCCCTTTCGAGAGACGAAGGGATGGTGTCTGGTGGCCAAAGGCAGCGGGGGGGCCTGAAGCAGGCAGGTAACTGTCAGGCAGGACTGGACAAGGTCCCAGGTTACAAGGAGCTTCATATGTAATGCTTGACTAGAGAGAAGTCTGGCCAGAAGACAATGCACTGTCAGGGAGCATGCAGACCCGATGCAGAACAGGTTGCAAAGCCAGACTAGGGGCTCTTCTAATACAGGCTTCATGGGTATTTCCCCCCTGCCTTATATTCATGCCAATACAGTAGCTCTCTAGATTTTAAGTACCTGAATATTTCCAAGAGTGTGCACAGATGCTCTGGTTTGAGTGGGTGAGTGATGGTCATGTGAGGCAGAGAGAGAGACCGATAAGATGAATTTGAAAAGAGAAGTTCAGTACACAGAATCAAGAAGTGGCAGAAGAAAGGAGAAACAGAAGATGCAGGGGTGGAGGTGAAGAAGAGTGGGGAGAAAAGGAAAGAGACAGGAGGTGAAGAGAGAAAGGAATTGAAAATGATGCAGAGGTATATGCTATATTCTCCTGTAGGAAAGAAAAAGAGAAAATGAAGAAGGCGAAGCACGGACAACATAAAAGATCCAGAAATCAGGGCTAAATAAGTAACATTTACACAAAATGTTCATTTAACTAACTGGCCTTAGTCAGATAATTCAGTAACTATTATTAATGAATTAAAAAAAATAACAGTAAGGTTGAATAAATATTTTCTACCTTTGTCTTGTTATTTGATCACTCCAACTAGAAACCCTATTTAAAACCAAGTAAACCTAGTACTTAAATCAAATTCCACTAGCTTATCACTTATCAAGTGGTACTTACTGATTTAATTTACTGCTTACTGATTTCTGTTCCCCAAAAAACAAAGGAATAAGTGGAAAAAGAAATAAAATATGAACACTCAGTTTAAACGTAACAGCTTAATTTTCTGTTTACCAGGAATGTGTTTCAATTACTATAAAGTACTACAAATAAACACGGACTATCATGGAATGAGTTGTATTGATACAACAGCAGCACTGGTGCAAACCTGTACCTGCCCTAGCTCTTAAGCCTGTTCTGTATTCAGCTCAGCCAGGAATTAACTCTTAACTGCCTTTACTGGTCTGTCTGCAGAGGATTTTATGCAAGTACCTGTGCAAAGCCTCCGGCTAAAGTTTAGAAGGCTGCAATTAGTGCAGTTTTGCTAATTTTGCTTAAAACCCCAGGAGAACGCCTGCACAAGTGCTCTTTCAACAGACTAATATGCTAAGAGGATTGCAATGCAAAAAGCACCTTCCACTGCCACAGGTGGATGCAAAACGCTTTTGCCTAAATCTTACATGATTTACCAATGGATTCTGTTCAGCTAATCACCAAACACTCTGTACCCTACTCCTCTCCCTTGCCAGCTGTATATTAGCTCCCTCAAGCAGAACAGCTACTGTAGGCTGGGCAAATGAATCTCGTCTGCTTAAGCTGTAAGTCAGGCAAAAAATTCTTTTAACCATTTTTTTGGACTTTACAGTGAATCCTAAGCGTGTTCAGACAAATCATTCTATTGCTATGCTAGGAGAATGACAAAGTCTAGCAGAAAGTTTATAACAAACAGCATTGGGCACAAGTGGTAGAAGGGGGAACAGCTGGTTTTGCAGTGATCATCCAGTCATAATCCAGGTCCTAGATGCTACTCCAAAAGTTTTCAAATTAAAAAGTACACACAGTTGCTACCTTACCTTGAAATGTAGCATGCAACAGCTTTTATGGGAATGTCATCAAAGGCATCCTTCAGCCATTAGATGAGCTATATGGTTGGATTAGACAAAGTGCATGGTAGGTAAAGCAAGAGAAGATTAGGATTCAATTAATAAACAATTTTTTGCAGTGCAAACTTGAGCAGAGCTGAGAATGCCTGAAAATTGGCTATTCAACCCTATGAGCAAAGAGGCTGTTTGAAACTCTGATTTACAACAGCAGTAAAATGCAAATGCCAGACAAAAGTCAGCAGGTTTCTCAGACAACTGATGTACATATGGTTTCCATTTCTGAAGGACAAATAATATCTGTGGAGCTGCTCCACACATTAAGCCACACAAACCTCCTATTCCAAATCTGTTTTGTTTCCAGGCCTCCTTAAGCACAGCTGATCACCACAGAAGAAGTCCAGCTTCAGAACATGTTGTTTGCCTCAGTTTCATTAGCTTCCCACTCTTTTTCTGCTCCCATGCATGCCGAAGTAGCGCGGATCAATGCAATGTATTTTTAGTAGCACAGGCTAAAAAACGGTTCCAATGTCTAATTTTATCTAAAGATTAATTCTGTGAAGGGCCAAAGTAGTTCAGCAGCAATTCACAAGAGAAAACCTCAGCCATGTATTGTGATCATGTGCAAAAAGACAATTCAAGGACGTAGCTGTGTTAAGCCAAACCTCACCTTTCTGGAGGACAAAAGCTAATACCATGCCGCGCTTTTATTTCTTCCCCTTTTGCTTGCCTTAATTTCTCCCCTCCTTCAAAGAATCACAAACTCACCTACATAGAGATTGTTCATATAAAGCACTGCAAGCTGGCCTCTTGACAGCCACATAACACTGGTGGGATTTCAGTATTTCCCTTGTGGGATTTTTCTGAAAGTACATTGGTTGCTTTTTTCCTCTGCAGTCTACAGCATTTCATGGATACAAATCAGTTACGTAAAGTTATTCCTGTCCAAAGTCTCTCAATAGACACTACTGTAGCAGAGAAGAATGGACACAGACACACACCTAGTGCTTGCTCAGGATACCTTGAACAGTAATGAATACAAAAAATGCCCTCATTCTCATATTGGGTTTGCCAGGGGAATTCGCTTCTCTGAAAGATCAGAAAATAGCAGAAATAGGTACATGGTTCCCTGCCTGGAGCTGTCTCTGCCTACAAACCATGACTGTGACTTTCTCTAAGTAACCTTGGTTTATAAGGAACACAACCTTGGCTTTCTAAAGAGGCTACAGGCAGGAAGGAAAATGGAATCTTCTCAGTGAAGGCAGTATTTATACATCACAGAAAACACAAAAGGCAAAAAATTTTTTCCTTGCAAGTGTTTTGCAGTTTACCTTTAAAGGCAAACTCTCAGCCCCAGATGAGTTTGAAAAACAATGAAGGGCTTCCACTAAATCCTTTAATAATCCTTAAGAATTCCTTGCTTAATATCAAAACAATATCAATAACTATGGCTTCAAAACCACCATCATTATTGTCTGCATGTCCAATAGATTTCAATCTAATGAAATATGCATTCCTGTCAGCTATATTTTCCATGTGTACCTGAGAGACTATCAAAGATACCACTATTGGAATGCGCAATTTCATGCATCAGTGGAAAAAAAACCCAACAAACCCTCAAAACAGGTACCAACATACATTTTCCAGTGACAAAATAAAACTTTTTAAAAGATTAGTTCTTGTAGAAATTAGGTGCAGTGAGCCTAAAACTACACAGATAATACCAGTAGGAACACTGACAGAAAACAGTTTCTCAAATAACTTAGTCTGTTTTGAAAAGATAAACTTGTAAACTTCTTAGATAACTATCAAGGTAGCAAATGCCCCCTCAGATACAGTTTATTCGTATTGAGGCTACAGAATGCTAAACTCTAGTCATGTCTTTACGCCAGCCCCAAATTTAACATGTAAACTCATTGCAGAAACTTTACAGGCCAGGACTGTAGGTGTGAAGGGGGGTGTCTTGCATAATGACAAGGTGAAGTCACAGAAAGTTGTTCAAAACCCACATAAAAATTTGCCTAATTCATACAAGAGCTGGAGACAGCATTGGGAATGGAATATGCTAGCTGGGAAGCAGTTCTGATCAGAGCTCAAAAATACTACTGTTGAAGAGCTCTAGAACAGTAATCATAATGTGCCAAGATCCTACACTCATGTGAAAGCAAGAAAAAATAAGAAATCAACTGCGGCTGTATTTAATTTCAAAGGAAGACGAATTATATGTAATTACGATGCTCTTAAAAAGTGCAAAAATCCTTGAAGGCAGCATGGAAACTATTCAAAGGCAATATCTCAGAGGCTTAGGTCATATGCACCGCATTTACTGAGAACTTTAGAAAGATCAAAAGGAATCCAGACTGCCTAAACAACATAAACAACAGCCATAAGGACTCTAGTTAGAGCATCCTTCAGAAAGCTAAGGCATCCAAATAAAGAAAACAGGAAAAGTTTTATAAACTGGAAGGTTAGATGAAAAAGTCTAAGAAGTCAAGCTAAAAAAACAGAACTGGAAATAGCGTGAATCTGAAAATCAGTAAAGCCGTTTTTAGAGGAATTAGGAGCAGGTAGCCTGCCAGACACTCATTAAGGCTAACTAACCTATGTCAGACATACAAAATGCACCCTGGTGCAGGTACAGGCAGAGCAGAAAAACCATGTAAATTTTTGTATCCATGTTTATTGTGAAGGAACTTGTGAAGATCCAGCACTAGAATTCTCCCTTACAAGCAGTGCATCAGATCTGTCTCAAGTCAAAATGCCAGTACATGATTCAACAAATAGACATGAATACTAACAAACCACTCAGATCAGGGGGCATTCACAGGAGAAGTCAAAAGTGAAAACCAGCTAGTCCTCTGAGGATTTACCCCTTGCTTAAAACTGTCTTTGCACCAGAGAAGCACCAAGACGGCCAGTATCACACCTACATTTAAAAGTTTCCTGAGCAATCTGGTAACTACTGACTACAAAAGTGGCATCTGTACAGGCAAGTTACTGGAAACTTTACAAAGACTGCACTTACTGATTCTTCAGAAAAGAGTAATGGACAGCTTTCAAACAGACCAGGGAAAACCACCTGATACCATCTCCAAGAAGTAACAGATAGTTACCAAAGACTCTAAAGGAAACCAAGCTGTCTTGAAATACAAAAGAAAGTCCTTGCATGCATAAAAAACTGATAAGAATAAAGAAATGGACAAAATGCCCACTGTACTGGGATCTGTACTGCTCTCCAGATTCAATGCAATCTTTCACAGCAACAGAACACTGAGGAAGTGAAACTTGCCATTTGTCCTGGTTGTGAAGAACTGGGGAGAGACTTTCTTACACAGAGGCTATTCAAGAAAGCAGATGAACTTCAATGAAGAAAAGTGCAGGATAGAGCACAGGGGAAAACCACCACCAACTTCACATGAACAAAAATACTTCTAGGAACTGCTACAAATAAACCTCACCTCAACATTCAGTAATGGCACAAAAGCAGAGATAGAAAAGGAGTAGAGAAGACAGAAAAATAAAATACACAAGAAGCAACTGAATATTTTTAAACAATCTGCAAAAGACCAGCAAGGGAGGTATAACAGAAGTACATAAAAACACATGTGGAACTGAGTATGCAGTGTTGGTTATCCTTCTCTTGCAGATAAGGATTTTGGAACCATCATCTAAAACTAACAAAAGACAGGTTCAAAGAGACCCTTCTCAACCAATTAAGCTGACGGTACTATCACTGTTTAATTAATTGAAAAAAGTGTTCTACATGCTTACATGCTTTCACAGTTTCTTTGCACATGATACTGGCATACTTGGGACAAAAACCAAACAAAAAAACCCCAAACATGGCTTCTTGGGTGGTGACAACAGAATTTACCTAAACATATGGTCCTGTTTCTTCACTAAAATACCAATACAATTAGCAGCAGACATCTGAAGCATAACTTCACATGGACAGAAAAGACAGAAAAAAATATTTAAAAACTAAAGATGGAGCATACAAAGGTTTCTTGCCAATGAAACAGGGTATTCATGCACTGTTTTTTACTACACTCCACTGATTACATGAATAATTTAGACCCCTAACCTTGATCTTCCGATTCACATGTCACATACCAAGAGTAGATTAAAGCAGGTTACAGGTATAACCTCCACATGTGAAAGCAGACCGAACAAATTACTATTAGGGAATAAGGTGTGGAACAGTGATTTGCAGAAAGGGTAGTAAGAAAAAAAAGGAAATCAAGCTTTCAATGGTGACTCTCAAATTTAAAAGAAAACAGTGCCAAGCCATACCAGTGGTAATAAATGTCTTGTGCAGCTACCAGCTTAACAAAAGCACTAAAACCTAAAGACTGAGAAAACCTACAAAAACAGATAACACTTTCACTTTAAACTGCAATAACCTTTCCCTCAGTTTCATCAGCCCTTAGTTCTGGGTTTGGGTTTTTTTACTAATCATTCAGTTATTAAAAGGTTGTGCTGAACTTCAGCCTCTTACAAAAGAGCCAAGTAAATTATTGACAAAGAAATAATTTGTGTTCCTGAAGACAGCAGTGTTCCTGAAGATAGCAGCTACACTAACACAGCCTAAAAAGTCACGGACAAGATTAAAACCACCAATTGGTAAGAAAAGTCTTAATTTATATTTAAAGAACACCACACAAGGACACTTGAGGAGAAAGGAACACACCTGGAAAACAGAGACCCAAATCACATTTTTTTCTTCCATGTTTAAAGCAATTTTCAAGTAATACTTTGATAAAGCTCTTGTTCAGAAATTGTTACACTGCCATCAAACACTCCTTTTGTTACAATTTCACTATACAGCTGATATAACTAGATGGCTTGTCTGCCATCTGTCCCCTCAACAAATGCTAGGCATTCTGCTCCAAATCCACTACACCATCTGCAATTAATAGGTTGCCAGAATGATTGTATACACATACTTCACATGCTCAGAGTTGGTGATTTTTCTTTATTTGGCAACAAGCAAAGGCAAATATTTCCTACGAAACCCAAGAAAATGCCATTAAATAGCCTTGCCCACTTTACCAAACCAATACAATTTGTCATTCATAAGCAAACACAAGGACATGAAACACCTTCCATGTGTGGCAATATGGAAAGGTTTCCTTACAGAGACAGTTATGCACTTGAAAAACCTAGGCACTCTGCAGAACTTCCATTCTTGGGAGAACTTTACAAGCACATGAGATACATACACACGTTCAACATGTTCCTCTATTGGTCCAGCTGCAAGACAAGAATCAGCAGCCAGCAAGAGGCTGCGGTCTTTCGCTTGGCAGAGGCCTCAATACCTTATCGACCTGGGAGGAGGACAAAGTCCAGAAGCACATCTCGTATGAAACCGATTTGTACTCCAGCATTACCAGCCAAGGAAGTTTACAGTGCTGTCTCTGCAGAGCCTGGAAGCGCCAGGGGAGCAACCAGCTGCTGACCTCCACCCTCAGGGAAGCTAAAGCATCTTGAAGAAACGAGGATCTTACATAGTTGCATCTGTTATGGGACCTGCCTTCCATTTGAGTAACATGAACAATGAGCTACTTGTAACCTGTTAATTGACCCCTATAGGTACAAACACATGATAGTATGGGCTTGGCACCAGCAATCTCATGAGCGACGGAGATCGGGTTTATCAGCACTGACAAGTATTTTAAAACTAATCCGGTGTTTACTGCTGGCACCTCCACGGCCGCCGGAAGCCCCGCGCTGCGGATGGGCAAGACTGCGGGGGCAAACGCTTCAACGCGTCTCTGAGCTCCAGCTACCGCGCTGACAAACTTGGGCAGGTCCGGGTGCGCCAAGCACAGCAGGAGTAGGGGAGGGACAAGCGGGAGGCGGCTGTCACAGCTCCGCGCTCAACCGAGCCTTCTCCACCCGGCAGCAGCACGCCCAGTGCCAGCTGCTCTCCCTAGCAGGAGAATCCCCATCACGGGCTTGCTGGAGTCGGCAGACGGCTCAAGGCCCTGTCCCGGTTCCCCCAGGTGTAGGTAGATGGAGCCTGTCCCACGCCTCCCGCTCCTCGGCAGTAACCCTCCCCCGGCTGCCGCTGGGGAAAGCCGCAGGCCTCCCTTCCGCACGCCCCTCCCGCTCGGCTGCGCGGCTAGGAACAGCGCTCGCCGGCACTGCAGCCCTATGCAGAGGTTCCGGCCGGCGCTCCCCCCTTCGGCGCGGTCGCTGAGGCGCGTACCTTGGCGGAAGGCGGTCAAGGTCCTGCCCTGGGCTCTCACAAACACGTCCCGCTCCGACGCCATCCCTCCCGCCCGCTGCCGAGAGCCGCCTCGCGGCCCCGGACCGCCGAGGGGGTGGCACAGCGTCCGCCGGGGGCGGTGCCTGTATGCGGGCAGGGGGAGCCTTGCCCAGGCCCTGGAGCGGGCAGGAGGAGGCGGCCTGGGCAGGGCGTGGCGCTGAGCGTGGCCGGGCAGCTGTGGGGTGGCAGGCGCACGGGGTCTCTGGGGAGTCTGCCTGGCACCGCTGTGTGCCCTGGGCGGCGAGGCGAGATGGCGGCCGCAGTGCGGCCGGTGGTCAGTGCGACGGAGTGCGGCGCCTGCCCCAAGATACGTTGGTTTTACATGAGTAATGATAGAAAACAGGAATAGATTTCCTTTTTTTCCAACTTTTTCCTTAAGCTGTGAACTGATGCAAACCAGTGTCATCTAAGTGTTGCAGCCTTTCTCTTTACCTGGAAGGGATCATAGAATCATAAAATCAACAAGATCTGAAAAGATCTTTAAGATCAAGTCTAACCTTCACCTCAGAACTGCCGAGTCCAAATGGGATGTTCTCCAGGGCAGATTTCCTTTTGGCATTCGCTGCACCCACAGAGTTAGACATCACCACCAACTGCTCCTTGAAAGAGAACAACAAAAAAGCTACCTGAAGGAAGTGAAGGTAGTCTCCTCGTCCCACCACGTGCTGCCACTAATTCCAGCCCAGCACCTCTTGCTGGGCCCTGTGTTGCCCGTGGCTGTGGGGAGCGTGGTGGGCAGCTACCCAGCCCACTCAACTTCTGTTATTCTCACCAGGCTGCACAGACATAGAATCATTGAATGGTTTGGGTTGGAACGGACCTTAAGATCATCCAGTTCCAGCTCCCTGCCACAGGAGGAACTGCCACAGGCAGGGTAGACCATGTTGCCCAAGGTTCTGTCCAACACGGCCTTGACCACTGCCAGGGATGGGGCAGCCACAGCTTCTCTGGGCAACCTGTGCCAGCGCCTCACCACCCTCACAGGGAAGAGCTTCTTAAGATCTATCCTGAATCTGCCCTGTTTAAATTTTAACCCATTACCTCTTGTCCTATCACTACAGTCCCTGATTAGTAGTAACAGATTACTACGGTAATTACAGTCCCTGACACTCAGGTAATAACTAGATGGATAACACTCGCAATGTTTTCGTAATATTTTCTGGGCTGCAGTCCCTTTTTGACCTAGCAGTGCACGAAGGTAAGAGGGTTGTGATTTCCCAGTTAAACAGTAAGGACCCTGTTGTTCTGCACTGTATGCAGAGTTCCAGTGCCTCTTTGTTCATCTTGTGAACTCCATGGTGGTGCACTAGATAAGGTTCCTATTGTCAACTAAAATGCATTTCTGTGGCTAGATTACTTTTCTATCTGTAAAAGGGGGTATTTTTATCCACAAATGAAAATGGGTTTACTCCTGCTTGGAAACTGCCAACATTAAATGGAAGAGCTAGAGAAAATCTTTTTTTATTAGGTAGTTTTGTCAATTCCTTTCTTTATAAGGCAGAATTTGGTACATTAAGGAAATAAATACTAAAGTGCATTTTTGATTCTTGGGTTCAGCCTATTTAAATACCCTGACACCATCATATGAACATGTGATGAAGGTCTAATGCTGGAGCCACTCATGCTAATATCAGAGCAATTGGCTGAATGATCCAAAGAGCTTTCTGACCTTTTCTGTAATAGGGCTGAGCAGTCCTACACCAGAATGTATTGTTGTTGCAAGACTTCAGCTAAACTTGGGATGAATTTTGCAAGTGAAATGCCATCAAGAGCAGGCCAAAATGTGTAATGGGATCATTATTGTCTTAGCAAGACAGCATACTGTAGTTTTGTAACAC
Organism: Ara ararauna; assembly: GCA_028858755.1. Classification (NCBI taxonomy): domain Eukaryota; kingdom Metazoa; phylum Chordata; class Aves; order Psittaciformes; family Psittacidae; genus Ara; species Ara ararauna. Next base: position 17,821,782 of record CM054380.1, on the reverse strand, counting down.
AAGGACATGAGATTGTGATCAGCACAGCAAATTACCTTTATAGTTTGTGATGTGTTGATAAAGGCAACCGTTTTTAAGTTATACATGTCTGAAAGACTGAATCAGACCTGGCAGAGATGTGGATCTTAAGATCTTCTGGATTTATCTAAATCTCACAGCTCTTTTTTCTAGGCATGTGTTGGGAGCTCTTTTCTTGTCAGTGCTGTGTTTGATCACTTTGCAGGATGGGTCATGGAGGAGCTTCAGGATGCTTGGCTCTTTCTAGGTGATGAGTACAGTGAGTATGCAGCATGCCTTTGTTGACTCCTCTTCAAATGGAATCCTCTGATACTACGTCAGTCTGAGTATTGTCTACTGTAATGAGAATGCCATGAGAAATTTCCATTTTGTAGTTAAAACATATTTTCTTGTGATCTTGCAGCCTGAATGCAAAGTGTTTTCATCTGCAGAAATGAAGAAACAGTTGCATATAAACGTGAGAACTGAGGATGGGGAGTGTGTGTGCAGGAGGGGCATTTCTGCTCTCTCCTGATTCCTTTACTCTGCCAAATTTGAAGTATGCATTTCTGAAGCCAAGATCATGGAACAAATGCTATACAGCTAAACACATTTTACTATGACTAAATCGTTTAAAGTTACTACTCATCTTTGTCAGTTTAATTATAGATTTTCATTAACTTACTCCAGATGAGGCCTAGATAAAGCAGCACAATTTTGTCATAGGACTTGACTTGTTATACAAAGTGTCATGAATATGACGCTGAATAAATAATTTACAGTACCACGTGTCTGGTCTTATTTATAGGATATAAATTGAGAATAATTCTACTAATTGTAAAAAGTGATTCTACTAATCACTTTTTTAAAATCATTAATTTAAAAAAGTGATTGTGAGCATACAGAGGAGAGTATACCATTCTGGAAGAGCATGCAGTATATTCAAAATAAGATAGATGAAAAGTGAGAAATGGAGGCATTTAAAAGGAAATGCTTATATAAGGTTTAGCTTAGTAATGACTGTGATTAGAACAGTGCAGATCTGAGGAGTCCAGATCTTCTAAGACTTATTCTAGTATGTGTTAAGATCATGCTGCCAATCCTTGCAGTTCTTAACACCTTGGACATTCCAAAAAATCCAGTAGCATACACCCTATTTCTTACTGCAGTTTAAAGTATGATCTGCATTTCAAGAGACCTAGATAAAAGAAGTAAATCATTCTAAAATTTACTACCTCTGATGAGAAATTTGTGTAAAAATCAAACCAGTCAAAGCAGTGGTTAAAGGAGGGAATCGTTTCTCTATTGTCAGTAAATGACAAGAAGACAACAAATTGCAAAAAAAGGAATACAGAAGGTGAATAGGACATAACAGGGTTTGTCTAGACACTGGAATTAAAATTACAAAGCACAGACAGATACACTGATTTGAAAGTAAACCACTGTAGTCTTACATATAGAATAGAATGACTGTCTGCCATCTGGAGTTCAGGGTATCCAATGAAGACTGGAGGTGTAAACAACACACAATTATCAACATGTGTTTTCAGTGCATGCTGGTATATAAGAATCCTTGAGGGATAAGTTAGAGAAAATAATGGGAACTAATAAAACTGGTTGATACAAAAAGGATTGCATCCTTGTATTTGTTTAGAGACAATATGGATTTACACACACTGAAAATAAATAATGCATACAATGTATTTCTATTAATCTCTTATTCCAGCTCCCATAAATCCTGTAAAAGGACAGCATTCCAAGCAGATGTAGCATTTTGGAAGGTTTGGCATATGATACCCCTCCTATTCTTCTCCCCTGAACAGCTAATGAACAAAAATTAGTAAGTTTTGAAACCTTGCAGTAGTATCTCATCCTAGCCCACTCTATCTCCCATTCCGTTGCTGAAAATAAAAGACTCCAGGATGACTATGCCAGCATAAATAAACTAAAACATTACAAAAATCTCATAAAACTTATGCTCCTTTGACATCGTATACAAACATAAATGAACTACGACACTAAAGAATGCTTATCAATGTTAAAAAGGTCCTGTTAATATTTGGCCTTGATACCAAATGGCTTTTTATTTTCAAAGGGCCCACAAAACAGTATAAAGAAAATGAAAAAGATTGGTTGACCAGCACCAATATTTTGTTGCTAGGAAGGGAACAATGATGACATTGATTATTTCCAAAGTTAAGAATCCACAATGTAATTGATTTTTATCTGACTCATTTAGTGTGGGCAGACTCCATTTGTTCAAGAAACCTGTAATATATTCCTTGAATCACTGTAACTATGAGAGATATAAAAGTTGATGTAGTGAGTTAAACACACTATTTGACTCAATTTGTTTTGCACAGTGAATTCCCAGTTCTGACACAGATACAAGTTCTATCTAGATCTACGGTCATTTTTGTAAGATGTCTCACTCATTTTTTGTGCTGCCAAGTAGTCAAGAGTTCTGTGTTATTCAAGTGCCTCTGATTTTGGATTTCCCTATTCTGAGCTTTCATTTTCAGGTACACAGAGCATTTGCACTTTTCATTGAATAATTGAGACCTAGGCTGTCAGCAGATTCAAAAGTCATAACCAGTAATGACTGCAGTGAATGACAGAGCTAGACTAGAAGCAATTATTTGCTCTGGTGCATATTTTTGTCACATTAGGTGTCTACTTCTGAGGAGCCATGGGTGTTTGGGTCATGAGTTTGTATTGAAACAGACAGAGAAAAAATGCATAGTAGTTCAGCAGAACTAGATCTAGGTGAAGGAAACCAAGGCTTTAATTGAGGTACCTGCTTCCAAAGTTATGTAGAAAAATTGTGACAGACTGCCACCTCATCCTGATCTAAGAACTTTCTGACTTAAATATTCTCCAGAATTATTCCAGTCAGAATTGGACAGCATTTACCTACTATCTAAAATTTATGATTCCTGCTGCTCATCAAGCTCATCAAGACCTGTCCAGTCACAAATGGAAGGGAATTAGGGATATAAATAGATCTGAAGAAACTACTCAGTGTATATACACACTACTCAGTGTATATACACACACACATATATGTATGTGTGTGTTTTTAGAGTACTATGGGTTTCAGGTATATACTGTTTGATTTGGTCTAAGAAGAAAATCTAGATTTAAGAGCTTTTAATCCACATCCAGATCTAAAATTTGGACTTTTTGGACTTTTCTTATTTTAAAACAGATTTTCCATTAATGCACAAGCAAAAGCAGCAATCTGGGCAGATGAAGCAGTATTTAGTTTATGCATCTGTATGCATTACTCCCAGATTCCTTTCTCCTTCTTTGCTGATAAATGACATTTTGTTGGAAAAAAATAAAAACCCAGATGATCATTAACCACAGTTGCTATTTCTGCCAAAAAATCAAAGAAGCAGCAATCCTTCAAGTATTAAAATTCAATAAACAGTCAGAGCACTTAGATGTTTTTTCAACTAGACATACAACAAGGACATTCGTGTTTTACTGTTACATTGGTTAACTCAAAATGCATTGCAAATGCACTGGGCAAATCCTTTTGTTTCCTTGCTCAAAGCAGAAAATTGTTTTTCAGACTAGAAAAAACTAATTTTTATATGCAAATAATTAAAAATAAAAATATTATATGTCCTTTTTCTTCCTTTCTTGTATAAAGAGAATTCATCTCTTTTTATAAAAGGGGAAACATTTCTTTGGTCACCTGAATTTTAGCAGGCAGGCTCTTTGTAGCTCACTTGTTTAACCAACTGTATTTTTGAGAAGCACATGTATGCCACCATTCTGACAGGCTGTAACAAACTGGACATAAAGAAACAACCACATCAGATTACTCTGAGAACAAAAAAAAGAAAAAGTAATTACAAAAAACTGTGAAAGAGAAGCCACTGTCATACCACTTTGCAGAGTTGTACCTTCTAGTACAGAGTGAGGTGCGACACCACAGAACTGTCCTCTATATATAAGTGGAAACTGTAGGTGTATATCAATCAGGCAAGTAAACCCTCTCATTGATTGGCCTTCATGGGTCACAGACTACCACTACTCTCCCCTCAAACTACAGTCTTACCAATAGATTGCATCAGAATCTTTGCTACCTTAGAGAATGATTTACGTCCCCAAAAACCTTCATAGAATTCCTCTGCACATTAGTAGTCACTTATATTGTGTACCAGATTTTGCATGTTAAATGGATGTTAAAATTCACTTTACTGTCTGTGATGTCACTAATAGAGCAGTCACTGAACCTCCTGAAAAGGATGGCTATGAAGGATGCATCTATTTTGCCATAGATTTCTGTAAACGAAAATGGTTTTCAGTAATTGAAGCTGGAGATGAACAAAGAAGGTACTCTGGGAAAAGCACAGATTAATTTAAGCATAAATGACCCATTTAAGGGTTTTTTTTTCACTCAAGTAATGACTGAAGAAAATTAGTTCAGAGACTGATGAAGGATGCTGAATAGGTAATTATTGCTATTACAGACCTCTTAGTTTAATTCGTAGGAAATATGATTTGAAAATTAAATAGCACTTGATTTTTTTATGTCAGTGTGGACTCTTTTTCAGCTGTGTCTAGCACTTTGTTTCTCAGAATTTCAAGGACCTTTCCTTTTCCATTAATGATAGTATTAGATAACCAGAAAGATCCATTTTCCAATGCTATTATCTCAGCAATAATTACATTTTCCACTTCTCTCAGGTTCCTGGTCTAAAGATCTGTAGGTGTTTAATAGTGCTTGGGTAAAAAGAGATAAAGATCAAATGTGGACAAAGGTAGAGGTACAGGTAGGCTGATTTATGAGTGAAGACATAATATGCACCACAGAGCTTCTACTTTCAAAATTAATAATAGATGAGAACAGGACTGCATGCCCTACAAGGCAAAAGTCTGGCCTTTCACTTCAACTCTTCTCCTCAACTGCGTTTACAATTATTTTTTTTGGGGGGGGTTTCTTTCAGCTGTATTTATTCATAACAACTAAGCAAACTTTTGTATATTCCCATAGTGGTGGTCTTTTAATTTCCTAGCTCTAATATTTTTCAATTCTCTTTTACAAATGTAACAGTCCATTGTGCAAATACAAAAAAACAGACTAAGCAGACTTCAATTGACAATAAAAATGTGGCTTTCCCACTCTTTGAATTTCTTCTGTATTTAAATCAGTGGAGAACAAAATGCTTGGTCTTACTGATACATCCTTACATTTGTGTGAGGATGATCATGTAAAGATGAATGTACAGCAGGCAAATTAAATAACTTCACTAAAGTGCCTCTTCTCCACATTACTTGGAAGCAGTAAAGATAATTTTGATGTTTGCCAGTTGGTTGCAGGCATATGCAGTAGAGAATGTGTAGAAGCCACGTGTTCGGTACAACAATAGGCTAAGATTGAGAAGAGCGTTACATTCAATGCTTAGCAAATTTACCAGTGACCTTACAAACTGAACTGCTCCATCCATTTTTGTTTCTATACCAGGTAAAACTAAGCCCCTATGACTATGACCTAGTCAGGTTTGTTCAACAAGCATGGTAGAGTCACTGAATGCAGTTGTTCAAGAGTTGGTCTGAGAGTGAGAAAATCATGTAATACCAGTCCAAAGAAGTAGAGAGACTGAAACCATTTGTGTGTAAGGTTGCACTCAATAAGCAGAGAAGTAACAAACCATGTTTAAGCATGGCATGTTGGTGACATCCATTTAACAAAAGACAGTCTGGCTACAAACCTACAATCTTGAACTTATGCAATGGCCTTACTTTATCGACTAAGCTGCTGGAATGAATGATGAAACAGGAGCATCCTAAAAATAGTGAAGCACGATTACCATTTCTGTTGAACACAGTGGGATGGATTCATCAACCGCAATAATTTTTTGAATAATTAACTTACTGAATTTTTCATTAAAAAAGCACAACATTCATACGATGTAATTATTACAGTGTGAAACACGTTTGAATTAGAACAAGATAACTTTGTCATTGGGTACGGAAATGGGAAATGTTCTCCTCCCCAGGTTCTAGGAATTATGTACCTAACATTGTTTTGCAGCACACTGTACAAGCTACTATTAATAATATATCTATAACTGAACATAAGGTATGGAGTGTTTAAAATGTTTAATTATTCAAATTAAGGAATTAATTGACTGTGCCTTTTTTGCAGTTCAACAATATTTCTAAACACTAGAAGAGGTCAACATGCTAGGAAGAATGTAAGTGCCTAGGAGGAGGTAAAAACTAAAATAAGTGGAAACTGAAAACTTTCCTAATGACTGAAGCTATGGTATACACACTGTATATGCTGTCGTCCTGAGTTGCATTCATAAATCAAATCCATTATAAATTCCTATGCATTTGGGCTCCTGACTGGAAAGGAATCAGATTAAAAATATGAGCTTATAATTCCTACAGAGTGTTGGCTGGTGGTGTTTGCATAATAACAACCTAGCCATGGCTCTCACAGAGATGGCAAGATCACCAGTTAGTGTTGGTATTTACCAACGAACTTTAATATCAAGAAAAATAATTTTACTTTTACTCTCTTTTAATTAAGTCTTTACCACCCGCAAATTCACAGTAAGATGAATGGTAATACATGTGTGTCTTCTCTGTAGTAAGGAGACCTTCAAGGGATGTCTCCTTACTCCCATTTCCTTATGAGTTTCATAACTCAAAATGTTTTCAGAGGATGTAGTGACTTTCTGAGTTGCAGATGCCACAGGAATTATATTTGACTCCAGTGAAAACCTGAAGAAAGGCCTTGAATGTGAACAAGTAATCACTGATTGGAGAGCCAGTGGAGTATATCTAGTGTTGATGTAGTACTCACACTTGTGAAGAGCAAAGTGAAGTCCAAATGATTCACATTTAGGCTTTCTGTGACAACTGTAAACAAAATGATACTCTGTTCACCAAAGAACCTCTTCTTTCTTTTTCTGCCCTTCCTCCTATTAAACTGAAGTAGCTTCTCCATCTCTTATTAATGGTTTCTGTTAAGTAAACAAACAAAAAACAACAGAAGGAAACCAGAGACAAGTTCTTCTTATGCTGAGAAGATGAAAGTAGAATGCAGAGTCCAGATTCTTGAATTGATTAGGAAGAGACATCTGCTTGTTATCTTCTGCTAGCTATTTAACCTCCATAGAAGAGCACTGGCTGAGACAAACCTCTCTCATCAGCACTTCATTGTTGGTTGTCATGTTTTCCACTCAGTATGCAGACTTCTAGGTTCATCCTTCTGAGGCATCTAACTGTCTATGTGTCCTATAGAGAGAGCTGAAGTATCCGAGTCTGCATTTGAGATCTGTCTTCAGAAGACAGGCATTATGGGAAAACGGTATTTGTCAAGTATTTAGAACAAAGTAAGTGGCTTTGGGAAAAAAACATATCTATGTATACAATATCTAGAATCATAGATTTGTTTAGGTTGGAAAATACCTTTAAGATTACTGAGCCCAATGGGTACTGAACCAGCACTGCCAAGTTCATCACTCTCCATGTCCGTAAGTGCCACATCCATGTCTTTTAAGTACCTACAGGGTTGGTGACTCCACCACTGCCCTCAGCAGCCTGTTCCAGTGCTCAACAACCCTTTCAGTGAAGAAATTTTTCCTAATATCCAATCTAAATATCTTCTGGCATTACTTGAGGCCATTTTCTTTTGTCCTGTCGCCTGTTACTTGAGAGAAGAGACCAGCTTCCACCTCGCTACAATCTCCTCTCAGGTAGTTGTAAAGAGTGAGAAGGTCTCCCCTCAGCCTCTCTTTCTCCAGGCTAACCCCCCCCCCCCCAGTTCCCTCAGCCTGCCCTCGTCATACTTGTGCTTCAGACCCTTCACCAGCTTCATTGCCCTTTTCTGGACATTCTCCAGCTCCTCAATGTTTTTCTTACAGTGAGTGGCCCAACAAAGACGTATACAATATATAAAAAGGGTGATTGATGAATCTGATTCAGCAGGTGAAGATCTTTGATGTACTCTGCCTATCTGACATACAAAAATGTGATGTAGTATTGTATCTATTGCTGCACTTCAGTAATATTTACTTCAGTATAGGACTAATTTCATTTATTTGTGATTCCAAAATGACAGTGCCTTTTTACATTCATTAGTTCTCAGGTGATTCTAATCTAGTCTCATCTGCCACCATACTGTATAATTATTTCTGTATTAAAGAAAGTATTAAAGAAATTTGAATTAGTGAGAATTTGCTAGTGCTGAACTTTTGGCAAAATAGTATTCATTATTATACTTCCAAGCATACCTAGATGAAGATCATCACATTCCCTGCTGGAACTGATGGGAAAGCAACTATTCTGTTTGCCTCTCTAGAAATCTTTAGGGCTAATTTGGCTCAAGGGAAGGTCAAACTTCACTGGAAACCAGGTTAATTTACATATTTATTTTTAGTCAAGCTATAGTCAAAATCTAAATATTGTTAAATATAAAATGTATAACTGGAGAAACACATTATTTGTGCAAGTCAGCATAAATCTGGAGGAATCTCCAGAGGATCAGCATAAAGACTGTGCATAACTTTTGTCTGCCCTATTTTTGAGAATTTGTTTGGGACTATATAAGGCTTAATTTCTTTCTCAGTGCAGGTTTTGTATGCCAGTATTGCTAAACTGTAGTAGGGATCCTCCCACTGTGCATTTAAGGCACTGAGAGATCTGTACGTGGTCTGTTCATGCATTTGATATGCAACAATATTTGAAGTCCATCTACTGTAAATAAGGATGGGAAGCTTGTCTAGGAACAGGCTGGGAAGCCCTGACCTGAAGAAGCATCTGTTACCTTGCATCAGCCAGAAATAATGATAACATAAACAGACTGGTACTAAAAATTCCAGTCTTTCCTCTTGGATTCCAAAGCCAGAAGCAATCTGTGTAGTTCTGATGTTGCACCCTATTCTTCCCCTTCAGCTCCTCACTGGGCAAACAGGTTCCCTTTGTCATAATGACAAATTTAAGGGTGACAAATTCGACTGTTTTTTTTACTAACAACCAACAGAGAATACTTGCTTTTAAGGCTTCTACCAGGTTTACTTAATTGGACTCTTTGGATGAAATAAGCTAGCAAAAGCCATGCTAACAGTCTCAAAGCTCTAATTTTCACATTTTAGCACTAATTTGCTTCTGGATAAGCTTTGGTTAATCATATTTCTGCAACTCAGGCAAATAAAGAGTGAAATCCACCCTGCTGAAAAGAGCCCTGGCCATTAGAATTTTTTCTACTAATATTGACCCAGTATTTACCACTTCATCCAGCTTCTGAAGTATAGTTGTTTTGGAAGCATCTATGTATGTACAAAGATCATAGAATCATAGACTAGTAAAAGATGAAGTATTTCAGTAGCTAAAATATGTTTAGAAATGATTTCTCAATGAAAAATGTTTTACACTTGACTCCTAATATACTGAATAACAGATTTTTAAACCTTGGAGGTGAGCATCTGGTTTTCTCGCAACAGCAGTTCTTCCACTTGCTCCTGAGAATACCTTATTCTGCTTCTGCAGGTGAAAGATTAGCACCTTGTTCATACCCACTCAGACTTTGATAATGATGCTGCCAGCAAGGACACAAAGTGGTGTGAAATGAAATGGCATTCTTGTACAACGCAGCTGTTAAGAATTTGGCAATTGAAAATATCAGTGCTTACTATTTGAAACTTAGAGTTGAGTAAATATCTTGAGAAAGGTTTTGTGAACCTATGAGATTGTTATTATTTTTCACACTTTTCCTTTCTTGAAGAAAAAATAATTCTAATATTTTGGGGGCTCTTAGGTAGTGTAGTCTATCAAGTATTTATCTCATATTCTAGATTAAAAGAACCCGAACCAAACAAAACTGATCCTTGCATAAATATAATGTATATAGAAAAAGTGCATGGTAGAAGTTAACTTGGAGAACTTTATGCTTGAGTTTCTGAACAATAAATCTCACCTGAACAAACATCATAATACCATTCTGGCTAAAACTTGCCTACACTGACTGAGCAGATAGATAGGTATATAAAATACTTCTTTACCAAGGAGGAGAACTCACATTTATTTGTTTTTTAGCTAGGGCTTAAGAGTAGGTTTTTGTCAAGGAAATAATATGTCTTATGGCTGTCATTTCTGAAAAAAATCTCATAGTGTAAACTAAATCAAAGTGAAAGCATTTTGTGGTTTCTACAAGTAAATTTGTAAAGACCAATAAGACTCAACAGATTTTTAGGACAAAATCATAAACTTGTGGTGAACACCATAATGTGTGAGAGAGGAGGGAGAATTGCCAGCTGGATCCATCATCTATCTTGGCAATTATACTGTGTTCATCACCATGGTATCAGAACACCTTTACAAGCTCCAAGAGTAATAACAGTAAAGGATCTCTAGTTTCCCTCATGTCCTAGGAGAGATGGCTTTCTTATTATTACTATTATGAAACAGGTAGGTGAAAATAAAGGATTTTACATTTTCTTCTTAAGGAGCTGAGATTTGTAATTGTTCCATTTATTAGGGAATGAAACCTCAGCTGTATGCCAGCTGCCAAGAAATTTTTATCTACTCATGGTATAGAGATAACTCTTCTCTTGTCCCAGAGTAATGCAACTCTAGTGAAAGGTGCTGAAGTCAGAGAGAAGTAGCCTTCATTCTTTTACACTTTCAGGGCACAAGAAAGTTGCCTAGGAAGGATGTAGGCAGGAAGGTAGGAACAAGGATTGTTGAATCTGCTGCTGATTGTCATTGGCTTCCTTAGCAGTGCAGGCAGCTTCCCTCAAGCATATGTGCTAGTAAGCTGTCCTTATCCTGCTGCCAGCAGAGCATGCCTCCCTTGGGCATGAACTACTGGTGGACAGAGAGGACAGGTTCTGTTTGGATACATTTTGAGCAATATACAGCTATGTGCACTGGAGCTTAAAGGTGTACGGCATGCAAAAACATTATTTCCTTAAATATTTCTACATTCTTTCATATAATAGGCATCACAACACAGCCCTTAACAGAGTTATTTTTGTCTTTAACTTTTCTGTAATTTTTCTGTATCATTTAATGCTAGATTTTGGGTTTGCTTTCATTGTGAATAACAATAGCATTATGAAGTAACCCCATTGAAACAAATGGAATTTTATGCCCTATAAAGAATATCTCAATGAGAATGAACTTATTAAATCTTGGTCCTTAGAGTGGAAGCTTCCATCCATTGAATTTAATGGTAATATTGCTGTTAACACTGATGAGTCAAGACTTTGTCCTTTGCATACAGCTGTCAGTTAGTAATTAATGTTAACCAACAGACCTAATACTATAAAAACCCTTTGCAATGAGATTAAAAGAATGAAAACTGGACTAATGGTTCAGGCTTTGTATGGAGGACCTATTTCTGTTCTTGCTGTGCAAGTGTTCATTTTTTTTTTCAACTTGAGCTAAACATTATGACAGAAACAAATAATTGGGTATTATGATATATCTGCTCTTTTTCACTTATGGACATTTTATGAGTTGAAATACTTGCATTGTTTATGTAGGAAAGCGATCCTATTGTTCACCATCTAAATTATCTGTTTCTTCATCTTATTATCAAGGCTCACTTCAACTGTTCTAGTTTGCATAGAAATTGCATGCAATTTCCTTTTTAATTTTGTTAGTTTTTCTTTTTAAAGGAGGACAATCACTATATTCACAGGGAGAATTTCTTAAACTGGAAAATCGTATTTAAGACTTCAAGGGGTATATAAATTACAAAATTGACTTTAAAGAGGCCAGATAACTGTGTCAGGTGCATGGGAGTGAATGACAGACTAATTCCTACACAAACCTGAGAAAATTGTATAAAAGTTGTCCTTTTACCAAGTATCCAGTTACAACTGGCCCTATATATATATATGTTCATATTATATGAATATATGAATTTTATATATATATGAAATATAGGAAATATTTATATTTCATATATATGTGAAATACAAATAGGAAATAATATATATATTATTTCCATACTATGCGTAAGTATTCCTTTTGCAGCTTCTTTACATTTTACTCCAGTTACTTGCATATAAATATATATATAAAAATATATAAATATACAGATCAAATAGTCTATTCTGAAAACTATACTCTCAGGCGCCAGTATTTTGTATCAAAAATGTGTTTAACCTTATTGTGCTCTGCAGTAATTTCCTATGCATTTGTTAGGGAGCAGATGTCCTGAATATGTTATTAACATTAGATTGCATTTAGGAGGCTAGAGATAATCTACTGATTTAAGTAAATACTACAACAAAAAGATACCACTAGAATCTCCTGTCAGCATCTTTTTGTACCACTTCTCAAGACTCCCTAATGTGCATTTCACATTACAGTCAAAATGCTTTTATTTGTCCTATTATTTATCTAGCTGTGGGATCACTACACTTTCACAATAATAAAAAAACCAAATCCCTAGGCAAATATATGTTACAAAACCACAGGAAAAAAAGAGTTACTATCAAAATCTGCTTCACATTATTTACTCGAACCATGTACTTTTCAGTCTACGTGATTGACATGATGCAAAGAGCAAGGAGGCTGGACTGATGCTTTTTCATTCCAGATAGGTATAACAGAATACCTAGACAGATGTTCTGGATACATATCCCATTTATGTAGGTATAACAGAATTATACTGTGCTAAGAAACATCAGTGATGAATCCTGTTAGCATTATCAGAATGCTCTCTAGAAAGAGAACATAAGAAACAGTGCTTACTTTTCCACCTTGAAATCTTAATAGATTTTTGAATCATCTGCCAGTATACCTAGTTGATAGATTATTTCTTCTCACTGGCTATCACACCAGAGGACAGAGAAGCAAATCCCTTTGGAGCCAGCTTTAGTACTGCTCTTCACATTGGCTGTCAAGTGCAGTCAAGAAGGGACAGTTGTTATCATCTGCCTAAAAGTGTGGTCTGGAACCTGTATAAGCGTGTTTTGTACACGTCAACAGTTTTCCAACATATGCCTAAATTTAGTCTCTGAATTCATTAGTGGGCTTTCAGATATGTGACCTGGTTTTCAGAAGTTCTGACCAGTCAGACGTGGTGATTCCAGTGTAAGCTGTGACTATTCAGCATCTCTTGAACAAAATTACCCAGTGCAGTTTCCATTTTAAATAAGTGGAAAGACAGTTGTTGAATTTAGTAGATACAGTGTTGGCCTGTGGATATTTAACCTTTGGCAACCACATTTGACATTTTTGGCCAGGCATGGTAAGCACATAAATGAGTCTGATAGGCACACGAACACTGAAGTGTCATATAATCAAAAAGATATCACAGAACTTAGACCATTCTTACTTTCTCTCTACCTCTTATTTCATCTGTCTTGTGATCTAACATTTGAAAATCCTGAGCATCTTTGAACAGTTAGCATCCTTTAAAAATGGAACTGTCAGAGAAATGTTCTTCTTCACAAATCTGAGAGTTCCTACATCTATATATTATTAGTATATGCAAGATACAAAATACATCAAGCCTTGGATAGGCATGTTGTGAGAATGAAGGGATGCACACTATAAAGGTCTACTATTCAGTAAGAACTCTTGATTTTGGTTGATGACAGTACATTTTGGAAGACATACAAAATATATGGTGGCTAAAATGTTTTGATAGTTAAGTAATATAGCAACTTTACATTTTGTGAAGAACAAGTTTTTCACTTCTGAGGTTTACAGTTTACTTCTGTAGTCCTTACAGATTAATAGTGCTAAAACTTGACGGGCTATAACTGACTCAGTAATTTGACTTCTTCCTGTTCTGGCTTCCATCCATAGATGTTACAGGCCTGGAGAATGTGCATTCTAGACTAAAACTTGTCTACCTCTTCATTACTGATGAGTTTTTAGAAAAGGTATGGGTTAGATCAGCTGCTCAGCTATTCTAACATATGCCAGATCCAGACAGCAGAGGATTAGAAAATTCTCTCTGCTATGTGTCGTCTTCTACATTTAAGCACAGCTTCTCTATGCTCAGGCACAGTATACAGCCTATTATACTGACTTTAACCGTGAAAATTTGTAATGCTCTTTAAGATCTGTTTAGAAAGGCTTCCTCTCTGCCTTGAAAAGCTGAACTCATGGGAATAAAGGTGGCTGGAAGGATACAGCTGGAAGGATACAAAAGCAGTTCCAATTTTTTTGATCCTCTGCAGCCTTTCTTTTCTTTTTTGTTAACAAGAGGTAAAGATTTTTTTGGCAAGAGTTTGGAATGATGTGCAGAGCCTTTTTTGTCAATTGCAGTATCCTCAGACATCTAGCTGGTCATCCCAGGTCTAAATTCCATGGCAGTCTAATTTACAACAAGCAGAAATATACATTATTCACAGGTACTTGCTATAGTGTTCAAGTTGAAAGTAACATCAGTTTGTCCAAAGAGAGAACTTGACTGGCAGTTTTCATTGTTCAGACTCAGAGCAATAGCTGTGCAACAGGCAAACCTGAGGGCTCAACTCATTTTTCAGCTATACTGCTGAAAGCTGATTTAGGCATTTTGGCACTTTTTTTCCCACTGCTGTATACTGAAGACGTCTGCAGTATGCATGTGTTTCCTCTTGTATATTTGCAAGTACTCCTTTAAACTTCTAAATTTATCCAAATTTTTCTGAATTTCCTTTGAATTAAACTGAAGTTAAAAGAACTCTCAGGATTTCATTAAGTTCACTCCAAATGTGAATGCTGTTACTGCCTGCATCAACCCCAAGTCATGCAGCTTTAGTTTTACAGAAAGACTGAAGGGAAAAATATTGTGTGATAAAGGTAATTTCTACATTGTAGAATTGCGATAAATTATCTTCCTCCTCAGTGAGCCATGAAAACAAGTCTCTCAGGAATGAAAAAGTATTCAGGAATGTATTTTCATTCCTTAAGCACCTCCTGCCTCATTAAGATCTCTTGATGGTGATCCCTTTGCTATGTGCAAAGTGTATTTTTTTCAGACTTGATGACAATAACTAAAAAATGCTCGAAGTTTATAGCTTAAATTGCTGTGAATTCTTGAAACTATAAGAACAAGTTCATTCTGTCCACTCTGTATATGCATATTTTTTAATGAAAAGAGAAAGGTTAGTTTAAAAGACGTGTACTTAATTATAAAAAGAGAAGTATATTTAGTGTCAACACACTGCTGCCTGGGATTTCACAAGTTTCTGCACTGATATGATAATAATGATTGCAGTTACTGACTCAAAGGACAAAGGATTATGAAGCGCTAGCTATGTAACAAAAAGAAAGGCCTAAACCCAATTGCATTTTAACCATCCAGCAAGCCTAATACTGATGAGAAAGTATACTCCTTATAGAGGAATGACAAAACTTAGTAGAAGCAAATGGGTGTGTCTGATGTATGTAAGCTGATTCAGGAATGTAGAGGTTCAAAACAAACTTTTGTGTTGTGTCATTCAACACTGCTTACAATATTTGTAAATCATGGGACTGTTTTCTATATACAGTATCTATAAACCTCATGCCACTTGTAGCTCCTTGTTAAATACGCTTTGCTTCTTTAACTCATGTCTGCTAGGGTATTTCTTTCATGTCTCAAGCTACCTTATTTCTCTTCTGCAGACATCTAATATTTAGCTGTACTTGTAAGGACTAATCATTACAAACATGCTGCCAGTTGGCCTGCTATAGTAGAGTCATAACCTCTTTTGTTTTCGGTCTGCAATACATTTTGTATCTATATATCCAAACATCCCATTACATTCTTTAGATTTACCACCGCTTCAACATCCAGGCTGACTCATTAACATTCTCTCCTAATTTTACTCTTTTTCAAACTCTCTTATTTACATAAAAAACCCTGCAAGAATCAGTTCTAAGAATATATACAACCAAACACTGAATTGAACATGTATAATATACATATATATACATATGTACAGTATGAGTGTATGCATTTATAAAACTTCCACTGAGACATGACTATAAATTGCTACAGTTGAAACGAAGCATAAAGTTGAACAAGCACTGCCATCGATCCACATATGCCATCCATCACCATAGAAAAGTCTTACTGGAAACAAGTGGCATTTGAGAAAAATATAATAGGAATACCTAACTTTGTAGAAGGTCTGTGCCTAAAATTCAGTATTTCACTTAACTAAATGGATATGTGCTTGATTAAAGATGACACTTTAAGTTCCAGTTGAAACATTTTCTCAATTGTTTCAGAGGCAAAATGCATTCCTTATGGGATAAAACTGCAGAAAAGTAGGTGATTATTACTACCTTAAAGCGGTGTCAAAAAGAGAAGTGTTGAAAGTGGAAGGCGATGGTGCTTAAACTAGGAAGACTTACACATTTTTCAACTCAATAAAGACAACTGAAATACATTAAGAGTTTATTGACTGACTTAGTTGAGAAAATCTTTATAAAATCACAGAATGACCCAATACGTGCATCAGTACTGTGTGTGATATCCATTTATCTCAACTAGTGTTCTTGTTTCCATTATTGTACTGTTTTATATATTTTGAACATGCAGGTGGCTATGGAGCCATTAAGCCACTAAAGCACACTGCCAGATGTCTAGTAAAGAGGGTTTGTGCCCTAGTCTAGAGCAACTCTAGTTCATTATTAGAATTCTAACACATGGTACAGCTAAAGTAACTTCACTGCTAATAATGACTAACAGGCAAACAGAGCATAACAACTAGAGTAGCTTATGATTAATTAGGGTAACATGATTTATGGGTTCAGGGTTCTGTGGGTTTGATCCAAAGTAGGTTTTTTTTCAAGAAGCTTTAATCACCCTCCTGTTTTCCCCAAGCACATGCCACTTAGGGTCAGATTCTGAGCACATGGACCTGAATCCTGCAAATGTTAGATTCTAGCCTAAATGCTTTGGGTTCTTTTTGCTGTAGGAGAATTCTGGGAAAACCCCAGGAACTCAGCGAAACAAGAAACTTCCACCATAGCTAGTCAGGATTAATAGCCTATAAAATAAGTCATTTTTTGATGTTATTATTTCTGCACATGTATAGCACTAATCATGCAAAATATTTAAGCAGCTTTTTAGCAGTCAGATCAACAGGGGAACTTGCATAATCTTAAGCGCCTGATGAGACTGGACCTTAACTGTCTCTAGTTGCAATAGTAACTATGGAACAGATTAATTTTGTGTGGTATTTTCAGCACAAACTGCATCACAAAGTGTTAATAAATAATAGCAGAGAGAAGCATACACAAGGGAGGAATGATATTTCAGAGAAGACTTGAGAGGGGATGTTGATGAGGTGGAGGTTTTAAGAATTAAATATTAAAAAACAACAAAAAGGCTGGTTTTGGCTGGGACTGATTGTTTTTCTTTGCTGAGAAATAAAAGGGGTTTTTTAACCTACCTCCTGGACAAAGATGCAAGGCTTAGTGTCAAACTGTTAGTGGAATCATAACTGTACTTAGAGTCTATTTTTAAGAGAAGGCAAAGGATCTCAATTAGCTAACTACAGCCCTCTCCAGTTCCAAACGTCTGCTTTGCCCTTTGCCTCACCTTTCTGTTTCTTCATCATTTCAAAACTCCACATGGAGTTGGTCCAAATTCCTGAAGCACAGCAGTGATACAGCCCCCAATGAAGCGCAGGTGATTGGAGGGGCTGTGTGCCATTGCGGAGCTCCGCGCACCAGCCCCTCTTCCCAGGGCAACAGTCGCAGCAGGGCCGCGGCGAGGCTATCGCAGACGTGCCGAAGGAGAAGGGAAGCTGCTTCAAGCGCCAGCCCACACTGTTAAATCACGCCGTAAAGGGTTGATTTCCTACATTTGGTGGCAGCATAGTATTCGGGATAACACTATCGCTACTTCGGCAGGTTACTGCCAAACCAAAAGGCAGAGATGAGAGAGTTAAATAACAGGGATGGGGAATGAATCGCTAAAAAGTCTTTTCCAGAGTCAGTTCTCTGTTTAGGGGAAGTTATTTTAATTCCACGTCTCGCAAAACAACCCGCAGTCTCTCCGTGTCCTCTGGAGCCAGCCTGCCTGACATGATAACAAGATTTTTAAATAAAAGATGCGCAGGGGCAGCTCATGTTTAGGAGACAAGAACGCTCCGCTCTGAAGCGCGCGGTGCGAGCGACACCGTACCTGTGCGCAGCGCGCCGCTCACGCCCATGGTGTAGCGGAGGGCGGCCCCATGGCCCCCGTTCCGACAGGACCTGCCTTCGCCTTGCAGGTGAGCGGGTCTCCGGGAGCACCCGCCCGGGAGAAGGAGCGCTCTACTTATCGGAAGAGCGGCGCGCTGCGCTCCTCCCTCGAGGCTGCCACCCCGGCCTGGAGCCCGCGGGCTGAGGGGCTCTGTGGGGTTTCGTCTCTCCCTCCCTGGTCCGGGAGCGCGCTGGCCATTACTTCCCCTCAGAGTGGTGCGCGCACGGTGGGCTGAAGAGGCGCTCCGGCGCTTTTGGAGACGCACCTGTGGGGAGCGCCCGCCTGGGCGGGAAGTCTCTTATGTAAGGGATGGCGGGAGCTGCGGTGGGGGCTGAAGGGGGGGGGGGGGAGATGGAGGGGATGGTGGCGGTGGTGGTGGTAATGCGGGGCTGATCGGGAACGCGGTTCGGGGGTCAGGCTGGCGGGGCAGTCCCGGGTCTCCGGGCACGCTGCCTCCCGCGGGCGCCTCCGAGGCTCGCCCTCATCCGCACGCTGCCCGCCAGCGCGGATTTCCCCTTTGGCGGCAGTCCTTCCCCGCCGGCTGAATGCCGCGGCGAGTCTTTTCAGCCTCCCGCGCTCTGCCCGGGCAGCCGTCGCTTCCTGCGGGCTCGCCCCGGCTCCAGAGGGGGCTCGGCGGGCGCCGTGGCTGGCTGACGGAGTTGTGTGAGAGAACGCTCCGGGATCGGCGGGGGAGCGGAAGGTGGATGCCCCCCGCGCCTGCACGCCGGCACCAGGCAGCGCGGAGAGACTCCCCGCTTGCTTCTCTCCTCCTTCCTCCGCCCTAAAGCGCACTCGCCTCAGCCCTCCTGCCTCGGGGCCCCCTCCACTCCCCTCTCCCCATCGCGCCGCGCAGTGCCCCGCACTCCCTCCGCCACCTCCCCCCCGCCCGTACTCCTCCTCCTCCTCCTCCCGCGCGCTCCCTCTCCCGCGCACTCCACAAGTGCCGCGCGCTCGCTCTCCGGAGCGGAGCGGCGCGGAGCGGGTCCGGACTGCGGGAGCTGCGCGGGGGCGGTGGCTCCGCCCGGCCCGGCCCGGCCCGCGCGGGGCTGTCCGCGGTGCTGAAGGCGAGCGCGGGCTGAGCGGACGCCCGGCCCCTGACGGAGCCTCTTTATGTTCAGCTCCTGGCTCAGCGCAGCATCCAGCAGCTCGAGCGGCGGCGGCGGCATTGCTGAGCCGCGACTGGGAGGCAGAATGGAAGGCTTCATCCGGCTGGTCTTCGGCTACTTGGTGGCGGACCTTCTCACGCTGGTGTGTCGGGCTCAGGAGAAAGCTGGCCAGCAGCTAGGGAGCTTTGTGGTGCTCTCGGGAGGAAACCACTCCAGCCCTGGGGAGCAGCTAGACCCCTCTGAGCCACCTCCTACCCCAGACTTCTGCAGGGGCTACTTTGACGTGATGGGGCAGTGGGACCCCCCCTTTAACTGCAGTTCGGGGGAGTTCATTTTCTGCTGCGGCACTTGTGGCTTCAGGTTTTGCTGCAAGTTCAAGAAGACTAGGCTGGATCAAAGCACCTGCACAAACTATGAAACGCCGTTGTGGATGAACACTGGGAAGCCTCCTTCGCGCATAGACGACCCTCTGCATGACCCTACCAGGGATAAAACCAACCTCATTGTCTACATCATCTGCGGGGTTGTGGCAGTCATGGTGCTGGTGGGGATCTTCACCAAACTAGGGCTGGAGAAGGCACACAGACCACAGCGGGAGCACATGTCCAGGTAAGGCTGAATGCTAGGCAGCAGGGTCCCCATCCCCGCTACCTGTCCCCTACCCCCAAAGAGGAGAGTGAAGCCCATTTGTTCCTACTAAACAAACAACTCTTGCCAATCAGGCTGCATTCCCCTGCAAGGTGATCAAGAGAGATACCAACTTCGGCAAGCAGAGCTCCTGTGGTTCCCCAAGCGCAGGTTATCAAAGTACATGCATAATGAGGAAGACTAGAAATACTTGTGGAGTCTGCACAAACAGTAGTCCATTTTTATCTGCAGTGGCTGACCCTCTCCACAGCACGAACTAGCAAGTGTTCGTGAATATACTGTGCATGAATAGGAAAACAAACAAAAAAAATCCTGAAACCAGTAACACCAAATTATAGAAAGCTTGATAGGTTCCCTCTTCCAAGTGTTTCAAAGCCTGGAAAATGTTTTTACTTCTCAAGAGAAGGATGTAAACAAATGTCATCTCACCCTTTCTCTCCAGCTGCAAAATGGTTTTGGCAGGACCTTCCCTACTCCCCTAACCTCTGCAAGTGTGTGAGCTATTTGTGAAATTTCTAAGCTGTGAAAATGAGACAGGGTGGAAGGAAAGAGGGAGACACAAAAAGGAAAAGCTATTGTAGAATTTCTTAACATTTTTTTTTTCAGTTACTGTTGAAAGGTAAAAAATGGAATATGAAATTATTGTCTTATCCATGTATGTGTGTGATATACTCTGTCTCCACAGTGTCATGGCTGAGTTATATCAAAGAGAACCTCCCCCACCTACAGTTAGGCATGCTGCGTACTGTCTACTCCAGATGCTGGTTGCCTAGTGGTGGATAGGCAGGTGGGCAACTCGGGACAGAGCCCAGTGGCTTTAACAACATACTCCAAACCCAGATTTTCACAGCAGTTCAAAATCAAGGCATAACACATTTGTCAAGTTTGCAGTCTGTCTGATTCTTTATGCTAATCCTAGGCACATGAAAGTAAAGCAGATGGGGGAAAGGCATTAAAAAAGGCAAACAGCTCCATTAAAGAGTCTAAATAGATTCCAGCATATTGGGCAACTTTAGTGATAAAATGATATTAAAAGGATACCTTCTACTGAACGTGCAGTGTGGCAAAAAGCTTCCTCTTGTCCTGGCTGGTAATGATCACAATCTTTGAAGCTTAGATGAAGAGTCATCCTCTGAAAGACAGTAATGAGATCAAGTCAACACCTGGAGCCTTATTTTTTACTGAAGTTTCTGCATGACTTTTTGCTTAACTGCTTATCCTGAAATTAACAGAGAAAGCCACAAAAATACTCCTGCAAATGCATCACCCGTTTACTAGCAATTATTTGCTATTTATAAACTGGCTGATATGGATACACTTTTACTACCAAGGAACAAAGCACACTGCAGAAATTTTAGTCAACACTGTGTGTCTGATACTTCTGCAAAGATGGATTTTATTGAGCAAGGTATAATCTTTAGACATTCTGAATATTCTCAACTACTAAGTTGAGAAAAAGAATACATAGGTCCCAATTTATTTTTAAAATCTTACTTTTAAGCTACAGAGCTTGTTTGGTTCAGCCTCTTCCTGTAGTGTCCTCATACAGGCAAAAAGGCAGGACAGGGTGAAGTTGTGGCCATTGCTGCTTGCTTACGGCTTTAGTAGGTCTGATTTCTCATAGTAGAAATATTTGCTATCTAAAGTACAGGTGTGCAGTATTCTGTCTTAGCTCATGGAAGTAGAATTATAGGGGATTGGAAAATAATTCTGAACTCCTTCAGTCATGTATGCATAAAGATTAGGTTTCTGAAGTGGTTCTTGGAAAAGGTTGTCTGTTACCCTGATTACTTAACAGTGTCTGAGATCTTGTACTTTTCTTGCCATGAAAATATTCAAGTCAGAATTATACAGAAACTTGGAAAGTCATGATCACATGGAAAAACAGTCACCCACTCAGTACACATAATAGCTAGTCATGTTCTGAAAAAGCAGTGCTACAGCTTTTTGGTTTCTTAAAGATAAAAGTTCTCTCAGTCCTATTACAGCTGTGGAGAAGACTCACCATTAATTTAAAAAGGAGTATGATTTTTAATTCCCTTTGGCAATCTAAAAAATGTGTTCACTGAGAGGAGAATTGAAGTAATCTCTGTCCTCAAATGTGTGTTCAACTAAAATATTCCATCCTAGCTTATTTCACACTACTAGTGTTCTGAAAAAAAAGGCTGCAGTGCTTAAGAAAGAAACAATTTATCTGTTCAAACATTTAATAGTACCAACAATTAAAATATTATGTAGCCTTCACTTTTTTAACACTCATCACTACAATATAAAAAAAACCCACCAAACAAAAACCCAAAAAGAACACTGCTTATGGTTTTTTTTGTTTCTGTACTGAACCTTATTAATAAGCAGAAGTATAAAGCATCCAGAGTGTTAGGTAGGCCAAACCGAAAGTACTAAGTGTTACTCCATTTTGGCAGGCAGCAAGAAACACATGTAGGCTGATTTGTCATCTATTTCCTTAGCTAAGATTGTCTCCTTTCCCTCAATAGCCAACAGCTATATGAAACACTTGGATCTTCTTCATTTCTATGAAAAAATTCACCTATGGTGAATACACTGACCTCCCATTTGTTTACTGCTAGATCAAAACAAACCAAGAACACTCCATTAATTTCACTGAATTTTTCTCAAATATTTGAGAATGGAGAAGATTTGGGGAAATGGTTTATTTAAAAAAACAATCCATAGAGAAAAGTCTCTATTGGGCAAGTCCTTTTAGGAAATTAAAGTCAAAATTTGTCCTTTCTTAGAGAGCTTGTTACTTCCTTTTGTTTTGAGAAAAAAGGCCAAGTGTGGCACTGTTGACATTTTCTCTCTTTGTCAGATCAGTGCTTTTCAGTAAAACTCTCACTGTTGGCATGGAACTGTAAATCTGGAAGATGAAAATGGAGACGGAAGTACAGTATTAACTCTATAGGGCATATTTCACTTTAGACATCATATGTTAATGTTTTCTTTATATCATTCTCATTTTTAAATTTGTTACTTGACATTAAAAGGAGATAAATATTCCCTTCAGCTATGGTGTCCAAGAACTAAGCTGTCATAGTAGTATCCAAACAGAGTAACTCTTCCTTTATCCTTCTGCTTTCTAAGAGAATAAGGGTTTATTAGAATAAGATGGTGTACGTTGACAGATATGGCAAAGTGAACGAATGTGGCAGTATTGTGCCTAAAAGGAAACAGAACTGATCTGCCTCCTGAAACAGACCTAGAAAGCTATTAGGCACGTGAGAGCAGCGTTTTTTTGCTGCTTAAGAGTACATTAGTGGGACTTCCAGGCTTTGTCAGCTAAAGCAAAGTACTCTCTCTCAAAAATGTGTAGAAAAGGGGAAAGCTTTACTTCGATTTCATGAAGGAGATTTTTCTGCAAATTAACCCACACCTTAGTCTTCTTTCCTAATCCTTGTGGAGAATGTGCAAACAAACCAGGAATTGAAAGGCCAAGATTTACAATCATGCTCGTACGCTATAGCTTGTGGTCTTTTGAAGCAGTGCTTCTGACAGTATGTTAGCAACCTTCCAAATATTGTGACCCATCTGAGCTCTTCTTTCTTCTTTTCCAATGTGCAGAGCTCACAAGTTAAGTCTTTTGTTTATCATTCAAAAGGCATGTACCTGGGGTCAAAAATAGTCTGACTTGCCAAAATCCTGAATCCTATATGTGAAATTATTTCCCTTATGAGTTTTGACCCAGTTTTGGAGGCAAAATATAACAAGTGACCTTTCATGAAATAACCTGTGTTTCAGCTTCTTCAAGCTTGTACCCATAAGGGAAACACCTGGCTCCACATGCTTTGTAACACCTGAAAATAGTATTACATAGCCAAAGAGAAAAAGTTTTATAGCAAGAGAAATGCTGAAGTTTGTGATACCTGGATAGTTCTGGGCCATGAGCTCTTTAGTAGGTAACGTTTCTCCACTTCGGTAATAGTGCAATCCATATCAGTACGCAGGATCTAGTGATTTCACTACCTGATTAGGAGGTTATCTTGTATTATGCATTTCCTTAAAAATCATTCAGTATAGCAAAGGTGTAGACAAAGACCCTTTATGTATATATAATTTTTCAGTGCAATTCACTCTAACAATTTCTTCAGATAGTAAGATCTATATGATGATATTCAGGTGGGCCAAGTACATGAAGGTATTGTAACAGTCTGTTGGCCTACGTGGAATTTTTCAAAGCAAAGATCTATTCAAGGATTTCATCATGTACTGGGGCACAAACCTCCCTTATCTTTTTCATTATATGGGTAAATCCCTAAAAGAACAAAATACAGCTACAGCATTTCCTTTGTACTTCAGTGATACAAGCTGCTATACATTTTTAACTCTCCCTGACATCAGTGGAAGATAAGGACAAGCTCTTTGTTATATGAGCTATTCAGCCCTAAGGAGGGCATACAACTTTGACTAACACAGTATAAACATAGGTGCTGTGTTGTTAAAAATAGAACTTGATGGTGAGTAGTTCCTTTTTTCTTAATACAGTGGGAGCTGGACAGCTAATTCCTTAAAACCCCTCTGAAAAAAGCCACCCTAAAATGGTAGAAAACTTAGTTGGCATTTTCACAGACAGGCAGTTGTTAATCTGCTCTCATGCGGGGTGTTACGTAAAGTCTACAGTGAACAATATTTACCATTAAATTAAGGACAATGAGGAAAGTGTTTCTGAAAACCTGTTCTCACAAAGTTGGGAAATACTAATCTGTGTATTACGAGATCTCACAGTTTTAACTCCCACACTGAAGTTAGGAACTTTCATCTGCTTTTCTTTCTTTCCCAGAAATGTGTCCAGCTCCTTCTGGAATTAGAATGAATACCGATGTCAAGAATTTTCTTTGTAGAAAGACATATATGCATAAATTGAGGGGATATTAATGGTTTTAGTCCCCCCTTATTTTAAACTATGTTTTGCAATATAATGCTTTCCTTTCTCCCCATTTTCTACATACCTTTGTGAGATCTCTTCTATTGAATTTTTATTATTCTGCTATGTAGGCCAGCTCTGCTATTTCTGCTGTATAAGCATTACTTCAAATAGGAGTGTTGCTCTGATAGCATTAATCATTTGGTTACTGTCTTCTGACCTTTTACAGTATCAACAAAGTATTCTGTTACATGTTGATCACAACTGTAACTCATAATTTAATTACATAATGCTAGCCATAAACACAATGAAATATCAGTCTTATTCAGCTGTGTCCCAAAGCAATGTTCCTGCAGTCTGAAGCAAGATCCAGTTCAGGATTCTTCTCTGTCACTTAAATGAAGCTACTTTTTAATATTTAAAAGCACAGTACTTCTTGATCAAGAAATCATCATGTCACAGAAGTAGGGTGGAGGAGCTAGATGGCACTTGCCATGGCTTTCACCAGTGAATGTGCTTGGTTTTATTTATTTATTAGTGTATAAACTAGTCTTTCTAGATGCAGTATCTGGGACACTGTATATAATTTTGCAGCAAATTAAACTAAACTGGGCACAGTGCCCAGAAAATACATCCATTCCCTTAAAAATAAAAACTTTGAAGACACTAGTAACACACACCATAACCTTCCTTTGCCTAAGGCAACAGTTTCTGCAGGTGGGCCAGTTCTTTTGTATGGCACAGTAGTTCAGCAGGGAGCTATGTGGCATGTACCTAAGGGTTAATCCTGCTCCTACAGAAGTCAATGATAAAACTCCATAGCCCAGTATAACAGACAGAGTTAGATGTTGTCATGCTGAGTTTTGGAGCTTAAAACTTAGTTACCAACTCTGGATCCACAGGGCTTATCCAGGTGTGTGTTCTTAAATGTATGCCGAAGAATGGACTTGCACTCAGCAGGACACTCGGCAGTGAGATTAGTCCTTAGAAAATACACCAAAGCAGAATGATTCTGTCTCAGATATAGTTGATGCCTGCAGCTCTGCAGAAAAAGTCCACAACCAGCACCAGGTTGGGCCTGGCCTAACTGTTAGCAATCCTTTTGCTTGCTCCCTTTTTGCTAGCATAAAGCTTTTATCCTGTTTCTGAACTGGCTTCAAAGCAGCAAGGAGCGTGCCTGTGCAAGCTTTGCTCCATCTTAGTGACTAGGAGACTCACAGGAGTCAGAAAAGACATTTTTCATCTCCCTTGTGGATAGGAAAAGCTTAAATCCTTGCCTACTTGATTTCTACGTGAAAATCTTGTGGCCTTTCATTTTTGCTGACATTTTTTATTACTTTGACAACAGGCAAGACCACTGCATTGTGTGGAGCTCCGTGCAAATGCATGTGCGAACATTTGCTTTGACAGGCCCTGCTAGTAATCCAGGTGTGAAGAGAGCTCATTTGTGAGGGCTAGTTTCACAAACATGGAGTAGGTGCTGAGGCACCCAGCTTAACCAACATAGCAGTGTCACTAAGCACATGCAATGGCAGAACTTTGCAAGTCTCAACAAGCTTAAATTATGTTCCTACAAAGCTAAGAGCTTAATGTGTTTCCGTGTACTACTGCTAGCAGACTGTCTACAACAACCTAAAAAGAACCTCAAGTGCTAAGTCTCACAATGAATCTGATTCCCTGATTTTGCAGTGAATGGAGCTGATTTCTTCAGTAGACATTATGATGGGTGGCATCCCTAACTAAAAACACCCTTACAATATATTGGTAATGTCTTACAGGTTTTGCAGTATCATTCTGATTTTGTTGTTGTTTTTCAGGGCTCTTGCTGATGTTATGCGACCTCAAGGCCCGTGTACAACAGATCATATGGAAAGAGATCTAAACATTGTAGTACATGTGCAACATTATGAAAACATGGAGACAAGGCCTCCCCCAAATAATTTACGTAAGTTGCATTTTAACTTTATCAAAATCTGGAAAGTTGGCACTAAAATAGGCATTATGAAAAAAATATTGCTGGATGTCAGATGGGGATGGATAGGACATGGGTTTTCACAAATTAGAAATAGTCCTTATTCAGAATCAGAAATATTTAGGATTTTCTAGTGCAAATAGTGTAACACTGAGAGAAAGCCATTTTGAATAGAAAAATTAGTAGTTATTTTTAATTAGTTGCCTTTGTTGACTAATATTGGTTTGCTATTTTTGTCTCCTTCTACTTGCTGGTTCTGAGTTCATCAAGCTATGCCTTATGACATGGTTTGTTATACCAAAGTACAAATAGTTCAGCTTGCAGCAAGGTTTCACAATATGTTTCCTAGGGCTGTAACATCCAGTAAAAAACGGGTCTTTCTAGACTGTTATACTATTTCCACTAGGAACAGAGTTCAGTACTTTCCCAAAGAGCATCAAGTTGTATGCGGTTTTCACTTTCACTTTTTTTTTCCTAAGGAAAAGGTGAGAGGAAAATTATTATTTTAAGTTTTAAATAATATTTTCATTCTGTATCTGCTATTACATGTTTATGTTATTGAAGGCAAGGAAAAAGTGCACCTTGGAGCTTGGAGAGGAAATGCAGTGACATTTCAAGTGGTTCTGAAGTCTAGGGAACTTATTTCTCAGTCTTGTGTTGGACCACAGTACACATCTTTCTCATGCTCAGTTAATTTTAGCTTTTGTGATGAGCAGTTCCACTGCAATTTGAGTTTGGATATATATTTGTGTTTTATATCCACCCATATCTTAAATACACATGCATATATATAAATATATATGCATACTTACAAATTATACATAATATATTTACAAATTCAAGTTCAATGCATTTATAAAAGAAAAGGGTATAATTCAGGAAGGTTTACATTGTTAAGCAGTGGATGACTTTATTCTGTGCTGTAAATCAATGTAGATTGTGCATTTTGCTGCAAATATACTTTTGCTGCATTGGTATTTGGATTTTGAAACACTTGAAGTATATGCACTAGGTTTTTCCTTATCTTTCTGTAAATATAGAAAGCAGACAATTTGCTTATATTTGGACAAAGAATGAGTTTTATTTGGACTGCATTCTGCAGTATTGAGAGATTTTACTGCTTTCTTTTGGGGGAAGGGTATAAAAACAATATGAGGAAGAACAGGTTCATGAGTTGCATGCACTCATGATATTTGTTCTGTGGTAAAGACTGTGATTTCTTATGCACATTGTTACAGAGCAACCTGAGTGAATTAAAGCTGTGACCTCTAATAAAGATACCATACATAATGAAGTGTGATACCTAATCCGTCTGCACTGCTCTCCAGCAAAGTACTTCCACCTGGGCCTGTGCAGTCTTACACTGCAGAGGCAGAGTACATACATACTGCAGCATTATATCCCTAATTGTATAAAACCACACTGCTTCTGGAGGGGAACTTATGTTTCTCTCTCAACCAAGGGTGCTCTAGCCCTCTGGAGCTGAGGTGGTGAACTTCTGAAGGTTTAAGGAGGATGGGAATATGCAGAATATCTCTCTTTGCTCTGTGTATTAAATTCTTGCTGATCTCCGAATCCTTCTTGTGACTATCTTTTCAAGAAGAAAGATGCCAAATGGGGGTGAAGTTAGGGTACAATCTTTATTTTCCTCTCCTGTGAAATGTTTATTCAGAATCCCAATTAATGAAGGAGTCAGAAAATAGATTCTTACTTCACTAATTGTATCTAGATCTTTGTAATTACCACAGAGATATTTTGCTTAATGCTCTTTGTATACTACAATATACAGTGTAACATATCAGGTCTTTAAACTCATTGTTTCTTGGATTTTAATTCAGTTGTAAGCTTCTTATACACTTGCATATAAACACAACTCACATAGTTATTGCAAGGAAGAAAAAGATAAATTTAATAGTATCTTAGGATCTTGGCTTGTGCTGACCCCCGATATCCGTACCACCTGTCTCAGAATTTGGCCTTCTGGCACAGATGAGAGAATTCTATGTGAAACAGCTCTTGCACCACTGCAAATTACAATATAGAAGCACTACTGCTACCTTGGATCTAATAACTTATCTTAATAACTTTGGATCTAATAACAGTATCTTAATAACTGGGTAATGAATAGGGTGAGTCCCAAGACTGCTTCGCATGCAGCTCAGGAATTCCTGCTGCAGATGCAAACCTCAGAAGCAAGCAGCTATGATGGTAAATCTTTCAGTCTTTAATCAACTTTATGGATTAAGTCAATCAGTTTAGATTGTTCAATGCATACCTTCAAGTGGTGAAATTACTCAAGGCATTCTATAACCAATATTACATACATTTGCTTCATAGCAAGTAGATCATTATTCTGTACTTGCTGCCATTATATTCCCACATAAACTCATCTAAAACATGACTGAATGACCTACTAGAATTAGTCAGAACATCACTAATGTTTAAAGTCTGTCGAGACCATGTACACCTATAGTGCAGAAAAAAATCTTTATAAACAAAAATTACAAAGACACATTTTCAAAGTCCAGGAACTTGTCAATTTGAAATTTTACAGTGGAGTTCAGAAGCACCACGAAAGTGGATATTACTTTGGCAGTGTAGGATTACCTACTGCTAGTCCTGGAAGAGTGAGAGGCTTTTCTGGGTATTTTTACAAGCGAATAAACCTGAGTGAATTACAGCAGAAATTCTATTCCAGATCTTTTAGAGAGAAAATGAAATGGTAGAAAATTTAGCATCAGACATTTCGATATGTATTTTTTAAGTTTTATTTTCTAAGTTACCACTTTATCTACTAGCCATTTCAAAATGACACTTGCGAATTTGAGGCTGGTGTACTTTTCATATTGGCTCATAGATACGAAGAGGGCAGCGGGAATCTCTTAGGCATTATGCCTCCTTTCCATGTTGTGTCTTTCAGAATATCGAAGACCAACTATCGAAAGTCAAACATTATTATAAATGTTCTAATGCGAGTGTTCATTTGTTCTTTCTGTCCTCTTGAAAATATTTTGCTGATGCTGCCAACCCAGTCCGAAAGTGTTTTATGACTGGGAGCTCTGTCAAAATGACAAACTTTGCATGGTCTCTGATGCTGAAAATGAGTGTGGTTTTGTTTCTGGATTGTTTGTCACCAGAGGACCAAGATTTTATGGGCTGCCTGCAGCTAGCACAGCTGTTTGCCAAAACTAGCAGTCCAGTGGAAGGCCAAAAGCAGAGATCTCTTTTCAGCTTCTTGCAGTTTACTTAGTTTCTTGTCCCTTCTTTACTGATATTCCAAAAAGAGCAGATATATTGGAGGTTCTGGAAAAAGCCAGGTTTTTTTCTTTGTCCATATGAATCCAGGCAACCTGGAAGCTTTTTACTGAAACCTATTTTGTCATTAGTGGTTGGATCATAGTTTTCTTCCAGTACTGTGCTTTACTTAGGATTACTTTTCCATTATATTCTTTCATTTATATATGTTAGAATGTAGCGGTGCTTTGCAAACAAGCAGCAGATATCTGCCAAGAATCACAGCACTCCAGTTTTCTAACATGGAATGTTACGTAAAATAAAATGAAAATAAAAAAAAGAAAAAAAAAAAGAGGACATTTAAAAGTTACGTTAAAAACATAAAACCAAAAGCAAACCTTCCTGCACAATGAGCTGTTTTGTTCATCTCTTTTATGATCATCTCTTTTATGAATCTTAAGAAGGTAGAAGCATTCTAGATTTTTTTTTCTTTCTACTTGTTTTGTTAAAAGTAAGTGATTTATTTAACTTATTTGGATTATAACACTGGTGCAGTGGGAGTTAGGAGGCTTTGTAGCTGCATCCTCCTTTCTGAAATGTGATTACTGCTATTATTTCTAATTCATAATCTATGACAGCAGAATGAAACAAATACTTGAGTTAGTGCAATCCATAGTAACTTTTCATAATGATCAGTAAAAGCTCTGTTATTCTCTCCTCAATAATAACCAGCCTTGCACTAGTATATTAAAGCATTTATGCATACTCCCAAGATAAAGGTGACTTTAAAAGGAAGCCAGTTCTAGATTATGGAGGTTTTCAGATGAAAAGTGCTAGCATTTATTTAGTTTGACATGTATGGATTATTTCTTTGTTCTGACTTTAACCCTGCAAAAGGGAATTGTAAACACACCACTCGAAGGAAGAGTTGCACCGTATCAAATGGCCAATTTTAATACTGGCCAAGGATTTGCAGCACATGCGATTAAAATGACATTTTCTCTTCTAAAATATATGCAAGGGAATAATGTCTTTGCTGCTGCATTTGGTTGTCAGTTGTCCTGGAGACTTACTGACTACAAATGCTAATGCTGAAAACAAAGCAAAGACATATCTGTAACTGGTGTCTTATGAAAAGTTCACTTTTGTTTTTTTGTTGTTTTTTTTTTTGTTTGTTTCTGTGTTGAGACAGTTTAAATAGGAGGGTATTTTCTGAAGTTCTCACGTATCCCAATAAGCGTTCTGTATCCCTGTGCTTTCCGCATTTCTGTAAATGGAAGCTCAGTCTTTGTTTTCCAGTGAGAGAAACTCACAGGCTTGACACTGAAAATACAGTTGGAATTTGCAAGGATTTTTTCCCTGTCTCTTTCATCCCTAGTGAATATGGGGTTTGTTATTGTTGAATACAATGGTCTTTGGCAAGCTAATTATTTTTTTGTTTAACATACATAAACATGTTTGTATTAGATGATTCATTGTATCCCATTACCTAAATATGCTTCCTACTGTTGCTCACCGGAAATAATCATACAGGTGTATTAAGAAACTTCAATTAAGAGAAGTACTATTCTTTAAAATGCAAAGCTCCTGAAGTATATAAAACTAGAAATGAATTTACTTACAGTAACTCTTGGACAATGAATTGCATAACACTGAAAAAGCAGTCATTGAGAATGTGCAGGTATTACTGGAATGATATGCTTCTGGTGACAGTTTCTTCTTGAAACAACCAAAGCCCATGCTCAGACACAGGGCTGCAAAATCCAAAGGACTAAGCAGATAACTGGGTGCTTGGCCTCGCTAGCATCTAGATTGTTTGATTGTAGTAAAATGTTTTTTTAGGCCTGGCTCTATGCACAGGTCTAGCCCAAAGGAACTGGACTATGTTCTTGGCTGTTCATCTGCTCACTCAGAAGGACAAAGTCTGGAGAAAAGCTGAGCTGTATAGACAGGGTTCCAGCTATGTTTTATGAGGGAAAAGATGGACAGCAGCAATAAGTTTTCAGCCAAGGAAAAGATAGTTTTAGCACAGTGACAAAAGGAGAAGTGAAGAAGTACTGCTGATGGAGTGCTCTGAGACGGTGAAGAATGAGGGAGAATAAAACGGCTAACTTAATTGGAAGATGTACTTAGTAAACAAGAGGCTACAGTGTTATGACAGAGGGAGGATGCGGTAGTCAGCAAGAGTTGGGAATCTGTTTCCATTTAAAGCTTTAGTCTTCTCTACCAGTATGCAAAGCCTCATTTTACTGGAGTTTCTATGATCTGTCCAGGAAGCACCTTCACACTATTCCAAAAAATCTGATAATTTAGATTAAATTCCTAATATCTAAAAGCTAGTAGAAGTTAACCCTGGGAGAGGGCTACTTATTATGTTTTGATTGTAATATACAACAGAGGACAAATTCCACATTTAAATTACACACTTTACAAAACTAATCATCCAAGGAAAAGCCTCTGCTAATATCACCAGCCATGACAAAAGAAATACTCTATTTTTTCAATATAATTTCTGTTTAAGGTTAAAAGCTGCAAGCTGCTGTGTCATAGCTATCTTGAGACCACTTTTTAAACCACTTTAAATTAATTTCTAGATACTGACTTAAAAAATTACAAATTACACTACGAGTAGAACTTCAAAGCATTAGCAAATCGGTGATAGAATTTTTATTAATACAATTATTACAGCTATAGCAATGAATTCCAGACTCCAAAGCTTCCATGCTGGAAAAAAAATTCCCATATAGAGTTAAGAAGAAGTCTGAAGATGCATTTCTCTTGCAACTCAGTCAGTCACTGTAAGGCAGTAATGTATAATCAGTTCTGAATGTGTGTTTAGCCTCACAATCATTAATATGAAAAATGTTTCTAATTTACATTTAGATTTTGATTCAGATGCATGATGCTGATTTATGAGAAGATGCTATGAAACTTCTTGAAACACCAATGAGTGTTTTCAAGGACGTTAATTACAA
Source organism: Ara ararauna (assembly GCA_028858755.1). Lineage (NCBI taxonomy): Eukaryota > Metazoa > Chordata > Aves > Psittaciformes > Psittacidae > Ara > Ara ararauna. The sequence continues at coordinate 17,788,814 of CM054380.1, read as the reverse complement.
CCTGAGAATCAGAGCTTCTGAGTTGGTTTAGGAAAGACAATAAGTGAAACAAATGGAATATCTCATTTGTCATTGACTGTTTTGCATTTCACCAATTAGGGTTTTTTTAGAAAACAGGATGATTTTGAAAATGTTAATATAGATATCATACACAATAGCTTTTTATTCATAGCTACACCTGTCATCACTGAGTGTCATATGTCAGAACCCTAGCAATGCTCCTACCATACAATTAATTCCGTACCTTTAGAATCATCCTGTTGACTTAATCTGGCACATGAGAAAAAAAAGGTTAATGCAAATAGTAAACACAAAATTTTGCATGAACAAGGACTGAGGGATTGTATACTGGGTCTATAATCAAATTAAACGGTGGACTTAACATTATTACATATGTTCAGTGGGTCTCTATTCTAAAATATGTCTTGTGAGATGTAATTTTATTGGAAACTCTATGAGTTATGCATCCTTCCTGCAATTTTAGTCAGTGGGATATGTTTTCAACCATGTTGGGTAGGTCTTCATTAGCTCTGTTCTATAGAACTATTTCCTTTAGGACTGAACAATGAAGTTTTCACTCTTTCTTAATTTATTTTATAATAAGAACAATTAGATTAGATTACTGCCTTGCATCCTATCATTTTCTTCAAGTCAGCTTTTAATTCAGATAAATTTGACATATCTTAATAAAAATATTCATCAACGTAAAATGTATTTGGGAGACATACATTTAATCACTGATATTATCCTTTTGCAGGAATAATTAACATTATGGTATTAAAAATATTTAGCATATATTTTTACACTTTATAATGTAGTTTAAAAGGCCAAATAATTATTTAATAAATAACATTGCTGTACTAGAGTACGATATAGGCAGCTTTGAGCTACACAGCAACAGACTTGAATAGCACACGTAAAGGATGAGACCCATTTTGCTGTCATTTGGGTGCAGATTGAAGTTCTTTAAAATTTTGCCCAATAGTAAGGGATGAATATACCATCTACAAGATGAAACACTGAATACCTAAATGTGATTTGGCTTTCTAAAAGTTATGTGTTTCCCTCGTGATTCCACTTTTACTTCCGTACTATCAGCGTAATTACTTAGTAAGGGCTGAGCTCCACAAGTGTTTGTTATTAGGTATTGATATGTCCTGGAATCAAATACTCCCCAGAAAGCAAAGGCACTACTTCTTAGAAGAATAAGCATCCTCTACTCTTTTGGCACTTTGCAATCTAAGATTTACTTATTAAATTTTCTTAATGAGGTGCTATTCCCATTATATACTACTCAATATCTAAAATTGTATTTTGTCTTTGGACAGATACATTGAATACCATTACTCTCAATGTTGAATAACTTCCATATTTATTTATTCCAAAATAAATTCCAAAATATTCCCACTATTAACCACAACTGTCAGCAAGATCAATCATCAATGCTTCATGCCTGTTGCAATCTTTCATGTCACTGGGATTTTTGATGTCAAAAACTGGTAGAGGAAACAATGCCAAAATTATAGGAATTATGTTTTGGGAAACAGAACAAAACAAAACAAAACAACAAAACAAACCCAACCCTTTTATGATTGTATTATGCCAGATTTTAGCTCCTTAAAATGAAGAGGATAGAGACTGAGACACCTTTTTTGTTTAATGTGGCATGAATCACTTCATTGAAATGCGAACAAAAAGTACCTTTTGCTTTCACTTATGGTTTGCCAACGTCACCACACAAACTACACTTGCTTTTTCCATGCCAAAACAATATAATTTTAAATGTTGATTTACAGCTTAATCATCTCTCCAAATCCATGAACTCCCACCCTCATGTTTTGTCTCAAAAATCATATATTAGTAACACAAACAGTAAAAATATAAATTCATTAATACATCAGTTTCTGTCCATACATTCAGGTGCAAGCATTAACTATTGCAAGCTGATATATCCACAGCTAACCGTGTGTGTTTTTTATCACTCTGGCTGTGCAAAACTTTGATACTATATTTTAGATGTTAAAATGCTCTTATCAGAAACTTAACATTCTGTAGAATTACTTTCCTCTTCATTTTTTAAATAGTCATACTGACTTTACCAAGCAGAAGCAGTACAGTGGTTCCAAACTAAAGTGGAAGAGCTTGGCTGCATACATTAAAAAGCTTACAAAGACACATCCCAGTATTCCGAGGCAATTTTTATATGCTGTTCAGAGATTTTCACAAATTTCAATCTGCAGTTTCAATCATAAATAATTACATTGATAATCATTCCCAGATGATAACAATGTGCATTTGAATGTTTTCTTGTGTATACCAGTAAATTTAACCTTTAACTTTTAGTTGCCACATTTAAATAGCTTTCAAGAACCCTTCAGTAACATACTTTTGTTTTTAACTCACGTACATAAATATGTCCGTGCACCCAGGCTTAAGGCTATAACTACACTTCTGAATCCATAATGAATTTGTAACACAATCCAAATAATCCAATTGTCTTTTACCATCCACTCCTTACCAATTAAGGAAATGCACATTTGGTAAATAGTTATTTTACACACACACAAATGTACCCAAATGCGAACATGCATGACAAATTAGATGAAATTCTTATGGTCAAAAGTCATAGTAGAGCATTCAATATTTTTAATGGCACAGAAATTTTACCCAGGGGCACTAAAACTCACTGAGGACCTCATGTATATCTTACTGAGAGAAATGATGTTCTTGTTATTAATCTTGGATAAGGAGACAGATAAAGGGATATGCAGGAGGTTTAGCCTATGGCTTCACAAAAAAAACCCATTGACAGAGCTTGGAGAACTCAGTGCTGGAGAAGGAAAAGTGCATGTTCATTGCCAAGAGTAATAGAAGTTAGTCAGGGGAAGTGCAGTGAAAACTACCAAATGGTTTACCAAATTAAAGCATCCTGAGAAGTGTTTTGAGAAGCCAAGAGGCTAGAAGTAGTTTCCAGCTAGATGTACTTTCCATTTTTGTTCTAATTTCAGGAGCGTTTTGGAGTCTTCCAATGAGCAAAATGTTCATGCCCTTGGTGCACAGGAAAAAGAGAACCTTTTGTGCTCTTCTTTCATGCTCCTCCCCTTTGGCACCACAGCTGCTGTAGTTGAGCAACTGTTGTCACCCCCAGTAAGCAGAACAGGGCTCTTGGAGAGCTTGTGTGGATACTAAATTCTCAGCCACCAGCCCTGGCACAAAACAGAACTGCAAGTGGCAGCTTTCACTTACATAAATGATCTAAAATTCCTCTGGATTTGGAGTAGAGCACTGAGCATAGTGGAGATTTGTTTCACTGAGGCCTTTCCAAGTACTGAAAGATCCAAGTCAGCACGTTTGCAAGGGGGTATTTGGCCAAGAACAAACTAACTGTTCTCCTGGTCCAGCCAGGGGGAGTTGGTCTATGTAAAACAATATGCTTATGTCATTTGGAAGCAAATTAATAGTTGAGCATCCCTGTGTTACAAGGATTGAGGCCTACCAACAGCTTCCAAAAAGGAAAAGTAGTTCTTTCAGCATCATCCTCATTCAGAAGTTAAACTAAGGACCTGATGGTGGTTTATATATTTTTGCTCTTTCTTTTGTACATCTGAGGCCCGAAGGAGTTGCTGTGCAATACACTTACAGCATTTCCTGCTGGGGGCTGGGCCAAGAATAAGGAATATGATTTTTTCCCAAAAGCTTTGCTGTACCTCATCAAATGACTAACTCTACTTTAAAGAATATATTTTGCATTTATAATAATGGATGAGACTATTTCTCTTTTTTTTTCAAAGCTGAAAGGTTGAAAAAATAAATTTCTCCTACAGTAATTCAGATTCTTGTTAACATTTCCAGTTAATTTCTGAGCAGCCAGCAGTACTGTGAGGAAATGTTCCTTGTCCTTTGTCAAAAACAAACCTGACCACTCTTTCAAGTAGAAAAGTTTCAAGTTTCTAGTCATAGCTCTGTAGTTAAATTGCCATTAAATGCAAAAATTTAATTTATTTAGTTAAATAAATTCTTATAATAATTATTTTTTGACTTATAGCTTCTTTCTCATCATTTTAACACTATATTTTTCTTTGGTTCTTACTTGTCCTTGCATAAGGACCTCCACTTAAGAAAGGAAAAAAGAAGCATGCACTCTGTGGTATAAGACATTTGCAGAAGGGTTTTGCATAGACGTTAAACTAGAATAAAGATAACTTTTAGAGTTATAATGAGCAAGATGCACTTATAACAGCCATCTCCTTAGTCTGTGCTATGTGTCTGTGGTTAATCTTGCATCTGGAAGTTCTTGCATCAAAGTCAGTAAACTAAATTTTACCTGAGGAGATTATCATACTATTCCTTAACTATGCAATGATGTTACTGTGATGAGAGAGGGGCCAGAGGCTAAGCCTGGATAAAAACGCTTGCAGCAAAATTAGTGACAATTACTAGAAACTTCTAGATCTTGAAGAATATTAAAAGTAAAATTACTTTGCTTCCCTGAAGATGTCCACATTTTAGCATATATTATAGAGGATAAGTATATAAAATAAATTTATATTATTAGAGTAGCTCTTTCTCTGACTTCTTCATTATATTGATGATTAAATGCACCCATCTAAGAATTGCTTAACTCGCTAATTCTTTTTCTGACTGTGATCCTACACCTCTTATAGACAGGCCTAAATAACTATTTGCAAATAGATTAGGCTATTTCCTCTCAGAGTAAGCAAATCACAATAGCGGAAAATACACCAGTGCTGCAGGATTTTTTCCAAGCACATACAAATGACACACTTCAAAATATGATGATGTTGTATTGTCATAATTTAGCATTTCAGAGACATTTATTTTACTTGGGAAAATCTGGCTTGAAATATTTATTTGCAAGCTGTACCTTATTTCCTAGGTGACACCATTTATACCATTTCTACAGATGCAGAGACATAGCTGAAGATGTCTCTGAAACCAGAGACTCAGAGCTGGGGTTATGCTGCAAAATGTGAATTACCTATCTGCTCTATGCATAAGAAAAGATTTTCAGATTTTTAAATGTCAAAATCTCCCAAACATTTTTAGATAGGAAGGCAAGTGGTCCATGAAAACCTGGTCTCTCTAACTGAGCACTTTACTCTGCTGAAATTGTCCACTGGAATAACACTACTGTTCCCCTTTCCTCTTTAGCACTTCTCATGTCTGTTCATCAGGAAAAGGATGGACTGTGCCTCTCCAACCCCTCTGCACCTCAGTAACCCATATACAGTACCTCAGGTTCCTCTTGCATTTCTTGATTTTGTCTGGACAAAGAATAACATTCTCGGGCTTTTTCTAAGTTACACATTCTGGTATACATACAACAGTATGATATATATAGCCATATGCTGACTGATCAGCAAACAGGGCAAACCAGGCAGACCTCTATAGAGTTTGTACTTCAGCTTTTTGTCTCCATTCAGCCATTCGTTTTCGTAACAGCTGTAGAAACATCTCATCCTAGAGATCTCAAAAATAACAAAAAGGGCAACTAGGTTGAAAGTTATAGAGGGAGTAACATAGCTAGACAGAAAACCCGCAAACTAACCCAAACAAACAATAGCCTTGTTCTCTTTTAGGATCAATAAACCTAGAATTATTTACTGAATGCAACAAAATGCTACAAGATGTTGTTAAGGTGAAATTTGGATCCATAAAGAAGTATTGAGATACTTACATGACTGCTCTCAGAGTCTGTAATCATCAAATATAGAAATCCAGTCATCACAGGTTGGGAATACCAGGAAAAAAAAAAAAGGAAGATGGAATAATCTATGGCATATACTCTTCCCAGTGCATAAAGAAGTTATCTACTGGGATGATGGCTGGTTTGTAGTGTCTAAATTAATTGTATAGGAAAGTCTGAAGGGAGTCAGGATATGTCAGAAGATCAGGTCACAGAGGAAAATACAAGCTCAAAACTTGGCTGCTGATTTATTAATTGCTTATTATTCTTATTTCTGCTTTACATGATACTAAGTGTATGCTAGAAGCTTCCTAGTGGAAAATTCACACAATCGTTAATGGAGTTCAAAAGCAGTATTAATCCTCCTTTATGGCTTGCAGCGCTCTTGGGAAAGAAGATATTGCACAGCTCCATGGATGGAAAGTCTCTGGTGTTAAGCAATCTCAGGCTAACTAGCAGATTACAAAGGGAGAAATCCTAAGTGCATATTTCCCTGTGTGAAATCTATGTATGAAGAAGTGAATTTACCTGCCCCATAGAGTGTAGCCTATATAGAGTTTGGGACCAGTGCACCCTGGAAGTTCATGAGCATTAGCTAGTAATTTTAAGAATATTCGTTTCATGCAGTTAGTGACAAGTCTTTTCAGCTTTGAAGGAATTAATGGAAAAAATTTTATCTTACTTATCATCCCAGGAAATTAAAACCAGGACATCTGTATGTCATAGACCAACATCATAGGCTGATGTTGGCAATCCTGGCAATCAGTATGTCATGAGCAATGCCTTATCTGAAGAATACTTTTGAAATATTCTCACAGTAACTTCCAGCCACAAATTTCACTCAATTTTACCTGTGTGAGATAATTGCAAGTGGTACACAGACTGTTTGCTCTGTCCTTTGGATTTGATATCAGTGACAGCTCCTGTTATTCTCACCAGCTTTCCTCTGATTAAAACATGGTGTGCTTTTTTACACAGGACTGAAGCAGGCACACACTTCTTCTTGTGTTGACAGAGTTCCTGATACTCCTTCTTTATGGTGAGGCCTTACAGCTGGAGTGATGTCTGTATAGAACTAACCTGAGCTTTTTTTTTGTCTGACTGCATGCAAGCTGAGTGCCTCTGAGCACCAGATTATCTTTGTGCTCATACTGTAGAAAAGTGTTGCAGAAGTCAGTGCAGATCTGGCTGTGGTCCAACAGTACATTATCATATTGATGGTTAGATACCTGCTGGATAGCGTTGATTGCTGCTGCCACAGCTGTCTGAAGTTGTATCCACTGCTCTCACTACCCATCAGAGCAAACTAGGTTTGGCAAACTATAGTATACAACATCAGGAAGCCTGGCAGATCCAATTCACGAATGAGGATCAGCATAGCCTTAACATAAAGAAATGCCAGATGAAAAGGTAACTTGCTCAGAGCGGATGTATTGAACATATGGGATGAAAGCAGCTGTCAAAGGAAGATGACAGTGAAGAGCCTCAGTTCACAAAGAAGATGTCAGAAAGCACACAGGGAGTGGGTTCTATTTTAAATGCTCCAGAGACTTTTTTTTTTTTTGTTTAACAAGAATTTAAATTCCAGAACTAGATAGTGTGTAGCACATGCAGCTGCCTACATGGTTCACTGAATTTCAGAACAAAGAGCTGTGTCTGCACAACAGTTTATTACCCCCTTGGGTAAAGTTACCTGGACTTACCATGTGGCATTGTATTGCCTTAACTCATTTGGTAGATGTTTGGATGATATAGCCTTATATTTTTCTTTTTCAGCCACAGATAAATGATATCAGAAAGAAAGTGACAATGAGCCCAAAAAGCAAACTCATTTTACATCAACAGCAATAACAACTTAATGATTTATCCAGCTATGACTCAAAAGCAGGCCAGGCAGTCTCATTCTTCTCACACTGAGAAGTATCTAGTGGATGATACCATTGTTTCAGCTCAATCTCTCTCATTTGATCTCCTCCTCGCCTATCAAAGCTTTTCCTGCCTTCATGTTTTTGATTATGCTGTTCTGTGCCTGACAGTTGTAGTGAAGATATGCCACAGTCAGTGACAAGGCAAGTATTCTAGAAAAACACTGCCAGAAGAGATGAAATGAAATAGCCAATACCTGACATCAGTTTCTGGAAGTGATCACCAATATGTAAATTTATCTCATGTTCTGTAATTTGCAGAATAAATCAGTATTTGTTTAAAGGTCATGATTAATTAAAACATCAATGAAAACACTTGTAAATGCATGGAAGAAAATAGCTCACTATTAAAATGTCATTGCAGCATAAGGATCCATAAAAGGTGATATGGGAAAAGACAGCCTAAGTTCGTCTCAGTTTCAACACCAACTGTAGCTGAAAGAGTGTTATGAATTTTTAAAAGCTTGAAGTTGTGCCACTCAGAATAACAAATATGGTTTTTTTTTTTTAAAATAATTGTGTTTTCTTACATACTTTCACATACTTATCACTTCAGTATACTGCAAGTCTGTGTATGTTCTACGATAGGATACAACATTCCTCTTCTCTCTCCATCAAATTTCTGAATTTAGGCCACTTACTTGCTACGTGTAAGCTGCCACAGTATACATAGCTACATATATTAATATATATACCCCCCACATGTGCTATGTGATATGTAATGCATATAGCACATTGTATTCTCAGTGCGCCATTGACATTGGATCAAGAGGGTAAATGGAGAGTAACATAATATATTTTTTTCCCCTGCTGGGTAAGCAATCTTCATTTTGCCTTTAAGTATTAATGGGGGAAGAATGTGTTTGTTGGTTGCTAGTAATACACCTTTATATGAATATATAAACAAAATGTGCCTGCTGAGAGACGCATTTGCCAATATTATCTGTAGTTACTATTATAAGATTCCTTGAACTAACTCACTGCACGTTCTGACACAAACAAATGTATTTTAGCAGTAGCAGTGTGATCTTTTCACCCATTGTTTATAACGCTTTATGGTAAAAATTAACTCTACAGGCACAGAAAATTCAAGAAATTTCTATCTTCAGGTCTCGTGAATTAGTGCAAAGTAACGTGAAAGTTATAATAACACACTCATCCTGATACAAACTTGGGTTTTTGTCTTTCAGTCGGGTATTGTCTTTCATTGTCTTTGTCAGTCTTTGAATTCCATCCACTATGTTTTAGATCAATACACTTGAGATGCGACAGTACTATTTGTATCAGCATAATACTATAATAATTTCAGAAATAGAACACAATAAACACTATCCTTGTTTGCATAATCAAGATATGCACATCTCATAATAGAAGGATGTTTGTAACAATCTGTTTTATCACTTATGTTAACCTTCTTACCTGCCCTGGGTAGACTGAGATGTAATTTAAAACAGAAATAAAACAGTATTGGGGTTAAGGAAATGCTGATCAAAACCTTCAGGATTTCTAGAGGTCACAAACATCCTGACAGTCTGCCAGGATCACAGCTGCTGACTAGAGAACACATTCCAGTTTCTCTGCAACTCCAGGTTAACACAGTTATTAAACACTTTGGAAAAATTAAAAATTGCTACTAACCAGAAGCTCATTCTGGAGGGAGAACCCTCAGGCTTCTAATATTTATAATGCTTTAAATAAGAGTATTAAAATATTTAAAATGTAAAGTGAGTAACCAGGCTAATTTATTAATTTTTATGCAATTCACTAAAGAAATTAGCTCAGTTGGCAATGGTGGTTCAAAAATCAGATATAAAATCTGAGAGTATGAAAAAACTCCTTTTGTTAATATGGACACAGGCATTGGCAAAACCATACTATTGTGAGGAAAAAAAAAAAGACTTAGGGGACTGGGTCTGATTAAACAGAAAATGGAGCTTGTTACATCTGAATCACCAGTTTAAATACAGTCATAATGAGTATAACAGTGGCCAGTTTGTAAGTTTGTAGCCTGAACTATCTGTCACTAGATTTCTAATCCTTTGAGCATTAAACAATCTGGAAAAAAATAAGCCCGCCAGTTTTTTAATAGAATCAGTAGCCTATTCTCTTAAGCAGACAGAATTGCTAAAAACAGAGGTGAGAGTGTTTATTAGCAAATATTTAATTTATGAACACATTTGGCTTTCTGGAAGGAAAAGAAAGGTCTTTTGAATGGAAAATGTTAGCTTTCTTGATTGACAGTTTTGGGTAAAATCATTACTTGGTGGAAATAATTCTGTGACAGATTGACAGAGTACCTAGGCTATCTGGTGAGACAGACTGCCTCTTCTCTCTCTTCTCTCACTGCTGGTACAACACACTTTAGGCTAAAGCAATCTCAGTAGTATCTAAGTTCCCTCGTGGAAGAAAAAGGGAATAGTGAATGGGCATCACTGTGATCCACAGCAGTATGCTTACATTGTCCAACCTCCACCTCTGACCACCTCTTAGCTGCATGGACTGTGTGGATTCCTAGCTTTTAATGAAGAAATGAGTTCTATTAGATCTATGATCTATACAGATACCCCCTGTATAATACAAATCCTATAATTTTACCCAGCAGCTCCTATAATCAGCAAGTAGGCTGTGAAGCTGAATTGCTGCTATCCTTCTGTACTACAGGTCATCTTTTAGTGATAATTTCTTTTTTTTAATGATAAATGTGCGATTAATTTTTTCTTTACTTAATTTGGTATCATAAATTAATACAAACCAGAAGTGTAAAGTATGCTTATAATCCTCAGAGTTCTGTTAATCCCTAACTGATAGTAGGAAAAAGGAGAATACTCCTAATGGAAATAGCATATACTGAAGATTTTGCTTTCATGTGAATGCAATTAGAGCTTTTCCCTTAAGCTAATAGGATAAGTAACTATATGAGGAAATCCACAGACACTGCAAATGTGCAGGAGGGAGAGGATAGTGTTTGCTTGGTGTTCAATGGTCCATGTGTAATAAGCTGGCAGTTCCACCAGACAAATGTCTACATCCGAAATTCCCGCTTCTCCGCTCCCCCAGCTACACATGTGGAAGTTTCTGCAGCAAAGCTAAAGGCTGAATTTAGAGAGACGGGGCTATATTTTCAGAACTATTTTAATTTTCATTTTTATAGATAAAGATGCACACACAAATAGATTCCTGTCACATCTGCGGCAGTGGGATTCAGGACATCAGTTAATTTCCTGAATATCTGTGATCAACTCACATACCTTTTGCCAAATTATTCTACGAGATCTATTCTGACATTCCTAAACCTTGATCTTCTCCTAACATCATTTTCCCACCTGATAAAAACAGATTAATACTCTCTCTCTTGAGACTAAAATAATTCCAGAGTTTTCAGTAGTTACTCTGATAAATGACCTACAGGATGGATCACAGCTCTAATTAATTTTTAAAACACATTTAAATGTTTCCTTAATACCGGGAGTTCTGCTATATAAAATGTAGCACATAAACAGCATAATCCAAACAAGCAGTGAGCATGTGGTAGTGTAGTATGGCACAACTGTTGGTGGCATTGATTTTGGATTTTGCCTTCACAAATAATACACTTCAAAAACCATGTTGACATAACCTCTGCAGCAAACCAGTTACATGTAGGTCCCACAGCTCCATATACAGCCAGCAGGTAACTCTCAGTCTTTGATCCATAATATTTTCGCTTGATCCTGGCCAGGACGTGGACTGTTTTTGTGCTTGGGGTGAGAAGGGCCAGGAACTTGGTGCAGTTGGCCACAAGTTCCCTTCAATAGCTAGAACTGCACCATCCTTTGTAAGAACTGCAGCAAGCACCAGGGACTGCAGCCCTTTTGCAAGGAAGAAAAACATGGGATCACTGAGGTTGTTCTTGTAACAGTAGCCCCAGGTGGTGCTTTAACTTGCTAGGAGCCAGGAAGGCTGGCACAACTTTGAGGCTGCTGTAAAGCACATTGTGATTGAAGAAAATACAGAATTAGGATGCAAATTGTGGAAATACAAAATACTCTTTTCAGCTTTTCCTTTAGTTATAAACCATCCTTATTGACAACAAGCTCTAAATTCTAATGCTAATAATTAAGTGGTATGGATTTATGACTCAATAAAAGCTGACAAAAATCTGTATTATTTTTAAATCTTAACTTATTGGCAAAACCATACATTTAGAAAATTCTTCATGGAAAGGCTCTTTTCATATAGAAAGATTTCAAGCACTATCTGTGTTGTTCTTCCTCATGAGACCACGGTTGCTGACTCTCCAAGGTGTTCTGCCACAGCTAAAGATTCACAATTCTCTATTCAGTCTGCAGATCTCTTCATGGCTGTTATATCTTTCTTTTTCCCTCCCAATATTCTTTCTACTGCCTCCATATGATCCCTGTGCAGCTGAAATTATTGAGCTAACCCTGAATTTGTACTTTTTGACCTCAATGCTTGCAGGTTTGAAACAACATTCAGCAGACTTGGAATAGGGGACATTATTATCATCCATCCTTTTATTGCTATACATGGTCCCTATTGTATGAAACGTGTTTTAATTTGTGGCCAATACCATGCTAACCTGACTCCTGCTTTCCTACATTATTTCATAAGCCTTAACCCCACTCTGTGCAATCTCTGTAATTGTTTAGATGCACAGTGACTTATCATTTGCATCCCATGAAGCTTTTATAACAATAGCAACTTCAATTAAACTATGCCACTTGGCTTCATCATACTTCCTCCAGAATATCTTTGCCATCAACATTGCTCAGAGTGGCAATTCTCCTGAGTTTTCCAGAATTTATAGGTCACAGGTAAAACAGCATATTCTCTGCAAATGTTAATGAGTTTACAAACTGCTGAATATTATAATGATAAATTTGATCATATTTTTCTACTGACTTTACACAGTCTTGCCACTGCAGTATTTGTAGCTTATGTCTGCTCTCAAAGGGCTCAATCCAAAACTCATTGAAGTCAAGGAAAAGAGGTGTATGAAGATTAGCAACTTTTAATCAAGCCTGAGACAGTCAGTGCTGTAAAAACATTATCTGTGCACATCCCTTATATGCAACTGGCATCATCTTGCAGCACTGTGAGTGACTGAATCTCATTTTCTTTGCGGCTTTCCGCCTGATCAGGGAATCTATTAAAGTCCAAACAGTCAGAGCAGCTGTCTTGAGTCAGATAATTTCCAGCTTCCTAAATGAAAGGAACTAATATAATGTCTACTTTATGGCCATATCACTGTCATAACTCACATGGTATTGTGGAGGGTTTTCAGAGAGGAGGGGCAGAGTGCAAGCAGCAGTGATTTCTAAAGGCCTGTCCCTGATCAGTCCTCTGCTCTGCAAAAGGCTCCCTGTCCTGCTTTTACAGATATTTCCACCAACATTCCTGAGCACAGCTCACTTCACAGAGTAATTGCTGTAGCTCTTCAATGTATCCTTTCATACCTGCAGGGGTATAGTGCAGACCATGAATGGGAGGGAAGGGTGCATTGCTATTTGGTGTCTCTGCTGTTGACACTGGCACAAATGGAGAACTACAGTCTGGCATTTTTATATATTTACAGACTGAAAGGTGACCTTTGTTTAGAAAGTCTTTTTACTTAAGGAGGGGTGCAGTTTTGTTGTGTTTTTTAACGTAAATGATGACTTTAATATATAGCATTTGAAGTGCTGTATGACCTGCTTGGGTCTGGTTGAAGTAACCAGACCCAGCACTACCTCTAGAGAAAACAAAACATTTTACACCTGCTTTGTTGATCAGTCTTCTACAACCAGTTAAATTAGAAATACAGATGGCCAAAGTATTGTTTTTCAGATGAGAATCTATGAAATACAGACCAAATACTGAAAATACTTAGTGGTAGCATATTCACTGTCCTTGTCACTGAAAAAATGTGTCTTAAAAACCAAAGCAAAAAACCAGTTTTTAATCTTCTATCAGAAATCCAGTCAGAGAACGACTAAACCCATAAAAACAATTGTTCACTGTTGCTTGAAGCTATTAGTATACATTTGCGAAAAAAGTTTTGCTCACTAGTTCAGTCAGATACTCTCAATTACATCAGAATTGAAAATCCATGTGATCTTTTTTGGTAGAAGAAATGATTTAAAATCTGTCTTGCCTCTGACATTTCAGTATAGGGGTCTATACCATAAATGTATTTACCAAGATACATAGAGATTAATAGAAGATGAACGAAGTAAAGCAGATTCTTACAGAAACAAATTAAATTGTTAGAAAGGAATGAATAAATAGGACTGCTTCTGGCTTTTTGGTGTGTGTTCTCCCCTCCCCACCCCCAAATCATTAAGTTTTCTTTTACACAGCTTAGGAACTAATAAAGAGATGCAAGTTACTATAAACACTTCTCACCTCTGCCAAGTAAACTATTCCCTGTTAGTGACATTAAATTTGGGAAGGGTTTTGTTATCATACTGCTGAACTCCACTTGTGGAAAAGGTTATTATCTAACATAGAATGATAGAATCATAGACTAAATGTTACTACATATACTGTGTTTTATGCCAGTATCAGATAATTCCTTCCACATTACCAATGAACAAATATTTGTTGCTTCATTTAGACACTTGGTGTCCGCTGGACACTTAAATAGTAGATTTTATTTTTATATTGAAAGTGGTTTTGAAGTACCTTAGTTTGCAAGCCCTGGCATGGTCAGGTGTTTCTGAAATTCAACTAAATGACTCTTACCGTTTCCTAAGAGCCTACTCTCACAGTAAGAAAAAGACATAGAAGATGGCTGTTTCCAGTTTTTGTTTTCCATTTTTTTGCTAACACTCTGGGAAAATGAGTAGCACAAGCAGTAGTTGTGCTATGCAAAAGTAACCAGGGCCTCCTCAAAAGACATTAATCCTTCCCTCTTCAATTCCATGCAACTACAATAAAAAAATGCAATTTTCTCAAGCCCTCAATATTAGCCAAAACTAAAAATACATTTTCCAATCTCAAGGATATTTTATTTTTCTTTCCTCCAAAGCATATGCTCTAGTCCGTGTAATATATCATGTAAAAACACTGTAGACACTTCACATACTTTCTAAATATATGCTGAAATTGCTGTTTGACTTTTGCAGGACACAGGATGAATGTGCAGTGAATTCACAGAAAAAGCTGTATGTGGAATTTCTGAGGCGATATTGATAGGTGTAATTTATTCTTTTTTTCCAATTTCTCTGGCCCTTAGTTTTCTTTTCTCTCCTGCTGTCTGAATGCAGTATCAGATAACTTTGCAATCCCAAAATGCTCCTTCATGCTTAAAAAAAAAAAATGGACTACAGCCAATGCAACTTTTGGGCAACTATCCAAACTTATGCACCAGCTACACAGTGCAAAGTAAATTCATCACTTTTCTATCATGGAGCGACAATTTTCTTTTTCTTCTCCCCATTCCCTTGATGAATGACCTCCTTTCCTGGGTTGCTCCTGTCTAGGAAATGTGCTAATTGTTATTACTTTGCTTCTTAACATGAACAGTGTTTAATCCTATGCCTGTTAAGTGCCCAAACAGAAGTTTCATAGTATATCAGGTGCTGCTTGAACATGTAAAGCACCGTTCAAGGTAGCACATTGTGGTGATCCTAAAAGCTCTTAGTTTTGAAGATGAATTTTAGGAAAATGGTATCTGTTATTTTTTATTTTTTACCTTATTAGAATTTCCTGTCCCAGTTTTGGAGATGTATTAGAGCCTGCCGGCCACAGTTAGTAGAATAGAGTCATAGGCTGGTTTGGGTTGGAAGGGACCTTAAAGCTCATTCAGTTCCAATGCCCTGCCACAGGCAGAGACACCTTCCACTAGACCCGGTTGCTCCAAGCCTCATCCAGCCTTGCCTTGAAAACTGCCAGAGTTGGCACATAATTTTGTGTCACATCCACCCGCCATTTGTATTTAGACAAAGATAAAAACCCAAATCAGTGACAAAATGTCAGTCTTTCTGCAACCAGAACACAGCACACATGGACTGCTGATAAAGACCACACTTCTGACATCTTTAAACACAACTTCATGAGGGAACTAGTCAGCATCATACACAGCAACAGCTATGCTGACTCTTGAGACACGGTTACAAAGTGGATGTCTCCAGTCTCAAAATCTTACCATTTGCACTATACTAACCCTGATTTTGTAAACACAAATACTTACAATGACTAACCTATTATTCCAATATATACTTAAAATATACTGTGTCATGTAATTAATTGTTTGAGTTAAAATCAGAGAATAATTGCATTCCATGAAGGATCAGTGGGTTTAAAAACATTTCCAAAACAATGATTATTTTATGCTTTGCTTTGTATAGCAAGATAATGACATAAATGAGACCCTCAAATAAGCAGTTTAAGGTCATATACCATATACTTCTGAGCAAATTTATGGCTATAGTTTACTACACCAGTGACATTACTATCAATTGTTTCTGTCTACAGTGATCATGGCAATGTTTTCAATATGAAATATCAGAAGAATTAAGAAAGTAAAGAGGTATATATATTTCTCAAATTATTTAAAGGCTTATCAGAAAGTCTATAGCAAGTCCATATTTAAAAAATTCAATAGTCAAATGAACCTCCAACGTACAGCTCTAAGATTAGGTAACAGATCCTGTAACTGATACTTCGTAGCTTACTAAGAGATTGCTAACATTTCAGCTGAACTAACTTTACAAGACAATGTAATGGAAAATATTTTGGCATGTCTTATTCCATATTATATAGCAATGGTGAGCATAATCCACAATCTGAATGTCTCTACCCAAAGCTCTTACATTTCTGTCCAGTACATTTCAATAAACAAGCACTTAGTTTGGACAGGAGTTCAGAGGGGAACTGCTGCTGGTTCACACAGGAGCATGCAGGTACCCCATTCAGTAGCTGCCAGGGATGCCCATACCAAAAAGCTATTTGACATATTTAAAGTATGTCAAATTAGGAGAGAGGTTGAGCTGGAAGTAGAAAACATGACTTTTGGAGTAAAAAAACATGCTTTTTTTGGGTTTAAGATTGCCAGCCTGCTCATGTTGGAAACATTAGTGCTTCTCCTCCAGCTCCTCCTGCAAAGCTAAGCAGAACTTTGCTTTTTTGCGTAGATTTTGTTGAGGACTATGAGGGGGTAGCCTGCCTTCCATTTCTAGTACACCCACAGATTTTGTTATTGCTCTTTTATTGAAGGCATGATAGACAGAATCATTAGCTGTGCAAATTCTTTTCTTACATAAGACGAAGAGAGTGTCATGTTGTGATGGTTCAGAGCTGACTGGGAGGTCTGGGACTGCCCAGCTTCTGTGTGGGTACTCTCTCCAGCTGCCAGGCACTGATTCTGCTGCTGGGTCAGTCCACCTTTAGTCTGGATGACAAGGCTTTGCAGTCACTCTATTCCCATCATCCTGCCATGAGAATGCAGTGAGTGGTGCCGTGAGTCTCTGGCAAGTCTCTCAAAACCGCTGTCTTGTGCATCCTGCAGTCCTATCGCTTTTTGAACAGGCAAAATTCAGTGGTTTTCCCACCCAGCTCCAGCTGTCTCATGACTGACATATTTGCCATACACCATACTCTCCTCTACAACCCTATAGTTACGATAATGACAGCAGCTCCTTTTAAACAACGCGACATCCTTACCACTAAAAAAAAGAGAGACACTTGGCAAAAATATTAAAACTATGCATGGTTTGTGTACGTGGCTCATTTTTCTGAAGACCTTGGTGACCTATGTGCCTTAGGAACATATATATGTATGTGTGTATATGTGTGTATATACACATATATCCAGGAAGCCCATGGTTCGGGCATTATGTACCCTTCTATTCTTCATGGCTGTGGTGTCACCAAATGACATTTTTGACAGTAACACCCCTCAAAGTGTGCTCATTTTAACCCCTGTCCGTTTTCATTTTCCTGCCTCTTTACTGAGGATCATCACCCTCCTCCTTCCCACATTACAATAGCATCACTGCCTCGTGGCTGTCTTCTGAGTCAGACTGAAGAGCTGTTAATGACTTTAAAAACACTCAGCAATAAACCCCTGTATATGTAGTTAAAGCTAGACCAGTTCCCCTCACATATCCCCTGTGTGTTTTCACAAAATGCGGCTGGAAGAACACAGAGCAGCCAGCTACATCTTGGGGTATGAACGAGCTCTTTTGTTGGCATCCCTCCACTTTTAGCTGCAGGCAGCTCATGTTTCTTCTGTAGACACAAGGTTTGTTTTCAACAATTTAGTGTCCTTCTGAGTTTGAAATACGAGAGGAATTAGCCTGCTAATCAGATCTGAGCCAGGAAGTGGGCACCCCTAAATTAATGGCTATTTATTTAAGGACTCTTAATTCCTTTAAGGGCTCTGATTTCCTTTCTTGCTGATTTGCCAGTTGCTCAGAATTAAACAAAGCAAATCCATTCAGATCTTTCAATATACCGACAGAAGCTGCAAAGTGATGAAGTAATTGTACATTAATCCTGTGTTCTTCACATATGAATAGAGACATACTAGACTAGGCAAGTAATTCTTCCTAAGAGAGCTAATCAAAGGTTTTAATTTAATCAGTTCATTTTATATTAATCTTTTCTGTTTTGTCAGCCTAATACACCTAATAAAAATTTAATCTCTTTGTTGTTTTAGTAATGTGAACCACTATTTTACAATGTGTACTTGACTGATGGTCATAGCCAAATGAAACATGTTGTCTTGTCCTCTCAGGGATTTTAAATAACTGGCTTAATTCTATGCCTTGGAAAAATTAGCTTTCTCAACAATATGACGCAAAAACAAGGGAAATGTGAGCCTTCTGTTGACTTCCCCACTGCCCCCCCTCAATTTTCTGATACTAGCTTAGAGATCTTTCAATTCAAATAATTCCCAGTGTATGCATAAATTGTCTCTTATGCCATGGTTTTCTTGAGTCTTCTAGGAGCTCTGTGAAGCAGGTATGGGAAAGTTAGTGCTATGAGCCCCAAAATAACCTTTGTTTTTTTTTAAACTGCAAACCACTAACAATCATGAAAATAGTGGTCAGAAGAAGTGAGTTTTCAATCTGAGAACCATAATAAATGGGAAACAAAGTGACTTTTATCTTTTTTTTTATGGCCAATGACCTTTCATTTGTGGTCAACAGAGCACCAGTAATGGTAATGGAAACCTGAGAAACACCTGCGGGCAATACGCTCCAATGTGACAACTTTTGTGATCAGCTCTGAGGCCCCCCGACTCGAGAGGGATGTGGAGCTGTTGGAGCAAGTCCAGAGGAGATGCTGCAAGGGCTGGAGCAGCTCTGCTCTGGAGCCAGGCTGAAAGAGCTGGTCTTGTTCAGCCTAGAGAAGAGAAGGCTCCTTAAGGGGAGACCTTAGAGCAGCTCCCGTGCCTAAAGGGGCTACAAGAAACCTGGAGAGGGGCTTTGGACAAGGGCCTGTATGGACAGGACAAGGGGGAATGGCTTTAACCTGACAGAGGGGAGATTGAGATGAGCTCTTAGGCAGAAGTTCTTCCCTGTGAGGGTGCTGAGGTGCTGGCACAGGCTGCCCAGAGAAGCTGTGGCTGCTCCATCCCTGGCAGTGTTCAAGGCCAGGTTGGATGGGGCTTGGAGCAACCTGGTCTAGTGGAAGCTGTCTCTGTCCATGGCAGGGGGTTGGAACTGAATGATCTCTAAGGTCTCTTCCTACCCAAACCAGTCTGTGGTTCTGTACCATCAGAGGCTTTCTCTGAAAATAAGTAAATTGTCCCCTTGCTGTGGAGCCCATAGACAAAAAGCACTGTCTGCCTGCCTGCCTTTTATCTTGGGGGATGAAAGCATGGTCTTTTTCATTATTCTTGTCTTTCTTTCAGCCTATGCAGGCAATCAGGCAAGGCTGGAAGGAACTCAGCATCTCAATGACTGCACTGTGAAAGCAGATATTCAGCCTTTCCATTATAATGTTTTACATAATGATGTTTTTTAAATAAAAATGATAGGTGCCTTTCCCCTTTTCTTCATTTTTTTTCCTGTCAGACAGGCCTTTCTAATGGCATTTTTATAAATTTTGATAACTTTTAAAGCTATGTTTACACCATCATTCATAGCATTGACATTCTTATTACTGAACATACTGGCTAGAGAGGGTCTTCTTTCATAAAGGCTTTCCTAACAGCAAATTTCATAAAGATATTGATTTAATTAATAACAGAACATTAAATGCAATCATCTGATGTATTAGAGGAAGTCAGGATTGAGACTAATTCAAGACCCAGAAAGCTGAAAGCCTCCTTTGTTCTACGCATAAGCTACAAGATGCAGACCCTTGACAAAACCAAAATTACCAACATACTGCATTTGCTGTCAGAAAAGCTGCCTGCAATTAGCATCTTTTGCCACCAACAGTGACAATAAGAATGGAAATGGAAATATATTCGGTGACGTTCAACTGTAGTCAGGTATCATTTTCCCTCACATTTTATTTTTGGTATGAAAGACTTAAACCTACTTGTCTCTAAAAGAAAAGCTATTGAATATTACACTATTTTTATATGTATATGTAGTTACTTGACACTATTTAAATTAGCTGTATTAAATATGTTAAATCACTAAATATTGTTTTATTTATATAGTGGACACAAATGCATATATTACATATAAATTCATATAATAGCAATGCTAACTAGACTTCAAAAGATGAACTTAACTAGAATTCTGAAGTTACCAATCCATGGTCAAAACATGCCATTTTTGAGAAGATTTTTTTAGACTGTAGAGTTAAGCAAAGGAAGGGCACTTTGAGATTACATATATATTTTAAAATAAGACACTTCTTGCTGCTAATAGGCTCTCTGTTATCTTTTAGTGGTGCTATATAAAACTGTCTCCCCCATTTTTCAACCCTGATTGTAAAAATGCTATTTTTGGTTTGGCTGGCACAAGATTCTTTTGCTCCAGCTTTTATAGATACAACAAAAGGACCCAGCCTGACACTGAAAAGCTCTTAAAGACTATACATATCCAGGAGAAAATTGTCCCAGTGTAGGAGTGCAGAAAGCAGGCTTTTCAGAGTATGCAAGACAGCCTCACCATGCTGAGTACTACAGCCTCTGTGGAAGAAAAAGCAGGCGTTGCAGCCAGCCAGGCATTGCCACTATACTTCTATGTTTACTTTCTGATAATCTGGAAGTCTTCTTAATACCATGCGCCTGTCCTGTAAATACAAGATGCTATTATTTGTGGTGTTCCTAAGGTTCTTGTGACTAAAATCAATCCATTTTAAGACAGCTTTCCAATTCTCCCTTTTTCACAAACTCTTCTTGCTACAGAAAATGCCTATAATCCCAGTAAAAGACACAGTCCAGGCACATTAGCTTGCTGAGCAAAACACCGACACTGATTATTATTAACAATTTTGTATGGGTGTTATATAAAATAAGTAAACGATTTAATAGCTTATAGGAAGAAGTTAGAAGACTTGATATCAGTTCCTAAAATTTTTATAACCGACTTTATGCTTTCTAGTAATGTTGAGTTTGCAATCCTATGAGTCAGGTCCCCTTTTGCATGGTACACTGAACACTTCCATTATTTTTCCTGGAATATACGGATTCTGTGGGCAGAGTTTCAGGTCCCTCTCCTCTTGTTTTGTGTCACTGTGCTCCTGCAGCTGCAGATGCCATTTCTGCGAAAGCAAATGTGTGGCCAGAACATCCCCATGACTCAGTAATCCCTGGCTGCCAGAACTATCCCATATGACTTCTGGCTGCCAGAACAGTAGAATAGAATAATATCTGTTCTTTCTGTGAGGAAAAATAACCCCAACCTTCTCAGGCTGGACTGAAGATACACCTATAAAAACAGATCGTGTTTATATATGACATGGAAGAGAAGTATATGTTGGTAGTATTAGAATGGTTGCTCAGTATCAACTTAGAATACGTGCAAGTGAGTTTAAAGAAAACACTGCACATGGGGTTCCAGTATTACCAGAGAGGAAAGGAAAGTAGTGAGCAATTTGCTACAGGTCACTTGTTTCAAGAATACATTTATTTCTACCTTGTGGTGCATGCAGGATCATAGTACCCACCCATGCCATGAAGTCAGTTATTTCAGGATTTCATTTTGTATTTTTTTAAAGCAGGATTTCTACACTGCCTTAGCTCATATGCTTTGAAATGATGAGCCTAATTTTAAAGACTGTGACTTTCAGAGTGTTTTCTTCTCTCTTTCACATACTTAATACAGTTAAGTTTATGCTGCCTTTATATCTCCTCGAAGTTGCACAAAAACACTGATCTGTTCTTTAGTGAGGAGTTAGAGAAGTTAGTTATAAGCTATGTTGCTGTCACTACCCTGGCTTTGAAGTCAATGAAATGGTCCTTTTTCAGAGTGGGAAGATTTTTCTAACTCACAGGAAAATAATAAATAAATTGACAGTGCAGTAGCCATCCTGTGGATCTGCGTATCATGATTACCTGAATTTATACAAATATTACAAATGCTGCATTCTTCAAAGTCATCATGGATGCAACACAGAATCATAGAATCATAGAATAGTTAGGGTTGGAAAGGACCTTAAGGTCATCAAGTTCCAAACCCCCAGCCAGGGGCAGGGACACCTCACACTAAACCATGCCACCCAAGGCTTTGTCCAATCCAGCCTTGAACACCGCCAGCGATGAAGCATTCACAACTTCCCTGGGCAACCCATTCCAGTGCCTCACGACCCTTACAGTAAAGAATTTCTTCCTTATATCCAGCCTAAACTTCCCCTGATTAAGTTTGAACCCATTACCCCTTGTCCTCTCACTACAGTTCCTCATGAAGAGTCCCTCCCCAGCATCCCTATAGGTCCCCTTCAGATACTGGAAGGCTGCGATGAGGTCTCCACGCAGCCTTCTCTTCTCCAGGCTGAACAGCCCCAATTTTCTCATCCTATCTTCTTATGGGAGGTGCTCCGGTCCCCTGATCACCCTCGTGGCCCTCCTTTGGACTTGTTCCAACAGTTCCATGTCCTTTTTATGTTGAGGGCACCAGAACTGCACACAATACTCCAAGTGAGGTCTCACAAGAGCAGAGTAGAGGGGCAGGATCACCTCCCTCCACCTGCTGGTCACACTCCTTTTGATGCAGCCCAGGATACGGTTGGCTTTCTGGACTGCAAGCGCACACTGCCGGCTCATGTTCATTTTCTCATCGACCAGCACCCCAAGTCCTTCTCTGCAGGGCTGCTCTGAATCTCTTCTCTGCCCAACCTGTAGCTGTGCCTGGGATTGCTCTGACCCAGGTGTAGGACCTTGCACTTGTCACAGTTAAACTTCATCAGGTTGGCATCAGCCCACCTCACAAGCGTGTCAAGGTCCCTCTGGATGGCATTCCTTCACTCCAGTGTATCAACCGAACCACACAGCTTGATGTCATCGACAAACTTGCTGAGGGCACACTCAATCCCACTGTCCATGTCACCGACAAAGATGTTGAGCAAGACTGGTCCCAACACTGATCCCTAAGGGACACACTCGTTACTGGTCTCCAGTTGGACATTGAGCCATTGAGCACAACTCTTTGCGTGAGGCCATCCAGCCAGTTCTTTATCCGTCGAGTGGTCCACCTATCAAATTGATGTCTCTCCAACTTAGAGACAAGGATATCATGTGGGACAGCGTCAAACGCTTTGCACAAGTCCAGGTAGATGACATCAGCTGCTCTGCCCCTGTCCATCAGTTCCATAGCCCCATCATAGAAGGCCACCAAATTGGTCAGGCAGGATTTCCCCTTAGTGAAGCCATGCTGGCTGTCACCAACCACCTTGTTGTTTTTCATGTGCCTCAGCATGCCTTCCGGGAGAATCCGCTCCAAGATTTTGCCAGGCACAGAGGTGAGACTGACTTTTCTGTAGTTCCCTGGATCATCCATTTTCTCCTTCTTGAAAATGGGGGTTATATTTCCCTTTTTCCAGTCATCAGGAACTTCACCTGACTGCCATGATTTTTCAAATATAATGGACAGTGGCTTAGCAACTTCATTTGCCAGGTCCTTCAGGACCTGCGGATGGATTTCATCAGGTCCCATGGACTTGTATACGTTCAGGTCCCTAAGATGGTCTCAAACCAGATCCTCTCCTACAGTGGGCCCGGGGTCTTCATTCTCACTGTCCCTGCATCTGCCTTCCAAGACTTGGGTGGCGTGGTCAGAGCATTTTCCGGTGAAGACTGAGGCAAAGAAGTCATTAAGAACATCAGCCTTCTCCAATGCACTACTCAATGAGAAATATCGTCACAGAATCAAAATCAGGGTGGAATGGACCTTCAGAGCATATCCAGTTCAATCCCGTGATCAAAACAGCTCTAAACAGATCAGGCTGCTCAGGGCCATATCCAACTGGGTCTTGAACACCTCAGAGGACAGAGATTCTGGAATCTTTGTGGGAATCCTGGTGCAATATCTAACTACTTTCCTGCAGAGCAGCATCCTTGCAGCTTGCACTGTTGCATGAGATTCGTTCACAGATGCAAACCTCTTACTTTCTCGTGTTGAATTGCATAAAGTTCTGCTCAACCATTTCTCCGGCCTGTCCAGGAGCCTTTTCGCCTCTTTTGGTGTCATGCACACTTGCTAGGACTTTGTTTCATCCCATTCTCCACGTTGTTACTGAAGACATTAAATAACTTTAGTCCCACTGCTAACCTGTGAGGGACACGAGTCGCTGGACTTAGCACCACTGGCCACAGTACTCCAATCCTAGCACTCCTGCCGGATTTTCACTCACCCTATTTATCCCATCTGTATCTCATGAATTTGGTGATGAGAGTATGGCAGACTGGGTCAAAGGACTTGCTAAAAATTCAGTTATGTAGCATCCACTGTCCTTTCCTTCTCTGCAGGGCTGGTAACCTCATCTGAGAGAGAGAGCAATGAGGTTGATCAGGCATGATCTGCCCTTTCTGAATCCCCACTTGCTGCTCTTAATCACCTTCTTGTCTTTCATGTGTTTAGAAATGGAGCTAATATCCTTAAAAGCCATAACTACCAAGGACCAAGGTGAGGCTGATTAAGGATTTTATGACAAGAAAATTGAGTTGTTATTGTTTCACTGGCATTCAGTAAAAAAAATATTAAATCTAATGCAGAATAAATTACTTAGTAAGTTTTATGTACTTTAATACTACAAGTGAGTGGCTTCAAATACGGAAAAGAGGTATAACCTGATTGTAGCAAGAAACATCTCACTGACTGGAGAGGGATAGAAGCAGCATATTACAAAATATACAAGATAACCATGAGTCAGTTCATTGCAGATTGCCATAATGGAGATATTTTGATACTATTGTGCAAATAATTACTGAGTACTTTGTTGAAAGGCAGGTAAATAACATCTGAGGTTTTGGTTTTTTTCTGAGAATGTGTGAATGAGGAACTCAGTTTAAAAAACCCAGCCTAAGTCACTGCTATTCTTTGGGACTCATCCTGTAAAGTGCTGAGCAAATACTTTCTGTATAAAATGTGCCTTACTGAATAAAATTCTAATTAGAGTAATTGAGCTTTGATAACTGCTTTGTCATTAAACATAAATTGGCTAAATATTAATTGTATTTGCATTGTAGTATGATTTCTATTAATGGATACATTAATGTTTATACTTTGCAAACTCTTTTGAAGTAGAATATTTAAGTCTATCATGCTTAATTTAAAATGAAATGTCCTCTGAATACAAAACCTGGCATGGCACTGGTGGAAAAGGTTCTGTAAAGAAATATGGCTTAGATCTTCCCTGTCTATGATTAAAAGCAGCAGAGGAAAGGTGACTCTTGGCTTTTTGGGCTTCCTCCATTGTAGAGCAGGGGAGTTGTGTGTCAGTCTCTGCAGCATAAGGCAGGGGATGCTGTAGGGTTTCTCTACCTTTGGCCAGCTGCCACTGATCCTGCAGAGCCTGTGATGCAGTCTCCCTAAACTGCTTGCTCTAACTGAATTCCTTATTCAGCAGTAAAGTGTACACTGGGACTAGATAGTTTTAGATATGGTGAAAGGTACTGAAACCATAAAGCCATTTTCCACTTCAAAACCAGGAACACCTGCCTACCAAACCCAGTCCTAAATAAGGAGGCAAGAGATGTAAAGTGCTATGAAATAGATAATAACTGAGCTATGTAATGTGTTTCTTTTTGTGGCACTGGGGATGAATACCTTGAGGTCAAGGCTGACACAGAATTCCCCTGTTGAGCAAGTCAGGAAATCTCTATTCCTTAAGTGATGCTAGGACCCATTGCCAAGCCTTACTGACCTTGACTAGGAAAAGCCCCTAAACCAACAAACACAACAGCAAACCCCCAAACTAGCTTTCTGCAGGTTGTTCATACGAAGGGGAACCTGAGGCCACACATCAGGTGCGTTCAGCATGGCTACTAAAAACAGCCTTTCCTCTGGGAATTCAACTTCACACTTAAAGCCTTCTTTTGTGTAATTGGTCCAGCCTCATTTCATCTCATTTGCTATC
Organism: Ara ararauna; assembly: GCA_028858755.1. Classification (NCBI taxonomy): domain Eukaryota; kingdom Metazoa; phylum Chordata; class Aves; order Psittaciformes; family Psittacidae; genus Ara; species Ara ararauna. Next base: position 17,762,717 of record CM054380.1, on the reverse strand, counting down.
AACAGACAACAAAGAATTATTTGTCCACTTTGACTCAGAAACAGGAAGCCTGCATTGATGTTCTTGTACCTGTGGCATATAACTAGCCACTGCTCTTTGGCAGAATTATTATGATTTCTACTATAAAATAATAGTACAATGCAAGTATAATCTTCTTAATTCTTTTCATCAATGTTCCTAACGTTGACCTTATTCACTGGAATATTTGCAGAAAGCAAAAACTGGGAGAAAAGAACACAGACACAAACTTATTTAAATATTCACATGAATATTCAATGAATAGGTGTGCATTATATTCTAGCTATTGTTTCCATGAGGAAATGGTGCAAGTTACAGAAATTAGACAAAGTTCAAAAAGCACACAGTAATAAAAGTATTAGAGAAAAAGCCTGAGTTTAAGATCTGTTGCTTTTCTATTAAAAATTATTGCCTAAAGCCTGTTTTCAGATGTTTGCATTTCATAGAATCATAGAATCATAGAATAGTTAGGGTTGGAAAGGACTTTAAGATCATCTAGTTCCAACCCCCCTGCCAGGGGCAGGGACACCTCCCACTAAACCATGTCACCCAAGGCTTTGTCCAATCCAGCCTTGAACACCGCCAGCGATGGAGCATTCACAACTTCCCTGGGCAACCCATTCCAGTGCCTCACCACCCTCACAGTAAAGAATTTCTTCCTCATATCCAGCCTAAACTTCCCGTCTTTAAGTTTGAACCCATTACCCCTTGTCCTCTCACTACAGTTCCTCATGAAGAGTCCCTCCCCAGCATCCCTATAGGTCCCCTTCAGATACTGGAAGGCTGCTATGAGGTCTCCACGCAGCCTTCTCTTCTCCAGGCTGAACAGCCCCAATTTTCTCATCCTATCTTCATATGGGAGGTGCTCCGGTCCCCTGATCACCCTCGTGGCCCTCCTTTGGACTTGTTCCAACAGTTCCATGTCCTTTTTATGTTGAGGGCACCAGAACTGCACACAGTACTCCAAGTGAGGTCTCACAAGAGCAGAGTAGAGGGGCAGGATCACCTCCCTCCACCTGCTGGTCACATTCCTTTTGATACAGCCCAGGATACGGTTGGCTTTCTGGGCTGCAAGCGCACACTGCCGGCTCATGTTCATTTTCTCATCGACCAGCACCCCAAGTCCTTCTCTGCAGGGCTGCTCTGAATCTCTTCTCTGCCCAACCTGTAGCTGTGCCTGGGATTGCTCTGACCCAGGTGTAGGACCTTGCACTTGTCACAGTTAAACTTCATCAGGTTGGCATCAGCCCACCTCACAAGCGTGTCAAGGTCCCTCTGGATGGCATTCCTTCACTCCAGTGTATCAACCGAACCACACAGCTTGGTGTCATCGACAAACTTGCTGAGGGCACACTCAATCCCACTGTCCATGTCACCGACAAAGATGTTGAGCAAGACTGGTCCCAACACTGATCCCTAAGGGACACACTCGTTACTGGTCTCCAGTTGGACATTGAGCCATTGAGCACAACTCTTTGCGTGAGGCCATCCAGCCAGTTCTTTATCCGTCGAGTGGTCCACCTATCAAATTGATGTCTCTCCAACTTAGAGACAAGGATATCATGTGGGACAGCGTCAAACGCTTTGCACAAGTCCAGGTAGATGACATCAGCTGCTCTGCCCCTGTCCATCAGTTCCATAGCCCCATCATAGAAGGCCACCAGATTGGTCTGGCAGGATTTCCCCTTAGTGAAGCCATGCTGGCTGTCACCAACCACCCTATTGTTTTTCATGTGCCTCAGCATGCCTTCCGGGAGAATCCGCTCCAAGATTTTGCCAGGCACAGAGGTGAGACTGACTTTTCTGTAGTTCCCTGGATCATCCATTTTCTCCTTCTTGAAAATGGGGGTTATATTTCCCTTTTTCCAGTCATCAGGAACTTCACCTGACTGCCATGATTTTTCAAATATGATGGACAGTGGCTTAGCAACTTCATTTGCCAGGTCCTTCAGGACCTGCGGATGGATTTCATCAGGTCCCATGGACTTGTATACGTTCAGGTCCCTAAGATGGTCTCAAACCAGATCCTCTCCTACAGTGGGCCCAGGGTCTTCATTCTCACTGTCCCTGCATCTGCCTTCCAAGACTTGGGTGGCGTGGTCAGAGCATTTTCCGGTGAAGACTGAGGCAAAGAAGTCATTAAGGACCTCAGCCTTCTCCAAATCCAGGTAGCCAGTTCTCCCGATAGCTTCCGGAGGGGGTCCATGTTGTCCCTTGTCTGTCTTTTATTTGCAATGTACCTATAGAATCCCTTCCTGTTATCTTTAACATCCCTAACCAAGTTTAATTCTATGTGGTCCTTTAGCTTTCCTGACGTGGTCCTTAGCTTCCCGGACAACATCCCTGTATTCTTCACAGGCTTTATGTCCTTGCTTCCACCTTTTATAAGACTGTTTTTCCTTCGAATTTTCCTCAGCAGGTCCTTATACACCCAAGGAGGTCTGGCCCTACTGCAGCACTTCTTTCTATTTGGGATGTATCGCTCCTGAGCTTGCAGCAAGTAGACTAAAATAATTGATTAATTATATGCCAGCTGACCATTAATTATATTTCATAAACCATCCAGTTTTCTGATTTAAATACACTAAATGTTCAGTGACATCCCATAATTCTGGAATGGAAGATCACTTTTTCTGTAAATAACACTAAACAGCTGGAAATCTGAAACCCCATGTGTCAGACACTCCAGCACATTTCCAAGAGCTTACAGTGTCTGACATGCTCCAGGACAGATCGCACTGTTTCCATCCTGAACATTTTCTGGTGTTCAGTGTTTCTATTGAGCCTTCAAGAGAATCCTAGTTACCGCACTAGTATTGATATTTAGAGTTCCAGGAAGTTGGAGTCTTTAGTCTTTTGGCCTAGGCATCTACTGCAAATATTTTACACCTTGTGAGTAGCTGCTTTGTAAACCCAGACCAAAAATAACCCTCTGTGGAGGTGAACTTCATCTCCAAAGTTTGGGTCAAAGCTGAATGTGAACTTCTCTGGAACACAGTGCATGCAGGGAGGTTTTGATTTATACTCAGCTGGTATTCTCAGCCATGTGAGATGAGATGAGGATGGTTATCATTCACAAGGGATAAAGCCAAAAGTAAACAAGGGAATTTCTTGACAAAGCAGTGCCTTACATTTTGAACTTTAAAAACAAACAAACAAACAAACAAACAAAAAAAAAAAAACCCAAATAATTAATGCATTTTATTTATTTATAGTATTCAGTTTTCAAGAGAACTCTATTGACCTAATAGAAATTCAGCCGTGATTGAAGCAGTGTAGGAAACAACTGTGACAAACGTAGCTCATACACCACTGATGTAATAATTTATCATTTTTTCAAGAGGAATAAGGGTGAAGCACTACATATACTTAGCACCTGATAACAGAGAGAAAACTAGTTGCTGCCATTTGGAAACTGGCCACATTAGGGCAAATGATACTTAACACTTTGAAGGGGACCAAGAGAAGGAAGGTATATCAGGTGAAAAATGTGTGGCAAAAGGAACTCTGGAGAAGAAGGAGTACAGGAGGTAAAGTTCTGCTTTGGTGTCACATCAGCCATCTCATTCCACAATCTACATTCTCCATTCTCCATCCCTTATGAGAACACCCAGGAAAATCTGCTTTCTGGAGGGAGAGTATAGTTGTCTGTTAGATGAGCATAACAAAGAAAAGCCTACTGTTTTGAATGGTGTTTTAAATAACAAAATTGAAAATGTAAATGGTCTTTACAGTGTTTTACAAAGATTAAAGATGACAGAAATATATTTGAGTTCAACAGATTGTCTTACAGTGAAAAATAACTCTGTACAATAGTTTAAGTGCTGAATAAAATGTTTTGTGACAGAAATTTCTTACAGAGACAAAATTGAAGGAGGCACTTTTTCAGCATAGGGTGCATATATTTGACATACTGTAAAATTCACAAGTATTTAATTGTCAATTTCGGAAAATAAATGCAGTGAACTCTGCAGTTTTCAGGCAATGTCTTGTCTGGTGATGCTATTGTGAGCTGAATGTTTTGAAAGTCACAAGCAGACTTTGCTAAATGCAAAATCTATAATCAGGCATTCCTAGCTGATTAGGTTATCAATCTAATCAGATTATCTGAACAGTTTGCTCAGAGAAGCTGTGGCTGCCCCATCCCTGGCAGTGTTCAAGGCCAGGTTGGATGGGGCTTGGAGCAACCTGGTTTAGTGGAAGTTGTCCCTGCCCGTGGCAGGGGGTTGGAACTGGATGAGCTTTAAGGTCCCTTCCAACCCAAACCAGTCTGGGATTCTATGATTCTGTGATTATCAGTGACTTCCCTGGCTGAAGCACTATGTGCCTCTGGAATATTTACCCCTAGGGCTTTCCTCATGCTGCAGTTACCCCTGCATGACTTTTTTGCTCATTTGCAAAGGCAGATGACTGCACAACTTGTGGGAGCCTCAGCTCTTGCCTAACAGTTGAAATTTGACATTGAGTAGCATCATTACAGGGTTTGTGCTTTTTTGCTCTAGTGTTCATAATACCCTCACATCACCTGTGTTTAGGAGCTGTGAGGACTTCTATTTACATGTTGCTACATAGCATTACAAAGTCTAATAGAATCTCATCCTCAGTCTAATCAGTTCAGCATTATGTTACCACCCAACAGCACACAGTGATAGAGTGAGTAAACGTACAGCTTTTCAAACAAAGCTAAGCTGAGGATAATTCAGTTTTGATCACAAGTCAGATGTACTGGTAAAAGCTAAATTTCATCTAACCTTTGGGTTAAAAAAGGTTATAACCCAAAGGTTACAACTTTGTGCATATCTCTAGGAGGAAACAAGAACATAACAGATTATAAAGAAAATAATGCTCCTGCCTACAGATTTTCTTTTTTATAAAATGTGTCATGACAATTGTTTTGTAAATGTAATTATTTTTTCATATCAGTATTAGGAAAGAAAAGCAAACAGGATTCAATTTAATTTATGAGACTTTAGAAGATAATTTGAAGCAGACTGATTACAGTGTATCAGCCGTAATTACAATATATATAAACTAAATAATATGAACTATTAACCTGCTGGTTTTATTCAATACGCAGAATGGAATTTATTTTTTTCCATGCACGTAAGTCAAGAAATCAAGACAGCTTTATGTAGTTTCATGATAGTTCTGGAATTTGACAATTAAAACAACCAAAATCCCATTCCTTCAAAATAAAACCATGAATCTTCAGAACTAAGCACTTCACTGCTTTTTTTAAATTGATTTTTAAAATGTATTTTTCACTTCCTTCTTGCAATGCTAAATAAAAGCATAATTTAATTGAAAAATTAAATTAAGGAGAATAAATTTGTAACAGATTTATGAAAGCATATAACAGCTCTTACACAATATTGAGCAGTCATACTTCTGATTTAAAAACCTGATTTCCTGCGTAATCACAATGAATGCTTCCAGAAATATTGCTCTGATTCTGGGTTTCCCTCTTCTTACTGACACCCTAAAACTATATAATGTTCAGACCTGTGTCGGACCATGCACAACATTTTTGTTCACAAGTGGAACTTCTGATGCACAGGGAAGATACTATCCGTGCGTTAGCCCTTAGACTTGCAACCTCTTTTTTCCTCTGATTTCAGAATTGAAACTCTTTTCATTTGTGTTGCTCCTGGGCACCGAATACAAGTGTCAGTCTTTGGTCTGTAGGAATTTAAGAGTTGCAGTTATGCCCCAACTATGCTGGGGTGCTCTTTGTGCTCTCCTCTCTTGGCACTCCAGTGGAACAGTGAGCATCACAACATGGTACAGAATGATTGGTCTCAATATGCAGCAGAATTTCAAAGAGAGAGAGCTGAAATATTCAGGTTCAAGTTCCTAAAAAATATTGTATTTACTAGTGTTCTGGATTCAGCTGTAGCAGTTATTTTTCTCCTTAGTAGCTGGTGTACTGCTGTGCTTTCGACTTTAGTCTGAGAACAATACTGATAACACACCAGTGTTTTTAGTTGTTGCTAAGTAATGTTTGCCCTGATAGAGGACTTTTCAGTCTCATACTCTGCAGGTGAGGAGGAGCATGGGAAGCTGGGAGGAAGCAGAGACAGGACACCTGACCCAAATTAGCCACAGGGGTATTCCATACCACAGCACATCATGCCCAGTATATAAACTGGGTGGGGCGGTTACCCAGAAGGTCCAGATTGCTGCTCTCGTTGGGCTGGGTATAAGTCAATGGGTGGTGAGCAATTGTATTGTGCATCACTTATGTTTATTGTTTTCCTTTTCCCTTTTAGTTTTATATTCTCTCCTCCTGTTATTTCCCTTAACATTATTATTATTGGTGGTAGCAGTAGTAGTTTTGTATTGTACCCTAGTTACTGAACTGTTCTTATCTCAACCCATGGGATTTAAAAACTTTCGATTCTCCTCCTCATCCCTCCTGGAGCGAGTGGGGAAGAAGGGGGAGGCTGCGTGGTTCTGAATTAGGAGCTGGGCTTAAACCACAGCAACTAGTAACTGATAAACAGGATTTCGTTGTGGTTTGAAGTGGTAGAGAAAGTGAGGCAGGATAAAGCAGGGAAGCTGCCAAACAGGAAAGTCAGATTTTGCAGAATGGACAAGGTCCTAAAGCCTACAACTAGTAAACAATGAGCTGGGAACAATTTTCTGGCCTGAGGTCAGATGGCATGGCAGAGCACATGTCCACACAGCTAACTATTCTCACACCTCCAACAGTGGCACCATCCAAACGGCTTCTGGGAACAGTGTGTGTCCTATGCTGTCACCCAAGCCATGTGCAGACCCACATAGTTGTCCTGCGCCCCATGCCAAACCTTCAGAGACTGCAGACCAAGGAATAAGATGGATGACTACGTGCTGATTGCTAATACTGTGACTAAGAGAGAGGCCCTGTTTAATTTACCGTCACAGATGGATTATCTAAAGGACTAGCAGTTAAGCACAAAGGAGGTTGAAGCAGATTTCAGCAAATCAAGTGTAATTGCAATAGCCTAAAAAATTATCCCAAGTTAATTTTAATCACTTCAAAATATTGTGTAGAAGTTTTGTGGCTCTCTGGCACACAGTGTCTCCAGGCATGCATGCACATTAGGTACCAGACTCAGGGACAACACATCTCCCACTTTGAAGCAGCTGGTGCTGCTAGATGTCTCTAACACCAGTAGATCACCACATGGCTCCCACTGCCCTCTGGGGCTGGCAATCACAACAAGACACCCAGATGTGAGCACAGTTTTGAACAAGCCTTCTCCAACCTGCTCTAGTCCCTTCTCTCCTCTTTTTACGGCATCGTGGCTTCTCTGAAGGTCAGCCATGCAGCCCCCAGAGCACTAAGATTTTGTGACTAGGATTTGGCATTTAAATTTCTTTTATTTTATTCTCAAGGCAACATTTTTCCTTTTTCTCTTTGAATATTAGTTATTCAGAAACGTCAAAGACAATTTCCAAGAAAAAAAAGCTTTTCCCCCTCTCTCCCTGCCTCTGTATACAGACACAGAGCTATTTTTCACTGTACTTGTTCTTATACTGAGGATAAGCGTGCGGGTTGGGGTCATTGGTTCATTTATTCAGCCAATTTTGCAGATCTGTCCTTGGCATTCAGGGAGAAATAATTCTTTCCTATCAGCAAAAAGGAGACAAAAGAGCTAATTCAATACTGCAATAGATTTGCAAGCAGTTCAAGGTCTTATCAGGCTTAAAGAACTTTTTTCGGAGAGGTAGAGGTTTTTCAAAGAAATATATAGAACATTGTGAACTTGAAATAATAGTTATAACAGTGGAGACAGCAGGGCAGAGGCAGTATATGATTTCAGTTCAGATTCTGGTGACCTTGACACTTTAATTATGAGCAAACAGTCCATTACTGTTGCATCTTTAAAAAGACAATAATTGCCTTTATATTTCTTGATTGCCAAGGAAAGGAATTTTGATACTCATTTATCAATTATTTGGAAACACCTAACACCAAGGTTAGTTCCAAATTCTGAGTTTGATTTGCTGAAAAAAAAGGTGCCAGCAAATTTTCAATCTACCAGCGTTGGGCCAAGATAGGTCTTCCAACTGCACTTGAAATGACATAGTTGCCATCAGCTGTCTACCAACAGATGCAATTTTATATTTCTTTTTTCTGCATAGTAAACAAATTCCCTGAATTTAGGGTGAAGTACATCACTGAGTTACCATGTAAAGCAGGAAAGAATTCTTTAGGAAAAGATACAGGAGCTAGCCCTGAAAGTTCCAACCATCCTTTCTTCCTGTTGGCTTTTGGTGCTCACTATTTCACAAGGTTTGACTGGGGTGAAATGAATCATTTGCCTTTTTCAAGTGCCTGCATTGTTTCACTCCAGTTAATAGATGTCATGCTTTACCATGAAGGGAAGCCTGAAGAGAATTGCATTGTGTAGAATTAGAGCACAAAAATAGCCTAAAACTCAAACAGATCCTGAAATCAAATACTTTATCTATCACCTACCTGCTGATACCTGCAAAATTTTCTTTGAACTTCTAAATGTAGAAGAGATCAATTTTAAGGCACCATAAATAGAGGTGGCAGTCAGGGCCTGCTCTTAATCTATTAGTACAGCTGTATGTCACTTGAACAAAACTCCTATTAATCTCAAATTCTGTGTGAAAAAGAAAAGTAGGCCCTGAGCTGGCATTAACCACTGGCTTGTGCTGATGGCCAGCGCAAGGTCTGTGCATCAGTTGTTTCTGAAGGCAGGTTTAGCTGCAGCTGGATCCCTTCCCTACAGGCAATGTGAAGTGGCCAGAGATATATCAATGCCTGTTAAGAAACCATGTACTCCGTGAGCCACTACGGCAAGCTCCCCCTGCCACACACACATGTTCCTTCCCTTTCTAATGTTTGCTAAATACAACATTGAGACTTTTAAATATCTTTTTTAAGACAACACCCTTAAAATGAAGCAAATTAAAATCAAGCATGAGGTGGGAGATTCTACCTCTCCTTGTATGACCTGTAGTTTCCATTCCCTTTGTGAATAAATCTTCATAGTTTCTTCATAGATCTTGCTCTTTTTCATATTTTTATTGACAAAGTATAAACCAACAATAAACCTGCTTAGCAAAAGTCCTAGCCTGTATACAAAGAAGCTAGAATTGCACCTTGTAAAGCTAGATGCATCTGCTTCCAGAGAAAGAAGTAAATCGGCTGTATGGGTTTAAAAAGTTTTGCTCGCTTTTGCTCCACCTCTCAGTTTACAGTTCTCAAAGACATATATGAAGAGGCCGTCCACCTTCTTCAGGGCTGCATATTTGAAACACCGAAATATGACATTTTCCTGATCAAATTATACTTTTGAATGCTTTTAACAAACTAGTGAAATACTGGAATAACATAAGTCTTTGGGCACAGATTTTGTGAGGCAGATGCACATTTGCAGCATGTTAAGGTTTTCTTAGTTCATTTGCTTCCAACAGCCTGACTCAAACACTTCACGTTAGCGGCGTGGTTGAAGTACTTTGTTAAATATAGACCTAAACAAGAATTCTTTGGCTAAGACAAACTCATCCAATCTTCCATTTATGAAATAAAACAGATCTTACCTCAGCCCTCGGCGTTCTGAGACAGAAAATTCTTGTTTCTGCTTATAAAGAAACTGATGCCAGAGAAGTTTCCCAGGAAATGATGAGCTGTAACAAAACATACTCCTTGTGAGGCAAAGTTCATAGTCAAGAGAACAATACAGTTTCCAGGTCTACTGAAATTATTAAGCTTTTCAGGACAAAAAAAATCATCTAGTACCAAAAATAAGATTCAGACACCAGTCCTACAAATGACTATGAATAAGGGGTTTTCACATGTCAGTGTTCAGTTTTATGAAGCTGGTAGACTTTGCAAGGACTTGCAAGATGTGAATAAGGTTTAAAAATCACCCTCTTTTTAAGGAGAAATTATTTGGTTTAAATTTGCTCAACAGTAGAAACAATAAGGATTTTGCTTTATTTAGGGACAACACTTAAAAATTATTAAAAAGACATAAAAATACTTTTATCTGGAGATTCAAAAAAGAATTCCATCAATAGAGATGTGTCTTTTCTCCAGGCTCTGCCAGCCTGATAGCAGAGGGAGTTTTTTTATGGGGAACACCCTTATGCTAGCTTACTGCTAACGGCTAGTTTCAAAAAGAAAGAATTGCAACTCTCTGCAGTGAGCAGATACCCCTCAAAACTGTGCAGTAAAAATGTGATTCTGAGCAGCTGTGCACTGGCAAGCATTCCTCTCATTTGGAAATACTTACATCTGTCAGGATTTGGGTGAGCTCACAGCTACTATCCCTGCCATATAAAATCCAGTCTGGGTCCCCAGAAACCTACAGGTTTATCAGAGTGTGTAATACTAAACCGTATCTTTTAATAAGCAACGCTAGAGTTAGGAAAACCCCCCAGCTTTTGCACCCATGTGGTGGTCTTCAACATTTCTTTGCTCCTCTGAAGTCCACTCAGGATCATGCCTAGGCTTTTAGCAAGTTCTTTGTTTCTTCTGCTGATCCTGAAGTTGCTATTAACTTCAATGGCATTGCTTGTCTTCACGAAAAACTAAGCTTGTACTTACATTCTACCACAAAATACCAATCAGCAGTTTATAAAAGGGGTAGGAAATACAGGCCCTGCAGAAGACCCCATTTTTGTTCTTGTGTTTTGTGTCAGCTGGTTGTAACTGTAGGAAACCCAGAGAGGCCACATGCCTCAAGGGCTTCTAAAACTTTTGTCTCCCCTGGGCAAGGAGATACAGCTAGTTCCAGAGGGTTACTAGAGATTGGTATTGCTTAGCTATATTGCATTAATATTCATTCTCAGAGCAGACAAGTAGTAATTAACCAGTTCCATCTGTACCTACATTTGGGCAGAGAATGATTTATAATGACCATTCCTACAAAGCAGCAGAGGCAATATGATGAGCAAGTCAGCCCTCATGGGCTATAGTAGCGTTGAGAGACTGATAGACCTGGCAAGGCTTTCCATGAGAACATTAATATACAAGTTAAGCTATAGCAATGCTATAGCAATGAACTTCCTGCAGCCTGAAGTCTGAATACGGAACATATACATCACCTTGCTATGCTATTCAACTGTAAGAATTACTTCATGACAAAATTTACCCAAATACAGAGACACTGATAATACCACGTGAAACTACTATTGTCTAATTTTCGGTTAGAAAGTCCCATCACCTCAGATAAGTAAGGCACTTTCCAGTAAGGTTTACCATTCAAAATTAAGCAGAGGTTCTCTGACCTATTTTAGAAAGCAGAGTGCAAAGTATTACAGTGCATATACCAAAGTTGACTTTTATTACTATTTTTGGAGTAGCTATTGTATCTGATAGGTTATAGGAATATAACTTCTTGTGACTGCTACAAAGGTTCTAACATTTACTGTAAGTAAGGATCTTCTAGAGATCTAAATAATTCAAAGACTGTTCAAAACTTAGTCTCATAACTATCATTATACATGGTCAGAGTTATGATCATGTAACATGCTTATTCTGAATCATTCTGGTGATGTAAGGGACTTCATAGGAATTGCATAAGAGTTCTCTGAATTACTATTTGTGGCAGTTGTCACCTTGACATTGGGAAGCCTCCCCAAAACTCAAGTTCTTCCAATTCACCTGCTTAATCCATAAAACAAGATCTGTGGACAGTTCCTTATTTCCACACAGCAATTTCTACAGTATTGAATTACAAAGTTTTGATGCATTTCACTGTTTGCTACTATAGATGTGACTCATTGTTTCCCAAAAGAAGCATTTGAAGGACAAAATGCAGAGCTGTTCTTGTTGGAGATGGCAATTTTTCCTCAAACAAAAAGTTAGTGGTATTAGTACTTGAGTAAAGTCCTTGGTCCTGGGCTGCTGGGCGAATTTCTCCTTGGAAAAGTTGGACTTCATCATATTTTAAATGGGTCTTTCTAAATATTCTATACATTTTTAATAGAAGTCTAACCAACTGTAAGTCCATTCACCTGCTAAAAAGAGCCTGGTGAAAATTTGGTACTTGAAACCAAGTGACCTTTATGAAGGCCAGCACTCTCTGTAAAAGGAAAATGTTGCTCATACTGTTATTTACCATTGGTTTGCAGTCCCAGTACAAAGCAGATGACTGTAGTATTTCAATGTGGGTCTATCTGTAACTAAAATAAACTTTAAAATAAAGCAAGTAATCTGTTCTGGCTATGCTGTAGTAACAGCTGTCAGAGTGAACAGCACGTTGTAAATCACATTTATAACTACACCATATAGTCACAAAGGATGTTTGGTGATTCACAGATGATAACAAAGAACATGCTGTGGGAAAGACATAGGCGAGAAAGTAGCATTTTTTTTAGACAGAGCCATTTGGAGTTCTTCACACTATTCCCAAGCACTGGACTGGGCTTCTATTCACTTCACCTGAAAACCCAGCTCTGCTGCAGCTAGTAAGAATTTTTCCTTGTTTTCATAAGAGCCAAACTTTCACTTCTGTAGCAATTGTTTATTATGTGACAATTAACTGCTTATTATGGACAATTAATACTACATTACCATGGAACAACCAAGTGAAAACTTGAGTATGGCAGCTTTGCAGCGAGTGCAATTATTTTCCAGGTTCTAGCTACCTCTGAATCATCAGGTACTGCTCATACCTATGACTAAGTGACACACGTTCTATTTTGCTAAATACATTGTAGATGACAGCAAAAAATTGGCCAAGAGGTTCCACCTGGGGAAAAAAGGCAGATTTCAAACTGATCTGGCAAACTATCCTGAAACTATGCAAAGCAAATGTATTTCTAATTTGACAACTGTGATCTTTTTAACATCAGGATTTTAGTTAGGAAAAATTTAAATAAAAACTTTTAAGTTTGTCAGAATATCCTAGGAAAAGAAGTCCCGTGCTATTTAAAACTTGATAAAGACCAGCTTTCGAACATATTGGCTCCTCCTCTCAACTTTTCAGCCAGAGAAAGTATCTGTTCTGAGGACCTTGACACCACTACAGAAAAGAAGTGACCTTGGAGTTCACCATTACACATATAAGAAAATTCAGGACAGGCTTTAAAAATTTGTATGCCACAGACTCCATAGTTATACATTGCTGATTGTTGAGGAAGGGAACTTACATATATATTGAATTTTTAAATCTGAAGGCCTTCAATTATGGTGTTGGCCATTGGTCTTTTATACAGTGACCTTAAACCTCTCCCCTGGCTGTGATGCGTGCAATGTGATTTCAGGTTGATCATCATCATATGCAGCTAAAATGTAAGAATTTAAAAACCACTGATAAATATAAAATTATTTTAACTGTATTGAATTGATTGCTGGAGATTTGGGCTCTGATGAAAAACGAAAAGCTGTCTTCCTGCTTACAGAGACCCTCTCCTGTTCTGTTATTTGCAATATTTGACCGATTGCCTCACTCAGACATAATTGAATCTGCCAGAACTTTGGGAAAGAGCTGGATTAAGTAGATGTGTGGACCAAAATTTTGCGATGCAGCTTTTGGAAAAGAAAGCATTTGGGCTGGTCTTCCCATACTGTAATAGTAACATATGCGTGTGTGAGACTCGCAGGCACCAGCTCAGAGCAGACAAGTAACTCAGCGCCCTAAATTGCTGAGTTTGTAGTGTTTCTACTAGTAACATGTAGTACCATATGGATGTGTTGCATTTGGAAATACCAAAGCTTTTCTAATGACAACTAAACTTACAATACCTGGCTAGCTCAAGTAGAACAATGAATAATTATTACAGAAAAGAGCAATTTTTGCTTATTGGCGAATTTTATACAGTTGATCATAGCAAGAAGCACCATTCCAGTCTCCAGGCTTGTATAGCTTACATACTTCAGAATGTAAAGTAAGTCTACACAGAGAGATTGAAGAAGTACAGTAAATTAGAAAGCAAGAGAAATGAGATTTTTTTTTTAATAGTATCAGCTAAAACTTATTTCTTATTAGTTATTCCTAACCAACAGCACGTCAGTGTTTGCACTACTTTAAAATCATTAGGAATATAACCTTCTGTCACTTATAAACATCAGGAACAACTGTTAGATGCATTCCCTAGCCATTGAGTGAACTTAATTCTCCGTAGTTGACAGTCATAGTTTTGACTGTAATTACTGAAGATGGCATTGTGGATGATTTCAAGGGCAAAAAAACCCATGTAAGCCAAGATTTACAAATGGAAATCAAATTAAGAAATAGTATCAGACCTACAATTCACTGATGGCAAGCAAAATTTTCTTTATGATTGTAATGTAACACAAAAGCTACATCTATATCCAGAATTATTTTTTTAAGTTCTTTTCAACTGTAGGGTTTTCTTCTTTACTGTCACTCTTCTGTTTTACTCATGTTTTATAGCATGTCTCAGAAAAATCATATTACAATAACTTTGTCTTTTCAAAGCATCTCTAAAACCTCATACCATTACCTGGGAGCAAATAGAAACCTAATCAGCTGATCCAGCTTAAGTTTCCATTTCTTGTTGAAATAATAGCTCGCAGTTGCTCTTGGCCAACATAGCTCCTGCCTAAATAATGCAAGCTCCAAAACCACCTATAAAACAAGCAAATAAAGATCCCACAGGCTTTATAAAGACTGAAACAGTCAATTGGATCCTGACAAAATAGACCATCTAAATGTTCTGTTTATTCTTCACACTCTGTCTTTGAAATGAAGAAACAGTGTCCACATATCTTTCACAGTTCGTTAATCATACCAGGATACAGTGGCACATTAATCAAAACTAGTGAAAGGAATGCTGTCCACAGGTGACTAATATACACAAGACATCTAGTTCCATTTCTTTGGAGAAGCATGTTTATCCAGCAGAATATCCTTAAGGATTTAATTCCAAACATAGGCACCCCCAGTATTTGCCTAAATAAAGATGCAAAGGCTCTTTTTTCGAGAATTCTTTTGTTCTAATTAAAGTAACTTCATTGTTGAGGAAAAAAACCCCAAAATACATCTGGAAAATTCTCTTACACCTCTTTAGGTTTCACATGAGAGTTAATTTATGACTTCAGTTAGATGGGAAAAGAGATGAGATGGAGATATCTGCTAATTAAATGTCTCACAATTAAAGAAAATGAAAATGAATATTAGAAAATAAAGCTATTTGTACAGCTTGACAGCGGAAGAATGTATACTGAACAACAGAATTTCGGAGCTTACCCTCGAATTGACAGACCAACTGCACTTTGGGAAGAATAATTCTTTGGCTTGGCTTTTGTCACTTTGACTGATGGCTAGAAATCAGTACCACAGCTGCCATGGAAAGTAATGCCATTGACTAGTGTTCATTGCTTTTCTATCTTCAGGAATTAGATTTTTGAAGTTATATGTGATTGATTGTTACTTTACTCATGGTTTTGCTGGTTTGTGTTTTATCAAGCAACAGATGTTGACCTGTGAGGTTTTGATTTTTTAATGCAGTTTAAATTCTTAATAGTTCTATGCACTCACTGATGTGTATTTCCCCCATACTGTTATAGTTGCAAACAGAAGTCCACATAATAAATCTAGAACACGTCCATGAAGCAGCAACATATGAAGCTTTGGAGTGCTTGCTTAGAACAAATACATTATAGATACTCAGAGGCATTAAGTAACATCATAATAACAATAACTTAGAACTATACATTAAAGAAACAATACGCATGCTTTTAGTTCTTACAATAGGATACTCCAGACTGTGTCTACTTTAATGTATTTATTTGGTTTAAAAATAAATTTGGTTTAAAAATTCTCCTTTTCTTGTCTTCTCTCCTCTCCTCCCCATTTTGAACATATATTCCATTTGCTGAAGTATGTGTCTTTCCTAGGAGACATAACTGTCGGTATTGAGCAAGTCCCAAGAACAGGTATTCCTCAAACTGTGATTTTCTATACATTAATAGGACAAGTAATGTGCTTACGTTAATAAGACATTTTCAGTGTCTTAAAAAAACAATACAAGAAACCCTATAATTTTGTAGACTTTTCAGAATTAGATATAGGTGTAAAATTCAAAATCCACTTGGATATAAGGATTATGCTTTGGCACAGGTGTTGCAGTACTAAACTACTAAAGAAAGAGTGAATATAAGATAAGAAAATACCCTACCAGAGATGAATTTTGATGGAATAGGAGAAAAGATCAGTAGAAATTAAAAAGATATATATATAAACAAACGTGTAGAGTAGAAGTAATGTAATACCCCAGATGTTTGGGCTGTTATTTTGACCTTTACAGTATTTATTCAAGAATAATGGGAAGATCTGGAAACTTGGAACTTATGCTTAAAATGTACATATTTGACAAAATTAGAGAATATATAGGTGTCACTTTTTTATAATCTCAACATTTTAAAGAATCTGTAGATTGATATCTGTAGGAATACGTTGTGTTTGAAGTATTTTCTGTATTCTTCCCTTAGAGAACAAAAATAAAAAAGGAAAAAAATGTATTGTATTTAGTTCCTGTGTTGTTCTGACTAAAGTTTAACTGGTTCAAAGGATGTACATGCCAGAGAAGACTGTTTTATGGTAGAATAACAGGCCATGTTTCCACATTAATCTAACTGAAGAACAACTGTTTCTGACAGCACCTCTTACAAACTGAGTCTTGAATCCAACTCCTCACAAGGAGAATTATCAGAGCAGGTGAGTCTGGCTGTTCTAAAAAGCAGTTCATGCTCTGTATTACATCAGATGTGTTATCAAAAAGACAAGCAAAAGAATCTCTCACACTTTTTGCCTCTTTAGCATAATAATAGGCATGTATATCTTATCCCATGTAGGTTTTTCAGTACTTGGGACTGCTATTAAGCAAATGCAGTAAAACAATGTAAAGCAGGAGCGTGAGGAATGTGGACAAGATCACCTCATATTTTAGTCATATGAATCACTGTTTTCTTCTTACTGAATTGCTAATCTACAGATTGGTGTAAATCTAGAGTTTGTTAAAGAAATTTATTTGTTTTATTATATAATCATAGAATCACAGACTGGTTTGGGTTGGAAGGGTCCTTAAAGATCACCCAGTTCCAACCCCCTGCCACAGGCAGAGTCACCTTCCACTACACCAGGTTGCTCCAAGCCCCACTCAACCTGGCCTTGAACACTGCCAGGGATGGGGCAGCCACAGCTTCTCTGGGCAACCTGTGCCAGTGCCTCAGCACCCTCACAGGGAAGAACTTCTGCCTAAGAGCTCATCTCAGTCTCCCCTCTGTCAGGTTAAAGCCATTCCCCCTTGTCCTGTCCCTACAAGTCCTTGTCCAAAGCCCTCTCCAGCTTTCTTGTAGCCCCTTTAGGTACTGGAATGCTGCTATAAGGTATTGGAAATTTTACTTGTAGAATGTAAAAAGAGATGGAGTCAAGTAACCTATTCCTTGCTCAGCATGGGTCTTTGAGAAGCAACCAGAACTTACAACCCTGGCACATCTCTGCTGCTCCTCACCCCCCCACTCAGAACATTATTTTTCTTCCACTGTTCTTACGACAAAGCAGATAGGAGGCACTAAGGAAGCACATACAGTACCCTTTCTAAGTAAATTCAAGAAAGTGTCCCTGTATGAGACGAGTCCCTTAAGCTCCAGTTGAAGCAACAGGGTTTCTGCATCCCCAGCTTAACACTATGCATCTGGGCCCTTGTCTATGGCCTCTTACAGCCATGGAGTCATGGCAATGACTGCAGCAGGCTCTGAATCCAGTCCCGCAGAGGAGCTAAGTTTTCACTCATCAGCATAAAGAAAGGCTGAGAAACCTGATGAGCAAAACAATTGCTTTGAACCTTTTCTTTATTAAATTCTCATAGAAGCAACTCTATCAAACACCATGTGGCATAAGAAGACTGTATTTTCCTATTTATGCATCAACTGAGGAGCATTAGTGTTTCAGCTACTGAAAACAATCAACCTGTTCTTAAA
Organism: Ara ararauna; assembly: GCA_028858755.1. Lineage (NCBI taxonomy): Eukaryota > Metazoa > Chordata > Aves > Psittaciformes > Psittacidae > Ara > Ara ararauna. Next base: position 17,744,782 of record CM054380.1, on the reverse strand, counting down.
ATAAAGAATTAAAAAAGTCAACAATCAACAAAAAAGTTGATAAATAGCAAATATTACATAAAAATCACATCACATTTAGATATGTTGAATGGAGAAATCTATGTGTTATTGTAACACTCTCTTGTTTACCTATGTTGTTATATTTCACTACAATATGTTTTCCTGTTTACATGACAATGCACGTAAAAATCAGAACAGAGATTTTATCCAAATATCATGTATAGATTCACATTAATTCATGCTACCACTGAATTCTCTCATGTAACATTAGGGTTTTTTCCTTCATCATCTCTACAATTTTCTGCATTTCAGCCCTGCAGTTCATTTGTCATTAGTGATTTTGTCTGCTAGTAAAAGTTACCCTTACATCCTTTGTGCAAATACTGTCTTGGGGTAATAATATAAAATAATATGATTCTTTTCTCACAAATGCAAAACATTGATGTTGTTCTACTGTCACCCATGAAAAGTGGAAAAATATGAAGGAATGGAAACAAATGTTCAAAAGAGAGAAGTGCTACACTATGCCAAGAATCTGATTCTTGTCAAATTCCATTTGCTACATTAAAGTGTTTAAAGTAAAATGACTGGGTAAGTCTTCCTAGCATGGACAAAGTGAAGTTTTATTGTTTCCATTTCACAATCCACGAAAATAGTTTCAGCTGGTTTTAAGTTAATTCCTTTGGTTTCAATCATCAGACAAATAAAATGCAGCAACATAAGCCCCCATGCTAATTCTGAAACAAACGTCATGTTGTGGTTCAGCCCCAGCTGGCAGCTAATGGGGTTGAACTATCCTAATGGGATGGGGAGCAGAGTTGGGAAAATGTAAAACCCATGGGTTGAGACAAGAACAGTTTAATAATTGAGATAATCGAAATAATCAAACCAAAATAATAATAATAACAAGAACAGGAAAGAGTATTAAACCCCAAGAAACACAGGTGATGCACAATGCAATTGCTCACCACCTACTGGGTGATGCAAACCCTGTCGCTGACCAGTGATCAGCCCTTCCTGGCTTATTCCCCCAGTTTCTATACTGGCCATGATGTTCTGTGATATGGAATATCCCTTTGGCTAGTTAGAGTCAGGTGTCCTTTCTCTGCTCCCTCACTCACAGAGCATGGGAGACTGAAAAGGTTTTAAAGGTCGCACTTGATGATCTTGAAGGTCTTTTCCAATCTAGTTGATTCTATGATTCTATGAAGAGTCCTTGATCAGGGTGAGCACTGCTCAGCAACAACCAAACCATTGGTATGTTACCAGCATTGTTCTCAGACTAAAGCCAAAATACAGCACTGCAACAGCTATTAAGAAAAAATAAACCCTATCTCAATTGAAAACAGGACACATCAGAGGGTTGGAGATAATAAATGCAAAACATGAATATTTAGGAAGTAGGGCACCAAAAACTACTTGCCAGAGGTAAAATGGTCTGCTACAGTCAAGGGAAGTTTAAAAATAAGTTTTTGCTTACACAGGTATACTTGGGCTCTGTTCCTGAGTCTCATTTGTATTGTCCAAAGATGAACACTGGAGTGCAAATGAGAGTTGGTCTCAGCTCATCCTTATGGTACCAGATCTTTTTTATTGTGTTCTTACTTGCATCCTGGACTCTTTCTCCATTTATCTAAGAAAAAAGTTGAGAAAAGTTAAATAAGAAAGCTTTCTAAATTGGAACTATGAATATATTCTTCCTATAATCTGATCTACTCCTCAGCGTCTTTTGGCCAAGTTATCCTTTTAGCTAATACAAAGACTGCCAACAGAAGAAAGAGCTGCTCTACCCCACAAACAGGCTAACATGTTTCAGAAAGTGAAAGTTGTTAAGAGACAGCACACAAGTCAAACATCTCAGGTATTGGTCATGGAACTGTAGAATCATAGAATGGTTTGAGACTGAAAGCTCATCTAGCTCCAAGCCTCCGCCACCAGCAGGGACACCTGACAGAAGTAGTCAGTACTCATCGTCCTGGGCTTTTGTGAGATTAAAATGTTTTAGAAAATAAAATAATGATAAAAAGTTGCCTGGATATTTATACAGTATTCTTTTAAGCAGTGCTTGCTTTCAGGTGGTTCTTGCATGGAAGAGCCAAAGGAGGCCACTGCCCAAGGCAGAAAACTGGGACAGTGAAACAGCCATTACCCTCCTGTTCACTTTTCCTCTACCAGAGCTCTGAAAAACAGACTGGTGCTGCTAGTAACAATATACAGATGATTTTACAAACTGGGGAAGGAAGTTCTGACAGCCCACCTTACAGAATACCTTTTCCTTTCTACTGGAAGAGGATTAAGGCCATTAGACAGAGGCAATGATTCCGAGTGTGAAGAGAAACTTCACGCTCCAAACACTGGAGCTTCCACAGGGAGAGGCTACTCTGCAGAGCTCGCTGGGCTCAGCAGGAGCAGTGGGCACCACAGGTGATGTTGCTCCCCACAAAGGGGAGTGTGCTAGTGAGAGATTATGAACTGGTTCTGGCAGTGTAGTCCCGATGGGTGGAGGGAGATATGAGGCTACATGGGGGCCAGGATTTACACGTGTCTCTCTCCAGGGGCAGAACTTTGGGATCTTATTGAGAGCAGAGGCTGAAAGAGGAGTCATTCACAGCAGTCCAGTGCAGTTCCCAGAAGGGGACTGCTGCGGTGAATGGGATGGGAGCCTGTTAAGGACATTTGTTAGGAGTTGGTGCTATAAAATCAGCTTTCTAGCACAGCCTTTCTAGCTCCATGTATGGTACTGACACCATGGAGTAGGAGCCTACTGTTTTTTCAAGCAGTAATTTCACAGAGCTGGGAAGGGAGAATGTGTCAGAGGATGGTTTCTCCTGTTGACCACCACTGCAGTGTGTGGCTTGGCACACCATCCTTCAGGAACTTGGGAAGGGAAGAGGAGCATGCTGAGGATGTGCAACACTGGCTTTTGCATCTTTATTTTCTTTTCCATGTCATGCTCTGTATGTCTCATGGGAGCTCCAAGTGTTTAGCCACAAACTCTGGTTGATGATCCTTTTAAAAGCAGTTTGCTGTGCTCCTGCAGAAAACCAGACTTTCTTTCAGGCAAAAGCAGCATATACAAAATAAGATGTATTTGCTAAAGCTGTGCCTTTCCCACTTTGAAGCTGCCTGTAATTACATACCGAGGGAATAGTTTCATGTTTACATTTTCAAGGGTATGGATGGTTGTATTTAGCACAGTATTTTTCATCTTTTCCTTTCTTGTTACACTTTTTGTGGCCATAAATTAAATTATATTATGTTACTGAAGGAATGAGGATTGAAAGCAAGTCACACCAGCCCTGAAACAAGAGGCCAACCAGTAATGCACTTTTAGGTGGTGGCCAGCTCCTCTGAGCCTTCTGAAAGAGCTGCCAGCCGGCTCCCGCTAACAGTTCCCATTCAGAAGTAAGTCTGGCTCTTTCCTGTGATATCTAATGCCCAAAGGGATATACTGACGGGTCTGACATCACTTCTAGGGGAGGAAAGCTGGCCAGCTGCCACAGCCTCTCCCCTTTGCAGCCAGACCAAATGGCTCTTGCTCAATAAAGCTGGATCGAGGCCCTTAGAGTCAATTCTTCTCTTGGATTGAGGAGCATAAATTCGGATAGACTTAGCTGGTTTCACAGGAGGTCTTCCAAATTTACACCAGTTTTCTTGTGATCAGAGGCCAAAGTGAGGTCCAGAGTACATAAAATCAGTCCAGGCTTTTGGTCTAAATTTATAAGGTTCCTTTATAAAGCGTTCAAGAAAAATTTATCCCCTGGTTAAAAATATGTTTCAGTTGATTTCATCTTTGTCAGCTATTGAACAACATCCTGAAAATCTTCTTTTGCCACTAACACCACATTTATCATTTATATATGTGATTACATGTGAACAGTACCATGGAAATAATTTCAGCTATAAATTTGCTGTCTTCTTTCAAAAAAATTATTGTCTTTATGATTTTTTTAAAATTAATTGATTGCTTTCACAAACATTAATAATTTAATAGAGTAATTTATATTCCTTAGGTTGGTAGCTAATTTTCTTCACACAAGTACTGTCTTAATACAACTATGGTTACATGCGTGAGCTCCAAATAATGACCTCAAGGAACTCTGCACTGATATTAGTGGGATTTGTGTGGGTTGCTGCAGGCAAAATGTATGTTACTAATTTTTGGGCAGTATTTGTTTCCACATTTTGGTTTTCAGATCTCAGTCGTTAGAATTAGAGAAGCATATTACAGTTTAAGTCTTTGAATACTTAAAGTTTTCTTTGAGTATGTTAATGTATTTCCTGGAAAAATCCCTGCTTTTTTATCTGGTACTTTAATGTATGGTTAGAATATATGCTACTTTGTGCTATAATGGACAATGTGCTAAATTCCTCTTAGGACAGAATTTAGGAATACTGGACATTATTGAAGATATATGCTGTTGGCATGTCAGTAGGTCTGTTTCTTATTAAGGTTGCTTAACACTGCTTTGTAAGAGCACGTTTTCAGTTGCAAGCAGTGAGAAGCTTCAACCATGTGAGTTGTATTTTCTGTGCTGTCTGCTTTGGGCTACTTATTTTTAGCTAGAGAGAGTCCCAGACAGAGCAGTTCAGCCCTTAAAAAGCATTTAGTCTAGCTTAACGAATAGGTGGGAGGTGGGCACAGGAAATATCAGTGGGGATGGAGAAATGCAGAAACCCAAGGGAAGGAAACTAATTTGGAGCCAGTTTCTGGGAAGGGAAATGACAGCTTTGGAAGATGGAGGAAGGTGAGGTACTGATCAGTGAGGTGTGTGTGCATTGAAGTGAATTACAGAGATGAGTTTAAACGGGAGTCCTGAAAAGTGAGCTGAAAGAGATAGAACTGAGCAAGGAAACAGAAGCTGAGGAAGAAAATTTTTGGAGGGACAGTGCAAACTTTGGAAGTGGTTTCCAGGAGGACTTGATCCATTACCTTCCCATGGATCATGGTGAGGCTAACTAGCCTGTGGTCCCCTGGATCTTCCTTCTTGAAGAAAGAAATGACATTTACTCTCTTCCAGTCCTCAAGAACCTCTCCTGATCACCATAGAATCATAGAATAGTTAGGGCTGGAAAGGACTTTAAGATCATCTAGTTCCAACCCCCCAGCCAGGGGCAGGGACACCTCCCACTAAACCATGCCACCCAAGGCTAAGTCCAACCTGGTCTTGAACACCACCAGCGATTGAGCATTCACAACTTCCTTGGGAAACCCATTCCAGTGCCTCACCACCCTTACAGTAAAGAATTTCTTCCTCATATCCAATCTAAATTTCCCCTGTTTAAGTTTGAACCCGTTACCCCTTGTCCTCTCACTACAGTCCCTCATGAAGAGTCCCTCCCCAGCATCCCTATAGGCCCCCTTCAGATACTGGAAGGCTGCTCTGAGGTCTCCACGCAGCCTTCTCTTCTCCAGGCTGAACAGCGCCAACTTTCTCAGCCCATCTTCATACAGGAGGTGCTCCAGTCCCCTGATCACCCTCGTGGCCCTCCTTTGGACTTGTTCCAACAGTTCCATGTCCTTTTTATGTTGAGGACACCAGAACTGCACACAAGACTCCAAGTGAGGTCTCATGAGATGATATTTCAATGATTATAGGTAGTGGCCTTGCAATGACATCAGCTGGTCCCTTGGCACTGATGGTCCCATGTCAGGTCCCATGGACTTCTACACATCCAATTTGTTTAAACGCTCCCTGATCTGGTCCTCTTCCCCAAATGTTGAGTCTACATTGCTTCAGACTTTCCCAGTGGTCTCAGGCACCTGGGATTCGCAAAGGATGGTCTTACCAGTGAAGACTGAGGCAAAGAAGGTTACTGAGGGCAGCAGCCTTTCCCATGTCCTTTGTCACCAGGACCCTGGCTGTATTCAGCAGTGGGCTCATGTTTTCTCTTGCTTTCCTTCTGTGCTGATGTACTTGTGAAAACCCTTCTGGTAGCATTCATGTCACTCATCAGATTCAAATCTGATAGGCTTTGGCTTTGCTAACTCCAGCCCTGCATGTTTGGAAACTTTTTTCCTCCTGGGTCAACTGACTCTGCTTCCATATCCTCCATGTGTTTCCTTTATGTTTGAGTTTAGTCAGGAGCTCCTCTTTCATCCGTGCAGGTCTTCTGCTGCCTTTGCTTGATTTCCTGCTCACAGAAATGGACTGTCCTTGAGCTTGGAAGAAGTGATCTTTGAAAATGAGGCTGCTGGAACAGAAAATACACTGAAATGTTAAATGCTGCCTCAGAAAATCACATTATAGTTCTGACTATCAAGGTTTCCTGCCTTGCTCTCATTAAGCAAGGCACTGCAACCAAATTTTTCATAGCCACTAATTTCTTATTTTCGAGGTGTCTCTCCTGAGCTAATACTCTGATTGACAGAAATGCTGAGCACTATTTATTGCAACTGAGATGAATAATGATCTTTAATTTGAACATGAAGAGCTTTGTTATGGTTCTAAACACCATGTTCAAAGCATCTCAACAGTGCACCTCCAAGTGAGAGGATACTTTTGACCTTCGTCTCTCTGTGCCTCAATTAAATGCAGCCCTTATCTTGCAAGAGTTTGTGACATGAAATTAATTAGTCATTGTGAAACCCTCAGAGACAGTAGTGATAAATGAGACAGAAAAGTCAATGCAGGAACTATTTCTCTTCTGAGATGGTTTGAACAGTGCAAAACAAATAAAAATGGTGCCACAGACAGCATAAAAAGTGTATCAGGTGGTTCTGAGCAGTGTTTTGTAAGAACTGCTTACCCTGGCACTTAAGAAGGGTCCTATGGAAAAATGTGCTGAGAGACTATGAACTGCATATGCATGGAGAATACAGCACAGCTTCAGAGATTATCCTAAATTCTGGCATTTTCCAGTTTTCAAATCATGATTTTGCAAAATTTGAAGTGTTTTTACATGTAGCTGTGACAGTGTATTTGATACTTCAGCAGAATAGCTGATGACAATAGATGGTTTTGTTGTTGGTCACAGCCCTTCAGCTTTATTTTGTGACTCAGATAGTTATTAATATGCTTTGATTATTAACATGCAGAGGTTTGTTCACTAATGAAACTACAACAGTGTCTCTGGTAGTGTAAGAGACAGCCTCATTAGAAATAACACATTTCTCAGACAAACACTGAACTTGGTATAGAGTTAATTATCCATGTTTTGTCTGAAGTGAAATATTTATCTCAAATGGTCTCTAATCACGCATTCACTCAGAGCTTAACACTGTGTGCATATCTTGATTACTGAAAAAATAAGGTGATAGAAAACAACTATATTGCAAGGAAAGTACATATTTTCATTAACATAATGGAACACATTTTCCATAGAATTTTGGTGCTGTAACCCTTGCAGTTTTGTCACGTTTTATTCCATTCCTTTATTTTCACAGGTCTAAAGCTTGAATAAAAGCCTAAGCTAGAAAATTAAAACATTAACACTCTTCCCTGTTATAATGCCAATTTTTTGAGTTCCAACTATGTGGAGTTTTCCTCTAAAAAATGGGAGATGCACTTCTGATTATTCAAACAGCAAATGAGAAAGTTACCTCCTATTCACTTCAAAGAGATAGAGAATTAATGAACTTCAAACCTGAGCATACAAGCCTTTTGATAACAATTTTGCTGTGGTTAAACCCCAGTTGAAACCGTACAGCCAGCATGGTTTTACAGCAACCTGAGACTGAAACAAATGGGTGAGTCAGTGCCCACATGCTGCTGGACCTTCAGCACTTCTTGAGTTCATCTAAACTCATGTCTGACACTAATATGAGGTTGCACCGCAATCTAACTTCTCTGCTAGCTGAAAATCTGCTTCCACTTTAGCCATTGTCAGTACATAACCACTGGTTTTGTGCTGTCACTTCTTCCCCTGGCATATTTACTTTGCACTAATATGTTCCAAGACTTGTCTCCTCTCAGCCTTCTTTTGCTGAGCTAAATGAGCTAAACTGTTAAACTGCCTCACACAGAATAGGCTTCTTGAGCCTGTTATTTTGGGAATGCCCTCTCTGCATCTCCTGTGTTTTGAATTCAACATTTCTGTAAGGCTAACCAGAACAATAACACAGAGAAAGTCTTTCAAATGCTTTCCATAGCAACACTACTATTTCCCCTTTTCCAGCTGCAGAACACTTCACCTGTACTTACAAACACTGTACTACCGAGTAAAAGGCGCATTTTCCACAGCTGTGGCAAGTGAAGGTTTGGAGTTATCCTGAATATAACATGCCCATATCTTTCTTCTCATCTGCTGTTCCAGCACAGTAGAGAAGATGGGACAGTTCCATGAAGCAAAACTAGAACACAAATGATATGCAGTGAAACTCTGAACAAGACCTAAATTCTTCTCACTGGAGTCAAAAGTGCTCATTCTTTATTGCAAAAAGAGCAGAAAAGAACACATAAGCACATAATCTACAGGAATATCCTGTAATATTTTAAATACCTCTGAAAATTTATGAGTACTGCCCTGTAATGCTAGGAGCAAAATTGTAGAAATGAGCTTCCAGAAAGCCAGTTGCATTTCTGCCTAACATTGGAGGGTGAGGGAATGGTTGGGCTGGGAGCAGGATTCAAGTTTCATTGCTTCTGTTAAGTTTGGGATATCAGGAACACACATAGCACAGCTCCTTGGGCAGCCTGGCACATCTGCACCTCCCTGCCAGCATCCCTGAACATTGCCACTGGCCCCTCCACCAGCATCCATGATAAGAACTTGTGTGAATTATTTCTTGTGCCTGGAAGAGGCTCCGTGACTAACTGCATCCTTTCCATGCGACCTTGCAATCACCACCACGTGAAGTTTACACTTGGCTGTCGGTTATACCCTGAGAACTATTATTCTGAATTGTGACAACTGTCAATTTCACCTAATTAAGGAGGGCTTGATGTAGCAGGAAAAAAGAACGTATTTGCACTTGTGCTCACTCCCCTTCACCCCCTCCTGACAAACAAATGCTTAATTTGACCAGATTCTTCATAAGGGAAAAAGTGGTACTCAGAGGCAGCTGGAACTTGAACCTTCCAGTTTTAACATGTCAGTATAAAAAATAATTTTTCATTAAGAACAGTAAGTATCTTGTTGATGTGTCAGGAACTTCACAGTCTGAGATACTGTTAAAAATGTAACCAGCCATGGTGGTTTCAAGAGGGATCTGTATATATGGCATGATCCAGTTGATGACAGAAATAAATCTTTTATATACAATGTCAAAGACAGAATTCTGCAGCCTACACAGAGACAATGAAAAGCAGGATGATCCGAGGTGATATTTTTAAGTCTGTACCACTATTCAGAATTATGCAATCATTTATTTGAATTAAGAAAATAAGAGGTACAGAGATGAGAAGACTAAAGAAAGGTATAAGGTCTTCCGAGCTGCCCAGTTTATTAAAGGTACCAAAATCCGAAAATGCAACACAAATAACAGAACTAGAGAACAGTGAATTTAGTGAACCATGAAAAATATGACTGTTTCTTTCAAGCCCATAGCTCTCTTTCAACAGTTGTGTGAAACAGTTCTCCTTTGTGGGGGCTTTTAACTTTTTTAATGAATGGTTACAATTCTTTTTATTCTTGATAAAAACTACCTATCCTGTTGGCAGTAAGGGCACAAGTCTCCCTTTAGGAAAGAATTCTGAATGTTCACACATTTCTTCTATAAAAAAAAAATAATCACTTTCGCAAAAACATTTTGCTGCTGTCAACAGGCTTTAGTGATTTTGTTTGAAGCCAGTGATGCTTTAGCAGGTTCAGTGCAGAAGTACTTGTTAGTTTAGTGAGTCATGTTGTTGTTAAGGAGTGATAGGAACCTGTAGGTGCTGGTGGATGTGGACCAGGCACTGACGTGGTGGTACCAGGAGGGCAGTGTGCTCTGGGGATGAACCCACAGCACCCCAGGGAAACCTGCTGCCTGCTGCTCATCCTGCTCTAATTGTGCAGAGGCAGCTTTTGCTTGTGTGATATGGTCAGAGGAGTGGGGTTGGTTTATTGTCTTGCTCCAGCAATGGCAGTCAAGTGCAGGGCTGCCTAAGAGGTAATGCCAGACTGCACCAATCCTATGGATTGTGTATCTTAATGTCCCTTTTTCATTTCCCACCTTTTTACCACTACTTCCTCTGCCCTGGTCTGCTCCATAACATCCACCTGATTACTTTTTTCCCCAGTGCTCCCAGTTTTGCTATATCCAAACCAAATTTGCCAATTCTGATACCATTACCTAGGTAATTTTGGCCTTTCATGGCCTTAGTGATGAAGTTACCTTGCTGCCTTGCAAGATGTTACTCCCCAGAGGTCTCCGGAACAGCTTCCCAGTTTTCCATGAACCTGGTCCTTCTGTTCTGTTTCTCACAAACTCCCCTTTAACCACCTGGGAACCCAGCCATACTGCACCACACTATCTGTAACTTCAATTGTTTTCTCACACTCTTTGCAATCATGTTCAGCATTTTCTCATGTAGTGTCCAGCAATTTTCCATATCCTGTTCCCCTACTCAACCTCAGGCTACAGCTTAGGCAGTTATTAGTTCTAGTGTTGACTCCCTAAGATAGGTTTTCCATATTTTTTCTTCCTATCCTTCACTCAATCCAGATGGATACTTTTTAGTTCCCTTAATTTTCAAATCCCACCACATCATCTGCCTATAAGTTTCTTCCTTACTTATCTATCTCCTTGCTCAGCTGATCCCCGTGTTCCCTGGATTAGGGATGTTACAGGATGAATTCTTTCTCTTCCTCCTAGCAGCCTGTTAAAATCTGAAGACAGTTGCTGGCCTGAAGGAAATTTAGTTAACAACAGAAAAGCTTCAGCAAAGAGAGTTGTTTCATTGTCAGCAGAAGCAGATGGAAGTGCTTATCTCGAAAGCAGTGCTGGACCACTAGTTTTTCCTTGTACACATTCTTAACCAGCTGCTTGAGTACCAATTTCTTGAGTACAGCACTACAGACTCTGAGCAGAAGAACTGTGTGCTTTTACATGCAGATTACAGGGAAGAGATAGCACTGGTCTAAGATTAAAAAAATTAAGTGTCCTCAACATGAAGCACTTTGAAACCTCTTCTTTTCTCCTGTATTTCTAAAATTCATGGCTCTTTAAAGGACTTCAAGTTAGGAACCCAAAACCTGACATATCCAAAATAACTAGAAACTCTAAAGATTTTGCTAATAACAGTGAAATATTACAAAACATATTCTTATGTACTCCCGTCACAGCGTGGGACTCAGACAGATACAGCACTCCACATTACAGCTTTTTGTTGCTTCATGTTTACTCCCTACTCAAACCTAGATCCAACCAGCACTGTAAGTCTCTGCCGTGCTGAGTTGAACACAGCACTCCAGCAGCAAGGAGAGGGAGGATCTGCAGAGTAGGAGGAGGGAACACAATGTGTTTGGAAGTAGATGTCATAATGATGGGACTACTTAGGTAATTAAAGTGAGCAGGGGAACTGAGGTGGTAATGCAGGCATAAGGATGACTCCAGTGAATTTGAGATCGTTATGTTGTATTAGATGGGATGTGGCTTGTTATTTTCCCCTTTTCAGTGCTCCCTCTCAAATTTATGCAGAATAACAAAGATTCATTACTAAGATTTCATTAACACCTCTTGGCTATAATCACACATTTTGAAATAAAAAATTTGTAACTTTTGGATGATCTGTAATGTTGTGGGTTTTGATGATTCAGAACTTTCAGTTGGTTTCATTCAACAGTATCTATTTTTCATATAGAACCATATATTTCATTCTCCACCCTGCCTAAATATTCTTTTCTCATTTAACAACCAGTGCATTTTTCCCCATTAGGTATGGATTTTCCAATGCAGCATGTACTCCTTTGTGTCATGTCAAAGTGGAGCAGCTATGAGATGGTTCTGTCTCTTATTAAGACGAGGCCTCATCCTACTCTGCCAGTAATTATCCAGAGCTACAAGTACATCCCCTTTTTAACTGCAGTGTTGAATTTTGTCATATTCAAAACTGCATTAAAATCCTGCACTCAATGCAGGATAATGCTGTTCTCTCTCATTTTACTACCATGAACTTCTTAGAAATTCAAATCTCTTATTACTACCCCTTATTTACGTTGGTCTGGGAGACAAAAACGGAATTGAAAAAAGAATAAAATAGATTTTAGTGTCTTATCTTCAGATTCCCCAGCCCAAATCTGCCTCTCAGTTCTCCCAGCCTGCACAAGAGAAGGCGGCTGGTGTAACAAGGGAAATTTGAATAGGTTGGCTGCAACGTGAACAAATCCAGAGGCACCTGAGGCATTAAAGGTTCATGACAGCACCGTGTTCTCAGACACCTTTCATGGGGCAGCCATGGTATGGTAATGGGGATGGTTGTAGCTTTGCCTAAAGCAATGCTACTTCTCTAAAGTCAGCTAAAAGCTAGACCAGGAAACTCCAGAAAAATGGTTCATTGGTAGGCAGGAAAACTGACATTAGCATTGAGTTAGGGGACTTGGATGAAACAAACTGCCACCAGAGGTTATACCCGGCTGGAAGCTTTGATGTAGCTGAAGCAGGGCTCCTTTATTTTCTGTTTGTAAAAAGCTCCCCTGTGGAGTTTTTGTTTGGGTTGTTAAAATCTGTTTGACTCAAAGAGCTGACAATAAGCACTTGGGAGAAAAACTGCCTCTTTGAAAGTCTTTTTGCTCTTCAACTGCATTGGTCAGCCCTGCCAATTGCTAGCTCTGTTAGCTCTCACGGCTCCAAAGGCTGCTTAAGCAAACAATTAAGCTTTGCTGATCACTCTGCCGACCACAGTGGCAAAACACAGGCTTTCCCTATAGCCTTAAAGAGAGCCAAAATACAAACACTTTTTTCTCACTGTTTCCCATGCCATAATATTAGGGAGCTTGAGTTTTCTAGTTTTAGTAGTCTAGTTTTAGTAGTCAAGGGTAATCTAAGCTTAGCAAGGACTTCATTTCTGATGGATCAGAGCCCTGCACTCAGAGCAAAGCAAGTATTAAAGCCAGGTGTTATCTTACACTTAATGTTCCTTGAGCAAGGCCATCTCTGTTGAATGCCTAACAGCCAGTTTTGATCACTGATGAAGGTTGTTACACACTACCCCCACACCAACTGATTTGATAAGTTTTACTCATTATTTCTGAACTAAACTAATGTGGCCTCTGCTTCATGCTCACTGCACTGACTGCCTCTTTCCTTTGCCAGAACCTAAATAATGGCCACAGGTGACTGGCTCACTACTGGCTTCATGTTGTGCATTTAATCCTGACGCAGGAGAAAGGTTTACACACAGCATTGTGGCCAGAGAATATTTACCTGTTAAAGCAGTCCTTGCGATTCAGGTGACCTGTGTGGCAGGATGACTGCATTTTGTGTCAGCTGTGAGATGGGGCACCTCCAGCATGGGGTTTAACCCACAAGCATGTACCTCTGCCATCCCATTCCTACCTAAGCCAGCCTCACAGAATAACATTTGGGATGTCTGTGCAAGCAGAAAAGAATTTGCTCTAAGGTGTATGTCACAGTGTGCATTATCAAAACTTATTACAGTAAAATAGTCCCTAGATCAGGAATCTGGTGTTCTAGGTTCAGGGTACAGAATTAAAAGGCAGTCTGGGAAGCTTATTGTTTGTTCTGTTCTCAAAAGTCTTCTGGGGAACTGGTGAAATCTTTGCTTCCATAAAACTATAACGATTGAAAGACAAGCTCTATGAGAGCACCTGATTTTATATGGAAAAACATCTTTGAAGGAAAGGGAGCCAAACTTTGGTGTTTTTCAACCAGTTCTAAACTTAATATCTAATAAATTTCATCTCTGCTAGATTTTAGACTGTCTTTTGCTTTCAGGCTGAGATATCCAGAATAGTATAATTCCAACCAGGTCTTACGTCCTGCCCTCCACACTCGCCCTACTCCAGTTTACCAAGGTTGCTACGGCTTAAAAATTGATGGGCACAGCATAAAGAGCAAGCTTCTGCTTGCTTTGGTACCAGTACCACCTTTTTCCCCCCTAAAAACAGTTAATATAAAGAAGTGATTGAGAGCGAATTTTCTATGCTGTAATTCTCTGTGTGAGTGAGAAAAAAGACCTTTGGAGGTTATCTCTGTGCTTGAGGTCCCATGCAGATTTGGAATCACAGCTAACTGCTCTTACTCTCCTGGCAGCTAAACAACCTATTCCCACTGCAGAAGACATTGCATGGGAAGTCAATACATAGCAGTTGTTTAGAAAAACAAACCAGAAAATTTTGCTTAATACAATTATTTTATGCTGCTTTTATCTACCAAGAATGGCAGCACTTTTTAGAACATTTGGAGAAAGCAGGAGGTGTTTTGTGGGAAGTAGTAATGAAAAATTCATGAAGGATTAAAAATAGTTGGATTTTTTGGGTTTAATTCAGAATTTCTTTATATTTCCTTTAGTTTCCTTCCCTTCCCTATTTATATTGAATATAAACAAAGAACTTGTTCTAAAAAAGTTAGATGAATGGGGATGAACTAGAGTGAAATGGGGAATAAATCCAGTAATTTCCAACAGAGGTGTTAAACTCTAGACCCTATATGTGCACCTAAGTGTCAAAGTGGTGGTGTTCATTCAGATATTCAGACCATCCAGAGATTTATCCACAGTTGCAAGGAATTTGTAGGTGATGAATTCCCTGGGAATCTGTCCGTTTTCTTTTTTTTACCTGAGAAATGATGGTGTGAGACACTGTGATTGTGTTTAGCTTTATGTGATCCTTGTGCTGAGCCTGCACTCTTTCCCTGTCACACTGCCTGGATAAAGTGTTCCTCTAACACAGGGCTGTGGAGACTGTAGGGAGAGGGATAGAGAAAATGCAAGAACAGAGATAATTGATGTTATTCTGAATCATGTTATCTGGAAGATCTCTCCAGCTCTAGCCCACTAGATGATACCAAACGAGCACCTGAAGTGCAGTTCTCTGGTGCAGGCACCCTAACACACTCCTTTACAATTATTCTTCCCAATTTACCCAGGCATTTACAAGCCTTCAGAAGACTGCAGAAACGAGGTAGCAAGAGAATAAACACTGCCACTCCTCAAAGGCATGTAAAGCCCCTACAAGACTGCCAATCCATTTTGGGCCGGATTTACGTGATGTCAGAGTACAGGGTGACAGAAAGATGTTGGAGGGGTAATTTCCAAACTGGTACCGCTTTCTATGACTACATCTGGGTGCCAGCACAGTACCCAGGGTGGTTAAGCCTCAGAGAAGCCAAGCAAATGTGCCATCTTTTTTCTAGCTTTCTTCTATTAAAATAAAGTTTCATTTGGTCACACCTTATTCTTTCAACCCCTAAATTTCAGAAGGGCTTCAGGGTTAATCTTGTTTTTGCTTGTTTTCTTTTTCTCACTATAAATGTGATGAGCAGAAAGATGTTGCCATGGTGAGATTTTATAATGCACTAAAAGCACTTGTTACAGTTATGTACCACACAGCTACTTTCACTTGTGTGAATTGTAGAAATACATGAAAAATCGCCCCAACGAAGTAGTAGTCGACTGTCTCAGATGATTTCAATACTTTAAATAAGTACAGATGTCACAAACATTTTAGCAGCCACTCCATTATTTGGAGACCTGTATGTTTACAGCTGGAAAGGGGGAAAATGGTTGAACAAAATTAATACACCTTATAACTAAAGTATCAATATTATCTGAACTCCAGCTTTGTGGTAAACTGAATTAAAAATTACAAACGCAAAATAACACAGAGTTCTTGCAATCCAAATTACATAGAGTACTCTATGTGCTGAGGGCATTTTTGTGTAGACCCATGTGAAATGCAACAGTTTTGCTTTGAGCACTATTTTGCCACTGCAAAAAGCAGAGTTTTCCCAAATTACTGAGGTATATCATCATAGGTCCTTCCCTAGGAAAACAGTAGGCTGGGGGCAGTGCTGCACTTCAGCTGGGTGGGTGCTGCTCTGAAAAGGAGGCTCTGGAGCAGTCCCAGTGTCAGCAGGCTCTGCCTCCCGTCTCACTGACTGTTTTACTGGCATCTGGAAGCATACCTGCCCCAATTCAAGGAGGCTTCCTTGTTCCCTTGGCATGCTCATGGTTAAGCATTTGAGTACCCAGCAAGTTCTAAGTTTCCTTGAGTCTGAACTTGAAGGCTCACTGTCTGCAGAGCTTTTAAGTCTGAGAAAATTTGGGGGCTCATTTTAAATGGCACATGCTTGTGCTATGGAATTTCTCCAAGACGTTACAGCACTTAAATCTATGGCACACCTGTAGCATGTCCATACTGCTGGTTTGTCTGAGATAGAGCTGAACAGTTTCCACTAGAGAGGATAAACTTTAATTAACATCTTTTTAAACAAATGCTGTAAGCAGTTACAGTAAGGCTTTCTTACTAGCTCCAGAAGGAACTATAACTCACCCTGGCTATATCACTAGCTGAAATACAATGCCATACCATTCTGAGTCCAGTTGAAAGAGGAAAGAAAGCTCAAAATAGTCTTTTCAGAGCTGGATACAGTTAATAGTCTGAAGAGGGCTGTGCAATTGCTTTCTTGTTATGTGAGTGCTAGTGTGTGCCAAGCAATGCTACTGGAAAGAATTAACTCCCTGAGGTTATGGACTCAGCTGTGTACCCACGTGTGCAGGAGCAGAAGCAGATAGCAGCCCTTCTTGCACAGGCTGCCTCCACCTTGGAGAATGTTTGCATAGTCTGGAGAGAAAGGAGTCACATTGATTTCCTTCCTTTCACCAGCACTAACTCTTGGCTCCACATCGTCACAGTGAGGCAGCCAGCTCACTTTGTTAGTACTGAAGGGAAAAACCCACAGTAACCCACAGTAACCCTGTCACAGAATCTGGGACTTCAGAAGTTTCAGCAGAATTAAGGTGGTTTGTACAGAATTTATGGGGATGATGTATGAAGGCCCCTGTATCATATTAAATAATGTGCACACAGAGACATAAACATATAAGTACATACATTGAATATATTATCTACTTTATATCATATTGTGTACGTATTTCTGGAATTTACTCAGATTTCTAAAGATCACACAGAGATTTGAAACCAGCCTTTCAAACATGAACACTATACTACTTGGTTTGAAAAAGTGAAAAAGATGATTTCAGAACTGACCTAAAACTGTCGCACTTTTCTGCTGACATTTCTAAGGTCGCTGGTCTGTATCCTCTATTTCAGAATTCTGAAACAGTGGAATTAGAAAGAAAAATAAAACAAATCACTGGTTACAATCGCTTTTGATACTTACAAATCATTTAGTTCAAAAGCAGCTACTCAGTTAGTGACTGTATGGGTTATACCTCCTGTGAAGACAAAACCAAAACATAAATTAGTGTTAATAAGTTGTGTTGTATAGAAAGGTTAAATATCCTCCAAAGGATTACAGGCCGGGATAAATATTTCTGAATGCCTGTGCTCAAATGTGGTTCCAGTGTGGAAGGAGCAGAGGTAGTACAGTTATTGCAGTCCAGTGATGCCAGAAAAGTGTGTTCAAAAGTTAATAGCTAAAAAGAACAAAACTATCATTTTAGGTGTAGGGATTGTTTTACTCATATATGATAACTCTAGACAGATACCTTAAAGTCATCATACCTGAGTAACCATTCCCACAAAGACAGCTCCTACTCTAGCTACAGCCATTGGGGATGTGGCTTTGCTGGTACAGTTCACTGGTACTCCCATACCAGAAGAGTGCTTCTTTGGTTTGGTAAAGCTTTGGTTTCTATTTAATATTTAGCATTTGGAATCTGGATAATGGCAAAATATTTCTATAATCATGAACTATGGCCTTTGACCTCTCTTCTGCTATAATCAGTGAAAGAAGACTTACGTAGACCAGCCCTAAGAGGTCAAGGCACAGGATGAAGTCTTAAGAGGTCAGTTCAGATTCTACTACCAGACAAATAGGAAATGTTGCACTTAATAACAATCTTCATCTAATATAAATGAGAGAACCAAGTGTGCCTAGAAAAATGAGTCACAAATCCTTTTAGTTTTCAGAATATATGCATATACCATCAAGAAATTCCAAATAAAAATATTTTTAAATATTGTCAGGACATCCACAGTTTGAGACACAACTTTTATCTACTGTCTTTTTACTGACAATAACAGAGTGGCAATTATTTCTCACAGTACGGGAAAGACATTCTGTATAGAAGATGTGTACAATGAATATTAGTTTAAAAATTTGTACATATCCCAATAAACTGCCTGAAACATTAAGTATAAAAATACAGCACTGTGAACTCTGAGAAACAAAGGAGGTTCATGTCAAACCAAGGTCATGAGTATTTTTCTGATACCAAGCAGAGAGACCACAACAGGAAGGCTAGCCATAGCCCTTCCCTAAATTGTCCTAATTCATCTAAATCTACTCCAATATTGATCCACACAGAAAAAAAAAAAAAGAAAAAAAGGCAGGGAAATGTGGCTTATAGCCGTGCATTGTTGAATGATATTTTAAGGTCCTAAAACCATTATACCTGTCCTGATTTTTCGGAGTCTATGTTTTGTCTGAGTAAGTCCATTTGTACAGTGCTACAACTAAACCAATAGGAAACTGGATCATGTCTTTTGAAAGCAATGGGAAAATATGTTTTAAATTCCACCTGAACACACAAATGGTAACTAGCAAGAAGCAGAAAATACAAATGAGTAAATCAAAAGAAGAGGAAAGATGAGGTGACAACAACAGTTTTGTAGAAGAAAACTATGCTCAGCAGGGGAGGAAGTTTTCAAAAGTTTTCAGAACTAGGTATTTCTTTTTGAAATATGTATAAGCTGTAACAGCCCAATTCTAGCTACACACAGCTGTATTTGAAGTATTGACCCAAGAACACTTTGGAGTTACAAGACAACAGAAGCAGCTGAAACAGATATTCAGAAGCATGAACTGATAAATCTTCTTTATGGCCACAAGTCTCAGAAATGGCTGCACTGATTTTTTTTTTCCCCAAAAACATTTAAAATGAGTCACTTTTGAAAGGGAACTTTCCATACAGCAACCGAGCTCAGCAGCATTAGGAGGCTTAAGGAAGGTCAGCTGAATTGCCATTCCAGCCCAAGATTCACTGAGTGAATCTCAACCCTTTGCAGCAGTGCTGGGTACTGCTACATGCACCACCTGCCAGGTCTCACAGTCAGCCTGGAGATCTGCATGGGCTGTGAGTGAAAATAGCCTCTTACTCTCATTTACAAACTACCTGCAAATTATGCCCTCTGCGCTGTGACTGCTGAAACCACTGAAGTACAGTGTAATTCAATCATGGGCTAGGATTTAAACAGTCTGTAATTTTAGCCTTACATTTCCAACTCCCTACATAATCCCTCTAACATTTATTTGACAGTGTACCTTTGTTAAACTGGCTGTGAGTCCAGCTCCTCAGGAAGAGACAACGCCCAACCAGAGTTGAAGGATATCTTCCCCGATTATGCTTAATAGGCCCTTCTTATCTCTCATACCCTGTGTTGCTCTGGAGGAGAGACAAATTGGGTACTCCTTAGTTTCATAGAATCATAGAATCACAGACTGGTTTGCGCCGAAGGGACCTTAAAGCTCATCTAGTTCCAACACCCTGCCACAGGCAGGGGCACCTTTCACTAGACCAGTTTGCTCCAAGTGCCATCCAACCTGGCCTTGAACACATCCAGGGATGGCGCAGCCACAGCTTCTCTGCGCAACCTGTGCCAGCGCCTCACCATCCTCATAGAAAAGAGGTTCTTCCTAACATCTCATCTAAAACCTAGTATCTATTTTGCCCAAGAAAAAGCCTTCCTTTCTGTGCTGTAGGACAGACTCTTTAATGTCTGTTTTTCCTCTGTTGGGGAAGAACAGCACATGTGCAAGTACATGAAGACAAGAAACATCCTTGAAGAAATTGTAATAGGAAAATGGAGCACAAATATGTTCCTTACTGAAAAATGCAAATCATATTTTAAAATTATTGTTGTTCTAAAGCAATAACCCCTTTAAAAAACTATTGAATTAACCACATTTATACATGCATTCAAACACACACAGGCACAGTCAGGAAAGAGAAATACATCACATCTAAAGAGCCGCTCCACTCTGTCTCGTATAGTCACTTTTTGCAATTGCTTAGGCTAAATCAAAACCATGAGACTTAGCATACTATCCACAAGTATTTATGGATACACTATCTATTCTCACTGTGACGTACACACACATTTTTGTGCTCATAATTCCTACACATATGCATTAGATATGTGCCCTATTTTTATCCTGTTGTACAAGTAAGGAGAATTGCGAAGCCATTTCCCTGCCAAACGAAACAGTGAAGACAAAAACATTATCTCTGAAGCCATCCATCTTCTGTGCTCTTTGGCAAGGCTTTCCAATATTGCCTTTTCTTCTTTTTTTGCCCCTTTTTTTTTTCAACACTCTGTTTTAGCAATTTTAAAGTATTTTTACAAGTGGCAAACCTGCCCATTCCCATCTTGCCAGCGTTGAGTGTGTTTCCATGGCTACGGTGGGGTGGCTGCCACAGGCTGGCAGGAGCTCGTGGCTGCAGAGAGGAGCAGGAGGTGCTCACCAGCACCAGCACCAGCACCCTGGCTTAGTCGTTACGTGCAAGAAGTTTAATTGAAAATTAAGTGGGCTCTTCTGAAGTGAGCTGTGTGCCAGTGGATTAATTTTGCAGGAGCAAGAGTTCCGACTGCAGAGGGAGAAGAGAGATGGACAGAATAAAAGTGTGTGATGATTCAGTACTGGTGCAGATTTCTGTGCTGAAAGCCTTGCCCATTTCTGTAGCATTGATTGGAATCAGGATTACAATGGGATGCTGCTACCAGATGGGGCAAGAGAGCAAACCCATGTTGAACAGCACAAACTGCAGTGCTGGGGTGTGGGTTGTGCTGCAGTAGCCCTTTGAAACAAAGGAGCTGTGGCACATTGTCTGCCACTGCTTACACAGGAACTCAGCTTGGAATTGATCCATAAGGCAGCAACACTCTCCCTGAGATTCCTTCCAAGAAGTACACCAGGCAAGTGAGTGTGTGATTTTGTACAATGCACTGAATATTTGGTATTTTCAAGAAATGTCTTATCAACCAGCTGCACAGGGAGCCACGTGATTCTTTCTTTGCCCTAAGGTTTCTTTTCTCTGTGAGAAGTTCCATTTCTTCCACCAAGTTTGAGGGGATAGTAAAACGTAGCTGGATGGCAAACTCTTGGGGAAGACGTTACAAAACCAAATGCAATGAGCCTTCAAAATGGCATGGGACTCCTAATTGCTCTGACAATACTTCTTCTGGTATTAGGGTAAGTAATAACAACAGATTGGAAATGCTTTTGAGCAGAGCAAGGAAAAAGAACTACTGCAAAGGAAATGGATAATGAATGCTGCACTAATAGAGGGTGTCTCAGCTGCCTCTTGTGAAAAAAACTGTTATAACACAAGTTCTCCATCTTACTCAGACAGACTGGTTTGAATAAGAATTTGCATTGGCTGAGAATAATCAATATTTACATCTCCAAACTCTTTTATAAATGCCCCAGAGTAAAGTGGATAGATAATTTAACTCTAAGAGCTACAAAGAAATTCCATGAAGGCCCTGCAAGTCATTATCAAACCAGGATTTTGCCAGCCTTCCAGCATCCTCCACTAAAACCTAAGATTGATTACTGGCATAGCTGCTTGCTGTTGGACAAGAATTAGAATATGTATTTATTTTTTTTAATCCTTGCAAGCACCTCCCCAGCAGAATTTCTGGGATCGTCTCACTAATTTTATCATTTCCACTTAGAATGCAAACTGCTCACTAGATGGTTTCCAAAATACATAAAAAGTCTGTCCCTGCATGAGGAGCTTGCAACTGAAAGACATCATTGAATCTATTTTAGAGGAGTTAACACTGGACAGTTTATATACAGTCTGAGTTTAATGCAATCCAATATGAAATAAGAGTCAAATTAATTCCTTGTCATTAGAAAGCCCAGCACTAACATTGTATTTACGTTTCTAAAGTTGGAGCTTTGTTCTTTTTATATCTCCTGTTTTGGTTTCAACAAGCCTTCATAGTTCTCAGAGCAATATTGCAGATGTCCTTTGTGCAACATGACCCAGCCTCAAACTCTTGCATTGCCTTTGGCAATCAACAGTGAAATAAATATATACATGTGACTCAGTATTGTAGCTGTGACTAGTGTGCTAACCTCACTCATTCTGTCTACGGTCTGTCTACCGTAGTTATTTCTGGGGCACCACACTATCTGAATGCTAAAAATTGTCCTTGACAGGAGCTGAACCCACACATGCTCAGTTTCTGAAGCAGCAGTGTAATTCCTGGCACTAGAACACCAGTTCTAATTAGGGAAGAATGAATCTTTCTAAACAAAATAATTGACCAGCATGGCATCCCCACATGTGAAGTGGGTTTAAACCAAAGCCTGGTTGCAGTCTTCAAATCCTGGTAGTTGATCCAAATCTTTCATTTTTCCTCCCATCCCCACAACTTATTTTTCCATTTTAGGATCAGGGAGGGGACCTAAAATACCATCAAATACATATTTCTGGTAGGTATGAAAACCAAGAAATGCAGACTATCTGAGGAGTAGTGCAACCCATATAATTTAAATTTCATCTAACACTCCATGTAATTGGGTACTTCTCTGGACATTGTTTAGATCCTCACAGTAGTATTTCTGAGTGAATTTAAATTTGAGAATATGCTCAGAATCCTCCCATGTTTTATCTTTGAGAACAGAAAGCACAGCCAAACAAAACAAATACCATGTTTGGCAATAAAAAACATTGGTACTTTATAGAGCATATTCCCCTAAGTTCAAACATGATCATGTTCTGATGCTAATGGAAACATACATGGAAAACAGGCAGAGGCTGTGCTCTTATAATTTTAGTACACTCTAAAACCAGTTATGTATGTGTCGTTACAGAGGAAAATTACTTGGCTTTACAGACCTTGTCTTGCTCAGAAAATGATTTCTTTTATTGTAGGGTTAACATCTTAAAGACTTTATATATTGTAACATTACTGGGGAAAGGACACTTGTAACAGGCAAGGTTGTCACAGCATCTCCTCTTTTTTTACACAAGAAATGGCCATTTTCATGTTTTGTTTGATGTAGCAAAGGCACACCTTTGCCAGTTTATGCGTAAGTGCTGTCTGAATCTGCACATATAGCTATCATTAAGGAGGAAATTTTGTGCAAATTAACTGGCATTTTGTATACCCAATGTGGTAATGAATGTTACAGCTATATACACTTTTTGTCACAGCTTTCCCTAGATGACAGAGAGAGGAGGAGTCCTTAAAACACTGGCTGGGAACTGGAACCATTTTGGGAATGTACATGCTAGGTGTCTGAAGCAACTGCTCTGAAACTGTCCTGAATTTTAAGCTGTTTTGCATGCCTCTCTTGTTAGTTTGCAACCCTCCTCCCCAAGTTCTGCTGGCATTGTTACCATGACATGGCAGCAACAAAATGATTTATGAAACCATAATTATTATGTCCCAATGAAGTTTGTGAGAGCGAGTAGGGAAAATTTTAATTAATAATGCCTACAAGTATAGCATATAGAAAGAAAACCTAATTTTTGAGGTCAAGACTACTAAACAGGCAGATGAAAATATAAGAGAAAAGAAGTTCTTCTACATACTTCACCTGATAATGATTTGAATTTTGATAGAAATTTGCTTTCCTGGGTAATCAGGAATGCAGTATTTGCATGAAATCCACACAATATTGTATTGCTAGGGCACTGATAAAGTACCTAGGTACTGCCTCATGCCTATACAGGCTGGAATAAGACCTGCCTTCTTTACACACCTCCAGGAAATGCTGCCTGGAGCCGTATCTGTCCATGGCCTCAGCTCATCAGCTTACAGACTGCTTGTTTCTAAATCTGGCATAAGATCAAAGCCTAGGGAAGCTTTGGTGCTGGTGCTCGTGGGCCTTTCTGTAGGTCCCAGGAGGAGGAAAAGAATTAGAACAGACATAATTTACCTCCTTTGTTTTACCCTCATAATTTTTTTACCTTCAGGAGTTACCTTTTTTCCAATTATGTACAATAAACCCTTGAACTTAACAAAATATTTTCCAATACTGTCAAAAAAAAATCTAAATGAGAAAGAATAATCAAAATAAAAGGCATTGCCAGTCAAAAGTGAATGAGGGGAGTCTTCGGACAGTGTTTTGAGGGCCTGGGGGTCAGGTTTTGTATCAGGACCCATCCTAGAGGGAGTGTTACCAGCTGGTGGAACAGAGGAAACAGAATGGGATAACAGAGTATTCACAGCAATAACTCTAAATGTCACTCAGACTGACATTCAAATACATCAAACATATTTATAAAGGATTGAATGCTTAATATCTTCTTGTCAGGGATATAAACAAATTTCACCATTATATCATATAATATGTAAAACAACTCCAAACACACTGATCACAGGAATTGAATAAAAATCCTTTGTGTTTGTAAAGAAGTGTTAATTAGTATGATAAATTTTATGTTCCTTTGATCAGTAATGAAAAACATATAGATCTAAAAAACTCTTTAACAATTCTGACACCAGCATCCACCAGAAGCACCAGTATGCATAGCTCAGCAGTCTGGATGCTACAGGAAGAACAACTAAGCTATGTTAAGTCAGGACTATCCCAACCAGATCTTTAGGCAAAGCTGTCAGTCAGATGAAGTTGCTCGTGCAAATATATTCTATTTCTAAAGAGGCTGCATAGACATTAAAATGAAGACAATAATGAAACAATTACAACATTAAAAAATATACCTTATTCACAGGTCCCATTCTCTTAACTGTGGTTATAATGCAATCTGTGAAATAAGGAGTCGTAAAGTAGCCAATATTTTTTTTCAGCAGGGAGGCAATTGCTCCATATGACTCTGAGTGCCTTTCAGCTCTTCTGCTACATATATTTAATTCTCTCTGCAGTTTCCTCTGTTCTTCAGCAATGGAGACTGCATGATGAGTCAAATCATTGCTGATGGAACAATCTCAGCTATTACTTTACCTGTTAGTTCATGAACAGGAATTTGCCAATATTATTCTCTATGGGCATGTCCATTATAGGAATGTGAAGAAGAAAGTCTGCTGACTCTCTCTAAAATTTTATTTTCAACTTACCTAAATACAATATAAATGTGGCAAACATTTTATTAACTGAGAATCCTGAATTTGAAATAGTATAAGATGAGGAGTCAAGGAAAGATACGGAAGGGTGAGATGGTCAAAGGAAGGAAGAAAGAAAGATAACTTAAAGCAAATACCGCTGAAAGTGAAAAAAAGAGATCAAACACAATTATTAAGCAAGATGCTTCCAGATTTGAATGATGTACAGTGAAGACTTTGCAACAGCCCCTTTAGACTGTTATTAAATTACTTTAGATAACATTTTTATGGCAGTTATATCCCTCTGTAAGCAACAGGGTTTTTTTCAGAGGACCCACAGTCTACAGTCAGTATTTATGCCAGTTGATGTTAGGCTGATCTACTTACAGTGAATGACACAATAGATGAAAGGCAAAAATAAAAACACAATCCCCAAGAAATCCAAACTAAATCAACCTCCCACTACTCAAAGAACAGTCTGGCAGTGGAAAGTCTCTTGCACAAAGGTGGCAGAGACAGTTGCAGCCAAGCAGTCCTACAGCAAGAGCACATCAGAGGCAGGACTTCAAACTGCAGCTGAGCTTTGCAGCCTGGAGCACAGATGCAGGAGGCTGCCATAGCCTGGGGGAAAGCGGAGTGCTAATCTGTGTGACCTGCAAGACTGGCAGTCATCTCTACCAGGCACAGAGCAGGGTACCATACAGCATACTGGGTTTAACTCTCACTCAGCAGCCTCCTGCACTGAAGGAGGGGATGTATTGTGGTTTCTCACTTGCCTGAGGGAGAGGAATAACCCCTCTAGAGAATTCCACCACAATTTAGCAAGAGATCTTAATTTTTTCAGAGTTTAAATGAGAAGATACAAAGCAAACATTGTTCTTCTGGTGAAATAATGAGAACAATTTCCTAGTTGATACAGAAGGTTTTGAAACAATAGAAAGAAATGTGTAAGAATGAGGGATTCATAAACAGGAAGTGTTTGGAGGTTCTGATGTTATCAAACACATAACAGCAGTTCCCCAATTTCCCAATGCCACAAGCCAGACGTGGCAGCCCAGCACTCATGGGCAGCATCCTTTGTAACTTTTGCACTGGAAAACTGGAATCATCAGTTAGGACAGAAAAAAGAACAAACAAACAAGAAAAACCCCAAAAAACCCAAACCAAACAAACCAAATGTCTAGGTATGGAAAAGGAAGATAAATGCATGTTTTTACAAGAGAAAAGCACCAAAGATCTCCAGGGAGACCATATGGCAGCTTTCCAATACCTAAATAATGGGGGCCTACAAGAAATCTGGAAAGAGCCTGTAGGGACAGGACAAGGGGCAATGGCTTTAACCTGACAGAGGGGAGACTGATATGACAACTTAGGAAGAAACTTTTTCCTGTGAGGGTGGTGAGGCGCAGGCACAGGTTGCCCAGAGAAGCTGTGGCTGCCCCATCCCTGGCAGTGTTCAAGGCCAGGTTGGATGGGGCTTGGAGCAGCCTGGTCTAGTGGAAGGTGTCCCTGCCTGTGGCAGGGTGTTGGAACTGGATGAGCTTTATGGTCCCTTCCAGCCCAGCAACTAGCTTAATATGGTCTGGTTATTATGAAAGGAAAAGTGTGGTGGACTGAAAGGAAAAAGAATTTAAAATAAGCAATGTCAATAGATTCCTCAGATTTGGTCTTAGACGAAACAGATTGAGGGAATTTGCCTGTGGTAAGATGTAGGTCAGTCCTTCAACGAGCTTTGTGTGCAGTATTCACACGTGCTGACTTTTTCCGATTGCTTTTCTCCCAGTGGCAATGTCACGGGTCTTCTTTCAAATGTAAACTTTACAGACATGAGCACGAACCCAAGAGTTCCTAATTGATTACAATTCCATTAGGAAACAGCAATATCTGCAAGTCTTACATAGTCTAAAGACAAATCGATTCTAACTATGTTAGTACTTTTAACACTTCCAAATTCCAACTTAAATGCTTTACAAATTACAAAATCCTCATTTAATTACTTTAATAAATCTTGTTTACAGATGACTGTGAAAATCAGTGAAAACTAATTCACTTTGACTGTTCTATCTGCAGTGCTGACAAAAATAGAACAAATTTTTTTTTACTATGGTCTGTAAAGTGGAGAAAAAAGCTTCAATTGAATATAATCACAATATGCTATCAGCACGTTATTATTCCACTATTATTACTTTTTAATATAATATTTTTAAGTCTGAGGAAGGAATTTCTTTAACAGGAAAGGACTTTTGTTCCATTTATTATGGAAAACAAATGTTGAAAATAAATTCAGTAACATTTAATTTTAGCTTCAAAGATTTGTATTTTAAATACTATTATCTGTCTTACAATATCAATGTCCAAGACATTTACTGTGCAAGTTTGTGTGTTGTTATCATTTGTTAATTGTTAGTGATCAAAATACGGGAGGATTTGACGCAATGTGGTTACAAAACCTTGGCAGCCCCTTGGGCCACACAAACTAGTTAAACATCTTGATCTTGGCTCTCTGGAACCAGTTTAGCAGGAAGGCAAGGGTGCCACTGAAGTGCAGAAGAAACACAACACATGGTCACGACTTTTTAATGACACTCAGAAATCACCAAGTTTCCTAATTCACCATTTTTCTATTGTCCATATTCATAATTGTCAGCAGAGTACAAGAAAATGATTAATTCTACACTTCCAGTAAGGAAACATGCCAAATAGAAGGCTGCTTCTTTGTTGTCTTTTAGGTAAGTGATTATGAACCTTTGGGTGAGATTTTCTACCCTTTTAGAGTCATATCATTAGCTCACCATATTCAATAGGACTCTCACTGATATTGCTGGAACAAAACCCACTCTTGAATACTTAGAGGAATACAGTACGAAGTTAAAGGCTGATTATAAAATACAAGGACTATTTTCCACTTGGGCTCATTACTGTTTTTCCTTCTGGAGCTCAATTGAGCTGAAACATGCTGAACATGCCATAATACAGAGACAACAAGAAAAAGGCACATTCATAAAATGAAAGGATCAAACCAAGAAAACCTAAATTCCATTAGCATTCTGTTCGATTTACTTCCTGGAACGTGAACTAACAACTTACCTAGGAACCTAAAGGATGCACAAGCTCCCCCAAATGGGCAGGAAAACATTCTTGTGCAGCCAAAATAAACAAGCACTACTTCTCCAGTAAATGCCAGTGTAAATCTTATGGTGTGTGACGTATGCCTAAGGATAGGAAACTCAGGCATCTATTTATACTGACATTCATAAGAAACCCCTTTCCAAATCTCTCTCTCTTTTGGGGGATTTAATTTCTGGTGTCATATCTTTCAGAA
This sequence comes from Ara ararauna, assembly GCA_028858755.1. Taxonomy (NCBI): domain Eukaryota; kingdom Metazoa; phylum Chordata; class Aves; order Psittaciformes; family Psittacidae; genus Ara; species Ara ararauna. The sequence goes on along the minus strand of CM054380.1, from coordinate 17,716,368 downwards.
AGAAGGATCTCCACTGTAATAGCCTTTCTCATTTCACTGTCACGTAGACACTCTTACAGTGCATAGATCCAAAAGACTGAAACTTTCAATTATTGTCTTCTGATTTAAACTATTCAATTATTTCAACTATTGACTTATGATTTCTTCTGACTTAATTCCACCTGAAGCAGATCAGTTGCCATCACTGTCTTTAGCAGAAGTGCTCCTTTTGAGGGCTTAATAAGAATAGTCACAGACAGGTGTTTTTCTTCAATGTATTTGGAGATTATTTCAGCATACAGGGTTTTTTCCTAAATGAAAACAATATCTAATTAATAGCTGACATATGTATGTACGTAGTAGGGCATGGCATACACACACAATATGTTTCCTGATTACTGTACAGTACTATTAACATCAAATTGCATGTACAGTATTACAATTCAAAAGCATTTTAAGCATCCTAATTTTCTCCAGGCTTGGCACGGCTCTTTTCTTTTGATTCTGAAATCTGAACCCTGATCTGAGGAAGTGAGGGCTGTGGACATCTCCATTGTGCATCAGGGAGGAAAAGGATTTGCATTCAAATGAACTAAAAAAGGGAAGAGAAATGGTCTATAAATAAGACAGTGCATATAGAGATGATATTTGAAAGGAATGCATAGCAAAGGAGAGAGATCAAGCATGCCAGAGCCTTTGCAGTTCAGCATTTGACAGTATACCCACTCAAAGTGACCCAGCTGGAACCGCTGTACCTAGCCAGGCTAATTTACATGGGGTAGATGAGGCTAAGAGCTTGATTTGGTCAATATGATAATACTGACCAGATAGAGGTCTCTGTTAGAGCTGCCCCTAGTACTGTTACTAAGACAAAAAATTGCGCTCTGCAAACTAAACAATGCCTTAGTATTTCAAACATCTGGCAATGACAGATACTTATTTAAAGGAAGGGAAGTTGCAGCTGTCAGAAATAAAAACCAGTTAAGTTCTGACTTGATGTGAATGGTCATTCTCTTGAAAAAAACATATGTCTGAGAAAAAACTCCATGAGGACTCTAGAGGTGAAAGGAGCCGTTATCACAAGCCTGAGTGATTGAAGTTATAAAGAAAACTGTATTTCATGATTATGGTATGTAATAAAACATAATGAATAAGACCAAACAATTTACTCCAGCAGAACTCTCGCCACACACACAAGCTGAAGAGAGAAGATTGTAATTTTGAAACTGAAATTTGTCCTGAGACAAATGTAAGTCTGCTTTGCACCCGGGTGGAGGAAGACTCACTGCTGGTCTGCAACCACATGCACTCTGATACACCAACAGATTGCTTGGTGCTATGAAGAACATCTCTCCATGCAAAGACTGTGACATTCAAGAAAGTAATAAGAATTTGAAGAAGTAACAAGATATTGATATTTTATAATCTTCTTATTCCTTCTTTTTCTCTAGGAAGACACTGCTTTTTGCAGCAGGCAGTATGGTGTCTGTGTATGTGTGTGGTTTTGGTGTGTGTGAGTGCTTTCTATTGCATCAGTCAGGCTATTAAGCTGTCATAGTGGAAAATCAGAGCAGTATCTTTTAAAGAAGCATTTCTTTAGCCATTACTCTTGTATTTTCCTTATCCTTGTCATCACCAGAAACACAGGATACTGCCATGTAGTCACTGATTTCTCACAGAATGGACTTAACTGAGACATACTTTTTAATGATAGGCTATAAGATTTTTGCAATAATATTTTTTCTTCTATTCATGGATTATATGGGCCTGTTTGACCTTCTTAGAGACAGAGTTAAAAAGCTTTAGGTGCTATTAATAGCCATTATCTCCAATTTCAGAGTGTGCAATACAGATAAACTGCCTGAATTGCTCAGTCTGTGTATTGGGCCAGTGGTCTCTCAGATCCATGGGTCATGGATGAGGATTTACTGTTTTCTCCCCTAAACAAAATCCTTTACACCTGCTTGATTCTCACACATTGCTAACTGGAATGCCAACTAGCTATGTAAAAGCTAGATCTTGTAAAGTTTTGGAAATTCTAGCAAAAGAAAAGCAGAGGAATTTGATAACACATGGGAATAGAGGGGAATTGGCGCCTATGATTTGCACAGCTATACCTTTCATCTGAAGTGAGTAGGTCTGTAGCCCACAGACCACATCACACCTTTATCTTGCTATACCTAGTAAATAAATACAGAGATAGCTAATAAGGAAAAAATACCACTTTTGAGAAAATCTTATGAAGAAACCTATTAAACACATTCTTTGACAACTGTGAAACTTCTCAGCCCTTGAGCAATCTCACTTGGAATAGCGCTTGCAGGAATCCTCCTGTGTTCCAGTTAAATCATATTATCCTATTCCCCATCTGCAGTTTCCCCAATAATACTGCACATTTGTGCTTCTTACGACTGTGAGACTGCATGAAAATACTGCACTTTTCAACAATTCCATGTTTGAGGTTGGAGACAAGCATCACTTGCACCCCTTGTATCATCCAAAGAATTACTCCATCCAGATGCATCTCAATTACTGGTGTTTCCTCAACACCAGTATTGTGGAACTCTGTATGAATTGTCTCTAGGATTCTTCTATCAATTTCAGTTACAAGCTGGTTTTTTATCTTTCTGTGCTTTAAGATCAGGATGCAATATTGCTGTTAGTTCTTTAGGGGTTTTTTCGTGGTTTTTTTTTTTTTCTTGATCTAAACTTTAAAAGCGAATAGATGCTTTAAATGGAACATAATGTTTCTACTGAAAACACATTAGCCAAAAGAGCATTCATTTCTCTCTGATGTAGACATGTTAGTCTGCTAGGACTAAAATGAATAAAATGTGGAAATAAACCTTTTTTAAAAGTTCCCAGCTTTGCTTGGTTATTCAATTATCCTTGACTGTACTCTGAAAGACAGCAGAGAAAGCTGATGTTTTGATCACAAACCCCTCCATCTGTTCTTATAGAAGATCATTATTTATTCACCTAGATTTGGCTAACACTTAACAAAGAGTAACTCACTCCTGAACTCTGAATGATTCTTACTGACCTTGAAGCTAACCCCCCATCATAGAGCAGCAGAAAACACTGAGACAGTTTGTTCCTTTAAATCCTTTCCTAATGCATGCTTTTATCTGAATTATCCTACTTTTCATTTCATTCAGAAGCTCTGGCAGATACTACCTGTTGGTGGATTTATAGTAATCCTATACATTATTAAAAACTCAAGTATTTTTCAGCAAATGAGATTTTAAGTATCATGATATCTGGGGTAATGTAGTGCAGTATGTTTGAACATCTGTGTTTTACGAGCGGTTGCTCTTTCCATGGGACAGTGTTTCTTCAATTGATATTGCAAAAATTGTACAGAGACACTGTCTGCATTTAGTTTATTTATTACAATAGCAACAATCAATCTACTTACAGAAGGTACAGATGGGATTAGCAGTAGTCCTCCATATTTTGCACTATGCTTCTCAACTCTTAAGCAAATGCACAGAAAGTGCACCCTATGGATTCCCTAAGATTTGAGCAGACCTTCACCTTTGTCTGTCATCATTCCCTCTTGTTTGGGGTCCTGTAGGTATTTTATATCAGTAAGTTTCTTTTTGCATTTGTTCTCTCATTGCAGAATATTTCCTAGATGGATATGAGATAGTCCTTAGCAAATACTTGCAGTTCTGCTTTAAAAGGGAAGGGAAATATTGTGCTCACTAAAAAGATGGAGCTGTAGGGAAGTTATCAACTCATGTGAATCAGTCAAGCTCCATTAACCCAGAGGCACTGCATGAAATTAACGAAGCTGAGGACCAAACCCTTAATTATTCTCTCCGTAATAGATGACTTTGACCTTCAGCCTTAAGACTATGGCCGCTAGATAGCTGAAACCTCAGTTTTTCAAAAACAACTGGGATTTCACTCAGAGGAACTCAGATATTAAATGCAAATTAAGAGGTGTATTGGGGCTCTCGCTGTATAAACACCTAATGCAACATTTAGACTTTTCATTCTTGCTTAGTTGAAAATCATTTCTTTCCTTACCTGTAGAGTTTAATTGAGGTTGCTTCCTTAACCTTACTGTTTCTAATTGAGAGCTACAGTAACAGAGTTATGGTGTGCCTAGATTTAAAATATTAATTTACAAAGAAAAATGCTTTTGCCTAGATTTTAAAATTAATTATCACAGTCCTGTTGGCTTTTCAGAAGTAAATGTCTCAGAGGAAACACCCAATGCAAAAAACATAGCTAGCAATGGGCAAAAGAATAAGTAGTTCTCAAAGGATTATATTTTAGATACTTTGTTCAAGATCCAAAAGCTGTAATAGCATCGCATAAACTTCCAAATTATCAAGCAGGGCACAGATTACAGAGTGTTCCAGGCATCATCTGACCTGGGACTGGATGTGTCAGGAAAGTGGTGCAAGACCGATCACCCCAGCATTGCCTGTTTGCCTTGCTCCCTCTTTGAGCCAGAGCCTAGGTCCCCTGACTACCCACACCACACTCCTGCTAATTCGCTCCCAGATGCCTTTGTGAATTGACCAACTGACTTTCTCTGAGAGGACACCTGGCATGGCTGCTATGGCATTGTGCTCAAAAATCAACCAAACAGGCAATGTTGGATACCCACCCTGCCATGTTCTGTCTGCTCCTCCTGAATCCATACTGACAACAAATCCTTGGGACTAGAAGGACCTGTCTCAGAATGACACTGTGGACCAATTAGCCACAATGTGAAACAGGAGTTATCTCCTTTACACAGATCCACACTAATATATAGGCACACTGCTCTTGGAGTGTGAGCTAATACTCCCAGGTACCTCTGCAGAGGTGAGGATTCTGAAACTGAGCTCCACTTTGTAAGGGAAGCATGCTAGTAAGTTCAAACAAAGGAAACTTCACACTTGAATTCACCTTCAGCTCTTCATCTGAAAGGTGTAGCCCAGGTTATTATCCACAGTTTTTCATGCACAGAATCTACCTGTCTGATTAGGAAAAAATGCTTTTTTGAAAAATTCCTAGATCACTGTCCACAGGAGAGGAAGGGGAGTGTCGTGGAGCCACTGATCAGACCAGCTGGGCAAACCAGTTCTTTTTTTATCCTCTGAGATCTCTTAGGCAAATTACTATTGTTAGACTTCCATTTGATTTGCCTCCTGTATTCTGACACAGCAGTTTACTGTACCTCCCTTGGGAGCTTTGGAGTACTAAAGATGCAGGAAGATATGGCTTCAGTTAAGTTGTGCTAATGGGAAGCAGAGTCCTGCTGTCCCTGTAGCAAGGAGTCCTAGGTAACAGCAGAGGCAGAATGCAAAGGAATTTCCTAGTGCAGTATTTGTTGAGTGTTTAAAAAAGCAATATGATTTTCTCTCCTGCTCCAAAATTGCTGAGGAAAGAGAAAAAAATCACCAAAAAATCCCAAACCAAACAAAACCCCACAATATAAAAAAGTTTTAACAAGGGAAATTCACTCTCAACAGATGAATTCAGGGATAAACTAAACAAAGAACAGGGATACCTAAAGGGAAACTTACGGCAGAATTTCAGCTATTAAAACTAAAGAACAGATCATGAAAACAGAATAAATGAGCATTTTTTGAATGGAAATTACCACTCATATTCTAAAACAAGTTTGCAGACACTTCGTTACTACTTGGCTGCAATATATAATTAATCAGCTGTACATAAAACTGGACACAGATAAGCTTAGGGACACTTTCCTGCTGCCTCTGGAAACTGTGCATTGGAAATAGGAAATGCTCATTTGGAGGGAAATCATGACAGTGATCAAATGTGTAAGTTGTACATTTTGCTGTAGGGAGTTGTTGATGGAAATGGCATTGGGAGCAGCCCTGGGTTTCCTATGCAGTCAGGTCTTTGCAGCTGCCCACACAAAAAATTAAACCAGAACAAGTTCTGCACTGCCAGTTCACAGAGTAATATCATGTATGTAAACTGGCCTGAGGACAAGCTAACTCTTTATGTTGTTATGAGGGATAAATAACTAGCATTCCTAAGAATCTAATTTACAACATTTTATGCTAATGCAGCAGTCTGAGGGGCCTTTAATGTAAGCAAGGCCCTGTGTCTCAGACACTAATTCAGCTCATGCGTCTGTACAATAATAAATACTTAATTTCCTCCAGGGTTGATTGAGGGCCTAATTAATAATGTGTGTAAAGTGCTCTGAGATCACTTGGATGAAAGACAGCACAGAAGAACAAAGTACAAAACATATTTTGTGAAACATTATGTTTTGTAAACCAAAATAAAGCAAGGAACAAGGATATGAAACTGACAGGCATGATGTACTCGCTAGTTTTCAAATCCCCTTGCCTTCTCCACTGTGTGCTCCCATCACTTAAGTCATAGTTATGTGGTTGCACAATTATTTCTATTACAATTGGACATAACCATCTTGGAGGAAGGCGCAGTGTAGGTGCATTCAAGCCTGCAAATGTTGCATGTAGCAATAAGTGTTTGGAAAGCAGGCACAGCACTGTGGAACATGAAGGCTTTTGCTCTGTGGTTCTGCATATTCTCTGCATACTCATCCGCACAGTCTGAAAGAGAAAAAGCCCCACTCCCTGAGCACTGGGACGCCTGCTACATAGAGAGGAGGAGAGATGCATCCTCTCTCCACTGAGATTCTGTAGGGGGGGAAGTGCTTTCCCTAACCTTTAGCAAAGGGAGCAAAAAGTTTCCTTTCGCTTCTAAGTATAGTTTACTTCATAGAAAGAAATGCACCTCCCTAAAAGCCTGGATAATAAACCAAACCAAACCAAAACAAAACACAACAAACAACAAAACAGCAACAAAAAACACACCCCAGGGGAAAAAAACCCCAAACAAACCCAAAACAAACCCACCAGCAACCTGCTTGGTTTGTATTTTTTTTAGTTTTAATAAATATACCTATCTTACGGTCTTATGTGCGTAAGCCGTTACAAATGATCCCTATCTGCTCCTGTTACAAAGTACATCACTGCGACCCAGCAAAGGGGAAAAGGAAGACCAGGGAGTATAAGGCGACAAACAACACAGAGGCCTCACAAAGGGGCTGACACTGCCAAGGTCAGCCTCTTGGGGTCGTGTTCTGTCAGCTGTGATGCCGGATCTACGTGGGGAAGGGTAAGCAGGAAAGTACAATAGAATTATTTAAACAGAGATGTAAGTTTAAAGTATTTTCAGTACAGCCTTAAATAAAGCTTTAGCTGACCAAAGTAAAACGAATTTAAAGACAATTTGTTTCTGATGAAACTATTGCAGAAAGAGGTACTTAAAATAAATGTATGAATACTGCAGTAAATTAAGTTGTATTATTTTTGCTTACATGTCCCTGTCTAGACAGCATGGACATGTTTTTAACTTACACCCATGTAGTAAACTTGTAGAATAAAAGATCTTTTTAAATCTTTCTATGCAGTTCTTAGCCTTTGAATAACAGCAGGAAAAGATGGAAATACAGTCATGTTCAATAACTACTGATAAGAACTGTGGTTGGTGGAGGACTGATTTTTAACAGAGGCCTGTAATTTTGTATGTGAAACTCTGTGCTGCCAATTGTATTAAACTAAATCAACATTTTGCCTCTGCAACTAAATGTGGATTTAACTAACAAGACAAAACCACAGCTCTCAGACAGTAAAAACTGAGTCACTGAAAAATGCAGCTTGTGAGTATCCCCTATATATCAGAATAACTGCAGCTCTTCTGCTAAACAGCATGCTGTTTTGTGAGACTGGGCGGAAATCACCAGCCATCAACACAACTTCATGAGATATGGCTGTGATAAAGATTTCACACTGTACTTGGCACTACTGCTTAAATTATATGGGCTTGGTCACTTAATGGCTTTCTGACTCTTTATAAGGCAAATCTGTGCTGCTTTCTTGACAGTGTTTGTTAGTCTTGGTATAAAGGGAGGCAGTAGCACAGAAGGCTGAAGCAGGGAGGACCTCACAGGCTACCTGTGCCTGCTTGACTCACTGGCTGCCATGGGAGGCTTGTGACTGCGGCCAGGCTATGGGAGCATGTAAAGACCCGTCTCACCCAGACGTGCTTGTGTGAAGCTGATATAAGACAGAGAAACATTTTGGAGCTATCCTATAGTTTTCAAGAAAGTGTTTTGCAATGCAGGGTACTTTAAGAGGCAATAATAAAATGTCAATTTTTGCTAAGCATCAAAAGATGGAGCATCCTTTAAGTTTTTTTGTATGGGCAAAGCAGGAGAGCTTTTTTCTTTCCAGCAGTCTGAGTCCATGCTTAGCGAGGTTCACTGGGCAGTTTATATATTCACAGGGAAAGATCCTTTATAAAGAAAAAATTCAGTGTTCTCATTTACATTGGTTTGAATGAGAACTAATGCTATAATGAGGTTAATGCAGAACTTGAGACAAGGGTGTGGAGCATCATTTTATTTCTTTTATTGCAACAAAAATGTTTAAGACACATCTGGTGACAGGAGACTGACTCTTAATGTAATATGCTATATGGTAGCTAGACAAACCAAAGAGAAAAATGGCAGGAAAAGAATAAGGAGAATGATCCTTGTGGAAGCAAGGTCATTATGTATGATCAATGCCCATTTGGACAACTCACAAATGCTCCAGTGCTCATATGTAATTCATTTGAGTGGTTTTAAAGACACTTGAAAATCGATACATGAACATTCTGTTAAGTGCTTAAGTGGCTATAAGGAGCATGCATGCTGTTCTCAAGCATTTAACATGTTAAACAGGCAAAAATTTGCTTCACTAATGTCACCAGGTCACGGTAGACAGTATTTATATATGGTCTCTATTGGTTATTGAGTGGAAGTGATTAAATCTGTAAAATGTGAGATCAAGAAAAGCACAAGACTACATCACCTGCTACAGAAGGTATTAAATTATTGAGTAATGGAGTTGTAGGAGTGGTTTTGTGTTAACTGCAAGGGAGCCATGCTATTGTTCTTTTGTGAAAACTCGGGAGAAGGAGTAGAATTGGTCTGTGTATTTGTTTACCTGAGGCTATTTCTGTCACTTACCACAACTGTAGTAATGAGAATTCTCTTTTCATCAGAAGAAGAAAAGAAACTCACAACATGGCAATTTTTGGCATGCATAACCATGTACAAGAAAAGCTTTTCTTGTCACATTTCCAGGTCTTGCCATAGTGTTATCTGTATAGTAGATGTGTCATATACAGCTGCATCATACAAACAAAAATGCATACAATAGCAAATGCATGCTGAAAAATTTCAGTGGAAAGCTTTTTCTATCCAATTAGGCTGTGACAGAGAAGCTGTTTACATCTGAAACTTCACAGAGGTGTAGAGATCTGGAACTTCATTTAGAGTGTGGATCACTATATGTAATATACCTCTTAGACACCATTGATTCTTGTTGCAGCGAGCCCTTTAACTCTATTTGATATATGGTAAATGTTAAAAATGTTGCAGCAAGCCCTTTAACTCTATTTGATATACAGTAAATGTTAAAAAAGTTGGAATAGAAACACCAAAGTTTTGTTTTGTTTTGACAGAAAAAATAACTATTTATACCAGTCTGTGATTAGACTTAGTTTATGTTGGTTGTGTTAATCCTTAAAGAAGCACAAGTCAAATTAGGGAGAATTTTCTCTCGCAGTTATGATTCAGACACACAGCATATAATCCTTATCATTAAACTGGGAAAAGGAAAATAAAGGGATATCAGTTCTGATTAAAATAAAGCCAGTTGAATTTTTAACTTCTGTGGTTAGCTTCAGGTTTGATGACCTAACACATTAAACTCACATTATGTGCTGTGTTTTACTATGAAGTGAAATGCTTTTTTAAGCAACTATGTGGAAGACAGTTGCACATAAAGCAACCATAAAGTTTCACCCAGTCCATGTATATGTGCAGTCTCTTCCCCTGAGATGAGAAATGCTTTCCATGGATACAGTGACTTTTGTCTGCCGGTGTTTGGCTGTTGAGGGCTTAGATGCCAACAAAGTGAGGCTTTCACTGCACATCAAAAAGCCCTGCACGTAAACCTTGTTGCTGCTGTTTCAAATGCTGCATGCTGAAGATGTCCCAAATGCAAGTTTTAGTAGGTATTGGTATGGCTCTTGGTAGGATACAGACACCCGTCACTAATTTCTGGACCAAACTTTAAATACATCTGTGTAAATACAAGACTTTCTTAAAGGAATCACATCTTCCATGTCTTCATAGAATCACAGACTGGTTAGGGCTGGATGGAACCTTAAAGCTCCTCCAGTTCCAACACCCTGCCACAGGCAGGGACACCTTCCACTAGATCAGGTTGCTCCAAGCCCCATCCAACCTGGGCTTTAACACTGCCAGGGATGGGGCAGCCACAGCTTCTCTGGGCTACCTGTGCCAGTGCCTCAGCACCCTCACAGGGAAGAACTTCTGCCTAAGAGCTCATCTCAATCTCTCTTCTGTCAGGTTAAAGCCATTCCCCCTTGTCCTGTCACTGCTTGCTCTGATAAAATGGGCTTGATGGGCTATATTTTAAGGTCATGTCATTCACTTTTGAGAAGCACATTTCCTTCACTGACAGACAACTGCAAACATTGTTTAGTTTACTAACGTAGCTGTTAAATACAGTGAGGCACTGTTGACATCACTTTTGGAAGTCATTTACCTCTGCAAGTGTGTGCAATAATACTGTCACTGTTCTGGTCATCTTTGACTTCACAGTTTCTTATATGCTGAGGATTGGATCAGAGAACTATACTCTTGTCTTGGTGTTTCCTAGTTCATTTTGGTTAAAATCTTCTTTTCTACGATAACATATTTTTTAAATTTATGAAAAATCACTTATTTGAAGAAGCCATAAAAAATAATGTTTTTTTCTCCTAAAAGCAGGGTCAGTAGGATTTAGCTTCAAATCAAGACATTTTTTAAAGTTTAAAAGTAACAGGATTTTTTAAAATAAGATCATGCACTGCACAGTATTTCATGCTTCATAAAATTAAACCCAAATGCTACACATTTTCTGTCCTAGATCAAAACTTTGATGTAGAAGCAGATACTCTTTAAAGCTAATCTTAAAAATTTAATAAACCTCAATGAACAGCAAGAAATAAAAAAAAGAAAAATGCTCAACCCTTTACTCCGGAACAAGCTGAAATATCATAAGCATTTAAAAAAAACCCAAACAATTCATCATATTCTTCAAATGACCATTTCATTGCACAGAGACAAGAATAGAAACCACAAGGATGAAATCATACAACCAAGACACTAAAGAGACCAGCTCGCACACAAGAGTAACAAGGAGGCTTGTTGATTCTACTGGCACCAAACGCATGGAAGTAAAACTGTGCAAGTGTTTACAGTACAAAACTTAACTGCCAAAAGAATGCCAAAGATCCCCAAGGGCACAGAATGGCTGTCAGCATGGTGGTATATATCATGAGCATGTTCATATTTCAGTATGAAGCTTCATTGCACTTCTGTCTTGCTTTTGTAGGCTATTGTTGGTGTTCCCTAGAGGTGTCAAACACAGCTCTGCTCCCTCACCAACTTCTCTGTCTATAGAATGCCACTTCTGCCAGATGACTAATGTTCAAATTCTTTAAAGTAAACACATTTTTGTAGTTCAAATTCTATGCCAGGAGATAATATTTTAAAGTATGGCAGTTCTAGTTATCTGCAATTACTAAATGCATTCATCATTATTTTTAAGAAAGGACTGAAATTTAATAACTGTATGGTGGGAACTGAGAGATTTATTTACTCTGTTAGGAATGATTTATGAAAGTCTTGTTATGGGAGAGAAGATGACTGCAACTGAAGGTGAATTATTGTGCACAGTTTAACCACATGACATCTTAAGTACCTGTAAAAATACAAATGACAGCTTTAAAGTTCTGATGATAAGAAACATAGTTGAGGTCACCAGTCAGCTGGGAACAAATCAGTAATGTCTCTCCTGAAGCTCAGACTAAACTTCTCCTTAGCTTCAAACTAGTTCAGTTAATGTTCTTCCTTCTTCTCCCTCAGTTATAACATGAAAATATTCTCTTCCAAGTTTCAAATGAGGACTTTAGAAAAAATATCTCTTCTAAATATCTAATATTTTAGATAAAATATTTTGAAAGAATACTAGATCCTTGGTCACTGGAGCAAACCAGCATTTGGGAAGTGCTAAAATTCAGACCTGTGAAGAATATTCCTACGGTTACATATTATACTCATCAAGGATGAAAGCCAGTTCTGTTGCCATTTTTTGCTAATGAAAGACTTATAAAAGAGAACCCGAGAAACTCATTAAACTGTACTGCAGCTAAAGAGCACTATGTAAGAGCCAATGTATAGCTGAGAACCATCCCAGTCACCAGCAGCTCCAAGACTGGGAACCGCAGGGGTAGGGAGTGAGGAGTGGGGCTGCCCCTGAGGTGAGGTGACAAAAAGGAATCTCAAACAGCCAGAGCAGGTCACAGCAGGATGGCTCTGGGCTGTTACGCAACAGGAGGAGAGAAGAGTGGTGCAATGCAGACACTGCCTGAGCAAGGCATTCATCTAGGAAGTTAAACAGTCAAAGGGATTTCACATGCTTCTTAGCATCTGCTGATAGAACTTCACGTTGCTTCCTGATTAATTAAGGTCTTAAATAATTCATGAAGTTCTCTTGTTATTACTTTACAATAGTATCTCATCTCTGCTTTTGAGTGAGAACAGGTATGGAAGTCCAGGAATCTTCATTCTTTCCATGTGCAGCTTACAGCAGCAATGCCCATTCTCCTAATGAGCACACAGCAATCACAGATGTCAGGAACAGCTTGATTCAATATATTGGCATACTCCTAGGGAACGATGCCACCTGCCTTTTCATTCCTTCCAGTGGAATTTTTCTAACTTCGTTTTATTGTAATATAGTAGTCTTCTAGCAATGTGCCTTGTAAAGAACGATTCCACACAGCATATGAGCCCTTGCTTTTGCTAGAAGTGCTGAAAACAACCAGAAAGGCAGAAAGACGAGCAATACTGCTGTTGATACCATTATTGTTCAATGACTTGGAAAGGACAGCAGAGGGAGTTTTATCATCTTGAAGTGTATTCATGCTGCCTCTGTCCTCCCAAATATGCACTATAGATTAGGTTTTGTAAGGGTGAAGAAATTTTGAACAGAACTTTTTTTGGGAAGAATGTATATATTAAGAGATATAGGTGCTGGAACATGGAAGGAAAACAAAGTACAACAATGAATAGCCAAGCCTCTGTGATGTATATGGTGTCTGCAGTCAAGAGCACAGATTGCATTGTAAATAATGCATTTTGTATAGAAAGAGCTCTAAATAACTCAGCAGAAAACACAGTGTGTAAGTAAGACAATTAAGCAATTTTACCAATTAAGCTATGGTCTACTTCAAAATGAGTGTCATTATTTACAGCAGAGATTGAGCACTGATAACAATTATGAAACAACATATTTAAAGGGGACTGGAAAAAGTCTATTTAATTGTAATGCATGTAAAAAGTAGATCAGCCTTGGGTATGAAATAAACAATAGGCAAAACCAGTCTAACCTAAATAAATAAAATGCATTCACATTCAAGGATCATACTAGCAAGTGGCCTAATTACATTTTATGAATCCCAGGGAAATAAAATGGGAGCTGCACTCAGCCTCTTTGAAAGTTATATCATTTTTATTTAGGATGCCTAAAATTATATTCCTAAACTATGAGGGCAGCTTCTGAATTTGCATTTTGAGGGAGTGTGGCTAGTTCAATCAAATAGCAACTGAGCTGGGGCAGTACTTCAGAAAGACACTATTTCTGGCCTCCCAGAAACAAAAGCCTCTTGTGACTGCAAAGTTATGATTTAGAAGTCAAATATGTCTTCTCTTTTTATTGCTAAATCTATTCCCAGCAGAAAAGAAAGCATAGAAAGGTGAAGTCTCAGATATTTATTAACTTAAATGATAACCAGAAGGGGTAAATTGATGCTCTCTTCCAGAGGCTAGCCAAAGTACAAGGGGAATAGAGAGACAAAAGAGCAAGGTAAACCAAATGAATTTGTAACGAGACAGAGACAGTAGGTGTCTTCCTCTTACCACTTTAGATGATGACACAATGCTGAAGAGAAGTTAGAAAAATGCTTAACATATTTTATCAGGCAGTACTAAGTATCTGCTGAGCTTCCTGGTTTAAAAACTGTAACTTGATATTTGATTGTTGTGTTATATGAATTCATGCCAATATCTGGGCACATTAACACATCACTTCTGTTAACATGTCTTTAAATCAAGAAGATGGAGCACTGACCAATGCCTAGAGAAAAGGAAATTATGAAATTAAATAATGAACTCTTGCTTCTCGAAATAGATGTTTTCTAATTTGCTGGAATTTTTTTTTTTGGTCAAAGTTAACTCATTTTTGAGATCTTTGGATTTTGACTGAAAAGTTAATTTTTTAAAGCCAAAATCTTTTAAGCAAAACCAAGTCCAACTGAGTCTCTAATCAGGATATCAGAATGTTATGTGATAGTCACAGAATACTGAGATTTAGAGAGAGAGCAGCACATTTTCTGAAAATGTAAACTATCAGATTCCAGGCTAAAGTTTAACCTCTCCATGGTTTCACACTGTGGCAAAGACTAGAAATAAGCTACTGAAAACAAACTATCTTGAAATGCTCAAGAACACCTGCCTCAGGACTCCTGAGCTGTAACTGTGGTTCTGAGATTAATTAGCTTGGAAGTACTTTCCCGGTTATAGGAGTTCTTCTGGATAGCTTTTGGTCTCTTCTGCCAATCCATATGGCCAAAAGGAGGATGACTGCTTCTGATGGGAAATTACTGTGCCTTTCTTCCTGTGGCTGGTGGAGGAGCACAGTGGAAGGAGAAGAGGCATATCCACAGTGTCTGTGGATTGTAGCCTACCTCTAAAAGCATGTTGACAGAAACTTGAAGTTATAATTACCTTCAGGTTGGCCAAGCATTGATGAGTTTTGCTGGCAATAGTACTTCACCCAAAAAATGGTTGCACTATCATAAATTTCACTGGAATTAAGAAAATAATATTGCTAGTATCAGAGTCCCTCTTTCTTTCAGATTTGCATTTTATGTATTATTTTAGTAAATATTTAATAGTCACATGTTACTAGCCATTTTACTGAAACATGTCTCTCTGTCAAGGAGCAGTACAGGAATTTTCAGTCCAGCAAGCTTCTTAGCATAGAATCACAGAATGCTTTGGGTTGGACGGGACCTTTCGGTGTCATCTATTGCAGCCCCCCTGCTGTGCGCTGGGACATCTTTCATTCTTGGTGGACAAAAACTCCTGAAAGACCAAAAAAGTATTCCAGTGGAAGTCTTTAGTTAAATGCTCTTTGACTGGAGTATGTAAATCCTTTTAGCTGGCTCACAATTTGAGAGACTTCAAAAGGTAGTCTTTGAAGTTTAGAAAAGACCTTTGAAGTGGCTAAATATGCAAAAAAGAAATTAGAGTGTTTAGCACAAAGTACTGAACTTCATTAAGTGTTTTTGTCAATTATAAAATACAGCAGTTTTTGCATAGCAAAAGAAGAAAATTAGGGTATCCTGTTAACAGAGGCTTCAGATATCTCCTGACAGAACCTCTGAATTTACCTAAGGACTACAAATGAACACACAGCCCTATTGGGAATGCAGACTGGACACAACACTTCCCTTTGGTGATGCACCTAGCTATCCAATAAGGATAATATTTTGTGTTCTTGCCAGCCAATCTGGTATGTGCTCCTGCCCATGGGACAGAGCTGCAGCTTTGTAGTGTCCCATGTAGACCCCTTACCTATATTTGTTTAGATCAGGGCAGCATCTGCATCTGACACAAACACTTTGAGCTATGGTATCCTCAGTCATGCTCTGATAAAGCTGAAAGCCTGAACAGATTTTGTTAACTCCCTTTTTAGGCAGGAGATGTACTTGGAAGTGCATTATTTTTTGCATTTAATTAAACACATCTTTCCTCTCTTTTGTAAGTAAACACCGGTAGCCCTAAAGGCCCCTTATACCTGAAGCTTCAACTACTGGACTTACTGAAGGGGTGCTGATAGCATATGAGGTGGAAACAGTCTACTGCCAGGGTATGGATACAAAGATGACAGCAGTAAACTTCTCAAAGAGTAAATACGGGGACAGCTACTGGGATAAAGTCTGTGCACAAAGACGCACCTTCTGCATATGCATGGTTAACAAACACATAGAATCATAGAATCATAGAATAGTTAGGGTTGGAAAGGACCTTAAGATCATCTCGTTCCAACCCACCTACCATGGGCAGGGGGGCATTGTAAGCTTTCACTACATGAGGGACATCACCCTGCCTGAGAGAGGCTGAATGTTGAATAGTATCAAGCTCAAGTCCTAATAAACCAGCTTGCAGTAAACTGCATCCTTTGTAGAGGGCAGATAGCGTGTAAGTTCTTTCTTTTCTTGCTTATTCAGTCATAATAACACACTATGGGGGAAGAGGCAGAGCAATCTTCCTACAAGAAACCTTTAAAACAGAATGCAATTTACATCGACAGCTTCTGTCTATAACTCATTGGTAGCTATGAATACATATGTAGCTAGTGAATATTGTTATTTTGAACTGGGAAACTTTCCCCACCTGGTGTTTCTGTCTGCTTGATCGAAGCACTGAAGTTACATCTTCGGGCTGCTAATTTTACAGCTTCTAACTCTTTCTCCCTTAAGACAGGGTAACTAAATGAGACATGTTTTCTGATAAAACTGCTTCTATCAAGAGTGAGAGATAAGAAAGCTGATATTGTTGATCCGTATATTACATTGTTGCAGTACCTATCTAATTAGGAGTGGGAGCTACCACTGAGAATACATCTAGGCATAAGAAAGCAGCAACAGATGATTCAGGAAACAAATTGGGAGTCCAATATAACAGTGAGACAATATTTGGTGAAAAGAGAAGAGGTCAGAGCATAACAGCTGCAGTATCACTCAAAATTTTCTGTCATCATATGGACAAAAAGATGTCAGGAAGGGAGATGAAGGCAGGCAACAATTAGCTATGTGAATGCTGATAAGAAGCTCATGCTAAGTATGAAGATCTGTGTTTGAGAGCATAACAGAGAATTTTTCAAGCTGTTGTTCATGATAATGTACAGGAGAGTTTGTTAGCTACTGTATTAAGAACCTTAGGGCTGACAGATAAGACAAGGATATGGCACAAAAATTATGCCATACATGGTGGAACATTTTCAGGCGGGATCCCTTGACAAATAAAAAAAAAAGTACCAAATATCAGTTCTAAAAGGAGGAAAACAACAACATATATATGAAGAATCACTTCTTCTAGCACTGAAATAGGGAAAATGCCCCTGATAAAATGAATACTGATCCTTCAGATTAATCTCTTGCTCATATAAGAGTATATTTTAGGGGACAGACAGCATCTATGTAACACTTGTTTTGTCTGTTGACTGTCATAATACTTTAAGCTACAGCTAAGAATAGAATTAGCAGACCTGGACGACAACTATAAAGCAAATGGTATATTTTTATGGTATTTTAGTCCAGACAAGAGCAGAAGGCACTAAATGCTCACACAGTAAAAAAATACCACAACATTTTCAAACCAAAGTTCCTGATAGCTCAGATCAGCCTATGTGGATTTGAATTGATGACAGAACTGAAAGTTGGAAAGTTCAAATATAAAGGTCTAAAATATGAAGCTGGAAACTAAGATGCCAGAGGGTCCCCTCATCACAGACAAAACTTCACCCCTCCTATTTAGAGTTGAAAATCAAAGCTCATTAATGCAGCAAGCTACTAGGTTGTGCATCAACGCACAACATGCACTTTTGGGCAACTACCTACCCCATAAGCCTTTACCGTCATCCACACTTATACTTTGAGTCTTATATAGCTAACCAAAGATAATATAAAAAGACACTGGAAAATAAAAAAATCCCTAATTTTGCTAACATCAGAGGACTTTTTAGCATTTCAACATTTTCACATATATAAAGAATACATGTGTAACTTTGGAAAGTACAGTTTCATGGATATTTCTGTGGAAAATAGGAAGCTGGCCTAACAAATGAACAAGGGATTTGACTATGTCTTACTTAAGCAAATCAAGAGTTATAGGGCCAGAATTACAGTTAGTGTAAACTGTTTCAGCTCTGGTGACTTCATATATGACATGATAATGGAGCAATGATGACTTACACTTGCTGAAGACCTCATCTGCACAGTTCCAAACTTCTTGGTGGAAACGCTCAGCATTTGAATTTGCCCAGTGGCAAAGAATGGGTATTTAGATCTTTCCTCTGTGATCACTTGGATCACAGAGAACTCCATTTGAAGGACATGGATGATATGTTCTCAGTAATTGCCATCTAATTTCATTCTGCCTCTCTCCATTTAGTTCTTTTTTATTGCTTCCTCCTCCTGCTGTCATTCCCACCCTCAGCCTCAGGGACCTTTATATTTCTCTTTGGCTGGGCCCCTTTAATAAGGCCATGCCTTGTTATTTTATTACTCCTTAAGCAGCCCCCTGTGCTTGGGAGCATCAGCTCTTCAGATCCAACTGCAACTTCTGAAGCTGAAGTGTAAAAGTATTTTGGCAGGATTCCTTAGGAAGAAGGTAAAGACACACAGTTGTGCTGCTGATCATTTGGCTGCCTGAAAAACACCTGATTCACCACACTGGATTTTCTGTGGGAAAATTAGCCTAGTCGCCCTTTTAATCCTGATGATTTTTATAAGTTTTTGCTTTTCGATGTCTGGATTCTTAAGTTGTTAATATTGTTCAACATTTGGAATATTATAAGAAGTTAGAGTCAAGTCCTACTTGCGTTTAAGTTACCAGCAGTTATGTCATTGAGTTTGCAATATCAGGCCCTGGTATGTTATTTTTGGTCAACCTATATGTACTTTTGTGTAAATGTACACAATGCATAACAGTTTCACAGAAATTGCTTTACTTTTTATACAGCCAAATTATATAGCTCTGCCTGCTCAGTCTCTCCAATTTTCAAGTCAGCTATATCTACTTTTGACTTTCTAAGCTTGCTGAATCATTGCCATGCATGAGTCATGCTTGGCATTATTGTATTATATTGTCAGATGTGAGAAGAGAAAAATAACACCATTTATCATAAACAAAGATTTTAAAATTTATCATATACAAGCACTGATTATGTATTCTCAGTAATATTGCTTTGTATCAGAAACTCTCTCATTTCATGGAGTATAATGAAAAAGTCTGAACTCTAACCAAATCATTCCTACATTTGTAGGCATTAATCCACCATTTACCTTTCTGCTTATTAGACAAGAGAATCTGAGATTCCATGTACTTTATGAGGAAGTGAGTTTGTGACTTGGTCCCCCAGAGTACATCTTTTCCACCTCTTGTAGTGCTGTGAATGTTTAAGGTCACCTTTCCTCCCAGAGGTGACTGCCTGAATGTGGTAAGGGGAGTGTTAATTGTCTACAAGCCCAAAAAGTTCATGAGAGTATTTTACACAATTGTTGTTCCTAAAATATGCCATTTCCTGAGACAGAACAGTAAAAACAGACCTTAATGGAGAAAAGGGAAACTTAAAAAACAAATTACGCACTTGATGGTTCCCATGGCTATAATTCTTTCCTATTTGACTTCAGTTTCCCTTGCTTATTACTTTATGGAATTTTAGCTATTCTGGCTGATACAAAAACCTGATATAAATGAAGCTAGTTCTCTAATTTCTGTTAGAGTCACACCAACTCTTGTTCTAGGTGAAAATTCCACTGAGGAAACATATCCATCCATTTTTAGAAAGAGGAGTAGGAAAAACCAGACTGCTTGTCTTTTTAAGAAGGTCCAATACCTTAAGCAGATATGCTTGTATTTCAGAAGGAACACTGGCTTGTGTCAACTATACCAGCCTCACTTGTGCTACGCAGAAGTTCCCCAGACATCAGCCTGTGCCGACCATCCCTCACAGCCCTGCTAGACCACCCATCCTGGGGTGGCCAAGCCCTCCCCTCCCAAGTCAAGCACAAGCGATTCTATGGGACTCACCCTCCCTAAAGGCACACTCAGACTTCACATTGTGATTTCACTTTCTAGTCTTCAACATGCTGCTACAAGTATTATGTATGTAGAACACAAGGATGTAAAAGACCCTGCTTAACAAGATTCTTCAGGAATAGGGAAAAGATAATTTGCTTTCCTCCCAGTAGTCAGACAAGCCAAACTCAGGCTTACTGGGACAATGTAGCACTGAACGTGTTAACAGTTTCCTTCCTCCGCTCCCCAGTTCTCTGCTGTTTAATTAGAAAATAGATTTTACCCCACTTTCACCAAAAAATCTGAATGAATTGCCAGCACTAGGAAAACAGGGAAAATATAACATGTAGTTGCATGACTAAAGATCATATAATGTGTTCATACTAACTGGATAATAGGCACTTCTTAATTTCTGCATGCTTAGTTTTGCAACCTGAACAATCTTTTAGCATCTTTGCCTGTAGCCTTTTCTGAAGCAAAAATGTCTTATTGAGTGATTATTATTGAAGCGAAGATGGTATTATAAACATTTATAAGGTAAGCCATCCAATACTTGTTGGTCACAGTCAATGCATCCTTATTATGCCTAAACCAGCTTGATATTTATGCCATTACTAAACTGTTGTTGCCTTTTCACCAATAGACAACCGAGATTATTATGAAGCAGAAGAATGTTTTCATCCTTACACTTCCAGGCATTTCCAAGAAAGACATTTAGTCATAGCCTTGTGTGCAGCTCCGAGTGATGGTTGTAACAGAAACACTAATATGAGCAAGCTTCTCAGACTTGGACTAATTGCTGACTGCTGACTGCTCAGTTTGCGGTCTCAGCTCAGCTACACACATACATACAGCTCTGCAGAGATGTGAATCAGAGCAAGAGCAATTAGTTAACAAAAAATAGGCAGAAGCTGTTAAAAATAAACCACGTGGGGTTTTTTTTTAAACTTAATTGTCCAAAATTATGCAACCTCAGTCTTTGCCCTGTATTTACTCACTTGCAGAACCAAACATGCATCACTTTTCTTTGTGAAAATAAGTATTTGTGTCTATAGTCTTAATCTGCACGTGTCAGTTAATGTTTGTATGTGAAGATAGAAAAGGGCATGTGAGCACTTCTGGGTATAGGCTGTAATTTTTAGCTACTATTAAGATTCATAAATCCTGAAGTTGAACGTAAGAGATGATAACCAGCACAGAGCTAGATACCAAAATGCCCATGAAAAAATATGCTACTAGATTGGACAAGAGAGAGGGTAAGGAACTAAGAAATCCATGTGACGTTGAAGTACGGAATCACAAAGGAAATGGAGCACTTCATCAGCTAAAATAAAGTTAAAGCTTGTTTAAAATGACATGGCTGCAGCTGATCCTGTGCTGCTGGACAGTAAACCAAATAACATTAACAAAGCCCCTACCAGTTACTTCTTGAATGTTTTCTTCATAGGTTAGGGAAACTCTTTTGAGGAGTACAGACTACCGGAAGGGAAAGTCAGGGTGCTTTAGGGCAGGGCTGCTATTCAGAGAGATTTGCGACTGGACTGGAGGACTACACCAACAAGAACCTCAGGAAATGCAGCAAGGACACATGTAAAGCCTTACACCTTCAGAGAAGCCTACTACAAATCTCTGCTGGAAAGGATCTGGAGTGCTGCTGAACAGGCGGCTGAGGGAGAGCCCTTGCAGCAGTGAAGGCCCACAATATCCCTGGCCTGTATTAACAGGAGTGTCACCTGTGGATCAAGAAGAATGATTTTTCTCATTTAGTCAGTACTCATCAGGCAGCCAGAACAGCGTCCACCTAGTGTACCAAACACTCTGCATTACAGGAAACAAATCTGCTATTCCCAGAACAAGACAAACAAACAAACAAAACCCAACACAACCGAAACAAATCAAACTGAAACAAATCAAACCAAATCAAAAAAAACAACAAAAAAACCCTACCCAGAAAGCTTGAAAGCTGCAAAATATGAAAGTGCTATTTGAGACATGAACATTAATCCCTCAGGGTATTTTCGTACTTCATCCTCATTTCCTCTACTTTTCCTCAGACTTTCAGATGCTTTATGAAATGGATGAAAAAAACTTGAAAGTTCTATTTCAGACTGAAAATTCTTTTCTTTCTCACTGCCCCAGGATATATTTGATTCCAATAAGCTACATGAAAAATCTATTTGGGATTTTCTGATATTCTCTCTGTCCTGACCTATTATCGTATCTTCTTTCAAAAGCAATGTAATAAATGGATATTCAAAGTACCCCCACATGCATGGAGCTTAAACGCAGCTGCTAACATGCAACATTCAGGTTCTTGCTCACTCTGAGAGGTGTGAGGTTCTGTGGCTTGCTGGTTTGGGTTGGTTTGAGTTGGTTTGGGTTTTTTTAGTTACATAAGGATTAATCATACAATCATAAAAAATGCTTATCAAACATTAATTAAGCCTTCAGGACTTCAGTCTTCATTATACAGATATCTTGCCTGACAGGTAGATATAGAACAAAGTTGGTCAGGAATTCTCAACTCTTTTAACTGGAACTTGTTGAATCATCACTGCTTCAACTCATTTGCCAATGGACATTTAACGTTCAATTCTAAATTGCATTTCCCTGCATTGGGAAAAGTGTGGCCAGCAAGTTAAGAGAGGTGGTTATTCTCCTCTACATGGCACTGGTGAGGCCACCTCTGCAGTGCTGTGGCTAGCTCTGGGTCCCCCAGTGCAACGCACATGGACATGATGGAGTGAGTCCAGCAAAACATTGTGAAGATGATGAGGAGCAATAAAAAGGCAACAGCAGAGTGAGAACTAAATGTAGGTCTGTCTACTGAGATACATATTTCAATGTTCATACACTTAAAAACTGAAGACGACTGGAAATGGCTGATGAGCAGGGAATATACCCATGCCTAGCAGGTCTTCCGGCTACACGCATTCTTCTCCCAAGGCTTGTGCTAGCTCCTGGAAGGGGATCTTGTGGTTAATTCTTTTGGGGCTCTTCTTGCAGTATTATTTCCGCAGCGCTTCTTCCTAGCCGAAGGTCAGGAGTTAGTTTCATTATCTTGCAAAAATGTTTGTCCTCAAACAAATATTCCTTTTTGGAATTCAAAAAAGAATTCCTTTTTGGAGCCATGATCTCCAGCTATCCTGAATAAAGATAAAGGAAGTTGGTATACCAGCATAAGGAAGGAGAAAAATAGTAAATAATAGAGGAGGAAATAAATATATCTAAGCACTGCAGTATGCAATAGGTTTGGGAGAATTTATTGCATTTTCTCAAACAAAAAAGTGGATTTCTGTGAACAGTTTGGTGGCTACTCTTGCCTGACTTTTCTATGCATTAAAAAAAATAAGAAATACAGGGTTTGGATCACAATATAAAATATTAAAAGTTCAATTAAAAAATGCCTATGTATTTATTGGAATTGACTTTTCTGGTTCATTCTGTTCTTTGGAATCTTCAAAATGAAAAGAAAAAAGTGGAAGAAAAAGATATTTATTGTTTTGTTTATGGATAAACCTATTTTGCTGCATTTAGTACTCCTACTGATCTCCATAGGAATTCCCTCACCCTCACAGGAATTCAATGTGAAACTGCTTTAAAGTTCTCATTTTTGTATGTGGTTTTTGCAATGTAACTTTTTTCAATCTATTTGAAGCCTTTGTAAGGCTAAATACTGAGAACTCTTCATTAACATCTTGCTTAGTGTGGATCAGCTCATTCAGTTATATACAGTCATATACATAAAAATGTATTTACATACATATGTATACAAACCCCATTCACACAAATCTTTTCTAGCCCTACTTTTGGAGAAATAATAGATTAAATTGGGTTTTAACCCCTCTCAATGTTCTTTGCATTTTCATAGGTATTTGAAAAATTCTGATTTTAAAATCTCTTTGAACCAAGCGAGTGGATTAGCCTTTTAAATTGAAATCACACATCAGGTACATGTGAATTGGTACATGTGAATTAATTAGCAATAGGGTACTTTTCAAAGGGAATTAATTCTTTTGGGACAGAAATCAAACACCTCCTTTACAACAGGTTTGAGGTTTTTCATTCTTCATATTTTTCTCAATTTTGGCTCTTGCAACTGCTTGGGTATGACTTTTCCTATTTAATACAAGCCACTGGGGAGAAAAGTCATTTGCAGAGAGACTTGACAATTTATTACACTGCAGAAATACAAGCTCCTGTTTACACAGATGCTGCATACCTCCATGAAGGAGTCCCACATTAGTAAAAACCAGAAAGCCTAAACTGGATATTCAAGGAACAGGCTAAACTAAACTGTTAAGATCATAGTCATTGTGCAAAAATATGGGTATATATACACAGATCTGAGGCATATTTTGAAACAAACTTTGTGACATAATGCACTTTGAAAACTCACATACTCCTAGAATTTGTAAAAAAGATCCATTTCTTATAAGTTTTGTTTCTTATAATTACAAAAAAGTTATTTTATTATCAAGTATTCAGTGCCCAGTATATTCTCACTTGGAAAATGAAATATTTCAGATAAAGGGAGTCACAGAATATGCCGGCACCAACTGCTGAGAATTTAATTATTAACAAGCTTAGTCTGTAACATGCACCATTCAAAAACTTTTCTCTCAAAGCACCAAGTTTTGCTTACACCAAGAACAGTACCATAAGTGTATGTTCTACTTGATTTCTTCTCTTCTAAATGGCTTCCAGAGAATCACTGACTAGTGGTTTAGGGGTTTCTGCTTTCCTTGTTCTTCCTAATCCATTCCGTACTCCTAATTTTACTTTGGACGGCATCAAGAAAGCTGTCCATCAAGACTGTAACAAACTGGTCATAATAGCTAATATTAATTTACGGTAAAATATGCAGATGTATTTTGATTTTTTTTTTTCACTAATCTGTCATGTCCACAAATATTGTTCTTATTTTTAATTAAATATCTTTTATTTTCAAGGTGGCTATACGCTGAGCATCTGTTCTCAAGTAAGGGATAACAGTGTGGAAAAAAATATTAGTCCTAATTTATTAAGCCTGAGAGGGTTTATAGGTTAAAAGAAGCACTTTTAAACTCAAGTAGAGGCTGGGGTTTCAGGATCCATGATCATTGCTACCCTATAAGCCCAGTAAAAGCTTGCCTTTACTTCCAGTATTTCCATGTTGATGGTTCGTCAAATCTACTATCAGTCCCCTGATCTTTCCAGATCAGGACACTGGGGAGCTCCCCTCAGTATTGCCTGAATCGAATCTGAGGCAGTGAGCTACCTCAAAAATTCCTCCAAGTCAAATGCAAAATGTACATTCAAAGTACTGGTAGAATAAAAGGGAACTGCGTGGTGAGTTTATCAGATAAACAGAACTGTTAAGAAAGATGACATAGCATTACCAAAATTATAATTCAAGTTGGAGCGTAAGTAAAATGCTCTCTTTCAGCCCTGTTCTTATAGGTCTGCTTACTAC
The DNA here is from genome assembly GCA_028858755.1 of Ara ararauna. Taxonomy (NCBI): domain Eukaryota; kingdom Metazoa; phylum Chordata; class Aves; order Psittaciformes; family Psittacidae; genus Ara; species Ara ararauna. The sequence continues at coordinate 17,690,935 of CM054380.1, read as the reverse complement.
TAAGAGTTTCCTGGTTTGACACTTTATCCTAGACTAATGCTACTTTGCCAGTCAGTCATACTGTTTCTGTGACATGCTAAGATAAAATGTGTTGGGAAGACATTAATTTTTTAAATAGAAATAAAGTTCTACCAAAACGAGTCCTGTTCAAATCCTGAGGAATCCCAAATGCCAAGCAACTTGACTTTTTCTGAGAGGTCTGACTTATGCTGAGGTTGCTGTTAGGGAATATAGAAGACTTGATTCATGGCACAGATGCAGACCCCTGATACTGTTCAATAGAAGTTATTTAACACATCCTCAGTCTCAGTGCCCTATCTGATGAAAGGGAGCAATCACACAAACAGCTTCAGAACTCCACTGAAAATAGTGCAAGACTGAGATAAGCAAGAATGCAAATCAAATGTTCCCTAGATAGTTTGGCTCGATTCATTAGGATTCCTTTTTAAGCTAAGTAGACAAATATTTCAAAATCTGATCTTGCACAGCACAGGAAGCTCTAAAGCTACCTTGGTAATGGTCATTTGTGACAGCGTGTCTAACCTCTCATGGATAATCTGTATAAGGAGCATTGCAGAGAGTGCTCCGTATTATAACAGAGTATTACAGATGAGTTTTCTTTCTGAAGTGAAAACTGCAACCAGCCTCCAGGATGCAAAGAAACACCCATGACCCTACAATAAACTAGATTTAAAATGGGCAGGTAACTGGCTATGCAGCCTTGAACAGGCAAGGGTTGAATAAAAATACAATTTCTTATTAGCCAAATGAATATTGTGAAGAGCAAGGCAAGTAAATGCTTTTCCTCAGTGGAAGAATTCCATAGACATCGCTTTAAGGACAGCTGATGGCAAGAACACCACCACTCTCAGTGGATCCCTATTTATTAAAAATTCAAATAAAGATGTGAAGCAGAAGAAGGAAGCACTGAAAAGTTGTAGTATTTAGGGAAAAAATGGAGACATTCTAGAAAAGTTACTGTGCTACTTAATTCAGGGACAGCAAATTAACTCATGCTTATAACAAGTGAAGATGTTTAAAGAAGGAATGGATAAAATAGGACTATACACATAAAGGGATAAAAGTAAAAGGGAAATTAAGAAACAATGATAATGGACCCAGTGACCTTTGCTGTTCCAGTAATTACAGTTATTATGTTCCTAAGTTATGCAATTTTCTCATGGTTGTGGCTTGTACTCTATGAATAGGAACCTTCGTGTTAAAGTAAATCAGGACTTGCACTATTTTTGGCTCTAAGCTAATAATTAAACAAACCAAAAAAACCCCAACACTCTATATTCAAATCCTTCCCCCATGCTTGAATAATAGGATGAGGTACAAGCTGCCAAAAATGGAGATATTCAGACATGAAGCTGCTACTTTGTGATAAAATCTTCCCATTGTCTGTATATACTTCTGCAGGAGGGTGAGTGATTCAGGCTGGGTGTTTATTTAAGAACATAGTGTTGCCAAAACTATCTTTCAAAAATCAGTTAGGCCTCAAAACACCCCAGACCACCACAAGATCAACTGAAAAAAAGAAATGCTTGAAAGCATACATTTTGGAGTTGGGTTTGTTGTTTTGGTTTTTATTTCTCTTTCTAGATTTTTATCTGTAGGATATATTTCTGTAAAACCTGCAGTCTTTTATGTGTAAGTCAAACATCTGTGCACTCATCCCTCCTCTCCTTTGCTCTTCTTTACATGAGTTTCATCTGGATAAGAGCTGGGATTCTGATACAAGTACAGTTTCAGAAAGTGAAGCTTAAGACTTCAGAGTTTTAAAGACATTTAGGCGCCTAAATACAAAGCCAAAATTCTAGTGTGAATATTCTTCCTCTTCAGGCACCTGGAAACTTTTAAAAATCTTCCTGATGCCTATTTTCTCCTATGAGGGATGCTATGGCTGCACAATAGAAGATAAGAGCACATCAGACCAAACAAAACATCCTGATAGAGGAGTGTGAACAGAACCAGGTGGCATCTGTATTCAGCAGAAGGTGAAAATTCCAGGACAGTAATTTGTTTTCTTCTTCATTCCAGTCCAGCCCAGTCAGCTGTTGGAAGGAGTCCTTTTAGAAAGCCCGCTGTGAGGAGGCTGCCAGCAGCCACGTTTATAAACTATGCCCCAGGGCTGCAAGGGAGAGCAGGACTTACGGCACACTGTGGGGAAAGACCAAGTCACCCTGGAAAGATCAGGAAGGGGCATCCTAGAAGTTCGATTTTTTAGGTGAAGACAAGACAGATGGGCAGATGCCTCGCTTGCTCAGCTTGCCGCCTCTCTGTGCCCCACCACAGGAAAGAGCTGAAAACAGTTTAGTACATACACTTTACTCTTGAGTGGACTCTTGACATTGGTTAATGCGTCAGAGTTAGAATCCTGGGATTACTTTAGATTACATAATATAAAATTAACTTTAAATAACAATAAAGTTAATTGGTGATTTAAGGTAGTAACTAATCTGCATCACAGTGCTGCAACTCCTGCTCTGTTTCAGCCTTGAAGAAAGCTGCAGGTTTCCCATTACACCATTTCCACATCAAACATATGGCAAGATACCCAAGGCATCACTGGGAGCAGGAGTAACTGCCAAACAAGAACTTTGAACAGTTACAAAATTTGGGCTCTGCTGAGTCACATGTAACACACAAACAACCCCTTTTTCTTATTACAAAGTGTCTTTTTACTATTATTATATATTCTTCCTGCTAGATGAAATGGGTTTGAAATCAATGGTGCAGAAGCTCCATTAATTTCAATGGGAATGAGTAAAAGACTGAAAATAGTGTGTAGAGCAATATCTGCTCAAGCCACTGAAGGAAGATTATCCCATGAGATGAATCAGTAACTCCACTATGTTTTAAGGCCAAGTTCCTAATATAAAGTTACCTGTTATAACTGTAACACAGATGCCCACCGAGTAGATCCCAAGGCTTTCCTCAACACAAGTAGCTGGTATTTTTTATTTACTTTTACTAGCTATTTGCACATAGAGCTCTGATTCCAGCAGAAGCTCTCAGATCTGTTCCCTCACCAATATCTTTCTCTCTTCCTATCAGCAAATACTGCACTTACTAAATGCACAGCAGATGCTTTGTCTGTAGAAATTATGTTAGCAAAGGGAATTGACAGTCCGGAGGATTTCCATGTTGACAAAACTTTTTAGTTTCACATGGACATGATCTGTGGAGCAGGGCCTATGCATTTAGGTGGGTTGAGAGATAGAAAGTAAATGGAACAAGCACTCTGTTCCTTCTGTTTCTATGCAGTTTGAAACTATTTTGACTGTTTCCAGACCTTGTACCATCCATGCAGACAACTTTTTTAGGCAGCCAGTTTAAAATGCAAACAGTATGTATTATTATTATTGCTATTACAAAAAATCCTACCAAAAGGCAGCAAACTTTTCATTAATTTCAATTACAGCTTTCCATTCACACCAATCATACTGAAAGTCAGCATGCCATGGTTGACTGCACAGAAAACACAGTCTTGTACAGTCATAGAAGCTGGCAATCACATAATGCTACACATTAAAACAATTTCATCAAATACTCAGAGTGGTTTAGGTGATAAAAAGAAGCAAAGATAGTCCATAAGGTAGTCTGAAGTCTGCATCAAAACATGCAGTTGGGAAAGCACATGCTCATCTGAAGTATCACAGCTGATTTTGTGAAGTGCTGTAGTAAATGTTACTGGAATATTGGAATGTGCTGCAAATCCCAGATATGTACAAACTCACCTCAGCTAGCAGTCACCTGACATAATGTTATTCTTGCCTGCTTTAGTTTTGTTTTATCTAGAAGCACAAAGCACTGCATTGCTGAGAATTCTCTTTTGAAATCAGGCTGTATATCAAAAATGACTGGAGAACATCTAACTTTTTTGATTAAAGTTGAATACAAACTGCATCTTAATGACAATCTGTGAAGAAATTTCAGGCTAACATGACATATACCAGCTATGATATTATTCTACTTCCATTGTTATAAGAGCAACCATATAATATAATGCCATATTGACTGACTCCTTAGTACAGCAGCATTTACAATGGGTGGCACTCTAAAAGAGAAAGGTTGTAAACTTTATACTGTGGCATTTTCAAACTGACAGAAGTGATGATTTAAAAGAACTGCTACAAATATTACAGCTGTCCAAAGACATTCCGGCAGTGAAACATTAATACTGAGGGATCCTTTATCTGGATAAAGCTTGACATGAATTTCTCTTGGCTGAAAAAATTAAAAACTCTAGAGGTGTTTTTCTGCAAAATGAGACCCAGATTTTTTCCAGCCAGCTCAGCTTTTATCTAGACCTTCAAATGAACTAACCAGATAATAAGCACTCTTTGAGGAAGTTGTAGGCTGATAGCAATGATGCCTACCCCCCAAAGACATTTTAGTCTTCATTAGAAAAACTTAGGAAACAGGAACAGAAGATGGTCAGACCTTTATAAAAAATACTTTAGTTGACATTGAAAGCTTTCCTAGAATTGACTTTTTTCCACTCACTCTTTTTCAGATTCAGATTGCATTCAGATGCAAGTTTTTATATGCCAGATGAACTGGACTGTGCAGCTGCTAGATACTTTGGGATGAAAATCAGGCTCTGATTTGTATTTTTCCAACAGCCACCAAACCGAAAAAGCAGTAAAGGTTAGCAAAACCTTACCATTTGTCAGGAATGACATTTTCCCATAATCTCTTATTTTACCCAGCTCTGACTATGGCACAGCATGAGAGATGACAGAAAGGAGAAGCAAGGGTTAAAATAGAAGTACCAGTTCTGCCAAGAACAGCAAGTACACCCATGTTTCGGAGAAGTAGGGTAATATTCCTATTATACCCGTGTATTTTCCAATTGCACATTACATTCAGCATGAGGGAGATTAGATCACAGGTTACATAGAATACCCAGGACCAGTGACTGCACACTGCAGTACAATGTTCCTCATCTTTTCTTTACTTCTGTAGGACATGTCTGGATTTCCTACTAGCAGATAAAATAAACAGCTAAAACCTTTTCCTTTAATAATATATTCTGCGGTTCTGTAAGAGTGTATTGGTGGTAGGAGGAAAACAGCTGGGAACATTCAATTCATGTGAATGTGGATTTCATCAAGATTTCAGAATTGTTTTCTAGAAGATTTCTTAGCAGTCTCTATTGCTCTGTGTGAGAGACATTTCAGGGTAGAGCAGAGGTTTGAGAAGATGCAGGTGTACTGAGGGGGTTTAGAAACAAGACATCAAAGCATTACAATAAGTGTAGTACAGTGGTTCCTGTGCAAAAAAACCCAAATAATTAAAATAATTAAATTTAAGCCAGCATTTTCCAAACCACAGGAGCTGATCAGCTCTTTTTCTCTCCTTAGAGCTGGAAGAGGTCCAAGAAAGAACAAGCATATCACTTCCATTCTCTGCACTGGAGTATCCTCATTGAAATTTGGAGGGTGGGAAAGAAGAACAGATTTATTTTAGTAATGAGCATAGAAAAACTATACTTTGGGGAACTTCAGTGCCTTTTGTTAGATCACGGTGACCACAACACCATTCTTAGCTCAGTGGCTCTGCTTCTTTGTTCTTTGTCCCCCATTCAAATAAGTGACTTCCTCCCTTGCTGTAAAGCTTGGACAGAGGCTATCCCTGAGCTGCTGGTCCAGCTAAAACTCCAAAACCAGACCCACAATCCTAATCTCTCAAGACTAAAAAAAAGAGGCAAGAAATGAGGTACATAAAAATGTTGCTTGAAATGGCCACTTAGTTTTGAAAGGGAAATGCTTAAATACCAATGCAAGCATAGTCTACTTTAGAAAAGCAGATATGAAATTAAATTTTTGTTGCTATCTGATTACAACATTTTATTTTCATCACTTACTATATTTATTGTATAGGACGTCTGTGGGATTTAATAGTCTAGCTTGTTCAGCTATGGCAAGTGTTGGCAAAAGATTTATTGCTAGATGCTCTTGTACCATTTAAAGAATTTCGATAGTGCAGTAATTTGTGCAACATGACCCAATTTTGGCTACACTACTGAAGCTCCTAAGTGAAAAGTTTAACCAGAGTATGTTGTATATAATATGGTGACAGCTGCAGTTTAACCAGAACTGAGCTAGTTCTGGGTACTTTTAAATTTAACTGGCCAACCAACAGGACACGGATATTTATGCCCTTTGAAGACTAGTTGGTGTTGCTGTCTTGGATATGTTCTACTCAAAAAAGAAGCTTTTTCTGGGAGGAGATCAGAATGTTGCCATGCAGTGATGAACAGTTGAAATGATGGCATTATTCCCAGAAAGTGTGATTATTCAAGGATCTGTCCAACCAAAGGACAAATAAATTATTTCCAAAAATCTTGTGAAAACCTCAGTCTGATCAAAAGTCTCAGGATTCTGGTTTTCCTTGGTAAATGACACATTTTAAAATGAGAAGCAAAGCTCTATTCATCAAAATCTGAATGACTGCACTTAAAATGTTTTAAAAATGTGAAAATGTGGAAGCAATAGAGCTAATGAACCATGCAAAAGAATTTGACGGATCTCAGTTACATACTGCTGGTTCTTTGGAAGATAAAAAAAAAAAAGGTGTTGTCAGGACTCATATACTTGAATAATAAGTGGTATTTGTGTAAATTTCCGTTTGCATTTCTCAAGCAGTGTTCTATTTTTAAATCTAATGATATAGAAAAATATTTTCATTATTAAATTCCTTGGGTTTATATCAAGTTAGGTACCATGGAGGAAGTCACTAAATGGACAATACTTCACATGACTAATATGGCCAACTCATCTCATACACTGTAGTATTATGCATTCATACTATCTTATGTGGCTTGGATAATTAACTCTAGATCGGGGGTTGAACATTAGAAGCTGTAAAAATGCGTCAGTTTTATTTAACATGAAATACTACAAAAAATACTCCATAAAAATTTTTCTGAGTAAGAATGGGGCAAAATTGAGATGGTGCCCAAATAGGGTTAAAGAAATGGCATGAGAAAACACAGAAGTGTGTTCCTTGACAATATCCACTGAGGAAATGGAAAATTAATTCCACGTTTAGAAAATTATTTGATACTATACTGAATGTATAACACTTGGGATAGGAACAGTACAAGATGATCATAATCGACAAATGTTGCAGTTCTACAATTACACACAACATTCTTGCTATTAGTTCGTTAGGATTATTAACTGAAACAGAAGTGTTTTTGTTGAACTGCATCGTGAACACATCACTAAACTGCATGAAATGAAAACATTCATTAAAATTTCATGGAAACATTGAAAACAGCATAGCAAACAGCCATGGAAATCTAACTGCTGTAGTAAAACTGTGGAGTCCACTAAAGGCAGGTCCTAAGACTTGTATTACTGATTCTCCCAAAAACTTTGAGTTCAAGCATCACTCACGAGGATACTACAAGATGTAATTACCCTCTGAGAGTCTCTGAAGGTATTACAATAGATTTACTGGACCAATACACATGTCACAGTTATACTTATTTAATTTCCCAAGTGAGCTCTAGCAGAGCATTCTTATTTGAATAACTCTGACAACTTCAAGCTGTAAAAGCTTAAGAGTCATGCAGAGATTTACCCAGAAAACTTTGTTAAAAAGAGCAACTGGAATTTATAGTTGAAACAGTACTGCACCCAGTCTTGAGAGATCCTGAAGGATCCCAAAGCATTCTGGTTTGGGCTCAGATTTGGTAAAAATGGAAGCACGCACATGGGCCTGTTCTTTTTCAGGTCTAGTAGAAGGTGTCCCTGCCCATGGCAGGGGATTGGAAGTAGATGAGTTTTAGGTCCTTTCCAACCCAAACCAGTCCATGATTCTATGATTTAGAATTACAGAATAATTTAGGTTGGAATGACCTTTAAAGGTCTAACCCTTTGCTCAAAGCAGGGCGAACTTAAATCCTCAGGACATTGTCCAGTCAAATTTGTAGTTAGCTCCGAGGATGAAGATTCCACAACTTCTCTGGGGCTCCTCTTATAGTAAGTGCCTAACAGTGATTTTTTTTTTTCCAGAATATCTCATGTTCCAACTTATGCTCTTTTCCTCTTGCTCTATAATTCTTTCCTTTGAAGTGTCTAGCTCCACTTTCTCTCCACCCTTCTATCAGGCAGTTGAAGACCTCCTCTTACTCTTTTCTTCTTAAGGCTGAATGAACCCATTCCCACAGGCTCTCCTCACAGCATATGTGCTCCAGACCCCTGACTACTTTGGTGGCCCTCCACTAGACTTAGTTTACAACATCAGCACCTTTTAGTGTACTGGAGAAGCTCAAACTCTACATGGTAGTCCAGCCTGTATTTTTCCAACTGTGAAACAGAAATAACCACTTTTAGAACCTATTTAAGTCACTGCATGTCATAGATTTGCAGGGAAGGCTTTTGCAGCCAGGCCTATGGTGCCTGCCGAACAACTGACCAAGTGAAATGGCTGCAGTAGGTTTTGTTTTTCATCAGAGAATGACAGAACAAGGAGACTCGGCAACAGAGTTAAAAAAAACGCTCAAGGTCTGATTTCTGTAGCAGATTCCCTTACAGGAAAACTGGAAGGTCAGAGCTACAAAAAAATCCTTAGCTCTGACACCTGGGGTGGAATTCATTTTCCTAAATGTAAGCATCTCCTATAATTTTAGACACCATAGAGTAGCTGACACATCTCTCTGGGCCTGGCAGATAGACACAGAACTTACAAGACCTTTGTTTTTCTGGAGAGGCAGCTGGAGGCAAGGTGGGAAACTCTTGATATCAGCAATGGCGTCTGCAGTGTTTGCCTGTGGTTACTGCTGTGGGCCACATAGACCCACCCACTGAGGACCACTCTGGCTTGTTCTGCATTCAGCAACTACAGCTGCTCTGCGGCAGGTTTGCTTTTGCCATATTCACTGTCCCAGGACTTGGTGTTGAACAAGGACAGCATATTACATTAACTCCAAGCACAGACGTGAGACAGTTGTCAGCTGTTTAAATAGCACAAAAAGCACAAACCCACAATTCCCTGGTTACAGCAAACATCACAGATACTCAGTCCTACAGAAGAGAGAGACAGGAGGGGAATGGCTCAGTGCTGTTGCAACTGTTGGCTTCTTTCCTCTTGCCCTGAAAGGCCTGTGGTGCAACAGGAAGACTGTCAATTTGGGTATTTGATAATCCCAGCAGACTCCACCGCACCATGGCAGATCTGTGTGTCCTGCACATTTAGCCATTGCTTCAGAATTGCGTCATGATCATAAGTGCCTTTGGCATTTGTCTTTCACAGTAATGCAAGTACTCTATTTGAATTGCTATTTTTTTATGGTGCTTTAAATGACAGTAGATTCAGAAGTGTGCTCTGCATACATCAATTTACAAAGAGAATGTTACTTCAGTAAAATGAAGACTTCAGAAGAGCTGACAGCAATCTAAAAAGAGTTATTTATTCTATACATTTATTCTGTGTAACTTATCGTTTATGCTTAGTTTAATAAACAGTTTACAAAGGATGACTAATGCCAAATAGTTTAGACTATGATTCTCACAAAGTATAGATTCCTGACTAAAGCTCCACCTGGTACAAAGTTAAGCAATGAGTATAAACCGACAGACAAAAACTAAAAACCCACCCCCTTTCCTCCACCTCCAACTAAGTAGCCATATCTGGGCAACTACTCAATAAAATGAGAATGGAATACAAGTCACAAAGATGGCATACACAGATGAGAGAAGAAAAAATATATTACATCCATATCCGTTTACTACATGAATAACATTTTTACAAGTATATCTTAAGGGAAGAATTTGTATTTTTAAAGTCTTATTGTCTTATACCAGGTTATGTCTTCCAAGAATTTCCAATGATCCCATAGACGTTCCCATTAACACTTGACAATTTTGACCTCAAACTCAGACCCCTTTCCAGTGACTGTTCAGTTCCAGTTCGGCTGCCAGCTTCTCTAATGCTTCCTTACGCCTGTGCAATTATTTTTAACATGAAAGAAATAAATGAACACAGGAAAGAACATTGCAACCTTAGGTAAACTAGTACCAGATGAGAGCCATTGTTAGTTACATCTGTTTTACTTTTTCCTGTAGTGTTCCTCATTGTATTCTTTAAAAACTGACAAATTACATCTGCACGGTGCACTTCGGGCTCTGGGCTTCCTGCGCTCTTTTGTTCTTCAATTCATCTGTCTCAGAGTCCTCTACCAGCACTCGTCACCATAGAAACTGAGCACGTTTCAGTGATTATGTTTGATGTATTATATAAAACTTCAGATATAGTAGGAAAGCCTTACGAAATGTTTGTAGGTGGGCCTCAGAGATGATCAGCATCTCAAAGTCCCTTCTGCAGTGAGCCCAGTGCTCTGTGTACCATCACCTCAGGCTTGTCAGCTGCCAGGATTTACTCAAGCCCAGCAGGAATGGTGAAGTGAGATCTGCTGCAGTAGCTTAACCTGCTGGTCACTCAGAAGATTAAGATCAGAGGCAAGAGAAGTGGCTGTGAGCCAGAAGCTGGATCAGAACACAAAGTGGGATAAATGTGGAAAACTATGGGAAGAAGACTTCAGGCCCATGGCTGCTCTTGAAAATACTGTAGCATCAGAATGAAGGGAGCTGCACTTGTCATAATAAGTAGTGCTGTGACTGTCACCAACAGGCTGGCAATCCTAAAAAAAGGTATTTTCTTTGTGGATACTGGGGAAAGCAGCCACGCTAGCAGTATTACGATTGTAACTGTTGTCACTACTGCAGTAAAAACAGGATAATAGCCACTACAATGCAGCACTATCACTTCTCAGTTATCTTACCTTAGTTACCAGCAGCTCCTTGTTGCTAGCATGGAACCTATTCAAAAGTCAAGTAGACTGTGCTGGTATTCAGTCTCTTACTGATAACCTGGAGAAGCAGACTTTTATGGTGGTCTCCATGTTACAGCTTCAGTTCAGCAAGATGCTTAGGCACATGCTTGACTAAGCAGATGACTAATACTCCCAACTTCAGGCTCTGCGATGAAAAAAAACAACAAGAGACTCAGCTCTGCCAGTCTTACCAACCTGCCAGAAGTATTTGCTTTCTGAGAATCACAGTACAATAACAAACCAAATACTAATGTGAGTCTTAATTGATCAGACCCCAGGTATGCAAAGAACTGCATGGATGGGCAATTATGTCTGCTTTCACAGGACCCTGCGCTGCACATAGGTGCTGCATTCCTGCAAGTTGCCAAAAGCTGTAGGAGGAACACAGCTGCTCATATATTTCATCTTAACAAAACAGATAATCTCAAGACTATTATTAAAATAATTTCAAGTGGATGTGAAAGCAATCCTTAATTAATGGGAATGATTCAGTGTGTACTTCTGTGGAATACCAGTCTGTACTTATTTTGAACCATAAGAGGGAAAATGTCAGAGTTGAGAAGTATGTTGCTTAATTCATCTCGTATGAAATACATTACTCAGAACAATAGGAAGATTCAGACAGAAAAATGCAATTAAGTAGGAATGTATGTCAGTGTTTTCTGGCCGGGCACATGAAACTCCCCCAGTATGGCACCACAGGGGTAGGAACACTAGGCCGACATGCTCCATATTTTTTATTAGAACATGACTCCACATGGGACATTTTAACATTTTCTGGAAATATTTTGTATTGTACTAACAGCTTTGATATTTTTTAATGTATTTTCTATATAGCCATTTTTCCTGAGGCCACTGTTTTGTGAGCCAAGAAAATGCTTCATAAGCATCAAGTAAAACCAGAGGAAATTAAAAAAATTGAGGTTTTGCTTATTTACTAATTGCCAACAAATTACACAGAAGTTCCATTTCACATGTCATCAGCATTTATGAAATTTTCTGGACCAGAATCTGCCTTCCTCCGAGTTCCCGCTTTTCCACTGTGTAAATGAGAGCAGTCCAGTTCTGGCTGAATGAAAGTAGAAAATATTATTCTAGGCGTAGTATTGAATGAGTTAAAGGGGGAAAATACAGTATTTTGGTACAGAATCCAAATTACACTACAGTATACAAATCCTGTTTGTGACCATTAAACATGCACATGAAATGTGATAGGTAATTAGTCTCAGCACACACACTAACCATTTTACAAAATAAAATATCTCAAGTAGTTACACATCCTGATCATTCCTATTAGTGAAAGAAGTTAATGTTCCTAGCAGCTGATTTTAAATATCTGTCTCCAGGGAAGAAGGTACTTTAGATACAGGTTGATAAATTATCCCACCACACAATAAAACAACAAGCCCTGGGTGTACAATGCTGCTACATCAGTATCAGACATCCATTTAGTACCGGCAGGAAGACTTTACGTAATTTAGGGCAATGAAAAATGATACCCAGCATGTGCACCTAACACACACTGCTCAACAGGATATACCATGGTTTTTGCCACAGCAAATGCAGCATTGGAATGGCAAAGGCTAAGAATGTCTTTTCAGATGGCAGTAGTAAGAAGGGCTGAAGAGCTCCCACAAACATCTGGGGGACCCATCGCTCCCTTGGGAGGGGAACTGAGCTCAGGACAAAGCAGCCTTTGCTCCAGGGTTCAGGCTGGGTTGGGCAAGGCAAGGTACAAGCAGCATAAAGGAGCAAGGACCACACTGACAGAAGCTGATGATGACTGGGTTGTGGCTGCTGCTGTCCCAGCTGTAGGGGGAGGAACTCCAGGAATGCTGTGCACAGTCCCAGCTACCACCTGTGCCTCTCCCAGTGCTGGGAACAGACAGTGGTATCAACTGTCAGAGCTCTGTGCTCTCAGCCTTTTCGTTGCTTTTCCAAATTAGAGTTGAGGCAATAGCTGGGGAACTGCCCACTCTTCCTTCTTTCCTTCCTTCCTCCTAGAGGTGGAGGAAGCAGAAAGTAGAATCTCTAATTCTTTTTTTGCTTTTTCCTCCTTTTTTCCTTTCATTTTGCTTTCTTTTTTTGCTTCATTTTCCAGTTTGTGAGATGGGATGAGGGTGAGTCAGTTTCAACTTTAATTGGACCTTACTCTGAAGCCAGACGCCATTGTGAATACGAAAATAGAATCATAGGATCATAGAATCATAGAATTGTTAGGGTTGGAAAGGACCTTAAAATCATCTAGTTCCAACCCCCCTGCCAGGGGCAGGGACACCTCTCACTAAACCATGCCACCCAAGGCTATGTCCAATCCAGACTTGAACACCGCCAGTGATGGAGAATTCACAACTTCCCTGGGCAACCCATTCCAGTGCCTCACCACCCTTACAGTAAAGAATTTCTTCCTCATATCCAATCTAAACTTCCCCTGTTTAAGTTTGAACTCATTATCCCTTGTCCTCTCACTACAGTTCCTCATGAAGAGTCCCTCCCCAGCATCCCTATAGGCACCTTCAAATATTGGAAGGCTGCTATGAGGTCTCCACGCAGCCTTCTCTTCTCCAGACTGAACAGCTTCAACTTTCTCATCCTATCTTCATATGGGAGGTGCTCCAGTCCCCTGATCATTCTCGTGGCCCTCCTCTGGACTTGTTCCACCAGTTCCATGTCCTTTTTATGTTGAGGGCACCAGAACTGCACACAAGACTCCAAGTGAGGTTCCTTCTAACAGAGTAAGTTGGCTTCAGATACCTGTTTGAACTCAGCAAGCCTCCAGAGTTGCCTGCAGGACTTAGCACTGCCAAAGTTACAGTGACATGGACTCCAGCCTGTAACAATAATCTTCTGCCACCACTGAGGCAGATAAGAACAGCTTGTTTACAGATCTTTCTGACTTTTACTCCAAGTTGCATACAATATATTTGATGTAAAAATTGAAGCAAAAATATTGGACGTTGTAGCACCAACTTTCCAAATACAACCAACTATAAAGTATTTTTAGCAATTCAGTAAAGAATTCAGAACAAGAGATATGGAGGTTTACATCAGTTCTGTATCTCTTAGTGCTATTGCTCTTGTTACCTTAAAGAACTTTTCTAAAACTACTACCTGTTTCATCCTACTCGGTGCCTAATGACCATTTCTTCCTCCTCCTTTTTTCCTTTATTTGCACTTAGAAGATAACTGAATTGGCAATATCATTACAGGTAACCAGCAGCTTCTGATCGCTGCTTTAAAGACACAAGATCTCTTGCAGACAAATTAATCAGCATAAAGCAGGCATCAGAAACTATTAAGGTAATATGCAGAAGATAAATAGCTGCACTCAGCGGATAGATTTTTCTATGTTACAAATGGTTGATTATAGGGCCTGAAAAAGGAGCAACAGAAAGTGAAAAAAATGGAGCAGGATGAAGACTACATTGTGGAGAGCCTAAACCCCTTTTTCTGTGTGAGGAAAGATGGTGTGAAGGTCAGTACGCAAGACTCGGGTAGAAAATTAGCTCCTTAGCTTCTAAAAAAGAGGAAGGAATGAAAAGAAGGTAGTTGCAAGGCACCAAAACTGGGTGCTGGCAATGCAAATCCTCTATGAATAAATGAGGTTGATTTTCCCTTTATAACGTGGAGAACTGTCTGCATTATGCATCGGGACACAGAGGGAAGCACAGGGCACAATTCAATTGTTCAATCCAAAGCAGAATTAAGCAACTAGAGTAAGTTTATTGATCTAAAGAGAAAGATAAAGCAATAGGGAAAGACAGGAACATTTCCCTTTGTTACTGTCTTGATCCCAACACATTTACTGGCCCTCCAACTTGGCGACCATCTTCATTATTGCTATAACAACCATCCTGCTTACACTCATTACTCCCTCTGACACTGCACAAACCACAAGGACATGCAAATATCACTTCCATGCAGTTTAAAAGCCTTTTCATTTGTCTGCCTAATGGGAAGAACCGATTCTCCATTCTTGCTGACGGATAGAAGGAACAGTAAATCTGCATTGCTGAGCAGCAGTGGATATGGCACTTGACATTAGAAAGCATGATGTAATAGGGGTATTGCTGAGTCCCTCTGGGTTTAGAAATCTTTTAGAACCCCCTTTTTTTGTGCAACAGCTCAAAACACAATCTAGTCACTCACCCAGGCATTTTATCAGCATTTGCTGAGTTTAAGTGTAAGTCCACCTGTGACAGCATTTTGTCTGCCAAGAGCACCAGAGACATATGATTCACGAGACAGAAGACAAAAGAATTGCTAGAGGGCAATGACAGTGTTTCCTGAGCAATAAAATTCAGTCTCATCAATAACCTGCACCCAGAGCCCCCAAACTCTCACAAGAAACAAAAAATCAAAGTCTGTTGAATCAAGGCTTGATGGGATTGCCAGAGAGAGCAGTGCAAAGTAGGGAAGATAAACAAAAGCACGTATTGTTCACAACTACACAAAGATAAACAGACCTCACTGGGGTTAGACTGACTTCCTGCTATCATCCTTATCATGGCAGGATTCTCATCACAAAAAATAATCTCATTAGATAGAGCTCTGTAAAAGAAAAAAAATCCCATAAAGGAAAGCAAAATTTTATTTATTTTTTAATAAGAAAAAGACTCAACAAAGAAAACATAAAACAATGATAGCATGACAGGCTGAATTCTGTGTAAGAATTTCTGATGCTATGCAGTACATAAAGCACCTGTGGGAAGAGACAGAGTACTTGCGTGTACTGGAAAAAGAGAAAGGAAATTACAAAAGCACACGAGCAAAAGACAGGAAGCAGTGCTGGAGGGGCAGCTCTTGTGCACGCCTTCTGATTGGGGTTTTCCCAAGGCCAAAACCAGGTCCAAATTATGTCATGTACTGTCCCATTTTTCCCTGTCAGGGAAGGAATGACTACACAAATATAAATTCTTTTGTCCTGACATTACTGTACTATGCTCTATTAGCTTTTAAGACATTGTCTGTACTACAGAGCACAACAGATGAGTTACAACTGATGTGGATGCAATTCCATAAACAATTTTCCCCTCAGAGCAGAGCTGACCTGCCCTTGTCCTCATCACTTACCCCTATCCCCTTTGTTGATCTTAAAAAAAAACCAAAACCGTGATAATTCCATGACACATTTTACCACATCGACCCACAAGGAGTTGCATCTTTGCAACTGAGCATATGGTAAAGTTCATCATGGCAGGACAAATAAGAGTCTGGGGAGGAGTGGGAGCATCTTAAGTAGGCTTTGCTAGCAGTAAGAGTTGCAAGAAAACAGACCAAAGGTGTGAGCACAATTTTATGTTGTCTTTTTTCTTTCTACTAAGATGAATTATAATAGAAGTGAAAAGATGAACAGGTAAGAGCCTCCAGCTATGCCAAAATCCAGGCATTTGAGAAATGAACCAGAGGAAACAGTTAATTACAGTCCTTGTGTAATAACTGTGACAACATGTTAATCCTAACACACAGCTCAGGGTGAATAAGGTGTAAAGAACATAGAAGTGAATATAGCTGAAGAAACTCTTAGGAAAACTGCCACATACATCAATTAACTATTTGCTCAAAGCAGATTTATTTCCCACCAAGTACTCCAAAAGCCCAGTTGGGATTGCAGAAGGGGCATAGGAGAGAACTTGCTTTCTCAGAAATTGAGATGAAACTGGAACGTTTTGTTCAGAAGTTCAGTGTGAACAAACCTTTCTGAGTAATACTGAGGACCAGTATTACAAGTGCTTAAGTTTCTTGTTGCTAAGATGCACTGAGCTCTCTCAGAGATCACATTGATTATCTGATGTATCTTTCAGAAAAGCAAGAATGCAAAGAACTGCCATTTGGAAATTAATACGCAGTCCTTTCAGTGGAGGAGTTTAAGATTTAACTGACTACAGCTCTCTAGGTAAATTTCATCCTCAAATGGGCATCAAAGACAAATCTGGGGAAATTTGCCATCTATTTCTCTCTTCCATATATGTATATGTTGATTGTTGTTGTTGTCTTCTAGCACCACTTACGATAACTAAGCCTGGCAACTAATAGCATTTGGGGAGCAGTTTGCGCATTCTGTATCAATGTTATGAAATTTGTAAAGCAGATGGAGTCTCTCTGCTACTGCAACTTAAACACCCCTGTGGCTCTTATTTGTCAAATACACACATTGCACAAACATCGTGATTGCCTCTGTCATCAAGGAAATCAATAATATCCTGAGTCCTCAGCAAGAGCCCTTCTCAATCTTTCATTGTGTGTTGCAATGTTATGACTGAGGCATATGAGCAGAGGATGTTCCTCGACCACTTAGCCAGGCGATCCAGCATCCAACAGATGACCACTTCTGCTCGAAAGATGATTTGTCGGGAACATCTTCAATAAGAGGACCATATGAACAAACAGATGAAACACTGTGGTTTTACTGGAGATTTGGGTAGCCGAGCAAATGAGACAAAGGTCCAGTGGGCGAGTGTATCACCATTTCATACACCACAGCTCTGTGCCTTCTTAATAGCTCTCTGCTCTCCACAGCAGAGTTGAAGATTTCCCAGTTGACTTTGCTACTATATGTAACCAACTAAATACAGAGAACATTTGATTCAGATTTGTAGAGTTCCAGGGCCCTATTTCTCACATTTCTCACCCATGCTAGCAAACACAATTTATGCCCTGGAATAATGCCATGGCTTGGGGTTCTCTCCAGTGGCCAGCAAAGTGTGGAGGGACAAGGAGGCAGGAACAGGGGATTGCAGTGCCCGAAGAGATGCCTCCAGCCACCATTCCCAGGGAGACTCATTCTATTAAGAGAAATTTCCCTAATCTAATTCTAGTAAGGACATTTCCAATCAGTGACAGGGAAGGGCTACTTTCCATTGGATGTGAGCTTTCAGTGGATTTTGAAAATCCTTATTAATATTTCTCACTAGAGTAAATACAGATTTACTGAAGTAGATTTACTGAAGTAGGTAGCTTTATTTTCCTTGCAGAGCCGAGTGTTCTGCCTCCCTAATAACCTCCTAGAGATCCCTAAAGGGTGTTTTGTGTTTGTCCTTTCAGGGGGGGAACACCAGGCAAGCTGCTCTGCTTTACATGTCCCCTTTGGGATGCAACAGGACAGACTGGACAAGGAGAGGGAGATAAATGCTGTTCCTTGCTAATCTTGAGACAAGACATGGTCCCTTTGCCTTGCTCGGCTTGTAACAGCACAGGAAGGAGTAGCATTATAATTATACTCTTTGGTACACATTCCTTAGAAGAAACCATTATTGTGGTCAAGTGGGAAGCATCAAAAGTATTCTAATCAACAAGGATTTGTAGGATCAAATGTTTGCTTTTAGCATCAGGCCCTTGAACTCTGGCCTGCTTTGTGTCTTAATGCCCATGCAGCCAGTGAAACTACTCCATACTCTATGACTTCAAGCACCAGATTAAAATTAGCTTCTGAGATAATTTTGGCTTTGAAAAAAGAAGAAATAATTCTTTAAAGCACACAGATTTATCACAGTTTTGCCTTAATTAGAAATTCAGGGTATTTTTTCCCCCTGAGGAACTTATAATGAGACAAGCATTATATCTGAGCTTCTTTCAATTTTCGGCTGTGGTAGTATCAAAACATGTTAAAACATCAATATATTCTGTAACTTGTTATACCACCTTGTTATTCTGTCCTTTGTAAAAATTAGATAAAAAAGAAAACACTAATGTCTTTCTTGAAGCATATTTTATGCATTTAAAGTAACAAAATTTAGAAGGACTTCTTTATTATCAAACCATGAGTGTTGCACATGGTTAACAAGGCAACTGGATTTTCCAGACTCAGGCTCTCTTACAGCAGGAATGTTGATTTTCTGTTAGCTGGAAAAATGCTACACATGATGCAGAGAGTGAATGCAACACAGATATGAGACCAAGTTCACACTGTATTTAGATGTGGTTCTAACAGTGGATAGGCTCCTTGTATTTATCACACATATTATCATTCCTTTTCGCTGCCTTTTACACTGGGACAAGGAGCAGCATAATTTACTAATTGCACTGATCTTCAAATTAGATTTGTTTGCTTGTTTTAATGTTTAAAGTTGTAACTTTTTTAACAGGAAAAAAAACCCCACATAACTGTATAAGCTTTGGGTCTAATTTGTGACATATCATGGCTAAACATGGTTCCATAAGGACAACTTCCATTTTGGAGAGTGGAAGGCAGACTGTATCTTTCATGTGATTTCATATCATCTGAATGTCAATGAGCAATGGCCATTGTGCATCTGTTTCATAAAGCATCTGCTTGGATTAAGCCTGGGACTTGACTCAGCTAAGAATGTGGTATCAGAATCTATGCCAAAAATAACAGCAAAATACAAGAAATACCCTTAAATTATCAGGTATGGTATTTTTATAGTTTTTCTAATTCAACTGATAAAAACTGAGGCAGTAGTAAAAATCCATACAGTCATTAATTCAAGCATATAAGCATAAAACATTGAGCAAAAAAACAAGCTAAAATCTTTAGCTCTCATAACACTGTTCCTTCTGTCCATCTTTTTTTCCAGTAAAGAAGGGAAACTATAACTGGAAAAAACAACTGCCATATTGTAGGCTAATTTATTAATTTGGTGTTATTTCTTTGTAAAAGTCCAACTGCTTGAGACCATTTGTAGAGTTCAAATGATTCCACAGAATCATGGAATGGTTTGGGTTGGAAGGGACCTTAAAGCTCAGCCAGTTCCAACCCCCTGCCACAGGCAGGGACACCTTCCACTAGACCAGGTTGCTCCAAGCCCCATCCAACCTGGCCTTGAACACTGCCAGGGATGGGGCAGCCACAGCTTCTCTGGGCAACCTGTGCCAATGCCTCATCCTCAAAATAAAGATATTTCTAATATCTAATCTGCATCTACCCTCTTCTGGTTTTATACACCAGAAGATAACCTAAGTGTAACTCAAGAAATAACTTCTGCTAGAAATTAGGAAAATGATATCCACTTAGACAGCAAAACACTGCTGTATGATTATGGGCGAAATATTTACTGGAAGGAACACAGTGCTTGAGGGCTTCCAGGACACTTGGAGGGAGTAGTGACAGAGCAGAGCTCAAGCTGAAGGAGAGATAGGGAGTGCAAAGAGACTGCAGATAAATCCATCTCCCACAAAACCACTGCCTTATCAAAACAGTGCATCAATCTCTGACCAGTGGCACAGTTAAAGTACCTATTTTTTTCAGTGCTCCTAGTTTCTTTCTATTCACCTCTAGGAAACTGATAACATTTCTCTCTACCTGTGAAACAAGGTCCATTTTTTAAAACTAATGCAAAACCCATGAAACTTTTTTCCCAACTCCACTCATGTACCTCAGGGAACTAATACGCAAGATATGACTGTAGCTTGCTAAGCTACCTCTCTCCAATATACAATATATATTCCTCAATAACAGATTTCGAAAGAGCAAAGGTCTTTCCTCTCTTTCCAACCTGTATTGCAACAGTAACTTTAAGGTAGTCACAGAATAAGTGGGGATGGCTCATTGTTTCCTGATCTGGTCAAGTACTTCAATAAGCACTTGAATTATTCAGCATCGGCTTAAATATCTTTGCTTTTTAAGATCACACATCTGGCTTTAGTGTACCACTTACAAGCAGGCATTGAAACAGAGATGCACTTCTGGAGGAGATTACAACTTTCCCTGCAGTGGCTGCCCCGCAGGGTAAAAGTCACCAGTGGATCATAGAACCATAGTATGGTTTGGGTTGAAAAGGACCTTAAAATCATCCAGTTCTAACCACCTGCCATGGGCAGGGATGCCTCACACTTGACCATGTCTCCCTAGGCTCTGTCCAACCTGACCTTGAACACTGCCAGGGGTGGAGCATTTACCACTTCTTGGGGCAGCCTCTGCCAGTGCCTCACCACCCTCACAGTAAAGAACTTCTTTCTTATATCTAACCTGAACTTCCCCTGTTTTAGTTTGAACGCATTACCTGTTGTCCTATATCTACAGTCCCTGATGAAGAGTCCCTCTCCAGAATCCTTGCAAGATCCCTTCAGATACTAGAAAGCTGCTCCAAATCTCCACTCAGCTTCTCTTCTCCTGGTTGAACAGCCCTAATTTTCTCAGCCTGTCAAATTCACTGCTGGGAGGACTGGGGGCATAACCCACTTATTAGCCTATTAAGACTTTTTAGGCAGCACTTTGTGCCTCATGTGTTTTCATCTTCATAGCTTCACCTACCCCTGGAAAGAGTACTAGATCTGCAAAACTAATATCCTTTTTTCCTCTCTGGCAGGGTGAGAAAAGATTCACCAGGACAAAGGTCAGTCACTGGGACACTTCTCGCTTTTAAGCAGCAACTATTTTCACATCCCTCCATCCAAGCACATAAAGAAGCAGCAAGACTCAGGCAATTAAGCTTCATTTCAGAAGTAGTTAGGTGGTTCAGAAGGAAAAGTTTTCTGAAGGAGGGCAGATGGGCCTGCCTTAGAAACATGCACAAAGACTATCACAGGAGTCTATGAGGAGACTCCTCATAGAACAGTTAAAGTCCACATATTTTTAACATAGGACCTTCATTTTGACAAGTACTAAAAAGAAATTTGATAAATACATACAAAGAAAACAAATATAAGAGACATCAGTGTAAGAATACACAGGAAGGATACCCTTGCAAGTTTATAAACTGACTGTTCCAAAAGGGAATGAATCTGTTGTACTCTTTGAAACTGGCTTGGTTTAAGCATGTTGCCATCATCCTTCCCATCTGCAGTCTGTGAAAAAGCGCACACATAAAAGCCTGCACTTTCTCATTCTGTCTTTTTCTGACAGTCAGGAGGTTTGGGGTTTTATTATTAAAAAGGTAACATATTGTCCAGTGCTGAATCTTAACGAACACTTTATTGGAAAAACTGAATTAAGTTTAAAGCTGAAAAAGTATTTTCCTTTTCAGGACTTTTACATATTATCTGTCCTCTTATAGTTCATCTTATCCCTTAGAAGAATGCATTAGACAGAAGGATAAGGAAAACAGAGAGTTCTACTAATGGAGAGAGATGCTTAGTTATCCAAATAGGGTGGCTCCCTGTCTCTGTTAAGATGCTCATTTAAAGAAATTCCAAGAAATTTCTAATAAAGAGATTACATAAATTACAATACTTATGGTTCCCCAAAAATATGAAATGCTAAAATAAAAGAGCAGATATAGGGCAAATTTCCATGTTTCTGAAATTTCTCATACAACTGTTTTGTATTTAGTCATACTTCAAGGCTACTGTCCCACTTACTAGATCCATGTCACACTCCATGAAATGCTTTTCTGCTGTGTGAAGCTACTCTCAGTTTGCCATGTCCCTACACAAATGTTGTAATTCATCTGTATGATGCTTTTCTTAGCTGTCTATGCCATGTGTTTCTCTACCTATCAACTCATACTGAAGGAGTGTAAGGGCTGTGCATCCCCATTGTGGCAAAGCTGTACAGAAATAGTCTTTTGTTTTCTAGAGAATCACAGAATCATAGAATGGTTTGGGTTGGAAAGGACCTTAAGATAATCTAGTTCCAACCCCCTGCCACAGGTAGGGGCGCCTCACTCTATGTCATGCTGTCGAAGGCCCATCCACCCTGGCCTTGAACAGTGCCAGGGATGGAGCATTCACAACTTCTTTGGGCAACCTGTGCCAGGGCCTCACCACCCTCACAGTAAAGAACTTCTTCCTTATATCTAACCTGAACCTCCGCTGTTTAAATTTAAACGCATCACCCCTTGTCATGTCGCTACAGTCCTGCTTAAGGGCTCCTCTCCAGCATCCTTGTAGGCCACTTCAGATACTAGAAGGGTGCTCTGAAGTCTCCATGCAGTTTTCTTCTCTGAACTGAACAGCCCCAACTTTCTTTAGCCTGACAGATTAATGATTTAAATATAGATATATATTTATAAGTATTAATCACATTTTCCAGTATGTTCTTATGTCTGGGAAGAAGCATTTCAAAGCCACAAGCAACAGTAGAAAACAGGGTTATTTCACTAAGAACTACGTGGTTTTTTTTTTTTTTTTTTTATCAGGGCTTGATGCTGCATATAGATGAAAGGCTCTCTTGTCTTTCAGGTTACAAGGATTTAGCATTCTGCATAAAGCTTCTCCGTAGATGAACTATGCTGAAATTTTATTCTGTTGTCATTACATTAATGATCAATAAAGTAAGATTGTAGAAAGAATGTAGGTTTTACACAACATATGTTAAAGGGGGGAGGCTTATCACACATTGACATGTCAAGTTTCATAACCAAGATTATCACTGATCTTAGATGAAGAAACTCTGTGCTAGAAGACACCCATGGAATTCCACAGAATATATCTTTTCAGCTTGGCTAAGACCAAGTGATGTATCCAGCAAGTATAATGATATGAGCCTAAGAGCCTTTCCCAATGGTAAGACTCACAGAACACCTCCCCCATGTAGTCACTCAGCCCACCAAGAAAAATAAAAAAAACTTATTTAGCATATCTTTTTCGTCATTCTGTAATATTTCTGTATATAGTATCAAGAATCAAGGCTGCTACTTTTTCCTTTACAGCACCAGCTTAGAAACTCATCTCATTTCTAGATAACACTCTAAAGCAATATGCATGAGTGATTTCTCTGGGGTGATACAACAGAGACAAGAATTGACAAAGAACCTGTTCAAGCTGTTCCATGGGAGCTGATACCTAGCTATACCGAAATGAAAGAAGCCTGGTTCAGAATGACAATGGAAGGGAATTAAAAACTCCCTGGGCTGCTGGCCATGAGGTGAGCCCACTCAGCATGGGCACAAAGCAAATTGTGTCAAGAGAGTCTGTGCCTCAGTGATCAGCAGTCTCAGGTGGGAAATGGAAATTGCGCAGAATTTCATTACAAATTACAAGTTACAAATGCAGTAAAGCAAATCGTGCCCCTTCGCATCCTGGTTGAAGCGAAGTACCTGGAGAAGTCAACAGAACACCACCTGGTACTGGAGATGGGAGTATCTGGCATCATAGTTTTAGAACCACCTCAATGACAGAAGGAGATCAGAAACAGAAAAATTGTTTTGGGGAGAGAATTAATCAGTGAGCTTTTTTACTATTTAAGAATATTTTTTTCCTGGTATCATTTTGCAGGGTTTTGTTTGGTTTTCAGTTTATGCAGTAGCAAGCTCCTTATCTCCTCCAAGCCCCAATCTTTTCTTATTTTTCTGCAATGGGCCAGGCACTGCAATACAAACGGAGAAAGGCTTTTTGCACTATTTCAGGTACAGTTGGGTATAAGGCAGAAGAGCTACACATTTTTCCTCGTATGTCTTCTTGCTGTATGGAGAAGGAATCTATGCCATCTCCATGTCCAATAGGCGAGGGTGAGTATGGTGACAGGGGATTCAGGCACTTACCCATGATTGAGCATTTCCAGGCATATACATATGCGTCCATTGACAGTTAAGGTGCACACCAACATAGGTTGCTGTCTTTTAACTTCAGCAAATTCTAGGGTTTATGGAGGAACATTTTCCAAGGAGTAAGTAAGTTGTTCCAATAAGTCTCAATTATCTGCTAATGAGATGTGTCATTCCTAAGTACCATTTTGAAAACATACCTCATACTGCTAGAAGGTATCCTTGTGTTCTCTAAGGATGAGGCAATTTCTCTGAACCTTGGAATGAGCTGGTAGAAGGAATTGGTACTTCTTGCTTTCTGGAAAAACCTAAACCACATCGAGTTATATCAAAGCAGCAACTGGTGTGGGCAGGGAATGATTATAATGGTGTGAGGCTAAAAACTTTATTTTAGACTCCTGCGTAATTGCAACAGAAAATCTCACTGACATGAGGCTGAGAAGAGGCAAAAGGGAATGTGCTGGCATTTATTTATTTTTAAATGGAACGGGCAGTTCTGAAATTAAATGGTTGTGCACAGCTGGCAAAGTATGGCCAGAAAATAAGTAAAGAGGAAAAGGGACGGGAAGGGGAGAGTGAGGGACAGAGAGAGAAATAGGGGAAGATTACAAGGAAAATCACCACAATAGAAATGCAGCCTCAAAATACAGGAGTACTAACGTGGAAGACACATGACTTCATAAAAGATAATTAAAGGAACTAGAAATAGAATAAAACAAAAATAAAGTTATATTATTAAGCAATCTGACAGTATTTATTACTTGGCTTATTGGTTAAGTGGGTTTGCATAGTAAATATAGTTTTATGCATAAAATAAATAGAAACACTTTGGCTTGATAATATTAGAAAAAAGACACAACATCTGAAAGCTGAATTTGGCTGCTCTGCACTTCTAAGTGTCTTCTCTTGTGATGTGTCACTGTTATTAAAACAGCATGCCCAAAATGGTAGCAAGCACAAGAAAAGTGAGAGGTCTAATAATTAATAGTAGTGATGTAATCACATAAATGTATTTCTTTAGTAAGAACTAAAATGTCACTAGGAACAAAATACATTGTTTAAATGAGTTGAATAAGTCAAAATAAGAGTGCTTAGAATTAAACTTCTGAAGATAGGCAATAATGCATAACTATATGTGGCCAGAAAATGACTTCAGTGTCTGCATTACCCCAAGCAATTCATACTGCTGAACATAGTCTCTCTCCTGGCAATCTCCAGTTTTCTTTGGAGGTTACTACGGATCAGTTTTTCAGAACTACCCATCACAACAGATTTTGAGAAGTGAAGATCATGTATCAGCAGATCTTAAGGTATATGAGGCCAAGATATCTGAAGGAATCTCCATCTCAAATCATAACTTCCTTTCAGACTCTGGTCCCACCGTCATCACATGTCAGTCTCGGGTAAGTCCCACTAAAAGTTGGTCTAGGGCACTGTAACTCTCCTAGAGAAACAGAATTGCTGGGAATCTTTCCTCCTTTAATTCACATTAGCCCAAGTCAGCCCACACAGTACAATTAAGTAATGATATGTTTTTAAATTGTATTAAAGTAAAATAAAAAATTCAAAGTTGTACTTGTGAATTTGAAGGTGATAGGTGCAGCAGATTAAAGTGAAAACATATTTATCCTCTTCTATTTTCCATTTGCTGGCTGTTCTCATACATGTGAGTTATGAAAAGTTAGGAAAATAAATATATGGAAATATGAAAAAAAAAAATTCATGCCTGTTTTCTTACAGGACGCTTTCCAAAAAGAACTGGCTGAGAGGTTAGCTCTTTCCCTAGGGCTGACTAAGAGTTAAACTACTCTGAGAAGGTATCTTGGTAAATTATAGCTATTGTAAGCTATTAAGTGTCGATTACAAGGGTAAGCTGATTCCTACTGCATATTTATTAAGATTAATTTACAAGGTGTATTGAAGGAATTATTGAACATTTAAAAATGTTAATAGATACAATTACTAACAAATCATCCTGACAACAAAAAAAGCCCTCCTGTTCTTCTGTAAGACCATGGAGTTCATTAAATCTTTCAAACGAAACTCTGTTCTGTCAGATACAAAATCTGTGTTTTGCATCTCCTGCACTGAAACAAAAGTCTCCACTTCACAGGGATGCTGGCTAGTGTCAGTGTGGTAATGCTCAGCACATAGAATGTGCTGGAACCTCTTCCCTCAGCCTGGCTGCCATCTCTGCCTGCATTTATTGACATCCTACTGCCTTCAAAATTCCCAGTTCACGTTTTGGTAACAGGGGTCATTAGCCTGAAGGGATGCAGAAGGAAGTGCCTCTAGAAGTTAAGTGACAACTAACGGCTTAGGAAATTCCAGTGTCAAAGATGAGAAATTGTCAGAGTAGATTTTCAGTATTTATTCAATTTACACGTGATGACTTGAGGACACAGATGACTCTGCCATTTTGCCATTTACAAGCAATCCCTCAACACCTGCAGTAGCTTTTCACAAGAAAACACAATGTCAGGGAGCTGGTTTGTTTTCATTTGTTTGTTTATTTATTCCTCTTTTATTGCAATGACCTTTAAAAATAATTATTTGTGTGGTTTTCATTTGCTTTTCTTTCTTTTCTATTTTCTTCTAAATCTCTACCCAACACTGTCAGTGGATTCATTCCTCTGATCTTTCTGTTGGCCTTCCCTCGAAACATATTTTCCTAACATTTGGCTCTCTATTAGCCTATGTCCCTGAAAACACAAGCAACATGATAAATCAGTACTGATCTTTTTCTCCTGCTCCCTTTATTAAAATGTTTGGAAGAATATTCTCTGCAGCCCTGGCGACTCCTCTGCAGCTTGGAACTGGCAGCTCCTGTTGTTTTATCTAGGGTAATTCATCTTGCTTTCTATGTACAGTTACTAACAAATCAATCAAACTCCTCCAGTTGAATTTAGTGGAAGCCTCAGACTATTTAATCCTCGGACACTATTTCAACTTGTATCAAAAATGGCCAGGTGAAAAAGAGACAGAACTGTTTCCTCATTTTGTTTGAATGGAAACCGCTATATATTTAAGTCTAGAACTGCTTGTAAATCAGAGGCATTCTTAATAGAAACAGGACAGACTCTGTGCTATTTAAGTGTATTAAGTGTATTTAAGTGTTAAGGGTATTAATACTTCAATTTACCATTAAATTTTTGGAGGGTCTGGATAGAAAGCTGAATCCCTGGATTGAAAGTGTGATGCCAATAACCTTGTTAAAGATTAATTGCTTATAAACACCACTACAATTAGAGAGCATGCAGACTACCAGCACATTATGTAAATATGGAAAACAATTCCATTTTAAGTGGGATGGTTACTGTAGGTGACAGAGTACATTTCCTTTCTTTATATCAGTCAAGTCAAAGTAGCAGGGATTTTAACATATTTCACTATAATATTAGGACACAGGCATTAAGAAACCATTAAATAAAAATATTTCTCTGAGGTATTAATTAGAGAGGTTTTGGTTTATGCTCATAACCATTTTTATATCCTTTTTCTTAAAAAGGTCATTTCAAAAAGAGCTGAATGCTTGCAATTCTGGGTGTAAAAACCAGCAGCTAATGGGAGAAGGAAACTAAATGAAAAAAATTGAAATAAAGTGGTATTTTTCATCAGTTCTTACATGATACTTCTTCAAATATACAGCATGTGGGAGAATTAAATGCAATTCTCCCCTGCCTCCTACCAGCTACTTGTAAGGGCAATAAAATAGGATCTCTGACAAACATAGGAGCCTTTTGCTCTTTAGAGGCATCACCAATGCCCCCAGCAGGCATGGGGAAGCCACATTTTCTTTCTTCCCCACAGCAGGACCAGAGCTTGTGGGTCAGGCAGGGACAGAGGAGTTGGTGTATGCATAATGAGCCAAAAAAAGCCTGGCCAACCTCTCCTCTGGGACCTCAAAAAAGCCTTCCTGCGGTTCCTTTGCACCAATGCCTTTTGAGCCAGAGTTGCACTGCCTGCCTTTTTCTTAGGCTATTCTTCTCCTGTTACTCATCTTAAAAAGACGTACAAGAAGGAAATTGGGAAAAATGTAGATTCACACCGCTGCAACAGGCATAATACTTGTTACTGTGACTCTGACCCCATCAAAATAACTCTCATACTCATGTTCTTGTGTATGCTAGTTGAAGAGAAAGCCCAGCTGGATCCCTTCCCACTCAGCCACCCAGCCTTTGCATCACTGAAACACTTTGCTCTGCAGCCTGCATCCCCTGGCCAATGTGCTTCCTCACATCCACAGGCCTGAACTGGCCCTTTGGCTACTGCTGTTCTTGTTGGGGGATGGAAGGATCCGAGCAGCTCTGGATTCAGGTAGCCTAGCAGGGCTGGGAGGAACCCAGTAATCCCCTATACTGGCTCTAGGGAGCAAAGTACTGCCAAAATGCAGCACATCCATCTTGTGGTCCTCACTGCTCTCCCAGGTTAACCATGGGGCTGCTCTGCACAATGATGACTGGGTTCACATCCAACTGTCCAACTAAACACAGCTACACTGCTGACGTGGGCACATGAGGCCATGAAAATTACTCCTATGGGCCTGTGAAAGAAAGCCATCCTGGTTTATGGGGTCCTAGTCAAAACCTATTAAGACCTGTTATACAGGGCACAAATAAAACCCACTTGTCATTTGGGCTATGTGTTCCCTCCATTTACCACTCCCCCCAGTGTATAATATTTTACGCTAACAGGAAAGCAGAGATGATCTTTGACTGAGCTACAAAGGGCAGCATTTGGAGAGTCAGGGAAACTCCTGTCTTACAGTAACTGATCTACAAGCTTAATAGCACACTTCATAACAACTGCCTGCATGAGGTATAAGTCTAGCTGCAAACGGCCTCTGGTGCTACTACAGTGTGTCCACAGCAAAGGGAATTCTATATTAGGTCCAGAAAAGTAATGAAGTTTAATGATACAATTACACCTTTGTCTTTAATGGAATATTGAAACGGTTTTTAAAAGGGCAGAATACTTGTCACCTACAGAAGCACTGTTTGGAAGAGAACTGATAGTAAATAAAGAGCGAAAACTAGTTTCAGAAAGTCAGTTTCTAGTTTAGAATACTCTCTATGATATTTTTTCTTGCTGATTATTGTCATTCTTTGTTTCCATTAACAATGGAGTCCTGACAAGCCCTCTCACATGCTTTCAAGTAGTAAAATTTGAATTGAAAGATTTAGTTTCTTTCATATTTGTCTTTTTCATTCTCTGCTTGCAAGAGGCCTGACTGGTCTGAGGGCTTATGGGATCAGACACTGTCACTCCCCGTTTTTCCTTTCTCTGTTACAATTTAATGTATGCTGCCCTGCCAGCTGCTCTGAATCAGGAGCTCAGTTTGACTGGAAAGGAATCCAAATCAGTGAGCAAGTGGCATTACACAGTGACCAGCTACAGCTGGAGTCTGGGTTGCTGTTGTTATTGAACTCTGTAGGTCATAAATGTTTTCTTATTATGTCTCATACCCTTATCTGTATAGTGAGCAACACTCTACACTGTTGCTGCTTGTAAGCATATAGATCAAAGACATTCTTCTCATTCATGTATATATGTATGTAGTGTGCATATAAACAGCAAGTCTGTATCCTTTCTCCTTCATCAGCCAGCTTGGCACAGTGAGATTCCTGGAACAGAGACAGGCTCTGGGTTTGAATGTGTAAGCAACAGTAATTGCCAAGATTACCTTTTTATTATCCTTACTATCTCAGTTGCATGAAGGGTTTTTTTCAAGCAGCCTTTTACTTGTGAGGAAACAGAAGTTATTGGGCAGCTGAGGACTATGGGAGATGGTGTAAGATCAAGCTTGGACTTATAAAAAATTAAAATGAAGCCTCGACTCATGACAGATCAGCCACAGGTCTGCGGTCTGTTTGTGACAATTGAAGTAGAAAATCTGTCAAACACTTCAATCCTACATAAAGGCTGAACCTGTAAAGGTCTGCAGAATGCCAGGTTACTTCCTATTCAAACTGCAGTTGCTGAAGAATGCTTTTCCACTGTAATTAGATTTTCAAAATACAATGCAACTTTGCTGATATCAATTTTTTTCTGCTTATGCATTTGCCAGGAGAAAATGTTCTGCACTTTGGGGTTGTTCTGGAGAGAGTAGCTGCAAGACATGGAAATTCCAGATACGTATTATTGCTCAGCAATAACTGAATATGCATCCCTTGCTGTTGTTTACTACCATAAAAAAGCCCACAACAATTACAACTAAAAGTAACAAAGTAAGGAGAGCAGATTATGCTTTGCACTTGGAAGGGTTTTAAAATTTCTGAAGTTGTTTTACTACTGGTTTGGATGAAAACTAAGTATTTTGGCACTGTCTGTGGAAGGCCAGCCCAGCACAGAAGCTCTGGCTGTCCTGCACCTCACTGGATGGGACACAGCTGGGCAGCTAACTGCTGAAGAACTGCAAACTGGAAAGCCAAAATCCCAGTGCCACATCAGTGGAGCAGAAAAGCTGCACAACAGCCAGGAGCTTGGAAAGCTCCCAGGCAGCTGCTCAGCTGCACCACACAAGAGGAGGGAGTTGGGGAGCAGCTCTGAGCTTTTGCTTCCCCATCATCTCGCCGGGCAGGCAGCAGAGGTGCTTGGCAGATAAGCTGACAGAGACTGATACGACTTTCAAAACCTCTCCATTTTTTCATTAGCCTTTGGTTAAAACCAAATTGCCCCTGGGTAATACTTTGATCTTCACAAATCAGCGTTCTCCAGTCAAAGCATTTCTGACCAGCTTTAGCTGAGGCTCCAAATCACAAATTCCACGAGAGCTGGATGCCTGCCTCCACCAGACTGCTTTGCAGATCTACTCTTCTGAGAGCATCCCATTCTTGGGATGCAGGCCTGATTCCACGGGCTTTCATGTGTTCAGGATTAGAGCCTAATGGATTTCACACTGAGAGCAACGAAGAGATAAACAACAGCATTCTTTAAGATTCTTGTGAAATAGTCTGTTTCTGAAGACTTGGGACAAGAGAAAAACATATTTACATGAATTTATAATATTTACATTTTTAGTCCTCATTTTACCCTTCTTGAAGAATGAAAAATATTACTAATGATTTATGCTTTTAGGAGTGGGGAAAACCCCATGAATAATAAATGTCATTAATGTCAGCAGCAATTATAATTGAATTGCCCATAGACATTTATTTCTGGGGTTTTTTTTTCCTCTCACTGATACAACTATAGGAAAACATGAATTCACAACTGAATTTGATCTAATTTTACATAGCTAGAATTAAGACTCGGTATTTTACTTACATGAGGGTCATGATACTTGTATTTAGTTGACATTCAATAGGCTGTTCTAATTGTACTTTGTTTTGAAATCACAACAATTCTTTTGAGACTCACCAGTGTTGAACCATGGGCCTGAAGCTTTATTACAAGGCTTCAGGTCTTTGCACAGATGCCTTTAGCTTCAGATGCTTTGGAAAATAAAAGTTAATTCAGAATTTAACAAATCAGAGGCCTTTGTATTTGCATTTGTATCAGAATTATTACCTTTTATTAACACTTTTAGCTCTGAACGTGCAATTCCACTGGCTTGTTCTCAAGAGGGTGGCTAACCTTCCCCAGCAACCACTGTTGTCACCTTAATCTTTCCAGGCTGTGTATTTTTAATTCTTGCTCTGGGTGTTTTTAATTCTTTCCATGACTACAACATTCAATCAGTATTTACAGCTGTGTTCCACCAAAACTAAAAGTTCAAAGATTTCCTATACACAAGCCTAGAAGCATCCTAGTCTATCACAGTCAGTAAGCCACAGGGCTGTCAACTTAAATATGCCTACTGTTGATTATCCAGGGTCAAACAGGCCCTCCTTACACAGCCAAAACTCCTAGGAACTTTACTTAGAAAAGTTTACTCTTTTTCTAGAGTGAATATATCAGGCTTTCTTCCTAAACCCAAAGTGGCCATAGTTTATTTCAAATCACTTTCATAAAATACATGCAGAGTATCAACCCTGCCTGTAGAGCAATCACAGTGGGCAAAATAACAACAGGCTCAGCATTCAGAGCCTTCAACCCTTTCTCCTATTGATAGCATTGTTCTCATGTAAAATCCACTACACTGTCAAAACAGAGATTTTCTATGAACCAGGCGCATATACAATCCCTGGCTACAATCTATCAACACATTTAAACACGTTCAGTATTACACAGCTACAAATGTAGGAGTGGGTGGTTGGTTCCCATAAAACTGCTGCTAATGTATGATAATCACTGAAACTGTAGAGTTTTAGCTCATCTCTCTCAGTTCTGTTTTTGGAAACAATCACAACAATAAGATACAGAAGAGAATGATTTGGATTATTAACAGGTACTGTTACTTATGGCTATGTACAGCTATATCATTTTGTGCTGTTGATATTGGCTCTGATATTGCTTAATTGAATTCTACCTAAAAATAGGTACAAACTGAAGTGATTCGGAGGAGGATATATGAAAATTTTATAACATGTTTTCCAGTGCCTCATGCAAATCTTGGCTATTTCCCTGCATAATCAGTTTGCGTGGTTGAAGGTTGAACTGCATAGGCCTGGATCCTGAAAACAGCAATTTCTGTAAGCAGTACTGCTGAAACCTGGGGCTTTCTCCAAACCCCACTGCATACAATGAAAATGATCCACCAGCAGGGATGAGACTGAGGATATGTGGTCTTTACCCAGAAAAGGACTTACGTGCCTGTATAATGCCATTGTGTGGGATGACTTTAGATGTTTGTGTTCAAGTGCTTTTTATCAAACAGGTCCCTTTGTGGAGAATAAAATATTATAGTTGAAAGCCTACTTTGTCCCTTCCTGCCCTCAACTGGGCTTGAACTTCACATGAATAATGTGTCTATATGCACGACAAGGTTATGTGGGACCTGACCCAGCTGGCTTGGCTTAAGAAGCACCAGTGCTATGCTCTTCCAGACACAGCTGACCCTGCTGAGATATCTGTATGCTGAGGCTCTTCTAACTCACAGGTACTCCTGCCCAGAGCTGAGATTTTACAGTTTCAGATTTAAAATACAAGAATACTGCTTTGTTTCCCTCCTTTATAGTGTTTGTGTTGTCCTGTTATACACTAGATGACACCAGTGTGACCAGTGTGGCCCCCGAAGCAGACTGGTATAAAGTGAATGTTAAAGTCAGCAGCCTCGCTGCTAGCAGAATAACTCATTACAAATCACAGCACCTGTTTTCACCTTCACTCCATAGAAAAGCCTCGTATTCTAATATCCTCTGTCACAGAGTGTGTAGTTCACTTGCCAGAAAATAATTCTGGAAAATAGGTATTAAATGTATTGTCTCTTTCTTAACTTCATACTTACTAGATTGTTTCAGTTGGAGGGGCCCTACAACAACCATCTATTCTAACCGCTGGACCAATTCAGGGCTGACCAAGTTAAAACATGCTACTAAGGACCCTGTCCAAATGCCTCTTACACGCTGACAGGTTTGGGGCATCGACCACCTCTCTAGGAAGCCTGTTGCAGTGTTTGACCCCTTCCTCAGTAGAGAAAAGCTTCTTAATGTTCAGTCTAAACAGCCCTAGCATAGCTTTGAACCATTCTCATGCATCCTGTCACTGGATACCAGGCAGAATAGCTCAGCACCTCCCTCTCAACTTCTCCTCCTCAGGAAGCTTGTCCAGAGCAATGAGGTCACCCCTCAGCCTCCTTACCTCCAAAATAGAGGAGTCCAAAATCCTCAGCCACCCCTCACAAATCATGCCTTCCAGCCCTGTCACCAGCTTTGCTGTCCTCCTCTGGACGCATTTCAATGGTGATGCCTTAAGCTGAGCAAAATCTTTCAAGCCTTTGTTTTAAATGCACAGTTGGAAGTCCAAGTACCAATATGAATAAGCACTATTCTGTAAGGAAACTTTGCTAGGAAGTGACAATATTCAACATTCTAAGCCAAACAGATCTTTAAATACATGTCCAAGACAGGGTGTCTACAACCTGAAGTTTGTCCCCTACTTGTATTCCCTCTGTCAGGTTCTTTCACCAACCTCTAGTCAAGTGGACTGATGCATGTATAATAAATTACAGAAAAGCCCTTTGTGCTTCTATTATTTTGTGAAAATGAATTGCTAAGCAAAAGGTGATCATCCACCCCTGAAAAAAAAAAAAAAAACCAACAAAACAACACAAAAACATAACAGAAAAATCCTTATGCTTTCCCTATTGAATTTCAAATAAAAGAGACAGAAAAGTCCTATTATATTCTTTAGTCCCACGAAGGCCAAACAGATTCATAACTGGCAGTTAAGCACATATTTATTTGCCTTCTGGGTTTGTCTCTAATCTGAAGAGTGAAAGATCTTGCCATTTATTTCAATAAATGCACTGATAAAGAGCTGGCTGGATGGCCGCACGCAAGAAGTTGTGCTCAATGGCTCGATGTCCAGCTGGAGATCAGTAACGAGTGGTGTCCCTCAGGGATCGGTGTTGGGACCGGTCTTGTTCAACATCCTTGTCAGTGACACGGACAGTGGGATTGAGTGTGCCCTCAGCAAGCTTGCTGATGACAGCAAGCTGTGTGGTTCGGTTGATACGCTGGAGGGAAGGAATGCCATCCAGAGGGATCTTGACACACTTGTAAGGTGGGCTGATGCCAACCTGATGAAGTTTAACCATGACAAATGCAAGGTCCTCCACCTGGGTCGGAGCAATCCCAGGCACAGCTACAGGTTGGGCAGAGAAGTGATTCAGAGCAGCCCTGCAGAGAAGGACTTGGGGGTGTTGGTTGATGAGAAAATGAACATGAGCCAGCTTCAGTGTGCGCTTGCAGCCCAGAAAGCCAACCGTATCTTGGGCTGCATCAAAAGGAGGGTGACCAGCAGGTTGAGGGAGGTGATCCTGCCCCTCTACTCTGCTCTTGTGAGACCTCACTTGGAGTATTGTGTGCAGTTCTGGTGTCCTCAACATAAAAAGGACATGGAACTGTTGAACAAGTCCAAAGGAGGGCCACGAGGATGATCAGGGGACTGGAGCACCTCCCGTATGAAGACAGGCTGAAAAAGCTGGGGCTGTTCAGCCTGAAGAAGAGAAGGTTGCATGGATACCTCACAGCAGCCTTCCAATATGTGAAGGGGGGCTATAATGATGCTGGGGAGGGACTCTTCATGAGGGACTGTAGTGAGAGGACAAGGGTTAACGGGTTCAAACTTAAACAAGGGAATAGATTTAGATTGGATATGAGGAAGAAATTCTTTACTGTAAGGGTGGTGAGGCACTGGAATGGGTTGCCCAGGGAAGTTGTGAATGCTCCATTGCTGGTGGTGCTCAAGACCAGGTTGGACATAGCCTTGGGTGGCATGGTTTAGTGTGTGGTGTCCCTGCCCATGTCAGGGGTTTGGAACTAGATGACCTTAAGGTTCTTTCCAACCCTAACTATTCTATGATTCTATTCTATGACACACAAGGAGGCATTCTTATGTTATTTATATATGGGACAGAAGTTGTACAGCTTTCTCCACTTTACTCTTATTGCAGGCAAACCACAGAATTTTGCTACAGCTTGGAAACACATCCAAGTTACTTCCATGGTGAACATTTAAATAAAAGCTTAATAAAAATATAGAAAGAAGCTGGACACTTCTAGTTTCCATGTTCTGCATGGCTACTGCACCATTAATATCTATAACATTCAATGAAATATGTACATTGTGTAAGTACATAATCCTCTTATTTCCCCAGGACTTCTCTGTAAGATTCGGGATTAATGAGCATTTAGTAATCCCAAGATAAAATAGATAGAGTATTGAGAAGAAAAGTTGTTTTGATGTCCTATTCGGTTTCTGTGTATAGTGCTGTCCACTTTCTACACTCAGTTGCTCACTCTACATTGCAAGGGCAACTGGTATTTAACAAGAGGCAAACTCTGTTTTAAAATTTTTTCATTTATTTAGTTTTTTTTATGTGAGCTCCCCTAAGCACTGGATGATTTAACAAATCATTAGTGGTTCTCTGTAGATGCAAGTGATTCTCCTAGATACAGAATTTAATCAAAAAGATCTTGTTGCTGATTTTAAATGTGGGGTTACTTATCCATACACTTTCTGTACATTAAGAAAACAAACTCTGATATAGTCATCTGAGTTGCTGGCTACAAAATTATGTTGTCTCTGGATTGTACTGGATGTGGAAAGGCTCGGTTGCTCAATGTGCTGTGTTAGGATGGCAGACCCCTCTGTCTTGCAGACATTATTGCTGCTTCCTTGCTCATAAACTTTTCTCTAACTTGATTTTTATCTCCAACTATTTGATAAAACAAGGCTGTAGGATATCATCAACCATTCATTTCATATATTTTAACCATTTCTTCCCACTGAAAACTGAAACAGTCCTACTAAGCTGCCTCATAATATCCGGTTTTCTAACTATGCATGAATCCATCCTGCCAGATCAGTGCAATGAACAAACACTAGCTGCTGTAAAGATGCTTTGTACAGATCAGTTAGCAAGAAAAAACGTTGTATTATAACAACTGCCCATCTGCAAACGCAAAAACACTGGCAAAAGTATATTAAGTGTTTCTAAAAAATATGCTAGATGAACTTATTGCATTGCAAGTCTTTTGGTGACTTCACCATGAGTACACAAGGCCATTGTGGTGTAGTCAGGAACTGAGGACACAGGACTCTGAGTGCATTACTGTTGGCTAACTAAACATCTACTTGTTTTCTCCTTGCAAAGAGAGAGAAAGACAGGTTACTCTACCAATCGATCAAAAGCATCGTTACAACTATGAGCAAGAATTACCTAGGGTGAAACAAGACAGTTGTTTAATAGGTCATAGAAATATTACATAAAAGATTAGGACATGGTCCAAAAATCCATAATCAAGATACAGAAGGGAAGAGTAAATTATTGCTACGAGATTTATTTTCAATTATACTGGAAAGGAACTATTAACTACAGTATTTCTGGCTGTAAATATATAACATGAAATTTTCCTGAAGTAGCATTGATTAAAGTTGGAGGTAAAATATAATCAAGACAAAGAGAAACACATTTAAAGCATATTGAGTTTCTGTGGGAAGTTTGAGTAATGATTTGTTATTGTAAACAGGGTTTATTTGACAGTAACATGCTGTGAGAAACAATAGTTCTGACAGAATTAACACAAGGACATCGCCCTTGGTCACAGAGGAAGTTCATAGGCACCCAAATATCAGAGCTTCCAGCAGGCTTCCCTTGGGGCAGGGACTGCCTTTTTCTGCCTGGCAAATTCTTACACATCAGGAATAAATAAATACTAGTAAGACTGCATAGGAAAGCTTTTATAATAATCAACATAACAGTGCAAGAGTTCATTGCTTCAGTCAGCTGTACAGGAAGCTTCTTGCTCATGAGCAAAGTCCTAGGGATGAAAACCTGTCCCTGTGCCTAGCTCCTGGTGCTATTGCTGTGCCTAAAATTCCAGTACTTCTGGGGTTATTCATTTAAGCTATCATAAATGAAAAGCCCTTAGTACCTGACCAGACCTGACATTGGGGCAGAGAAGGTTGAGACCTTGGCTTCTGCAAGCTTTGGAGTACGATGCAATTGGAGGAAGTGTTAAAAGGCTGTTGCCAAAACAGTTCTGCTACCAGCAAGAGAAGGGCAGTGTACAAACCATACGTGTGTGTGCCTGGCAGGAGTCCACAAAGCCTTGTTCTTAGAAGACATTCTGAGAAAGCTAAAGAGGGACTCTGCAATTCATTAAAAATAATGCATGCAGAGTAATAGGTTGTAACTAGAAATGGCTGAGAATAGAAGCATCAATTTTACTTTTCCTTTTGGGCCTGTACCTTATTTGTGAGATTAAGAACTGCACTGTGAAAAAACAGTGGGTGACAACAGTTCAGCTAATAAGAAGACAGAACGGACAAAAAAAGTCCTATTATAGAGGGACATAAACTGTGTCCCCTATCCAGCCTGCCTTCTGACAGTTTAAGCAGGTAGCACTGGACAGGCTCTCCAAATATGTTCTGGTTATTGTTCTCTTGCCAAGACACACTTGAGTTCAACAGCAATGTTAATCAGCATCATTGCTAAATAATCTATCCCAGTACCTCATTCATCATTTTGTATCAGCTAATCATGGTTCTTAAAGGAACTTACATCTGATGCAGAGGCACTGCAACAAATTATTAAAACCCCACACCTGTATTTCTGTTTGAGTATCAATTTATCAGGAGGGAAAAGGTCCAGTTTTGAAAGGGTTCTCACATTCAGTAAACCTACCCAGCTCACCCCACTAAGAGGGAAAGGACCACGAGACAGCAGCTTTTTATTTGGATTGTAACTAAACAAACAAAGTAAAATACCTAAGTCAGAAATGTCAGTCATTAGTACATTGCCTCATTTAGGAAAGATAATACTACATGAATACAGAGACCAGTGAGAGCGGTTATATACCAGACTCAAAACAATGTTCCTATTGCTTAATGAAAGATAGAAACAGAGCTCAGGGAAATGTCAGGGGATAACAACCACCCCCATCTCCAAGGCATCAGTGCAAACATAACCCACATTCGTTTGCAAGGGACTGAGAATTAATTTAACAACACATGTTTATCCAGCGGCTCTTGTGAGAAGGGTTACTGATCTCAGTCACTTTGCAGTGACCACATTATAAAATACAGCTCTGAAAGAGCAACTTAGTAAGTTGGTCTCACCAGGAAGGTCAAAAATGCTGCATGGTGTGAGACATTCTCAGTGAGGTATGGGGCTCCTGTGCGAGGTTAGGGCACACTGGCAATGTGGAGTGCAAGTAAACACACTGACATGTACAGTGTGTTGAGAGTACAAAAGGTACTGTGAATCTAGCTCAGCATCAGCACATTTGTACCTTTAACAGTGATGAGGTATCACTACAGAAGATCTGCTATTACTGTAATTCAGTTTCTAAATATTGGCCTAACTCCATTAAAGTAGGTGTTCATAAATACATCCAGAAAAGCTTTAGAAATGTTTGCCTGATTCCGCTGGTTTTGAAAATCCTCAGTTTCACTGGAAGCAAAGTAAAGACTGAGCACTGACCAAAACCTCACCCTTAATAAGACAGACGATTCTCAAAATATCACATCTACATTTTCATACTTTTGCCCCAATTTACTGATTATACAATGCACCAGTTTGTAATGGTTAAGAGAGAAGAATGAATAGTAAGCAAATAGAAGCCATGAAAGTAATAACCTAGGAGCTGAGACTTCTTTTTTATCTTCTTCTTTTTAATTCCAAAGAAAAGAAAAGAAACTGAAACAGACCAGCAAATAGAGGCCAGCTTCTTTGCTGTAAACTCACACTGGGGGAATTTATATTATAATCATAAGAGCAAGACACCTTTTATTTAAAATTAACTTAGCAGCAATTAGAAGGGAATCGCGTTCTTCCTCTCATTTCCTTGTTATGCCACAGATGGGTGGCATAATTTTGTTTTCTCAAACCAGACAAAAGTGAGAATAGAGGAGAAAAGAAAGTAGATGGGAAATGTGTCTGGTGTGGTCATTCTGGACTCAATTATGTCAATGGAAGTACTCCTGCTCCTGCAGCTTCAGGCTAGCATGGCACTGTAGTTATTCTGAGCCCCAAGTACTGGTATATGTAATTTCTCACCTTCTCAGAGAAGGAGGAGCAACTTGTGTGGTATGCAGAGACAACAGCATATCTTTCTCCTGCTGTAACTGTCTCCTTAAATGCAGCCACTAGAAGGAACAAGAGACAGAGCAGGTGATGAGGATGGCTTCAGAGCCAGTTAACTTGGTTCTCCAGCCATAAGGTGAGGACTGAAGTGTTCAGCTGAAGATGTTTTCATGGATTCATATCCTATTCCTGCCTCTCTGAGCTAGTACAGATAACTGCAATGCAGGTGGTTTTCAGGGTCATGTAGCACAGACATCTATAAACTTGGAGAAGACATTGGTGAAGATGACACAGAGCCAAGTGGTCATTGCCCTGCACAGATTAAGGGGAAGAGTCCGACACAGAAAAAGATCTAACTTAGGATAATGTAGAACAGAAATAAGCATAAAGAAAGAAAAGGCTCTGAAAGAAACCTGGTGACACAGTACAATTCTCCAGCTGTAAGAACTCCAGGTCTTAGATTTACCTCTGGCACAGCGGGGGGAAAGACGAAGAAGGTGCATAAGCCAAGAACACACACCCTCAGGACACTAATGTGACAATAGGGCCCTAGCTGCCACACACACAGCACTGAGAACAGCAGTGTTAACGTAAGTATGCACTAAAAAAGAGAAGTGTAGTAGTATATCTACAGCCCATAGCACAACAGTTCCCACAATCCCAGGTGCTGAACCTTACAGGACTAATCCATTCTGATTTCCGCCCCTGGACAGGTGGAGGCTTTTTCCAGCTTTCCCTTCTTGTCAGCTGCATATCTTGAAGAGTATTCTTGACTAAGCAACTTGGTATAACTCAACCCACTACGCCTTTTCTCAGAGGAACAGTGACCTGTGCCTAGTCTACTGCAATTATTTTGATAACTGCTATCAGTAAAGACTATTTAGAAGAAAATATTTGCATTTTGTCAAAAAGGTGATAATAGGATGGATATTCTCAACTTCTATTCAGGTGGCTGAAGTTTTTTAAAAGCCACTGTTATTTCTTCTTCTAAGCAACTGGATTTTCTCCTTTATTGAAAGGTCTGTTCATCATTGTCTCTTTAACAGTAGAGTTACCATTCTACAAAAGGCTGTTAAAATGCAAAAATAGAACTAGGTCATCTTTATGCTGCACGTCAGTGTATGTGCATGAACGTTATTGATCACAGAAATTGCACATAAGAGGTTCTTAAAATAACATGGGGGTTGAGACAGAAGCTATTGCAGTTGCCTTTTAAGTCTGACGGTTCAAAATATAATGGGAACATTACTGAAATATTAAAAGGAAAATAAAGTTTCTGTTGATACAGGATTGCCTACGTCCCAATTGTGGAAGGGTTTTCTCTGTCCTCCTTTTACCTCATATTTTCTTGGCACTTTCTTAAATAGGTCGGGAGGTACATCATCAGTAGGGAAGATCAAATAACAGGAAGCTGAAGTCACTCAGTATACTTCTGAATGATCCTTAAGATTATTTGGAACACTAAAATTAAGTGGCATCAAGTAATATAATGATCACCTCCTTTCAAAACTGTCATTTAAAGTAAGATTTTAAAAGTAAGAATAAGTCCCTTCCCCTAGTAAATACCTGGGTGATAATTCCAGGAAAAAATGGGCAGATATTCTTTCATTATTTCTCATGCTAGGTTCTGAAATTCACAATTTGAAGTGCAAAAAGGAAAAGATTTTTTTTTAATTCTGCTTTTTTTTCAATTTATCTTTTTTCCTGTCTCTAGTGCCTAAGCATGAAACAGAGTTATTTCACCTCTTGCTGAAATTCATCAGTGGCTACACTAGGAACCATGTGAGAGTAATGAGAATATTACAAACAAGTAACTAGTTTGTGACCAATGTCAAGTACACAGCAAGAGTTACCACCTAAACATCTGCCACACACTTGGCACAATGCCATGACTAGAAAGACCCATGAACACTGGAAGCTGACAAGGTTTCCAATGCCTCTTCTCAAGTCATACAGGGGCTTAAGGATGTTTTCCTTCTGGTGAGAATGTCAAGCTCTCTTAACACGATATATAACTTGGTAGTCACACCACCTATCTATCTGCAAGGTACCATAATAACCTCTTTGCTAGGCTGCATGGTTAAAAATTATTTGCTTTAAAGAAAATGAGATGGACATCTAGCAGCTTTACATTTACTCTTACAAAATCTAGTCTACTTTGCTTGCATTATTATATTTCAGGTTTCCCTACAGAGGCCTAAAGAAAATTACATGGGCTAAAAATAAGAGCGAAGTTAGGAATATACCATATCTCCCCTCCAAAAATAACATTTTCTTTTTCAAAAAAAGCTATTTGTCTGATGTTCTGTCTCACCTAATTTTTTCACCTGAAACTCTTGTGCATATACTTGGATGCAACAATACTATCTAATTAGAAAATAATTTGACTTTAGCAATTATTGAAATAACAATGTGGAACACATCATAACTAAGCAGCTAAATGTTAAGCTATTATTCTACATACAGGGC
The DNA here is from genome assembly GCA_028858755.1 of Ara ararauna. Taxonomy (NCBI): domain Eukaryota; kingdom Metazoa; phylum Chordata; class Aves; order Psittaciformes; family Psittacidae; genus Ara; species Ara ararauna. The sequence goes on along the minus strand of CM054380.1, from coordinate 17,648,595 downwards.
CAACTCAAATTACTGTGGCTCATATAAATGCTCGCTTATGAAAGGCTGTGTTGATTAAAAGAGAACTATATATAGGACTCCAAGAGACTTCATTTTTGTTTGATTTTTGGCAATTCAAAGCTAACACCTGAAGATTCCAAGAATCAAATTATCCCTTTTAGAAGATGGTGCCTCAGCGTTCACTAAAATAGTTTCAAGCAACTATCCAAAATCAAGCATCAGAAAAAGAAGGGGTCACACCCGAGGACAGAAAGGCAGATTCAAGAGCACTTACTAAAAATTATAACATGTTTCTACTCAATGGCACAGAAGAATTCGTCCTGCACACTTAGAAAAAGTCTTGAGTCCTTTAAACGCCATTGTCATGAAGAACTCCTCCAATGGATGAAGTTCTGTAAAACTGTCAAAAACAAAGGTGTGCTGTCAAGCCTTAAAAGAGGAGAAAGAACACAATTAAAATCATTTAGTAATAATTTAATTCAGTAATTAAGGGACAGGGGAGAGGAAGGGAGAAAGGAGTAGAAATCAACAGTTAATTCATCAAACTGCTTATAGCATCTAGTCAAAACATGATAATGAGTAACAACGAATAGAGCTTTGTCAACACCAAATAGAGTTAAACCTAAACAATTTCCTTCCACAACAAAGTAACAGGTTGTTTGTATGGGGTAAAACTGTCAATATAACAAATCTGTATTTTTAATATGATTTCAGAATCTGTTTCTAGCAGGTAGGTGCAAAATGGTCTAAAAACTGCATTCAGAGAATAATCCACCAATAGCTCATGTTTTGGTTGTTTTGGGTTTTTTTTAATGGAAGGATGTACTGAACAGAGTACTGCAGGAGTTTCTCGTGTCTCCAACGTTGTGCAATATTTTCATTAATAAGGAGGACAATGGGACAGAGTGTACATACACATTAAATTTGTGGACAACACAGAGCTGCAAACAGTTTCAAAGGCTTCAAAGGACAAAATTGGAATTTGAAAGAGCCTAAAAAGCTGGGAAAATCATGTGAAGAAACAAGGTGTATCCTATTAAATGATACAAAAGATTCTATATATAAGAATGACCTAAATGAACACAGGCTAGGAATGAGACATGAAGAGCAGTCTGAAATAAAATGGTTTCTGGAACTCAGGGGCTTGAAGACAGAAATGGATCAACACCACCATGCTGACGCCAGAGAAGAAATGGCATGCTAGGGTGCATAAATAAGAAGAGATCCTGCAAGATATGAGACATACGAGTAGATATGAAATGTCAAGCCTCAAGAGGGATATGTTCAGAAAGGCTGAGTTTCTGAGACCTCTAATGGTTCTTGATGACAAGCCTGAAAGCATTCCTATTCATTAGTAGCGCAGAGACTTCCGAATGCATGAAATGCTGCAGCATAAGGGATAGTAATCATCTGCTCTACATATCCCTGGAGAATAAGAGAACTAATGGACTTCAACTGCCTTAAAGGAAATGTAAAATAGAATACAGGACAAGTTCTGTAATGGTCAGGATACCACTGGAATAGCATTAAAACTGGACCAGATTGTGCAGGGAGACTGTGGAGTCCTCAGTGGGGGCTTTTTAAAAACATGAAAAACATCTACCAAGAGTACAGATAATCCTCCCAGAGATGAGCATGGAATAAATGAGGTGATCTCTTGAAAAAACAGTCATTTGTATTTTCCATGATTCTGTGCAACAAGACAACATGCATCCTACTCCGTAATCAGTAAACTGTGTTGTATGCTATTCTGAAGATAAGAAATTATAGCTATTTGAGAACACAACTCTAATTCTCACCAACCTTCTGAGTCCTTTCTCTGAGTTTTGTTTACTTTACCCAGACTAATGAAACAAAAAAGGCATTGACATTAATAATACTTGCAGATATGGATCAGAAAGAAGAGATCCATAACTGGCTATTACAGCTTCACTGATATATTTTCATAGATATATTTTCAAGATATATTTTCACCTTTAGAGAGACTCTTCTCCATTGCTGTGTCAGGTATATCAGGACAGAATGTGCCATTGGGATATGCCCAGGTGAGATACATACTTAAGTGAAATGTTTCTCAAGCCTCACGTTAGCTGGATGGTTAGCTAATGAGACTGTCCTCAACCTTTGCTGACTGAAGTAGAATAATGCTGAGCAACTTCCTTCCAACTTTAACTCTATCTCTACCTTAAATCTTAACTCTTTAATTGCCTTTGCTAACAATCAACGTGAGTATCCTGCAGGCAATTTGTTACACCCACAAGCTATACACCGGGGACCACTCAGTTACTGCTTAGACATACAAGCAAATAACAATGACATGAAGTAGGTAATGTGTTTGCTTTTATAATTTTTATGTTGTCTAGTCTTTTCCTTCTAAAGAGTTGGTATATTGGGATAGCTGACAAACTAGTGGAATGCCTGAAGTGGGGGAATTTTAATTGTATAAAAGCTGCATAAAAATTGACACTTACTGGTCATTAATAACCATTATGGTAAGAGAAAACAATAAACAAGACATATAAACATTCAGAATAAATGTTATGATAAGCACATTCCCAACAAGTATATTAATTGTTGGAAGGAAAGTAATTTCAGTGAAAGACAGAACTGGCAAAATAAAGAATCTGAGCTGGCTGGTACTTCTTAGCAGACTCTTTTTACTTCTGTGAAAAGGTACAAAAGTGTTTGATTTGTAAAACAACTGATGCCTTATGGGAAAACAACATTCTGCCAGGCAAAAAAAAAAAAAAAATCTGTTGTGTAAGTCAAATTTGCTGAATTTCTCTTTTCTTAATTTGCATAGCTAAGGATATTTGCAGTGCTCAAAGTGTGTATAACTGGTGGGTTTAATTAATTTCTCAACTCTATTATTTGAGGCAAAAGGAGATGAAGAAAGCCAGAAATGTGGGTGGGAGTGAGAACACAGCACTGCTCCCTGCCCTCCCGCAACTCAAGCACTGGAAATTGATATGAAAGCAGGGTCTTGATATCTCAAGAGTTCATCTGCTTATTGCCATCTTAGAGGTTATAATCCTCCTTGTTTGTGAATCCACAATAGGCTGCTCCAGAGATTACAATGTCTCAAATCCTATCAGAGGATTGATTATAAGTCTGTCAGGATGTGAGTAATTATGAAGGAAAACCAAACTTTCAGAGGACACAAATAACCTTCATAAAAGGAGATGTGGTATCACAGAATAAAAGTCTACATGAAAAATCAACTTCAGACTGTAGCACTTATGCAAAGAAAGAGCCCAGAAAATATTGCAAAAATGTGAGTGCAATAGTACAGCACAGAGCCCAAGGGAGATGGAAAGCAAAAGAGAGGCTTCCAGGCAGCTTAGTCACAAGGCCAGTGATATCCCACCCTCCCACCCTCCTCGGATGGCAGTAAAACAGCCAACTGATTTCACAGAACTCTGCTCTTTACATTCCTGGAGTCTAACCAGATACAAGGAACCCAAACCTGAAACACGATGAAGACCCCATCTCCTGAATCACTGCAACCACAGAGAATTGACCTCACAGCATCAGAGACTTCATCTAGAAGACAGTGGGGAACTTCAGTCACAGCTCTTGAATTTAACTGATACACAAAGATGCTGTTGTCTCTTCCCAATTGTAACCTGAACAGAGTTCCAAAGAACTCACAGGCATAAGATCCCTATATGCGTGTTCCCATAGATTTAAACATCAACTGGCAGCATTACGTTAGTAAGAAAAAGGTCCTTTTACAAGAACATTATGTATATTTTCCTGGCTGGACTCAGATGGCAGGGGACCCCCACACCTCTTTTGCCACAGTACTACCTATCTTCCTACACATTGTGGATTGAGTGACCTGGATCCTTGACCTTCTTTCCCATGTCCAGATGAGTGACATTATCTCTGAACATCAGCTATGAATCTCCCTGCTATAATGCTTTCTCATAAAGACTGCATCCACAGCAACCTTGCTCATCAGTGTCTCAAATTAGATCTACAAGGTGCTAAGAGTTACTGTGCCATCCTATTGCTTGCCAATTTTCAACTTGAACCAACAGAAATTTTGGCACTAGTCAGCACTACAAACCCTGCTGATTCATAAACGCTTGCAGCAGGAGATACATTTCACTTGCCTGTGTTCCATGCTGTCAGCACAGCCCCAGCACCACTGTGTCATAAGGAGTTTAATACCTTTTTGAGTCTGGCTGTGCAATTGAAGATGTTTCTGCGTCCAGCATTTTTCTATTTTGGGGAAAAAAGCTTCTCCTCAGAAATCCCCTCAGGATATCATATGTGAAAGACCATGTAACCTCTACCATGGAAGACAGCAACAGACCAAGAGGTTAATCATGTAGGAAGTGAGTAGAAAACATACAGCACTATGTGTCAGTATGCCAACAGACACTTGTATTCAGTGGCATGATGGAGAATAAAGAGTACAGCGTGTAGCATGGGACTACCTCCTACAATTGCTTGATAGGACAGGGGAAGGCACAAGACAGTATGTTTGATGACAGGAATTTACACTGTAGACTGTCACTTCCATTAAACAGAAACATTTTTTTTTTTTCTGGATGAAATGCCATCCCACTCATCTCAGATCCTTTTTGTGATGGTGATTAGACGGGTAGGTTGTCTGTGTTACAAGAATGTTTTTGTGATACGATGCAGAGACAGAACAGATAACTGGCTAGCATAAACTGCCATGAAAAATATGTATTGTCTCAGAGCTATCACATTTAGGGAAAACATGACTACTCACATGACTTGGGCATTGCTGTTGAGAAAACAAAAAAGTCTGCATAGCATAAGGGACAGACTTGTAGGGGCGACTTACAATACCATTGTATACAGAATAATATGACTCCATGTGTTACTGAGGATGGAACCTCATCTCAGTGAGTGGCTGCATGGTTCTGAGTTACCGGCTGGGCTTAAACCATGGCAGTGTGCAGTCTAATTCTGATATACCAGCTACTGCAGGGTGTACCCTTGCATACTCCTGCATGCAATGATGCCATGGATGTAAGTATGCTTTAAAAACACAACATTTAATACAAAACTGAAGGAAGGGGCAAAGAATCTAAATAAAAAGACAATGGCAATGGCTATTGAGTACCTACAAAGAGAGAAAAATCTCAAATTATATAGGTTTAGGAAAATGTACGCACACAAAAACTCAGAGAGGGTCAGTTCAACTGCATAGGGACAACTACGGAGAAGCAAAAGCAAGGACCTGACTTTCAGATCAACATGAGCCTCAGTCCCATCGATGGAGAACAGCCTTATTATCAAGGAGGAAAGAGTCTGAAAGGAACTGGTGTGCAGGCATAGTCTAGTTGTTAAAATTCCACAGCTTTCATCACATCTGGGATTTTTCAGCAATGGCACCAGCAGTTTCTGTTGGTAAAGTTTGTAGGAATACGAGTATAGATTGGCAATGAGGGATGCAGTAGTCTTATAATTAAGTATAATACACTCAAAACAAAGATGCATGTTGGTGGCAGTGCAGTTACGGATGGGAAGGGAGCAATTTTGTGCTGGTATTCTCTAATCACTCAGACCTCTCACTTTTCATAGCTGTTATTTTCAATTTTAGTTAGTTCAGGCCATAGTTTTTCTCTTGAGATTCTGAAAATGCTCAGCTATTATTATATTTTGCTTTGAATTTTCTCCTTTCCCCCCTTGACTTCCAGTGTTCTTTTGTCTGTCTTGTTCTTATTTCTTTTGTATGTGTGTCTGCAGGTGGCTTTTATAGCAAAATCTCACTCTGCATTCCTGCCCATCCCCACCCTCTCCTGTTTTGTTACTGCATCGCCTGTCTCGTTCTTTTCCTCATGCCTGTAACTGCTCCATTATGTGCCTATGGAGTCTTTTCATTCTCCCTGTCTTCAAGCACCAAATCACTGACTCCATTGCCACAGAAATAAGTGAATCCCCAGGCCACTACAGAAGAGGTTTCTCACTCCTGAGGCTGAAGAGGAGTAGAATAGTGGCTGAGCTTAAGGGATGTTCATGGCAGGTTGTTGGCTCGCAGTGAACAAGCTTATTATTGCTAGCAGCCTACTGACATATCTTCCTCTAACCCTGAGTATTTCCCATAACCCTGGCAGCTTCTTGACAAGAATAATCAAACTAGGTGAGCAGCACAATATATTCTATTAACAGGGCAGAAAACAGAACAAACAAAATGTTTTGGGACTTTTGCCTTGTCTTACCACGTTCATACCCAAGGTATGTCAGGTGTTTTCACCTTTGGTTCCTATTTGTATTTAGTAATTGCTGAGATGCTCATTCCTTGATTTCTGAATGAAGAGCGTAAATTAGGTATAACATCATCTTAATTGGATAGAGTGTAGCATAACTACAGCAACCAACTACATTATTGTTGTCACTGTGATACACACCAAAGTAACTCCACAATTCACAACCAAGGAGAGGGGGAAACACTCCATTTAAAAAAAAAAAAAAAAGGGCATTTTCACTTGAAAAATGCAGTAAGCTGTTACCTGTGACATCTGTATACAAGTTTCAATTGCACAGGCTGAGAAATAGGTCAAGATAACCCAGAGATATGGTAACAATCAATCTTCATCAACTACTAGAACTGCGACCAGAAGCTGATGCCTGAGCCATTTAGAAGGCTGGGATGGAAAACCTGTCTGTCCCATTTCTGCCCAGCAGGCATCTAGCTTTTGTGGGGTGAGCTCTAGCATGCTTTTTTAAAATCCTATTTTGGACCTGGTGGTTGGAAAACAGAAAGCAAACCACTAACACTTTGTCCAGAACGACTCCTCAAAGCCCTTTGGAAGGTAGGAAGCAGCCTGGCATCCTATTTCTTTGCTTCAGCAGAAAATAAGAAATGTTATGAATACTGCAGGTTTTTGACAGTAACACCAGTGCCAATCCAGTCTGTTTCTGCTAGAAGCTGTGGCACAAACAGTTTGTTGACTCTCTGTAATGTTCGTATTCTCTGTCTTTTAAAAATAAATACATAAATTGACAGTGACACCTTGCAGCTGGTTATATGGAATACTGTGCTGGACAAGTACTGGTGACAGATTGCCAAAAGTACTGTATCAGCACAGCCGCAGCTTTCAGGTCAAAGTTGCTCCCACCCAGTGAAGCCAGCTATCTGCAAATAGCAATCACAGAGTATCTGGTTTAGAAGTATAAGGTACCTCACTTGGCACTAGAGGTCAGTGATAAAGCTAGTAGGGATTTAGTAGGGATTTTTCTCAGTAAACTTTCTTCCAATTGAAACCACTCCCTTGTATCCGAAAATACTTTACATAATCCAACAGACTACTATTTGTTCCCCAAAATTTATTTTTATCCAATTTCAGGAAAAAAAGTCAAATTCTCAAAGTGGAAAATCACAAATTTCACAGAGAGATCTTGAGAAGCTGTTGTAGACAAAATTATTTCTTAACAGAATCCTTATTCAGTATTGCTGAGACCAAACCACTATTTACAAGTATAAGACAACACTGACGAGGCCAATGCCTTTTTCAGTTACAACTGTAGATTGCCACAGAGTATGCAAGTCCTGTTTTAAACCTCCCTGTTGCTCACAGCCAAGCCTGGACTCTCCCCAGTGATTAGACTTATACTCCCCATCCCTGTGTGCGCTGCAGGATTGCATTATTCCACTGTACTTCAATCATGAGCATTCCCAAAATAGCATCCAAATATAGGTGAATTTATCCATCATCATGACATTAACTACGTGTGGAGAAAACAACATACTTATGTTTTCCACTCTGAATTCTCCCCAAAAATCCCATTTGCTCACTTATCTCTAGAAACCCAAAGCTAAGGAATCAGATCATGCAGTTCAGTGAGCTTGCAAACAAATACAACATTCACCAGTTACAGCCAGTTAGACTAAAACTTTGTATGATTCAGATTTAGGCAAATGTATATATCAGGCTGAGATTTTCCTTTTAGGCCCTAGGAGTCTGTTCCAATGGGATTCCCTTCATAAAGAGGAAGTGTTCTTCAATATAGTTCAGTGCACTTTGCCAGAGTTTGGCCTTTTGCTTAATTTACTCTGTGCACATGGCTAACTGAATGAGTAATTTGAACTGTCTTCTATGTGATGACTTAGTCCTGTGTAAGCATCTGGGTATGAGTGAGGGGCATCGTGCAGTCACTGCAGCAATGAAAGAATGGCTGTCATTAATTGCTTGAAATTCATAATTCAGGAGCGTTCTGGGCTTATAACAAGACAAAAGAGCAAAGATGAACTGGAAATGCAAAAAAGGTTTCTTTACATCTTCACAAGCGCTCAAAGAACCAAACCCAGCAACATAGTCTGCCAGGGAAAAACCTGGACAAAACCCAAGTACACAGAATTCATTTTCCCCAGTACATTTATGGGGTAACTTTCTTCACTGTGTTTCAAAAGATGATTGAGTAAAAATTCTAGGTCTAAGTAAGAAATATAGCTAAAAAAAAAAGTAGACCAAACCAGTTCTGGTTAACTATGCCTTATTTATTTTGGTTTTGCAAGTCTCCACAGCTGCAAGTCATTTTGACAGCATAGAAATACTGGTGCATACAATACTTTCATCACAGTGAAATCATGATGTTTTGACAAATGGAATAATAAGAATTGCCACAAGGGGACTTCATAGTAGTAGCATCTATGAAGTGCTGATTTAGCTCTACTCAGAAAACAAAATTAGTGGATGTAGTGGAAAAAGATTGACACCATCCTTACATTATAGGTCCCACCCATGCTGGTGTCTTTAGAGCTGCCGTGTTACCTGGCTGTGCTAGCATTCCTCCTCAAGTGTACTTGCAGATGCAACCAGAAAAGAGAGATATTGGGAAGATATGGATGATTTGGAAAGAGTGGCCAGCTATTTCATGATTCAAGCCACTAGAGTAAGAGGCTTTCCTCAGCTGTACTCTAGAGACAGAATGGGAACAGAATAGGATTTCAGGAATTCTTGCTCTAAGATCAAGACTTAGTTACATCAGACATGCCAGTACTATAGCTGAACAAAAACTTACTGAGAGCTTCTGTTTATTAAAAATGGTAATTCATTAAAATAACAACTGTTTCTGTGAAAGGGTTGACTTAATAAACTTACCCTTTCAAGGTAAACCTATCAAAAAGGATTCAAAAAATGTTCCTATACTTTTTGGAAGAACTCTGAATGGAAACATTTCTGGGTTTCAATCCAAGATAACATTTGTCTTTTTTAAAGTGAGCCAAATTATTTATATATTATAATTCTGAAATCATAACAAAAAGTTTCTCCTGATCTGACACAATATTTGAAAAAAAAAAATCCAACTTCAGATTTGATTTGTTTGATAAAAGAAAACAAACTTACAGAAAAAATTCTTTCTTATGGGAAAATCATTTCTCAGGTCTACCTACTATCTACAACCAGATTGTTCCAACCAGTAACAATAAGAAGAACCAGTGTTACTAGACGGTGGCACTTCTACTGTTTCTCTGGAGTTGCCTCTAGGTGCACTCATGATTTATTTATGTGTGTATAAGGTATGAGGATGTGATCACATTGCTCTGCAGAGGCAAGAGCAGCCTCAGCCTGCACAGCAGGGACTGCACCAGGTAGCAGTAATGGTGAAGAAGAAAGTTAAAAACACCTCAGGATTCCTTTTCTATCCCAGCAGTAAATGTGTTAACTGACTTCAGAGCTCCTGCTCATGCATTCAGCTTCATTAATGAGCTACGGAAAGCAAAGTGACTCAATTCCCTTAAAATCTTGGCAAACTACAGGAATATTTGGCTCCTGCCAGATCATGTGGCCACTTTGGGAGTGGTCCATTCACTCCATCACCACGAGCCTTCTTTCCCCTAAGTGCACAGCTTCCTCTCTACATTACCATACGCCAATGCTTGATGCTATGGGAGTTACTGTGTTGTCACAATTCTGAACCATGGTTTCATTGCAGGAGAAAAATGCACTCATCTGTGATTTCAGAAGCCATGATAAGGTTCTAGAATTGACAATCAGCTCCAAATAGCTCAAATACACAGCCTGGAAAAAGACTCTGCAAAAAAAGAAATGCTGACCATTCTGAAAACTGTTGAAATTTAGGTTTGCAATCTGAATGCAGCAGACAATTCAGACCAAACTTTTTAGAGACTGGAATAAAACATCAATAACAACTAATAAATTGTGACATTTTGCATCCTGTAAAGTATTCAGGCTATATTCTCTACTATAAAATTAACTCCAGAAGGGATACGGGGTGAGTGCTGGGATAGAACTGTACATAAGCAGTAATTAGCTCCTGCTTTTAGTTATGTCTGCTACAGAAAATGTCATCATCATGTGATTCTGTAATACTGTTTCTGTCATGGAAAAGGAGAAAACATAAGGACAAAGTGAGAGCTTTGAAGAATTTACCTAATGATGGTCATTAGCCAAAAATTGCACTTTCTACACTGTGGGACATGTCTACAGAACACAATATAATGCTGTGCAAATAACCAAGCTGATTCTGGTATTAAAAGCTTATATGCAGCAGCCTGCCTGATTAAATTGGCCTGGCTATTCAATTGCACAAGACAGTGATACCACTGCCCTGTATTTAAGCTAGCTCAGAATAAACTTCAAGTTTTGGTTTGTATCCTAATGCTGCAGCAAATTCAGTCTTTGTGTTGGTGTTCAATTGTTTTGAAAACCTATTTTTTAGTTCCAAGGTAATACTTTTTATACAACAGTTAACAGATATTGCTACAATCATATGTCAGCCTTTAATGCCATTAACTGAAGTACAGGTTTGCTGTACTCAAAATCCCACTTCATAGTAAATAGTGTTTTGTTTCATTAAATCTCATGATTCAGTCTAAACTGAGCTGAATAATGATGTTAAAACCTTAAGACAGCTTTATTTTTTCTTAATGCTTGTTTGTTTTCTTTAATACAGACGCACCACAGATGAATAATGTCATGCCAACATCTCCCCTCCTTCCTCAGATGGCACATCAACATTCGTATCCCAGCCTGGGACAGATCACAAACCCATATGAGCAACAGCCCCCAGGCAAAGAGCTTAACAAATACGCCTCTCTAAAAGCAGTTGGTAAGTAAGCAACATGATGCATGACTTCTCCTTCAGAGCAGGATGTTGTATTTGCTGTTGTCAGCTGACATTCTGCTTCAAAGTGAAAAACAAAGTCTTGCTTATCTGGACTACTTCATGACAGAATTTCATATAGAATACCATGCTAGTTAGAAGTGTACATGTAAGTATTGGTGATCACATGCAGGTAGTTAGAAATGCATCCAGAGCACCTCCATACCTACTGTACACCATTCATCAGCAAGTTTCACCTGGTATATGCACAGTGTTTAGCCTGAGTTCTTTATGCCCTGAATACGGCTCCCTATGCATTTCAGCATGTATTTTCTATACCTATCTCAACAAATGAGAGAAAAACATCAGATGTGTTGCAAATGTAAAGCATATAATTTAAATACCTGCTAACTACATCCCAAAAGAGAAGGTACTTGTGCGTTTCTGAAGTAAGATCTTTCCCATTTTCTGCAAGATGTGCATTAGTAGGTCACTGCAGGAATGTTCTGAGGCTGCATGATGTCAGACAAGTAGTGCATCAGAAAACTCCTAATAAAGGTCAGTGTGATCAGGCTATTTCCTGCGACTGATTAATATCATACTATGATTTTAAACAAAGAGAGGAAGATCCTCAAAGGAGGAGTTATGGAGGGGGAAAAGGACAATAGCGGGGAAAGATGTCAACGTAATTTTCCTATTGGAAGCATAAGTTGGTAATACATTTCAGTGGCTGTATATACCTGCTCACACCATATGAAGACAGAAAGCCTTTATTACCTCGCATTTCAGGCCCTTCTGGGCAACACTAAATTAAAAACTGGGCGGGTGCATTCATAGTTTCTCACTAACCCTTTCTCAGCTTACACATATGGATATTAACATCATTCCCCCAGAATTTAGAGCAGTATCACACTGCCTATTTCCAGACAGAGCTATTTATCTCAGAAAAACCTCAGAATAGCTGAGAACATTCTGACTTAGGAATCAAGTATTCACCATGCCAGAAAAATATTCCATCACAAGTTGACATTCCTTTATCTGAACTTCAGGAAAGCAGACCTCTAACAAAATGTGTGTTGAACCCCCATCTCAAATAGTTTGGCTTTGCTTTATCTTGCTGGCTTTGACTGTTGCAAGTAGCATTTTTAAATCTGTAAAAGACAAGGGTTAATTCTGCTGAATTCTGAGTTCAGGCAGAGCAGCTTTGTAATTCCTTCTTCAAAAGGTGATACTGTGTAATGATGTGATTGTCACAGATTTATGCACTGATATCAGCCTTCTTTTTCAGATGTCAATTTAGGTCAAGCCAATCATCAAAGCTAAAAGGTACTTAAGCATAATAAAATGAGAGATGAAACACTTAAAAGAACCTTCTCTCATCTGACCAAGAGCCACTGAATGTACTTGGGTTTTTTTAATTATTAGATTATAATGTAGATATTTCTTGTGTGTCTGAGTACAAGTTTTTAAAGCAGCTAGGTTATAACCATACAGTTAAATCAACCTTGAAAGACTGTGCACTTCAATTCCAAAATCTTAAACTAAATTAAACATAACTTGCAGGCACATTTTATTCCAGGAAGATTGTACCATCTTCCCATACTTTTCCCCTATCCTTTCTTTCTGTTCCTTCCTGCTCCCCCTCCCCCCCCCGTTCCCTCCCGGACCTTTCAGCAGAAAACAGTAGAGATTTTGAAACTGTGATACATTCACCCCTTTCACCTGGAGCAAGAGTTAAATATGCTCAGTTTATAACCGCTTGCCGACTCTAAAGGCCACGATTCCTCCTAAGGGATGCTTCTTGAGTACATCTCAAGATCACAATGAGGTTTTTCCATAATGCCAGCCAGGTTTGGGTTTGTGACCACGCCGACATCAAGCAACTCAGATCACACATTGCAAAGTTCAGATTGGCTTTATGAGACTTGTGAGAGAACATAGCAACCAGCTGACATCAGGCCTACCGATACAGTTTTAACCTGACAACATTTTTGGACAAACAGACATAGACTGAGTTCACCCTGACCTGGTATTCATGTCACAGGGCGATTGCGTTTTTCAGATGCTAAATTTGAGTCGCATTTACCATCCCCATAGCAGGTTAATGAATGAGTGTAGGTCATTTATCTTTGCATTCATTGATAGTGGCTTGAGGATGGATTCATTTGTCACAACAGAAATGTAATAAAAGATGTGTTCTATATTCCTCCTTGTGTTTGAGACAAATCATATGCATTTAAATGCCTCTTACACTGCATGATCCCATTGTTTGGGTGTAGTCCACTTAATTCTCTTCTTTAAGGGGAAGGAGAGAGTGCAGGAGGAAGCACTCCTTTGTAGCAACTGTAGCTATAGTAGATTAATATCACTCATTATAATGTGTCCATGATTGGCAAGAAGTTTAGATAACTGAAAAAGGGATGCTTTACCAGAGGCAGTATTAAATTAACTTCCACACAGCTGCTTTCTTCTGGATTACAGATGTCCTAAAAATTTGGCTAATTTTAGAAGTGAGCTACTCACCCCTCAGTGACTGGACGCTGTGAAAATTCAGTTCATAGAAATGGAGCGAGTCACAGTGATCTTGATCATGTTCAGGATCTGCATTAAATTCAGTACCTAAGACTCAAGCACTTGTGAAAACAAGAGACACAATGTCATTGCTATTAATTTGCATTGAAGCAAATGCATTAATCTGCATTTGCATTGAAAGAGAATGACCAATACTTTGGTACTGAGGCCAAGCTGACCCCTAGGAAGCTATTTTAAAGCTACACCCTAGACTCCAAATCATAAAGCTGAGCAGAGTGCAATTTGAAGTAGGACTGTTCATGCATGTATGCAATGCAGCGTTTGCATTGAGAGTGTCTGATTCAGCACAACACGGGAGAAGAGAGTTAAAAAGGCCAATGTGGTTTTATTTTATTTAAAAAGCAAAATATTTTTATGTGAACCAGTTCAAACTGCACAGCAAAACCCTCATTCAATGGAAGAGGAAATTTTCCTCATTACTTGTTAGGAATTTCTTTATTTGTTGCAGCCTTCAGAATTCCTTAAGCACTGACCAGTGGCTACTGACCAAATTCACCTTTTCCTGTTACTGTCTGCTGGCATTTACATCTCTGAATGATCTGAGGACATTCTGTGCCTATCTTATATTCTCTCATGAGTGCTTGGAGTACAAACAAGGTAATAGTGAGGTGAGATTTACTTACTGTTTTCCTCACTGCACCAGAATTTCACTTTCCTTACACATATCTTAACACATACACCACCAGGAAATAATCAGCAGAAGGTAGAGGACCCCTTGGAAATGAGTCAGAGAAACACATATTTCTCAAAAGAACAGATAAGCAATCAATCCATCTCCTAGTATCTCTAGCCTATCTGACTGATAATTGCACTCTGTTCATCCATTATTCGTCCATTTTTTGAGCCAGAGAATCTTTTTTAACAGTGCCAAATTTGTCCCACCAAAGAATGTGCTTTTGCAGTATTTGATTATTTATGTGAAAAGTGCAAAAAGAGGTTTTTCTGCATAAATTATTCTTATTTCCAGTTCATCAACCGTGTTTTTACTCCATGCTCAAATGGTTATTGCTCACTTAAGCAATCCTGACATGCCTAAAGCTACAAGTGGATGGAGATCTTATATGTGAACACCTTCATGAAATTAAAGTCCCAGGACATACAAAGGTAGCTCATCACAAATTTTTATACACATCATTTAGACACATTCAGAAAGCATGAACAATCCCACTTCAAGTTTCACTTTGCTGAGCTGTGAAAACTGGAGTCCATCTTGTTGCTTAATAAGAGTTTCCTAGAGCTCAAATGTGCCTCACTATCCTGCAGTATCAGCTGTTCAGGGCAATCATTCTGCAAGCCTGGCTCTGCAACGGTTCATTTTCTTTCCTAAGTTTCAAGGAGTGCAAAGTGACCAATGTTCTTTAGGGCCTTTTGGAAAAATTAATAAAACACCCCAAACCCAACTTTCTAAAGCTGCCAGAGAGGTGCACAAGACATACCTGTGCATACTGAGAATACAAGTATATCTACAGTTTAACACAATTATATTTTATATTTCTTTCATGAATTTTCTTCTTGCTCTCTCGCTTCACACAGACCTTTAGGCAACTGACTAGGCAGGACTTAAGAAGAGGTAACTCAGTTTACTGAAACTAAGGCCCAGAAAGCCTTCAGTAATACTGGTAGTCTCCTATGGGATGAAATCAGATCTAATTGATTGGATATAGTGAACCTAGAAGGAGGATATAATTGGCAGCAGACTCACCATCATGTAGATGAGACTACAGCTCCTAGCATTACTTGAAGCTTCACAGTTCTTTGATCCCAAAGGAAATGTTAGACAGTGCTCCAGCTTTGCTTGCAGCTACAGAACTCCAAGGTGAGATTCTGCAAATCTGACATTCAAAGAATAAATATCTCCTTTTTATGTCACTGTTTCTATGTAGAAAATATTGTGGCCGCAAGTGCCACACAGCAACATCTCCCTCCAAAAGGTGAAGCATGTGAGAAAACTGTCTGATTTGTCCTTCATATCTACATGCACAGAAGGATACAAAGGGGAAGATCACCATAAGGTTAACACTTTGAATCATCATCCTGTTTGATGTGAAATTTGGTAGTGACTTTTCTTAAGCTTCAGATCTTCATTTTCCATAGAAATAAGTGCAACTCTATGATGATATGAGATCTATCTCATGATAGTAGAAGTGACTTCACAACTGCCCTGTAAGAGTCTGATACCTATCTCACCAGAAGAGGAGATTCTGTACTGTTCCCTATTGTGCTCTGAGCTGGAAAGAAATACTGTAGTTAGAAAAATGAAAACACCCAACAGGGAAAAAGGCCTGCCCTTCCATTCACACGGGTTGAAATAGTCCACTGTTGGAAGAAAAACTACAGAATTACTGGACATACTATGATTGTGTTACTTTACTTCCATATACCAATCCCACTGTTACAGTGCCAGGTAAATATCCACGTTTCTTTATAAGGCTTAAAAATGAATTGTGTTTTCATTTTGAAGAGTAAAGAAATTTTCAGCTACTACTTCTATGAGCAGTTGCACAGAAATGGATTAAAAAAATCTGGAACATGGGAGTAGCTCCCTGTATTTAACACCATGGAAACGGGGAAGTACAGATTAATGACCATCATTTGTCATATCCAGAGGCTGATTCAGTTAATGATTTCATATATCTAGAGGTGTGTTCCATGACATGGGTAATGCTAGTCTGGGTAATCTGCCCGATTCAACAATGGAACTATGGACCTCAAGGAAGTATAACATGAAAGCTTGGTATCTTTTTAACATTGCAATTGACTTAGGCCAGATTTTGAGCATTCATTTGTTAAGGAAGTCTTTCATACTTTAATCCTTGGCTCTCCTTCAGGTACAGGGCAAAAGCCAAGGAGGAGCCAGCCCTATCTCACCAACCCACTGCTGGCACTGTTCCCCCAGTCTTTCCATTGCCCAGTCAGATGCAATGCCAGTGCCACTGATTCTACCTTCCTTCCTGCTGAGACCCCCTCATCCCTACTTCACATCCTGCCCAGTGCATGCAGACTTCCAAGAGCTTTTCTTGCTTCCCCTAAATCATTTAATTGCTTTCTCTGTTATTTACCATACTGGCTTCTGATACCCACAGGCACTCTGTCATAGGTAAATAAAAAATGCTTGGAGAGACTTGATCAAAATATTTTCCTATTTTATTATCTGGCACACTCATTACTTCTTCTAGTGTGGTAACCATATTTTAATTATAAATATGTTGTTTTGTGGAAAGGCTTAGTATCTTGAACAAGATCATCTGCATTGCTGACATTGTTTTACAGCCTTTCAAAAGAAAAGACTTTTTCATATAAAATCAAATAGTTTTAAAACCAAATTAAGTTAATTCAATAATTTAGGTGATATTCTTCCTAAGGCTGGGGAATTCTGATGTAAGCAGTCAGACATCCAAGCAACTTTTGCCCATACCATCCTTTTGCAAATATATGTAGCTGGGAGATGGTAACACTTTTGGGATGCATGGGTCTTAGCAGAAACAATATCTAGGCTGCTGGGAGGAAACTGCAAATAGTCTTCTTTTACAAGAAGCAGTTTTAGCACCAGGATAAGATGCTCTCAAAGATTTACATCTACGTGTCTCATTTTTAAGACTTTAGCAGCACAGTGAACTTGTGAAAGAAAGGAAATCTCACCTTCAGGTGCATTTAGTTAAGGCTTATTCTCAGGATTTTTTGGTTTCTGGGTTGGAATCACACCTAGGGAATTTGTTTTTTTTTTTTTAATTTGGTCCACTAAATGGTCTTATGATGAAGACTATTTATAAGGAACTATTAAATTCTTAACCTATTTTTCATGCCAAAATAGCAAATTTAAATCTGTGCATCCTTTAGCCTTGTTCTTGAAATTGACATTTTTTCCACCCATGTTCTCTGCAGTAGATCACCTACAATGGAGAAACAGCCATTTTATCTTGCTACCAACGTTTCATGTGAAAATTAAACCCTCACCAGTGAGGTTCAGATTATAAACACCACTTCACAATCCATCAGTTATACATCACAGAACTCAAATCCTTCCACTAAAAATTAGGTTGGTTCTCTGGAAACCAGTTGATTTTAAAAAATCGTTATTATAATGAATCAAAATGAAACAAAAAATAATTTTCTACCTTACATAACACACAACAGGCAGATCTACAACAGCAGCAATGTGAGTCCAGCTGACTGCTAGAGAACGCTGCTCCTTTAGGGGCTTTGTACTGACTTTTGACTGACTTTTTTCTTTGAAGACAGCAGTTTTCAGAGGTCACAAGCTTCAGTAACCAGCTTTATTTCCATTTACTGAGATCATTGATGGCCACAGGAAGGAAACTAGTAAATCTAAATCAAGCACAGGTTATTCGAACCTATTTCTATGAAATATTAATGAATTATGCATGAGATTTTTTTTACACATTAAGTGATGTGAAGACCTGAGTGAAACTTTACTGTTAGGCAATGTCACTGAATGAAAGTGAATCAATGAAAAACAAAGTGCAGCTCATGCAAAGGCAAAGTCTGATAAGATTAAACATTTTCACTTGCAAAAATTTTTAAACACTCTTTTCCTTCGGACCAGAAGAAAAGCCAAGAAGGACTCAGGAGCAAGCCCCACTTGTCAGTGTTTTATTTTGCACTATAAACACCTATCTACATATAAACTTACTTCTCATTCTGCAACACACATTTTTTTTATCATTACTTAAGAGTAGATATTAGTCATAAGCATATGTAAAGAATTGTGAACACTTGCAGTTTAATAGCACCAGAGTGCAATCCTAGCTAAAGTCTAGATTTAATCTGAAGCATGACTTTTACATTATCAACTGTGAAGCCCACCCATCAATCACACAGGTGGTTCTGAACATGCTCCACTCATGTTTTCCTCCTGGACTATTAGCTGTGCAGGGCATTTATGGCAATATTTTGCAAGAAGAGTTTTATACAGGTGCTCAACGTGTGATACCCTGCAAGTGGTTCTTAGCGGTGCCAAATGAGTGTTCTAAACTCAGCATATGGAAGTGAAGTTCTAAATTATTTCAAATTTTCAACTTTGAATGAATTCTGGGGACAAAGACTTGGAGAGTATTTTCTTAAATTAAAGGTTTCTCTAACTAAAGGCTTTCACGGACAATTTGTATTTATTGAGTAGTCTTTCAGGCTGACAATACTCAAACATAAATCAGGTTACAATGACTGAGCCAAGAGTTTCAGTTTTTAAAACTCCAAAGGTAAAATGAAAAGTAGCTTTTTAAGGAAGAGCTTTGATTTAAATTTTCCCAAGAATTGACCAAAGAATAACAGAATGAATTCAGACTCTGAAATCCCATTACATTCAAAGCTTAATTAAAGAATAAATTTAGGAGTCTGGAGTTTGGGAAGCATACTCAGTGAGAAACAGACTTTAATTCCTATACTCCTACTTTATTTCCCATAGTACTACTGATTCACACTGGGCTTATTTTTGTATGCAAATATTATTTCTCCAAGTAGATCAGAATCTGCCTCGATGCGGACAACAGAGCTTTAAACTGTTTCATCAAGACTGTTGCATTTACAATGTTTGTGAGATGAACATTAAGGTTCGGTAATTTAAAGCAGTTACAAGGATTACTTTGTTGCAAGGCAAGTTTACTTAAGAAATAATACAGATTTTTGGTTCTAACCAAATTAAAAACCTCAGAAGCTTCCATATTCTTCAGCTTTGTACATGGATATGTCACCAGCAGTAGTGTGATGTTCTTTAGAATCACCCATGAATATCAATGAAGACTAGTAAGACAACTCATAGGAATGAATCCCTTATTAACAATACAGTATAAATAGCAGCAGCTATCTGTCTGCTATTTTGGTTCTGCAAAGGGTGTTCTAAAGACAGTAAATGTGTTTAAGAGAGAAATTATACAGATAAAAGCCACAAAGATCATTGCTTTACACCTACGCAGGCATACTATAATAACAAAGGGCTTGAGGCATGGAGGAAGAGCAGTAACATGATTTGTAATGCCCAAGTTAAGTTTTCCCAGAAGTCTTTCCCCTTTGAAAATGGAAAAAAATGAAAGAGAAACTGGGGAGTAGGAAGGGAGAACTTGATATCTAGCAGTTATGATACTACAGTGTCAAAAAACACACCAGAAAGAAAATACCAGTCTGCCCCATCCTAGTGGTAATACCGAGTACAACAGGTAATTTTTATAGTGGAAAAGTTTGCAAAGCTTTTTGGGCTATGGAAGGTGCTCCTGAGAAAAGTTCACCTTCACTTGCAAGCTACCTGCCCCAGGAAGGAGGAAGATGCGCAGCTCCACAAGGTTGTTTCTCGCTTCCCAAGTTAGGTTTAGGATTGCAGTGCCTGGGGAGAAGGGTAGAGGTAGGAGCTGAGCACAGCTCAAGTCTATGTGTGCAGTATTAAATATGCATTGAAGTCAGCTTCATTACTGATTCTTGTTGACTGTCTGTCAGTCACAAACACTTCAGTTTTATGTAAAGGCTACTCAGAAGGTTCTGTTTAGAACAGGCATTAGTTCTGCTTGGCCCTTGGGTCTGTCAAATCTGTATGAAAACCTTATGAAACTGATTCTATTCTGACAATGCAAGTTAGGCAATTGCCAGGGAACACTATTTCTTTTCAGTTTGACACATATCTCTGGTTTGGAAAACTCTGACAATTAGGCAGAAGACTTTAATAATACAAACGTCACATAGTCTAAGAGGAGACGGAAGGGAAGGGAAGGGAAGGGAAGGGAAGGGAAGGGAAGGGAAGGGAAGGGAAGGGAAGGGAAGGAGAAGAAAAAAACAACTGAATGTGTGCAAGTACAGCTAAGGAATCTCTCTTTAAAAGGATTCCTTCTGGCAAAAAGAATAGAAAAAGATAACCTTCGAATAGAAAAAAACTCATGCCACAGCTAATTAAAAAAAAATCAACTTCAATATGGAACAATTACTAAAAATTCGTTAAAATTATAGCAGTAAAGAAACAGATCAAATAAAAACAAGTCCTACAAAAAATAGTTATTGCATCACTGAGGCTATTTTCATTTACCCAACACAGTTAGAAAAGCCTTTAGGCCTCATTCTGTATTCGGAAGTAATAGTGCAAATCTGGTATGATGCCAGTTGAGAGACAGAAAAACACAATTTTATTCCAGCACTAAACCCACATCTAAATTGTGTATTCGGAGCCCTGAACTCATTTTTCTGTGTTCTCACAGTTTTCTACATCACAACTAGGAGCATTTGTAGCTGATTCAAACAGACGTTTTAAGAGTTATAACCAGCAGTACACTAAGAGAAACAAAAAAATTTAAGAAGTATAAAAACTTAAAATGAAAATCAGCACACAGAAGAATGACAACAGCAATGTGTGAAAAAAATTAAATTAAGTTCATGCTAAGAACAGTTATTACACATAAATGTGGGCAGGAAAATAACAGCTTTTTCAGTCTCCATTTTGACACCTTCAGGAAAAACAAACATGCATTTTCAGATGCTTTAAACAAGCTGAAGGTCCTCACCACCCAAAAAGGTTAAAACAATTTCATAGTATTGTTGAGGTACGAAAGCAGTGCTGCAAACTTTTCACACAATCTGATTTGTCTTCTTGAGAAGCATTAAAAACCAGCAGTGAAAATGCAAGCAAGCTCACTGAAGGAAGAAGAAGCCTTTTAAGCAAATCTCCTAAGTGTAACCTCTTTGGCTTTGGACAGCATTTTTAGAAAGCAAGCCAAACCCTCATTTCCTATAATCAGTTTATGCTGCAGACATGCTTTATTCAGAAATTAAGCATGACAGCATGACTCCTTAGACAGTTTCTGTTTCAAAAGGTAAGTTTTCTTACCATATATAAGGTTTCCAGTAAAACTCAAACTGATAAATATGCTTAAACAAGATAAAACTAAATAAATATTTCACAGTAGAACTTTTTGTATTTATTTGCCATTGTAGATGCCATGGAAGGACATGAGCTTATGAGGCCTTTAGGAAGAAAATAATGGAAAAACAGATTTACAGTTATTTACAGGACAGCCACTGGCTGCATTTGCCAAGAAGTCAGAGATCTGAGTGCATAATTCTCTTAGACGTCTTTTACAATTTCATCCATTGGTTCATGAATAGAACTGGCAATCTTATTTCCTTCTCAAACTTACCATTCATTGCACAATACTGAATCAGCTGCTTAACATTTTGATGCTTGAATTTAAAATGTTCAATCACGTGAGGATGTAGCAAAGTAGCGCAATCTTTGTCTGTCTGCATGCAACAGGTTTAAGGTCTCCTGAAAACATTTACAACTTGAGTGCTAATTTAACATGATGTAGCCACCATTTGTTTCCAGACTGACAGAACCTATTGATTCTGGTAAAGCTCTGAGCTTCAGAAAAACTCTGTTTTAATTACACTGCTTATATACAAGTATTCTGCATGTCATTGGTCTCTACACTAGCTACAATGTGTGTGTGTGTCTAGAGTATTTTGACCAAAACCAAATTATCATATCACTGCAGCACTCTGTAAAATTGAATCATAAATACTGCAATTTAATACTATGTAAATCAAGGCAATCAAGTATACAAAAGCAAACAGCAAAAGCTGTTTTTCAAGCATACGAAGGCCAACAGGAAAAGCTGTTTTTCATGTCCACGGAGAAGCCTGTCTAAACTTACGTAATAAATAAATGTTTTTAAGAAGAAAAAGAAAACCCAGACTTTGCAGTGCTGTGCTTATTTGGCATGCTGTCAGAAGAGGGTGTTTCCGCTCACAGACATGTGGCTGCTCCTGTGTTCCAGGGAACTATAACCCTGGACATGAGGTACCACACGTGATGTCTGATGCCTGAAGAGTTAAGCAAATTCTGTCTCAGAGTTCCCAGCCAAGCAGCAGCCTTCACTGCTTGTAGTGGATAAAGAGAACACTACTGAGACTGAAGGCTCTACTTGCCAAGTCTAATTACATTCCTATTCTAAACCATTTCTAATGCATTTCAAAACCCAGAAATATTCTGGCCTCTTCAGCCTTTCAGAAACTGTCAAGAAAGTAATCAATAGAAAAGAAGAAATGTTTGGGCCTACATATTTACGTTTCATCATGTCTGATACAAAAGTAGAATTCTATTTCACTGGAAAAACAAATTCAGTGTTGTTTCTGGAGGTGGACAAGCTCCTTTCAAATAACATCTGCGGAAGAAAAGGTTAATATGGTGTGCCTTTTCATGCCTGGTCTCTCTCCGGATCACTATAAGAACTGGTTAAATGTATAAAGTGATAAAGGTGGCCAGGAGAGGAATAATACATAGCCATAAAAAAGTAGGTTCCACCAGAGTTATGAAAATAATTTATGTGTTCTTCTATACATTATGTATTTTTCTTTACTTCTATCAGTATAGGGAATAAAAACAATGAGAAAGAATCCACAGAAAGAAGATGGCATATTCCTTTTTAGAATATCTTAAATAAAGGTAAACTGGTATTAGAATTTTTCAAGGAAGACAGGCAACTATTTAGGTCCATGTTAGTTTTTTCCCCCTCACCTAAGAAAAAACTTGTACTAGTTTAGAAATTATATTTCTTTGATTTTCAGATGAATTCCTGCAAAAACTCACATAGAGTTGCCTTATATCTTGGAAGCCTTTGAACATACTGTCTTAGATGCCAGCTTAGAAAAGCAAATGAATAAGCAATCACACATTCAGATGGGATCAACAACACCATCGCCAAGGGCAGCAACCTAGTATCTCCCTGGGCAAAGTTCTCATGTCTTTGAGCCAAGATTCATTACCCTTTTTGTCTTCCCTGGAGTTTTCACTTTCATTACTTGGAGACAGAAATGCAGGGCTCCCATAGCTTCAGGGAACTACACTAATGTCACAGCAGAGTCATGGCTGTTGAAGCAAAGTCTTGTTATAAAGTGTTAAATATTACATAGGGATAGCTTTACTGTTACACAGAACACACCTACAAATAGGCAGTTGGTGTATTTAGCTGTTACCTGGTGTGTTACTGTAGTAATTCCATTGCTATCCTGTCCCCCGGTACTTTCTGTTGGTTTGCTTTCTGCATTTCTAGCCCTAAATTTGAAACACAGTCTCTCTGTGGCTAGAATAAAGCTCAAGACTTCACAAGGCAGTTCTTAAAATATGCTCAGATAATGAACAATTCTGTGAAACATCTACTGAGGCATAGGATTCCCTCTATATTTTTGCACCTTCTGACTGCGACTGAAAGCTCTCACTGAAGCTTTTATTTTTTTTCTTTCTTTCATTTCTTTTTTTTTTCTTTTTTTTTTTTTTTTTTTTTTTTTTAATGTCTTCAGAGCTTTTATAAGGGTTCACTCCTTTGTGGATTCTCCTCTCTCACTTCAAAAGTTCTTCAACTCCTGGACGCTGCCTTTCACAAAAGCTGTAGGACATATTTTCTTTCAGGGTTCTATACATTTCCCATAGCTGTAAGTAGTGCAAGAATTCAGTCATTTTATGGACCTACAAAGATAAGAGGATTAGCAATGAGGAAGAGGGTGAAAACTACTGCTTCAGAAGTACCTAAGGCCTCCTTAGTTAGCTGTACTTTCTACAAAGAAATGCTTATAACTGCAGTGTTTTACAAGAAAAAAAGAAAGCAGTACACAGTACTGAAGCATGTTCACATGACTTTGTGCCAGAAGTGGTTACACAGCCACTTGCAAGACTACTTAACTCAAGGACCCTATTATAGCCACAAAGATTTTTGCCACTGATTTTCAAGAAAACAAAATGTCATCCATGGTACTTACTCTAGAAGAGACTCACTGGTTTACAATCTTTTGTTCTATAGCTGTGGATTAGGAAGAAATATGTGAAAATTCAAAGTTTGGTCATGGCCAGTCCTCAATCAGCGCAAGAGCAAGGCTTGTCTCTGTTAGCGACAGATGTAGGCAGAATGGTGAAACTTCAATCAAAATGTACCATCAAAAGCTGATTCTTTTCTGGCTACCTCATCTAAATGAGCCTAAAGTCACTGCAGTTTTCCTATGAATTCCAATGTCCTTTCTATCCCAAGCAGCTTGGTAGCTATCTCCTTTCAAAATCAAAATTCAAGGAATAAAGCAGGAGTCCCAACCTAGATATTTGACACTGATACTGGCCAAGTCAAGATCAAAATAAAACAGCCTTTAAGGCACTGGTGGATTCAGGTAAGAGTGAGGAGTGGAGTCATACCACCTTTTAGATAAGCTCATGGTTATACATGAGCTCCAACTGTGTGGGATTTCAAATCTATATTCCCTACCCAGCAAGGTACACCCCAGCTTCTGCTGGGATGGTCCCCACCCTGATGAACTTGCGCTCAAATGAAGAAAATTCAGTATTTATTCATCTAGAAAGACAAAGGAAGAGAAAGCATCTCTTTAGCTTAATAGTTAAGGTGCTCAGCTGGAAGAGAGACTTCCTTCTTTTGATCCTTATACTGTTTCTCTATTTTTTCAGTTATTCATTTCATGCGCAGCAGGAAGAAAAGCCCAAATTCTCCCCCCTCCCAGGCACAGGCTTTAGGTTGGAAAAAAATCATATTTTAACATTTTTTCCAGCTGAACAGCTACAACAGTAACTAAATTTGTGGGTGCATTACCTTAAAGGAGTAAAAACCTTACAAAAATATTGAAACTGAGAACATTTTTATAATTAGCTGCCAAGACTGGAGGGAGGGAATACGAAGAAGAACACTCAGAATTAAAGCCCTTCTTTTCCTATTGTTCATTTGGCAATTTTGCAATTCTAATTCTTTACTCCCTTTGCAAACATGACAGTGATATCTTTAAATCCTATTTTACTGATTTATATACAGAAGCCAATGCAAAAAGCACTTCTATAGCACCTTTCATCTGAAAAGTCAGTATACTCTACAAATAGCAATTAAACTTCCTAACACTTAACTACCTCCTCCAATGTGTTAACAGCTCATTTTACAGCTGGTGAATCCAAGGCAGAGGGAAGTTGAGTCATGTACCCAAGGTCACATAAGAAATCCATCCTGAACTTCAAAATGTCTCTTTACATGTTTGAAGTCCACAGACTATTTATAGGGGCTGGTTAAGAAGAAAAATAAACTTCCTGAGATTCGCAGTTGATTTCTAAAGTAGTTGGCATGAGGATACCATAAACATCCTTTCCTTGATAAAATATCTGTTACAAAACCGTGCTCAATCTTAGTCTACTGAATCCTTTCTGCTTTGAAAGTCAGAAGTAAAAAGTCTCTGTTTCTGCATGAAACTATCATCAGGTTACTCACACTGAGGCATAGCACACTGGTATGAGAAAACCTATAATCGAGTCAGTACATTTCAAAACTTTCCAAAAGCCCTTTTCAAAAACTGAACAATTTGGTTTTATCAATGCATTTTTGCTACGTATTTGCTGCAACAGTGCTTCCCCCACCCAATTCTGGTACATGTGCCTATGTGTAAGCCTGAGCATGCATGCTGAAAGGAAACTGGGTTTTTAAGAGGTTAAAACATTGGAGAAGGAGGCTGGCTTTCAGTGTTAGCATGATTCTCCTAGGCATACATAAGAAATTGTTAGGCAAAGCTCTACAAACCATAAATGATCAGGATAAACACAAACAGCAGCTCTCCCACACTGTCAATGCCACACAAAACACAACCAACCAGCCAGCTTTCTGCTTAACTTTGCTGATGAGAACAAAATAGGCTTTGATCTGTAAATCCCAGTTTCCAGACAACAGTGGAGAAGTTCCTAGAAAGGGACTATGGGCTAACCTAGTTTAAGTCACTTTAATGAAACCATATTTACAGAATTAATCATTTAACTTTATGTATGGCCATAGAATCACAGAACAGTTTGGGTTGGAAGGAACCTTAAAGAGGATCCTGCCACAAGCAGCAGAGACACCTTCCACTACAGCAGGTTGCTCACAGCCTCTTCAACTTGACCTTGAACGTGATCTTCTATAGGAAACAAATACAGCTGAAAATTTTACATCTAACATTGCGTAACCAAGAGCAAAATCACAGATGCACCATAGGTACAGTCACTGTCAGTCTCATATCTTCCTTGCTTAGTGTTTACAGTGGGGGTGTTGTTTATGTGGAACAATAGTACTATGTACTCTCTGTGAGATCAATCTTGATGTGTTTGGAGATCTGAATAACATTTCTGATGCGTGATAAGATTCAGAGCCCTGAGACCATTGCTGGCAGGGGGAAAGGTGTGAGTGAGTTAAAAAATAAAAAGAAACTACGGAAGTAGTTCAAGCTTGTTGTGGCCTTTTCCCTTGGCCATACAAAAGAGAAAAATGTCACAAAAAATCAGGCAACACAAATAACTGCAGGTTCGGTCATCATTTACAGAACTGGATCACCACAGAAGTCATTATTTGCCTTCTACTTGATCATCAAAGACCTTGGTTATGTAAGACAAATTGCTGCAGCTTGTCTAAGATGAAGTTAAAAGTACAAACTTAGAACTTTACTCTACCCCTACATGAGATTAGCTTAGTTTTTAATTTTTCTATGCAAATTAAACCAATTTAAATGTGAAATAACCAGACAAATACATCTATATTAGGAACTGGACATAATTAACTACGCTGAATTTGAATCACGTAAGTTAGCATGACTTCTAGATAGACAAGGTCTAAGCCATGACATAGAAGATCACTCTCCCAACCAGCTGACTTGCAGTCCCTTTGATGTAAAAACTGATACAAATAAATACTTGTGTGGATATTCACAATGCCTTTTCTGAAACTGTTTCTCTCAACTACTGAGAAGTTAAATGAGAAATTACAAATACAGACTGCATTTCTCTCCTGGTTTTACTCAACTTGCATAACACTGCTTTGTGGCACTCAGTGAATACTAGCAAATTAAAAGGACAAGCCACATTTAGAACTTGAAAATGCTCTTCCAATGAGAAATAGGTACAACCTGTTGAGTATTCAGATTACAGATCTCTAAATTAAACAACTCACCCCAAAACCAAAGCAGAACTTGGCAGGTTCTCTTTGTAACACATTGCAGGTCTAGTAGCAACTGGAACTGCTCATCCTGTACTGAAATGAGAGTAAGCCATTATTTGCATTCTGGGATCTGTTTAAAACAGAAGACACCTGTATGCTGTAGGAAAGCAAGAACTCATAGCTTAAGGAAACCAACATATGGAGATGAGTAAAGCATACAAAGCCTAATTTTATAGCACAAATGAGCAATTTCAGCTCATCAAAGAGGAAAGTACCTCTTTAATGACAAAACTAAGGATTTAAGTGCAAAGTCCAGTTGCACAGTCATTATACAAAAAATATCATGAGATGATAAACAGCAACTGCTTTTAGTAATATTCCTCCCTGTTGAGGGGCCAGGACAAGGGGGATGCTCATTCAAAGCCTGAGCTCAAAGATTAACGTGGTGCTCATGGGAATTTCACTGCCCTGCATAAAGATCCAGTTCAGAACTAAAGAGAAGAAACTGCAGAGTGCAACAAAAGCCTCCTAGAAATACTGGGGAGAGAGAAAAAGAAGGAAAATAAGCAAAAACAGTGGAGGGAATTAAAAACCTACTCATCATGATGGCAAGAGGAGCTGAGCTGTACAGACAGCTACATGTAGGAGACTTCTACAGAGAAGCCTTACATGGCATAGCTTCAAGGAAAATGGATGGATCTAGCCAGGATACAGCAAAAGTAAAATCCAGACTGACACAATCATATATTCAAATCACACCACTGCTGATTAACACACTACTCTGTTAGTTATCTACATATCTGGCAGTATCTTAAATAAAAATCTAGAGTTTTGAAGGGGATAAATAAACCTTCTTTACATAAAAGGCAAGATCTTCAAAAAATGAAATCCAGTTAAGCTTGCCTTAACCCCTGATACTTAGTCTCAAAACTGACATGAGTTGCTGGAGTGCTGTAGAATGCGTTTAACATCCTGAGCATGGCTTTTTAAGCAAGGCTAGCAATACAACAATCATGCAAAAACATGCACTGAAAGACACTTGTCTAGGAAATTACAGAGGGCAAACTTGTAATTTGAGAACTGCAATGCAGTATTTGTTGGCAGGGCTATTGCTGTATTTCTTAGTGACATTGGCCTCAGAAAATTATGTCAGAATCTGGAATTCAGAATTTTCATTGGCTGTAAAATCACAAGGTCAAAATACATCACCTTCAGCAACCCAAAAAATTTTCAGCCCCATAAAGCATCAGTGAACCTCCAACCATTTAGAAGAACAGATTCGATCCTTCACACACCACTGGACCTTACAACTGGCTTAGTTAAACACCCACATGCCACTTTGCATTTAAAGGGATGTGCTGTCATACATACCTGTCCCCGTAATATAAATATCAGTACAACTTGAATGATATGGGGCAGACACAGTTTTTGTTAAAGGGCACCAGGTTTTAGTCTGAATACATGAAAAGCCTAGCATAATGGCATCCAAAAATATGCTACAGAGATAAAATAAGGAGTGGGAGGTGGCATGAATTGCTCCTGCTGGTGGACCTATGAGTGTATCTAGTCCACAGATGTAACTGCATGACATACTGTAAACTGTAAAATTTTTCTTGTGTCCAACTGACTTTTTTTGTCCTCTACCCTTTTTACATCCAAACAGCTGACAAAGTCAATGATGACTTCTACACCAAACGCCGGCATCTTGCAGAACTGGCTGCCAAGGGGAGCCTGCCACTCCATCCAGTGCGCCTAGATGAAAACAGAGCTTACACGATCGACAGTGGCCTAACCAAACAGAATGGGCAGAAATCCAGAATGGCAAAGATACACACACACCCACTAGGTTACAATACCCACTACAAGACCTGGGATCCCAATGACCAGTCTCTCAGAAGGCAAGCGTACACAAACAAGGGGAAGCATGGTATGGGAGACCCAACGCTAAGTGACCCACTGACAACGCGGAGCCAGCATTATTTGGGCCCACAGCCATACTTTATAACTAACAGCAAGACAGAAGTAACTGTTTGAGTTTGGTTTCCTTTTCCTTTATTTTTTTTTAATGAAATCCTTTAAAAAATACACACAAATACACACACAACACAAACACTCAACTGAAAGGCAAAAAATAAATTTAAAAATATAAAATAATAATAAAAAAAAAAAGAAGAGAGAAGGAAGGAAATTCCACCAGGACACTCTTGGTATCCAACCAACTGTAGGCCGAAGAGTGGGTTAATGCCATTCAGCAATACACACTGAAGGTTGAATTATAAACTCCATTTATATTTCACAATGGAACGCAAACCCTTGTGACTAAATTTTTTTACTTGAAAATAAAATCCATGAAGAGAAGTAGCACAATCTATAGAAACTTTATGTCTGCTTAAATATTTACACTATGTTCCTGCCTTGAGACAGAGGAAGAAAGACAGAACAATATACTATAATATATTGTTTCAGAGAGGAATTTTGTATAAAACCTATTAATTATCACTAGACCTGTGAAAAGCCAAGAGTAAGCATCTTGGAACAGCCCCTAACATCTACTATCGTAACATCTACTTTCATACCAACCTATAGAAAGCGCAAAAAATACAAATACAATAAAGGACAAAGACTCTTTCACAAGGAATTCACGAAGACTGTTACGATTAAGAGCATATGGAACCTTTCTGGCTGGCAAAGAATTCTGCAGGATGATAACAAACAGCAGAAGATTTTATTTGAGTTTACTTTGTTTGATTTGAAATTTTTGGGAACCTCCAAAATAAGAAGAGACATATCATATGACACAGAAAGCTGCTGGGGGAATAAGGGCATCAGAAAATTCCCTCACAGTCCTCCTGGTTTCGGGCAGATGGTAACAATTCTCACTTTGCAGACTGTCAGGACTTTTTCTTCACCTGTATGTTTTGCCTATCTTCAACTGCTTCAGACTGAAATTAAGCGTGGGTGGTGCCTTTACTGTATTACTATTGTTCAATGACAGTCTTGTTTCTCAAAGTGACCCCCCTGTTCCTTTAAGCTATTTCCTCACATTTTGCTAAGGATGACAAGAGTTCTGTTGTGCTCAGCCTGCTCTGTTTGTCCCAAAGGGAAACTGGACTATATCTCCATGCAGTGGCTGCAGAGGCAAGACCATTTAGTTAGCCCCTCAATTTTCCCAATTTAAACTTTTTCCCCCTAGTCTCTCGTTTTGTATTTGCTTTAGCCATGGTAGCTCTCTGTAGTTCAACTAAATGTTATATGGTATAATGTCTCTATCGTTTGGCTTTCTATAGTGGCGTTCCCTCTTGGTGGACTATTTGATGGAAGAGGCTAATGGACTAGTCTCAAATGTCAGAGATCTGGGTTTAAACTAAACAAACAATTGGACTCGTGGTCTTGATTGTGGTTCTGATGAGCAGAATGCTTTGTTTGTGTGAGTAGAGCCACTTTTTAATTGGGCACTGGTAGCAGACTCTCAGTCCTGGGCCTGTAAAGGCTTCGGCACATCCACAAAGAGATAAACAGAGTTGAGATGGGATGACGGTGCTGCAACAGCCTGATGACAGGCAACAAACTCAGTCTTTCACTTAAATTTCTGCCCTTCCACCAGAAAAAAGTCACTTGGCTAAATCCTAACTAAACTATCTTACTACAGTTGCATTCTCACTAGCTGTCAGTTCTTCTGGAGATTAGTTTTGGAAGGGTATGCAGGGAGGAGTGAGAGCTGTTCTGTTGTAAGAATTGGAAGTGGCATTTCTTACTGTATTCAACTGACTGGCAGTGCTTCTTAGTCAAGGATGCAATGGCTAAATCTGAAATGTGGTTAAATGGAGAGACCATTGGTTTTTAGCTATATTGAGATTGATTTGCATCCTGAGAGCACCGGCATCTCTCCATAAGCGTGCTGCTAAATTGTATCATCACATCTTTTGAGACTATCAGAAGTGGACGAAGCCCACGGGACAAATACTTTGCACACAACCCAGATTCTCCACTATCTTACTTTTATTCTTTAATCTTTATTGCCTTCACAACTGGCTGACTTAATTTGACCCTTTATGGAATGTTGCTGTTAATCCATATGCTTTAGATACACATTACAGCTGCACTCTAATTCACACAGATTTCGTGTAACTTGAGCATATTTTATGTGGAAATATTTTAGTAACTGTATGTTCTGTAAGTAAACCTGTGTTAATACTTGTTAACTACACAGTTTATGATACCAATAATACTTCCTACAATAAAATGTTTGTTTGTTTTTTAAGAATGTTTATTTGTAAACATATGTATTCGCTATATTAATATGAATTTCTTACCTGGCAATAAAACTGATTCAAAGTGAACCCAACTTGCTGGCTCATTCCTAAACTTGTATCATTTGGCCAATTTTTGAGTATTAACTGGGCTTCTGGGGCCTCTCACAGCAGCAAGTGGGGTTCATCTCAACACAAACGATAACTTGACTCTGTCATTGGTAGTCTTGTGAACAAGAGGTTCTTTGGGAAGCAGCTGCATGTTTTACATGTCACATATGTGCTACACCTGTTACATGAAATGTTACACAATACCCAAAAGGCGTGCAAGCCTTGAAAAACTCCATGTGCCCTGGAAGCCTCCAAGCACCACACACACCTTGTGTCATTTTATTAGCTAATTACAGTTTGGAGGAAAGAAAAAAAGGTGAAGCGGTGTTCAAGGCCAGGTTGGACAGAGCCTTGGGTGACATGGTTTAGTGCGAGTTGTCCCTGCACATGGCAGGGGGGTTGGAAGTAGATGATATTAAGGTCCTTTCCAACCCTCTGATTCTATGTCACCTCCCATATTAGGCTAAGAAAGTTGGAGCTCTTCGTTCAGCCTGGAGAAAAGAAGCTACATGGTGTTGCGTTAAAGGGGGGAAAATAAACCCCGACCAGGAGCAGCCCTAATATGCAACTACCAGTCCAGGTGCGTCTGATTCCAGATTCACTGATAGTGCACAATCAGCTGCAACTATTAGTCTGGGTGCGTACTGATTCCGGATTCACTGATAATGCACTACAGGGACGGCTCCAATATACAGCTACCAGTCCAGGCATGTCTGATTCCAGACTCACTGATAGTGCACAATCAGCTACAACTATCAGTTTGGGCACGTACTAATCCAGATTCACTGATAATGCACCACACTGCCAGTTGAATTGTGTTCATGAACCCTCACAGCCACACTGAGAGAGATGAGGTGGCGTTCAGTGAGGAAATTACAATTGGCTACCGAAATAGTGTAATTTATTGATGCAACAAGTACAGGTTCTTATGGATTGCCGGTGATAAATACTGTCTGCAAAGCACGTGCGAATAATAGTTACATGGATACACGAGCTCGATAAAGTTAACACAGCCTGGCTTTAAAGTATAAAGGTAACAGTAAAAGTAACTCTATAGAGATTCTAAGTTTTCCTAGGAAAGCACTGGATACAGTGCAAGTCTTACCCAC
Organism: Ara ararauna; assembly: GCA_028858755.1. Lineage (NCBI taxonomy): Eukaryota > Metazoa > Chordata > Aves > Psittaciformes > Psittacidae > Ara > Ara ararauna. The sequence continues at coordinate 17,615,553 of CM054380.1, read as the reverse complement.
AGGAGTCCCTATGGGGGGGGAAGAGAGGTCCAGCCCGTCGACTGGTCCCAGGAGTCTGTTGATGTTATCCTCCTTGACTTGTCCACGATGGTATCTTCCCCGATATCCCCCTCTCTCTTGGGTCATTTTATATTATTTTTACCTTCAAGGTGGATCTTGAGTGACTCTAGTCATACATACCTTTATTATTATTGGTGCAAATCTCTCTTGCTTCGTTTTAAAGGTATATGACATCAAAAATTTGGAGCGCATGCTCAGAGGGGGGTCGCATTGGAGATGGGAGTATATTTTAGCATGTAAATGCATTATAATGACACTGTAATGAAGCAAAGTTCACACAGAGGACGGCATTCTGTCAAAAGATGGCAGGCTGCTGGCTCAGGGTAGCAAGTATGCAGCTTATCAGTTTCTTGCACCACCTAGTTCCCATCTCTTTGCTGAAGTTAGGACAAAGCATAACTGCGAGACCTCCACCTTGCTCTACCCTCCGCCTGTGTTGTTACGGGAACCGCTGTGGAGTGCATATTCCTGGCATACCAGGTGTGGCTGCATCTCACCCCGAGAGGCCCTGAAAGTCCATTTTTCCCGTATGTGTGGACAATGCTGCATTTCAAATATAAGCTTAATTCCACATTTCCTAATTTTTCCACACATGGTGATCTCATAGCAGCCTTCCAGTGTCTGAAGGGGGCCTACAAGGATGCTGAAGAGAGACTCTTCATCAGGGACTGTAGCAATAGGACAATGGGTAATGCGTTCAAACTAAAACAGGGGAAGTTCAGGTAGATATAAGGAAGAAGTTCTTTACTGTGAGGGTGGTGAGGCCCTGGCACAGTTTGCCCAAAGAAGTGGTAAGTGCTCCATCCCTGGCAGTGTTCAAGGCCAGGTTGGACAGATCCTCGGGTGACCAGTCTAGGGTGAGGCTGTTATGTTAAAAGGCAAGATGATTTGGCAGAAAATAAACCCCTGTTGCCTTCCAGCTGTTCCTCAGATATTAGAGGAGCAGGGTGTGGCTGGGCTTAGATTCTGAGTGATGCCACATTTACCACTTTCAGTCCGGTCGTGTTCAATATATTGAACTATCACAATTCCGGATGCAGTAATAGCATACTCCAGTAAGATCATTGCCTTCCCTCAGAGGGGGTGTTTCTTGAATCAGAGATGGTTTATTCAGTCGAGACTGGAACAACAGAGTACCATCTACGTCCTTTTGCAGTTTGGATACTTTAACACTGCCTTCCAAAACTGGCATAATTTCATTAATGCCCTCTAAATAAGCATACCACTTACGAACTGTGGGTTTCTGGGCAATGCCAGCTGGTGGTGCTGTTCCTTTATGGACCACATCTAGGAGGCGGAAAGCCCCCGAATGATCACAGTTTGTTCTCTTCTTATTTGTTCTGCTCATTTCACCGCTTGCACTAGGGACAGCAGGCCTTTCTCAAGATCTGAATACCTCCTTTTCTTTCATTGAAAGAGTGAGAGCTAAATTCCAGTGTTCTTTCTGGCCCTTCTGGCCCTTCTGGCCCTTTTTGCCATAAGTTGCAGTGAGAGTCATGTTCACTGAACCCCCATTCTACATGGATAGGGTCAGTTGGGTGTATAGGACCAAGCTGTTGCAATAAACTTAGCTCTTCTATTAGTAATTCCAGTGCATTGGTGTGTTGTTCAGTCCACTTCCATGCTTTTCCCCTTTTGAGCAAACTATAAAGACAATGTGCAATAACAGAAATGCCAGGAATATATTTAAGCCAATAACCTAAAGTTTCCAAGATTTGCTGTAATTCCTTTACACTAGATGGATTTTGTTCATGTTCTAGGGTTTCCAGGGTGTCCTGGGGGATGGAAGCAGCTCCTCTAACCCACCAGACGCCCAGGAATTTGACCTTCTGTGCAGGTATCTGACACTCTGAGTCTGGGATTTCCAAGCCTAGTTCAAGTAATGTTCCCCGAATGTTTCCATTGTGTCTTTTATACTTTCTTGGTTCTCTTCCTCTATCAGGATATCATCAGTGTACTGATATACTGTGTTATCAGGTGGAACAGGAATCTCTGCCAAAACTTTAGCCAAAGTATTGTGAGCAATAGTGGGAGAATATTTATATCCTTGTAGAAGTCAGTTAAAAGTATATTGGGTTCCTTTCCATGTGAATGCAAACCGTGCTTTGTCGTGTTCAAGGAGGGGAATCATGAAAAACATACATTTAACATCTAAGGCAGCCATCCAGGAATGGGCAGCTCCTTGTATCATTGTCACAGTTTCGGCAATACTTGGAACTGCTGCAGTTAGGGGTGCAGTATTGGCATTTAACTGTCAGTAATCTACTGTGAAACGTCATTGCCTGGTTGGTTTCTTTACGGGCCACACTGAGGAATTATAAGGCAAGTGAGTCCTTTTAATGATGCCTCTTTTCTCCAACTCCATCACCACTTCATCAACCCTTGTAAGCACTGCCGCAGGCAATGGGTATTACCAAACATTGGTAACCTTAGATGGAGGTAAAGATATGGATGTTTCTAGCAGACTCAGACTCACTGTGCCTGATCCTTTCTCATGTCCTGCAAAACTTCACATAGTTCCATGTGGAAGTTTCCGCGTTTATCTACACAGTATGTCAAATCCTAGAAGGTTAGTATATGTGGCATCGACTAATAATTCTGCCTGGGTTAGTCTCCATTCCTCTGCCAACCAGAGGGTTGTTTTTGCAGTGGAGCATTCCTTTATCACACCATCAATTTGTGTGAATTTAACTTGGCATCAGGTAGGTTCTATACCCAGGGTTTGTGCTGTCTCATTAGTGATCACTGACATTTGGGCCCCAGCATCAATGAGAAATTCTACCAATATTTTTTGGGGTCTGACTGGCATGGCAATAATAGGTTCAGAGTTTTTATTAGAGAGCCATTGTACCACTAACATCTGTCAGGCAGGGTGGTTCACTGCCCTCCCCAGGGATGGAAGTGTTTTTGTTGGGATTCTGACAGATTGATCGAGTTGCATTCTGGTGAAGAAGGTACACTTTCCTCACGGATCAAGGACTCCCTAGTTAAACTAAGATTATTCTTTCCAGATAGAGATCAGACCAATATATGGAGATCCTCTGTAGAGGCACCGTGTAGGAATTGTCGAGGCACACCCAGATCCAGGGCTTTATGCCACGACTCATTCCATTCCTTGTTAGGCCTGAACCTCCCATCAGATTTAGAGTTTTGGGTAGAAAAATGATCAGATTTAGAATTTTGATTATGAATTTGGTCAGATTTAGAATTTTGAGTGTAGACTTGTCAAGCCCTTTGGGTATGATCAGAGGTTTTTTCCCTGGATGAACCAACCCAGCCCATTTGGCACCCGTATTTGTCTACTTTGTGTACAAATTCATTCCAGGTGAGTGTGTAAGTCTGCTGGCCTCTCTTACGACCTTGATCTCGTATGCAGTCCTGAATATTGACTACAAATGTCTTAAGGCAATCAAGGAAACTGCGAATAAGAGGATTTAATCATTCTGGGTCCATAGGCACTGGCATCAGGGATTTCCGCAACTCATCTCTATCACACATTGCTTGTATAAAAGCGGCTTTCTGTACTGCCTCAGCTAGATCATAGTAGCTTGTGACTTGGATCGCCAGTGGTTCCCCTCTCTCTCGTGGGTCCGTACCACCTGCCAAGTACGCTGCTCGAGCGGTTAGGGAATAATGATGATCTCCTGGTAAGGTGGTTAAAAACACTCCAGGTCCCCCAAAACCCCCTGTTTCTTCCTCATTTAACATAATCATATCTCCTCCCTGAAGGGAGATTCACCACAGATACTCCATCTCAGACTCTTCTACCCATCTTGAGTATTTTTCCATTAATTTAATTAACACTGTGGGTGACTACGGGGTGGCACGCACAATGGCGTGGACCTCCTCATCACTATCGACAGTAGTCTCAGTTTTAATCAGAGGTTGTAAAGGAATTGATTGAGAAGCCAGGGTACCTTGCATCATCACTGTCATACTAAAAATTCGCGGCCTGAGTTGGGTAACACATCAACCTACGAATCTGCTGAACTGGGGCAGAAGGTTGCATCTTATCAAACAGCCCATTCACCTTTTCCAGCAGTAATTTAAGTCTGTAATTTTGATTCACAAGTTGATCAACTTGGGTTCCTAATATCTTATTTTCACCCCTGAGTTGATCAACCGGTGATACAAGTCAATCATTTCACGCTGCTAGTTTTTCATTTAATTATTTCACAGAGGCACCCCTGGCCATGGCAGGGTGGCTGGAATTAGATGATCTACAGGTCCTTTCCACCACAAATCATTCTACGATTCTATGTACGGGGCCAGATCCATGACTCTGCATGGGAGTTCTGCAATAAACTTCAGCCATGTCCTAGGATTGGAACTACCCAGTAAGAACAGCTGAACACTGGTATATATTGCTTCAAATTTTTTATATGTTCATTACAGAAAAACCTGTACACAACATCTGTGTGCCAAGTCTGCTGGAACAGAAAGTCCTCTACAGACTTTTAGTACTATTAATGGCTCATAAACCTGACAAGGAACAGAGCCTCAGAAAAGGAGAGTGTTTGGGTAGCTTCTTCTCTTTGCTTTGCTGCAATGAGATGGGATGAATTTCAGCAGAAGAGATGAAGAACTGGGATCCTAGCTTCAGAAACAACTTCCTGCATGACTTGGTACAAATTCTTTAAACAATTTATGATTCCTAGGAAGCCATGACACATTATCAGAATAAAAACATCAATCCAAAAGTGTCAGGAACTAGCCATTTCAAACAGTAGAAAAGTCTCCTTTTCATTATTTATGCCTTTATGGGTGTTATGAAATAGCCAATAAAAGCCCCATTTCTGGTTAGAGGAGCACTTCCCTGTCTCAGGCACAGCCACAGAAAGAACCCCATTCTACCAAGGGGCTAAGGAGACACATACAGCATGTGATCACAATGCCAGAAAAGTTCTGAGCAGCCCTGAGACCCACACAGGAGCCTGGGGAATAGAAGCTTAGCCTACAGTAGGTAGACACAACTTGCTGTTACAGCTCCACCACTAACCCATCCAATACACATGGTGTTACCATCAGGAAATGGAATTATGGATGGCAAAAAGGACAATTGCTTCACTAGTAGAAGGGCCTCTGTGCAGGCTTTCCTTCTTCCCCTGCATCTGATTTTTTGTCTCTGCACATTCTTGTCTCTTATGTTAGCCTGAACCTTTTGTCAGCATGAGCAAGAACTGCACTGGCTTCTCATAAGCATTTCTTTCATAAGCCTCTTTGGTATCAACACAGATGCACTTGCACAGTACAAAGAAAAGTGTGTCTTCCCAAAAAATTAAGATATTCCATATACAGAGCTGTGGAGTCTAAAAGTCTAAATGTTATCTGGTTTAGACCCTTTACTCTGGAAACATCTGTTTTCATGAGTAGATCTTTAGAGAAAAATCCTCAGTTTACACAAACTGAAATGTGGTGACATACAGGTAGAGGATCTGGTCTCATGATATTCGAACACTACCTATGAAGTGTTTTCAGGACTCAGACTTCAGATTTTAATAGATCTGGGAAAAGATTCATGCTTTGCTCTATTCTTATAGAACGGTTCTTGAATTTGGGGTACTAAATAAATAACCCTAGTCCACAAATCCTTTTTGCACAAAATTCTGAGCAGTTTATTTAACCCTGGTCTCTATACTTGAATACATGAAGAACCTCCAGCAATAGAGACTTTACTGTAATTATATCATCTTTCTATTTGTCATGGATAACCTTATTTTGCTGAAAAAAGTTATGACAGGAAGCATTATTGTTTTAGATTATATCATCTGTCACCAAGTGCTGACAATGTGAAAATAGGATGAGTTCCACAGTACTTAAAAGTGAGCATTTTTATTTTTATGAACAAGAAAGTGAAATTACTGTTTCTACCAAGTATATAAGACCAGATACATTGTGTCATTTATTTCAGCATTAATATAATAAATATTATATATATTAATACTGTACCAATATTAATATTAGTATAATAATTAGTATATAACATACATATTAGTACAGATGCCATGACATGGGTATGGGTTGGGTATGAAAGCTGGTTTTTAGCTAAAAAGGACTGAAAGACCTGTTCATTTCAAGTTATCTAGCAATTTTCTCTATTTATTGTTTCTAAAATATCATTACATGGTCAGTAAGAAGCAGTCTCCAGGATACATGAAAAACCTGATTAAGAAAATAAAATTAAACCCCCCTTGTATTAGTTCAATAACAAAGTTCTAGAGACATACAACTATTAACACTGTTGGCTGTATTAAATATCAAGAACTACTCGTAAAACTCCTGGTAAGTAATTGTCTAGAAATGAGATTGGCTTGGGAAAACCAATTTCTGAGGTTTTCTAATTATAGATACACTTTTCGGTTCACCCGTAATTTGGCAGAAGATATAGCATACAATGGAATTATTCCAAAAGTCACCTGAAGCCATGACACTGTCTCGGCTTACAAGATATGTGTTACATTTACATGACATTATCAGGTTCTGACCACTCTGCCCAACTGCCACCCCTCACAAGAGGGGAGATATACAAGATGATCCTTCATGCCATATCCTGCGTTTCCCACTAGGTTGCCCATAGAAGAGTGTGGATATCTATCCTGACAGCTTAGGAGTCAAACTGAAGTTTTTCTCTAGCGTTAGCCCAAGACATGAACAATTTTTTCTCAACAACAGGCTTAACGTCAAGGGCTAACATTAGAAGAGATGAAAAAAGAGACTCTGCAATGTGAATTTGTCACTGGCAGCTTGGGTTATTACTCCCAGAACACGCCTCTTGTAGCACTCGTACTCTGCTCCAGCAAACTTCACCATCAGCCCAGCTGGCTCTCCTGGTACACCCTGTATAGGACCATGGTTAGGAGGGCAATGGCAGATGAGTGTGACTAATGAGGGAAGATAAACTTTAATGTTTTATGCTAAACTACTAAATCAATTCATTTGAAAAAATGTGACATAATAGCACATTAATCTCAGCCTACAGATGGGGAAAAAAAAAAAAAAAAACGACCCAGCTATTTCTACTACAGCTCAAACCCCAGGGAAAACTTTCAATGTAAACACCAATATACAGCTCTAATTTGAAAAGTGCCTGTAAAAAAAGAATTCTTGGAATTCATGCTTTAGAGATTTCCAGACTCAAATTTGCTCAGCTTGCAAGTAAACGTGCCTGCATACATACCAACTCAATCTGGAATATGAGCATTAAACCAGGCCTTTCCTCCCCATCCAGCTGCATTAATGGAAATTGGGATCAAATTAGGATACTGGTCATATCCTGTATCTGCACAAAAGCTGCTGTCAGACGAATGAAGCTAATTGGACCAGTAAACACTTCTGCAAAAGATGTACCATGAAGAATTTAACACACCTTATTCATCTGTGCTGGCCCTGCCACATTAGCAAAACTTAAGACAAACATATGTGTCACCAGTGACAACAAATTACATTCTTTGATACTGGAACAAAATCAGTCCTGACCCTAATTCTGAGGATTCTTCTGATGTGAGACTCTGACAAACAACGCCTGAACAGGCCAGAACTCCCTAGACAGGCCCTCCTTATCCCAGGACCGCTCTCCAGCAAGATAATGGTGTTGCTTCAAGGCCAAGGTGTCCTCTTCAGTTTCATTTCATTTTATACCTTCAGAGCTCAGGGTCCCCTTCCAGGAAGCAGAAGCTATGGATACAACCTTACCTATGGCTGAGATAGGTCTAGAACCACAGTCTGTCACTGCCGCTCCTGTTTCATGTACATGAAAAGAATAAAATGCTACTTGTACCTAAGTGCATGAAGCAATGTTATAGTAAGTGTGCTCCTTCATGGATTCATGAACAGGCTCTTTGTAACTATCTTTCTCTGCAGGTAACTTGTGAGCAATTTTGCATTCTAAAACAAAACCATTTTGCAAAACCTACCTTTTTTTTTTTCATAAGGTAGAATACTTTTTCTTTTTTTGTCTCACCAGGGCTTTAACAACACACACTTACACACACAGTTGCACCTTGTCTACTTAAGTCAACACCAGCTTCCTTCACTTAGCAAGTCCACCTGCATTTAAATGGAAAAAGCCATCACTGCTTGTTAATAGGGGTTGATGTTGTACTGGCAGAGTATACACAGTAAATAAGGCCAGGAGAACAGTAGGCCGTCAACAGTGAGGATTCAAATCAAGAGAGAATGTCAGGCAGTGGTGCTGCTCCATCTCAGGTTCAGCCACAAACCAGAACTGAAAAACGGCAACAATTACAAGCCTGTACAGTGGTCACTGGCAGGGTTATTTTGTCAAGGAAACAAGTCCTACCAAACAGCAGGTGTGTCAGTGGAGCCACTAATACTCCCTGCGCAGAAGCACAGATTTACTTTTTACTGCATGCAGCTTTTGGCCTCATTTTTACTCCCTGGTATTTGGGCTTACACTAACATTTTGATCACAGCAGTTATTATTTGGAAGACTTTTGCCAGTGTGAGTGCATATAATTCCCCAAAGTAATTGGTCACCAATGGATAGAGCACTTTACCTGCTATTTACTATTTCTTTAAGCAACAGAAACATTGCAAAAATATCATAATTTTGCTCTATTGCTCTGCCACAGCTAGAGAGAAATTAGATTTAGCTTTGTCCTTCCAGGGGTAAGGAGAGAGCTCAAGGATGCTGAATTTTCTGTCTCTTTTCAAGGCAGTGCTATACTTCACTTGGGATTTTTCATACACACTGCGGGAGACAGCACTGACTACTGAGCACAGAGACAACCTGTTGACTCCCTTTTATATGAGGGATAAAAAAAAGATCATGCATTTGAAAGGTAAAGATAGACTGAACTACTGTGGCATCAATACTGGCTTTGCCATATGCCATGGCTTGGTGGCTACTTTCTACCACCCATCTGGAAAGATTAGGAGAACTGTGTGATATTTTCAAAACCCATGCTCTCCAATGAACTTCTGCATTGGCTTTGGGGTTTGTTGCTTGTTTCTGTTTGGTTGGTAGATTTTGAGTTTGCTAATATCAGAATGGCCATATTCCTGTACAAACAGAAAACTGAGGAAAAATCAGATTATCAAAAATGTCCACTAGATCAAAAGAAAGGTTACAAAATTTAAGAGGTGACTAAAGCTGCAGTAGGAAAAAAAAAACCAAAAACACATAGAATTGAAGAGTACTGTCTGTTAATAACTGCAGAAGTTCTACACCATCTGCTAATTTCCCCTTTGTCAGCTGCACAAGGGAACCACATGAGAGACACCATAATAAACAGAGGTATTTTTTCCCTCTTGAGTTCATAAGTCTCCAGAACTGGTGGCATATATGTTCACTTACACTCAAGCTGTTAATATATACAAGTGAGAAGAGAACCAGTATTTTTATCAATGTGGAATAGCAGCTGAGACAGACAACACAACCTCCGCAGAGGGACACATCCATATGTTACACAATAATGAATGCCAGAAAAATAATAGCGTTGAGTCTTCTCTTGGAGAACTCTATTCAAAGGCACTTTAACCAGAAGTCAAAACCCCATCGTCCATGAAGGCTTTGCAAAAACTCACCTAGCATGAGAACTTAGAAAAAATCATTTGGAAAGTTCATGCATTAATCCCCAGACCTGCTTCCATTATCCACTCAGGACACACACTACCTCCTGCCAAAGCCCTGTTATGCATATACTGTATTTCTTGATCTTTTCTGTTGCCTAGTAAAGGTTTTTAAATTTGCTGCCAATTCAACCCCTGAAGCACAGATGGGAATAAAAAGCATCTTATCTCCTAACATACTATTCCGTATCATGTTTTCTACTCTTTTCAAGCTATACAATCTCTCAAGCTGTACTACATACTTGCTTCCCTCAGGAGACTATTTCATATACATGCAGAATCCTAGTGCCCCTTGCGCATATTCTTGCATGTGAGGTTTGAAGCTGTGATAGAGAAAGGATGCCTCTGCTCTTACCTGTTTTCAACTCTCTCTTTCAGCAACAGGAGAAAAAGTTGCCAGGAAGTTGTTTTATAGGTTCCTCATCTGAAACTTCAGACTGAGGTGTGAGCAGGAGGGCACTTTTGGCACTTTTTGTTGGTGAGCACAGAAAGCATCACCTGTACCATCCTGATCAGAGGTGCAGACTTCTGTCCTGTATTCACTCAGAGACATCTTAAAAGTCAGCTGCTCATTTCTAATAATAAGGTCTTCAACAAAACAGATGGTAAATAGAAATATATATCATCATAAGAAATTTGGGAAATGTGGGTTAAATTAGCCTACTGTAAGTTATGACCATAATTGAACTACATAGTTAACAGTAAGCCTCTAATAAACCACAGAAGAATCAAGCAGCATTCTTCAAAAGTTTACTTTAAAATATCAAAATCTATTTGTATTTTGTTGTCTAAGTGAGGCAGGAAATGTATTACGTTTACAGGTATCTCCTGTCAGCTTATAAAAGGAAAGTAAAATAAGAATCAAAAAAGTGTTCACCTTCTAACATTGTGGTATGAGATAAACAGGATGGAGCACTGAGGAATAATGCACAGTATCATATACATACAGTTGTTATATATTATAGCTAAGAATAATAGCATAAGACCTAGAAGTTTCAGAGTAACAGCTCAGGCAGCAGATCTGGAAAACACAGGGCTGGGAATTATAACACTAAACATCTGACTATGAGTCAAAAAAATCAGACAGGCCAAATAGGAAAATCACATAAAGTAATCTTCCCATTCTGCTCAGATGTAATAAAATCTCAGCTGACATATTGTACCAAGCCTTGGCCATCATGTTTCCAGAGATGTAAGCGTCAGTTGAAGACTACCTGAGAAGAGAAAAATCAGTAAAGTTATTGTAATCAGTTACTACGTAAACAATCAACACGAATAAGCAGAGGTGTAGAGAAAACAAGCTGTGAGGAAAACAATGCGAACACTACAGTTGTTCATGCAACAGAACAGACAACTGAAGAGAGTTATTATGTACGGATGATATAATTTGTAACGAAGAGTCACTGAAGAGAGGGTAAAACAGTTCACGTCCATTGGAGATAAAATACTGAGTTAGTTATCTTCTCTCTGCTGAAGGGAAGGCTCATGGAGACCTCATTGTAGTATTTCAGTACTCAAAGGGTAGCTACAATGAGGGTGAAGGCTCTCTCTTCACCAGGGGTGACATGGAGAAGACAAGGGGCAGTGGGCCACAATTTGCACTGGGAGAAGAAAATTTTTTTGCAGTGAGATCAATGATTGGAACAACCTCCCCAGGAACATGGTAGAGTACACATCACTGGATAGTTTCAAGACTCAAATGGATCATCTCATCTAGACTCCCTATCCCATGAAAAGTTGGACCTGACAGCCTTTCAAGGTCCTTTTCAACCTAGGCTATTCTCCAAGTCTTCAGCTCCTTTGCTTACACCATTGGTGACACAAGTAAGAAGTGACATATACAAACACTGGTGTTGACACTAGTCCATTGATATTTAATGAATACAGAGGATTTTTTTTCTAAGAAGACACCGTATCATCAATAACTGACAACAAATCACATTTAAATAGCAGTATGAAGCTGCTTGCACTATGTACCTTTTAGAAATACAGCCCTTTCTCCAAAAATCTTACATTTGAAGTAGAATTAACCAGAAGACAGAAGCTAACACTGAATGAGTTTCAAAGATTTGCTCAATTCTAGTACATCAAGGTCAGTAACTGCACCCAGGATTCTAACTGCATTCAGGCAGGCCTCTCCTCCCCAGGGCATCACTGTATTCTAAAAGGCTGATGTCCTTCTGCCGCTCCTTAGAAAATCTGGATTTGATCATAAGTTTCAATGGACTTTAGCATTATCCTACTTGAATAAGTCAGAGATTCCAACAGCAGTTTCAGAGTTCTGCTATTTGGACCACAGCTTTTGTGAGAATAGTGCAAATGCGAAGGAAGGGGGATCAAAGCGTTGGTAAGGAAAGAGGCCTCAGGCATACAGAGAGGGATCTCATTTTATACTGTCTTTAGCTTGTTTTACAGGGTAAATGTGTGATGTCAGGAAAATAAAAAGAATCACAAACTCAGTTCAGAAGGATGAGGGGAAAAGAGAAGGAAAGACTGAGTGGGAAAAGAAGTGTAACAGTGGAAGACTCTGCACATTACTCTCCAGCATCAATGCAGCCCTTCCCAAACCACTTTTTCCCTTACAAGCTTGTCTAGATGGAACTACTGTAAGATGGATGCCAGCTCTGATATCCAAACAACAGCAATCAGAGAAATGCAAATGTTGCACTAAGATTTCCCAGGGGTTCAGTACCTATAAGCATTTTCAGTCATGACTTAAGAGGACAGACTACAGAGTACACTTGCAGAAAGGAACAATTTTGGACTGCAAGTGCTTGTAAGACGTGATTGGAATTCAAGGTCTGGATGATCCAAGCTATTTCAGACCACTGCATATCAGCTACAGCATTTGCAAAGTGCTAGTAACATGAGGCCATGAAAAACTGACAAGGTAGAAAATGATAGACTAAGAAACTTCTCTGCAAAAATAATTTTTTTTTTTGCACTCTAATGTCATATAATCCCTCTACTCATATGGGTACAGCTTTAAGTGAAAAAGCATCCAGAAATTTATAAATGAAATCCAGAATTTAGAAACAACGATGGTCTGATGATTAGAAACTACAAAGGTACTGAAGATAGCAAAAGACAAGATAAAAATAAAACTTTGTTATTTCAGAGAGTATTTCTTCCTTTTATTCTATAGAAAAGACAGCTATGGAGAGATATGATTTCACCTATGAGAGATGCTGAAAAGAGAGAAATGATATACCCCACTGGAGACAGGAAAAAAAATCTAGTTGGCGTTAGCATGGTTTAGTCAAGTAATAGAAGAAACCCCTTTTGAACGGCATGGAATGACAAGCAATGAAATGGATTATACGCAGAGGCTGTGGAGTTTCCATTGCTAAATGATTTTAAAGAAACATTGAACCGATTCTGTCAAAATTGATTCAGATATTGTTGAACCCTTTCTGAAGAAGAAAGATGGACGAGCAGAATTTTAAAACTGTCACAGTTTAAGCCCAACTGGTAACTCAGAACCACACAGCTGCTCCATTACAATACTTCCATTATTTTTTCTTCAAGGCCCACAGCAAAGATGGGACAGAAAGCCTGTTCCCCTAGGAATGAGGTTTTCCTCACATTTCTTTATCAGTTAGCAGCAGATGAAAGCTGTAATTAGCAGCATAAAGGTATGTGATGTTTCCCCAAAATAGAGTGTGGTTACACTGCACTTAAAAATCAGTGCATAGTGTTCCCTAGACAGACCTATATAGTAGCTAATAGTGCATACATTCAGACACACTACAGACTGGAACAAAGAATCCTGAGGCACAAACTAACTATGTTATTATGTATTACCAATATAATTCACGTATTTGACAGTAGCTCTTTTTTCCACGTCCTTACCTGGCAGTCAGCTCCAGTAGTTAAAAGGCCAAAATCCCGATCTCTAGTATAATATTTTCTTCCAGAGGTAAGGAAAAAACCTGCCTCTTCAAGTCAGCTCACAGCTACAATCTGAATAAATCAAGTCTCTGAATTCCAAGAAACAATTTGAAAGAGTAGAAGAGTATTGAAGGAAGTTAGAAAGGTTTTGAACCAAGAAGCAAGATTTGGCTTCCAAAGATCATAGTTTCAATTCCCTGTTCTGAATGGACTTCCTACACCATTTAGAATGAATTAGTTCCTGTTTTGTGGTATTATTTCATTTTAAAAATAGAGAGAAAAATTATGTGCAATTTGACTGACTGTCAGTTCCCTGGGACAAATAGTCCAGGAAGGAAAGGAATGCTTTCTCAATTTCTCCCAGTAGAGTTCATACACAAACTCTAGTCAGTCCTGGGAAGCACATATAGAGTTAAAGCTCCAAACAGATAAATTCACTGAGAAATTAGGCAATGATGTCACTGTGACCAGAAGCTGGCCTTAAGATAAATACGCTGTGCCCCATGCGTATGAAATGGCTTTCAGTACTCCCTGCAGTCATTTGCTGCCCCTTGGCACCAAGATGAAATCATAATGCTTTGTAATTACAGATAAAAGGGATTTGACATGAGAGCTCTCCAAACAAGCCAAACATCCTGGAAAGTAAAAAAAAAAAAAAAAAGACCCAACAACTTGCTTGCATGCTCATTCTCCAGGCTCGAGAATAACCATCAAGACAATTTTCTTCTTATTAGCAGCTGCTCAGAAATCAGTACTAGATTCATTAGTTAAATCAGGGGCTTTCCCAGACAAAAAGAAAATTATGGAAAGAGGAGGATTTGAGAATAAATTAGCCAGGGCATAGCAATGTCACAAACACAACACCCTACAGCTCTGCTATGCAGAAATGACACAAAAACAAATCCCCAAAACAAAAGACACATTCCAAGCATAGCTGAATATGTTAAAGTGTAACTTCCCATTCTTTTGACAGCACAGCAGATGGACTCATCTACTCAAAGACTCCTCTGAGAAAGATTACAATGATACAACAGAAAAAAATACGCACCGCTATGTCTGTAATTTAAAAACAGCTCTAAACTGTACTTAAGGAAATGTTGCTATCACCCTACAAAGGGCAGGATAGGAAAAGATGGCCTAGAGTCTTTCTCTTCCTATTTTCCCAAGCCAAGATCATAATACATATGTGAAAATTCTTAATAACTGCCACTGTAACCAGTGTTACAACAGTTACATCAATGACTTTTTTAAAATAGTTTGGGGGTTGTTAGTTGTCCACATGCACTGTGAGTGTTTAATTCTACAAGTACTTACTTTTGAGGGCTGGTTTTATGTTCTGGGCTGATGTCTACATCATAGCCTTGGCTGCAGCAGAAACACTGGTAAAAACTAGTGAGACTGATAGAAGAGACTTTGCTCTTAAGAGAAGCTCCAGCAATCCAGGCTACTGCTACTAACCCACTACAGAGAAAAGCACTATAAGATAAACGTAAGTTGAATTTATATCAACAGTGCAGATGTGCATGTGAAAAGCATAGCCCAAAGTCATACAGCACGCCTACACACATTTTTTATTGATGAAATAGAAAAACTGTTTAAAAATCTAATTGAAAGTACCTCACATTTGCAACAGAGAAAATACGAGCATGTTAATTCTTTTCCCAGCGAGATCACCATTCAGAAATAAGGCCCACATTAGGAAACTCAAATTAGCAGTAGCTGTAATTATTTTAATTTTATTCCTTATAGCCTTTTCTAAAAAATTGAAAGAAAAAAAATTACTGTTTTCTAGGGCAAACTGTTTCCTCTTTTAAATGTGAAATACCTTGGCTTAAATAATACAAACTTCAGATATGACTGCAAACTTGCATCTGAAAAAACCAATCATTACCTAGTCTAGAACTTTAAATAAGTTTTGGCCACTCATTTTCTACCTGCTGTCAATGCTTTCTTTGATGATGTTTTGCCCTGCTGTTGCTGTTTGTATGAGAATCTTTGTCTTTAGTTTTCTAAACCAATGTCATGATCTCTACTAGAAGTGTGTTGTGAGATGTACTGAAAGAGGGTCATTAAACAGGACTTTTAGTCTCATTTGTACTGGTAAGAATCCATCTCCCTTGACAGACTGTTGGAGAAACTCCTATATATGCCAAAAAAAAGACATATTTCTTTTTATTTTGTATTATTGCCATCTATAGACAACCACATTCTATAAATAATCTAGACCTGGTTGAAAACAAGTATATATAAAAAATAAAAAACACCCCTACAAGATACTCTGTAGATTAGAGATAACTTATTGATCTCTTTAGACAACGGAATTGGTTCACTTTTTAAATATGAAGCAATTATTCTGCTGTTTCAAAGTGAAAGTGGTGATACTTGCTCAGTAATACTGGCAATCAGAATTTAAAGAGGTTATATACATAAGCTTGACTCTCGAAGAGAAATCGAGTTTGCTAAGAGAAGTAGAAATTGGATTATTATTTTAAAAATCATTGTAAACTTTAGACAAAACTAGTAAAATGCTCCATCACTGATGCCAGCTGGAGCACTTCACAAGTTTTTATTCCAATAAGAGGAAGCATCATGCCCAGATGTAATCCTTATAGATACTTCCCTGCTGACCTCCATAAGGATTAGCTCACACCTGATGACTCTTACCCAGCAAAGTACTTAAGCATACGCCTTATATCTGACAGCTATCTGGTAGTTAAGGGCAAAGGTTCTGGACTTAAAGCTAAACCTGTTCTTGAGCATCTTATGGCACTGCATTCTAGCTGAGAAAATACCTTTTTGAAACATGCAGAATTATTTAAATCAAAAGGATAGGATCTGAATTTGCTGAATTATTTAACCCAATACTACTAACTGCTATGTGCATGCTGAGCTCAGATTCTGATAGAGTTGTTTTGCTCAATATTGACTTCTGTAGCAAGTTGCTTGTGTTGCAACAACTGATCTAGACTCAACAAAAGGAAGAATTGCCTAAAATCTTTCATTCTGTGGTCTACAAAACTGTCTGATGTTGCATTAATTTTATTCATTATTTACATAAAGTATTAAAGTAATATATAGTAGGAAATCCTATCTTGCATATTAAGTTATTTCCATTTCTACATGTATCATTTACTTTTTCAAGTGGTTACTATCTTCTAATTAAATTAAACTACAAAGTTGTAAGACAACTGCATATTTACCTATATTACCAAACATTCTTTTTCCTGTTTTTTTAATAAAATGCCATTAAAAGCATTTTGAAAAGGAAAGCAGAAAAATAAGAGCAAGTGTCTGACTGTAAAAAGGGAGAGTAAAGTGAAGAGCCTTTTTCAAACTGTATCATTAGTTAATCCTAGTTACCTGAACAAAAGTGGTTGCTGGTAACAGTGGTTGGTTCTGAAAAGCCTGAGCAACTTAAGGTGATCTGAGATCCCTTAGTAGATCTTCATAAATTCAAAATGATCAGTCTCTTCATTCCCTGTAAGACTGATGCATGCTAAGGGGTATATTGCCAAAGGAAAGAAGTGCATTGAAGAGACTTTCATTTTAGCATGAGATTTTTCTTAAACATTTTACAGCTATTGAGGGAGCTTCCTCACCTCAAATTCATGAAATCATGTCCACTCAGGTTATAAAAGATGACTTTTTTTTTCTTTTTGTTTGTCCTCCGATGATAAAGGTCAGCAGCTTGTCTTAACATCCCCCAAGAATGACTTACAGCCATCTAACAAGCCTGAGAGCTTTGATACATGAGATTCCTCTCAATTTGAGTATTCTGTGTTTTCAAAGGATGAAAGGTTGCCTTTAATAAAATGTTTTCACTTCCACACATTATCCACAGATGAGCTTTTCATGATTTTCTCTCAACATACTTAATCTTTCCATAAGTGACTTTATGTAGCTTGCATACGCTCTCCAACTCTGTAAGCACTAGCAGAGTACACATCATAGGATAAAGCATCATCTCCAGTTTTAATGGGAGGTTGCAATGAACTCAGCTATTTCATAAATGTCTAGGAAGATGAATAGTAAGTCAGACAGAATTAAAAAAAAAAAGAAGAGGCAGTATCAATCTACATAATATCATTTCCTGTCAAGGAATAGGCTATCTTAAGTGTGTGCAAACAGCAATATTACCCACAGCTACACCACAATGCAATTGCTTACTGGATTTGAATGAGGTTTCCTTGAATATAAATGAAGAGACAAAGTGAAGATAAGGAAGCAGCTGAAGCTAGAAACCAGAAAACTTAAAAAGAAAATGATCAAGTCAGATACACCTCCTTTTATTGTGTGTGTGTGTGAATGATTATTAAACCAATAGATTTGTAACTCTAGCCAGACTGAAGTATAATGTGGAAAGAAAACTGTTTCCCAATTACATTCTGCCAATGTGCCTCAGCCTTGACATCCAGCGTTAATGCCAGTGGAACCCTAAGCCTCTTTTAAATACAGTCTTAAACTTACATCAAACTGTTTCAGAAGAAATGGTGATTTTTAGGAAGACAAATGATTGCAGAACCCTCACAAATGCATATCCCTTTGTTCCGAGAGAAATCTAGTACTTGGGTCACCTATGGTAAAAGTCATCATCCAGGCCTGCAACATCTTCAGCATGTTGATTATTAACTGAAAATTATGGCAAGAAATAGGAAGAA
This sequence comes from Ara ararauna, assembly GCA_028858755.1. Lineage (NCBI taxonomy): Eukaryota > Metazoa > Chordata > Aves > Psittaciformes > Psittacidae > Ara > Ara ararauna. The sequence goes on along the minus strand of CM054380.1, from coordinate 17,597,353 downwards.
TTTCATCTCCCATTGTCAGTGTGTTGCCCTGATCTGAAGCAATCCCAAGAGTGTAGCAACATGTAATTCCCTGGGTCTGAAACTAGACCAATAGGATTAAACCCAAACCTTTTCAAAAATTAGCTGCTGAAAATGCAAAAAGACCAATACATGAGGTGACCCACCTGAACTGCCTTCCCATATCATCCTGCGACCTGATCCACTCCACTCTCAAGACAGGCAGAAACCAGAACAGGAACTGTCATGAAACCCTGACAACAGAAAAATCTCATCTGAGACAGCTTGAAATGAGAAGCCAACCTCCTCTCTGGCAACCAGTACAGAGATGATGGGAGACTTAACATGGCAAAAAGAAAGGAGCACCCCAGAAGAGATGTAGCAAACTACTAACAATGAAAACAAATGGGAAAAATATACTCCTTGTCATCTCCCAAAATTAAGATCTCATATGGACCAGACAGTTGGAGTTTGGATTCCTCTAGCCAAATCAAAGCTGTCTTCCTCCTATATGGGCACTAGGACAATGTTAATAACAAAAGACAGCAGCAAAGACTGAGCTGAAGGAGCAAGAAAAATTTTACTCTGTTCCAAGAAAAAATATTGGAGATTGGATTGGCAAACCCACAACAGTGGATATATTGGTTATCATGACAGTACTCACTACAGCAAAATTTCTACAGAGACTAGCTGAGCTGGACACAGTTTCTCCACTATTGACCCAACTCTTCTACCACAGAAAGAGCTGAATTCAGATTAAAAAAAGGCAGACTTGGACATTTGCTTCATGAAACATAATTACTTCTGACTCAGTATGTTATAAAACTTACTTAATTTTGAAATATTTCTGCTGCAGAAATTTGAAAGTATTTTTTAGTTTAATTTTGTAAATTTAAAAAGGGAAGTTATTAGATGGAAAATTTGGATGTTTATTTCCCTGTTTAATAGAGACTGCTGAATCTGAAGTTTTCTAACAACCTGAACTGAAAAAATTATTCTTAAATGGCATTTCCCCATGAACGTCTTGTTTTGACCATTAGGCAACAATTGACTCCAGCTCCTGACATAACAGTACTAACATCTGAAACTGCCTCTATGTGCATGTGTAGCACCTAAACAGGATACTCATCACAAATGAGTCAAGTAGCTCATATCCATCCAGCCTTGTTTCTGAAATACAATCAAACTTTCCAAAAGAATCAAAGGATTTTAGAAGCTTCCATTTACAGGAGAAAATATATTGGACTCAAAATTCTACTTTTCTACTTTTTTTAAGTCCAGTTGTCTCTGTTACCTTGCTTATTTGTATGGCAAATAGAATCATAGAATCATAGAATAGTTAGGGTTGGAAAGGACCTTAAGATCATCTAGTTCCAACCTCCCTGCCAGGGGCAGGGACACCTCCCACTAAACCATGCCACACAAGGCTATGTCCAATCCAGCCTTGAACACCGCCAGCGATGGAGAATTCACAACTTCCCTGGGCAACCCATTCCAGTGCCTCACCACCCTCACAGTAAAGAATTTCTTCCTCATATCCAGTCTAAACTTCCCCTGTTTAAGTTTGAACCCATTACCCCTTGTCCTCTCACTACAGTCCCTCATGAAGAGTCCCTCCCCTGCATCCCTATAGGCCCCCTTCAGATACTGGAAGGCTGCTATGAGGTCTCCACGCAGCCTTCTCTTCTCCAGGCTGAACATCCCCAACTTTCTCATCCTGTCTTCATACGGGAGGTGCTCCAGTCCCCTGATCATGTGGATTCATTCACTGTACAGTTAGTTGTCAACTAAAATTACATTTCATATCCAACTGAAATGACAGTTTATATCATTCAGAGCAAGACATGGCCTCCTTGTGTAATGACAATAAATACTTCTTTAGAAGTTTCTGAGATCCAGTTTCACAACTTACTCAAATATAATGGGGAAAAAGGAAGCCAAAGACATTTTCATATCAATACTTCAAAAAATTATTCAGTATATTTCAGATTTTACATTTTAAAATCTTGATCATAGTGTCAACTTCCAAAAATATAAAAGGTACTTATAAATACAATTGAAGTCTACAATGTCTAAGATTATTAAAAAAAAAAAAAAAAAAAAAAGAAAGGAATTGATGGCAATTTTACTGAACAAAGTCATCATTTTGGGACTTTAATGCTTTCAAAACTTGATGTGTTTAAAACAAGAAATATTATAGCAGATAGGATTCCCAAACTTAGTTTTTAAAAGATGAGGCTCATTTTAATTTTATTCACTCAAACGTTAAGCTTGGACAAAACATTGTTAAAAAGATCAAATCAGGCATAAAAATCTCAACAGAAACACCTGTGCCATCTACACAGGAGTAAAGTTTGAATGAATACATCTTGAATGATATCTCTTATTAATGCATTAGAGATAGCAAATGTTTAACCAAGGAGATAATCTTGAAGCAGTCTAACAGAAAGACAGGGTCAAGTGGAAAAAGCATTTCAATAGTAAAATAAGAATAGTACAGGATCACCCTGAATCTTATCTCTCATAATGGGCAGAGAGGCTCAGAAATAGGAGCAATTCTCAGTATAGTATAAGGTCAGGTGAAACATACTTGTGCTCCTCTGGTTTCCAGCCACTTGAAGTTCAGGATTTCCAGAGCCAAGTATGACATCTTTCTATTAAAGAATTCTCTTTGATTCTTTTCCTTTCATTGCATTTCCCAGTCATTTTCTACACATGTAAATTTTTAGGACCCTCAAAAACCTGAAGAAAGTCATTCTGTAACATTTTGTGCTGTATGAAGCATAAGCCCTTTTTGCTTCCTTTGCATAGAATCAGCCAGGTTGGAAAAGACTTCTAAGATCATCAAGTCGACCATTACCCCAGGAGACCTTTCTTCGAGGAATGACCTTCTCTGAAGCTGCCTTGGTATATGTGCTGGGAAGCACAAACTGGCCCCAGGAGGAGCCTCTAAGCACTGTGATACTATGACAACCTGGTCAGTACCAGAGCCATGCTGACTTGTGTGCCCCCAGTGTCCACCCATGAGCATTCTCAGCCCCTGCCTGGCCACCCAGACATGTCAGAAAGCAGGCACTCACTGCTAGCACCCCATGTAGGACCTCTCCCTCCCTCCTAATTCTGTGGACAGCCCAAGGAGAGGGCTGTGCAGTGCCTTGGCATTAGATGAGACAGTGACACTGGGACACTGTCCCAGCAGCAGTGGTCCCTAGGGGCTGGTTGGTGGAAGATGCTTTGTAGGGCACTGGTCAGCTGCCCTGTGAAGATGAAGCTGTAGAAATGAGGTGAGGAAGCACAGGAGGGATCAGTGTTCCTCAGGGAGTTTGCCTTCCAGCCCATTGCTAAAGGCAGACATGAAGTTGCTGAAAATTTGAAAGGTAGGCAGGAGCCATCATTTTGTCTTGTCCCTAGAGCACCGCTGAGTCTTGATGCTCTTGACCAGCCTCCACCTGCAACCTTTGCCCATGGGACCAGGAGCAGCGTTTCAACTCAGCACTGGCTTTTAGTCTTTTCCTGAGCTGTATCACGGTCTGCCTCCATCTCTTTCACAGCCACGTCTAGCCATTGACACTGTGTGTCTGGAGTGTGGCACATGGACTGATTTCCTGGCTTGACCTCGGTTTAAGCTTCAAAGCAAGATGTCCAGATCAAGAGAAACAGGTTTAAGGCTAAACATATTACCAGCCCATTAGTTATCTTCCTTAACTCCAGCCTTAAAAGCAGAGTTAAGAGGCTCTTCTAGAAGAGGTCTCTTCCGGTGCAACACTGACACGAATGAAAGGAGAAACAACAATATCCAAGTCAATGCAGTGTAAGTTAATTAGCTTCTAAGGAGCTTCTGGATGTCAGGCTTTCAACTATTAAGACAAATTTTATCCCTTTTCATTAAAAAAAAAAAAAACGAATAAAATCTTTCATGTCCTGGTTTCCAAGGATCTCTGATGGGATAGGGAGTTTGGCAGTAGTTCCATAGCTGTCAGCCAAGTCATCAGGCATAGAATGTTACTTTAATAATAGATAAATGGCAACAGATTTAAAGTCAGCAGGTGTGTAACCTAGGGACATAGAAGCATTAATTAAACCAGTAAAGGAATGCAGAAGCTCAAGAAGAAAAACCTTAACAAGTGTTTGGGAAGCACTGATAAGGCCTGATTTTCTCTCTGCACAGCTTGTGCCTCCAGCAGTTCAGCCTCTAAGATGCAAGAAAGCTGTGAAACAAGCTATCAGAACACTTGTCAATCACTGGACAAGCCACATGATGGTCAAAAGGTACTTCTAGGGCCTGCAGGAAAATAACAGAATGAATTTATGATGTAGGTTTATCAATGACTAAGAAACTGCAGTTTTGATTATTGCAACTAAGAGGCTGAAACAGAAGGGGGAGAGTGATAATAACTAAGTTAAGGATTATAATTCTTACTTTCTCTTCATATCAGACTTTTTTTGTTTCAATTGCATTTGCTAATTTCCATGTAACTGACTTTCTGTATTACGCAGGGAAGACAGACCATTCTGCAAAATGAAGCTAAATTGGGTGGTGCTCTTTTTCATTCCAAATCCAGGGGGTTGAAAGTTAGATAGGCAGAGGTACACATTTAGCACTGGAGATACCTGCTCCTCTTTGAAGAGGATGTGAAACAGAATGAGAGAAGAATAACCTAGATTCAAAAATGTCACATTCATTATCAGTAAAAACAAATCAGAGGGAAGTCTTAGGAGCACACAACATGTGTGTATATATTTCATATATACACAAAGTATGTATGCACTTTGTATGTGAACTACTTGCTTCCTCTATGGAATTGTATGATTTTGATGTTTCCATCAAACTGTCAATTTTTGTGTCTTTGAGTCTAGAGTCTTTGTTAATGGCCTGAGCAAGAATGACTAGTAAATGAGAATAAACTTCTAACTTTGGTCTAAATAATCTGTACCTTATCGTTTCAATCTGCAAGCAAATTAAAGACATCAGAACTTGTTCTCTGGATATAAGACTGTCACCTTACTATCATGTGAAGAAGTGTTTTCCATCTGGTTAATCAAGATGGAAGATTAATGCTGTCAGCTCCTTAGGTCAAGTGAAATTAAATCAAGATTATAGTTAAATGGAAGATATATAGTTGTTCATGCTCAAATATATTCTACAGAGCAAAAAATACTAGCCTGGAGCAGGAGTTTGTGTTTCTAGCTCTACATATTTTTATTGTATGAATGTAGCACTTCTTTATCAGGGACTGTATTGATAGGACAAGGGGCAATGGGTTCAAAACAACAGGGGAGATTTAGACTAGATATAAGGAATAGATTATTTATTGAGAGGGTGGTGAGGCACTGGCACAGGTTGCCCAGAGAAGCTGTGGTTGCCCCATTCCTGATAGTGCTGAAGGCCAGGTTGGATGGGGCTTGGAGCAACCTGGTCTAGTGGAAGGTTCTCCTGCCTGTGGCAGGGGGTTGGAACTGGATGATCCTTTCCAATCCAAAACATTCTGTAATTCTGTGAAAGGATCTGGCTTCAAAAAAACTTTCTGTTGTTCTGCTGAAAGAAGATTGTTCATCACTTTATAAATGAGGTGGAACAAAGAGAATGGGGAATGGAATAGTCTAGCAAAGAGAAACATTTCTCTTATAAAAAGAAGGTGTTTGAGATACTGCATGTTCAGAACCTGACTGATTATCACATTACACTCATCATTTCTTCAGTTCTTAACTTACACGTGGATAAACAAGATGGAAATCCGACATTAGAGAAAAAAGTAAATAGAGCATTATGACACAGCAGCTGAAAATGCAATTGGGTTTTCAAAGCATTATTACTTCAGATTTGTTACCAGTAATAGATAAAATGTGTATCCAGTTTTCGAAAGAATGAGTCTGTCATTACTACTGTGTGGACCACATCGTAATCTGCATTCTTAGTGAAACTGAAGCTAATCTAGAACCCCAACATGGAAAAGGTTCCTCTTTCCTAGGATTTTGAAGGTGTGACAATGGAGGCATAATGAGCAGACCAGAGATGGAAGGAACTACCTCAGATTGCCTAATGCAACCACCTCAAAATACCAGAAATAGATGACAGATTTCTACAATAAACCTTTTCTTAGTTGCTTGCAGCCATTCAAATGACAGATATTTTCCATTCTCTTCTTTATATCTTAATGTTCAGGAAGTAGCTGATTTTTTTCAGCATGTTACATTTCTATAAAGTCCTCAAACTGAAGTTCTATGCTTCAGTTATTTAATTTATTCATTAAATATTTTGCATTTCATGCTACCTCCCCCCAATAACCCCAAGCAAAATTAGCATAAGAACTAGTGTTTGAGAAAGGTATTTCAAATTATTTGCACCGCACTGAAAACCTAGTTGAAAAACGAAATTCACTTGGGCTTTGATGCTGAGAATCTAAAAGAGAAGTTTTCTCATCAGTAGAAATCTTCTTTTAGTGAACATTTTACCTAAAGAAAATAAGATCAAAACAATCCCAAGTGCTAATTACGTTCTGCATATGAAGTTGCTCCACCTTCAGAAGCACAAGTAATGAACGGACAGATTTTTTAATAAACTGCTTCTCTTACAGGAAATTAGAATTGTACACCCCTATTGAAGAGAAAGCAACAGCAGAGCTCTTTTAATTCACTGAAAACAGTTCACCAGTTTAGTCATAAAGGAAGGAGGACACATCAGTTACAGGGCTTGTGCATTAACAGGAAAACTAATCTGCATAAGCACACTAATGTACAGATCTCTCTGGAGTCCAAGTTAAAGAAAACAAAATGTGACAAAATGAAAGAGCTGCAAATGGAAAAACTGAAAACATTTGTGAACAGGTTCAGTAGTCTTGCTGCAGACTAATCAATCACCTGGTAAGTATATGATGAACACATATGGGAATGCCCAGAGTGGAATAACAGGTAGATAAATTGGGTGATACAATTTTGCTAGTTCTGCTGCCACAATGGGAAAGCAACCATTCATTCTGGTGATGACAGTTATTCCCTCCAGCCATCACCGCTAATTAAATTGCTATCTTTCCTATTCCACTTTTTCCCCAGATATAGATATGATCAAAGGCAGAACAATATAAAGAAGGACCAGGAAACTAGATTTAAGTAATAATTTTAAAAGCAAACTGAGATAACCCAAGATACTAATGCAATCCTGTGGAAAATAGAGCATGTTTCTGACAGGAAGATGGGAGCAACAGCGGGTGAGGTGATGTGTGTATGACTACAATATTGTAATTGAAACCTCACGCCTTTCATAACTCTTAAAATTGCTAGAAAAATGCATAATGCACATACAAATGGGAATGGTTTATGGATAGTTTGTTTATCAGTAAGGTATTTACCACAGGTTATTACGAGTTACACTGCAGCTTGTTTCAAAGCTAGGATTGACTTGGTTTCAAATACTGAGAGCAGACTCAGAAAAGAGAAGCTCTCTCTGAAAAATAAATCATACATTAGTTATTCAAAACCATGGTCCAGCTTAACATTTACAGGACTCTGTATGCATACTAGGAGCTGCATTCCAGTGCTCAAACCCTCTCGTATCCACACGCCATGCATTTCTAGTGATAAGCATAAAAGTTAAAAGAAAAAACAAATCAAAGTAGAATCTGTAGAAATTGGTATTAGTCTATCTTTGTGGCTTTTAAATGACAAATAACATCAATAAAACAGACAGGAGAAAGTTTCAGCTGAAGTGATCCCCCTAACTAAAGGGCCAAGTCCCTTTTCTAAGTACAACACAGCTTTGCTGAAGTAGCTTGGGGATGCTCTCACATACACTCTTCCCTTCCGCAGGCCAGCTCAGATACTGGTCACTGCTGGACACAATTCACCCCTCAAGGGCCCTGAGAACCTTGTATCACTGCAAAGACTCCCAGACTGTCTTATTTTATGCAAGTAATACAGAACTGTGTTCAAATGCGGGCTTAACAACAAAAAAAAATTTAAATTAATGCTGTGACACGAACTCAGCATGTCAATATTGATAAAATTCCAGCAACTTCAGTGGTGACTGGCCCTTAGTCAGTACCCCCAGAGGAGGTTCAACCCCAACAGCATCATAGAATCATAGAATAGTTAGGGTTGGAAAGGACCTTAAGATCATCTAGTTTCAACCCCACTGCCATGGGCAGGGACACCTCCCACTAAACCATGCCGAACAAAGTTGGGGCTGTTCAGCCTGGAGAAGAGAAGGCTGCGTGGAGACCTCAGAGCAGCCTTCCAGTATCTGAAATGGGGCTATAGGGATGGTGGGGAGAGTCTCTTCACTGGGGGCTATAGTGATAGGACAAGGGGTAACGGGTTCAAACTTAAACAGGGGAAGTTTAAATTGGATATGAGGAAGAAAGTCTTTACTGTAAGGGTAGTGAGGCACTGGAATGGGTTGCCCAGGGAAGTTGAGAATGTTCCTTTGCTGGCGGTGCTCAAGGCTGGGATGGACAGAGCCTTGGGTGGCGTGGTCTAGTGGGAGGTGTCAGTGCCTTTCATTTTCAGAATGCTGAACTAAAACTTCAGTAAGTGCAATATATGGCTTACACTTGCTCAGTGTAACAGTAAATCTTCCGGATGGCTTTTGATGACAAACTGCCTGCTAACCTCTCTTAGTTACAAGTTGCTATAATAGCAAGATCACTAAAATATAGGTATGTTACTATAGGGAAATACTGTAGAAAAAAGACAGACTTGAATAAAAGTTTATGAAAAATACTGGAAAGACTGAGGGATGAGTAATTACAAAGCCCTACTATAGATTAGCATGTGTTTTTTTCATATAAACAACAATCACTCCTCTAATCTTTACACCAGTATCCTGTTTCAGAGGTTCTTGCCTCTAGAGACAGTTTCAACATTGCTTTGAACTCTCTAGGTTTCCTTCTCCAGCTACTGTCCCTTTTGAGCAGAAAGTATCCCTGACATATACTTGGTTGACCATTTTTAGCATATCTGAAGTTCACCCAAAAGTAGCACTTCACCAGGAAGGATCTTTGCCGAAGTCAACACCAATGGAAAGCTGAATTACATGTTAATGAAGACAACCAAGTCCCATCATCTCACACTGCTTAGTTGCCATGTAATTATGTTTTAATTTTTCTCAAAGGTACTTCAGATTTCACCTCACCATTAATGAACCTTGCTAGACTTAATGGCCCAGCAGCTCTTCGTGTGGATATCCAGTGGGGAGTCTGTCCATTGTGAAGACCATCTGTCTGCTTCAGCCTCAGGCGGATGATCCACCTCAATTAGTGAGGCATCAGGAAAAGGTAGAATCTTTGCATCCTGAAGCATTTTCTAATGGGTCACTGTCTTCTATAGCCTGTAATACTATGTCTTAAGTTTTAATCACCAAAAACTATCTTGCCACCTACTCCTTTGTGGAAGAGAACAGTGGTCTCTATCCACTCTTATCACATTTTTCCTTTAAAAATAAACATGCAAAATCCCCTCATCACTGCACAAGCATGTGAAATGCAGAAAATGAATATGATGAAAAAAAAAAAGCTTCAAATTTTAAGTGGGACTGTAGATCAGCAGTGCAACTTAAAAAGGGAAATACAACATCCAGTACTTAGGGAGTAACTGAATCCCATACTTTAATCATTATAATGAGCAACCTAATGTCCTGGCACACTTTTCCTGGGCTAGATCCTGCAGACCAGATTTATCATAACACACTTGTGTGAGCTTAAGCGGTGGGTACAAGGCACATTCAAACTGCAAGTGCATGTTGCTGTGACGGGTGTCTAAAAGGAGGGTCCAAAAAATATGGGAAGGTGTTCCTTGCACAGCAGTCCTCTAATCTGAAGCTCTTTGTTCACTTGTACTTTTCCCTGGTAGTTCTCTAAGTACTGAAGTATCCCCTGAGGAATTTTGCAGCTTAAGGCATTACTGCCCTGAGCTGTCAACCTCAACCATTACATAGAGATCACTCGGAACACAAGCTTAACAACAAATGCCAATCTGTCAGCTGAGAAATGCAAGAAGTGCACACACATTCTTCTCTGTCAACTCACGTATGAACATGTTAACCTGTGGCACAGAATATGGTGATATAATGCCAGGAACTGCTGCAGCAACATTCATTGGAAGATTCTGCATCCTAAGCATGGTTTTTATCATAAAAGGGGTTTTAAAACCTTTTAGCTTTAGTACAACGAGATATTAAGCCTATGAGCACTCTGGCCAATATTAGTGTGACTATAAAAATGTAAGATAGTACTTGCTTAAGCACCTTGCTGAATTAGGTTTTAATTCATTATATATCAGTATTTCTAAAGCAATTAATGAAAAAACCCTAGAACATACCAGCACGAACTCCCTGGGGAGAAAGCATTAACTGAAACAATCATGTAGTTGACACACGGTTTCTGTTTCTAATGAGGCATGCCAACTAAACAGAAAATAAAGGGATACAAGCTCTGATATTTCCAGATATAAAATAATTAGTCTCAGGACAGAAAGCGCTATTATCCTGAGAGCTGACTACCCAATGGCTTACAATAGGTTTCTTGTACTTTGTGGCAACCAGGGCTGCAGCAGACACAAGGGCAGCAGGTCTGACATACTAATGAAACTCCTGCATTCTATTTAATATATGTCCATGTGGCTTCCCTTTTAGCTTCATAACTCTCACTAAAGTGACAAATGCTGATGGAGGGGAGTATCAGATGACTGGAAGACAGAAGGTTTATCCAAGATTGCCCTTTCTTACCTTGGTACACTTCTCTCTGGGACAGAAGTGTATTCAAAACCAGGGCTAAGGAGCTGGCTAAGACATTTCTGCAAAATTTGCAAGAACTGAGCAGGTGATCATGGTGCTGGCTCAGGGAACTATCCCATACTCAATTCACTTATGCAAGGGAAAACATCCCAGTAGTTCCAGGAGCTGCTCTACTACCAATAGTCACTAAGACATCCATTTAATGTTTTTTATTACCCTGCAGCCACAGGAACAAAAATAAATTCTGAAAGAAATAATGCCTGAGGATGTGTAAGACTACACTGAGGTTCCATTGATCCTCAATATGCATGTTATGATGCACATCTATAGAGTTAGAGATATATGCATTTATTCAAAAATATCAACCTGCAACACAAACTTCAAAAAATGCAGAACAAAGATATATGAAAAAGCACCAAAATTTACTCCCATCCTGAAAGAAGCAAATGTAAACACATTATTAAAGGATGGATTAGCATGCCTAATTCCATGAAAAGTAGAATATAGGTAAAAATACAAAACTGCAATTAAAAGAATGAAGAGAGAACATTAATAGGATGAAACATACACTCTAATGCAAAATAGTATGTTGAACTATAGTCGTGTTATCAAAATTACTAATTGAGGAAAAAAATACAGTCTGTTCCCGGGAGAAGCAGTTATACTTATCATACAGAAACTGGTGATAGTTTCTAAAACTTGGTGTCCTGGGTTCAGCAGTAGCAGTCATTTTTTTTTCTCCTTCTTAGTAGGTGGTGCAGTGCTGTGGTTTTGACTTCCGGCCTGGGAACAGCACTGATAATATCGATGTTTTTAGTTGCAGCTAAGTAATGTTTACTCTGATCAAGGACTTTCTGAGTCTCATGCTCTGCCAGGGAGGAGAGGAAGCCAGGAGGAAGCAGAGACAGGACACCTGACCCAAACTAGCCAAAGAGGTATTCCATACCACAGCATGTCATGTCCACTATATAAACTGGGGGCAGTTACCCAGAAGGGTTAGATCACTGCTGAGTCAGGCTGGGTATCGGTCGGCGAGTGGTGAGCGGTTGTGTTCTCTTCCCTTGTTATTTCCCTTATCATTATTATTATTGGTGGTAGCAGCAGTGGTTTGTGTTACACCTTAGTTACTGGACTGTTCTTATCTCAATGCGTGGGAGTTACATTCTTTTGATTCTCCTCCCCATCCCTCTGGGAGCGGGCGGGAGGAAGAGGGGGACTTAGAGAGAGTCCGCGTGGCTCTGAGTTACAGCTGGAGTTAAATCACGACAGTTCTTTTTGGTGCCAAATGTGGGGCACGAAGGATTGAGATAATGACAGATCTGACCAGGGAGTGTCTAACTGTATTTGTGATAAGCATTCATCATTTTGTATCAATATTCACTCGTCACAATGCTGATTTATTGGCTCTCAAACTTATTGCTCTGGATCTCACAGTTTCAGCATGTCATACCTTACAGCCAGTATTTGCTGTGTTAGCGTTTATCAGATGGGGACCTTGGGCTAAGGTTCTTGTTTCATTGTACTTTATGGCAATGACTTGAAATACAATAGAATCATTGATCATGAAACTGATCTGGCTTGCGTTCCCAGTGTGGTCACCACCTCTATACCTTGCGAGGTATAGAATAGAAGCATTTAGCAATTACACATCTTTTTTCCTCTCCTCAGGTGGTCAACCTGTGAAAGAGACATTCGCCTATATTCCCAGTTCCTCCACCAGACCATTTACAGCATCATTTGGGAGTTCTGAAGGTTTTGAATGGCCTTTAGGTACCCTTGAGACCTGCCTGCTGATTGTGATGGAGATCACCATGCTGACACACATACAGAGTGTGTTTTACCCACAACCATTTAGTCTGACCTCAAGAGTTAAGCAGAGTCGGGTTTGGGCCTTGTGTAGGGTCAGATGATGATATAGGAGGACCAAGAGATTTTCCCTGAGGCTGGACAGTCATGAGTGGCAGGGTGTGTGGGATAGTATGGGCAAGTATGTGGGCCCCTCCATTGCTTTGGAACTTCACCACTGAACAAGTGCAAAATCCAGAAAAATTAGAAAAACACTTAAATGAGGTGTGTTGTCATTCTGGTCACACCAGAGATGGACAAATCATGGTAATGTGCTGGGGCTTGGCCTATGCTTACAGAGCCCTGTTCAACACTATCCAGCACCTTCAAAAGGAAAAAAATGTCCCTGGATCTGATGGCAAAGAACAGACAGTGCAGACACTCCAACTCCAAGCACAGCAGCTACACCAGCCCCAACAACAAGTACAGTAGCTACTCAAACTTTGACCGCTACAGACAGTGCAGCTAATCCAACTCCAAGCTACACCAGAGGACCAATTTGTGCCAATATCGGTTGCTCCTGTACACAAGGGGATAAGCAAAAAAGAGGCAAGAAAGATGAAGCAAGATGAAGAAACAATGTACTCACAACCTGGCGCAGCATCTGACCAGGAGTTATTAGTATGTGAATCAGAGGAAAAAGAGCAAGAAGAGGTGACGTCTCAACCCCGGACCTCAACAGAGCTACAGAATATGCGAAAAGACTTTACCCGTCAGCAGGGGAGCACATCATCACCTGGTTGCTCCGATGCTGGGACAATGGAGCCGATGGTCACAAACTAGAAGGTAGGGAAGCCAAGCAGCTGGGATCACTTGCTAGGGAAGGGGGAATTGACAAAGCAATTGCAAGAGAGAAACAGTCCCTCAGCCTTTGGAAGCAGCTCTTGGCAGCTGTGAAAGAAAGGTTGCCATACAAGGATGATGTTATGAGTCGCTCGGCCAAGTGCACTACTCTAGAGAAAGGCATCCAGTCTCTGAGGGAATCAGCCATTATAGAGATGATCTATCACATCAAGCGGAATAATGAGGATGTACCCATAGATCCAGATGAAGTCGAACGTACACGACCCATGTGGCAGAAATTTACACAGAATGCACCATCACCATATGCACATTCATTGGCAACAGTAACCTGGAATGACATAGTACCACTAACAGTGGATGAAATGATTCATAAACTCCAAGAGTTCGAAGACAATCTCACCTCTTCCATCATTTCAGCTGTGGAAAAACTGTCCCAGAAGCTCAAACAATTGAGAGATGATCTATCTGATCTATCCAGCTCCTCACGTGTACCAACACACATCTCAGCTACTAACAAAAGGCGTCCTACTGCTCGAGAGAGAAGATACAGAAGGTATACGCCATGGGCCACCCTATGGTTTTACCTGTGGGATCACGGAGAAGACATGATGAAGTGGGATGGAAAACATACCTCAGCTCTGGAGGAACGGGTGCATGAATTGAAGAGGAGAACAAAGGTCAAGGATGATCATCCCATGAAAGCTGTGGCTTCAGTCTCTGGTCAGCAGGTTCCCAGATGGAGTGGAAGAGTTTATTTTACTCCAGCTCCTGTGATAAAGAAGACTAATCCCTTTCTAAAAGTTTTAAGTGTCCAACGTTGTGATGACTATGAGGTGCCCTGCCTCCAGCCAGGTGGATGTAGGGGACAATTGGATTTACTGGACTGTGCGGATCAGATGGCCTGGCACATCAGTCCCACAGAAGTATAAGGCACTAGTAGATACCGGTGCACAGTGTACCCTGATGCCATCAAGCTGTTGAGGGGTAGAACCCATTTATATTTCTGGAGTGACAGGAGGATCCCAAGAGTTGACTGTACTGGAGGCTGAAATCAGCCTGACTGGGAGGAAGTAGCAAAAGCACCCAATTGTGACTGGTCCAGAGGCTCCATGCATCCTTGGCATACAGTACCTCAGGAGAGGGTACTTCAAAGACCCAAAAGGGTACTGATGGGCTTTTGGTATTGCTGCTTTTGAGACAGAGGAAATTGAACAGCTGTCCACCTTGCCTGGTTTCTCAGAGGATCTTTCTGTTGTGGCATTATAAAAGCTGAAGAACAAGTGCCAATCGCGACCAGTGTTGCCCTGGCAGCAATATCACACCAACTGAGACTCCTTGATTCCCATCCATAAGCTGATCCGTAGGTAGACTGGAGGGCCAAGGAGTGATCAGCAGGACCCACTCGCCCTTTAATAGCCCCATATGGCCAGTGTGAAAGTCTAACAGAGAGTGGAGACAAAGGGTAGACTATCGTGGCCTGAATGAAGCCACACCACCCTTGAGTGCTGCTGTACCAGACATGCTGGAACTTCAGTATGAACTGGAGTCAAAGGCAGCCAAGTGGGATGCCATGATTGATATTGCCAATGCATTTTTCTCAACTCCTTTGCTAGCAGAGTGCAGGCCACAGCTCACTTTTACTTGGAGGGGCATCCAGTACACTTGGAACCGACTGCCCCAGGGGTGGAAACACAGCCCAACCATCTGCCATGGACTGATCCAGACTGCACTGGAACAGGGGCAAGCTCCAGAACACCTGCAGTACATTGATGACATTATCGTGTGGGACAATACACGGAAGAAGTCTTTAAGAAAGGGAGGAAAATAATCCAAATCCTGCTGAAAGCCGGTTTTGCCATAAAATGGAGTAAGGTCAAGGGACCTGCACAGGAGATTCAATTTTTGGGAATAAAATGGCAAGATGGACGTCACCAGATCCCCATAGATGTGATCAACAAGATAACAGCAATGTCTCCACCAACTAATAAGAAAGAAACACAAGCTTTCATGGGTGCTGTGGGGTTCTGGAGGATGCACATCCCGAATTACAGTTTGACTGTAAGCCCTCCCTATCATGTGACCTGGAAAGAAAAATTATTTTAAATGGGGCCCTGAGCAATAACAGGCCTTTGAGCAAATTAAACGAGAGACAGTTCATGCAGTAGCCCTCGGACCAGTCCGGACCGGGCCAGATGTCAAAAACATACTGTACACTGCAGCCAGGAAGAATGGTCCTACCTGGAGCCTCTGGCAGAAAGCTCCAGGGGAGACTCGAGGCTGACCCCTCGGCTTTTGGAGTCAGGGATACAGAGGATCTGAGGCCAGCTATACCCCAACTGAAAAAGAGATACTTGCAGCCTATGAAGGGGTTCGAGCTGCTTCGGAAATGATTGGCACTGAAGCACAGCTCCTCCTGGCACCCCGGTTGCCCGTGCTGGGCTAGATGTTCAAAGGCAGGGTCTCCTCTACTCATCATGCAACCGATGCTACATGGAGTCAGTGGGCTGCACTAATTACACAATGAACTAGAATAGGAAATCCCCGTTGTCCAGGAATTCTAGAAGTCCTCATGGACTGGCCAGAGGGCAAAGATTTTGGAATGTCACCAGAGGAGGAGGTGATGCATGCTGAAGAGGCCCCACCATATAGTGAATTATCAGACAGTGAAAAGAAATACACCTTGTTTACTGATGGGTCCTGCCATATTGTGGGAAAGCATTGGAGATGGAAGGCAGCTGTATGGACTCCTTGACGACAAGTTGCAGAAACTGCTGAAGGAGAGGGTGAATCGAGTCAGTTTGCCGAGGTGAAAGCCATCCAGCTGTCCTTGGACATTGCTGAACGAGAAAATTGGCCAGTACTTTATCTCTGTACTGACTCATGGATGGTGGCAAATGCCCTGTGGGGGTGGTTGCAGCAATGGAAACAGAGCAACTGGCAAGACAGAGGTAAACCCATCTGGGCTGATGCACTGTGACAAGATATTGCTGCCCAGGTGCAGAACCTGGTGGTGAAGGTACGCCATGTAGATGCTCATGTACCCAAGAGTTGGGACACTGAGGAACACCAGCACAACCAACAAGTGGATAAAGCTGCTAAGATTGAAGTGGCTCAGATGGACTTAGATTGGCAACATAAGGGTGAATTATTTTTGGCCCGGTGGGCCCATGACACTTCAGGCCATCAGGGCAGAGATGCAACATACAGATGGGCTCATGATCGAGGGGTGGACTTAATGGACACTATTGCCCAGGTTATTCATGACTGTGAAACATGTGCTGCAATTAAGCAAGCTAAACGGTTAAAGCCTCTTTGGTATGGAGGACGATGGCTGAAGTACAAATATGGGGAGGCCTGGCAGATTGATTATATCACACTCCCACCGGCCCGCCAAGGCAAGCGCCATGTGCTTACCATGGTGGAAGCAACCACCAGATGGCTGGAAACATACGCTGTGCTCCACGCCACTGCCTGGAACACTATCCTGAGCCTTGAAAAACAGATTTTGTGGCGACACGGCACCCAAGAGAGAATTGAGTCAGACAATGAGACTCATGTCCGGAACAGCCTTATAGACATCTGAGCATGGCATTGAGTGGGTATATCACATCCCCTACCATGCACCAGCCTCTGGGAAAATTGAACGGTACAATGGGCTGTTAAAAGCTACACTGAGAGCAATGGGTGGTGGGACTTTCAAACATTGGGATACACATTTTTCAAAAGCCACCTGGCTGGTCAACAACAGAGGATCGGCCAACCGGGCTGGCCCAGTCCAGTCAGAACTTTTACATACTGTAGAAGGGGACAAAGTTCCTGTGGTGCACATAAAGTATTTTCTGGGGAAGACAGTCTGGGTTATTCCTGCTTCAGATAAAGGCAAACACGCTCATGGGATTGCTTTTGCTCAGGGACCCAGATATACTTGGTGGGTAATGCGGGAAGATGGGGAAGTCCGATGTATACGTCAAGGGGATTTGATTTTAGGGGAAAACAGCCAATGAACTCAATTGTATGCTGTTGCCTGCTATGTAGCACTTTTATAGCCCACCAACTAGATGTCTTCAGGTCACCAGCAACTGGCCCTGACTTCCCTCTGACCATCATCCCAACAAAGAATGAACTTTGATGAAACCAGAAGAATTCTGCAGTAAAGGAATGATCAACACCAGCAGGCAATGATCCAACACTGCACACAGCCTCTCCTGCTCTGAAAGACTGTTACAAGAGATGGAGCCCAACATCATGGACCAGATGAACTCAGCAGCTTTATAGGGAATGGTCCATGCACTAAGGAATGATCTCTCTCTCTCCCCCTCTGTGTGGATGTGTATATATATACACATGCATAAGATGCATGTGGATATATATGCATCCACACACAGCTTATCTTAAATATATATTATATATATATATGAGATAATAGTGATGGTGTATTGAAAATGTGGGATCTGAGCATGACATGAATGGTATGGAAAAAGGGGTGGATACTGTCCTGGGTTCAGCAGTAGCAGTCATTTTCCTCCTTCTTAGTAGCTGGTGCAGTGCTGTGGTTTTGACTTTCAGCCTGGGAACAGCACTGATAACACCGATGCTTTTTGTTGCTGCTCAGTAATGTTTACTCTGATCAAGGACTTTCTGAGCCTCATGCTCTGCCAGGGGGGAGGGGAAGCCAGGAGGAACCAGAGACAGGACACTTGACCCAAACTAACCAAACGGGTATGCCACACCACAGCACATCATGCTCACTATATAAACTGGGGGCAGTTACCTGGAAGGGTTAGATCACTGCTCGGGTTGGACTGGGTATCGGTTGGTGGGTGGTGAGCGGTTGTATTCTCTTCCCTTGTTATTTCCCTTATCATTATTATTATTGGTGGTAGCAGCAGTGGTTTGTGTTATACCTTAGTTGCTGAACTGTTCTTATCTCAGTGCGTGGGATTTACATTCTTTCAGTGCTCCTCCTCATCCCTCTGGGAGTCGGGGGGGAGGAAGCAGGGGAGTGAGAGAGGGGCTGCATGGTTCTGAGTTACTGTGGGTTTAAACCACAACACTTGGTTGGGTACCTTCTATCACTCACAGGTCCATAGAAGGTTTTTCCTTCAGTTCATTGCAAGAAGAATGGAAAGAATAAGATTTTTTTGTTTGCTTGTTTCAAATACTGCTGAACAGATTGTCAACTGTTCTTCTTCGTTCTTTGGCTATAGATTAAAACTGCAGCTTTATATTACCCATTTTTCTCTTTTTAGTAAAAAAAATCTCAGAGAAATTTCATATCTAACTATTAAAGAAAACCATTTTCAGTTTCAAGCTAGAAATACAGACATTCCCCTGTTTGTTAATACAGTATTTTTTTACCTGAATTTCCATTTCAGTTTGCAGGATGTTAAAATATTTTCAGGTTATAGAACAGTTTGGTCAAGAACTGTCTAAATCAATCAAAGGTGAAATAAAGGATACCAATGATAAGGTGGCTTATTTTTGTCCCTACTGCTGATGGAGGAGAAGATGCACCTCCTGAAGAAGCATCATCAGCTGTACTCCTGAAATAATTATATATTTTTATTTTGAGAAATGATGTAGAGGCTGATTTCCATGGTTACTTTGTTGTGCATTTCACAGAGTTCTAACTCTGGAATTTCTCTGTTGCACCCAATATACGATGCTAGCTTGTTTCTAAAGTCACTGTCTGCACAATGAGTTGCAAGAGTATCTTGTGTATCACAAGGTTAATATCCTTTCTTCACTTTGCAATCCTCTGCTTACTTCAGTTTCATTTACTGCTTTACTGTACAAAGTACAAATACAGTGTTTGGTTTCTTTTTAATTCACTGAAGGACTAACTTCTGTTGAAGCTTATTTTTTATTATTACTTTGATCCCAATAGATTTTTCTATCAGTAAAGATGTACATGGACAAGTCACAAAGATATTTTAAAGATAAAATACAGATAGACCTCATCAAGTAGAGTCAGGGTTTCTATTACCATAAGTGCATTACCCTCCAAAGGGAGCTTATTTAAACAGCTATCTTATAGGCATAACTTCCACCAAAACATTGTGGCCATCATTGGATTTCCAAGCCCAGAAGCCAAATAACTCTTCTTGGGTGTAAGACAAGGTCAGGAGCCCTAACAACACACTAACAATTAATTCCTCAAGAACTGGCTTAAGGTCAGATAGAAGCTCTAAGCATAGTGAGTTTAAAACAAGCACAGTTAATGTCTGGATTGCCGTAGGTGCAGAGGGGAGACTAGCTACATTTGGGGAAGCTCTACAGATGACTACCTCAGCAGAGCAGCTTGCAGGATCAAAGCTGTGCCTTTAGGCTAAGACCAATGAACCCATTTCATGGATGACTTCAATCAAACTTTGATGTGGAAATGAACCACTAATTCATTGTTTCCCTGTGGCAGTAGTATTTGCAAGCCGCCTCATATAGACCATGGGATAACTCAGGATGGGAAGGACCTCAGGAGGTTATCTAGCCCAGCTTTCTGCTCAAAGCTTCCTTCTGTTCTGTTCTTCTGTTATAAGGAAAAAGTAGCCCCACTGCCTTACGGGAAAAAAAAAAAAAAAACAACCAAAAAAACCAACCCAACATCTAACACCTGATAATATGGAGCATAAATCACTAGCTTTAAGGCCATTTTGGCTTTTCTGTTAGCAGCAAAAGTGCACGTAGGAGTTAACTTTAAAACTAAAATGAAATAAATGTGCTCTCTAATGAACTAATATATGTGGGTAAGGTAACATCTGCTACTTTGTTTATAACAAATGTGTCAAATATTAGATATGCCAGCATTCATGCACATGTTCTGATAGAAGTTGGAGAATTTGTTTTACTTGTCCAGAAAAAAATGGAAGATTTTATATCATGGCAGAGTAATATCAGACCTGAGAGTGGTAGGAGAGAAAGACTGAATTTTCTTCTTAAACAGACAGCCCTTCTTATAAATGTTGGTATACTACAGAAAAGGAGTCTAAATTGAAGTGCTTTGGGACCAAAAAAAAAACCATTTTTAACTAGTTCTGACCTACTTTCTATCTCTAGACAAAATTCTAAGTAAGGAGTCCAGTAATCCTGGTCTAGGTCAGGATCAACCCTGGGAAGTAATGTGACTCTGCTGCTTCCTTTGCTTTTCTCTCCCTGTACCAAACAATCCTAACAGGAAAATTCCAGCATTTCCCAAGTCAGTCTAGATCCCCTCTCACAGAAAACACAGCGGATATTCCCTACTACTTCACAAGCATAGAATCATAGGTTTGGAAAGGACCTTAAGATCATCTAGTTCCAACCCCCCTGCCAGGGGCAGGGACACCTCACACTAAACCATGCCACACAAGGCTATGTCCAATCCAGCCTTGAACACCGCCAGCGATGGAGCATTCTCAACTTCCCTGGGTAACCCATTCCAGTGCCTCACCACCCTCACAGTAAAGAATTTCTTCCTCATATCCAATCTAAACTTCCCCTGTTTAAGTTTGAACCCATTACCCCTTGTCCTCTCACTACAGTTCCTCATGAAGTGTCCCTCCCCAGCATCCCTATAGGCCCCCTTCAGATACTGAAAGGCTGCTATGAGGTCTCCACGCAGCCTTCTCTTCTCTAGGCTGAACAGCCCCAGCTTTTTCAGCCTGTCTTCATACGGGAGGTGTTCCAGTCCCCTGATCATCCTCGTGGCCCTCCTCTGGACTTGTTCCAACAGTTCCATGTCCTTTTTATGTTGAGGACACCAGAACTGCACACAATACTCCAAGTGAGGTCTCACAAGAGCAGAGTAGAGGGGCAGGATCACCTCCTTCAACCTGCTGGTCACGTTCCTTTTGATGCAGCCCAGGATATGGCTGGCTTTCTGGGCTGTGAGCACACAATGCTGGCCCATGTTCATTTTTCCATCGACCAGCACCCCCAAGTCCTTCTCTGCAGGGCTGCTCTGAATCTCTTTTCTGCCCAGCCTGTAGCTGTGCCTGGGATTGCTCCGACTCAGGTCTATTCCTTTATAGAAAGTCTTGGGAGTAATGAATTTCAGCAGATTTGTTAGGGCCCACCTCAGACCGTACGCAAGAAGATTCCATGCCAAAGCCTGCTTTTTACAGTGGCAAGTAACAAGGCAAAGCCTAAATCCTGAAAGTTGCCCTTGAAAGGAGTTGCAAATTGTTCTAATACCCAGTTTCTTTTCTATGTAAACTGTTCACAGGCACTTACTTGCTGTAATGGGTAACAAAACTTGAAAGCTTATTATATCTGTATTTTAGACGTTTAACAAGAAACTACAGCAATTCCTTCATTTCTTTTGTAAAGTTCACATTAACCAAAATGTACTTCTAATTCACCTTCAGCCCACAAACCATTTTTCTAGGTAAAATGTTGGTCTCTTATCTGTCACATATGAAGTCTTGGCTCCACTGATGCAGATATTAAAGCTACCACTGATATATTTTGTGTTGGCTTCTATACTACATATATATAATTATATTCTATAATATATTCATCCAGTCTTATTTATTAATATCCAAATCACTTTAATAGTCCAAACAGTTCTGCAAATATCACTATTCTTCTAATCTCCAAACACAAAATGAAAATGCAAACAGCATGAATTAAAAATAAAAAAGTACAGTATGTTCACTTTAAGAGAAAAAAAATAGTAATAATTTATCATGTATATCCAATATCTTATTATTCATGCTGCTGTCCGTAGTAACTTAACATCAAATTGATGTACCCAGATGAACTAGTCCAGAAAGTTTGTTACAACATAAGGAGCCATAGGCAGTACTTCCCCTGAATGAAAAACAAATTCAAGCACAAATAGCATTGGGTTTGTTCTTTGCATGTTAAAATAATCAGTCCAAAGGGGAAGGAAAAGGCAGCTATAGTCACCCTTTCCTTTCTGTGCTGCCAAAGGCAGAGAGAATACAAAATGCCCATGACTCGTTGCTGAAATAAATCTGAATGGCTTGGCACTATGATCACACCTTCTAAGGTCAGTACACAGGAGCTCACAGGATGATGCTGGATTTCCCAACTATCAGAGTAATTCGACGAGTCTCTGAGATGCAGGTGGAATGGCTGTGCAGCTGGCACTTTACTTCTGCACAACAAAATGCAAATTCACTTCAAAATTCTTTTTCAGTACTACAGATCACATCCAGACAGAACTTAGTTCACAAACTCATTTTAAATGATAAACACAAAATGTCCTATACATCCTACATGCAAACACTGCATTAACACTGGGGAAGCTACCAGCAAGTTACTCAAACGTTGAAATGAAATTATTTAAAATTAGATATTTAAAAGTTAAAATAAAACTGTGCTTCTGTGGATCAAATTTAAACTGTATTTTTAAAGTACTAGATCAGAATTAATGAAAAGATAAGTGCATACAAGAAAAAGAGAGACAAGAGATAGCATTTTTATACTTACATGTTACAGATTTAGACATTATCTACTAATTCTCCCCCCAAACCTAAAACCAGCATATATCAGTGGAAAAACTGTGGGAACATAAACTACAGTTTCCAAACAATTATCTATCAGTTTTAGCAAAGACTCTCATGTTTTTTATAAAACCATTCAAAAAGACAGTCTAAGTTCTGATTCAGAAAAATGCTCTAATATTGAGGACTGAATTTCACAGGTACTTAATACTTAATGAGGATGCCTTCCTCTATACTTAGCTGCATTTTCCCTTAAAGATCTCCAAATAACAAGACTAACCCATGTTTTAGGTGAATGTGTGCATCATTATCCAGGAGACTTGGGTGGTCTGCAGCTGGTTAGTCGAACACACATTTTGATTGCCAAGTGACAGAAACAACAATTTGCTGTCTTATGTCAGGACTGCTGCTTTAAAATTATTTTTAGACTCCCTTCACTGATAATTTGAAAGGATGAAAAGTATCACATCTCTGTGGTAAGTGTCCAAGTTCTTCTCCAGTGAATTATTTCATTAAATCTGGAGGCGATAGAGGCTGGAGTCAGGCTGATACTGGAATGAATGATCCTTGAACAGCAATCAGGATACTTGCAAATAATCCACTGCAGATTGAACTGTAGTGAGGAAAGCATTTGTATAAAAGGTACTGCCTCAAAGATCACAGATGTAATCTGGCATTATAACTGCAGATTCAACACAGGCACTAAAGTTTACTCCATCAAAATGACACTTACGAAATGTTAGGTAAAAACACAGTGGGGGGGAAACACACAGAAGCACATCGCAGACTCAACTGGCAGTCAAGTCTGGCAGAAGTCTATCACCTAGTGACAGCTTCCTTTTCTCTCAGCTGTTAGGACGACAGAAAGAGAAATGAGTGAGACAAATCCTGGGCTTCATTACTAGGAAGAAAATGGTTCCCAAGAGAAAAATGATCAGCAAATTGAAGTACTTTGATATGGTCAAAAAGTCATAAACATCTTTAAATGTTTTCAGATTGGTCAAGCCAACTATATTCATATTTGATGCATTAAAAACCAAACTTGCTGATATAGACAGAAAACATTTAGTATTAAGGAAAAAGAATATTTACTGGATATGTCAAGGAAAGGTCTGAAATTTGACTCCTACCTCTAAATCAACCACTGCCAGGTTGGAGGGAGATTTGTCTGATGTATAAGAACCATACTTGCAACCTCCTCCTTTGAGTTTGATGTTTATTTCCCTAAATCACAACTGTCACGTGCTTGGGATATCTTAGTCACTGTGTATTTGTGAATACTGCATATGTCAAAAGAAAATATCACTGGTAAGAATACCATGTCCAGCATATGAATGCTGTTACTTTGAGGTAACATATACAGTGGGAAATCTTAACTGAAGTAGTGTGAATCAGAACTCTGTAAAAAAGTGAGGAATTAATCATTCTTTTTTATTATTTCTATTGTCTAGGTAAAAACACCCTCATATCTTCCTTCTTCCTAGTTTAATTTCTCTCTTCTTCCCTTCCAGTTGTGGCGATGCAGATGGAAAAGCAACAAAACCCAGTGGCTTAACACCTTCACTGTAAAGAGTTTGCTAAGTAAGGAAACCCTAACCAAAAACTGTTAGCAGGTAATACCTTATGATAAGAGACATACTTACAAGAGATGTAGTGGCTTTTATCAGACATGCAGCTACATAGTGTGGGCCCCATTAAGACTGCAGAATGATGTTTAGATGAGCTACATATGTATGTAGTTATGTAGCTTTCAAGACAGTTTTGAATTTATTTCCAACATGAGAGGGGTGAAAGAAGTCATGAAGAGGAAGAGATTACATAGAACATAGATTTTGCTGTTTAATTTGTGAAGTAATTCCTTCTAAGAAAAAACAGATTACTGTCGAGGAATTCTCTCTTCTGTTCTTAGTATTCTGATGACTGTATCCACTGAACTCTAGTATGTACACCTATTAAATGGAAATGTAACCTTTCTGAAGGTGTAAAAACCTGTAAAAGGCTTCCATGAGATGCTTATAGTTTAGAAAATATCTCAGAAAACCACAATTTACATGATGAATTTTGGAAAATACCTTCTCAAAAGTTCTTTCTCATTTGGGAAAAGGACAAACTTTTCTGCAAAATAAAAGCCTCTATCACTGTGAGATAATATTCAAAACCTCAGTTATTAATCACTGGCTTAAGCAAAACCTTGCTGAAAACTGATGTCCACATACATTTCCTTACTCCCAGAAACACTGTGAGGACTGTGGGTCTGTAAAATATCCCAGGATTTTTCCACGGAACGTGCAAATAGCAATAATACTGTCCTCACCTACAGACACTGAACATTTTCATGCAAGCCGCAAGTATTTCTAACAGCAAAGTGACTAGCTGAAAAGCTTAATTGCAAAATGTTTCCTAAATCTTTACAATTATATCGCCACAACCTTACAAAAGAAATGCTCAGTGTAATTCCACTCCAAGAAAAGTCAGAATATTTGCTGGAGTGAGGAGTATAGGCCAGACCAGCATCTTCCAGAGGGCTGAAATGTACCATTACCTTTTGTTCCCACCTGCTCTGAGAAGCCCGTGCATCTCCCTCATGAGAAAAAGTGGCACTCTCTCCTTTTAATTCCTTCTAAAGGATCAAGAATGTTGGCAAACAAGCAAGGTATTTCTAGTTTCCTGTTCAGACATATGGTTGAACCCAAGTCATAGCTGAAGAATATGTAAGAATGGACTGATGCTCAAAAACATGTATTCCCAATTTATAGTTCATTCTGAGTGAGAATTCAGTACACTGCAAATGATTCCAGTTGTAACTCTTAACACCTGCAAATGCTCTATCTCCAGTGCTCCAGCATAGAATGATACCGCAGTTGAAGAACACATAACTTGGTTTTAAGTCACTTAAATAACACTTGTCAAAAAATTCAAGCTGTTCTTACAATAATTTACGAAGTTTCTCACTTAAAACATCTTCTCTTGGTGTTTTCTAATAAAGGCAGACATTGTAGTGACATTGACTAGACCTTAAAATAGTTCCCTCAGGCAAGAGAAACATGAGCAGAGCAATGAGTTTAGCACATGGATAAATTTCTCAAGGGTCCCCATGGAAGCTCGTATCATAGCGCTAATTCCATTTTCTTCCCTTCAACTTGTTAAGTAAATGCCCTATAAATGCTAGAATACATTCGGGGCAGAAGGAGGAATGAAATAAAGAAAGATAAAATGACCACTGCGCTGATAAAGAAGCAATTAGACTCTGATTACCACATAAAATAGGTAAGGGAAGGAGGCAGGGTCAGGCAGAGATTATTGGAAGTAATTTAAATTTTACTACATTATATAAAATCAGAAAACCTATCTGATTAAAACAAAGACCTATATTAAAGAGAAATCTATATTATAGTATAAACTAAAAAAGAAATATTTTATTGTATTAATCCTTATACCTCTGAAAACAGAGAGTTCTCTGCATTTCTTGAGGACTTAATTAAGTCACGTGTACTTCTTTTAAATCTAAAACTGAAGTGTAAAGTCAGTTCAGTTCCAAAGGACTCAAAATAGTTTTACTTTTTATATTTTCTTACCTTAATCTCTTAGCTTCAAACTAAAACATTGCCAATAAGATAAACAGCCTTGCTAACAGAATTCCATTCAGTCTCTAAACTATGATAAAATTCATTACCAAGCTTTGCACTTGGTGTGAACACAAGAACTTCCACCGGTCATTTTCTCCAGGTGCAAAAGAACACTTTTTCTGTCAGCTCAGAGCAATTTGGTTCATGCTTTGTTCAAGCTGACCTTTGTATGTCAAGAAAATGGATGAACTATTTAAACTTAGCTAATGTGATTTTAGAAAGATATTGCCTTTGTTCTCCCCAGAACTGCACCCCACAAGAGTTTTCAGACTCAAATTGCCATCACAGCGCGTCAGAATTATAGAAAAAGCTAAATACTTTAAGTCCTTGAGTTTGAAAGGCATTAAATTGCATAAAACTATGTAGATGGTTTAATTCGGAATTTAAATAGTTTATTTCATGTGTCTTAATTCACCTTCACTGTAATTTAGATGAAATACAATTACACCAAATTTAATTATGAGCAAGGTTGCCTATACAGCGATTAAGCATTGTTTAAGCTGCTAAAAATAGTTCGGTCCCTGCACAGACATTTTTTGCAGGACGTGCTTATATATTATATTATATTCTCCTCAGTGGCAAAACCGCTGTAAGAAATGGCCACATCCGTCTGACATCTTTTGCCCAAGCCAGCTGTACTTGTCCCCCACATCACAGTTTGTCATAGACACAGCTTTGAAATGATCTGAAGTGAAAACAACTTTCTGAAGCAAAGTTGCTGCCAAGGGCAGAGCATGACACCACCTCAGATTTGGCTGTTGCGCAAAAGGAAAGCTGGGCTGGCTATTCACTTCATTGCCTGATTTTTTTACGTTTTATCTTACGCACACCTCCTCCCTCCGATTTTGTGCATGCTGCATTTTCTTTGCTTTAATTACTGCAGAGGCATTTCTCTTAATACTTCTGCAACTTACATTCTTAAAATGGTGAAATGAATGGAAGTTTTAAAGAGCTTTCTCATATTTGGGATTTGATCATAATTCTCTTCTGATGATGGCTTTCTCATTTCTTACAATTCTCCTATATGGTATTTCTTGAGAACAGAGTAAATGTTGTCCTGTTGGGCTGACCTGTGTTTACCCACAACTGTATCTCAGGCTGCTGTTCTAAACATTTAAGCCATTTTTAGTGTATGTGAGCACTGGAAAATAAAAACCATTCAGATTATGATGCTCTTGAAACATACTGAAGTATCCGAACAGAATCACCTGTGGCTGCTGTTAGCATTACAATTGTTTGGTGCTTCCAAACCCATACAATTGAGGACCGTTTTATATATATATATATGTATATATATATATATATATATATATAAAAAATATAAACATGTAACTGCCAAAGATGCTTCAAAGGTCTGTTAGAGCCAGTTTTTGTTTGAACTGCAATGTTTGCTATCCAGTATGTGCAAATTACATAAAAGACATCATGCTTGCTAGATGAAGGGTTCCTGACTAGAGCTAAAAGAGCTGGCTCAAAACAGCTGGGAAATACAAAAGATAAGCTTTTATTTCTCTTGGAATAAGTACAGGAACTTATCTACATTCATAGTAATTCCTTCAGTTTCATCTCAACATATTCTAATATGCAGGAGGATTCTATAGTCTGCTTCACTGTATTTTCATATTTGAAATCCGATTCACAGCAGTGAGCTTATGCAGGTAACTCAACAGGCAGATACTTCTGGCCCATGTGAGATAAAATCCAGGCATTCATTTGTTTCATATATTGCTAGCATTGCCTTTACTTCCAAACTTAAAAGATGTATTATGTGCAAAACTTGGAGGCAAATGTAATGCTTGCATTATATAAATTCATGAATGCCCCAAGTTTATCCTACACATTTTTAGTCAATAAGAGCAGACACAAAACTACTTTATCAGAAGTTACAAGTTTCTGTCAAGATCAAGTGTTCTACTTCGGTTTAAACACATACCAAGGCTGTTTCTCAGCCTCCGCTACGCAGAAGGACACAAGTTGTTTATAAGCTGAATCTGAGTGGTTCTGCTTTAAATGGGGAGTTGGAGTGACCTCCTGAGGACCTTTGCTACCCATACTGCTCTGCAGTTCTACAAATAGCCATTAACTGATGGCAGTATGTAATTATAATCACAAGTGACACCTCTCAAAGAGGAACTGTTCAGAGATCATGATCGTTCTATTAATGCTAGCTCAAAATTGCTGGTAAATTACCACCAATGATTCTCTACCTGTAGCTGTACGTGCCCTTTTTTCCCCTGATTGGTTTTGCTACATTCAACTGTGACACAGGGGATGGCCTAGTGAGACAGAAGGCCTGTTTGACTATGCAAAATAAGCCTTGTGACTTGTCACAGTTAAAACTGTCAGATATGGACGACAAATACAAATATTTACAAATGGATGCAAAAAAACATCCAATGTTTTTGTGTTAGGCTTCTCCTTCTCCTTGTGCATGTTTAACATCAAAGGGTGAAACAGTATGCAAAGAACACCAGAACAATAAAAAATCCTTAGTATTTTCTGTGTCAAAGTCACCATGATGCTACATCTATATTCCCTTTCTTGTGCTTTTTACAGCAAAATGGTTATGATATTTGCCACCACACTTGCTGCTCATGAAGGAGGAATTTTTTAATCTTGCCCCTTAAGAAAGGGGATTTAGTCCTCAGCAAATATGTGAGGATATGTGTACAAGAGCTGTGCTCAGAGTGTAGTACAAAAACCAATAAGCTTGTCTGAAGGTTCACTGCATTTTTCTTCTACTTGGTTTTGTTTTGTTTTGTTTTGCTTTGTTTTTTTTGGGGTTATTTTGTGAGGGAGATGAAGATGGTAGTGGGTTGAGGTTTTGGGTTTTTTTGCTTTTACAGGCATTG
The DNA here is from genome assembly GCA_028858755.1 of Ara ararauna. Taxonomy (NCBI): domain Eukaryota; kingdom Metazoa; phylum Chordata; class Aves; order Psittaciformes; family Psittacidae; genus Ara; species Ara ararauna. The sequence goes on along the minus strand of CM054380.1, from coordinate 17,568,057 downwards.
TCACATATACGTCCAAAGCTCTGTTCCACTGACAGACAGGTACACCACAAAGTGACTACACACTAGCTATATAATATGTAGAGATCATTAAGCAAGCACACTAAAGGCAATAAGCACACTAAAAGCAAGCACACTAATATGAATTAGGTAAATATCTCTTTATATATAGTGAATAAGTACAATAAAGCAAATCAGAGATATAGGTATATAAGTACCGAAGAAAGTTAGCAATGCATTAGATCATTACTGTATAGAGAGAACACAGATTAAGAAGAAACTCATTACCAATTACTCCTAAATCATCATGCAGGCCTGCACTTCCAGCTGGGAAACCTCACTGCAGCCGATGCCAGGAATCTCAGGTAATTGGGAAAAGTTCTACACAGTGCATCCACCCTTAGGTGAGGCTTCTCTCATGGCCACAAAAGGCTCCCACTTTTATACCCTTAGAATTATAACCAGCTTTATGCTAGATCTCTAATTGTTTATTCATGGGACCGTGCTGTTTCTCATGATCTCACCCTTGTCCACTCTGAGAGCGTTGACCAGCCACGCCAGTGCAGCCAAGTATGAAGGTCACAGAGCAGCTGCACACCTGGGTTTTCCTGTCTCTTTCGGACACAGTCACAATGAACATAAACATATATACTCTACCAAATACACTGTGACAAGCAACATACTTTGTTATGTCTCTCAGTCGTGAGAGGGAATCAACTCTCAGCCAGGCTCTCATCCATTACAAGGTTGTATGTCTCAGATAAAACCAGTTTTCATTAAAACGTTTACTCTAGGGGCAAATACACCTGAGGAAAAATATACAATAACAAGTCTGAGTTTTTGACACCTCTGTCAATACTGGTTCTTTACAAAGCACCTGCCGTGCTCAGCAATGTGCAGGGAAGAAGTCAGGCTAACACTGATTTTAACCAAGTATGGTTTTCCAGAGGCTTCTACTACCTTTTATTCATACATCTACCTACATTTCTCCTGATTAAGATGAAGCATGCACAAAATGGATTTGCTGTAAAGCAGTAACACCTAATGGAGGAAAACTACCACCTTATGCCAGCAGAGCCTTTTCAGTAGTAAAAGTCTGACATAGTCTTAGCAGAGAGCCATTTCAGGTACAGGATTCCCTTGCTGGTGGAGAACCTAAAGTCATGATTTCAAGCCTACTCTGTGGCACTTTCCTTTTCTTGTGAAAGCACCTGTAACGTTTGCAGTGGTTTTGCTGAAAAGAATCAGTGAAATCAGATCTTAAACTAGGGAGGAACTATAATCTCACATGGCATTAACAGTCTTCCTCAGTTGGGAAACATGGGCCTAATTTTAACTCACGTTTGGTTTACAGCAGAATAAGACAATGACTCTAATACTACTGTAAACAAATCAGGTCAGATTCAAACAGCTTACATTTTCAAGGTGGTGCAGTAAACAAAATTCTATGCATTTAATAGATCAGCGTTGTGAAATTCTTACAAGAATCAATGTCCTGCTTAATGTTCCCCTTGTATTAACTGCTCTTCTACAACAAGTTCCCCATACACCCATTTAGTCATACATGGACCAGATCCTAATGTCATTTTCAGAGAAATAACTTAGTTAAAATGAGTAATACTCAAAACTATTGAAATAATTTAATGTCTACCCAAGCAAAGACATTCACAGCCTGACCCACTAAGTTGAATTAGTTGAAATATGTAGCACAGGAAACATTAGGCGGCTGGAGTTTTCTAGGGTTTCTCCAATTATTTTTGTTATATACTTCAGTCAAGTTGTATTTGATGATCTGTTTCTTAGTCAGAAATCCAGACATCATTATAACAGAATAACAACAAGAAGAATACAACATAATTTAATTTGAAGGGAAATTCAGTTCATTTTTGAAATCTATTATATGTATTTTTCAAATGAGCTCATTTGCAAGCAATGATGTGCCAGTTTCTCCTGCTTGTCCCTCATTCCTCAGTCACCATCACAGCGAAATCATAATAAGATCAAAATCTAATCACATGGAAATTAAGGTCACTCAGAGGCATACAAAAGAAACCACTCCTTGATGTGAATATGGAAGCTTTTTATTTGTTACGATTGAAAAAGCTTATCACTTGCTTGCAGAAAAAGTCATAATTTGCATGAAAGAAGGATCTCAGCATGCAGCATTGACAGCAAGGTTCCACAGCTGATCTCTGCTGCAAAGCCTGCCACAGGAGACCAGGATAGAATTTTATTTTGGCTGAGAGCTGGCTAACTGCAAACTTGAAGATCCTCTTATAAGAGCACACTATTCATTAACATCAAGGTTCAGCAAGTAACAGGAGACTTTGTTGCCCTCCTGATACTGTAAGGCCTCAAGGGCAGTGGGGTTTCGGCTGGAGAAATGCTGCATTCCACAAGTCTGAGATTTCCTATGTGGCTACTATGTTTCAATTACTGCTACTGTGCAACTAGAGTAATTTCACTGCAGTATAAAGGGAGGAAACTTTTTATTTTGCACCTTGCAAATACTAGCAAGGTACAGTCCTTTGTGCTGATGCATATGGCTGCATAAGCTAGTAAAAAGAAAAGTCTGACAGTTTGTCTCCCACGGTTCAACATTAATGTTAAAGTATTTATATTAATTAAAAATGCTTTTCAATCATGCTACTTAAAAGTAAAGCCTACTTGTTGGACAACAGAAATGGCAAATATCGCATGCCATGCTGAGAAAGCTTCCCATTTAGATATGCCAACTTCTCTCTCCCAGAAATGGCAAATGAGTAGAAATTCGGAGGATGTTTATAGATCCATGCAAACAATAGTCTTGTCACTTAAAGCTATACCTCAAACCAAACCTTCTTACTTTTTGCTCAACCACGAAATAAGAACTAATGAAACAATTGAATATTATATAAAAAATAATCTAAAATAAACAGCAAGTTGCTGAGTGAACTGAATTAAAAAATAGGTCCCTTTCACTCACAAGTTTCTGCTTCCAACCCAAATAATCAGATTCAGAGATTAAGACATCTAGAAAATGCAGCTTCAAAACACAGTGCCTAAACACCAAAACTGACATCATCCAAAAGAAACATCCGGAGACACTGCACTCTCCACCTGCAGAAATTACTCTAGTGCTATTCAGGGTGTTTGCCAGTGTAGGCCATCATGAAATTGACAGAGAAGTGGCAGATCCTGACATTTAAAGAGATGAAAACAAAGAATGAGTGTCCTGGGTTCAGCAGTAGCAGTCATTTTTTCTCCTTCTTAGTAGCTGGTGCAGTGCTGTGGTTTTGACTTTCAGCCTGGGAACAGTGCTGGTAACACTGATGTTTTTAGTTGCTGCTCAGTAATGTTTACTCTGACCAAAGACTTTCTGAGTCTCATGTTCTGCCAGGGAGGAGAGGAAGCCAGGAAGAAGCAGAGACAGGACACCTGACCCAAACTAGCCAAAGAGGTATTCCATACCACAGCACATCATGCCCAGTATATAAACTGGGGACAGTGACCTGGAAGGGCTAGATCTCTGCTTGGATCAGGCTGGGTACTGGTTGGTGGGTGGTGAGTGGTTGTATTCTCTTCCCTTGTTATTTCCCTTATCATTATTATTATTGGTGGTAGCACCAGTGGTTTGTGTTACACCTTAGTTACTGGATTGTTCTTATCTCAACGCGTGGGAGTTACATACTTTCGATTCTCCTCCCCATCCCTCTGGGAGCAGGGGAAGGAAGGGTAGGGGGAGTGAGCGAGCAGCTGCGTGGTTGAGTTATCAGCTGGGCTTAAATCACGACAATGAGACTAATGAAGAGGTGGAATGAGGGCAATAAAAATGTACCCACATCATATATGCCAAATAAATAGAAGAATGCTGGTACTTCAAGCTTGTTCCTGAGAATAAGAAAAAATTGCAATAAATTTAGCTGATGTGTGCCCTACAATAGACAACATTAAGCTAACAGCCAGTTTCCTGGGCAAACCAAGGTGATTGACTGCTAAACTTTGTTTAAAATGAACAAAACTTATCTGGAACTGGATGAGCATGCACAGGAGGGAGGTGATTACTAAAAAACCAACCAACCAAACAAACAAAAGCCCAAACAAAAAACCAAAAATATTCAAGTACCTTAATCACAGAACAGAGTCTGAGCAAGTAAAATATCCCTACAGAATCTCAGGGCATCCCTGACTAGGGAATTAGAGATTGGTTAAGCTCAATCACCTCAAGAAAGACGAAGTGGAGCAGCAAGACAGAAGGGTGAACAAACAAACCAACCAACCCACTACTACAGCAAGCACCACTGCCCCACCTTCCCGTACACCTTCCCCACAACCCACATCAAAAGTGTTAGACATGAGGTTAGTCCTCTATGAGTCAAGTAAAAAACTACAGGAAAGCACAGCTCTACCACTACTTTGGGGTATATAGCATGCCTTACAAACAGATGGCAAACACCAGCCCAGATTGTCCTGACCCTATGGGTAGAGATTAGCAGGAAGCACAGCCAGAGGTTTGTGGAGTGTAAGGAGATGGATTTGGAGAGGCTGTATTGAGATAGTCAGATGCCTAGGCACTGAAGGACAGCAGGCACAAACTCCTTTGCCCCATACATCTTTACAAGGCCACATGCTACACAATTGCTTTCCTTCATTTTCTTGCCTTCCCACTTCAGGGAAGAATCACAGAATAGTTAGGGTTGGAAAGGACCTTAAGATCATCTAGTTCCAACCCCCCTGCCAGGGGCAGGGACACCTCACACTAAACCATGCCACACAAGGCTATGTCCAATCCAGCCTCGAACACTGCCAGCGATGGAGCATTCTCAACTTCCCTGGGTAACCCATTCCAGTGCCTCACCACCCTCACAGTAAAGAATTCCTCATATCCAATCTAAACTTCCCCTGTTTAAGTTTGAACCTATTACACCTTGTCCTACCACTACACTCCATAATGAAAAGTCTTCCCCCAGCATCATTATAGGCCCCCTTCAGATACTGGAAGGCTGCTATGAGGTCTCCACGCAGCCTTCTCTTCTCCAGGCTGAACAGCCCCAACTTTCTCAGCCTATCTTCATATGGGAGGTGCTCCAGTCCCCCGATCATCCTTGTGGCCCTATTCTGCACTTGTTCCAACAGTTCCATGTCCTTTTTATGTTGAGGACACCAGAACTGCACACAATACTCCAAGGGAGGTCTCACAAGAGCAGAATGGAGGGGCAGGATCACCTCCCTCAACTTGCTGTTCATGCTCTTTTTGATGCAGCTCAGGATACAGTTGGCTTTCTGGGCTGCAAGCACACACTGCCGGCTCATGTTCATTTTCTCATCGACCAACACCCCCAAGTCCTTCTCTGCAGGGCTGCTCTGAATCTCTTCTCTGCCCAACCTGTAGCTGTGCCTGGGATTGCTCCGACCCAGGTGTAGGACCTTGCATTTGTCATGGTTAAACTTCGTCAGGTTGGCATCAGCCCACCTCACAAGCGTGTCAAGGTCCCTCTGGATGGCATTCCTTCCCTCCAACGTATCAACCGAGGCACACAGCTTGCTGTCATTGGCAAACTTGCTGAAGGCGCACTCAATCCCACTGTCCATGTCACTGACAAAGATGTTGAACAAGATCGGTCCCAACACTGATCCCTGAGGGACACCACTCATTACTGGTCTCCAGCTGGACATTGAGCCATTGACCACAACACTTTGCATGCGGCCATCCAGCCAGTTCTTTATCTGCAGAGCTGTCCACCTATCAAATTGATGTCTCTCCAATTTAGAGACAGGGAATTTACTTTTATTGCCCCTGAGGTAGGAAGTTTGTCTGAACTGGGGACTGCCCATTTGTTATGCTGACAAACACCACTGCTATGTCTGATCAAGGCCACCATGTGCACTACAGTAACTAACAAAAACTTAGAACAGTTGCTTTGCTGGTGAGAGGTTGTTACCAGTTTGCGTTGCCAGGATAGCTCACTGCTCTCCAATACCTCTTGGAAATAAAGGAACAAAGGGCTTAAGCATTTTTGCTCCTCTATAAGATAAAGACGAAGGAGAAGATAAAAGCTGGAAAAGCCACAGGAGATTAGCAGGGCTCTGGAAATCTCTTTTTCAGCCCAAGCCTGCTTAAAGTCTCAATCAATATGGTGCCTTTCACACTTTGCCTTCAAGAGAATGTCCCCCTTACTAAAATGATGGAGACTTTGATCTTTTACAGAACACTCTTAAGCCAGCACTTCCCTTCCCTAGAAGCAGGATATTTTCCCCCACTCTGGCCAGTGGGTAAGCTCAGATCATGTGAACAGGTCTGATTTTTGGCCAGTCTTCAAAACTTGCCTTCCTCAAGGCCCAGTAACAATAGTGATTAGTCAGAAGTCCTCCTTAGAGAGTGCTATTTAAAGAACTTAGAGAAAACATTTTTAAAACAAAAGACTTAATCTCTCAACTTCAGAAAAGCAGTGAAATTTCATAGCATACACATTCTGGCAAAATAATGTGTTATTACCTCTTAGAAACAGGAATTTTTAATTCACCTGTTGCAGGACTGGGGGTTGGTTTCAGTTGGCTTTTTACACTTGCTGCACATACAACACTCCCAGGAAAGCCACGCTATTGCTGCTGAGGATTACTTTCCTCTCTCTACCCTAAAAGGAACTAGCAAGATGCTTTCATGTTGGAAGTTCCTCTTATGCAGGATAGTTTTTGTTTGCTAACCCAATTACGTAAAATATTAACAGAAGGGAGGTTATAGCACAACATTAACAACCTTAGGAGTTACATCCAGTTACGTTAGTTCCTGTTGGTGACTGTCAGTACTCAGCATTAATTTCACCGATTTTCTGCAACACATAAAATTCTCATATATTGAGTCATTCAAATAATCTGGTGTCTTCCATACAGAAGTCTTCATGTGAAAATTATTATTTATGAGGTGTCAAGTAAACAGAATTACAGCTGTAAGAGACTATTTGGAAGAGACATGGAACATATTAAATTTGAAGAAATCAACACATATCGTTAATTAGAAATGCTAACATTTGACATTTTTTATTTCCAATAAAATTAATTTATTATAGATCCATTTAATTTGGGGGGCGAAAGCTGGTGCTAGGGATTTTGATTCACAGTCCTCAAAGGCAGATCTCCAACCACAATGCAGTACAGTTTCAGATCACTTTACACAGAGCAAATAGACACAAATAAAATACACAGAGCCCTGTATATCTAAAATGCAGAATGAGGACAGCCATGTGAAAGAACCAGTTTTTATCCACTTGCCAATTCCCTATTTCCCAGCTGGGACTCTGCAAAGCACTTTTTAAGCAGCCCTTCTAGTAGCTAGAAGAAAACCTCTTATTTCAACACTCAAAGCTATGCTAGTGACCAGCAGTTGCCTTTTTTTTTTTTTTAATTTGTTTCAAAATAAAAAAAGAATACAAATCAAAGATATACATTACTGCTTTTCAAAATTATTTTTATACCTGGCAGCTCTATCTAAGGTAGGCTGTTGATTCACAGCAAACAGAGCTCCATCTACAGCTGCATAATACTATCACAAAGCACTGACAAGGTAGATTTAGGAGTTCTTTTTCCAGAAACCTTAGTATTTCCCTGCACCAGCATATTTAAAACATTGGTGCAAACTGCTTTAAGCATCACTGTAAAAAAAAAAAAAAAAAAAGAGAAGCCCACTGTTTTCACCCATGCTACAAATTTATTTTCTTCCCTAACCCAGATATCCAAGTATTGGATGTCACCAACTTCTAGCCTCCCAATAAACTAATCACAGTAGCTGATAAATCCACACAACCGCAGTAATAGAGATGATAGTGACACGCATTTCGACATGGAGTTAAAGTGAGGAGGGGAGGGTGAGCTACGCACAACTTGCTACTGACTAAAGAACCTACACCAGGACTAAAAGGGTACTTCTTGACTATTCAGGGCAGTATTTGGAGGGTTTCAGGCCAAAACCTATCACCAGTAATCCTTTCAGTCTCAGTAAAACAAGAGCTGGCTTACTCATACAACTGTGTCATAGTTTATATGAAACTTCACCTTTTTTCTCAACATATAACAGCAAGTTTGTATGTGTGAGCTTTTTTGTTCTTTATGTGAAACATGAATATTTCTGCAAAACAAACACAGCAAAATGCACTCATAATGGGCACGAAAGGGACTGCTACTTTTCAGCTCTTTGTAGCAGCTGGTTGAATAAAGCAAGGTAATTAGATTCCAGCACTCACACAGCTCAGATTTACTGTCTGTGAGAAGTACTGCTGCCCCAAGTAAAGAAAGCAACATAAATAGCTCTGGCTCAAGGGGTATCTTTGACATACCGACATTGTCTTCATGAGGTACCAGGTTCCCCCTGTGAGGGACAAACAGACTAATCTTCTATTGGGGTATGGCTAGTGTGCAAAGAGAGTAATGGAGAGGCCATCTGAAGTATCTGGAGCATTTCTCAGTTTGAATGTAACATACAGGAAGAGAAGGTTCAAAGGAAAGATGCAGCAAGGAAGGCATAGCAGAAAAAAAAATATATATATATATATATAGGACAAGAGAGAAAAAATAAAAAAAGGACAAAATAAGCTAGCTGGAAGAATCTTCCAGAATTAGAAGAACTCTTACACCTTCTTTAAATCTGAAACAGTGATGTCTATTCTGTGAAGAACTGGCACACTATGGCTATTCCTACACTGTAGGTTTCACCTGTCTCTCTATGAGTGTTTTTGCCCAGACTACATGAAAAGAATATAAAAATCAATATATTGTTCTGATGATTGCTGTCATTTGAGTGCAGGAGTTGTTAAATGTCCTTCTGTATTTAGAAGTAACATTCTCCCACAGTTTCCTGAGGGTAAAAATAATCTTTGGACATTTGGCACAAAGAAGGATGAGATTTATCCACAGAGAGAAAAGTGAGAATAGACCAAATGACAGCACACCATGGCAGGAGGAAATCTCTTCAGACTCCATGCCAACCACATGGCCTAATTGTGCAGCAGAGTTACCTTTAGCTGCACCACCATGGTTATTTCCGAACAGTTAATTTTGTAAGAGGTGCAGGAAAATGTGACAAAAATGAACATTTGTGAAAGTCTTCCTAGACACCACTAGTAAATATCAAAATATGCTGAAGTGAAAGATGAAGTGGCCAACGGGATGAGGTTCAACAAAGCAAAGTGCCGGATCCAGCACTTGGGCCACAACAGCCCCTTGGAATGCCCCAGGCTTGGAGAAGAGCAGCTGGAAACTGCTCTTGGGAAAGGAGCTGGGGGTGATGTTTGATGGAGCTGAACATGAGCAGCTTGTGCCCAGGCAGTTAGGAAGCCACCAGCATCCTGGCCTATATCAGCACCATTGCGGCAGCAGGGCCAGGGCGATGATTGTGCCCCTGCACTGGGCACTGCTGGGTCTTCAGCTCGAATCCTGTGTTCAACTCCAGGCCCCTCACTACAAGAGAGACATTGAGATGCGGACCAGAGAAGGGCAATAGAGCTGGTGCAGGGCTTGGAGCACAGGCGTGATGAGGAACAGCTGAGGGACCTGCAGAGTGTTAGTCTGGAGAAGAGAAGGCTCAGGGGGGACCTTATTGCTCTCTACAACTAGCTGAAAGGAGGATGGAGCCAGAAGATGGCTGGTCTCTGCTCCCAAGGAACAAGGGACAGGACAAGAAGAAACAGCCTCAAGCTGCAGCAGGGGAGGTTTAGATGGAGATGAGGAACAATTCCTTCCCCAAAGGGTGGTCAGGCATTGGAACAGGCTGCCCAGGGCAGTGCTGGAGTCACTGTCCCTGGAAGTGTTCACAAATCGCATAGACAAGGTCCTCAGTGCCATGGGTTAGTGGTGGCCTTGGCAGTGCTGGGGTAAGGGCTGGACTAGATGATCATAAAGGTCTTTTCCAACCTGGTTGATTCTATGAAGGCAACAGAAAGAACAAAAGGCATAGCTTGTCTTTTTCTCCTACTGATTTTACGAGATATCATTTCAAAAGGGTTTATCTCAAAGCATACAGACACATGCTAGGGGCTGGGCATAATTATTTAGACTCACTGACTCACAGGTGTTACCTTTAACTGGTTTGTCAGTTGTCACGCACCATCTGACAATCATACAGAAGAGATGAAATACAAGCAAGACTGCACATGTATTTTCCAACTATAGTTCTTTATATTGCACCAAAATGACTGTCGAAGACAGAAATCTAAAGAGCAGCTCTTCAGGTAGATTTTTACACTAGTGCCGCATACTTATCTACAATACACTAGCATTTGGTTTACATACCAGGGTTTAAGATCAGAGACCTGCAGAGCTACCACACTTAAGGTGCCAAGGGTACGAAGTATTCAGAACCATTATCAGTATTTTGCTGTCAGACTATGAGGTCATATCAAAGAAGCTTTTGCACAAGTCTGTCCTTAAAAGGCAGCTAATCTAATCTTAACAGTGGGCATTTCAAATCATGATGCCTTTATAAAGCTGTAGATGTCACTAATTTAAAAGAGTTTGGAGACACACTGGGACAAGATAAAAACTGTTTTGAAATCTGTTCATTGGAGAACCGGATCCTTTCCCTGTGCTCTGTGAAAAAACAATCAAGTCTGACAGACTGGAAAATCTCTTGCTTTGCTGCAGCAATATTGATGCGCTAGTAGCTAGTAAATTAAGACCACAACTGCAGGTATTTGTTCTGCCCCACTAGCAGGGGGTAAAACAAAGAGTCAGAGGGACACATTCTAGGCAGCACTGAACTGTACCTCAGAATATTTGAATTTAGTAAATACAGAGTAATTTACTGTTTGTTTACAGTGGATCTAAATTTCTATAGTGACAAACATTAAGCTTCTTAGGAAGCACAGCAATGAAGCATCACTTTCCAGGAACAAGGAGAGTTGAATACAGTAATGTTCTTGATTCCATGTAGTCACTTGAGCATACTATGGAGATTTTGTAGCTATGTTGTCATGTTTTCTGAGCCACTTCAAAGAATTTCAGAACAGCACTTCAGATAAAGTGACACAGGAAAATCCTACATAAATAAATTACATTTACAATCAAGACATATACTGCTACCACCATTGTTTGGATTTGAATGGCAAGCAGCATGTAAGAGACACTTTAAAGAACAAACTCTCATATGATCACCGAGTCATCATAGAATGGCTTGGGTTGGAAGGGCCCTTAAATACCATCTAGTTCCATATGCAACTTCTCTGAGCAACCTGCGCCAGGGCCTCACTACCCTCACAGGGAAGAGCTTCTGCCTAAGGTCTCATCTCAATCTGCCCTCTGTCAGGTTAAAGCCATGGGTTCTCACTAGAGTAGACGTGTGAGAATCCCCTCGCTTGACCTGCTGCTCATTCTCTGGGGATGCAGCCCAGCGCACAGGGGGTTCTGGGCTCAAGTGCACACTGATGGGTCATGGGGAGCTTCTCATCAGCCAACATCCCCAAGTCCTCCTCAGGGCTGCCCCCAATTCATTCTCTGTCCAGCCTGTATTTGTGCTAATATAGTTTCTTGCTTTTCATGTACTTCCTGAAAGAGGCTTTTGTAATATTCTTAACCATTTAGTCAAGACTGCAGCTATGCCTAGTCTTTATGATTAAGGGGTATAAATAGAGTACTTCATCTCCACTAATTCCTATAAGGAAAAGAAAATTAAATTAAAAAATGAAACAAATAAAAAAAACCTCAAACAACAAACCTGCACGTTAAGCACAAGTAATTACAGTTGCTGTCATGGGTTCAGCAGTAGCAGTCATTTTTTTCTCCTTCTTAGTAGCTGGTGCAGTGCTGTGTTTTTGATTTTTGACTTGGGAACAGTGCTGATAACACCGATGTTTTTAGTTACTGCTCAAATGTTTAGTCTGATCAAGGACTCTCCGAGTCCCATGCTCTTCCAGGGAGGAGGGGAAGCCAGGAGGAAGAAGCAACAGGATATCTGACCCAAACTAATCAAAGAGGTATTCCATACCACAGCACGTCATGTGCAGGATGTAAAAACTGGGGGAAGGGGCCAGGAAGAGTTAGTTTACTGTGCAGTTGGGCTGCGTATCAGTCTGTGGATGGTGAGCGGTTGTACTCTCTTCCCTTGTTGTTTTCCTTGTCATTATTATTATTGGTGGTAGCAGTAGAGTTTTGTGTTATACCTTAGTTACTGGACTGTTTTTATCCCAACCCATGGGAGTTACATTCTTTCAATTCTCCCCCCCATCCCTCCAGGAGTGGGGGGAGGAAGGTGGGGGGGAGCTAACGAACCGTGTGGCTGATTTACAGCTGGGCTTAAACCACAACAGTTTCTTAGAATAACTTCAAAGAATACTGGCTGTAATAGTTGCAACTTCATTTAAGACACCAAATAATTGAAACTAAATACTTTGCTAAGGGAATATGTAAATGTTTCTCCTTGAAAACAGGGCTTGAAGGTGACAAAAAAGGCACACTTGTAGCCAAACAGTCATGCTGTTTCTTGTTCAAGAAACAGAAGTCAAAGTTTCTGAAAATGTGGCTGAGATAAGCATACCAAATTATCACAGCCAGTTCTTTTAAAACCTTTGAAATGTGCCAATCGAATCAAACCATTTCCTTTTTATTTTACTAGATTTTAACTTTTCCTGTGCCAATTCAAGGAACACTTCTAAAAGCTGCATATTTTCCATAGAGTGGTCCATATGCTTGGGATTTACATCTGCATGGAGGGCACATACAAGTTAGTACCGCATAGAGGGTTTGTTACATGCTTCCTGCTCATGAAGTTAAAAAAACCCCAAAAAAACCAAAAAAAAACAACAAAACAAAACAACACACAAAAAAAGCCCAACAATGATCTTACCAGACTTTATAGCACAATCAGGAAAACTGAGCTTCAAAATTAGGGGTTTAAAAGTAGACACATCGAACACACAAATTAAAATATGGGAAGTCTTGGAACACACACCAGATTACATCTACAAAATACTACGGACACATGCAGAACCTGTAAATCCTAACACCAGTAGACGATGCAGCCCCTGAAGAGATACAATAGATTCCATTTGCTCTATATTACAATGTCATGTTATTTAAGACTGCGAATGGATCACATGGAACCCTCTGTTGCGAAGAGGAAAACCGTTCTTCAAGCTACCCTATTTTCAGGGAAGGAAGCTTCAGACTAACAACAGGGCAGATGGAGAAAGAGGTAGAGAGCAAGAAGAGCTCAGCAAGATCTGGGAGCTTGCAGCGCAATCAAAGACCAGGAGACTACTGAGAAAAGCAAATTAAGGATAACAGCAGAATACCAGCTCTAGGGTTGATCATCAATTTTGGATACTAAGAGCTATGAAGGAAACTTGAAATTACCACCCACTGTAATAAATATTGTATACAATATAGAATAAAATCAGAAAGTGTCCAAAGATATAATGGGACAACAAAGTGCCAAATTCTCACTGAAAACGTGCTGTAAATGTGTGCCTATTTCCAAAGGTCCCCTGGAACACTTCAACAGCCTGTATTTTCAAATTAACGTTTAAAAAGCAATTTCTTTTGAGAACAAACTCAGATTAAAATAAGATTCAGGTTGCTTCCTGTCCAACTTTTTTTCTCTCTAATATTTAATCGAAGTGTGAATGTTGCCATATTTCTGATGTAGCACTATCAAGAAAGGAAATCAGAATTTGTGGCTTCAACTTTAAGTTGACTTTACACTAAAATTTCCCAATCACTAGTGATTTCACCTGCTTAGCCCCCAAAGGTATTTACTGAAAGGCAAAAAGCCTTTCTGATGGCATCTCTGACAATGAAGTACTAGTATACATTAGAAAAGCAGCATGACAGCCCAACAGGAAGCTGATTTCCCCCTCCCTCCCATTGGTACCTAGTTATTCCTGTTTCAGAGCTTAAGCCAGGCTACAATACTGTCAAGCTGTAACTACAGATTATTTTTTTCCAAACAATTTTTCAATGTCATTTCTAGACATATTCTACATTTTTATTGCAAATTCAATTCCCAAAAGAGATCAAGCACTTTGCAAACTATGTGAAGGACTGCACCTCAACTGCTGGAGAAAGAGACAAGTAAATACTTATCAGCAGGTGGCAACAGTTATGAGTAAAGGTTATTTGGGACCAGCCCCTATCAGAAAGAAATCTCCAGTATATGTAGCAAATAAAATATAACTCAATACTACCAAGATACGAGCCATGGATTTTAGTGTCTTACTTCAGCACTTCTTGATAGACAGGCAACACCAAAGTACGCCTTAAGTTCAGCACGTTAAACACATGCAACATCACATATCTTACTGGAATTCAATGAGGGATAGCTTATTTTGTCATACCTTTGCTATATAAGCATGTCAACTTTGTTGACATAGAATGATTTAAGACGGGACAAGCTTGTGGAAAGAAATTTGCCATGTTTGAAGATAATTACACATTTTTAAGAACTACTTAATACACCTAGTATCTTAATGTGTGAGGACACCAACCCCAAGTAAGAATAATGACCAGTTGAAACATGATTGCTCCTTTAATATTTTGGCATTTTACTGCAGCGAGGTATTCAATAGTCAATGCAACAAACCATGCTGTCTCCAGCCTACAGATATTATTGGCAGCTGAATCATCACAAGGTATCTCTGGATCAGTATAAAAAGACAGACTGCTTAAAAATTCACAAGCTGTGTTCAAATTTAAACAACAAAAGTCCTTGCAAAACAGCAAGTTAAACAAGCAGATTTTTCTAGTTACATGCTTTAAAAAAAAAAAAAATCATTCTGAGTCTCATCTCAGTTCAAAAGAAATCAAAATTCTTTTACCTGGCAATTCATTTTGTGCTATTTTGCATTGTTCCCAGTGCCCCTACCTCCTATGGAATTCTTTTGGCAAGAATCTTCCAGTCAGAGTATCATAGAAAAGTTAGGGCTGGAAAGGACCTTAAGATCATCTAGTTCCAACCCCTCTGCGATGGGCAGGGACACCTCACGCTAAACCATGCCATACAAGGCTATGTCCAACCTGGCCATGAACACCGCCAGCAATGGAGCATTTCCAAGTTACTTGGGCAACCCATTCCAGTGCCTCACCACCCTCACAGTAAAGAACTTCCTCCTTCCATCTAACCTAAACTTCCCCGGTTTAAGTTTGAACCTGTTACACCTTGTCCTACAACACTACTACATAATGAAGAGTCATTCCCCAGCACCATTATAGGCCCCCTTTAGTACTGGAATGCTGCTATGAGGTCTCCATGCAGCCTTCTCTTCTCCAGGCTGAACAGACCCAACTTCCTCAGCCTGTCTGCATACAGGAGGTGCTCCAGTCCCCTGATCATCCTCACGGCCCTTCTTTGGACTTGTTCCAACAGTTCCATGTCCCTTTTATGTTGAGGACACCAGAACTGCACACAATACTCCATGTGAGGTCTCACGAGAGCAGAGTAGAGGGGCAGGATCACCTCCCTCGACCTGCTGGTCACGTTCCTTTTGATGCAGCCCAGGATACGGTTGGCTTTCTGGGCTGCAAGCGCACACTGCCGGCTCATGTTCATTTTCTCATCAACCAAAACTCCCAAGTCCTTCTCTGCAGGGCTGCTCTGAATCTCTTCCCTGCCCAACCTGTAGCTGTGCCTGGGATTGCTCCAACCCAAGTGTAGGACCTTGCACTTGTCATGGTTAAACTTCATCAGGTTGGCATCAGCCCACCTCACAAGTGTCAAGGTCCCTCTGGATAGCATTCCTTCCCTCCAGCTTATCAATCTGCTGTAGTTTAAGCTCAGTCAGCCACGCAGCCTCTCTCTCACTCCCCCCACCCTGCTCCCAGAGGGATGGGGAGGAGAATCGAAAGTATGTAACTCCCCAGCAATGAGATAAGAACAGTCCAGTAACTAAGGTATAACACAAACCACTGCTGCTACCACCAATAATAATAATGATAAGGGAAATAACAAGGGAAGAGAATACAAATGCTCACCACCCGCCAACCGATAAGCAGCCTGACCCGAGCAGTGATCTAGCCCTTCCAGGTCACTGTCCCCAGTTTATATAGTGAGCATGATGTGCTGTGGTATGGAATACCTCTTTGGTCAGTTTGGGTCAGGTGTCCTGTCTCTGCTTCCTCCCGGCTTCCCTCCTACCAGGCAGAGCATGAGACTCAGAAAGTCCTTGGTCAGAGTAAACATTACTGAGCAGCAACTAAAAACATCGGTGTTATCAGTGCTGTTCCCAGGCTGAAAGTCAAAACCACAGCACTGCATCAGCTACTAAGAAGGAGAAAAATGACTGTTACTGCTGAACCAGGATACAATCGAATCACACTGCTTGGTGACTTCAGCAAACTCACCCTTGCTGAGGGTGCACTCAATTCCACTGTCCATGTCACCAACAAAGATGTTGAACAAGACCGGTCCCAACACTGATCCCTGAGGGACACCACTCGTTACTGGTCTCCAGCTGGACATTGAGCCATTGACCACAACTCTTTGTGTGCGGCCATCCAGCCAGATCTTTATCCAAGTGGTCAATCGGTCAAATTGATGTCTCTCCAAATTAGAGACAAGGATGTTGTGCGGGACAGTGTTGAACGCTTTGCACGAGTCCAGGTACCTGACATCAACTGCTCTACCCCTGTCCATCAGTTCCGTAGCCCCATCATAGAAGGCCACCAGATTAGTCAGGCAGGATTTCCCCTTAGTGAAGCCATGCTGGCTGTCACCAACCACCTTGTTGTTTTTCATGTGCCTCAGCATGCCTTCCAGGAGAATCCGCTCCAAGATTTTGCCAGGCACAGAGGTGAGACTGACTGGTCTGTAGCTCCCCGGCTCATCCATTTTCCCCTTCTTGAAAATGGGGGTTATATTTCCCTTTCTCCAGTCCTCAAAAGTCATAGGAAATATGAAGTCCTAGTGATATATTGAAAGTAAATTAATTAGAATATTTAAGTTAATGAATTAATATATTTTGATAGTGTAGTAAAAAACCAAGCAAACAGGAACCCCCCCCAAAAAAAAAACCAAACCAAAGCTGTGTTCAAAGAAAAAAAAAAAACAATAAAACCAAAAAACCCAAAACATCACCTCCCTTCCCCCCACAAAATAATACATATTCAAACCAAGAGACAAGTATCCTGGAGGATATTTGAGATACGTAATACCAAATTGAATCTTAGTAGAAAAACTACCCTTCTGCTTTCTGAATGCAAGATGATTCCATGTTGAAAGTGTACACTTCTTCAAAGGAAAAAAGTTGACATGAGGTCTACATTACCAAAGGATATAGGGAACAGTGAATTAAAGACTTACAGATCAATCAAGATTGGGAAATGTAATTTGGGTGATAGAATATCTTTGCCGTTTTCATGAAAAGGAACATAAGGAACATACGGATAATCAGTCAGATTACCATCTAGATATGATCAAATCACTGAATACTCTTGCACCTTTCAATACTGTTTCATCACACTATGCCCAAGAGGTACCTTCCAAATAATCCCTATTAGAGAATGAACTAATTAAGTGAGGAGAAAGATATTCAGAAACTCCTGTCAGTACAAGTCAATGATTAAATCTGCCACATGGCTTTTAATGTTTTTAAAAAATAGGTATGATTTTCAATTAGTGTAAATTAAGTAAAGATTTACAGATTTCAAAGACTTTCTATCAGTTTAACAAATGTTTCAAATCTTCAGTAAGACATTACATGATAACAGATGTTAATCTCCCTTGTTTCTAAATCCAAAAGCAAGGAAGAATACCTTCCAAAACAGTCCTGTTTACAATTTCATCTCAAGGGAGACAGGAAAGAAAAGTACTTCAATAAAAAGCAATAAAGAAAACCAGTTTCATATTCACAGGAGCTAATTGTGTTTACTAAAAAGAAAAATAATTACTTTCAGCAAAAATGCAAATAGCAGCAGAAGGAGATAAATAAAAAACCCAATGGAATTGCTTGGTGTGATTTTGCAATCACAGCTTTCAGAGACAGAGAGCTGAAAAAGAATAAAACGTTGCTTTCCAATAACACAGAAATAATACTGTTACAACTAGCCAGTCAACAGAGGCAGAAAATGGGTAACTAGAAGAGAGTGCCAGAACCAGCTTTTAGTGACAGTGATAAAAAGGAGATAAAAAAGCAGCAGCAAACACTGATGCAAACAAGTGTTTGTAAACACCAGCTAAAGAACAGCTGAAGGCAATAATGCAGACTATATAACATGGCTGATAAAGCAGCCCTGCAACATTCTAATCACCTGCAGTCCCACAACTCCTTTTTTTTTTTTTTTTTTTTTTTTTTTGTGAGGAGCAAATAACTCATTGTTTTCTTACAGCAGTAAATTTCATGCATAATTTTGAAGTCCTGAAATAAGATGCATCCCTTTCGAAAGCAGTTTCCAAGTAATTGAGAAATGGACATTGGAAATGGAATTACAATGGAGGTTGGATAGAATAATTCCCATATGGGGAATTCCTGCAGAACAGGATGTCATTATTAGCCTCATCTTGGGGCCTAGAAGCAGCATCACTTCTACTGTTTGACTCTGCACTGTTAATTGCTGATCATTCCACCTTGTCTATAACAGAAAGAGGGGATGCAACATAACAAAAGAACAATCAGGTACAGGTTATAAGAAACCATGTGGAGGTTTTATAGAAGTTTCCCATATCCATCTGTGAGTGCACATAAACGTCAGCAAAGGATTACCAGAAGGCATTTGAGCACCTCAACTGGCAGCTTCTGCCATAAAAAAGAGGCAAGTCTCAGATAACCAAGCTCCCACCCATGCACTTTGCCAAATAAACCCCACAGAACCCACCTAAAGGGCACACAGATCTAGCTAATAAGAGTATGGCCAAAGCCCAAAATAAAACATCACTTCGATATTATTACAAACTGTCTGTAAGCATTTGTCTTCATTGTGTTTAAGTGATTTTGAAGTAGAAAGAAATATGTAAATGAACCTTGGGCCAATAATAAATTCAACAATAACAAAGCCTCAGAATGCAGATGGATGACAAAAGTGTGTTGTAAACAAATTAGACAAATAATTGAACATTAGTCTTTATATAATTAATTTGTTACTGACTTTAATTGTACCTTTCCTCTTGAATTTCTATAAAGATATTCACGATCACACCGTTTCTAATTTGCCTGAAGCCTTATGAGAAAGCAGTACATGCAATAACACAGGGCAATGCTTCCCATAGCTCCCTGCTGTTACATTATAAACGACTGCACACATTTGTCCCTCTTTTCTATATATCAGCATTAAAGTAGAGCCTTTACATTCGCTAAAGGCTTTTGTCATCTACATGCTGAATATAAGATTAAAGCTAGAACCAGTAAAGAATTACAGTCCATCGCCTTGTGAAGGCATTCTAGTTCTTGCTATACATGAAAGCATCCCTGCATACTCCCATTAACAATAACAAAAAATACAATATGAACCTCCACTCTGAGCATTGAGCTCTAAAATAGTCCCAGATTCTGACAAACAACATGCAATTAAATGAAGAAGATCAGAAAAGGAAGCAGATTTCTAAACCTCTCTGGAGGGTGCCATATCTGCACACATGTTGATAGAACTATTCCCTCGACTTGGGTGATTATACTGAAAGCTGTTTATAACTTTTTCCTAAACTAATAAAACCCACACCTGAATAGATCTTCACCTACTGAGAGCCTACAAGCTCTCTATGCACTAACTGCCCCTTTTATAATAGAGATTCCTGTTTCTACTGACCTGTTGGGGTTTTTTGAAGGTTTACATGACAGTAATATTTTTCGGTGTACATCTGACAAAAGTGCATCAAATGTTAAAGACCACAGAAGATTAAGTTTTATGAGCTTGAGCTATGCGATACTTTGGTCACCCCCAAACTCAAAGATTGACAATCATTCCCACTGTTATGAATTCAGTCTTTTGCTTCCTTACCTTTAATTAATTCTATGAGAAGTCAAGAAAGCAAGTAACAGTAAATTTTAAGGACTCATTAAATAGCTATCATTCCATATGAATTTTGGTTCTTGACTGTACCTAGTGAAACTGCGGAAAAAGTCCAACAACCCATAGGGGTGTGCATACATATTTTAATCCTTCTTAAACATCAGTCACTTAATAGGAGAACTCCTGAAATACAGCAACAGAATTTCCTTATCTTGAATCATTTTGACTGATAGAAAGATTTGGACATGATGTCTACTGTTGTTCTACAAGGAAGAAAGCATTGTTTCCTAGTGTGTTGTGTGTGATTAAGTGTTCTCTAGTACCTTCTGTACTTTTCTGCAAGATTCCTGCCAATTTAGTGTGATAGCAAGTCTCCTGCAGAAACTGCAAATGGAAAAGGACCTAGGAAGCTTTGCCCCCACTGGTACTCGTTAGGCCTTCTGACTGAAGAAAAGTCAGTTAAGAGAACCCACAACAACTCTCAAATCCAAAAACCAAACCTGAAAATTCACAGGTATCAACTCTTATACTGCTGAGCTTCACTCCGCATATTTCAAGGTACATGTGCTCCTCTGCAGGGGCAGAAACCTGGCGTACTTGAACACCTTATTGGAAACTAATTCAAATATTTTCATTTGGTTCCTACTATTTAATCCAAGTAATAATATTTCCCCTCCATCTAATTAACCACAATTTACTGGTTCAGTTGAATTTACATTTTCCACAGGTTCTTGAGAAGTGAAGATCTGAATATTGCTGTCGCCACAGATCAGCTGGTCTTAGTTACAGCTTAGATGCAGCTTACTTTATTTGTGAAGGATTCATTAAGGTGAGAGGTATACAACAAATATTCCTATATCCATTGAAGCTGGGTTCTGCTACGATATTTAAATCTCTGGCACATATTTCAAGCACATGTACAAGTTTTATTAAATTTATGTCTTTAGCCAAGCATTTAGATGCACAATTCAAGCTTAAAATTGCCAAATATTACGTGCTAGATGATTATTATTCTTGTGTTGGTAAAGCACACTGTTTCTTTTTGATATCTAATCTTCATGGGTTTAAAGAGACAGGGAGCAAAATAAGATACATTAACCTGTTTGATTAACAAGCTAATTTCATTCTGCTTCATAGCAATGTTGTTTTCCTACTGGTTTCTTGCTGTTCTTATCCATGTGGATTTACTTCTAAAGACAGCCTACTGACCGAGTTAGCATCTTTTTCAACAGCGTTAAGAGTAAATAAAGCAAAACAGTAAAGGGACTTGAAGTGGTGGGCTGAAATCCCAAAGAAAGTTTTAAGAGTAAGGTAGATAGACAGAATCTCTTTTCCTTCTGCCACCTGCTATAGCTGGGGAAAAAATCCAAAACCAAGATATGAAGTCCTTTTGAAGTCATAACACAGCCACATATGAGCATATTCTCAGATTTCACATATAGTGGGGAGGGGTGGTGGATTCCCCTCACAGTGGAGTGCAGGTCTCCCCCACCCTTGTAACAACAAAGTCAATTTTCAGCTCTTTTATCCCTTCAGCTACTTGTAAAGTTGACAACTGTACTAAAATTTCCTCTAGTGTCAGGCCAGCAACACCAAAATGTTAATTGCATATGAAAAACATTAACCTAAAAAAAGTAAACTCTGATATTCATGTTCATCACCTGTGTTTCACAGGAGTTTAACAAAAATCAAATTTTATCATAAGGATAGTGCTGAAGAGAAGAAACTATGATTGTTCAGTTGCTAAGAAATGCTTGAATGCTTTCAAAGGCACAGGCCTGAATCACTTAAGCATTTAATTCCTATTGATTTTCGTGGAACTCAGGCACCTCTAGTTCTTGCATCTGAGACTTACATTCTTAAGGCCTTTCAATCATGGTGAAAAATATGTACCCTATCACTTGCTAAGTAAGTTCACTCCAGGTCATATTTATGTCAGCTTTCACATGGGCAATGCTAGCAAAAAGAACAGCAATCATTTTCATGTAGCTTGGGGCTTGAAACAACCTCTCACTTACACAGGAGTAAATTCAGGGTAATTCCATTTACTTCATTTGATTGGATCTGGCCTCTTGCCTCTGACACTGCCTGTGGTAAAACAACTGTACAGTAATATTTTCCCCCCTCCAAAATAAGACAGCATTTTAAGGAAAATGTTTACTAAGAGGAATGCCAAGTTTTTGCACCACTTCCAGAGGCTGCTGCCCTCTCTCTGTATGAATATTTGAGCACAAGCAACTGAAATTACTTTTTGTAAAATGAGAGGGGGAATTCATGCACACACATAACACTTGCCACAAAGTACCTTCCCCTTACACACACAAGTAAACCTCCCCTCCCCCCACAAAAAGAAAACAAAAGTCTAAACACACAAGATGCCTGCAGTTATGTCATCACATGAACTAGATTTACAAGGGCAGAAAGATCCATCCTAAGGATTAATACCCCAGTAGTTAAGAGAAGCATGTACGATACCTAAACATTTTTTTTTTCTGGCATGGCAAACCGGTTTTCTTTATTTGCTCTGACATAACTCCTTGTAGCAGTGGTCTGCCAGGCAGGAGGAGGTGTATGGTTGGTATTCTGCCTGGTAACACAGACATCACTGACAAGGGGAGCCACTGTTAGGCACTTGCAGAACACCTTTTATCATCTCTTTAGCAGAGTTTAAAGTTTGGCAGATCTTCACATCACTGCTCTTGAAAATTTTTGTTTTGCTAATTAAATATACCAATATCCCATAATAACTTTTTGTTCCCTGTGATAATTATTCTTTCCACTGAAAATTATGGCAACTGGAATCCTCTGCACTGCAGCACATACTGTGTATGCCAAGACAGAAATCAAAGTGTGTCATCACCACTGATAGAAGGATAAATATAGTTGAAATCAGATTAATATTTTCAAGATTACTCATTTCTACTTCAAAAGAGAAGCAAAGATCATGTGCAAAATGACAGCTACCCATCTGGGACTAGAAAAGTCACCATATGGATGTCTTTTTGCTAATTATAGATAAATTTTTGAACTAAGGGATTCAAAAGCAGGGATCTGTCAGTTCAAAAATATACTTCCTCTCCTCCCTCATTCAGGCAGTGTTTTGGTGCTGGCTAATCAATTAAGCAGAGCATTGGATCACATAGATTTGCATCACCTTTAAGAAGGCAGTTTTCTGCTACCTCATGTAACATATAGTCATATTTGAGAGTCAATTAAAGGAAATTTGTTACGATTACTTCTTTTTTTCCAGATCAGAGGAATCTCTATAATCTTTTAGCCCAATGCCCTACACATTAGAGGCCATGAGACTGCCTTGTATTAATTCTTCACATCTGATATGTCTACTTGAACTATAGTCTATATTCCTGAAAAATATTTCAAGTATTAAAAGATGTTTCAATAATATAATTATCACCCAAGGTAAGTTCTTCCAAAATCAGATAATCTACATGAATTATAAAGTAATTCCTAAACTTGGACAAGTTGGTTTCTGTTCCACTACAAGATTATATTTTAGTTGCATTTTGTCTGCTGAACTGAATGAATAATTCTTTATCACATTACTGAATTAGTTGCATGTATTTATAGACCAATCACATTATTCTTCAGCCTTTGCTTTAATACACTAATAGAGTGAGCTTCTTGACCTTGGGAGGCATTTTCTATATTTTAAGTCAGAAAAAAAGATCTTCTCTACACCGTGCAGATTTTGGTCTCCTTCTAGAACTGCAAACACTAGAAAATACTCCAACAGCAATTATACCAGTGCCAAATGCAGAGGCTGTGCAGTCTTTTCATGCCTGCTTAGCATTTTATATCATTTATACACGGATTGCATTAGCCTTTTTTTCACTACAGTAGAAATTAACTTCAGCACATAAAGATAGCTGATGTGAAGAAAACTGCATCCCTAATCAATGGTGAGAAACAGGCTTTTCCAGAAGACCCTTAAGAGCACTTATACTAAGCTCATGACATCTGATAAAGGCTCTTTTTCCTCCCCTCTGTTGAGTAGACTAAAGTTTAGGCAGGGCAAGTACACTGGATGTCACCCCTCACCCCCAAATGTTCTAGGGGTGGGGAGAGATGTGAAGAAGAGCTAAAAAGATACAACTGAGTTCTGATCACCAGCTGTGCTCTTTGCACCTCTCCAGAGGAGTTTAAGACACATAATAGCATCTTCAGCTGTACTTAACCTGTACAAACCCAGTATGAGTTCCAGTTAACATCCAGTTAACCCAGTATGAGTTCCAGTTCCATAACATACTGGAACATGAGTTCCAGTTAACATACAGTTCCTCTAACATACCAGAGACATTTTTTCATGCTTTGGACCACTCGGTGGATAAAGAACTGGCTGGATGGCCGCACGCAAAGAGTTGTGCTCAATGGCTCAGTGTCCAGCTGGAGACCAGTAATGAGTGGTGTCCCTCAGGGACTGGTGTTGGGACCGGACCGGTCTTGTTCAACATCTTTGTCAGTGACATGGACAGTGGGATTGAGTGCGCCCTCAGCAAGTTTGCCAATGATACCAAGCTGTGTGCCTCGGTTGATACGTTGGAGGGAAGGAATGCCATCCAGAGGGACCTTGACACGCTTGTGAGGTGGGCTGATGCCAACCTGATGAAGTTTAACCATGACAAGTGCAAGGTCCTACACCTGGGTCGGAGCAATCCCAGGCACAGCTACAGGTTGGGCAGAGAAGAGATTTAGAGCAGCCCTGCAGAGAAGGACTTGGGGGTGTTGGTCGATGAGAAAATGAACATGAGCCGGCAGTGTGTGCTTGCAGCCCAGAAAGCCAACTGTATCCTGAGCTGCATCAAAAAGAGCATGAACAGCAGGTCGAGGGAGGTGATCCTGCCCCTCTACTCTGCTCTCGTGAGACCTCCCTTGGAATATTGTGTGCAGTTCTGGTGTCCTCAACATAAAAGGGACATGGAACTGTTGGAACAAGTCCAGAGGAGAGCCACGAGGATGATCAGGGGACTGGAGCACCTCCCATATGAAGATAGGCTGAGGAAGTTGGGTCTGTTCAGCCTGGAGAAGAGAAGGCTGTGTGGAGACCTCATAGCAGCCTTCCAGTATCTGAAGGGGGCCTATAGGGATGCTGGGGAGGGACTCTTCATGAGGAACTGTAGTGAGAGAACAAGGGGTAACGGGCTCAAACTTAAACAGGGGAAGTTTAGATTGGATATGAGGAAGAAATTCTTTACTGTGAGGGTGGAGAGGCACTGGAATGGGTTGCCCAGGGAAGTTGTGAATGCTCCATCGCTGGCGGTGTTCGAGGCTGGATTGGACATAGCCTTGTGTGGCATGGTTTAGTGGGAGGTGTCCTTGCCCCTGGCAGGGGGGTTGGAACTAGATGATCTTAAGGTCCTTTCCAACCCTAACTAGTCTATGATTCTATGATTCTTCTCCTGTCCTGGTACAGTCTTGCATTCTTTCCACCATTAAACGAAGTACCTAACATTGTTATGCACAGAACTAGTCCCTGTTACCTGCCCTAGACACACCAGAGTATCTACTTCCTGAAGATCATTAAAAGTCACACCAATAAGACTGGAAATGGTAATTCCACCTAATGCATTTAGTTTACTATTTGAAAGACAACAACTTCACCTTGAAGGCTCCCCAGTTGTCCCAGGAGCTCCTGCTTCCGGGGAAGCAGGCTGCCTGCAGGATCAGGAAAGATGCTATCAGCAGCTGGTAAGCGAGGGCCTATATTCCACCTACTCTCATTACCTTTGCTCACAGCCCAAGTGGGCAAAAATGTAGAGAGATAACCACAAGAAATCAATTCCTTTACTTACTGGCTTTGAACACAGGTGATGACCATCTAGCACAATGTCTATTGAGTAACGCAGTTCTCAATCTGAGCATCAGTTAATTAATCTTTTATCCCAGACGATTTGTATCCCATCAAGGAGTTAGCTTAACACACCATTTTTTCTTCCAACTACAATGCTACACCATTTAACCACAAGAATCAACTTTTTCCTCAGCATTGTAAATTTATTTTGGATCATCTTGTTACAAGCAACTTAGCAGCTTATATTTTATCCATGCCATGAAACGTGCAAGTTTAACCAAGCATAAAAGCTTTTTGACTGTTGCAGTCACACTTCCAAATGAAGCATATTGATCTCCACACAGATCACAACCTGCAAAACCATCTAATGCCACTTCAGTCCCTATTAGCTTCAACATTTCCTCATATCACCATGGAGTTTTTTACCGTTGCTTGCAAGATGAAAAATTATAGCACACAAACTATTTAGTCCTTTAGCTAAACCAGAAAGCCTGTACTTCCCTAGGGAAAATACAGGAATTTAGTCAGCCTTCTGGAGTATCATCTAAAATTCAGCTTTAAACTCAATTTAATATCCACCTCATGGACAAGAGCAGTAGATCTCTTCAGTAAAACAAATGTAAGGCACTTAAATTCTATGCCTATGTTCTGAGATAACTGCTTTTAAACACAAAACTAACCTGCATCTGCCTCAGTCACTCTCCTCACACCACCCTGGCACACATCTTAATTCACAAGCCCCTACCATCATCACACCCTGATACCGCCAAGGGAGAGCTTTATCCTCCTCTCATGCCCTAAAAAATTACCACACAATCATTCCATTATAGCTCTTCTATTTAGCTCTACATAGCTCTTCATTTGGCACTATTCACGGTACAGCCACTGCAGCTTAGCAGCAGACAAACTCCTCCAAAATCCACCATGAGTGAGAGAACAGGCCACAGGCAGCTTCTTTTAATGCTTTTCCACACCTCCTGAGACAGGTTCTAGCTCCTCCAGGCTGGTCACTTCCATGCCTTTACACACAACCTCCTACCCAGCTGCTTCACCACAGCTGCCCACAAGAACCAGTTCCCTCTGTAGCACCTTCTGTTCATCCACCTCAGGTGGGGCTTCTAGAATATTCCTTTGAGAGCTCCAATTAAGTGGGGGGGCTTCCTTATTTGTATAAAAAGCTGAACTTAAAAAAAAACCTATATAAATAAAATAAAACCTGGGAGGAGTGGATTTAGGAGTTGAACACTGAGCTGTCTGAGTTTTTATGTACATAGCTCTGAATCGGGTGTGGGAAACTTTAGCAAGAGGCACAGGGAGTCACAGGCTTCATGTTGAGATCCTTGACTATGAGTATTGTGACCAAAGAGCTGCCTAAAAGCAGCACAAACTGAAACATTCAGGATAAGCTCTTGAAAAACTTTACTTCCATGAAAGGCGATAGATACGTGCTACTGAAAGGCAGCATCTGCTTCCACTTGAAGATTGCAAGGCTGAACTTGAAAGAATTTAAAGGTTTAGTTTTGCTTCAGAAGATTTGTTTTTGCAGTATCTGCTCTGGTCTGTTGAGGAGAGCACTAATGTGGAATAAGGGAGTCAAAGTCAAGTGTTGCTTATCTGAAGAAATAACAGTAAAACCTCACTTTTCCCACCTTTCTGGAGAGCAAACTATTTCCAAAACCCCCCTAGGCCTTTCTTTACCCCTTCCGTCAAAGCCGTGCCACACTATAGAAAGTAACAGCAGATTTATGGGGCTGGTAAAGGGAGCAGAACTCTTGCCCTAACAAGGCAGAGCATTCCCTGAGGTGAAAGGGGATGGGTAGGGAGAAACTGCTTCAAACACAGCATAAACTTCTGTATTCCCCATTCTGTTATTTTCTTTTACTAGACTGGAGTTTTTAGCCATATGGCTGTACAGTGGATCATGCTTTAAAGTAATTACCTCCAAAATGTACAAGCATTTTAGTAACATCTAATGTTTTTTGCCAACTGATATGTATTGCGAACTAACTTGTGGGATGTTATAATACTATTTACATATTCCCCAGAGATGTCACTTTGTTACAACAGAAGCCTGGTTAGTTCTTTGCTGCTTTCACTAAGCTTAGTTTGCCTAGGATGGCTTCTTTTGCATTCAGCTGGACTATTAGGACTAAGGAGGAAATTTCACAAAATACCTCTCCTAATTCCCTGACACTATCTTTTGTTTTAACATGAAATTCAGGGGAAGACAGGAGGAAATTCCTCAGAAGAACAAATAAAAAAGACAATTTAGCTGGGCTGCTGATAAATGCATTGGTATTGATGGAGTTAAGGGCTTGGCACAATCAAGTTGTTTATCAGCTGAAAATAATGAAGCACAATGTGAATCATTACAATTCCAAAGAAAAGAAGATATATTTGAAAATGAACAACAGCGTATGCTTATGCTTCCTTAAAATTAGCTTCAGGCCATTTGTTTGTATCCCATGATAATACCAAGCATGAAACAAAAGAAGAAAGTTTCTATTTTGTAAGTTTCTCTTAGAAGTAAGTCCATAAGCACATGGATATGCAATGAGCACTGCTCAGGAGAAAACACATCCAAGGTTCTGTTCTACCAGAAATTCTAGTAATACAGCCAATTAAATACACTACCTAGAAAGTTTGGTGTTTTAAATGTAGATCTTCCCAGTGTACAATGGAACAAGTAATGTGAATTAAGGTCCTTCTGATACAATGCTCACTTTCTAAATATATGCAGTTATATTTAGGAGAAAAGGATGTAAAGTAATGACTTGTCCATCCATCAGAATGGTGTAGAAAAAAGGTACTTCAGAACAAATGGCATGGTGTGCATAATGGGGGGTGTTTGTGCTGAAAGTGTACAAAACTTTAATTACAGACAAATCATGCATTCTGATGTACCGACCCAAATTAAAGCAATTAACAGGCATATGCCCTCTTCAGCATACTATTATACTACAGAGTTAATGCTATTATATATATAAACATCTAAGGAAAAAAATTTTTGCAAGCAACTGCAAAATCGGAATGTCAAATCCTCAACAGAATGTTAGAGTATTAGCCCAGATGAAAATCGATGTACTTTATCTGAAAAGACTTTAACAAAGCCACTCATGAATCTATGGCATGTTTCTTTCCACAGCACAGACTAAAAACTACTAAAGTAGTTAGAATATGTAATTTGAACAACAAATAGATTTTCTTCCATAAAACTTTAATTGGTAAGTTACATTCAACCTGCCACTCTAACCTACTGCGCTTATCTTAAAAGGAACTTATTCCTCTAACCTCTAACCTGTATTACAAAACTATTTTGCTAATAGGTTATTCTGATAACTTCTTTTTTTTTAATTCAATATTAAATAAAAAAAAAAGGAAAAGCCTTGCCTGCATGGAAGAATCATTTGTTTCTCTGCTCACTAAAAGTAAGATTTTGAGAAGTTTTAAAGGTGAAAGGTTTTCTCTTGTCCTTAATAGGATATTTCTTTTCTAGGCAATATTTTATGTTTATACTAAATAATTCTTTTGTGACATCATAAATGTCCAATGTGCTTTGCAGACCTGTAAGGTCACAAAATGGAAAATAATGCACCTGTTTAACAGACTGGCTGAACAGCAGGAATCACCTTCAGGTATTCTGATTGCTTGCACAGCAAAGAAAACATACAAAATCAGGGCAAGCTGGAAGCTCAGCAGCCTCATTCACATTCTGTAGGGACTGGGCTGGCTCTGAGCAACAAGAGGTGGCCTAAAACCTGTCCCTTGTGCAGAGCCAACATAGGCAGAGCTGCTGATGAGGTGATGAAGGTTCCAATGTAGCACTACCCTGGATATGTGTTAACTCCAGCCACCACGGGAAATATCAGCTGCCAGCAAGCATACGGCGCTTGTAGGAGGGCTGGCAAATTAAGACCTCTCATTAATCTCTTACAGATGAATGACGCCTTTGCTACAATCTCACACAGGTGTTTAAGAAGCCAACTTGTCTTATATTTATTACCCAGAGTACAAGAATCTGCACTGAAATCAGAGAAGCTGCCACCGGAGATGTGCTCCCTCTTTTCTCAGTGGAATATGTCTTGATCACCTCTAGCAGAGCTAAAGGAGAGGAGAAAACTTCACAGAGGGAACCTATTTCTCCTATGCAGAATCTAGAATTTTATAGCGCAAACAAGGATTCAGATTAGCTTCTAAAAAAATAAATATAAGTGCTAGTAATATAAAACTAGAAGTACTGATTAAGCTTTTAAGAACTAAGAGATCTTTAACTGTATTCTTGTGTATGTGTGTGCAAAAAAGCATTATTACTACAATCAGCAAGAGCTTTTAGCTTCAAGCCATGGCTACGTATGGCAACTTCTCTGACACTATATTTCAGTGCAACAGTCTACACACCATCCATTGAGCAAGACTTCTAGAGTAAGGTACTGCCAAATCTTAGTCATGAGATCAGAGCCTCTTCCTGCTCTTGTACTGCTGGAAAAATTTTGAGGAATATAATGTTTATTCATTTATGATCCTTGCTTTCCCCTGAGCCTTCTGACGCTGTGTAAATCAACCTCAATGGGTGACTGAAGTAACGATGTTACAATAGTATCAAGTAATACAATAGTAACAATGATATTACAAAAAATTTGAAAAACTTACTTGTGCTGCTTAATATTGTACCAGAGAACAAAGTACTATTGGCCCGAAGGATGCCAGAAGTTGACCCCTTCAGTTTTCTTTGTTTCCCATCATTGCTATTATAAATGGAAGTGCAGCTAATCAATATTACAAAATATTTAGCAATAATGAGACTTAGCTATTTAATAGTATTTTAAATTTAAATAATTCAGACTTTCAAAACTATTTCTTAAATGTGTACAAAAATCTAACTATAGTGGTACAAAGTATAATCAAGGTAATCCAAACAAATTCTACTATTTGATCTGCTATGCTGCCCAGCATATACACTTGGAACATAATACTATGAGGTGCTACATGTAAGATGCTTAAAATGTTTGAGAGCTGCTGTTTTCTGGCTAATTCTTGGACCTGATGTGTGTTCGTGAAATAGAAAGTTATCATAATGCATTACCTTGTGCAGCAGAAGCTCCAGACTGTGGAACTAGCTTTAGCCTGAGTTGGCATTATGATGCATTGACTCCTCATTAGGGACTGTAGCGGTAGGACAAGAGGTAACAGGTTCAAACTTAAACAGGGGCAGTTTAGGTTTAAGTGAGAGTGGTGAGGCACTGGAACAGGTTGCCCAAGGGAAGTTGTGAATGCTCCATTTCTCCATTTCAGTTCAAAGCCAGGCCGGACAGAGTCTTGGGTGACATGGTTTAGTGTGTGATGTCCCTGCCCATGGCAGGGTGGTTGGAACTAGATAATCTTAGGGTCTTTTACAACCCTAAGGATGATTCTATGATTCTGTGTTACAATATGTTACTACACAGTAACACAGTCTGACTAGAAAAGAAACAATGTTTGATCAGCTGTTCCTGTCACTAGGCATATGTATAATGCCACTAAGACCTGCGGGCTCTGCCCTTTGATTATGAATATAGCCCAAGTGTTGATTTTTACAAGAAGCTCAAAGAAAGTTCAGCATAGTCTTGCAGATGACTGGAGCCAAAGGCTGACCATTTATTCAAAATGCACTTCCAAACACTTAGTTTCATCAAGGCTACTGAAAAGTTAAGGCTGCCTTTCAAATAGTTATGGCTTGTAGAACAGTTCATACAAAATTATTCACTGTTTTGACACCCATGCAATGTATGATGTCAGTGGGTTAAACCACAGTTCCATTTTGGCATAATAATTTTAACAAAGCATTTTTCTTGAGTGGTATGTGACCTTGCCATGATGGTCTCAGAAAGGGAAGTCAAGGGCTGCTATTAAAGTGACTGTGCTTTAATACAATGTTTCAAGCTTCACATGAAAATTTAGTAGATTTTGATGTTTCAGAGTAACATCTGACTTAACAAGTGCTTGTGCCATTACTCACATATATTTGTGTGACGCCATTTCTTCTGTTTCTACCCACTGGAGAACATAACAGAGAGAACAGAAACATCCCAAAAAATGTCTTCCAAGCCTTCTGGGCTGAGGACAAAACGAAGATCAACATTAATATTTGCTTTAGTTGTATGGAGATGTTCTAGCTCATTCTATGAATACACTCCAAGGCATGAAGTAATTCAAGAAACCTGTAGTTTAAACTTCCTTCTATCTCTTGCTGGTACGGTTGTAACACAACAGACCAAGATCAGAAGCAAAGCAAATGGAAGACAGACCGTAAGTCACTCCATATGTGTGGGTTTGAGTTCAAAAGTAGGCAAACTCCTCAGATCTAAATAATGTTAAAAAAATTCCCACAACTTGACCCCCCAGAAAATAATCAGGGAACAAAGAAACAGATAATAGGATTGTTCCGTATGTTCTGCCAGTAGTCTTTTCTCACAGGATATAAGAAATGAGCTTTTTTAGCAGATGGAGGAAAAGGAGAGCACACTACGTTCTCTTTTTAAGGAATCTTCTCCTAGAAAAGTAGTTTGACAGGCAGGTATAAGTTAACATAATTTACGTATTTCTATAGCTTGGGTGGGTGTAGCCTATTAGTACAGGATGATATAACCCATGTGAGAAGAATCTTGAAACTGAGGAAAGATGAAAGAAGATGCAGGATGAAAGAGCTAGAGTATGTGCAATTTACACTATTATTCTATCACTTCTACCCCCCAGCTCTCATAGATTACGAGTGAAACATGACCTGCATTTAAGTACA
The DNA here is from genome assembly GCA_028858755.1 of Ara ararauna. Lineage (NCBI taxonomy): Eukaryota > Metazoa > Chordata > Aves > Psittaciformes > Psittacidae > Ara > Ara ararauna. The sequence goes on along the minus strand of CM054380.1, from coordinate 17,535,577 downwards.
AATATATATAAAGAACCATAGGCAGCAACCAGGGGAGCAATGAAATAAGACAAGTATTTGAAAGACACTTCAAAGAGCTTTACCATAGAGAAGAAAAATTGGTTAATTTTCATTTAACTCTTTTTTTTTTTTAACATTTTTTGTAGATTTGTACTATAAGGAAAAACTATTTCACCTTCCTTCCTTGCACTGAGGAACAAAACAAGCAAATTTGGAAGATCACCTACTATACCTTAGGTTTTATTCATAAAGTATTTCAGTATTTCATCTCAAATTTCAACTGAAGTCATTATTATATTCTATTCTGGAGAAGAGAAGGCTGCATGGAGGGCTCATAGAAGCCTTCCAGTATCTGAAGTGGAGCTATAATGATGCTGGGGAGGGACTTTTCGTTAGGGACTGTAGTGATAGGACAAGGGGTAACGGGTTCAAACTTACACAGGGGAAGTTTAGATTGGATATGAGGAAGAAATTCTTTACTGTAAGGGTGGTGAGGGACTGGAATGGGCTGCCCAGGGAAGTTGTGAATGCTCCATTGCTGACGGTGTTCAGGGCCAGGTTGGACAGAGACTGTGTGGCGTGGTTTAGTGGGAGGTGTCCCTGCCCGTGGCAGGGGTGTTGGAACTAGATGATCTTAAGGTCCTTTCCAACCCTAACTAGTCTATGATTCTATGAATCTATTATATTTCCAGCTCACTCAGAATTACTAAACCATTCCATTGGCCTGGCTGGCTTTTTTATTTTCTACCTTTAAAAAAATGCTAATCAGAAGCACTCCTTTCCAAATCTATATTTAGATCTGCATATTCATCAGATATAAACCAATGTAAGCAAAATAATATTTCCTTATTGCATTTAAATGGCATTAATCATATGAAGCTAACCTTACAGAATCATGATATGGGACATAAAATAGAGGAAACCAAACCAAAATCAAATGGAATAATAAAATAAAATCTTGATTCCACATGAAAGCTTTGTGATTTGTGTCCTTGAAAGTGTTTCTGGAGCTGAAAACCCCTGACATTGCAGAGAAATCAGTCTCCCTGCTATTCAGTTCAGGCTGAGCATAGGGCATGGAATGGAATGGAATGGAATGGAATGGAATGGAATGGAATGGAAGGGACTTCACTAGACCAGACTAGAAGAGAATTGGTATAGGCTAAGCTACATTATGTCTACAACTGCGGTTGACAAGTGATGCCCTAGATCTAAGGCATCCAGCCAGCAGAGCAGCTCTCTGCGGTGCAGGGGCCAGAGCCATTCAGGAGACGGGGAAAGGCACAGCTGCAATGTAGCTCAGGCAGGGGGTGAAGGCCACAGGCTGAGCTGAGACATGTCCCCTGGGCCCTTGGAGGGAGGCGGTGAGGTGGGGGTCCCAGAGGAGATGGGTCCCAGCCACTGAGGCCTTACAACACCCCCAGAACCCTGGCAGAAGGAAACCTGCTCGCCTCAGAGGCCCTCCTTTAGACACTTGCAACCTGCCTGAGGCATGCTGCAGGGACACAGTCAATTTTTGCAGGCAAGTGTGCCCATGCATTGGCTGTCAGCATGTCAATACAGCAGAGCAGAAATCGGTGGGAAAGTTCCATGAAAAACTTGATATTTATTTAAAACTCTGCTGCAGATGGTTCCGATAGGCTCCTTGTAGCACGCAAGAGGGCAGACTGTAAATCCATTTAAGCTCATGGGAAAGCAGTCCTACCTACAACAGCTATTCTAGTTCGACTCAACCGAAAAACAGAGCCTCCTGACAGTACTCCCTCTGCAACTCTTTCCATCTCTTGCCCACAGCCCCTGCTCGGAAGAGGATAATATCCACCATCTTCATTTCTTCAATACTGCCGATCTCCTCAGTACCTTCAGAAAAGTGGGTCACAGCCCGCATCGAAGATCACAACGAGTGACTCTGGACTTGAGCCACACACGTGGCTGAGCAGAGGTTCTCTCAAGGTGTCAGCGTCCAGTTGGAGAAAAGCCCAGTGCTGGACCCTCTTTCGGTGCTGATCCCAAGAGTGAGATTAAGACGCAAGCGAGGTCAAGTACTTTGTGGACGTGTTAATCTGACTTGTTTACTTCCCTCGGGAGGAGCAGTAGTTACAAGATGCATGTTTGATGCAACACTCCAAATTAATTGACCGAGACAAAGAATAACACAAGGTAAAACTAAGCACATAGCAAAGCCACATAACAAACAAACTGAAATTTGCTTAAGCCACGGGCCTCCCGGAACCCGCCAAACAGGGTCAAACTCCCATCCTTTCCAGGTTTGGACAGCAACAGGAGCCAATTGTTGGATTCCGGGTGAGATTCGTTTTACTCTTTCACCTTTTTGTGATTCCCTTTTCCTCCTTTTAAAATGAGTTGGGGGAGTAGCTCTGTTCTTCATGTCATACCTTCCATGTTCCTGGTGGACCAGCTATCCCACTCTTGCAGCCAGCTCTTCAACTGCACCTGTCTGCTGCCATTCATGGCATAATGGGCAGGATTCCTCACACCATTCCTCCAGATAAAGGATGCAGGAGTCTTATCTCAGCTCTATCCCACTCATCCCTCAGGCAATGGAGGGTGGAGTCCCATTTCAGCTCCTCACACCCTTCTCCCAGGCAAGGGCTATTGGACTATTATCTCAACTCCTCCCATCCATCTCTGAGACAAGAGATAGGTGGAATTTCATCTCAGCTTCTCATACCAATCTTTGAAACAGTGGAGCCTGATTTTGGTTCTGTCTCTCACAAATAGGCTTGTAAAAAGATGGAGAGCTCTTCAGAACAATCGGATCACGGATAGCCAGACGTCTGAGTTTTGATCTTACCATGCTCTGCCCTTCTCCCTGAATCCCATAATGCATATTATGAACATCCATTGGGGTATTCCATTTCTGTCCTGTTCCATTCCATTATGATTCTATTTCATTCCACTCGACTCTATTCCACTCGACTCTATTCCGTTCCGCTCTATTCCATTCCATTTCATCCATTCCACTCCATTCCATTCCATTCCATTCCATTCCATTCCATTCCATTCCATGCCGTTCCATTCGATGCCATTCCATGCCATTCCGTGCCTGCACCTGGCAATGCAGCAGTCACAATGCCCCAGGAGAGGATAAAAAGGGGCAGCCTCCTGTGTCCCCTGGCAGAGGTGGCACGGGGCAGCCTTAAGCCATGCCAGAGGAAGCCCTTGAGCTTCTGGAGCTAGCTAGAGGGGGCTCAGGCAGGAAGGGCAGCTGCTGCAGGAGTCTGCTGGAGATTCTCGGCTGCAAGGCCAGCTCCTGGCTGGAGCAGCTTCTTAGCTCATGGGAGGGATAGCAGTCCTTTTTGGCTGGAGAGCCATGCCCAGAGCATAGGAATGTCTTCTTGAGGAGCACTGTAGAGCTCACCATCCTCATCCCACAGAGAGCCAGGCTGGCAGCAGCCCTAAGCAATAGGATGCAGAGGTGTTTCCAGGGATCACAGTGCTTCTCTCAGAAGGCCGTGAAATGGCTCCAGGTTGAGGGAGAATTGGGTTTGGGTACGTTCTGGGAGGCGTGAGCAGCCTGTGGACCGGGAGCAGGTCTTGCTCACATGCTCAGGGATAGCCGATCGCCAGCGCTGGGGTCAGGAAGGAATTTTCCCCCGGGGCACATTGGCACTGGTCCCCGGGGGTTTTTTGCCTTCCTCTGAGCATTTAGCAAGACCACTTGTTAGGGCTCCTCTGGTCCATACTGCTGGCTCACTGCCTGCTGCTCATGCCCCACGAAGGTGGACCCTCGTGTCCTGCAGCTGGGGGGGGAAAGGCTTTTTTTTCCCGCGGAGGACCTGCGAGTGTCCCCGGGGGTTTTTTGCCTTCCTCCGCAGCCGAGCACAGCCCCTTCATGGGGCTCCTTTGAGCTCTTGTGGCCCAAAGGATGCTGCTCATGCTCCACGCAGGTGGCCCTCGTGCCCCGCATGCGGGGGGAGGAAGCTTTCTGGCCTCCCAGGGTATTCCCCGGGAGTTGCTCTTTGTCCTCTGGAGCATTGAGCACATCCCCTTGTCGGGCTTCCCTTTTGGCCTCGCTTCTTGCCCGCTGCTCTCGCACCTCCAAGCCACTCTCGTCTCCTGGCTCTCTTTGGCTCCATTGCCCAGAGCAAACTCGCAGTGACAGCCAGCTCTGCTCTTCCCTTAGCTCCATCTCCCCGCGGGTCCTCGCTTCTGCACAGCAGCCTGTGCTTGGAAGGCCTCCAGCCTGGCTGCCCCATCAGCACCTGCCACTCTCCAGCTCTCCCGGCGTGCAACACCAGCGCCGGGCAGGCACAAGAGCACTTGTCATGCATCCCTGGCCAGGAAGCGCAGCAAATGAACGACTGTTGCAAGTCTTGTGTGCTTATCATTGATAGGTGTCCTGCTTTGGGAAATACCCCATGCTACCACACACCTTCTCCTTCTACTACTTCTGCTTGCACATTTGTGTGTGGGCGCTGACGATGCTCATGACTAACACCCTAAAGCTTTCCGGTTGGATATAAGGCAGAAGGGTCTGGCTGCTCTCAGGGTGCTGAGGCACTGGAACGGGTTGCCTAAAGAGGCTGGGTGTGCTCCATCCCATGGCCATGTACAGCACCAACACGCTGTACAGCCCCCCTGGGGTGTCACCCTATGGCGACGTACACCACCACATTGTACAGACCCTTGGGTGAGAGCGCCTGGTGAGACGTAATTCCAGGCTGACCCGCGCCTTGGGCAATCTGTTTCACGTGTGAGGCGTCTCTGAGAATGGCAGGCCAGTTGGAACTACGTGCTCTGAGGTCCTCTCCAACCATAACTAGCCTAGGAGTCTAGGATGTAAGGATTCTAAAAGAACATAAAATAGAAGAAACCAAACCAAAATCAAATGGAAGAATAAAATAAAATCTTGATTCCACATGAAAGCTTTGTGATTTGTGTCCTTGAAAGTGTTTCTGGAGCTGAAAACCCCTGACATTGCAGAGAAATCAGTCTCCCTGCTAATCAGTTCAGGCTGAGCATGGGGAATGGAATAGAATGGAATGGAATGGAATGGAATGGAATGGAATGGAATGGAATGGAATGGAAGGGACTTCACTAGACAAGACTAGAAGAGAATTGGTATAGGCTAAGCTACAGTATGTCTACAAGCGTGCTTGACAATTGACGCCCTACATCTAAGGCATCCAGCCAGCAGAGCAGCTCTCTGCGGTGCAGGGGCCAGAGCCATTCAGGAGACGGGGAAAGGCACAGCTGCAACGTAGCTCAGGCAGGGGGTGAAAGCCACAGGCTGAGCTGAGACATGTCCCCTGGGCCCTTGGAGGGAGGCGGTGAGGTGGGGGTCCCAGAGGAGATGGGTCCCAGCCACTGTGGCCTTACAACACCCCCAGAACCCTGGCAGAAGGAAACCTGCTCGCCTCAGAGGCCCTCCTTTAGACACTTGCAACCTGCCTGAGGCATGCTGCAGGGACACAGTCAATTTTTGCAGGCAAGTGTGCCCATGCATTGGCTGTCAGCATGTCAATACAGCAGAGCAGAAATCGGTGGGAAAGTTCCATGAAAAACTTGATATTTATTTAAAACTCCGCTGCAGATGGTTCGGATAGGCTCCTTGTAGCACGCAAGAGGGCAGACTGTAAATCCATTTAAGCTCATGGGAAAGCAGTCCTACCTACAATAGCTATTCTAGTTCGACTCAACCGAAAAACAGAGCCTCCTGACAGTACTCCCTCTGCAACTCTTTCCATCTCTTGCCCACAGCCCCTGCTCGGAACAGGATAATATCCACCATCTTCATTTCTTCAATACTGCCGATCTCCTCAGTACCTTCAGAAAAGTGGGTCACAGCCCGCATCGAAGATCACAACGAGTGACTCTGGACTTGAGCCACACACGTGGCTGAGCAGAGGTTCTCTCAAGGTGTCAGCGTCCAGTTGGAGAAAAGCCCAGTGCTGGACCCTCTTTCGGTGCTGATCCCAAGAGTGAGATTAAGACGCAAGCGAGGTCAAGTACTTTGTGGACGTGTTAATCTGACTTGTTTAGTTCCCTCGGGAGGAGCAGTAGTTACAAGATGCATGTTTGATGCAACACTCCAAATTAATTGACCGAGACAAAGAATAACACAAGGTAAAACTAAGCACATAGCAAAGCCACATAACAAACAAACTGAAATTTGCCTAAGCCACGGGCCTCCCGGAACCCGCCAAACAGGGTCAAACTCCCATCCTTTCCAGGTTTGGACAGCAACAGGAGCCAATTGTTGGATTCCGGGTGAGATTCGTTTTACTCTTTCACCTTTTTGTGATTCCCTTTTCCTCCTTTTAAAATGAGTTGGGGGAGTAGCTCTGTTCTTCATGTCATACCTTCCATGTTCCTGGTGGACCAGCTATCCCACTCTTGCAGCCAGCTCTTCAACTGCACCTGTCTCCTGCCATTCATGGCATAATGGGCAGGATTCCTCACACCATTCCTCCAGATAAAGGATGCAGGAGTCTTATCTCAGCTCTATCCCACTCATCCCTCAGGCAATGGAGGGTGGAGTCCCATTTCAGCTCCTCACAGCCTTCTCCCAGGCAAGGGCTATTGGACTATTATCTCAACTCCTCCCATCCATCTCTGAGACAAGAGATAGGTGGAATTTCATCTCAGCTTCTCATACCAATCTTTGAAACAGTGGAGCCTGATTTTGGTTCTGTCTCTCACAAATAGGCTTGTAAAAAGATGGAGAGCTCTTCAGAACAATCGGATCACGGATAGCCAGACGTCTGAGTTTTGATCTTACCATGCTCTGCCCTTCTCCCTGAATCCCATAATGCATATTATGAACATCCATTGGGGTATTCCATTTCTGTCCTGTTCCATTCCATTATGATTCTATTTCATTCCACTCGACTCTATTCCACTCGACTCTATTCCATTCCGCTCTATTCCATTCCATTTCATCCATTCCACTCCATTCCATTCCATTCCATTCCATTCCATTCCATGCCGTTCCATTCGATGCCATTCGATGCCATTCCGTGCCTGCACCTGGCAATGCAGCAGTCACAATGCCCCAGGAGAGGATAAAAGGGGGCAGCCTCCTGTGTCCCCTGGCAGAGGTGGCACGGGGCAGCCTTAAGACATGCCAGAGGAAGCCCTTGAGCTTCTGGAGCTAGCTAGAGGGGGCTCAGGCAGGAAGGGCAGCTGCTGCAGGAGTCTGCTGGAGATTCTCGGCTGCAAGGCCAGCTCCTGGCAGGAGCAGCTTCTTAGCTCATGGGAGGGATAGCAGTCCTTTTTGGCTGGAGAGCCATGGCCAGAGCATAGGAATGTCTTCTTGAGGAGCACTGTAGAGCTCACCATCCTCATCCCACAGAGAGCCAGGCTGGCAGCAGCCCTAAGCAATAGGATGCAGAGGTGTTTCCAGGGATCACAGTGCTTCTCTCAGAAGGCCGTGAAATGGCTCCAGGTTGAGGGAGAATCGGGTTTGGGTACGTTCTGGGAGGCGTGAGCAGCCTGTGGACCGGGAGCAGGTCTTGCTCACATGCTCAGGGATAGCCGATCGCCAGCGCTGGGGTCAGGAAGGAATTTTCCCCCGGGGCACATTGGCACTGGTCCCCGGGGGTTTTTTGCCTTCCTCTGAGCATTTAGCAAGACCACTTGTTAGGGCTCCTCTGGTCCATACTGCTGGCTCACTGCCTGCTGCTCATGCCCCACGAAGGTGGCCCCTCGTGTCCTGCAGCTGGGGGGGGAAGGCTTTTTTTCCCCGCGGAGGACCTGCGAGGGTCCCCGGGGGTTTTTTGCCTTCCTCCGCAGCCGAGCACAGCCCCTTCATGGGGCTCCTTTGAGCTCTTGTGGCCCAAAGGATGCTGCTCATGCTCCACGCAGGTGGCCCTCGTGCCCCGCATGCGGGGGGAGGAAGCTTTCTGGCCTCCCGGGGTATTCCCCGGGAGTTGCTCTTTGTCCTCTGGAGCATTGAGCACATCCCCTTGTCGGGCTTCCCTTTTGGCCTCGCTTCTTGCCCGCTGCTCTCGCACCTCCAAGCCACTCTCGTCTCCTGGCTCTCTTTGGCTCCATTGCCCAGAGCAAACTCGCAGTGACAGCCAGCTCTGCTCTTCCCTTAGCTCCATCTCCCCGCGGGTCCTCGCTTCTGCACAGCAGCCTGTGCTTGGAAGGCCTCCAGCCTTGCTGCCCCATCAGCACCTGCCACTCTCCAGCTCTCCCGGCGTGCAACACCAGCGCCGGGCAGGCACAAGAGCACTTGTCATGCATCCCTGGCCAGGAAGCGCAGCAAATGAACGACTGTTGCAAGTCTTGTGTGCTTATCATTGATAGGTGTCCTGCTTTGGGAAATACCCCATGCTACCACACACCTTCTCCTTCTACTACTTCTGCTTGCACATTTGTGTGTGGGCGCTGACGATGCTCATGACTAACACCCTAAAGCTTTCCGGTTGGATATAAGGCAGAAGGGTCTGGCTGCTCTCAGGGTGCTGAGGCACTGGAACGGGTTGCCTAAAGAGGCTGGGTGTGCTCCATCCCATGGCCATGTACAGCACCAACACGCTGTACAGCCCCCCTGGGGTGTCACCCTATGGCGACGTACACCACCACATTGTACAGACCCTTGGGTGAGAGCGCCTGGTGAGACGTAATTCCAGGCTGACCCACGCCTTGGGCAATCTGTTTCACGTGTGAGGCGTCTCTGAGAATGGCAGGCCAGTTGGAACTACGTGCTCTGAGGTCCTCTCCAACCATAACTAGCCTAGGAGTCTAGGATGTAAGGATTCTAAAAGAACATAAAATAGAAGAAACCAAACCAAAATCAAATGGAAGAATAAAATAAAATCTTGATTCCACATGAAAGCTTTGTGATTTGTGTCCTTGAAAGTGTTTCTGGAGCTGAAAACCCCTGACATTGCAGAGAAATCAGTCTCCCTGCTAATCAGTTCAGGCTGAGCATGGGGAATGGAACGGAATGGAATGGAATGGAATGGAATGGAAGGGACTTCACTAGACAAGACTAGAAGAGAATTGGTATAGGCTAAGCTACAGTATGTCTACAAGCGTGCTTGACAAGTGACGCCCTAGATCTAAGGCATCCAGCCAGCAGAGCAGCTCTCTGCGGTGCAGGGGCCAGAGCCATTCAGGAGACGGGGAAAGGCACAGCTGCAACGTAGCTCAGGCAGGGGGTGAAGGCCACAGGCTGAGCTGAGACATGTCCCCTGGGCCCTTGGAGGGAGGCGGTGAGGTGGGGGTCCCAGAGGAGATGGGTCCCAGCCACTGAGGCCTTACAACACCCCCAGAACCCTGGCAGAAGGAAACCTGCTCGCCTCAGAGGCCCTCCTCTAGACACTTGCAACCTACCTGAGGCATGCTGCAGGGACACAGTCAATTTTTGCAGGCAAGTGTGCCCATGCATTGGCTGTCAGCATGTCAATACAGCAGAGCAGAAATCGGTGGGAAAGTTCCATGAAAAACTTGATATTTATTTAAAACTCCGCTGCAGATGGTTCCGATAGGCTCCTTGTAGCACGCAAGAGGGCAGACTGTAAATCCATTTAAGCTCATGGGAAAGCAGTCCTACCTACAACAGCTATTCTAGTTCGACTCAACCGAAAAACAGAGCCTCCTGACAGTACTCCCTCTGCAACTCTTTCCATCTCTTGCCCACAGCCCCTGCTCGGAACAGGATAATATCCACCATCTTCATTTCTTCAATACTGCCGATCTCCTCAGTACCTTCAGAAAAGTGGGTCACAGCCCGCATCGAAGATCACAACGAGTGACTCTGGACTTGAGCCACACACGTGGCTGAGCAGAGGTTCTCTCAAGGTGTCAGCGTCCAGTTGGAGAAAAGCCCAGTGCTGGACCCTCTTTCGGTGCTGATCCCAAGAGTGAGATTAAGACGCAAGCGAGGTCAAGTACTTTGTGGACGTGTTAATCTGACTTGTTTAGTTCCCTCGGGAGGAGCAGTAGTTACAAGATGCATGTTTGATGCAACACTCCAAATTAATTGACCGAGACAAAGAATAACACAAGGTAAAACTAAGCACATAGCAAAGCCACATAACAAACAAACTGAAATTTGCTTAAGCCACGGGCCTCCCGGAACCCGCCAAACAGGGTCAAACTCCCATCCTTTCCAGGTTTGGACAGCAACAGGAGCCAATTGTTGGATTCCGGGTGAGATTCGTTTTACTCTTTCACCTTTTTGTGATTCCCTTTTCCTCCTTTTAAAATGAGTTGGGGGAGTAGCTCTGTTCTTCATGTCATACCTTCCATGTTCCTGGTGGACCAGCTATCCCACTCTTGCAGCCAGCTCTTCAACTGCACCTGTCTCCTGCCATTCATGGCATAATGGGCAGGATTCCTCACACCATTCCTCCAGATAAAGGATGCAGGAGTCTTATCTCAGCTCTATCCCACTCATCCCTCAGGCAATGGAGGGTGGAGTCCCATTTCAGCTCCTCACAGCCTTCTCCCAGGCAAGGGCTATTGGACTATTATCTCAACTCCTCCCATCCATCTCTGAGACAAGAGATAGGTGGAATTTCATCTCAGCTTCTCATACCAATCTTTGAAACAGTGGAGCCTGATTTTGGTTCTGTCTCTCACAAATAGGCTTGTAAAAAGATGGAGAGCTCTTCAGAACAATCGGATCACGGATAGCCAGACGTCTGAGTTTTGATCTTACCATGCTCTGCCCTTCTCCCTGAATCCCATAATGCATATTATGAACATCCATTGGGGTATTCCATTTCTGTCCTGTTCCATTCCATTATGATTCTATTTCATTCCACTCGACTCTATTCCACTCGACTCTATTCCGTTCCGCTCTATTCCATTCCATTTCATCCATTCCACTCCATTCCATTCCATTCCATTCCATTCCATGCCGTTCCATTCGATGCCATTCCATGCCATTCCGTGCCTGCACCTGGCAATGCAGCAGTCACAATGCCCCAGGAGAGGATAAAAGGGGGCAGCCTCCTGTGTCCCCTGGCAGAGGTGGCACGGGGCAGCCTTAAGACATGCCAGAGGAAGCCCTTGAGCTTCTGGAGCTAGCTAGAGGGGGCTCAGGCAGGAAGGGCAGCTGCTGCAGGAGTCTGCTGGAGATTCTCGGCTGCAAGGCCAGCTCCTGGCTGGAGCAGCTTCTTAGCTCATGGGAGGGATAGCAGTCCTTTTTGGCTGGAGAGCCATGGCCAGAGCATAGGAATGTCTTCTTGAGGAGCACTGTAGAGCTCACCATCCTCATCCCACAGAGAGCCAGGCTGGCAGCAGCCCTAAGCGATAGGATGCAGAGGTGTTTCCAGGGATCACAGTGCTTCTCTCAGAAGGCCGTGAAATGGCTCCAGGTTGAGGGAGAATCGGGTTTGGGTACGTTCTGGGAGGCGTGAGCAGCCTGTGGACCGGGAGCAGGTCTTGCTCACATGCTCAGGGATAGCCGATCGCCAGCGCTGGGGTCAGGAAGGAATTTTCCCCCGGGGCACATTGGCACTGGTCCCCGGGGGTTTTTTGCCTTCCTCTGAGCATTTAGCAAGACCACTTGTTAGGGCTCCTCTGGTCCATACTGCTGGCTCACTGCCTGCTGCTCATGCCCCACGAAGGTGGCCCCTCGTTTCCTGCAGCTGGGGGGGGAAGGCTTTTTTTCCCCGCGGAGGACCTGCGAGGGTCCCCGGGGGTTTTTTGCCTTCCTCCGCAGCCGAGCACAGCCCCTTCATGGGGCTCCTTTGAGCTCTTGTGGCCCAAAGGATGCTGCTCATGCTCCACGCAGGTGGCCCTCGTGCCCCGCATGCGGGGGGAGGAAGCTTTCTGGCCTCCCAGGGTATTCCCCGGGAGTTGCTCTTTGTCCTCTGGAGCATTGAGCACATCCCCTTGTCGGGCTTCCCTTTTGGCCTCGCTTCTTGCCCGCTGCTCTCGCACCTCCAAGCCACTCTCGTCTCCTGGCTCTCTTTGGCTCCATTGCCCAGAGCAAACTCGCAGTGACAGCCAGCTCTGCTCTTCCCTTAGCTCCATCTCCCCGCGGGTCCTCGCTTCTGCACAGCAGCCTGTGCTTGGAAGGCCTCCAGCCTTGCTGCCCCATCAGCACCTGCCACTCTCCAGCTCTCCCGGCGTGCAACACCAGCGCCGGGCAGGCACAAGAGCACTTGTCATGCATCCCTGGCCAGGAAGCGCAGCAAATGAACGACTGTTGCAAGTCTTGTGTGCTTATCATTGATAGTTGTCCTGCTTTGGGAAATACCCCATACTACCACACACCTTCTCCTTCTACTACTTCTGCTTGCACATTTGTGTGTGGGCGCTGACGATGCTCATGACTAACACCCTAAAGCTTTCCGGTTGGATATAAGGCAGAAGGGTCTGGCTGCTCTCAGGGTGCTGAGGCACTGGAACGGGTTGCCTAAAGAGGCTGGGTGTGCTCCATCCCATGGCCATGTACAGCACCAACACGCTGTACAGCCCCCCTGGGGTGTCACCCTATGGCGACGTACACCACCACATTGTACAGACCCTTGGGTGAGAGCGCCTGGTGAGACGTAATTCCAGGCTGACCCGCGCCTTGGGCAATCTGTTTCACGTGTGAGGCGTCTCTGAGAATGGCAGGCCAGTTGGAACTACGTGCTCTGAGGTCCTCTCCAACCATAACTAGCCTAGGAGTCTAGGATGTAAGGATTCTAAAAGAACATAAAATAGAAGAAACCAAACCAAAATCAAATGGAAGAATAAAATAAAATCTTGATTCCACATGAAAGCTTTGTGATTTGTGTCCTTGAAAGTGTTTCTGGAGCTGAAAACCCCTGACATTGCAGAGAAATCAGTCTCCCTGCTAATCAGTTCAGGCTGAGCATGGGGAATGGAATGGAATGGAATGGAATGGAATGGAATGGAATGGAATGGAATGGAAGGGACTTCACTAGACAAGACTAGAAGAGAATTGGTATAGGCTAAGCTACAGTATGTCTACAAGCGTGCTTGACAAGTGATGCCCTAGATCTAAGGCATCCAGCCAGCAGAGCAGCTCTCTGCGGTGCAGGGGCCAGAGCCATTCAGGAGACGGGGAAAGGCACAGCTGCAACGTAGCTCAGGCAGGGGGTGAAGGCCACAGGCTGAGCTGAGACATGTCCCCTGGGCCCTTGGAGGGAGGCGGTGAGGTGGGGGTCCCAGAGGAGATGGGTCCCAGCCACTGAGGCCTTACAACACCCCCAGAACCCTGGCAGAAGGAAACCTGCTCGCCTCAGAGGCCCTCCTTTAGACACTTGCAACCTACCTGAGGCATGCTGCAGGGACACAGTCAATTTTTGCAGGCAAGTGTGCCCATGCATTGGCTGTCAGCATGTCAATACAACAGAGCAGAAATCGGTGGGAAAGTTCCATGAAAAACTTGATATTTATTTAAAACTCCGCTGCAGATGGTTCGGATAGGCTCCTTGTAGCACACAAGAGGGCAGACTGTAAATCCATTTAAGCTCATGGGAAAGCAGTCCTACCTACAACAGCTATTCTAGTTCGACTCAACCGAAAAACAGAGCCTCCTGACAGTACTCCCTCTGCAACTCTTTCCATCTCTTGCCCACAGCCCCTGCTCGGAACAGGATAATATCCACCATCTTCATTTCTTCAATACTGCCGATCACCTCAGTACCTTCAGAAAAGTGGGTCACAGCCCGCATCGAAGATCACAACGAGTGACTCTGGACTTGAGCCACACACGTGGCTGAGCAGAGGTTCTCTCAAGGTGTCAGCGTCCAGTTGGAGAAAAGCCCAGTGCTGGACCCTCTTTCGGTGCTGATCCCAAGAGTGAGATTAAGACGCAAGCGAGGTCAAGTACTTTGTGGACGTGTTAATCTGACTTGTTTAGTTCCCTCGGGAGGAGCAGTAGTTACAAGATGCATGTTTGATGCAACACTCCAAATTAATTGACCGAGACAAAGAATAACACAAGGTAAAACTAAGCACATAGCAAAGCCACATAACAAACAAACTGAAATTTGCTTAAGCCACGGGCCTCCCGGAACCCGCCAAACAGGGTCAAACTCCCATCTTTTCCAGGTTTGGACAGCAACAGGAGCCAATTTTTGGATTCCGGGTGAGATTCGTTTTACTCTTTCACCTTTTTGTGATTCCCTTTTCCTCCTTTTAAAATGAGTTGGGGGAGTAGCTCTGTTCTTCATGTCATACCTTCCATGTTCCTGGTGGACCAGCTATCCCACTCTTGCAGCCAGCTCTTCAGCTGCACCTGTCTGCTGCCATTCATGGCATAATGGGCAGGATTCCTCACACCATTCCTCCAGATAAAGGATGCAGGAGTCTTATCTCAGCTCTATCCCACTCATCCCTCAGGCAATGGAGGGTGGAGTCCCATTTCAGCTCCTCACAGCCTTCTCCCAGGCAATGGCTATTGGACTATTATCTCAACTCCTCCCATCCATCTCTGAGACAAGAGATAGGTGGAATTTCATCTCAGCTTCTCATACCAATCTTTGAAACAGTGGAGCCTGATTTTGGTTCTGTCTCTCACAAATAGGCTTGTAAAAAGATGGAGAGCTCTTCAGAACAATCGGATCACGGATAGCCAGACGTCTGAGTTTTGATCTTACCATGCTCTGCCCTTCTCCCTGAATCCCATAATGCATATTATGAACATCCATTGGGGTATTCCATTTCTGTCCTGTTCCATTCCATTATGATTCTATTTCATTCCACTCGACTCTATTCCACTCGACTCTATTCCGTTCCGCTCTATTCCATTCCATTTCATCCATTCCACTCCATTCCATTCCATTCCATTCCATGCCGTTCCATTCCATGCCATTCCATGCCATTCCGTGCCTGCACCTGGCAATGCAGCAGTCACAATGCCCCAGGAGAGGATAAAAGGGGGCAGCCTCCTGTGTCCGCTGGAAGAGGTGGCACGGGGCAGCCTTAAGACATGCCAGAGGAAGCCCTTGAGCTTCTGGAGCTAGCTAGAGGGGGCTCAGGCAGGAAGGGCAGCTGCTGCAGGAGTCTGCTGGAGATTCTCGGCTGCAAGGCCAGCTCCTGGCAGGAGCAGCTTCTTAGCTCATGGGAGGGATAGCAGTCCTTTTTGGCTGGAGAGCCATGGCCAGAGCATAGGAATGTCTTCTTGAGGAGCACTGTAGAGCTCACCATCCTCATCGCACAGAGAGCCAGGCTGGCAGCAGCCCTAAGCAATAGGATGCAGAGGTGTTTCCAGGGATCACAGTGCTTCTCTCAGAAGGCCGTGAAATGGCTCCAGGTTGAGGGAGAATCGGGTTTGGGTACGTTCTGGGAGGCGTGAGCAGCCTGTGGACCGGGAGCAGGTCTTGCTCACATGCTCAGGGATAGCCGATCGCCAGCGCTGGGGTCAGGAAGGAATTTTCCCCCGGGGCACATTGGCACTGGTCCCCGGGGGTTTTTTGCCTTCCTCTGAGCATTTAGCAAGACCACTTGTTAGGGCTCCTCTGGTCCATACTGCTGGCTCACTGCCTGCTGCTCATGCCCCACGAAGGTGGCCCCTCGTGTCCTGCAGCTGGGGGGGGAAGGCTTTTTTTCCCCGCGGAGGACCTGCGAGGGTCCCCGGGGGTTTTTTGCCTTCCTCCGCAGCCGAGCACAGCCCCTTCATGGGGCTCCTTTGAGCTCTTGTGGCCCAAAGGATGCTGCTCATGCTCCACGCAGGTGGCCCTCGTGCCCCGCATGCGGGGGGAGGAAGCTTGCTGGCCTCCCGGGGTATTCCCCGGGCGTTGCTCTTTGTCCTCTGGAGCATTGAGCACATCCCCTTGTTGGGCTTCCCTTTTGGCCTCGCTTCTTGCCCGCTGCTCTCGCACCTCCAAGCCACTCTCGTCTCCTGGCTCTCTTTGGCTCCATTGCCCAGAGCAAACTCGCAGTGACAGCCAGCTCTGCTCTTCCCTTAGCTCCATCTCCATGGGGGTCCTCGCTTCTGCACAGCAGCCTGTGCTTGGAAGGCCTCCAGCCTTGCTGCCCCATCAGCACCTGCCACTCTCCAGCTCTCCCGGCGTGCAACACCAGCGCCGGGCAGGCACAAGAGCACTTGTCATGCATCCCTGGCCAGGAAGCGCAGCAAATGAACGACTGTTGCAAGTCTTGTGTGCTTATCATTGATAGTTGTCCTGCTTTGGGAAATACCCCATACTACCACACACCTTCTCCTTCTACTACTTCTGCTTGCACATTTGTGTCTGGGCGCTGACGGTGCTCATGACTAACACCCTAAAGCTTTCCGGTTGGATATAAGGCAGAAGGGTCTGGCTGCTCTCAGGGTGCTGAGGCACTGGAACGGGTTGCCTAAAGAGGCTGGGTGTGCTCCATCCCATGGCCATGTACAGCACCAACACGCTGTACAGCCCCCCTGGGGTGTCACCCTATGGCGACGTACACCACCACATTGTACAGACCCTTGGGTGAGAGCGCCTGGTGAGACGTAATTCCAGGCTGACCCGCGCCTTGGGCAATCTGTTTCACGTGTGAGGCGTCTCTGAGAATGGCAGGCCAGTTGGAACTACGTGCTCTGAGGTCCTCTCCAACCATAACTAGCCTAGGAGTCTAGGATGTAAGGATTCTAAAAGAACATAAAATAGAAGAAACCAAACCAAAATCAAATGGAAGAATAAAATAAAATCTTGATTCCACATGAAAGCTTTGTGATTTGTGTCCTTGAAAGTGTTTCTGGAGCTGAAAACCCCTGACATTGCAGAGAAATCAGTCTCCCCGCTAATCAGTTCAGGCTGAGCATGGGGAATGGAATGGAATGGAATGGAATGGAATGGAATGGAATGGAATGGAATGGAAGGGACTTCACTAGACAAGACTAGAAGAGAATTGGTATAGGCTAAGCTACCATATGTCTACAAGCGTGCTTGACATGTGATGCCCTAGATCTAAGGCATCCAGCCAGCAGAGCAGCTCTCTGCGGTGCAGGGGCCAGAGCCATTCAGGAGACGGGGAAAGGCACAGCTGCAACGTAGCTCAGGCAGGGGGTGAAGGCCACAGGCTGAGCTGAGACATGTCCCCTGGGCCCTTGGAGGGAGGCGGTGAGGTGGGGGTCCCAGAAGAGATGGGTCCCAGCCACTGAGGCCTTACAACACCCCCAGAACCCTGGCAGAAGGAAACCTGCTCGCCTCAGAGGCCCTCCTTTAGACACTTGCAACCTGCCTGAGGCATGCTGCAGGGACACAGTCAATTTTTGCAGGCAAGTGTGCCCATGCATTGGCTGTCAGCATGTCAATACAACAGAGCAGAAATCGGTGGGAAAGTTCCATGAAAAACTTGATATTTATTTAAAACTCCGCTGCAGATGGTTCGGATAGGCTCCTTGTAGCACGCAAGAGGGCAGACTGTAAATCCATTTAAGCTCATGGGAAAGCAGTCCTACCTACAACAGCTATTCTAGTTCGACTCAACCGAAAAACAGAGCCTCCTGACAGTACTCCCTCTGCAACTCTTTCCATCTCTTGCCCACAGCCCCTGCTCGGAAGAGGATAATATCCACCATCTTCATTTCTTCAATACTGCCGATCTCCTCAGTACCTTCAGAAAAGTGGGTCACAGCCCGCATCGAAGATCACAACGAGTGACTCTGGACTTGAGCCACACACGTGGCTGAGCAGAGGTTCTCTCAAGGTGTCAGCGTCCAGTTGGAGAAAAGCCCAGTGCTGGACCCTCTTTCGGTGCTGATCCCAAGAGTGAGATTAAGACGCAAGCGAGGTCAAGTACTTTGTGGACGTGTTAATCTGACTTGTTTACTTCCCTCGGGAGGAGCAGTAGTTACAAGATGCATGTTTGATGCAACACTCCAAATTAATTGACCGAGACAAAGAATAACACAAGGTAAAACTAAGCACATAGCAAAGCCACATAACAAACAAACTGAAATTTGCTTAAGCCACGGGCCTCCCGGAACCCGCCAAACAGGGTCAAACTCCCATCTTTTCCAGGTTTGGACAGCAACAGGGGCCAATTTTTGGATTCCGGGTGAGATTCGTTTTACTCTTTCACCTTTTTGTGATTCCCTTTTCCTCCTTTTAAAATGAGTTGGGGGAGTAGCTCTGTTCTTCATGTCATACCTTCCATGTTCCTGGTGGACCAGCTATCCCACTCTTGCAGCCAGCTCTTCAGCTGCACCTGTCTGCTGCCATTCATGGCATAATGGGCAGGATTCCTCACACCATTCCTCCAGATAAAGGATGCAGGAGTCTTATCTCAGCTCTATCCCACTCATCCCTCAGGCAATGGAGGGTGGAGTCCCATTTCAGCTCCTCACAGCCTTCTCCCAGGCAATGGCTATTGGACTATTGTCTCAACTCCTCCCATCCATCTCTGAGACAAGAGATAGGTGGAATTTCATCTCAGCTTCTCATACCAATCTTTGAAACAGTGGAGCCTGATTTTGGTTCTGTCTCTCACAAATAGGCTTGTAAAAAGATGGAGAGCTCTTCAGAACAATCGGATCACGGATAGCCAGACGTCTGAGTTTTGATCTTACCATGCTCTGCCCTTCTCCCTGAATCCCATAATGCATATTATGAACATCCATTGGGGTATTCCATTTCTGTCCTGTTCCATTCCATTATGATTCTATTTCATTCCACTCGACTCTATTCCACTCGACTCTATTCCGTTCCTCTCTATTCCATTCCATTTCATCCATTCCACTCCATTCCATTCCATTCCATTCCATGCCATTCCATGCCGTTCCATTCGATGCCATTCCATGCCATTCCGTGCCTGCACCTGGCAATGCAGCAGTCACAATGCCCCAGGAGAGGATAAAAGGGGGCAGCCTCCTGTGTCCCCTGGCAGAGGTGGCACGGGGCAGCCTTAAGCCATGCCAGAGGAAGCCCTTGAGCTTCTGGAGCTAGCTAGAGGGGGCTCAGGCAGGAAGGGCAGCTGCTGCAGGAGTCTGCTGGAGATTCTCGGCTGCAAGGCCAGCTCCTGGCAGGAGCAGCTTCTTAGCTCATGGGAGGGATAGCAGTCCTTTTTGGCTGGAGAGCCATGGCCAGAGCATAGGAATGTCTTCTTGAGGAGCACTGTAGAGCTCACCATCCTCATCCCACAGAGAGCCAGGCTGGCAGCAGCCCTAAGCAATAGGATGCAGAGGTGTTTCCAGGGATCACAGTGCTTCTCTCAGAAGGCCGTGAAATGGCTCCAGGTTGAGGGAGAATCGGGTTTGGGTACGTTCTGGGAGGCGTGAGCAGCCTGTGGACCGGGAGCAGGTCTTGCTCACATGCTCAGGGATAGCCGATCGCCAGCGCTGGGGTCAGGAAGGAATTTTCCCCCGGGGCACATTGGCACTGGTCCCCGGGGGTTTTTTGCCTTCCTCTGAGCATTTAGCAAGACCACTTGTTAGGGCTCCTCTGGTCCATACTGCTGGCTCACTGCCTGCTGCTCATGCCCCACGAAGGTGGCCCCTCGTGTCCTGCAGCTGGGGGGGGAAGGCTTTTTTTCCCCGCGGAGGACCTGCGAGGGTCCCCGGGGGTTTTTTGCCTTCCTCCGCAGCCGAGCACAGCCCCTTCATGGGGCTCCTTTGAGCTCTTGTGGCCCAAAGGATGCTGCTCATGCTCCACGCAGGTGGCCCTCGTGCCCCGCATGCGGGGGGAGGAAGCTTGCTGGCCTCCCGGGGTATTCCCCGGGAGTTGCCCTTTGTCCTCTGGAGCATTGAGCACATCCCCTTGTCGGGCTTCCCTTTTGGCCTCGCTTCTTGCCCGCTGCTCTCGCACCTCCAAGCCACTCTCATCTCCTGGCTCTCTTTGGCTCCATTGCCCAGAGCAAACTCGCAGTGACAGCCAGCTCTGCTCTTCCCTTAGCTCCATCTCCCCGCGGGTCCTCGCTTCTGCACAGCAGCCTGTGCTTGGAAGGCCTCCAGCCTTGCTGCCCCATCAGCACCTGCCACTCTCCAGCTCTCCCGGCGTGCAACACCAGCGCCGGGCAGGCACAAGAGCACTTGTCATGCATCCCTGGCCAGGAAGCACAGCAAATGAACGACTGTTGCAAGTCTTGTGTGCTTATCATTGATAGGTGTCCTGCTTTGGGAAATACCCCATACTACCACACACCTTCTCCTTCTACTACTTCTGCTTGCACATTTGTGTGTGGGCGCTGACGATGCTCATGACTAACACCCTAAAGCTTTCTGGTTGGATATAAGGCAGAAGGGTCTGGCTGCTCTCAGGGTGCTGAGGCACTGGAACGGGTTGCCTAAAGAGGCTGGGTGTGCTCCATCCCATGGCCATGTACAGCACCAACACGCTGTACAGCCCCCCTGGGGTGTCACCCTATGGCGACGTACACCACCACATTGTACAGACCCTTGGGTGAGAGCGCCTGGTGAGACGTAATTCCAGGCTGACCCGCGCCTTGGGCAATCTGTTTCACGTGTGAGGCGTCTCTGAGAATGGCAGGCCAGTTGGAACTACGTGCTCTGAGGTCCTCTCCAACCATAACTAGCCTAGGAGTCTAGGATGTAAGGATTCTAAAAGAACATAAAATAGAAGAAACCAAACCAAAATCAAATGGAAGAATAAAATAAAATCTTGATTCCACATGAAAGCTTTGTGATTTGTGTCCTTGAAAGTGTTTCTGGAGCTGAAAACCCCTGACATTGCAGAGAAATCAGTCTCCCTGCTAATCAGTTCAGGCTGAGCATGGGGAATGGAATGGAATGGAATGGAATGGAATGGAATGGAATGGAATGGAAAGGACTTCTCTAGACAAGACTAGAAGAGAATTGGTATAGGCTAAGCTACAGTATGTCTACAAGCGTGCTTGACAAGTGACGCCCTAGATCTAAGGCATCCAGCCAGCAGAGCAGCTCTCTGCGGTGCAGGGGCCAGAGCCATTCAGGAGACGGGGAAAGGCACAGCTGCAATGTAGCTCAGGCAGGGGGTGAAGGCCACAGGCTGAGCTGAGACATGTCCCCTGGGCCCTTGGAGGGAGGCGGTGAGGTGGGGGTCCCAGAGGAGATGGGTCCCAGCCACTGAGGCCTTACAACACCCCCAGAACCCTGGCAGAAGGAAACCTGCTCGCCTCAGAGGCCCTCCTTTAGACACTTGCAACCTGCCTGAGGCATGCTGCAGGGACACAGTCAATTTTTGCAGGCAAGTGTGCCCATGCATTGGCTGTCAGCATGTCAATACAGCAGAGCAGAAATCGGTGGGAAAGTTCCATGAAAAACTTGATATTTATTTAAAACTCTGCTGCAGATGGTTCCGATAGGCTCCTTGTAGCACGCAAGAGGGCAGACTGTAAATCCATTTAAGCTCATGGGAAAGCAGTCCTACCTACAACAGCTATTCTAGTTCGACTCAACCGAAAAACAGAGCCTCCTGACAGTACTCCCTCTGCAACTCTTTCCATCTCTTGCCCACAGCCCCTGCTCGGAACAGGATAATATCCACCATCTTCATTTCTTCAATACTGCCGATCTCCTCAGTACCTTCAGAAAAGTGGGTCACAGCCCGCATCGAAGATCACAACGAGTGACTCTGGACTTGAGCCACACACGTGGCTGAGCAGAGGTTCTCTCAAGGTGTCAGCGTCCAGTTGGAGAAAAGCCCAGTGCTGGACCCTCTTTCGGTGCTGATCCCAAGAGTGAGATTAAGACGCAAGCGAGGTCAAGTACTTTGTGGACGTGTTAATCTGACTTGTTTAGTTCCCTCGGGAGGAGCAGTAGTTACAAGATGCATGTTTGATGCAACACTCCAAATTAATTGACCGAGACAAAGAATAACACAAGGTAAAACTAAGCACATAGCAAAGCCACATAACAAACAAACTGAAATTTGCTTAAGCCACGGGCCTCCCGGAACCCGCCAAACAGGGTCAAACTCCCATCCTTTCCAGGTTTGGACAGCAACAGGAGCCAATTTTTGGATTCCGGGTGAGATTCGTTTTACTCTTTCACCTTTTTGTGATTCCCTTTTCCTCCTTTTAAAATGAGTTGGGGGAGTAGCTCTGTTCTTCATGTCATACCTTCCATGTTCCTGGTGGACCAGCTATCCCACTCTTGCAGCCAGCTCTTCAACTGCACCTCTCTGCTGCCATTCATGGCATAATGGGCAGGATTCCTCACACCATTCCTCCAGATAAAGGATGCAGGAGTCTTATCTCAGCTCTATCCCACTCATCCCTCAGGCAATGGAGGGTGGAGTCCCATTTCAGCTCCTCACGCCCTTCTCCCAGGCAAGGGCTATTGGACTATTATCTCAACTCCTCCCATCCATCTCTGAGACAAGAGATAGGTGGAATTTCATCTCAGCTTCTCATACCAATCTTTGAAACAGTGGAGCCTGATTTTGGTTCTGTCTCTCACAAATAGGCTTGTAAAAAGATGGAGAGCTCTTCAGAACAATCGGATCACGGATAGCCAGACGTCTGAGTTTTGATCTTACCATGCTCTGCCCTTCTCCCTGAATCCCATAATGCATATTATGAACATCCATTGGGGTATTCCATTTCTGTCCTGTTCCATTCCATTATGATTCTATTTCATTCCACTCGACTCTATTCCACTCGACTCTATTCCGTTCCGCTCTATTCCATTCCATTTCATCCATTCCACTCCATTCCATTCCATTCCATTCCATTCCATTCCATTCCATTCCATTCCATGCCGTTCCATTCGATGCCATTCCATGCCATTCCGTGCCTGCACCTGGCAATGCAGCAGTCACAATGCCCCAGGAGAGGATAAAAGGGGGCAGCCTCCTGTGTCCCCTGGCAGAGGTGGCACGGGGCAGCCTTAAGCCATGCCAGAGGAAGCCCTTGAGCTTCTGGAGCTAGCTAGAGGGGGCTCAGGCAGGAAGGGCAGCTGCTGCAGGAGTCTGCTGGAGATTCTCGGCTGCAAGGCCAGCTCCTGGCAGGAGCAGCTTCTTAGCTCATGGGAGGGATAGCAGTCCTTTTTGGCTGGAGAGCCATGGCCAGAGCATAGGAATGTCTTCTTGAGGAGCACTGTAGAGCTCACAATCCTCATCCCACAGAGAGCCAGGCTGGCAGCAGCCCTAAGCAATAGGATGCAGAGGTGTTTCCAGAGATCACAGTGCTTCTCTCAGAAGGCCGTGAAATGGCTCCAGGTTGAGGGAGAATCGGGTTTGGGTATGTTCTGGGAGGCGTGACCAGCCTGTGGACCGGGAGCAGGTCTTGCTCACATGCTCAGGGATAGCCGATCGCCAGCGCTGGGGTCAGGAAGGAATTTTCCCCCGGGGCACATTGGCACTGGTCCCCGGGGGTTTTTTGCCTTCCTCTGAGCATTTAGCAAGACCACTTGTTAGGGCTCCTCTGGTCCATACTGCTGGCTCACTGCCTGCTGCTCATGCCCCACGAAGGTGGCCCCTCGTGTCCTGCAGCTGGGGGGGGAAGGCTTTTTTTCCCCGCGGAGGACCTGCGAGTGTCCCCGGGGGTTTTTTGCCTTCCTCTGCAGCCGAGCACAGCCCCTTCATGGGGCTCCTTTGAGCTCTTGTGGCCCAAAGGATGCTGCACATGCTCCACGCAGGTGGCCCTCGTGCCCCGCATGCGGGGGGAGGAAGCTTTCTGGCCTCCCAGGGTATTCCCCGGGAGTTGCTCTTTGTCCTCTGGAGCATTGAGCACATCCCCTTGTCGGGCTTCCCTTTTGGCCTCGCTTCTTGCCCGCTGCTCTCGCACCTCCAAGCCACTCTCGTCTCCTGGCTCTCTTTGGCTCCATTGCCCAGAGCAAACTCGCAGTGACAGCCAGCTCTGCTCTTCCCTTAGCTCCATCTCCCCGCGGGTCCTCGCTTCTGCACAGCAGCCTGTGCTTGGAAGGCCTCCAGCCTTGCTGCCCCATCAGCACCTGCCACTCTCCAGCTCTCCCGGCGTGCAACACCAGCGCCGGGCAGGCACAAGAGCACTTGTCATGCATCCCTGGCCAGGAAGCGCAGCAAATGAACGACTGTTGCAAGTCTTGTGTGCTTATCATTGATAGGTGTCCTGCTTTGGGAAATACCCCATACTACCACACACCTTCTCCTTCTACTACTTCTGCTTGCACATTTGTGTCTGGGCGCTGACGGTGCTCATGACTAACACCCTAAAGCTTTCCGGTTGGATATAAGGCAGAAGGGTCTGGCTGCTCTCAGGGTGCTGAGGCACTGGAACGGGTTGCCTAAAGAGGCTGGGTGTGCTCCATCCCATGGCCATGTACAGCACCAACACGCTGTACAGCCCCCCTGGGGTGTCACCCTATGGCGATGTACACCACCACATTGTACAGACCCTTGGGTGAGAGCGCCTGGTGAGACGTAATTCCAGGCTGACCCGCGCCTTGGGCAATCTGTTTCACGTGTGAGGCGTCTCTGAGAATGGCAGGCCAGTTGGAACTACGTGCTCTGAGGTCCTCTCCAACCATAACTAGCCTAGGAGTCTAGGATGTAAGGATTCTAAAAGAACATAAAATAGAAGAAACCAAACCAAAATCAAATGGAAGAATAAAATAAAATCTTGATTCCACATGAAAGCTTTGTGATTTGTGTCCTTGAAAGTGTTTCTGGAGCTGAAAACCCCTGACATTGCAGAGAAATCAGTCTCCCTGCTAATCAGTTCAGGCTGAGCATGGGGAATGGAACGGAATGGAATGGAATGGAATGGAATGGAAGGGACTTCACTAGACAAGACTAGAAGAGAATTGGTATAGGCTAAGCTACAGTATGTCTACAAGCGTGCTTGACAAGTGACGCCCTAGATCTAAGGCATCCAGCCAGCAGAGCAGCTCTCTGCGGTGCAGGGGCCAGAGCCATTCAGGAGACGGGGAAAGGCACAGCTGCAACGTAGCTCAGGCAGGGGGTGAAGGCCACAGGCTGAGCTGAGACATGTCCCCTGGGCCCTTGGAGGGAGGCGGTGAGGTGGGGGTCCCAGAGGAGATGGGTCCCAGCCACTGAGGCCTTACAACACCCCCAGAACCCTGGCAGAAGGAAACCTGCTCGCCTCAGAGGCCCTCCTTTAGACACTTGCAACCTGCCTGAGGCATGCTGCAGGGACACAGTCAATTTTTGCAGGCAAGTGTGCCCATGCATTGGCTGTCAGCATGTCAATACAACAGAGCAGAAATCGGTGGGAAAGTTCCATGAAAAACTTGATATTTATTTAAAACTCCGCTGCAGATGGTTCGGATAGGCTCCTTGTAGCACGCAAGAGGGCAGACTGTAAATCCATTTAAGCTCATGGGAAAGCAGTCCTACCTACAACAGCTATTCTAGTTCGACTCAACCGAAAAACAGAGCCTCCTGACAGTACTCCCTCTGCAACTCTTTCCATCTCTTGCCCACAGCCCCTGCTCGGAACAGGATAATATCCACCATCTTCATTTCTTCAATACTGCCGATCTCCTCAGTACCTTCAGAAAAGTGGGTCACAGCCCGCATCGAAGATCACAACGAGTGACTCTGGACTTGAGCCACACACGTGGCTGAGCAGAGGTTCTCTCAAGGTGTCAGCGTCCAGTTGGAGAAAAGCCCAGTGCTGGACCCTCTTTCGGTGCTGATCCCAAGAGTGAGATTAAGACGCAAGCGAGGTCAAGTACTTTGTGGACGTGTTAATCTGACTTGTTTAGTTCCCTCGGGAGGAGCAGTAGTTACAAGATGCATGTTTGATGCAACACTCCAAATTAATTGACCGAGACAAAGAATAACACAAGGTAAAACTAAGCACATAGCAAAGCCACATAACAAACAAACTGAAATTTGCTTAAGCCACGGGCCTCCCGGAACCCGCCAAACAGGGTCAAACTCCCATCCTTTGCAGGTTTGGACAGCAACAGGAGCCAATTTTTGGATTCCGGGTGAGATTCGTTTTACTCTTTCACCTTTTTGTGATTCCCTTTTCCTCCTTTTAAAATGAGTTGGGGGAGTAGCTCTGTTCTTCATGTCATACCTTCCATGTTCCTGGTGGACCAGCTATCCCTCTCTTGCAGCCAGCTCTTCAACTGCACCTGTCTGCTGCCATTCATGGCATAATGGGCAGGATTCCTCACACCATTCCTCCAGATAAAGGATGCAGGAGTCTTATCTCAGCTCTATCCCACTCATCCCTCAGGCAATGGAGGGTGGAGTCCCATTTCATCTCCTCACAGCCTTCTCCCAGGCAAGGGCTATTGGACTATTATCTCAACTCCTCCCATCCATCTCTGAGACAAGAGATAGGTGGAATTTCATCTCAGCTTCTCATACCAATCTTTGAAACAGTGGAGCCTGATTTTGGTTCTGTCTCTCACAAATAGGCTTGTAAAAAGATGGAGAGCTCTTCAGAACAATCGGATCACGGATAGCCAGACGTCTGAGTTTTGATCTTACCATGCTCTGCCCTTCTCCCTGAATCCCATAATGCATATTATGAACATCCATTGGGGTATTCCATTTCTGTCCTGTTCCATTCCATTATGATTCTATTTCATTCCACTCGACTCTATTCCACTCGACTCTATTCCGTTCCGCTCTATTCCATTCCATTTCATCCATTCCACTCCATTCCATTCCATTCCATTCCATTCCATTCCATTCCATGCCGTTCCATTCGATGCCATTCCATGCCATTCCGTGCCTGCACCTGGCAATGCAGCAGTCACAATGCCCCAGGAGAGGATAAAAGGGGGCAGCCTCCTGTGTCCCCTGGCAGAGGTGGCACGGGGCAGCCTTAAGCCATGCCAGAGGAAGCCCTTGAGCTTCTGGAGCTAGCTAGAGGGGGCTCAGGCAGGAAGGGCAGCTGCTGCAGGAGTCTGCTGGAGATTCTCGGCTGCAAGGCCAGCTCCTGGCAGGAGCAGCTTCTTAGCTCATGGGAGGGATAGCAGTCCTTTTTGGCTGGAGAGCCATGGCCAGAGCATAAGAATGTCTTCTTGAGGAGCACTGTAGAGCTCACCATCCTCATCCCACAGAGAGCCAGGCTGGCAGCAGCCCTAAGCAATAGGATGCAGAGGTGTTTCCAGAGATCACAGTGCTTCTCTCAGAAGGCCGTGAAATGGCTCCAGGTTGAGGGAGAATCGGGTTTGGGTACGTTCTGGGAGGCGTGAGCAGCCTGTGGACCGGGAGCAGGTCTTGCTCACATGCTCAGGGATAGCCGATCGCCAGCGCTGGGGTCAGGAAGGAATTTTCCCCCGGGGCACATTGGCACTGGTCCCCGGGGGTTTTTTGCCTTCCTCTGAGCATTTAGCAAGACCACTTGTTAGGGCTCCTCTGGTCCATACTGCTGGCTCACTGCCTGCTGCTCATGCCCCACGAAGGTGGCCCCTCGTGTCCTGCAGCTGGGGGGGGAAGGCTTTTTTTCCCCGCGGAGGACCTGCGAGGGTCCCCGGGGGTTTTTTGCCTTCCTCCGCAGCCGAGCACAGCCCCTTCATGGGGTTCCTTTGAGCTCTTGTGGCCCAAAGGATGCTGCTCATGCGCCACGCAGGTGGCCCTCGTGCCCCGCATGCGGGGGGAGGAAGCTTTCTGGCCTCCCGGGGTATTCCCCGGGAGTTGCTCTTTGTCCTCTGGAGCATTGAGCACATCCCCTTGTCGGGCTTCCCTTTTGGCCTCGCTTCTTGCCCGCTGCTCTCGCACCTCCAAGCCACTCTCGTCTCCTGGCTCTCTTTGGCTCCATTGCCCAGAGCAAACTCGCAGTGACAGCCAGCTCTGCTCTTCCCTTAGCTCCATCTCCCCGCGGGTCCTCGCTTCTGCACAGCAGCCTGTGCTTGGAAGGCCTCCAGCCTTGCTGCCCCATCAGCAGCTGCCACTCTCCAGCTCTCCCGGCGTGCAACACCAGCGCCGGGCAGGCACAAGAGCACTTGTCATGCATCCCTGGCCAGGAAGCGAAGCAAATGAATGACTGTTGCAAGTCTTGTGTGCTTATCATTGATAGGTGTCCTGCTTTGGGAAATACCCCATGCTACCACACACCTTCTCCTTCTACTACTTCTGCTTGCACATTTGTGTGTGGGCGCTGACGATGCTCATGACTAACACCCTAAAGCTTTCCGGTTGGATATAAGGCAGAAGGGTCTGGCTGCTCTCAGGGTGCTGAGGCACTGGAACGGGTTGCCTAAAGAGGCTGGGTGTGCTCCATCCCATGGCCATGTACAGCACCAACACGCTGTACAGCCCCCCTGGGGTGTCACCCTATGGCGACGTACACCACCACATTGTACAGACCCTTGGGTGAGAGCGCCTGGTGAGACGTAATTCCAGGCTGACCCGCGCCTTGGGCAATCTGTTTCACGTGTGAGGCGTCTCTGAGAATGGCAGGCCAGTTGGAACTACGTGCTCTGAGGTCCTCTCCAACCATAACTAGCCTAGGAGTCTAGGATGTAAGGATTCTAAAAGAACATAAAATAGAAGAAACCAAACCAAAATCAAATGGAAGAATAAAATAAAATCTTGATTCCACATGAAAGCTTTGTGATTTGTGTCCTTGAAAGTGTTTCTGGAGCTGAAAACCCCTGACATTGCAGAGAAATCAGTCTCCCTGCTAATCAGTTCAGGCTGAGCATGGGGAATGGAACGGAATGGAATGGAATGGAATGGAATGGAATGGAATGGAAGGGACTTCACTAGACAAGACTAGAAGAGAATTGGTATAGGCTAAGCTACAGTATGTCTACAAGCGTGCTTGACAAGTGACGCCCTAGATCTAAGGCATCCAGCCAGCAGAGCAGCTCTCTGCGGTGCAGGGGCCAGAGCCATTCAGGAGACGGGGAAAGGCACAGCTGCAATGTAGCTCAGGCAGGGGGTGAAGGCCACAGGCTGAGCTGAGACATGTCCCCTGGGCCCTTGGAGGGAGGCGGTGAGGTGGGGGTCCCAGAGGAGATGGGTCCCAGCCACTGAGGCCTTACAACACCCCCAGAACCCTGGCAGAAGGAAACCTGCTCGCCTCAGAGGCCCTCCTTTAGACACTTGCAACCTGCCTGAGGCATGCTGCAGGGACACAGTCAATTTTTGCAGGCAAGTGTGCCCATGCATTGGCTGTCAGCATGTCAATACAGCAGAGCAGAAATCGGTGGGAAAGTTCCATGAAAAACTTGATATTTATTTAAAACTCCGCTGCAGATGGTTCGGATAGGCTCCTTGTAGCACGCAAGAGGGCAGACTGTAAATCCATTTAAGCTCATGGGAAAGCAGTCCTACCTACAACAGCTATTCTAGTTCGACTCAACCGAAAAACAGAGCCTCCTGACAGTACTCCCTCTGCAACTCTTTCCATCTCTTGCCCACAGCCCCTGCTCGGAAGAGGATAATATCCACCATCTTCATTTCTTCAATACTGCCGATCTCCTCAGTACCTTCAGAAAAGTGGGTCACAGCCCGCATCGAAGATCACAACGAGTGACTCTGGACTTGAGCCACACACGTGGCTGAGCAGAGGTTCTCTCAAGGTGTCAGCGTCCAGTTGGAGAAAAGCCCAGTGCTGGACCCTCTTTCGGTGCTGATCCCAAGAGTGAGATTAAGACGCAAGCGAGGTCAAGTACTTTGTGGACGTGTTAATCTGACTTGTTTAGTTCCCTCGGGAGGAGCAGTAGTTACAAGATGCATGTTTGATGCAACACTCCAAATTAATTGACCGAGACAAAGAATAACACAAGGTAAAACTAAGCACATAGCAAAGCCACATAACAAACAAACTGAAATTTGCCTAAGCCACGGGCCTCCCGGAACCCGCCAAACAGGGTCAAACTCCCATCCTTTCCAGGTTTGGACAGCAACAGGAGCCAATTGTTGGATTCTGGGTGAGATTCGTTTTACTCTTTCACCTTTTTGTGATTCCCTTTTCCTCCTTTTAAAATGAGTTGGGGGAGTAGCTCTGTTCTTCATGTCATACCTTCCATGTTCCTGGTGGACCAGCTATCCCACTCTTGCAGCCAGCTCTTCAGCTGCACCTGTCTGCTGCCATTCATGGCATAATGGGCAGGATTCCTCACACCATTCCTCCAGATAAAGGATGCAGGAGTCTTATCTCAGCTCTATCCCACTCATCCCTCAGGCAATGGAGGGTGGAGTCCCATTTCAGCTCCTCACAGCCTTCTCCCAGGCAATGGCTATTGGACTATTATCTCAACTCCTCCCATCCATCTCTGAGACAAGAGATAGGTGGAATTTCATCTCAGCTTCTCATACCAATCTTTGAAACAGTGGAGCCTGATTTTGGTTCTGTCTCTCACAAATAGGCTTGTAAAAAGATGGAGAGCTCTTCAGAACAATCGGATCACGGATAGCCAGACGTCTGAGTTTTGATCTTACCATGCTCTGCCCTTCTCCCTGAATCCCATAATGCATATTATGAACATCCATTGGGGTATTCCATTTCTGTCCTGTTCCATTCCATTATGATTCTATTTCATTCCACTCGACTCTATTCCACTCGACTCTATTCCGTTCCGCTCTATTCCATTCCATTTCATCCATTCCACTCCATTCCATTCCATTCCATTCCATTCCATTCCATGCCGTTCCATTCGATGCCATTCCATGCCATTCCGTGCCTGCACCTGGCAATGCAGCAGTCACAATGCCCCAGGAGAGGATAAAAGGGGGCAGCCTCCTGTGTCCCCTGGCAGAGGTGGCACGGGGCAGCCTTAAGCCATGCCAGAGGAAGCCCTTGAGCTTCTGGAGCTAGCTAGAGGGGGCTCAGGCAGGAAGGGCAGCTGCTGCAGGAGTCTGCTGGAGATTCTCGGCTGCAAGGCCAGCTCCTGGCAGGAGCAGCTTCTTAGCTCATGGGAGGGATAGCAGTCCTTTTTGGCTGGAGAGCCATGGCCAGAGCATAGGAATGTCTTCTTGAGGAGCACTGTAGAGCTCACCATCCTCATCCCACAGAGAGCCAGGCTGGCAGCAGCCCTAAGCAATAGGATGCAGAGGTGTTTCCAGGGATCACAGTGCTTCTCTCAGAAGGCCGTGAAATGGCTCCAGGTTGAGGGAGAATCGGGTTTGGGTACGTTCTGGGAGGCGTGAGCAGCCTGTGGACCGGGAGCAGGTCTTGCTCACATGCTCAGGGATAGCCGATCGCCAGCGCTGGGGTCAGGAAGGAATTTTCCCCCGGGGCACATTGGCACTGGTCCCCGGGGGTTTTTTGCCTTCCTCTGAGCATTTAGCAAGACCACTTGTTAGGGCTCCTCTGGTCCATACTGCTGGCTCACTGCCTGCTGCTCATGCCCCACGAAGGTGGCCCCTCGTGTCCTGCAGCTGGGGGGGGAAGGCTTTTTTTCCCCGCGGAGGACCTGCGAGGGTCCCCGGGGGTTTTTTCCCTTCCTCCGCAGCCGAGCACAGCCCCTTCATGGGGCTCCTTTGAGCTCTTGTGGCCCAAAGGATGCTGCTCATGCGCCACGCAGGTGGCCCTCGTGCCCCGCATGCGGGGGGAGGAAGCTTTCTGGCCTCCCGCGGTATTCCCCGGGAGTTGCTCTTTGTCCTCTGGAGCATTGAGCACATCCCCTTGTCGGGCTTCCCTTTTGGCCTCGCTTCTTGCCCGCTGCTCTCGCACCTCCAAGCCACTCTCGTCTCCTGGCTCTCTTTGGCTCCATTGCCCCGAGCAAACTCGCAGTGACAGCCAGCTCTGCTCTTCCCTTAGCTCCATCTCCCCGCGGGTCCTCGCTTCTGCACAGCAGCCTGTGCTTGGAAGGCCTCCAGCCTTGCTGCCCCATCAGCAGCTGCCACTCTCCAGCTCTCCCGGCGTGCAACACCAGCGCCGGGCAGGCACAAGAGCACTTGTCATGCATCCCTGGCCAGGAAGCGCAGCAAATGAACGACTGTTGCAAGTCTTGTGTGCTTATCATTGATAGGTGTCCTGCTTTGGGAAATACCCCATGCTACCACACACCTTCTCCTTCTACTACTTCTGCTTGCACATTTGTGTGTGGGCGCTGACGATGCTCATGACTAACACCCTAAAGCTTTCCGGTTGGATATAAGGCAGAAGGGTCTGGCTGCTCTCAGGGTGCTGAGGCACTGGAACGGGTTGCCTAAAGAGGCTGGGTGTGCTCCATCCCATGGCCATGTACAGCACCAACACGCTGTACAGCCCCCCTGGGGTGTCACCCTATGGCGACGTACACCACCACATTGTACAGACCCTTGGGTGAGAGCGCCTGGTGAGACGTAATTCCAGGCTGACCCGCGCCTTGGGCAATCTGTTTCACGTGTGAGGCGTCTCTGAGAATGGCAGGCCAGTTGGAACTACGTGCTCTGAGGTCCTCTCCAACCATAACTAGCCTAGGAGTCTAGGATGTAAGGATTCTAAAAGAACATAAAATAGAAGAAACCAAACCAAAATCAAATGGAAGAATAAAATAAAATCTTGATTCCACATGAAAGCTTTGTGATTTGTGTCCTTGAAAGTGTTTCTGGAGCTGAAAACCCCTGACATTGCAGAGAAATCAGTCTCCCTGCTAATCAGTTCAGGCTGAGCATGGGGAATGGAATGGAATGGAATGGAATGGAATGGAATGGAATGGAATGGAATGGAAGGGACTTCACTAGACAAGACTAGAAGAGAATTGGTATAGGCTAAGCTACAGTTTGTCTACAAGCGTGCTTGACAAGTGACGCCCTAGATCTAAGGCATCCAGCCAGCAGAGCAGCTCTCTGCGGTGCAGGGGCCAGAGCCATTCAGGAGACGGGGAAAGGCACAGCTGCAACGTAGCTCAGGCAGGGGGTGAAGGCCTCAGGCTGAGCTGAGACATGTCCCCTGGGCCCTTGGAGGGAGGCGGTGAGGTAGGGGTCCCAGAGGAGATGGGTCCCAGCCACTGAGGCCTTACAACACCCCCAGAACCCTGGCAGAAGGAAACCTGCTCGCCTCAGAGGCCCTCCTTTAGACACTTGCAACCTGCCTGAGGCATGCTGCAGCAGGGACACAGTCAATTTTTGCAGGCAAGTGTGCCCATGCATTGGCTGTCAGCATGTCAATACAGCAGAGCAGAAATCGGTGGGAAAGTTCCATGAAAAACTTGATATTTATTTAAAACTCCGCTGCAGATGGTTCGGATAGGCTCCTTGTAGCACGCAAGAGGGCAGACTGTAAATCCATTTAAGCTCATGGGAAAGCAGTCCTACCTACAACAGCTATTCTAGTTCGACTCAACCGAAAAACAGAGCCTCCTGACAGTACTCCCTCTGCAACTCTTTCCATCTCTTGCCCACAGCCCCTGCTCGGAACAGGATAATATCCACCATCTTTATTTCTTCAATACTGCCGATCTCCTCAGTACCTTCAGAAAAGTGGGTCACGGCCCGCATCGAAGATCACAACGAGTGACTCTGGACTTGAGCCACACACGTGGCTGAGCAGAGGTTCTCTCAAGGTGTCAGCGTCCAGTTGGAGAAAAGCCCAGTGCTGGACCCTCTTTCGGTGCTGATCCCAAGAGTGAGATTAAGACGCAAGCGAGGTCAAGTACTTTGTGGACGTGTTAATCTGACTTGTTTAGTTCCCTCGGGAGGAGCAGTAGTTGCAAGATGCATGTTTGATGCAACACTCCAAATTAATTGACCGAGACAAAGAATAACACAAGGTAAAACTAAGCACATAGCAAAGCCACATAACAAACAAACTGAAATTTGCTTAAGCCACGGGCCTCCCGGAACCCGCCAAACAGGGTCAAACTCCCATCCTTTCCAGGTTTGGACAGCAACAGGAGCCAATTTTTGGATTCCGGGTGAGATTCGTTTTACTCTTTCACCTTTTTGTGATTCCCTTTTCCTCCTTTTAAAATGAGTTGGGGGAGTAGCTCTGTTCTTCATGTCATACCTTCCATGTTCCTGGTGGACCAGCTATCCCACTCTTGCAGCCAGCTCTTCAACTGCACCTCTCTGCTGCCATTCATGGCATAATGGGCAGGATTCCTCACACCATTCCTCCAGATAAAGGATGCAGGAGTCTTATCTCAGCTCTATCCCACTCATCCCTCAGGCAATGGAGGGTGGAGTCCCATTTCAGCTCCTCACAGCCTTCTCCCAGGCAAGGGCTATTGGACTATTATCTCAACTCCTCCCATCCATCTCTGAGACAAGAGATAGGTGGAATTTCATCTCAGCTTCTCATACCAATCTTTGAAACAGTGGAGCCTGATTTTGGTTCTGTCTCTCACAAATAGGCTTGTAAAAAGATGGAGAGCTCTTCAGAACAATCGGATCACGGATAGCCAGACGTCTGAGTTTTGATCTTACCATGCTCTGCCCTTCTCCCTGAATCCCATAATGCATATTATGAACATCCATTGGGGTATTCCATTTCTGTCCTGTTCCATTCCATTATGATTCTATTTCATTCCACTCGACTCTATTCCACTCGACTCTATTCCGTTCCGCTCTATTCCATTCCATTTCATCCATTCCACTCCATTCCATTCCATTCCATGCCGTTCCATTCGATGCCATTCCATGCCATTCCGTGCCTGCACCTGGCAATGCAGCAGTCACAATGCCCCAGGAGAGGATAAAAGGGGGCAGCCTCCTGTGTCCCCTGGCAGAGGTGGCACGGGGCAGCCTTAAGCCATGCCAGAGGAAGCCCTTGAGCTTCTGGAGCTAGCTAGAGGGGGCTCAGGCAGGAAGGGCAGCTGCTGCAGGAGTCTGCTGGAGATTCTTGGCTGCAAGGCCAGCTCCTGGCAGGAGCAGCTTCTTAGCTCATGGGAGGGATAGCAGTCCTTTTTGGCTGGAGAGCCATGGCCAGAGCATAGGAATGTCTTCTTGAGGAGCACTGTAGAGCTCACCATCCTCATCCCACAGAGAGCCAGGCTGGCAGCAGCCCTAAGCAATAGGATGCAGAGGTGTTTCCAGGGATCACAGTGCTTCTCTCAGAAGGCCGTGAAATGGCTCCAGGTTGAGGGAGAATTGGGTTTGGGTACGTTCTGGGAGGCGTGAGCAGCCTGTGGACCGGGAGCAGGTCTTGCTCACATGCTCAGGGATAGCCGATCGCCAGCGCTGGGGTCAGGAAGGAATTTTCCCCCGGGGCACATTGGCACTGGTCCCCGGGGGTTTTTTGCCTTCCTCTGAGCATTTAGCAAGACCACTTGTTAGGGCTCCTCTGGTCCATACTGCTGGCTCACTGCCTGCTGCTCATGCCCCACGAAGGTGGCCCCTCGTGTCCTGCAGCTGGGGGGGGAAGGCTTTTTTTCCCCGCGGAGGACCTGCGAGGGTCCCCGGGGGTTTTTTCCCTTCCTCCGCAGCCGAGCACAGCCCCTTCATGGGGCTCCTTTGAGCTCTTGTGGCCCAAAGGATGCTGCTCATGCGCCACGCAGGTGGCCCTCGTGCCCCGCATGCGGGGGGAGGAAGCTTTCTGGCCTCCCGGGGTATTCCCCGGGAGTTGCTCTTTGTCCTCTGGAGCATTGAGCACATCCCCTTGTCGGGCTTGCCTTTTGGCCTCGCTTCTTGCCCGCTGCTCTCGCACCTCCAAGCCACTCTCGTCTCCTGGCTCTCTTTGGCTCCATTGCCCAGAGCAAACTCGCAGTGACAGCCAGCTCTGCTCTTCCCTTAGCTCCATCTCCCCGCGGGTCCTCGCTTCTGCACAGCAGCCTGTGCTTGGAAGGCCTCCAGCCTTGCTGCCCCATCAGCAGCTGCCACTCTCCAGCTCTCCCGGTGTGCAACACCAGCGCCGGGCAGGCACAAGAGCACTTGTCATGCATCCCTGGCCAGGAAGCGCAGCAAATGAACGACTGTTGCAAGTCTTGTGTGCTTATCATTGATAGGTGTCCTGCTTTGGGAAATACCCCATGCTACCACACACCTTCTCCTTCTACTACTTCTGCTTGCACATTTGTGTGTGGGCGCTGACGATGCTCATGACTAACACCCTAAAGCTTTCCGGTTGGATATAAGGCAGAAGGGTCTGGCTGCTCTCAGGGTGCTGAGGCACTGGAACGGGTTGCCTAAAGAGGCTGGGTGTGCTCCATCCCATGGCCATGTACAGCACCAACACGCTGTACAGCCCCCCTGGGGTGTCACCCTATGGCGACGTACACCACCACATTGTACAGACCCTTGGGTGAGAGCGCCTGGTGAGACGTAATTCCAGGCTGACCCGCGCCTTGGGCAATCTGTTTCACGTGTGAGGCGTCTCTGAGAATGGCAGGCCAGTTGGAACTACGTGCTCTGAGGTCCTCTCCAACCATAACTAGCCTAGGAGTCTAGGATGTAAGGATTCTAAAAGAACATAAAATAGAAGAAACCAAACCAAAATCAAATGGAAGAATAAAATAAAATCTTGATTCCACATGAAAGCTTTGTGATTTGTGTCCTTGAAAGTGTTTCTGGAGCTGAAAACCCCTGACATTGCAGAGAAATCAGTCTCCCTGCTAATCAGTTCAGGCTGAGCATGGGGAATGGAATGGAATGGAATGGAATGGAATGGAATGGAATGGAATGGAATGGAAGGGACTTCACTAGACAAGACTAGAAGAGAATTGGTATAGGCTAAGCTACAGTTTGTCTACAAGCGTGCTTGACAAGTGACGCCCTAGATCTAAGGCATCCAGCCAGCAGAGCAGCTCTCTGCGGTGCAGGGGCCAGAGCCATTCAGGAGACGGGGAAAGGCACAGCTGCAACGTAGCTCAGGCAGGGGGTGAAGGCCTCAGGCTGAGCTGAGACATGTCCCCTGGGCCCTTGGAGGGAGGCGGTGAGGTAGGGGTCCCAGAGGAGATGGGTCCCAGCCACTGAGGCCTTACAACACCCCCAGAACCCTGGCAGAAGGAAACCTGCTCGCCTCAGAGGCCCTCCTTTAGACACTTGCAACCTGCCTGAGGCATGCTGCAGCAGGGACACAGTCAATTTTTGCAGGCAAGTGTGCCCATGCATTGGCTGTCAGCATGTCAATACAGCAGAGCAGAAATCGGTGGGAAAGTTCCATGAAAAACTTGATATTTATTTAAAACTCCGCTGCAGATGGTTCGGATAGGCTCCTTGTAGCACGCAAGAGGGCAGACTGTAAATCCATTTAAGCTCATGGGAAAGCAGTCCTACCTACAACAGCTATTCTAGTTCGACTCAACCGAAAAACAGAGCCTCCTGACAGTACTCCCTCTGCAACTCTTTCCATCTCTTGCCCACAGCCCCTGCTCGGAACAGGATAATATCCACCATCTTTATTTCTTCAATACTGCCGATCTCCTCAGTACCTTCAGAAAAGTGGGTCACGGCCCGCATCGAAGATCACAACGAGTGACTCTGGACTTGAGCCACACACGTGGCTGAGCAGAGGTTCTCTCAAGGTGTCAGCGTCCAGTTGGAGAAAAGCCCAGTGCTGGACCCTCTTTCGGTGCTGATCCCAAGAGTGAGATTAAGACGCAAGCGAGGTCAAGTACTTTGTGGACGTGTTAATCTGACTTGTTTAGTTCCCTCGGGAGGAGCAGTAGTTACAAGATGCATGTTTGATGCAACACTCCAAATTAATTGACCGAGACAAAGAATAACACAAGGTAAAACTAAGCACATAGCAAAGCCACATAACAAACAAACTGAAATTTGCTTAAGCCACGGGCCTCCCGGAACCCGCCAAACAGGGTCAAACTCCCATCCTTTCCAGGTTTGGACAGCAACAGGAGCCAATTTTTGGATTCCGGGTGAGATTCGTTTTACTCTTTCACCTTTTTGTGATTCCCTTTTCCTCCTTTTAAAATGAGTTGGGGGAGTAGCTCTGTTCTTCATGTCATACCTTCCATGTTCCTGGTGGACCAGCTATCCCACTCTTGCAGCCAGCTCTTCAACTGCACCTCTCTGCTGCCATTCATGGCATAATGGGCAGGATTCCTCACACCATTCCTCCAGATAAAGGATGCAGGAGTCTTATCTCAGCTCTATCCCACTCATCCCTCAGGCAATGGAGGGTGGAGTCCCATTTCAGCTCCTCACAGCCTTCTCCCAGGCAAGGGCTATTGGACTATTATCTCAACTCCTCCCATCCATCTCTGAGACAAGAGATAGGTGGAATTTCATCTCAGCTTCTCATACCAATCTTTGAAACAGTGGAGCCTGATTTTGGTTCTGTCTCTCACAAATAGGCTTGTAAAAAGATGGAGAGCTCTTCAGAACAATCGGATCACGGATAGCCAGACGTCTGAGTTTTGATCTTACCATGCTCTGCCCTTCTCCCTGAATCCCATAATGCATATTATGAACATCCATTGGGGTATTCCATTTCTGTCCTGTTCCATTCCATTATGATTCTATTTCATTCCACTCGACTCTATTCCACTCGACTCTATTCCGTTCCGCTCTATTCCATTCCATTTCATCCATTCCACTCCATTCCATTCCATTCCATGCCGTTCCATTCGATGCCATTCCATGCCATTCCGTGCCTGCACCTGGCAATGCAGCAGTCACAATGCCCCAGGAGAGGATAAAAGGGGGCAGCCTCCTGTGTCCCCTGGCAGAGGTGGCACGGGGCAGCCTTAAGCCATGCCAGAGGAAGCCCTTGAGCTTCTGGAGCTAGCTAGAGGGGGCTCAGGCAGGAAGGGCAGCTGCTGCAGGAGTCTGCTGGAGATTCTCGGCTGCAAGGCCAGCTCCTGGCAGGAGCAGCTTCTTAGCTCATGGGAGGGATAGCAGTCCTTTTTGGCTGGAGAGCCATGGCCAGAGCATAGGAATGTCTTCTTGAGGAGCACTGTAGAGCTCACCATCCTCATCCCACAGAGAGCCAGGCTGGCAGCAGCCCTAAGCAATAGGATGCAGAGGTGTTTCCAGGGATCACAGTGCTTCTCTCAGAAGGCCGTGAAATGGCTCCAGGTTGAGGGAGAATTGGGTTTGGGTACGTTCTGGGAGGCGTGAGCAGCCTGTGGACCGGGAGCAGGTCTTGCTCACATGCTCAGGGATAGCCGATCGCCAGCGCTGGGGTCAGGAAGGAATTTTCCCCCGGGGCACATTGGCACTGGTCCCCGGGGGTTTTTTGCCTTCCTCTGAGCATTTAGCAAGACCACTTGTTAGGGCTCCTCTGGTCCATACTGCTGGCTCACTGCCTGCTGCTCATGCCCCACGAAGGTGGCCCCTCGTGTCCTGCAGCTGGGGGGGGAAGGCTTTTTTTCCCCGCGGAGGACCTGCGAGGGTCCCCGGGGGTTTTTTCCCTTCCTCCGCAGCCGAGCACAGCCCCTTCATGGGGCTCCTTTGAGCTCTTGTGGCCCAAAGGATGCTGCTCATGCTCCACGCAGGTGGCCCTCGTGCCCCGCATGCGGGGGGAGGAAGCTTTCTGGCCTCCCGGGGTATTCCCCGGGAGTTGCTCTTTGTCCTCTGGAGCATTGAGCACATCCCCTTGTCGGGCTTGCCTTTTGGCCTCGCTTCTTGCCCGCTGCTCTCGCACCTCCAAGCCACTCTCGTCTCCTGGCTCTCTTTGGCTCCATTGCCCAGAGCAAACTCGCAGTGACAGCCAGCTCTGCTCTTCCCTTAGCTCCATCTCCCCGCGGGTCCTCGCTTCTGCACAGCAGCCTGTGCTTGGAAGGCCTCCAGCCTTGCTGCCCCATCAGCAGCTGCCACTCTCCAGCTCTCCCGGCGTGCAACACCAGCGCCGGGCAGGCACAAGAGCACTTGTCATGCATCCCTGGCCAGGAAGCGCAGCAAATGAACGACTGTTGCAAGTCTTGTGTGCTTATCATTGATAGGTGTCCTGCTTTGGGAAATACCCCATGCTACCACACACCTTCTCCTTCTACTACTTCTGCTTGCACATTTGTGTGTGGGCGCTGACGATGCTCATGACTAACACCCTAAAGCTTTCCGGTTGGATATAAGGCAGAAGGGTCTGGCTGCTCTCAGGGTGCTGAGGCACTGGAACGGGTTGCCTAAAGAGGCTGGGTGTGCTCCATCCCATGGCCATGTACAGCACCAACACGCTGTACAGCCCCCCTGGGGTGTCACCCTATGGCGACGTACACCACCACATTGTACAGACCCTTGGGTGAGAGCGCCTGGTGAGACGTAATTCCAGGCTGACCCGCGCCTTGGGCAATCTGTTTCACGTGTGAGGCGTCTCTGAGAATGGCAGGCCAGTTGGAACTACGTGCTCTGAGGTCCTCTCCAACCATAACTAGCCTAGGAGTCTAGGATGTAAGGATTCTAAAAGAACATAAAATAGAAGAAACCAAACCAAAATCAAATGGAAGAATAAAATAAAATCTTGATTCCACATGAAAGCTTTGTGATTTGTGTCCTTGAAAGTGTTTCTGGAGCTGAAAACCCCTGACATTGCAGAGAAATCAGTCTCCCTGCTAATCAGTTCAGGCTGAGCATGGGGAATGGAATGGAATGGAATGGAATGGAATGGAATGGAATGGAATGGAATGGAATGGAATGGAATGGAAGGGACTTCACTAGACAAGACTAGAAGAGAATTGGTATAGGCTAAGCTACAGTTTGTCTACAAGCGTGCTTGACAAGTGACGCCCTAGATCTAAGGCATCCAGCCAGCAGAGCAGCTCTCTGCGGTGCAGGGGCCAGAGCCATTCAGGAGACGGGGAAAGGCACAGCTGCAACGTAGCTCAGGCAGGGGGTGAAGGCCACAGGCTGAGCTGAGACATGTCCCCTGGGCCCTTGGAGGGAGGCGGTGAGGTGGGGGTCCCAGAGGAGATGGGTCCCAGCCACTGAGGCCTTACAACACCCCCAGAACCCTGGCAGAAGGAAACCTGCTCGCCTCAGAGGCCCTCCTTTAGACACTTGCAACCTGCCTGAGGCATGCTGCAGGGACACAGTCAATTTTTGCAGGCAAGTGTGCCCATGCATTGGCTGTCAGCACGTCAATACAACAGAGCAGAAATCGGTGGGAAAGTTCCATGAAAAACTTGATATTTATTTAAAACTCCGCTGCAGATGGTTCGGATAGGCTCCTTGTAGCACGCAAGAGGGCAGACTGTAAATCCATTTAAGCTCATGGGAAAGCAGTCCTACCTACAACAGCTATTCTAGTTCGACTCAACCGAAAAACAGAGCCTCCTGACAGTACTCCCTCTGCAACTCTTTCCATCTCTTGCCCACAGCCCCTGCTCGGAACAGGATAATATCCACCATCTTCATTTCTTCAATACTGCCGATCTCCTCAGTACCTTCAGAAAAGTGGGTCACAGCCCGCATCGAAGATCACAACGAGTGACTCTGGACTTGAGCCACACACGTGGCTGAGCAGAGGTTCTCTCAAGGTGTCAGCGTCCAGTTGGAGAAAAGCCCAGTGCTGGACCCTCTTTCGGTGTTGATCCCAAGAGTGAGATTAAGACGCAAGCGAGGTCAAGTACTTTGTGGACGTGTTAATCTGACTTGTTTAGTTCCCTCGGGAGGAGCAGTAGTTACAAGATGCGTGTTTGATGCAACACTCCAAATTAATTGACCGAGACAAAGAATAACACAAGGTAAAACTAAGCACATAGCAAAGCCACATAACAAACAAACTGAAATTTGCTTAAGCCACGGGCCTCCCGGAACCTGCCAAACAGGGTCAAACTCCCATCCTTTCCAGGTTTGGACAGCAACAGGAGCCAATTTTTGGATTCCGGGTGAGATTCGTTTTACTCTTTCACCTTTTTGTGATTCCCTTTTCCTCCTTTTAAAATGAGTTGGGGGAGTAGCTCTGTTCTTCATGTCATACCTTCCATGTTCCTGGTGGACCAGCTATCCCTCTCTTGCAGCCAGCTCTTCAGCTGCACCTGTCTGCTGCCATTCATGGCATAATGGGCAGGATTCCTCACACCATTCCTCCAGATAAAGGATGCAGGAGTCTTATCTCAGCTCTATCCCACTCATCCCTCAGGAAATGGAGGGTGGAGTCCCATTTCAGCTCCTCACAGCCTTCTCCCAGGCAATGGCTATTGGACTATTATCTCAACTCCTCCCATCCATCTCTGAGACAAGAGATAGTTGGAATTTCATCTCAGCTTCTCATACCAATCTTTGAAACAGTGGAACCTGATTTTGGTTCTGTCTCTCACAAATAGGCTTGTAAAAAGATGGAGAGCTCTTCAGAACAATCGGATCACGCATAGCCAGACGTCTGAGTTTTGATCTTACCATGCTCTGCCCTTCTCCCTGAATCCCATAATGCATATTATGAACATCCATTGGGGTATTCCATTTCTGTCCTGTTCCATTCCATTATGATTCTATTTCATTCCACTCGACTCTATTCCACTCGACTCTATTCCGTTCCGCTCTATTCCATTCCATTCCATCCATTCCACTCCATTCCATTCCATTCCATTCCATTCCATTCCATGCCGTTCCATTCGATGCCATTCCATGCCATTCCGTGCCTGCACCTGGCAATGCAGCAGTCACAATGCCCCAGGAGAGGATAAAAGGGGGCAGCCTCCTGTGTCCCCTGGCAGAGGTGGCACGGGGCAGCCTTAAGCCATGCCAGAGGAAGCCCTTGAGCTTCTGGAGCTAGCTAGAGGGCGCTCAGGCAGGAAGGGCAGCTGCTGCAGGAGTCTGCTGGAGATTCTCGGCTGCAAGGCCAGCTCCTGGCAGGAGCAGCTTCTTAGCTCATGGGAGGGATAGCAGTCCTTTTTGGCTGGATAGCTATGGCCAGAGCATAGGAATGTCTTCTTGAGGAGCACTGTAGAGCTCACCATCCTCATCCCACAGAGAGCCAGGCTGGCAGCAGCCCTAAGCAATAGGATGCAGAGGTGTTTCCAGGGATCACAGTGCTTCTCTCAGAAGGCCGTGAAATGGCTCCAGGTTGAGGGAGAATCGGGTTTGGGTACGTTCTGGGAGGCGTGAGCAGCCTGTGGACCGGGAGCAGGTCTTGCTCACATGCTCAGGGATAGCCGATCGCCAGCGCTGGGGTCAGGAAGGAATTTTCCCCCGGGGCACATTGGCACTGGTCCCCGGGGGTTTTTTGCCTTCCTCTGAGCATTTAGCAAGACCACTTGTTAGGGCTCCTCTGGTCCATACTGCTGGCTCACTGCCTGCTGCTCATGCCCCACGAAGGTGGCCCCTCGTGTCCTGCAGCTGGGGGGGGAAGGCTTTTTTTCCCCGCGGAGGACCTGCGAGTGTCCCTGGGGGTTTTTTGCCTTCCTCTGCAGCCGAGCACAGCCCCTTCATGGGGCTCCTTTGAGCTCTTGTGGCCCAAAGGATGCTGCTCATGCTCCACGCAGGTGGCCCTCGTGCCCCGCATGCGGGGGGAGGAAGCTTTCTGGCCTCCCGCGGTATTCCCCGGGAGTTGCTCTTTGTCCTCTGGAGCATTGAGCACATCCCCTTGTCGGGCTTCCCTTTCGGCCTCGCTTCTTGCCCGCTGCTCTCGCACCTCCAAGCCACTCTCGTCTCCTGGCTCTCTTTGGCTCCATTGCCCAGAGCAAACTCGCAGTGACAGCCAGCT
This sequence comes from Ara ararauna, assembly GCA_028858755.1. NCBI lineage: Eukaryota > Metazoa > Chordata > Aves > Psittaciformes > Psittacidae > Ara > Ara ararauna. The sequence goes on along the minus strand of CM054380.1, from coordinate 17,492,389 downwards.
CTGCTCTTCCCTTAGCTCCATCTCCCCGCGGGTCCTCGCTTCTGCACAGCAGCCTGTGCTTGGAAGGCCTCCAGCCTTGCTGCCCCATCAGCACCTGCCACTCTCCAGCTCTCCCGGCGTGCAACACCAGCGCCGGGCAGGCACAAGAGCACTTGTCATGCATCCCTGGCCAGGAAGCGCAGCAAATGAACGACTGTTGCAAGTCTTGTGTGCTTATCATTGATAGGTGTCCTGCTTTGGGAAATACCCCATACTACCACACACCTTCTCCTTCTACTACTTCTGCTTGCACATTTGTGTGTGGGCGCTGACGGTGCTCATGACTAACACCCTAAAGCTTTCCGGTTGGATATAAGGCAGAAGGGTCTGGCTGCTCTCAGGGTGCTGAGGCACTGGAACGGGTTGCCTAAAGAGGCTGGGTGTGCTCCATCCCATGGCCATGTACAGCACCAACACGCTGTACAGCCCCCCTGGGGTGTCACCCTATGGCGACGTACACCACCACATTGTACAGACCCTTGGGTGAGAGCGCCTGGTGAGACGTAATTCCAGGCTGACCCGCGCCTTGGGCAATCTGTTTCACGTGTGAGGCGTCTCTGAGAATGGCAGGCCAGTTGGAACTACGTGCTCTGAGGTCCTCTCCAACCATAACTAGCCTAGGAGTCTAGGATGTAAGGATTCTAAAAGAACATAAAATAGAAGAAACCAAACCAAAATCAAATGGAAGAATAAAATAAAATCTTGATTCCACATGAAAGCTTTGTGATTTGTGTCCTTGAAAGTGTTTCTGGAGCTGAAAACCCCTGACATTGCAGAGAAATCAGTCTCCCTGCTAATCAGTTCAGGCTGAGCATGGGGAATGGAATGGAATGGAATGGAATGGAATGGAATGGAATGGAATGGAATGGAATGGAAGGGACTTCACTAGACAAGACTAGAAGAGAATTGGTATAGGCTAAGCTACAGTATGTCTACAAGCGTGCTTGACAAGTGACGCCCTAGATCTAAGGCATCCAGCCAGCAGAGCAGCTCTCTGCGGTGCAGGGGCCAGAGCCATTCAGGAGACGGGGAAAGGCACAGCTGCAACGTAGCTCAGGCAGGGGGTGAAGGCCACAGGCTGAGCTGAGACATGTCCCCTGGGCCCTTGGAGGGAGGCGGTGAGGTGGGGGTCCCAGAGGAGATGGGTCCCAGCCACTGAGGCCTTACAACACCCCCAGAACCCTGGCAGAAGGAAACCTGCTCGCCTCAGAGGCCCTCCTTTAGACACTTGCAACCTGCCTGAGGCATGCTGCAGGGACACAGTCAATTTTTGCAGGCAAGTGTGCCCATGCATTGGCTGTCAGCATGTCAATACAGCAGAGCAGAAATCGGTGGGAAAGTTCCATGAAAAACTTGATATTTATTTAAAACTCCGCTGCAGATGGTTCGGATAGGCTCCTTGTAGCACGCAAGAGGGCAGACTGTAAATCCATTTAAGCTCATGGGAAAGCAGTCCTACCTACAACAGCTATTCTAGTTCAACTCAACCGAAAAACAGAGCCTCCTGACAGTACTCCCTCTGCAACTCTTTCCATCTCTTGCCCACAGCCCCTGCTCGGAACAGGATAATATCCACCATCTTCATTTCTTCAATACTGCCGATCTCCTCAGTACCTTCAGAAAAGTGGGTCACAGCCCGCATCAAAGATCACAACGAGTGACTCTGGACTTGAGCCACACACGTGGCTGAGCAGAGGTTCTCTCAAGGTGTCAGCGTCCAGTTGGAGAAAAGCCCAGTGCTGGACCCTCTTTCGGTGCTGATCCCAAGAGTGAGATTAAGATGCAAGCGAGGTCAAGTACTTTGTGGACGTGTTAATCTGACTTGTTTACTTCCCTCGGGAGGAGCAGTAGTTACAAGATGCATGTTTGATGCAACACTCCAAATTAATTGACCGAGACAAAGAATAACACAAGGTAAAACTAAGCACATAGCAAAGCCACATAACAAACAAACTGAAATTTGCTTAAGCCACGGGCCTCCCGGAACCCGCCAAACAGGGTCAAACTCCCATCCTTTCCAGGTTTGGACAGCAACAGGAGCCAATTGTTGGATTCCGGGTGAGATTCGTTTTACTCTTTCACCTTTTTGTGATTCCCTTTTCCTCCTTTTAAAATGAGTTGGGGGAGTAGCTCTGTTCTTCATGTCATACCTTCCATGTTCCTGGTGGACCAGCTATCCCTCTCTTGCAGCCAGCTCTTCAACTGCACCTGTCTGCTGCCATTCATGGCATAATGGGCAGGATTCCTCACACCATTCCTCCAGATAAAGGATGCAGGAGTCTTATCTCAGCTCTATCCCACTCATCCCTCAGGCAATGGAGGGTGGAGTCCCATTTCAGCTCCTCACAGCCTTCTCCCAGGCAATGGCTATTGGACTATTATCTCAACTCCTCCCATCCATCTCTGAGACAAGAGATAGGTGGAATTTCATCTCAGCTTCTCATACCAATCTTTGAAACAGTGGAGCCTGATTTTGGTTCTGTCTCTCACAAATAGGCTTGTAAAAAGATGGAGAGCTCTTCAGAACAATCGGATCACGGATAGCCAGACGTCTGAGTTTTGATCTTACCATGCTCTGCCCTTCTCCCTGAATCCCATAATGCATATTATGAACATCCATTGGGGTATTCCATTTCTGTCCTGTTCCATTCCATTATGATTCTATTTCATTCCACTCGACTCTATTCCACTCGACTCTATTCCGTTCCGCTCTATTCCATTCCATTTCATCCATTCCACTCCATTCCATTCCATTCCATTCCATTCCATTCCATTCCATGCCGTTCCATTCGATGCCATTCCATGCCATTCCGTGCCTGCACCTGGCAATGCAGCAGTCACAATGCCCCAGGAGAGGATAAAAGGGGGCAGCCTCCTGTGTCCCCTGGCAGAGGTGGCACGGGGCAGCCTTAAGCCATGCCAGAGGAAGCCCTTGAGCTTCTGGAGCTAGCTAGAGGGGGCTCAGGCAGGAAGGGCAGCTGCTGCAGGAGTCTGCTGGAGATTCTCGGCTGCAAGGCCAGCTCCTGGCAGGAGCAGCTTCTTAGCTCATGGGAGGGATAGCAGTCCTTTTTGGCTGGAGAGCCATGGCCAGAGCATAGGAATGTCTTCTTGAGGAGCACTGTAGAGCTCACCATCCTCATCCCACAGAGAGCCAGGCTGGCAGCAGCCCTAAGCAATAGGATGCAGAGGTGTTTCCAGGGATCACAGTGCTTCTCTCAGAAGGCCGTGAAATGGCTCCAGGTTGAGGGAGAATCGGGTTTGGGTACGTTCTGGGAGGCGTGAGCAGCCTGTGGACCGGGAGCAGGTCTTGCTCACATGCTCAGGGATAGCCGATCGCCAGCGCTGGGGTCAGGAAGGAATTTTCCCCCGGGGCACATTGGCACTGGTCCCCGGGGGTTTTTTGCCTTCCTCTGAGCATTTAGCAAGACCACTTGTTAGGGCTCCTCTGGTCCATACTGCTGGCTCACTGCCTGCTGCTCATGCCCCACGAAGGTGGCCCCTCGTGTCCTGCAGCTGGGGGGGGAAGGCTTTTTTTCCCCGCGGAGGACCTGCGAGGGTCCCCGGGGGTTTTTTGCCTTCCTCTGCAGCCGAGCACAGCCCCTTCATGGGGCTCCTTTGAGCTCTTGTGGCCCAAAGGATGCTGCACATGCTCCACGCAGGTGGCCCTCGTGCCCCGCATGCGGGGGGAGGAAGCTTGCTGGCCTCCCGCGGTATTCCCCGGGAGTTGCTCTTTGTCCTCTGGAGCATTGAGCACATCCCCTTGTCGGGCTTCCCTTTTGGCCTCGCTTCTTGCCCGCTGCTCTCGCACCTCCAAGCCACTCTCGTCTCCTGGCTCTCTTTGGCTCCATTGCCCAGAGCAAACTCGCAGTGACAGCCAGCTCTGCTCTTCCCTTAGCTCCATCTCCCCGCGGGTCCTCGCTTCTGCACAGCAGCCTGTGCTTGGAAGGCCTCCAGCCTTGCTGCCCCATCAGCAGCTGCCACTCTCCAGCTCTCCCGGCGTGCAACACCAGCGCCGGGCAGACACAAGAGCACTTGTCATGCATCCCTGGCCAGGAAGCGCAGCAAATGAACGACTGTTGCAAGTCTTGTGTGCTTATCATTGATAGGTGTCCTGCTTTGGGAAATACCCCATACTACCACACACCTTCTCCTTCTACTACTTCTGCTTGCACATTTGTGTGTGGGCGCTGACGGTGCTCATGACTAACACCCTAAAGCTTTCCGGTTGGATATAAGGCAGAAGGGTCTGGCTGCTCTCAGGGTGCTGAGGCACTGGAACGGGTTGCCTAAAGAGGCTGGGTGTGCTCCATCCCATGGCCATGTACAGCACCAACACGCTGTACAGCCCCCCTGGGGTGTCACCCTATGGCGACGTACACCACCACATTGTACAGACCCTTGGGTGAGAGCGCCTGGTGAGACGTAATTCCAGGCTGACCCGCGCCTTGGGCAATCTGTTTCACGTGTGAGGCGTCTCTGAGAATGGCAGGCCAGTTGGAACTACGTGCTCTGAGGTCCTCTCCAACCATAACTAGCCTAGGAGTCTAGGATGTAAGGATTCTAAAAGAACATAAAATAGAAGAAACCAAACCAAAATCAAATGGAAGAATAAAATAAAATCTTGATTCCACATGAAAGCTTTGTGATTTGTGTCCTTGAAAGTGTTTCTGGAGCTGAAAACCCCTGACATTGCAGAGAAATCAGTCTCCCTGCTAATCAGTTCAGGCTGAGCATGGGGAATGGAATGGAATGGAATGGAATGGAATGGAATGGAATGGAATGGAATGGAAGGGACTTCACTAGACAAGACTAGAAGAGAATTGGTATAGGCTAAGCTACAGTATGTCTACAAGCGTGCTTGACAAGTGACGCCCTAGATCTAAGGCATCCAGCCAGCAGAGCAGCTCTCTGCGGTGCAGGGGCCAGAGCCATTCAGGAGACGGGGAAAGGCACAGCTGCAATGTAGCTCAGGCAGGGGGTGAAGGCCACAGGCTGAGCTGAGACATGTCCCCTGGGCCCTTGGAGGGAGGCGGTGAGGTGGGGGTCCCAGAGGAGATGGGTCCCAGCCACTGAGGCCTTACAACACCCCCAGAACCCTGGCAGAAGGAAACCTGCTCGCCTCAGAGGCCCTCCTTTAGACACTTGCAACCTGCCTGAGGCATGCTGCAGGGACACAGTCAATTTTTGCAGGCAAGTGTGCCCATGCATTGGCTGTCAGCATGTCAATACAGCAGAGCAGAAATCGGTGGGAAAGTTCCATGAAAAACTTGATATTTATTTAAAACTCCGCTGCAGATGGTTCGGATAGGCTCCTTGTAGCACGCAAGAGGGCAGACTGTAAATCCATTTAAGCTCATGGGAAAGCAGTCCTACCTACAACAGCTATTCTAGTTCGACTCAACCGAAAAACAGAGCCTCCTGACAGTACTCCCTCTGCAACTCTTTCCATCTCTTGCCCACAGCCCCTGCTCGGAACAGGATAATATCCACCATCTTCATTTCTTCAATACTGCCGATCTCCTCAGTACCTTCAGAAAAGTGGGTCACAGCCCGCATCAAAGATCACAACGAGTGACTCTGGACTTGAGCCACACACGTGGCTGAGCAGAGGTTCTCTCAAGGTGTCAGCGTCCAGTTGGAGAAAAGCCCAGTGCTGGACCCTCTTTCGGTGCTGATCCCAAGAGTGAGATTAAGATGCAAGCGAGGTCAAGTACTTTGTGGACGTGTTAATCTGACTTGTTTACTTCCCTCGGGAGGAGCAGTAGTTACAAGATGCATGTTTGATGCAACACTCCAAATTAATTGACCGAGACAAAGAATAACACAAGGTAAAACTAAGCACATAGCAAAGCCACATAACAAACAAACTGAAATTTGCTTAAGCCACGGGCCTCCCGGAACCCGCCAAACAGGGTCAAACTCCCATCCTTTCCAGGTTTGGACAGCAACAGGAGCCAATTTTTGGATTCCGGATGAGATTCGTTTTACTCTTTCACCTTTTTGTGATTCCCTTTTCCTCCTTTTAAAATGAGTTGGGGGAGTAGCTCTGTTCTTCATGTCATACCTTCCATGTTCCTGGTGGACCAGCTATCCCACTCTTGCAGCCAGCTCTTCAACTGCACCTGTCTGCTGCCATTCATGGCATAATGGGCAGGATTCCTCACACCATTCCTCCAGATAAAGGATGCAGGAGTCTTATCTCAGCTCTATCCCACTCATCCCTCAGGCAATGGAGGGTGGAGTCCCATTTCAGCTCCTCACAGCCTTCTCCCAGGCAATGGCTATTGGACTATTATCTCAACTCCTCCCATCCATCTCTGAGACAAGAGATAGGTGGAATTTCATCTCAGCTTCTCATACCAATCTTTGAAACAGTGGAGCCTGATTTTGGTTCTGTCTCTCACAAATAGGCTTGTAAAAAGATGGAGAGCTCTTCAGAACAATCGGATCACGGATAGCCAGACGTCTGAGTTTTGATCTTACCATGCTCTGCCCTTCTCCCTGAATCCCATAATGCATATTATGAACATCCATTGGGGTATTCCATTTCTGTCCTGTTCCATTCCATTATGATTCTATTTCATTCCACTCGATTCTATTCCACTCGAATCTCTTCCGTTCCGCTCTATTCCATTCCATTTCATCCATTCCACTCCATTCCATTCCATTCCATTCCATGCCGTTTCATTCGATGCCATTCCATGCCATTCCGTGCCTGCACCTGGCAATGCAGCAGTCACAATGCCCCAGGAGAGGATAAAAGGGGGCAGCCTCCTGTGTCCCCTGGCAGAGGTGGCACGGGGCAGCCTTAAGCCATGCCAGAGGAAGCCCTTGAGCTTCTGGAACTAGCTAGAGGGGGCTCAGGCAGGAAGGGCAGCTGCTGCAGGAGTCTGCTGGAGATTCTCGGCTGCAAGGCCAGCTCCTGGCAGGAGCAGCTTCTTAGCTCATGGGAGGGATAGCAGTCCTTTTTGGCTGGAGAGCCATGGCCAGAGCATAGGAATGTCTTCTTGAGGAGCACTGTAGAGCTCACCATCCTCATCCCACAGAGAGCCAGGCTGGCAGCAGCCCTAAGCAATAGGATGCAGAGGTGTTTCCAGGGATCACAGTGCTTCTCTCAGAAGGCCGTGAAATGGCTCCAGGTTGAGGGAGAATCGGGTTTGGGTACGTTCTGGGAGGCGTGAGCAGCCTGTGGACCGGGAGCAGGTCTTGCTCACATGCTCAGGGATAGCCGATCGCCAGCGCTGGGGTCAGGAAGGAATTTTCCCCCGGGGCACATTGGCACTGGTCCCCGGGGGTTTTTTGCCTTCCTCTGAGCATTTAGCAAGACCACTTGTTAGGGCTCCTCTGGTCCATACTGCTGGCTCACTGCCTGCTGCTCATGCCCCACGAAGGTGGCCCCTCGTGTCCTGCAGCTGGGGGGGGAAGGCTTTTTTTCCCCGCGGAGGACCTGCGAGTGTCCCCGGGGGGTTTTTGCCTTCCTCTGCAGCCGAGCACAGCCCCTTCATGGGGCTCCTTTGAGCTCTTGTGGCCCAAAGGATGCTGCACATGCTCCACGCAGGTGGCCCTCGTGCCCCGCATGCGGGGGGAGGAAGCTTGCTGGCCTCCCGCGGTATTCCCCGGGAGTTGCTCTTTGTCCTCTGGAGCATTGAGCACATCCCCTTGTCGGGCTTCCCTTTTGGCCTCGCTTCTTGCCCGCTGCTCTCGCACCTCCAAGCCACTCTCGTCTCCTGGCTCTCTTTGGCTCCATTGCCCAGAGCAAACTCGCAGTGACAGCCAGCTCTGCTCTTCCCTTAGCTCCATCTCCCCGCGGGTCCTCGCTTCTGCACAGCAGCCTGTGCTTGGAAGGCCTCCAGCCTTGCTGCCCCATCAGCAGCTGCCACTCTCCAGCTCTCCCGGCGTGCAACACCAGCGCCGGGCAGACACAAGAGCACTTGTCATGCATCCCTGGCCAGGAAGCGCAGCAAATGAACGACTGTTGCAAGTCTTGTGTGCTTATCATTGATAGGTGTCCTGCTTTGGGAAATACCCCATACTACCACACACCTTCTCCTTCTACTACTTCTGCTTGCACATTTGTGTGTGGGCGCTGACGGTGCTCATGACTAACACCCTAAAGCTTTCCGGTTGGATATAAGGCAGAAGGGTCTGGCTGCTCTCAGGGTGCTGAGGCACTGGAACGGGTTGCCTAAAGAGGCTGGGTGTGCTCCATCCCATGGCCATGTACAGCACCAACACGCTGTACAGCCCCCCTGGGGTGTCACCCTATGGCGACGTACACCACCACATTGTACAGACCCTTGGGTGAGAGCGCCTGGTGAGACGTAATTCCAGGCTGACCCGCGCCTTGGGCAATCTGTTTCACGTGTGAGGCGTCTCTGAGAATGGCAGGCCAGTTGGAACTACGTGCTCTGAGGTCCTCTCCAACCATAACTAGCCTAGGAGTCTAGGATGTAAGGATTCTAAAAGAACATAAAATAGAAGAAACCAAACCAAAATCAAATGGAAGAATAAAATAAAATCTTGATTCCACATGAAAGCTTTGTGATTTGTGTCCTTGAAAGTGTTTCTGGAGCTGAAAACCCCTGACATTGCAGAGAAATCAGTCTCCCTGCTAATCAGTTCAGGCTGAGCATGGGGAATGGAATGGAATGGAATGGAATGGAATGGAATGGAATGGAATGGAATGGAAGGGACTTCACTAGACAAGACTAGAAGAGAATTGGTATAGGCTAAGCTACAGTATGTCTACAAGCGTGCTTGACAAGTGACGCCCTAGATCTAAGGCATCCAGCCAGCAGAGCAGCTCTCTGCGGTGCAGGGGCCAGAGCCATTCAGGAGACGGGGAAAGGCACAGCTGCAATGTAGCTCAGGCAGGGGGTGAAGGCCACAGGCTGAGCTGAGACATGTCCCCTGGGCCCTTGGAGGGAGGCGGTGAGGTGGGGGTCCCAGAGGAGATGGGTCCCAGCCACTGAGGCCTTACAACACCCCCAGAACCCTGGCAGAAGGAAACCTGCTCGCCTCAGAGGCCCTCCTTTAGACACTTGCAACCTGCCTGAGGCATGCTGCAGGGACACAGTCAATTTTTGCAGGCAAGTGTGCCCATGCATTGGCTGTCAGCATGTCAATACAGCAGAGCAGAAATCGGTGGGAAAGTTCCATGAAAAACTTGATATTTATTTAAAACTCCGCTGCAGATGGTTCGGATAGGCTCCTTGTAGCACGCAAGAGGGCAGACTGTAAATCCATTTAAGCTCATGGGAAAGCAGTCCTACCTACAACAGCTATTCTAGTTCGACTCAACCGAAAAACAGAGCCTCCTGACAGTACTCCCTCTGCAACTCTTTCCATCTCTTGCCCACAGCCCCTGCTCGGAACAGGATAATATCCACCATCTTCATTTCTTCAATACTGCCGATCTCCTCAGTACCTTCAGAAAAGTGGGTCACAGCCCGCATCAAAGATCACAACGAGTGACTCTGGACTTGAGCCACACACGTGGCTGAGCAGAGGTTCTCTCAAGGTGTCAGCGTCCAGTTGGAGAAAAGCCCAGTGCTGGACCCTCTTTCGGTGCTGATCCCAAGAGTGAGATTAAGATGCAAGCGAGGTCAAGTACTTTGTGGACGTGTTAATCTGACTTGTTTACTTCCCTCGGGAGGAGCAGTAGTTACAAGATGCATGTTTGATGCAACACTCCAAATTAATTGACCGAGACAAAGAATAACACAAGGTAAAACTAAGCACATAGCAAAGCCACATAACAAACAAACTGAAATTTGCTTAAGCCACGGGCCTCCCGGAACCCGCCAAACAGGGTCAAACTCCCATCCTTTCCAGGTTTGGACAGCAACAGGAGCCAATTTTTGGATTCCGGATGAGATTCGTTTTACTCTTTCACCTTTTTTTGATTCCCTTTTCCTCCTTTTAAAATGAGTTGGGGGAGTAGCTCTGTTCTTCATGTCATACCTTCCATGTTCCTGGTGGACCAGCTATCCCACTCTTGCAGCCAGCTCTTCAACTGCACCTGTCTGCTGCCATTCATGGCATAATGGGCAGGATTCCTCACACCATTCCTCCAGATAAAGGATGCAGGAGTCTTATCTCAGCTCTATCCCACTCATCCCTCAGGCAATGGAGGGTGGAGTCCCATTTCAGCTCCTCACAGCCTTCTCCCAGGCAATGGCTATTGGACTATTATCTCAACTCCTCCCATCCATCTCTGAGACAAGAGATAGGTGGAATTTCATCTCAGCTTCTCATACCAATCTTTGAAACAGTGGAGCCTGATTTTGGTTCTGTCTCTCACAAATAGGCTTGTAAAAAGATGGAGAGCTCTTCAGAACAATCGGATCACGGATAGCCAGACGTCTGAGTTTTGATCTTACCATGCTCTGCCCTTCTCCCTGAATCCCATAATGCATATTATGAACATCCATTGGGGTATTCCATTTCTGTCCTGTTCCATTCCATTATGATTCTATTTCATTCCACTCGACTCTATTCCACTCGACTCTATTCCGTTCCGCTCTATTCCATTCCATTTCATCCATTCCACTCCATTCCATTCCATTCCATTCCATGCCGTTCCATTCCATGCCATTCCATGCCATTCCGTGCCTGCACCTGGCAATGCAGCAGTCGCAATGCAGCAGTCACAATACCCCAGGAGAGGATAAAAGGGGGCAGCCTCCTGTGTCCCCTGGCAGAGGTGGCACGGGGCAGCCTTAAGCCATGCCAGAGGAAGCCCTTGAGCTTCTGGAGCTAGCTAGAGGGGGCTCAGGCAGGAAGGGCAGCTGCTGCAGGAGTCTGCTGGAGATTCTCGGCTGCAAGGCCAGCTCCTGGCAGGAGCAGCTTCTTAGCTCATGGGAGGGATAGCAGTCCTTTTTGGCTGGAGAGCCATGGCCAGAGCATAGGAATGTCTTCTTGAGGAGCACTGTAGAGCTCACCATCCTCATCCCACAGAGAGCCAGGCTGGCAGCAGCCCTAAGCAATAGGATGCAGAGGTGTTTCCAGGGATCACAGTGCTTCTCTCAGAAGGCCGTGAAATGGCTCCAGGTTGAGGGAGAATCGGGTTTGGGTACGTTCTGGGAGGCGTGAGCAGCCTGTGGACCGGGAGCAGGTCTTGCTCACATGCTCAGGGATAGCCGATCGCCAGCGCTGGGGTCAGGAAGGAATTTTCCCCCGGGGCACATTGGCACTGGTCCCCGGGGGTTTTTTGCCTTCCTCTGAGCATTTAGCAAGACCACTTGTTAGGGCTCCTCTGGTCCATACTGCTGGCTCACTGCCTGCTGCTCATGCCCCACGAAGGTGGCCCCTCGTGTCCTGCAGCTGGGGGGGGAAGGCTTTTTTTCCCCGCGGAGGACCTGCGAGGGTCCCCGGGGGTTTTTTGCCTTCCTCCGCAGCCGAGCACAGCCCCTTCATGGGGCTCCTTTGAGCTCTTGTGGCCCAAAGGATGCTGCTCATGCGCCACGCAGGTGGCCCTCGTGCCCCGCATGCGGGGGGAGGAAGCTTTCTGGCCTCCCGCGGTATTCCCCGGGAGTTGCTCTTTGTCCTCTGGAGCATTGAGCACATCCCCTTGTCGGGCTTCCCTTTTGGCCTCGCTTCTTGCCCGCTGCTCTCGCACCTCCAAGCCACTCTCGTCTCCTGGCTCTCTTTGGCTCCATTGCCCAGAGCAAACTCGCAGTGACAGCCAGCTCTGCTCTTCCCTTAGCTCCATCTCCCCGCGGGTCCTCGCTTCTGCACAGCAGCCTGTGCTTGGAAGGCCTCCAGCCTTGCTGCCCCATCAGCACCTGCCACTCTCCAGCTCTCCCGGCGTGCAACACCAGCGCCGGGCAGGCACAAGAGCACTTGTCATGCATCCCTGGCCAGGAAGCGCAGCAAATGAACGACTGTTGCAAGTCTTGTGTGCTTATCATTGATAGGTGTCCTGCTTTGGGAAATACCCCATGCTACCACACACCTTCTCCTTCTACTACTTCTGCTTGCACATTTGTGTGTGGGCGCTGACGATGCTCATGACTAACACCCTAAAGCTTTCCGGTTGGATATAAGGCAGAAGGGTCTGGCTGCTCTCAGGGTGCTGAGGCACTGGAACGGGTTGCCTAAAGAGGCTGGGTGTGCTCCATCCCATGGCCATGTACAGCACCAACACGCTGTACAGCCCCCCTGGGGTGTCACCCTATGGCGACGTACACCACCACATTGTACAGACCCTTGGGTGAGAGCGCCTGGTGAGACGTAATTCCAGGCTGACCCGCGCCTTGGGCAATCTGTTTCACGTGTGAGGCGTCTCTGAGAATGGCAGGCCAGTTGGAACTACGTGCTCTGAGGTCCTCTCCAACCATAACTAGCCTAGGAGTCTAGGATGTAAGGATTCTAAAAGAACATAAAATAGAAGAAACCAAACCAAAATCAAATGGAAGAATAAAATAAAATCTTGATTCCACATGAAAGCTTTGTGATTTGTGTCCTTGAAAGTGTTTCTGGAGCTGAAAACCCCTGACATTGCAGAGAAATCAGTCTCCCTGCTAATCAGTTCAGGCTGAGCATGGGGAATGGAATGGAATGGAATGGAATGGAATGGAATGGAATGGAAGGGACTTCACTAGACAAGACTAGAAGAGAATTGGTATAGGCTAAGCTACAGTTTGTCTACAAGCGTGCTTGACAAGTGACGCCCTAGATCTAAGGCATCCAGCCAGCAGAGCAGCTCTCTGCGGTGCAGGGGCCAGAGCCATTCAGGAGACGGGGAAAGGCACAGCTGCAACGTAGCTCAGGCAGGGGGTGAAGGCCACAGGCTGAGCTGAGACATGTCCCCTGGGCCCTTGGAGGGAGGCGGTGAGGTGGGGGTCCCAGAGGAGATGGGTCCCAGCCACTGAGGCCTTACAACACCCCCAGAACCCTGGCAGAAGGAAACCTGCTCGCCTCAGAGGCCCTCCTTTAGACACTTGCAACCTGCCTGAGGCATGCTGCAGGGACACAGTCAATTTTTGCAGGCAAGTGTGCCCATGCATTGGCTGTCAGCATGTCAATACAGCAGAGCAGAAATCGGTGGGAAAGTTCCATGAAAAACTTGATATTTATTTAAAACTCCGCTGCAGATGGTTCGGATAGGCTCCTTGTAGCACGCAAGAGGGCAGACTGTAAATCCATTTAAGCTCATGGGAAAGCAGTCCTACCTACAACAGCTATTCTAGTTCGACTCAACCGAAAAACAGAGCCTCCTGACAGTACTCCCTCTGCAACTCTTTCCATCTCTTGCCCACAGCCCCTGCTCGGAACAGGATAATATCCACCATCTTCATTTCTTCAATACTGCCGATCTCCTCAGTACATTCAGAAAAGTGGGTCACAGCCCGCATCGAAGATCACAACGAGTGACTCTGGACTTGAGCCACACACGTGGCTGAGCAGAGGTTCTCTCAAGGTGTCAGCGTCCAGTTGGAGAAAAGCCCAGTGCTGGACCCTCTTTCGGTGCTGATCCCAAGAGTGAGATTAAGACGCAAGCGAGGTCAAGTACTTTGTGGACGTGTTAATCTGACTTGTTTACTTCCCTCGGGAGGAGCAGTAGTTGCAAGATGCATGTTTGATGCAACACTCCAAATTAATTGACCGAGACAAAGAATAACACAAGGTAAAACTAAGCACATAGCAAAGCCACATAACAAACAAACTGAAATTTGCTTAAGCCACGGGCCTCCCGGAACCCGCCAAACAGGGTCAAACTCCCATCCTTTGCAGGTTTGGACAGCAACAGGAGCCAATTTTTGGATTCCGGGTGAGATTCGTTTTACTCTTTCACCTTTTTGTGATTCCCTTTTCCTCCTTTTAAAATGAGATGGGGGAGTAGCTCTGTTCTTCATGTCATACCTTCCATGTTCCTGGTGGACCAGCTATCCCACTCTTGCAGCCAGCTCTTCAACTGCACCTGTCTGCTGCCATTCATGGCATAATGGGCAGGATTCCTCACACCATTCCTCCAGATAAAGGATGCAGGAGTCTTATCTCAGCTCTATCCCACTCATCCCTCAGGCAATGGAGGGTGGAGTCCCATTTCAGCTCCTCACGCCCTTCTCCCAGGCAAGGGCTATTGGACTATTATCTCAACTCCTCCCATCCATCTCTGAGACAAGAGATAGGTGGAATTTCATCTCAGCTTCTCATACCAATCTTTGAAACAGTGGAGCCTGATTTTGGTTCTGTCTCTCACAAATAGGCTTGTAAAAAGATGGAGAGATCTTCAGAACAATCGGATCACGGATAGCCAGACGTCTGAGTTTTGATCTTACCATGCTCTGCCCTTCTCCCTGAATCCCATAATGCATATTATGAACATCCATTGGGGTATTCCATTTCTGTCCTGTTCCATTCCATTATGATTCTATTTCATTCCACTCGACTCTATTCCACTCGAATCTCGTCCGTTCCGCTCTATTCCATTCCATTTCATCCATTCCACTCCATTCCATTCCATTCCATTCCATGCCGTTTCATTCGATGCCATTCCATGCCATTCCGTGCCTGCACCTGGCAATGCAGCAGTCACAATGCCCCAGGAGAGGATAAAAGGGGGCAGCCTCCTGTGTCCCCTGGCAGAGGTGGCACGGGGCAGCCTTAAGCCATGCCAGAGGAAGCCCTTGAGCTTCTGGAGCTAGCTAGAGGGGGCTCAGGCAGGAAGGGCAGCTGCTGCAGGAGTCTGCTGGAGATTCTCGGCTGCAAGGCCAGCTCCTGGCAGGAGCAGCTTCTTAGCTCATGGGAGGGATAGCAGTCCTTTTTGGCTGGAGAGCCATGGCCAGAGCATAGGAATGTCTTCTTGAGGAGCACTGTAGAGCTCACCATCCTCATCCCACAGAGAGCCAGGCTGGCAGCAGCCCTAAGCAATAGGATGTAGAGGTGTTTCCAGGGATCACAGTGCTTCTCTCGGAAGGCCGTGAAATGGCTCCAGGTTGAGGGAGAATCGGGTTTGGGTACGTTCTGGGAGGCGTGAGCAGCCTGTGGACCGGGAGCAGGTCTTGCTCACATGCTCAGGGATAGCCGATCGCCAGCGCTGGGGTCAGGAAGGAATTTTCCCCCGGGGCACATTGGCACTGGTCCCCGGGGGTTTTTTGCCTTCCTCTGAGCATTTAGCAAGACCACTTGTTAGGGCTCCTCTGGTCCATACTGCTGGCTCACTGCCTGCTGCTCATGCCCCACGAAGGTGGCCCCTCGTGTCCTGCAGCTGGGGGGGGAAGGCTTTTTTTCCCCGCGGAGGACCTGCGAGGGTCCCCGGGGGTTTTTTGCCTTCCTCCGCAGCCGAGCACAGCCCCTTCATGGGGCTCCTTTGAGCTCTTGTGGCCCAAAGGATGCTGCTCATGCTCCACGCAGGTGGCCCTCGTGCCCCGCATGCGGGGGGAGGAAGCTTTCTGGCCTCCCGGGGTATTCCCCGGGAGTTGCTCTCTGTCCTCTGGAGCATTGAGCACATCCCCTTGTCGGGCTTGCCTTTTGGCCTCGCTTCTTGCCCGCTGCTCTCGCACCTCCAAGCCACTCTCGTCTCCTGGCTCTCTTTGGCTCCATTGCCCAGAGCAAACTCGCAGTGACAGCCAGCTCTGCTCTTCCCTTAGCTCCATCTCCCCGCGGGTCCTCGCTTCTGCACAGCAGCCTGTGCTTGGAAGGCCTCCAGCCTTGCTGCCCCATCAGCACCTGCCACTCTCCAGCTCTCCCGGCGTGCAACACCAGCGCCGGGCAGGCACAAGAGCACTTGTCATGCATCCCTGGCCAGGAAGCGCAGCAAATGAACGACTGTTGCAAGTCTTGTGTGCTTATCATTGATAGGTGTCCTGCTTTGGGAAATACCCCATGCTACCACACACCTTCTCCTTCTACTACTTCTGCTTGCACATTTGTGTGTGGGCGCTGACGATGCTCATGACTAACACCCTAAAGCTTTCCGGTTGGATATAAGGCAGAAGGGTCTGGCTGCTCTCAGGGTGCTGAGGCACTGGAACGGGTTGCCTAAAGAGGCTGGGTGTGCTCCATCCCATGGCCATGTACAGCACCAACACGCTGTACAGCCCCCCTGGGGTGTCACCCTATGGCGACGTACACCACCACATTGTACAGACCCTTGGGTGAGAGCGCCTGGTGAGACGTAATTCCAGGCTGACCCGCGCCTTGGGCAATCTGTTTCACGTGTGAGGCGTCTCTGAGAATGGCAGGCCAGTTGGAACTACGTGCTCTGAGGTCCTCTCCAACCATAACTAGCCTAGGAGTCTAGGATGTAAGGATTCTAAAAGAACATAAAATAGAAGAAACCAAACCAAAATCAAATGGAAGAATAAAATAAAATCTTGATTCCACATGAAAGCTTTGTGATTTGTGTCCTTGAAAGTGTTTCTGGAGCTGAAAACCCCTGACATTGCAGAGAAATCAGTCTCCCTGCTAATCAGTTCAGGCTGAGCATGGGGAATGGAATGGAATGGAATGGAATGGAATGGAATGGAATGGAATGGAATGGAATGGAAGGGACTTCTCTAGGCAAGACTAGAAGAGAATTGGTATAGGCTAAGCTACAGTATGTCTACAAGCGTGCTTGACAAGTGACGCCCTAGATCTAAGGCATCCAGCCAGCAGAGCAGCTCTCTGCGGTGCAGGGGCCAGAGCCATTCAGGAGACGGGGAAAGGCACAGCTGTAACGTAGCTCAGGCAGGGGGTGAAGGCCTCAGGCTGAGCTGAGACATGTCCCCTGGGCCCTTGGAGGGAGGCGGTGAGGTGGGGGTCCCAGAGGAGATGGGTCCCAGCCACTGAGGCCTTACAACACCCCCAGAACCCTGGCAGAAGGAAACCTGCTCGCCTCAGAGGCCCTCCTTTAGACACTTGCAACCTGCCTGAGGCATGCTGCAGGGACACAGTCAATTTTTGCAGGCAAGTGTGCCCATGCATTGGCTGTCAGCATGTCAATACAGCAGAGCAGAAATCGGTGGGAAAGTTCCATGAAAAACTTGATATTTATTTAAAACTCCGCTGCAGATGGTTCGGATAGGCTCCTTGTAGCACGCAAGAGGGCAGACTGTAAATCCATTTAAGCTCATGGGAAAGCAGTCCTACCTACAACAGCTATTCTAGTTCGACTCAACCGAAAAACAGAGCCTCCTGACAGTACTCCCTCTGCAACTCTTTCCATCTCTTGCCCACAGCCCCTGCTCGGAACAGGATAATATCCACCATCTTCATTTCTTCAATACTGCCGATCTCCTCAGTACCTTCAGAAAAGTGGGTCACAGCCCGCATCAAAGATCACAACGAGTGACTCTGGACTTGAGCCACACACGTGGCTGAGCAGAGGTTCTCTCAAGGTGTCAGCGTCCAGTTGGAGAAAAGCCCAGTGCTGGACCCTCTTTCGGTGCTGATCCCAAGAGTGAGATTAAGACGCAAGCGAGGTCAAGTACTTCGTGGCCGTGTTAATCTGACTTGTTTAGTTCCCTCGGGAGGAGCAGTAGTTACAAGATGCATGTTTGATGCAACACTCCAAATTAATTGACCGAGACAAAGAATAACACAAGGTAAAACTAAGCACATAGCAAAGCCACATAACAAACAAACTGAAATTTGCTTAAGCCACGGGCCTCCCGGAACCCGCCAAACAGGGTCAAACTCCCATCCTTTCCAGGTTTGGACAGCAACAGGAGCCAATTTTTGGATTCCGGGTGAGATTCGTTTTACTCTTTCACCTTTTTGTGATTCCCTTTTCCTCCTTTTAAAATGAGTTGGGGGAGTAGCTCTGTTCTTCATGTCATACCTTCCATGTTCCTGGTGGACCAGCTATCCCACTCTTGCAGCCAGCTCTTCAACTGCACCTGTCTGCTGCCATTCATGGCATAATGGGCAGGATTCCTCACACCATTCCTCCAGATAAAGGATGCAGGAGTCTTATCTCAGCTCTATCCCACTCATCCCTCAGGCAATGGAGGGTGGAGTCCCATTTCAGCTCCTCACACCCTTCTCCCAGGCAATGGCTATTGGACTATTATCTCAACTCCTCCCATCCATCTCTGAGACAAGAGATAGGTGGAATTTCATCTCAGCTTCTCATACCAATCTTTGAAACAGTGGAGCCTGATTTTGGTTCTGTCTCTCACAAATAGGCTTGTAAAAAGATGGAGAGCTCTTCAGAACAATCGGATCACGGATAGCCAGACGTCTGAGTTTTGATCTTACCATGCTCTGCCCTTCTCCCTGAATCCCATAATGCATATTATGAACATCCATTGGGGTATTCCATTTCTGTCCTGTTCCATTCCATTATGATTCTATTTCATTCCACTCGACTCTATTCCACTCGAATCTCTTCCGTTCCGCTCTATTCCATTCCATTTCATCCATTCCACTCCATTCCATTCCATTCCATTCCATGCCGTTTCATTCGATGCCATTCCATGCCATTCCGTGCCTGCACCTGGCAATGCAGCAGTCACAATGCCCCAGGAGAGGATAAAAGGGGGCAGCCTCCTGTGTCCCCTGGCAGAGGTGGCACGGGGCAGCCTTAAGCCATGCCAGAGGAAGCCCTTGAGCTTCTGGAGCTAGCTAGAGGGGGCTCAGGCAGGAAGGGCAGCTGCTGCAGGAGTCTGCTGGAGATTCTCGGCTGCAAGGCCAGCTCCTGGCAGGAGCAGCTTCTTAGCTCATGGGAGGGATAGCAGTCCTTTTTGGCTGGAGAGCCATGGCCAGAGCATAGGAATGTCTTCTTGAGGAGCACTGTAGAGCTCACCATCCTCATCCCACAGAGAGCCAGGCTGGCAGCAGCCCTAAGCAATAGGATGTAGAGGTGTTTCCAGGGATCACAGTGCTTCTCTCGGAAGGCCGTGAAATGGCTCCAGGTTGAGGGAGAATCGGGTTTGGGTACGTTCTGGGAGGCGTGAGCAGCCTGTGGACCGGGAGCAGGTCTTGCTCACATGCTCAGGGATAGCCGATCGCCAGCGCTGGGGTCAGGAAGGAATTTTCCCCCGGGGCACATTGGCACTGGTCCCCGGGGGTTTTTTGCCTTCCTCTGAGCATTTAGCAAGACCACTTGTTAGGGCTCCTCTGGTCCATACTGCTGGCTCACTGCCTGCTGCTCATGCCCCACGAAGGTGGCCCCTCGTGTCCTGCAGCTGGGGGGGGAAGGCTTTTTTTCCCCGCGGAGGACCTGCGAGTGTCCCCGGGGGTTTTTTGCCTTCCTCCGCAGCCGAGCACAGCCCCTTCATGGGGCTCCTTTGAGCTCTTGTGGCCCAAAGGATGCTGCTCATGCTCCACGCAGGTGGCCCTCGTGCCCCGCATGCGGGGGGAGGAAGCTTTCTGGCCTCCCGGGGTATTCCCCGGGAGTTGCTCTTTGTCCTCTGGAGCATTGAGCACATCCCCTTGTCGGGCTTCCCTTTTGGCCTCGCTTCTTGCCCGCTGCTCTCGCACCTCCAAGTCACTCTCATCTCCTGGCTCTCTTTGGCTCCATTGCCCAGAGCAAACTCGCAGTGACAGCCAGCTCTGCTCTTCCCTTAGCTCCATCTCCCCGCGGGTCCTCACTTCTGCACAGCAGCCTGTGCTTGGAAGGCCTCCAGCCTTGCTGCCCCATCAGCACCTGCCACTCTCCAGCTCTCCCGGCGTGCAACACCAGCGCCGGGCAGGCACAAGAGCACTTGTCATGCATCCCTGGCCAGGAAGCGCAGCAAATGAACGACTGTTGCAAGTCTTGTGTGCTTATCATTGATAGGTGTCCTGCTTTGGGAAATACCCCATGCTACCATACACCTTCTCCTTCTACTACTTCTGCTTGCACATTTGTGTGTGGGCGCTGACGATGCTCATGACTAACACCCTAAAGCTTTCCGGTTGGATATAAGGCAGAAGGGTCTGGCTGCTCTCAGGGTGCTGAGGCACTGGAACGGGTTGCCTAAAGAGGCTGGGTGTGCTCCATCCCATGGCCATGTACAGCACCAACACGCTGTACAGCCCCCCTGGGGTGTCACCCTATGGCGACGTACACCACCACATTGTACAGACCCTTGGGTGAGAGCGCCTGGTGAGACGTAATTCCAGGCTGACCCGCGCCTTGGGCAATCTGTTTCACGTGTGAGGCGTCTCTGAGAATGGCAGGCCAGTTGGAACTACGTGCTCTGAGGTCCTCTCCAACCATAACTAGCCTAGGAGTCTAGGATGTAAGGATTCTAAAAGAACATAAAATAGAAGAAACCAAACCAAAATCAAATGGAAGATTAAAATAAAATCTTGATTCCACATGAAAGCTTTGTGATTTGTGTCCTTGAAAGTGTTTCTGGAGCTGAAAACCCCTGACATTGCAGAGAAATCAGTCTCCCTGCTAATCAGTTCAGGCTGAGCATGGGGAATGGAATGGAATGTAATGGAATAGAATGGAATGGAATGGAATGGAATGGAATGGAAGGGACTTCACTAGACAAGACTAGAAGAGAATTGGTATAGGCTAAGCTACAGTTTGTCTACAAGCGTGCTTGACAAGTGACGCCCTAGATCTAAGGCATCCAGCCAGCAGAGCAGCTCTCTGCGGTGCAGGGGCCAGAGCCATTCAGGAGACGGGGAAAGGCACAGCTGCAACGTAGCTCAGGCAGGGGGTGAAGGCCACAGGCTGAGCTGAGACATGTCCCCTGGGCCCTTGGAGGGAGGCGGTGAGGTGGGGGTCCCAGAGGAGATGGGTCCCAGCCACTGAGGCCTTACAACACCCCCAGAACCCTGGCAGAAGGAAACCTGCTCGCCTCAGAGGCCCTCCTTTAGACACTTGCAACCTGCCTGAGGCATGCTGCAGGGACACAGTCAATTTTTGCAGGCAAGTGTGCCCATGCATTGGCTGTCAGCATGTCAATACAGCAGAGCAGAAATCGGTGGGAAAGTTCCATGAAAAACTTGATATTTATTTAAAACTCCGCTGCAGATGGTTCGGATAGGCTCCTTGTAGCACGCAAGAGGGCAGACTGTAAATCCATTTAAGCTCATGGGAAAGCAGTCCTACCTACAACAGCTATTCTAGTTCGACTCAACCGAAAAACAGAGCCTCCTGACAGTACTCCCTCTGCAACTCTTTCCATCTCTTGCCCACAGCCCCTGCTCGGAACAGGATAATATCCACCATCTTCATTTCTTCAATACTGCCGATCTCCTCAGTACCTTCAGAAAAGTGGGTCACAGCCCGCATCGAAGATCACAACGAGTGACTCTGGACTTGAGCCACACACGTGGCTGAGCAGAGGTTCTCTCAAGGTGTCAGCGTCCAGTTGGAGAAAAGCCCAGTGCTGGACCCTCTTTCGGTGCTGATCCCAAGAGTGAGATTAAGACGCAAGCGAGGTCAAGTACTTTGTGGACGTGTTAATCTGACTTGTTTACTTCCCTCGGGAGGAGCAGTAGTTGCAAGATGCATGTTTGATGCAACACTCCAAATTAATTGACCGAGACAAAGAATAACACAAGGTAAAACTAAGCACATAGCAAAGCCACATAACAAACAAACTGAAATTTGCTTAAGCCACGGGCCTCCCGGAACCCGCCAAACAGGGTCAAACTCCCATCCTTTCCAGGTTTGGTCAGCAACAGGAGCCAATTTTTGGATTCCGGGTGAGATTCGTTTTACTCTTTCACCTTTTTGTGATTCCCTTTTCCTCCTTTTAAAATGAGATGGGGGAGTAGCTCTGTTCTTCATGTCATACCTTCCATGTTCCTGGTGGACCAGCTATCCCACTCTTGCAGCCAGCTCTTCAACTGCACCTGTCTGCTGCCATTCATGGCATAATGGGCAGGATTCCTCACACCATTCCTCCAGATAAAGGATGCAGGAGTCTTATCTCAGCTCTATCCCACTCATCCCTCAGGCAATGGAGGGTGGAGTCCCATTTCAGCTCCTCACGCCCTTCTCCCAGGCAAGGGCTATTGGACTATTATCTCAACTCCTCCCATCCATCTCTGAGACAAGAGATAGGTGGAATTTCATCTCAGCTTCTCATACCAATCTTTGAAACAGTGGAGCCTGATTTTGGTTCTGTCTCTCACAAATAGGCTTGTAAAAAGATGGAGAGCTCTTCAGAACAATCGGATCACGGATAGCCAGACGTCTGAGTTTTGATCTTACCATGCTCTGCCCTTCTCCCTGAATCCCATAATGCATATTATGAACATCCATTGGGGTATTCCATTTCTGTCCTGTTCCATTCCATTATGATTCTATTTCATTCCACTCGACTCTATTCCACTCGAATCTCTTCCGTTCCGCTCTATTCCATTCCATTTCATCCATTCCACTCCATTCCATTCCATTCCATTCCATTCCATGCCGTTCCATTCCATGCCATTCCATGCCATTCCGTGCCTGCACCTGGCAATGCAGCAGTCACAATGCCCCAGGAGAGGATAAAAGGGGGCAGCCTCCTGTGTCCCCTGGCAGAGGTGGCACGGGGCAGCCTTAAGCCATGCCAGAGGAAGCCCTTGAGCTTCTGGAGCTAGCTAGAGGGGGCTCAGGCAGGAAGGGCAGCTGCTGCAGGAGTCTGCTGGAGATTCTCGGCTGCAAGGCCAGCTCCTGGCAGGAGCAGCTTCTTAGCTCATGGGAGGGATAGCAGTCCTTTTTGGCTGGAGAGCCATGGCCAGAGCATAGGAATGTCTTCTTGAGCAGCACTGTAGAGCTCACCATCCTCATCCCACAGAGAGCCAGGCTGGCAGCAGCCCTAAGCAATAGGATGCAGAGGTGTTTCCAGGGATCACAGTGCTTCTCTCAGAAGGCCGTGAAATGGCTCCAGGTTGAGGGAGAATCGGGTTTGGGTACGTTCTGGGAGGCGTGAGCAGCCTGTGGACCGGGAGCAGGTCTTGCTCACATGCTCAGGGATAGCCGATCGCCAGCGCTGGGGTCAGGAAGGAATTTTCCCCCGGGGCACATTGGCACTGGTCCCCGGGGGTTTTTTGCCTTCCTCTGAGCATTTAGCAAGACCACTTGTTAGGGCTCCTCTGGTCCATACTGCTGGCTCACTGCCTGCTGCTCATGCCCCACGAAGGTGGCCCCTCGTGTCCTGCAGCTGGGGGGGGAAGGCTTTTTTTCCCCGCGGAGGACCTGCGAGGGTCCCCGGGGGTTTTTTGCCTTCCTCCGCAGCCGAGCACAGCCCCTTCATGGGGCTCCTTTGAGCTCTTGTGGCCCAAAGGATGCTGCTCATGCTCCACGCAGGTGGCCCTCGTGCCCCGCATGCGGGGGGAGGAAGCTTTCTGGCCTCCCGCGGTATTCCCCGGGAGTTGCTCTTTGTCCTCTGGAGCATTGAGCACATCCCCTTGTCGGGCTTCCCTTTTGGCCTCGCTTCTTGCCCGCTGCTCTCGCACCTCCAAGCCACTCTCGTCTCCTGGCTCTCTTTGGCTCCATTGCCCAGAGCAAACTCGCAGTGACAGCCAGCTCTGCTCTTCCCTTAGCTCCATCTCCCCGCGGGTCCTCGCTTCTGCACAGCAGCCTGTGCTTGGAAGGCCTCCAGCCTTGCTGCCCCATCAGCACCTGCCACTCTCCAGCTCTCCCGGCGTGCAACACCAGCGCCGGGCAGGCACAAGAGCACTTGTCATGCATCCCTGGCCAGGAAGCGCAGCAAATGAACGACTGTTGCAAGTCTTGTGTGCTTATCATTGATAGGTGTCCTGCTTTGGGAAATACCCCATGCTACCACACACCTTCTCCTTCTACTACTTCTGCTTGCACATTTGTGTGTGGGCGCTGACGATGCTCATGACTAACACCCTAAAGCTTTCCGGTTGGATATAAGGCAGAAGGGTCTGGCTGCTCTCAGGGTGCTGAGGCACTGGAACGGGTTGCCTAAAGAGGCTGGGTGTGCTCCATCCCATGGCCATGTACAGCACCAACACGCTGTACAGCCCCCCTGGGGTGTCACCCTATGGCGACGTACACCACCACATTGTACAGACCCTTGGGTGAGAGCGCCTGGTGAGACGTAATTCCAGGCTGACCCGCGCCTTGGGCAATCTGTTTCACGTGTGAGGCGTCTCTGAGAATGGCAGGCCAGTTGGAACTACGTGCTCTGAGGTCCTCTCCAACCATAACTAGCCTAGGAGTCTAGGATGTAAGGATTCTAAAAGAACATAAAATAGAAGAAACCAAACCAAAATCAAATGGAAGAATAAAATAAAATCTTGATTCCACATGAAAGCTTTGTGATTTGTGTCCTTGAAAGTGTTTCTGGAGCTGAAAACCCCTGACGTTGCAGAGAAATCAGTCTCCCTGCTAATCAGTTCTGGCTGAGCATGGGGAATGGAATGGAATGGAATGGAATGGAATGGAATGGAATGGAATGGAATGGAATGGAAGGGACTTCACTAGACAAGACTAGAAGAGAATTGGTATAGGCTAAGCTACAGTATGTCTACAAGCGTGCTTGACAAGTGACGCCCTAGATCTAAGGCATCCAGCCAGCAGAGCAGCTCTCTGCGGTGCAGGGGCCAGAGCCATTCAGGAGACGGGGAAAGGCACAGCTGCAACGTAGCTCAGGCAGGGGGTGAAGGCCACAGGCTGAGCTGAGACATGTCCCCTGGGCCCTTGGAGGGAGGCGGTGAGGTGGGGGTCCCAGAGGAGATGGGTCCCAGCCACTGAGGCCTTACAACACCCCCAGAACCCTGGCAGAAGGAAACCTGCTCGCCTCAGAGGCCCTCCTTTAGACACTTGCAACCTGCCTGAGGCATGCTGCAGGGACACAGTCAATTTTTGCAGGCAAGTGTGCCCATGCATTGGCTGTCAGCATGTCAATACAGCAGAGCAGAAATCGGTGGGAAAGTTCCATGAAAAACTTGATATTTATTTAAAACTCCGCTGCAGATGGTTCGGATAGGCTCCTTGTAGCACGCAAGAGGGCAGACTGTAAATCCATTTAAGCTCATGGGAAAGCAGTCCTACCTACAACAGCTATTCTAGTTCGACTCAACCGAAAAACAGAGCCTCCTGACAGTACTCCCTCTGCAACTCTTTCCATCTCTTGCCCACAGCCCCTGCTCGGAACAGGATAATATCCACCATCTTCATTTCTTCAATACTGCCGATCTCCTCAGTACCTTCAGAAAAGTGGGTCACAGCCCGCATCGAAGATCACAACGAGTGACTCTGGACTTGAGCCACACACGTGGCTGAGCAGAGGTTCTCTCAAGGTGTCAGCGTCCAGTTGGAGAAAAGCCCAGTGCTGGACCCTCTTTCGGTGCTGATCCCAAGAGTGAGATTAAGACGCAAGCGAGGTCAAGTACTTTGTGGACGTGTTAATCTGACTTGTTTACTTCCCTCGGGAGGAGCAGTAGTTACAAGATGCATGTTTGATGCAACACTCCAAATTAATTGACCGAGACAAAGAATAACACAAGGTAAAACTAAGCACATAGCAAAGCCACATAACAAACAAACTGAAATTTGCTTAAGCCACGGGCCTCCCAGAACCCGCCAAACAGGGTCAAACTCCCATCCTTTCCAGGTTTGGACAGCAACAGGAGCCAATTTTTGGATTCCGGGTGAGATTCGTTTTACTCTTTCACCTTTTTGTGATTCCCTTTTCCTCCTTTTAAAATGAGTTGGGGGAGTAGCTCTGTTCTTCATGTCATACCTTCCATGTTCCTGGTGGACCAGCTATCCCACTCTTGCAGCCAGCTCTTCAACTGCACCTGTCTGCTGCCATTCATGGCATAATGGGCAGGATTCCTCACACCATTCCTCCAGATAAAGGATGCAGGAGTCTTATCTCAGCTCTATCCCACTCATCCCTCAGGCAATGGAGGGTGGAGTCCCATTTCAGCTCCTCACAGCCTTCTCCCAGGCAATGGCTATTGGACTATTATCTCAACTCCTCCCATCCATCTCTGAGACAAGAGATAGGTGGAATTTCATCTCAGCTTCTCATACCAATCTTTGAAACAGTGGAGCCTGATTTTGGTTCTGTCTCTCACAAATAGGCTTGTAAAAAGATGGAGAGCTCTTCAGAACAATCGGATCACGGATAGCCAGACGTCTGAGTTTTGATCTTACCATGCTCTGCCCTTCTCCCTGAATCCCATAATGCATATTATGAACATCCATTGGGGTATTCCATTTCTGTCCTGTTCCATTCCATTATGATTCTATTTCATTCCACTCGACTCTATTCCACTCGAATCTCTTCCGTTCCGCTCTATTCCATTCCATTTCATCCATTCCACTCCATTCCATTCCATTCCATTCCATTCCATGCCGTTCCATTCCATGCCATTCCATGCCATTCCGTGCCTGCACCTGGCAATGCAGCAGTCACAATGCCCCAGGAGAGGATAAAAGGGGGCAGCCTCCTGTGTCCCCTGGCAGAGGTGGCACGGGGCAGCCTTAAGCCATGCCAGAGGAAGCCCTTGAGCTTCTGGAGCTAGCTAGAGGGGGCTCAGGCAGGAAGGGCAGCTGCTGCAGGAGTCTGCTGGAGATTCTCGGCTGCAAGGCCAGCTCCTGGCAGGAGCAGCTTCTTAGCTCATGGGAGGGATAGCAGTCCTTTTTGGCTGGAGAGCCATGGCCAGAGCATAGGAATGTCTTCTTGAGCAGCACTGTAGAGCTCACCATCCTCATCCCACAGAGAGCCAGGCTGGCAGCAGCCCTAAGCAATAGGATGCAGAGGTGTTTCCAGGGATCACAGTGCTTCTCTCAGAAGGCCGTGAAATGGCTCCAGGTTGAGGGAGAATCGGGTTTGGGTACGTTCTGGGAGGCGTGAGCAGCCTGTGGACCGGGAGCAGGTCTTGCTCACATGCTCAGGGATAGCCGATCGCCAGCGCTGGGGTCAGGAAGGAATTTTCCCCCGGGGCACATTGGCACTGGTCCCCGGGGGTTTTTTGCCTTCCTCTGAGCATTTAGCAAGACCACTTGTTAGGGCTCCTCTGGTCCATACTGCTGGCTCACTGCCTGCTGCTCATGCCCCACGAAGGTGGCCCCTCGTGTCCTGCAGCTGGGGGGGGAAGGCTTTTTTTCCCCGCGGAGGACCTGCGAGGGTCCCCGGGGGTTTTTTGCCTTCCTCCGCAGCCGAGCACAGCCCCTTCATGGGGCTCCTTTGAGCTCTTGTGGCCCAAAGGATGCTGCTCATGCTCCACGCAGGTGGCCCTCGTGCCCCGCATGCGGGGGGAGGAAGCTTTCTGGCCTCCCGCGGTATTCCCCGGGAGTTGCTCTTTGTCCTCTGGAGCATTGAGCACATCCCCTTGTCGGGCTTCCCTTTTGGCCTCGCTTCTTGCCCGCTGCTCTCGCACCTCCAAGCCACTCTCGTCTCCTGGCTCTCTTTGGCTCCATTGCCCAGAGCAAACTCGCAGTGACAGCCAGCTCTGCTCTTCCCTTAGCTCCATCTCCCCGCGGGTCCTCGCTTCTGCACAGCAGCCTGTGCTTGGAAGGCCTCCAGCCTTGCTGCCCCATCAGCACCTGCCACTCTCCAGCTCTCCCGGCGTGCAACACCAGCGCCGGGCAGGCACAAGAGCACTTGTCATGCATCCCTGGCCAGGAAGCGCAGCAAATGAACGACTGTTGCAAGTCTTGTGTGCTTATCATTGATAGGTGTCCTGCTTTGGGAAATACCCCATGCTACCACACACCTTCTCCTTCTACTACTTCTGCTTGCACATTTGTGTGTGGGCGCTGACGATGCTCATGACTAACACCCTAAAGCTTTCCGGTTGGATATAAGGCAGAAGGGTCTGGCTGCTCTCAGGGTGCTGAGGCACTGGAACGGGTTGCCTAAAGAGGCTGGGTGTGCTCCATCCCATGGCCATGTACAGCACCAACACGCTGTACAGCCCCCCTGGGGTGTCACCCTATGGCGACGTACACCACCACATTGTACAGACCCTTGGGTGAGAGCGCCTGGTGAGACGTAATTCCAGGCTGACCCGCGCCTTGGGCAATCTGTTTCACGTGTGAGGCGTCTCTGAGAATGGCAGGCCAGTTGGAACTACGTGCTCTGAGGTCCTCTCCAACCATAACTAGCCTAGGAGTCTAGGATGTAAGGATTCTAAAAGAACATAAAATAGAAGAAACCAAACCAAAATCAAATGGAAGAATAAAATAAAATCTTGATTCCACATGAAAGCTTTGTGATTTGTGTCCTTGAAAGTGTTTCTGGAGCTGAAAACCCCTGACGTTGCAGAGAAATCAGTCTCCCTGCTAATCAGTTCTGGCTGAGCATGGGGAATGGAATGGAATGGAATGGAATGGAATGGAATGGAATGGAATGGAATGGAAGGGACTTCACTAGACAAGACTAGAAGAGAATTGGTATAGGCTAAGCTACAGTATGTCTACAAGCGTGCTTGACAAGTGACGCCCTAGATCTAAGGCATCCAGCCAGCAGAGCAGCTCTCTGCGGTGCAGGGGCCAGAGCCATTCAGGAGACGGGGAAAGGCACAGCTGCAACGTAGCTCAGGCAGGGGGTGAAGGCCACAGGCTGAGCTGAGACATGTCCCCTGGGCCCTTGGAGGGAGGCGGTGAGGTGGGGGTCCCAGAGGAGATGGGTCCCAGCCACTGAGGCCTTACAACACCCCCAGAACCCTGGCAGAAGGAAACCTGCTCGCCTCAGAGGCCCTCCTTTAGACACTTGCAACCTGCCTGAGGCATGCTGCAGGGACACAGTCAATTTTTGCAGGCAAGTGTGCCCATGCATTGGCTGTCAGCATGTCAATACAGCAGAGCAGAAATCGGTGGGAAAGTTCCATGAAAAACTTGATATTTATTTAAAACTCCGCTGCAGATGGTTCGGATAGGCTCCTTGTAGCACGCAAGAGGGCAGACTGTAAATCCATTTAAGCTCATGGGAAAGCAGTCCTACCTACAACAGCTATTCTAGTTCGACTCAACCGAAAAACAGAGCCTCCTGACAGTACTCCCTCTGCAACTCTTTCCATCTCTTGCCCACAGCCCCTGCTCGGAACAGGATAATATCCACCATCTTCATTTCTTCAATACTGCCGATCTCCTCAGTACCTTCAGAAAAGTGGGTCACAGCCCGCATCGAAGATCACAACGAGTGACTCTGGACTTGAGCCACACACGTGGCTGAGCAGAGGTTCTCTCAAGGTGTCAGCGTCCAGTTGGAGAAAAGCCCAGTGCTGGACCCTCTTTCGGTGCTGATCCCAAGAGTGAGATTAAGACGCAAGCGAGGTCAAGTACTTTGTGGACGTGTTAATCTGACTTGTTTACTTCCCTCGGGAGGAGCAGTAGTTACAAGATGCATGTTTGATGCAACACTCCAAATTAATTGACCGAGACAAAGAATAACACAAGGTAAAACTAAGCACATAGCAAAGCCACATAACAAACAAACTGAAATTTGCTTAAGCCACGGGCCTCCCGGAACCCGCCAAACAGGGTCAAACTCCCATCCTTTCCAGGTTTGGACAGCAACAGGAGCCAATTTTTGGATTCCGGGTGAGATTCGTTTTACTCTTTCACCTTTTTGTGATTCCCTTTTCCTCCTTTTAAAATGAGTTGGGGGAGTAGCTCTGTTCTTCATGTCATACCTTCCATGTTCCTGGTGGACCAGCTATCCCACTCTTGCAGCCAGCTCTTCAACTGCACCTGTCTGCTGCCATTCATGGCATAATGGGCAGGATTCCTCACACCATTCCTCCAGATAAAGGATGCAGGAGTCTTATCTCAGCTCTATCCCACTCATCCCTCAGGCAATGGAGGGTGGAGTCCCATTTCAGCTCCTCACAGCCTTCTCCCAGGCAATGGCTATTGGACTATTATCTCAACTCCTCCCATCCATCTCTGAGACAAGAGATAGGTGGAATTTCATCTCAGCTTCTCATACCAATCTTTGAAACAGTGGAGCCTGATTTTGGTTCTGTCTCTCACAAATAGGCTTGTAAAAAGATGGAGAGCTCTTCAGAACAATCGGATCACGGATAGCCAGACGTCTGAGTTTTGATCTTACCATGCTCTGCCCTTCTCCCTGAATCCCATAATGCATATTATGAACATCCATTGGGGTATTCCATTTCTGTCCTGTTCCATTCCATTATGATTCTATTTCATTCCACTCGACTCTATTCCGTTCCGCTCTATTCCATTCCATTTCATCCATTCCACTCCACTCCATTCCATTCCATTCCATTCCATTCCATTCCATGCCGTTCCATTCGATGCCATTCCATGCCATTCCGTGCCTGCACCTGGCAATGCAGCAGTCACAATGCCCCAGGAGAGGATAAAAGGGGGCAGCCTCCTGTGTCCCCTGGCAGAGGTGGCACGGGGCAGCCTTAAGCCATGCCAGAGGAAGCCCTTGAGCTTCTGGAGCTAGCTAGAGGGGGCTCAGGCAGGAAGGGCAGCTGCTGCAGGAGTCTGCTGGAGATTCTCGGCTGCAAGGCCAGCTCCTGGCAGGAGCAGCTTCTTAGCTCATGGGAGGGATAGCAGTCCTTTTTGGCTGGAGAGCCATGGCCAGAGCATAGGAATGTCTTCTTGAGGAGCACTGTAGAGCTCACCATCCTCATCCCACAGAGAGCCAGGCTGGCAGCAGCCCTAAGCAATAGGATGCAGAGGTGTTTCCAGGGATCACAGTGCTTCTCTCAGAAGGCCGTGAAATGGCTCCAGGTTGAGGGAGAATCGGGTTTGGGTACGTTCTGGGAGGCGTGAGCAGCCTGTGGACCGGGAGCAGGTCTTGCTCACATGCTCAGGGATAGCCGATCGCCAGCGCTGGGGTCAGGAAGGAATTTTCCCCCGGGGCACATTGGCACTGGTCCCCGGGGGTTTTTTGCCTTCCTCTGAGCATTTAGCAAGACCACTTGTTAGGGCTCCTCTGGTCCATACTGCTGGCTCACTGCCTGCTGCTCATGCCCCACGAAGGTGGCCCCTCGTGTCCTGCAGCTGGGGGGAGAAGGCTTTTTTTCCCCGCGGAGGACCTGCGAGTGTCCCCGGGGGTTTTTTGCCTTCCTCCGCAGCCGAGCACAGCCCCTTCATGGGGCTCCTTTGAGCTCTTGTGGCCCAAAGGATGCTGCTCATGCGCCACGCAGGTGGCCCTCGTGCCCCGCATGCGGGGGGAGGAAGCTTTCTGGCCTCCCGCGGTATTCCCCGGGAGTTGCTCTTTGTCCTCTGGAGCATTGAGCACATCCCCTTGTCGGGCTTCCCTTTTGGCCTCGCTTCTTGCCCGCTGCTCTCGCACCTCCAAGCCACTCTCGTCTCCTGGCTCTCTTTGGCTCCATTGCCCAGAGCAAACTCGCAGTGACAGCCAGCTCTGCTCTTCCCTTAGCTCCATCTCCCCGCGGGTCCTCGCTTCTGCACAGCAGCCTGTGCTTGGAAGGCCTCCAGCCTTGCTGCCCCATCAGCACCTGCCACTCTCCAGCTCTCCCGGCGTGCAACACCAGCGCCGGGCAGGCACAAGAGCACTTGTCATGCATCCCTGGCCAGGAAGCGCAGCAAATGAACGACTGTTGCAAGTCTTGTGTGCTTATCATTGATAGGTGTCCTGCTTTGGGAAATACCCCATGCTACCACACACCTTCTCCTTCTACTACTTCTGCTTGCACATTTGTGTGTGGGCGCTGACGATGCTCATGACTAACACCCTAAAGCTTTCCGGTTGGATATAAGGCAGAAGGGTCTGGCTGCTCTCAGGGTGCTGAGGCACTGGAACGGGTTGCCTAAAGAGGCTGGGTGTGCTCCATCCCATGGCCATGTACAGCACCAACACGCTGTACAGCCCCCCTGGGGTGTCACCCTATGGCGACGTACACCACCACATTGTACAGACCCTTGGGTGAGAGCGCCTGGTGAGACGTAATTCCAGGCTGACCCGCGCCTTGGGCAATCTGTTTCACGTGTGAGGCGTCTCTGAGAATGGCAGGCCAGTTGGAACTACGTGCTCTGAGGTCCTCTCCAACCATAACTAGCCTAGGAGTCTAGGATGTAAGGATTCTAAAAGAACATAAAATAGAAGAAACCAAACCAAAATCAAATGGAAGAATAAAATAAAATCTTGATTCCACATGAAAGCTTTGTGATTTGTGTCCTTGAAAGTGTTTCTGGAGCTGAAAACCCCTGACATTGCAGAGAAATCAGTCTCCCTGCTAATCAGTTCAGGCTGAGCATGGGGAATGGAATGGAATGGAATGGAATGGAATGGAATGGAATGGAATGGAATGGAAGGGACTTCACTAGACAAGACTAGAAGAGAATTGGTATAGGCTAAGCTACAGTATGTCTACAAGCGTGCTTGACAAGTGACGCCCTAGATCTAAGGCATCCAGCCAGCAGAGCAGCTCTCTGCGGTGCAGGGGCCAGAGCCATTCAGGAGACGGGGAAAGGCACAGCTGCAACGTAGCTCAGGCAGGGGGTGAAGGCCACAGGCTGAGCTGAGACATGTCCCCTGGGCCCTTGGAGGGAGGCGGTGAGGTGGGGGTCCCAGAGGAGATGGGTCCCAGCCACTGAGGCCTTACAACACCCCCAGAACCCTGGCAGAAGGAAACCTGCTCGCCTCAGAGGCCCTCCTTTAGACACTTGCAACCTGCCTGAGGCATGCTGCAGGGACACAGTCAATTTTTGCAGGCAAGTGTGCCCATGCATTGGCTGTCAGCATGTCAATACAGCAGAGCAGAAATCGGTGGGAAAGTTCCATGAAAAACTTGATATTTATTTAAAACTCCGCTGCAGATGGTTCGGATAGGCTCCTTGTAGCACGCAAGAGGGCAGACTGTAAATCCATTTAAGCTCATGGGAAAGCAGTCCTACCTACAACAGCTATTCTAGTTCGACTCAACCGAAAAACAGAGCCTCCTGACAGTACTCCCTCTGCAACTCTTTCCATCTCTTGCCCACAGCCCCTGCTCGGAACAGGATAATATCCACCATCTTCATTTCTTCAATACTGCCGATCTCCTCAGTACCTTCAGAAAAGTGGGTCACAGCCCGCATCGAAGATCACAACGAGTGACTCTGGACTTGAGCCACACACGTGGCTGAGCAGAGGTTCTCTCAAGGTGTCAGCGTCCAGTTGGAGAAAAGCCCAGTGCTGGACCCTCTTTCGGTGCTGATCCCAAGAGTGAGATTAAGACGCAAGCGAGGTCAAGTACTTTGTGGACGTGTTAATCTGACTTGTTTACTTCCCTCGGGAGGAGCAGTAGTTGCAAGATGCATGTTTGATGCAACACTCCAAATTAATTGACCGAGACAAAGAATAACACAAGGTAAAACTAAGCACATAGCAAAGCCACATAACAAACAAACTGAAATTTGCTTAAGCCACGGGCCTCCCGGAACCCGCCAAACAGGGTCAAACTCCCATCCTTTCCAGGTTTGGACAGCAACAGGAGCCAATTTTTGGATTCCGGGTGAGATTCGTTTTACTCTTTCACCTTTTTGTGATTCCCTTTTCCTCCTTTTAAAATGAGTTGGGGGAGTAGCTCTGTTCTTCATGTCATACCTTCCATGTTCCTGGTGGACCAGCTATCCCACTCTTGCAGCCAGCTCTTCAACTGCACCTGTCTGCTGCCATTCATGGCATAATGGGCAGGATTCCTCACACCATTCCTCCAGATAAAGGATGCAGGAGTCTTATCTCAGCTCTATCCCACTCATCCCTCAGGCAATGGAGGGTGGAGTCCCATTTCAGCTCCTCACGCCCTTCTCCCAGGCAAGGGCTATTGGACTATTATCTCAACTCCTCCCATCCATCTCTGAGACAAGAGATAGGTGGAATTTCATCTCAGCTTCTCATACCAATCTTTGAAACAGTGGAGCCTGATTTTGGTTCTGTCTCTCACAAATAGGCTTGTAAAAAGATGGAGAGCTCTTCAGAACAATCGGATCACGGATAGCCAGACGTCTGAGTTTTGATCTTACCATGCTCTGCCCTTCTCCCTGAATCCCATAATGCATATTATGAACATCCATTGGGGTATTCCATTTCTGTCCTGTTCCATTCCATTATGATTCTATTTCATTCCACTCGACTCTATTCCACTCGACTCTATTCCGTTCCGCTCTATTCCATTCCATTTCATCCATTCCACTCCATTCCATTCCATTCCATTCCATGCCGTTCCATTCCATGCCATTCCATGCCATTCCGTGCCTGCACCTGGCAATGCAGCAGTCGCAATGCAGCAGTCACAATACCCCAGGAGAGGATAAAAGGGGGCAGCCTCCTGTGTCCCCTGGCAGAGGTGGCACGGGGCAGCCTTAAGCCATGCCAGAGGAAGCCCTTGAGCTTCTGGAGCTAGCTAGAGGGGGCTCAGGCAGGAAGGGCAGCTGCTGCAGGAGTCTGCTGGAGATTCTCGGCTGCAAGGCCAGCTCCTGGCAGGAGCAGCTTCTTAGCTCATGGGAGGGATAGCAGTCCTTTTTGGCTGGAGAGCCATGGCCAGAGCATAGGAATGTCTTCTTGAGGAGCACTGTAGAGCTCACCATCCTCATCCCACAGAGAGCCAGGCTGGCAGCAGCACTAAGCAATAGGATGCAGAGGTGTTTCCAGGGATCACAGTGCTTCTCTCAGAAGGCCGTGAAATGGCTCCAGGTTGAGGGAGAATCGGGTTTGGGTACGTTCTGGGAGGCGTGAGCAGCCTGTGGACCGGGAGCAGGTCTTGCTCACATGCTCAGGGATAGCCGATCGCCAGCGCTGGGGTCAGGAAGGAATTTTCCCCCGGGGCACATTGGCACTGGTCCCCGGGGGTTTTTTGCCTTCCTCTGAGCATTTAGCAAGACCACTTGTTAGGGCTCCTCTGGTCCATACTGCTGGCTCACTGCCTGCTGCTCATGCCCCACGAAGGTGGCCCCTCGTGTCCTGCAGCTGGGGGGGGAAGGCTTTTTTTCCCCGCGGAGGACCTGCGAGGGTCCCCGGGGGTTTTTTGCCTTCCTCCGCAGCCGAGCACAGCCCCTTCATGGGGCTCCTTTGAGCTCTTGTGGCCCAAAGGATGCTGCTCATGCTCCACGCAGGTGGCCCTCGTGCCCCGCATGCGGGGGGAGGAAGCTTTCTGGCCTCCCGCGGTATTCCCCGGGAGTTGCTCTTTGTCCTCTGGAGCATTGAGCACATCCCCTTGTCGGGCTTCCCTTTTGGCCTCGCTTCTTGCCCGCTGCTCTCGCACCTCCAAGCCACTCTCGTCTCCTGGCTCTCTTTGGCTCCATTGCCCAGAGCAAACTCGCAGTGACAGCCAGCTCTGCTCTTCCCTTAGCTCCATCTCCCCGCGGGTCCTCGCTTCTGCACAGCAGCCTGTGCTTGGAAGGCCTCCAGCCTTGCTGCCCCATCAGCAGCTGCCACTCTCCAGCTCTCCCGGCGTGCAACACCAGCGCCGGGCAGGCACAAGAGCACTTGTCATGCATCCCTGGCCAGGAAGCGCAGCAAATGAACGACTGTTGCAAGTCTTGTGTGCTTATCATTGATAGGTGCCCTGCTTTGGGAAATACCCCATGCTACCACACACCTTCTCCTTCTACTACTTCTGCTTGCACATTTGTGTGTGGGCGCTGACGATGCTCATGACTAACACCCTAAAGCTTTCCGGTTGGATATAAGGCAGAAGGGTCTGGCTGCTCTCAGGGTGCTGAGGCACTGGAACGGGTTGCCTAAAGAGGCTGGGTGTGCTCCATCCCATGGCCATGTACAGCACCAACACGCTGTACAGCCCCCCTGGGGTGTCACCCTATGGCGACGTACACCACCACATTGTACAGACCCTTGGGTGAGAGCGCCTGGTGAGACGTAATTCCAGGCTGACCCGCGCCTTGGGCAATCTGTTTCACGCGTGAGGCGTCTCTGAGAATGGCAGGCCAGTTGGAACTACGTGCTCTGAGGTCCTCTCCAACCATAACTAGCCTAGGAGTCTAGGATGTAAGGATTCTAAAAGAACATAAAATAGAAGAAACCAAACCAAAATCAAATGGAAGAATAAAATAAAATCTTGATTCCACATGAAAGCTTTGTGATTTGTGTCCTTGAAAGTGTTTCTGGAGCTGAAAACCCCTGACATTGCAGAGAAATCAGTCTCCCTGCTAATCAGTTCAGGCTGAGCATGGGGAATGGAATGGAATGGAATGGAATGGAATGGAATGGAATGGAAGGGACTTCACTAGACAAGACTAGAAGAGAATTGGTATAGGCTAAGCTACATTATGTCTACAAGCGTGCTTGACAAGTGACGCCCTAGATCTAAGGCATCCAGCCAGCAGAGCAGCTCTCTGCGGTGCAGGGGCCAGAGCCATTCAGGAGACGGGGAAAGGCACAGCTGCAACGTAGCTCAGGCAGGGGGTGAAGGCCACAGGCTGAGCTGAGACATGTCCCCTGGGCCCTTGGAGGGAGGCGGTGAGGTGGGGGTCCCAGAGGAGATGGGTCCCAGCCACTGAGGCCTTACAACACCCCCAGAACCCTGGCAGAAGGAAACCTGCTCGCCTCAGAGGCCCTCCTTTAGACACTTGCAACCTGCCTGAAGCATGCTGCAGGGACACAGTCAATTTTTGCAGGCAAGTGTGCCCATGCATTGGCTGTCAGCATGTCAATACAGCAGAGCAGAAATCGGTGGGAAAGTTCCATGAAAAACTTGATATTTATTTAAAACTCCGCTGCAGATGGTTCGGATAGGCTCCTTGTAGCACGCAAGAGGGCAGACTGTAAATCCATTTAAGCTCATGGGAAAGCAGTCCTACCTACAACAGCTATTCTAGTTCGACTCAACCGAAAAACAGAGCCTCCTGACAGTACTCCCTCTGCAACTCTTTCCATCTCTTGCCCACAGCCCCTGCTCGGAACAGGATAATATCCACCATCTTCATTTCTTCAATACTGCCGATCTCCTCAGTACATTCAGAAAAGTGGGTCACAGCCCGCATCGAAGATCACAACGAGTGACTCTGGACTTGAGCCACACACGAGGCTGAGCAGAGGTTCTCTCAAGGTGTCAGCGTCCAGTTGGAGAAAAGCCCAGTGCTGGACCCTCTTTCGGTGCTGATCCCAAGAGTGAGATTAAGACGCAAGCGAGGTCAAGTACTTTGTGGACGTGTTAATCTGACTTGTTTACTTCCCTCGGGAGGAGCAGTAGTTACAAGATGCATGTTTGATGCAACACTCCAAATTAATTGACCGAGACAAAGAATAACACAAGGTAAAACTAAGCACATAGCAAAGCCACATAACAAACAAACTGAAATTTGCTTAAGCCACGGGCCTCCCGGAACCCGCCAAACAGGGTCAAACTCCCATCCTTTCCAGGTTTGGACAGCAACAGGAGCCAATTGTTGGATTCCGGGTGAGATTCGTTTTACTCTTTCACCTTTTTGTGATTCCCTTTTCCTCCTTTTAAAATGAGTTGGGGGAGTAGCTCTGTTCTTCATGTCATACCTTCCATGTTCCTGGTGGACCAGCTATCCCACTCTTGCAGCCAGCTCTTCAACTGCACCTGTCTGCTGCCATTCATGGCATAATGGGCAGGATTCCTCACACCATTCCTCCAGATAAAGGATGCAGGAGTCTTATCTCAGCTCTATCCCACTCATCCCTCAGGCAATGGAGGGTGGAGTCCCATTTCAGCTCCTCACGCCCTTCTCCCAGGCAAGGGCTATTGGACTATTATCTCAACTCCTCCCATCCATCTCTGAGACAAGAGATAGGTGGAATTTCATCTCAGCTTCTCATACCAATCTTTGAAACAGTGGAGCCTGATTTTGGTTCTGTCTCTCACAAATAGGCTTGTAAAAAGATGGAGAGCTCTTCAGAACAATCGGATCACGGATAGCCAGACGTCTGAGTTTTGATCTTACCATGCTCTGCCCTTCTCCCTGAATCCCATAATGCATATTATGAACATCCATTGGGGTATTCCATTTCTGTCCTGTTCCATTCCATTATGATTCTATTTCATTCCACTCGACTCTATTCCACTCGACTCTATTCCGTTCCGCTCTATTCCATTCCATTTCATCCATTCCACTCCATTCCATTCCATTCCATTCCATTCCATTCCATTCCATTCCATGCCGTTCCATTCCATTCCATGCCGTTCCATTCGATGCCATTCCATGCCATTCCGTGCCTGCACCTGGCAATGCAGCAGTCACAATGCCCCAGGAGAGGATAAAAGGGGGCAGCCTCCTGTGTCCCCTGGCAGAGGTGGCACGGGGTAGCCTTAAGACATGCCAGAGGAAACCCTTGAGCTTCTGGAGCTAGCTAGAGGGGGCTCAGGCAGGAAGGGCAGCTGCTGCAGGAGTCTGCTGGAGATTCTCGGCTGCAAGGCCAGCTCCTGGCAGGAGCAGCTTCTTAGCTCATGGGAGGGATAGCAGTCCTTTTTGGCTGGAGAGCCATGGCCAGAGCATAGGAATGTCTTCTTGAGGAGCACTGTAGAGCTCACCATCCTCATCCCACAGAGAGCCAGGCTGGCAGCAGCCCTAAGCAACAGGATGCAGAGGTGTTTCCAGGGATCACAGTGCTTCTCTCAGAAGGCCGTGAAATGGCTCCAGGTTGAGGGAGAATCGGGTTTGGGTACGTTCTGGGAGGCGTGAGCAGCCTGTGGACCGGGAGCAGGTCTTGCTCACATGCTCAGGGATAGCCGATCGCCAGCGCTGGGGTCAGGAAGGAATTTTCCCCCGGGGCACATTGGCACTGGTCCCCGGGGGTTTTTTGCCTTCCTCTGAGCATTTAGCAAGACCACTTGTTAGGGCTCCTCTGGTCCATACTGCTGGCTCACTGCCTGCTGCTCATGCCCCACGAAGGTGGCCCCTCGTGTCCTGCAGCTGGGGGGGGAAGGCTTTTTTTCCCCGCGGAGGACCTGCGAGGGTCCCCGGGGGTTTTTTGCCTTCCTCCGCAGCCGAGCACAGCCCCTTCATGGGGCTCCTTTGAGCTCTTGTGGCCCAAAGGATGCTGCACATGCTCCACGCAGGTGGCCCTCGTGCCCCGCATGCGGGGGGAGGAAGCTTGCTGGCCTCCCGCGGTATTCCCCGGGAGTTGCTCTTTGTCCTCGGGAGCATTGAGCACATCCCCTTGTCGGGCTTCCCTTTTGGCCTCGCTTCTTGCCCGCTGCTCTCGCACCTCCAAGCCACTCTCGTCTCCTGGCTCTCTTTGGCTCCATTGCCCAGAGCAAACTCGCAGTGACAGCCAGCTCTGCTCTTCCCTTAGCTCCATCTCCCCGCGGGTCCTCGCTTCTGCACAGCAGCCTGTGCTTGGAAGGCCTCCAGCCTTGCTGCCCCATCAGCACCTGCCACTCTCCAGCTCTCCCGGCGTGCAACACCAGCGCCGGGCAGGCACAAGAGCACTTGTCATGCATCCCTGGCCAGGAAGCGCAGCAAATGAACGACTGTTGCAAGTCTTGTGTGCTTATCATTGATAGGTGTCCTGCTTTGGGAAATACCCCATGCTACCACACACCTTCTCCTTCTACTACTTCTGCTTGCACATTTGTGTGTGGGCGCTGACGATGCTCATGACTAACACCCTAAAGCTTTCCGGTTGGATATAAGGCAGAAGGGTCTGGCTGCTCTCAGGGTGCTGAGGCACTGGAACGGGTTGCCTAAAGAGGCTGGGTGTGCTCCATCCCATGGCCATGTACAGCACCAACACGCTGTACAGCCCCCCTGGGGTGTCACCCTATGGCGACGTACACCACCACATTGTACAGACCCTTGGGTGAGAGCGCCTGGTGAGACGTAATTCCAGGCTGACCCGCGCCTTGGGCAATCTGTTTCACGTGTGAGGCGTCTCTGAGAATGGCAGGCCAGTTGGAACTACGTGCTCTGAGGTCCTCTCCAACCATAACTAGCCTAGGAGTCTAGGATGTAAGGATTCTAAAAGAACATAAAATAGAAGAAACCAAACCAAAATCAAATGGAAGAATAAAATAAAATCTTGATTCCACATGAAAGCTTTGTGATTTGTGTCCTTGAAAGTGTTTCTGGAGCTGAAAACCCCTGACATTGCAGAGAAATCAGTCTCCCTGCTAATCAGTTCAGGCTGAGCATGGGGAATGGAATGGAATGGAATGGAATGGAATGGAATGGAATGGAATGGAATGGAAGGGACTTCACTAGACAAGACTAGAAGAGAATTGGTATAGGCTAAGCTACAGTATGTCTACAAGCGTGCTTGACAAGTGACGCCCTAGATCTAAGGCATCCAGCCAGCAGAGCAGCTCTCTGCGGTGCAGGGGCCAGAGCCATTCAGGAGACGGGGAAAGGCACAGCTGCAACGTAGCTCAGGCAGGGGGTGAAGGCCACAGGCTGAGCTGAGACATGTCCCCTGGGCCCTTGGAGGGAGGCGGTGAGGTGGGGGTCCCAGAGGAGATGGGTCCCAGCCACTGAGGCCT
This sequence comes from Ara ararauna, assembly GCA_028858755.1. NCBI lineage: Eukaryota > Metazoa > Chordata > Aves > Psittaciformes > Psittacidae > Ara > Ara ararauna. Next base: position 17,452,108 of record CM054380.1, on the reverse strand, counting down.
TACAACACCCCCAGAACCCTGGCAGAAGGAAACCTGCTCGCCTCAGAGGCCCTCCTTTAGACACTTGCAACCTGCCTGAGGCATGCTGCAGGGACACAGTCAATTTTTGCAGGCAAGTGTGCCCATGCATTGGCTGTCAGCATGTCAATACAGCAGAGCAGAAATCGGTGGGAAAGTTCCATGAAAAACTTGATATTTATTTAAAACTCCGCTGCAGATGGTTCGGATAGGCTCCTTGTAGCACGCAAGAGGGCAGACTGTAAATCCATTTAAGCTCATGGGAAAGCAGTCCTACCTACAACAGCTATTCTAGTTCGACTCAACCGAAAAACAGAGCCTCCTGACAGTACTCCCTCTGCAACTCTTTCCATCTCTTGCCCACAGCCCCTGCTCGGAACAGGATAATATCCACCATCTTCATTTCTTCAATACTGCCGATCTCCTCAGTACATTCAGAAAAGTGGGTCACGGCCCGCATCGAAGATCACAACGAGTGACTCTGGACTTGAGCCACACATGTGGCTGAGCAGAGGTTCTCTCAAGGTGTCAGCGTCCAGTTGGAGAAAAGAACAGTGCTGGACCCTCTTTCGGTGCTGATCCCAAGAGTGAGATTAAGACGCAAGCGAGGTCAAGTACTTTGTGGACGTGTTAATCTGACTTGTTTAGTTCCCTCGGGAGGAGCAGTAGTTACAAGATGCATGTTTGATGCAACACTCCAAATTAATTGACCGAGACAAAGAATAACACAAGGTAAAACTAAGCACATAGCAAAGCCACATAACAAACAAACTGAAATTTGCTTAAGCCACGGGCCTCCCGGAACCCGCCAAACAGGGTCAAACTCCCATCCTTTCCAGGTTTGGACAGCAACAGGAGCCAATTTTTGGATTCCGGGTGAGATTCGTTTTACTCTTTCACCTTTTTGTGATTCCCTTTTCCTCCTTTTAAAATGAGTTGGGGGAGTAGCTCTGTTCTTCATGTCATACCTTCCATGTTCCTGGTGGACCAGCTATCCCACTCTTGCAGCCAGCTCTTCAACTGCACCTGTCTGCTGCCATTCATGGCATAATGGGCAGGATTCCTCACACCATTCCTCCAGATAAAGGATGCAGGAGTCTTATCTCAGCTCTATCCCACTCATCCCTCAGGCAATGGAGGGTGGAGTCCCATTTCAGCTCCTCACACCCTTCTCCCAGGCAATGGCTATTGGACTATTATCTCAACTCCTCCCATCCATCTCTGAGACAAGAGATAGGTGGAATTTCATCTCAGCTTCTCATACCAATCTTTGAAACAGTGGAGCCTGATTTTGGTTCCGTCTCTCACAAAATTCTGTACAAGACCCTTCCAGATGCATATCTGTAACTTCCTTCCCAGTATTTCCTGCCTCCAGCAGGTGAATAAATTTCAGATGAAAATACTGGAAAAATTTTGGAGCCTTCTACTGCAATATCCAGTGTACTGCAACAGAATTTCTGCCATGGAATGAGCTAAAAAAAGCAACTATGTATGTGCTCCCTCCCTGGCAGTCTTCAAGGCCAGGCTGGATGGGGCTTGGAGCAACCTGGTCTAACAGAAGGTGTTCCTGCCCATGGCAGGGGGTTGGAACTCGATGATCTTAAGGTTCTTTCCAATCCTGACTCTTCTATGATTCAATGATCCTGGAGATCTGTAAAAGCATTTAGAAAGCCCTGTCCAACCTGGCCTTGAATACTTCCAGGGATGGGGCAGCCACAACTTCTCTTATCAACTTGCGCCAGTGTCTCAACACCCTCACACGAAAGAATTTCTTCCTAATATCTAACCTAAATCTACCTTCTGTCAGTTTAAAACCAATCCCCCCTGTTCTGTCACTACTGGCCCTTGTATAAAGTCCTTCTCCAGTATTCCTGTAGGCCCCCTTTAGGCAGTGAAGCTGCTCTAAGGTCTCCCCTTAAGGAGCCTTGTCTTCTCCGGGCTAAACAAGCCCAGCTCCCTCAGCCTGTCTTTAGAGCACAGCTGTTCCAGCCCTCGCAGCATCTGTGTGGCCTCCTCTGAACTTGCTTCAGCAGCTCCATGCCCCTCTTGTGTTGTTGCCTCAGACCTGGGCGCTTGACACTGAGCACTTGCCTCTGGTGTGTCTCCCCAGAGCACAGCAGAGGGGGAGAATTCCCTCCCTCAAACTGCTGCTCAAGCTCTGGGGATGCAGCCCAACACATGGCTGGGTTCTGGGCTCAAATGCATGCTGCCAGCTCATGTTGAGTTTCTCACAACAGAACACCCCCAAGTCCTTCTCCTCAGGGCTGCTCCATCCAGTTTCCCCCAGGCCTGCGTTTGTGCTTGGGATTGCCCCAACCAAGTGCAGGACCTTGCACTTGGCTTTGTTGAACTCCATGATGTTCGCATGGTCCCACCTCTCAAGCCGGTCCAGGAGCCCCGTGGACCTCATCCCTTCCCTCCAGCGTGTCAACCACACCACACAGCTTGGTGTTGTCAGCAAACTTGCTGAAGGTGCTCAATCCCACTGTCCATGTTGCTGCACAGATGTTAAACAGCATCAGTCCCACTACCGATCCCCAAGGATCCACTTGGACATCAAACTGTTGACTGTAATTCTCTGAGTGTGACCATCCAGCAAATTACTTATCCACTGAGTGGTCCATCTGTTAAATCCCTCCAGTCTAGAGACATGGACATCATGTGGACCAGTGTTCAAATGCTTTGCACAAGTCCAGAGAGATGATGTCAGTTGCCCTTCCCCTATCCACCAACGCTGTAACACCATCACTGATGTTGTCACTGCACAGCTTAGGCAATCACAAAAACAGCTAGAGACAAAATTAGGGCAAACATCTTGTGATCATCCATGCCTCTACAGGAATCACTAAGTTAAGGCATTTGAAAATGTTAATTTGTTTTGAGCAACACATTTTTAATTCTTTTGTTAGGTTCTGATTTTTTTCCCCCACATGCTACAATATTTAAAAGACATTAAAATTTCTATAACAGTTGGTATTTCTTATCAAGGCAAAAATAATACACTTTCAGCTGTCTCACTCTGCATGAAGCTTTTAAAGAACCTGTATTATCTGCAAAACAGTAACTGACAACACAAGACAGAATTAGTATGTGTCATTTTTTTCCAAAGGGTAAACAGATCTCTTTGCTTTGTTATTCTTTTTTCTTTCAGTATACTTTGCCCTTCTCACTTGGGTAGCCTCCAGAGCTCTGACTTCACATTCCCTATGTACAAACTAAGAAACCCACAGCTGAAATAAATAACATAATTCAGATTGGAAGGGATCTCTGGAAGTTATCCCATCCAGTACCACTCACAGCAAGGTCAACTTCAAAGTTAAGTCAGATTGGTCAGGTTCTTCCTTGATTATCTCCCAGATGGATTCCACAGTGTCTCTGGGCAACCTGTTCCATGAAAAATCTTTTTCATTATATCTAGTTGGAGTTGTCCTTGCTGTATCTTGTGTCTGTCAGCCTTAGTCCTTTTTCTGTGCCCCTCTAGAATACTCTGGCTCTGCCTCCTCTATAACCTCCCATTAGGCAACTGAAGTCAGAAATTAGATCCACCTCACTCTGGCTTTCTCTGAGACACATAGTCTCCCGCTATGCTGTCCTTCAGCTCCCTAATCATGTTCAAGGTTCCTAGCCAGACCGGCTCCAGTATGTCAGTGTCTATCTTGTACAGGGCATCAAAAAGGACACAGTATTCCAGATGTGAAAGTTTTTTGCCTCTGTTTCTTATTATTCAGCTATATTTGGAGTAAACCAGGTATTTCACTTCCAGTTTGCTCTCAGTATCTGCAATCCACAAGGAATTCTTGCTACTTCAGCAGCTAGATAGTATTTTAGTGAAATGCCTTAAACAAGATGAGCTTCATTTGCATTTGGAGTAAGAGTAGCAGTAGTTTTCCACAACTATCTTAACAATGAAACAAATTTCTCCCATCTAGGATGCATACATATTCCACGACTCCTGTGGTGCATGTAAAAATAATCCTATTCCAAATCTAACAACAGTAATATATTTAAAGCAGTATATAAAGTTTAAGAAAAACATAGCAAGTTAACGAAGGAAATAACTCTGTAAAGGTAAGGCACGTTAGCAATTTATCCTCTCCTTTGTCTCTGTTTCTATCATATGTTAAGTGAGCCTGTCAGCAAGGTAGCTCACCTATATCCTCAGCAGGCATTCTGTAAGATGTGTGTTACACATATGAAGGTGCTTGTGAGGTTTGACAAACATAAGTGGTTCAGAGCTGAGAGGATATCCCTAATTTGTATTCAGTTTATAAACTGTTCTTTAAGTACAGATTGATTTTAAAGAAACAAGAAAATGGCCAAATGAAAAGTAGCAATGATTCCAAGTCTGATGAATTGAAAGTAAAGGTTGAAAATTCCTTTACCAGTCTGTTCACATACTTGTTCTCTGACACAGCTCTCAAAGGAAAGGGCCTAATAAATAACACTCAATCATAGATTCAGGGCTCCTATTCAGAAAAGCATAAGAACTAAAAACAGAAATGTTGGTCAAAGGAAGACAAATGCATCCCTGTTCAAATTCTGCTGGAACCTATAATCTTGAATTAGATCCACAGAATACACACTTGAACAGGTATTTCAGTAATAATTCAATATAAGACTTAATGAAAGGATATTTATTCAATAAACATCAAGTGTAAGTGATAACAACAAGGTTCAAACTGCCTCAAAAGTTCTCTGAAATAAATAAAACAATTGAGTCCCTGTTCAGGTGTATACTCCCATATCTAGCTTTGGGAAATTAAAATCTAACCTTTCACATTAGCCTTCTAAGTAGCTTTTCACACTTGCAGATTCTCGTAAGTGTTTGTAACACGGAATTGTCTGTACCTTTAGAAGCTAACCTGCAAAACAACTACACGAGCACAGCCTGGATAAGTTAATCTGGTGTTTTGTAGTGCCTTCAGCTTCACACACTAATTGCTCAATGTTCTGTTCCCCAGAATATATTCACAAACAATTCCCAGGAGCTTGAAAGTCTTTGCTAATTACCCAGTGATATCCATTCCTGCTCTCCTATCTAGTTCTGTGATTCACCTCTATTACTCCTACATGGCCAGTCTTTGATGAAGATTGCCACCCTCTTGACCTAAACCAGCCCTTCCCCTCCCCTTCCCCAAAAGACTGAGTCCAAATCACCAGAATCTTCATTACAGAAAATAATAAGTCAAATGGAGGAAAAAAGCCACTTCCTTGCAACAGAACTGTAGGCTGCCAAAGTCTTCCTGACAACGCATATATTCTGTCCCGCAAGACTCAGGTTTAAGGGCAAGGTGACCCACTTACACCAAGGGTTTATTTCACCCAGTTGCTGGGGCTTTCATAGGTGCAAACATAGCATCAAACATTTATATAATCAAAACACAACCCTTTGACCCAAATAATGTTTTGTCTTGTGAAACAATAACAGGAGAGTTCTCATCTGTCCTAAGGGTGAAATAAAGCAACTGTAAAGCTAATACTCTGGCTGATTTGTACATCTGATCTGGAGCACGATTCTTGATCCAGGTGAACCTATAACACTGCAAAAAGGTATGAATGATCACCTGATGAAGTGTAGCTTATCTTTCAGAAAAGATGTACTGAAAATTTTGCGATGCCCTTGCAAGAGGCAAGTAGGACTGTCTGTGTAACTATAGCAAACTCTAAAGGCATAATGCCTTCTAGAAAAGCACTGCTGATGTTAGGCTGGTATATTTAAAACCAAGATTGACTGCAGGCTATTTATAAGTACTTCTGCTTGTGCACACTAAAACTGAAAGAGTTTCAACTAAGAAAATGCACTGTCTTCATGTCATTTGTTTCTCCTTCAACAGAAAAACTGACCACCCCCCTGTAACATTCCCAGTAGCTGGGCAGAGAGTAAAGAAAAGCAAAAAGAATTACATGAAAATTTGCTAAAACAAAATATTATTTTTTCAAAATTGCTTTCTATCTTGGAGAGATTTTAAGATGAGCAAACCTGCTTTCTGATTAACAGATTCCTTATATTATGCCTGGATCTCTTGCCTGGTCCTCATAAATATGCAAGTGGAAAACTCAAGAATACATAAAACCTAATGATATATTAGATAGTTGAAAATGGTGTGCCAATACTTGCTTTCTATCCTGACTTGGAGCTTCATTTATTGCTGATGTACTTAAGTGGCAGTTGTCTTAAAATCCCTACTTCATGGGAAGAAATAAAAGTATAAAACTCATTTTTCTCACAGTAACAATAAAGTCATGTTCAAAAGAGTGATGGCAAATGCACAAGATTTCCAGACCAGAACATTAGAGAGATCTTTGAGAAAAGAAAATATATATGAAGAGTGATACTTAAAAGCTTTTCTGACAGCTGGAGCTTTCTTGAGACAAGATTCAACATTCTTGAGTTGTTGCTGTGATATTTAATCTCCCTGGGGGTTCTCTGCCTTTTCTGCTTTCTTGGCCCTTACTTTGCTGGAAACCCAGATGGCCTGAGATAGGCTACAAAATACACTGTTGTACATAACAGTTTAATAATATGATAGTATTTGCTTCTGTAATTGTGTCTGTGAACAAAATCTTGGATATTTATTAGAAGTTGTCACAAAACTTCAGTACCCAGATAATATAAATATATCGATAAAATTACCTTAAATTCCTGATAAAGCATCAGCACCTGAACATGCAAATTCAGCTCCAGTTTGCTCTCTGCTATAAGAGGTTGAGGGGCATGCTTTGGAGGCAGACAATAGAGGTTCATAGCAACAACAGAATGTGTGGAAATCTCAGTGGAGTTGGAGCAGTAGTTACAGATCAGCCTCTCACTAAACTTTTTCTACTGCACTTTTTGATGATCCTACTTTATTTTTTATAGTAACAGAACAGTTTTGTGAATTAGACCATCAGTCTGACCAGTTGTTATGGATGGTACTGCAGCCCAAGATTGCTAACAAAATTATTAATATCACTAATATAACTTTAAAGTTCTTACTGGATTTTGAACATTATTTTTATCATTTGCAGTGTTCTAAAATGAAAACAGGAGGTGTTTTACAGACAGCCTGTCAACAGAATCTGAGAGATTCAAGTAATATGAAGTTCCCATCTTAAACATGCTCTTAAGCTATGGATGAGGTCTTAACCCCAGTGTTACTGGCAACATGTTTACAAAATGAAATGCAATTTTTATTATCTATGGATGTTTCGCAAATTCTGATCTCTAGTTTTTCATCTTTTCTGTTATTTGCTCACTGCAATTACACTTTATTTGTGTTCAGAGCAGTTTAACAAAGTTATTTCTGTTAGAGTTTTTTTAGTAAAATATGAAATCTATGATGTCGTGGTTTAAGCCCAGCTGGTAACTCAGAACCATGCAGCTGCTTGCTCACTCCCCCACTCTTCTTCCTCCCTCCACACCTGGAGTGATGGTGAGGAGAATCGAAAGAATATAACTCCCACAGATTGAGATAAGAACAGTCCAGTAACTAAGGTACAACACAAACCACTGCTGCTACCACCAATAATAATAATGATAAGGGAAATAACAAGGGAAGAGAATTCAAATGCTCACCACCCGCCAACTGATACGCAGCCTGACCCGAGCAGTGATCTAGCCCTTCCAGGTCACTGCCCCCAGTTTATATAGTGGGCATGACGTGCTGTTGTATGGAATACCCCTTTGGCTAGTTTGGATCAGGTCTCCTGTCTCTGCTTCCTCCCGGCTTCCACTCCTCCCTGGCAGAGCATGAGACTCAGAAAAGTCCTTGGTCAGAGTAAACATTACTGAGCAGCAACTAAAAACATCAGTGTTATCAGCGCTGTTCCCAGGCTGAAAGTCAAAACCGCAGCACTGCACCAGCTACTAAGAAGGAGAAAAAATGACTGCTACTGCTGAACCCAGGACATATGATGAAAACTAAAAGTTTTTGAACAGACATCTACCTGAAAGACTGTGGGTGATGAATCAATCCAAAGGATTTGCTAGTAAGGCATTTCATAATGTTGGAAAGAGATTTCTTTTTCTCAATGTTTTTATCTTTACAGATCCTGTTCAGCGCCAAGATCAACAGCTTAAACAGAATCCCAATCACGTCACTATTTTACAAAAGTAGAGCCCATAGTCCCAAGAAGGGCAAACCCACCTATGCTACTTGCTGTACATATACTGCATAAAGAGCCCATGGGACAAGGACAAGAGAAGGTTACATGTATTTCCCCCAAGCGTATGAGGGACTAGTGATAAAGGTAGAATCTCAATGTAAAAGATGCCCTCATTTCAGAGCTGGGTGAATATTTCAATCTGAATTTTAGTTTTCTACTGAAGTGACCATGTAGGTCAGCCAGTGCTTTCCTGACCCAAACTTGTTTCCATTTGTTTCAAAATATTTCACAACTGGAATTAAGAATTATTCTCTTACATGTGTTATCCTCCACCCTACAAATAAATTGAGAAATATTTATGTATCAGGTTTCCCTCAGCTCCAGTCTATAACATTAGTCACAAAACTGGTCTTGATGTCTTGTTCAATAAGCACTCACATTTCTGATTTTATATATGCCAGGTATACTGGCATGCCTGATGGGCTTATTTTTAAGACAAATTTTCCTACTGAATGTGATTTTAAAGCAAAATCAATGAACCATGTATGTAATCATTCACAGCTTTTGTAGTTCTGTTTGAAAATGTATCAAACTGAAATCCTCTATGTAGTATTCATTCTTTGTTCACATTGCTTCTTTCAAACATGTCAAGCAAATGAGAATGACTTCTTATTCCTCTTGCCCATGAAGAAATCTGGTTTATGCTTCCACTGGCTGTGGTATATTAAGGCCACGAAAAAAATTACAAAATAGACCCATTTTTCTGTATTTAAATCTGCAGACAGTAACCATTTTCTAAGCATCAGACCTCTGAGCTTTGCTTTTCATATCCCAAACCTCTAGTCAATGTATGGGAAAGAAAAAGTAATGCTTAGTTAATAATAATGGCTTAAGCAATGATTCAGTAGAACATTGAATGACTTGCAAATGCAATAGGTAATCAGATGGGGAGGTTATCAAAGTAACCGATTTGTACATCTGCTCCTGGCCAGAGAAACTTCACAGCATTCTTATGCCTGAATTTTATTTACACTGCCAAATCCACCTCAGTGTAATTATCCTAATTTTAATTCAATATGAGGGAAGTATAGCAGATAAGAGCTGACACTTCATTTTATTTCCTTCTATTTCAGTCACAGCTACATCTTTTAAACCAAAACATGGGATCTCTATTTAGTGCAAAAGGGAACTAAATTTTGAAATTCAAACAAAATTAAGTGGGATTCCACTTACCTGCACTAAATCCAAACTTCTTGGGTTTTATTTAAAATTTATTTTCATAAAACCAACTGCCAATATTTCCTCTGGTTTTCTTTTTTTTCCTTTTGCTACCAGTTTGACGTCACTACACCATCTATATGCTTAAAAAAGAAAAGGGCTCTCAGTTCTTTAAATAAAATCTAATGGACTATCTTCAAAACATAAAAATCACAGAAAAAATTACAGGTGTCTTGTCTGGTTTATGCTTAACTTAAAATTAAAGATGTTGTAATTATGATTTTCTATTTTAACTCTGAAAGAAAAATAATTAGGCTTTTAAAAAGTAAAATGGCTGAGTTATTAGAGTCTGTGAAGTGCCTGCTGTGCCCAGGCAGTAATGTTTTCTAATGTGTATGTCTATATCAATATAATGACAGCACCATGCTTCAGATCAACTGGATACTAATTACAGATTTACCTGATAGACTGGAATGGCTCCCAAGGAGCTGCTGCACTCTATTTAGCAAATACGTGATCCCCCTAAAAGCTGCGTAAGGACTTATAATGCTAAATGATCTCATCTGGATACCACTTTGTAACAGTTCCTTTTAAAATCAGAAAGTTTTGATGAGCTTCAGCTAATAACTTGTGAGGATGTGGTAGGCCATTGCAGATGCTTGGAGTTCCAGACACAGGGTTTTCCCTGAACTCACAAAGTCCATTTGCACAGAAGAGAGATTACAGCCCCTGAAGCAGCTCCTCAACTGTCTGCTCTAACATCTCCTTTAACACTGTGAAAATCAAAAATTCTCCTCTTCATGCACTGTGAGAACTAGGAAACACCCATTGAAATTATGAAGCAGAATATTCAACAAAAAAGATGAATTCATTCTTCAACCGCATGTGATTAAATTGTGGATCTCATGACTGCAAGTAATTGTGGAAGAAAAAGGAATAAGTAGGTTTGAAAAAGATGAGCAAAAAAGATGAGCACAGGGAATACAGCTAGCAGACCTTTAACATGGTCTGGATACAACCTTATCAACTTAGATCAGTCAAGAGTGATCTAAAGCTCTCGTTTTTTGAAAGTAGGGGGAAAGATTGATGGAATAATTGCTTTAAAGACCTTAAGTACTTTCTAGTGATTTTTCCTATCACTGAAGCAGTTCAGGCTGGTATAGAACCCATAGTGAGTATGCTTACTCCCACTTACAGCATCAGCAATCCCACAGCATCACTGTGGGAAGGTGTTACTCAGTGTGAGCGGAGTATCAGGTTGTGAGCTGTAATCATTGTTTACACAAACTTGGAAAGCCTCAGAGAAAGACTAAAAAAGATCTCCAAAGAGGTAATTAATTTGTTCATGACCTGTTACTAAAAATGTAATCAGTGAAGTATAAAAAAGGTTTTATACTCAATATAGTTGCCTGCCTATAATGTAATAGTAATAATGAAAACACCTACAGTAAACGCTTGTTAACTCAGTGTGGGATATATGATCCCTTTCTCAGTTTAAAGCAGATAATTTTTTCTGAGCCAGCATCAAGAAGAATTAGACACTTGCTTACCCTTCTTGCATCTTTTTGTTTCAAAACCACAGTAGCATGATCAATTGTTCCCATCACATTTGGAAAATCAACACTTACAGTTCCTATTATGAATCATCACTCTCCTTGTCTATTGCTTAAAACAAATACGTTTTGTTGTTCTTTGATTGTTCTTGTCTTTCAGGGGTTCACTTCTAGATAATAAAATGCTCATCACAAACTATGCTAAATAATTTGGTGATTTCTGAAATATGTACCCTGAGAGAAGAAATTTAAACTACACCAAAACAAATTAAAACACAATACAAAATATGCTACAGTTTATAAGTGTTGTATTCAGATTACACTGTAGACAAATTCTTGTCATTTACGTAGGCTCTTTAATATCTTGTTCTACAGGAAAATTTGGCATTTGTCTTTAAATAATTTACTTTGCATCCAACATGGCAGCAAAAGCCATTGTACTCTTCTGGTTCTGAATAAATCACTGGATACAGGGAGGAAAACAAGGAGAATAGCTCAAGAATTCTAAAATTGTGGCAGAATTTTCCTAAGTATATGGTAGTTCTTACTTTTTACACTGTAGGGCTTTTTCCTGACATGGTACTCAGGAAAAAGATATAATTGTACAATTGGTTAATATTCTATAACTCATCATTACAGATCAGATTCTGATTACAGAATACTAAGTAGCATCTTACACCCTCCCATTGTGATTGATTCAACAGACCTAATCTGAAAATGAGGTAGCATTCAGCATCAGTAATTATAAGCATGACTTATTTTCTGCAGATACTTCTGGGGTTTGTGCAGTGATCTGGGGCTTTTGTTTTAAAAATTACTAGTGAAATGTACTAACAAACAACAGTGAAATGAGTCCAGACAGCAGATCATAGATGAGATATTCTTGGAAAAACAAGTAAAGGCCAGAAATAGCCATTGCTGCCAGGAAGAGTTCCCTGACCCCAGGGAGTATAGAGTAAGTCTAAAGCGTTCAGTGGGAATTAAGCTTTATCACATCATAATCAGTTACACTGTGGCAAGAATGACAGTTCTGCAGAGTAATTTCCCTCTAAGTATATATTTTGTAATTATCTTTTGGTTTGTTATTTATTTTTTATAGGGTAGAGCTCTGTATTTTGTTAGGCTTTAATGGTTCAGATCTTCCTAATTTCCGCACAAATAATCACATCAAAAATAGCTCAAGAAGTGATCAATAGGAAACTCCAGTTTCTTATTATTGCTGACTTTACCTAATTATTACATGTTGCTTAATACTCAGATATACAGGCATGCATATAAAAGCCTTACACCTTCCCTTACAAAAACAAAAATTACAGTAACTCCTGCAATCAGAGTAGATGTAATAGGATTATCTGTTCAATCTGTTCACTGAGTGCCTCCACACATGCTTCCCAAAATCAACAGCTGTCCCAAAATCAACAGCTGTCCTTAATAGAGAACTATAAACGCATAGCTATTAAGAACAAAAAAGAAAACCCAAACTAAAAATACTATGTGCTTTTGAAGTTTATTTTCAGTAAACAAAGTGTTCTCTTTTTCTGAAAAAGAAAGGGAGAACACATTTTAATGCTACAAAAGCCTAAAAAATGGGATTTTCTAAGGAATCCAGGGAGATCAGGCACCTACTCCCCTAAGCTCCCTTGCAAATTGTAGCATTGATCTTCAGAAGTGCTTACAGCCAGCTGGAGAGAGGCTGGCTGAAAGGATCCCATCCAGATTTTGCAACCCTGATGTCATGTAAATTGTACCACCCTCATGATTTGCTGGAGCTTTAAGTTAACATAGGCAACATTTCTTTTGGAAAAATCACAAGTGTACCCCAGCATGCCCTAAAAGGCTTGGGGTGAGGAAAGCACACTCTGAGCTTAAGAAAAAAGAGGAGGGAAACATAAGAGAGCAAGATACCCCAGGGGAGGCAGGTTACCTGCAAGGTTCCTGGGGGTCGGCCATCCCTGAGCTGAAGAGTCAAGGCAAGACTGAGGGGCAGGGAGGTGCTGTGTTGGTCTCCTCTGCCGGGAGTCCCTGTGCAGGGAAAAAAAATAAACTATGGAAAGCAAAAAAGGTGGTGTGCTGGCTCCTGAGAAGATTCACTATGAGGTTTAACCACGTATTTCTGTGATCTGAAGCCAGATACCACCAAGGACAGAATTGCCTCAAACCACCCTGGGCATTCCTGCTGGGAAGGGCACTTGGAGCCTCTGGGAAGCATGTGAGTGGCAGCTGCTAAAAGCTGGTGGGACAGGGAGGAACCACAACAGGACTGAGGCAGCTGGAGAGAATACAGCCTTAATCTGTACCTTTCAATGTTAATGCTGTGTTAATAGAAAACAGAGCCAAGGTTGGGACTTTCACAGTTGTCTTGTACTGCTGGGGAAAAACTGTTCCAAGGATCAGCTGGTTCACATCCATTGGAAGATGGGAAACAGAAAAGAAGGAGGCAGCCCAGACAGCTGCAAGGGAAAAAAAGCAAGGTGAAAGTCACAAACCATAGTTTGTGAGGGACTCTTCTGTCCAAGTCTTATTCCCACTGACAAGCTGATTGTAGTTATTTCCCAAGTGCATTCCTGCTGCATTAGAATGCAGAAGCAAACATTTTGGTTTTTTCTTAGAAATTTGACCTAAATATATCAGAGAACTTCTTGCTTAGATAGAATATCATCATTAGTGAATGGATAGAGTGAGGCTTTCAAAAGTCTAGTTTGGGAGAGGCACAGTAAATGCTAACAGAGTTTTGTTAAACAAATGGAGATGTGTGAAACCTCTAATTCAAATTGGTTCTTGGGCTGACAATGCTATATGTTTGTAAAGGTTTATAACACTGATTGGATTTGGTTCTATAGCTCAGAAGCCATCAGCTACCCCTCTCAAAGCCTGGGTATCTTTGTTCTGTGTCTGTATGGGTGGAAAGACAAACTTTGCAATACATGATATGCATTCTAGCAAATAGAAAATAGCTAAATGGCATATAATATAGTACAGGAAATAGATACACTTTCAAAACTGCAGAAGTGCATTGAGCATATGTCACAAATGGTAAGAGAAGTAACTGATCTTACACTAAAAGGCTGATCCTTCTGCAAAACATGCTGCATTCGACCCCCAAAGAAACAAGTCCAGTAAACAACTTTATACCATTGCACGCTAAAAACAGTGAAGTCAGGCACAGGGAGCTCCTTTCATGCATCATTTTTGATTATCCTACTTTGCTCTGTCAAGAACAACAGTGACAGCTTAAGCGTTAAAGCTTTTTGACATTGCAACAAACCAAACAAAGCCTAGCTGTGCATTTTGGAATTTATTTTATACCACATCTAAAATATTAACAAAATAGGGAGTTTTTGACATTCTCAAACAATAGCAGCCACTGGGCACTGTTTCCAGAGAAGACGTTTTCCTCATATAAGGATTCTTGCAAGTGGAGTAGAAAAAACACACTTGATAGCCAGCTCCAGGAGCCAGGCTGGCCAACACAATCATAGCACATTCTGTCAGCACATTTCCTCCCTTCAGCTTTACTTCTCCAATCTTTTCCAATATTGTTAAAATGAGCAATCATTCGTGATTCACACTCCCAAAAAAGGCAGAAACCAACAATTCCCAATGGCTATAAATTATTAATGCAATTGTGCCAATCACACGGTGCTTAGTGCTTTAAAAATGGAATGAGATTATCTGCAGTTATTTTCAATCAGATTCATCTCCTATTAGTGGGCATTATGCATATGGCTTGCTTTCAGAAAGCTATTTTCTTTAAAAAAGATTATTGCACAGTCATTTCTTGTGAAGCTCTACACTTAAGACATCAAATCAATTTTTTGTTTGAGGAAATAATTATATGTAATGGGTATTTTCTTTTATAGATAGACTGATTCTTTCCAGTGTAAAAGCCTGCTCTGTTCTCAGTGGTTATTACCATTCAACCCATCCTCGCTTTGAATTGATCCTGATATACACAAGTATAGCAAATATACAGGCAAACCTGGTGGCTGAAGTATGGCATGTTTTTTCTGCAATAGCTTCAACAGGCTGTAATGAAGCCATTTGTGAAAGCTACTGTACAATGTGCCTGTTAAAATATAGTGGAGTCTCTGCCTCAAAACCTATGAGCTACAAAATCTTCCTTTCTGGTCCACAAAACTCTAAAAAAAATACAGTCAAACAGCACTACAGATTCAAAGGATTTAAATATAAAGGCTGATTTTTGGGAATCCTGAAGGTGGCCCAGAGAACAATTTTTTTGTGCATTCTTTCTGGCAAATGGCATTAAATTTTTATTAGACTCTGGACTCTGTCCTGTCAGAGCCTGCACTGGAGGGCATATGGGAGAGACTCCATAAGCTGGAGGCAAAGAAGGATTTTATATTGACTGTTGCATCCTGTAAGAGGCTTGTAAAATTGTCTTTGTACTCCCAACTCCATTCAACAGACTCACGTTATCCCAACACCACATCATGGTGTCTAGGACCCATTAAAACTCTGAATGCAAAGAAACTGCAACCAAATTCAGTGATGCCTCAAGTTGCAGGAGTAGAAGAGTTATTTTTGTCTTAGTGTGAGGTATCCCTGCCCATGGCAGGGGGGTTGGAACTAGATGATCTTAAGGTCCTTTCCAACCCTAACTATTCTATGATTCTTTGATTCCCTTCAGGATGCCTGGCTAGCAAGGTAGCCTGACCTGCATTATTTTCAGATAGTGTGAGAGCTGAAATCACAAGGCTGAAGACACTGATGCAGAGCACATAAGCATGTTCCACATAATGTAACTTAAATATATTCTGAGTCAACAAAAATGTCAGTAGGATACTCTAGCACATGTTTAACTGCCTTACTTAATGTAGACCAAAGAGCAGCTCTCACTTTCCAAGACCTTTCCTTTTTGCTTTGAGTATTACATTATTTTATCTCTTGCATTAATGGAAAAAGTGATCTTTAAAGCACTGAGCTGTCAAAATACTGCATCAGGATTTTGATCTATTATTTTACATATTTCGGCTCTGTATTTCAAGTACTGGCAATCATCGTATTGAACGCATCTCCTACAATATGGAGAACTGTGATTCTTGTGGTCATATGCCATGGTGCCATTTAACAACATGCATTCCCATCTGTGAATTTCTTTCTGGCATTTGGCTTGTACTTTATTTTTCCCATCTAAAAGTCTGGCAATATTTTCTCACTATTAGTCTGATAAGAGTGTGGGTCAAACTCATTCCACTGTGAATGTGCATTTGTACTTGCAGACAGTGAGTGATTGATCGGTATCAGGCAGAAGTGACTTCTTCTGTTACATTTCTGGCATGTTATTCTGTGGTTAAGCAGTTCTACTGAGTGTCAGTCAAACCTACCAGATGTGACTCTAATGGATAGCTGCTAGTTGCCTGATGTCTGTCTTGCCACTGATGTGGCTGGAGTACTCCTAAAAGGTAAAAAAAAAAAAGGAAAAAAATAGAATAAAAAGGGGAAAAAGAGTATGTAGCTTAGCAGGTATGAGGAAGCTGTATTTAGAAAGTAGCCGTGTTTGTCTATCTCTGCTTTTAAGTATGCAGCCAGCTGATTTTTTCAATATGAATCAATCACAGGACTAGCTGCCCTTGTTTAATCAGGCTTTCCTCATGCAAAATAGTACTTGGGATTTTTTGGTATGTTCTGTGGGGGGTAAAAGAGTGTTATTAGTAATTTAGTTATTTAAATGCTTAGCAGTTCTGGAACACATGCATTCTGAATAATCTTCACCAAAAATACCACAGAAATTTGTATCATGACTATGCCTTTTAGGCTGAGGCAGAGTGCTGTTTAAGTAAACACTGTCATGAAGACAGAATGGAAGAGTGCTCTTTCCCAAAAGGAGCTGAAATTCAGTGAAGGACTGAAATTTTTTTCATTTAATTAAAGACCAGAAGTTCATCCAGTTTTAGATCCAATATGAATCAAAGACTGCAACTTGAAATATCCCAAGATTCCTTTTCCACACCGGTTCATATCTGACTGGCCCTGGAATTTCCACATATTTGACAACCAGTAGACTGGCACTTACAGCTCATACTGTTAACAGATGTAGTTAGATGAATCAAATTTCAGACATTTAATAATAGAGGTATTTATTCAAATATAATCTTTAGAAATTGTGCATCCAGTTGCGCTGGTTCTAAACTTTATTTATGGATCTGAACAGATCTGATACAATTTTTTAACAAAAGGTCAATTATTTTGTTGCTGGTTAAGTTCGAATTATACTGATGTTATACTTACCGTACAAACTTCTATTGTTTATTTGCCAAGCCTCTCAGTAGCAGTTAAATCCCCTGCCTGCACAGTTCACTTATTCTCTTCATTCCTTAGCTTCTGTAATATTATTTGTTCCAGCAGTTTGGATTCAGGAAGCCTGCTTGTCATTTGAAAATAAAAGTAAAAATGTGTAACACTTGCAGACAAACTCTGCTCATCCTATTCAGCTTGGCTGGAATCAATAAGAACACCTAAGTATGTCCAGCAAGCCTTGCTTGTTATGGAATAGAACTGAGTAGTGGAACAAATCAACTTACATGGCCTGAGGCCTCTCAGAGAGCAAACCTTGCCACTATCTCCACATTTTAATGTTTTTTAAAGTATTAAAAACATAATTGGAATAAATAAATCTCACAGTTCAGGGTGAACTTTTTAGGTGAGCTCATTTCAGGAATTGCTCCATTTTTTGGTTTGGACTTTTTTTTGTAGACCTGAATTTTAATATGGTAGAATTGATTAATGCTAGCTTCTGAAACAGAAATTGAATGCAAAATTGAATTCTTTTGGAAATTTGAGGGCATATTCTTGGCTTATTTTATATAAAAACTTAGAGCTGCTGATGGCTGACAAACATCTTCAAATCTATTCCCAATTTGGAGATTAAAAAGATGCACATGATGTCTAACGGAGAACACCATGAAGGCAGTTTTTCTGAGTGACAACTTTGAAGACTTTTATTCTGTGTTTAAGCAAACTGTAACTTAAATCAAGCATGAATTATAAACCTGCAATAAGAATGGAGATGACAACTGTGTTTTATTTTGACAATGCAGTGAACATGACGCTTTCTCTTCTGACACCTTAGAAAATACAGATATACATCCAGTGCAGAGCACAAATTGACATTAATTCACTGACCTAAAACATTTATATGCCTTTGCTGCTTTAATTTTCAGTGAAAAATGACATAGTATCTTAAACACACCCTCAAACAGCATTGTGATGTCTTTACATTTTATTAATAGGTCAAGAACAGATCAAGATCACAGTCATTAGTCCTAAAACTACTGAAATTCTAGTTTCATAAGCTAGAAATTAATTTGGGTATTTTTTGGGGGCACTCTTCTGATTGGTACAAGTGTTTTGCTTTTCCCATTGCTGAGATGTAATTTTAAAATAATACATTAAAGAAGAAGGCTGTGCAAGAAAGTCTACCCCTACCTTCATCATATCTTCATTCAGGTAAATTAATGAAAATGAGAAATGTAGAGAAATTATGACTAATTCTAAGGACTCAAAATTCAGTAGATATCATTTTTACAGCTTCTTCATGTGTAAATGTATGCACATATCTGTGTATATGCACACAACACACTCCATATTTTTTTATGTGTGACTTCTTTGCACCACAGAGAAGTCAGAATGAGCTGTAGCTTTAGTAATTCCTTGTAAGCAAATGGAGCATAAAAATTTGCAAGGATATTGGTAAGATTGATAATGAAAAAAAAAGGATATAAATATGATTTCAGAAAAAAGAGCAGTTTGGCAGTAAGAATATTTATAGTCCTGGAAGCATAGAAGAAATATAAAACTAAACTTAGAAAGTCAAGGAAATCAATTCAGGAGAGGTAAGGGAAATGTTATGGTTACAAAAGAGTCTCTCACAAAGGCAAGGATCACCTTTCTAGTGTGCATAACAATGCTTTCTTTTATGTGCTAGGAAAATGGAACATTGAACAGGAGAATTGTATATTGCATAAATCTCTATTAAGGGGCTAAACAAAACATCACAGAGCTTACTTCATCGCAGTATGAATTCAGGGAAACAGTGCTTCCATTCTACTGATCATTTACCCATCCCTGCCTATGCTGTAACAGCAGTTCTACAGAACTTAATTAACTTGTACTGCAAAGTTAATATTAAAACAGCTAACCAAGTGAAAACTATTACTATTTTTAATATAGAGACCTGCTCCTTGGAAAGAGATAAAGCTTTACTGCACATGTAGGAACGGGTTAGGCCCCTAAAAAGAGCAGCGAAGAAAAAACAAACAAACTCAAACCCTATAGTTTTAGTTGGTGTCTCAATTTAAAATCTGCAAAGAAAAACACAGTTGAAGAAACAAAGCATAAGAAAGAGCAGTAAGCATTTTGTACTGTATGTAATACTTTTTGTGTGCAAATAAAATACAAAGCAGGAAGAATAGCGAATTTTAGAAATAAAATATAAAGGGTTGCAAGTGTTTGTCTACCAAACTAATTCCCTTCATATTAGTGGTAGGAAACCTTTTTATGTTCTCACATGCGGTATTACCAGTGAACAAGCTGGAACAAGTGACAAAAGCTGCCATGTGGAAGTGCAGTGTCAGTCCCACTCCTCTGGGTAACACTGTCACTGCATGAGAGACACAAGCCAGCTCCTTTACATGAATCTGCTCTGATCTCCAGCAGGCTCTGGTCCACACAGGGACCATTACAACAGAACATCTAGTAAACATGCAAGAGGATATTAACAACACATATCTACAGGAGAACAAGAAAGATACTCTCTCAGTAATATTGTCTCAGCCAGTGATAAGCATGTACACAGGCTCCCAGACAAACCCGCTGTAAGACAGCTACATTCTGGAGTACAGAATCACTGTGCTGGTTTAAGACTCAGACCTTAATGGCTTTCTGACAAACCTGTGGTTGTAGCTTCAGCAGACAGCAGCCCATGCCCTTTCAAATTGCCATTTTTAACATCTTCATCGCAAGCTACTAGTAGTATGCTGCTTGTGCACTTTTTTTTCCCATGTATATATTCACATCACACAAACAACAATCTGCACTAAAACATTTGTCTGTTGCATCTTTTTTTCCTTCCTGGACAGCTGATCAAGTATAGGAAAATAAGCTGGTTTTGTCAGACCTGCAATAGTAATAATGAGATTTCAAAACATGTCAAAGGATAGCACTGAAGAAATTATTACTGAAGCTGACTTATTTCATAAACCTGTCAAGTGATTTGGTCACTGAAATTTTACCAGCATCTCCAGAAAGCTGGTGGACTTTAATGTCAGAGAAAACACAGATGCTTTTGTAGCTCCATAATTGTTTTGTTCCTTAGGATGCTCTAAGTTTATCACAAGGACAGAAAGGCAGGATAAAAGCCTCCCACAATGAAAGCAAGCTGTTAGGTTGTGTGGTAATGCTGCCAATGCAGTGTCACTTTGGCGGTTCTTTTTTAAAGGTTCTTCGTTTGGTAGGTACCCTGTGTTTGCCAGTGTGCAGTCTGATAATCTCACCTGCTGCAGCTGGAGATTCACTTTCTTATAATCTCTCAAAGTACACATACAGAGACTGGGCGCTGGGGAACTGTGGGTGTTAAACTGCTGGCCTTAAATATCACGCCAAAGAGCCTGCTGCCTGGGTTGCAGATCACAGAGTATGAATGTTAAAAAGATGCCTTGCAAGCATAAAAGTATGAGCAAGGAATTTCTTAATGTAATATTCAAAACTCTTCAGCTTCATCATGTTTATGGCTAAGACTTCTTTCAGGTCTACCGGTCTAACGGATGAATCAGACAGGTTTGTTGCTGAATAATCCCAGATACTGGTAGGTACTGTTAGGAGCATACCACAGATATGTCTCCGGGTGTGCCTTGTAATAAAATGCAGTGAATTTATAAGAAATGAAGATTTTTATAATGCTCTCAATTACAGTTAATGTGAATGATAGCATTTACCTTAGAGGTGATGTGTTTTCCATTAATTATCTTGTGGAAGAACTAAAACGGCTTATAAGTCTCCTAGCACTAGTTTTAACAACATTTTCTTCTCTATAACATGCTCCTAGCAAACTGTTAGATACAATTATAAATCCTGATGTAACTACATACTAGCCCCTTCGAATCATTCTGATCATTCCCTCTATTCCTCGACATGCCATCTTCTTCATACATGAGCATGAATAACATTTCTGAATGTCACTTTGGTTACCATGATGGCCTACTAGTAAGACGATAACGCTCGCACTTAAAAAAAGAATAATCACATACAGTCAACAACATTTTACCCATACTTAAAATTCATTCGATTTTGGTATGAAGACCAAAACCCAATAAAAAATTAAAAATGAAACACAACACTGCAAGGATTTTCATATTCACTAACAAACAGCAAAAAGTATGAGTCTGGGTTTTCCCCCATTCCTAGGACCTAGATTTGATTGTCAGACTACAGAAATAAAATGGAAATGAAAAATACACATCGCCCACATCTTTTGTAGTGTCCAGGCACAGAAAGAGGCATCCAGATACAAGTTGAAATCTCAATTAGTGATAATTAGTCAGTAATCTGAAATCTTAAAAAGTTTCATATATGACAAAAGATTTCCACTTTGTGACTGGTCTCTAACTGCTTACTTTGATTAAAAACAAAAGCCCAAAATCTTTAGCTGCCTAGGTAACACATTTTCTGATGTTCATTGCTGAATTTTTAGATAATATTTCTCAAGAGGCCTTATGTAATTAAAGAGGTTTTAATCACTAGGATCCTGTAGTGAAGGAAGACTGTTAACGATGTACCAGAGTGTGCTCAGAACTAGAGAGAACGTAAAGGAAGCTATGGACCTTCCTCAGGGGTGTTTCCTTCGAAACACACAGACTATCTAACATAGCAATGCAGACGGCTCTGGATAAACTGCAGGAATACTACCACAGTCCACAAGTTCTCCTGGTTCAATGAATAAATGACCTACATCTTCCACTATCTGTTTAGCTGCATGTTAGCACCCTGTGTCACTTGTGTCACCTTATGGCCATAGTTGCCACAGCATCAGGCTGCTTCACAATCATTCATGGATTTCTTTCTAACATACACTTGATATAGCAAGACATTATTCCTTATTTCCAGTTGGAGAACTGCAGTGACAAAAAGTCTGTAATAAAACTGGAGATGAAGCTTCTGCTCCCCAGGCTCAGTCCACAGTGCTAGTCCCCATCCATGCCTACCTGGTTTCCCCTTGCGCCGTAAGAACTGGCGAGGGTCAGTTTCAGAATGTATTGCAGTAAGGTTTTTCCACAGTTGTGCCACCTCCTAAATCATGTCATTGCATTTTGTGAACCTTCTTAACCAGGAAGAGTTAGCAATCACCTGCAGCACATGAACACAAACGTAAAACTTATTTCGTCTATTAGGAATAGTGGTCATGTCTTAATCCCACAACTAAATACCACAAATCAAAGTAGAAATTAATCATAAGTGGAGACCACACGAATGAAGTCCATCACATGCACCCACAACCACCCATACATAATCAGAACAAATGAAAACAACACAAACCTATACCCCATATTAAGTCCTAGACTGAGGTGGAGCATAGTATAATACCCCTACACTTTGGTTTATACATGTCACACTGCAATCAGGGCTGCACTTGAAGATCAGCATGTAATACATACCAGGACACGAGTTGACAGCATATTCACTGGAATTTAGTGGAAAAACACCGTGGCTGATGCTGAATTCCCAAATCAGTTGTCTTGCCTTCTACAAAGCTGGAAGGGAAGCAGATGTGGTGCTAGAGACCAGTTTTTATGGGATCCAAATTTCTTCTCTGTGAGGTTAATTGAAAAACCCCAGCCACTCTAAGTGGACTTCAGAGAAACTGACTTCTACTTTGTGGGTTTATCATACATCTTAGGTATTGTAACTATTAGTTACATTCTAAGTTATTTCAACCCCCTATGTTAGGCTGGAGACACTGTGTGCATTTGTCAGGTCTGCAAAAGGCAAACAAGCCTGTTTTAACACATATGTTATACGATTACTCAGTCAAAAGCTTCAATTAGCTTCTGTGGGACAAAAACCTGTGAGCTGTAAGATGTGAAATGTGACCAAGAAGTTCATTATGTCTTGCAGAAGAGAGGTAGCGCTACAACTCTCCCCAGTTCTGGAGAGCACGAGTTTCACCACTATTTAAGTCTTTGGCCTTTGCACTTCAGATAGGTATGTTCTGCCACCCACTCAAGTTTCTAACCAAAGCCTGAGTTCAGTATGTGTGCAATATTTCTAAGTCCTAAAAGATACTGCGACATTTGGTACAGCCAAACATCTTGCTTAATTCATTATTCACTATTTAAAATCTTGTCAGAATTCCAGGCATGAAGTGAAAGAATAAAAAAAGGAAGATAAAGAAGTTAAGCAATCACAAACCACCATCAACAACATAAATAAATCAGAAAGCCCATATGCTGGAATTCATGAATCCAAATTACATGACAAAAAAATATAACAGAAATAGCATAAACCAGGAGAAAAGCATAAAAGGGACACATTTCCAGTGAGTAATTGCCACAACTAGTAATGCCTGTAACTGCATGTTTTTTCCATGAACATGCAGCTTCATCATGTGTGACAGTAAACATCCCTTTCTGATGATTCCTTTTCATTCTCCTGGAAACATAGCGGTGATCAGGGATACACAACAAGCTTTGCTGTCAAAAACCTACAATTTGTGTTGCAAACCAAGTGCTATTCCCCTCCCAAGACTCCACTGAACCAAGAGAAAATTCAGCATTTTCCACAAGTCCTTGTACTCCAGGAGCTCCACAGCAGGACTGCCAGATAGCTGGGCTGAGCTGCATTCTGCCCTAGTCAAAAGCTCCTTGACAAGTTTCTTGCAATCTGCACAAAGAAGGAAGCAGCTTTGTAGCTTTGGCAACCCAGCTTTAGTCTTTCTTTGTATTACATCAGTGATCAAATGGAAAAGCACCACTCTTGCTTCTTCTTTTGACAGATTTGATTGACTTACAGCTATAAACCTGATTTTAGCTGCAAGAAGATATTTAGCAGCTATTACAGGAGTCTAAGAAGCAGCCTGGGCCTGCAGACAACAGACCAAAAGTGTCCACTTCAAGGCAATAGGAAGATATTGGAATCTTAACAGACAAGTCTACCTAGGGGTTACTGCAGAAGTTGTCCCTGTAGAAGTGGGCTGCAGCTAAAAAACAAAAAGGCGTTGCTGTCAGGTAGACTTCAAAAATGAAACAACAAAGCTTCCTCAACAACGATGTGTACCACTGATCTCATCAAAGTACAGAGGATTCACAACTCTTATCAAATCATTCAAGATACAGCTTAGTGCAAATCACGAAAGTGCACTTTGCTGTAATGGTTTATACAAACCTTCAAATCTTCTCTGAAAGGATATCAAACTTGATAGAGAAGTATCCTCCTCTGAAAAGATACAAACCCCATGACATTGGGGGTTTGATTTACTTATTTGAAATTTTGCAAAGAAAACCCTAAATATTAATTGCTCTGTGGTGTCACTGAATAAGGTTTTAGCATACCAGTCCTAGAGAAAGGAGATTTCAATAATAAATTGGTTACACAATACAGAGGTTTCATATATTGAAAATATAATCTATCACAAAAGTTAGGTTACATCTGAAGAGACCAGGTAAAATTATTGGAAGAGTATTAATAGTGCCATGAAGTTGGAAAATGTAGGTAGGAAAAACACAAGAGAAAATATGATGCTATCAGAAACCTTCAGGCTAAAAACTGCCTTTGAATTCTTAAAAGTGAGATAAGAAGAGTTATATAACATGGTTAAAACTCAATAAACAAAGCCTGTCTGCTCAGGAAGCCAGAATTAGACCATTTGTTTTCTATAAGGAGGAATGTTTAGAGTTATTTCTCTGTCAAAGGTAAAATTATTAATAAACCTAATGAAAAATATAGAATCTGTGGGAGTAAAGAACATGCTTGGCTATAACTTCAGTTTAACTACAGAAGTATTGCTACTGAAATGTTCCTCTATCTTAAATTATTGCATCTGATAAGAAAGCTCTCTATCCTAATCACCCCCCCAAAAAAAAAAGGTAAAAGAAGAAAGTAAGGAAAAAAGATGTGGGGCACTGGAAGCAAACGCTTTCCTGGTAGCACAACCACCTTCATTTGATGGAAATCTGTAGGAAGGAAAACCAACTTTAGCCAGCTTAACAGTACCCAGTTATCTGTTAATGACCTGTTGAAAACTACCTGTATTATGGGAGAAGTGTAAAGCTTTTTCAAAAATGACCAGAGGTCATAACGTAGGTCTATGGCATTCTCTTTTTTTTAAAGTGAGTGAAAATAAGGGTCCTGGATAGCTCATACAAGCAGTATTCAATCTTCTAAATACTTCCTTAACTGCAGAAAGTGGCCACTTCTGCTGTTCAGACACCGAGTGTTCAAACAGCATTCTGTGTATTGAATGAAAGGTACTATTTTATTTCTACCTCTTTCTCCTGCTCTGCACATAATCTAAACAACAGCATGTTTAGATTTCTCACTATGGAAATAAGTTTTGTAGAAATCACAGCCATCCTAACAATGGACAGGTCTGGTGTAAGAGGCGTGATTAACTCTGGTAACTCCTAGGTTATTGTTTCTTAGAAAGAAGGGGAGAAACTGCTGATGAGGGAAGAGGGAGTGAACAAAAGATGAACACGAATCAGCAGTGCACCCTTGGGGCAATGGATGCTAACTGCACAGTTAGCAGGAGCATAGGCAGCAGGTCAAGGGAACTGAGTATTCCCATTTATGTAGGACTTCTAAGGGCTCAGCTAGTGCCCTCAGTTTTCTGTCCCCCAGCGCAAAAATACGGGAGCCAGTTAGTTGGGAAGCTGGAGCACATAAGGTTCCTGGAGATGGTGAAGTCAAAGCCAGGGTCTTCTTAAAGGTTAGCAAAAGGTCAATACTGACAAGACACATTAAAGACAAGTATAACCAGATATACCCAGAAAGAATCTTCATAGTAAGGCACATAGAACATTGACACAGACCTTGAAGATATTAAAACTTGTCAACTCTACACCCAAAACAACTTGATCAAGCTTCAAAGCTAGCCCTGCTTTAAGCAGATAACCTTCAGAGGTCCCTGACAATTTAAATTGCTCTGTATTTTTAGCTTGGATGTAAATATGCTATTTCAACAATACACCATATATCAGAGTATATTCCCTCAGCTACTTACATCATAGAAGGAACATGGTAGCAAGAATGGACTCTCATCATGTCCAGTTTTCATCTGAGACTTTGTTGCACAATGATGAAATATAGCTCTACTGCACCATGTAGTATTATTTTTATAACAGTTCTTTCATACTAGGTGTGATGAAGGTACAAAAAACCTCAACATTCTAAAATCACCATTTTGCAGTGATCCCAGGAAAATTGTTTAAGAGTACATAAATAGCAATTTCAACCAGTCAAGATCTGGTTTACTCAGCTTTACTGCTCCTTGACGTTTTCTTTTGTACAGCTGCTTTGAGAACAGCATGTCCTAAGCTTACGGCAAGAAGAAGTAGGAAACAACATGATTCCTCTTCCAATAAAGTGAGGTGAGGAGCTCCATGAGCCTTCAAACAGCCATCTGTGAATAATCCAGCTTCTGAGAAATCAATGGAAACTGGATGGGGGCTTCCAAAGCTCCATTCCACTAGCTATGTTTTTACTTTGCATTTGTTTTGCTGTCATACGGCACACTGCAGAGAACAGGATCCAGCATATCAGGAACCTTAAGTCTGAGTCATAACAATGGATAGAGTTACTTTTCTTGGGGAAAATATACTGAATGCAATTTAACTATTAAAATAAACTCACAGCTTGGAAATGCAGAGATGTGCCAGTTTAAATGTGTGAGCACAAAATCTTCACGTGTTCTTGTATTGAATATCCTGATGAGAAAGCAGTATCACCCAGTATGGCATCACCTACTCGGAACAGGAACAACGACTTGCGTGAATATCACTACTCACTCTAAGAAAGCAAATATAAGCATATGAAATAATTGATCAAGGAAAAGAGTAGTAGGTTGATGTGTAAGCATATTCTTTGCTAAGCAAAAGCAGCACAGACTAAGTCCTTCTGAATGTCTGGATGTCTATTTGAAATGAGCAGTCCTGATCTGTATGACCTTGTGTGACTACCTAGAAGTCAAAATGGAGAATATTAAGTATACCTTGAGAATACTTGGAAAATATAACATAATTTCTCTGAACCTTGGATTTTTAAAGATCAAGAATGCTCCTAACAGAAACTAAAATATTTTTTTCTAGGAGGAGTTGTTTGGTTACTCATGAATAATATAATTTAAAGTGAAATCACAGTTAGCTTCATAAATATTGTATACAAGTCACAAGTGGGTAGACCTGTATTGCATTCTGATCACATGCCAACAGGACTCAGCTTTTGAGCTACTTTGCAGTTAAAAACAAATCTGTGATCAGATCTACATGCCCATATAGGTTATATGGGCAGGGCTTGGAGCAACCTGGTCTAGTGGAAGGTGCCCCTGCTTGTGGCAGGGGGTTGGAACTGGAAGAGCTTTAGGGTCCCTTCCAACCCAAACCAGACTGGGATTCGATTCATTAGCGCAGTAGCTGGAGAAATACAGAGAAGTTTCACAAGAAAACATTTTTGAGGTTATTGTCCTTCCATGACTTCTTTTTGTCTGGTTTTAACAAAGAATTACAGCAGAGGGTGGGTTAGGCCTGCACTGGAGATTGCAGAAGACAATGAAGAAGTTAATGATGGGGTTACTCTTTCTGATGAATTGATAACCTGTGGTTTGGGGGCAACCATTGAGCCTTAAGAAATAATTCCATTAAATTAAATCCAGCTTTATGTAAGATATATGTGCCACTTCAGTTCTTACACCTACTCTTTAAATAGAAAAAAAAAATAAAAAATCATTAATTACTTAAAATTCCTTACAGAATAGTAATTTACTTGTAAGTCAAAAGCAGGATTAAAGTTTGTTTCTGGTACTAAATGGTATTTACAGAAATGCAGCGGGGATTATGTGTGCATCTTTCCTGAATGCAGAGACAGACTGTTTTATTTACAATGATCTGTTTCAGAATTTATTTAAATATTTTACCACTATCCTACTCTGACAACTCGAAAATAAATAAGATGATGACGCATTACTTTCCTGTTAGTAAATTGGAGAGTATTATTAATTCAAGTATTCAGAAAGATCTGCTAAAAGATGGTTTATGTCTGAAGATTACTTTTGTGTGTGTCAAATGTGTGATGATGATTTTATGACTTGGGCTTTTAAGAGTGTCTTAATGAAATTAAAAATAAAATGTTTTACTTGATGGTTTTATGTTTCATTTGGGATTACTTCTAACACTGAATTTTTTACTTCAAGATACCTTACCTCCTAGAACTCATAAGTTATTTGAGAAGTTCAAAATGGATCTTACTGGAGTTCTTTACAGAATGCAAATACTGCCGCCTCACCTGCCCATGTTTTCTTACACCAGACAAAATGCTGTGCAGAGCTTGATAGTTAACAGTAAGAGAGCTGAAAATTTGTCTCTGTATTTGGCTTCAAATTATTTTTGAATCGATAAGAAGCTGCAGAGCCTTAGCTTGAAAAGTCTGTTGGAGAGAGATTCACACTCATGAGAGGAACAACCTTCAACCAAACAGCTCTGCAGATGAGCTCAGGTCTTCTGCCTGTGGGCTCTTAACCTGCTTCTGTACATGGGGTTCCCCTGATCATGGACACACCAGTTATGCTGGAACACAAGAAGGAATTCTCAGTCCTTCTCATCAACATTGCTCTCCTTTGAATTAATGGTGAAACATTCACTGAAACAGAAAATGGTGTCCAGATTGTGTTTTCTTCTTTGTTTCTAAATGCTCAGTAGGCCAGGACAGAGCATGCTTTTCCACTGTCAGCTCCTCTCACTCTGCTGCGCAATGTAACCCCACTCACAACTGCTGTTACTCAGTCCCACTCTAACTGTGCAGATGATGGTTTCACTTGAACAAAATCAACCACAACCAACCACAGGCTCTCCAAGTGAAGGCCTCCTGCCCTAAAGCCATTCCTTTGTTCAGAGCCTCTTCTCTCTTCCCATCCGTTCACTTAATCTTATCTGCTCTTGGCCTCACACCAACTGTGCAACATAACTAATACAGAAATTAGCAATAAACAGTCCTCTGTAATACCAGATCAAAGTTAGAAAGAGCTGCTTAATTTGGGGACTCGATGTACCCTTCAACCAGTTATGCAGGTGCTGCAGCCTCCCCTGTCTTCACACGTTTCCCCTCACCACCCAATTACAGAGGCTTCCCATGCATAGTCACTGCAGAGACCTAGTTACTCAAACTTCAGCACGTCAGGAAATATTGGATCAAAAGAAGAGACTAAGAAATAAACTGACATTTTCCACACAATAAATAGCTTATCATTAGCATTGCATAAAGTTTTATGACAAGCTTAATTTTGGAACTATTGACAAGAGCCTGGAAGTTAGTCTTTAATCATGAACTTTTTAAAAGTGCCTTTGAAAAGCAAAGTCTCTACTTTTGTTCTGGCACATCTGTTTTCAGGTTTAGATTTACTGGCACAGAAATGAACAAGATCACAAAGCTGATCTTCAGTCGTCACTCTGGGGCTTTTTGTACTTGTTTGGGCTGTTCAGACTTTCAAGTTACTTTGATTCATAGCAATGGAAAACCATTACTCAAACCCCTCCACTAACGGGTCCAAGTTCAGAAGGCACTTTTCATTGGATCCCAAGTTAGCCAAGGTATAAGATGAATCTGCCTTTTTTAACACAAACATGGTACATTATAAAATACAGAATTGAATTCTATTTGTAAGCTAGAATTCCAGAGTAGAAAAACATTGAGTTGGTGGGTGAAACAGCTTAAAATGAAAGGATCTGTTAACAGATCTACTCCCCTCCAGTTCTTCCTCACTGGATGAAACCTTTGCTTTAATCATCCTTCATAATCCATCACATTTCCATGGCTTCTTGATTTCCAGTAAGCTCTTTCAGCTCCTTCTTAACTACTATACATGGAAAGTGCTATCTGCCATCACTTCTAAGGTTTGTCTATGGTCTGCACTCAGCTTTTCTAAGAGGCATTCCTAGTCATCTTCTACACTCCTCACCTCTTTCTAGCCCTCTCCCACACTTTCTGCTCCAGGGTACTGCAGAAAGTTCTCAAGAGAACAAACAGCTGCCCTGCAGGAGGGTCATCATTCCTATTCCACTGGCCAGGGCCCCTGGAGCCAGGCAGGACAAGGCAGCCTTCCTGTGCCCCCTCCAGACACTCTACTATACTCAGCAGCTGTGAACACCTAAACCAGATATACTATTTATCACATATACATAAAATCAAGCATGCTAGGAAGAAAAAAACATTGATAGTGCTTATACACCTTTTTGAATAGGGCTATCCCTAATTCAGTCTGAAGTCAACAGGACGTTCTTTACCTTTTCCAGGGAGCTATCTGGAGGAGATGCTAGTGGCCAAAGCTGACAGACTCTTGTAGAGAGAACAATGACTGCTGCTGCTGTATTTAAGCCCTCAACTGCAATTATTTGAATATTTACTTTTACCTGAAGATGTGATTAAGCATTTACCATAATGGGATCACTCTCTAGCCTAAGATTAAGTCTTCCTTTCTAACAAGGTTTATCTGCCTCCTGACTTTAAAACAACCTCTAAGATCTGCAGGCCATAGTTATGTAACTTAGAATCATAGAATAGTTAGGGTTGGAAAGGACCTTAAGATCATCTAGTTCCAACTCCCCCCACCTTGGGCAGGAACACCTTCCACTAAACCATGCCACACAAGGTTATGTCCAACCTGGCCTTGAACACCGCCAGCGATGGAGCACTCACAACTTCCTTGGGCAACCCACTCCAGTGCCTCACCACCCTCGCAGTAAAGAATTTCTTCCTCATATCCAGTCTAAACTTCCCATTTAAGTTTGAACCCATTATCCCTTGTCTTCTCACTACAGTT
This sequence comes from Ara ararauna, assembly GCA_028858755.1. NCBI lineage: Eukaryota > Metazoa > Chordata > Aves > Psittaciformes > Psittacidae > Ara > Ara ararauna. The sequence continues at coordinate 17,421,196 of CM054380.1, read as the reverse complement.
CCTCATGAAGAGTCCCTCCCCAGCATCCCTATAGGCCCCCTTCAGATACTGGAAGGCTGCTATGAGGTCTCCACCCAGCCTTCTCTTCTCCAGGCTGAACAGCCCCAACTTTCTCAGCCTATCTTCATATGGGAGGTACTCCAGTCCCCTGTTCACCCTTGTGGCCCTCCTTTGGATTTGTTCCAACAGTTCCATGTCCTTTTTATGTTGAGGACACCAGAAAACAATACTCCAAGTGAGGTCTCACGAGAGCAGAGTAGAGGGGCAGGATCACCTCCCTTGACCTGCTGGTCACGCTCCTTTTGATGCAGCCCAGGATACGGTTGGCTTTCTGGGCTGCAAGCGCACACTGAAGCCGGCTCATGTTCATTTTCTCATCAACCAACACCCCCAAGTCCTTCTCTGCAGGACTGCTCTGAATCTTTTCTCTGCCCAGCCTGTAGCTGTGCCTGGAATTGCTATGACCCGGGTGTAGGACTTTGCACTTGTCATGGTTAAACTTCATCAGGTTGGCATCAGCCCACCTCACAAGCGTGTCAAGGTCCCTCTGGATGGCATTCCTTCCCTCCAACATATCAACCGAACCACACAGCTTGCTGTCATCGGCAAACTTGCTGAGGGCACACTCAATCCCACTGTCCATGTCACCGACAAAGATGTTGAACAAGACTGGTCCCAACACTGATCCCTGAGGGACACCACTCATTACTGGTCTCCAGCTGGACATTGAGCCATTGAGCACAACTCTTCGCGTGCGGCCATCCAGCCAGTTCTTTATCCACCGAGTGGTCCACCTATCAAATTGATGTCTCTCCAACTTAGAGACAAGGATGTCATGTGAGACAGTGTCAAATGCTTTGCACAAGTCCAGGTAGATAACATCAACTGCTCTACCCCTGTCCATCAGTTCCGTAGCTCCATCATAGAAGGCCACCAGATTGCTCAGGCAGGATTTCCCCTTAGTGAAGCCATGCTGGCTGTCACCAACCACCTTGTTGTTTTTCATGTGCCTCAGCATGCCTTCCAGGAGAATCTGCTCCAAGATTTTGCCAGGCACAGAGGTGAGACTGATTGGTCTGTAGTTCCCCGGTTCAACCATTTTCCCCTTCTTGAAAATGGGGGTTATATTTCCCTTTTTCCAGTCATCGGGAACTTCACCTGACTGCCATGATTTTTCAAATATGATGGATTAACTAATAATTCTCATAAGTCTTTCGGGTAGCGAAACACTGTCTACTTCATTATCCAGGAGGAAAAAGGTCCATGAAAAAGCTGACCTAATTAATGACAGCAAATGATTGTCAGAATCAGTCTCAAAACTCAGGAACACTTATAAGAGCATTAAGTAAACTTGTTTGTTGTGACAATGCCTAATGCAAAATAGGCAGAAAGCTTAATTTGGATCTTGCCAGCTCACGACATAAGCTCAAAACAATTTTGAACACTAGAAAAATACCCTTATAGCTACCTGAGATCAAGAAATGGGTTGGGTTGGAAAGGACCTTAAGATCATCTAGTTCCAACCCTCTGCCATGAGCAGGGACACCTTCCACTAAACCAGGTTGCCATGTCCAACCTGGCCTGGAATACTGAACACATTTTAAATGAACACTTGAACACATTTCAAAAGTCAGAAGGGAAACACATAGTGAAAGGTAAGTATCTCAAATGTATTCTTTTCTGGTTTTAAAAAATATGCTGTAACTAGCAAGCATTCACTCACAGATTATAAACCTCTGATCAGTTGCCTCTGAAACTAAGCTTAGTGCAACCACTTGATATAAACTTCAGTATTTAGAAGGGCTTACAAGACCAAAATCAATTCTTCATGTTCTCTCTCATATTCTGAATTGTGGGAAAAGAGAGCTTTTGACTTATAAAATTTTCTCACTTGCTGTCTAATAATCAAGAAGAGTAACTGCTGGTGTTTTGAAGATACCAATACACTCCTGAAAGTACAATATACTTTCCTCCTCTCCACAATTTTTTTGGGGACATATCAGTCAAGCTAACTGTAGTTTTCAATAACCTAACATCCAGGAAATGAAACTAAATGTACATAGCAAGTGTACTCCATATTATTTTGCTTAATCTACAGATTACACTGTGGAAGTCTAATTTCAAGCCATTTACTCTGTGAAGTGAAAGAAACCCCTACCTTATTCCTTCCCTAATAATCACATTCTCAAGGAATGAACTCATAATTACTGAAAAATAATTCAATAGCAACAAAATATAAGCATTTAGCAAATGGAGAAATCTTTGTTCTCCTCAAATGCTTTATAGCACTTTTTATTATGTGTTTGAAACCAGGACACCAAACTCTCAATCTTTTCTGTTCACTAAAGGTCTGTCTGTCCGTAAGATACTGTTGATATGAATTAGTTGAAGCTAGAGAGCTTGCTGGAAGCTTAGCTAGGCTTCTTATGTTATGACACATGTAAAAGACACAGGCAATGGCAAAGGACCAGGAATAGCAAGCTGTATTTTTATTTCAGTCATCACTAGCAGAGAAAGAGAATGCTATTAATACAAATTTTACAAATATAGTGACACACTACTAGATCTCAAATGCCATTAATATCCGTAACTGTATTAAGGACAAAGTAATTTATTCTTAAAGATAGAGCGCTGCAACAATCTATCTTTCTACTCCTACCAAACAGTAGAAATCTCCATTCAGCAGAAAATTGCTTATCATCTGGCCAAATTACTGAAGGTGAAGTGTCCCTTGGACAGAAGCTGGCTCCTTCATCACCTTGCTCTTTCAAAAGCAAACAGGGAAGACTTACAAAAAACATCTTCTAGTAAGTGGCAACACTTCACCCATTTGGAGCTGATCAACTTTATTAATTCCACTACACTGTGGTCAGCCTCCTCCCTGCATAACATTTCAATGCTGGCCACCTTGCAGCGAAGGCTAACTATTTAAGGGAAAGAAAGTATATCACTGACAAGCTTACCTTTGCTGCCTTGCTTCAGTTCCCACTCCATCATGTTTTTTTACTTTCACTTGATGAATTCCCTCTCCAGCCAACTAAATGGTTCTAATGCATATGAAGCAAATGATTTTGAAAGGCTTATAACAGAACATAAGCAGTTTTCAAACCCCAAGGCTAATATCTGAGTTTTTTAAAGCTGATAGGTCTTTTCAAATGCTCCTGATGCTGCCTAAAAAGGCACATAAATTCTGCCACATATGGAGAGGTCGCCATGACAGACACGGTGGTGCATTTGAAATTCTCCAAAATGTTGCTATGGCCTTTAAGCACAGGAAAGCATCTTTGGCTGCAGGAAGACAATATTGCAACACTAAATAAGTATATGAGAGCCTCTGAAAGCTAGACCTTCTTATATTCTTAACTAAGTAACTTCTCTTCCTAACAAGTTGACTTTAATGTCTTTTTTACACAGGGATGCTATTAGAGTTGACTAAAGCAAAGGAACTATAGTGGAGTTTGATAAAAAAACCACAACAAAAGTGTTTGGCAAAAACTGCTTAATCATAGGAAATCAAATTAAAGAACAAATCAGCAAATCAAGCACCTTTGGTGCTTGCTAATTGAAGGTTTCATTATAAACATCAGGTGACGAGACAGAGCTTAATGGTCTTATTCTCCGCAAGAATACAATCTCTGTTTCTTAATTTCCAAGTTGCTCGTGCTCACTGGAAGACAAGAAATATGTTTATCAAAACACTGGTATTTCAACTGTTTTTCTCCCACACACAGGGAGAAAAAAAACACAAAACCAAAACCCTTTAATGTTTCCAGGAAGAGCACAGGAGACTTTGCTCCTCAAACATCTCAGGAAACTCTCCACCCCTTGATGTGTCTTGTTTGAGTTTTCACTTACTGCAAATGTTTAGTAGTATTTACCCGAAAGACAAGACTGTACGCTGTGGTGCAGTGTGAAAACACAGTCATTCCTTCTGCCACAGGTGATTGGAAATGCATTTCTTGTCATACCTCACATTTCCTCCTCCTACTTTAGAAGAAATTACATTTGTCATGATTTGAGAGACTGCTCCTTTCTATCACCCCTTATAAAAAATATCCAGAGCTCTGTGTAACAGCAATTAGAGAAAAGATGGGTTCTGGCAGTGGCCTTATTTTTTATAATTGCAGGAGAAAATAGGAAACTCAGATGGGTCTTGTTAGTGCTAAATGCACTCCTACTGACTCCAATTTGCTTTGTTCTATTAATTTATCATCTTATATTTGGAATTATTTTACAGTCTGCTAGGAAAAGGTCTCAGAAGCATGAAGCAGATAATAGAATGAAGATGCAATTGTGATATTTCAGAGAAATTTGAGTACTATTTGTGAATAAACTATTATTCTAAACATGACCCTGCAGTTTTTTATGCCTACAGCATACACCACATTGTTTAGGATTAACAAATCTGACAGCCTTGGTGGAAAAACTCAGTGAACCCAGCACACATGAGCTTGCAGCCCTTACTTCAAGCTTAGCTGGAGAAGACCCAGTAATTTGCTCATATCTAACTGACGTGTCTTTGCATTCATCAGTTTTCTCAAGTATGTCCAAGTCAACACTTGAACAGCACATGCAACAAAATAACAAAATATCAGGCTGTACAAAATGAAGGCATTTGCTGATGCTGTAATTTAGATTTAATCTGTGTCATGCTTGCTCATTAGAGTAAGAATATTGTTGCAGTAAATTGCAACTGTGACTTAAGTTATATCTTGATGCTTTGCTATTTAGACTGAAAGCCACACTACATTTTGAGCCCTTTAGTCTTGACTGCTTCCAGGATTCTCAGGGTTTGTGGCTTTCTTTTCATACCAAAAATTAATAATGTGTTGCTTCATGCTTTACTTATTTTACCTACTGAAAATTCCTGCCAGCTACTCCTGAACAAAATCAATGTGAGAGATATTGTGATATATGGACACTTCTGCTTTCCAAGATGACAAACATGTGCAATAGCACTATGAAAAATGTGCGTTCACAGGTAGTCAGTGAGAGGCACACCAGCTGAGTGTTTAATACCCTGCAGGAACATCTGCAGTACCCACAAAAGCACCAAGAACTGCTAAGTCAATTACATCTTTCTGATCGGAGCAATAAAAGACAGCAACAAACCCAGAAAGTCAGCTGAACTGGTTTTCCTGGTTTGTTTGGGGTTTTTGCCCTTTTATTATCACCAGTGGTCAGTAAAGGCAACTCATTGGATGGCGCAACTCCCTCTGAAGAAGTAACATTACATCTCCACAATACCTGCAGGCTTTGCGATGCCCCAGATACTGCACGGGAATGGCACACTTGGTTTTTAGTTAGATTCCAGGCATTATTAGAAAATCTGTGTTTGCTACATTCCAACTGGAACTGTCATGCTCTCTTAATTCCCTTTTTTATTTAACTACAAGTTCTTTTTTCTCTTTCTTAGCACTACTAACCTGCCTAATGACACCTGATGTTCAAAGCGGTTGTATGTCTGTGCACAGAGCTAGAGGGTAGTCCTAGGTATAGTGAGTTACCTTCGTTTCTGCAGAAAATACTTTCAATCCTCAGATGCAAATATTTGCGTGTGTTATGATACACAGAGAGTCATCAGCTAGTTTATTTGATAACGTTCTTTTTATTGTTTTGAAAAATACTGGATATGCTTTTAAGACTTCATAGGATTAAGACAGTAAAAACCCAACGTGCTACCCTAGAACCACAATGGGGAAGGGCCAGGAATGCAGCCACGCAAAAACAATATCACACATGCAGAAAATCATTTCTATTTGGTAATTATCATGATGAAAATCACTTGCACAAAGGTCATGCCCAACCAAAAAAAACTCAACAAGCAACCAGACCTGGCAGACAGACGAAATTAAAAATCTTTTTAGCATAAATAAAGTGTTTCAAATTCTTTTGAAGTGTTCAAAAGCAAAAATCAATGCAGACATTCATTCTCTGGAAGAATGTCAGCCAAAGTTTTATCTAAAGGAAGTCAAAGGATATTACTGATCAATACCAGCATCCAGCTTCAGTCCAAGACTACAAAATTGAACAGAACAAGAGACACAGCAATGGGGCAAGAAGGCCCCCAAGGTAGGATGGCTGACAGTGGGAAGAGCAGCGTCTCAGCTTCCCCCAGGCAGTGGAGCACTCATACAGGTACTGTGCTGTATCACTGCCAAGACAAAACTGCGATTGTAAATGAATTTGTCTGGGTCACTGTGCTTTACCTTGGTTGAGGTAAATACTTTTGGACTTGGTATATTCCTGAGAATCTTCCCTGTACGTTTCATGGAATCACCATGGTAATACTCTTCATTTGCAGTAATTATGCTTATATATCCTCTCTGGATATCTAAGGTAGTTACAATCTGCAGAAATAAAAGTAATAATATACCAGTCAGTATAATACAGCTGTGGACAACTGTAAATACAGTGTTTATATGGTGATAGAGACATTGCAGAGCTTTAGAAAAACATCTTATGAAAGAGAAAAAAATAAGCCTGTTTCAATTTGTGAGGATATGCAATTAAATCCCTGTAGAAATCTTGTTCATCAGTAATTACAGAACGAGATAAGAGTCTTCTCAATTAAGATCAGGCAGAAGATGCTTTCATTTAGTATGTCATGAGAAGTATCACATCAAAAATAATTAAAGAGGGATGTAAAAACTTTGGGATGTTTTAAATATATTACCTCCTTTGAAATTTAGAAAAGCTTCAAAGAAATGTCAGGTTCTGGCATGCTATGGAGAGAGCACTTGTGTTTAAAAACAACAAGGCATTTCCCCTAGTTTTATATATATTTGATGGAGCCACTCAAAAATAACAACTGAAAAACTAATTTAAATTCAGACATGATCCTTTAGATAACACTTTCAATTCAATAGTTGGAATTATTAGGAATGAGCCTGTGGCAAACCCCAGATTGGGAACATGACACAAAGGAGTTTCTGTCAAGCTTTTTCAGTTATTAGTCTTCTCTCCCTGGTTATTTCTATTTCCTTTACACTGGCATGTAGAAGTCACAGAGCAGCAATACAGCAGCATCCCCTCTGAGGAACACCTGAGCAGCCTGTGCTAAGGCTCGGATTCATTTTTACAGGTTTGAAGATTTTCTGCAGGAGGCCAGAATGTATTTTTATGTTTTGCAATACTGTTACATTTTTAGAGTCATCTCTCATCATTCCTTATGCCTTTAGTAACCAGCCTTCATGGCCCACTCTTACTAATTAACTAATCATTTACACACTCGTTAATCTGTTTTAGCCAAAGATAACAAAGTAGAAGGCAGACATGGATTTCTTTCTACTACTTCAAAAAGATTTTCTTCAAACTCTGGTCACACAAACCCAGTCTTCCATCTGGATTTTCCAAGAATCTGTGTGAATTCATTTTTTTTTGAGACACTTATTGTACTCACTCAGTGGGCTATTATGTGTGATACGGATTGGCTAAGCACTGTCGTCAACTCATTTGAAATCAATGCACTTATTGCTCACACCTGGCACATGAATTTTACAGGAGATAGAGTATAATGAAACAGGAAGAAAGACCCACTGGAAGGCAAATAATAGCAGAAAAAGAAAAGGAGAAATAAAGAGTCATGGACTGGAGACAAAGGATAGAAAAGACAGAAACATGGAGATTAAAGATAAACATTGATCAAAGACAGAAAAGGAACTGCAGACAAACAAGAACCTGTGATCAAAACCTGATGGAAAGGAGCATGGTGAGATGTAAAAAAAACAAAATGAGGGAGAAGAAAAAAATCCTAAACTCGATGCTTCAGGATAGCCTACGTACTTTTGATTCTCTATTAGGCTCTAACACAGCCATATTAAGGAAAGAATTGTATGAATTTCTCTACATCTCCTAGGGATAAAAGTTTTTTGCCTGGATATCAAATAATTAACTCTCTCTCGTCCACGTTGCTGTGATGTTCATCTTACTAATGCTATTTTCATCTTACTAATGCTATTTTCAACCTGTTTTGCTGGTTGAAAGAAAGGGTTTTCTCAGATTTCTGTCAAATTTCTCAACAAAGCATGTACGTTAACTCTTACAAGCTAAATTCTATCAGCAGTCTCATTTCTGCAGAACTCCTGCTGCAGGTAACTCTTACTCACTACTTGTGGAATTACTGACAGATGACATCTATTTATGTCCTGATTGGCTGAGGTGCAAGTACCTCCTTTCCAGGAGGAAAGGCCTTTGATCTGCTATGACACGCATTCAGCAACAATTAATCAGAACATGGAAAATGTTTTTGGTTTTGGCTTTGCTTTTTTTTTTTTTTCCCAAAGAAATGAGCTGAAACCACACAGAAGAGGGAAATGGACTTTCAACCCATATGTTTGAGTCCATATGCTATCAGATGTAAACACTATTTATGGTCCATTATTCCTGCTGCAGACCTAGGCTAGAAATCAGGGTCTATCACAGGTTCATGCCTGCAGGGTGATGGCACTCTCAAAATCCCCAGTAAATAATTACTTTTGAGTTTCATTGAGTTTGTGAGAGCAGAACCCTGTGCATTATTGCTGACAGCTCCCAGATTTGCTCTTCTGTGACATTCCCAGTCAGCACTCCCACGTGGATGTGCTGTAGCAGGCTGCTTTCTGAGGCACCACAGGGACATCCAGTTTTCTTACACTGTCTTGATATTGCTGGGCAACAGCAAAGCTATAGTTGGAAGTGACTGAGCAAGTCCATTTTGCTATAAGTTGCAATTTTTGTCTTTGTTTCAATAACTACTTTTCAAACAAAAATAAAATTATCCTGCTATGATTTTCAGATGATTTGCTAGCTAACCTTTACTGGCCAGCTAATCCTAAGAATAGAATATCTTTGGGTATTATTCATCGAATGGATCAGCTAAAGCAGCCACATTGGCTTTCCAAATATTTTAGGAATCTGAAGCACTGCCACAAGAATAATTTTAGTTCATAGAATCGCAGACTGGTTGATGTTGGCAGGGACCTCTGGAAGCTTATCTGGTCCAACTCTCCTGCTGAAGCAGAGCTACCTACAGCCAGTTGCCCAGGACCATGTCCAGATGGCTTTTTAATATCTCCAAGGAGGAAGACTCCCTGGGTCACCTGCACCAGTGCTCTATCACCCTTCCAAGAAAAAGGTGCTTCCTGAAATTCAGAGGGAACATCCTGTGCTTCAGTTTGTGTCCATTGCCTGCAGGCCTGCCACTGGCCACTCCTGAAAAGAGCCTACCTCTGTCAGCTTTGCACGCTTCCTTAGGGCATTTACATACATTGATAAGATCTCCCTGAGCCTTCTCTTCTCCAGGCTGAACAGCCACAGCTCTCTCACAGGAGAGGTGCTCCAGTCCCTTCATCACCTTCATGTCCCTTCACTGGATTCTCTCCAGTATATCCATGTCACTCATAGTGGGGAGCCCAGAACTGGACACAGTGATCCAGGTGTGGCCTCACAAGTGCTGAGCACAGAAGAAGGATCCCCTCCCATGACCTGCTGGCAATGCTTCTTCTAATCCAGCCCAGGATACCATTCACCTTTTTTACCACAAGGGCACATCGCTGGCCCACGTAGGTGTCCAAACCCACCAGATGCCTAAAAGGAGGAGCACTGGTTTGGTTTGCACAGGTTCAAATGAAACAATTGCCTGTATTTGAAGAGCTGGCTACAGACATTTCTCTTGTGAGGACATCTTGTGGCTACTATTTCTCACTATTGGCAATAAGCCATGTCACAGAACTTTGCTGCAGAGAAGGAATTGGAACATCAGAAGTCTTAAGTTGCATCATATGCCAAATGTACATCCACTTTTCACTTTTAGTTTTGGTTCATAAAGATGGGATCAGAATCAGGAGCTATATTTGTAAATGAAAACAATATTTAAATACCCAGAGATATTTTCGTGAGATTATTTCTCCTACGGCAACGTTCAAATTATTTTGTGCTTTGCTGAAGATATTTTAAACCTTCATTATTGCAATCAATGCCTTGTGTGTTAAGTATGACATTGACATCTACTGGATAAAGAACTGTTAATAATGCACCACTGATGAGCCCTGTAAATTGCTGGATGTCTGGGAGATGGTACTGTAACATCTGTTCCAGGGACATGATTCTCCAGCCAGGAGATGCTGGATATCTTTCCAAGGTATCCCAATAGCCACTATCTACCACCCTGTGAAGATGATGGTAGTTTTGCAATGTACTCAAAAGGCTGCTGCCATAAGATATTGCTAAGAAAATAAAATTTGTAAACACAACATTTCTTTACAACATTTGCCAAGGTAAGTTAGATGCTTTTCATTAGAATATTACAATGCAAAGTTGCTGAGACAATTATTGAATTAGATGGACCTAGAGGACAAAGTATTTAAAACTTCAGACCTTCAGCAGCTGGGATAGAACAACAAGACAAAATCTACATAGTCATTTCCAGTGGGACTGACTCTGCCCTGCCATCATCTAAACAGCAGCAAAGTGAAAGCAAGGGCCCTTCCCTTCAGTTCAGTAAATCTCTAGTCTCTACACTTCATACCTCAAAGAAGCTCCCAGAGTTTAATACTACACCCCAAAAGAACTAAAAATTCATCTTCCCATTTATCCCAGATACCTTATGAGGAATCTTCTAGTGCTGGCAGACATGAGGAAGCGATTATCTAAGACAAATTTGTTTGTATCATTTCTTGATCACAAATGATAGCAGAACAGAAAATATTTGCCTTCATAAATCAAAACTTTCATAGCTATCTCCCAGCAATGGGTTACAGTACATTAGGATCTACATGCCACTGATGAAAGATGTACTATACAGTTAATGATTTAATCAGTACACTGTGTTAATTATAAATGAAACCAAAATCAAGAGGAAAATGAAACATAGAAATAATACATATAGGACCGATCCTGCTTGCTGTATTCACTGTGGCATTCCCATTTAAATCCAGTGGGACTAGCTGCATGAAAGACTTGATCCTATGTATATTATCTCTCATAAAAAATATTTAGATGCTGCTGCCTACAGCATATTTTACAATGTTCTAATTATAGAGCAGATAAAGTAACTCTATATAAATGAACAATGTTAGAAGACTCTAATGGAATCCAGAATAGTTGCAAGATTCACTTTTTGGAAATCTTCTCATTTGGGCTGCCTCATCGATGTCTTTAACCATGGAATTCACATGTTAGTTGCAGATAGCACCCAGGTTCCCAAGGACCCGGAAGAACAAACATTCCTTCACTGTAAATAGTCTGCAAAGACCTTGATTCCAAGGTCCCAGCTGTGGAGAGAATGCCTTAAAGGAAGATGATAGAAAGGAATGACAGGCCCTGAGCAAGGTGCTGGCCAAGCACTTGGCAGAGCAGTTTCACCAGCACTTGGCCAGAGCAACTTGGCCATGCAGGATTGTAATAGAAGACTAACCAGAACAAGCGAGTGAATTTCACATTCATATCTCTAACTCTGACTGTCTCAGTGATAGATTCATACACCCTTTTTGTCCTCACATTTCTACTTAAAACAAACTCCCTTTTCCTCCAGACTTCCTGTTGTGCAGAACTGTACACAGAGAGAAGGCCGCACACTCTGGCTTTTTCCAGCTGATACAGTAAGGAGCGTCCCAGTAACGTAATTTAAATAAGCCTTCAGGTTTTTTTCATGGTGCCAGTGTTTGTGTCATTTTCCACACAGCTTCAGGAACAGGACAGAAGCATTTCATGTCACTTGTCTCTCCTGCCTCAGCCTTTATCTAGTGCTGGCTTGATCTATACTTTGCAGCTGGCTCCCAGCTTTAACATCAACAACTGTGATCTAGAGTATGTTTTGCTAAATACATCTGGCACTGTTTGAAGCAGTAATATAGACAATGGCAAAGTTACTCAGTTAAAACAAATCCCAGTGCTGATAAGCATTTAATTGTGTCCTAGGGGTCTTTTCCTGCCCATCTGTGCAGAGCAAGCAAGGAAGCATCTCTTGCAGGTGGTCCCATCAGAAGCCTCTCAAACCCACAACACCAGTTCACTTTCAAACAATAATTAAAAAACAGACGCGCAATTAATAGTAATTTTAAAATTTTAAGAAATAAATAAGGTTGAACAAGAACCCCAAAATCTTCACCTCAAACTCCAGCTATTATGTATAAACTCCCATCAAGATTCAAATAAATACACACACTTTCCTCCTCTTTTTTCTTTAATTCTTGTTTTAAACTAGATCCAGAACAGGTTGAACACAGCCTGTGAGCCTGTATTCTAGATTCAAGTGTTTCTAAGATAATCTGGATATTTTTAATTTTGCAGATTCTTATCTGAACCGAACATTTCCCATCCCTAACAAGTGGTATGTATCCATACATATGTATAAACTAGGTATATGTGCGTGTGTATGTTGCCACAAAGATGTATTAAGTGTAATTAAACCCTTGATAATAAATGGTTCATCAGTCCACAGGTGATGTACTAGAAGTGATTGCTCCTGTAGGTAGTAGTCATCTGGTGCAATTGCTAGAATTAGAAATTCCCTCTGGGCTGATTGGATTTTATCAACGAGAAGCAATGATGTAAAAAAGGGTTTTGGGGTGAAGTTTTTTATAGTCTAGAACCTAATATTAGAAATTTACCAATTGGAAACGAGTGCCTTTCCGTTGAAGACATACCCTAAAGATGACTGAACTGTTTTGTTAAAGCAAAGATGAAATTAAAAGGATCTTTCCCACTCCCCCCAAAAAATATATGCAACTCTCATACATGCTAAAACTGTTTTCCAATTGGCAGAGAAGCATTCCATAAATCTATATAGGGACTGAAATAACATGATCATGTTTAAATTAAAACATGGGAGCTAGTTATTATTATCATTTGGACAATCTGTCAGTACAACGTATAGATTATATTTGAAATTATTATATCTGAGATAGCAAACTCAAGAACTCTCATGTATATTGAATTTAGACTACTGGTAAAAATTGAATTGTGTTTGTGTTTAATAAAACCCTTACCTGTTATATATACCATCCTTTTTTTTTCTATTTTTTCTTTTATTTTGTCACAGAATTATTTTTCTTTAATCAAATATCAAAGCTGTACATACAGTTGTGGCAAATACTACCCAATCAAAAAGATATCCAATCATCCACAAAATCAAAAAGATCTCAAAAAGTGACACTTAGAATCCTGTTATATGGTTTCTTTTCATGTTTCTGAAAAAAAAAAAACCCTATCTATTTCTTGCTAACCTCTAAATTTTTTTTTATTAATACTGTTACTTTTCATACTATATTTAATAGAAAAAGAAAAAGCATTCAAAACTAATTTCAAATTGGCATTTAATAGCAGCATTCAGATTATTTTTTTATTATTCTCATTAAAATTCTGTTGAGCACAAAGTGTACATCAGCTGGTTCAGCTTCACTTGGGCAACAGGATTACATCCCACAATAAAGGAAAATGAAGCAGAAGACTGGTTGTTTGCTTTGCCTTTTATGACAGTGCATCAAAATCCTAACATGGTCACTGAATGCCATTACTTTAAAAAGTTAAACCAAGCCCAAAAGCAGGGCAACACCTTACAGCAGCAATCCAACTGGGAAACACTTGGAGACAACAGTATCTAGTTCATATAAGTGGAAGGATTTTGGAAGGGAAGATTGTCCTGGGTTCAGCAGTACCAGTCATTTTCCTTCTTCTTAGTAGCTGGTGCAGTGCTGCGGTTTTGACTTTCAGCCTGGGAACAGCGCTGATAACACTGATGTTTTTAGTTGCTGCTCAGTAATGTTTACTCTGACCAAGGACTTTTCTGAGTCTCATGCTCTGCCAGGGAGGAGTGGAAGCCGGGAGGAAGCAGAGACAGGAGACCTGATCCAAACTAGCCAAAGGGGTATTCCATACAACAGCACGTCATGCCCACTATATAAACTGGGGGCAGTTACCCAGAAGGGTTAGATCACTGCTCAGTCAGGCTGGGTATCGGTTGGTGGGTGGTGAGCGGTTGTATTCGCTTCCCTTGTTATTTCCCTTATCATTATTATTATTGCTGGCAGCAGCAGTGGTTTGTGTTATACCTTAGTTACTGGATTGTTCTTATCTCAACCCGTGGGAGTTACATTCTTTCGATTCTCCTCCCCATCCCTCCGGGAGCGGGGGGTGAAAGGGGAGGGAGTGAGAGAGAGACTGCGTGGTTTTCTGAGCTATGGCTGGAGTTAAACTCCGACAGTTCTTTTTGGCGCCAAATGTGGGGCACAAAGGGTTGAGATAACAACAGATCTGACCAGAGTGTGTCCAATCATATTTGTGATAAGCATTCATCGTTTTGGGTTAATAGTCACCCGTCACGATGCTGATCTATTGGCTCTCAAAGTTGTTGCTCCTGATCTCACAGTTTCAGCATGTCGTATCTTACTTACAGCCGGTATTTGCTGTGTTAGTGTTTATTGGCTGGGGGCCTTGGGCTAAGGTTCTTGTTTCATTGTACTTTATGGCAATAATTTGAAATACAATGGAATAATTGATCATGAAACTGATCTGGCTTGCGTTCCCAGTGTGGTCACCACCTCTACACTTTGGGAGGTATATAATAGAAGCATTCAGCAATTACGTATCTTTTTTCCCCTCCTCAGGTGGTCAACCTATGAAAGAGACATTCCCCTACATTCCCAGCTCCCCCACCAGACCATTTACAGCATCATTTGAGAGTTCTGAAGGTTTTGAATGGCCTTTAGGTACCCTTGAGACCTGCCTGCTGATTGTGATGGGGATCACCATGTTGGCACACATACAGAGTGTGTTTTACCCACAACCATTTAGTCTGATCTCAAGAGTTAAGCAGAGTCGGGTTTGGGGCTTGTCTAGGATTAGATGACGATATAGGAGGACCAAGAGATTTTCCCTGAGGCTGGACAGTCATGAGTGGCAGGGTGTGTGGGATAGTATGGGCAAGTGTATGGGTCCCTCCATTGCTCTGGAGCTTCACCACCAAACAAGTGCAAAATCCAGAAAAATTAGTAAAACACTTAAATGAGGTGTGTTGTCATTCTGGTCATATCAGAGAGGGACAAATGATGGCAATGTGCTGGGGCATGGCTTATGCTTACAGAGCCCTGTTCAACAATATCCAGCACCTTCAAAAGGAAAAAAATGTCCCTGGATCTGATGGCAAAGCAATAGACAGTGCAGGCACTCCAACTCCAAGCACAGCAGCTACACAAACCCCAGTGACAGGTACAGCAGCTATCCAAACCCCGACAACAGATACTGCAGCCACTCCAACTACAGTGATAATCACTGCAGCTAAACCAGAGGACCAATTTGTGCCAATATTGGTTGCCCCTGTATGTAAGGGGAAAAGCAATAAAAAGACAAGAAAGATGAAGAAACAAGATGAAGAAGCAATGGCAATGCACTTACTACCTGGGACAGCATCTGACCAGGAGTCATCATCACATGAATCAGAGGAAGAAGAAGAAGAGGTGACTTCTTGACCTCGGACCTCAACCAAGCTACAGAATATGCGAAAAGATTTTACCCATCAAGCAGGGGAGCACATCATCACCTGGCCGCTCCAATGCTGGGACAATGGAGCTGACGGTCACAAACTAGAAGGTAGGGAAGCCAAGCAGCTGGGATCACTTGCTAGGGAAGGGGGAATTGACAAAGCAATTGCAAGACAGAAAAAGTCCCTCAGCCTTTGGCAGCGGCTCTTGGCAGCTGTGAAAGAAAGGTTGCCATACAAGGATGATGTTATGAGTCATTCAGCCAAGTGGACTACTCTAGAGAAAGGCATCCAGTCTCTGAGGGAATCAGCCATTGTAGAGATGATCTATCACATCAAGCCGAATAACAGGGATGTACCCATAGATCCAGATGAAGTCGAATGTACACGACCCATGTGGCAGAAATTTACACAGAATGCACCATCACCATATGCACATTCATTGGCAACAATAACCTGGAATGACATAGTACCACTAACAGTGGATGAAATGATTCATAAACTCCAAGAGTTCGAAGACAATCTCACCTCTTCCATCATTTCAGCTGTGGAAAAACTGTCCCAGAAGCTCAAACAATTGAGAGATGATCTATCTGATCTATCCAGCTCCTCACGTGTACCAACACACATCTCAGCTACTAACAAAAGGCGTCCTACTGCTCGAGAGAGAAGATACAGAAGGTATACGCCATGGGCCACCCTATGGTTTTACCTGTGGGATCACAGAGAAGACATGATGAAGTGGGATGGAAAACATACCTCAGCTCTGGAGGAACGGGTGTGTAAATTGAAGAGGAGAACAAAGGTCAAGGATGATCATCCCATGAAAGCTGTGGCTTCAGTCTCTGGTCAGCAGGTTCCCAGAGGGAGTAGAAGAGCTGATTTTACTCCAGCTCCTGTGATAAAGAAGATTAATCCCTTTCTGCAAGACTTCAGTGTCCAACGTTGTGATGACTATTAGAGGTGTCCTGCCTCCAGCCAGGTGGAGGTAGGGGACAATTGGATTTACTGGACTGTGCGGATCAGATGGCCTGGCACATCAGTCCCACAGAAGTATAAGGCTCTAGTAGATACCGGTGCACAGTGTACCCTGATGCCATCAGGCTGTTGAGGGGTGGAACCCATTTATATTTCTGGAGTGACAGGAGGATCCCAAGAGTTGACTGTACTGGAGGCTGAAATCAGCCTGACTGGGAGAAAATGGCAAAAGCACCCCATTGTGACCGCTCCAGAGGCTCCATGCATCCTTGGCATACAGTACCTCAGGAGAGGGTACTTCAAAGACCTAAAAGGGTACTGATGGGCTTTTGGTATTGCTGCTTTTGAGACAGAGGAAATTGAACAGCTGTCCACCTTGCCTGGTTTCTCAGAGGATCCTTCCTTTGTGGAGTTGCTGAAAGTCAAAGAACAACAAATACCAGTCATGACCACAACAGTGCACCAGTGGCAATATCACACCAACTGAGACTCCCTGATTCCCATCCATAAGCTGATCCGTAGACTGGAGAGCCAAGGAGTGATAAGTAGGACCCACTCGCCCTTTAATAGTCCCATATGGCCAGTGTGAAAGACTAATGGAGAGTGGAGACTAACGGTAGACTATCGTGGCCTGAATGAAGTCACACCACCCTTGAGTGCTGCCGTGCTGGACATGCTAGAACTTCATTATGAACTAGAGTCAAAGGCAGCCAAGTGAGATGCCATGATTGATATTGCCAATGCATTCTTCTCAACTCCTCTGGCAGCAGAGTGCAGGCCACAGTTTGCTTTTACTTGGAGGGGTGTCCAGTTTACTTGAAACCGACTGCCCCAGGGGTGGAAACACAGCCATAGACTGATCCAAACTGCACTGGAACAGGGGCAAGCTCCAGAACACCTGCAATACATTGATGACATTATGGTGTGGGGCGATACCGCGGAAGAAGTCTTTGAGAAAGGGAGGAAAATAATCCAAATCCTGCTGAAAGCCGGTTTTGCCATAAAACGGAGTAAGGTCAAGGGACCTGCACAGGAGATTCAATTTTTGGGAATAAAATGGCAAGATGGACGTCACCAGATCCCCACAGGTGTGATCAACAAGATAACAGCAATGTCTCCACCAACTATCTTAGTTATTGGACTGTTCTTATCTCAACACGTGGGAGTTACATTCTTCCGATTCTGCTCCCCATCCCTCTGGGGGGAAGGGAGGGGAGTGAGTGAGCGGCTGCGCGGCTGAGTTGCTAGCCAGGCTTAAACTATGACAAAGATAAAGTTAGCAGTTTCACAGTGGAAAAACTGATCTATGAAGAAATAGAAGAGTATTATGGTGGGGTATAGATACAGCTAAATAACTTCTAATTATCCAGAATTAAGCAGTTCCAGTGGTGCTTTGCTGCACTGATTCATTTGTACAGGAATCAAGTACTTCACTATGCTAATAGAGTCAAGAAGCAAAAACCAGTAACAACAGCCATTCTGCATCTTTCTCATTCAAAATACACTGATTATCCTTTTTTTTAAATATAAGTTCTTCCTTTTTCCCACCCAAACCTTTCCTGTATCTTCATCCCTGTGCACGTTCCCTGCTAGGAACCACCACTACCTATCGTGCCAGCTAATAAACTGGGAATGATTGTGCACTAATTCTGCCTGGTGTCACACCAGCTGAGACACAGGCTTCCAGATCAACCCTGCTCCCAAACTAGCTAAGCATATGCTTTTTGTTGGCTATTTAAGGAGGAGGTGGAGGCAGCAGGTCACTAAATCCCACTGTACACCCCTACGGCACTTCTACACATTGGCACTTGCTTCTAATTTGGACAACAAAGACTATTGTATAAGCCTTGCTCCCCTGCAGGATTTCCTACTGTATGCTACTACCAGCATGTAAAAATAATGTCTAATTACACATTACAACTTAAAATGAGATAATAATTATTTATACAAATTAAAAAATAGTTCTCCAGTTACCCCTCAATGTATGTGAGTCTTCATATTCTACTTTGCAGTCTTCTACTACTGCACTTTCTTCCCTTTCCTTTTTTCTTTTCTTAGTCTAAATGAAACTTTGAGGTGTTTGGGAAGTGGTTGCTTTAGAACATACTCAATACGCATCTAGATGATTCAGCAGATATATAGATAACACATATCTAGATATGTATTAATATAATACAGATATAGATAATACATATCTAGATTCAGGAGAACAAACAGCAACAATAAAAAGTTGATGTATAAAAGGCAAATTGGAAACAGACCTTGGACAACACAACAGGAGCATCAATGAATGAAGGGTCATCCCTGTTAATTTGATTATTCTGACACTGAAAATGTTCTTGCAGTGCAAAGTAGCAATTGCAGCGTACTCAAATTAGACAAATGCTTATTTACAGTAATAATCCAATAATCTAAGAGCCAGTTTAACTGAAATTCCAAACCATTGACCTGCTTTGTGGAAGTAGTGGGAAAGCTGATAGCTGTTTTGACATGAGCAGAAAACTTACTGCAAAAGACAACTATGCAGCTACCTTAAACCCCTTCCATTTGGAGCTATGACATACTTCTGCTTCTGGTGTAGAATTGCAGGGATCCAAGAAAGAATATGGGACAGTGGCTACTAGAAACAGAAACCCCACTATTTCAGAAGGAACTCAGGGAGAGTTTAAAAAAAAAAAAAAGTTATCTTTGGGAAAAGGTTCTCCAAAGTCTGCATTATAAAGATGGCAACCTGAAGTGTGCACCATGAGCGGTTCTCCTGGGTTTCTTTGGAAATAACCAGACATTGCACATAAAATTTTCAACACCACAGGGACACTACAATTCTTTGAAAAATAGTGAGTAGGTTCCGTATCCCTTGGGTGCATTTGGAATGTGCAAGGCATAAGAATAAAGATTGAGGGGAAAATAAGACACAAATCAGCAAGCAGGCAGAGCCTGTCACTGTATCCCTTCTTTAAGCACAAACTGAAGATGAGCTGCAGCTAGTTTTAGTGATTCTTGACTATATTTTTAATTTTTACATCTAAGATTAGATATAATTTAAGAATCCAGAAGATAAAACAGACTGGGATATGAACTGGAAAAAAAAAAAAAAGGGGGAGGAAGGAATCCATCCTATCCAACTTGGGATAGGGAGAATTTTCTTCTTTCATCCTTCAGCAAAAATAGGGAACAAATTTTATGTTTGGGTATCTTGATATTTGCTCCATAACTTGAAGCATGGATCTGAGGAGATTCGTACAAGTTTGTTTATTCTGAAGATCTGCTGAGTACAAGACTGCTCAATTATTTCCCAGATTACACTAGGTCCTGTGGCTTAGTGATTTAGGCCTTTTTTCCACTAAGTACAATTACTTCACATGGAATCACAAAACCCAGGCATTGGAAGGTTGTTATTAGGTCCCCCTAAGCCTTTTTCTCAAGCTAAACAAGCCCAGTTCCCTTAGCGTTGCCTCAAAGGAAACTCCAGCTCCCTTAACTCCTTGGGCTCCACTGGGCTTGCCCACCTTTATCCACATCTTCCTTGTACGGGGGACCCAAAATGGGATGCAGGTGGGAAGGGGGTTGTGCTCATAAATTAGATTAATACTATTAACTCCACAGGTCTTGAAACTCATCTGGCTTAACTTGGAGCAAGCTGCCACAGTGGCCAATGGATCAGATGATAGACATCATGTGTTAAAACCAGAGAATTCCATTAAGTTTATTTCACCACATGCAACCCTATTGCCCAGGACTACAGACATATCTGTAGTACAAAGCATCTGCCCAGGGAGAGAGATATGGAGCAGTGGGTCATGACAGGATCAGGGGGTGAGAAGAGCAAAAGATATTTCTCCCAGCTTTGCTATCCCCTGTTTATTTAAATATGCCAGTGTGCAAATGATTAATTCAATTCATTAGCATACATTAGTCTTTTTCACTGACAAAGTTCTTTAGTTCTCATTTTACATGCAGTATTCCTATACCATCAAGGAGATGAGCTGGAAGCTCTTTTATTCTCTGCTTTAATGGAACCTAGGAGTCCAGCAATCATTTAGAATCTTGCACTGATCTTGTCACACCACATTATTCACAGCAGCATTTCTATCTGAAATATTAATGTACTTTTCTGAGTTTGATTGGTTTTGGGTAACCTTAAGAGCATTTGCCTGGATTTCATTTGGGAGTGACAATATATAATACTTTGTTTATGTTCTTTTTTTATTTCCCTTGCTTTTAATTGTCACAAACTGTAAAGTAGTTCAGGGTGTTTTCAGGACTCCAAAGGGCACCTGGATTTCTGGATCTAGCATTTACAAACTTCTGCATAATTGATTTCAACTATAGCTGAAAAAAAACCCATTTTGATCCCAGACCAACCTTCCCATTTGGAAATCGACTGTGGAAGAAGCATCAACACTCAGTTACAGCATGTTCTATTTTTAAGATCTCAAAGCATCTCCCAAAAAATCCCATTTATCGCTCCTGCAAGGGGAACTGCACAGCCTGTTCTGTACCTAAACATACAGAGGAGGAGCCCTGGCCACACAGGAGAGATGGTAACTTCTTGTCATCTTTAGGCAGGCATCACTCTCCTCTGCTGGGTGCCAAGCACCTCTCAACTCTGCTGCCTTCCCTGATCAGTTAAGATCATTCTTCTTTCGTGTGTAAGTATATGGTTAATGTTCACACCAATGCATGATGCGCGGCTATGGATTTAATATTTCTTAAGTTTTGAGGCATTTAGATTAGGCTGGTTTAGATCATCTGTATTAAACATATACCTATTAATATGTGCAGAAATTCCCTTTAACAACATGCTCAGTTGTGTCCTGTAGGATGTTAACTAACATAGCAAGGTACCATGGCAAGGTACAGGGTGCTAAAATATTTCTAAGTATTTTGAATTCAGGCTATTTACTGTCTTCAGCAATAAACAGCATAAACTGTATAAACAGCAAAACCTGGAAACTGTTGTTTGAAGTGGTATCATTTGTAAAACCACTTCAGCAACATAGCAGAATCAGGACATGGGAGGAGGAGAGATCCTGTATGAAATTAAAAATACTCTCACTCTCTCCAAAACTCAAGAATGTGTGAAATAAAAAAAAGAAAAAGACAAATATTTACATTAACTTTTTGAAAATTATACTGTATCTGGAAGAGCAGACTTAAAAGCTAGCACTAAGTGATGAAGGGGGTAAGCTGACATTACCTTCTTGGATTTATAATAGCTTTTGAAAATTGAAGCTTGGAGGTATCAGAAAAGAAAAACAAAGTGCATCAAGAAGATGGGTCAATTAAAAACTCACAAGAGCTTTATGGAATTAGTGGAGGCAGCCACACACTGTTCCCTTTTTGTAAGCATTACAATTCTTTAAATCAGATTAGAGTCAGTCCTAATTGTTTCAAGCACAAAGATGTGTGGTATTTATTTGCTGGGTGACTTCTTTCTTGACTGATTAACTTTATGAAGATTAGGTGCCAGTCATTTCTGAAAAAGCTAATGTGAGGTAATTAGCTCACAGCGTGCTGCAGTTTGCACTGCCCAGGAGAAGAGTTTGCTCATCTCAGCTGAGATTATAGAAGACATTACAGTCAAAGGAGCAGAAAGTTAGCAAAGTCCTTCCCAAAAAGTTCTTGCAAAATTTGATTAAGCTTTTCTCAAAATATACTCCATAAATAGACTATGAAGGAAATTGGTATGGCATGAACTATGCTAGAGAATCCTTTAAAAAAAACAAACCAGTATGAAGCGCTTCCAGAGGGTTTGCCTTAAAAATAGTGTAGCATCTCTCAGAATTCCCATTCTTCATGGCATTATGTTTAATCTTTTTATGATGTTCATAGAGAAAGAACAGTGATTGCATCCAATGAGAAAACTGCATTTTTAAGGAGACATTACAGTATGACTTTTAAAAGTTTCTTCTGAAAGCAGTCACAAGAAAAAACAGCCTGGAGCCAGAAACATGCTAACTAGGGCATTTGACAGAGATTCTAACTGTAAAGCCGTAATAAAGGCAAGGGGAAGAAATTATGATTTTTCACAGAACTATATTATATCCTGGTTCCAAGTTTCAGAAGATAAACATTAGCTGAGAGGAAGAAGCAGGACTATTGTTTTGAGGTTAAAGAAAGGGCCAATTGCAAAGATCAGCTCCCTTAGATAGATCCAACCACCAGTTATGATAATAGGACCAATGAAAGTCTCCACAGTAGGTGCCTATTGGAGTAGTTAAAGAAGTGGAGCAGCTATCATAAAACTCATCTAAGCATCCTCAACCCAATACTGACATTTGTTACGTTTAATATGCTGTTATTTCCTCTATGTGTGTTCCATTACTTAAAGCAAAGACTTTTGATAAATCTCGCAAGTGAAGCTGAGGGTTTGTTACCCTCAGAAATGGGTTTCTGTCATGGTTTTATCATAGAATCATAGAATAGTTAGGGTTGGAAAGGACCTTAAGATCATCTAGTTCCAACTCCCCTGCCATGGGCAGGGACACCTCCCAGTAAACCATGCCACCCAACAACTAATGCCAGCCAGCAACTAAGCCCCACACAGCCATTCGCTCACTGTCCCCAGCAGGACTGGGGAGAGAATTGGAAGGGTAAGACTGAAAAAACTCATGGGTTGAGGTAAAGGCATTTTAACAGGGAAAGCAAAAGCTGTGCATGCAAGCAACACAAACCAAGGAATTCAGTCACCACTTCCCATGGTCAGGCAGGTGTAGGACAGCCTGCCTTCATCACAAGTAATCGTTACTTGGGAAGACAAAGTACTCCATTACTCCAAATGGGTGTGTCCTCCCTCCTTCCTTCTTCCTTCAGCTTTATATGCTGAGGATGACGCCACAGGCGTGGGATATCCCTTGGGTCAGGTAGGGTCAGCTATCCTGGCTGTGCCTCCTTCCCAGCCCCTTGTGCACCCCTGGATTTAGTACCAACACTCCTCACATTGTTCAATCAACATCTGATCAGTCAAAAATGTGATCCAAAACACAGTCCCATAAAAGCTACTATGGGAAAAATTAACTCTATCCCAGTCAAAACCAGCACACATTCTCATGGTGTTGTGAATACCATGAAAACCCAAGGTACTCAAAAGCTTCCAGAGTGCTTGTTCATTGTGAATGGTTTATATGCATCAAAGCAATGTTTTCCATTAACTAAGTTCATACTGTCATTCAGCAAGACAGTGACTGACATGAACACAACCAAGTGCACAAAAGGCTCTGCCAAGAATTTTGAACTGATGTGCCTTCCAACTAGTTAGTGATCTAATGCAGAAAGTCAGTCTCTGGCTTTCAAGGATTTATGAATTATTGAATTTCAATAGTTAAGTAACTACCATCTTTACTCAATCCATATCCAATTTGCTTTTTCCCTAGAGCTACCTGTAGTCAGTGTTCAGCAAATATTTTAAGAATAGCTTACAAATTGGTCGATTTAAGTAGAGGAAATTAAATATATTCACCACTATTGAAAGGCATGAAATTTTAGCTATAGTTCTCTTGTTCCAGCAGGTCCTGGTCATCACATTCAGCTAGAGCAGAGCCTTGTAATACGTTTGTAGAGAAAACTTTTTCCATAAATTTAATCTCAATCCCTATTTTATTATGCACCAAACTTTTGGTTCTTCTTACATAAAACCCATCACACAATACATGTCAACATACAGTGACTCAGTTAATGGGTAGGTGGGAATATGTGACAGGTAAAATTTGTTAACGGAAAACTTAATGAGACTATCAAACAAAATACCTATTAGCATTAGGAAGGACTGAAATATTTTTTAAATGATTACTAAAAAAACAAGCAACACATTTAAATGTGAGATGACGAGTGAAAAAGAGAGTATTAAAAGTTACTTCACCATAGAAACATAGGATGTCATTGATACGCAAGAACAGCGTGGTTGCCTTAAGCTATACCCAGTTACAAGTCTTCAGGCTGCTATAAATAAGGTTTTTTAAAGTTCTTGGATTGGAAGATAAAATGAAGAGTTTTTCATCTCAGGAGAAACCATGGTTAAACATTATAATTACTGAGACCAGCTATTTTAATATTGTATTAATTTTAATGACCTTATTCATCAAAAGACTTACGAAAGGATGACTAAACCCTAAATGGAGAGAGAGTAAAATGTATTCTGCTTGAACAACAAAGGATTTCAGGGATTCATGGCTCATGTTTAAAATTCAACAGACAAAGTAATCTGACTCATAACTGTCTTCTCTGTAACGTTAGAAATCTAGGGAGATACTAAAAATTGATAAGCATTGTTAGGGAGAGCAAAGGATTTAACTGGCCTAGATCGCAATCCTTTTAAGGAATTTCAAAGCTAGATCAGTGGCATTACACAGGGTAATTTGATTGGTTTCCTTTACTACCTCTCTCCCCTTTTCTGAATTGTAGCATCACTACATTAAACATTCACATGCCAAATATTCAAATGCCAAATTCTTGTCAAGAATCTCATTACCTCATGTCTCAAATACTGCAATATCTCGTTCTCTGGCCTACTCATATCCATTCAGATTACTGCTGCAAAAACAATTCACTTACCAGTAACTAGACCACAAGCGCTCATAATAGATAGGAACTGAAAAAAATAGCATTTCTTCTTACCATAAATTTATCCTCCCCCTTGGAAGATAAGTTTGAGGCTATCATCCCATATCTGCCATTTGCAGTCTACCTGTTTGACAAAGGTGACCTAATGCTTTATTGTCCTTAAGAATGCAAGGAGCCATTGTGTACATCTGACCACAGGCAGATCTACAACAGGTTGAACACCAACTTCAGAACTTCCTGACAAAGAAGAAGATGGCACATACTACCATTGAGTGCCTGACAACTGAATGGACAAAGATCTATCAGCGGATGAAGGTGGGATTTCCACAAGCAGAAAAGATGTGTGACTACTGGTCAAGAAAAGTGAGTGCATGTTAAGAAAGGCATAAATAAAAATTTATAGCTTTCAAAGAAGTTACTTTTCTCTTCTGCAACTATCATTTTTAAAGAAAGGAGAGAAAGAAAAAGGATAAAATACTCTCACAAGGGTAAGAAAAAATACTGCAGAGATGGACTAAGCACTTGATGCATCAGTGCTGATCTATAATACAGTGGAAAGAAAACAAAACTATGGACTGCAGGAAAAAAAGGCACAAATCTTTCTCAATATTTTCCATTCATTTTCTTTTTTTATTCTGCCATTTTTAAGGTCACTCACAGCTTCTTATCAGTATAATTCTGTACTGAGAGATCAAGCAACCATGATGCTCACCTCCAAATCTCACCAATTATATTTTCAAACAAATGACTTCTGTTTCTCTAAAGCTGTCTTCACACTTAGAAAAACCCCTTCATGAACACCCGCAGTCATGTTACTCTGTCAAACTTCTCATGGTCCTTAAAAATAACTTGGAAATAGTTATGCTTCTTGCAGCTAGAAAAATTCATGTCCATAAAGATGAGGGTTACTGATGATGTCTCCACAGTGAAGGCAGAGGTGAATAGCCTCTACCTATACTGCGTAAGGGGTGACAAGCACCAATCAGCCAGCTCTAGTCAGATGATGGCTATATTACCAATGGGCTGAGCATCTCAGCAGGACTCCGTAGTCTGGGCTTACACCAACGAACATGGCCTCTACTTCAGAGCTGGCAAGCAGACAGCTGGCCCTGTATGGAAACCATCACAGCCATTCAACTCTAGTTCTTCTCACATTTAGCCAGACCAAGCAGAAATAGTTACATATAAAAATAGACGTAAGAACAAAACCTAAATTCTCCTCAGTTAAATTACTTGACTGAAACAGAAATATGCAAAATCAGTATTTTAGAATACTGATATACAAAATACTAGCTCCTCTCATTCAAATGCTGAGCAAAAGATTCTGTTCTGATCTAATATTTTTGATTTCTCTCTTTTATAATTAACTCAGGTGTCATAGTTCTGCGCATCATCTACAAGGAATTTTCATGCTGGCATTAATGGTATTTATACTTGTAGTCAAGAAGAGTATCATTTGGAGATAAGATCTTTTTCGTTTTTATCCTGGAGATACACTATTAAGTTAAACACAAATACTACTATAGCTGTTTAAATCCCAAACAAACAACAGAAATAATTCTTCACATTCTTACAGCACAGCAGGATAGTGTTTATTAGCTTCTCACATTCATCTTCTCTGTGTTGTCTATAATTTAATTCCCTGTTTAAGCTCTACAAGCCCTATCTACATTGCCACTATAGATACATCGCTCCACTAGCCAGATCCACAGGAGAGCTTCTTGGTACCTTTCTGTGATGAGTCTAACACAAATGTGCTTCAGTTAAATGTTTGGTAACTGTGGATAAACACACCTTTTGAGTTATAACAGAACACAAAAATCCCTGCTGAGCAAGGAGTGCAAAGGCAGCCTGACAAAGGGACTTTCTGTTCCCAAAATCTGGGGCAAGTTTTATGACAATTAATGGAAATGTAGAATGACAAGAGAGCTCTCTCTTTTCCTATAATTTTTGCACTGGATCATGAAATTAAAGTCATCAAGTAGGAAAGATCCCATCTGGATTTCCAGAGATACTGCGCGTTCTGGCTAATTGAGTCAGCCTGGAGGAGCTGATTAGCATAATTAATCTAAACTTCTGATTACCCAAAGGAAGGAGGTGTTTCTGGATGCACAGGTGAGATATAATGATTGAGACTTCAAGAAACTATTATCTAGTAGCTGGTAAGTAAGAGTATGCTTGTTTCTTGCTTTCTTAGAAAACGGCTGAGGGGAATGAGGAAAACACACTGCATTAAGCCCATCTCTTTGATGGGGTTACAGTGTCATAAGGTGAAGTTTGGTTTGTTACTGACAAAAGAGCTGGGTTAGTAATCTGGACTTCAGTGCTGTAGTGTTGTTATCAACTGTTTGTAGTACAACACCCAGAAGTCTCAAATCAAAGGTGTGTCCTTGTGATGCCTTGAAAACACAAAATCTTAGCAGAAGCTTAAAGATTAAAATGCCAGGAGATGAGGAAAGGTTAAAACGCTGAGCTTTTGCCACTATGGTAGTCAGAAGACTGCAGCTGGACTCCAAGAGTCTCACAGTACAGAAAAAATGTGACCCAAGGAGTCAGTCTTTTCTGTAGGTATACACCCCCAGAGTCCCAGCATTGCATTCTTAAGTTTCTAATGAAACTTCAGTTTCCCTTATTTCACTGACTGATTTAAATTGTTATTCCATATATGGCCTCAGATTCAAACCTATCCTAAGTAAAAGCATCCAAAGACACAGACTATAAGTATCAGGCAAAGAAACCTAACAACTCCCAAATAGGAAGATCTATGATGATGTGCCAGTTGTGTCAACTCACTGAAAGAATATTTTATCCATACAACCCATACCATCCATATCCATACCAAGACCATCTATAAGTCACAATGACAATGTACAATATTTTTTAACGACTAAGTAAAAATATTTCTTTAAAAAAACCCATTCTAACTTAATTTTCATTGAGTGAAAGTTGTAATACTGGAAACCTTCCATTTGTTCTCAGTACGGGCCCTGATGATGAGATATTGCTGATTCCCAGCAGCGCTCTTCATCTCCCATCTGCAGAGAATACATACAAGATTTTCACTTAAAACTCTCCGCTAATTCAGTCCTTTCTTCTCTATTGGTAGTGCCAGCAAACAGGAGACTCATCAATTACAAACTGGATTGAAATCAGGACTGTGCTGCCACATAAGCCACAATTGTCAAGGCATGAAATCCCAACTTCCTCTACTCCATTAGAAGTCCAAATCCCAGAGGAAAAGCTACATTTGAGCGGTCCTCAAATATACTAGCTACCCTCACAAGGCCCTTATATTCTTAATTCCCACAGCCCTTTTAAACAAGGAGTTTTGTCTTTTTTTTTTTTTTTTTTGCCATTTCAAACACACATAAAATTTTGTCATTGGGAACAAACTTTTAGATAATGAAAAAGGGATTTCATTTCACTGAAATGAACAGCAAAGGAAAAAGAGAAATGAGACTCCAGGAGTGAAGTTACTACTGTGCAACAAATTCTCTCACCTTTAGTATAATTAGCCAGCATAACACGTCTTGCCCTAATATGTAAATGTTTGCTGATGCCTCATCCTGTTCTTGTCTAGACCAGGCCATTGTCACATCCTGGAGACAAGCTGCAAAGACATTTGATCAAAAACCCAAATACAAGTATTTCGTCACGACATGCACAGCAGCTGCACAGCCTTTCAAATGAAAAACCCCAGTGACTGCAGTAAAGTGCCACTGCCTGCCACAGAGCAGACGGAGTATGAGACACTTCCTCAAACTGAAACCCAGCTGCTCTGGGTGGGGGGAAGGGACCAGCAGCATAAACATGAACATGTCATTCTGCAATAAAAACTGCCAACACATTGGATGTCTTCATTAAAATGTGGAAATATTCTCCTCAAACCAAGTTTCCTAAAACTTTTGTCACTTCCTGGGGAAATGAACAAAACAGCTTGATGTGGCAGAATCATAAACTTCAAAATATATTAAACTTTACAGTCTTGTGTCCAGGGGCTCAACAGGCACAGCTGTTTTGTTAATACTAGATTCATTGCCAGCCCTCACTGTATCTGTCGTCACTCAGGATGCTATTGACTTGTCTCTAAACCTTGACTCTATGGCTAAATAAATAATTGCCTTGTAATAGCACTTTGCAATACTCTTGACAGGAAAGAAGCTGTGTTATCAGGTGCACAGCCAGTTCCCTGCTCCCACTGAAGACAACATATTTTGATCCTCTGGAGTTTCATTTGAGGAGAGGTCCTGAAATTGCTGCACACCACAAAAACAGTTCTATGACAACCTATCAGAGTAAGGGATGTAACTGAAAAACAAGTGAAACCAAGTGGCATGAAATTTCCCAAAGCCCCCCCTCCCCTTTGCCTTGAGAAGACAGTGCATCCTGTTGCACATGGCTTGGAAAAGTATTTAGAGACAGCTGTCTTGTCCTTAAGCTTGCACGCTTTCAGACACCTCCTTATTTTCTTGTGTATAGTTTAGTTATTCTGTGCTGGAAAAGATCTGCTTGGCTTTCTGAAGATAATGCTGAATGAGAGATGTGTGCAGGCAGGAGGAGAGGCTCGCCCTGTCATGTGTTGCCAGGGGCTGGTTTAGTTTTGAATGTTTGTACCATTTTTCATGTTAAATGGAGCTGCTTTATATTAGATGCTCAGAAAAGCTTTAATCAGAAGCAGATATTTCTCCAGGCTAATATACTAACCTTCAAAGTATCAGCTTTCTGAAATCAAGCACTAGCTACTTTCCTATGGCTGAGATGAGTATGCCTTTAGGTTGATCCAGAGCTAGATGTCCAATAAATTAACTGCTGTCAGTCAAACATGCAGCCCTGGGCTTTCAGAGGAAATAAAACCTGCTACAATTCCCAAGAAAACCCAAGAGGCCAGGTACTGAGTCAGTGTGACTAATAACTGTAATGAGGGCAACCTTTCCGGGCTTCCCATTCCACAGACCAAGCCCTGCTTTCTTGTCCCCAGTTTGTCCCACCATGAGTTTATGTGTATGGGAGAGACAATCGGCAGTATTTTCTAAACATATAATTGCTTTTCTCAGTGCTTATTTATATGCTTTTTTATACATTGATGCTTTAGCTGGTCCACAGAAAGATACCAGATGGAAAATGGGATCTGATAAGATTAGGCAGCATGGTAATAATAGCAGCTTTGTGCTGTTCATACATTGAATTTTACTTCAATTTTTCAGGGAACACTTCACCTTTCTCTTTGCTGTGCTGATGAGGCACTGGAATATTATGAGAAATATCACATTCCATGCCATAAAAGCAATTCTATTTTCAAAAGCTAGAACACTTGGGCTAATTAGAGTAGCTCAGAAACTTTGATAAGGGTAAATTAATGCTTTCTTTGAGATCCTGCTCTTAGCTTCTTTTAGAAAGCATTAGTGAGGGAACTTAGTAATTTCACATGAAAAAGGATGGGGAGAAGATGAATTTTTTTTAATCAACTTGCTGTAAATTTGAGAATAGTTTGTTAAATGTTTGTTTATCTTTATAAGAATATATCATGAGTTTGTCTTATTAACACCTTGGGGGCTTTATAACACAATGTGTTAAACCATTGCATGGTATATGGAGCAGGAGAACCACAACATACACACGGGTTTTTTATGCTCCATTCTACATTTGTTATTATTTTCTCATTGCAGTAGTGATGGTAGGGACCATAGCTCTGTTGTGAGCATGATAAATAGTACTAGGAGTCACCTGCAGCAGTCAATATTCACATTCCAGCAAAATTTCACATATGAGTAATTCTACTCTGCTACTCATAGTGGGATGATTTTTTACCTAAGGAAGACTTCCAGCTGTATAAGCTTTTAGGCATCTTCAGATCTACATTTCAATGTGCTTGCTCACTTTCCCAAGTGTTTTCCACTATTTGTACTGTCCAGTTATTAAAGCCAGGGCTTACAGGTGAAATTATTTGGGAAAGGCTGAGGAATCTCATGGCAGAGAAAGAAGTAAATGAATTCAATCTCACTCTAAAACTGCCTTGGATCATATATTATAGTAGCATCTTTTGTGATAAGAAGATAAAAATACCCAAGAAAATACATGTGATTGGTTATAAATTTAGCATAAAGCTTAAAAACTGGAAGTTTGATTAACATTAATTTTTCTCATCTGGCTTAACCAGCTGGGAGTCTATCAGAGCATCCTGGTTCACATTTCTGCCATTTCCCTGTTTATATCAGATCCATTCTCACTGAATACCAACAAAAACACTGTCTTAACTAAAATGATACAGGAACCCTATTTTCAAAATCAGAACTTGAGGTCTACTTAAAGCCAAAAAAATTCATGTAAACACATAAAGCCTGCAAGAACTCCCCAGGAGAGCTTCAGACAGTGAGCCTGCTCCTTAGAGTCCCACATTGAGCTCTCTTTCATTTACTCAATCCCTACTGGCAGAAGATGGACCTGCAGTATTTCTGAATGCCATGTTCCTATTTTATAATCAAGAGTCTCCTAACAGTCTGAATCCTTTCAGTCACATCATGACAGCAGCACTGACACAATTGTAAGTGACAAAGTGAGACCCCTTTAAGAGATTTTACTGCTCAGAACAGATGTGACAGTCCAACTGGCAAATTTCAGGCCCCTGAACCATCACAGCAGGAACAAAATTACATTAATTATAATTGAAATATATTTTTCTAAATATACATAAGTCATTTGCAATTGTTCAGAAAAAGGAGTTTTTCCATCTGGAATTTTAGGCTCCAATACTTGTTGGCTATATATAATGGCAGAAGCAGTTATACAGATCTGATACTAAGGTAATGGGCACCAGCACAATAGGTGCTTAGATACAGAAAACAAATGATATGTAAAGAAAAAAGCACAGTTGAAACATCTACGTAAGACTTGCAATTTAACAGTCATAGGCAGCTCACAAGCAGTAATTATCTCAGGTAGTTGCAAACAGGCTGGAATATGAGACAGGAAGAAGGACTAGCAGAGACCCCACTCCCACCTCCCAACAGATGGTTAAGATCTGTTAGTAATTTTGATCCACTTTCATCACTGTGTCTAGCAGATTTCAGTTATTCACATGCTATAAAATCTGCAATGTGTTTTTCCTCACACTTCCAATTTCTTCACTTCGATGTCAGAGCCATGAAGTATGGTTTTCGCTGGGTTTTTAATTTCCTTCTAGCACTGGGACTCCTGTATTTTTTTACCCTGGCATATTAATGTAAGGAAGGACCAGTTAGCTTTTCCCATCAGAGCCATGGGCTTAACTTCACAAAAATACACAGTGTGTATTTCTGTACAGCTAAGCAGGGAGGTGATGCAGCAGGAATGCAACAATTCAGAAGAATTCACTGTGCTCTAGGTAAATCAGTCACCAACACACCCAGCTATTATTGCCTCTGGATTTAAAAAAGCAGCTTGCTATAATTGTCATTGTCATACCTTTAGCAGCAATTAGTTTACCTTACCTAAACTAGGTACACATATGTTTTCTGAGGTTAGGAAATACAGAGTGACAGAATTACAGGTTGGCTGAGGTTTTCAGAGACCACTGGGATCTCATCTGGTCCAACCCCCCTGCTGAAGTAGGGTCACCTACAGCCAGTTGCCATGGACCATTTCCAGATGGCTTTTGAGTATCTCTGAGGAAGAAAACTCCACAACCTCCCTGGGAAACTTGTGCCAGTTCTCACAGTAAACAAGTGCTTCCTGAGGTTGATCTGCAAAGATCCCTTCCAACTGAAACTGTTCTGATTCAATGATGTTCAGAGGGAACATCCCATGTTTCAGCTTGTGTCCACTGCCTGTGGGCCTGCCACTGGGCAACACTAGGAAAAGCCTGGCTCTGATAATTTTACAGCCTCCCTTCAGGTATTTAGATAGATTTGTAAGATCTCCCACAGCTTTCTCTTACCACCTCTTAGGGTGGTCTTTCTCTTACGACCACCATAGCTCCAGGAAGTCTTACTTCCCGAAGCTAGGGTGAACAGCCCTAGCTCTCTCAGCCTTTCCTCATAAGAAGGATGTTACAGTCTCTTCATCACCTATGTATCTCTTTGATGGACTCTTTCCATAATTTCATGTCCCTCTTCTACTGGGAAGCCCAGAACTAGACATGGTGCTCCAGGTGTGGCCTGGATCATTTAGACCATCTAGATGCAAATGCAAATAATAGAATAAAACCATTGGAATGTTAAAACTGTCTAATTGCTGTATCTTATCACAGGCATTCCTAAAGAACCATTGCAGTACTGAGTGTCTACTGGTTCCTTCATGGCATATTTGGGTTAATATTTCAGCTTCCCAGACTCACAGTTGTCCAATGGCAGCATTGCACTATTTCACACAAACACTACTATTTTTTCCACATTCTCAGACCTTTCTTGCTTTCTTGCAACTTTCTGTTTGATAACTCCTCATTGAGGACCACACTGTCAGTTAGCCTGTGTTCACAGATCTCGTAGACTTTAAGCAGCAGTGATTCAATTAAAATTCATGTGTTCAGTATGGCTTCTAACACTGGAGTTTTCAAGTCCTGGGCTGCTGCTGTTTAGCTGTAGTTAAACACACTTGACAGGCACCACCATAGTTCCTGGCAGTGCCCAGCAACATGAGAGGCTGATGCAAAAGTCATTTTCTCCCATTCTGTCAGCCACACTGATCATCTCCTTCCAGTTGTACTGCAGTGCCACAGGCTGCTTTTCAAAGCCTGCACTGACACAATGGCAACAAGACACCTTGTGCAGAGCTTGCTAGAGCCTCACAGCTCCTCTTTCGTCTAACAGGAGAAAAGCTGCATGATGGCACAAGTGGGGTGATCTGCATCAACAAAGATGATGCAAACCCAGGTCATGCCCGGGATACATGAATGTGTCCTGGTTTCAGCTGAAATAAAGTTAATCTTCCTAGTAGCTGGTATAGTGTGGCATTTTGGATTTAGTATGAGAATAATGTTTATATACCAATACCACAGAATGTTTATACACCAAAATGGCTTTTTCTCCAGTTGCAATTAAAACATAAGCATGAAGTAGTCCTAAATCTTTTAGGTCACCCATAAAGTTATTGCACATACATATAATATCCACATACTACAAATATAAAGGAAAGCACATGTGCACATGAAGAGGTATTTCTATTTAATTCAGTCCAGTAGTGTCTTTCATGAAAGCATTCATTTCCACCGTAAAGCCCCAGCTCCTCAAATCACAGGCACATTTTTGCACTTTTATATCGCACAGAAGCTAATAGTTTCCTTTTCATCAGCACGAAACCTTTGCACACTGGTCAGGATTTGACTCATGATTATAATTGCTGAGTCTCCAACTTCAACAGATCTTCCTGACCTCACATGCTGCATTCTCATACTCTCATCCTATCTCTGTCATTACAACCCTAAATATGATCCATTTTTTCCTGATAATATTCTACTACTTCTTCAAATTGATGTTATCTTCAACCCTGAGTTATAAGCAAATTAATTAGCACATTTTTAGTTGTTATGCCAAGATCACGCTTAAAGTTTCCTTGGAATTCTAAATGCATCAGATTGGCACTTTCCCCTTCACTGCAAACCACAGACACATTGTTTAATAACTTACACTGACCTTAGAGTTTTTGCATAAAGGTGTGGACAGACCATTAGTTCTGCATCCAAATTACTTATTTTCTATTAATGTTACATTAATATTTTCTATATTTCTATTTAATGTCTGAAATCCACAGTGATAAAATTCTTTCTCAGTTACCTTCTCAATAATAATACCTTAAGATCACCTGATTTATCACTGATAAAGAGCAGCACATCATATTCCACTTCTCATTAACATTGTTGTTTATTTACTCTTACTTTTAAAAAAATGTCCTAAAGACTTACATTTTATGGAAAGGAGACTCAAGAGTTTACAGTGCCTGGCTCATTCTCTTCCGCTACTGAATTTTTCCCAGCTTCAGCTTTTGTAACAGAAAATCTGCCTCTTTTATTTTTCAGTTTAATATAATCAGATATAAAAAGATATTGTATTTTCTACAATAAGCAATTCTACAATATCCTTATTAGTAAACAAGAGCAGAGCTAAAGTAGAAGTTTCCTCACAGATTCAGCAACTGCTTTGTGAAGAAATGTGTCACCTATTGCACTGCAGAATATCTAGACACTATTATTGATAGCAAAATTTTTCTTCAATCCAGATTTAGGAAATCAGAGTTTTGCATAAAGGACACAAGTCCCAATAGTATAAGTCAATTTTTGATTTGTGACCCCATCATGTTATAATGTAGTAAAACCACAAAAGGTTTAATGCTATTAAAACATGTCTCTGAAGAGAAAATAGAAATACAGAAGGAAGTGTCCCAGAATACTTTTCTAGGAACTCTGATATTTTGATCATGGCTTACTCTCCCCATGAGTGAGCAAAATATAATAGTCTCTTTCACTAGCTCTGGTAGGCTGTGTAATATGAGGAGAATTTGATATTAGCTCTATAAATCCTGCTATCATGAGCATGGATTCTGGTTAGGGACACAGGTGGTCTGGTTTCTATTCCAAGCCTTCAGGGTGCATGTATTTGTTTGTAACGACTCAAGGGTGGCAGATAGACTGAATAAATACCCAGTCTTTATTCTATGCAAATTATAAACTGTGCCAGGCAGCCAATATATTAAAGTACTGGACATCATTTCTCAACACACTGAACTTATTTCCCCCTCTTTCATGCCTGATTTCTCTTCAATTGCTTGACTGGCACAAGACAGTTGTGATGGTGGCATCCAGCTGCAGGAGGCTTACATAAAGCCTAGAGAGTAGAGACCTTAGTGCCATCACTAAATATGGGCTTGTCACTTATATGATTGCAGGGAATAAATCTGATAAATGCATATGACACTGAAGAATGAATGCTATTTTCAAGTAAATTGCCCCCTTATTTTTTTTCCCCCTGAAGAATTTAAATAGTTTTAGATAGATGAACAAAAGAAGAATTTACAGATAATGACAGGAATAAGTAATGAGGTTGAACATCATAGAAATAGGGGTATCCTATAGCACACCTGTGTTATTCATGTTATTTCATGCAACATCATTCATGGCATTCAGTTGTATTCTGTTAGGTAGGTTCTTAGCTATTCAACACAGTTTACTTCTCTTTGGGAAGCCATCCTATTTCTACTGAGGGAATAAAATTGTTCCAAGATTGAAGTTACTACAGGTACTGTAAACCTCCTGTCAGCATACTGCTAACACACCCCTGTTTCCCAAAGATTTTACAAATTAATTTTAAATAACAGAGGAACTGTGCAAATTACGTGTTATTTAACATCACCTGCCTATCTATTCTTTCCACATGATACAGGCTTGGAGGACTGAAAAGGCTAGAAACAACTCAACATATATAAATAATTAGTATTCTCCAGCCATTTTTCTCTTCCTTGCAACTACATTTCTTTGAAAACTCACCAAGTTATGTTCTGTTTCCAGGAATACTGGAGAACCTCATATTCAGTGAGGAAGCTAATTCTGATATCTCCAAATTTTAAGATTCACGGTAAAAGTAACACAAAATTTCAAAAGCAAACCAACAGCAAGACCCACCAAATGTAACACTGACACATGGGTACTCAAATGCAGCAGTACAACAAGCAAACACATTCTGCAAACAAACTTCCTAAAATGCATAAACATGAACAAAAATCTCATTATGTGATGACTGGAATCACCTTTTATGTTAAGGGCAAAACTGTAGTGACTAATGACTGAATTTTTTTTCCTCCCTTTGAACCATGGTTTTCCTGATGTGAGAAAACTAAGGTGGTTTTTTTCTTTTCAAGCACAGAAACTCTGTTTCAGAAACCTGAATTTTTAAGCAGCTAACTGTCATGAAGTACTGGTCTAAGTACTCCTCTGTGATCCAAAAGGAAAGGACCTATAGGGCTTCTAATGGAGACCTTTAAGTTCAGCACCTATTCCCCATTTCAGGGGGGAATATATTGAAAAAAATAAGCAGGAATTTTCCTTTACAGAAATTTTTCCTCAAAAGATTTTTTTACTTTTTGGAAACTGCAAATTATTCAATATTTCCCTGCAACTGCATTGAGATGTGTCTTTACAAGATGGTTTCATTCCCATTTAGATAATTACCTTAGTTTAGCTATCTGGAAACACTATCCCTTGAATCCATTCAGTGATAAACTGAACTTTCCCAGCTGGAGCTCACTAGTTTATGTGAATACTGATATTAAAAGCTTACAGTTTCAATCATAAATATTGATGACAATATTGAAGACAGCTGTCAAGATTTGCAAAAGTTGTAGTGACTGATGATTCGTGTGATTGCTAAAAATGTATCCTAAATCTTTATAATCTACTCTTCACCAGGCTTACTGGTAGGTATTTGGTCAAATAAATTCTCATTTTTAAAAGGCTTTAACAGAGCTGACCAGACTCTTTCTTTCAAGTTCTGCAAAAGAAATTACAGAAAGATTTACTGGGAAAAGACTGGACAGGAATTAGGGCACTATTTTAGAATGAGCTCATCCTGGGACGTCAGCAATGGCCTTTGAAGCGTGATCAGACTTCCTCAAGCTTTGCTGGAAGTACACAGCTGCTGGCTGCAGAAAGCCCGTGAATCCACCCATGATTGCTGTTATTTTTGATAGCCCTAAGCACATCTTTTGAAAAACAAGTCCTAAATACTTGAATTTCAGGATAGAGAATTATGATTGAAGTTAACCTTTACCAATTTGCTGCACATTGTTCTTAAATGAACACACCGACCCACTTCACATTTGTGCATTTGGATTTTTGTAGGGGTTTTATTGCCTCTTAGTTGATCTTAAGGCCCATGGAGAACTTCTGGCCACACACAAGAAAGCAGCGTGGGTTTTTCCACTAAAGTGATTCTTTACAGCAGTCATTGTAAAACTTCAGTAGAAGGTTTTACAGCACAATTTGTTTCACTCTCCTATGTTCTTTGCACTCTGTTCTATGATAGAAAGAGCATAATGAAAATAAGGTCCTGAAGAGGACAAGAAGCTACAGAAGACAGACAATGAATCAAAGCAATCAAAAGAATTTATGACATTAGAGCATGAGCACAAAGGCCTTCTCATTTTGAACCAGTTTCCTACACTGCAAACCAACTCCATTCACAAAAGTGGAGGGGTTTTCCTTAAAGCATGATAAATCTCTTCCTCTGTCCTTTCAAAATTTGAAGTTCTGATCAAAGCGCAAAGTACACACCCTGTACATTAGATGAGAAAACAAATTCATCTTGTCCGAGGGGAATTATGACTTATATAAGTTGATGCTATATAAGTTGACTCTGTCTTTAATTCTCTGACCAAACTGTGCATACAAGTCTCTCTCTGCAGAGATCAAGAACCACAAGTATATATGACAAATCTTAATCCCTGTTCAATGTTCTACCAGAAGATGTTAAGACACTACAATAATGAAGACTAAAGAGACATGAAAGGATTTTTTTCCTGCAAATTACTGACCTGTTGTCAAGTAGCACTTGAGAGACTGTAATAGAGGTTGTACTGGAATCAGACCAAGTCTTTAGAATAAAACCAGATCTTGTAAAAGGATAGGTAAACAGCATGTGAATGTCACAACCTCATTTAACATCATTTGCAACCTTTATATTTGCCCTGCTTTCAGCAACACAATCCAACATGCTCCCTTTCAGTTGCTATACCACAAAAACACAAAAATAAAAGCCACGGAAAGGTACATAGACAGAAAAATTGGAATGTTTAACTGCCGTAGGGCAGGTATATATCTTTTTTACAATAACACCACTAAATATAGCCTACTCTGCCTTCTGAACTGTAATGAAAAAAAGGTATTTGTAGTTTAGGAGACCCATAAAAATATTGGGCTTAAAGCATGTCTCCTGCAATAACACTGCCAAAATATACTGCAAAGCTCTCAGAAGTTTAACTTCTGGTATCAGAGAACTTCTTACATATGTCCTTTGGCATTGAGAACCAGAAACCCATTTATACTCTGCAACAGATCACCTTCAGGATTTGCTACACTATACTCTGAGCTGCTGCCATTAACATCAATTTCTGCATTGAAAAATAGAATTAGTGTCAACTGTCTGGGAATAAACAAGAGAGACCTCCTAGGATGAGAATGGGAGTATAATTTTATTAATGTTGGGGGATCAAATTTCTTACACAGTACACTTCAAGCAAGGAACTGTATTAAATATTTCTTTTGCACAAATGAAAACATGTCACTGGAATGACAGGAATGTGGGAATTGATCAGAAGGATCCAACTTTTTTAAAATCATCAGAAAGTCTAATTAACAACCACAGAGTATGTACAGTACTTCAGCCATATATTGGGGAAGGGAAAGTGAAGAAGGAAAGGAGGAGCATAGAGCAGGGAAATATCCATATCACTTTATGGTGAAGATGGACTCTTCAGGAGAAAAGAATAAGTTCCCTTCCTAAACAAATTCACTCTTTTCTCCAAAGTCTTGAGACCTTCCAAACATAAATATAAAATAACTGCTGCTCTGGGGTGGGGTTTAGTCAACACAACATCTCGTGAGTTTCCTCTGGAAGGAAACAGAGTATTCAGGTGGGGATGGAGTCACTCCATCCTCCAGCATATGCCACAGTGAGATAGTCAAGAATGAGAAGGGAGGTGCATTTCAGAGTACAGCCAGGACATGCCCCCTGCAACTGGGACTGCACCCTTCACCAAATCTTTTCCTAATGGCCTCCTCAGCAAATGTAAAATGTGATACTCCTAACCACTAAAATATTAGAGTTTTCATGCTCTAGGTGATGGTGTATCAACAGTGGTTTGTAGTGAGAGACCCTTTTATGTAACAAACTCAAAGGTTTAATTTGGTTTTTTTTGTAATCTTCTAATAAATATTTCTTAGTTCTGAAAAGCTCAGTTT
The DNA here is from genome assembly GCA_028858755.1 of Ara ararauna. Classification (NCBI taxonomy): domain Eukaryota; kingdom Metazoa; phylum Chordata; class Aves; order Psittaciformes; family Psittacidae; genus Ara; species Ara ararauna. Next base: position 17,381,279 of record CM054380.1, on the reverse strand, counting down.
CTGGTCCACAATATAAGAAAGAATGTTTAGAACCACTAGATTCAGTGTAAGCATCCTCAGTGATTTCTATGTTGTTCATTATAAAGGTTAGAGACATTTTTACTTTTAAATCTATAGTCTTTTCTTTCTGTGAAAGCTCCTCAGCTGATACTTGACCCAGCTATAGAAAGAATCTGTGAAGTACTGGCCAAATTTGACAGCTTTTATAGTGAATTTCCAGGTACAACAGAACTTGCGGAACATTCCAGAGTTCTCAACTCAGCAAACACTTCAGAATCCAGACATTCTCTTGAATCCTTTACCTTGAAGATTCTCTTGAATCAATCCTTTTTGAAAAGCTGCAGGTTTGTTTCTTAATTGAATTTAGCTCACTTTTTCATCTTATTTTCCAAAAATAAAACCTATTACCATTCTCTCTTCTGTACATATCCAGTGCATTAGCAACAGCATTTTCCCCAAAATAAAGCTAATTTTGAAGCGACAAACCTGAAAAAAAGGTTATCTTCAATTACATACAAAATTCCACGGAATGTGCAGATCTATCTTCTTTATGAGTTTACATTTTTGCCTCTTCAGATGGTGTTAAAACCCTAAACCTAACCCTCCACTTCTCTTGTAACACAGAGTAACTGTACCATGTCATTACTACTGGAACTGTAATACATGTGTTGTCAATTCTTCAACAAATATCTAATGACTAACCATAAACCTTCCATCAAGCTGAAGGAATGTTACATATCCCACCATTTAGCAGCAGTAACAATCCATCTGTTGTGCATTATTATTTCTATGAATCATAAACTTAATTTTAAAGGAAGTGATTAAATAGCAGCATCATTCACTTAGATGCTAAAGGGATAATATTTTGTTTATGGCTCCAACTGTTTGCCTGGAATTACATTACCTGAAGCATAGGGCATAACTGTCAGCTAATGACTAGAAATGAACACCAAATTTTGTGTTTGGAAGTCAGAAGAGTAACAATGTTTTGGAGAGATCAATCTTGAGGAAATCACAGTAAGTTGATATCTATGCACACATATGAGGGATAAAGTAGAAAAAGATAATGACTTTATTCCATGGTGTTTCTACTAGTGAAGCACATTAATCTTTCCCTTATAACTTAATACTGGGTACAGGTATCATAGATCTGAGCGGTGGGATGGTAACATCACCTGCCCAAAACCATTGGAACTATTGACTGATGCACAGGGGTTTTCCAGATTCTCTGAAATTCTCCTTTTCACCTTTTCTTACTTTACTGATTACACTGTAGGAAGTTATTCCATTGACTTAACTCATGCAGAGAAAAAAAAGAAAAAAAGAGCTTTTTCAAACAAAAGCAGAAAACAATGCTTATGGAGCACTCCCAGACATTCAATCGTTTTCCATACACTGAACTACGGTATCATTGGCAGGGATATGCCATGAAATAGGATGAACTACAAACACTCATTACCTCTCAGTTCCACTAGGCTGATACCCTTCACATTTCTTCCACCATGGCCCTGCTCTTATAGACTTGCATTTCTATGTGAAAGCATTGTGTGGAGTGGACTGTCCCTTTCTAACTGCAAATCCAACTACCTAGATTGATTTATGTTTGAGCCTGAAGCACTGCTGCTATTGCTAATAAGCATACCGCCAGGACTGCAACAGCTACTTACCTGTCTGAATTGGTATCACCTGCAGCATTACTGGATCTTGTGACAGCTCATCCACTGCACATCAAAAGCTCTGAGGCTTGATGGAATTTCTGATGGAAAAAGTCCTGTAGAATGCAATAGGAATGTAATATCTAGGTCATGTGTTTAAAATGTCAATCAGCTTAATAATATAACAAGCCTTTTTAGTATTGCAAAACATGTGGGCAGTAGTTGTACATGACTCCTTTGTACCAGGTTCTAAGCCTGCAAAAATCAATCTTTGCCCCAGGCAGCTACTACATAACTTCATGTAGTCACCCTGTGGAAGCAGGAAAAAGCGCAAAGTGAAAGGACCTAGGCTGAATGCCCAGGAGATCAATAGAAGAGACAGCACATGTAAATGCTGAGCTCTTCTTTACTTCTGGGTGCTGCAGTGGGAGGAGAATATTTATTTTAATCATGTTCTAGGCCAAAGTACTAAATAATGAACAATAATTAACTTAAATCTCTCTAAAACTATCAGCAAGTGAAGTCAATGCTTGTGTTACTTATGGTAGCTGGTCTAGTGTGTGATGTTTCTTCCTAACTTTAAATATCAATAAAAATATTATATGCAGTCAAAGCCTTGTTCAAATGCTAAGAAGTCAACAGGAATCTTCTCATTGACCTCAGCAGGCTCCAGGAAACTTAAGTAAGTTGTAGCTGCATGTGAAGGGGACATGAATCTACCAGCACTTTGCTCCAAAACAGGACTTTTTTAAAATAAAAATACCAAGAAGAAACTAAAGAATAGGGACACATAACATTGGGCTGCCAGGATGATCATTTACGTGCAGACTGTAAATGGTGTCTACCCACAGCGCAGAAAACCTGTGCTTTCAGAAGTACAAGGAGGTTGGGAAAAAAGAAAGAAGAATAAGGCATAGAGTAATAATGTTCTCCTCCTGCTCAGCTGCGGAGAGTTGGAAGGGTGCCTGTTCCTTAGCATTTGGTATCATTTTGTGCCTGTTACATATTCTGCTGCTTAATAAATTTACCCTGACAAGGAAAGTATAATGTTGCCTGAGATGGCATGGTTATTATCTTCCCTAGATGTTGAATCTGATTTCTTCTTTATGGTAGTGACAAGAACCCAAAGAAAGCCTTAGCCAACTGATGGCTGGTGCTGGGTTCAACCATTTTGAAGTAAGCACTACAGGTTTTTATTATGAGAAATTCACAATGTTGTCTTCAGACTTCTTGTTACTACTCCTTGGCTTTGTAAATTTTAATTGCTACTAGAAAACAATAGTTCTTATTACATTTGCTGTAGGCAATGTCAGAATGTCCCCTTCCGAATGTTTTGTCAGCTTCATGCATATTGCTGTCAGTCATACCATGAGCAAATCACTAAGACAAGACATCCTGAAATGTCCCCATAGCTACACAACTGCCCCAATACTGATATGCAGCTGCCTGCAGCAGTGTGCCTGCAGCAGCTGATAAATTCATAGTCTACTTGCTGTCCAGTTTTCACTATGTTGTAATAAAATGCTACTGGCAGCTGGAGATACAAGGGCTGAATGAGATTCTGCTTCAAGGTTCTGCCCATTGAATTGCTTGGCTTTTAATAACTATACTGGGATTATAGACGTAACCAATATGGTAGAGCTTTAATGAAATGCAGAGCAAAACACTACAAGTGTGCATAGATCCAGACTCTGACACATCCTGTAAAATTAACTATTCAGTACACAGGACGTGTATGGTAACTATGGATTACAACTGACCTGCCATCTGGCACTAAAGGAAACAGTGTCACACTTCCAGCACAGAGAGGGCATCAGGGAGCCTGAGATTACTTTGCCAGACAATGCTTTACCTGAATTAAATATATTGTACAGCCTCATTAGCTGCATGCTTTAACTCTACATGACTGTAATAGTTTGCTATAAAAATAAGGTTTATGAAGCTGGAGCACATACCTGCACATGAGAAAGAGAGCTAGGAAACCCAAAACTGAGGGACTCATTAATTCTTGAAAGTTTTCCATCATGAGAAGGTAGGAGATTGTCAGTGTTAAGCTCTGTCCAACAGATAACCATTTAGAGAATTGTATCTAGCACCCTGAACTTCAAAACATTTTTTGTTTCATACATTAGATGGACAGCAGGAAGAGTCAGCGTGCCCTAATGCCAGGAAAAAACTATTTTCAAGGACATGGCCTTAGCATTAGAGTATAGGAAAACACCACAAAAACTTAATCAAAAGTGTGACCCTTATCAGTAGAACTGATGGTATTATCTCAAGAAACCTCAAAAAAAGCCCCAGTTCTACAGAGCTGAGTCAAGGTTGGGCATACTTTTTATAATCTTGTCAAATTAGCTCTTCTATCACCTCATCTGAACATTGCTGCATTATGTTCCTCAAAAAAAAAGATATACTCTATCCAGATCTGAATACTTTGTTCAGGTAAATCTCTCTGTATGTTTCCATACTGATATGGTGCAATTATCTCTAATGACAAAAAAAAATTAAAAATGTATCAATCCATGAAGAGAGTATCTGTGCCAAAAACATTTTAGGTAAGTGTCCTGGGTTCAGCAGCAGCAGTCATTTTTCTCCTTCTTGGTAGCTGGTGCAGTGCTGTGTTTCTGACTTTCGGCCTGGGAACAGTGCTGATAACACCGATGTTTTCAGTTACTGCTTGGTAATGTTTTGGTCTGACCAAGGACTTTCTGAGCCTCATGCTTTGCCAGGGAGGAGGGGAAGCCAGGAGGAAGCAGAGACAGGACACCTGACCCAAACTAGCTAAAGAGGTATTCCATACCACAGCACGTCATGCCCCGGATGTAAAAACTAAGGGCAGAGACCTGGAAGAGGGGGGTTCGCTGCTGGGTCAGGCTTGGTATCAGGCGGTGAGCAGTTGTATTCTCTTTCCTTGTATTTGCCTTGTCATTATTATTATTGGTGGTAGCAGTAGTGGTTTGTGTTATACCTTAGCTACTGAACTGTTCTTATCTCAACCTTTGGGAGTTACATTCTTTCGATTCTCCTCCCCATCCCCCGGGGAGCTGGGGGGAAGAAAGAGGGGGGAGTGAGTGAACGAACTGTGTGAGAGGCTTAAACCATGACAGTAAGTGAATAGGAAAAATGGCAACTAGGTATTTGAAGAATAACATAAACTCCCATTTGGAAGTCACAGCAGGAAACCTTCTGTCTTGCATGGAACTCTTCTAAAAATCAAGAGCAATAAAAAGGAGACAATATCAAATTTATCTTTAGATCTTGAGCTTCAGATGAACTGTATAAATAAATAATACCCAGTTACTTATCTGCTTACATTTCAAATAGACGTATTTTCAACTCCTCAAATCCCATGGATATAATGTAGATGATTAGAACCAAATAAGGTGTGAGTGATTTCTTATCCAGAACCTCAGTTCACAAGTAAACACTGATGTTCTTAGCCACACACACCAATCCAGCCGTTGCCACTGAAAATGTGCAGAACCTTTAGTACCTGGTTTTGGCAGAAGTACAATTTTGTAAAGATTCCTGAGAACACGCCTAGCTTTCCCCTACTATTCTAACAAGATGCTACCAGCTGCAGAGCCCATTTTGATTTTTTATTATGCATAATGTACAGGTGAATTTCTGCCAAGACAGTAAACAGAGAACCGGATTCTTCACTGAAAAAGCCTCAATGAAATTATGCCACAGAATCTGCCTCAGTCTCACCACAATCTGCCACATACATAATTCAGACACACACTTCATTTTTTTTCACACAAGTTAAAACTTTTGTCTCTAACTAGCTTTTTATTTCACTGCAGATTAAGACAGAACAGCTACTTCCAGATTTGAAAGTGAATGCCTTGCTCCTTTTAAATAATCCAAAATTTATTCTTGAGACAATATGGAAAAAATCAAGGAAAACCTCCTACAAGCAAGTTTCCTACTCACCATTTGTGCTATAAAGATAAGTAAGGAGAACGTAGACATATCTCTTTTCCATAATTCTATCCAAAATAACTATGTGCACAAAGCTAACAAAGAGAAGGCAGCTGGGAGGTTGATGCTCTTTCAGGGTAGCAAACCTGTAGCCTGAAGTTCTCACAGCTGCTTTACATTTGCTTTTTCTCTGCAAACAATAATTTAGAGATGAACTGGAGAAAAGCTAATAGGCACTATAAATAATATCCTCTTAAAATACTCTCACAGAAACATAACTAGTTATTTAAACTGAAAATCTTTTTTAATATAACATGAACTTTCAAGTTAATAAAGAAAAATTTGTACAAACATGATAGATCATGACCTGCAGCAGAATTAATCAACACAAGAGATAAACAGGCACATCACCAGAAAATAATAGATGCTGTAGTATAAGTTGAATTTATGTACCTCAGCATGATTACACATATATAGAAATATAAACAGCCGTGAGCATATCATCTGCAGTCCGTTTTTATGGAAAGTCTGAAGAAAAAAGAAAACTTCTTGCTAATACTATCTCTATAGTAAAAGAAATGGAGAATTTGCACTGTTGTAGAATCACAGAATCATTTAGCTTGGAAAAGACCTTTAATATCATCAAGTCCCACTGTTAACCCAGCGCTGCCAAGTCCATCACTAAACCATGTCACTAAGAGCCAAAATCATGCATCTTTTAAATACCTTCAGGGTTGGTGACCCCACCACGGCCCTGGGCTGCCTGTTCCAGTGTTTGACAACCCTTTCAGTGAAGAAATGCTTCCTAATATCCAGTCTAAACTTCCCCTGGTGTTACTCAAGTCCATTACCTCTTGTCCTATCACTTCTTACTTGGGGAAAGAGACCAACCCCCACTTCTCTCCATCCTCCTCTCAGGTAGTTGTAGAGAGCGATAAGGTCCCCCCTAAGCCTCCTCTTCTCCAGGATAAACACCCCCTGGTCCCTCAGCCGTTTCTTGTCAGACTTGTGCTATAGACCCTTCACCAGCTCTGTTGCCCATTCTACATGCATACCCCAGCACTGGAGAATATAAAAATCTGACAAAGATATTGCACAAAATTCTTTTTAAATACTGTATTTGAAATACAAAGTAGCTGTAGAAGCAGTAAAACTGCCTTGATTTTGGCTGCTTTATTCTGCTACTTTATATCACACATTCCTCTATAACTAAGAGACACTGACACAGGCCATCTTTCACATTGCTGCTGCCTGGTAAGCTTGCTTGCTGCGTTGTTTTCCTTCCTGTCCTGGAACTCAAGGTGTCCTTATCATTACTGCAGCATAGAAGGCAGGAATGTATGTAGGTTATTTCAGGTATTCAGGGCAGGTTAGTGTTTCACCTTGACTCTTTCCAACTAGGTCTGCTCCACATAAACCTGCCAGGTTACCCAGTTCAGGGAAATATACTGTTCAGCAACAAGGGTGGCAAAAATCAGGTCTTGAATGAAATGCCCTTTGTTTGCTTTTCAGAGTAATTCATTGAAAAGCTGTAAAGATTCTTCATTTCTTCATACGAACAGGCACTGACCTTGTCCCTCTGCCACCACTTGTTTCACACAGCGAGGTGGATAGTGCTAGATGGGGTAAAGGCAACAAGCCAAAATAAGACAGCAGAGTTCTTTTAAATGACAAAAGGCATCATTTGATGGCTGCCTGTAGCAGCTACTTCACCTATTAATGCAGATCACACCAAGCCTCCAAATGTGAGCAACAAAGGACTACTACATTTTAGAGGTTGTGTTGCTAAACATCATCATAAACATATCAGTTGAGGACTTCCTCTGCAGGTATTTGGTGGAATTACTTTGTCAGTACATTTAAACTGTTGTTTCAAACAATATAAGCTCTACAATAAAAAAGGTCTCTTGTGCCAAGATCCATCAAGCTGCCTCGCAGCCGGCAGAGCCAAGGCTAACCGATACCAAAGGTATCACAGGAATCAGACCCCATTGATCACACTCAGTGGGGAGCAAATGTTAATTTGTTTATGCTAACACATGGGTCTGACTTTGGAAGTAACATGAATTATGAACTTTCCAAAATCTGCTGTTAATATTAATGTACGTTGAGTAATGAACTGCCTGGGACTTACAGTCCCTTTTAGGAACTGTCTCTTCCTCTTCATGCAGTTTTGAGACACTTGTCTTTAAACAGCACTGTGTGATTAGAAACCACACCAGCACCCACCTTCAATAGTACTGCTGAGCTATACAAAACTGAACAGCAGCACCAGACAGTGGTTTCACTGAATAAGCGTATTCTTGCCCACTTATTTTCATACACATAGTCCATATATCATGGACTAGATCATGGGAAGTGCTACATTTTCTGATTCCAAAATCTTGGTCTACCCTCTTCATATTAAAATCACCTCATCTCTGCACTTTGTCTTTCATTTCACTTTTCAACTCAACATCATTTTTGGTAAAATTAATAAATACCTGAAAGGAATCTCAGCAGAATTTTAGTTTGACTTTTAGTCAGAAGAATCCCGTATCATGACATAAGAAAAAATTATACTGCAGCAGTGGTGGAACATTTTGTACCATGGAATACAGAATACCAAACTACTCACTTAAACAGGAAAATATATATTTGAGCATGAGTCAGTGAGAAAAAAACATCTCAGGCTAGAAAAGCAACCAAAGTGTGGTTTCACATCAGTTAAAGACAGTCTGCTGCCCCAAAAAAGATGGGGGTGTTGGGGTGGTGGTTTGGGGATGTATATCTGAGTTTGTAAGAGCTGAAAACACACCATGTTCAAGTCACCATTCATGCCTAAGTCACTTCTGTAATAAAATATATGAAAAACATGAATAAGAGAAAAAAAGAGCCAGGTTTCACAAAGCAAAGTAAAGCAATTTCCTTCTTTACACAGCTGATACCTGAGAGACCCTATTTGGAAGGACTTCTTTAAAAGAAAATATACAAATCAGGCACAAGGCACTGGGGATGAGCATTGTTTATTCCTAGTGTTTCCATAGCTGAGCAAAGGTGGCTATAACAGCAAAGACAGTAGCTGGTCTCATGTTTCTTTGCCACCAAATACTTGCTACCTGTTGCTGTCCTGACTTTATGTATATCAGTATACCTACTACAGCTCTGTGATGATTATACTTGCAGACAGACAATTCATTCAGACTCAAAACTTCAGCTTCCAAACTCTGGAAACAGCACACTACTTACTGTCTGTTTGTCAGCCCTAAGAGATAATTCAATTCTTTTTCTGAGGTGACAGAACTACTTATTTTGGGCATGAAACAGTAAACAGCTTTCAGCCTTTCAAAATCATCTACATAATATGCTAAAAAGCAAAGATATTTATTCTGGTTTCCTTTACAAGTGATAATGATAAAAACTATTACTTCTGAAAAGAGCTACAGTTCTTTCATAGGGGATGTTCTTACTAAATACTTTGTTTGGCAAACCATCTTATACTACTTAAAGGAGAACAAATTTTATTCTTAGAATAAATAGATTATTTCCCATCCTTATGTGAAGCTCATTCATTTTGGCTTTTTTTTTTTTTTTTTTTTTGTACTGAATACTCCTCATAAGACCATTTTTTTGTCAATTACTGTCCTCTTTATCTCTGTTCCTTGGGCTCTACCTTGCATCTTCTCATCATAGTCTCATTCAATGAATTTTTGATGCACTGTAACTAAAACTGAGATTTCATGAGACATAGGCATTCCCTATTAGAAATAATCATCTTCCTTGGAGGAAAACCTTGCACACTGATGCTTCAGAAAACATGTCTAACTGTATTTATTTTCAAATGTTAGTGGGTTTAGTTTCAATTAGATCATTTACTTTGATGAACAAATGTTACCTCCAGTACCAAACTACCTAAACAAACCACAGCAACAATGCCACTCTGTGCTTACAGGTCACTGCTGGAGCATCTGAAACTCCACACGCACAGTCTGACAGTGGTCATCCGTCATACCCTGGTACATTTGGTACTTTTTCACAGCCCTTCATGTGGTTGGCAATTCAAGTGAAGTATCACAGAGAACCTCCTTGTGGCTGGCAGAGAGTTCAGTTAAGAATTCCTTTGCTTATCCCCAGTGAATTGCCACATAAAATAGCAAATTATGTGTTTAATCCTTCTAATTTTTACAAAGGCCTTATGGTTTTCTTGAATTTGATATATTAGCAATATATCAAATATATCAAATATATAAATATATTGAATTTGATACATTAGCAATATATCAAATATATAAAATTTATCCAATATAGTTTCCTCATTTGAGCGCAATAGCTCTTTCCTTCCTTGGATTTTTAGTCCAAGCAGAACAGTAGAAACCACCCATGTTTGATGGATGTCTTAGTCACAGTTAGTCTTACAGGCCTGGCCTCTCACACACAGGTGTCACGGGTTCAGCAGTAGCAGTCATTTTTCTCCTTCTTGGTAGATGGTGCAGTGCTGTGGTTTCAACTTTTGGTCTGGGAACAGCACTGATAACACCGATGTTTATAGTTATGGCTTGGTAATGTTTTGGCCTGACCAAGGACTTTCTGAGTTTCATGCTCTGCCAGGGAGGAGGGGAAGCCAGGAGGAAGCAGAACCAGGACACCTGACCCAAACTGATCAAAGAGCTATTCCATACCACAGCACGTCATGCCCCGGATGTGAAAGACAGAGAGCAGAGACCTGGAAGGGTGGGGGTGCACTGCATGGTCGGGCTTGGTATCGGGTGGTGAGCAGTTTTATTCTCTTTCCTTGTATTTCCCTTGTCATTATTATTATTGGTGGTAGCAGTAGTGGTCTTGTGTTATACTTTAGTTACTGAACTGTTCTTATCTCAACCTGTGGGAGTTGCATTCTTCTGATTCTCCTCCCCATCCACCCGGGAGCAGGGGGAAGAAAGAGGGGAGAGTGAGTGAGAGAACAGGCTGCGTGATTTACAGCTTAAACCACGACAACAGGTCTCACCCCAGGTTGCAACACTGGGACAGCCCAGCCCTTGCTGCCATTCCTGCCTCAAAGCTGCACGGATGCTGCAATGGCACCAAAGCTGCAGTGCTGGCCAAGGTTTTGCCAGGGGTCTGTCTTCTTTGATAATGGATAGTCTCCTTTCTACTTTCACCACTCAATTTTCTGTTACTGTTTCCACATTACAAGTGTATTTACATGTATTTAACAACAGAGATGTCTGACTTCAGAAATGTCTTAATTAAACAAACCTAGCAAGATGACTAGTGCACATTCATCCTGAAATAAAGCTACAGACCCAGGCAGAACGAGAACATGTGAGAAAATCAGGAGTAACCAACCTCGGATTTGTGCCTACGGCTGATGTTTTTTGCACAACGTTTTACTCTATTTCTCAGTGATTATAACACACTTAGGAGTCTGATTACAATGTTCTTCTAAGGGGTCATTTTATAAGTAGGCCCAATTTGATTCATATCCTCCATCAGCATCAGGAGTCTAGAAATCAGCTATCATTATCATCTCACTTCCATTTTAGAAATACAGAAAAAAGTCACCAGTAAGATTATTCACAAATTGTCAAATTCTGCCTTCATTAGAGCCCACTTGCTCTTCCCACAAAGGCACTTGAACCATGCAAAAACACCTTTGCTGTGCCTGGCTTTCCATAACTTCCTCCCCAGTGAGCTTTGGGGCTATTTTAAAATTTATTTCTCTGGATGCCACTCACACCTGACAATGGAAGTTTCAAGCAAATCTTTACAGAAGTGACTTTCTAAAAAAGAAAAAAAAATATACCTGAATATGAGAAGCACAAAAACATAAAATAAGGATTATAAATAATTTATAATTTACGCATTTTTATTAATAAAAAGAAGGATAGCATACTATGATGAGGTGGCTTTCTTCTACTGCAGGTAGGGTTTAATATTCCTAAACAGAAACCCATGGGTCTGTATGATTTTATATATGTATTTCAGAATGGGACTCTTAACATTTGGAAGGAGAAACAAACAGCGATATCCAAAGAATTATTTTTTCATTAAGAATTAACAGATTTTTTTTTAAATGTAACCATTAATATTATGTGTGTTTTGATCCCACATCATGCTTCAAGGTAGTAGGTTCTTTATTTCTTCAACTAAGAGAAATTGCAGACTTCCAGTTACATGGTTTTCTCTATTTGTTTGCTTCTTCTCTACTCTTGATCAATTAGAAAATAAACCTGAGAAAGATATCATTGTGTGTTTCACTGGTCTTCAAAAGCTCTGCAAACAAAGAGAATGAAACACTTCTTGAAAACGTAAACGAGTAAATCATACACAATCACCTGGGTTTCAGAATGAGAAGCTCTGTACTTAATGATCAGTCGGGTTCGCAAGAAAAATCACGCTGACATCTTAAGTAGCACTTGGTAAAAGATGGAGGAATGACATCTTTAGTTCTCAATTCATTTTCAAATCAGTAAAAGTGTAATATCATCAGGATCCTACAGATGTTCGCTATATTGCAGGGGCATAAGCAGGGGCATGAAACAGCCAGAAAAGGATACATGCCTAATCCACACAATAAATGCAAACACACACAACTGGTTTTCTGGAGTGTGCAGGACCAATGGAAAGCAAAAGCTTATTTAAGATTAACCCAGAGGCGTCATCCAAAGTTACATGTCTGTAAACACACACCCTCTCCCTCTCCTGGCTTATTTTCCTGGATTCTGCTTTCTAACACAAAGCTCACCAAGAACATGTTTTTTTCTTCACAATTCCCTTTACTTTTTTCCAGTCACTCTGCTCCCCAAAACATAAACTGAACTGCTTGACACTTCCCTTTCTAGCACTCTATTACATGTATATTTCTCCATAAGCTGATTTGACTTGAGTTTTATTTAATATATCACAGCTACAGCTGAGTCCTAGTGCACATCCAGTCTGCCTCCAAGAGCTCCATGGAAGCACCCTTGAGCAAGCAGTCCTCACCTGCTCCAGGACTGACACACATGCTAACACATAAGCAGTTTGGCGGTTTCAGGAGGGCAAACTCACAGGTACTCCTGGAATGAGTCATAGAATGGCTGGGGTTGGAAGGGACCTTAGAGCTCAGCCAGTTCCAGCCCCTTGCCACAGGCAGGGACACCTTCCACTAGACCAAGTTGCTCCAAGCCGCATCCAACCTGGCCTTGAACACATCCAGGGATGAAAGTTTTTTAAGATGATGAAGTGCAAGGGGGATTGAAGGCAGGCAGGTAGCGACAGAGCTCTGTCTTTTCAATGTCTCACTCTTTGCCTCCCAGACCCTTCAGTGCCTGGCACAAGACTCAACTGAACTGGATGTCCAAACAACTGAATTGTTAAAGGTAATTGTATATGCTCCAACTTTTCAGCTCTCCTCCTCCTCACTTTGTCAGCTCTCCTCAGTCCTCACAGTTGCCCCCAGGCAGCTCCTGGTTTGTGCTGTGGACAGAGCCCAACTATCCCAGGGCAGGAGCTGTGGCCAGGCAGCATCATGTGGAAGGCATTCAATTCATGCTGTGGCTTTTGCAACAGACCTCTGGAGCAAGCCAAATAGTGGTAGTGCCTGTGCTGCACTTAGATGGAACAATACATTTGTATTCAAACTAGTCCAACCTTTGCCATCTCTAAGATTTAGAATTAGTTTTGCCCCATAAAGCTCAGGTCAGTTTAATTGACGCCAATTTGAGGTTGGAAGTTATTGAATGTAAAAGGGACAAAACTATAAAAGGAATTCCTAATCCCTAAAGCCAAAGCTTTCACTGAGAGAGCAAGTAAACAAGCATGTGAGCAAACATGCGTTTGCTTTGCCATTATTGTTTCTCCCTTTTGTTTTTCTGCTATAAAAAAGTTCCATTTACACCAAAAAAAAAAAAAAAGAAAAAAGTTTTCTTCAGTATTTTCTTTTTGTCTTCAGATTTGTTCTTATCACTGAAAGGCATCGCCAACAGCAGAAAAACAAGCCCTAGCTTGTTCTATTAATACAGGCCTTACTGTGCTTGCTAGCACCCAGATGGCCCACAACATCTTAACAGGAACAGAATTGTGCAGCCTACCAGCATGCAGGGCCAGAGGCACCTTCAGTTCTCTAATGGCTGTGTACTTCAGGAGTGGTAAACTCTGTGTTGGACTTGGAGTGGTTTTCTTTCTACAAATGAAAAATGCACTTCTCTCTCATTTACCCTGGTGTTTAAGCTATTAAAAGCAAAGAAAAATGGGCTTGAAATAGCCCATTTCAATCTATGACAATAAAACAGTATACCTGAGGCTGCATCTACATGACACTATAAGCAGTTTAATTGATTTCACAGAGAATTAGTCCATATTCCAGAGAATGCTGGAAAGAATTAGGCAAGAAAAAGAAACTTGAACAACCTTTTCCTTTACAGTACCTACTCTCAATCAGTCTGTTTCTGAATCAGTGATCTCTAGTCATATTCCAAGGAATAAAGAAATAAGAACCAATGATACCTCCCAGCTAGCAGTGATGCAGTTTTCTCTTTCGCATTTCAAGACATCAGGAAGTTCAACACAGGAGCATGAGCCAAACCTGCCCACCAGACCTGGCTGCAGCCAGTACACAGGATGACAGGTGCTGGTTAAAGTTCAACACCTCACTAGGTTGAGTATGTGCAGTTTTCATCATCCCTGAACATCCAGATGGTACTGACACAGGGATGAACCTCTCCTGTGAAGAGCAATGGATTCTGCAACACCCCTGATCTGACTATACTGGAAATTGGAAGTGGATTAAATGCCTCGTAAGAACAAGTTATGATGACATTCAACAACTAGATAGAACAAGAATATTATCCAAGGTTTGAGTGCCATTGCATTCCAGTATGAGAATGCCTGGGGACTAATCCAACTCAATGCACTTATAATGCACTACAAAGCACTCAAATTTTACACTAAGTAAGTTTACTTTGCTCTATCCCATTAATATCAACTTTAACAAGCCTGACTGCAGAGCATTTCCAAAACTTCTCAAGTTTGGAGTTACAAATCATCCCTGTTCGTTCAAAACAAGCAGTACTTACAAGTCTTCCTGAGCATAAGGAAAATGATGAGTTTGACAGACACAGATAGCCTGACTTTTTTTTTTAAAAAAGCCTCTGTTCAAAACAGATATGGGGAATTTCTTTCTTGAATATCTTGATTTACTTATGTTTACATAGGTGCAAATTATGTTCATGGATACTGCATTTATATAAATAGCATTTAGCATGAGTATTGCTAATGGTTCACCATTAATTTGAAATTAATTATTCTTATCTTGTTGTCACAAGAACTTCCCAGTATTTTCTTTTTCACAGATAAGCTGCTAAAAGCAGTTTATTCAAATGGAAGACAGTAACATACCATGAGAACTGTATGAGGGTGGTGAGGCACCGGCACAGGTTGCCCAGAGAAGCTGTGGCTGCCCCACCCCTGGCAGTGTTCAAGGCCTCATTGGATGGGGCTTGGAGCAACCTGGTCTAATGGAAGGTATCCATGCCCATGGCCGGGGGTTGGAACTGGATGAGCTTTAAGATCACTTCCAAACAAACCATTCCATGATTCTATGAACTCATGTCATCTACTATTAATGGATTTTTACATTTGTTCCTCATGACATTTTTATGGAAAATAAAAATATCGAGCAAATATCTATGTAACAGTGATGTAGAAGCACAAATATTTGTGCGATATTCATGTTCAAATATTTCATGAATTCTGAAAATGCTACAGTGGATTTGTGAATCTGGATTATTTTTGCACAGGAAATTCAAAGAGAACTCGGATATTTTTTACCAAGCAAAAGAAGTCTAGAGTAATACTGTAATAAGAATATGAGTGCTGAATTGACTCACTGGTGATACTCAGGTAAAAATATAGCCAGGTCCTACAAGAACATACTTGAACTCATGGCATAATAAGAATAGACAAAGGAAGCATAAAAACCCTAATGTTACCAGTTGAGAAGAAAAAAAAGATGGCATGAAGAGTAAATATAGAGTAAAAAAGGGAAAAGTTTCCTTGCTTTGATAGCAGGTGCAAATATATCAATACTTCTAAACTCAACCATAGAATCATAGAATAGTTAGGGTTGGAAAGGACCTTAAGATCATCTAGTTCCAACCCCCCCGCCAGGGGCAGGGACACCTCACACTAAACCATGCCACACAAGGCTATGTCCAATCCAGCCTTGAACACTGCCAAGGATGGAGCATTCACAACTTCCCTGGGTAACCCCTTTCCGTGCCTCACCACCCTCACAGTAAAGAATTTCTTCCTTGTATCCAACCTAAACTTTCCCTGTGTAAGTTTTAACCTGTTACCCCTTGTCCTCTCACTACAGTCCCTCATGAAGTGTCCCTCCCCAGCATCCCTATAGGCCCCCTTCAGATACTGGAAGGCTGCTATGAGGTCTCCACCCAGCCTTCTCTTCTCCAGGCTGAACAGCCCCAACTTTCTCAGCCTATCTTCATATGGGAGGTGCTCCAGCCCCCTGATCATCCTCGTGGCCCTCCTCTGGACTTGTTCCAACAGTTTCATGTCCTTTTTATGTTGAAGACACCAGAACTGCACACAATACTCCAAGGGAGGTCTCACGAGAGCAGAGTAGAGGGGCAGGATCACCTCCCTCGACCTGCTGGTCACGCTCCTTTTGATGCAGCCCAGGATACGGTTGGCTTTCTGGGCTGCAAGCGCACACTGAAGCCGGCTCATGTTCATTTTTTCATCAACCAACACCCCCAAGTCCTTCTCTGCAGGACTGCTCTGAATCTCCTCTCTGCCCAACCTGTAGCTGTGCCTGGGATTGCTCCGACCCGGGTGTAGGACTTTGTACTTGTCATGGTTAAACTTCATCAGGTTGGCATCAGCCCACCTCACAAGCGTGTCAAGGTCCCTCTGGATGGCATTCCTTCCCTCCAACGTATCAACCGAGGCACACAGCTTGCTGTCATCAGCAAACTTGCTGAGGGCGCATTAATCCCACTGTCCATGTCACCGACAAAGATGTTGAACAAGACCGGTCCCAACACCGATCCCTGAGGGACACCACTCGTTACTGGTCTCCAGCTGGACATTGAGCCATTGACCACAACTCTTTGCGTGTGGCCATCCAGCCAGCTCTTTATCCACCAAGTGGTCCACCTATCAAATTGATGTCTTTCCAATTTAGAGACAAAGATGTTATGTGGAACAGCATCAAATGTTTTGCATAAGTCCAGGTAGATGGCGTTAACTGCTCTGCCCCTGTCCATCAGTTCCATAAGCATCCATACAAGCATCAGGGCAGGGAAAAATCTTTAGTTACACAATAAAAGGAAAGGTCTTTTACTGGGGTGAAAAGAAAACACCCTGCAAAATACAGGCTTGGAGAGACAACACCTTGTTACCAAATATAACTTTTATCATCTAAGATGTAAACAAATACTGTTAAATCATTGGACTGGTCTCATGCATGAACCAACTGAAACAGGAAGTGGGTCCACACTTCATCTAAGGAAACAATTACACTAAATGAATGAGATTATATTTCTATTTTTCTTCTTGCTAAGTTTGTGCATACAGCATCACATGGAATATATTGCACACTTTTCTCACGTAGTCTTTAAAATAGGTTTTTTTCAATACTTTTTTCCCCCAATTTTTCTCATTTCCAACATACAGCAATCAAAAAGGCTCCTTTCATCACACCCCCAGTCAGGACATTTCCCATTTTCTTTCCCCTTTGGAAAACCACTTCCTCTTAGGTAAGCTGGATGCTGAACCTCAAAACAGGAGGATGCCTTAGGACATGTCACATTCACTACTGTAAAGAGTCCAGCTCACCCTTTCTTATCCTGGAGCAGCACCAATCTCTGCTTCAAAGTTCCCAACACAGGTGGATAAGATCCATCTGGATTGTACTGACCACCCTGATAGCTCCAGAAGGCTGAGAGATGATGCTACAGGTCAGGCATTACCCATTTGAATTAAGACAAACATTTTGACCATTAGCTCTCATCCAGAATGGACTATAAAGCCACCAAAAATCTCAGTCAATCTCATCTAAAAGACAGGAAAACACAGTATTTCCTACCATACACAGGTACGTTCCACTCTCTTCTTACAGGTTTTAGTTACATTGTGGACATAAAATGCATGCTAGCCAGCTTTCTGCATTCACAACACATTCACAAATGTGTTAAAGACCTATTGAACTCAAATACCTACTGAAAGGTATGTACTAGACAAGAAATGGCTAGTTCACCTGTCAATGACCTGAGCTCTTTCTTTGCCTTTTACTAGTTTCATTCATTCCCTTTGTGCACATGAAGCAACAACCTTTTTTTAGTCTTTCCCCACTCCCCATCCAGCAGTAAGTTCTAATCCTAAAGAGATGGTGTTATTAGAGCTTGGTGTTTGCCTGTGATTGCTCTCCTCACAACGAAAGATGCAATCAGAGGAAGAATTCATGTCCTGTAATTCAATGAATGGATGTGCTCCTCCAGTAATTTCTTTAGTAATTTCTTGTGTAAAGTATGTTTTTCTGTAATTGAAATTCTACAGTGTATAGTCATTTATTAAAATATAAAATTTATTATGGCATTTCCCATCTTCTTTTCATTACTTCCCTTCTATACAATGTTTTCACAGTCACATTTTAATTCATTTTATTAATCTGGATGCTGAAAGGATACTGAAAGTTGCAGAGCAATTTATAAGCACTCAAATGGAAAAGTGTGCTATAAACAGAGAATAAAAGCAGAGAAGAGGACATAGCAGGGCAGTTACTAATAGAAAAAGAAACAGCTTTTTAGCTCTCCAATGGTAAAAGTAGTCTAAAGTGGTCTATATATAAAACAACAAAATATTCTCTAATATTCACTTACTTTTTGTAGTCATTCAACTGTAAAGAACATGTTAACAATCCTAGCTAGCATTCTTACCCTCTAACAGATATTCCTGAAGGAAAAGTAAAAAGAAGCACAACGTCTTCGGGAAAAATCTGAAAAGAAAATTATGAAGGACCCATTTGTTTATTGTTTCCCTAGCCAGAAAGCATTGAAGATGTCACCTCTATTACTCACACGACACTTATCCTGAGCAAATAATTCATCTAAGTATTAAAAATCTTAGAATAAAATTATTTCAAACAGGGCTGGAGAGGATAATATTGCACAAGAAGTCTATAGATTACACTGCTAATCAGACTCCTGGTGGAAAAATTCTGGTTTCAAAATTAAATGTATTAAGATATTAACATGAAATCACAACTAGAAATTGATGCTAGCTCTCAACAAGAAGAATATGATCCAGCTTCAAAGAACCACTGGTGGCGATGATTGCTGGGTGCCCTCTGCAATGATACCTGCAGCAAACCAGGCAAGCCCAGCTCTAGCAAACAGTGCAGTAGTGGAGCAAGGAGTAGTGGCTACCAGGAGGGAAAAATCAGGTGGAAAGACAAGTGAGAGGCAAAAGGAGGAATAGAGTAAAAGAGGAGATTGGTCTCCTGTGGCTGTGTTTTCAACAGGGTAGAGGAGGAAGCCACCACCTTTCCAAGGAAAAAGGTGATCCTTCCATGGGGTTCTGTGAAAATGTTGCTAGATCTGAGGAGCTGAGCCTAGCCAGCAGCTAAGCACCCACCCAGCTGCTGTACCACTGCCCCTGCAGAAGCAGAAGAGCAAAGCACCTTGGATGGAGACAAAGTCTACTAAGTGAGGGACAAAGAAAAAGAAAACAAGTCCTGCAAAGGCAATTCCTCACCACCTCCCATGGGCAAAGCAATGCCCAGCTAGACTCTTGGCAAGGGCTACCTTGGAAAGACCAAACCCTCCCATGTACATTGTCATGCATGAAGTTATATGGCACTGAATATCCTTTTGACCTATTCAGGTTAGCTGTCTCATGTGCTTCCCCTCCTAACCTTTTGACACTCCCTAATTTCCCCCCTGCAGTGGGAGCAGAAAGGGCCGACACCATGCAAGCACTGTTCAGCAACAGCTAAACCGTTGGTGTGTTACTGACACTGCTTGTGTCTCAAATGCAAAGCACAGCACCACACCAGCTCTGTGAGGAGGGGCAATTCCACTCCAGCAGCCCCAGCACTGTGGGATCCTGCTTGGATCCTGCCTACCTGGCCCCCAGCTTTCCTGCTGGCTCACCACTCACTTACATCCACTTCTGAGAAAGGCTGCCAGAGACACGTGCCTGGAGAGGAAGAGTTTGGTTCTAGCAAGAGTATTCAACTGCATTTACGAATGAGGAATATTGTGCTTGTAAGAATAACAGAGCATCCTGAAGGTTACATTTCCTGCTGCTCCCACAGTTGTAGATCAGCTGGGAAGATTGTGAAGTATGTCTGAAACCAGAGTGCTACTAGACTTTTCATAGAATCATGGAATGGTTTGGGTTGGAAAGGACCTTAAGATCAGGATCTATACTTCCAACCTTACCAGTTCCTCTCTACCATGGACAGGAACACCTTCCACTAGACCAGGTTGCTTCAAGCCCTGTCCAACCTGGCCTTGAACACCACCAGGGATAGAGCATTCACAACTTCCCTGGGCAACCCATTCCAGTGCCTCACCACCCTCACAGTAAATAGCTTCTTCCTTATATCTAACCTGAACTTCCCTGGTTTAGTTCGAAACCATCACCCCTTGTCCTATCACTACAGTCCTTGATGAAGAGACCCTCTCCAGTATCCTTGCAGGCCCACTTCACATATTGGAAGGCTGCTTTGAGGTCTCCACACAGCCTTCTCTTCTCCAGGCTCAACAGCCCCACATCTGTGCTGTAACTTTGAGACCTTAAGTATTTAACACACTCTATCTTTCCTGTAAAATAGTTTGAGAACATCTTTTAAATACTGCTTTATCACAAATATTCCTAACTTATAAAAATAAAAGCGTATATATTTGATAGAGATTCTTTTTATTTTCAGTTTTATGCCCCTTTGTATCAAATCCTGGCAATAGTGGGAAAGGCTTAGATAACAATATTATCTGCTATCCAGACATAAAACCCTTCCCCACTTTCAGCTGTAAATGACTTTCATAATTGCAACTGAGTATCTCATTTTTCTTCTAACATGACCTGCTCTGTGAAAATCAATATCTCATTATCCAAGCCACAAGGTGAAGCAATTCCAGATCAGAAAGCAGAGTGAGTCTGTCCTCCCTGCTTATCTGGAATGATATGAACACAGCAAACCTTGATTCAGTGGAAGTTTGCCAACTGACTTCATGTAAAGTTATTTAATAGCACTGTGTGCTTCATTCAGGAGAGGTATAAATTTAAATAACCCAAACTATCTATAATGAAAATATCCTATTCTGTTAGCTTATGCCAAAATTATGGGGACTTTTTGCTTTTTCCAATAATTGCTGGAATAAGTTATTGTACAGATGATTTCAAAGCAAACATTGCCCTAAGCTGCAACTTCATCAGCAAAAATAAGACTTAACTTGGAAGATGTTTTGAGAACATGAACCAATGGCAGATGTACTGTGCATTTTACTCCCTTCCACGGCATTTCAAACTCAAGTTCATCTCCTTAGAGGTAAGCAAAAAATTTGGCAGTGGAAGCCAGCACTTCAGTTTACTTAATCTTTTACCTTGAGAACACAGAACAAAGAGAAACTACTACAGCCAAGGGAACTGAAGGCACTCCTGTTTTCTGTCAGCATAGACTTGAATACCCTTCATCTCTCTAACCACAGCATGGTTGCATTTAGTGCTATGATTAATTCCGCTCAGAACTAATCTGCATTCCCAGATACTATGCCGCTAACTTTAAGAGTTGATTTCAGCGTCTTGATCCTCTTTATTTTAGACGCTTGGCAAGAGATCGTCCCCTATGTGTGGATACCTTCAAGTAAGCTAGACATCTTGATTCCTTTTGAAGTCCATGAACAGAAACCCAGTATTCACGTAAGTTGTTTTAGCTGTCAGCCTTAGGATGAGATGAAAGGAAATCTGTCCATTAATTATGAAGGGAATCAAGATGCCTAGCTTACATGTAAATACTTACACCTAAAGATAGAAGAGACTCACACAAAACTCATTTTTCATCAAGGGAGGAATGAAATCCATCATGAAAGGATGATCCTCCAAGGCCATTAGAGCCTGGACTTGACCAACATATGTTTGTACTGAAATTCTGATACTTAGCTGGGTGTCTGCTGGCGGTTGCAATTCCTACAAAGAAGCTCACACATTCAGCTTTTAAAGCTCCAAGCTCAAACAGCAAATAATTTCATTTTACTAAATGTTTACTCTGAGCTTTTATCACACCTTTTCTTAAAGAAATTTTTTGGCTTTGTGTAGCCCCAGTTCACAGCTGGCACCTGAAGTGATGGCAAAAGCTTGTGTGCTGAGATCAGGTGT
Organism: Ara ararauna; assembly: GCA_028858755.1. NCBI lineage: Eukaryota > Metazoa > Chordata > Aves > Psittaciformes > Psittacidae > Ara > Ara ararauna. The sequence goes on along the minus strand of CM054380.1, from coordinate 17,359,341 downwards.
AAATAGCAATAAAAATTCATTTCCTCCAGCAAAGGATATTATTCAAACACTGCAACATGCACCTGATCACAGTTAAGACTTGATCTACTTTGATTTATTTATTTGCCCCTTTGTCTATACAGTCTTCATGAATATTTTTAGAAGAGCAAAAATAAGAAGAAACATAAGCTCGGGTATGACATGATTCCTATTTGCTGAGGTAATACGTATTTTCTCTTTACAACGGGATTTCCAAGAGCCTTTATCAGACAGTGGATCTTCATCCAGCGTACAGTACTGGACCAAATACACAGTTTAGTGAAGCACATACAAACAATCCTGCAGACCATATTTTTCTACTGAATGAGATGCCCAGGAGAAGTTAGGTTTCTTTAAGCACTTCTGAATATCATTTCTCACCCCCTCCCAAGAGCCACCTCAATTTTCTGCCCTTCATTAATCTCGCTACAGAGGCAGTGTGCACAAAACCCGACAAGATGAACCAGAGTTTGATTATTGTGTGCATACAGAAAGAAAAACAAAAGATTCCTGCTACAGTGAAGCCTGCACTGCAAGTATACGGCACTAAAGGCAAGAGCTAGATCCAACAGTCAGAATGCACAACACAAAACCAGTGCTGAAAATCTCTACAAATAAGCAGAAGTGAGAATAAGGAAAGGAGCAGAAGCCAGAAATAATAATACAGTATTAATGAATAATTTCAGGACTTTCCTTACTGAGAATATCATAAAAAAATTCAAATAACCATCACAATTCAATGGGTAATTTGATCTATTGCAACCATTTTCAATAAGAAGAAAATATCAGCAGTAAGTGAGGAGAGAAAACAAACAACTCAGCAAGTCATACTGAGCCATTTCTCCACTACAACCTCAGTGGAGCTTGACTGTAGCCATGATGTGTGTTACTAATACTTGAGGACTTCTGTAAAATTAACTTACACTTAATAGTACTTCAATATTGGTCTTCACCTGTGTGGCAGAAAAATTATAGTCTGTTGGAGACTTCCCTGTATTCTTGAAAATGATTGCCAGAGGGCAGGCATAAAGCAAGTCCTCGCTCTGAGCCCAGAAGAGCTCTCATTTCTGGACCGGCAAACTAGCACCTTCATAGAATTCAGAAATATATTATAAGACAGTCACAAACAACTCTTTTTTGAAAGGGTAAGGTGAAAATCAAGGACTACATTTTGCTATGCCTCCCCATGTACCTCTCCTGCTCATTATAGCTCCTCACCAGTGGCTGCAGCTTTCCAAGCCACTTTCCTCTCCAGACAGAATACTGCACTGGAGAATTAGTATTTCCAGCATGCTCGCTCCATCTTGGGAAGTAACTATGTGCAATTAAGACAGGAAATTGAGTTATCACAAGATACATACCCAAAATAGCTTTAGAAGGTTAAAATGGTATCCAAAGAGAAAATAGCATAAAAATAGTTTCTACTTCAACAAAATACATAGCACAAGTTTCTGGAGGTCTAAATATGTCATTAAAGGGCATCAAAGCACTAATGTGATTAGTTGATATGATTAAGCAAGTGCTAACAGTTCACAAAGCAGGGACAGCATTTGTACATACTGTGCTTAGCAGTCAAGTTCAGCAAACCCTCACACAAATAAAAGGGGTTTGAGAGTTCATTCTTCTATTCCTCAAGTTTATATCAGAAAACATAACTAATATCTAACATTTAGTGGACATGACTGAGAATATCTGAGCATATCTAGGATGGTTTTTCAACTTTCTGGAGTTTATTTCAAATGCTTATTTTCCTAAACCTCGAACTCCTAATTTCACAAAACCTGCAAATACACAAGGGAAACTTAATCAAAAGCATAGCAGCTTCAGCTCTTCTGAAAACCATTCTAATTTTCTTTATACGAGGTTTTTCTACTGCTAAATTACTTCCCCCTGGGTGAAACAGGAAGAAAGTTTAAAGCAAGCAGATGGTTGGTTGAGAGTAAATCTACAAACAAAAATCAGCATCATGATGGACTACACATGACTGCAGCTTGCCTACAAGTGTAGGTAGAATCTGATTTAGAGATTTGTTTTGAACCCTTTTGTTAATTTGTTCTTTGGGAACACCTGAGGAAGAGAAGAGCAACTGGAATAGAAGGGATGAGTAAATTCACTAGTTGGCCACGAAGAAATAAACGAAAATAAGTCCAAAGGAAGATAGGTACATCTCTTTAAAAAGGTAAACATCCCCCAATTTACTCTTCTGGGCTCAGACTGGAAGGTCTTCATGTTTCAGGCCAGGCCAGCTTTCCCTCACATCTCACTTTTCAAGTGTGTTGGACTTGTTCCACCCTGTGAAGAGTGATGTGAAACTCCATGGGCTGCCCTCTCCATTAATATTGATATTCTTTATAATAAGGAAAATTATCTAAACCTTTCCAAATTTAAACTATCTTCTCATTTCAGCTTCTGCCTCTAATATAGAGTTCCCTTCTGATACTTCTCCTGAACTCCTGAGCTTTCAAAACTCAATACATCAGGCTACTTGCCTTTCCTCAGTGATTCCTGTATTTCCAAAAAAGCACTAGGATTTAAAAAATCATAGATACAACTGAATCAGTGACAACTGTTGATTAACAGAATTTTTAGAAAAGTAAATGATTTGTGAAGTAACATATGGAGACAGATATACAAATCCAGTTACTCACAGAAACCTCACCTGATATCAGCTACTGACTTCTTACAGCCTGGATACAGTCATTTTCCAGCGCTGAGGAATATTTTCTCTAGTTGGATAATCAAACGTCAGGATCCAAGCATGAATATTTTTGAATTCTTCTCAATGAGAATACACATCACTTTCGCTGCAACTTTTTCATAATACAAATTGTGTAAATTGTCAAGGAGAAACACACACATGTCACTTCTCCTACACTCCACTGTTCTCTGGTTTGTGATATCCCTTAGGTAAAGCAAATCTGACTGAAAACACTGACTGTAAGAAAATTATCTGTGTCTATTTCAAATGACAGCATCCATATTATGAATTGAGACATAATTAATAATGCAGTAAGAAATATTGAAGAATCTCCCTGCTCTGTTAAAATAGCACAGAAACACATGGGTGCTTGCAGGATATTGTTAAAACAGGATTAGTGCCTGTTAGCCAAAGTGGAATGTGCTGGTCACCAGGAATGTGGTGGTGTGGTTGAACCCAGCAGGCAGTGGGACATGCAGCCTTTGGTGGGGTGGGGGAGAGAATCAGAGAAAAGATAAAACTCATGACTTGATATAAAGACAGCTTGGTAGGACAGAAAAGGAAGAATATACAAAACGAGTGATGCACATTGCAGTTGCTCACCACCCACAATGCAGTTGCTCAATGCGCAGCAAGCCCCTGAGCAGCGGCTGTCACCCCCAGCCAACTCCCCCCAGTTTTATTGCTCAGCACAACACCTTAGGCATGGGATATCCCTTGGGGTCAGCCATCCTGGCTGTGTTCCCTCAAGCTCTTTGTGTCCCCCTGGCCTACTCACTGAGTAGCATGAGAAGCTGAAAAGTCCTTGACTTAGTGTAAGCCCTGCTCAGCAGCAGCAATTGGTTTGTTATCAGCACTATTCTCCGACTAAAGCTAAACACAACCACTCTACCAGCTAAGAGGAAGAAAATTAACTACCCCAGCTGAAACCAGGACATGTTTATCTCCAATTCCTGTATTCAGAAGACACGTACATCCTGTGTTAGAGCAGCACAAGTGGAAAGAGTAGAATTTGGAGTGACAGCTCATAAGGCCTTAAAATTTAACATCACTTAATAAAGTCATAAAATCACAGAATGGTTAGTGTTGGAAAGGACCTTAAGATCATCTAGTTCCAACCCCCCTGCCATGGGCAGGGACACCTCACCCTGTACCATGTCTCCCAAGGCTCTGTCCAATTTGGTCTTCAATCATCTTCATCTTTTTAAGTAAGCCTGAGAAATGAACTGGTTTGGCACAATGTTGTTAAACAAAACAATTTAAACCTGACAAGTTCAAGGCCCTTGAACTTGAACAGCCTCAAACTATAACCAGTATAACTCTGAGAAGGATTCACAGCATTTGTGAAACAGAGAAGAATTCAGAGCCGCAAATATTTGTAGCTCTGCTTTAGTCTCTGCAGGCTGTTTCTGCTTCTGGAGCTATTTGAGTTATGAAAGCCTATGCACTTCCTATCTGAATATCCACAAATGCTTAGGAAGGGAGGAAAGGGAAGGAGAAATAGGTCAGAACATTATTTTCTTTGGTAACTGAAAGAATTTTTTCAGATAGACTTTAGTGATTACAAATGCAACTGTTGCCTAAGTATGTGGGTATATATCAGAATGAGAATTAACAGTCTCCAGTTGTCACCTGTAACATGTCATGCTGAAAATTAAATCCAGATTTCTTTTTCAAAGATTACAGAATATTAGTTACTATCTGACGCTTCCTACTTTATTAAAAATAAATAAATAATTAAATAAACAGAAAAAAAAAAAAAAAAAACAAACAAGAAACTCAGTAATATTTTAGGACTTGTTATTACCAAGAATCACCATGAAACTAAAGCAGATACTGTTGTCACAGCCAACAGCCTGTTTTCTCTTGTGCAACCTGAAAAATAATTCCTGCTTTGAACATCTCTGCAGTAATCCAGTTTGGTTTCAGAGCTTAAATCTGCAGCTTCATTTTCTGTAATAAAGAATGGAAATTACAAATTTGTATTGCTTTCTCCTGCATATATGTTGGTGTCATCAAGATGAAAGCTCCCCATAGAACACACTTTTTATCATGATGTTTTTGCAGCACATCTAGCATCTCTGCTTCAGTTTGCCCAACCATTTATTGCTGAGGAAATCCCAGGGCTGCACACACTGTAAATCTGAAATACAACAGGTCTTTTACCAAACCTTTCCTTTTCTCAGTGCTGCTCTAAAAGCTGTATGAGCAAAAAGGTCAGGCGTAAACATTCACACCAATCAAATTTCAGGTCATAACTCAGATTCATTCCAACCACTAAACATTGGTTCAGTAAACCTAACTCATTGAACAACTCCAAGTGAAGGGAAAGTATGTCCACCCTAAACATGAGCTCTTCCCACAGGTTACATATTTCAGGTATCAAACCACTCGGTAGGAAATATTTTATGCATTTGTTAGGGCACACAGTTTCAGAGAGGCCACAGCCTCATATCTCTTCTTTAGAAAAGTTTAGAATTTCAGGTTTGAATTTCAAGTTGTGATCAGTGCTGTCTGAAGAGTGGGCAATTGACAATCTGTACTCGGCAGCAAGGGCTGCACTGGCTGAGAGCACTGCCTGCTATAAGCTCTTTGCCTTCCTCTGATAGTATGTGTCATTCCTCCCAGGGGAGGATGTGAGAATTTCAGTTTATGCAGTGTTTAGAAGGAAAGTGGATAAAAAAAGCAAAATCACAGAATCATGGAATGCTTGGGTTGGAAGGGATCTTAAAGCTCATCCAGTTCCAAATCCCTGCCACAGGCAGGGACACCTTCCACTAGAGCAGTTTGCTTCAAGCCCTGTCCAACCTGGCCTTGAACACTGCCAGGGATGGGGCAGCCACAGCTTCTTTGGGCAACCTGTGACAAGGCCTCACAGGAAAGAACTTCTTAATGTTTGTTCTGAACAGGATAAAAAGTGTTTGATTAATGCCAATACTGAAAAAGTTTATCTCTGCCCTACTCACCTGCATCCAAAACACACCTTATGGTAGGATATACAATTTCCTGATTTTCAACAATTTTTAAATCAACTCTTGATAATTTCAAGGCCAGAATGATTTCAGAACTGCTTTTCAGACAATGTCATACAAGTCACTTTTGCTAAGTGGAATTTTCCTCTATTTTTGTTTATTGAAAACTGTTGTGAAAAACCCCACAAAAGAGCAAGAAGCAGAGTACTCTCAGCTAAGTCCTAGGAGAATGAATGCAAACCCTTCATTCTGTGTGCCATCTCCATGAATAAATTATCAGTCTTCATTTCTATGCAAATCTATTACAGCTCATTAGCTCTTTTTGAGAACACTATAAATAATGAAAGTTTCAGAAAAAATAAACAGAAATAAAATCTACTAGGTACCTGTTAAAAATTTGGATACAGAGTCCAACGGGATATACTTTCTACTTGATGTCTGAATTCCCAATGATGCTACAAGTATTTCAAATTATTAGTTCTGAGCAAGTATGAAAAAGAAACCAGGTAAGCTTGAGCAGATTTAGGGAACTTTTAAGACTCTGGCAAATTAACTTTCAGTTAGTATTTCTTCCATGTTTAGATTGCAGTTTTGCAACCCCATCATTCCACATTAGATTTCTGGCAAAAGAATGTTCTTTCACCAGAACAGTGTTTCTGTGCATTACAGGTGGTTAAAAACTAAAATCAAAGTGAGGCTAGGATTAGACATATAAATAACAAATCTTACATGTCTGATTCTACCTGGGAATTGCAGAGGCTGCTGCCAGTAGTCTTCATGGGAGTTTTTAGATCCAGTGTTTCAAAAGGCCACTTTATCAGTCAGCTGACACCAGTCAAAAGTAATAATAAGAGGTAAGTTTCATTGTCAGTCAATTATCAAAAACAGCATGATGTTAAATTAACTGGAATTTACACAGTAACATCACCACTGTGATTTAAGATCCAAGATTTCATATTTTTTCTGATGCTGTTTTGCAGCAGTACTCACAGAGGTAGCAGAGTAGCATGGTGCTAGGCTTGTACACTGGAAAATAGCTGATCAATCTCATTTCATCTTTACATATCTGGCAGAAGAATGATGGTGAATGTAGGTGTCTAATGGAAACAACACTGCCCATATGAAGTGTGACATCTGATTTTCAGATATATTTTTTATCACTATTTCACAGTTATTAGTTTCTAAACTAAAGTATTAGACTTTTATACTATTTTTAAATAGTTTGAATATCTTTAACTTTGTCATGACACTCCCTAGAATAGTCCTGAGGATTAACGCCAAAGAAGCACTGGGTCTCACATGCTTTATACACATAGTATGAAAGAGCTGCATAGTGAAAAATGTTCACCCCCTCTCTTGAGTAGCAGCGCTCCTGGCACAGCACAGAAATGAACGCCCGGGGAGGGAGACATCAGCATCAGCCACACACAAAGTTCTGTTTGGTCTGACTCACCCTTCGTGATGGCATCACAGGTTTAGATTCCTCACTTCCAGCAGAGCTACATCAGACACCTCTTTCATAGGCACATGAATTACACTGCTGATGAGCTAAGTGATGAGAATCGCTTGGAGTGATGCAGGGACAGATCTCTACTTATAAATCTATGTAAAACTGTTATCCCATATGGGTATTTCAGACAAAAATGATGAACTGGAAAACAGGGAAGGAATATAACCATATTGTATTTAAAATGGCAATACCTTGGCATGGGTTTAGGTTCTTTTAAATAAAGAAAACAATTTACCATAATATTGTTGCATCTTTTATGATATTTCTTTTCTTCTGCTTTAAGGAAGTGACTATATTTCCCTATAGTATACTATACTGGTGAATCAGTGACAACACAACTTAAAAGCACATCAGAGTGAAATACTTTGTGTCCCAGTCTGATTCTTCACAAATTCTGAGTACTACAGCTTTCCATCAGCCACCCAGAACATTTCATGAGCTCACAAGAAGTCACAAAGTTCTTCCAAAAGTACATTGCAGCTAACTAGAATTTATATTGCACAGAAAAAAATAGTGAGTTACTGTGTTACGATAACATCAAGCAACTCAAATATAAAATACTAACAATTTCAAAATGAACACGCAACTCACACAAAATACAGCCAAGATAGGGCTAAGAAAACTTTCATGACTAAGTGAAATTTGTGACTATTAGACCAACACTAACTAGACAGATTTATATTTGTTCCGCAGCCAACAATGTCACTTTGTCACAATTACATTCACCTTAGGCTCTTATGTAGAATATTTTATCAAGTATTTATGAAAAACTCTGATCATAAGCCATCTCAGTCAGAAAACCTGGATGGATAATTACATTTAAATGGTCATTCAGAGGGTATTTGACTGAAAAAATCCTCAGTGCCACTAAATCGTTCTACTTTCAGCGTTTTTTTGTGAATGGCAGGGCATAATCATATATTGAAGAGGTACTGGTTCTATGTTCCTAATTGGAAAGTGTTGTCTGTTACACAGCAATTGCTTCACATTTCCAGCTAAGTCTGCCATCAAAGGCTGAGGTTTATTCAGTTTTACCTCTGCTCCTCCAAACACCACATTGAATCTGACTACATTCAGGTTTACACCCCATTTATGGTTATAAATATATAAATATATACAAATAAAAATATAAATACAAATATTTTCATTTAGATCAACTCTTCATTGGCAAAAAAAGATACTATGCACATACCAACAATGTTGTGGGGTTTAATTCAACCTATAAAATATCTGAAGACTCTTAGAGAGAAGATGACATAGTAGTTTAAGGTCCTGGGCTTTTCTATCACTTGCAACAACTACTTAACTCCAGAAGTCTTCTAAGCACAACCACTCATGCGATTTGAGTTTGGGCAACAGGTAAAAGGGCGTCAGGGAAATGCTACTGTAAATACCTCCATTTTAATTGTGCAAATAAACCCAATAATATTCAGTTTATCCCCATTTACTAATTTTTTCACTATGGCTCTAACATATTTAATGACAATTTTTTCTTTTGCTAATGCTTCTAAAACAGAAATACTTTGTTGGCTCTGTATTGCGCTCATGAAGCAGTAATATCCATTTTAATGTCAGCCACCCATCTGGAGGCCCCTTTTTATTTTTCTCTAGAAAAATTCTGCTTGAAGCTTGAAAACTTTCTGGCTTCTTCCCAGCTCCATTTCCACAGCCTTTTATTTGACCCTCTGATTTTCCCAAGCAGTCTCCTTTTTCCATGCCTGATTTCAAAGGGCAAAGTATAATTTGGGGCAACTCAGAAATCTGTCATTTGGCTTGATTGAAGGAAATAGTAGAATTATAAAGATTTCTCATCTTGCTTTCCGTTTGCAAACTGCCCATCACAGACTGAATCAGCAAGACTTGACAGCTCTCATGTATTTTTTTCCTATTACAGAATTCTGCTCCAAAGAAATCTTCAGCACCCTGAATGAGATACACAGCTAGCCCGAGTTGACAGCGTTCAGACAGACAACTCCTTTTTAACTCCATCCTGCAATTTACAGTTTCCAAATAATGCATCATTTAACCACACCAGGAGACTAAAGCTGCCAGTACACAGGCATTGCTTTATGATAATAAGAGTCAGATATCTCAGGTTCTCTTTTCCCAAACAAATGAACACACGAAGCTTGTAAGCCCCATTCTTCCAACATTATTTGACATTTTGTAAAATCACCAAGGCCACTGAAAGATGCCCTCAGGCTTTTCAACTTCAGTTTCTTGCATTTTTCTGCCCTTATTATACCTTTTTTCATTTATTGTTTAGTCAGTCATTTTACATACTTTTCATGAATACAAAACCCACAACTAAAGGTTCTCATCCTGCCTGTTCAGCTGGCTCTTTCTTAGGGCTTTTCTTTCTACTATCAAGAGTTTTCAACATCTCACGCACACATGCACACATACCCCTTTAGTATTAGTATTTAAAATTTCTCTTTAAAATCAGTATTTAAAAACTCAGCTTCAGATGTTCCATGTATCTTCTGCAACATCAGGCATCGCTACAAAAGAGATCATCTTCACATGGTGGCCACATTTCTATCTCATCAGTACAGACTAGACAGAGGCAAACTGAGTTATCACCTGTGTCTCTCTGAGCACCCACTCCCCATGGATCCAGGGAAACCCAGCCTCAGAGGAGCTGGGTTGCTTGGGAACAGCGCATGTGAAGCCAATTTACTTATCACAAAAGATATTGCAGCAAACCTGACAGGAAAGTCATGGAAATCTCATGCTGCACGGACGAAGCACTGCAAATATCAAGATGGGTAACTGGTGTACTTGTAAGACAAATAGAAGATATTTAGCTTTCCATGATAAACTGTGTAAAAAGGAAGAAATCTTATTTCTAAGGCAGCTGAAAGCACACTGTACCTGAGCATCTTCTGTTTTACCAACTCAGATATCCTAATTAGATTGCTCACGGGAGAACAGCAGTAAACCTTTTATGTTGGAGCACCTGGCTTAAATAATGGTTGACATTTTAAACCCTAATGTATTTTTACATATAAGCACAGATGGTGCTCAGTGCTGTTTGATAAACCTTCTCCCCATGGCCCTGACTAAGAACCATTTATTCTCCATTCAACCCACAGATTCAAAGCAAAAAAAAGTTCAGGAGGTTCATGTGTGTCCCAGCATGTCAAGGAGGAGATAAATACCCGGAAGTTAATGGGAGCCCTGAGCCAAATGAGAAAGCCATTTTGGGCTTATAGGACCAGTGTGCAACACTGGTCACTGTCAGAAGGGTGTAAAATCTGCTGATGAGCATTATCTGAGTAACCGTTGGCTGCAGTTCTGGCACAAGAGAGTAACAGGACACCATTATGCTGTTGAAGAAGGCACTGGACAGTGTAAGGTTAGTGTCTCGCTTGGGCTGAAATGCGCACATCTGCCAGGGAGCACTGAAATTTTCATCAAGATAAGGGTAGGAAGAAGAAAAAAGCTCCGATATCTCCCTAAAACCAGTACCCTGTCCTAGTGAATTTCCACGCAGTTCATGGATCCTAGTCCTGTAAAACAAGTACTACAACTCGATATACGTAAACTTCTGACTAAAACTCCCTATATTTTCATAACATGCTGAGCTCACTAAACCAAGTAAGGTTTGAGGCTGAAAGACAAGCTTTTGCTCAAAGTATTTTCATGCTGTTAATTTTCCAAAAATGACAGGATAACAGTTTGCTAGTCCCTACCTGCTGCTGTTTCCTGGTGCTTACCAAATTCCACCCACTGCAAGGTAACACATGGGATAAACCAGAGAGTCAGAGCATCAGCTAAGGTAGGTTATCATACCTCCCCAGATGGAATGGGACTACAATGATTTTTATAAGCTGCCTTATAACAGAAGAGCTTGTTTTGTGTTGCTATTTCCAGATAGCTCACTGGGCAACATGACCAGGATCAACCCAGGAGAGTGTGAAAAAAGAAGCTCACTTGGTGTTTTCCACCTCATGTGGCCGTCACTGACCTCCCCAAGCTCTCACTGCCCCATGCAAGTATGGACATCCGCATAGCCAGAACAGCTAACTGAACTGCTCTCTACAGTGCTGCTACACCAGCGCCTCTGAACTCCACAGGAGTTGTGTTAGCTGTGAATGATTTATGCATTCACGGATTCGTTCACTTCAATTTTTCTATCACATATCTTCACCAAAATCTTCCTCTCTAATCCCTCAACTTACCACAGGCCATGTCCATGGCTTCCCACAGCTTTGCCTGATCTACAGCAAAGCATTTCCAGGTGCAAAAGGCAAAATGAACATATGTTTGCCTTCTCCAAATCACCACTTCTTCCTTAGCTCCTTTTACACATGACACTGTTGCTTTCCTTCACACTGATAGTTAATATTTCTTGAAATGTTAGGAAAAAGTTGGGTTTTTTCTTTAATTGAAACCAACTGAGATATTCATATTATGGCATAACTTCTATGTCACTTTCATTCCCAAAGAACCTCTGCTAAAGCATGGAGGCACACAGACCTTCACATTCAAGGGCTTGGGAGCAAAACAACTAAGTACATAAACTGTGTTATTAAAAGCTGCCTTGTTTCTGTCTGTCTACAAAATCAGCAATTTATACACTTCATGCAGTTACCTTACATTGTGAAATAGATGATGCTTCTGAAGGCCCTTACAAATGAAAGGTGTTACAAAATTTTTCTGTTACTTGGCTCAAAACCTGTTTGTGTTAGTCCTGCCGGAAAACCTCTTACAGAGTTTTCTCACGTAGTCAGGAAGCACATTTTGGAGTTTCAAAACCTGGCAAGGTCCTCAGCTGACAAAACCATATTCATATGTGCTATTGAGGATGGTGGAATGTTTGCACACATGCTTTTAAACATCTGAGAGGAATACACCTCTACTCAAATAAGTATGCTTTTATCTTTTGCATGGTTTTAATTGTTTCCAAGAGCTAAATGTAACGTGTTCCTTCTCTTAAAACTGCAAATTCTCTTTACAAGTCAGTGAACAGATATGGGTGGTTACCAAGGAACTTCATATTCAGATTATTAAATACCCCTGCAACCAGTTTGGCAGTAGTAAAAATGCGTGCATGAAGCAAGAAACCCATCAAAATCAGAAAGTTGTCATCTCTTTATATTATGACTAAATATTCTGTCATTATTCACTGTTAACAAGACAAAACCAAAAAACACCTTCTGAGAAGGAAGCTCTAGGTATTCTAAATCAGCCAACTAACCAAACACAAAAACTACCAAAAAAACCCCAACACTCTCCCTCCCAAAAAAACCCAAACAACCCAACAATGAAGTGAGAATGGAAACTTGACAACTCTACTTTAGTATTACAATCTTTTCAGTATATTTGCACATGAGAGCACATGAATATGCAACTGCAGAAGCTCCTGAAAATGAAAACTGCTAAATAATGAACTACATATATTTAACGTGTACTGCCCTTTGTAGTGGTTTACTTGTTAAGAAAGCATGCTTACAATTTAAGGTCACAATAAACACCTCTGACATGATCCACTGAAGTGTGATCACAGGAATAAACATCCCTCAAGGACACCCATTTCCAATGCAAGATTCAGTTGCTTATGTTTTTAAAAATAGGTACTACACTTCAAATGCAATTTAATTTTTAAGCAGTGCTATTTTATCCTTCCACATTCAACTATGAAATTCTGTATGAGACTGGGGTAAAGGCAATGCAAACTTTGTCACTAAACAGTATACCATATGTTTGGAGAAAAAAGAAGCCATGAAGTGGCAGGAGGAAGAACAAGAGGCAACAGTCTTCCCATTCTCTCATTATCCTCTATTTTCTTTCCATTTAACATATCGATTATGGTAGCACCATTGGCTGTCATTTATTTTACTATGCCTTCCAAGATGGTGTGTATCACCCTTGCCAGTAGTGTTACCGTGATTTGCATTGGCCAGGAGCTAGTATTCAGAGAGCCATGAACTGGAAAAGTTATTTCTGTCCAGAGAACTGTTTGCATGGCAGCAACAAGAGTGAAATGAGTCACCACCTCCAACAGGCAACATCATGGAAATATCTTCCACTTGCAGAAACAGGGGCCAACCAGCATCAACTAGTACTGCTGTCAGGTCTACATTTCTTCTATTATTTTTCATAGGAACATGATTCTTGTAAATAATACTTAGCAATACCAGTTAACTTGTGGGTGAACATCCTCTGTTCTGAACCAATGATTTCAAAAGAACTAAGGTACTTCCAAACTGAATGAGGATGAACTCTTTAAAACTAAAGGTTTTTTTTCTATGGCCATTAATGTGCTGCCTCCCCTTCCTTGAGGGATATTTTGCCACTGAGTTCCTAGTTGCCTTTCACTGGAAAAATAGATTGTTAAACTTCACACCCCCCAGTCTGAATGCAGCTCAGTCCTTTTTCACCCTCATTGCCCAAAGACACCCATAGCCAGTCCCAAAAGAGACAAGAGGTAACAGTCTGTTGCAGAGACAGAGTGCCTGGCAGCCTTCACTGCAGGATATGGAGAAGCATCCCTTGCGTAGAGGCACACAGCAGGTGTGATGGCGTGGTGAGCACTGTGCTGTGCCAGACATGGACATAAACTGCAGTTCCCAGCCAAGCAGGTCAGCTAGCCCAGCTCTGACAGCTCTCAGGGACCTCCAAAGAGCATAGTGAATTTCAGTGTTATTTTTCTTTCCAGCCAAGAAATTTAAGAAGTTGTGAACACAAACATCACTAGAGAAACTAGGTAATTATTTGACAACTTATTTTTTGAAAATAAATGACTTCATGAATACAGCCAGCCTTCAAGGCTGGAAAGGAAGAGGCATCAGTCAGCTGTGGTTGACGATGGTGCAAAAAATCCCCAAGAAACCTTGTTTAAAACCTTTCGTCAATTCCTTTTACTTAATGGCAATACAGAGACTCATCAAATTGTCTTTCCTGGCAAGAGAATTTGACTTTATTAAGGGTAAGATTGAAGACATTCAGAGTTCACTACCTCTCTTGTTCCTCCACTGGCAATTAACAGCTAGCAGTTATATACTATTCAGTTTGGTGCCAACATTTTCAGAGTCTAATGTTATCTAGCAAACGGAATGAGGACAGGAAATTAGCTCAGATACATTACTTTCTGTTCTCTTTTCTTGATCCTTAAACTTACTGTTACCAATTAGCAATGTATTAATGAATATCTGGCTGCTGCAATTCCTGAAACAAGTCATTTCCAATCCTCACTCTCTAAGAAAATAGTGAATTGGATCATGATATGCATTCTAGTTAATGAGGAGTACTTAATGTATTTCTTCTTGCTGGGTGCTCAAGTGGGTCACAACCAGATAACCGCTTTGACACTTCATTGCAGGCAATCTTTAGAGCACCAGTACACCAGTTTATAACCCAGTTATTGTAACCCATCTCGGGGTAGCGAGTGCTGTACTTTTATTCCACACAATAGTTCTGCATACTGACGATTGACTACTAGTAACTTTGTGTGACTGAAGTCTCTTTATTTGTTACTACTAAACTCAAAACCCAAACTGCATGAAAGATTTCCAGCAATATTAGCATTTGCATTCATGAAGTCATAGTACCCTTTTGGTTGAAAGCTACCTCTGGAGCTCATCTAGCCTAACCCTCCTATCAGAGCAAAGCTAACTGCAGAGTTTAGTCTGGTTGCTCATGGCCTTGTCCGTTCAAATTCTGCACATCTGCAGCATTGCCATCACCCACCTGAGCAGCCTGGTTTCCGTCCTTAACTCCTCACATTTTTCTTATGCTTTATTACCTAGGTAAAAGCTGTACAAGTTTCCCTGGGGTGTTGTGAGTTGGGTTTTTTTTAGATTCAGAATGATAGAATGGCTTGGGTTGGAAAGGACCGTAAGATTGCCTCCCTCAGCCTGCTGGTCACACTTCTTTTGGTGGTAGTGGTGGTGCATTGGGGTTTTTTTGTTGCCTTGTTTTGTATCATTGTTTTTGGGTTTCTGGTTTGTTGGTGTTTTCTTTGGGTTTGGTTTGGTTTTTTTGTTAGGCTTTTATAGTATCTCTCCAGTATTTATTTCTTTTTCATCAAATTAAATGAAAGTCAGAATCTCCTGCCAATATTCCTAAGCTCCCAAAACTACTTTTCCGACAGGACTTTTCCAGTCAAGCAATGGGAAAAGGCACAGCATGCCTGTGGGCAGTTGCAGGCTGGCTGTGTTGCAGGCACAGCCACACATGAGCTGGGCCTTCGGGCATCCTCTAATTCTATGTAACCCACTGTCCAAGCACACTTAGGAAACTTAGTAAACATCCCCAAAAGTTCCATATGATAAGTTCAGTGAACATGACCAAATAGATCCCTCCCTATATAATTTCTTAACAATTCCTGCTCAGATAATATAAGTAAGTAAACTTTTTAAAGTGTTACTATCTGTTCATGTAAATTATATTGTCTCCAAATATGTGATATCATGGAACTACTTTTCATTTTTAAACTCTTCATGAAGAAAAAAATGAATCTTTATTTCCATTCAAAAAAGCATTTGTCATAACTACCAGTAGACTTAGAAATTGCTACTTTTCAGGATTATACTTTAGTAAGATTCATCATTTACTACAGGAGAGATTTTCTAAATCCTGTCTTTGGTTATTGTTGTGGTTTAAGCTCAGCCATAACTCATGCAGTTCGCTCACTTACTTCCCCCTTTTTATTCCTCCCTGCTTCCAGGGGGATGGGGATGAGAATCGAAAGAATGTAACTCCCACGGGCTGCAATAAGAACAGTCCAGTAACTAAGGTACAACACAAACCACTGCTGCTGCCACCAATAATAATACTGACAAGTGAAACCACAAGGGAAGAGAATATAACTGCTCACCACCTGCGACCAATAACAAGCCCGACCTAGCAGTGAACCCCCTCTTCCAGGTCCCTGTCCCTAGTTTTTACATCCTGGGCATGACATACTGTGGTATGGAATACCTCTTTGGTCAGTTTGGGTCAGGTGTCCTGTCTGCTTCCTCCCGGCTTCCCCTCCTCCCTGGCAGAGCATGAGACTCAGAAAGTCCTTGGTCAGACTAAACATTTGAGCAGCAACTAAAAACATCGCTGCTATCAGTGCTGTTTCCAGGCCAAAAGTCAAAACCACAGTGCTGCACCAGCTGCTAAGAAGGAGAAAAAATGACTGCTACTGTTGAACCCAGGACAGTTATAAAAGGGGACAGACAATTTGCTAAGTAAGCAACATCTGAACGTCTTTAAATACCCAGTGACTGAGCAGGAATTGTGATCACACTCAAGAGAGTTTGGGTCTGTTCCCTCATCTGCCACAGACTGTAACTTTAGCAAGTCATAAAATGTTTTATAATTTAGATTCTAATAAATAAAAGATGAAATAATGCTTCTTAAAACATATACTTGTTTTGAAGCTATGTGAGATAAGATTTGCATGACAACCAGGTTTTAGAAATCTGGGTTTATGTTAATAATAAAACTTTACAGAAAAAGACATTGTTAACAAGAGACAGACTAGGAAAAATCAAATAATTAAAAGACTTTTCAGTTTCCCTACTTAATATATCTATTTTACATTGTCCTAGTTTTCTGAAACAAAAGCCAATGTTTCCTTTTCATCATAATAAAGAGCTTTGTTCACACATTACTGAAAGGCACTTAGTGGCCTGGTACACACAGGGATGACCCTGGTAACACTGAGGAGCTGTACTCTTATTCCAACTTGATGAGAATTTAATTAGCACTATTAAAAATACATCACATTTGAATGCTGTCACTTTCCCAGAGTCACAAAATAGTGGACATCTTCCCTCCCATTTTTTCTCCTTGTTATGTCTGATGATTAATTGCTGTAAAAAGTAAGAAGCAATTACTAGGAAACTCAACAAGGTTTCACACGCACTGACAGTGAAAGGCTACAGACCATGTGATGTGGTGCAGCACTTACTTTTCCAGGGTTTCACAGAAATTCATTACATGAATGCAAGAATCTTAGTGGCAATTTTAGATATCCCAACAAAGCTTTGAATTGAAGGACTCCCCTTAGAGATAACAAAGGTCCAAAATAAGAAACTGTTAAAGAATAGCCAAAACTGTACCAAGATCAGAAAAGGACAAGTGCTATAGGACTAAGACTTTCATCAGTAATGTTTCGACTTCAAAAAGTAAATTTATAAGATTACAGTAAAATAATGATTTCCAAACTGCACCATAAATCAGAGGTCCATTACAAAAGTTTGTAGCAAGAACAGCAGAACCTCACTTGACAGAAAAATGTGCTAATATATCAGACTCATGTGGCCACACTTGATTCATAAAAAGGTTTCAAGGATGGTACTTGTCCATTTGGCCTGAAGCCTGGAAGCACTTTCATAATTACGTATTTCCCTCACGCTCTGACACAACATCAAATTTTATAAAGAGCCAACTGAAGTCTCAAGCATGAATTCTGGACATCTTCAAACGTTTGCCAAAAATCAGTCACATCCCAATTCAGCACAGATTTGCTCGGGTTGCAAAATTCTGCTCAAATAATATTTTTAACACATACTTGAGGCATAGGATGACTTATATTTTGGCTTGTATCTTGTTACATATAAGACTAACATCTTGAGCTATGAACAAAAAAGATAGAAAGATCTATCATTACAATCAATATTCTCTATGGGACAGATATTCACTGAAGGGCCTTTGCAAAAGAAATACAAATCTGAATTTTTCTTTGTACTTGAAAGACCAAAGAGCTGTTTTCCACAAGCATAGTTATGCCAAAAATAAGAACTGTATAGGAAAAGCCTAATATAAAGATCAAGATGATTCTTTCCTCTCAAATTCTTTATACTTTTCATAAAAAAAGAAATTTATAACAGTGATATAATGGCAAGAAACTGTAGAAGGAAAAATAAAAGCATTTACCTCACTGGCTGAAACTTCAGAAATTAGAAAAAGAAAAGTATGCTGAAAGGTTGTGGCCCGCACTTAAAATCCTCTTTTCCCTGAATATCCACCTGAGTTGTTCCTCCTCCAGTTGCAGTAACTGAGATATCAGTGATTAAAAAGTAACTGTCAATGCCATTCTCAATTGATCTGTGGTAGGTTTATAGCAGTGTAGCCTAGACCAACATAGCTCAATCAAAATATTCCTGGATCTAATAAGTATAGCCTTGAACAGGTTGTGTTGGTCTCAAACATCTTAGGCAATATTTTATAAAAGAACTTTCTTTGGAATCCAGTTTAGGGTCCCAAATACAAATAGCAAGACCTTCTCAAAATCCCGACAATATAGCCCTAATAAAGCAATTAATTAGTGATGGAATCCAAGAATGCAACAAAATCAGATTTAAAGAATGATAGAATCATAGAATAGTTAGGGTTGGAAAGGACCTTAAGGTCATCTACTTCCAACCCCTCCTGCCAGGGGCAAGGACACCTCCCACTAAACCATGCCACACAAGGCTATGTCCAATCCAGCCTTGAACACCGCCAGCTCCATCGAGCATTCACAACTTCCCTGGGCAACCCATTCCACTGCCTCACCACCCTTACAGTAAAGAATTTCTTCCTCATATCCAATCTAAACTTCCCCCGTTTAAGTTTGAACCCATTACCCCTTGTCTTCTCACTACAGTTCCTCATGAAGAGTCCCTCCCCAGCATCCCTATAGGCCCCCTTCAGATACTGGAAGGCTGCTATGAGGTCTCCACCCAGCCTTCTCTTCTCCAGGCTGAACAGCCCCAACTTTCTCAGCCTATCTTCATACGGGAGGCGCTCCAGCCCCCTGATCATCCTCATGGCCCTCCTTTGGACTTGTTCCAACAGTTCCATGTCCTTTTTATGTTGAGGACATCAGAACTGCACACAATACTCCAAGGGAGGTCTCACGAGAGCAGAGTAGAGGGGCAGGATCACCTCCCTCGACCTGCTGGTCACCCTCCTTTTGATGCAGCCCAGGATATGGTTGGCTTTCTGGGCTGCAAGTGCACACTGCCGGCTCATGTTCATTTTTTCATCAACCAACACCCCCAAGTCCTTCTCTGCAGGACTGCTCTGACTCTCTTCTCTGCCCAGCTTGGAGCTGTGCCTGGGATTGCTCTGACCCAGGTGGAGGACCTTGCACTTGTCATGGTTAAACTTCATCAGGTTGGCATCAGCCCACCTCACAAGCGTGTCAAGGTCCCTCTGGATGGCATTCCTTCCCTCCAACGTATCAACCGAACCACACAGCTTGGTGTCATCGGCAAACTTGCTGAGGGTGCACTCAATCCCACTGTCCATGTCACCGACAAAGATGTTGAACAAGACTGGTCCCAACACTGATCCCTGAGGGACACCACTCATTACTGGTCTCCAGCTGGACATTGAGCCATTGAGCACAACTCTTTGCATGCAGCCATCCAGCCAGTTCTTTATCCACCGAGTGGTCCACCTATCAAATTGATGTCTCTCCAATTTAGAGACAAGGATGTCATGTGAGACAGTGTCAAACGCTTTGCACAAGTCCAGGTAGATGACATCAACTGCTCTACCCCTGTCCATCAGTTCCGTAGCCCCATCATAGAAGGCCACCAAATTGGTCAGCTAGGATTTCCCCTTAGTGAAGCCATGCTGGCTGTCACCAACCACCCTATTGTTTTTCATGTGCCTCAGCATGCCTTCCAGGAGAATCCGCTCCAAGATTTTGCCAGGCACAGAGGTGAGGCTGACCGGTCTGTAGTTCCCTGGGTCATCCATCTTCCCCTTCTTGAAAATGGGGGTTATATTTCCCTTTTTCCAGTTGTCGGGAACTTCACCTGACTGCCATGATTTTTCAAATATGATGGACAGTGGCTTAGCAACTTCATTTGCCAGCTCCTTCAGGACCCGTGGATGAATTTCATCAGGTCCCATGGACTTGTATATGTTCAGGTTCTTAAGATGGTCTCGAACCAGATCCTCTCTTACTGTGGGCCCAGGGTCTTCATTCTCACTGTCCCTGCATCTGCCTTCCAAGACTTGGGTGGTATGGTCAGAGCATTTGCCGGTGAAGACTGAGGCAAAGAAGTCGTTAAGAACCTCAGCCTTCTCCAAATCCAGGGTAGCCAGTTCTCCTGATAGCTTCTGGAGAGGGCCCACATTGTCCCCAGCCTGCCTTTTATTTGCAATGCACCTATAGAACCCCTCCCTGTTATCCTTAACATCCCTAGCCAAGTTTAATTCTAAGTGGGCCTTAGCTTTCCTAACCTGATCCCTAGCTTCCCGGACAACATCCCTGTATTCTTCCCAGGCCGCCTGCCGTTGCTTCCACCTTTTATAAGCTCCTTTTTTCCTTCACATTTTCCTCAGCTGCTCCTTATCCATTCAAGGAGGTCTCCTGGCCCTTCTACAGCACTTCCTTCTAGTTGGGATGCAACACTCCTGAGCTTGCAGCAGGTGATCCTTGAATAACAACCGTCTTGGGCCCCCCTGCCCTCTAGGGCTATATCCCATGGAATCTTACTGAGCAGGTTCCTGAAGGGGCCAAAGTCTGCTCTCTTGAAGTCCAGGGCAGTGAGCTTGCTGCACACTCTTCTCACTGTCCTGAGGATCTCGAATTCAACCATCTCATGATCGCTGCAATCAAGGCTGCCTTGGAGCATCACATTTCCAACCAGCCCTTCCCTGTTGGTGAGGACGAGGTCAAGCATGGCACCTCTCCTTGTTGGCTCCTCTATTACTTGCAGAAGGAAGTTGTCTTCCACACAATCGAGAACTTCCTGGATTGCTTGTGCTGGGCCGTACCATCCCTCCAACAGGTATCAGGGTGGTTGAAGTCCCCCATGAGAACAAGGGCCTGTGAGTGTGAGGCTGTTCCGATCTGTCTATAGAGCGCTTCATCCACTGAGTCCTCTTGGTCAGGTGGTCTGTAACAGATCCCCACAATAATGTCTCCCATCGCTGCTCTCCCTTTAACCCTGACCCACAAACTCTCTGTCAACTGCTCACCTATCCCCAGGCACAGTTCCATACACTCCAGCCTATCCCTAACATAAATAGCAACTCCCCCTCCCCACCTACTGAGCCTGTCCTTCCTAAAGAGCCTGTAACCTTCCATTCCAACACACCAGTCATAGGAGCCATCCCACCATGTTTCTGTGATGCCTATGATATCATACCCCCGTAGATGTGCACATATCTCTAATTCCTCTTGTTTGCTCCCCATGCTATGGGCATTTGTATAGAGACATCTCAGCCGAGCTCCAGTTGAAGCTGTCTCATTGGCTGGAGCAGCTGGAATATCTCTACATAGCTCTGAACGTTTACTATAGGTGCTGGCAGGTGACTGGGTGTGTTGGGATGGAATGATGCCCCCCTCCCCAACACACCTAGTTTAAAGCATCCTTGACCAGACTGGCAAGCCTCCTCCCAAAACCACTCTTCCCTTTCTTTGTCAGACCAGCTCCACCAGCCCCCAGTAGACCTGGCCTACTAAATTGAGTCCCATGTTCAAGGTACCCAAACCCCTGACTATGGCACCACCCTTCTAATCATTTATTAACCTGGCCAGTCCTCCTCGCCTTTTTAAGGTCCTGCCCTGTATCCTGGAGAATTGATGAAAAGACAATCTGCACTCCAGAGCCCCTAACCACCTCTCCCAGATCACTGTAGTCCTTCTTTATGTTCTCCGGGCTACTGCTATCTATATCAGTAGCACCCACACGGATCACTAGAAGTGGGTAATAGCCAGTGGGACTGACTAGAGCAGGCAGCTTCTCTGCAACATCCCTGATCCGAGCCCCTGGTAGGCAACACACCTCCCTTGAGCCTGGGTCAGGCCGACAGATGGGTGCCTCTGTTCCTTTCAGAGTAGAGTCCCCTACTACTACGGCCTGCCGCTTTTTCCTGGCAGCACCAGTAGTGATCTTCTTTACCAGGGCATCAGCCGGTTGTTCCTGGTGGGAGTGTGGTTCCTCATCAGCCCCCTGCAGGACAGCAAAGCGGTTCTGGGTGGGGACAACAGATTTAGGAGGAAGCCCCTTGCTTTTAATTGTCCTCTTCCTCCTTTTTTTGTTTTTTTTTTGTTACAGTTTCCCAGCTTCCTGGGTTAGCGGCCTCCTTTCCCGCATGAGCGACAGTAGACACTTGAGGCCCCTGCACAGTCTGGTCCTGGAGCAAGCAGCGCTGCTTCCCCTCAGCTTCCCTGACACCTTTCAGCCTAGTAACAGCATCCCACAGCCCAGCCACCTGCTGCAGGAGGACCTCCACCAGGGAGCACAGAGTGCAGCCCTGCCCATTGTGCACCCTCTCCTCAGGAGAGCAGTGCGGGCGCTCTCTACACCCCGAGCTCTGCACTGCAGCCTCCCCTCTCATCGGCTCTGTCTGGGTGCCTACACTGGCCACCGCCGGGGCAGCCGGAGCAGAGCTTCCAGACTGGAGCCTGGTCATATGGCGAGTGCTCACCATTCCGCTCACCGTCCTGCTCGCCTGCCCGCGCAAACTGCCTCGAACCCGCCCTGTTTGCCTGCCCTGTTCAGCGCGCCCCTGGTCACTCGCGCTCCCTGGGCAGGTTTTTAACCACTCAGGGCTGGTGCCGCTCCTCCTGGCGCCGCCCCCTCTGAGTCAGCTCCTCGCGTCCGCTGAGCTGCCGGCTCCCGGGTAAGCCCTGTCGAGGACTTGAGCCTCCCTCCGTGTCTGTTGCTGCTCCGAGTTGAAGCTCCTGGATGCCAAGCCTCCCCCCCAGCTTTTCAGTAGTTCACATACAAAAGACATTCACTACAATGATGCCCTGCCTGCTTACCTTGTCATTTTGATGTCAAGTGTGATGGGACAGCAGAAACCCCAGAAGAAAGAAGGGTAACACAACTTTGGTATGAATGGAACTGAACACTTACAGAGAAAGACTGCTGAAAACAACCTGATTCCAATGAAGAAAGAATAGCTCACTACACAAGCTTCACTAAATGGATGAAGATCAATACTGACTCAATTTCCAAAGATCATATGATGTGTTAAAGAGTTACAGAGAAGTTAAATTATTTTTATATCAATTTCTTGCAGATGTTGTTAATAGAAAAAATACATTAAAGTGTATACAGATTTTTGTAGTCTCTTTCTTTCTAATATGGCCTTAAACTGAAAGAGGGCAGACTTAAATCAGAACCTCTATATAAGATGACCTCATCCTGGACATAAAGATTCAAGGAAAGATAGGAATGAGCTGTGAAACACATTAGCATCTCCTACAGGGTCCACTTCACCCGGGTTTAACTCAGGAACCTCTCAGTAAAGGAAAAAAGGGGGAGGGTGTGTGTGTGTACACAATAGTATACCACCTTCTCTCATGGAGGCTCAAAATCTGGGAAAAATCACAGATCAGCTGCTCAGTAAAGACAGATCTTTAGGCTCCGTGACCTATGTATTAAGAGCATTCTTTGACAGCAATTCTGTTCACATAAGATCATACTGCACTTTTTGGTCTCAGGCATCACATTTTCATTATATAGTCTATGTTCTGATATATTTATAGATACATGAAACATTTAGTTCAAGCAAGCACAGGTATGTTTATTCATAATACCCATTTTGTTCAAAAGTTCATTTCTACCATTATTAGAGAGAACTGAATGAAGGAAGACTTTGTGACAAGGTAGAAAAGTCTCAGTCATCCCTTGGGTAGTGCAGTTGAAATCACAGAAGACAAAGCAGACACATTGAGTAAGTACTTAGGACAGGTTAGGCATTTGTTTTGTTATTGGGCTGTGGGGCGTTTTTTGTCACGTATTTTTTGTAAAGTTCTTCATCTTTTTACAGAATAAAGCCTTGTTATAAACACATACACATTTCCCATTTAAATCATCGTGGTTTTTATTCCTGAAAATAACTGGTTTCAAATAGGCAGCTTACAAGATCTCACTGAAATAGGAAAGATATCAGGATAACCTGATTCAGTCAAGAACTTGCCCACAGAAGAACTACCTGAAATGTAGGGGTTTTGGTGTTTTGGTTTTGGTTTTTTGGGGGGGAGGGGAAAAAAAGGGTCTTAATGTGAAATTATCGTTGTTCTGATACTGAAGATCATGAACCATTTTTGGCCATTCCACTATGAAGATCTATATGCCTAGCTGGTTATTCTGAGAACAGCCACCAGAAGCTGCTTTCAGCAGGAAAAAGGACACAGCTATGCAGCAATAGCTATTACCAGTTTC
Source organism: Ara ararauna (assembly GCA_028858755.1). Taxonomy (NCBI): domain Eukaryota; kingdom Metazoa; phylum Chordata; class Aves; order Psittaciformes; family Psittacidae; genus Ara; species Ara ararauna. The sequence goes on along the minus strand of CM054380.1, from coordinate 17,335,023 downwards.
TACTGTCTAATAGAAAACATGCCAAAACGTCCAGAATCCAACAAAGGAAGCACTTTACAAACTTGTGTCATTTGAGATGAAAATATTATTATATTCTCTGATTATTTTGTTAGTGTGAATTTTGCCCTGCTGGTTTCCACATCTTTCAATCCAGGACACATTGGCTTGTATCAGTCTTTTATCACCCAGCTCCAAAAATTCATCTTACAGTCATAGGAACACAACCTTTCAGCTGCCCTACTGCAGACTCCATAGCATTGCTAAAGAAATACACTTTATAACCATAAAGCTTCATGTATCTGTGACACACATGTAAAGAGCAGTTAAAGCAGAGGACTGGAATAATTACATTCATAAATTAAAAGCCTTTTGTACTGTTGGCATCATTATCTGTAAAACAACTCAGGCTCGGAACAACATGAAATAAAGTGCAACTGTTCAGCTTCAATGTTTTATCACACTTGAACTACACAGATCGATAGTTACCACAAAATTAAATAGACTTCTTGTATTCAAGTTTTGTTGGCTGAAGCTTCTGCTTTGAAAGATAGACATTTTATTGAGATTAAACACAAATCTATTTTGTATGACTCAATTTTTCACTCCCAAGGCTCTGTTTTCCCCACTCCTTATGTATGCCAGTAGAACAGTTGAAAATGACAGATTACACTTCTTGAAGTCATGGCTAATACCCTATAACAGAAGAAATGTCTTTCAATATTTGCTTTTTTCTGAAAGAAAACTGAGCAGAGACATGCAGCTTCAGAATGGTGCACAATGCCTTCATATCTTTTGCTTCATTTAATAGAAAGTACATGAAAACCTAAATGCATAAACATGCATGGATAATATTGGCTTTTTTTACACAGACCTTCAAGATCTGAATATAATGAATGTATAAAATAAACACCATATTAAATAATACTGCTTCTGGAATCATGTCGTTAAAAAATTAGACCTATTTCAAAAGTAACTGCACTGGAGGAGCCAACAGATTAATGCCTTTTCCCTGGGCAAGTTTGGTTAAATCTTGTTTGATATTTCTTGGACAAAGGAGAAGGGCTTATATCCTTGTCTTATGGAAACATAAAACCTATAGCCCAAGATGGAATATGTGAAGGATCCCATTATTATTGTTTCCATCCTTTTTAAAACCTTTAGTGTATGTTTTTGCAGACCATATCTCCAATTAGTGCAATACTGCTCCCCTAAGTCTAGAAAACCAGAACTGAAGCAAAAGGGGAAAAAAGATTTTATCCAAGGCCACAGGAGACAATATATGCCAACATTGAATTCCAATTCTACACATTAAATTCCAAAATCCTAAGTACATTAACATATTTTTCTGTCAAACAGCCAAGTTTAGACATGGGATGCGTCCAAACAGCAGTTCAAAGCGTTAGCCATGGTCTGCACACTCCCTATGAACAGGCAGGCAGGGACATGCTGGGGATGGATTACTGCAGCCTGGGACAGACATGCCATGGGGCATCCCAAGGACCTGAAGATTCGAGAGCAAACCTGAGAGGTGCAGACATCCTGACAGAGAACCAGGCTGAGAAACCACAGCGGTACTTTGGTATGGTTGCAAGAGGTACAGAAATATGTTTTGGGGAAACAGTTTCACCTAATAAAACACTGTGGGCTTTGGGTTTAAATATCAGTCAAAAGCAAACACAAACCACTCCATCACCCTCATTTTACCCATCAGCTGTATGGAAACCCATTTTATTCTTACTATTCTTTTTAATTTGCAATTACTGATATTAAGGAATAAGGAACCAACCAAACCATTGCAGAATAAGCTTGCACATAGGCTACTTTACAGTACTGAGAAGAATATTTCCAAACCCTAACCCAATTTTTACAAGAATATTACAGGGGAAGGTTTTTTCCAGCTCCTGTAATATGTATGTTATGATAAATTGATATTTTCTGCATATTCATCAGAAGACTTCTTTTCCTCCAATTAGGGGAATTGGAATTTTAGTAACATTTGTTCCTATTGCAAGAAACTACATTTCTTTTCTACTCATTAAATCTCACTGCAATACAAATATTAAAGATTCATTTCTTTTACTCTGCTTCTGCAAAACACCACATTTATAAAGGCATCGTAAATAATATATAGTGATGAAATAAGTTATATTTACTCTAATTTCACTTTTGTGAGAGGAAATTGTCATTGGCTCAGTTTCCATCCTGAATCCAGAGAATGCTAGTTACTCACTGGTTTTGAATAACAGCTTTTTATTAAAAAAATTAAAAATTCATGCTGGAAAATATGCATATGGATTGCTAAGGCCCTATGATGAAGTGTTCTGTCTGCAGCTCAAAAAATACAGTAGTGTAGGGGCAGCTGTGCAGCTTCCTTACACTGCCTTGCCCACCAAGATTTGTTCTAAACTAGGAGAGCTGTTTATATGAGTGACAGCATAATTCACTCTTTGCATCTATTTGATTTCAGTAGTTGATTTCAGCCTGGGCTGTGCAACTGCAAGCCAGGGCATTCCCATGTGTATGTGTCACCCATCTGATCTTTTCAAGTAGGAAGGAGCTGACACATCAGATGGGCTATTGCTCTCATCACTGGCACTGACCCAGGCTGCTTTACATCAGAGACTGTGAAAGTAATTAGATACAAATATAGCCAGACACATCTCCAAATTCCATTTCAAACAAGACTTTGAACAAGGCTCTGAACTCCATACATTCCCTACAACCATAACGTGAAAAACAGAGCAACCAATAACATACTTCAAAGGAGGAAGCAGCAGAGGATACTGAGGGTCAGAAGCCATCAGAGAGTACAATGCTGTTGGAACCAGCAAAAGTTAACACTGTGCAAATGCCAATATAAAAGAGATAAATAGATCCTTCTGTTTATAAAATGCTTTTCTGTTATTTATTTCTAACACAGACTACATCACTTCTCTTGGAGACCTCAGATCTTCCACAGCACTGTTTTTTTTCCAGAGAAGGAAGTTTTCCTCTTCCTGTGTCTCAAGTAGTATTATTGTTATTGCAGCCAGTTATTGCAGATTATAACTCTTACATTAAGGATTATTGTGTCTGTAATATTCCTTAACTGTGATACCATCTGGAAATAAATCACCTTATGTTTGTGGATTAAACTTGCTTTGTTATAGGTTTTTATCAATTTACCCTGGTAAGTAGCGTGAGACCCAGTGTTCTATTTAACCCATCTGCCAATTTGTGGTAATAAACATCAAAATATTCACCTGCAGGTACTTTTTTAAAAAAGAGGGAGGAGAAAGGCTCAAAATAAGACGTGCTGGAGCAGTTGTAACCAAGCCAGAAAGTGCTTATTGCCAAGGAAGAAAAGCCCCTAAATATTAAACCTCATAACCTCAAGACTAAAATAAAGACCAACCACTGAAATCCTCACCCCAGACCAGTTCCTTTAAGAGAATGTTTCACCTTCTAAAAATCTTGCTTCCTACAGCAGACACTCCATAAAGCTATAGAAGCACATTGTCCTCCAGGGCCCAGTGTACCAGTCATCAAGGGGACACAAAAGCAGCAAGCCCAGAGCAAACTCATTTTCGTAAGCTGTCAGGTGAGGAGGCTCTGGGAAGCATCACAATGATCCATCTAGTGTTCTCTAGAAGACTTGCAACCTTTTTTGGTTTTTTGGATGAGAAGGCAGAAACACGGGCCCCTTAGCCCTGTTCCTCTTGGGGAGTAAATTCTACATTTTGGAGACATAGCAAAGTTCAGAACTGATAGGTGTCCATCTGTTTTAATCAGCAGAAGAGATCATGTGTAACAAAGTAGCAAAAAAATAAAAGTGTAAACCCACCGATTTTACAAAACCCACAAAGGAATTTCAATTTGAAAAGTTGTAAAGTGTAAATCTTTATGCTATTTCTCCTAATTATCCCATAAATATACATAATGACATTTTGCTTTGCATCTTGTACCACGCTTTTACAAGGCAGCAATGCCTGTGGTCTGTGTAGACACAATTTATGCCAAATTTAAGCAGTCGTTTATAGTATAAGCAATGTAATTTTGACAGCCTAAAGCTTAGTGAAAAATGCAAAACCCATCGAGAAAAAGGTGGGTAGATAGCCCAACCTCAACCTCAAATCATCCTTACAGTGCCTAAAGAGGGCTTACAAGAATTCTGCGGAGAGGATTTTTACAAGGGCACATAGTGACAGGACAAAGGGGGAATGGCTTTAACCTGGCAGAGGGGAGATTGAGATGAGATCTTAGAAGTTCTTCCCTGTGAGGATGTTGAGGCCCTAGCATAAGTTGCCTGGAGAAGCTGTGGCTGCCCCATCCTTGGCAGTGTTCAGGGCCAAGTTGGACAGAGCTTAGAGCAACCTGGTCTAGTAGAAGGTGTTCCTGCCCATGGCAGAAAGTTGGAACTGGATGAGCTTTAAGGTCCCTTCCAAACCAGACCAGTCTGGGATTCTATGATACGTGGCTGGTCAACCAGCAGTGTGAAGTTGGGTCAGTCTTTACGCTACTCACCTTGCACCCAGTCAAGAAGCATGCACATAAGCAGTATTTAGAGCATTACAAATGTATTGAGAGAAAGAATTCTGGGCTGAAAAAAATGCATAATCTAATGGATAAATGTTTACCTGCTGTTTAAACTCTTTAATAACGTCATTTTATCAGCACCTAAAGGTTTCCTGGATAAAACAGTGCAGACAAGAAAAGCTGGCAATAAGTAACACACAGCTCCAGCAGGAGTTGGAAAGGGAATAGGAGAAGCAGCACATCCCTCTCTAAGAAAACTTAGGGCAAATACACAGAGAATTTTTTTTTTATTTTTTTTTTAAGAGGAAGAGAGTGAGGTTGTCTTCACTATCAAGATGATGTCTGAGATAATCTGATTGCCCTTTAAGTTACTGCTCTTCAAGTACAAGGCATCCTTAAGAATCCTTCATTTTCTTTGACTTCTCCCTACATTTATTTTCCCTTCCATCTGTAAAATTCAGTAAACACAGCAGCTGTCTGCAATCCATCTAATCTGAAATACAGACATTTCACTCTAAAACATTCAGTGCATGTGTTCTAAAAAATAAGTCATGTAATATTCTACATTATTTTAAAGCTTTCATCATTCTTTGAAGGCTACTGTAAACAGTAGCTGCAGGGAAGTTCATTTAAATATTGTCACTTTGAACTGCAAATTGTGTATGGTGGAAAACAGAATGACATACAAGTTTACCTTTTTTCCTGATAACTTGTTTACAAGGGGTATAATATCTGTTTTAAAATTCAAGGGTATGTCAAGTTTCAGGCAGTTAATTATCAGTGTTAGAATAGATACTACGGGCTCATAACAGTCAATGGGCCTTGGGTGGGAATTAAGTGGCATTCAGATTAGGCATGCAGGATTGCCTCTGACCGTAACAAAAATCCACAAGGAAGTAGCCACCAGGATCAGGATCTGTGCCCACTGATAAATGCAGACAGGTGGAAAGTGTGGAATATCCCTGGCAACTGAACGCTCCTGATTTCTTCGTAAACCATTGACATTAGCTTCAGAAAGACAGCAACAGTTGAGCCAGCCACATCAATGAGCCCTTTCTTGTACTCAGAAACTTATCACAGCCAATTCATTCCTTGCTATATGTGGGCATTTTGGCAAGTGTGATGTAGCATGAGTTTAGCACCAGAAAATGTTTGTAGTGTACCACAGACAGGAGTTTCACTGGTCCTGCTTCACTTGGGAGCAACAAAGAATACAACACCCAGTGACACATGCTCCACACACCATTCACAGGACCACAACAAAAACATTTACAGAATACATATTTACAACTAATAATGAAGTTCACAGGTGAAGGAGATAATGTTTTACAGATCTTAACAACTTCCAGAACTCAGATCTTCTTGTTACTGGCATTATTGCAGCAATAAAGCTAAGGTCAGTGCATTGAAAGTGTATTCCAAAAATTATTTATTCCATTTGCTACTGGAAAAATAACTTTTTGATGTTAAATATGCAAATTTCATTAACGACCACACAGTAATTTCACAGTAAGACAAACATTACTCCCTAGATTAAACAACATACTTTTATATACTTATTAGTAGTATACCACTGTAAAAAGGAAGAGCTACTGTATACTACTAAATAAACAGTTTACCGGTGGTAGAAGAATTAGCAGAGGAAGGAAAAGAGAAAGGCACTTTTTTGTGCTCCCACTGTAATACTTTTGCACAAGCAGTTCCTGCCCGGCCAGGTTCTGGTTCATATGGCAGCCGCTGATGCAACTGGGGTGAGCTTTGCTGCAGGCCCTGCAGCTCCACAGTCACAGTGCGCTTGGCTGTGAACTTGGGCAACCCTTGCTCAAGCTGTTCAACCTTTGCCAGAAAGAAAAAGTGACTCCTGGAAGCCATAGAAATGTGTCCTCTAGCTCTAACACCAAGGAAGGCACTGTGAAAAGGGGAGAATAGGGATGAGGTGCCTACTCAAGACCTGAGAGGTTCCTCTCAATTGCCCGGCAGCTTACTTGAGGCATTTGCTGTGGGGTACACCACTGCCTTTCTAGTTTACTTGTCTGCTACTAGAAGAAGCAGTGTTGTTAAATAAAATAGTAGCACAGACAGCTCCATGGTTTCACAGCTCAGCCTTCTTTAAATTCAAACATATCCCTCTCTCGATGAAAGAGAGCATGAGACTCTCCAGTTTCAGTACAGGCAGTGGCCGTATTGTGTTAAGACTGCAAGAAAAAGGAGAGGCAAAGAAAGCAGCTGGACAGCTGCACCACAGCCTGGAGACAGCACTGTCCTCCTGAGGCCACCAGATTCCTCACCTGAAAGAGGCAGAAAGGTGGTGCTGTAAATAGGTGGGTTTTTTTTAGACAGAAATAAAATCTAAGTTCTAGCAAAAGGATTTGGAAAGAAAAATGTTCTTCCTTGAACTTGTGGCCTACACTTCATTGAGAAGTTTTTTGTTTTAAGGAACAATAGCTAGAAATTCATCAAACATGATCTTCTATATCTCTCCCTTTACCACAGAGATGCTTTTATTTTGAAATATGAACTCCTTTTTCCAGCTTAAAACTGCCTCCCTCAAAACCTGATTTGCACTTAGAATATTAGATTGCCATACTTTAGAGCAGAAGAATATGAATTCCTTAGATAATACTGGCCAATACATCTGCTTTTTGTTTTGTTCTACCCTCTCTATTTCTCACATTGCAGTGCCGCTCTCAGCACTGCACACCAAGTTCAAGCACAGAATAGTTATAGAATAAATCGTACAGAAGGTTTAGATTCAAGAAACCCCAAAACATTCCTCACATAAAAAGCAGTCAAAGAAATTAGGCACTGTGCCACCCCTTAGACACAAATCCTCAGTGCTAATTTCATTAGATTCCTCTGACAGTCTCAGCTAAACACTCAGAGGGCACATGAACAATGTTTTCATGGGTTTGTTACATGTACACGCTGCATTGTGGCTCCTGAATGTGTGTGTGAAGGGACATTCAGCACTGACATTGAAAACACGTCAGCAGAAGTGCATCAATGCTGATTGCAACAAACATTTTGGCAACAGAAAATCTATAGGGTCATTGGATCAAAACTCTGCACAGATAATGAGTTTGTATGCATCAATAATTACAGCATCATGCCAGTTTTTGAGAGCTTTTTTTTTTTCCAAATGTGAAGTGTTACAACAATACTGCTTAGACAAATTAAGAACTATTAGGGTGCAATAAACAACTTTCACTCAAGATTCCAACCATGGATTATCATGTTAAATTGTATTTTTCCATATATTAGTCTTCAGCTTAGGCAGGGACCAGCAGTATGAACCCGAAATGGAGGGTTTAAGGATTTCATTGTGATTTACTTGGCTGCATTTGCACCTTTGCATCCCGGGTCCCTAAGCAGAGAGGCTGGGACCTGGGCTGGAACCCAGCAGGGTACAAAGCTTGGAGCCCCATCTCTCCAGCCACACTTAGACAGCTGCTGCTGGTGCCTACACACATGCTCAGGAGTGCCCAAACTAGCCACAGGTCACCGAGTAAAAGCACACAGCACATATTTCTGACCATGAAAACAAATGCCAAACAGTCTAAATGTTCAGCTTCTGTCCCCTGCAGAAGTTTCATGCGCTGTACGCCTACACTTCAGGCAGCAGCTTTAGAACATGTCTAGCATTTACAGTAAAGAATACTATAATCTAATAATACTCTGGGTTTTCCCTCTCAAATACATGGTATTTTTGCCAAAATATCTGCCTTTTATTTTACATTAGCATTTTCACTCTCACAACTGTGCATAACACTTGTAAATATGACATGAGAACCCCAAAGGCACAGAATGCAATGGGAAACTGAGGAGCTGAAAACAGACAAGCAAGGTACTTACCTAACCATAAACCCTAATTTTTTTTCTACCCACAAATCAACAGCAGGAAGCTTTTCATTTGCTTGGGTAGGAGCACTGGGGGACGGAAGGCATATTAGCCCTTCAGTGTGAGGATCAGCATGGCACAGATCTGTCCTGTGCAGGTGCAGAAGGAGAAGCAACAGCAGACTGCCCACTTTGCCTGCAGGATTGTTTAGGAACATCCTATGTGTGCTTACAGTGGAATAGTGATCATAAAAGCAAATGGGATTGTAGAAAGCAGAGCTCTATACAGAGAGCAAGCATCAGGAAATACAAGATGGATTTGAGCAGATTCCTATCCAAAAGATTGGTTTACCACTGAATACCATTGAAAATAGTTTTATGTACAGAACTCTTTTTTCCTGAGTTGTGCAACTTTGATACAAAGAAGTGACAGTTTTTCATATCTGTCATTTTATAAAACCTTCCCTAGATTCAAAAATATCTGTACTTCTAGTCATTCATTCTGCGCAAGTGTTTCTAGAAATTTATAACTTTTTTCCTCCAGTTTATTCATGGGTTTTGACTAAGTGACTAAAATGATTATACAATAGCACGTTTGGAACAATTTAGTTTCCTGAAAGAAACAAAATCCTGAATTAGCCTTCAGGTTATCCACAAGTTAAATCAGAGCTGAGAAACCTGTCCTGCACTCACAGGCCAAGCCTCCATTGCGCGGTGGAAATCAGGATTCTGCTGTTATCAGTGTATTCAAATCAATGAGGACTTGCAGAGGTGAACAAAGGATCTGGCTTAAGGGGGTTTCATTTCTTCATGTTATTTACATCACTTGGGATAGTTCAACAATATTTGTATTTTCTTAACACAAACACAAATTGCCATTATAAACTGAAACACTCACAACAAAACATTCATCCGCAAATTAGCTGGCAAGAACATCACTTCACCCATGGATCAGCGCAGACTTATACTTGCCCTTCACAGGGACAAGTATCCACCCAAAATGACAGCAGCACTGACATATATATATATTTTTTCTATGTGTATATCACTAAATCATTCCTCCCTTTCTGAATGGAGAACAAATATATTATAATTAAAGTCATGCTGTTGGATTGAAGTCATACACACCAAATGCCCAGGCATGGGGTTATCAAAAACATGGTAATGTAGGCTCCCTCACCAGCACCAGCTAATATATTCCCACTCAGAGCAAGAATTCACAGACAACCACATTCCCCAGACCACTTATGCCTGATCCAACTTTCAGGGCATTTCAGTACGGCGGCCCTTGATTTTAGAACATTCAATTAGCAACCTTAACTTCCCTCAAAAGTAATATTTTCTCTGGAATATGTTATATTGCATAAATGAAAATATAGCCAGAAAAGCATCCCAATATATATGCTACATTTATTTATTTCATTTGGAAGTTAACTGTCCTTTGGTTTGTTTTTTTTTTAACAGAAGAAACAAGACAGAGTTATTAAATGGTGTGCCCAAAACCCTAGGCAATCTGCATATAAGAAGACTTTAGCACAGAGGTTGCCTACCTATGCACCTTCACTTACAAGCATGACTGTGCTCCTCCCTGGGCTAGGTGCAGGGCAGGGCAGGTCCCTCAGGAAAGCCCTGAGAACCTGCCTATCGCACCTCTTACCCAAATGCTTTAAGGACAAATGCATTGTTTAAAAGAAGCTTTTAACTCTGTTTTCACGTTTCCTTTCCCAGAACCAGGCTTTTGGGGGACAAAACAATGGTTCACGTTGAATGACAAACATTTTAATGAGAGAAATAGCAAATTTAAATTTGTTTGATGCAAACAGGTACATATTATTTTTCCACTTGGTCAGCAACCCTGTAAAGTTCACTTACTTGCATTCCATTTAAAGAATGATACATGTAATATGATTCTGTAGATGTAAACAACCTCTGCCTCACACTTCAGCTCAGTGATGTAGAATAAATATGCTACTCTCTGGGTAAGTACCCACACGCTTTGCTTTGATTTATCCCAGGTTTATGAATTTTTTGCCTACTAATGTCAAAAAATATGGGAATCTCTCTTTAGAATAATTACTCTTTGAAGAAACTTACTTGGAACAAGGACCTCTTAAAATATTTCAAACAAAGGGATGATTCCAGAGGAGTCCCCAGCAGTGATGAGTTCTATTTCACACCCCCTTGATGGTTTTCATGCTCTGATGAGGAGTTGCAAACACTATCCAAACCATGCCCAGGTGTGCATCAGATCTTCAGTAATTGTACATGACTCAATACTCAAGCCTCAAGTATTTGCCAGAAGCTTTGGTTACTGATTTTCAAGATGGCTCAAGTAAATTAAACAAAAAAATTATTTTCTCATTCTCTTTAGATAGATAATGCCCTAAGAGCTAAAGCAATCTTTGAAAACGGCCATGTGTTTTACTATCTGCAACCAGGAATCACTTTCATTGGCAAAATCTTAAATGAAGTATTTCCAACATGAAATATTTTACAAGAATTTTATGAAAAAAACCTTCCTGAATAATGCACATGGCACCCTATACATATCAAACATCTACAAGGATTTGGATCATTTATAACTCCAGATCAAAATGATAAATGCTTTAAAAACTTCACAAACCCCCTCCACAGATGGTTACATTGGCCAGTTGGCATGCAGTGCTGCTACCAGAACAGAAGCTATGGCAGACTGAGCTGACTTAACTCTGCTGAAGTGTCTGGGAAAGAAAAATACTCAGATACGTTTTCATACAGCTTCCGTGCCTAGAAAGAGGATCCAAATAGGTGTGTCTCAGCATTTATTTTGTCTTATTAGGCCTTATTTCAGAGATCGAGAAGTTTTTACAATTTGTACTTCTAACTATGAAAAGAGGAATATCCCAAACCTGTTTCCTAATCTAATTTCTCTTTAAAAATTAAATCAGAGTCATTACATTTAATATTAAAGAATCCAAGCATGTATCCCCTATTTCTTTCCATTGCATAGGCAAGTAATAAATTAAAATAGTGCCTAAGCACACATGCTGTTTGACCACTGAAATTCAGAGTCACAGGGTTGGCTGTAAAATAAGTTAATTAAATGAATGCAAATATTATTTGAAAAGTCATGAACTTCCATGAGCTGCTCCAGAAGTTCAACAGATCCTCCTATAGCAGCTGATGGAAAGAATTAGAAAAAAGCCTGTGAGCAGTGATATAACACAGGCTGATTTCTAGTGCCTCATTTCATACAGATTCTCTCCTGTCAAATAAAGCAACTTTCCACAATTGCTTTCAGTGGAGGCACTCACATGGTCTAACTCCCACCTCACAAGATAAAATAAATAATAATTAAAAAAAAAGTCTTCTGTGAGATCACAAAACACCTAAAACTGACCAATAGGTTCAAGGGTATGAGGTGTAAAGGAAAAGGAACAAAAGCAGGTACAGAGAAAGACCCCTGATAAAGCAGGGCTAAGATACTTATTTCAAACTCTATCACATATATTGAGAATGAACTTGTTGGTTTATATTAGGTCAATAAACTACAATGGATAGACCTTCAAAAGAAAGATGAGGTGAGATCTTATTGTCTGCAGCCTTTCCTCCTTCCTTTCCTTTGCAAGGTTTTTGTTTTGGTATATGGCCACACAAAACTAAAAATATTCTTCTAAAAAGGGAAGTATCAGGGAATCTACCATGCAGACAGCAAAAACAAAACTCCCGCTGTGCGTTACAAACTTGCCTAGAGCACACACGTGTGCCATTCTTAATTTGGGCCCATGCAGACCCCACAAATATCCTGTAGCATGGAATCCCAAATTATGTTCCTGAGTAACCCCAAGTTCATAGCAGCTGGAAGGCTGTGTGTAATTTTTCATCAATGCTATTTTACCCACTTACATCTCTACATATCATAGTTTTCATTTTTGTATTACACAATCTCATTTTTTGGCTACATTTGGAGGAGTTTTTTTCACTTCTTCTACTGCTTTCTCATACTCTCTGCCAATAATGTGGTGAGAAGATTAGTGCAGTAGATGTTAAACAAAGGAGAAATTAATTAGTCAATCTGTAGTAAACTACTCATTTAATTCTGCATTTTTAATGGGCAGAACACCAGCGATATGAGAGTTTCACCCACTCTCTTCAGCAATAACTACTACTGTAACAACAGACAAGCTCAGAATCATAGAATCATCGCATAGTTAGGGTTGGAAAGGACCTTAAGATCATCTAGTTCCAACCCCCCTGCCATGGGCACCTCACACTAAGCCATGCCACCCAAGGCTCTGTCTAAACCAGCCTTGAACACCGCCAGCGATGGAGCATTCACAACTTCCCTGGGCAACACATTCCAGTGCCTCACCACCCTTACAGTAAAGAACTTCTTAATCATATCCAATCTAAACTTCCCCATCCTTGAATAACTACCTGAAGCCCCAACAGAGCACAAACTACATTCAAGCCACTTCTATTTGTATTTACCTACTTGTGACTGCCTCATCTCTGGCAGTGTTCAAGGCCAGGCTGGAGGGGCCTTGGAGCAACCTGGTCTAGTGGAAGGTGCCGCTGGCACAGCGGTGTAACCAGATGAGCTCTAAGGTCCCTTTCAACCCAAACCATTCTGTAATTCTATTTCCAAAAGTAATTAAAAAAATTAGCATTTCCCTCTTCAGTTACCATATGACATAAACCCATATGAATCACAACCAACTGGAACACACTTCCTGCAATGGGATTCCCAAAGCCACTGACATCCCAAAGCATACTTTTGTGTTCACTACTATGTTCACTATTGCTCTTTTTGCAAAGAAATGGTGAAGGAAATGCTCTTCACACACTGAACCAAATTATTTACACAGAAGGAAAGCAATGTAAAATCTACTCAAGTAGAATTAAAATGTTATTAAATGCTAATTAATGTTATTAACCCATTTAGAGAAGTATAGACCAGCTTAACATGAAATCTCCATGATGCAAGTCCCAAGTGAATACAGTGAAAGATGCAAAGCTGCACAGCACAGCTAACACTTCAGCATTTCTTGTTGAAGGAAATAAAGGGTAAACAAGCTTTCTTCTCTGTGTTTAGAATGGATGATAACACTTATTAAATCTGTGAAGAGTGACATCTCAAACAGGAGATCAAGCCAGGATTTTAAGATAGAGCTGCAGAAGCTATATTAACACTGGAATAAATAACCAGCAGCTGGAAAGGAAGCTACAGGGCTGGTGGCAAGGAGTTGGCTAAATGGTCTGAAAAGCCTTTTGTAGAGCTCTTCTGCTTTTGTCATTATACTGTGTGCCCTTCTCAAACGTTACTTCTTTGTTGTCTCTGATCACTTGACTCCTTTTCAGCCTCCTTCAACACTTCTCAGCCATTTCCCAGAAGTCATTCTTTTACTGAGCACTCCCTGGATATTGCTGTTTGCCATTCCTTCTACTTACTCTGAACTAGTTTTTCAGCTATTTTGCGTTCTTATTTTGCCCACCCCACCCACCATCTGCTTCACTCCAGTCCCCTTTCAGCTTGTGTCTCCATTTCTCAGCTACTCTCTCTTAGTTCCCTTGGCTGTTTGCATTCTTCCTTCAACTCCCACAAGCTTTCTCAATTTTCCCTTACCTGCTCTGTTACCCTGTTTTATTCACTGCTTTCCTCTCTATTACACCTACTTCTTCCTGCAGCATTTCACTCTATCACAGCAAGAGAACATTCCCTTTGGATTCTGCACACACAATATTGTAATTAGACAATTATTTCTCCTTCCTGTCTCCAATCTTCTTTTTACCTTTCTCTACTGCTTAGTACTTTTCTCTCTTAACTATTTTCTGCATTTATTTTGTTGAGATAGATGTGATCAGAGAACAAATCATACAGGATGACAAAACAAAACAAAAACAAAGTAAGTCTAGTGATCTGAAAAAAGAGGCTGGAAACGGATGAAAAGACCCTTAGTTTGGGGGTGGGGAAGGGGAGGAAAGTAGTGTTTTGTGTATTCTGCATAGCATCAGTTAAAGAGAGGTCTGGAACAGATGGCAAAAGACTATGTAATACAAACTTTGCATTTAGGACTGAAGAATACTGATGTAATCTATGACAGATATTTAGCAAATCTATTCTTAACAAGCAGCAAAGGAAAATCTATAACCTGCATAGTTGGCCTGCTATAGTGCTTTCCTCCTCTTACCCTTTCCTAAAAATATACCATGGAATATATCTGCCTAAATCCATAATGACCTTGATTCCATAAATACTACACACAGTCCCACAGATGATTTCAATAAATAAATAAATCTTTAAATATAATTTTTCAAAACAGTCTTATTATGTTTTTTAAAAGACATTTTTAATCCATTGAGGATAAACCACCTCAGATGACTTTCTATCCACGCAGGGTAAGAACACATACAATCACTGAAGTAGGACACTACTGCCTGCCCCATGAGAAGTGCTTGTTGGCTCAGACTACTGTCAGTGAGAGAGAAGTTGTCACTGCTCATTATTTGCAGCATGGACTAAGCAGTTCCATGCTGGCTCCTCACAAGGTAACCTTTGTTCCTTACAGTTTGGGGTTAACACTTTGATGGCTGCAGAGTGACATAAAACTTGGTAGAACTCATCCATCGTGTTGCACATCATCCTCCTAGCACTTCTGTCTAAGCCAGCAGCTTTGTGACACACTCTCCTGAGCTGGCCCTTGTGTTCCCAGCAGCCTGCATCCCACTTCTCCCTGCTTGACCTAGGCACCAAGCAACAAGCAAGGCAAGAGTCGCATTGTCCTGCCTTCTCCTCTCTTCTGACTAAATAAACCTACTTTTTCTTCACAGGTCATGAATTCCATTTTGCTCTGCTTTGAAATTTATCAGCCTGTTTGACATCACCATGTCAGACACCATCAGCATGATGTCCAAATCTGAGCAATATTCCTGCCTCATTAGCTCCAAATAACACAGGTTAATTGCCTCCCATTTCTTACATACAAAACTCTTGCTAACACTATCTTAAGTGAGACAGTGGCTTTGTGCAATAAGCAGCCTCAATCTCCTGACACACTGGCCGACAGCTGCTCTGCAATTCATCCATTCTATTCAATGGCCTCTTCTGTGGTGGGCTGTGAAGCCCACGGGGAACTTGTGCTGAGCAGTTTGTCTTCCTTAATACATCACACTGCCTTTGTCTTTCTGAAATTCTACCTTTTCAATAGGGGGCCACTTCTCCAGGTACTTGAAGATTGATTCGAATTGCATTTTACAAGAGCCGTCTCCCAAACCCACCCTTATCCCCATACCCAAATAATTAACAAACACATTTGTTAGAATGGGGCCCTGAACAAACCAGGAGAAATGATTCCAAGATCCACTTGAAAAGTCCTGTCTGACATTAGACTTTGCTTGTTTGGATGATTTAATCTGGGGGGGTTGCCTTCCCAAGCTCAGTTTTTCCTCATTGAGGTTGTTATTGAGTTTTTTAATTTACTAATTATGAAACATTATAACTAATTTATTATATTTTTATGGAAATTCTGTGTGTCATTTCATAGGCAGGACACTTGGCCAGATGCAGACTGAAACACAGACAAAGCAAAAGAATGAACAAGCTAGCATTTGGATTAATATTAAATAAGATCAGGAAAAAAATTTTTTTTCTTCTTACAATCATCAATTTTCTTTCAGTTTCCCAAATTCTTACTAAGAAAAAGCCACTTTGGGAAATACTCATTACCGTGTACATCTAAGCCATTAAACATAGCTCCGGAAATGTTTGCATTAACTTTGGATTTGTGCAAACTCTGTGGCATATATACCCTTCTTTAAAGCTTATAGAAGCCTCCAAAAACATGTTTTCTCAGAAACTCAAAAAGATCTCTAAGAACAGCTTACAACTTTGGGTACTTAACCTGAAGCACTTGTGGCAGCTGATTTGCAGATGTGAGCCTAAGAAATGGAAATTTCATCTTCTGCTCTCAATATTTTCCTCTATAAACCAGAAAAAAACATAACTAAAACATTCCTTTTCAATTCACTAAGGAATCTACAAACATGTGTTTTTATTCTTTACCATTCCCCTAGAGCTTCATAGTCTTTCACTACTAATATGGAATGGTTTAGATACAATTATCCAAAATCAGCTTCAGAGCATATAAGCTATATGGATCTAAACAAACTGGCTGCCAGAAGTAGAACAGAGCCTAACTGAAGTAACATGGTTTTAATTTGCTTTGAAATGTTCAAAGGTTTTTTAGGGAACAAAGATAATTTATGGGGTGCCAGCATGGCATAAGAACCAAAACCTCATTTTTTTTTATAAACCTTGGCCGTGTTTGGGTGGTTTTTCTCTGGCATGGGCACGTTTGAGAAAGCTGGTATCGGGAGACTACAAAGGCGCTAACCTTTGAAACACTTGGGGTTTACTCTGCCATGGATTTCAAGTTTCATTAACAACATTGCTGATGATCCAATGCTATATTACTAACAAAACCCCCAGTATTGGCACCTGTGTTCACCTTGAATTATGACACTAAGTCTCAGTAACAAAGACTGGCTGATGCACTTCACATCAATACTATCAGAGTATTGACGTAGATAATTGCAACAGAAGATATTCAAGTATTGATGTAGATATTGCAACAGGAGATATTGCAACAGAAAGCAGGAAGCAAATTACATTAGTTACACAACCCATAAGTGCAGCTCTGGCCAGTTTGAAAGCCACTCTGTGTCTCTACACAAAAAACAAGAGACACACAATTCATTGTATTCCAAGTTAAACTGCCAGAAATGACTGACAAACACCGATCCACCCCAAATGCTTGCTAATTCAGCTCTATGTTAAGCCCTATGAAAAGAGGTTTCTGTCAATATTCCTTGTATTTCTTCTTCATAAGGTATTCTGGAGCTCATACTCAGTATGTTACCAAGTTCTGGCTGCAGATGTCTAAGAGTCAGCCTGTCTGTCACTCTTTCACCCCAACTTTCTGATAAAAAAATAAAAACCAAAACAAACAATACATTTTCCTCTCCACAACAAATTGAGCAGAAGCTTCAACTCAAAGTCTAGAGGAGTGGTCACAACTTCCCTCTGGCATAACTGAAATGTTTCATTGTCCCAGTGTGAATTATGGACTTCAGCCTATTTCACAAGACCCTAATGAAGCCTCTCATCCTCTAGTTTTAAGCATGGTGTTTTTCCTCTTTCTCTTCATTTTTACCCAGCCATCACCTAAAATCATAAGGATAAGAAGCTCAAACTTGGGTTTTGACTAGGAAAAGATTCGCTACTGATCCTAGAAAAGCCTTTTAGTTTGTAGAACCTGAGAAAGCATTCCACAGTCTGGTTTTATCACAGGTATATTTATCTGCTTGCTTTAAAATTAGAAAATGGCATAGGCTGTGAAAACTTTGAGTCTGTTGTCAGCATCAGCACAGCAGGAAGGATTGCAGGAGAAGGAACACCAGCTACACCCAATCTCCAGCACAAGTTTCTAGCTCCAGCAAGTGCAATAATACTGGACTCAGGTAAATAAATAAATAATTGCTTTATCAAATAGTAATAAACTATCAAAGTATCAATTCTAAAAATTAGCATTTCTGAACAAATGTGCATTCATCAAAATTCAGCAATAAAGGCAAATTTTTAAAAAATGACAACTTTACCAGTGATTTGTTTGAAGATTTAGCATGGTTATTACTTAAGCTTTTTAATAGATACCCTATTATATGGAATATATTAGTCTGATTAATACAAATATAATTACTTAGAATATTTTAATAGTCCTATTGAAAAGGACATATTTTTGGAACATCTTTTTAAACTTGGTGACAAAAATGTATTTGCCTTTTCAGAATTCTTCATAACTTCCTTTTCAAGGACCATCTATATTCTTCTTTTCTATTTGAGAATATAATGCACTTCAAGTTCTTCAACTTTCTGAAGCAACAACTTTACAGAAAAAGAAGAAATGCAAAATTCATGGATACTTAAGATGTTTCTAATGTTCAGCTGTGGAAATGGCAAAATTTTGTTGCCAGGAAAAGAAAATACAATGAATAGATAAAATATTCTTGCATATACTTCAAACAGAGATTAGCACAGATTCAGTAATGTAAAGGAAGTAGCAATGAAAGATTCAATTCGTCAGATGAAATAAAAATAACTGTGTTGAGACTTAAAAAAGAAGTGATAAAAAAAAATCTGACTGGTTTTGACATACAAACTTAATTACACCCAGATTTTTTTTATAACTCAAAGTGGATAGAGGGGTTTATTTTTAAAGATCAATTCTTTCTGAAAATCAGGAACATTCTGACATCCTCCTGACAGCCCCAGAGTTCTCTGTTACTCCCAGAATCATGCTACTTTGTCTTCTTTCTCAACCTACATAAAGAATCCAACTGAAGATCATGCGAGTTCTTCTTTACTTGAGGATCTATCCCAAATGGATACAAGTACCTTTGATCCACATCAGAGCTAACAGTACCGGGTTGCTTTAATGCTTTTCTGTTTCAACATGAGGCTGATATCAGATATTTTCCTGAACAGTGACATCTAGAAGTGACGCATATATATACAAATAAAATGTGTAAGCTTTCATCAGTAATGTGCAATGGTGCCTTTTGATACCGACACTCTTTTTCAAGCAAAAGTATAAATCAAGTCCTACTTGTCCTTAGGTTTTCATGTCTGTCTTATTTGATGCTGTTCGTGACATTCTTTCTCCAAATAAAAATTACAATCTATGGAGTTAGTTAATTAAAATCCTGAGACTCTCTTCACTGGTAACATTTCTTATCACAATGACAGCTCTTCTAAGACAGAGTCTTAAAAGTCTGAGGTTTCATGTCTCAGATAGCTACAGTCAACTACAATGGCAAACATCAAAACAGGATGAAAAGCAAGAATGTAGCTTTTTAAGACTGCAACTGTCTACAGAAATGATTCACACACAAACATCTTGGAAGAAGTTCCAAAGACAATACAAAAGATTTCCTCTAAAAAAATTATACTGTATTGAAAGGGTTCCAGGAAAGCCTTCAGAAGATCACTAACAATTTATGGTCCCAGTTCAAGTTCTACATCTCTTATAAACAGTCTCCCCTAAGCTCTGCTCATGAACTCACACTACTATAAGGAACACACGAACTGAAGAACAGACAAAGGATATGCTTTGGTCCCTGGCTACTCACAGTAGCTTAAGTAGACTGCAACCTAGTGTGATAGGCAAGGCAGGCAAGGACAAAGTGTTCACGAAGCTCAGCAGACCACGTAGAAGTGACCACAGCTATCACAAAGGAATGTGAACAAAACACCCAATCCCTTCCACAATAATGGGTATCTTTGCTGAAAATCTTGAAAAAGCAGCCAAGGTGAACTCCAATGAATTAACTTGCTTCTATCATATCTAGGGCAAAGAGAAAGCTAAAATTATTAATAATGTTTTAAAATGTTTGTGTAGAAAACACTCAAGTTGTGTGTTTGTCTTCGTAAAAGCTTCCTTCTCCAAGGTGGCTTGCATGAGCATGTGAAGTGCATGTTGGCTAAGAAAACTTTCACAGTCAGATCAGTACTAATGACTGTAACAACTAACATTGCCAGTGCAATTTCTCACACCCAATTTTCACTCAATAAGCATTTAAAAGTCACTGTCACCTCTGAGCAACAGTGCAATGAATCATCATCAGGATTTACAACAAATTTCACAATTTGGCAATCAAAGGACATTGGAATATTCCACTGAGAAATTCAGAGACTGCAAAAACATAACTTTTGATAATTCTTGGGAAAACATTTCAGTGGTAGTGAGCAGGGCACTAGTGACATTGCAGAGTGCAGCATGTGTGCTAAGGAGATTTAAAACAGGCTGTCTCAACAACAGCACTGAAGGTTTAGAATAAGCACTACCTATAAATACACCTCAGCATGACTTTCTAGCTCAAAATGTCTGTCCTGGGTTCAGCAGTAGCAGTAATTTTTTCTCCTTCTTAGTAGATGGTGCAGGGCTGTGTTTTCAACTTTCGGCCTGGGAACAGCACTGATAACACCGATGTTTGTAGTTACGGCTTAGAATGTTTGGTTTGACCAAGGACTTTCTGAGTCTCATGCTCTGCCAGGGAGGAGGGGAAGCTGGGAGGAAGCAGAGACAGGACACCTGACCCAAACTTACCAAAGAGATATTCCATACCACAGCATGTCATGTCCAGGATGTAAAAATAGAGCGCAGGGACCTGGAAGGGTTTAGTTCATGGCTTGGTCGTCAGGTAGTGAGCAGCTGTATCCTCTTCCCTTGTATTTCCCTGGTCATTATTATTATTGGTGGTAGCAGCAGCGGTTTGTGTTACACCTTAGTTACTGGACTGTTCTTATCTCAACCTGTGGGAGTTACATTCTTTCGATTCTTCTCCCCATTCCCCCCCATCTCGGAGTGTGTGGGAAGAAAGAGCAGGGAGCGAGTGAGCAAACTGCTTGATTTACGGCTTAAACCACGACAATTATAATCACAACCAGTGATTATGAAAGGATTGGTTCTTTGATATTTGATCTGCTTGCTTGCTTGCCTGAAAGGGATGGGGGAGGAGTGGAAGTAGGGAAGCAGGGAGATAGATAGAGGAGTGCTTTTAAAGTTTATCCTTTGCCCATCAAGTCCAGGAAAGCCAGAAGCAGGTAACACTGACAGGCAGGGCAACTTCAACATTTGGCTGCTGCATCTCTGTTCATCCTAGAGGATTCTAAGGTCTCTGCAGCCAGCAGCTATCGGTGAGACCCATTCCATTGCAGAATCTATCTCTAACCCAAACTCAGGAAAGCAGAGGAATGATCTCACTCCCACTGCCCCAGCCACTGAGTCAGAACAGCACAAAAACAATACAGTTCAAAAGCTGCTCCAGGAAACCAAGGCGCAGTCCACTAGGACAATAAAATTTAGACTGCCATGAAGGCTCTCCCCCAGGCTCTCATTTTTCTTTTCACTGATACTAAGGAATATGTTTTTAATTCATCTCACTTCATACAACAGTACATCACAACAATGAATGACTCATTTAACTTTACATAGTTTCTGAGGTGAAAACCCCAAATATAGTTTTAATTCCATATTACTCTTTTTCCATGCATAAAGTATTATTAATAGTATTATGGTACTTTATTATTATCACTAAGTCTTATTTACTCAATCATAAGCTTTCCACTAAAGGAACCTTCTACTGTACATGTGTACCAAATGTTGTAGCAAGGTCCAATCCTGACTCTGCCTATAGAGCAACACAGGCGATTTTTATCATCAGGAGAATAATTCCATTATTTCATTCCCCAGTGAACTGCAAAGTGAACAAATCCCAAACAGAAAATGAAGCTGTCCACTGCAGATATTCCACAGAAAGCAGCTTGTTCTTGTCTTTTCAATCAACATCAGTTACCAACTTCCAGGATACTGACACTTCCTGGCAACTTTTTACATTTCCACAGATGTGGAAACTTTTTAACTTTCTCTTTGTTGTTACTGAAATCAGTTTACACACAATTTAATTCATTGCAAAGTGCACTTTTGTCACAAATCAGATTCCCTGTACACAGCATGTCACACTGCCCCACAGAGACATGAAGCACATACCGGAATCACCAGGGGCTGCCTTCCAGCCTGTTCAGTGTGTGGACAGCCACCTCATGAGACCCAAGAAATCAGGGAGACAGGCACCCAATATTAAAAATTACCCAGTCACTGGCCTCCACGCTTTATGAGATCTCTGAACCTCTGAGCAATTTCACCATTTCAGATGCCTGCTCTGTCCCAAGAGACAGCAGTAATCTCGGTGGCTCAAGATCTTATGCCAAAGCCCTCGCCAAGGCAAAACCAGAAGACTGGTTCTTTTGGCAGAGAGATTATGGCTATGCTTACCAGAACACACTTCAGACTTTGAGAAAGGAAAGATAAACTGGGCAGAGAGCAGCAGCTTCCCTCCTGCTGTGTTGGTGCTCTGACTCAACAGCCCCAAGCCTGCTGCCTGCAGCACATTAAAAAGCCTCTTATGACTCCATGTGGGCCTGGTAGTGTCCTCTGCTCAGGCTGAAAGATTCCAGAAATAAATTCATTTCATTAGCTCACTACCATTCACTGCTGCAGAACACTTCACTCTCCCTCCCTGCAGGGGGAACTTTCTTCTCTTTGCACCAAGACAGCAAGATGATGATGATGAATTTGCAGACAAATATTTTAGAAGTAGAAGATAAATATTTGCAAGCAATTTGCTCTTAAAGAGGAACATCGATAGAACTGTTCAGGAATTCTTTCACTGTGTTGTAATTGAGATTAATTTTTCTGCCTGGAACCCCAGCCACTGTAGCTTTCGCCATAACAAAAATCATTAAGCAAGAAATTTTTGGGAGGTTTCCAAAGGCCATTCATTTCCCAGTCTTCATAGCTACTTAATCCCTTCAAGAAATGCATGCCTTTAGCTGCAGGAGACATCTGAACTAAGAATTACATCATACCTTTAGTCTAGACAATTAATTAAACTGACAAAACTAATGCGCACACAGCAGGAAACTTTTTTTCTGTTCTTAAATAAAAAATACAGTTATGTATTCAGAAATATTCAGTAAATTAAAGCTACAAGCAGGAGGAATACATTTAAAAGAAATGAGGTTTTGCATTAAGAAAAGTTATATGCCTCTCACCCCCTGCTGAGGATGTACAGCACAAATTTTATCAGTTGGGGCCTCCCCCTCTTTAAAAACAAGGTAGATGCCAGCACTGAGAATACTTCACTCTGTTAAATGTGTGCAACTTATATTCACAGGAAGACCATGGTTTTTGTTGGAAGCATGCACCAGAGCAGAAAATTTGGCTCTCAGCTTTGTCTTTTCATCCTGATTTTGTAGATTCAGTCAAATGCTAAGCAATTTTTAAGTATCTTTTGCAAATATGCTGTTAAAAACATAGGATTTACCATATCTGGTAAATGGAATTTACCTGATAAGGTATTTACCATATGCATATGAGGGACTTCAAAGCTTCTTCAAACTTAATCTTGTACAAATAAAGTTATTAAGTTGCAATTTTGGATACCAGTATTAGCTACACAATCAAAATTCAGTCCCTAAACTGGAAGCAAAGGAGGTAGTTAACATAAGTAAGAAAAAGGAAGGCCTGGAAGAAAGCAAGAAGGAAGCAAGAGCTAAGAATCTCTCCTCATTCTGGGCACCTCTCAAGACCGAATTCTTGTATTAGGGTTTAATAAAGCCTTAGTGCAGATTAACTACATCATCCTGGATCCATCACACACTATAAACCCATAAATAAATACATGCATACATGCCACACATATGGTATGAGTTATGGTATAATGACACTCACAGGCACACAGGGCAGAACATTAGGGCCATGAGAATGAAAAGGGTGCAGCTCCCATACAAAGACAGGCTAAGAAAATTGGGGCTGTTCAACCTGGAGAAGAGAAGCTTCATGGAGACTTCATAGCAGCCTTCCAGTATCTGAAGGGGGCCTACAAGGATTCCGGAGAGGGCCTCTTTGTTAGGGACTGTAGCGATAGGACAAGCGGTAACGGGTTTAAACTTAACCAGGGGAAGTTCAGGTTAGATATAAGAAAGAAGTTCTTAACTGTGAGGGTGAGGAGACACTGACACAGTTGCCCAAAGCAGTGGTAAAGGCCCCATCCCTGGCAGTGTTCAGGGCTAGGTTGGACAGAATCTTGAGTGACATGGTCTAGTAGGTGTCCCTGCCCATGGCAAGGGGGTTGGAATTAAATATCTTAAGGTCCTTTCCAACCCAAACCATTCTGTGATTCTATGATTCTATCTCTGCACCTCCACTGCTTCCATCGCAGCCAGGGCTCCCCTTGCCCCTCATCTCTGCTGCACTGCCTCTCTTCAAACACAAACATACAAGAAAAACGACATGCCACGTCATATGGAGTTAGATGGAAGTGTCTTCTCTTGGTTCAGGCAAACTGACATGCAACTTCCAGCCATGTTCTTGATTTAATGCAAGTAACTCTGTGTTGCTTTATAAACAACAGCTGTCAGTAGCACATCTGTAGAAAAATAAATTGATCCCATCTCTTAGTGAGCAGTACTCACGATTTATGTTGTAACATAAAGATTAAATCCCTTTCTTATTCAATCAGGATTTGCCTTGTAAAGTGATTTATAAACTTGCAGACTTACTGCTGTTGATTATACACTTGAAAGACTGATTGGATAACTTTAATGAAATGCAATTAATTATATTGTGAAGAATTTGTGTTGATTCAGTCTAAAGTCATGCTGGAGACTTTGAGCAAAGGTTTCACTTTTTTCTGCCCCAACATGAGCTAGAAGGGAAGTATGGAGTTTTGTCACCCTGAAATCAAAAATGAAAGAACACCTCCTGCTTCAGACTACAACAGAGCCCCTTCTACATGCAATACTTCCCAGCATTTCTGGCCAGCCCCTACCTTATGGAAATGGTTCATTAAATTTAAGTGGTATATTTTCTTATTTTGAGCTTTCATTTCAAAACTTTTAAAATGCCTTTTCAGCTCAGCCCCAGACACTACTTATTAAAATGTTAAGCTATACTTGATGAAATATAATTATAGCACTTCTGACATCTTTATGTAGCACACACATGTTAGAGTCATATTTTCCTGAATTTATTTTTCCTTGCTGTAAGTTTTAAAACTTAAAAGAAACAATAACACATCAAGACAAAATTTAATTTGAAAACAGCCTACACAAAACCACACTTAAATCTATTTTTGAGGGTTTCAGCCTAGCTAAATGCACTTTAGAGTGGCCTCTCACCCCAAGACTAATGGCATTGCTTCAAAACAAAGCAGACAGTATCACTAGTCTGTCGGGCAGCTACTTGTCCAAACTGTCCAGCCACCGTAACATCCAATGCATTCCAGCAATAACATACAATTGAGGCACATCATTTTGGGAAAATATTATTTACAGATTGATTGATTGATTGATAGATAAATAATCTACTGACCGCTTGTTAGTTCTAGAATCTAAGCAATTCATTATAAGTTTAAAGTATGGAACAAAGCTGCCAGTCTCCATCAAAGTCACAGAAACTCACACTTCTTGAAAATACAAGTATTTAATAGCAGTGTAAGTGGACTTTCCAGTAACACTTGTACAGGATATAGTCAAAATTTTCTGAAAGAAGAATCACTGTTATTTCCTTTCATACCTATATGACTTTTCAGGAAGAAGTAGTAGTCACTGCATCACAAAAACAAAGATTACTGAAATTAAAGAAAATACTGTATCTAAACATACATATGTGTTCACAAATACCCTGTCACAAAAATTAACACATTAAAATTACATTAATCAGAATATATTCAAGCACATTCAGTAGTGCATGGCTTATGATTGCTTCCATCCTTTTACAGGGGAACTATGAATGTGAAAAAGGTTGTGTGTCTCCTTTCTTGCCTGCTGTAGCTTGGTGGCCATTTCCAACAGGTAGCAGACAGACTAGAATTTTATCATTGGAAGTATCCTGAGGTACCAAGATATATCCACAGTTGCCCTGAAGGACTGGAAACAACCCAAGGAGAGGTGGCAAACTTATTAAGCTGTCTTCAGGATTCGCACAGCTCAGGCAGTTTCCCTCAGCTGGTGTCATTCACTCTAGCCTGGATTCACATCACAACATGACTAGTTAATTCCTTAAGTTCGCTCTCAAACATTAGCACAATTTCAATATCAGTAACAAAACACTTTGGGACTCAGTAGTGACAAACCCATTCTTCTCATATCAATGGACAAGTATCACTTCCAAAATATCCTGCAAGATTAAGCAGTCCTACTTCATATGGAAAATAACAGCTAATTAGTCATTCCGTTCTACATATAAAATCTGCTTTCCCCACTCTGCTCTCTGCAACTTTGCCTTCTTTCAGTTGAACTTTCAGGGGTCTTGTCCTCATTACTTACAAGAGCTACATATGGGCTTATCTATTCTTGGCTAAGATGAGGCTATCCTTTACAACAGATCTCCCTGGAGCCACCCAGGAAGTAATTTGCAGGAATTTCAGCTTATCATTCTTTTACTGCACAGCTTCCTAGCTATATATTGCAGTTAATGCCCCATGTAAATCTATTCCTTGAGATTTCAGCTTGGCAGGCTCACAAAAACACTTAATCTTGTGTTATATTGACAGAAGGGTGAAGGAAACTGGCATTTCATGCTGAAAGGCCAATTATAACTTTCTGTATTGGATTCTGTCAGCTTCTGCTGAGAAACAAAACATTTCTTCCAAGGACCACTTCCAAATCTTGATCACAGCAGCTACTGTAAGCGTTTCACTAAATTAAAAGTTACACTTCTATTTACAGTATAATGTAGTTGCATTTGTATTTATTTATCCTAAAGCATGCTTATTGTATTTTCTACACTTGTTTGGATAACTATATTTCACTAGAAAGAGTATTTTGATTACTTTGTTGCTAGAAGTACAAAACTAAGTGCACAGACTGAGAGAAAAGTAAAAAAGCATAACTTTGATTTCCAAATAAATTAGAGGAGATGAAAGAAATGGATAGGTAGGCATCACTGCAACTCCTGAATTATTACAGATCTTCAATTTCCTGTCCATGTACACTAACCCATGAGCTTAGAGCTGAAAGCTGCTGCTCCTGTTTCTGCTTGCTGTAATACTTGATGGACAGTATAACCAGTTCCACCTGCAGCTTCCCTGGATAGATCAAGTATGAACAGAGATTTCTGCACAAATAGCACCTAAAACGCATTATCTCCAGCTGTTTATTTAAAGAGAAACTTTGACCAAGTGTCATGGCTTCAGCAGTAGCAGTCATTTTTCTCCTTTGTAGTAGCTGGTGCAGTGCTGTGTTTTCAACTTTCGGCCTGGGAACAGCACTGATAGCAGCGATGTTTGTAGTTACGGCTTAGAATGTTTGGTTTGACCAAGGACTTTCTGAGTCTCATGCTCTGCCAGGGAGGAGGGGAAGCCGGGAGGAAGCAGAGACAGGACACCTGTCCCAAACTGACCAAAGAGATATTCCATACCACAGCATGTCATGCCCAGGATGTAAAACTGGGGGCAGAAACCCGGAAGAGTTCAGTTCACAGCTCGGTCATCGAGTGGTGAGCAATTGTATCCTCTTTCCTTGTATTTCCCTGACTGGGAAACGAGCCGCGCGGCTGCCGAGCAGCGGGAGGAGATGATGGTGGAGAAGCCGAGCCCTGCAGCAGAGCCCAGCCCCGCAGTGCCCGAGAGCATTCCCCGGCAGCCACCCGCAGAGCCTCATGAGCCCAAGACCCAGGAGGATGCAGGAGACCACGCAGCACTTCCCAGCAAGGTAGAGGAGGAAGATCTGGACTCAGACAAAGAGCAGCTGGTGGTGAGAGAGCCGGCAAGCACGGCAGCTACACCAGCCCCAGTGACGAGTACAGCAGCCTCATTTGAGAGCTCTGAAGGGTTTGAATGGCCTTTGGGTACCCTTGAGAACTGCCTGCTGATTGTGATGGGGATCACAGTGTTGGCACGCATACAGAGTGTGTTTTACCTACAACCGTTTCATCTGGTCCAGAGAGTTAAGCAGTGTGCGATGTGGGCCTTGTCTGGGGCTAGACTACGATCTAGGATGACCAAGAGATTTTCCCCGAGGCTGGACAATCATGAGTGGCAGGGTGCGTGGGACAGTATGGGTGAGTATCTAGTCCACTGGGCCCCTCCAGTGCTTTGGAAGTGTCAGAAATAGAAGGCAGCTGTATGGAGTCCCAGCGACAAGCTGTAGAAACTGCTGGAGGGGTGGGTGAATTATTTTGAGCCTGGTGGGCCCATGACACCAAGATATATAGGTATATGTCATTTCTGCACTACACCTTCACTCCCATGCATACATTACATTTCTGCTCTCAGCATCCTGGCTAGGTGGGTTTCAATAACCACTCCCAATATCAAGGATTTTGCTCTTTGAACAAGCAAATTAAGAGAAGAACCCAAACAACTACTAACGAAGAACCCAGAAGCTTAGACCATACTTCAGTACAGAGTGCAGGAGGAGGCTGGTGCCAGGAGCCAGCAAGAATATAAAATCAAAACACAGAATTGAAAAAAGAGAATTAGGATTGAAGACTGGAAACACAAAGAGTGAGTTTATTGAACTGGAGGTCCTGGATTGGAAGAAGCTAAGAATATTGAGGCAGTAGATGAAAGGTTTGACATGAGGTTTCATGCTAGGGAGAGCTAAAAGAGAAGGGGATCTGAGGTTCTGGAAAAAAAGAATCTGCTAAGGGGTATTGAACTCTGCTGTTTGGGATGCGCTGCTGGGAACTAAAGCTGGTTTGCCAGAGGCACAGGAATGGGTTGGGAAGGTCTAAGAACCCCCAAGTGGTCACCAAGGGAAACACAAGCAGACCCTCTGCAAAAAACTCAAGGATTTGAGGCAACAGGGATAAATATACTCAGCACCCTTGCCACCAAGCACTCTCTGACCCTACCCTTCCCCTCAATGGAAAACCCACTTCCACTATGGTTTTTCTCTTATTTAGCTGTTAAAAATAAGATGACAAGTAGGTAAAAAATCCATTGCCTTCACAATCACAACATCTCTGACATAAGAATGTTTAAGTAACCCATGATTAGACTCCAGCCTAGCCTTCCTTATGCTACTTTAATGTAGACAAAGCAGAAGAACTAGTAAACACCACAGTGTAAATCATGAAACAGCAGTTGTTCTCTTGTAAAGTTGCTATTCCCACTGTCAATGCTCAACAAATTACTCCCATAACTGTACAGGGAATTTGGGAACCTCTTCGTAAGTATTAATCAACAAAGACTGCATTATGGCTTCCTGTCTAGATGAACAAACAGGCCTGGTTTATTCTTCCTTGTATTTCAGATCCCAACACAGGACATTTTTGTTCAACTTGGCCTGGATTTCCAGCATATGAATCTTAGTAGTCTCATGAGCAGCCCTGTGCATTTGGTGCCCACAAAAGAGTGTCACAGTTCTTTACTCAGGTCTTTCAGTTGCTGAACAACCGTTCTACCGCTGGTAGATTTTCCTTCAGTGAGCACTTAGCTAAGAGTGGCAATGTAGGTTACTCTTCAGCTGAATCCAGAAGGTGTTTTCAGTTCTTTGTTTCCACAAAATTGAGACCTGAAAAGGCCATCTATGGACTTGGTTTCAATACACTTTTCCCAAATGCACTGGACCGTGTGGCTACAAGCATCAACATCTCTCCAAAGTTTGGGTTCAATTTATAGAAGTTACACAATGTAACTCTAACTGAAAGATCACCTTTACTCTCAGGATGCTTACAGGACTCTTTTTGGCCAGAAGAGGTCTTTTAGGATCTGTGCTTTGAACAGTGTTGTCACACAGATGGGAAAA
Source organism: Ara ararauna (assembly GCA_028858755.1). Taxonomy (NCBI): domain Eukaryota; kingdom Metazoa; phylum Chordata; class Aves; order Psittaciformes; family Psittacidae; genus Ara; species Ara ararauna. The sequence goes on along the minus strand of CM054380.1, from coordinate 17,305,319 downwards.
TGCATACAAAGACTTACTCGAGGGTGGTGACTGTTAGCACAAAAGCTTCCACTTAAGTTGCAAACACTGGTGCAGAAGACTTGTGAAAACCATAAAAAGCAAAAGAGAAGAAACTCCTAGAAAACCGCAGGAATCCAGAAGCAGGGCTACTGAGAACATCATAGCAGATTTCTGGAGCTTGCCCGCTCAGCCAGGCTGTAGCAAGAAATAAAATTACTCCCTATTGTATTCAGACTTGAGAGGCCAGTTAATAAAGGGGTGACATATCACCACTTTTCTCCCAAATTAACTTCAGTTTATGAGCATAAATTCAGTTTCAGTTTATGAACATAAATTCAGTTTCTGAACATAAATTTAGGACTTCCCTATGTGGTGTCTTTTTTAATATCAATATAGAATATACACACCACAACAGACAATTTAAAATTAATTCCTCTTAAGTGGCTTCCTCATTAAAACATCAATGGGACATGCTGCTTGTTTGAGTTTTTTTTCTGGGTTTTGGGGGGGGTTCCCCTGTTAAGAGCATAAAGGAGGCTAAGAAGAAGGAAAGATTGATAATTGTAGATCTCCTGCTTCATTTGATACAAATGAATGGAAAAGGAGACCATAATGAACTCTGTATGTAAGAACATTGATAATCCTTATAAATTCAGGGAGTGAAAGAAGAATCCTTGGCAAATGGAACAGGAAGCTTTTCTGGTGAACATTCAGCATGGAACAGATATTTTACAAACATAGAAATCATAATGTGTTCAGGTAAGATAATATCTCCTTTTCATTGCATAATTGAAACTGTCTTCAGCAGAGCTACTTTTGATTTACACTGAAGCGTAACAGGAGCATCTGGGGATCTTAGCTCATGTTCCACTGTGTATGATGCTTACTGCTAACAGTGGCAACTATTAATCATCTCTCCCAGACCTCAGTCAAATGGCTTACCATGAAACAGCAGCTTGCAAGTTTTCCTTTGCATTCCCCCCCTCAAATACATCCCCTCCACTTTCTGTCTGTCCTGGCATTTCAAGTGTTATGTACAAACAGTGAGGCACAAGACAAACGCTCTCTATGAAACCTTCAATAGCTGTGGCCACTGAAAGAAAAATTTGCAAAAGTTCACCTGTGTCATGGTTTAAGCCTCTCAGCCACACAGTTCGCTCACTCATTCCCCCCTCTTTCTTCCCCCCAGCTACAGGAGGTATGGGAAGGAGAATCAAAAGAATGCAACTCCCACAGGTCGAGATGAGAACAGTTCAGTAACTAAGGTGCAACACAAATCGCTACTACTACCACCAATAACAATACAAGAGAAACACAAGGAAAGAGAATACAACTGCTCACAACCCGATAAAAAGCCCGACCCAGCAGCGAACCCCCACACTTCTGGGTCTCTGCCCCTTGTCTTTTACATCCTGGGCATGACGTGCTGTGGTATGGAATAGCTTTTTGGTCAGTTTGGGTCAAGTGTCCTGTCTCTGCTTCGTCCCGGCTTCCCCTCCCCCCTGGCAGAGCATGAGACTCAGAAAGTCCTTGGTCAGACTAAACATTACTGAGCAGCAGCTAAAAACATCGGTGTTATCAGCTCTGTTCGGCCATCCGTGATCCGATTGTTCTGAAGAGCTCTCCATCTTTTTACAAGCCTATTTGTGAGAGAGGGAACCAAAATCCGGCTCCACTGTTTCAAAGATTGGTATGAGAAGCTGAGATGAAATTCCACCTATCTCTTGTCTCAGAGATGGATGGGAGGAGTTGAGATAATAGTCCAATAGCCATTGCCTGGGAGAAGGCTGTGAGGAGCTGAAATGGGACTCCACCCTCCATTGCCTGAGGGATGAGTGGGATAGAGCTGAGATAAGACTCCTGCATCCTTTATCTGGAGGAATGGTGTGAGGAATCCTGCCCATTATGCCATGAATGGCAGCAGACAGGTGCAGTTGAAGAGCTGGCTGCAAGAGCGGGGAAGCTGGTCCACCAGGAACATGGAAGATATGACATGAAGAACAGAGCTACTCCCCCAACTCATTTTAAAAGGAGGAAAAGGGAATCACAAAAAGGTGAAAGAGTAAAACGAATCTCACCCGGAATCCAAAAATTGGCTCCTGTTGCTGTCCAAACCTGGAAAGGATGGGAGTTTGACCCTGTTTGGCGGGTTCCGGGAGGCCCGTGGCTTAAGCAAATTTCAGTTTGTTTGTTATGTGGCTTTGCTATGTGCTTAGTTTTACCTTGTGTTATTCTTTGTCTCGGTCAATTAATTTGGAGTGTTGCATCAAACATGCATCTTGTAACTACTGCCCCTCCCGAGGGAACTAAACAAGTCAGATTAACACGTCCACAAAGTACTTGACCTCGCTTGCGTCTTAATCTCACTCTTGGGATCAGCACCGAAAGAGGGTCCAGCACTGGGCTTTTCTCCAACTGGACGCTGACACCTTGAGAGAACCTCTGCTCAGCCACGTGTGTGGCTCAAGTCCAGAGTCACTCGTTGTGATCTTCGATGCGGGCTGTGACCCACTTTTCTGAAGGTACTGAGGAGATCGGCAGTATTGAAGAAATGAAGATGGTGGATATTATCCTGTTCCGAGCAGGGGCTGTGGGCAAGAGATGGAAAGAGTTGCAGAGGGAGTACTGTCAGGAGGCTCTGTTTTTCGGTTGAGTCGAACTAGAATAGCTGTTGTAGGTAGGACTGCTTTCCCATGAGCTTAAATGGATTTACAGTCTGCCCTCTTGCGTGCTACAAGGAGCCTATCCGAACCATCTGCAGCGGAGTTTTAAATAAATATCAAGTTTTTCATGGAACTTTCCCACCGATTTCTGCTCTGCTGTATTGACATGCTGACAGCCAATGCATGGGCACACTTGCCTGCAAAAATTGACTGTGTCCCTGCAGCATGCCTCCGGCAGGTTGCAAGTGTCTAAAGGAGGGCCTCTGAGGCGAGCAGGTTTCCTTCTGCCAGGGTTCTGGGGGTGTTGTAAGGCCTCAGTGGCTGGGACCCGTCTCCTCTGGGGCCCCCACCTCACCGCCTCCCGCCAAGGGCCCAGGGGACATGTCTCAGCTCAGCCTGTGGCCTTCACCCCCTGCCTGAGCTACGCTGCAGCTGTGCCTTTCCCTGTCTCCTGAACGGGTCTGGCACCTGCACCGCAGAGAGCTGCTCTGCTGGCTGGATGCCTTAGATCTAGGGCATCACTTGTCAAGCACGCTTGTAGACATACTGTAGCTTAGCCTATACCAATTCTCTTCTAGTCTTGTCTAGTGAAGTCCCTTCCATTCCATTCCATTCCATTCCATTCCATTCCATTCCCTATGCTCAGCCTGAACTGGATAGCAGGGAGACTGATTTCTCTGCAATGTCAGGGGTTTTCAGCTCCAGAAACACTTTCAAGGACACAAATCACAAAGCTTTCATGTGGAATCAAGATTTTATTTTATTCTTCCATTTGATTTTGGTTTGGTTTCTTCTCTTTTATGTTCTTTTAGAATCCTTACATCCTAGACTCCTAGGCTAGTTATGGTTGGAGAGGACCTCAGAGCACGTAGTTCCAACTGGCCTGCCATTCTCAGGGACGCCTCACACGTGAAACAGATTGCCCAAGGCGCGGGTCAGCCTGGAATTACGTCTCACCAGGCGCTCTCACCCAAGGGTCTGTACAATGTGGTGGTGTACGTCGCCATAGGGTGACACCCCAGGGGGGCTGTACAGCGTGTTGGTGCTGTACATCGCCATGGGATGGAGCACACCCAGCCCCTTTAGGCAACCCGTTCCAGTGCCTCAGCGCCCCGAGAGCAGCCAGACACTTCTGCATTATATCCAGCAGGAAAGCTTTAGGGTGTTAGTCATGAGCATCGTCAGCGACCACACACAAATGTGCAAGCAGAAGTAGTAGAAGGAGAAGGTGTGTGGTAGCATGGGGTATTTCCCAAAGCAGGACACCTATCAATGATAAGCACACAAGACTTGCAACAGTCGTTCAATTGCTGCGCTTCCTGGCCAGGGATGCATGACAAGTGCTCTTGTGCCTGCCCGGCGCTGGTGTTGCACGCCGGGAGAGCTGGAGAGTGGCAGGTGCTGATGGGGCAGCAAGGCTGGAGGCCTTCCAAGCACAGGCTGCTGTGCAGAAGCGAGGACCCGCGGGGAGATGGAGCTAAGGGAAGAGCAGAGCTGGCTGTCACTGCGAGTTTGCTCTGGGCAATGGAGCCAAAGAGAGCCAGGAGACGAGAGTGGCTTGGAGGTGCGAGAGCAGCGGGCAAGAAGTGAGGCCAAAAGGGAAGCCCAACAAGGGGATGTGCTCAATGCTCCAGAGGACAAAGAGCAACTCCCGGGGAATACCCCGGGAGGCCAGAAAGCTTCCTCCCCCCGCATGCGGGGCACGAGGGCCACCTGCGTGGAGCATGAGCAGCATCCTTTGGGCCACAACAGCTCAAAGGAGCCCCATGAAGGGGCTGTGCTCGGCTGCGGAGGAAGGCAAAAAACCCCCGGGGACACTCGCAGGTCCTCCGCGGGGAAAAAAAGCCTTCCCCCCCCAGCTGCAGGACACGAGGGGCCACCTTCGTGGGGCATGAGCAGCAGGCAGTGAGCCAGCAGTATGGACCAGAGGAGCCCTAACAAGTGGTCTTGCTAAATGCTCAGAGGAAGGCAAAAAACCCCCGGGGACCAGTGCCAATGTGCCCCGGGGGAAAATTCCTTCCTGACCCCAGCACTGGCGATCGGCTATCCCTGAGCATGTGAGCAAGACCTGCTCCCGGTCCACAGGCTGCTCACGCCTCCCAGAACGTACCCAAACCCGATTCTCCCTCAACCTGGAGCCATTTCACGGCCTTCTGAGAGAAGCACTGTGATCCCTGGAAACACCTCTGCATCCTATTGCTTAGGGCTGCTGCCAGCCTGGCTCTCTGTGGGATGAGGATGGTGAGCTCTACAGTGCTCCTCAAGAAGACATTCCTATGCTCTGGCCATAGCTATCCAGCCAAAAAGGACTGCTATCCCTCCCATGAGCTAAGAAGCTGCTCCTGCCAGGAGCTGGCCTTGCAGCCGAGAATCTCCAGCAGACTCCTGCAGCAGCTGCCCTTCCTGCCTGAGCCCCCTCTAGCTAGCTCCAGAAGCTCAAGGGCTTCCTCTGGCATGTCTTAAGGCTGCCCCGTGCCACCTCTGCCAGGGGACACAGGAGGCTGCCCCCTTTTATCCTCTCCTGGGGCATTGTGACTGCTGCATTGCCAGGTGCAGGCACAGAATGGCATGGAATGGCACGGAATGGAATGGAACGGAATGGAATGGAATGGAATGGAACGGAACGGAATGGCATGGCATGGAATGGATGAAATGGAATGGAATGAAATGGAATGGAATGGATGAAATGGAATGGAATAGAGCGGAACGGAATAGAGTCGAGTGGAATGAAATAGAATCATAATGGAATGGAACAGGACAGAAACGGAATGCCCCAATGGATGTTCATAATATGCATTATGGGATTCAGGGAGAAGGGAAGAGCACGGTAAGATCAAAACTCAGACGTCGGGCCAGGCCGAAAATGAAAAACACAGCCCTGCACCATCTACTAAGAAGCAGAAAAATGACTGCTACTGCTGAACCCAGGACAACCTGTGACACAAAATTTTCAGAGTTCTACTTCTCAAAACTACAGGAAGATATTATCACAAATTTACTCCAAGCTCTCCCTTCCAACTGACATGACAGCATACAAACATTTATTAAATGATCCTCCCTATGTTAGCAACACGAGATAAGTCTGGCATCAGTTTTCACTGAGGGATTATATTTCTCTTCCAAAGGAGCTGTGCTGTACATGGTTGGCCTTGATTTGTTACTATGGTGGGTACCCAGGACAGTCACACTCCAGTTTGAAAGCTAGATTCACAAGGTTTGGGACACCAGAGTGAGCCCCCACCTCCCACAGCAAAGGTGTGCTACAGAGGTACATGTTCTCCCACTCCTATAAGCTGTGGTTCACTCCTGTCCCCCAAATTTCTAAACAGTTAGAGAACATTTTGTTTGAAAATTGAAAATTTTCCTCACCACCCCCCTCCCCAGTTCCTGTCAGCAATTTCAAATAAATAAAAAAATCATATTAACCTACCATCATCAGTGTAAAATTAGGTCAAATTTCAAAGCCAAGCTCAAAATAGAGGATTTCTGTTACTTGGGGACCCTAACCCCATAGTTATCCCTGGCAAATGCAAAATTTTCCTACTTGGTAAACCAAAAAGGCCAAGGCAGCTGAGATCCCGAAGCCAAAAGAATTGTCTAGAGGAGAAAAAACTGAAATACTGCTGTGCAATTCACCGTATGTCTCAAAAAAAAAAAAAAAAAGCCCAAATCACAACCCACTTCAGTTCACAGAGAGATGGATATTAAGACGATTAGAGATTTGCTTGATCTTTAACATCAACTTGCTTTTGTTCTTTATTTGCCTTTGATTTTGTCAACCTACATGACCAGGTATTGTCACTTACGCTGAATCTGAAAGTGTTTCTGGACCCAAAGGGTCAGAAAAGCAAGAGTCATTTCTAAGGCTGTTTACAAAAAGATGGACCACAGGAAAACGCAGCAGACGCTGCTGTCCTTCTGATGGTTTGACCAGACAAAATCCAGCCTTGCCTCCCTTCAATCAGCTGTGAAAGATGTGATGCTAACCTGCAAATAGGTTTGACACAAGGCAAGAATGGTGACTTATCAACAACTTAGCAACACAAGAAGAAAAGTCTCCATGTAATTGTTAACAGCTCTTTTCCCTTCCCAGTCTAAAATCTGTTTATTTCTAGCTGACAAATACAAGTCTTTGCATGCTTCTGGAACAAAAGCCTGTACTGGGAGAAGCATTTTGGATGTTAAATACTCAGTTCAAATTTTTGTAGGGGATCAGAGTGAAAAGTAGGTAACACATGAACACAAAGGCATATGGACTTCTGAGAGTTAATGATGAGTGGAGTTGCTTAATGATGAACTCATGTGAAGTCATAGTCAGGACAACAATTGATTCCTTTCAGGTTCTTCCCTGAAGGCTCTATCTATCAAAGGCAGCCTCTCCAAGCTACTTGACAAAACTGCTTGTGGCATAGATTTTCTTTCATGTTTATCACTGAGAAACTAATCAATCACTTGATAAACGCTAGTGGCTGTTATTCTACCTTATAGTTTTTAATGAAGCAAAAATTGTCTGTTGACCAATATGACCTTTCCCTCATGGGCATATAATTTGGGCCAAAACAGGCTTTTAAAATGTCAGTACTTATTCATGCTTATAACCAAAACTGTTCAAATTATTTTAGAAATAATCTGTCTCTAAACAAAACACACATTAATGCCTAAGACATGCAGGATATTACTGTAAAATGACAACTATATGACAACTACTACACATTATTCAACCTACTATTAAAGTTAAAAAATAATACCTATTGCAGTAGGAATCCAATTTAATATTCAATATGCAAACTTCCGCAATGCTATAACTTCTTCCCTGTCAGCACACCTCTGCTTATTCCATTTGCAAGTGAATCTTTACTATAAATGGTTATTTTCCTGTGTTTATCAGAAAAATAAATAATCTCTAAAAACTGTTCCCCTAAGTTTTAAGACTATTTTCTCTGCATAAAAACAGGTGATGCATCAAGTTCTGAATGACTCCTAAATGCTACTAGTTTCAAGAAATACATCCATGACAGGCTACAGTACCTGAAGGTAAGTCAATAGACTGCATCATTAGGATTGTTTGACTTGCCTGTGGGACCTGGGCAAGTCACTCAGTACCAGGGCAATGACTGGGAGCACAGGACATCCTGCTGTTGCTTTACTGCTTCAGGAGACTGACCTAGGGCACCTGCATGACCTGCACTAAGTGATGCAGGCAGAGGAGTCCATTGAGAGCCAGAGAGATTTCACTTCAGCAGTCCTTTCAACTCCCATGTGCAATGCAGCATGCAAAGTAAAATGGACGAGCTCTCAATCCGCATAAGCTTCAGGAGGAAACATCAACTCTGCACTCTTCTTTTTAGCATTGCTACTAAGAGATCACTTTTGATTTGAATCTGTGCGTTCAGATTACACCTCACCTGAGAAGAAAGCAACTCACACTTAGCAAAACCACTTAAGCCTTATGATTAATGGGAAGAAAGGATGTTTTTACCAGTTTTCAATTTGCCTCTAACTCATTTTTCTCTAGTTTGTTCTCAGTTGTTTTGAACAGTGAAATCTGGCAGACAGTTAACCTTTGCTTCAGATAGACAAATTACTTTTTCATCACAGTTTATCAAATCAGCAATTCAGCTCCATAGATCAGAGTGGGAAAATTTTATCAGGACAGAAATAGGAATTTTACTGAAAACAGATTGGTTCACAATAAGATATGCCTGCTTCTGCTAAGAAGCACACCAGAGTTTTCCAGTGCACTCCAAAATGAAGAATAGGAGCAGGCAAATCAGAGGCAGAATGGCTTGAACTGCCACAGATCTTTTCCTGAAATCTCTTTCACTGCTTCACCTTCCATAATAGCAAAACCAAAACAGCAAAGCAGAACAGCATAGTTTTCTGTAATTCTTGGGGAGGATTGACAAAGGCATATGCTAAGCACAAAAAGTATGAAACAAACAGTAAAACTAAACTTTGGTGTGCTAAAAAGAGACATGTGAGCATGTGCTTTAAAGACTTAGAATATGTGCGTAGAGGGACTCAGACTTATTATTAATTCCAATTGCCCACATGTTCTGCTACAGCAGTACTTAATACAAACCAGATCCTTCAGTTTAAAATTAGTTTAGGTAAATCTGCACAGCCTGCTGCTCCCTTCCCACCAATCCTTTCAATATTCTCCTGCCACGCCAGAAAATCAAACACAGGTTTGGCCAAATCTGTTCCCAAAGAATAGCTGTTTCTCAGTGTCGTAGTTTAAGCCCACCCTTAAATCAGCCACACAGTTTGCTCACTTACTTCCCCCCCTTTATCCCCTCCCCCCCCTCCCAGTCGGATAGGGAGGACAATCAAAAGAATGTAACTCCCACGGGTTGAGATAAGAACAGTCCAGTAACTAAGGTATAACACAAACTACTACTGCTACCACCAACAATGATAATGATAAGGGAAACAACAAGTGAAGAGAACACAACCGCTCACCACCCACTGACTGATACCCAGCCTGACCTGAGCAGTGATCTAACACTTCCGGGTAACTGCCCCCAGTTTATATAGTGGGCATGACATGCTGTGGTATGGAATACCTCTTTGGTCAGTTTGGGTCAGGTGTCCTGTCTCTGCTTCCTCCTGGCTTCCCCTCCCCCCTGGCAGAGCATGAGACTCAGAAAGTCCTTGGTCAGACTAAACATTACTGAGCAGCAACTAAAAACATCGGTGTTATCAGCGCTGTTCCCAGGCCGAAAGTCAAAAACACAGCACTGCACCATCTACTAAGAAGGAGAAAAATGACTGCTACTGCTGAATCCCGGACACTCAGGCTCAGAAGTTTTCAACTCTTCTGATACACATTCAATTAAACTACAAGCAAAGCCGCACAGTTACAATGAGAACAAGAAAAACACAAACGTACCTAAATGACAGCAAACTTTCCTCTGGATAAAGGACAGAAAGTTTTCCTCCCACTTGCATGCTCCTGCCTTTCCATGGTCAGCCTGTAAGCTTCCCAAGCTTTCGAAAACTGTGGCCACAATGCTTTCGAAAGCAGCTGCCACAATGCAATGGGCTCCAGGTTTATGACTCAACCTCCACCTCTCCATCTGTCCAAAACTTCAGCAGCCTCCTTACCTTCACACTTACACAATCCCATGATGATGCACCTGAAAAGGGGAATCCATATTATGCTGCAAGAATTTTGGCCATGCTTTTCATCACACCTATACTACATCTTGAGGAAAAGAAGAACTCATCTGCCTGAGTTTATTTTCAAAGATTTTTTCCTAGGCATTATGGATAAATTACAATTTTAGTGGCATAATAGTGTCCTGGTGATATACTCAGCATTAATATATGAGCACGTTGACATCCATCATCACAATGGAAAAATTGCATTTACATTTCAGTGTATTGTTTCCTCCCCAGAAAGCCTGTGAAAAAGGTATCACATTATTGTCCTGGGGCACAGAAATAGGGAGTATCTAATCATAATGAACTAACTTTTACACCTTTTACTAAAGTAAACTAGAATTTTCAGGAGTATTAAAGTTCATGTCTGAATATAGTTTCCCCCCTGTTAAAAACAAACTCCTGGTGTTGTAGAAATAAAAGTTAAAAAAAACAACAAAAAACAAAAACAAGAATAAGTTGTGGTTTGTTATTTCCCTATTTCCAGGGCAGTGACTGCTCTTGAATACCATCCTTAATACACCTTGAGGCTAAAGCAAAATCAGCTGCTTCTCCTGAGTTCTCAAGACAAACACCATTTACAGAACAAGAATAAATAGCCCTGAGAATCTTGAATTACTTAAAAAAAGTTACATTTGAAACATTTCTTCCCAGCTTCTGTTTTTTCTCTTCAGAATCTTGTGGTGATGGAAAAGATTGTTCTGACCATTACTCCATGTAAAAACAGGCAAAGGCTTTTTCCTCTGCCCAAAACCCAGTATGAAGAAGCAGCTGCCAGGCAGGCAAGGAATGGAGCTGGCCCCAGGCTGCCTCCTTTTCGTGATTACATCCTGGCAGAGCTCGCAGTGGAGAATTCTCAAACCTGCATTGGAACATAGGCTACTATGGAATATGCTAAAAATCCAACAGGACATTAAAAAGGTTCAGAACTATAGTTCAATAGGTTCAAAAAAATTCAAGACATTTGCACATCCTACTGCAGAATTCAGGATATGCTGCAGCTTGCAAGGAAATATTTAATTTATAAACAACACTACTCTAAGGAAAAGGAGACTGCAAGTAGTTAAGGATGTCATCAGTAACACAGGTAGAAAGTGAGCGAAATTGATTATGTGAAGAAAAGCACATTATTTTCTTTTCATGCAATTTTCATGCTATCAATTTTCTCTATGCCAAAAGGGATGATAAGACCTTGCCTAAAGTAATAGTACTGTAGATAAGCCTGAAAAGAAACACGATTATAGGTCAGATGCTAAAGAAGATGATGAGAACAGGAACAAAGGAGCAATGATATGCTGTTAACATGAACACCACAGATATTATTTTGCTCATTAATTGCTCATTACATCCCATTAAAGTATCTGTTGCCTCAAATTATGCCAGTGCTCCTGCAGAAAGAAGCACAAAGCAGAACTGTGATTCACTAAGTGTAACAATGAAAAGTGTTTTAACAATGCAAGCACTAGTGCTCTGCGCCAGGCTTGGCTGCATCCTTGGTAGGAGGGTAACTGTCACAATTCTAAGCATTCTCTCAAACTTTGCTCTCACTAAGGAGAACAGCATTATTCTTTCAAAGGAGGATCAAAATCACTCTGCAAATATCAGTGATTTAGGCCTCAAGACACCTTTAGAAATAAAGAAGTGGTATCATCTTCTCCTCTCACCTTCCAGTTGCAGGGAATGATGAGAAAGATCAACACCTGGCTTGAAGCCTGGTGTCACTGGCAGAATTTGGAGGTTTGATCATGGGCCAGTTTGCATGACACCAGGCCTGCTTGTGACAGATGAGGTACCCCTTCTCAAAGTGCGGAAAGGATCTTTGCACAGAAGTTAGCAGAGCTCACTGAAAGAGCTTCAAGGTAGATTTGAAGGGCAAAAGGAGTAAAACCAGGCTTGCTAAAGCCAAGCCTGGGGGCAGCGTGCCAGTGTTTAAAGGATGGTGGTTTAGCAAGGTCCATGGGTCTGCTGCCTCAGTGGAGGTAGGGGATGGAGATCCATGCACCTGCAGAGATGCAAGGGTTATTGATTTGTTAGAAACTACAGAAGTGCCTGGGAATGGTCGTGTAGGAATTAGGGCTTCTTCTCCCAGAAAGGTAGTGGTATCAATAGCAATAGAAGTGATCTACACCAGCACACGCAACAGGAGGACCTGGAAGCCATTGTACAGCAGAAAAACAGTGACAGCTGCTATCATCGAAACATGGTGGGATAACTGACACAACTGGAGTAGCGAGATGGCTGTCCCACTTTTCTCTGAGGTAACAAGCAAAAACAGGGCAAGAGGAGATGGCCCTCAAGTTGCACCAGGGGAGGTTTAGGTTGGATATTAGGAAAAATATCTTCACCGAAAGGGTTGTCAAGCCTTGGAAGAGGCTGCCCAGGGAAGTGGAAGAGTCAGCATCCCTGGAGGTTGTCCTGGGTTCAGCAGTAGCAGTCATTTTTTTCTCCTTCTTAGTAGATGGTGCAGTGCTGTGGTTTTGACTTTCAGCCTGGGAACAGCACTGATAGCACCAATGTTTTTAGTTGCTGCTCAGTAACGTTTGGTCTGACCAAGGACTTTCTGAGCCTCATGCTCTTCCAGGGAGGAGGGGAAGCTGGGAGGAAGCAGAGACAGAACACCTGGCCCAAACTAGCCAAACGGGCAGACTAGGTAGTAAGGGGTTTTGACCTTAGATACTGGACTGTTCTTATCCTAACTCGTTGGAGTTACATTCTTTCAATTCTCCTCCCCATCCCTCTGGGAGCGGGGGGAGGAAGGGAAGGGAGTGAGAGAGTGTCTGCGTGGTTCTGAGCTACCATCTGGGCTTAAACCACAACAAAGATATTTAAAAGACTGGAGATGCAGCACCTGGAGGCATGGCTTAATGATGGACTTGGCAGTGCTGGGTAAATGGTTGGATTTTATGATCTTAAAGGTCTTTTCTAACATGAACAATTCTATGATTCTCTTCTGACAAGAAGGCATGTTTTCTGAGTCATAAGTCAGTTTAACATTCCTTTTTCTGCTCATCACAAAGGCAGTGTTCTTCAGCTGACAAGAAAAGATTGGTTCCACCTTACCTCTCCTGTTTCCAAGCAAGCCTGTGCAATATATAAAGCATGTGACCTAACTCTATAGAGACAGAGATGCATGAGCACAGCAGTACTGTGCACAGCAGCCAAGGTATAACTGGAAAAGGGGAAGAACATGGGGAATTAAGCAGTGGAAATAAGTAACCAGTCTTCCAGCAGACCAAGAAAATAAAGACATGAAAGAGACAATAAAGCAATACAAGAAGAAACTAATTGCAAATTATAACACAGAATTGGTTTATTGCATGATTTTATTGTTTTATTTAATGATTTCCAGTAATGCTATCAAATATTTAGGAAAATCTTACTCATCTATCCTTGAATCTAGTCCAGCAGCAAAGTGATCCGAGAGCAACATGACGCATGTGCAGCCTTGCTTTCCTTTAGGAGTAATAAACCAATAAGCAGCTGATCCATAGCAACTTTAAGCCTTATTCAAACCAACCCAAATTTCAAATAACTTCCTATACTAAGGGTCTTTGAAAAAAGCAGGGTAACCCAGTAATTAATTGAATTATGTGAGGCCACATTCATGGTTGTCATGGGACAGGAATTAGAACTACCCAAGATGACACAGACTAAAGTATGGAAGTGTGGCTAATCCCCACAGGAAAAGCAAGTCACCAGATGCACAAATGGCAATTAAATGCCATAAATACAGAAAAAGTTGGAGAAATACTGAAGCAGTTCCTAACATGTAAAAATAAAACCAGCATGTTTCATTTGATCTGTTTCCTCTTCAGATCATCCTTCCTTGTGTACGTTCTTTGTAACTTAAAAAAAACCCTAAGTCTTTTGGTCACATATAGTCTTGTAACATTCAGTGTAACACTTGGATCCATAAACATGTCATGTAAGAACAGCAATGAATTACCTGCGACAAGCTGAATCTAGAACCAGGTCTCTCAAGCTTCCATATTACAACAACATCATATTTCCATTCTAGAAAAAAAACTAAAGAGAGATTAAAAAGGAACAAAAGCATAAATCTGTTTACCCAAAAGATAAGACTAATGACATTGGTAGAATACCTTTTATCATCAGTATATATACTGTTAAGAACTAATAATTTTTTTAAGAGGAGCAAGTGAAAACCTTAGCAGATAGGCTGTGAAGGGTTGCTTTCCAGAACTGCAGTAGGGCCAGATGTGACCTCTGAATGCCACAATGCTGCCTCATACATTGTCCTAGTTACAGCAACTTATTTCCCAGTCTTCCACAAAAAACCAAACTACCAAATGGATTTCTCTTTGCTCAGGCTTGTGGATAAAGAGTATGTTTATCACTAGCTGGTAGCAATACCAAAGAACAGTTCTGCAGGAATACATCACGCTAGACAGATAGAAATTTCTAGTCCTCCTTTGTTTCCCTTCTCCACAGCAAGCAGCAGAAGGCAGATAATGCATGCACTTCAGCATGTGTTGCTGGACCTGCAGCCAAACGCAGAGACAAAGAAGGAACTAAAACGATCTTTGATGTATAGTACATAAGATGTTGTAGCCTTCTGATTGTTAGAGGCTAACATAAGAAGAGAAACAGCAAAGTGAAACCAAACATTAGTGCAGCCTATAAAAACACCTGCATTAAGTGAATTGAATTTATAAAGCAGCCTATTTGCACCAGCAGCTTGTTTATCTATACGCCAGGCAAGTGAGAATTCATTATGCCATTGTCCCAAATCCTTCAGTCAGTCCTTGCAAAAAAGTGGCTCCTTCTAGGTGAATGTTTGCAGATCCCCTTCAATAGCATCCCCATTCAAACTGTATTCTTTTTAGCATAGAAAATACACTTTCAAGTAGCATATAAATTAATTATAACTGTACCATATATATCATATTGTCTTACACTTTCCCTAATAAATGGAATGACATTCTGGGATGAACTATACAGCACAGGGACAGGGTCACATTCTGATCTGAATTTACATCATTGTCTTTTACAAGTGGTACTTATAATGGATTTATTTCTAAACCTACATATACCCTAAACTCTGAGCAGCTTTTGGTTTAAATAATAAACCATACAGCAAGTGAATAGAAATTTTGCTGCAAGAGGAGGATGAATTTGTAAGATACATTACATGTGACACACAGCTCAGAGAGGCAGGTGGCCCTTGCTCAACCTGGAATTATATATAGCATCCATTCCTGAGATGGAGAGAAGCACAAGTGAATCACCAAGCCCCAGAAAAATTTATAGCAGGAGAACACCTGCCTTCCCACCTGTTTCTTTGCATTCTTTAGTGCAATTAAAATGTGAGCTTTGTTTTAAATAGCTGTCTGTTAAAATCCATAGATA
Source organism: Ara ararauna (assembly GCA_028858755.1). Classification (NCBI taxonomy): domain Eukaryota; kingdom Metazoa; phylum Chordata; class Aves; order Psittaciformes; family Psittacidae; genus Ara; species Ara ararauna. The sequence continues at coordinate 17,290,122 of CM054380.1, read as the reverse complement.
AGAAGTAAGGGCTTGTTAAATAGCATAAGAAATAGGAAATAATGAAATAGCAGCAGCAGCCCTTGAATTGGTTTTGAGACACCTTTTTCTTATCTAAACCCAAAGTTATTTTAAAACCTCAGGTTCTTTCCAAACTGAGTTCTGTGACTCCTGAAAATGCAGGAGAGAACTCTGGATGACCTTCGCCTGCATTGCTGAAGAAGAATCACTGTGGGTTTTTCTCCTACAGTCATAACATCCTGTTGTCATTTGGGACAAGTACAGAAATTGCACACAGTGGGTGTAGAATTTTTTCTAAAAAAGGGGGAAATAGTGCAATTTTAGACTATTATCTTCAGCACATCAGTGCTTCATTTCTGGTGAAAGGAAGCCAAATGTCAAGCAAAACATGACTAAATTCTTAAAACATTAAAGATCTTAATGTCGCCACAAAAAAAAAAAAAAAAAAAAAAAAAAAAAGCATTCAGCTATTTAAAAATAAATAATTTTTAAACTACAGAACTTTTTTCTTCACCAGCCTGTAATTTCAGTCCACAGGACAGAGGTGTTGATAAAAGCACTCAGGAACTTGGGCAGGGTAACTTTAATAGCTAGCTTTTCTTCAAGAGTGAAAAATGACTGGTAAATCTGTGCCCACTTCATACGCCACATAAGGAGCACATACAAACACAGCCAAGTCTCTGCTTTTACTTTCCAATTAACCTCACAACTCTCTTGACTTTGGCCCTTATTTAAATCATTACTAAATTACATAAACTATAAAAAAGTCATCATCTGTACTGTTTATTAAACAGGGCACATGAATATGGGACAGTTGGTACAGTTTCTTCTTTAAAACATGGCTACAGCAAAAGGAATCTTCACAGAATGTTCTATAAAACTTCAGGTAGACACTACAAAATAGGAATGCTAGATTTGAAAAGCAGCAGAAAATGGCACAACAATGCAGGCATTAAATAAATCTTTCTCAATACTGATGGCACCTCTTGCCGTGACCTCCAAACTGCCGATCTAGCGTATGTAAATAGAACTAAGAGATGAGCTCTTCTAGCTCCCTTTTTTTCAGTGATCAAATTCAGTATCTTGCACATGCAGGAAGCAGGGAAGGAAAAATATAAACTACACCCACATAGTGCTGCAATTGGGCAAAATATTCTGTATCTTAATTTCTCTAACTCCAAACTAGAGGTAACAGTTAGTAACCTTTGTTAAATTCTATATAAAGATTGTTACTAGCCAGGGATCATTTCACATAGTACAGACATAAAAACTATCTCCAGGGTACACCAGAGCAGCTGTTTAATGAAGCACAGCCACACAACATAATGCAATTTTATTCTGGGAGCAAAACCAGAAAAAAAAAGCCATTTTCCATTTCCTTCTTTTTACACACAGTGGAAGCACACAAGGAGTACTGGAGCTTTGATCAAGACATTGGCCTTAATAGTCACATTATTGCAGAGAAAAACTATGCTTGCTGTAGGGTTTACTTTTAACCTCTTGTTTTTATATGGACTTCCCCATAAACTTGCAAGGAGCAGGACCTTCTTATCCATTTGCATGTGCTAAGACATGGTTAGCTGATAATTCTAAAAGAGAAATCCCAGCAAAGAAGTGACTGCTGGTACAATTTAGCTACTTCTGCTCTTTTGAAGATGGCCTGCTTAAGTTTTATAAAAGCTTACAGCAAACATTAAATGGCCCCTTCAGCAAATATTAAATGGCTCCTTGCACTAAATTAGTTTTAAATTCACTAGCGACTTGAAGAAAATTAAATATGACTATGAAAGTTTCAAAAAAAAAGCCTATAAAATAATGCAGTTAACAGTATTATTTTACTCCCAATGTGTTGACTAAGATCTAAAAGATGTCCCTGAAAGCCATTTTCCCTGAACAGATTTGAGGACTTTTTCCTAGAGCTGATTGTATCCACAGACTGCTAATCTCAAGTAAGTTATTTGCCCTTTAATATTCTTACATTTGTGTTGACTGAAACAAGTGTATAAAATGTGGTTTCCCATTGGAAATCCCCAGTTCCCATAAGACTTCCATTTAACGTTTCCATAATACAGAACACACAACCATCTTTGTATGCTTGCCCTAAAGATGAATTATAACACTTTGAAGAAATACTTTGAAAAAGACACTTTTCTTCACATGTGAAAAGAGTATTCACATGTGATTGACTTGCTCAAGTTGTATATCATAAAGCCATGCAGAATTTGGATTCTAATAAGTTTGAATAACAGCTACTAATAGTTTGGAGTATTACTGCAACAGTGCAAGCCCATAACAAGCCTCCAGTGAGCATATACACATACATAAGGACCTTTCCTTAAGCATAGATTAAACCCTCTCTGAAAATTGTCACTTCATGGTGCTTTTAAAGGATCTAAAGTGCACTTTCATACCAGCTCAGATCCATTCAGCACAATGGTTTCTTTGATGCACTCTAGTGAAGGGGGTTTATTTTGCGTAAACTATTACGCAATATTTTCAAATTGAATCCTTGACTTTCACACGCAGCTATCAGCAACATAAAGAGATGAAGCAACAAAGAAAGAAAATTCTTTGAATGGGCAGTTTTATGTAAGGATGCAGCTAGGATAGGAACTAATGCTGTGTCTCTCCCTTCTCACTTTCCTAACAGTCTTTCAGCACTAAAACAAGTAGCCATTGTCAACTGTTCAGGAGGAAATGACAGCATTTTGCTAACAGAGATATTTGATCACATTCTTCACAAAGTTTAGGTATTATCTTCAAAAATGCATCTAATTTTTGTCCAAGTGCAACCTCAGGATTTGGCAATTTCCTTCAAATGTCCTGTGCAAGAAAAGACACTACCAAAAACTTCTTCAGGTAACATAATTTGCCAGTCCTAAGTTAAAGGTTGGACTTAATGATCTTAAAGATCTTTTCAAACCTAAATGATTCTGTAACTCCTCATCTGTAATACAAATGCAGGACCTTGTTCAGAAGAAAAAAACAAACCACCAACCAACAACCCATACAGCAAGTATTCACTGTCCTGAAGATGCAGTAACCAATATTGTAATAGAGATGCATATTTATAAAAATTCAAGGGCAGAGACTACAGTAAATTCTCTTTTGGATTAGTCTTGTCTACCATTTACATACTTAGGAAGAAATTAGACAGCACCTCTATTAAAAAAAATCAAATCGTATATATCCAAAGTGTATACATTTATCATATATGCACAGTTAAATACTGCGCTATTTCAGTAAATGCTTTCAGAAAATAGCATAAACTTTCAGAACACTGGTCAAACTAACTGCATGGCAATTTGGGATTAGTTTGTATTTAATTGTTCTCCAATTTTATATTACACATGCTTTGAGGACTATGAAAGGAGAAATAGGTATGTTCACAGAAACTGTTTGATTGTAACTTTCCTTAGTAGGTTTTTTTTCATTTGCACGTAACCAATGCCACTTAAATGCTTTTAAAAGCAGATCAGTATATGCAAGAAATACAGCAAATAAGATGGTGGTGTTTTCTTAATTTATATTTGTAGCCCTCTACAGACTCAGCTGCACATTCAGCAACTGAAGACTCTGGAAGTCAGCATGTAACTGGAGACAGCTAGCTCCCATCTGAAAAGCAGTTCCTCATTCCTAGGGACTGACATAGGAAAGTAAGATTTTTACTCTCATTATGCTTGGGAAATGTGGATTTTGGTGAAAACAAGAGTGCAAGAACAGGACAGTATAATTGGAATGTCTGAAGGGAAGTTTAGAGTCAAATTCCTGGCTAATGTTTGACCTATTGTGGAAAAAAAAGGGCATTAGGCTCTGAATCAGATCAAAACTCAGGGCAGCAGCAGCCAATTGCTCTCAAGACAGAGAACCCAGAACAGGTTTGCAGCCTCTGCTTTCAGATGCAGAACACCTTTGCAAAATGTATACCACTTGTGACACGTTTTCCACTTGTATTATTTACCTTCTATAAATATCAAATATCAAACCAGCACTAGCTTGCAGAGACTGTCAGGTCACCAGTTCTATGTGCTCTTTCACGCTGAAACTCAGTTCTTTTGATTTTGTCTACAGATTATTTGGCAACCGGGAAAAGCAGATCTTTTAAGACAATAGTAGTGAAGCAAACTATGTTTTTTCCACACAGATAAGGGTAAACTCCAACCAGAAAACACAAGTGCATGCATACAACCTAGAAATGCACCAAAAGCAGGAGGAAATATAGCAGTGATTCTCAGGGCACCAGAAACACTACACAGCTACAATATTTGGGCTCTTTCTCTCCAGGAAGCTTGAGCCAAGAGACCAGAAGTATATCCCTTATAGCATACTGAGGCAGTAGTGGCACTTTCAGAGAATAAGTTCTCTCTTAGCCACCTAAAAATGCATTTTCAACTAGGTTATTTTGCACACACGCTCCTTCATGGCATTTCCAGAGGAGCTAGTGTGGCTGGGCAGCTGAGCCTACATCAGCACATAGACAGCTTCACATGAGGAGAAAAAGGCTGATTTACTAGCTGAAGGTTTCTAGATGGACACCTTCACACTCTAATACTACTCATCTGTAATGACACTGTCCACTTGGGAACTTACACATCTGCGACGAAAATGAGGGATAAGTGCAAACAAGTACAAAACACTGCTGGTTTCCAAACCTGGCATTTCTGTGACAGACACAGAAAAGTTCATGGATAAATTTCTTTCTGAATAAACCTGAAGTATCCCACATTTTTCTCAGACCATACAAGTACATCATTTTATAAAAGAAATATCAAAAGGCTTTGGCCTTCTAGAACTTCCTTCTCTGCTTCGACAGCATATTCCATCCCATGCCCCAAGAAGCAAAACTAGCAAGGGAATTTTCCTTTAAGAACAGAGGATTGTTGGTCAAGAAAAATGTGAATGTGAACCCACATAAACCAGTGTAAGTTAGCAGAGCTCTTCGGCTGTTAAGTTTGTGTCACAGGTTCAGCAGCAGCAGTCATTTTTCTCCTTCTTGGTAGCTGGTGCAGCACTTTGTTTTTGATTTTGGGCCTGGGAACAGCGCTGATAACACCAGTGTTTTGGTTACTGCTTAGTGATGTTTTGGTCTGACCAAGGACTTTTTGAGTTTCATGCTCTGGCAGGGAGGAGGGGAAGCCGGGAGGAAGCAGAGACAGGACACCTGACCCAAACTGACCAAAGAGGTTATTCCATAACACAGCATGTCATGCCCAGGATGTAAAACTGGGGGCAGGAACTCGGAAGAGTTCAGTTCACAGCTCGGTCATCGAGTGGTGAGCAGTTGTATCCACCCCTTACTCCATACCATTCACGTTATGCTCAGATTCCACATTTTCAACATACCATCATATGTATATATACACATCCACACCCACACAGAGAGGGAGAGAGATCATCCCTTAGTGCATAAACCAATCCCTATAAAGCTGCTGAGTCCATTCAGTCCATGATATCAGGCTCCATCTCTTGTAACAGCCTTTCAGAGCAGGAGAGGCTGTGTGCAGTGTTCACACTCATGAATAACCTGGGCAGTAGTGTCCATTGCTAAGTCCACCCCTTGATCATGAGTCCATCTGTATGCTGCATCTCTGCCCTGATGGCCTGAAGTGTCATGGGCCCACCAGGCTCAAAATAATTCACCCACCCCTCCAGCAGTTTCTGCAGCTTGTCGCTGGGGACTCCATACAGCTGCCTTCCATTTCTGACACTTCCAAAGCACTGGAGGGGCCCAGTGGACTAGATACTCACCCATACTGTCCCACACACCCTGCCACTCATGACTGTCCAGCTGCAGGGAAAATCTCTTGGTCATCCTACATTGTAGTCTAACCCCAGACAAGGCCCACATCGCACACTGCTTAACTCTCTGGACCAGATGAAACGGTTGTGGGTAAAACACACTCTGTATGCATGCCAACATGCTGATCCCCACCACAATCAGCAGGCAGTTCTCAAGGGCACCCAAAGGCCATTCAAACCCTTCAGAGCTCTCAAATGATGCTGCTGTACTTGTCACTGGGGCTGGTGTAGCTGCTGTGCTTGCCGGCTCTCTCACCACCCGCTGCTCTTTGTCTGAGTCCAGATCTTCCTCCTCTGCCTTGCTGGGAAGTGCTGCGTGGTCTCCTGCATCCTCCTGGGGCTCGGGCTCACGGGGCTCTGCGGGTGGCTGCCAGGGGATGCTCTCGGCTGCCGCTGGGCTGGGCTCGGCCGCCGCCTGCCCCCGCCGCTCAGTAGCCGCCTCCTCTCGCCGCTCAGCAGCCGCGGGGCTCGGCTCAGCCGGGGGGCTCACCTCCTCTGCCACCTCCTTCATGGCCTCCTGGTCCTGAGGGCCGCGCTCCTGGGCTGGTCCGGCCACCGGTGGCTCCCGGGGCCGCCCCCCCCTCGGCTCCCCACAGCCTCACCAAGACGTAGGCAAGGACAAGGGCAAGGACAGTGAAGAGCAGCCGAACTGCCAGGTACGAGTCCATGTCCGCCCCCCCCCCCGCTTTCAGAGCCCACCCACATCACAAGCCATTCCAGTAAAGTACAATGAAACAAGAACCTTAACCCAAAACCCATATCTGAAACATGCTAAGATAACAAATACCGGCTGTAAGTAAGGTACAACAGGCTGAAACCGTGAACTCAAGAGAATCAAGAGCAACAACTTTGAGAGCCAATAAATCAGCATTGTGACGAGTGGCTATTAATCCTGTCGTTATCTCAACCCTTTGTGCCCCATGTTGGGCGCCAAAAAGAACTGTCGTGGTTTAAGCCTCTCTAACTCACGCAGCCCGTTCTCCCCCTCACTTCCCCTTCTTTCTTCCTCCCGCTCCTGGGGGAATGGGAAGGAGAATCGAAAAGAATGCAACTCCCACAGGTTGAGATAAGAACAGTTTAGTAACTAAAGTAGAACACAAATCACTACTGCTACCACCAATAATAATAATGACAAGGCAAATACAAGGAAAGAATACAATTCTCACCACTTAATACCAAGCCCGACCATACAGTGCACCCCCCACCCTTCTGGGTCTCTCCTCATTGTCTTTCCATCCTGGGCATGATGTGCTGTGGTATGGAATAACCTCTTTGGTCAGTTTGGGTCAGGTGTCCTGTCTCTGCTTCCTCCCGGCTTCCCCTCCTCCCTGGCAGAACATGGGACTCAAAAAGTCCTTGGTCAGACCAAAACATCACTAAGCAGTAACCAAAACACTGGTGTTATCAGCGCTGTTCCCAGGCCCAAAATCAAAAATACAGCGCTGCACCAGCTACCAAGAAGGAGAAAAATGACTGCTGCTGCTGAACCCATGACAGTTTGTTTCTTAAATATTTGCATAGCCCCACAATCAGAGAACAAACATGGGAGTTTAGTTACAAGCATATTAGAAGTAAGCTTAATTTTTATTGGCATCTCTATTAACACAAAACCTGAGAACTTCTGAACAGTTTTTGGCTGTTGTAAACTATTACAGATTCAGTGGAGCCAACATAATGGTCTTATTCAATATGACATGAGAATCTGGCACCAAATGACCACAAAGTCATAGCTCAAAACAGCAACGTGTTTCTGAGTCTTCAGAGAATGAACATTTGGAAGTATGCATGTATAAATATATATTAAAAAAATAAAACCCTTTACATCATTTTGATTATATAAGATTCAGACAAAACCCTATTCTAATCCCAAATTGGCACATTCATTCATCTACAGATGATCTGATGCAATATGCAAGCAAAAAGCTTTCTTGAAAGGCACTAATAAAATTCAAAACATATTTGGAGAATTCTTTCTTATGAAAGAATTTGGGACACATGACTGGGCTTGAAGGCTCATTTCTTTATTGCTAATGAGAGGTGGGATTACTCAGACAGGAGCAGCCATCAGGTATTACAGCTCAATCCTACTGAATACAGACGAATATTAATGAAACGTCGGAACGGAAACAGGGGATACAGAGAAGCTTAAAATAAATGACCAGGGAAAGAAACACTACAGCAAACATCCTCCCACCCTCCCATCTACCAGAAAACTTGGAAACATTTGTATGTAAACCCTGTGCCCCTGTTCCTTCAGCCCCTGAAAAATTCTATTCATTTTTCAAGGTTGTGTCTTCTCCAGCCATAATAAAATTTTATTCATTTTTTCATCATAGTTACTTCCTCTACTCAGAGGTACACTATGTGCATAAAACATAATAAAAAAACTCATTGAAATTGCTCAGAATAATGAAATTCAGAGTGAAACAATAGTCTAGCAGGACAAGGGTGATTTCGCACACTAATATAAAGTCAAACATACGGGAAGTTCTTAAGCGTAAGATCTCCTTGTCAAATTACAGCAAGATAAGTTGCTCCAGGATCAACATAGATGTTCATGCTCTCCTGTGAAACCATTGGTTGTTTAAAACCAGTACTACCATGGGGAACTTGCTCTATTTGCCCTATTCCCAATTTTCCAGGCAATTTATTGTCCGCATCCTGTACCATATATTGCCAAGTACCCGTATGCCAGAACAGCCACCCAGACACCAAAGAAGAAATGAAATGCATGCTAGATCTTGTCTTCAGTTCACTAACATCTAATACTCTATCCAGTAACATTACAAAGAAGTTTGTGTTCCTAAAAAACTGAAGTATTGGGAAAAAACTCAACAAACAACCACCACATGAAAGTACAAATGAGAAAAGTAAAAAGAACAAGAAAAAGAAACAAATACTGACTTTTAAAAAAAAAAATCTCAGAATGCTACTGTTTTGCTCTGGCACAGTGAAGACTCAGATCTTGGTAATAGAATAAAAACTATTTGTCTTCTGCAAGCAATTTAGCTGTTCAAAGTGCTTCCACTGCTTTCAGAGTTCACTGTCACTATGGACACTTTAGCCAATAGTTTGATCAAACACGACCTAATCAGATCAAAGCAGCTAGTAAAGAGGATCATGTGCCTGTCAACATTATATGATGTTCAAGGGTTTTACTACAATCTCTACTTAGTCTCATCCCCTGGAGTGAATGGTCCCATCAAAAGCACAATTCAAAGCTGCTCAAACAAGTTGCAGTTTTCCACTCTTACATCTCCATTAGGTATCAGAGCAGAGTTGCTGTGCACCTAAAACTGATTTCTGGCCAGTACAAGCATACCAGAACTGCTCTGCAGATGCCACCAAGATCCCTAAGTACTGGAGAAATTCCAAAGAAGGTGAAATTCCACAAGTAGAAGAGAATGTTAGTATCTAACTCACACACGGAATAGCTTTTACTACTAGCTGATGAAAAAAAGTGAAGTCATTTGAGTAACACAGCTGTATGAGCAGTCCAGAAGCAAGCAGAAATTGTTGTGCAAGCGTACTCACAGTGGTGGACTGCTGTCCTCAGAGGGTACACTGCCACCAGCCTGTTCCCCACACTCACAGCATAGCTGATGGCTGTAGATTCTTACATACACACTTACTACCAAAAATTGAACCTGGCATAGAATTTGGAACTTCCCTGCCATTCTAAGTAACACAGGACTTAAAGCTTTAGAAGGGGGACTCTTCATCAAGGACTGCCACAATAGGACAAGGGGTAACAGAGTAAACCAGAGGAAGTTCAGGTCAGATAGAAGGAAGAAGTTCTTTACTGTGAGGGTGGTGAGGCCCTAGCACAGGCTGTCCAGAGAAGTGATAAATGCCCCATCCCTGGCAGTGCTCAAAGCTAAGTTGAATGAGGCTTGGGCGACATGGTCTGGTGTGAGGCATCCCTGCCCATGGCAGGGGGTTGAAACTAGATGATCCTAAGGTCTTTTCCACTCAAACTAGTCTGTGATTCTGTGATTCTATGATCCTCTTTAACAAGTGAATGCCTTTTCAAGTGCCTGATGTATTTCACTGGACACTTCAGCAGTGTCAGGTATCCTAGACTGCATTAGGGGAAAACCCAAGAAGGGCTGGCCAAGCTCCCTATGGAAGCTACAGAGAGTTTTCTACAAGACTTGTTGGTGATTTTTTTCCCCCCTCTCTGCTTCAGTTATTATTCCTGTGACCAAATTATTATACATTCCCCCTATTCTACTGTATATTTCTTTACACAAGTATTTTCTCAGACTCTTTCAGCTTCTGGCCTTTCTGTGGAGCTTACATAAAGCCAGCATGGCTGCTTTGATGTTTCTTATAGATATATACAGGCCTGGGAGACATCTTAGTGATTCCTTGACAGCATAATCAATTCTATTGTCTGTGCATAACCTAAAAAAAATTAAAAAAAAAAAAAGAAGGAGGTAGAAGCTTTCTCACAGTATTCCATAATTCCAGACTGAACTGAAAAACTGAGAAGTAACAACAGCTCTAAATATGAAAAGCTCTTACATCTCTGGTCCTGGTATGAGGTGTTTTTTTGGTTTGGGTTTTTTGTTAAATACTGTAAGGAAATACCAGGGTTCTCAAGACCCACCAGGGGGTTTAGCCACATAACTACCACTGAAGTTAAAGATAATTGCCTGCCCTGAATCTTTTTCTTTTTCCCTCCAAACTATCATCCCTAAAACTTGAGCTCAACCCTGCTGCTTTACTCAGCAAAACAGAACAATTGATCTCAAACAACTCGCATCCAAAGCCCTCAGCAGCCATTCACCACTCAGCTGTGTAATAACTTTCCTTTCTGTGTTGCAGAAGAGCTACCTGCAGTAACAGGTTTGGCTTAGCTTCCAGGCTCTCAGAGTCAAGTATACTCAGCCTCCATGTAAACAAGTTCCCAGCAGTATGAATAAGTGATGGTGGACAGACCCAGCCTGACAGAGGCTACTGGAAAAGGACTGATGAATCATGCCCCCCAGATAAAGAGAGGCGGCCAGAACAAATAAATTATGCTTTTAAGCAATTTATGTGCTGCTGCTCTGCAGGCTATTGATTAGTTCAGGATTAGTCCAGGAGAAATTGTCTTACAGCAGACCTGGTAGTGTGACATACTGCATTACCTCTTTGCACAGAAGATAATATTACTTTCTGTGATTACTACACTGGCTCAGGAGTAAGAAAATGCAGTACAGCTAGCACAGTTCACACAGCAAGAAGACAGAAGGCAATTCAAATACAGTAAAGCAATTCCAGCTACTAGCTCTTCAGCAATTACTAGTAGCCTTATGGTGACGGCACAAACCTTCTGCAGTCTGCAATACATATCAGTATTGACCCCTACATTTTGCACTGGATAAGTCATTGTTTCTTTTCCAGTTGTAAAGCTTCTTCAGAAGCTTTTTAATTTGCAACAGAAAGATTAAAGATGCTGTTTTCAACAGGCGCTGCCGCTCGATTTACCACCTTCAACTATCTCTCAGTATCCTACTAAAGAAACTCTTGAGGACAGCTAATTCACCTTCCCATTAATTTAAAGGCTGAGGAAAATTATCACACAATGGTGTCAGCAAACCATTTATTTCCATAAACTCATCTATTCCTTATGTTAGCCCTGAGAGTTCATATTATGCTTATTCATGACAACTGTTAAAACTGGGGCTTTATTATGCAGCTCTGTCACTGGTATCCTTCACATACCTCTGCAAAACTAGTGTAGGAACTGTCCAGTTCAGGAGGGAAAATACAGCAAGTTGATTCCCTGCCTCATTTCACATGAATAGTCATTTACATAAAGATGATACAGCCAGAATTCGTCATACTCTTAAAGCAATCTAAATAAAATCACAGACTCACAGAACGGTTGAGGCTGGAAGGGACCACAGGGAGTCATCTAGCCCAACCTCCGTGCTCCAGAAGGGTCTCCCAGAACACATTGCTCAGGACTGTGCTTAGTCAGCTTTTTAGTATCTCCAGGGAAGGAGAATCAACAGCTTCTCTGGGCAATCTATTCCAATGCTCCATCACCCCCACAGTGAGGAAGTTCTTCCTCATGTTCAGGTGGAACTTCTTGTGGTTTAGTTAATACCTGTTGCCTCTCATCCTACTGCCTGGCATCACCAAAAACTGAATGACATGCTGAGAAAGGGGGTAATATCATTCTCAAGGTGTTTGTAAGACGTATATTCCAACATATTCCCCTACAGCAGCTCAGGTTCTAACTTTCATCAGAATCTTCTAGTTCAAGGCACAGTTTTTCCATTCATAAGAGCTATAAGAATGGGGCAGATCATAAATGACAGAAGTGAAAGAACCTCACAGGAGAAATGTATCATCATCAAGGAAAAGTCATTATCTGAGCTTGGATTCTTGCCTCTGCACATAGTTCATTCTCAACAAGCACACACTGGGTTGTGGAAACTGCTCTTTTGTTTCTGCCAAATGCTCAAACTAAAGCTCACTGAGGGAAGTTTTATCTAGTGTTCTCCACACACACACACATTCTGCGAAGTATCCATCCTCATTTCTTGAACATATAAAATGCTTTTCACACAACAGCTGTAACACTGGAGCCTCATCTGGTATTGCTATAACCATTTATCTGTTCTCTCACAGGAAGGAGGCAGAGTTCAGTCTCTGAACATTAAGAGTGTAAGCACACAATAAAGGAACCAAAGGGACTCTTGGTTCCTTTGTGATAATAAACTTGTTCAATGACTACATCCTTACTGAGTTCTTTTCAAACTTAAATTGAAATTAAAAATGGGACAAAGCAAGAATAAAACAATACATTAGTGTGGAAAATAGGGCACATCCCATGAAGAATTGTATGCAATAAAACTGCATATCATCAGGAACTACAACAAGGTGACAAGACAGTCAATCCCATAAGCCAAGATTATACAGAGAATAAACTCTTAAAGCTCTTAAAGCACCTCAGTTTTTAAAAGATATCAAAAGAGAAACTGAGCTCTATGTGCTCTGTGTAAAGAAACATTTGTATGTGAGAGAAATGTGATCACACCTTGGTGAGAACCTAGTTACATCCTATTCCTTTCTAAAGGATATCAGCACCCATCAGTGAACTGCTAGATTGCACCTTGGATAAAAAGGAAGACCTCAAAACCTTAGGAAAAAAATAATAATTGAATACATATGCAAAAATGTGATTCGATTGACTTCATCAGTGTGAAAATTAATACTTATATGTACCATTTTGCTTAAGTTTTTACACTTGGGGTAGTAAAGAAGCAGACACCCAACAGAACTCGGGGGATGGCAAGGAAAACACAAACTTCCCCATACTCACTTATTTAGCTTGCTTATAGCTTTTGAATAACACCTGAGCTCCTCATAGAGATTTACATAAGCACTCTAAGTATCAATTTGTTTCTTTATCCCTTCCCTCCCAGGAAGAGAAAAAAGTTTTCCTAGGTTTTGCACCCATGGGAATGGTAAACCAGGAAATTTTCAGAGAGAGAAGAAATTTCCACTTCTTTTCTCAAAACAAGAATCCATTTTGTACAATAAGATACTATTTTCTGCCTTTTACTTATCACATTTTTATACTGCCACTACAAAACCAGAGTAAAAAATATATCCCTCCCAGTTAAGTTCAATCTCAGCATGTTGCTCTGTGACAAAAATATTCCCTCTGCAAGTCTTTCAGAAATATGAGTCTCAGTGTATCAAGATATATTAAATTGTAATATCCGAGAACGATGAAGTAAAGGAATTACATACACATTTAGTGGATTTTCAGTCATCTCTCCCTCCCAGTTTTCCAGCAAAAAGATTTTAGTACCCCTTTTGGCATTTGGTCATAATGGTGATGAATAGCTTAAACAATTACATCAGTATTAAATGCAATTTTTTTATCTGTTCCTAGTGCTGGTCAGAAAGACAATTTCTGTTGCCCACTTAATCTGTCATGTTACTGTAATGAGGATATAAAAGGACTTAGTCTGGTCAACTGTTTTCTCAACCCGGAAAGAGAAAACAAGAAGGCTACATACCACTGAGAGTAGTACATATATGAATGCCAGTATCTCTGTTAAGATGTATTTATCCTGTGCTTCGTCTTTGGCTACTCACTACCTACTCAGAGTATCTGTACCGAAGTACTTAAAAAGCTGGATGCAATTTTGATATTAGAAAGCTTGATTGATGAGGACATAATCCTATGTAAAGAGTTATAAACCAGGGACTACATGATACAAAGGACAGATGGAATTTGTTTGACATGACAATTTTCTGTTATTGTTTTGGGATTACAACAAACCTGCAGCTAAACTAATTGTGCCATGATGGTTAAGGTTGTGTCAGCACTTTCCTTGTAAACCTCTTTTCCAGGGGATTTATTACTTAATAAAAAGCTTTTCAGGCCTGAAACCTGGCATGAAAGGCTGCATTTATCTTTACAGACTTTGAAAAAGAAATTCAGCTTGTCTTAATGGAAGGGTAAAAAAAAGACTGATATTTTGGTATACATAACTTTCCACTGCTACTCTTATCAGTACTGTGCATATTGTCCATGGTTTAAAAAAGTCATAGGCAACAATACTTTGTTGATGTAGTTTCATTTCAATTTAGAAGACAAAAAAGTCCCATGCAAGCCACCTTTTCTTGTTATGGAGATTTAAAGATATATATAAAATATATATAATGATATTTTCTTGGATAGCCAAGTGTCACAAACAGACCCCAAATACCCTCTGTTACAAGGAAGACAAATAGTCTATGAATTACCCAACACCTATTTATTTTATAGAAAAAGCACTGTTGTGGTATGCATTTATTTTTCAATTATACTAATTTTGGGTAGAAAGAGATCCACCCTAAATAGAAGCTTTTAAAAAACTGTTAGATGGCAACAACAGAAAAGTACAAAGTCAAGAGAAAGGGTCTGAGGTGGACTGGGAAGTATGGTGAGACATTAACACTAACTGAAGCATCCCCGGGATTCTCAGGGATGGCTCCTGGTGGTAAGATCCCAGCTGCAGCCACACTGGTTAAACTCCACAAAACTAGGAGGCTGGAAGCCAAGAATTCCAAATGTAGAGCAAGCACTACAACATTTATTCTGAGATAAGCCTGCTACCTCATCATAAAACCTCTTCATCTAGTAGATAAGGCAATCAATGCAATATAAGGGTGAAGAGCCTCTGTCAAAGATTAGACAGTGCACCATCCTTTACATACCAAGCTATCTGAAGCTTGTGTTCTTTGCATTGCGCAGAACTTACTGCACACTGGACTTCAACAGCTAGTCAGGAAAGCAGCTTGCCTTTTAAATAATTTGTCTAGCCCTCAGGTATTTGATACTAATAATGAATCAGATTCCATACAAGCCTCACATAAACATTTTATCTGAAAGTAGATTCAAACACCTTAGATTCAAGCTCTCTCTGCATTGGTGATCTCAAATTTGGCTTTATTTTGGTTTTAATATTGCCAGCCCTGCCAACTCAGGTTGGATTAAACAGCCAAGCTGGCTTGGCTCTCATACCATCTCCTAACAACAGCAAAGGTGTGAGCCTCAACAAAGCACTTCTGAAAGTTCACTTTAGGAGACACAGTAAAATCCTAAATTTTATTAATATTGTCCCTCATGGACACCAGTGCAGGTCTAGGACTTCCCATGCAGTTCAGAGGTACAATAGGAAGCTAGTACACTGCTCTGCACTGAAACTCAGGAGGAAAGATTCTGGCACAAGTAGTCAGAAAGCTCTGGTTAGCTCTTCTGCAGCTGCACCATTTGTGTGTGCCAAGAGGAGTAAAACCAAAAAAAAACTAATAAAAAATGAGGAGGGAAGAGAAAAGAGGACGGATCCTTTGTCTGAGTCAGTAATTGGGCAGATAAAAGAAAACAAAACATCTGAAATATAAGAGTTCACTTTTCATGAAAACACTCCTTTTAAAGAGCAACTTAATGTCTAGATCTAGATGACCTAGACATCTAGGTGATCAAGATTTCTCTCCTCTCCCTATTTCTTTGCTGTAAACAAATATTTGAGAGAAAAAGAGAAATGTTAGAGAGGGACAACTGATTCTACCTGAGTAGTGCTTCGTGCAGAAATGATTTTAGAGTCATACAGGGCGTGTCCTCCTGAGTAAATAACTGGAGCCACACCATTCCACATAGGAGATTAGGGTTCTCTGTGAAATGGAAAAAAGACTGGGATGAGGCAGATGCAGTGCTACCAAAAGAAACATGCATTAGTTTTGGTTCAGGATGACATATCAGAATCTGTAACTCCCTTCCACCTGAAAGGGCATTCAGCCTTTACAGGTAGAACTTGCATGTTCAACACTTTGCTCAGACGAAACATCTCACACTGTCTCTGCTCAGCCTTGTTTACCTGCCTGCTGTCTCCTGCCTATTACATGCCCTCCCGTTGTACAGCATCTGCTCCTTGCACTGAATTAAGTTCAAGTCAGTGAGTCTGCACAGTTAAGCTTGGCTCAGCTTCCCAGAAACAGCTCTTTCTATAGTACCCTTTTGCTTTTATGAAGAAGTGTGTGTCCGCACACATGCACTCTTCGTAACTTAAAACAAAGAAATCAAATATCTACTCTCCATGCTGAGCATTGGCACACAACACAAAATTCTCCCTTTGCTGTCAGAAGCTTTTTTTTTTTTTTTCATTTAACTGACACATGCTACCAAATTAAGTTCGCAGAGGAAAAATAAACACACTTTTAACTAGAGAGAATAAAACGTCAAATGATTCTAATTTGAGATTCTCTTCTAATCTTGTGTAACTATAGTGATTCAATCCCATATTAAAAATTTAGAAGCATTGCTTCTGCAGTATATTCCCTTTCAACAAAGAATATCATATGTTCACAAAGAATATAGATGAATTTTCCAATTGTCACAGCACTGGGCCATCAACATCCAGAGAATTCTGGTGGATGTTGGAATCCAAGTCCTTAGTCATCTACCTACAGAAATACTATTTAGAGCCATCAGCATTAAGAACTCGTTGTATTGTACTATTTAGAAATACAGGAAGAATTTATGTATCCTGACAGCTTCGATTCAAACATATCCCTGAAACCGAGGAAAAATAACCTCTTGAAGCAGAAGGACAGATTAGACACAGACATGGCTTCTTTATGGCACTGGGTGCGTGGGGAGCTGCTCTGCCTGTCACACACCCCAAGAAGAGACAGTTCACAGCTTATATGCCTTTATTACAGACATATTCATCAGAATTCCACAAAGTGCCCACCCAATTCCCATTACCCATTGCAGATGGTAATTAGTATAGATAAGGCCATGGCCTTAAGGAGTGGTCTTTGGGGGTCATAGTGGTTGTTTTATGGAAGTCTGTTACTTAAGGACATGGAATATTTGTTCAAGTCTCACCAATTAAATACATGTTCTTGTTTGGGGTAACTTACCACCCTGGGAGGTTCCTTTCTGTGTTTTTTCTTGCAACTGTTTACCTATCTCTCAGGCCTTACTGAAAGGACAGCCAACATGTATTTGAAGGAAGATACATGGCTCTTTTGCTGCATGCCTTCCTGATCTTGAGAGACCTTGCAGCCTTGTCTATGACTGTCTCTATACACAGCAGAATACTTGTTTTAATTCAGTATCAAACAGGAGGGAAAACTAACTAAATTCAAAGCAGAATTTAAAGGAGTGGGAGACTGACATGACCTATCTCTAAATATATATTATAAAGATAGTTTGCATGTAGAGGTCCACACTGCGCACATTCCCAGTGACTAACTCCACAGTAATTTCTTCATATCCTTTACCTCTCCAAGCTTCTTTGAAGAGCTGCCACTTTGTTTTCAAAATCTTACCATAATAGATACAGTTTGTCTGTGTCTTCAAAAGCAAACCCAACAAAGACTGGGAAGGGGGAAAAAGGGGCCTTGCAGTGTTTATCAAAGGTTGTCAGTGAGGATTATGCACACCAATGTATTCCAAAATCTTTGGAAGATGAAACAAATATTATAAAACTCATTCCTGGAAAATGTAAAACAGCACATCTCTAAATCACCTTCAATGTCTCAAAAATACTAAGAAACAAATATTTATTCATTCACACCACAAAACTGCCACAATTACAAACTGTTCAAGAAAGTCTTTAGTGTCAGGGAGCAGCAGGACTGAGGCGCCAGTCAGGAGCTGCATGTGACAAGGTAGGCATAGGCAGCACCCTCCCTGACATGAGGCACAACCCCACAGTACCTGAGCAAGGAAAGCAAAGCTGGCCAGAAACAGTAGCCAGGATCTGGCACACTTCAGTGCCTGCTACACATTTCCATATTGATGCAGCAGTCTGGGTTCACACAAAGCAGTCAAGTCAGCGGGTCAAGATCAGGATCAGCAAGGTAAATAGCCCAGCAAGGCAAATCAAAGCTCCAGGAAAACCAAGGAATTCGGCAACATGGCTTCCCAGTGTTCTTCTCACAGCAGCCTGATCCAAGATTACACAGCTGTGCCACATCAAAGCTGGCTTTAAGTACTGGCAGCCACAGCCTTAGGACAGGAAAGGGTTGCATTTGCTAATTGAAAGCAGATGTAGTATGGAATCTACCTTAAGTTGGCAACCCCCAAAGTACTATTACTACATCTATGTACCTAGTTCTTAACTAGCTTGAGATTTTGATGTGCTTTTATAGCACTAGGAACATCAGTGAATGATATGATGCAGTGTCATGAAGCCACATGCATGGAGGCTCTGGAGATCATGAGAAACTGATTTGAGCTGTACAATTTAAGATGCTGTCAGAATCTGACAGTTTTTCTGGTCTGACATGGTGCACCTATGAGACATGTTTATAATGGAGAAAGTATATGCATTATATACACACACCACCATATACATGTAGCTTGTATAGCACCCATTTTTCTCTTACTGCTGTAGCTTTAGAGGTACATCATGAAAATATTTTTTGTCTTTAGCTTGCATTTGTTAGCTAGGGATGCAGCAAAACCTTTTGCTGACACAGGACATCAATTTGATATCCTGAAACATTAGTCTGCCACAGTAAAGGTGTGAGGAATACAGACAGCACAAGTATGTTTCTTCTGCCACCAGTGCCTCAGTTAGAAATCAAAACACCATTCTTGAACTATAGTGGATGCTTATTACTGAGTTACAACTGTAGTATCCAATGTGTGACATTATTACTGCTAAAGGATACTAAATCTGCTCTGGCTCAGTGAAGAACTGAAATTGTAGTTACATTTATTCCCTTTCCCTCTGCTTATGCTGCAAAACAGATAATTCATCCAGATAGTTTAAGTGTGAGCAAGATGATGTTGAGAAGATATTTTGCACATTTTCAAGAAGTGAGATACAGATGTTCTCCCCTTGCAGCTGAATTTGTCAAGAGTAATGATAGGAGGGAACACTATGTTATATTCTGCCTTTGGATTCCAGCTCTAAGAAAATACGTCTTTCATTTTTCACATGCCATGGTCTTGCATCACGTCACTTGACACTGGAAGTATTAGTATTTTGCTAGCTATGTTACAAAGTCACTAACTCACAGTTATTAAGTGCTCATTTAAAGTAACACTTGTGATCTGCCAAAATACTTTACAACATGCAGTAAGAAGTTTAAAGCTATTAGCAAGCTTGCAGTTACAGAGAATAAGGAGAATGGATTTAAATAAAAAACACTTTCAAGTAGAGGAACGATTAATCATTGCTATTCTCTCGCATTTTTATTCTTAACAAAAGTTGTCAACCTTTGTCCCAGCATTAATGGATGAGTTTTATGTGACTGTACCTGGTATTCTTCAACTTGATTAATTAGCAAGGCCACATTTTATTTGAAAGTGCAGAATGGAGTCATATTTTCATTCAGTTCCCCAGGGAACTAATTATAAGGTCTACTCAACATACATCATAACAATATCTCCTATATGGCACAAGTAATTATTTAGATACTGTAAATATCCTTCCAAATACTTAGAACTCCTTCAGTTATTTTAAAGTTTCATTAGAAACTGGTGCTAGCCTCTGCTGGGAAGTTCCAAATATTCCCTGCTCATGAAAAACAGCAGGTACTTAGTATCATGAAAATGTAAACCCTGTCACAGGAATTTATCATTCACCTCTGAATCAACACAAACAGAAAAAGATGGAGAAGAGAACACAGTAGTAAATATTACACAACCCTTAAAAAAAACCCCAAACAACCTAAATATAAATGTTTAACAGCCCAGTGATGTTGGGTCTTCTCCCTTAGCTCCAATGCAGCAGCCAATTCTTTCTGTTCTCCACCCCTAGTATACTGGAACCTGGCAGTTTTACTGCATCAAAAATAAGATTAGATTATGCAAATGTCCATCTTTTAGGAAAGGGAAAATCCTGGTTTCCCATTTGGCACCAGCTTTGGGATAGGGGAGAGGAGGCTAAGGAGGGGCAACGGCTCTGACTCAGTATTCCAGTAGCTTTAAGAATGGAGTCCCATCATACCAGAGAGAGACATTAAAAGAAGGTTTGCATAGCAGCACTTACAGTCTAAAGAGATGAGACAGTGCGTGGGAGAAACAAACCATTCACATTTGTACCTGTGAAACCCACACACAAATTATCCTCGGTAGTGCAAGACTGCTTCCTAACTCTATACCAGGACTAGAAACAACTGCTACCAAACTGCAATTTCCCACTCAGAATCTACATGCACAACAAACACTAGCACAGCCTTGGAAAGCTGCGGAGTTGCTGCAAAGTAGCTGAGTAGCTGCAACAAAGATCACGTTGCTTCTTTTTTGGTTCCTGGAGTACTCAACTTGCTCAGGCTGGGAGATGATTCTCAGGATTTGCCTCCAAAAAGCAATTATTTATTTTCTTGGGGGTGGCAGGAAGAAAAAAAAAATAAAATAAAAAAAAATAAAAAGCCACTTGATTGGCTCCAAAGCTCTTCTAAATTGGATGATACAGTGTACATCAAGCAGTAGAATAGCTTCCATAGCAACACACTCTCTCTCTGCTTAGTTATTTCTAGGGCATCTGTCACTGCCTCTGCTCCCTGAAAACAGTTGCAGGAGTGAAGGGCTGCTTGCAGACTTGTAAGCAGCCACCTACGTTATTTTAGAAGTGCATCTGCATTACTGTCAGTGTGTCCCTTGCAAGGGCAAGCAGCAGAAAACTGCTGTTCCAAATTCATTATAATATAGATTTATACTTCCCAGCATCTCCCAAACAAAGATTTCAGTGCAGTCTACAGACTATGAAACGTCCTGCAAAAGCACAATATTATAGATGAAACTTTCTGAGACCAGAAAGGTTCATTATACAAGACCATGCTAGCTACAATTACATACCAAATAGTTCCATGTCTGAGCATAAAACAAGTCTTTACACATCAGTCTTAAATATTTCAAAAATCTTCCCCAATCCACTATTTCTGAATGCATATCAAATGCTTTTAAGTATTCATTTACCTCACCTTCACAATATAACTAATAACAGTGTAAATTGAAGTCCAACACACATATCATACCACAAAAACTTGTGCCGTTATCGTGCTTTAAATTTCTGTATTCAGTCTTTAAAGGTTTTCTTGTATTAGTCCAAAAGTTATACAGTATCAGTAGCTCTCTTGATTTTCATCACCTTGGAAACACCACTACATGCAGGAAAACAAGCCCCATGAAAATAAATATGGATTTTTTTTTATTTGTAATTCAATAAATTTTTAATTCTTAATCTTCTGTTTGATGTTCTTCTGAAATTTTGCAATAACTGAGAAAAAAAATCTCATTTTGTATCTAAGTAAATCTTTTCTGTATCTGAGTAATAGCAATTGTGACCATGATTCTGAAGATTAGGAGTATAGACAAATAGACAACTGTGGTCTGATGAGCACATACCATTTCCCTCAACAACAGAATCAAAGGATTTTTGAAAAAAGACACATCACATTTCTGTGAAATTTAATTTTAATGTTAAATACTGTTTTGTTTGGAGCTTTTTTAACATCTGATAGGTACATATAGGAGAAAATATCAGTTACTGGTATTCTGAATAAGAGCTGTAGGACACATGGGCAGCTACTGAAATCAATAACAATTAACACTGTTTACTTCACAGGGGGAAAAAAGGTAACTGCTGCTCTCTTACTGTCTAATATTTTGCTAAAATATGACAGACTGAAAAGCTGTAAGTTGTTTGGTCTGTTTTTAGTAAACAACCCTGAAGGAGTGACCAAGTATATACATCAAGATGCAGTTAGTATTTTAAATGCTTTTGTCTTTTGGGCATTTTATAGTCCACTACCATATTCACTGAAAAGCGAGTCACTGGAGAAGAAACAAAATGTTCTGCATCTGAGATAACAAATACATTAACAAAAAAAGAAAACAGAAGAAAAAAGACTTAATCTGAAAAAGAAGAAAACTCAATTTTTTGTTACCTACTCTTTGTCCAAAACAGCCAGTGTGTGTTGACCTTCAGGGTGTGCTGCAAAACTCCATTTAGTTGTAACAGCATTTGGAGAGAGCCGGAATCTGATGGGACTTGCAGACAGCAAAACTTGGTAGGTCTCTTTAACAATGTTTACTATTGCAATGAGTTTAATTGCTTTGCTATCTTTTATGCCAGGGTTGCTTATGGTCTTGGGAACAGTTTTCAGGGTGCAGCAAAAGGAAGAATACCTACAGAGTTAAAGAAAGTGGAGAAAACCTGTTATGAGGACCAAAGTGAATTGTTAGGGAAAAGACACTTTTAAAATAGGTCAGAAAAGGCTCATACTGAGTCCATGCCAGGAGTATTTACTAAAGTCCAGAGTCCCCAAGTTAACACCCTTTTGCTATCAACAGTAGCTAATGAAGCCAGCAACAAAATGCAAGTCTCCTCTCATCCTGATTGCTGGCCAGAAAAGGAAATCATTGCTTGCTGCAAACTGTTTTGCAATGGTTCTGTCCTCATGGATGGGGTAAGTGAGATTATCTACTTAACCAAATTTGAGTGGCTGGGGAATTCCTTTCTAAGTATTGGAAAATACAAGCAAAGATATCTTGGGCAAATAAAAAGTTACGAAAGCCATGCCTCTGTACAACTGTATGTCAGATCTATTAGTCTTATGCATCGTATAATAGTCCAAGGCATATGCTCAAAAAAGATTTTCCGCCAGACCCAATCTCCAAATGGCGTGCAAGGAATGAGGTCACACAATGATGAGAGCAAAAAGCCAGACACTGACTAGCTGCTCACTATGTCAGCATCACTCAACCTAAGTACTGACAAAAATGAGTTAGAAACTGTCTTTGAGGAGGTCATTTGAGTGTTTCATGATATTAGCAGCACTGCACAAAGTCAGCCTAGGTTGCTACTTGTATCTGTCCAAAGCAGCCCTTCATTTACCCAGAAACATGCACCGTGCAGAGCCATGGAAGTGGCTGCAAGCAGAGGAAAGCTGCATCTGGCAAGGCCAACACAGTGACTCAGTGCAAACTGAGTGCATCTGCACCATCATCTTCTCAGAGCTCTGTAAAACCTGAACATCCTGGCTTAGTCTGATCCCTTATGGGAATCAAAAAGAGCCACTGCTATTATCTACCCTGTTTTGCATGTACAGTCAAGCAGTATTACACATCCAGCTCTAAGCTCACAGCAATCATCCAGAGCAATGTAGAGAAGGCACTGCAGAACTGTAACAAGTGGAAGAAAATGGTGGCAGTCAACCTTTCAACCATAATATATGTCCAGCTTGATTTCTAAGTGTAAAAGCAAGACAAATTGGATAGAAAGGAAAAGGGCCAGCAACCCACAGCAGATATGAAAGGCTAAATCAGTATGTTTTAGCTGTTCTAACTCACTCATTGCTATTAGGAAGAAAAGTTTTACTTGTTTGAGAGATATACGTCAATATAATTCTCTGCTTTACGAAAAAGCTTTAAAGTTAATAAAAAACTAAGTGTTTTCAACATCTCATTTTTAATGCACTTGCAAGGTAGTATTTTTGAGAGAACCGGGGGGGGGGGAGAAGCTTTACATTATTATATATTCTGAGTATAATAAACCAAATGATCTCCTTAAATAAAGTGACTATCGAAACCCTAATATTTCTGTTCTGCAGCTGCACCACAGGTGTCAGAATCAAAAAGTATACCACCAGCAGCATGAGATTCCAAATTGGTACTATTCATCTAAATCTGATTAATCAATATCAGTTTATTCACACTACCAAGACACCCTACGCATGTGGGTGGTCTACACACATGAATTTAATATGCGTCTGGAGGTTAATGGGTGTTTTAATAGAGTTTGTAAAATAAATGCTAAAAATTACAAGAATATACTCCAAACGAATCAGCTTATGCTGATGATAACTACCTAGAGATACTTAATCTTCAGTTATTGTCATATTCTTTCAGATATGTTAAATTATCAGAAATTGCTATTTTAGCAACCTGAATACATTCAGCTATCTAAAACACATTCAAATAGTCTATTTTTCAGCAAATAGATGTTCTACTAAATACTTTAAGATGATAGATAAACTATCATGGATGGTGGAAAAGTAAGGTGATGAATATATTCTCTAGTGAATTGCTATATAGCATAAAGCCTACTCACATTTCAGCATTTTTTGAACGCTCACCAGTATACTGGACATTTTCCTCATGAGAGCAGAAAATGTAATTTCATCAATGAAAAGATGATGTTTTCATATTGTCCTGGGTTCAGCAGTACCAGTCATTTTTCTCCTTCTTAGTAGCTGATGCAGTGCTGTGGTTTTGACTTTCGGCCTGGGAACAGCGCTGACAACATCGATGTTTTTAGCTACTCCTTAGTAATGTTTAGTCTGACCAAGGACTTTCTGAGCCTCATGCTTTGCCAGGGAGGAGGGGAAGCCAGGAGGAAGCAGAGACAGGACACCTGACCCAAACTGACCAAAGAGGTATTCCATATCTGTCATGGGTTCAGCAGCAGCAGTCATTTTTTTTCTCCTTCTCGGTAGCTGGTGCAGCGCTGTGTTTTTGACTTTCAGCCTGGGAACAGTGCTGATAACACCGATGTTTTCAGTTACTGCTTGGTAATGTTTGGGTCTGACCAAGGACTTTCTGAGTCTCATGCTCTTCCAGGGAGGAGGGGACGCTGGGAGGAAGCAGAGACAGGACACCTGTCCCAAACTGACCAAAGAGCTATTCCATGCCACAGCACATCATGCCCAGGATGTAAAAACGGAGAGGAGAGACCCAGAAGGGTGGGAGTGCACTGCTTGTTCGGGCTTGGTAAGGGGTGGTGAGCAATTGTATTCTTTCCTTGTATTTGCCTTGTCATTATTGTTATTGGTGGTAGCAGTAGTTGCCTTGTGTTCTACTTCAGTTACTAAACTGTTCTTATCTCAACCTGTGGGAGTTGCATTCTTTCGATTCTCCTTCCCATTCCCCCAGGAGCGGGGGGAAGAAAGAGGGTGGAGTGAGTGAACAAAACTGCGTGAGTTATAGAGGCTTAAACCACGACAATACCACAGCATGTCATTCCCACTATATAAACTGGAGTCAGTTACCTGGAAGGGCTAGATCACTGCTCGGTCAGGCTGGGTGTCAGTCGGCAGGTGATGAGCAGTTGCATTCTCTTCCCCTGTTATTTCCCTTATCATTATTATTACTGGTGGTAGCAGCCGTGGTTTGTGTTATACCTTAGTTACTGGACTGTTCTTATTGCAACCCAGGGGAGTTACATTCTTTCTGTTCTCCTCCCCATCCCCCCGGGAGCGGGAGAAGGAAGGAGGAGGGGGAAGTGAGCAAGCTAGCTACATGGCTGACTGGACTTCAACCATGACAGTTCTTTTTGGTGCCCAACATGGGGCACGAAGAGTTGAGGTAATGACAGATCTGACCAGAGTGTGTCTAATTGTATCTGTGATAAGCATTCATCATTTTGGATTAATAGTCACTCGTCACAATGCTGATTTATTGGCTCTCAAAGTTGTTGCTCTTGATCTCACAGTTTCAGCATGCTGTACCTCACTTACAGCCAGTATTTGCTGTCTTAGTGTTTATCAGATGGGGAGCTTGGGCAAAGATCCTTGTTTCATTGTACTTTATGGCAATGGCTTGCAATACAGGTGGGCTCCAGCAGCAGGGCGGGATGGATGTGGCCGTGGACTTGTACCTGGGACCAGAGGGGGAGCGGCCCTGGGAGACACTGGCGGCGAAACCAGCCCAGGGGAATGGCCCCAGGGACCAGGAGGCTGGGAGGAAGAGGCTGCCGGTGGAGGAGGTCAGGGCAGTCGAGGAAGGGAAGGAGGTGGCTGCCGAGAAGCTGGAGGAGGCGGCGGAGGAGCTGAGCCCTGCAGCCGAGCCCAGCACTGCCCCAAAATAAGAAAACAACACTTCAAACTGTACTGGTGTGTTTGTGTCTCAATAACTTGTGTAACCCCCTTTGATTTTGGGGCATCATACACATAGGAACAGGGTCAAACAAGTAACAACACTTAGAGGACACAAAACCAAAGAAAGATGAAGTTAAATGAATTCAAGATTCAGGTCACCAGTACAAAATGGAAACAACAGCAAAAGTCAATAACCACAAAACTTTTGGCAAAGGATGAAATTGAGAAAGGACAACATTAAACAGTGAAACAACTTTTGGATTACCAAACTGTAAAAATGAAAAGGTTTTTTTTTCCTCCAGTTAACTTGAACAGAAATAAATGAAGGAGAATGACTGGAATTACAAAAATAAAAAGAGAGTGGGACAGAGAAACCAGAGACAAAGTCATTCAAGTTGATGCAGACAGAGATGGATACAAGTATTGCAGGAACAAGAAGTAGACATTCTAAACAATGGGGAAAATCACATTTAGAAAAGGGAGCACTAAAAGAAGCAGGATAAGAAAGCAGCATAAGATAGGTAAACATGTTTGTGATGCTTTCTCCAAGACTAGGTCCTTCTATTATTTTGAGGAAAGAAAACTTCAACAAAACATCAATTAGATCCTTCTAGTAAAGCTTTCCTGAAAAAAAAAAAAAATCGGCATTTCTTCATTACCAACTAGAAATATCTAAAAGGGCCCCGATATTCATAAAGACTTCACTACAGTAATACCTAGTTTTTATATTTTGCTGATATTCAGGCACTCTATAGTCTCCACAAGTAATGTTTGTTTTTGCAGACCAAAAATCCTACTATAAAATAATTCTGCATCTCTCAATAGAGACAAGAAGAAATACAACTTTGCTATGCTTTTTTGAAGAATGGATAAACTTGACGACCTTCTTATGTGAAAAGAGTTTAGCAGATATATCACATCACTTACAATATCCCCCATCGTCAAAATAAAGTTCAAGTCCTTCCAAATGCACATATAATCAGGGGCTAACATATTACAGCAGTCTAAGGTGCTCCACTGTCAATTCTCAACTGATGCTGTGGATACTATCAGCATTGCCACATGTCCTGGGTTCAGCAGTAGCAGTCATTTTTTTCCTTCTTAGTAGCTGGTGCAGCGCTGTGTTTTTGACTTTCAGCCTGGGAACAGCGCTGATAACACCGATGTTTTTAGCTACTTCTTAGCAATGTTTAGTCTGACCAAGGACTTTCTGAGGCTCATGCCCTGCCAGGGAGGAGGGGAAGCCGGGAGGAAGCAGAGACAGAATACCTGACCCAAACTGACCAAAGAGGTATTCCATACCACAGCACGTCATGCCCACTATATAAACTGGGGGCAGTTACCTGGAAGGGCTAGATCACTGCTCGGGTAGGGCTGGGTATCAGTCAGTGGGTGGTGAATGGTTGTATTCTCTTCCCTTATTATTTCCCTTATCATTATTATTACTGGTGGTAGCAGCAGTGGTTTGTGTTATACCTTAGTTACTGGACTGTTCTTATCTCAACCCGTGGGAGTTACATTCTTTTGATTCTCCTCTCCATTGCCCTGGGAGTAGGGGGAGGAAGGGGGGGGAGTGAGTGAACGGCTGCGTGGTTTCTGGGTTGCTGGCTGGGCTTAAACCACACCACCACAGAAGAGCAGCTGCAGAGCTACAGACCCCATTGTCTATATCATAAGTGCATTTACCAGACTGTTTCAGCTGTAGCTCACCAGACTTCTATATGTCATGAGAGTAGACAGAACCTTCCAGCAAATTAAAGTAAAATTCATACAACACTCACAAATCTTCAGACAATCAATGTGTCTGAAACTCACTTTACAAAGGAAATATTTAAAGAATAGGGAATAAAGAAATGTAAAAAGAATCTCACATTGTAATCTCACATTGCAATCTTACATTGCAGGGCATAGGATGTGAATTCCTTTCATTTTTGAACATTCACAGAAAAAGAACTCTTGAGACCAAGTGGCAGAAGATTAAAAAGTCATCCTGAAAGAAGACTTCAGCACTGATCTCAAAATAAAGCAAAAAAGGCAGTTTCTTAACATGTCCTCTGGTTTAATATTTCACTTCTGCAATGTTCTGCTTCACTGCTACTGAATGACGGAAAAGGAAATAACAAAATAACAAAAAGACTCTTTGGTGTCCATGTCCTGTTTTTTTCTATATATTGTAAGAAAAAATGACATAGCTGATCTTTAAAAACGTTATAATTGAGTCCAGCAGTAACCAGATGTGCAGCTGAAAAGAGAAGTGGGTTCAGTTCTAAATTACATCACAGACAGAGAAAATACAACTGGTGAATAAACAGAGCAAACCATTAGAAAAGAAAAAGTAGCATCTTCTGCTAGACTTAGAGGGTGAGGAAAGGGAGGAAAAAAGGCAGTATACATCGAATAATCTAATTTCCTATTACGCCCTTATCTATATGCATAACTGCAGGTTTAATGCAGGTTGTGATTTCACATATCGCAAAGAATCCATTCTCTATTCCTTCTCTCCACTCCCCAACTAAAAAAACATAATGAAAAATTAATAATTGAAAAAGTGCAGAACCAAAATAAAATTGACAGCCATAAATTTGACAATAACCACCTTATGCAAGCAATGATGTGCATGCTGTTCAGCAATACATGAAATCTCCCAATGAAACAGTGAGATGAGTGAAGACATCAAGCATACAATGGTTTGGATTTGTGGTTACCACAGTTATTCAAGTGCTGCAAATGCACGTACAAGCAGAAAGAATCTGCCTTTCCCTTTCCATGTGTAAAAGAGATTGTGACCTTTTCCAGCCTTCCACCCCTCTCCTCTAGCTGATTTTATTTCTTTCCATATGTTGAATTTTGGTTTATTGTTTTTATTGGCAAAAAGCCCGGATTTTCTTTTTTTTTCTTTCAGTCATAAAGCAGCCTCTATCAACTTTCTATATCATCCTTTGGGCTGTTTTGCTATATATTTAACTCAGAAATTATGAACAATTCCTCTGCAATAAGAATTACCTTTCCTATGATGTGTACCCATCTGTACCAAACTGACATCCACATTTCCTATCAGCCTGTCCTCAAAGTGTTAGAACCACTGAAGTGGAAGTCATTTGTTTTCTCACTGTGGTTGGCAACTTCATTGTTTTCCATATGTCAAAAATATACTTTTTTATTGCCTGGACGCACCTCATTTACTGATGGTCCCATTATGAGATCATAAGCAGGAGCTGCTGTGCTCTCCCAATGTATAGCTGGTTGGCTGAAGGAAACTTGGCTGCCAGCAGGAAAATCCCTCCCAGTGTCCACCAGGATCAAGTATCAAGCCATCCATGAGGACTGCAAAACCTAAACCTCATGAGTTGTGCCAGAATTCAAGGATGAGAATTTGAAGTCTACCAAAAACATTACTGAGGAAAGAGGCTGAAAGAGACAACTCCCACCAACTGAAAGAACAGAAAGATTTTTAGAATAAGACCAGCTTCAGAATAGGGTATTAAAAAAAAAGAAGCTGACTAACTTACAGTGTTTATTCTTCACAGACTAAAGGCAATCCACATAAAAGACACCTGGAAAGATTCTCATGGATTTTTTTCCATATTTTTTGCTCCTGACAGCATCATTTCAAATGCACAAAAGACATTAATAATTCGAAGGAGAACTTGTTTGAATGTGATTAGAGAAAAAGACTTCAGCATGAGGCCAAAAGATATAAAAGTGCAATTCAAATTTGGTCATACAAAACCCTCAGGCTCAAGGAAATGAAGGGAGAAGTACTCTGTAACAAGCATACGATATTCTGCCGCGGCTGCTCAGCCCAGGCCTGCCTGCCCACTCACAGCGCTCCACTTGCGCTTCTGAAGCACTACTGTGTCGAGCCTCTCTCCAATTATGCTCCCATCTCACTCTCATTAGAGCTCTCTACCTCTTCTCCCTTATCCTTATTGGCACAGCCATGCTCACAGTTGCTTCCCAGCTTAAATGGATTCTTTGTATACTCCAAGAGATAACCAGCTACATAAATTAAGACAAATTCTCCCCTGCTACTGCATGGTAATTATATAACTTTTTATATTGGCAAACCTTAACAGCCACAGGTTTGAGAGAAGTGTTTTTTTCGTGGGGAAACGAGGGCTTTTAGACAATTTAGAAATTAAAACTGTGGTTCAGATAGAAACTAAAACAATCCAAATCCTCAGTGATTCTTTTCTGTAAACGTTGGAATTTTGAGTCAAAGAAAACATCAAAATTGAATAAAAACATTTAAATGTTTCAAATATTTAAAAGTCTACATGATCTACTATTTATTGTACCATCCTCTCACATTATGCAAATACTTACCAGTGCCTTTGACAGTATGTAGCTGGGGACACAAAATAAAAGCCTGGTTCATCAGAAGGCACATCAGGATCAGAAGCAGGGTTACCGATACTAAGACACTGTGAATTGCCTACAGCAAACAAGGCAAGGCTTTCATTCACAGAGAGCTCCAGAGCTTTCTCCAAGAGACACCATTGCCTGATGGAAGCCTTTTGGTTAATCATATATGATGCTGAAAATCAGGGAGGAGCTCCAAAGGGTAGGAAGACCCCATGCAGGTCTCAAAAGCCGTGAAAGCATTCCACATTGATTAGATTGGGACAAAGGATCAGGTCAGAGCAGGCCTAATTGATAGACACTTTGTTTTGGAACCTTTCTTTAAACAGCTACATTGTAGAACAGAGAGAAATACAACGTAAAACTATTCCCACGGGAAACTAAACAGCACTCATTTTCCCGGTAATAAGGCGCCATCAGGAAGATGGAATTCTGATTAAACGTAGATCTTTCATAGGAAGTAAGAGAAATTACAAGCAAAACAGGCTCAGTTTGGGTTGTTTTAAAGGAAGGTAAAAAAGAAGCTCCAGTCCAGGAGTCACATTTTCTTGAGCAAAGACTTAAATTGTCCTCTGTCTTATTCTGAACTCACTGAAGTATAGAGGCTGCTGTGAACTAGAGCCAACCAGAGCAGAGCCAGGAAATAGCAAAGGAAAGACTGCTAACTGCCTACCAGATGGAGCGATTAACTACACCAGGGGATTCCAGTAAACACAAGGGAGAATAACTAGTAGGGAGCATGGTTTTCAAGGGTATTTAATAGGAAACCTGGCTTTTTTGGCCTTTGCTGCATTCCTAAATTGGTATTTTACTGTAATTCATTTCTCTTGCCTATTACCTCTTCCACTATTTCAAACTCTTGCCTTACTCTTGCATACTTGGGAAAAGTACTTATTTCCGAGCTACAAGAAAATGGAAAACCCCCTATGTTTCTGGGCAAAGGTTCAAAATTATATTGAACATTTAAATAATAAGCCCTAAAAATTGAACTGTGTCCCGTGTTGCTGTCAGTCAAGATTGTGATTTGTCTGACCATCTGCTTATTCTCCTGGTCTTACTGCCATACATCTATCAAATAAAAAATATGATCTTTTGAGGCATTATCAATCCACAGCTCCTGCTAATTTCAGCCTAGATTTATGGAGATTAAATATTTTGGACATCAGATAAAAATGCATCCTAAAATTGATAACTGAGCAAACATGAAGATTCACAAATACAGTATGTCATACACATATAGTGGCAATGGAGGGGCATGGGTTTAAGGTTATTAAAAGTGCAAAATTTTATTTATTATTTATATAATAATTATAAAATTGGTATATAAACAGTTGCCTAGAGTATAACTTATCATGTATCTCAACATCTCCCACCAAGCAGAAAAATACTCAAAGACGTAAACATTTTCCGAATACAAAGTCAGGTTTTTGAACATTAACCAAAAGTTTAGCCTAATATTAAAAGCATCAGAAACTTCTGCAGAGGGGGACTGCACAGCAATCCTTACCTTGGGCAATATTTCAGAAGACTATTTGAACACAATTTTGCAGTCACACAACAGTCCATCAAAACAGACACTGCACTGGGAAGAATACTTGGATTCAGCTGCTATGTCTAGGGAACACCTCAGATAAATCGCTGATCTCTTTCTTTTCATGCTCATCATCTGTTTTGCCTACTACAGTTGTAGTAATCACATGTTTCTGCAGTGCCAATTGACCTTCAAAGCTGGCTAGAGTCCATATTTTCTAGTTTGATATTAATTGTAGCATTAAAACAGGTATCAATTGCTGATGCAAAGGCAAAAATCTGTAGCTGCCATCAAAAAGCAATCGGAGAGTATGCAATAACATACTCTGCTCTGAGACTTGGTAACTTAATCCTTTCTTAATGTATGCACAAACACAATGTGCAACACACAATAATCTTGTATCTCATGGCATTTACATGCTCTGCAATTCAAAAAGTTCCAAGTTTTCTGTAGGATAGTCTCTTTTTGATATGTCAGTTTTACTGTGTGAAAAGATGGAAATTATAATCTGATACAGAAAGGATGCCTACTGAAGAGATAAAATATGCTTTATATAAAAATCAGACTTATATGAGCTTTCTATATTATCTTCTAATTAGCTGCCACAGCAACCACCAAAAGAAACTTCTCTGGAAAGAACTGAGATCATAAAGTTGAAATGGTACAAGGAATGGTTTTGTCAGCATCTGGTTCTTCTCTCATCAGATGTTTAAACAAAGCAGTCCAGAGATCTGTCAAGAAAGGAATGCCACAAACAACACCCAAAAATATATAGGAAATTGCAACGTTGGCAGGTTACCATATATCTAACAAATTGTCTCAATGCAAAATCACATGAAAGGAATAGTGGGTTTTGTATTAATGAAAGACAATGCTTTTTAATTTGAGAAAGAACCCTCCAAATAATGGTATAGATGGCAGCACGTAATATGTTGCCAAATATTATTACTGTGTGTAAGATTTGCTATCCTCCTGCCAGGGAAGAAACAATTGGAACAATTCCCAGAGACTTTCATAAACTTCTGGTGCTTGCCATCAACATTTCTGAGGTTCCTCGACCCACGAACTTGTTTTCCAGATAGGGGATGCTTAAATAGGCCCATTCTGACACATTGTGCACTGTACGTATGAGTGACTACAGAGTTACATAACAAACAGGCACATATTTGCATCGCATGAAGGAAAGAAAACACACTGATTCTGTGAGAAAGGCATATCAGCTTGCGTGGCAACAGAGAATAGACTTGAAGTGCCCCTAACTTTCAGGGCAAGAGCTGGATACTGCCAGGGCATCCACAGTACAGTAGTAGAAAGGTAAAAGTACCTGCAATCTTAGATCACACCAAATGAGAGAACTGAGCTTTCTGTCAAAATCTATTCATGAAATGGTATTACAATAAAAGGCAAAGTTAAAGAAAGTTGTAAAGAGCAGGATCTAGCTACAGCCTGCCTTTTTGAATATGCATCCCTCCTACTACAAGCTGGCAAGTGAACTTTTCTCCCAGTATGGTGTACCACATGCATGTTTTTCACTGCTGTAGTTTCCTGGAATAGCTCAGTATACAGTAAGATATGGGGCATTTGCAAAGGAAGAGAGGAAAGAGGTCACTTTCACAGGAATTCCAAAATATCTTAAGTTCTGTTTAAAATGCTGTCAATCTATATTCCTGGAACTGGTTCTGCTAATGAGAGAAGAAAAAGGTACCATACAATCCACTACTTATTTTTAAATAACCCTTCTTTACCATGGCATAAAATATTCCCCTTTATCACAGTAGACAGTACAAGGATTTTGTCCTTTCAAATGGTTTTAGCAGAGAAACATAAATTTAAGGAGTTACTCTAGCCTGCTGATGTAACATTTCCCCATTACCTAGCCAGTTTACTGAATTCTAATTTCCTAACATATGCTGATAGAATATTGTGTGACAGTTAATCACACATGGCATTGGTAATATGCATTTGCAATAACTACTTATTTATTTTCTTTTTTTATGAAAATGTATTTATTTTTCAATGAGAAGAGATATTATCATGCCTGAAAGGATAATGTAATCTGAGTGATTTAGATGTAAATATATAACAGTTAATAAATAGTGTTTTGGCTACCTACAGTTCAGGCATTATTTCAACTCTAGATTTTGTTTTTCATATGATCATCAGTTCTGCAAAGGAAAATGCACAAAAAACGTGGCTCCCTGGAGGTCTTCCTCATTTTTACAGCAAGCCAATATCTTTCTTTAAGGATAATATGAACACCACAAACAGTTTGTTTGAAAGAAATTTTGAAATTAAGTTGACATGAGTGTCTGGGAAATCAATGTCTTACCCGCTGTGCCGAGGACATCAAGGAAGTTCATAACATGTCAAGGAAGCTTACCTAGCGTAAAAGGCCAGTCAAATGCATCACAAGATTACTTTCTATCTCAAGCCTATATTTGTTACATGTATTTTACAGCTTCTGATTAACATCATGAAAGTGCTGAAGCGTCCCAGTATGTAGTAAATATGTTGAAAAACAGTAAAACTAACAATGGCTGCCTGAGCAGTTGCATTAGGACTGATAGGTTACATGGATAATTGTACATTTAACAGGCGTCTATAAAGTGATAGAACTTGACATCAAATGAAGCAGGTGCTCCCATTATCTACCTCAGATTGCTTTAATCAGGAATGTGTTGCACCAGTTAGTTGGCTACAACTGAACAAATTTCAAGTTCGTCCAACTTCCCTGCAGAAGGAGAAGCAGAGAACAGACACTAACCAGGAAAAAGGAGCAAAACTGACAAAGAGGCTTAACAGAACATCATAAGAGAAAGACGTGGCACTTTGAAGGAACAGTAAGGAAGGAAAAAGCAGGAAGATCTGAGAAGTGCAGACCAGACTCAATGAAAACAAGTTCATCTAGATCAGTCTGAAGAATGTCCACCCAAGAACTGTATTTCCCACAACTGCATTATTTCTTCTCTTCCATTATGAATGCCATTGTGCTGGTGTTATTAATGCATCTCCATTCCAAAGTTCAAAATACATTGAAAGCATTCTTTAAAGAAGTCAGTTAATATGCAGGTTACAGAAAAACAAAGTCTGCTTATTGTAAAATAAGTTGTCAAGGGTAAACTCAGAAGATTCTAAAAGACGCTATAAAACATCTGGGCAATGGATTAATTTGCAATAGGTAAAAATTCTTAGATGAATTAAATAGTGGAATAGCTGATAAAAAAGTGCTTATGTATACATGCCTTAGATTACATACACCAAGAAGAAATATAACCTGCAAAGAAAACAGCAGGTGATGTTAAATCTTGGTTTATTTTTTGCCAGTAGCAGGAGAGCACTTAGATGGTGGCAGCCTATGAGAGGGACCTCTCTTAGCAAATGTAACAGAAAGAATAGGCACAAACAGATGATAAAGGGAAAAGGTAAACACTCTGTAAACACTCTGATTTTTAAGTAGTGCTTTCTATCATTTACTTACAGAGCAATCTTCCATATGTGCTTGCAGTAATCTTCCCTAAATAGTTAATAATACAATTCTATAGGTAAGTAACTTTGAGACACACAGGAGAAGGAATGATTTGAACCATTTTACATAAATGGAGCTAAGGAATGGTAGTAGCTTTATTCAGTAAAGCCCCAGCCTAAAACCACCATAAAAAATGGAGTATCTGACAACAGCTTATTTGATTAAATCACAGAGGACACTTTTCCTGATGTATTCTCCTGCCTTTCCCTGGTATTTAATAAGCCAAACAACATTAGCACATTGCAGCAACACAAGACTTCTCTTGGTGAAGGGTGGGTTTGGGGGCTTTCTTATTGTGGTTGATTTGGGTTTTTTTCCCCCAAACCTGTTACAAATATAAGCATTTTATGAATTTCCAAATTATCTACATGCTAGCATTACCAGAATAATGAAGACAAAGAAATTTTCAAATCAAAGCATATTACAGTTAATCCCAAAGTACAAACACAGTCATGTATATTTCAGTATATTTTCATCTTTTGTTCTAAACATCTTTTTAATGCAGCTTCTACAAAAAATGTGTTTCATACAAAAAGGTATTCTAACGCAGAAGGGTTGAAAATCATGTTTATTAGTTTACTTGTTCCTTCAGCTTTTGTTCTGATAACCAGCAGAGATCCAAGTTCTAAATCATAGTAAGGAATGGATACGTTTAGAAACAACCAATTATGTACTCCTATGAAAAGAGAAACCTAAAACCACTCAAGGTATTGAGCAGACAGACTTTCAAATCCAAAGGGTACCTGGATATGAAAGTAGATAGCTTAACATTCACTCAGCTGAAACATAAGACACTAAAACAAAACTTAGTCTGCCAACTGAACATTTCAAGACAAAAAAACACTGAAGCAAATTTAGGTGACCTAGTGTAGTAACAGGACTTGAATACAGAACCTATGTTTGAAAGAGTTCAAGTGTTTGCATCATCAGTTGCTGTTTAAAGTGTTTTTCACATTATTCTTTGATGACTGAACCATCACTAGTTATAACACACAAATAACCGAAAAAATCTGATTGTTGTTCTTTGCTATCTACATATGAAGAATCTATTGCTATTTACCAAGCACACATACAATTGCTGCTGCAGAAGCCAGTTTTACAGAGCTCCAGTCAAACTGCATTAACTTGCAGCACTCCAGTACCATGAGAGAAGGGTATAACAATGCAGAAGTCAGAACATATTACAAAAGAGGTTTAGCTTCAGCATTCATTAATGTCTCTGATTTTCTCCTTTCCCACTCCCTAAATTCTTACCACAAAAAAACATTAATAGTGACCATCACTGCAGTTTCTCTATACGTAAGACAAAACTGGTCTTTGTAGCACAAATATATAATGTATTTTTATCCTATACAACCTTATAACTCAAGGATTTCTGCTACGAGGTTCCATCATATTTAAAGAATTGATTATAAAATCATAGCAAAATGTGTGTAACAGAATCGGGGGAAAAAAGAAAAAAAGAAGAATATTATCTGAGCTATGATGTAAGAAGGAACACTGCCCATGCTTAGGTATAGCTGCAAACACCTTTATTTACAGTACTTGTAAAGCAGACAAAAACAGAACTCGTAGAGCCAGCATTAAAAAAAACCCAACTTCTCAACTCTGGAAATGAAGAAACAGTTAATTATGACATTTTCTGAAATACTGAAAATATCAAACCAGTCTAGAAGCTGGTGATTTTAATTCTTCATGTCAGAATTTAGAACCCCATAGAAAAGCATTTGGTGTTTGTTAACTTTGAACAACTGAGATGTCTTCTTTCAGGAACCTGGGAAACAGACTCTATTCACGTGCTTTGTTCCTGATCCCCATTTTTGGTTGGCACAATTTAAATTGTGCATTTCTCTCTGACAAATTTCTTCATGCTGACAAGGAAGAAAGTTGCAGTTTTCCTTTATATTTTTCAGGTCTCCTTATGCTTATTTAATGAAGCATAAATATGGATGGCACCTTCCTCCTTACATCAGTTGAAAACATACAAAAATACATTCAGCTGCAAAAGCACCTCTTTTTTAACCAGTCTTGAAATAGTTCCCCTGCTTTTCTTTATTATTATACAAACTTATGCTTTCTTCATGCATATGAACCACTTAATCTTCAAAACAATCTGTCCCCATGAACTCATCACACTGATTTCAGGAAAAGGAGAAGAAAAACTATATGCAGCACTCAGAACAAGAAAATCCTTTCAAGTAGTAAAGACATAGATATTAGTTATTATTTTTTATCTCACTTTACTTTACTTTCCACTTATTAGAATTCTCAAGCCTAATTTTTATATGTTGCTCTTTCCTCTTTAGCTATAATTAACTCTACAAAGAGTAACAGATACCAACCTAAACCTTCCTGACAGATTTCTAGTCCTATTGAAAGAGGAATGGAAAGAGCTCATTGTATTCTTCACAAAAATGCTATGTACAGCGTTCTATTAGAGAACATTCCTTTTATCCATTTAAGTATCACTGAATGCTGTAAACTGGCTTGTAACTTTCCCCTGCTCCTATTTCATCTCCTGCTTGGTATGTCACCCTCCTTCTGCCAGTTTACTCTTGCCTTTTGTTTTTCTATTGCTTTCACAGTGTTGGGAATTTTTGTCCTCTTTTAAGCTCATTTACCGATGTGTTCTGAAGGTTGAGAGAAAGTGGTGTATAGCTGGAGTAACCAAGTTGTTGTCCGCCAGCCACAGGCAAGCACTGACATGTGGGTCCACACACAATACCTGAATACACAAGTTATTCATGTCAGTTTGAATAGCATGAAAAATTCCACTAATATTGACCAGGTAAACTTATTCCTATACTGTTACCCAGAGCAACTCTTTTATTTTGTACAGCCTTAGCTATTAGTGATCTCTAAAAGCATTATTCTTACTACTTAATTATTATTACTATTTGCTCTTCTTGCAGATTTTATAATAAAGGTATTAAATACTCTCAAATGTCTATACATTCAGATCCAGGGAAAAATCCCACATTAGTGGCATGTTTACATACCTACAAACACAGACTGACAGGCACCTGCTCCATGGTGCCTTTCTACAAAGAGGAAGATAAAATACAGGAAGGAAGGAGAGAAAATAAAAACTCAATTAATTGATGTTATGTCAACAGGCTCAAATAGGTACTGCTGAGCAGGACTCGCCACTCAGAAAAGTCATATATTCTTTTGATGACAATTGGTTGTACTTTTCAAAATACCTAAGTTCTAGCTCTTTAAACAAGAGGCATTCAATTTTAAGGAAAGGAGAGTGTAGCAACATTCATTGTATAAGAGAGTACTATAGATGACAAAATACATATATGAATCCTAGTAGAAAGCTAACTAACCCTGCAGCAGATTCTTCCAGCCAACCAGATATATAAAGGGCAGTTTGAAGGGTTTTTGCATTTACTCAAGTGAAAACATTCATGAGCCTGCAATATTAACCCAACACCACACTGATTCCCAGAGACAGAGCTCTGGTACTCAGCCACAACATTCCATTCCAAGCTGACACATTTCATTACAGCCTCATTGAATTTATACGTCATTTGGGGGTACATAAAGGGCTCAACTGCAAAACTGATCAAGTATCCACTGTACACTAGTACATATTTTGCATCTGTTCTTTGTGGAAGCAGGTGGATTTCGTACACTATATGGCTTCTAAAAAGTTCCTATAAAGTATGAAAGAAGAGTAAATTCTAGAAAATGGAGGAACATGTTGAGGGACAGAGCTATCTTCTAAGCTTCAGCCAGCAGAAAAGAAACTCAGAGTTCACAGTGGTAAACATACAAGGAAAAACAGAAAGGATAAATCCTAAGAAGTGCTCTCATCCCTTGGCCTGCAAATCCCACCATTCCTGTGGGGTCACTGTAAGTGAAAAAACAGCCCTGAGGCAAAACTCCTCTCACTGAAGGACAACAGAAAGATTAGGCATACATGTGAAAATTAAAACTGTGCCATTTCATTCTTCCTTCTGTCTCTAGTATTTACCCCAATCCAGAAATTCTCATTACAGCTAGTATTAAGAATAGCTATCCAACCTCAATGCCCACTGGGCAGGATGTTGTAAACTAAGTATATTGCTTCTCTAAATGAAAAAATATATTGAATAAAATAACAAAACATAAAATAATAAATGAATAAAGTAACCAGATGTTTCAGGCAAAAGCTCCCTAAAAGTTCTGGAATAGGTGATTTGCAAAATCACTGACTCTTGGTGTCACAACATTTACTCTAAAGTAATACTGCTTTTGGAGTAATAGAGTTGGAGATATCTCTGTCTTCACACAAATAGTGGATTACACCATGACGGCCAACATTCGTGGGGAGCCTGCAGACAGTACATTACTTGATTACGTTTTTATTGCAGGTAGAGCCTGGCTGCACAAAAAAAGTTGTTCCACAACATATTAGGCTTGTCTTAAATTGATTAGGAGTACATTTCATCAAGGGTTGGATATGGAGTTATTACAGATTACCAGCATTCAGAATAAGAGCTCTTTGCCTCTGCTTGTTTCTATAGAATTTCAGGAACAATCGATGTGTGAACAAGTTGAAATAGGCCAGGGAGACTGAAACTCCACATAAGCACAATCAGACCCCAATAGTGTGGGAATTCTGCTCCTGAGTCACAAAATGAAATTAACTTCCTATATAACTTACAAGTGCATAAGCAACTACTTCATTCACAGCCTGAAGACTGACAGATCATCTGCAAAGCATCTACCTGTATATTTTTCTTAGCCAGATTATCACATTTGATATTTCCTACCCATGAACTTTGAGTTCATCATATCAAAAAAGCACATTTAGCTTCAGCTGAGCCTATGGATATTACTGTGCTTGGGCGCCATAGTGCAAGGCAACACAGTGTGTCTACTCTGGTGTCTGTTTGCTGGATACAGAATTACAAGCAATAAGTACATGCATCTTTCCATCCTTCTCAGAAAACAACCTTTCACACTTTATTATCACTTATTAAAGTCTACTGTTGGCTTGATTGAAATGTGTAGGTTGCACTATACTTACCTGCAAAGAAAGCACCTTCAGTTGATTCTGAAGTTACTTCAGAAGCTCCCCCTGTTATTACATCCCTCCTTTTCATATTATGAATTTCACACACTTTACTGCTTTTGTGTTTCACTTAAAATCTTGTTTATTGATGACACAAAAGTAAAGCTTCATTAGTAGTGCCTACCTTTTTCCTTTCATGCTTTCACTCATGGGATGCAATTCAACTCACATGATTCATTTCTGAAAATCTTTTAAGTATGTCTGAACCAAGCAGTTTCCTATGTTTTTTGCCCTTGGAAGAAGGGAAAGAATCCTATTAGACAGTTTCCACCCTTTGATATATATGATTTAATGACTGAATATACATAATCATATCTTTCTAAACAGACACTGTTGAAGTTAAAATCAGTATCTATGTGGACTACTGCACCTAAGCAAAATCTGGTTTTGACCAGGAATTTTCAGGATCATTTCTTAACAACTTCTTCAAATGTAAGGTTGTTTTTACAAACTCAAAACTGTTATAACTCAAAAGTCTGAAAACAAACATGTAAAAAAGCAAACTAGTTAAATCAAAGCATCTATATGATTAATTTTATTTAATATAAATTTAAAATACATGGATTTGGGACATGTGTTTTATTATTACTTACACTGTGCCTACAATATTTTAATTTCTTTGAAAAATAGGCCTTTCACTTTACCTGATTTCAGAAATATATAATTAAAGATGAGACAACGCTAGTAAGTTTTCTCTAAGTTTTCTAAGTAAGTTTTCTAGTAAATTTTTTTTTATCTAACTCTGTTCAAGGTTTTGATCCACAGATTGCAAACTCAGTAGCTATATGATCTGCCTTGTCCATGTAATGTTCATAAGAGCAATACATTTCTTCAGTCCTATTTTAAAAATTAGGCAGGTCAGTTTGCTACAACAAAAACAATCAGAGTTTAAGATATGCAGTGATAAGACAAGGGGGAACGGCTTTAACCTGACAGAGAGGAGATGAGATGAGCCCTTAGGCAGAAGTTCTTCCCTGTGAGGGTGGTAAGGCACTGGCACAGGTTGCCCAGAGAAGCTGTGGCTGCCCCATCCCTGGCAGCATTCAAGGCCAGGCTGGACGGGGCTTGGAGCAACCTGGTCTAGTGGAAGGTGCCTCTGCCTGTGGCAGAGGGGTGGAACTGGATGAGCTTTAAGGTCCATTCTAACCCAAACCATTCTATGATTCTACGATTATGTGAAAACACAGCTGTCATCTGCTATCAGCTATTTCCTTCAGCTTTCCCCTTCTGGTAAAATGTTTGCCACAGGGAAAAAAAGTAGGTGGACAATCAGCACTGCTGGAATTGGGGTAGTTTTTTTCCAAAACTGGCTTGTGTTAGGCAAACAAACTGAAAGCTGCCAGATGATCCAGTTTTATCCTCAGGCTCTCCAGGAGTGAATATGGTTTATATATCAGCTTATATATGTCCATACGGACACA
Source organism: Ara ararauna (assembly GCA_028858755.1). NCBI lineage: Eukaryota > Metazoa > Chordata > Aves > Psittaciformes > Psittacidae > Ara > Ara ararauna. The sequence goes on along the minus strand of CM054380.1, from coordinate 17,248,081 downwards.
AACCCAGAATGATGTGATTTACAGTACTCTAAGTTGTGCACATCAACTTAGTCATATGAGTTTCATTTAAAAGCCAGTTAATGAAGTCTGATTAACTATTTTTCAAGGAAATTTTGCAAGGAAATAAATTACACAGATGCATTGCTAGCCTGTCAGTTCTCACCCCTTCCCTCATAACTTTGGAATGAATTGGCTAATTTTGATCAAATTTCACAAAAGGACCTGGTCTCAAACATATGAAGTTCCAGCAAGTTTCCATGAGAACTGACAGTTGAGTAGGAGATAAAGACTGACATGAGTCTTCCCAGTGAGGAAAATATTGCTGTGTAAGCTCAGCAATTATCTATTATGCTTGACATACCAGCAAGTCAATGATCATTGTGTATATACCAGCTACACAACCTACTTGCTTGTAATTCAGAAGAAATCGCTGGTCTTCTGTTTCTCACACAGCCACAAGCTAGGGAACAGAGGAGTGCTTGGTGGTTGTCCTGGGTTCAGCAGTGGCAGTCGTTTTTCTCCTTCTTGGTAGCTGGTGCGATGCTGTGTTTTTGACTTTTGGCCTAGGAACAGCGCTGATAGCACCAGTGTTTTCAGTTACTGCTTGGTAATGTTTTGGTCTGACCAAGGACTTTCTGAGTCTCATGCTCTGCCAGGAAGGAGGGGAAACTGGGAGGAAGCAGAGACAGGATACCTGACCCAAACTAGCCAACCAGGTATTCCATACCACAGCACGTCATGCTCAGGATGTAAAAACTAGGAGCAGAGACCCAGGAGGGTGGGGGTGCACTGCAGGGTTGGGCTTGGTATCGGGTGGTGAGCAGCTGTATTCTCTTCCCTTTTATTTCTCTTGTCATTATTATTATTGGTGGTAGCAGTAGTGGTCTTGTGTTATACTTTAGTTACTAAACAGTTCTTATCTCAACCTGTGGGAGTTGCATTCTTTCGATTCTCCTCCCCATTCCCCCAGGACTGGGGGAAGAAAGTGGAGGGAGTGAGTGAGCAAACTGTGCGGCTGAGAGGCTTAAACCATGACAGTGGTGTAGTTTGGAATTGGTGGAGAAGCTAGGTTTCAGCAATGAAAAATGAGTGAAGAAGGGACCTGTAGTTTGATTGCACGTAATGTCATTTGAAACCAAGCTTCAACATAAACATTGTAATCTAATTTGTTAAAGTTTGCGAAGCATGTGTAATCATCAACCCACCATCACCCAAAGCAATGAAAACCAGGATAAAATTAGAAAATGTCAGGCTTACTGGGATTTAAACGAGTTGTTATTTCTATTCACCAGTATTAATTAAAGGAGATTATTTGCAAAGTTTCATCAGGGTAATTCATCCCAGAGTGCTCTTGCACCTTTCCGGGCAATCAGCACTTGATCTAGGAGGCCACATGGAACCATATCTGCACAAGCTCTGTTGGCAACTACACAGTGGGCCCTTGGGTTGTTAGGGACATAGCTCAGGTTAGACACCTTAATAACCTGAATCTTTTAAGATTCTTGGTATATGGTAGAAGAATTCTTTTACATTTCCAGGCCTTTGTCTGTGCGACCCCTGCCCCACAATTAACTGAGAGAATCCCAGTGTTGCCTGCTCTCTGCTTCTGTTTTGAATGTGCTGTGTTTCCTTCTAGTGTTCGTCAGCCATACTCACCAATGCCACAAAAAGAGGAAAAACAAGTCAGTCTATCCCTCTTACTCCTGTTCACTTTCCCTGCTTATTCAGAAAAAGGATTACATTACCATTTAATGCAAAGGTATCACACCAGGAGACGTCATGCTCTGCTATTTTTCTATTATGAATCCTTGATCTTTTCCAGTCATTGCTTTCAAAGACAGTATTTCATTCTGTTGATTAACTACTTTACTTGCATCTCCTCAGACCTAATAAACACTCCAGAACTGGAGGTCCATCAATGTTGTTGAAAATACTTGTATGAATTATCATCTAAGCAATCATATCCCTCCTTTGTTCACGTTACAGGGCATAGGATATGATATGAAATAGCTCCAAAAAAATCTGCATTGCAGTCATCATCAAAGTAAATAAAGGAAAGCTGATAGGACACCAGATACTAGGCAAATCACTGTGGTCTTCATATAGAAAGGTAATGGATTTATTTTCTTCTTTAAAAAAAATATATAGCTATTCTTCATTCAGAGGACTTCATGTTAAATTAATTATTTTTAGCAACCACATGATCATCTAGAGATACATTGCAGGAGTTCCTTAGGATCTGAGTAAGAACACAATGATAGATCACTGTGATTCTTCTGTCCTTGTACAGTAATCAAAAAATCATCTACTAATAGATGGAATTGGTTCCAAAAGCAGAAATCACACAGCTCCATCTTGTGGAAGCTATGATTCCTCGTGTGTTCCAGTTCAACTTCAGCCTTTGTTAATGATTCAGCTTTAGATGTTTTACCTACAAGGCTTTCCCTACTGCAGATATTTTCTTTAATGGGTAATTTTAACAGCTTCACCAACAGCAGGAACAAGCTGCCTAGAGTTTTATTTATATTCTTCTGTCCCACTTTAATTTCCTGTAACAATCTCATGAACAGGTTCATACTTTAACAGTTTGCACCACCAAGGGATGCAGAATCAGCTCCTGAATTTTCTGTCTGTCCTCCGTCTTTGTCCTGTAAAAGGTTGAACACACAGAATTGTCTCAATGAACATGCCATAGATCAGTATTAAGAACAGCTGATTTTCAGCTTAGGGGTGCTTCTTCATGGGAAGCATTTGCTACTTAGTTTAGGTGGCACAAAACTTCAGGGCAGCAGTTTGTCTCAGTAATGTTAATCAACACAGAAACCTATTTTGTAATGCTGCCATAATCTAATGCCATCAAACTAAGTTATCACAAATTTTACGTCAGATCAACCAGATTACTTTCCACATCATTATGAAAACTGTCTGCCTGGATTGTGAAGACAACTGTGGGATTGATTCTTACTCCTTTATTGCACTCTTCTTGTCCCACAGAGAGCTTTGGAAGGGACTGTACACCAGAAACAAACACATCACCATGCACACTCCACAGACGCAGATCCTATTGTTGTTGTGCTGAGAAGTGTAGTCTGTACCTTCCTACTTCCTCACCCTTCCGTGGTAAGATTACTGCTACAGGAAGAGAGAACTTTGAAGTCCTCAGCAAACACATTTATAATTATTCTGTGTTCTTCTCTCAGCAATTTCTTGGATAATTATGGCATCATTTACCATAAAAGGTAAATTCCAAATGTAAGATGATGTCAGGAATGCAAACTAAAACTTTTAGAGTGACAAAACCCCCAAAGACTTTGAAGAATTTTGAACAGTAAGGGCCACTTTTGATGAGGACAATTATTCATCCTCATTCTCATTGAACCACAGAAAAGGAATTTTAACAAAAGATCCAAGTGTTATGAACCTCTGTATTTAATATCTCAAAGATAAGACCCAAATATTAACTACAAATTTAATACTAATAAAAATTACTACAGGTTAATCAAATTGGAAATGAAAAATCATAAAACATTCAACTATACAGTTGAACATACATAAAGTTTTATGTCATGCTATCAAGAAAACTTTCATTTTTATATTTTTGGCTAAAAGTGTACTAAAACATGTCTGTCAACAGAGGTTTACAAACTAAAATCCATCAGGAAAGAAACTTCCTTGGTCTTTAGTAAGTAACTCATTGTAAAGCCTACGCAACATGTTTTGATGTTTGGAACAATACTTTGTGTTTGGAGAAGAAGGTATTTTACATCAATTTGCAGTCTAATATAATACTTCCTATCAGGTTATCTCAGCCTACATTCACTTGAGTTCTGTGAGAAACCAGCAAGTAACATGACACAGGGGACTACTCGTAGGTGACCCTGGGAACATATTTCCCATTAATTTACAGTCAAAATGCCTGAGTGGTCACAAATGACCATAAACATTCCCTCAAGTCTTCTAATTTAATTAAAAGGATAAATGATCCTAAGTATTTTCATCTTTTCTTTTTTAATTAGGTTTTAATTAATTTTCAAGGTAAGAGCCAGAAGTCCCAAGAGAAAAAGTAAGGAATTGTGTACAGGAGCTTCTGCTGATCAACAGATATACCAGATCTGCATGATGAATGTCAACATGGTAACCAGCACAGATGCTCATTAAAGTACTGTTTTGGACTAGAACACTCAGAGATTGTCTGAATTAACACATATAGACAAAAAAATGCAGCGGAGAAAAGCTCCTAATAATCATTCAAAATCTGTATTTTTAGCTAACATATTAACACTTAAGAGGGAGAGAAACAGAGAATGGCATCTTGATTGTTTCCCTACAAAGCATTTTCCATGCCAACGATTTATCACCACTTCATCCCCCTGAATTCACCTTCCATACTGAGAAACATTATGGCATTCCTCTCTCATGGCAAAAGTGAAAATAGTAACTCTCTGGATATGACTGACAAGAAAAATACCTCATCTCTTCTGCTAACTTTTTTTACTGTATGAAATTTCAGGAACAGTAGTGACTTGATATCTTTTTATTAAGTCTTGAAGTGATTTTCGTTTCCCTGAGAAGTGTTAGAATTACACTGAAATACTAAAACCCAAAATCTACGGAACGGATGTAAAAAAAAGAACCAAAGGAAAAGGTTTATATCTCACCCCACCAATAGCTGCCCATCCTCACAAGAAACAGCTATCTCTGAACCTAAATGGAGGCAATAGTTTATCCTCTTTATCCAGTCAGTCTTTGGACCATATTTCAGAATCTGCCAACAATGCTGCCAACTGGTGCCAGTCGTGGCAGTTTTTTTCTGTGATGTGGACACCTATTCAAGAGAAATTGCACCATTGTCAATCTACTTCGCACCTGTATGTAAATACCCTTTGTACAACTTTGTAATCTTCAATTACCACCAAGATTAGCCAGGTTGAAATATTAATCTATAGACATGAAACACATATTCTTCTATCATAAAACAAACTCCATTCTGCATTTTATAGCTGGAAGTACTCCTAGGCTTTTCAAGAAAGTGCCAAGACACGACTGCTAGAAAGACAAAGGAATTTGTTTGATAGCGCTACAGTTATTTCATTCCCCAAAAGTAGAGGATTAAAAATTTTGTTAACTAGCATAAATAGCAAGGTATTAAGGAATTAGTATGAGACAAGCCAAACAACAAAAGAGTTGCTGAATATTACAACTGCTACAAATAATATTTTATAGTGATACTCTGTGTTGTTTACAGTGCTCAGAAGATATATAATTATGCACAGACTGCCAGCAGTAGACTGGTGCATTTAATCATCTTTATGTATCTTATCACTTCAGTGCATAACATTAAAACTCAAATATCAGAATTAATTCAGTATTTGCTATTTCAGATTGAAAAAATACATGACCAAATGTTAACTATGAGGCAGGTCATTCTAGTTAAAAATAAGACAAAGTTCAGTACAAAGATACCTGACTCTGCTGTGTTTCCCAGTCATCCATTTATCTATCCCTTTGCCAATACGTGTGTATTTTGAAGAAGGCATTGAAAGTGTAATCCTGAATTCCCTGGTAATATAAATGGGAGATTTGGCTGCAAGAGGAATCAAACATCAGAATTAGGGCAGAGAGAATTAAAAAGTGAAATGCCTACAAGACTTCGCAGGTAGCCAGTTTTAATAAAAAGTCCTTGTTTTTAAGCATGAGTAGGACTATGATTCTTTGATATCTAACAGGGTTTTAAGAACCTCATTCTACATCTATTTTACAGGATTATGAAGATTTGCAAATGGGGTCATGTAATAATGCTTCAAAGGCTAAAAGTTAGATCAAGACATATTTTCCAAAAGAGTGGTCCAGAACTTCTTGATGGATAATAATTTCTTGTCAGGATTCATTAAAAGGAAAATAACCAAATGAAGGAAGTCTCATTTCCTTTTCTATTCTATAACAACTAAGGTCAAATTGTTAGAACACAGTTAGGTTTGGAATTAGTGAACCTAATAAAGTATTCCCATCAGCATCAAAAAACACATGAAAAAAGAATTGCCTCACATGCATGTGAAGTGATGGGGTGCAGTAATCAGAACTGGCTCAATATGGCAGCACAATAGAGTTTTGGACAAGCCAAAGGAAAACCAGGAATGTTTTAATTGCCTCTCTTAGGGGAAACAGTCCTTTATCATATGTGTCAGCCTGAAAGCTGACAGAGGAGAAAATCAGTGGTAGATGAGGCTTAGGCTCAAATATAACTTCTCTTTTTTTTGAAGTTCTGCACTGACAGAGGAAGGATTGTCAGGTTTATACACAGACATGCTATGCAAAAATTTTTCTAGTAAATATACATGTGTTCACAGAGGTGTGTAACCCTGGCAGTCAGGAACATAAGAGCAGCCAACCCAGACCAGAGCAAGGTCTTATCTGACAGTAATCTTTTGTGGGTACCTAGAGTGAAAGCACAGGTAGCATTAAGTGAGACATCCTCAATAGAAGCTCTTCTTTCCAGAGCTTAGGTCCTGGTATTTCATAGTTTTGGGTGTTTTATAATACCATTACTTTTTAAAACCCATGTGAATTTCTTACATCCACTGCCTTCAAGATGAAAAGGAGGCTAGGAAGTTGAAAGAAGCAAAGCAAGAGGTTTGCAGCAGCAAAAAAGGAGGCATTACAAATGGAAAGAGTAAATGGGATAGGACTGTAAAGAAAGAATGGGATTTGAGCAGTAACGCTGCATAAAGAAAAGAATGTAAAGGGACTCAGAGCAGAGACTTTTTTCCGTCTGCAGCTCTCCACCCTTAAGCGACAGTACTGGGGCTCTCTAGGAAGAGCCAGCATTAAACACACATGCTGGTAGCACAGAAGAAGCACATTGTAACCACATGCAGCCTAAAAAAAAGCATTAAGGAAGGGGTTCAGTGAAACCTTTAAAGAAAATTAGTTCAGACTTCATTGAAAATATTTTTAATTGTATGCTGCTTCATGGGATGTCAGCCCATCCACCATCAAATGTATCACTTCTTACCTTTTATACCTCAGCCATGCAAGCCTAGATACGTACTGCACTTTGTCTCTCACCCCACACGCATCATGTGTGAGGAGCCCCTTCCAGTTGTTTTCAGAAGTAAAATGGTGTTTTTCACAGGGTTGAGGGGATTGAGAAATTCTGTGAAAAAACCTCCAGAGGGGAGATAACTATTTAAAACAGCAGAAAATAAGAAGGGAGGGAAGTTTTGGGACATTAAGAGAATGTCAGAGAAGGCATAGCCGAAAAAATAATACTTACCCATAATGAGCTATTAATGGTGCTGAAATTGTACCATTCATTTGTTAAAATGAATATGCTTGACTGCAGATTTTCTTGTCAGTCTATATATTTTGATTATATGCACCACACAGCTCAGCAGTAAAATATTGCAATTAGCTTTGATTTTTTTGTATCCACAGAAGTAGCATATGCACGTCTGGTGGCAGAATCTAAAATTCAACTCTAAATTCTGGTCTAAAATGTTTGTGCAAAGCAAGTGGTTGCATTCCAAAGTGCTGACAAACTTCAGCAGGAATTCTATGGAGATCTAAGGCAATACTGGTTTCTCAAATTTCCTACAAAAAGAAAACTATTAAAAAATCCAAAGAAAATTTAGTATCTCTGCCACAGTGAAGTTTGAAAAAGTACAGCTTGGGTTCATTTTCTACCAAACACCTTAAGCACACAGGCACCATTTCTGTATACCAAAACCAGACATTTGAATGAGAAACTTAGCTTACAGATATAAAACTTAGCTTAAAGATAAAATGTTTTTCATGCTGTTCCTTTTAATTTTAGTAGCACATCCACTGTGAAACTAGCACCATTCCATCTGTGAAACTATAAAGTCAGACATTTTACCTCATAACAAATCTGCGTAGCTCGCTATTTTTTGGCTGTATGCGTACAAAACAACTTGACACAAAACAAACTACAAATCATTAGATACATAATGTAACTCTCTAGAAGAAAGTTATAGCCCTACTTTTGTGAGGAGAAGCTACAAATCAAGTGCCCATAGAGTCTTGGCAAGGGGAGAGAGAACAAAATATAAGAACATGGGGAACTGAGAGAGATTCCACGGTAGATCGTCTGCCAGTAAATTGCAAGTAATACAACTAATCCAGTGAACTAAAAGTGACAAAATGTGAGAAGAGTCAAGACAGACATTCATTTCTGATAGACAACTCTAATGGTTTCCACGTATGATACATGCTCTTTTGGTTTTGCTTTCATAACTTCCCAGTGAACTACTTGGCACTTCCCAGTGCTCAATTAATTTAGCTTACAAATTAAATGTTCTTTTCTTTGTAAAAGTTACTGTGCAGAGCAATAAACTTGCTATACCACTACAGTACAATTTAGAAAGTGATACATAAATAGTAGACATATATATTGGAGAATTTTTTCATAACTTGGAAATCCTGTCAATAGATCATTCAAGGGCAAAAGGGAGCACACAACTGGACCAAATCTACTTATCAGTACTCTCTTTTTATATCACAATGGAAATACAGCTCTTGATCCTCTTTTGTTAGTCACTTCACAAGCACAAAATAAAGGATTTTACAGATGTCACCTGATAAGCTCTGACACTACTCACTCCATTTGACTCCACTCTGAAGAACAGCCAGCAAAATTAAGCATGGCCACACATCTCAACCACTCACAGCTTAAACTATGATCTAGCTGCGTGAAGACCATGCCCTGTGCACTGAAATGGCTGTGGTACATATACATGTTCCATTAAGCTACCAATGTGGAGACATAAAACTGGTATTTTTAAAATTGCCAACTTATTTACTCTGGTTTTGGCAAACACAGTAAATCCATGATTAAGACAACCAGTCTCATCCCCAAAAAAACCTTAACAAATCCCCCTTGCAGATCCTTAATAAAGTTGTATCTTGCACCATTCATCTGGTAAATAGTGATACTTGGGAAAATAGAAACAACAAGAAAGCTGTTCCATGCATATTCAGAGTTGTAATTGCTATGGAAACCATCTCTAGTAATTCAGTCTTTGTCTTAAAGCATTAGAGGCAAATCATGATACAATGACAGCAAAGAAAGCATAATACTGCCTAAGATTGCAAAGTTCAAATTTCAAGAGAAAATTAAACCACCGTGCAAGAAAATCCTTCAATGTTCTCATATCTTTCAGGCTCTTTTTGGCGCATATTTATGTGGATAAGCCTTTTGATCTTGGTTTTTGCCTGGGCTTACCAAAAAGCTGCTTAAGTAGCACAGAGGGCTGGAAGAACCACTGCAGTTCTTGCAAAAAAAGGACACTGTTGCTTTAGTCTATTCTTCAAGAAATCTAATTTAACCATCCTTTACTATTACAAGTTTTGGAAAGCTGGAAAACATGCAAATTCAAGCAATGCCATTCATTTTTAAGCTCTGAAAAGACTGATAACAGGGTCACGGAGTCAGAGATAATCAACTATGGCAATTAGCTTTAATGTAAAGGTAGGTAAAATAAGCACCTACTGTTTTTAGAGTAAAAAGACCAAAATCAAAGCAAACAACAACACAGTTTTAGAATATTATATGCCTTGCTTTCACTTCTTTTATATGCAGAATTCTCAGTTTGTTTTATTGCATTTGTACTACAAGAACGTGTTAATCGGTATTTCAGAATATTTTCAGCATTCCATCCTGTTTCCCCACAGTAGCCTTCCCACTGATAAACCAGAGTTGATCTCACAACAGCTCCTAATCAACCTCAACACCTATTTCTGAGTTCTATTGTACCACTTTTCAAATTCTTTCCTTGAATCAAGTTAGTAAATGCAACATGCATACATCTACAGGTTGGGCAGAGAAGAGATTCAGAGCAGTCCTGCAGAGAAGGACTTGGGGGTTTTGGTTGATGAAAAAATGAACATGAGCTGGCAGTGTGTGTTTGTAGCCCAGAGAGCCAACTGTATCCTGGGCTGCATCAAAAGGAGCGTGACCAGCAGGTTGAGGGAGGTGATCCTGCCCCTCTACTCTGCTCTCGTGAGACCTCACTTGGAGTATTGTGTGCAGTTCTGGTGTCCTCAACATAAAAAGGACATGGAACTGTTGGAACAAGTCCAAAGGAGGGCCATGAAGATGATCAGGGGGCTGGAGCACCTCCTGTATGAATACAGGCTGAGAAAGTTGGGGCTGTTCAGCCTGGAGAAAAGAAGCCTGTGTGGAGACCTCATAGCAGCCTTCCAATATCTGAAGGGGGCCTATCGGGATGCTGGGGAGGGACTCTTCCTGAGGAACTGTAGTGAGAGGACAAGGGGTAACGGGTTCAAACTTAAACGGGGAAGTTTAGATTGGATATGAGGAAGAAATTCTTCACTGTAAGGGTGGTGAGGCACTGGAATGGGTTGCCCAGGGAAGTTGTGAATGCTCCATCGCTGACGGTGTTCAAGGCTGGATTGGACATAGCCTTGTGTGGCATGGTTTAGTGTGAGGCGTCCCTGCCCTGGCAGGGGGGTTGGAACTAGATGATCTTAAGGTCCTTTCCAACCCTAACTATTCTATGATTCTATACTACTCCACATCATGTCAAAAAATTGCTGCTTCTGATGTGCTTACCTTTATTCTTTCTAGGTACACCATTTCCAGACAGAATATCATCCCAAATACTATTTGGGAAGTACACTGCATTTCAAGTGCTTTTTTTTTTTCAGCTATATCCCATCCCATACACTCTCATAAAGCAAAAGTCCATAAATGGTTTGAGTCAGCAAAGGTTTACAGTAATGTCATTAATGTTGTTTATAAGCAACAACTTGTGTTTTTTTAAAAGGCTACTTTTGTTGAAAATTTTGCACACCTGTCTGGTCAATCAGGATTTGTGTAATAAGGATTTGGGTTTATCATCATGTGAACCTGCCTTTCCTACCTTTTTTTTAGGTAGAGCCTTCTAAGACATAAAAACCAACTTCCCATGGAAGACAAATTATGAAACACTTCTTTTCCACATTACAGTAAAAAGTCTAGTCAGATGTGAGCAAATAACCACATTTTGTCAAGCAAAGCACATGATGCAAATTTTATATGAGTATTATTCTGACAATGAACATCCAAACAAGAGCTATTCCCACATAATGTCATTTGGTTTAAGATTAATCAACCAACATGTTTTTCATGGATATGAACTGGCAGGATGTGAACCTTACATGTAACTGTGCCATTGATCACAGCAATTGTTTATAGCAATCAGCAGCTCTAAAGCCGGATTTATCATAACCTCAACCACACCCTTGGGTTTCAGGATAAAAAATGACTGAACTACACAGCAAGTTACAGACAAAATTAAGCACTTGTGTACAAACCAAAAGAATGATTCATTCTTAGAATTGTTTTGGGGAGAAAAAACAATAAGTTTGTTTATAAAACATCAAAAAAATGTAACATCAATATAGCAAGGATCTTGATTTTGCTTCTCTGAAATCCTTCACTGGGATATCACCATCAAAGTTAGCAAACTAACGTACAAAAAATGGTACTGGTCAGAATGTTTAAAAAGGAAAGAAACATGTAGTGTTTATTCTTTTTAGACTAACAGTAAAAAACACAAAAGTTTTGACTCTGGCACAGACTGTTCACTATGATTCATAATAATAACTTTTGTCCAAACAAATTGATACATTTAAGAAAGCCTCCTACATAAGGGAAAAAAAAAACAACCAAAATCAGACTGAAGCCATCATTGGAAAGGCACAGGAAAAGCAGACAGTGATTATAGCACAAAGTTCTGGGAAGATAGAGGCGAATACCCCAAAAGCTGGGAGCTAGAAAGAAAAAAGCTGCAATGGAGAATCTGAAAGAATGAGTCAATGCACCATGAGATTTCTAGAAGTACGTATCTTTCCACATAGAGCATGTTTGTATTCAAACCCAGGATTCAAGAAATCACCACTAGAGCTTTCTGCTCTGCAGCACCCAAAAAATAAATGAAGTGTACTTACATCAAATTAACAAATATAGTTATTCACTTGACCTTGCACAAGTGTCAGGGTTAGTTTCTTACTTCATCTGATATACTGTCCATACACCTGGATATGAAAATCTGGGGATTTTCCTTCTTGGGGATCTGCCCCAGCTCTCTACAGAGCACTTTAGGAAAACTCTGTGTAGCTTTAGTTCTGTAGTACGTTATGCTTATGCTGAAAGTTTAAACTGCATTTTTATGAAGAATCATTTAGTCCATACCTTATTAATATCTGTATCATCTTTAATTATGTGGACTTACATGTTTAGAATTCTGCTTGCTTTCCTAGCTGGAAAGAGGTTTAAGTCTCTTTCAAAGTCTCACATATCATGAGATCAATTTGTACAATTCCTCATCTTCATAGAAAGATTATACCAATAAAACAATTTACTTGTTTTCTTAGCAATAAAAGAATTAAATGAGTGGGACACCTACAGGCCTTACAATTTCAAGGATTTAAAAAAATATTCAACAGTCAGATGAGATTTTTGAGTGTTATATTTGTAAAACATTTTATCTGACTAACCTACAAACTCCCTAGAAACATACACTCCAGGATGAAGCACAGCATGCAAAATTTGCAAGTGATTCAAAGAACTCTTGGGGCTCAGTAAAGACAATTTATGATTCAGGTATAAAATCAGAAGCCAGCTTCAGTCTTAACTATGAAATGATTATTGCTGCTTCATAATTAGAGGCTTCCTACAGGCTCTGAAGAATGTAAGCCAATAGTTTTCTCTCTACTTTAAACTGAGTTTAAAACATCATTAAAAATAGAACAGATTACACATTCATAATACTATCTTACTAAGGCAGAAATCTGAGAGGTGTGATAATTTGGTACATATCTAATTTTTCAGATACAGTTACTGCAAATGAGGAGTAGAAAAGACAGTGATTTGAAACACAAGTAAAGATGTAGATGCAAATTCTGATTTTGGTACTGTATGACAAATCCTAGGAAATTCATTCAAGCTTATAAATGCTCCAAAGATGTTCAAGGTACTATTTACTAAAGAGAAGGTTATTTTTCTTGATATGTTTCTGGGAAATATGATACATTCAAACTAGGATGGAAAAGCTAACAATTACTGGAGAAAAAAAAAAGAAAAAAAGAGAACAGAAAGTATTGCAATTCCTGGAATAATATAACACTGATAGAAGGTAGCACTATTTCCCACTTTGAAATGCCCTAAGCAAAAACATCCTAGGAAAATTACAACATTGTAGCACAGAGCTTCTATATGTCATGTTCAGACTCTTCTCTTTCCTACAAGCAGTTAACCATCCTCTTTACCTCACTGGAATACACCAGCCAGGCAGATGGATATTTTATTTACATACAAGTCCTGGTTTACTTAGCATAGTAGAAGCAGGGATGAGCCTTTTCCTTTGTGTGGAAATCTAAATCTTTCTTCCCAGAAAACAGTTATCTCAAATATGATATCATTGGCAAGGCTTCCTTGAAGAGTAACACAGTGCATTATAGGACAGTTGACATCACAGGGCAAGGCATGAATCAACGGTGCATATTTCAGAAGATCAAGCCTGAAACTGACTCTCAATTTCCTCCGAATTTCCTCTGCTTGGGTGCTATCCCTGTCTTGATAGCACTAACTTCTAGTAATTGTGGATTTAGTTAACTGAGTTTTTAATCCTTAAATTCCCTGAATTTATCTACTGATTGAGGAAGTACATAAACAGAACATTGTACAACAGTGTAAAAATGCTGCATGCGCTGACTCTGCTGTATGTATTCTATAATCAAACATTTAAAGGAAAGGAAAACTCCAGAGATCAGGAGAGTTTGCTTCATGTTAACTCTACATTCTCTTTAATAGTCAAGGAAGAGTTTTAGACGTATGAATCTACCCTGTGTAGAAAATCAGAATATTCCTTCACTGAAGAAACTGCAGTTGCCTTCAGTTATAAAAGTGTTGAGTAAGTTATTACAAATGTGTTCCTACATTAGCAGCAACATCTTGTTTCAATAATAGGCTAAAAGCACTCTAATTAGATATTCTCATCAAGTAAAACAATATTAATACCACTTTTACAATCTTCAAATTAATATGAAAAGGGTTTTAATTGTCAGGTTAATACCTTTCCTTGCTAAATGACTCTTTCATTTAGACAAACAGTAAATTTTATAATATGCCTTAGGAAAAATGTCTGTATAAAACTGATAATTCAGACTAACTTGTAAGATAACAGTATGTTACCAGTGAAATTTAGAGACAGTCACAATTTTGTCCCTTGTTTGTTTTACCCACAAGATACCACTACAGCAATACTGCTGCTTTATGCCCTACACAAAGTTATCTTATTCACATATACAGCAAAGACTGGGTTTGAAATACAGCTTTAAAAACAATGACTAAAGCTGTCATTTCAAATAAGCTTTGGAAAGAAAAGCACATAACTCCTTTCTCGACAGGGACTGATGAGAATAACAGCCTGAGGTGTCAATTAGCTCCATAGGTGTCTGTTTTCCTGGTGCCTAAAAAGCATGCTCTTCAGAATGCTGCCGTCAATCTTATCTTAAACATATCCCCTATGAGGTCTTGTCCAAGTTCTATTCAATAGAATATTTGGGTTGCAAATGGAAGTAACTATATTCTCACAAAGCTCCATTTTCAATCCCTAAATTTTATAACTGTTACATTGGAATCAGAAGGAAAAATAAATACTCATTGTTCCAACAACCTATGTTACATGTTTACAATTCAAGTGCAGCTCGGTTCTAAGTAATAACATTGCAAGATCATTTCTTTCACAAAAAAAATACCATTTCTAGTACCACTTGGAACATGAAGTTTTTCATCAACATTATTTCACCTAGGGTCAGGAAACTCAAAACCTTCTTCTAAAACTGCAAAACTAGATTTGCATTGCCACTGCTACACAGCAAAACTACACTGTTCTTCTATGATGGGGCTACGGAACTGATGGACAGCGGTTGAGCAGTTGAGGTCTTTTACCTGGACTTGTGCAAAGTGTTTGACACTGTCTCACACAACATCCTTGTCTCTAAATTGGAGCGACATCAATTTGATAGGTGGACCACTCAGTGGATAAAGAACTGGCTGGATGGCTGCATGCAAAGAGTTGTGCTCAATGGCTCAATGTCCAGCTGAAAACCAGTAACGAGTGGTGTCCCTCAGGGATCGGTGTTGGGACTGGTCTTGTTCAACATCTTTGTCGGTGACATACACAGTGGGATTGAGTGCGCCCTCAGCAAATTTGCTAATGACACTAAGCTGTGTAGATCTGTTGAAACACTGGAAGGAAAGAATGCCATCCAGAGGGACCTTGATACACTTGCAAGGTGGGCTGATGCCGACATGATGAAGTTTAACCATGACAAGTGCGAGGTCCTACACCTGGGTCGGAGCAATCCCAGGCACAGCTACAGGTTGGGCAGAGAAGAGATTCAGAGCAGTCCTGCAGAGAAGGACTTGGGGGTGTTGGTTGATGAGAAAATGAACATGAGCTGGCTTCAGTGTGCGCTTGTAGCCCAGAAAGCCAACCGTATCCTGGGCTGCATCAAAAGGAGCGTGACCAGCAGGTTGAGGGAGGTGATCCTGCCCCTCTACTCTGCTCTCGTGAGACCTCACTTGGAGTATTGTGTGCAGTTCTGGTGTCTTCAACATAAAAAGGACATGGAACTGTTGGAACAAGTCCAGAGGAGAGCCACAAGGATGATCAGGGGCTGGAACACCTCCCATATGAAGATAGGCTGAGAAAGTTGGGGCTGTTCAGCCTGGAGAAGAGAAGGCTGCGTGGAGACCTCACAGTAGCTTTCCAGTATCTGAAGGGGGCCTATCGGGATGCTGGGGAGGGACTCTTCATTAGGGACTGTAGTGAGAGGACAAGGGGTAACAGGTTCAAACTTAAACAGGGGAAGTTTAGATTGGATATGAGGAAGAAATTCTTTACTGTGAGGGTGGTGACGCAGTGGAGTGGGCTGCCCAGGGAAGTTGTGAATGCTCCATCGCTGACGGTGTTCAAGGCTGGATTGGACATAGCCTTGTGTGGCATGGTTTAGTGTGAGGTGTCCCTGCCCTTGCACGGTGGTTGGAGCTAGATGATCTTAAGGTCCTTTCCAACCCTAACTATTCTATGTTTCTAATGTTCACACATATGGAATACTGTCAATATACATCCATGGTGAAATACTCCTCATTGCACCAACTGCTTCATCTTTTGTTAATAACAAAGTAGTTAATTTGTAAAGTTACTTCTATTAAATGAACAACTAAATATCTCTGAATGAATATGACCATGTCCCTTAGAAACGTATGCTAGACTTCAACATAAGCAGTGTATTAAAACACTTCATCTACCTCTCATTTTAATATATTGCGACAATAAAGAAATCTCATTGTATTTCGTTACTTTTACATCTAGAAACTCTTAAAGTGGGATGCTCCACACAGTCCCCACATATATTATTTACATAAGAAGCATAAACCGGGATGGGGGAAATCAAAATTAAGGTTGTTCAGGGTACTTAAGTATGAACTGTAAATGGGGAGAAAAAATACTGTGGAAATCATTAACAGCTCCTTAAGTTTAACTCTCAGTTTACTTGAGACAAAGAACATTGAACACACTTGCTGTTTCTTGCATGGCAATTAAATTTAAGGGGAATACAAAGGTGAGAGAGTTAGTAATTACGGGGTCTCAGGGTCTGTGCAGAGCCAGTGTAGAACAAGAACTTCCCTTACTAATGTTCCCTATCCATCAAATCATAACCCAAATCAGTTCTTTTAGCAGAGTTCATTTTTAACCCAGCCAAAGCATGTCATATTTAATTTTTACAATAGCTTCCTTGAAAAAGAATAATTAGGTTTTCCCTTATAGGGGAAATATTTTTTAACCTGTAAAGAATGTTCTGGATGTAGACTGCTGGAGAAAAATCTCTTTCAGCCACCCATCAATTACAGAAAGTGCTCATCTCAGAACTAAATATTCCAAGAACATGACTAGACATGGCTAAAAGATGGCTTATAATACAATTCCAAATTATGGAACACATTTTTTCAATTTCCAATATAACTTCATACCTACACATAAACATCATTATTTTTATTCTTGCTCTTTTCCTTAGACAGGAAGTTTGTTCTTATTTTAAAAGATAAAAATATTTCCTCAGGTACCTGGATAATAAAACCATGCATTAAATCAAACTATTTCACTTCAGCAGTCTTATCTTTTAACTATAACCTCCAACAGGTCTTTGGTTTTATTAAACAAATAAACACCTTTTTTATTAAACAAATTAAACATCTTTTCATTAAAGGTGTGAAAAAGGACAAATATGTAGTCTATGATACCATATGATATAACTAGTAACAGGACTATAGGTGTTAATTTCAAGATTCATCAGCTAATAAGTTTAGGAACTAATATGTCGATAAATCTAATCAGAAATAATGAAAACACCGGAAAAAGGATAATGTACTGGCAAAAGGGCAATATAATCCCCATTTTCAAGAAGGGGAAGATGGATGACCCAGGGAACTACAGACCGGTCAGTCCCATCTCTGTGCCTGGCAAACTCTTGGAGCAGATTCTCCTGGAAAGCATGCTAAGGCACATGAAAAACAGCAAGGTGCTTGATGACAGCCAGCATGGCTTCACTAAGGGGAAATCCTAGCTGACCAATTTGGTGGCCTTCTACGATAGGGCTATGGAACTGATGGACAGCGGTTGAGCAGTTGAGGTCTTTTACCTGGACTTGTGCAAAGTGTTTGACACTGTCTCACACAACATCCTTGTCTCTAAATTGGAGCGACATCAATTTGATAGGTGGACCACTCAGTGGATAAAGAACTGGCTGGATGGCTGCATGCAAAGAGTTGTGCTCAATGGCTCAATGTCCAGCTGGAGACCAGTAATGAGTGGTGTCCCTCAAGGATCGGTGTTGGGACCGGTCTTGTTCAACATCTTTGTCGGTGACATACACAGTGGGATTGAGTGTGCCCTCAGCAAATTTGCTAATGACACCAAGCTGTGTGGTTCTGTTGAAACACTGGAAGGAAGGAATGCCATCCAGAGGGACCTTGACACACTTGCAAGGTGGGCTGATGCCGACATGATGAAGTTTAACCATGACAAGTGCGAGGTCCTACACCTGGGTCGGAGCAATCCCAGGCACAGCTACAGGTTGGGCAGAGAAGAGATTCAGAGCAGTCCTGCAGAGAAGGACTTGGGGGTGTTGGTTGATGAGAAAATGAACATGAGCTGGCTTCAGTGTGTGTTTGTAGCCCAGAAAGCCAACCGTATCCTGGGCTGCATCAAAAGGAGCGTGACCAGCAGGTTGAGGGAGGTGATCCTGCCCCTCTACTCTGCTCTCGTGAGACCTCCTTTGGAGTATTGTGTGCAGTCCTGGTGTCTTCAACATAAAAAGGACATGGAACTGTTGGAACAAGTCCAGAGGAGGGCCACAAGGAAGATCAGGGGACTGGAGCACCTCCCGTATGAATACAGGCTGAGAAAGTTGGGGCTGTTCAGCCTGGAGAAGAGAAGGCTGCGTGGAGACCTCACAGTAGCTTTCCAGTATCTGAAGGGGGCCTATCGGGATGCTGGGGAGGGACTCTTCATTAGGGACTGTAGTGAGAGGACAAGGGGTAACAGGTTCAAACCTAAACAGGGGAAGTTTAGACTGGATATGAGGAAGAAATTCTTTACTGCAAAGGTGGTGAGGCAGTGGAATGGGTTGCCCAGGGAAGTTGTGAATGCTCCATCGCTGGCGGTGTTCAAGGCTGGGCTGGACAGATCCTTGGGTTGCATGGTTTAGTGTGAGGTGTCCCTGCCCATGGCATAGGGGTTGGAGCTAGATGATCTTAAGGTCCTTTCCAACCCTAACTATTCTATGATTCTATGATTCTATGAATCAAAATGTATTTAGGATTTGAGTTAAACAGATTTTATTTATTTGTTATAAAATTGGGTCTATGGGAAATTGCAAAATATGAGATTCTTTTAGGACATTTCAAAGAAATTTGCTGGCTAACAACTGGGGTTTAAACCATCCTCTAAAAGTACTAAGAGATTTCTCTCTGTAGATAATGGAACTGATCAGGCTAAAATCCAAACAAGAAACCAGGCCAAAGATACAACAAAAAATCCAGAGAGTAAGAAACCTCACCACGCTTTCACAACTGAAAATACTGAGTTTTACTTAAACACAAAGATAGGGTAGAAGGCAAAATAAAATGTTGATGGTTTAGAAAAAATATAAAATAAGTTTTGTATAAGTTATCTAAATATTGGCTTTCTTCTTCCAGGGAGCCCTCAGCTCTTCACATTATCAGTAACAAAAGTCTATTAAGATGATGTACAAGAGCTATTACTAGTTTCAGAAAAGACTGTTGTCATTACACAAACAGGCAGATTAGTGATTGTATTGTCATTTCTTGTGCTTATCTCATCCCTGGTAAAGATGAATAACTTGTCAAAATTAAGAGATTGGTTGTTAAAAGCATATCTTAGAGAGATTAATATTGATGATCCCAATGAGCGATTCAAATAATAATCCCACCTCAACTGATATGTTCTATTGCACTACCATACAGCTAACCTGCCTTCCATATAGTCTTAAGTAAATAGGTCTGTTAATGCCTTTTTAAAACAGGCAAGTAAATGTCTTTCTTGGAAGACTGATAATGGGCTGTACTGACCATCTCATATAATCTATCAGGTTGAAAGTAGCCTATAATTTATTTATAATTTTCTATGGAATTAAACTCCTAAATTTACTCAAAATGTTTATCACACACATGTATGTAATACAAGTTTTAATATGTTTAAAATTAAAAGCAAGCCTTCATTGTTGAATACAGGAATGTATTACAATTTACTCCCTGAATATAATTCTCCTGGCCTATTATTTTCAATTTAAAAATTAAGTCATATCTTGGACAAATTTTATTTATCTTGGTCCTACATAAGTTCTTTCTTGTGTTTTTTCTGAATACTTTTGAATATTATTCTAATGTTTTGCAAAGAAAAATTACACAAAAATTAATTGCAAGATTTAGGCATAAGTTCTGTTCTTCTGAGGTATCAAATGACAGCCCTGATTCTGTTTTGGTCAGTCAAATGACCTGTTGGCCACAAAAAGGAAATGTTGTCCAAGTAAAAATACTTATTTTCTGACATTTTTATGGTGTAAAATAAGTTTTAAATGCAATGTCAAAGAGCTTAGTAACAGCCAACTAAAAATGAGAACCAAAATATGGTGCTGGGTACAACAGTTGGCAATATGATCCAATCTGCAAAGAAAAAGTCATTCAGCTTTCAGCATAAAATTTCAGAAATACGACACGTTTGAGAAAAGTCAAAACAGAATCCCTATTTAATTTTTGCAATTTTTTAAATACTTATTTTCTAATTTGCTCTGAGTCCCTGTGCTGCATTTTAAAGTGTAAAAATATCTATTGTAAAGTAATTTTAAAATTTCCTAAAACATTCTATAGAATAATCCTGACCATGTAGCAGATTTACAACTAATGTATGGCAAAATGCATCTTAATTGTGTCAACTTATATGAATACAAGGTAAAAGAAAATACTAAAGCTGTACACTTTATTTTCCCTTACTTAGAAGGAAAAAACACAAAACAAAAGGCACCCCACTGCAACTGCCAATATGTGACAATGCAAAGCAAAGAACGGGAAGTAGTTATTTGGATGGATTAGACGGTTGACACAATGCCCTGATAATGGTATTTTACCAAAAGATTGTATTGGGGGAAATAATAAGTATTAATACTGAGACGGAGAAGTACAAAATGAAATATAATCTTTGGTAAATAAGTAAATTTAGCTTTGCTTTGTAGCTAAGCAATGTTGGCCTTGATGGTGAGTAATAGCAAGAAGGAAATATTTTGGACAAATGTTTCACAATGACCAGCTAGAACTGGACTAGTGGTGGGCAGCTTGACAACGGGACTTTCCAAACCTGAAGTTCAGCCAAAGGATGAAGCGGTGAAGAGGAAGATGATGAAGAAATGACCACCAGAGGTCCCAAACACCATTACAAGGTTACCATGTGCATGTGAAAATAGGTGTAAACCTATGTAAAGTAGTTCAGGGAAATGTTATGAATATGTATGTCATTTACTGGAAATGTAATGAAGATGTATGTTAAACAACAATATAATCACAGCCTGATTGATGCTGGGATGAGACAAGTTAGGAGGAGATATCCCCTGTGTCTCCCAGCGCTGCAATAAAAAATACCTGCTTGTCAACTTAAACTTTGTTGGCGAGTTCTTGGCGAGTTCTTCAAAGCAATACCCAGTAAAGAAAAGATATTTGGAATATCTCCCACAAGTTCACATTATGAAGGAGCTGGCTGTATGCCGCCTCTCTGCCCGGTAACCCTGAGTGCTCCCCTTTGCTCCCTCAGGAGGGTGGCTGTGTTCCCGCTGAGGTGGCGTTCATTTTCCCTGAAGCAGCCCAGGAAAAGGACTTACTTTAAGAGAGGCTTGGAGCCAAGACCACCCGCTCTTCACCAAGCCAAGTTAAGGGTAATTCCGAGGACTGTCCTTCGTTTACAGCTGTTTCTAAAAGCGAGTCTGAGGAGTCCCTCACCCTGTGGGAACAAAGAAACGTTTCTGCACTGAGTGAGGTAAGGACACTAAAAACTGAGGTACCAGGAAAACACTGAGGTAATGGTGCCTCGTGTGAGGAATGCGCGCTGAAGTTCAATCAAATTTGTTGTTTAACACAAGCAAGCAATTAGCAACCAACCACAAATAATGTATAGCAGAAAAGGAAAATATCTCCTATCTCACATTCACCCTCGGCACGCTCACACTCCCATGCGAGGGGGACAGAGGACGTCAGCCCTCAGAATCCTCGTGCGCTTCCCCAGCTCCTGCTGAGGTACCCCGCGCCCTGGTCAGGAAAGCCACGCCCCTGACACTGGAGGACCGCACCGCCTCAATCCGGCAGAGGGCAGTGCCCCCCTCGGCGGTGGGAGGGCGTGGCGGCTGGCGCGCGTGCGCCTGTGGGAGGGCGGCCATGGCGGCCCTGCTGGAGCACGAGAGCCAGGTCTTCCTGGACCTGTTCCACCAGGACGGGCTGGTGATCTGCGCCCGCGGGCTCGGCATCGACCGCCTGCTGCTGCGCTTCCTGCGCCTCTACTGCGAGCCTGCCAGCCTCGTGCTGGTGCTCAACACCAGCCCCCCCGAGGAGGTGAGCGGGAACCCTGACAGCGGCGCCGCGCCCGCGCCGCCCCGTCCCTCAGGGTCGGCGCCGGTCCGTGGCGGCTGGCGCTGCCGGGCCGCGCCATAGCTCTGCTCGGCTCGGCCAGGGAGGAAGAGAAGGAGGAGGATGAGGTTGCAGCCCGCTCCCTCCGAGCCGAGGGGCACCTCAGGCCGCGAGGGGCCGGGGTGAGGGGCTCAGGCGCGGCAGTGGGCGCGTTCCAGCTCGAATCAGGGTCCAGTTCCCACTCCGGCGGCATGATGAAGTCCTAGTAACATTAACGAGCTAAAATAATCATATGGACATCACCTGTACGTAGCAGAACTCCGTAAGTGGCCAGTGAGCAGAACGGAGGAGACACTTGTTGACAGATCTGTCCGTGCCTGTACAAAACCTGCCGCTGCCTCTTCCGGGATTTCCCTCCGTCAGGGAGGTGATGTTCAGAGGACTTCTTGTAGTGACCATAGGTAGATAAACATCACAGCTGTAGTTTATAAGACTGAGCTTGATGCATCTGACCTACCTGCTGTTGTTGTCTTTGGTAACAGATGAGTGGACTAAAGAATGGTATCTTCCCAATTCTCGGTTCTTAAGTCAGTGTCAAAGTTGCCTATTCTCTGGAAAAGTGCTATTAAAATATATGAAAATGTAGGCTCCTTTGAGTGTCAGTTGCTCACATTTGCTTAAGTATTGTCTAGCTACTACTGGGAATGCGTAATTTTCAATCACCTGGATGACTTGAAACTGAGCAAAGTATACCAAAGAAGTAAAAAATCATGATAATTCTTACTTTTAGTAAGCATATGACTTATATAAGTATAATTATATATGTACTTATAGTATGTCATACTATACTAATACTATACTAATGATTTGGAGAGCTCCTTAAAATGAACAGAAGGTGTATAACTAAAGTTTTTTTGCCTCCACTTCATCAGTTACCACAATGATGTGTTTTTATTCTGTTTGGTATAGGAGTATTTTATCGATCAGCTGAGGTCAGATGGAGTTGTTCATCTTCCTCGGCGTGTTACCAATGAAGTTACAAATAATACTCGGTATGAATTTTACACTCAAGGAGGAGTCATATTTGCTACAAGTCGAATCCTTGTGGTAGATTTCCTTACTGACAGAATTCCTGCAGACCTCATTACTGGTAAGAGTTTAATGAAACAAAGGTAAGACTGTTCTGCTTGAAAATACATAGAGCTTAAATACATATGAAGAATTCTACTAGCCAGTATTGAGGTTGAAGAATTATTCTATTTTCTCTACAAAGGCTGAGGGAAAAAGAGCAAATACGTAGTTCTTTCATTACTTTTTTAAATGGTTTTCTTTGCTCCAAACTTGCTTGCCTTATTAAATTATGCAATTTGAAAATATCCACACTATTTTTAGATAGCGGGTCATGCATTTGGATGGCTTTCCAATATCAGTAAGTGGCTGGAAAACATATCAGGTAAATTATGCCAGTGACATAAGAAACACAAAATTCAGACTGGCTTTCAAGAAGAGTAGTTGATTGCACTTGGTGAGATAGTGTCCTGTGGTCTATAGGACACTGGCCCATGATTAAAACTGATTTTTAGATGTCACGTTTTATCAACCATGCACACTATGTATTTTTTGCATTAGCAAATCACTCCTGATTATTTTACCCATCAAAAAATAGCAATGTGTCACTAGTCTTTGTCTTGGCACACCTTGAACACTATCTAAGTAGCAGTATTATGAAGTAATGCTGTTGTCATTGTAAAGCTTTTGGGACTATCTTGTGACCTTTTTAGTAATATAAAAAGTTACACATGAAAAATATTACCGTTATCTTTCTTCTTTCATGTTCTGTTCTCTTTCTCCCCCACCCTCTGTTGCTTTTTATTCTTTTCTAAGCCAGAAACCCTGTTACAGCCCAGAGAGCTAGTAAAGTAGATATCTAAGAGACAGGAATATAATAATGTTTTATTGTTATCCAAATGTTAACATCCTAATGGCTAAACATAACTGAATATTGAATGCTTAGAAGAATGTGTGTGCTACAGAAGCTGTACCCCTTTCCTTTTAGTCAGTTTATGACAAGCTCTAATCTATAAAACATTTTGAACATTTTTATGCTAGAGCTGAAGGATACCAGGTTTGTCAATTCTGATATTTCTAGATTTAAAAAAAAGTGAACACATTTTCTGGGCAACCTACAATTTCTCCTCCTCCCCTTGACTCCTTCCTCTCTACTTTTCTTCCCTACCAAAGAAGGGAGGAGGAAAAAACCCCACACCTTTAGACTTTGTCAGTATGAAAAGAAGAAATACACAAAAGATTTTAAATAGTCCTGTCCAATTACAGCAAAGAGTTGTTAATAGTTTTTGTGTTGCCACTGGAGGTCAGTGTGACAACAGCTTTGATCGACTTGCTGCTTCATTTCATACTCAGTTAACACATGGTCCTGTTGTAAACGTGTATTATCTGTGTGTGATATTATACAACGAAACTTACAAAAGCCTTTAATCATGTTTCTTGAGGAGTTAACACATAAAAAGTGTTTGTAGGTGTTATAAATGTTGTTTATAAAATCAGTGTAAAATTACGTGAGTTAACATCTAGTGAACACACAAATTCAGTTAAATGAAGATAAGTTACCACTGCAGTAAAGAAGAATTATTCATGGTGGTTTTGGCTGAACAGAAATTATGTACTTAATAGCGTACTAAAACTGATGCAAGTTGGTGTAGTAATCAGTGCTTACACACAGCACTATGAACTTACTTCCTAAGCAGAGATTATATTGACTAAAAGGAAGGTATTCTGGTAAACACATGCTCTTCCTGGCCTGATACAAATTCTGCATCTCCTTTAATGTCCTTTCAGAGTCATAACTTGACAAACTGGAAGATGAAGATGTTCAGAAATGAGTATGATTTTTATTATGTCCTGAAAAATTTGTTTCATAGAAGAGATGTAGGAATATCTAGATAGAAAAATACCTTTCAGTAGGTTTTTCCATGATTTGATCATGAGTGGCTAGCAGTTATACAGAAGTCTCTTGTTGATGCTTTTTCATTTACAAAGCAAAGACATTAAAATCAATGGCTGGTGCTGAGTTGAAGAAACTTGTTATAGCAAGTAAATGCACTGTAAGTTTGTCAGCTTAAGTAGGCCCAAGGTAAAACCTGTGATGTTTGATGTTCTTTGGTTCCTTTTTAGAAAGGCATTTATTATTCCACTGGAAGCTGTGAACAGATAAAAGTACCACATAGGCTTCACCTCATGAGAGGGAGAGTGAAAAAATGTGCTATTTAACACAACCGAGCATGAGAAAAAATAAGCCTTGTTTTTAACAGGTCTTGGCTGAGGTGTAAATCCCAGAAGTATTCATCTCAGTTAATGTAGCTAAACTATTGTTTCACTTCTCTGTACTAAAACATGCTTGAGAAATCTGTTTTTTCTAATGCATCCATAGCCATGAAGAAAACCAGTGGTGTACTCTTACAATGGATGGTACTTTTTGTCCTCAAGTGTGACTATGAACAGCAGAAGGAGGGAAAAGCAAATTAATTTTATTCACAAGTTCTTTGATGCTGTAACACTTGAATTGTTATCAGTAGAACGTACTTCTCAAGTCTGTAATTCCAGAACTTCTCTAATGAAAGGATTCAAATACCATAGTCTTGAACATGGCAAAGTTGCTTTGTTGTGATAATGTATTGCATCTTGCATTCACTTTTACTCCTTTTAGAAGGCTTAAGTTCAAGTTTTGCCTTAGAAGTAAAGAATTTCCTAAGGTAGTAAGTCCTGCCAGTCAAGCACAAGCTTCGTTTTGGTTTTGTTTTATTCCTGAAGATGCATCATTAACCCAGTTTTGCTACTTGGGGGTGCCATGGTACTGAAATTAAGGAATTGCTTGGTTTGAACCCTGGAAAGCTTGTTCAATCACTATTTTAAATTTCTATTGTACTTCATGTAAGGGGAAAAAAAAAAAGTAAGAATCTTATGGGGAAACCTATAAAAAATTGGACCTTTCTTTACTTTTTGTAACTTTGAAACCTTTTCTTTTGCCAGGCATTTTAGTATACAAAGCACACAGAATCATTGAGTCCTGTCAGGAAGCCTTTATCTTGCGACTTTATCGCCAGAAGAACAAACATGGCTTCATTAAAGCTTTTACAGATAATGCAGTTGCATTTAACACTGGCTTTTGCCACGTGGAAAGAGTGATGAGAAATCTTTTTGTCAAGAAACTTTATCTGTGGCCAAGGTAAGGCACCTTTTCTTCACTGGAGGGTTAAACTTTAAAAAAAGATTCATGATGTTACAGTGGGTTCTTAAGAAAATGAGATGTATGCAATCACACTGCTCAGCTGTGCTCCTCTTGTGTTCCCAAACGAATTTCTTTCAGTCTTTGACAGAAGAAGTGGTCTTAAAGATGCTAAATCTCTGTAAGTATTTTTGAAGATAGACCCAAATTAAATCTATAAGGGGATGAACTTTATGGTATAGCTGTTCTTCTAGCCAACAGAAATCACAGCAGAGAGACATTCTTAATAGCTTAAGAAAACCTTCACTAATTGAACAGGTTATTTAAGCCATGAAGTACCAGGAATACAGTCTTGTCAGCTCTGCCATTCCTGGAATATTTGTTTGCAACTGTGGTGAAACTCCAGAGCTCTCTTGCTATATGTCACATTTTTTTAATCTTCTTCTACATATATGTTGTATATGAAGAGTGTTTAATGATTCACAGAAACCAAATTGCCAGGTTTGTGACATGCACAAAGTCCTTCAGGAGCAGAGCCACAAATGGACCTTTAGCTTCAGGACCTGTTCAATGCTCCTGCCTTGGGCAGGAGGTCTGGCCATTTGTTCCTTTAGTCCAGGCTAGAACGTGTTCCACTCTGTACTGTTACTCTGCATTGTAAACTATTTAACGGTGTTTTTTTCGTTGCCACAAAGTAGAAATGGAGGTAACTAGAATAGGAAAGGTTAAATAGAAGCTTTCTAAATTTTCTTCTTTGGCTTCTGAACCATGAAAAGACCTGGGAGGTGCAGGATGCAGTAAGGGAAGTGTCCCGTGATTTTCAGAGGCTCACAGATACAGTGTTCTCTGAGCCTCATTCTGTTAGCAAGGATCAACTAGCACCTGAGTACCTGTACAGACAGGTTGGCTGCAAAGGCAGTGTTCTAAAAAGGACCTGCTGCATCTGATCAGTAGCTAAGAATGTCACAGACTCTACTTGTGGATCCATGTGATTCCAAAAGCTTAATGAACTCATTCCAGTTCCTCCCTTACGAGTTTTTTTTTGGCTTTACTTTGTTCTGTGTAGTAATGATTTAGAATCTAGTGCAGTAATTTTCCATGGGTCATTCACCAGCACTATAGGCTCACATGACTAGAATGACTACAGAGATCATTGTGGAATAGGTGGTTTTCTGAGGCTGCTTGAGCCTTCACATCAGTAGAAACAGATTTATTTTGCAATTAGCTTATTTGTTTATGTTTAAAGGAATTGTAATTGTAGTTTATACAAAGTTTGAATAATTGTAGATCAAACAAACCATCCATGTAAATATTAATTATATGTTTTCCTTTTAGATTTCATATAGCAGTGAACTCATTTTTAGAGAAGCATAAACCTGAAGTGGTGGAAATACATGTGTCAATGACCCCTGCTATGCTTGCTATACAGACTTCAATCCTCGACATTCTGAGTGCATGTCTGCGAGAACTCAAACGATACAATCCAGTTCTTGAAGTAGAAGATTTGTCTTTAGAAAATGCTATTGGTAAACCTTTTGAAAAGGTGACTATTTTGATTGTTTTGCTGTGTCTAACTAGGATGTAGATCTTCAAGCTGTCTTCCCATGCAAACAAAAACACTATTGGTAAAATAAATAACCAGCAGCAACTGAATACTCTCTGGTGACATGTTTATTATTGGTACAAGGAGAGAAACTGTGTTACTCTGTAATGATCACGTTACCGTTGCCAGTAGGGTTTTTGTGTATTGATACTGTTGTCCTTCCTTCATTTCCAAAGTCCCTACAGTACCAAAATCCTGATTCATGGTTGGTTGGAACTTTTTATTATTGTTGTTGTTATTATTACAATGGCTGCAATTTCAGCTCAAAATATCTTACAGATAAGTATGCAGTTATTTAGACACACATACCTTTTTCCCTCTTGAATTTCCTGCTTGTATTTTTTATTTTCTCTAGTAGGAGAAGCAATGTATGTAATACTTACTATGCACATATTTTATATGTCATTAAATGTGTGTGCATTGCTATCTGTGGCAGATCTGCGATGTTTGGCACATGTATGCTTTCTGTAGGGTAAAATCATAAACTTCAACCATCACAGTTACACAGAAACATGGTTATGTGTTACCTGTGGTTTAATCTTGACCTAGGGCCTCCTGTACTTCAAATATCTGGAGGTTTTTTTCTTACGCAGTGTCGGTTGTGTATCTGTGTAGTCCTCATATTACTTTGAAAATTAAATGACATATTGTTTTTTACTTAAATAAAGGATACTAGATACTGAAGTATGTAGTACCAGTAAAGACCAGTACCAGTAAAATAAATTTGGGTTTTTTTGTTATTTTACCAGTATTTTATTAAGATATGGAAAGGAAAATACTAAATTATATACATTTACTAATTAATGAAATGTCTTACATAAAGGCATCTATATTATGTTAACTTTGCACAAAATGATTGCTTATCAAAACAAGTACTTCACCATCACATCTTCAATTGGGTAGGTTTAATAACTTTGGGAAACCAGTGGCATCCCCTGCAGAGGAGAAGAAGAAATGCATTCTTACCTTGGTTAGTATATTAAATATTTGCCGTCCTGAACTTTCTAATTTATATTTCTAGACAATACGTCACTACTTAGATCCTCTCTGGCACCAACTTGGAGCTAAGACAAAATCTTTAGTCCAGGATTTGAAGATACTCCGTACTTTGCTACTGTATCTAACTCAGTACGATTGTGTCACTTTTCTCAATCTTCTGGAGTCACTGAAAGCAAGTGAAAAAGCTTTTGGTGAGAATTCAGGTAAACAGTGAATAAGCATACAAGTTAATGCATGAAACATTAAAATGTTGATATTTTTAATTAACATCCCAAACATATGAAGGTATCTAATTAGGTTTTACATAACCAGCCATAAGGATGTAGGTTTTTATTGACAGATAATTCTTTCATCTTCCCACCTAACTGCTGTTACTTAAAAGTGTGAGATTTGCATCACATTTCTGTTATTGAGCTAGTAATTACAGAGCAAGCAGGTAGCACAGGTATTACTGATGAGAGATTGAGGCTTTTAATGGGCAGGGCTGAAACATGTACACATTGCAAATGTCAAGCTACTACTGCTTTCTTTTCCTGTTTAGGTTGGCTGTTTCTTGACTCCAGCACTTCAATGTTTGTAAATGCTCGAGCTAGAGTTTATCGCATTGCAGATGAGAAACTGCATCAGAAAGGCAAAGGCTCTGAAAAAAGTGGTGTGAAGAAGGAAAATGGTACTGATCATTCCTAATTTTAAGTTGGAGAGTGTCACACGATCTCAGATGCTTTGCATATTACTTGTGCTATGGTTCCCTACATGGTCTTACACAGCTCAGGATCTCAATCTGTTAGCTGGGATAAATTGAGACATAATCTTAATTCAAAAGCATGCAATAAACAAGATAAAGCAGAGTCACGAAAAGAATTAAAGGGTTCTTCTAAGCTTGTTCAGCTGATCATTGGGAGAGCTTTTATGAAATTGTTCTTGTATTATATTGGTGTTTAACTTGATTTATTTTATGTGAATGAGTAGGAGGTTGCCATTGCTTTCATAAAAAAATACATATATTCAAGGAGTTTCAGAATTGAAGAATGAGTTAATACTTTAAATTTTGCTTCACTAAAGCACTTATCCCCATTTTTAAATGTTTCTGTAAGAGTGCTCTCCAGCCCATTAGCATAACAAGTTGCATATGTAGGCTGTTGAATATTATATTTGCCAACAACCATCATGCTATTGACATCTAACCGCTAATTTAAAGTTCTGATTTTTTTGGCTGTAATTTTGGCGGTAAGAGCTGCTATGTTCAATCTTTCTTTGTTTCAGAATTAAAAAGGGAATTGGTTCTAGAAAGTAACCCAAAATGGGAAGCTTTGAGAGAAGTGCTGAAAGAGATTGAAAATGAGAATAAGAACAGTGAAGACTTCGGTGGTCCAGGTGAGAGAATATTAAATGATGTTTATATGTGTTTAACTAAATGATTTTGGTTTGCACAGTACAGTAGAATCTGTGGACTTAAGACAAGGAGCTTATGCACATAAACTATGTAAAACTAAATAGTTTTACATAAACTCGTATCTATCTAGTTCTGGCCCTAAAGAAGAAATGCTGCTGGTTACTGTGCAATACTGTTTAGGAAAATAAAAGTATTATTACAAAAAACTATTTTGACTTACGTTACAATGCTGTAGTGGTACTTTAGTCTTAAAACGAGTGAAATTAATAATGTGAAAACTTAAAATAATCAAGATACCATTTGCTCATTTCTCAAGTTCAGGTTCAAAAAAGGAGGGGTTCAGTCTTCCTTTCCACTCACACATCTTCTATTTCTTCTCAGACATTCTTCTCATGCACCTGAAAATTTGCTTCTCTGGGAGATGCACCTAAATGGGGTAGAGAGTAGAAGGCAAGGATGCATCTAACTGCTTTGCTGCTACTATTTTAGGGCTTTTCATCCACTTAAATTTCACCAAGTTTTATTTTAGGAAATAGTAAGGGTAAAAAAGTGCTCTTTTCTCCCACCCACAGTGTTCTGACTCTGGATAAGAACTGGCACTCTCACTTAGTGTTGTAGGAGTTTATCTGAGTCAGCTTGTGGAAAATTGTTATTCAAGGCCCACAGATGTCAATAGTACTGTGTGTAACATGTATTTTTTTAGACTCTTTAGCACAGCTGACAAAATCAGAATGGTCTACATTAAATTCTCTCATATTCTGCATTTAAAACAAAAAGCTGTCCAAGCAGGTTTCAGGACATGCTTTATCTGCCTCGTTTCAGGTCCTTAGAAGGAGAACCTCACTAATTTAGATGATATGAGAATAAGGAATGCTGCACTACCATTAATCTTCTCTAACCTTGTTTGGTACAAAAACATCATGCAAAGTCGACTCCCTCAAAGTCCAGAGAATCTGTGACAACCAAATGTAAAGGCATTTGGCAGGCATGCTTCTAGGATCATTAAAAAACATTTGCTCAAGAGGTGTCTTGTAGCTGGATAAGCGGTACAGCGTAACAGATTATAAATGTGGTACTGTTTCTTGACTGCAGGGCAAGTGCTTATTTGTGCCAGTGATGACCGAGCTTGTGCACAGCTCAGGGAGTATATTATTGCTGGAGCAGAAGCTTTTTTAACAAGACTGTATAACAAAACCTTTGGAAAGGATGAGAAAGCTGCAGAAGTGTGGATTCAGGACAGAAAAGCTGTCAAGTCCAAAGGAAATGCCAAACCAGATGGAGGGCCTCAAGCCAAAAAAGCCAAATTCACAGCTTCATCAAAACAATGCAAACCCAAGAAGCAGCAAGACCGGACTATAATCCAAATGATAGGGAAAACTGAGGAGGAAAAGAGAGAGAAGGTGGAGAAGGAAGATAGCAAAGAATTAAGCAGTAGCCAAGAAAGCAGTATTGAAGAGACCATTCATGAAGATTTCCATGTGAATTTACCCTCAGATTGTTACTATGGCGTTTTCAAGAACCCGCTCACAATCATTCATCCGCTGCAGGGCTGCAGTGATCCCTACGCACTCACTCGGGTCCTGCATGAAGTAGAACCAAGATACGTTGTGTTATATGATGCAGAGCTGACTTTTGTTCGGCAGTTGGAAATCTACAAGGCCAGCAGGCCTGGAAAGCCTTTGAGGTAAGTTGACCTGGTCAGGGTGATTTTAGTCTTAAAAAGTGCACTTTGAGCAGTAAAGGCAGACTGTGCATCTGCTTATTTTCTTCAGCTGCCTTTTAGTTCCTGTTACAGCCCTCTTCTTACTAAACAACAGCATAATGTCTGAGGTAACCAAGGGATAATTTTTACTTCCCAGCAAGTAGTTAGTCCCTTAACAGTAGAAACATATCTGAAAAAACCAGTTCATTCTATCTTCTGCAAGACGTCTGCTTAGATGATCTTAATGGCAGTAGATCTATTTCGAGGTGCTGTAGTCTCATTTTAAACCATCTGTGTAGGAATGATTTTTACACAATAAGCTTCATTTTGGATTTAATTAATTTTCACATTTCCTGATGTCTGGTCATGCTGAAGACCAAAGTAATTCAGAAAGTTTAACAGAAAAGCAAGGGAAAACACACTAAAGAACATGAGAAGTATTTGCAGTTATACTCAGTTCTGAAGAACATGAGAAGTATTTTTACTTATACTCGGTTCTGGAGTTAGCTGACAAAAATTTCCACACTTTCTGTATATATATTTGATACACCTGTAATATGCAAAATTCATTTCATGAATAAATATTACAGACTAATTAAAAATGTAGAAAACTTAAAATTTAATATACTAGGAGTTTTTGTGTTATCTTTCATTTCCATGGCTGTCTAATATAGCATTTCTTGAATACAGTGAACTGCAGTTACACCTCTGTCTTGCTGAAAATAACTTACAGCACTTTCTTAGTTCTTAGAATAAACACACTTTTCTTTCTACAATTGAAACACAATTTATTGACGTGCAATTATTACCTTTTGAATTAAAGTGCTTTATACTTTAATCACCTTATGAAAATTATTTGCATCAATTTAAAAGAGCAGTTGTAATTTTCCAAAGATTTGTATATTCGCATTGCAACTGAAAGTAGAGATCAGTTTGGCAGGGTTCAGTGTGTATGTACCTGATACCCAGGTACTAGATAGGGCTCTGTAGTGCAGATAGAGCAGAACTCACAAGCATATTGTATGAGGATAATTAGTGGGTTATTTGTACAACTGGTTTTTAGTTGCCTGATCAGCATGTGCTGTATCTACCTCCAGCATCACATTCCCACACTTCAGAGCAGGAAAATCAGAGATGCAGTCATGCAAGTAGGGCTTAGGAAATGCACTGCATCAGAAAAGTAACAGGAGTAAAATCCTATCAGTCTGTCAGAGTGTACTTGAATGAAAATATATTGGAAAAAATGACTGAGCTGAAAAGCTACAGGCAATTAATTCCTAATTATTAATTCTTATATGTTCCATATAAATCCCTATTTGTGAAATAAAACATCGTTTGTTGGTGTGTTCCATCTCTGCTAGATGACAGCGTGTTTTTTCTAGAACCTATGATTGCCTTACACAAATACAGAATTTTAAAATCCTAGATAGTGTTTTTCCTAACCCAGATGATTGCAGATTTTTCCACTTTGTTACATGTATCCTACTGGGAAGATTTTAATAGCAGTAAGAAAGTAACTCTTTATTCTACTGGCTGACCGAATGGCTGACTGCAACCTGAGTGTGCTCTGGTTGAATCCCAGAATTCCAGTGAATGTATCAGCCACTGGAAAAAGAGCAAACACTGGATATAAGAATTTTTGTGGCTGAATTTGGAATGTCTTTACAGAAAAAGATCGTGTTTTTTCACTTGCCGTCTTTAAAGCAAATACTACCTTGTCAGGCACTTAGTGCTACTAATCTTAAACACTGATTGTGGGGTTTTCTAACTTAATAGGAGGTTTTGTGATCCTTTTTTTTTCCTCCCCCAAATCTGCAGAGTTTATTTCCTCATATATGGGGGCTCAACAGAAGAACAGCGCTACCTCACAGCTCTGAGAAAAGAGAAGGAGGCCTTCGAAAAGCTCATTCGGTAACAAAATTCCTTTATTACCTCTGTTATTAATGTTTCATGTAATTCCCTTATATGCTTACATCTTAAATAGAATGAAGTTCTTAACTTTGTGAAGGCTTTAAATAACTTTTAATTCAGTTGCTTTTCAGATGTTGAGAGCTTCGCCACTGAGAATTAATGAAAAGTCAAAACCTTCCTTTTCAAAGCACCTGATATTTCATTTATTAATTTTTTTAATATTAAATATGAAAAGCTAAACAGAACTTTTATCTAATTGTCTATAAATTTAATTTCTGTTAATGCTTTTTGTCTGCAGTTGTAAGATATTTCTAAGGCTTTTACGACTTTTATGGAGAAGAGAAGGCTGTGTGGAGACCTCAGAGCAGCCTTCCAATATCTGAAGGGGGCCTATAGGGATGCTGGGGAGGGACTCTTCATTAGGGACTGTAGTGAGAGGACAAGGGGTAACAGGTTCAAACTTAAACAGGGGAAGTTTAGATTGGATATGAGGAAGGAGTTCTTTACTGTAAGGGTGGTGAGGCACTGGAATGGGTTGCCCAGGGAAGTTGTGAATGCTCCATCCCTGGTGGTGTTCAAGGCCAGGTTGGACATAGCCTTGGGTGACATGGTTTAGTGGGAGGTGTCCCTGCCCCTGGCAGGGGGGTTGGAACTAGATGAACTTAAGGTCCTTTCCAACCCTAACTATTCTATGATTCTATGACTTAGGTCATTTGGGGAAACAAAACAATACTTTTCATAAAATCACAGAATCACAGACTAGTTTGGTTTGGAAGGAACCTTAAAGCTCATCTAGTTCTACCCCCCTGCCATGGGCAGGGACACCTTCCACAAGAAGAGGTTCCAGCCTGGCCTTTTCTTAGTCTGTATATGACAGTATTGCTCCTGACAGTGTCTGCTTACCAGGTTATACTGCCATTCCTAGTCATCAGTTCCTTTGTTTCATATGCCCTGAGAAGTTCTAAATATAAAAAAATCAGATGCTAAAATTTGCTAAAAATTGAAAATAAAAATACAGCATCGAGCCCAACAACCTGGAGAACCTAGTAAACTGCATTTCTGATCAGGTTTGCAATTAGTATTAAACTACATCTAGTGTTACATCTGGTATTTAAAGGTATTAAAGTCCTTTCATTTTTTTTTCTCATATAATTGCAGTTTTCAGTGTTTCTTTGTTTGTGGTTCCTTAGAGAGAAGGCCAGCATGGTTATTCCTGAAGAAAGAGAAGGAAGAGATGAAACAAATTTCGACCTAATAAGAGATGCTAATACTGCTTCTGCTGTTGCTGACACACGCAAAGCAGGTGAGCAGTTCCTGAAGTGAGGCTTGCCACCCTAAGCTTTAAAAAGACTAATTATTGCATTTACATCCCATCCAGTGTCTGGGCCATAGACACACTGCGCATTGACTCTGCCATCTTGGTGGCAAAGAAACAGTATCTCCCTGACTGCATCTACCCCTGACTGTGCAGTGACAATGAATAATGTTTTGCTTTGAAAAGAAAATATAAATAATTTCATCATTAAGATTGATACCATTTGGATTGTTTCTAGGCAGCTTGTTGGTTACAAGACTGTCTAGTATTGCTTGTAGGGAGGTGGAGAGAAATTAAAATATTAAAACTGAAGTCTACAGCTAACCAAAAGGGAGTGTCCTTGAGCTAGTAAATGTTGGGGACTTCTTTTGATCTTGGCAAAACAGACTGCCTGGGTAAATGCAGATTGTGGGGTTTGTCTACTTTCTTTGCAGTAAAGCACCTTTCTTCTTCTGTTGCAGTTCTAACCCCATTTTTGTTCCTTTCCTCTGATGTGTATGCTCTGTCTTCAGCTTTACAGCTCTGCCCCTGCTTATCTTTGCTGTCACTTCGTTATCCTGCTGTCCTATACCATATGCTCTCTAATCTTTGCTGTTATGTCTTTTTGGCCTTGATGCTGCAGTCTCTTCATGTGTGCTTTTACAGATCTATAGAGGCGAAAGCATAATTTCTACAATAAAATGCCATGTTTCTGGGGGAATCAGCTGGAAATAAGAAGGATCAGCTTCACTACCTTGTTTGCAGGCAACTTTTAAAAGATTTCCTGATGCATTTAAACAGTTTTCATCTACAGTTTAACGTGTTTCGTTGTTACGTATGTAGAGGTTTTAGGAGGTAGTGTGACAGTTCTATTATACTGCAGAGCATACTCCATAAACTAGAGTATCTGATTTGAGTATCTGATATTTTAGAGTATCTGATTTTTTCCTCTGTAACAGTGAAAAAGTAAGTGAAGTCTAGCTTTGTTATACTACTGAATTCGAGGTATAATCTGAGATGTGAAGCCCATCCATTTCAGAAGCATTGGCAGCACACAGGAAGATTACACAGCCAGAACTGGAGGTCATAACTCCTTGGGTTAACTGTATTTCTTTTGCTCTTTAGGTGGCCAGGAACAGAAGAGTGTTCAGCAAACTATAGTAGTGGATATGCGGGAATTTCGTAGTGAGCTTCCATCGCTGATTCATCGTCGTGGTATTGATATTGAGCCTGTTACATTGGAAGTTGGGGATTATATTTTAACTCCTGATACCTGTGTGGAGCGGAAAAGCATCAGTGACCTGATTGGCTCCTTGAATAATGGCAGGCTGTATGCACAGTGTGTTTCCATGTCCCGTTACTACAAGCGACCGGTTCTCCTGATTGAATTTGATCCTAACAAACCTTTCTCTTTGATTCCACATGGCTCTCTATGTCAGGAGATTTCCAGTAATGATATTACTTCTAAGCTAACCCTTCTCACACTCCATTTCCCAAAGTTACGCATCCTGTGGTGTCCCTCTCCCCATGCTACTGCTGAGCTGTTTGAAGAGTTAAAACAGAACCATCCCCAGCCCGATGCAGAAACAGCGATGGCTGTCACAGCAGATTCTGAAATTCTTCCCGAGTCAGACAAGTACAACCCCGGTCCTCAGGACTTCCTGTTGAAAATACCAGGTGTTAATGCAAAAAACTGCCGTGCCTTAATGAACCACGTTAAAAGCATTGCAGAGCTGGTGACACTGTCAAAGGATGAACTCCATAAAATCTTGGGTAATGCTGCCAATGCCACACAACTCTTTGACTTTATTCACCTGACCTATGGAGAGGCAGTATCTAAAGAAAAAAACAAAAGGTGACTAATGGGGTTGTTCAACATGGGGCATAGATAAGCTGTTCTTGCACAGTACTTTGGCAAAGTACATGAACCATTTTAATAAATGCCCTCTAAGATAACCAACTGTTTCTTGCTAATGCTGTTCCATCAGTTTTGATTTTGAGTTAATTATTTCTGAAGGCGAGTTTCAGGAAGAACAGAACAAATTTTAAATAGAGAAACATGAAGGCTATTTATTCTTTCTACGGCACTTCCACCAATTCTGTAATATCACCGAATGGACTAAATTAAATTCTTCACCAGCTCCATGAAAATTAAGTGCAAAGATGAATTAATAAAGGTGTTTTCTTTTGAAAGTTATGATGTCTTGTTAAAGCTAAAATATCCTGTGTTTTGATTAGCACGTGTGACCTGCTGTATGATCTATAACTTTGCCTTTGCTGGTTTTATTAACGTCTTACTCTCTGGAAATGGCCAATTTTTGATTGACAGTGATGAGGCTAATGAGGCCTTTGGTCAGGAGATCATTTAGGAGGACGTACTTGGACTCAATTATGAATTTTAGAACATCATTGTAGGCCCTTGCCACAGTAAACTGCAACTGTATTATATGTTCTACATTCTATTTGCTTACTTTAAGAGAAATTATGCTTTCTTTTTTGACATTCCAAAGTCAGTACAGCTCTATCTTGTTAGATTTTGCAAACTATATTCCTTTGGTCAGGGCTGGACAGAGATTCTGTGATGACATGATGAAACTTCTCAGCGTGCCTTACTTACACTTTCAAGATGCTTTATTTTTTTAATCAGTTTTGATAGTTTTCAGCTCAGTCACTTGAAAGTGATAAATCTAGGTATACCATTGGGACTGTTCAGACACCAGAGCAGATTTCCTCTCATGAAATGCAACAGTTTTCCAAGTAAGGTTTTCCAAAAGGGTTGACAGTTCTTCCAATATTATCTTCTTTCTATGTCCTATTGCACTTGCATTTTAATGTCTTAAATAGACCATCTGTCAATAAATTAAAAAAAAAAATCTAAAAAGAGTAAAGCTGCTGTCACCTTTTAGCATTCTTTGTAGTGTACACCAGGGAAAAGTTCTGATAGACTGTGAATGTGTATATTGTTAAAAACATGTATTCTGCACTGACCTTTGATACGGAACTATGTAACCATCTGCCACTGCCAAAGGGCTGGTCCTGCGTAATGACATGCTAATGTGTTTACATTAGCTCTATACAGAATCATTACCTGCAATGACTTGCACATATGTATTTATATGCTTCTAATGCTGGCAATAGATCAACATAATCACCATTGTGTAAGGAGAAAATACTGATTTTCTGTATGCAAGGTCAGTAAAATATGTACTGTGCACTTTCAGGTTTAACGTTTGCTGTTAATTTTAAGCGTAAATTGATGAATTTGTTAACTTACACTCTAGGACTGAGCAGATTTCCAAAATGAGCATTTTTCTGCAGGTGCAAGTTTCAGTATTAAATACATCCGTAACAAGATTAAAATGTGTTATTTATCTTGTCCCTCATTTGGCCATATTGATATCAGAACATTTTTATTTTTGTGTGTGTGGTTTATAATAAAGATCTTAGTGTTTCTATTGCCCTGTACTCTAATTTGTTTCATTTAATATAAAAATAAGTCTTTCCGTGAGACTTTTGCTTATTCAAAGCAATAAGGTCATACATGCTCAGGATTGAGAATGCTTGTAAAGTGGTGCTAAGGGAACAGAAAATCAGAGGAAGAACAAAACTGTCCTGAATGCAAAGCCTGTAGAGCCTGATTTGGAAGAGGAGAGCTGACCAGCCTTTGAAAACGTGGCTTGTTCGTGTATTTGCATCATTAAGGTGTTATATGAACTGTGGGTTTGGTTTGTTGGGTTGTTTGGGGTTTTTTTCAAACGTACTGCCTCTCAGCTTTGTCAGTGGTTTTGCTTCGATATGTATAAGGTGAAAACAAAGGGGGTATGAGGAGTTTAGAAATTGTAGCTTTGTGTTATGTGCTAGATCAAAGTCACATGATGCAATTAAATTATGAATATTTCCTCAATGTTTAGATTTAATTGCCTTTTGGTTATATATGGGGAATTTTTGTAAGGGTTTTGGATTGCATTTTTTTTCAATGCAGGATTTTGCTTTTTCTTTAAAACAGCCACAAGTAACACAGTTGTATGTTGTTATTGCTCATTTGTGATGTGGCATTTTACCATGTAGTCCTTCTGGGGAAGCAGGTATGAACTGTGAACAAAGGTGGAAGACGTCTCGTTCCCTGAAACCACTTACCCTGAAATAACCAAGCCAAAGGGTTTACCTGTATGCAGACACTAACAAAGTGTTTGGGTGAATGACAGAAATCCCAAGGATGCATTCCCTGCCTTTATGGTGTTCTTTAGCTTGCTTTCATCAGCAGTAAGGACATTTTGCATATTGTCATTGCTTGATGTTTCAACTTTGTGCTTTTTTATTAAACAAACAAAAAAACCCAACCTGCCTTCACTTTGGGAGCGTTTCAGATTCTTTCTTACACCCAAACCAAGACTACGCATTCCAAGGCCACTGGTTATGTGAAACCAGGGGATTTCTATGCTATTGAGAAGCTGCTTATTTCTACAGTTTGTCCTAGGTTTTGATTGCACTGTATTTCTTCCTAGAATAACAATAATACTCGAATCTCGTAGGAACAAATGCACCTGATATTAGCAAATATATTTTGCACGGGATAGATTATGGTGTAGTTGCTATGTTTGCTACCTGGATACTATTCCTGCTAGGGGTGCCACTTGCAGTTTCTAGCTGCACTTGCAAAGTGTTGCCTATGTGCAGTCCCTAACAAAACAAACTGCACCTTCACAATTACTTTTTGTGCATGAACATGTAGAGTGGGTCTTTTCTGATACCAGCTGTATTGACTGCTTTCAAATTAATGCCTGCAAAACTTACACGTAAAACAGTTGCTCAGAAATCCACACAGCTTATAAAATACACAGCTATCCTGTGGAATAAAACAGTGACTCTTTAAAAGTACAGAAGCTTTAAGTGTGAGGATTGTTGTGTGAGGCTTTCGTATTTGCTGAGTGATGGTACAAACACAAATAATTTTTAAAAACAAAACCATTTGTCTCTAAAGCTTTCCTCAGTCATCCAGAATTCCAATTTTATCACTGTAGAATAGAACCCAAAAGCAAACATCTGCCAAGAAATAGTTTTTAAACGAATACATGATTTAATGCCAAACAGCATAAAGAAATGTACTTGCCATGCGTGGGCTTTCCAGTTGACAAGGTTTATTTCGGGCTCCATAAGATGGATGCTAGGAAAGTCTACGATCCTTTTAGAAAGACTATTTGAGGATGAAGTTTTCCTTTGCTCTTATGCAAAGACAGCCTAAACTAATCTTCAGTTAGTCTTTTTTCTGCAATTGTGGGTTTAAGAAATGCAGGGAGGGCCATTCAGAGCATTCAAAAATTGCTCTGGAACTTTGTCATACTTTGTAACTACAGCTTCTCACGTGTTCACTTGTGACATAATAGCAAGAATTTTGGATATTTGCAGAATCAACTCGAGGCATAAACCTTTTTATGTTTTTTATATGAAGTCCTTAATCATGCAGTGAAAATACACTCACTGGCAATGTATGCACTAATTTTTCTTTATTTGCAATTGCATACACTTTTTTTTCCCCAAAGTCTGTCTCTTTTTTTCTATATATATTTTTTTGCCAAAACTTACCCTCTCAAATAACATTCCTAACATCCTGTTCCACAGTTGGCTAGCAAGCTAATCAAGAATAAGACATAACTGTCAATAGTATTTCCTACTTCTATTCTTATTTCCAGTTTATTCTAAGTTCAGCTTCAAACCATGAGAAATAATGTCCTTCGTCTACCAGATGAGGAGGACAAGCGAAACACCCAGAATCTTTCTTGATGTTGACCAACTGAAAATGACTTAACTGATTAACAGTAAGTTTGGGGAGGCTACTACTGGGTAGTTATTGGGCACACCTCTTGTAATCTAGAGTTGCTTTTTATCTTATTTTTAAATCAAGATTCAAGTCCTAACGGATGAATTTGAAGGATTGCCTGATTTGTGTGGTATAGAGTGACGGTAAAGACTCAAAGTATTTGGTAACAGAAAGAGAACCTTTAAACCTTCCCGCCAGCTCTAAAAATGGGGTGAGACAAGTCACTGTGAAATGCGACCCAAAGTGTAGCTGAGGGGTAATTCAGAGCTACTGACCTCTCTTCGGCTTCAGCTGATGAAATGCTGACATTTGAAATTGTTCGTTTCTTACTTCAGCTTCTCCTAATGTTCTTTAGGGGAATTGGTATCATAATGACTGAATAAAAACACATAGCTTTTTTCCCCACTAAACTGATGTAGCTAACATCATATATGTGTGTGTGCGTGTGTGTATATACACTGTCCTGGGTTCAGCAGTAGCAGTCATTTTTCCCCTTCTTAGTAGCTGGTGCAGCACTGTCTTTTTGACTTTCAGCCTGGGAACAGCGCTGATAGCACCAGTGTTTTCAGTTACTGCTTGGTAATGTTTTGGTCTGACCAAGGACTTTCCTTGTATTTGCCTTGTCATTATTATTATTGGTGGTAGCAGTAGTGGTCTTGTGTTATACTTTAGTTACTGAACTGTTCTTATCTCAAAATGTGGGAGTTGCATTCTTTTCGATTCTCCTTCCCATCCCTATGGGAGCAGGGGGAAGAAAGAGGGGGGAGTGAGTGAGAGAGCGACTGCGTGGGTTATAGAGGCTTAAACCACGACAGTTCTTTTTGGCGCCCAACATGGGCCTCGAAGGGTTGAGATAATGACAGGATTAAAAGCCACTCGTCACAGTGCTGATTTATTGGCTCTCAAAGTTGTTGCTCTTGATTCTCTTGAGTTCATGGTTTCAGCTTGTTGTACCTTACTTACAGCCGGTATTTGTTATCTCAGCATTTTTCAGATATGGGTTTTGGGTTAAGGTTCTTGTTTCATTGTACTTTACTGGAATGGCTTGTGATACGGGCGGGCTCCAGAAGCAGGAGAGGACAGACATGGATGTGGATGTGGACTTGTACCTGGCAGTCCGGCTGCTCTTCACTGTCCTGGCCCTCATCCTTGCCTCCGTCTTTGTGGGGCTGTGGGGAGCCGAGGGGGGGCAGCCCCGGGAGCCACGGGTGGCCGAAACGGCCCGGGAGTGCGGCCCCAGGGATCAAGAGGCCACGAAGGAGGTGGCAGAAGGGGTGAGCCCCCCTGCCCCGAGTCCAGCCCCGCGGCTGCCGAGCAGCAGGAGGAGGCAGAGAAGCTGAGCCCCACGGCCGAGCCCAGCCCCGCACTGGCCGAGAGCATTCCCTGGCAGCTGCCCACAGAGCCCCGTGAGCCCGAGCCCCAGGACGATGCAGGAGACCGCGCAGCACTTCCCAGCAAGGCAGAGGAGGGAGATCTGGACTCAGACAAAGAGCAGCTGGTGGTGAGAGAGCCGGCAAGCACAGCAGCTACACCAGCCCCAGTGACAAGCACAGCAGCATCATTTGAGAGCTCTGAAGGGTTTGAATGGCCTTTGGGTACCCTTGAGACCTGCCTGCTGATTGTGATGGGGATCACAGTGTTGGCATGCATACAGAGTGTGTTTTACCCATGGCCATTTCGTCTGGTCCCGAGAGTTAAGCAGAGTGGGGTGTGGGCCTTATCTAGGGGCAGACTATGATGTAGGATGACCAAGAGATTTTCCCCAAGGATGGACAGCCATGAGTGGCAGGGTGTGTGGGACTGTATGGGTGAGTATCTAGTCCACTGGGCCCCTCCAGTGCTTTGGAAGCGTCGGAGATGGAAGGCAGCTGTATGGAGTCCCCAACAACAAGCTGCAGAAACTGCTGGAGGGGAGAGTGAATTATTTTGAGCCTGGTGGGCCCATGACACCTCAGACCATCAGGGCAGAGATACAACATACAGATGGACTCATGATCGAGGGGTGGACTTAGCAATGGACACTATTGCCCAGGTTATTCATGAGTGTGTACACTGCACACAGCCTCTCCTACTCTGTAAGACTGTTACAAGAGATGGAGCCCGACATCATGGACCGAATGGACTCAGCAGCTTTACAGGGGTTGGTTCATGCACTAAGGGATGATCTCTCTCCCTCTGTATGTGTGTGTGGATGTATACATATATATGTGATGGCATATTGAAAATGTGGTATCTGAGCATGACGTGAATGGCATGGAATAAGGGGTGGATACTGTCCTGGGTTCAGCAGTAGCAGTCATTTTTCTCCTTGGTAGCTGGTGCAGCGCTGTGTTTTTGACTTTCAGCCTGGGAACAGTGCTGATAACACCGATGTTTTCAGTTACTGCTTGGTAATGTTTTAGTCTGACCAAGGACTTTCTGAGTCTCGTGCTCTGCCAGGGAGGAGGGGAAGCTGGGAGGAAGCAGAGACAGGACACCTGACCCAAACTGATCAAAGAGGTATTCCATGCCACAGCACATCATGCCCAGGATGTAAAACAGAGAGCAGAGACCTGGAATGGTGGGGGGTGCACTGCTTGGTCGGGCTGGGTATGGGGTGGTGAGCGCTTGTATTCTTTCCTTGTATTTGCCTTGTCATTATTATTATTGGTGGTAGCAGTAGTGGTCTCGTGTTATACTTTAGTTACTGAACTGTTCTTATCTCAAAACGTGGGAGTTGCATTCTTTTCGATTCTCCTTCCCATCCCTCCGGGAGTGGGGGGAAGAGAGGGGAGTGAGAGAGCGACTGTGTGGGTTATAGAGGCTTAAACCACGACATACACACACATATATGCATATATATACATACATATGGACATATGCATGTGTGTGTATGTACATCTATATATATATACACATATATATAAAAGAAGGGTCAGAAAAACTAGTACTATATGAGAGGGAACTGGAGGCTCCTGGAGAAAACAAAAACTTCAGCGCTACTATCTTCCTCTGTATTTTATTCTTGGAATCAGATAGTAGGTTCTGGGGGAAAAAACCTTACTCTATTGTAAAAGGCCAGAGAATGTACATCTCTGACCGAGTGTTTTGATAAGGTTATACAGGGAAATAGTCAAATGTCTTAAAGCTTCAGTGCCATTTTCTCTTTTGAGTACAAAAGGTGAAGGGTTCCTCCCCCAGCCTTTTCAATAGGAATAGCCTGGCCGGTTTTTTACTTGAGTGTTGACACGTATTTACAAGCCTCTCTGCAGTATATTAAAAGAAAGAATATTCTCAGCCACACAGTCTCAAAAACAGGGAA
The DNA here is from genome assembly GCA_028858755.1 of Ara ararauna. NCBI lineage: Eukaryota > Metazoa > Chordata > Aves > Psittaciformes > Psittacidae > Ara > Ara ararauna. Next base: position 17,203,598 of record CM054380.1, on the reverse strand, counting down.
AAAATGTTCGGTTGTGCAGCTAGCCAATACTTAGCTAAGAGATGAATTCTTTAGTCTTACTGAACTTAGTAAAGGTAATCAGGGCTACTACATTGCTGTGGATGGAGATTTGTTGTCTAAACAGAAGACATTGCTGCAACAGATCAAAATGGGCCTACATACGTGCCAATTTTAGTGTGGTTTTCTAGAGAGTGGTAAAATTATCCGAATCCACTACTGCTATAAAGCAGCCTTGCTAGGAATATTAAATCTTGGTTAAGTAGATACTGTTTTCTTGGCTTACACTTTACCATAGTTCTGTTTGTGAGAGCTTCCCTCTAAATAAAAACAAAGGTTTTGTTTGCAGGACCCTCTGTCACTCAGCCTGACTTCTTTTTTACTTCACCTTTGTCAGCTACTATCCAAGAGCAATGGACCATAGTTATTAAAAAAGTCACCTTGTTTCTAAACTGGAATTACTATTCCCCAATGCAATCTTGAACTCCCAGCTGCTTCCTCAGCTCTCAGAATGGCACTTAGACCATTCTCATTTTTATTCTTTCTTTCTGCTTATGAAAAGACAGTGGTCAGGTGGCAAAAAAAAAGCTTTGTAACTGACTTCCCACCTTTCTCACATGCTTTTGTTCAGCAAATTACAATAGTCTTTTTATGGAGACTCAAAGTGAAACCACACAGAACTCTCTCTGTGAGATGGTAAGCTCATGGTTTACCATGAGTGAGGTCCAAGGAGGACTAAAAACAGTTTCAGAAACTATTCAGCTAGCAGCCACAGCTGGGACTCCGGATGAAGGGATTTTAGGCAGGGGCCTTACTGGAGGATTTTCAAGAATGCCACAGAGTAAATTTATAATTTTTGAGGCAGAATTTTCAAAATCACTACTGTATCTATCCCACATGTACTGTAAATTTTCATAAAAGTTTTATTTTTACATCACCATTCCCCACAGCTGCAGCTTCCCTGTGGTAACTATAGCCCACTGACTACAAATTCAATCAACCCAAACTCAGAAAGCGTGTAAGTATACACTGGAATATTACATCATTGGATTAGCAAGCAGATAAACAAATGGCCATCTGTAGATTCAGTGAAATAGCTCTGGTATATCTCTCTTTAGTGACTATTACTTCTTGTCCAAAGAAACATGTTATTGTTCACATTTTAAACACATACAGAATGATATTCCAAGGGATTGAAAGCCCAGGAGTTTGCCCAGTGAAACTGGCACATCATGCTGAGTTTGACATTGCTGCATTTCAGCTCCCCTAAAAATAGGCAGTGTAGTTCTAATTTGAGTTATTTGTGTAGAGCTACTCTGTTCCCATTAGCGCACACAGTGGGACATGCACATTATTATTCATCTACTGAACATCCTCCTGGGTGAATGGAATGTTACAGGACCTGAGGGCACCAGGAATATGCAACTGCAGCAGAGGTCTGTGTGCCATAGACCCACATCATCATTCAACACTGCCATAAGCAACATCTTACAGTTTTTGTAAGGTTTTTCTGATTATGCTGTGTTTGCATTATTCTCAAATTCTCCATTCAACTTTTATCTTCCTTCTATTTCTCCTCTGGGATTTTCTACTTTTATTTCTTATCCTAATGATGTCTGTCTTTATTCTTGTCCACTTGTTTGCCTTCAAGAATGCTGCTTAAATCTTGCTGCAATCTGTGATGGCAACTGAGTGTAACTACCACCGAGTTCTTTGCAAGACTGGCTGCACTGGAGCCTTGTCCAGCACTTGACTGTCTAGAAGCTTATACAAAAAACATACAGTCCTTTAGTTTCGTTTTGGTCTCAGGCTTGAGGCACATCACACTGTAAGACAGTGAAGATGTCTCAACGGAGCTTTGAATTGCAGCAATAAATCTGCTGTGCTATAGTTTGTATAATTCTTACAGTAAATTAGGCTTTTCCTTAAAATTAGCATTATACTGCACATCACTAACAGAGAGAAGTCATAATTAAGATTTTCACTGTAATATTTACTTGACAGAAGGTCTGAATGATCACATACTAAGTCACCTGAACTTTTGCACAAAGTGTCATTGATATTAAATTGTGGTGATCTTTTTCTTAGCCTATCAGCTTCTTTGGGATTCCTGACAGATTTCTAGTGGCTTGAACAACACATGCATTATTACCCGGATAGAGGAACTTCACTGATATCCACCAGGAATCTCCGACTTTCCTTCAGTCACTGTCCACTCTGCCAGTAGCATGTAACATTACACGTACACATTTGCACGTGCAAATGCACACACAGACACAGCATCTGCTGTGTTGGGTAATATGAGCCTGCACATCTTCACAGCCCATGTCTCTGAAAATGACCCTCAAAAAGTAGGTTAAGCCCATCCCTGTTTCTATATATAAAACTGTTTGTTTAATTGGTGGACTGCACCAAGAATAAATAATGAGGTAACTCTGAAGATCGTTCCCAGAACAGTCAGCTGGGATTGCCTCTGCAAGCCAGAGCTGTCCTTTCGCCTTTGTTGTGCTGTTTGGGGGCTTTGGGTTGGGTTTTTTAATGGTTTCACTGTCTGAAGGTGAACAGCTTTTATCCAACTGCAACTATAGAATCAGTACAATATTTCACATATGAAGCATTCTGCACATTAAGTGAGATTCTGGAGCATTTGTTTACTGATTGTAAAAATTGTCCGAAGTTCAAATCCTAAAATTGGGTCACAGATTCTAACCACATTGGAGATGAGGTCCCTTCCACGCAAAAAAGAAAAAAAAAAAAGCTTTTAAGTACTCTCAGTCAATCAGGGAATACTGCCACCAGATGTTTTTTTAAGGTGTCCTATTTACCTTAAGTAACAACAGTTTAAACTAGGAACTTAACTACAAATTCTATCTCAGAAGAAAAGGTCTTACAAGACTTAAAGAGATACAGTAATTCAGTTTTCAACTGTTTTTTAATTCTTTAGCTGAAACAGGTTATAAAGGTTTGAATAATAAAAAAATCCCTCCCGTTTTGTTCCCGTTATATTTTGCTTTGTTTCTTCTGATGTAGCAGAAGTACGCACGGATCCTCTACATCTTGGTCTGTGCACTATAAATAGGTAAGGTGAAAAGTAGCATGCAAAGTCCAGAGCTAAGTAAAATTACTGCAGGTAATGGGGTAGGCTTGCTCACAGGCTTGCTGGTCATTTCTTATATTAATACAGGAATTGTCTTTTTAATGACTATGGACATCAGTAGAACTCATGTAACTTGACTTCAGTTGTGGCAGAAAGAACACAACCTCTAGTCAAATACCCAACAGACCATATGAGGAAAGTACTGCGCCTGCTTGATAAATTATGAAATTAAGAGCCTAATTCTGTCATGCACTTGGTGACGTATTTACTTTATCTCACAAACAGAGAAACAGAAAAACCAAAGGGATATGCCCAAGGTGACACAGCAGGTCTATGATGAAGTGTGAAACTGAAACTAGCCACTGACTCATAGATCCATTTATACCTTGAAAGTTTTATCTTTCGCATCCCTCCATATGTTGTTGCTCTTCTGAGATGCTGTTATTACCAGTTTAAGGTAAAAGTCCTAATTTCAGTAAGTGTCTAGTGACACTCTGAGTAGCACACACTGAAGTTTCCCTTGATTCCTAGGACTGATGCACCAATTCACCCAGGCTCAGCAACATGTAGAGATGTTCTACCATCTCCACTACAGCTTTGGGACCTAACACTACACCTATCCAATGGTGCTGACTCACCAATGAAACCTGTCTAGAAGCCAGCTTCATCTTACCATCTGGGGTGTCTCTAACTACCCTGTAGAGAGGAAAGCTGGGAACCAAGTAGCAGCATGGAGTTAAGAACCAAGAAGTTACTGCTTTGCTGGCAGACATTTTCAGTTCCAGTCCGTGTTCAAAGAGTAGGTTTCAAGTAGTCCAGATCACTCAGTTCAGGCTGGCAGGCAGGACCCAGCTCAGACCTAGAAAATCTGGATTTCTAAGCAACCATAATTAGCTTGACCCTTATTGTTAAGGTTATGCTGCTTATACCAGGAGATTCCAAAACAGGATCAGGGCCAAATCACTTATGATCTGTTTCTATTTATCTAAAAGGTTTGTGTGGACTTAATTTGCTAGTGTGTGTTAAGAAATAATGACTAAGTCGAAAGGATTATGAACACATGTTTGGCCTAAAGAGGAAGAGAGAATGCAGCCATCACTTCAATTTCGAAATGTCTTATTTCATCATAAGCTTAACTTTCAAAGCTGACATGGGGATTTTGGTACATAAGGCCTCATTCTCAACTAATTGCATCTTAACGTCAATTTGAAGCTCAAATTAGAAGCTATGTGATGTTTCTTTTTTTTTCAAATGTGTGTAGATGCCAAACAGAGGATCTAGACTTCTTATAAGCACTGTATAAAATAGACTGTTACACAAATGAGAACTCTGTAATCAACTTCAGCCAAGGAAGATGAGGAACTGGGGGAAAGAAATGGTTATGCAACCCAGGAAAGAGAAGGAGAAAGGGGAGACTCTTTTCAGCAGAGGAAACCTGTGTCCTATCCCCTCTTCTTACATTAACACTTTGCCTGTATCTCTTTGCATTTGAGAACATGTAAAAACCTATGCTTACTGCACTAACTATCTATTATTTAATTATCTGGCAGTTCTTATAATGTACCTTTTTAGGAGTCAAAAGTCTTTTTTCAAATGCAGGCAAACACTGCATGCAGCAGACTACTTCATACCAACTGTAAAAAAAAAGAGAAGAAAATAAATTCAAATGCCAGGAAAACAGATAAGTGAATAAAATAAACACTAAATTAGATATTCAATTATTTACAAATCAGCAGCTTAGATTCTATCTCTATTTAATTTTATGAGAGTGCATTATAAGAGTAATTGACCTAAGAAGAATTAGTATTTCCCAGGCCTTTTTAATTGCTTGTAAAGGTTAAATTTCTTTAACTGTGTTTATAAACTGCTCTCTGCCTTCCATAGAATCATAGAATCATAGAATAGTTAGGGCTGGAAAGGACCTGAAGATCATCTAGTTCCAACCCCCCTGCCAGGGGCAGGGACACCTCCCACTAAACCATGTCACCCAAGGCTATGTCCAATCCAGCCTTGAACACTGCCAGCAATGGAGCATTCACAAATTCCCTGGGCAACCCATTCCAGTGCCTCACCACCCTCACAGTAAACAACTCCTTCCTTTATCTAACCTAAACTTCCCCTGTTTAAGTTTGAACCCGTTATCCCTTGTCCTACCACTACAGTCCCTAATGAAGAGTCCCTGCTTCAGCACCCATATAAGCCCCCTTCAGATACTGGAAGGCTGCTATGAGGTCTCCACGCAGCCTTCTCTTCTCCAGGTTGAACAGCCCCAACTTTCTCAGCCTATCTTCATACAGGAGGTGCTCCAGTCCCCTCATCATCCTCATGGCCCTCCTCCAGACTTGTTCCAACAGTTCCATGTCCTTTTTATGTTGAGGACACCAGAACTGCACACAGTACTCCAAGTGAGGTCTCAGAAGTTATCTGTTCAAGCTATCTGTTAACATGGGGAGAACACAAAATTCTTGCTAACACTGAATGATTTCCCAAAGATATCAAAAATTAAGTCATTTATATTGAAATAGCATTCAAATATCTAAATAGTTTGCAAACAAGTATATGCTGGGACTCACTGTACCCATCAGTTGTAGCAAGTAATATCACTCTGCAACGTACTCATATATCAGACTACTTGCTCATCAAGACTATCCCAGTTTTTATAATAGGAAATCAACCTTACTTCCCAATTACTGCTATGCCAAAGAGGTGCAAAATTCTTAACATGGGCATGCACAATTCCCAAAAGAAGAACTCGCGCTCTTTTAAATCACTGGAACCAATATTTGATCATGATTAGCTCACAACACTGTACAATACTTGTCTGTATCTTCACACCACAGGCAGTTCAGAAAGTGTGTCAGGTATAAATTGGTGGAGCCTGGGAATATAACATCTGCCTTCCCTGTGCATCCATTTCTCTGTCCAGTGTTGGAGAAACAGTATCAGGCAAGTCAGACCTCTGGTCCTTTGCAGCAGGGTATTCATATGTACATTGATTGTAAAGTCATCATCAACTTCCATAACTCTACTTTTCTTCCTGAATCTCATAAAATGAAATCATGTAGCAGATACTGAGTAACCTGGTCTAGTGGGAGGTGTCCCTGCCCGTGGCAGGGGGTTGGAACTGGATGAGCTTTAAGGTCCCTTCCAATCCAAATCAGTCTGGGATTCTATGATACATCCTTAGATTGCATGTCTTTTTGGTAACTCTGTGAAGAAGACACTCACTGTCTCTGCTATGTGAGGTTATGATGTGACTTAACACAATAAAACAATATAGATATATGTGCTTTACAGTGCATGCCTTCAGAAATTTCTAACATTCCTTACTTTCATTAGTGCCTATTTACATATTCATAAACACTCTTCTACTATCTTTATTAAAAGGATTACCCTCTCTGCTCATTTACATGGATTTATATGCCACTGAGGCATACAACAAGGGAGATAGATAGTAACTCCTAGGCTTTGAAAACTCAAGACTTGTATCAAGTAAGAAGCATGATCAATATATGGCAATAGTCTTTACCAAAAAAACTTCCTACAATCTGCTGTTCTACTCCTAATCAGTATCTTGGCTAATTCACGATGAAGCTTTCTTAGCTCCTGAGGCAGAGCAAACCAGCACCCGTACTTGAAGGAGCTTTGCTTTAGGGCCTAGAAGAAACAAAGCAAACTTTTCTATATAACTCCCATGCTACATTGTGTCAAATGTACGTTTTAAAAGTTGACATTCAGCCAGTGAGGAGTACAAACACCGTATCAAAGACTTCTGACCATTTTTAAGGCAAGATTTCATCTGGTGGCAGATACATAAATCTAATAGTACTCACCAGTTCATAATACAGTATTTATGCATCCACCCTGCGCATGCTGAATGATGGCAGTGGCAGGTGAATCAAACAGGAACTTTATAGCCTCCCAAATGCTATGATCTGAGAATATTTCATTAGCGATATTTATAAAATATTCCTAACTCAAACTGAGGAACAAAAGCATCCCTAAACTCTTTGCAGAGACAAAAAAAAAAAAAAAAAAAAACCAAAAACCAAAAAAGGGAAAAAAAAAAAACCCTGCACAAACATGAAGTCAAACTGCTGGTGAACTAGGGGTGAGAAGAAGTTGCAGAGGAGGAGTTAACAGGAAGCATGGGTGGTGAATAGTGCTGTTGAGACAAAAGTATATGCTTAATACGACAACTCTTTACAGAAACTGCAGCCTGTAATGTCCTGCCATCCTTCCTAGGACACCTTTTTGCCTGTCCTATACCATACAGATCAGTACACATTATGCAGAGCATAGTGGTACAGAGAACTGAAGAAGCCTGAGCTAGGGCTGTTCAGCTGAATCACAGCTGCATCAGTGTGCTTATGATAATAAAACTGGGTTACACGACTAAGCCAGTCACACAGTCCCAAAAACAGGGACATGAAAAGGATGGTGCTTAAAAGGTAGGATGAGCATGAATAATTAATTTTCAACGAGTGCAAAATGATGTGATCACCTTCAGATTTCCCCCATCTGTTGCTAAGCAGCATTCTTTAGTCACAAGCTTTGACTTACAAAATGAACGGCAGCCTCCGCACATTTAGCTATTTTTACATTTAAAATTGTTCTTTTGCCAAGCTTTCATTATAAGTATACTTCAAAATGCTCTACAACAAAACCAGATGAGCACAGAGATACCTGCATCCCTCGGGAAAAGGCCACAGTTACTACCTGGGACAACAGCTCACAGACTCTCTGGTCTCCAGAAACGAATGAAGAGAGCCTCCATCTCCCATGTACCAAAGCAAGTGCTCATATGCCTCTCAGGCCTGAGCTCTACATGAGAAATTGAACTTGCATCATGGAAAAGGCAAGAGTACCATACATATGGGTTTGTATATTTACCAGTTTCAACCTGCATAAACAAAACCCCAGAACTTTTCCCTTGATGGTGGTAAATTAATTGTATTAATTCTTTCAATCTGTACTAAGGATGTTGTTCAATGACCAGGCCCTGTTCAATGCTCTGGGCACTCAGACAAAATTAAAATTAAATCAACTACCTCTGTCTGTGTGAGAAATTCTCTCTCATTTAATTAGAAGTAAACGGCTGGTTGCCAATGCTCCAAAACTAATATCAAATATCCCCACTGCAAGCACACTCTCCTCAAAGGCTTTGATGCACTACCAGGGAGTTCAGAAATCCTTGTTCTTGAAGACCAAGAGAAGCAATTGACAAAGAGTTCAGGATCTTTCACCAACTGTGGGTTACTAATAACCCACACTTACCTCCCATGTGTCTGCAGTTTAAACACACTACACTGGTAAACAAAATGAGTAATCATTCTAAAGTGTGAACTGACCATCAGCTCTTTTTTGATATTCATGACATGAACAAATTGTCAAGTAGAATAACATTGGTTGTCCTGTGGCGTATGTGGCCAGGAGCAGAAGATGCCTTCCAAGAAGAGAAAAGACATATTCAACAGTTACAGCAAGTTTTTTCCTACATTTCTATGGAAAACGCAGAAGGTTTCTAGGTCAGCTAAACTGGCAGCAAGGTGTTAAATTAGACTCTTTCCTTGCTTGTCTCTCTACTGGATAGCTGCAAGACAGACTATAGCCACCATCACCAGGGCTTCTTTTAGTGTTTGGGTGTTTTTTTCCCCACTGGCAAGAGAATGACCAGAGATTCTGGAGTCCTGCCAAACCATGGAATGTATCTTCAGCTCTCTAGAAAAACATTTCCCAAAGGGATATCCTGAAAGCTTCCCAAGTCTCCCTGGCTAACTGTAGCAGCCTTTAGAGAGCTAACAATTGCTTCTCATGCAGCCACTGGCCCAAATCCACATACACTAGTCTATGCCTTTTTGTGTCCTTCCAGATGCCTCAGCACTCAGAGAAGCAACAACTTTGCCTACCCCCATCATCTTGCTATACCCCAAACTCTGAGCAGCTGCACTGTTCTGCTGCTGCTTGGGTCATCACTGTTTCAGCAAGGAGTACTGCCCCTTGAAGAAGATCAGTGTTTCGTATAAAGTAATGTCTCAGTAAAATAGCTTTAACAACCTGGACAATTATATTCACCTTCTGCCCAGGAATACCTGCAGACCTACACCTTACACCTACACAGGGCTATGTCCCAGGACAAATTTTTTGCCGTAGCAAGAATCAAGTGCCTTTTTCTCCCTATTTTTGGTATACCTGGAAAGAGAAACAGACCTTTTTTTTCTTTTTTTTAATCTTTGTTCACTCCTTTTTTCCTCACCAACTGCTGAATAAAAGGACAGGAAGCAGGCAACATATCCTGCAGCCTACAGGTAGGTAGACTCCTGTTGCCAACTCAGTCTTATTCCCATGAGCCTCCAATTTGTGCAAAAATTCAGGATCATGTCTGAGACATGAAAGAACAGCAGTCTCTGGCACACTTCCTCTTGCTTAAAGGAACAGGCAGATGAGGAGAACAGAGGCATGAGGAGGCAGCAGGGATAGAAAACACACATGTTAAAAGGTGGGGCTGCATATACACAAGAGGAAGAACAGGGAAAAAAGTCTAATGTAGGCAAAATGGGCTGATACAGCAGGATGCAGGGACCTCATAGGATGAAATAGACAAAAAAAAAGGGAAGCTACTAGGAGGATTAAAGAAAAGAATGGGCAGAACTGGGTACACCCAGACTACGTGTACAGCTGGCAGACTGCAATGAACCATTTTTCTCGAGCCATACTCCTGGTTTCTGTTTTTTTAGGACATAACAAGTAACATTTATAGAGCAAATAAAAAAGTTCAGAAAACAGTTTTCTGGCTAGTTTGTTAGCTCTTTAATCCAGATAAAGTAAAAATGTAGGTTCTAGGTTTGAAATTCTAGCCTCATTAAACATTCAACCATCAAACATAAATGAAAACACAGAATTTAAACGCCATTAATAAATGCCTATTTCTTGTGTCAGAGTATTCACGGTTTAGTGCAATACTGAATTTACAATTAATATAAGTGCTGTTTGTTAGTGGTACAATCTAATCTATCTTAAGCCAATATTAATGAGTTTTAATTATCTTGTGAGATGTAACCCTAAGTGTAATACTGTTTTATGAGAAGCCACTGATGACCTCCAGTGAGCTTCATTCAATGAGGTCAGCATGACTACAGTTGGCAATGGAGACTAAAGCTGTTTGCAGGACCACTGCTTCCGGACATTGAGTCCCCCAGTGTATAGTGTATAATCACTGGGCTAAAATCATTGCAAGTTTCTTTAGAGAATATAAGAAAATTGTGGTAGAGATAAGGTCAGCCTATTGTTTCTGCAACACGGCTGTTTCAAATTAATAATGGTTTAGATACTTATTTAACCTACTCCTTTGACCAGTTATTCGGTGGGAGCGTTTTGTATTTTTTGTTTTGTTTTGTTCTTAGCTATGATGCTGATAAATGCTGTCTTTTTCCATTTCCTTGGCATACAGAAATAAGAACTGGTAGCGTGGTTTACGCTAAAAGTCCATCTAGACCAGCATCCTCCCTCTAAGAGTAACCATCCAAGGACACTTGACATAAACATTCCCATCCTCTGTTTCTTATTGAACCTAAGGAGTTGTTGGTCTGTGAGAGAATCACCCCTTTTTAACTATGCTGCCATTCTGTAAGAGCCTTTGTAACATGACTGTTAAAAGCTTATTCAGATCCAAATAACACTGTAACAACAAATCAGCTTATCCACTTCCCCCTCAGTTATTTGAAATAACTCAGAAAGACCTTTGGAGAAAGCTCTTTGGAGAATGGAGTAATTTTTACCTTGCACAGCATGTTTTGTCCATCTCCAGCTTATTTTGATCTCAGACCTTTAAGGAATGTATTGGAATGTAATAATTACTATGACCCTAACAGAAGCCATAGCACTCATCCTAGTTTCAAAACAGCTTGCTCAATTGTAAGCTACCTGTACTACTGTTCAGTAATCCTGCAAGGTACATGGCAAAATTGTGAAATTCACTCAATGACTTCGACCAAGAAATTAAATATCTCCCATCAAATATGTAGCCGACACTTGGCTTTGGGAGCTGAGGCTAATAACTGCATTTATTTTTCTGCAGGTAATCCAGATCTTTGAGGCTATAACCTGATTAAACTGATGAAAGAGCACAGATGATAGATATTTGCAAAAGTTAACACATCCCCTACTTAAGGACCTACTCAAAGAAGTAGGGATTTCTCTCTTTTGAAAGTGAAAATAATATTAGTAGAATGTTACTAGAAAGTTTCCTCTATATCTTCCTTTTCCCTCTAGCTTGGGCGTGATCAAAATTTTCTAACAAGCAATTTCTGCAGTCATATCCCGTATCTGAACTTCTCTTGAGCTTCAGTGTTAATTGTTCCTTTGTTGACTATGGATACTCCACAGGTATGCTGGGAAAATTGGAACTACATTCTGACAAAAATACCTGGAGCGATGAATAAGTATTATAAAATGCTTTTTTCAGCATTTGAATTCTAGTAATGTGTAATTGAACCTCTTAAAGGTTAACCATTCAATAACATACATGTTGAGCAAAAAAACTCATACCCTATGTACTAATTGCAACTTGAACAGGAAAAAAACTGAAGTGGTTCACTGGTGCTCCAGGGTAAAGACAGATCTACAGAAACCCTCTGAAATGCTTCATTTGTAATCTTGTGCAGAAATTGACTTTATGTATACAAATATATTATCTTCAGTGCTTCAATGAAGGTGTATGTCCAACATGTTATAAAGCAGCATTAAGCTTTAAAACTTAATTATTTATTATTAATGCTTTAAGACATGCCTATAAATAAGAAAAACTACATAAAAAATCTTATGCTTAATATAATCATTTACATGGCATTTCTGTTTGTAGAGAGGTGTAGTTGTACGACACACTTCATCTGAGTAGGTGCTAAGCTTACCTCTGAAACAGCATAAATTTGGCTGTTTTAAACTAAGTGCTTCAGTTATTTGTGTTGGCAGATACAGGCTTCAAGTGCTTTCTAGAGAACGACGTTCCAGATGAACGTCACAATGCCTGAAGACGAGGGCCATGAAAAAATACTACTTGAAAATGCACACTGACATTTTTTTTAAATTCTTCACTAGAGTTTACACAGAATGAGGGCTTATTGAGTGGTGCACATGAATTTTCTACCCAGGTTAGTGTGATTCTTGTATACAGTTACTAAACATTTATACATCAGAAAGAGAAAAACAGACTAGAAGACCTGCAGAATACAGGCACTGCAAGACAATCTTTTTATAAACAACAGTAGGAAGTTAATAGTAATAAGTTAATATGATAAATAGTGAATTAGATGCACTGATTATTGTATTACCAGCAGTGACATTCCATATTCATCTGATGCTAGATCTACAGGCAGCAGTGACAGCAAGATATTCTTAACAGTTCTGTGCAAGAGCGTCTTATCCTTATCAACCCATATATAGACTTGTTGGTCTACAAGACACAGAATAAATCCTCCCTTTTCTACTGTGTTTGAAAAGAATTGATGCAAAGCTTCTTGAAAAATAAATCAAATGACTGAGGTGTCATATGCAAGATTTTTACAGCTACATCTGAGAAAAGTACACTGATGATTATACCCCTGCTGCTCCAAGATCATACTCCTACTCCACCTGTATTTGATATGACTTTAATATGTAAAATCACACAAAACTGTACGGGTGAATTTGATAATTCTTGTGCTAATTTAAAGTTAATTACAGAATATTTTATTTTGTTTTAAATAATGAATTGTCTAATTAGCAAATCTGAAACCAGTGTTTAAATCTCTAGAACCATCAAATTCCTTATACAAAACCTGTACTAGAACTGAAAAGCATTTGTAGTTTCTGAATAACTTCTAAAATAAATTTGGCATCATTTCATTAAATAAACAATCCCTCCCTAAAATACACAGCTTACAATTGCATAACGAAATACATATTTGTTATAAATCACAACAAGTATTTTTAGTTGTGAATTAATTTGGAGATTAAAATATTGATATTGTGTCACTGTGTTACACTTACTTCTACTGCAAGAAAGGGAATATAGAGTTCACTGTTATTCTTGGAGACAAACGCCGAGTGCTCTAGCTGAGCTTTTCAGTACTAAGGAGGAAGTGTACATGTTCATGCCCGAGACAGGAAAGGTGGTGCTCAAAAGACAAGAGCTATTGTGTGGAGCTGGACAACTTCCGTAGAGTGATTTTATGGGACAAACTGTTTTCAAGTAGTTACTTGCTGCTTTAAACGTGTCTTCCTTCCCACTGGCTGGTATCACCATGTTGTTTTAGAAAGCACAAATACCTTCAAGACATGAGTTTCAACTGCGTTTAATGTCAAACTTTTCACACACCTTTGCCACTGATGCTATAGAATACTAGAAACCTGGAAAAAACGTATTCCTTATCATGGAATATTTAAGGTATTCCATAAGATGAACCACATCTATACCCTTTTATATCAACTAATTGGCAATGCCTTAATGCGTGCAGCAGTTGAAATCACCAGAATTACCTAGACTTCATTGTGACATTGAAGAGCCTTTACACCTCTTGTACAATGTTCTTGTTTTCCCATATTCTCTACACACTGTAAAGAGGTAATCTGCATTTCTGCAATAACTATGTAACTTCAACTCTTATGAACAAGGTAGAAATATGATTTACATGTTACTATCACCGGAAATCACAGCAAATCTTTTTGTTTCTGGATTTAAATCTGTTGGCTAACTTAAAAGGAAAAAAATAAGGTGAAAAAGCAAACTGAACTTTGTCAACATAACGTCTCTGTAGCAAAGGGATGTCTTGCGTTTTTAGAAAAACAGAAAAGAAAGAATTCTTTCTGAATAGAAACCATTCCAAAAGATTAATACAGCAAATATTCTTTTTATTCAGGATAATTGAAGGAGAAAAAAAGTAGTAACAATTTCTTTGGCATAATTATCTGACATCTCATCTTCAGTACCCTTCACACCAAAAAGTCTTTGCTAGAATTTACATTATAAATCCGTTCTCCCCCAGTTACTGTCAGTTTTGTGCGCACTACTGAATTTGTAGGTGAGGACTTTTTTCTTGTTTTAGTTTTCTTAGAACTCTCTAGACCAACCTTTTACTCCCAAAACATTTACAAATTGGAAAACTTCATAGGAGAGGGCAGCATCAACTATTTAGTGTTTCTGAAGGAGAATATACGTGGTCTAGGCATGGACATTGGGATGACTTGATGAAGCCTGCTTGATTTGTCCTTAGGGAATAAATGTGAAAACCAGATGTGTAGCTATGTTCAGTTGAATCCCTGGTTTGTGTGAAACACAAATATTGCTGAATAAGTCTGTAAACATCTTTAATCAATCTCTACAGACTTCTGACCACGTTAAACGCATTTGCCCATGCAAAAAGGCCTTGAAATAAAGGTATTCCAACACTTGTTCTACCGCCCAGTTCTTGTTAACTGAATCAGTCTCACCTACTTCTCTGATACGTGCATCTCTTCCTGCTGGTTAACAGCAATAGCTGTTTGGTCTGATGTAATAATTTGTCCTGAACTTAAGAGTGTCATTTCTCTCAGTCTGATACAATGATGCTTGGACACAGTAAACATCCACTGAATTTGTATGGTTACAATTTCTCTGTCTTAGCTTCAGATGTTTCAGGACCTCCTCCAAATAATATATGGCAAAGCAGGACCAAAATCTTAACCTCTGAGCCATTATACGGCTTTGTTCCATTTTCTTGGAAATCTGAAATTTCAGATACACATTGGTTTTATTCAATTAAACCTTAACTGTTTTGTAATCCTAATTTGATTACTCATGAAGCTATACACGAAGTCAAGTACTTATTTGTAGGTGCTCCATTTCTGGTTTTTTCAGCAGACTCGCATCTGAACTGTTTCATTTGAAGGGTGACAGAAGAAAATCTCAAATAAATTACAGGTTTTCATGATATCTTTACAGTTCATTGCTAAATTTCTGCATCATTGCTGGGTTTAGTTTTTTTCTCAAATGAGATAAAATCTGACCACCTAACTGTAATTTAGAGGAATGTAAGAGATATGCACCCTGTTTTAAAATGCAAAACAAGTAATAACCCTTCTAATTCATCTCAATAACTTGAACAAGTAATCCTGTGTTACTAGTCTATAATGAAACATATCAAAATGTCGCTAACAATCTTAAAACTACAAGAAATTAAAACCTGACTTTTCTTAATGCATGCATGTGTTCGTAATAATGGGCCTGATGCTGTATACATACAGCATACAACTAGGTCAGTTATTAGTCCATTTGCTAGTAGAATTTTCAGCCCTGTGAGCTCCATGTTGCACAATACGTGCAACAAATTACTGTGTGCGTGTGTGATCATATTCTGCTTGCAGAATACATGCATATTTTTTCTATTGCACATTCTCAGGCGTTCATTATCAGGCTTCCAAAACCTCTTCTAAGGCATGGGGGCGTTTCCTCCTGGTTGTTTTGATGTTTGATCAAGTTCAGTCACCTCAAACGTTTATAGCTAAGCCTGAAGGGAAAACATACGAGTTACGAGTCCCACCTTGCTTAGGTGTGTTTGCACGGCGGAGGTTTGAAGCCATACCCCGAGTTTTGCCTCGAATTTCCAACTCGTGCGACGGCAGCACCTGAAGGAAAGTTCCGTGGCAGCCGTCCCGGCCTCACCTCAGAAATTCCTCCTAGCGCCGGGCTGGGCCAGGCCGAGCCGCAGGGTTAGCCCGGCACGGCCACCGGCCAGGTGCGCTCAGAGAAGGTACCTGACAGCGGGCGGGGGTCACCGCCTGGGCCAAGAGGGACACAGCGAGGGAGGGCGGCAGCGCAGTACAAGGCGGGTTACCTCAGCCCTGGGAAGAGACCCCCGCTCCCACAGAATAAGCAAGCACACCCCCCCCCCACCCCCCGCCCGCTACGAGGGCGCGAATACCCGGATGCAGCCACCCCGCCCGCGCCTCCCACACGTGTGAGGCGGCCGCAGAGCGCCCGCGCGCGGCCTCCCCGCCCCCGCCCGCGGGCCAACCGCCGGGGCGCGCACCCCGCCACCCCCCCTGAGGGCGGTCCCGGCCGCAGAGCTCGCGAGAGGACATGGCCGCGGCGGCGGCGGGCGACGGTGAGGCAGAGAGAGCGGGAGAGCCCGGGCGGGAGCCGCGGGGTGCGGGTGGACGGTGCCGCCGCTGCTCGGCCGCGATCCTCCACGCGGGGTCCGGGGGGGGGAGGGGGGAGCCCCGTCACGTGGCGGGCGGGGTGTCCGCGGTGCCGCCGCCGCGGAGGGGCCAGAGGGCGGCGGGCGGCCCCCGCGAGACACCGGCACCCGCCCGGCCTGCGGTGGGCTTTGGGCCCGCCCCGGCCGCCAGTGGCCGCCGCGCGCTCTGCCACAGCCATCTTAAGGAGGCTGAGGCGTGTGGGATCGCACCTCGCCGCCCGGGCTCGGCGCCAGCCCCTCGGTGCCTGAGCGAGGCAGGGCACGGTCCCCACAGGGCCGGGGACAGGGCTGAGGGCGGTCGCCTCCCCTCAGCGGGGCCGCTGCGCGGGGGCTGCCCTTGTGGTTCCGGCACCTCTCGCATCGCGTTCGGAGATCTGCCCGACCCGGCTTCTGCCGAGACCGCGCTGACAGACTTGCCTTCTGTTGCGCTGCGGCCGCAGATTTTTATTATTATCATTATTGTTATTATTACTAGTTCAGTAGGCACACAAAATGCTGGGAGAGGTACGGGGACTGCGGGTAAAAAGGTATAACTGCAGGGTCTGGCCTTAAAAATAGGTGCATTGAAATGAAAGCTTTCTCCTTTTGAAAGCAGTGAAGTCGAGACTGCTGGCCTTGGTGACCCACATCACACAGCCACAGTGTGTGTTCTGTTACCAGTTAAAAGAGCAGCTGCCCTTAGACCAGGCTATTAAAGAGTTTGGCTTGTTACCTATGAAATACAGAGAGTTTAGATGACGCTTGGTTGGAAAGTAACAAGTGTGTATCTGCATCAGTTGTATGCGCAGGTCTGTGTCTCAGGTGTACTTAAATCGACACGTGTGAGAGTAACGCTCTTTGGAATGGAGGGAGTGAGGCAAAGAGCTGTGCTGCAGTGCCTTTCCTTTGTGCCAGCAAATATATTTGCCTTCATTCTGTTTGCATGGGGTTTGTACTGGTTTCTAAGTATGTAGTGTAGAAAGCTGCTGTTATGATGTCTCAGTGCAGTCCAGAGAGGTAATGCTGGGACTTTATGGCTGCAGCAGGCGGTGTAGCTGAAATAACAGCTAAAGGATTAAAAACAAACAAACGAAAAAATTTAATCACAAAGTGAATATCAAAAATCTAGCTTTTAATGCATATCATCCAGGCAGCACCATGAAATCTCAAGGCTGTCAGTAAGTCCAAAAGATTTACACTAACGTCAGTCACCTTTTAAGAAGAAACTCAGCTTACACCATTCTGAGTACAGCATGTTCTAAAGTTCTTGTTTATGGGAAGGCAATTACATTTCTTCCTCACTCTAGGTCTTTCCCTTCATGATGGAAAAATGCCCAGGTTTTGAATTAATTGATGTTTTAAAGCCTTCAACAAAGGCGCAGCTGGCATTACATGAGATTATTTTCTTAATGTTTGACATTTTATCTAGTTCCTTCCTGAAGTTTTCTTTCCTGTGTAATTAGGGCGAATTGTGATTTCAATTTGCATTCAAAGTTTGACAGAGTGCTGTGTGGTAATCACACCAGTTATAAAGAAAATAAAAGCATGTGGAAGCTGAAAGTCCTTAGTACGTTATTGGAAGTGCAGAGCAACTTTGCCAGTTTGGCTGTATTTGGAGAAATGTGCAACACTGACCTTGATACAGGTGAATTTTTAAGAGCAGTCATACAGTAACATGAAAATCACCTTAATATTTACCTTTTTTGATTTATGGGCTTCTGTTGAATGATTTACTATTATAAACAAGCTTGAAAGGTGGAGCTTAATGCACAGATATTCAAACAAATTTAGGGTTTTTATGTGTAAAATGTTCAATGAATTGTAGCCCTTGCTTGTTAGCCTAGAAATCAAGCAAGATAATTGATGAAATTATGGATTAATATGCTATTGAATAGGAAGTATGCTTAGTTATGGGTTTGGGGGTTCTGTTGTGTTTTTTTGAACAGTGTTTAGATAAGTATTGGAAGGAAGAGGGAACACCTTTTATTGTAGGCCATTTCTTTTTTTTAGACCTTTGGTGTGCGTTTTTGGTCCTCTTGTGTTTTGGATTGTTTTTTTTTACATGTTTAGGTTTTAACCTCTTCCACTGATATGTACAGAAACCATCACAGCAGCCTCAGCTTTTGGGCATGCAAACTTTTAGACAAAGAAAACCCCCTGCTTGTTAGGATTCATCTTGGAACAAAAGCAACATTGTGTGGCTGAGCAAGGTGTGGGACCTCTTAGGCCAACACTGATGGGTTCAAAGCTAAAACTGGAAAACCTCATTAATGTTCTATGAAACAGCATGTAATAAATGACAACCTTTAAGATAACAGATTTTAACTTTTCTAAATTTGGTGTGCAGAAGTTTTGCATTGACATAATCATATGTGTCTGTAGATACATATATGTACATACATGCTCTGAAACATAAACAAAATGTTGATGACAGAACAAATATCAGTTGTTGTCATAGCAAAAAAGCCAAAATGTGGTTATGGACATTTTCCTTTTTTGTTTAGAAAGGTTCCTTTGTATTGGAATCTGTAGAAAGCTAATATATATTTCTGTTATGAAATGACGTTATAGTGCATAGATGTAATTGGTGTTTTAACTTCCAAGTGTGAAGACATTCCAGCTCTAATGAACTGGACCTGAAGGAGCTAGGACTGGTCTTATATATTGCAGCTGAATTAAAAGGAGCACTTGTTCTTGCCAGAGGTAACTGGGAAGACAATTAGTGTGTTAGAATTTGAGTAGTAATACAAAAGGTGCTAAAAAATGACCTTGAAATTAGTTTAAGGTTTTTTTTGACCTAGTAAGGTACTTTAGCATCCCAATATTGAAAAAATTAGAAAGAACAACTTGTATTCGTAAGGTTTAAATTTCATAAGTGAAATACAGTATGCAACTTTTAAAATAATTCTTGAGACATTATTATGATTTTTGTTTTTCCTATCTTTACTTTCCAATTGACCAGAAATGTGCTGAAACAGACACTACAGAAGGAGGCTAGAGATACAAGGTAAGTGCTGCATCTTACACTAAAACTTTCTAGTTACAGGGGGGTTTTATAAAGCCACTACTTCTAGTGAGCAGTCTCACTTTAAATTGTGCTGGGTTTATAATCCTGTTAAAATGGAAGGTTTTCCAGAAGATATGTTCTCATACAAACAGGAATTTGGATATCTGTACTATCTGTTACATAAGCTAAGAGTAAGTTATTGTGATGTTTTTGGTTTGCCATTTGATATGAGTTGTTTTTAATCACCTCTTAGAATTTTGACTTATTAAATAGTCTTATGTTGATTAAATGATATTTTCTCTTTTTTTTAAAGGACTGTAATGCTTGCAAACCTGTACAAATTATGTTAGACTTTTTCTGAACATTAATAGTTTTTGTATTGGTAGGTAAAACTTTGGCCTGTATAGCATTTTGTTGATTTTTGATTCAGGCTAGTACCAGCATAGCACCAGAGCATGTCACAGCACTTCCAAAGTGCACCAGACCCAATGTGTTTTGATTAAATAAATCCAGGTATAATGAGGAGAGGAAACTTCCTTCTTGAAGGGAGTAATGAAGAATGTTTAATATATGCTGACAGAATTCTGTTTCAGTCGGTATTAGGAAGGGACTCAAGCAGCTTAGTAAAATAAGGAACTTGGGTTATGTCAACTAAAACATTCTCATTGCTGGAACTGTGTGCCTCTCATGTTCAGCTGGTATCTAAATGGTGAAAATTGTAATCCTACCCCCTCCCTCATCATCTTTTGTATGGGAAAAAAGGGCTTTGTTGGGGTGAAGGAGTTGCTTTATTTCAGAATAACCGAGATAGAGCATCCAGCTTAAAGCCTCCTTGACAATTTCTACTGAGGCCCCTCTAAGATGAACTAGAGCATTGGTTCCACCTCTACAGAAAAAAACAGACAATGCGCACAACTTCCATGGCTAACTGCTTCAGAGAATGGAGGAACAGCAAGATGTACAAGACTTCCTGGATATCCACAAAAGGTGGGATATATCTGGAGCATTGATGTATTCCAGCAAAGCCCAGAACTGTAGGGGTAGGCAAAGAATAAGCATCTGGAAACACTTAGAGACAGGGGAGCTTCCCTTGACCTGAAGGTAAAGTATGCTTTAGGACTGCATT
Organism: Ara ararauna; assembly: GCA_028858755.1. Classification (NCBI taxonomy): domain Eukaryota; kingdom Metazoa; phylum Chordata; class Aves; order Psittaciformes; family Psittacidae; genus Ara; species Ara ararauna. The sequence goes on along the minus strand of CM054380.1, from coordinate 17,183,181 downwards.
CAGGCTATGTAAAGAAGGGCTGGTTTGATTAGACTTGGCAAACCAGTTCATTTCATGTCCGTGCTTAGTAAATCTGCAGCCTTTGTTTCTTGCTGTGAATATAGCTGTTACTTTTTTAGCAGCATGCCTAAAAAAAGAGATCAGCAGCTGAAATTAAGCCTGTTCACACTTGACAGCCTTGAATGTTTCATGTTTGCTTCTTTAAATGAAATTATTCTGTGCTGCGTTGAGCACGGGGAACCAATATTGATGTCATTGTTTCTTCAGCATTTTTATCACCTGAAGTTCAAGAGCCTAAATTGCAGTATATTAATTATGGAGTAAAAGTTTTTCAAACTTTTGTTCTGCATTAAAGATTGACAGCTGCTGTAAAACTTTGGGGTTGTCGAGGCTTTGTTGGAGCCACAGCCACAGAAATCTTCCATATCCTGAAACTCCAAAGCAAATGCACATTACAGAATTTATTGAAGTGTTCGGATTACTGTTATTAAATCCAGATGTTAATGTAACGGGTTTGCACTTGTGCAATAAACTGAATCTCTGTGATTGTTGACTCAGTAGACAGTATTTTAAGGTTTCATGTTTCGGTACTTGGCTAAAGCCATTAATTAAATGTTTGAAAACTGGCTTAAACCTGGGCATGAGGCCAAAAGCAACAAAGTGAGAGAGAAGTCATGGTTAAGCTCATTTTTGATCTTCACACTGACTAGTGAAATACAAATGAACAAGACGCTAAAAATAAAGACAAAACCCACTGGTTTTCTACCCTTCTCCAACTGTGAATTTATGAGATAATAGGCCCAAATTTGTATCTCTGAAAAGGATGGACAATTGCATTTTTATTTCCACTTTTTGTTTCTAATGTCAGAAGTCTGTTGGAAAGCTGGGGAACAGTTTGCTGAAAACTTGATTACAAACTCTAGAGACATGAAAATTAGTTTGCCAGTCAGTCTTTATTAGAAATATAAAAGAAGTAGCTCATAAAAATTCAGCAGAGAAACTCGTTAATAGAATTCAAGTTAGCATGTTTCATTAAAGTCCAGTTAATACTCATTAATGGTTCTTGTATATCATGAAGAGGTAAGTTTCTGTGTATTTCCTATACAAAAAGCAAAATAGAAGAAGCATAGAATGTGAGCTACTGCCATTCTCTGTAATTACAGTGCTGGCTCAATTCCTAATTTTGTTCCCTTTTTTTGAAAATGAAAATGTATTGTTTGGTAAAGTTGTAATCCAGAGGAGCTTTAAGCATGCATTTATGAGACTAACTGGGTTGCAGAAAGTGGAACACATGCTTAAAGCTTTTCAGGATTTAGAACCATGTGTTAGTAAAGCTTCAGGAAACTAGTAGTTGAGACTTAACATAAGCAAAGAAATCTGTGTATGAATGTCACTTTTACATTGACAAATTTTCAGTGTAAATTGTGAATTATGGTTTTAGTAAGTGTTTATACTTAAATGTTATATGAGAGAACACATGATGTAACTATTACCTCATTTTGTGTTTTAAAACATTGTGTAAGTTGTACGTGCTACCAGTATTTTGTATGTTGTGAATGAGCCATCTTCCTCAGCAAGTTTTGTTCTTGGATGTAAGTGCCTTTGGAAGTGTGAAAGCAAGGGAGTGTGTTTGTGCTTCTGTAATCTCCCCTTAGTCGTAATTCAGCAGACAAGGGCCTCGGAATGTGGGTCCTTCAAAACTGAAGCTTGCTGAATATACTGAGATCACTATACAGAAATTAATGATATCTTTATGTTCATTGGAGTTGGTCAGAGGCGTACCCTTTTTTTTATTATTCTCCTGGATTCAGCAGCAGCAGTCATTTTTCTCCCTCTTAGTGGCTGGTGCAGTGCTGTGCTTTTGACTTTCAGCCTGAAAACAGCGCTGATAACACCGATGTTTTTAGTTGTTGCTCAGTAATGTTTACTCTGACCAAGAACTTTCTGAGTCTCATGTTCTGCCAGGGAGGATGGGAAGCCGGGAGGAAGCAGAGACAGAACACCTGACCCAAACTAGCCAAAGAGGTATTCCATACCACAGCACGTCATGCCCACTGTATAAACTGAGGGCAGTTACTCGGAAGGGCTAGGTCACTGCTCGGGTTGGGCTGGGTATCAATCGGCGGGTGGTGAGCAGTTGTATTCTCTTCCCTTGTTATTTCCCTTATCATTATTATTATTGGTGGTAGCAGCAGTGGTTTGTGTTATACCTTAGTTACTGGACTCTTCTTATCTCATCGCTTGCGAGTTACATTCTTTTGATTCTCCTCCCCATCCCTCTGGTAGCAGGTAGAGGAAGGAGGGAGGGGGGAGTGAGCAAGCAGCTGTGTGGTTCTGTGTTGCCAGCTGGGCTTAAACCCCAACAGTTCTTTTTGGTGCCAAATGTGGGGCAGGAAGGATTGAGATAACAACAGATCTGACCAGAGTGTGTCTAATCGTATTCGTGATAAGCATTCATCGTTTTGGATTAATAGTCACTCGTCACAATGCTGATTTATTGGCTCTCAAAGTTGTTGCTCCTGATCTCACAGTTTCAGCATGTCGTACCTTACTTACAGCCGGTATTTGCTGTGTTAATGTTTATTGGCTGGGGACCTTGGGCTAAGGTTCTTGTTTCATTGTACTCTATGGTAATGACTTGTAATTCAATAGAATCACTGATCATGAAACTGATCTGGCTTGCGTTCCCAGTGTGGTCACCACCTCTGTACTTTGGGAGGTATATAATAAAAGCATTGAGCAATTACACATCTCTTTTCCCCTCCTCGGGTGGTCAGTCTGCGAAGGAGACATTCCCTTACCTTCCCAGCCCCCCACCAGACCATTTACAGCATCATTTGAGAGTTCTGAAGGTTTTGAATGGCCTTTGGGTACCCTTGAGATCTGCCTGCTGGCTGTGATGGGGATCACCATGTTGCACACATACAGAGTGTGCTTTACCCGTGACCATTTCGTCTGGTCTTGAAAGTTAAGCAGAGTCGGGTTTGGGCCTTGTCTGGGGTTAGACGATGATATAGGAGGACCAAGAGATTTTCCCTGAGGCTGGACAGTCATGAGTGGCAGGGTGTGTGGGATAGTATGGGCAGTGGGCCCCTCCATTGCTCTGGAGCTTCACCACCAAACAAGTGCAAAATCCAGAAAAATTAGTAAAACACTTAAATGAGGTGTGTTGTCATTCTGGTCATACCGGAGAGGGACAAATCATGGTAATGTGCTGGGGCTTGGCCTATGCTTACAGGGCCCTGTTCAACACCATCCAGCACCTTCAAAAGGAAAAAAACGTCCCTGGATCTGATGGCAAACCAACCGACAACGCAGCTACTCCAGCTCCAAGCACAGCAGCTACATGAACTCCAAATACAGCAACTACACAAGCCCCAGCGACAAGTACTGCAGCTACTCAAACTCCAACCACAACAGACAGTGCAGCCACTTCAGCTTCAAGCACAGCAGCTACGCCAACCCCAGTGACAAGTACAGCAGCTACTCAAACCCTGACAATGGATACTGCAACCACTCCAACCACAGTGATAATCACTGCAGCTAAACCAGAGGACAAATTCGTGCCAATATCGGTTGCCCCTGTAAGCAAGGGGAAAAGCAAAAAGGAGACAAAAAAGATGAAGAAGCAAGCTGAAGAAGCAATGGCAATGCACTTACTACCTGGGACAGCATCTGATCAGGAGTCATCATCACATGAATCAGAGGAAGAAGAAGAGGTGACTTCTTGACCCCGGGCATCAATCAAACTATGGAATATCCAAAAAAGTTTTACCCGTTAGCCAGGGTTCCACGTCATCACCTGGTTGCTCCGATGCTGGGACAATGGAGCCGACGGTCATAAACTAGAAGGTAGGGAAGCCAAGCAGCTGGGATCACTTGCTAGGGAAGGGGGAATTGACAGAGCAGTTGCAAGAGAGAAACAGTCCCTCAGCCTTTGGAAGCGGCTCTTGGCAGCTGTGAAAGAAAGGTTGCCATACAAGGATGATGTTATGAGTCATTCAGCCAAGTGGACTACTCTAGAGAAAGGCATCCAGTCTCTGAGGGAATCAGCCATTGTAGAGATGATCTGTCACATCCAGCTGAATAACGGGGATATACCCATAGATCCAGATGAAGTCCAATGTACATGACCCATGTGGCAGAATTTTAGACGGAATGCAGTCATCATATGCCCATTCATTGGCAACAGTAACCTGGAATGACATAATACCACTAACAGTGGATGAAATCATGCATAAACTCCAAGAGTTCGAAGACAATCTCACCCCTTCCATCATTTCAGCTGTGGAAGAATTGTCCCAGGAGTTCAAACAATTGAGAGATGATCTATCTGATTTATCCAGCTCCTCACATGTACCAACTTACGTCTCAGCTATTAACAAAAGACGTCCTACTGCTCAAGAGAGAAGATACAGAAGGTATACGCCATGGGCCACCCTATGGTTTTACCTGCAGGATCACGGAGAAGACATGAGGAAGTGGGATGGAAAACCTCCCTCAGCTCTGAAGGAACGGGTGCGTGAATTGAAGAGGAGAACAAAGGTCAAGGATGATAATCCCATGGAAGCTGTGGCTTTAGACTCTGGTGAGCAGGTTCCCAGATGGAGTAGAAGAGCTGATTTTACTCCAGCTCCTGTGATAAAGAAGACTAATCCCTTTATACAAGATGTGGGTGACCAGAGTTGTGATGACTATTAGAGGGGCCCTGGCTCCAGCCAGGTAGAGGTAGGGGACAATTGGATTTACTGGACTGTGTGGATCAGATGGCCTGGCACATCAGTCCCACAGAAGTATAAGGCTCTAGTAGATACCTGTGCACAGTGCACCCTGATACCATCAAGCTGTCAAGGGGTGGAACCCATTTATATTTCTGGAGTGACAGGAGGATCCCAGGAGTTGACTGTACTGGAGGCTGAAATCAGCCTGACTGGGAGGAAGTAGCAAAAGCACCCCGTTGTGACTGGTCCAGAGGCTCCATGCATCCTTGGCATAGACTACCTCAGGAGAAGGTACTTCAAAGACCCAAAAGGGTACCAATGGGCTTTGGAGACAGAGGAAATTGAACAGCTGTCCACCTTGCCTGGTCTCTCAGAGGATCCTTCTGTTGTAGCGTTGCTGAAGGTCGAGGAACAACAACTGCCAGTCGCAACCACAACAGTGCACCAGCGGCAATATGGCACCGAGACTCCCTGATTCCCATCCATAAGCTGATCCATAGGTAGACTAGAGAGCCAAGGAGTGATCAGTAGGACCTACTCACCCTTTAATAGCCCCATATGGCCAATGTGAAAGTCTAACAGAGAGTGGAGACTAAGGGTAGACTATCGTGGCCTGAATGAAGTCACACCACCCTTGAGTGCTGCCATGCTGGACATGCTATAACTTCATTATGAACTGGAGTCAAAGGCAGCCAAGTGGGATGCCATGATTGATATTGCCAATGCATTTTTCTCAATCCTTTGGCAGCAGAGTGCAGGCCACAGCTCACTTTTACTTGGAGGGGCATCCAGTACACTTGGAACCGACTGCCCCAGGGGTGGAAACACAGCCCGACCATCTGCCATGGACTGATCCAGACTGCACTGGACCAGGGGCAAGCTCCAGAACACCTGCAATACATTGATGACATTATCGCATGGGGCGATACCGCGGAAGAAGTCTTTGAGAAAGGGAGGAAAATAATCCAAATCCTGCTGAAAGCTGGTTTTGCCATGAAACAGAGTAAGGTCAAGGGACCTGCACAGGAGATTCAATTTTTGGGAATAAAATGGCAAGATGGACGTCACCAGATCCCCATAGATGTGATCAACAAGATAACAGCAATGTCTCCACCAACTAATAAGAAAGAAACACAAGCTTTCATGGGTGCTGTGGGATTCTGGAGGATGCACATCCCGAATTACAGTTTGATTGTAAGCCCTCCCTATCATGTGACCTGGAAGAAAAAATGATTTTAAATGGGGCCCTGAGCAACAACAAGCCTTTGAGCAAATTAAACGAGAGACAGTTCATGCAGTAGCCCTTGGACCAGTCCAGACCGGGCCAGATGTAAAAAACATACTGTACACCGCAGCTGGGGAGAACGGTCCTACCTGGAGCCTCTGGCAGAAAGCTCCAGGGGAGACTCGAGGTGGACCCCTCGGCTTTTGGAGTCAGGGATACAGAGGATCTGAGGCCAGCTATACCCCAACTGAAAAAGAGATACTGGCAGCCTATGAAGGGGTTCGAGCTGCTTCGGAAATGATTGGCACTGAAGCACAGCTCCTCCTGGCACCCCAGCTGCTCGTGCTGGGCTGGATGTTCAAAGGCAGGGTCTCCTCTACGCATCATGCAACCAATGTTACATGGAGTCAGTGAGCTGCACTAATTACACAACGAACTCGAATAGGAAATCCCCATTGTCCAGGAATTCTAGAAGTCCTCATGGACTGGCCAGAGGGCAAAGATTTTTGGAATGTCACCAGAGGAGGAGGTGATGCATGCTGAAGAGGCCCCACCATATAGTGAACTGTCAGACAGTGAAAAGAAATACACCTTGTTTACTGATGGGTCCTGCCGTATTGTGGGAAAGCATCGGAGATGGAAGGCAGCTGTATGGACTCCTCGACGACAAGTTGCAGAAACTGCTGAAGGAGAGGGTGAATCGAGTCAGTGAAAGCCATCCAGCTGGCCTTGGACATTGCTGAATGAGAAAAGTGGCCAGTGCTTTTATCTCTGTACTGACTCATGGGTGGTGACAAATGCCCTGTGGGAGTGGTTGCAGCGCTGGAAGCAGAGCAACTGGCAACACAGAGGTAAACCCATCTAGGCTGCTGCACTGTGGCAAGATACCGCTGCCCGGGTGCAGAGCCTGCTGGTGAAGGTACGCCATGTAGATGCTCATGTACCCAAGACTCGGGCCACCGAGGAACACTAGAACAGCCAGCAAGTGGATAAAGCTGCTAAGATTGAAGTGGCTCAGATAGACTTAGATTGGCAACATAAGGGTGAATTATTTTTGGCCCGGTGGGCCCATGACACTTCAGGCCACCAGGGCAGAGATGCAACATACAGATGGGCTCGTGATCGAGGGGTGGACTTAACAATGGACACTATTGCCCAGGTTATTCATGAGTGTGAAACATCTTTCTCAGTGACATGGACAGTGGGATTGAGTGCGCCCTCAGCAAGTTTGCCAATGACACCAAGCTGTGTGGTTCTGTTGATACATTGGAGGGAAGGAATGCCATCCAGAGGGACCTTGACATGCTTCTGAAGTGGCCTGATGCCAACCTGATGAAGTTTAACCATGACAAGTGCAAGGTCCTACACCTGGGTCAGAGCAATCGCAGGCACAGCTACAGGTTGGGCAGGGAAGAGATTCAGAGCAGCCCTGCAGAGGAGGACTTGGGGGTGTTGGTCGATGAAAAAATGAACATGAGCCAGCAGTGTGCGCTTGCAGCCCAGAAAGCCAACCGTATCCTGGGCTGCATCAAAAGGAGTGTGACCAGCAGGTCGAGGGAAGTGATCCTGCCCTTTTCTACTCTGCTCTCGTGAGACCTCCTTTGGAGTATTGTGTACACTCCTGGTGTCCTCAACATAAAAAGGACATGGAACTGTTGGAACAAGTCCAAAGGAGGGCCACGAGGATGATCAGGGGTCTGGAGCACCTCCCGTATGAAGATAGGCTGAGAAAGTTGGGGCTGTTCAGCCTGGAGAAAAGAAGGCTGGGTGGAGACCTCATAGCAGCCTTCCAATATCTGAAGGGGGCCTATAGGGATGCTGGGGAGGGACTCTTCGTGAGGGACTGTAGTGGTAAGACAAGGGGTAACAGGTTCAAACTTAAACAGGGGAAGTTTAGATTGGATATGAGGAAGAAATTCTTTACTGTGAGGGTGGTGAGGCACTGGAATGGGTTGCCCAGGGAAGTTGTGAATGCTCCATCGCCGGCGGTGTTCAAGGCTGGTTTGGACAGAGCCTTGGGTGGCATGGTTTAGTGGGAGGTATCCCTGCCCCTGGCAGGGGGGTTGGAGCTAGATGATCTTCAGGTCCTTTCCAACCTTAACTATTCTGTGATTGTATGTGCTGCAGTTAAGTAAGATAAACGGTTAAAGCCTCTTTGGTATGGAGGACAATGGCTTAAGTACAAATATGGGGAGGCCTGGCAGATTGATTATACCACACTCCCACCAACCCACCAAGGCAAGTGCCATGTGCTTACCATGGTGGAAGCAGTCACCGGATGGCTGGAAACATACACTGTGCCCCACGCCACTGCCTGGAACACTATCCTGGGCCTTGAGAAACAGATTTTGTGGCGACACGGCACCCCAGAGAGAATTGAGTGAGACAGTGAGACATACCCGGAACAGCCAGACATCTGGGCCAAAGAGCATGGCATTGAGTGGGTATATCACATCCCCTACCATGCACCAGCCTCTGGGAAAATTGAACGGTACAATGGGCTGTTAAAAGCTACACTGAGAGCAATGGGTGGTGGGACTTTCAAACATTGGGATACACATTTACCAAAGGCCATCTGGTTGGTCAACAACAGAGGATCGGCCAACCGGGCTGGCCCAGTCCAGTCAGAACTTTTACATACTGTAGAAGGGGACAAAGTTCCTGTAGTGCACATAAAGAATTTTCTGGGGAAGACAGTCTAGGGTATTCCTGCTTCAGGTAAAGGCAAACCCACTCGTGGGATTGCTTTTGTTCAGGGACCCAGATATACTTGGTGGGTAATGCGGGAAGATAGGGAAGTCCGATGTATACGTCAAGGGGATGTGATTTTAGGGAAAAACAGCCAGTGAACTCAATTGTATGCTGTTGCCTGCTATGTAGCACTTTTATAGCCCACCAACTAGATGTCTTCAGGTCACCAGCAGCTGGCCCTGACTTCCCTCTGACCATCATCCCAACAAAGAATGAACTTTGATGAAACCAGATGAGTTCTGCAGTATCATCAGCAGGCAACGATCCAATACTGCACACAGTCTCTCCTGCTCTGAAAGACTGTTACAAGAGATGGAGCCCGACATCATGGAGCGGATGAACTCAGCAGCTTTATAGGGAGTGGTTCATGCACTAAGGCATGATCTCTCTCTCTTTTTGTGTGTGTGTATGTATATATATATATATATATACATACATATATATATATATGAGATGAGTGATGGTATACTGAAAATGTGGGATCTAAGCATGACGTGAATGGTATGGGGTAAGGGGTGGATACTGTCCTGGGTTCAACAGTAGCAGTCATTTTTCTCCTTAGTAGCTGGTGCAGTGCTGTGCTTTTGACTTTCAGCGTGAGAACAGCGCTGATAACACCAATGTTTTTAGTTGCTGCTCAGTAATGTTTTGGTCTGACCAAGGACTTTCTGAGTCTCATGCTCTGCCAGGGAGGAGGGGAAGCCAGGAGGAAGCAAGAGACAGGACACCTGACCCAAACTGGCCAAATAGGTATTCCGTACGACAGCACGTCATGCCTGATATATAAACTGGGGGCAGTTACCCGGTAGGGTTAGATCACTGCTCGGGTTGGGTTGGATATTGGTCGGCGGGTGGTGAGCGATTGTATTCTCTTCCCTTGTTATTTCCCTTATCATTATTATTATTGGTGGTAGCAGCAGTGGTTTGTGTTATACCTTAGTTACTGGACTGTTTTTATCAGTGGGAGTTGCCTTCTTTCGATTCTCCTCCTCATCCCTCCGGGAGCGGGGGGAGGAAAGGTGGGGAGTGAGAGAGAGGCTGTGTGGTTCTGTGTTGCCAGCAATTTTTTTAGGTGACAATTTTTTTAGGTGGTTTTGAATGGACTAATAAATCTCTCAAATATTTTGGAGTGTTTTTTCGTTGTTACTGTTACTTAGTGCATTAATTTTTTAGGATTTTCTCTTTTAAAAATACCATATAAAAAAAAAAATCTTTCAGTGGAAAATACTACTCCAGACAGGTAACCAAAGGAATTGCCTTAGTGTTTTGCTAATGATTTTCAATGTACAAGCTGTACTTTTTGTGCAGCTGTATTCTTTATAAATATACCGAGTTTACTTATATATATAATTATATATATCAATATACAGCTAGTATATTTATACGTGTTTTGTTATAGCCTTGTGAACTATCTGAATCAGGAAAGAATTTTTAAAATCTTAAATCAGCTCTTGATACCATTTAATAGTGATGTGTCACATTTGCTGTTAATTCAGATCAGTGAAATATTGAGTTTGGATGGCAGTATGCTTGTTCACACATTTTCCTCTCATGGTTATGGTTGTGCTTGCTTTGCATCCAACAGGAGGAAATAAATGAAAATACGTTTCTTTTGTACGAATATTCTGAACACAGATAAATTCACTCTCATTGGTTGAGTGTTACTGTGCAGCAGCATTGGCTATGACATTGAATGCAGAATTGTCCATGAAGAAGTGTGTTTGCACATCAGTTCTTTTTTTTTTTAGGTTTTTCACTGTTATACAGTTTGGGGGGGGGGGGGCTTAAGTAAAACTGCAGAATTTAATGCTTGTGCTTCAGAGGAGTAGATGAGCTTGTGCTGATTAATGTGTCTTTGCAAACCTCGACGTTTTTTCTGGTAAGAAATCCAAAACTTAAATACACTGCAAGCATGCCAGTGCTAATACTGCCTGCTATCCCTGAATGCTGAGGAATTGCTCCAAAAGCAAAGGGTGGTCAGTTAACAGGTTGTTTGTTTGGGACTTGCAGTTATTTCTTTAAAAATTTCCAGTATTCTATAGTTTGGCTTATACCATTTAGGTAAATATTGAGAATAATCACCTCATCATCACAAAACTGTGTGTGAAGTTACAGGAGTGACTGAAAACCTCACCATTTTCTAATTAATGTATTCAACACTATTTTGATTTGCAGTTTCTCAAAAGCAGAAGGGTTTTAATACCTGGTTTATAAGGGAAGAACTAACTGACTGTGTGTCCAGTAAACAGTTCCAAAGAAGTTACCACTTATTATACAGTATGGGTTATTAACAGTAATGTTTGTTTGTGTTAATGTCAAACAATGCAGCAGCACTCACGTGCTTGGTGTAAGATAAAGGGTTTTAAATGCTATCAGTTTCTGCAAAATGTAAACCGTCTTTATGGTTATAGGAATTATAAATCTTCTATGTGAATTGAGCTTTAAGTAATTCAGTCTACATCTGTAGACAATTTCAACCACCTTTCTTTGCTTCTATGAATAACACAGTAGAACTGGTGATTTCTTCTGGAATCAGATCAGCATGGTGAAGCAAACTGTTGTAGCTGTGATAGATCCAGTTTGAGTGGTTAATGGCTCCCTCTTTCTTCTGCCAGATGTTCCACCCTTCCTCTGTTCTGCCAGTTTTACCATTTGACTGCTCTTTGACCAGGTCCTATAAAATGTGCCTGATTTTTAAAAACCTGTCAAGCAGCACTGGGAAGTCAGAAAGGTGGAGTCTCTGGGAAAGGTTGAAATGCAGATAGTAGCAACCTGCTTGAGCCAATAGTTCATCTTTCTCTGCGGTGAGGAAGTTCTAAGAAGGAACAAAGGTGAGCAATATGGAGACAAACTAGAAATCTGAAACAGGATGAATAAAACACAAGAAGGTACTTCCCCTTTCTGCAGACTGTACCAGACTGATAGTTGACAGAAGGCACATAGATAGAGTTATAAATCCACTGTTTCTCAAATACTTGGGGCCAGTAATGGGGCCAGAAGGTAGTCCACATGATAGAATTCAATAGCATCTCTTTGATCTGTCTGTAGGTAGGTTTTTGAAAGCCTAAACCAAGCCTTGTGCTGGCTGGCTGAGGAATGTGGTCGAGAGAAGAGAAGATATATTAAGGACAGATGGTATGCAGAGCATTTTTGAGAGGTAAGGTGGAAGCTGAGATGAGAAGTGTTTCAGTGATAAATAGTTAAAAAAGTAGAGCATTCAGGAAGAGGAATCAAGAAGGAAAGCAAGTAGTAAAATGATAAGACCCCTTGTCAGAGAAGAAATAATGAAAATAAGCCAAGAGCAAAAGAGAAACCTGGGCTGTGCTAATTCTGTCTGACCACATAATGTTTAATGCATATATTGTTTTCATCACATTATTAGTAGTTTTCCAACAGGGTTGCTAGTAGAACTTTGTAGTATTTTGTTGGTATTTGTTTTTGTGGTGATTTTTTTTTTTGTTGTGGGTTTTCTGTCGGGTTTTTTTGTTTTGTTTTGTTTTTCCTAAAAAATCTATTCTATGCTCTTCAAAAAAAAAAAAGCACCTTTGAGGAAAGAGCAGTATTGCTTCAAATTTTCAGCCTTTTTTTACTGTTTTATTCATGGTTAAATACACTGCGTGTTAGTAAATGTGTCTAACCTAAGTGTTTTGAAACATATTTAACCCCAAGAAATTATGTTTGGCTGTTAAATTATGGCAGTGTCTTACATATCAGAAGGAATACAAAAGCAGGTGTGTTTTGTGTTATACTGCTTAAGACCAAAAATGCCTAGTACATAAATAAAATTATTATGTGGGAGAGAAATTATGGCTTGAAGTGTTTTTAGGCTCATGAGTTTGTAAATTCACTGTTACTCTAGTCTTGATGTGTTTATGAAATGTTCAGTAAGAGCTTTTCCATTAGCATTGTGCAGAAGAATATTAGGAAAATACATTAAAAAATATTTCAGCCTATGTTTTAAGGATTCTTTCGGCTTACTGAAGCTCATAAAGTTTACTCCACATTTTAAGTACATTTTCAGCTGAGGAAAGAGAACTATTCAGCCATATAACATACTGAAACATGATAAAGGTGATACACATTGTCCTTTGGTTCAGCTTCTCCATTCTACCCCTACCAAAGCATTTTGCCTGCTTGGCTTTGTTCTCCTCAACCATTTGAGTTCAGGTTAGCCATGTCAGCCAGGGTAGCTCTGCTCAGACTCATTCAACTTATGGAGCACCCTGTGGGTAAGGAGCACCCATGCCAACAGCCGACCCCACAGTGTGGACAGGATCACCCTAACTGGAAATGAGGTGTTGAAAATCTGCCAAGAGCTAGTGATTTGGTCAGCCAGCACATCTGGCGGTGGGCTTGGTGGGTCTAATGGGAATGCCCTGTATTTAGTCACTGTGCTACTGCCCCTAGTTAGTAACTACAGTTTAATTTTTGTAATCATTGGAAGGCGATACACTAGTAGGGGCATGTGTTCCATGTTGAATTGAGGAATAAGCTTTAGTTAGAGATGTTTAAGTTCTGTAGTTAATAAGGTAGTGTTTTATTAATACAGCAGACTTCAGCAATGGTGTCTCCTTGTTAATTCAGAAATAGCCCATTCTTCAAATCGAGGGGTGGGTACAGACTGTCTCTTTTTTACACTTATTCTAAATCGATCCTTTGTGTTACTACTTTCATCATAAATTGCTAAATACTATTTTCCTTAAAAGATGATCTTAAGGTCCTTTCCAACCCTAACTATTCTATGATTCTATGATCTTTGGAAGTAATTAGTCTAAACTGAGTGAGGGAAATAATCTCTTGCAGTCAGGCATTCTCATCTTTAGGTCTAAACGTGAAATTTCTATCTTTAAATAGAGGAAGCCTTTTTTTTAATAACTGAGGGAGATTAGAATTATGATTGTTTTATGAGGAAAGGTTTAATGGCTTTTTTTTCCACTTCAAGTTGTAGTATGAGAAAATCCCAAGAAATACAGAATTTAGATGTGTTACAGCTGTTACATCTAGCAACTGGTACAGAAATGTACTGTAAACAAATTTATGGTCACCATCTATCCATTTATTTATTTATTTTTAAACAATCATAGAATCGTAGAATAGTTAGGGTTGGAAAGGACCTGAAGATCATCTAGTTCCAACCCCCCTGCCAGGGGCAGAGACACCTCCCACTAAACCATGCCACGCAAGGCTATGTCCAACCCAGCCTTGAACACCGCCGGCGATGGAGCACTCGCAACTTCCCTGGGCAACCCATTCCAGTGCCTCACCACCCTTACAGTAAAGAATTTCTTCCTCATATCCAATCTAAACTTCCCCTGTTTAAGTTTGAACCCGTTACCCCTTGTCCTCTCACTACAGTCCCTCATGAAGAGTCCCTCCCCAGCATCCCTATAGGCCCCCTTGAGATACTGGAAGGCTGCTCTGAGGTCTCCACGCAGCCTTCTTTTCTCCAGGCTGAACAGCCCCAACTTTCTCATCCTATCTTCATACGGGAGGTGCTCCAGTCCCCCAGTCATCCTCGTGGCCCTCCTCTGGACTTGTTCCAACAGTTCCATGTCCTTTTTATGTTGAGGACACCAGAAGTGTACACAATACTCCAAGTGAGGTCATCTTTGTGGGGAATGAAATACTGGAACACACAATAGTTGGACAGATAAGACTTCTTTGAAAGTGGCCTTAGGCAACATAAACTCTCCTGACCCAGAGTTTCTGCTCTGTTAGTCTTTAGCTAATTTCAGTAAGGAAAATGGAATTTGAGTTCATTTTAGCTTTAGAGATCATGAGAAATTGGTTCTTAAAGCACTGAGGGCATGGACTGTGGATTATAGCATTAAACTGTTTTGAACATTAGAGTTTTCAGGCATCATACTAATAACATATTTTTTCTGGTTATTTTAGAATATGGGTGTTGATCTAGGGAGTAAGTTTGATCACTTATAATCTTTGTTCTGTATTTCTAAAGAAACAGTAAGTGATCTTCCTGTTGTCTTACTCTGTTCACAGAGAGTATTATGGGCCTTGTTGGAAGAAATATTCTCGATTTGAGAAGTAAAAGTTTGGCCTTTTTTTAGTAAAGATCATTATTTTGTCTTTAACAGAACTTATTTCTCTGTTAAAGTCATAATACTTCATTTGTGGTATGTCCTCATGCTTAATTTCCTATGTTTAGGAAGCTGGGGCCTGGAGGATTGTGGTTTGGGGTTTTTTCTACTTGAAAAATTCTTTAAATGCACGGAATTAGCATCTTTTAGTGTGTATCCTTATTGTAACTATAAAACCCCTCACTTTAATTCTTGGGAAGATACTGCAAGGAGTATATCTATTGCAACTGGTGTAATTGCATTCACATTCTGACCTTTTGTCACTGTTGTGTGAAAAATTAGGCCACTGAATATGATGTGGGATTTGAGCAGTTGAGCAGTGGTTCACAGCAAACCAAATGCAATGTGACACTCTTTCTGTTTGCTTCCAGCCAGGGTGTAGCAACTGCTCTTTAACCCTGCTCTATCTATAGGTGTAACTTGGAGAAAGTATCAGCTGAAGACTGAGGAGGGAAGAGGTTGTCCTCAAGCCATGAGTCTAAATGGTATACAAGTGGGGAAACAACTGTGCTTTTTCCATTTTAAATGCTTTATAAAGTTCATAATACAAAGGAGTAATTTTAAACAAAGCAAATCAACATATGTGCCCAGTTCCAGTAGCAGCTTTGGCTGTCAGAAATGAGAAGTATATTGACCTCATTCTGGCTCCAGGATTATGACGAATATGGTGGAGAATAATTTACATATGTTGAGTAGAAGAGTTGGCAATATCGTAGGAACTGCCAAAAGTTTGTGTCACTGTCTCTGTTGAGTTGAAAAGGATGAGCATGAATGCAGTGAATATGTGTGTTTAATGTACGTAGCTGTCGGTTATCTTTGGGAGCACTAAATCTTATCGTTGTAGCTCACCCAATGGTTTTATCTAAGCAGGACAGCAGCACTATTTAAGAAAAAAAAAAGAAAAAATCTTAAAACTTCCACAACCTTTTTTAATGAGCCCTTAATGGTACTTCTGTTGCTATTCAAAATGGGTCACATAGAATCATAGAATAGTTAAGGTTGGAAAGGACTTGAAGATCATCTAGTTCCAACCCCCCTGCCATGGGCAAGGACACCTCTCACTAAACCATGCTACCGAAGGCTCTGTCCAACCCGGCCCTGAACACCACCAGCGATGGAGCATTCACAACTTCCCTGGGCAACCCATTCCAGTGCCTCACCACCCTTACAGTAAAGAATTTCTTCCTCATATCCAATCTAAACTTCCCCTGTTTAAGTTTGAACCTGTTACCCCTTGTCTTACCACTACAGTCCCTCATGATGAGTCCCTCCCCAGGGTAGCTGTAGCCCCCCTTCAGATACTGGAAGGCTGCTATGAGGTCTCCATGCAGCCTTCTCTTCTCCAGGCTGAACAGCACCAACTTTCTCATCCTATCTTCATATGGGAGGTGCTCCAGACCCCTGATCATCCTCGTGGCCCTCCTTTGGACTTGTTCCAACAGTTCCGTGTCCTTTTTATGTTGAGGACACCAGAACTGCACACAATACTCCAAGGGAGGTCTCACAAGAGCAGAGTAGAGGGGCAGGATCACCTCCCTTGACCTGCTGGTCACACTTCTTTTGATGCAGCCCAAGATACGGTTGGCTTTCTGGGCTGCAAGCGCACACTGCCAACTTATAGAATAGAATCATAGAATAGTTAGAGCTGGAAAGGACCTCCAATGTAAATTGAATTGTTGAGAAGAAGAACTTGTTAATTGAACTTGTTAATTTTTTGCTATTAGGCCTCTGTTTTCTTTCTAGTTAAAGGAAATAGAATAGAGGAGAAGATTAAATACTTGTAGTAACTTGCAAAGTAAACCCAATCATTTGGGACAATTAAATACGTATCATAATGCTCTGCCATGCTTTTTAAAGGGTAGTATCATCATAGGTAAGAAGAGAACAGAAAAGAGTATTCCAGATGAACTATTTATGCGCATAGCTTAAATCAGATAAAGAATGCATGACAAATAGCTGCCACTTAAGAGGTACAGGAAGATGATATTTGTCTTTCTTTAAACATTAATCTGACACTTTCTAAGCTTTTCTTTTGCCTGTTAGCAGGTTATATTTTACAAGTTTTAGTTTCTGAAGTTAAGAGCAACAAGTTGACTGGTTTCCATGGGAGCTAATTCAAGTTATTGTGGCATTTTTAATATCTGAAAGCAGCTGTGTTGGTGGAAGCCAATATGCAGTGAAAGGTTTGTGAGACAGATTTTCTAAATTGTCCTAAGGTTGTGAGTAGGGGGTGAACTGAGCATCATCTACACATGTGCACTGGGTTGCAGTTCAGACATAAGCATCATGATATTTGCAAAAGCCTATCAAATGGAGCTGCTGGTAATCTCTACTTCTGCTACATTATTTTGAATTCATGTATTTAGTTTATTGCTGGATCTGAATAATAAATGCTGCCCTGTAGAAGTTGTTTGTATTTTTTTAAGAGGTCAAATATCAGTATTTGGTAAACCAAATACTATAATGATAACATGTTGCTGATCTCTGTAACAGTGTATAGAAATAAGAAGCAGCAAAGTATGTATCATCAAGAAATGGAATATTATAGAAATGCTTGTGAAATGGCCAGTCATGCTTACGAAGAAAGCTAGAAAGTAGCATGTTCAACAGGAAACAGTCCTGCGGTTCCTTCCTCTCCAAGTTGAATCCTAGTGCTTTCCTTGCTTTGTTCAAGTCAAGGGGTTGGTTTACAGGTGTTAAAATAAACAGAATAGCACCTGCAGCTTAGTCATAAATGAGAACATCTTAAAGTAGCAAAGCAAACAAATGAAATCATGGAGATTTAACCTTTTCTGAAATGCTTCTCTACCAGCATTCATTTTTAAGATATTTTTAAGCATTTTGGTGAGGAAAGGACTGTGAACATGTATAGGAATTGTTAAAGATGAAGATCCAATGTCTTCTTAGAATTAACTAATTCTTTATTTTGTGAACTGTCAGAACACCTCTTGCAAAAAGCTCTGCAGATTTTCATTTCTTTCTTTTTTTCTACTGAATGCCCACTTCTAGGGCATGGTACTATAATGTCTAGCAATTGTATGATGTGCTTATATAAATATTTGACCCTTACCTCAGACTTCAGCTATCACGTGCTTTTATAATACCAAAATGAACACTTGTGTTTTGATTTTTTATATATGTTGCCAACTTCAATTAGATAAATAGATTCTGCTGGCTACACTGGTTATGTTTACTGGTGACAGAAAATCCCAGAGCACGTTATCAAACTTTATTCCTTCCACAAAGTTCTCTCATAGACCAGAATAACTGGACTTGCTTTTTGGCAGGTAAACCTGATTTGATCTTGCAATTATTTGAACACTGTTGTTATGTGCTTATACAGAACTATATAAAGAACTTTTGATTTGTTTTTTAACCAGAATTCAAATAAATTGCCTCTGCAGTCGTATGTCACTTATGTTTTATTGGGAAAAGGAGATATAAAGTAGATGTGTAGAGATCCATAAGGATGAGAAACTAGAAGCATTGTTTATTTGCACACCAATAATGTGCACGGTTTCTTTGTTTTACTTTTTTTTTTCTTTCTTTGTCTTGCTGTTATGATACCTCTAAGGATTATGAGTATGACCTTGTGTTTATTCTAAGTTGAGCCTAAATTTATTTGCTGCTTATTTCATAAGTCTTTATAAACTTTCTGCTAAGTTAAGGTAGTGTAGGGTTATATACTTATAAAGCATTGCATCAGTAGGTGTATTAAAAGATGTTCTGGGTGATCCATATGGATTAATAGATCTTAGGTTTGATGCTTGGTTTTAACAGCTTGCACAGCTACCTGGATGACCATATCTCCCTTTCACATGATAGACTAGCAGAGCAGTTAATACTCCTATTTCAAGAAGGTGGTTGTTGTCTGTGTATTAGCTTTGAGGCAGCTAATCCTAAACTCTGCTTTTTTGTTTGGTCCATCAGACCATTTGTTTATTGCTTCTGTGCATGCTGCAAAGCTGTTTTCAGAACAGCTTCTTAAAGGAAGATGGTAGGTTTGAAAAGTTTTAGATAATTAGTAATCAATTTAAACATTACTTTTATCTGAAGGGATTGGTTTCATTTTAGTGACTTGAATATTATGTGTATTGAGCCTTGTCTTGCTTTACATTTGTAAGACGTTTCTCATCTTGAATAAATTCTATTCTTCATTACCATTTCAAAGCCCACAAAGTGTGAACACAGAATATATTTTTTTTATCTACTTAAAACATTGTTATGAGACTTTAAAGTATTTAAACTCTTAACTTCATAACATTCTTATGGTTTCTGTTCTTTCCACTGTGGGGTTATGTGAAGTCCAGAAGACTCTACTAAGTGTTATTTGAATAGATTAGTTTTGAGAAGGCAGGAATGTGAAAAAAGAATAGGTAAATCACCTGTATGTTCTGCAGAGCAACGGGGCAAGCTTTGGCTTCCCCAGGCTCTAAGGGAGCTGTGGGAGGCTGCCTCTGTTCATAACAGCTCCACTCTCTGCCTGATAACTAATTTGCAGTTAGGCCATGTCTCCCATTACAAATGAAGCACCTTTATTTTTGCCTGGAGATGGTGCAGGAAGGAGTGTATCATCTAAGATTCTCTTGACTCATTTCTTGCCTCTGTCCAGATAGAAGTAATTTCTGTACTTTACCTACTTTATGGTGTGCATTTGCCACTGTAGCTTATGTCTTTTCAGACTTTGATCGGTCCAAGATTTAAAGATTTCCTGCTAAGAATTAGGAAAGAGAATCTCAGTGAGGCATTACTATCAAAATATGCAAAAGTGTTGAATGAGTTTCCGGAGGTCTTTTAGTCTATGCTGAGTGGTACTCATTTTGCTAGGGTAGACAGTACAAAAATTTAATCTCAATGTATTAAATAAGAGAGGGAATTTATCAGAAATACTTCTCAGTCCAGTCTTGACTCCATGTCTCTTTAAGGAGCATGTCATTCCAGTTACAGGGGTGGTGAGAAGCATGACAGGACCTCAGTTCTGCACACTGGTTTTCAAAGAAATGAATAGTAACTGAGTTTTTGACAATGCATGATCCAAGATGATTACTCAGTCAGCCTTGAGGTTTCTCATCTCTTTCTGCATTTGTTTAATTAACTTTGTAAAAATAGCTGTATGATTTAAATCCTCTTTGCTGTGTATTTTGCCACAAAATTTATCTTCACTAATTAATATATCAGCACTATATTTTAACAGTAGGATTGCAATTTCTCTTTCAGTATAATAATTTAATGTCAGTATTCATTTCAAAGTTCATATACTGTATCCAAAATATTTGTAATGAGAAAGGCTGTGTAAGAAAGTAACTGCCAAAGTTGCAAGCAACAATGGGTTGTCAACAGTGGTGATGTCTCTTTGGGAAGAGGAACAGCACTACACTGTGTGAAGTGCAATACTGAAATGATTGAATATTTTCAAGACTTTCTTTCATTAAAAATGCCTTTTGGTCTTTTAATCCACTGTGGAATACACGAAATGAGGGGCCTAAGTCTCAACAGAATAAGCATTGTTTTTTCGACAGAGGCAAACTTAATTTGAGACATTTTCTCTAATCAGTGAAACTATAAAAGTAAAAAATGAATTAGATTAACATATCCAGTTAAATTACTGATAATCTTATGCTTATCATATTTGTATGCTTATTCATAGCAAATACTGTCCATTTCTGTGTTCATTTTATACTTGGTCATGTATTCATCTTTACTGGTTCCAAATACTGTTTCAGTAAGTGGGTTTGAAACCTCCTGAGGAAACTGAAAAAATAAAAACCAAAAGAACTTTTCTGTAACAGGTTGTTGTTTAAATTGTGGTACTACATGCAAAAGGTTATTTTTTGGTTTTTACATCTCTACTATTTTCAAAACACCAATATGTGAGAGTTGGTGTAAAAGGCGGGTTAGTGATTTGGAGGAACAGATTTAAGTGGCTTTTTAGGTACTTTGTAAGTATTTCCAAAGCTGTTTTTTATTACTCTTATTTATCTTTCAGTATTGTAATGAAACGCAAGTAGTCTTTAGAGTTTGGATGGAAATTGCATATGGACATGCAGAGAAAAGTATTAAGAACAATTACAATACCTTTTCATGTAGGAATTTAGTAAGATCTCAGATGTGTAGTAGGACGTAAGCAGAGCTGATATGGAACTGTGCAAGTACAATATGTGCTAGTGTCTACCAAAGAGAAAGTGCTGTACTTTAGAGGTCAGTGAAAAACCGTTACGTACTAGGCTGAGGAGCATTATTATCTTTGTAGCAGACACCTAGATTTGGTATTGCTCCAGGAACTGACTAGAGATGGATTTCCTGCAGCCAACCCTACTATTTGTTAATTTTCTTCTCACCCTTGCTGATAGGCAGCACGCCAAGAGGAGTCACCCTTTTGAAGCACGGCAGCTTTTCCTCTCTTTGAAATGGGTACTTCATCCCCAGTTCTTGTCTCTGGGAAGTGACTCGTAGCTTACAGTTACTGTATTGTTCAGTGAGCTAAATGTTCCTGCGTATTTTGAATGTTTATGTCCCAGTCCTGCTTGATCCTGTGCAAACAGGGAGGTTACTGAGCATTCCAAGGGTCTGACCACTGGGACTCAGCTAATTTGGAGATCAGAATGGAAGCTTGCTGCAGGCATATCTATACGCTTGGTAGGGCAGCTGCATTTGGAAAGCATAGTTTTTTGCCTTTATGAGATGGAAAGAGGAATTGCCAGGTTAGTCTCATATTGTGACTTGCCACATTACCTCAGATACAAAATTCGTTCTATGCATTGACAAGGAGATCCAAGAGCTTAATGCAAATGACCTTCATGGGCAACTGTCACACTAATCTGCTGTGTGCTGCTTCAGCTTTTTAAGTGTCTCTTTTAGTGTTTCCTGACACATTGAAGGAAAAAAAAAAAAAAGAAAACCAAATCCAAACCCAACATTTTGAAATTGTAGTATTCTTCCTACTGCAGGTTCTGGTGTATTACAAACTGCAGCAATATCATTTAAAATTGTACTGGGCTTTATAAATGGAGAAACTTAAACTTAGGTGATTTGACTGCTGATGTTCACACCATGATTCTTAGTAAGTTATGCACTGGAGCCTGGTATTGCTAATACCTAATCTGGTGTGACTATTAATAATTTGATACTGTGCTGTGCAGAGGGAGCTAAGTTCCTTGCAAATGTAAATGAATGAGCAGTGTTAAGGTCAGCCATTTGACTTGCCTGGAGTTTGATTTCACTGTGATTCTTGAACTGTTTTCCAGCAGATTTCCAAAATAAAAGCTGATTTACTACCCATGTGTCATCCAGATTTCCGTTTGTGCCAAATAAAATACCAGTTCCAGTGTCTCAACTGGCAGGGGAGTATGGATTTTCCCCCTTCTAAGATTTTTCTAAGGAAATAGACTTTGTCTCTTGAAGATAAAATGTTTAAAAATAAAAGAAGCGTTTGTCTTCAGCAGTTCAGAAAGATAGCAACCACCTACAATCTGTGAGAACACTTACATAAGACTTATACATTGTACAGGAGTTCTGTTCTGCCAGTACTAGAGCACTGTTTCTGTGTAGTTGTCAGATATGTGTGAACCAAAGCATTGCTTGCAGGGCTGCTGCACAGTCTATTCTGATAGTCTGTTCCAAAGGTTAAGTAGGAAAATAATTCTGTCCTAGTTTTCGCTTTGCTACTTTTAAACATTTTGCTGAATTCTGTGTCAAAAAAACCTGAAACAAACCACACCCCCAAAAAAAACCCAAAACCAACCCACAGAAAACCACCCCCAAACCTGCAATCCTCTGGGACTATTGGAAGAATGGAACAGTTTTATTTTGGTTGCTACAAATAAGCTGGTATTACACTTTCCAACACTATCTAAGTAGAAATGGTTTTCATACCAAATAGGATGGTGGTTATACAACTTAATAAACCTTTAGATATCTTAGTTTCAAGGAAGGGAGTGGAAACCCCTGAAGTGACAATTTATTTCTGGCTGTCAGATTATTCTTGTATAAAATGGGGCTTTCTTGGATTATGCAGAATACAAGACTGAGAATTTAATACACCAATTTTTCATTTTTTTGTTCTATTTTTCCTGTGCACATTTTTCGTGTTGAGTTTCAGTTATATTGTTAATACACTTCTGTGTATTGGTCTACTTAAAGTCAGGGGTCACCTAGATAGCAATTACTATCTGCAAATACAAATGGCAAATATGAAATAATTCTTCAAGATAGAGGAGGTTTCAAATACATGAGAAAGAGGAGGCAAATGTGATATCTTTAAAATATGATAGTATCGCGGTACATTAAATTCTAAATCAGATATGTTTCTCACTCTTGCACCTAATGACTGGATAAAGTATTTACTGTACAGGGTTAGATTTCAATGAGGGTGAACTAATGTTCTCCTCAACTCTTTTTGTGTGTTTGACTTGCTGATGTCCAAACAAGAAGTGCTGTTAGAAATGTCAGAATGAAGCATGGCTTTTGAAAACTGAAGACAGACAGGAGACATTCTGCATATCTGAAGTCTAGTTTCATGTGAAGTAAATGCTTCAGGTTTTAACCTCCAGCTGATGATAAAGCAATTATATGCATCTTCTCTAGCAGTTAAAATGTGCGTGCTAAAAAATAGTAGTGGGTTATCTGATACACACAACAGTGTAAAAAGATGTTTTCGTTGAGATGTCTTTATTTTCTTCTTGTCTGTTTGTTTGAAAAGGTATTTATCAAAATTATTTTTATTTACATTTTGTAATTGCTCTGACAATCAATAAGAAAACCTGCCTAAGACAAATGACTAATTTCATGGATGAGCAGTAACAGCTGAGTTCTCCTTTAGATTCTAATAGAACTAGAGAGAATAAACAAATTGTTTACATTTTAGTATTGCAAGTCTAGAATTTGTCATCTTTACACTGTTGTTTAGATATTCTGTTCATAGAATCATAGAATCAGGGATTGTTTTGGGTTGGAAAAGACCTTAAAGCTCGTCCAGTTCCAACCGCCTGCCATGGGCAGGGACACCTTCCGCTCAACCAGGTTGCTCCAAGCCCCATCCAACCTGGCCTTGAACACTGTCAGGGATGGGGCAGCCACAGCTTCTCTGGGCAGCCTGTGCCAGTGCCTCAGCACCCTCACAAGGAAGAACTTCTGCCTAAGAGCTCATCTCAATCTCCCCTCTGTCAGTTTAATCATAGTGTATCTGAGCCTCTATGTAGGTCACAAACTTTTCTCCCTACCAAAAAAACCCTTATAGATGTTGGGTGGAAGTGTGTGTTTTCTTTTTTGGGGGGAAGGTCACGACAATTCATTGTTCTAAGCTCAAAAATATTTTTG
This sequence comes from Ara ararauna, assembly GCA_028858755.1. Taxonomy (NCBI): domain Eukaryota; kingdom Metazoa; phylum Chordata; class Aves; order Psittaciformes; family Psittacidae; genus Ara; species Ara ararauna. The sequence goes on along the minus strand of CM054380.1, from coordinate 17,159,071 downwards.
TAGTCTCATACAGTAGCAGTTCATCAGTAAAAATGAAAAGAAATGAGAGCCAGTGTAATTTGATACATGACTGAGGAATTTGAGAATTTAGGCTCTCTGGGGATTCTAGAGTGTCTTACATTCACAGATGATATAGCAACATGGCAACAAGGTTGTTCTAGTGTTAAAGGATCATTTGGGAAGATACCTGGATTTTTAACAGCCTACAGCCTATAAGTAAAGGGGTTTGCAGCACCCTTGCAGCAAAAGAGGCAGACAGTATTGCATGGAATAGTGTGTAGTGACCTCATCCTGTTCTGTCAATCAGTGTAGACAACTGCTTGAGGAAACAACAGAGGCATCAGCTGTGGTATTTCAGTGTACATGCTGCAACCTGTTTCAGTTTTGCTTCCTAGAAGCATGTTCCTATGAAATTCTGTAAAGGATGGTAAACTGATAAATAGTGGATGTTTAGGCTTGCTGGTTTTTAAACAAATTTGGGTTTAGTGTTTAAAATTGTTTATCCAAAAGATTTAAGACAAGGGATTTGTGATATCTGAGACTCTACTGTGAATCGAAACTTTCTAATTAGGGTTAGAGTTCTGCATTGGAAAACTTTGGTTTTAGAGTTTCATAATGATCAGTACATGGATTGCATGAAACGGCAATAAAATCTGAGATCTGAGAGTCACAATCTGTAGCATCTCCTGTGTTAGAGCAGAGCAGCAAGAGGCAACAGCCACAGGTTGCAGGAGAAGAAATTCTGTTTGCAGGGGGTGGGCAATGCATTCACAGAGGGGTTACCCAGAGGTGGTGGAATCACTACCTTTAGAGATGTTCAGAACCTGGCAAGACCTGAGCAGCTGGTAGCCTTACTTGGGATTGGGGATGGACTAGATGACCTCCAGGTCATTCTAACCTGATACAGTCAGGTTCAAACCATAGTTTAAGCACATTTTTTGTGAGAAGTCAGCTTGTTTTGGGTTGCACTACAGTGGTGCAATCAATAGGATTTAATATGTTATGTATATTTCTTGCATGACGGGTTCTTATTTGCATCTGGTCAGTAAAACCACATTTACATATGTTCCTGAAATGATAGTTTAAAAATGGACATGTAACTAATTTAGCAGTTTGTTCCAGAAGTGATGAAAGTTGAGATGATTTAATTTATAGCAGGATATGTAGTTACCTGTAATGGGGAAAGGAGTTAGTCAAACCTAATATGTTAAACCCTTAGTACAAGAAGGAGTTTCTATTAATTTAATGGCGTTAATACAGCAAATGTGGTTTAATGTTTTTGAAAAGTGATTCCAAGACAACTCATAGCTAATAAATTGTGGATAAAATGCTAGGAATATGAGCAGATAAGCAGCTAATTTTTCCCTGATATTCTGCTCTGAAGAGACTTCGTTAATAATGTACTTAATTTGTACGGGTGAGTAGGAGTTTGAGGAGAGTGTAATGTCAGGAAATGGAATCTGAGTCGGGTAAATTGTGCTTCTAAAAGCTAAGAACAAAGAAAAAAATCTTGCATAACTGTAAGTTAATGTGTCTTCATTTAATGTGAAAGCACCAATTGGTAACTATGGAAAGTAATGAAAAATATGCACTTAACCATCATCATTGTTCTACTGAGGTATATATCAAGCAGCACTTGTTTTTATTTTTAAATTGGCACTTTCAGCAACATGATGCATTACCCCTTTTGGAGTGTAGGCCATTCTTTGGTGGTCATGATAACTTCTTTGTCATTTGTTGCTTCTTAAAATACCAAGTAACACTTCATGTCTTTTGGGTCGGGTCATCAAAACACATGTTGCATTGTAAAATCCTTTAAATATACACCCCAGCATGTACAGTATTTATATTCAGCGTACACAAAGTTTGAAATTGAAGGTTGGGAATGGGCAAGCGGAAGTATTTCTCAAGAAAAATAACTAAAATTAAAAAAACAATTCAACAATAATAAGACATTTTTTCATTTTTTATGGGTCTTCTTGAATTGTTAATATTTCATATGGTTCGAGTTCACAGGAATCCAGGGATGAACTTCATTGAAGTCCATACTGATTTATTGACATTTTAATGACTTGATAGGGTTCTGTGAGCTGTAAAAAGCCTCTGCCAGTAATTCATACTTCTGTCTCTCCTCACCATAGATTGAGTACCACATTAATGATAGAAAGAAAATAATAAATTGGGACTTCTGTTCCATTCTGTATTTTGCAATAAGGAGCTTGTACACAGTAAAGTTAATTTGAAAAAAATCATGGCAAGAAGTCTTCCTTCCTGGAGAAGTCAGACTAGTTCCAATACAGTTCTTTGGTACCAAGTCCGGCATTAACACCAAAGTTGATTTTTGATCTGAATGAAAGTTATGCAGTGCTTCAGAACATTAAAAGCTCTTTGTATGTTCTCATGTATTAGAGAATGCTGAATCAATATAAGCTACTGAAAAAAAAGAATGTTCTGCTGATAATCAGGCCATGTCACTTGCTAAAAGGGGGAGCACAGATACCCATACTGATTATTAACACTGTGTGGTCGTTCTGTCAAAGTTGAGTAGAGGAACTGTCCTGCTTCTCAAAATCAAAGGACTGTGAAATCGCTTGCAAATTCATTGCTTAAATCTATTTTTTCAAATGTGTAGTATTTCTGGAAAATTTATGGGTCCTGTGTGGATCATGTTAAATTTGAGTGTTGTACGTGAAGGAACTGACCAGAACCTGAATGAGGATAGTAATGTGTCTGCCTCTTTTTTGTTTTTTTTTTTTTTTTTTTTTTTTCCTCTCTATCTTAGCTTTATCCACTCCAGTGTGCTTAAGAGAGCACTTGCTCTCCCTGTCTCCAGAGGATTTACCACAATGGATCACTTGGGGATGGCGGATGCTGAGGATGACTCTGGATCACTGACCCGACTTGCTCCCAGCCCTCACAGTGAAGCAGTTGCGCATGAGTTCAAGGAACTCTCACTGCAGCCCAGTCAGTACTTACCTCCTCTCAATGAACGGAAGAATGGTGAGTGTACAAGGGACTGTTCTCATTTTTGCTACATTGGTTAAATGTTCCCTATGGGAATAATGATGTTTGATTTCTTCAAATGTCGTTAATTGATTTGCCTGACTTGCTCTTCCCAACCCATGTTCTGTAGAGTTAAAGTGCTACAGTGCTCGTCAGGAAAGCTGTCCTGGTCACCTTCACTTGTAAGTCTGGCTTGAAAACACAACTGGAGTACTTTGTTAAGGCATATTGAATGGAGTTCTTTATATTTTTAAGTCGTTTTAAAATCACAGCTAGTGTAAAATAGGAGTATTCAATTAAATGTTTTTGAGAGTTGTAGTATTCAAACAATAATACACACAAAAAGGGATAATTATCAAGAATGGGGTTTTTTCTGCAAAAATGATGCAGAATTGAAGTTGCACACTGTATCCCAGAAAGTTTAATTCACCACATAGCTTAAGGTTTAACAACACAAGAAAAAAAAGATTTACATTTTGGGAATCTTTCCAGCATCTTTTCTCGTTGTTGATGTTGGCATGGCGACTTAGGAAAAAAGTATTTCCACTGTTACAGTAAGCATCAGGAGGAATTAGGTCTGAATCCAAACACAGGCTCATTTTCACTGGGGAGAAGGCACGACTTTTTTGTGGTAGTTGTTTGGGGTTTTTTCTCACATGAACATCTTTAATAACGAAGATTTGTTTTCCAGTATTTGCAGTAAATATTAGGAACACTGAAATGATGTAAATGAAGTATTTGATTTTTGAAGCATTTTCTTTAAATTGGTTTAGCTACAGTTAGCTATTAATTTAGTTGTAATAGTATAAGCATTATTAAATAGGAAAAAAGCTAACTGAATATCCTGGCTTCAAAGTAGAAAAAAATGGGGATATGTTTTACTAGGCTGTATGTATATCAATTACTTCATTTTTTTCTTGAAGAGCTTGAAATGCAGAATACTATGTTAACTGATATAATGTATTCATAGTATTATAAACTAAGGGACCTGTAGCTAGTTTATTAATAATTTTATTAATTTATTAATATTCTGGCACTATATCCTTTAAGAATTATTTTATATAAGAAAAAATTTTAACTTGGGCAGTACTGTTTTTTGTTGGCTACTATTTGATGTTAAACTGGTAATAGGTATGTCTCTAACAGAAGCTTGTTTTGAGATGTGTTACAACACTTTACCTTTTTATGCAGGAAGCAACAGAAATACTATTTAAAGCTATTTCATAATGAAGCTAAAAATGCTAGTGCGTAACTCATAAATCTCATCAACAAGAATGTAGTAGGGGTTTTGCATCCTCTTGTGAAACTGTAGCTCTAGAAAATGAGATTGGTTTTTTTAGTTGTCTGTAAAACTGAACTGGATGACACAGGTATCTACATTGAGTCTAAAGAAGTCACATTTTTCATTTCTGAAGGCTACTACCACAAGAATGCACTAAATTAAACAGGGAGAATCCCTTCTACATGGAGAACCGTGTCAGTTTCTCTTGACAGCCCTTGCTGTAACTGTGCTAAGTACAAACTTACCCCTTTGCTTAATTTCATTGTTTTCATAGAATCCAGAGTGGTTTGGATTGGAAGGGACCTTCAAGCTTATCCAGTACCAAACCCCTGCCATGGGCAGGGACACCTTGCACTAGACCAGGTTGCTCCAAGCCCCTTTCAGCCTGACCTTGGATGCTGTGGGCCAGCCACAGCCCCTCTGGGCAACCTGTGCAAGGGCCTCACTACCCTCCCAGGGAAGAACTTCTTCCTAATGTCTAATCTAAATCTCCCCTCTGTCAATTTAAAGCCATTCCCCTTATCCTGTCACTACGAGCCCTTGTAAAAAGCCCCTCTCCAGCTTTCATTTTATCTTCCTACTTTTACTAATATAAAGGTAAAGTTGTCAAACAAGCAGTAAAACAAGGTGTGTAGTTTCAGATGGTAAACCTACTCATGCTTGCTCTTCAGTATTTCATTTTTAATTCTCCTGTACTGGACAGTTCTTTTCTTAGGCATTCTTCCTGTAACTTGGAAGTTTTTTTGTGATTTCATGAATTAGTGGAATAATTTATAGGTAGGTTTTGTACTGTCTTCGTATATATTCTGCTGCTTGTTTATTTTCTTCCAAATAAAAGGCAGCAGCAAGAGATTTTAATGCTTAAGGGCTTTGGCTTGTTGAAATCACATAGGAGATTTTCCTTAAGAAAGTGGTGGTGAGGAAATGATAATTTGAGAAGCTGCCCCTCACTCCTCTGTGCCAGTTGACTTAAGAACTGCTACTCTTCAATACTTATCGTAATTCCTCTTATGAGTTAGCATCCTTTTGAGCATCCGTCCTTAGCAAGTATCAGGCCTCACACAAAGATTTTTATGTCATCTTTGAGGAGGAGACCATATGATCACATAATGGGCTGTTGAATATTTTTCTGCAGGAATCATTATGCTTACTGTGAGCTTTGGTAGTGATCCTTTAAACCTTTTGTTTACTTGAAGGAATCTTCTGGCAGTAGTCCAGTAGAAGGCTGAATTATTCTAGTATTGCTCTGCACAGTGTAGTTAAGCTGCTTGCACAAGTTAGTACAGAAACTGTATTTCAAGCTTTTCCAATGACACTGGAAGTGTGGGAGGCCTGTACTTTGCTTTGGTTTTGTATACTGTGGAGGTAATCACAGCAGGGGAGCAGAAACATACAGTGACATGGCAAGCGTGTGCCTGGTGAGCCAGCAGTCACTTGAGATGTTATTACTTTGTTCTTTTTTCACATTTTACTCCTCTTTCCATGCCCAGTGTGACCCCAGAGATCGCAGTCATACTGCAGAGCTAGCTGAGGAGTTCAGGTAAGCATAGTTCAGTGCTTTGTGGTTTAGACTAAGCTTCAGTGGAACTGTTGTCCCTTGAGTTGACAACAGAACACTTCTATGCTCTGCCAACTCTGTTGAAGAGGTTGGAACTTCCGGTAGAGCATAAATGACAAACGCTTGGAGGGCAATAGCATCTTAAGCTTCTCCAGCCATTTACTGCATGCAGATGTTTACTCCCTGAATAAAGACAAATTTCTTTGGAGACTGAGAGAGAAAGGGCAGCAACATTCTTCTCGATTGTCATTTTCAGGTATCTTCCATCATAAAAAGTCTGTGAAACACAAATTCTGACCAATTCATGTTTCATATTTTAATAGCAGGGCAAGTAATGGGAGTTTTCAAGCTGATTTGCGAGATCAAAGGTTTTATTGCAGGCTGAAATACTTGGACTGAACCATCTCTAAAGCAAAGATTTCAATTATTTGAAGTTAGAACAACAAACTGTTTATAGAAGGTAGCTTGTGTATGTATTTACATGTCATAATGAAGAATCATCTTTCCAGGATGTTGTATGTTGGTATTCTGGACTGTCACAATTTTAGGATTCCCCTTTGTCTTTTGATCTGTTTTCAGGTTAATGGCTGTGGGCAGTACTGGATTACTAATGAAATTAATTTCAGTTTCTCATTAGTCTGCATCTTTCTGGATAATTAGGCAATACCTAGAATGCACTGATCATGTAAACTTGTGCCCTGCTTATTGCAGCATATTACCATGCCTGTTCTCTGGAGACCAGCTCTTGTTCCACTTATCAAAAAGAAGCAAAAGTTGCCTTTCCATGGGTTCTGCTTTTCACACTTGTAACCTGCCGAGTGGACAGCAAAGACAGGCCTGTGATTCTGGCAGTCTGATGGCCACCACTGGTGTATAGCCCGTCTTCATCATGTGAGCGGCTGGGCTCCTCACAGAAATGAAGGCTGGGAAACAGAATGCCATGGCCTTGAGATGCTCTGGGTTTGCATCCCTGCCTGAAGGACGCTAGGTTATGTACACAATATTTGCTTTCTTAACGAAGATGCTGTGTCCTTAGGCAGGACAGTCGCCAGGGGAGAAGTGACACAGATGAGGCTCTTCTTTGGGAGCGGGAGGGAGAAGATTGATGACTGAGTGTTGCTTAGTTAGACTGCAGCGGAGGAAGAATGACAGAGTAGCAGGCAGCATGGCACAGCTGAAGTACTAGTCAGAACAATATGCTACCCACGCACCGCACCAGTTTCACAAGCTTCTGTCTGAGAGCCAGAAGGTGGCAAGGGATGAAGGAGGGAAGGATAGGCTGCCTGCTGCTGACTGCAGGAGGGCGGATGGGAATGGTGCTGCTTGCAGCCTTCCAACCTGCTGTTTCAGAGCCAATGGGTGGAATGGGATTGCACATGCAGATACCATCAAAGAAAAGAAGCACTGCATGAGTAAAGGTTTTTGCATGCTGAATTAGTACTTTCCCAGAATTGGTGAGCATGTCACTTTGGCTGGTAGGTGTGAAGGTCTGGGTGTCAGGAGCCAGGCAATCATAATTGTTTCCAGGGATGTTTAAAATTAAAGGATCCTGGCTTCTGTGTCTTACAGCAGCCTCTCTTGCCTTTGCAGTGGCTTCCTTGTCTATCATACTGTGCCAGAATCTCCTCGTGGCTACTAGTTTCTAAAAAAGAGACATGTAAATGACTCCTGTGCAGTTGTCATCCACAGATGAGAGCCTGGTTATATTCTTGTAAAATAGATAGAGAACTGGTTGGCTCCTGTACAGGCCCTGGACTGTCCCTTAGCACTCTGTAGGCCTGCTTCAGGTCTTTGTCTTGGCTATAAATCATTTCAGGTTGTGAGTGTGCCTGTTTGCATATTGTGTGGGGCGCCAGTTTTGTTCCAGCTAATGGATGTCTGCTTCTCTAAACCCAGAGCCAGAGCAGATACAGGACTGTGTTCTGGTTTGGTTTGAGGTTGTGTATTTTGTACTGGTGGAGGGTATAAAAGGTTGTGATGTGCCTACCACGGCTGTCTGCTAGATCTTGCAAATTTATGGCTAGCAGCTAATATTCTACAGCACAATTGAGCTAATTGAGAGCTAAGAGTCTTGGATATTTTGTCAGGAAAAAAGCCTTGAGACAGTGAACATCTTAAAGTAAAAGCAAGACTGGTAAAATTTCAGTGAGAAAATTAGCCCGAAGAAATTAGTGCCTCTGGCTGCCTAAGAACAACACTCAGGAGCAAAGACCTTAAGGCACTGAAGGTCAGCTGAGAATGACAGCTTCCTGTGGGGCCATTGGAGCTTGTGGGGAGCTGTAATGAATTAAGGGGAAGATGCAACACCACCCCCAAACCAGAAAACTCCCAACCTCAAAAAACCAAACCAAACCAAAAATGCATGTTCCAGATGGTGTATATTGAGTCTTTCTGAGGGACTGGACGAGCCAGGCAGTTCTCAAAATAACTGAATGAAACGTACATCACACTTAACCTAATGATGCTACTGAAATAAATGTGATGAACCAAGGGAATTTTTCTGGCATGTAGAAGAGTCATGGGTATATTAGTTTCCCTCTTATCTCTTACCTTCCACTCCCTCATTATGTAGCACTGATAATATGCATTCTTGGCATAGCTTTATGGCTTCTGAACAAATTCTTAATCCTCTGTGCAGTTAATAGATTTGGAGCTGCAAATTTGATACTAGGGAATCAGGTGAAACTTGGGACATTCTCCTTGTATCTGTGTATGAAAGGGCTTTTTTTTCCCCAGTCTTTTAAGGTCTGTGATTAGGTGTATTTTTTCCTCTCCAAATGGTACATAGGTAGATTACTCTGCTTAGAAGTTACTTTCTTGTGAGAGTTAGTAAAGATGAAGTGGATTAAAAATGGCTAGTGCACGACTAGGGAACAACAAATGGAAAGCTCAAGTTCTGATGTAAGTAATAAATTGGCACAGAAAATAATTGGAAATGTCAACTTAAATTCAGCAGTTTCATAGTCACTAAGCTGAAAGTAGTGAGATCTGGAAAACAGCATTCAGATATTCTGATTAACATCACCACCATCCCCCCTCTGCCAGAAAAACCCACAAAACCAAAAACCTGAAAGTGTATTCTAAAAGACCTATCTAGATATAGAAGTACACAGTTTATGTAAGTTTACAATATAAATGTGTGTGTACAGCATAATGTATATACAATGTGTGTGTGTAAAATGGTTGCCCAGAGAGGTTGTGGAATCTGCATCCATGGAAATCCTAAAGCCCTGAGTGCGCACAGCCATAAGCAACCTGTTCCAGCTGACCCTGCTTGAGCAGGGGCTGGGCTCAGACATCTCAAGAGGCTGCTTCCAACCACAGTGATTCTGTGATCTGTCTTTGCTTTAAAGTTTTAATAGTCTATGGAACATTCAGTGTAAATATTCTACTAAATAATCCTTTGTAAGAACACGCAGCATGTTGTAATTAATATATAGTTGTCTGTTTTCTTCGGGGAGGGGGAGAGGGTGCTGTGGGATTTGGGGAGTTTGGGGTTTTTTTTTTTTGTTTGTTTGTTGGGTTTTTTTTTAACAGAGTCAGTAGAAAAAACAAATGTCTTTCAATGTGTAGATTCTTCTGGTCTTCCTGTAAATATTTAAATGTTGTCTTATCTGTTATGAGATGAGAGAGCAAACTGAGTAGGTACTGATTTCCCAGTAAGTATGTCTTTGTCATTGGTACTGCCAGTTCCCACAATCCGAGCATTCCCAGGGCATCAGTCAGTGTCTACAAGGAACGATTTTCAAATATTAAAGCATGTGAAAAGACATACAGGCCAAAACTCAGAGCTCTCTAGGGACTGTGACCTCTTAAATGGAATATATTCTGACATTTTCACAGGCTACATGAAAGAATTCCAGCAGGGTCATTCCGTTTGGTAAACTTATAAACAAACATTCCATCATTTTAGTTTGATTTATAGATTATTATTTTTTTTAATTATCTGCTTATTGTGAAGAGATTAGCATGGGAGACATGACCTGTGACTGACTCAATTCAAGGCATCTATTACATATGAAAAGATCCTGTTGCAGGGTTTGCCGTTTGAGTGATTACAGGAGATACGTATGTTTTCTTTTAAAGAGGTCTCTCCATCAAAATGTCTTACTGTGACTTCTTTTTCCCTGAAATTCCTTGTGGATAACAAAATGCATAGCTGGCAAAGAATGTTGAGTTAATTTTAAATTCCACTGTACAAGTGTTTTAAAGTGTTAGAAGCGAGCCCTAGCTGTATGTGTTGTTGTTGAAAGGTTAGCTGGTGATACAGTTACGACAAGAAGGTAACATAGTGCAAACAGAGCTGGTAATCACTGTGCAGTACTTGGTGTATGCGCCTTTTGCAAATCATAAGTAGCATGGTAGATGACCAGATAACTACCCTTTAAAAAATTATATGTGCAGTTAAACACACGTGCACAGATAAGATGGTCTGTGTGAGACTTACTGCTCAGTTGTTTAAGAGTCTTAAGTGTTCAAAGCAAAGAATTTATGTACTGCTATAGAAAAACCAGAACAAGAAAGCAGAATAGCAATCTATTATAAGTGGCAGTTGGGGGCAGAGGAGGAAGGAGAACAAACAAAAAACCCCAGACCAAAACCCCTTAAGGTTTGAGGTGACATTCTTACTGTTTAGAGAAGTAATAGAATAAACTGTAACAGGAACTATTTAGATGAATTCTTTAGCTTGTGTAGTTAGAGCACTATTTTTCTATGATTACACAATGATCAAGAACTGGATTATCCTAACCACAGTGTCATGTACCAAGAAATTCATCACGGTGTGCGTAAAGCCAAGATGAAATAAATGTCTGGTTTCCCCTTTTCAAAATCTTGTGGTAGTGAAATAAATTAAATACTGAAGGCTGTTATTTTTCTTTTTCTTTCTTTTGTTTGTTTTTGGTTGGTTTTTTTTTTCTGGGGGGGTGGTTGGTTTTGTTTTTTATGGGATTGCAAAGAAATGAGCTCCATATGATGAGGAGAGCTGGAATGTACTGTTAAAGCAATTGTTGCTTAGTTACTTCACGTTTAATGAGTTTGTGAAGTTGCTCACTGTTAGTGATCTCACTCACCAGATCCGTGATACTTAAACAGATAACGGGTCTATTCGGAGGGCAGACAAGCAGGCACTGTGGAGGGTGCAGTGTCGGTGCATTGTTTCCTCCTGTACATTGTGATTTTGGGGAATATTTATTAAGCACTTCCTCTTTTTAAAGAATGTGTTTTCTGTAGGCTGGAGTTGAAAGTCTGTATTGCATGAGGATGGAAATAAAACATTGATTGCCTTAGATTAAAAGCAAACATGTTACTGATACTCTGATGCTGTTTGTAATCGGGTTTAAACCTGTAATTGAAAGATACAACATTTACCACTTAAGGTTTTCTTTTAGCTGAAAGAGATAGTTGTGTTTTGTTTGATAGAAATTAGTCTTTCAGGCACAGTTTTGTTTCTAGCTCATTATAAGTTTCTATATCCTCAGTATATCAATCCTCAGTGTCCTTCAGCTATTTGTACTGTTAAAACAGCTCTTTGGAAGCAGGCATATGTTCAAATCAGAGAGGTTATACATCCAGTGTTTCCTTTGAAAATTAATAGTTCTCCTTCCTTTATTTCAAAACCTTCTGTATTTAAGTACCCCATGAGAACTGAAAGGCAAGACGAAAATCTATCAATTTGAAAAACTTTTTTGGCCTGTTTTTTAATAATGCCATCAATTTCAAATGACAAGCCAAATTCCAGCTGCCTTTTAGAAAATGAACACAAAAGCATTTCTAACTGTGAGTGGAGTTGAAAGACCCCAAGCTTTTTTTGGTATATATTTTATATTTCATGGGTTGTGTTCTGTTCACAGTGTATCTGCTAAAATAAAGGCTTTAAAGTGTAGTCAAAGGACAAACAAGTTGCTAGTGTTTCACTAACATTCTAAATGATATTTTGTTATAGGACAGAAGGGTAGTTTGAATGGGAAAGTCTTAAGTTCCCACCCTTGAAGTGGGTTCTTTTAAGATATGTGTGGAATTAGCATCCTTTAAAACCAATAATGATAGTAACTGCTGTACAGAGCAGGTTTTTATCTGTCAAAACAATGACTTTCAGGACAGATACTATCCAAACAAAAGATGTTTAAAGTATCAACCTGGTGTTGCTGGCTAATGACAGGGTTTCTGCTGTTTTGCAAGAGCTTAAAGAATTGCTGTCAGATTTGGAAGTGCCTAAGTAAATCTGAGAAGTAGGTATGGTTTGTTAGCAGCCAAAGGTAAGAACAGACGTGAACCGTTCTAGGAGAGTTACAAATACATTTCATTTAGCAGAGAACAGGGAGCTGTTAAATGGCTGGTGGGGTGGCTCTGGGGATCATGAGGCAGCACTTCGCCTTAATCCACGTGGGACCTGCTCATGACTGGAAGACACCTTTGAATAACTGAGTCTTGTTAGTTAGCTGATGAATTCAGTATGTGAACGTGCTAACCAGATGACAGTGTTTGTTCCTTGTAGTACAGTTCCTAGTAATGTAAGTCACTTACAAACCCATGCACTTTTCCCATGTTACAGTGCTGCAACTTCAGGCACTGGAAGCTGTTCTAAGGTCTCCCCTTGAGGAGCCTTCTCTTCTCCAGGCTGTACAAGCGCAGCTCTCTCAGCCTGTCTCCAGAGCAGAGCTGCTCCAGCCCTCGCAGCATCTCCATGGCCTCCTCTGCACTGGCTGAAGCAGCTCCATGTCCCTCTGAACAAAAACCATTTTCTTCTTCCAAGGTATCTTTTCTTCCTCTCCATATTATGTCTGCCTCCAGCAGAGGCAGACATAACTCTCCAGTGTTATGTCTGCCCCCAGCCCAGCAATTCAATATTGCATAGCATTTATTGGTAACTACAATATTTAGTTACGTGGAAAATAAACAGCATCATTTTGACCATTCATCTCTTCCAGTCTGCACAAGAATTTTATTCTTCTTATTTTCCATAAATTCTGTGATCCTTGCTTATTTTCACAAAGTCATTTGTAAATTACTGTTGATCAGACTAATTATACGCATTTCAAGAATTAATCTGCATGTACTGAACTGTGAGGTGAACTTGAAGCAAAATATTAGTCTTAGCTCTAAGTGGCTAAAGCATAAGCAATTCTGTTTCTGTAAATTCTTTGGAATGGGTACCCTTGAAAAAGGGGAGGAGTGGATAGAGGACCAGGTCCTTAGATATCTAGAAGTTGATATGACCTAGTAAACTTGCAGCTCCTTTAATCTGCAGTTCCAAGTATATGTAGGTCTCCCTTCTCCCAGGAGTGAGAAGACAGAGTCTTTCAAGCCCTTCTGGCTGTATCACACAGCCCTACACCGCATGGTGTCAACTGCTTGCCCAGGAGCGTGCTGTTAAGGTGAAGAGTTGGTGTTGAAGGATTGTCTTGTGGAAAGAGCTAAGGAGGCAAGATGTTTTTTTCTAGTTTCCACTATTAAAAATTCTACATCAGGTGTTTGTTATTGTATGTAGATCTTTTCAAATCTGACACCATAAAAGTGAAGCAAGTTTTCTGAGTGGAGATGTCATTTATAATTTCAGGGTGAAGGATTTAAAACATGAAATAGGGGTGTGGAAAATATATACTGTGATAGCGTTTTTAGACCAAAGCAAAGGGAAAATGCACCTGCTAGAGTTACTTGTGTGACAGGTAGTGATTACTTAGTTATGTGTAGTTTATTTTCTTTAAGTATGTGACTTGCCAACTGGTGTCTGCTGTTCTCTCATGGCCAATGCCAGCTAATTAGAGGGGATCCATTACCCCAAGATCTTCCAAGTTGATGCTGAGGTTGATGACTCATGTAAGATAAATGGGATACGCAGGAAAGAGTGGCAGATCAGAAGCTGTGGGAGGAAATACTCCTAAAACTGCTGGGAATAATGAGATGCGTAACTGTAAGGCATAAGGGAGACTTAATAAAATACAAATATTTATCTATTTATTTAGATTATTTATAACAAGGAAGAGAATTTGTCGCGCACCGCAAGTAAAGACATAGCAATAACCCGTGGGTTTCCCACTTGCCACTGCTAGTTAAACGTCTCTGAAACAAGACCTGGGGCTGGGGCAGGGAACTGTTCTCCAGCATATCTTTAAAATGCCAGTGTGCAGCTTTGGTTATTGGTGAAACTTAATGAGCAATGAATGTGCCAGTCAGGCGAAGATCGAGTGTTTCTGTGCCTGCAGCCGTGTTCAGGGCAGTGGGGGCAGGGAGAAGGAAGGGGAAACATGGAGAGAGTCCTCGGCGGTAGCTGGTCTTAGGTATCAGCGAATGCTGCTCCTTCAGCAACTGCTGGATTTATTTTTAACTGCTTGCCTCATTCTTTGTCAGATGATTGACCATCAAGCTGCATATCGAAACACGACTGTGCAGAGGAAGCGAGCGTAGCTGAAGGAAGAGGGGGAGTGGTTGCCTGGGAAGAGGCGGGATCGGGAGTTGTGGCAGGCAGCGCCGCTCCGCAGCGAGGCTGGGGGATGCCGGCGGCGGCTCCGTGCTGAGCGGACGGAGCGGGAGCGGCGCGCTGCTGCTCACAGCCAAGGGCGGATTTTTGTACTGGATGTTGCCGTTCTAAAGGATTGTCATCATGATCGATAGCTCTAAGAAGCAGCAACAGGGCTTTTCCGAGATCTTACCGGCGGGAGATGTTAAGCCGCTGAAGGAGAAAGAATGCCTTGAGGTGAACAGCCAGAAGAGTCTCAAGGAAGGTCAGTTCACTTGCTGGGTTGGGAGCACAACTGCCAGGCACAGGCAGTTCACCAGCATCTGTGATGAAATGCTCAATGTCAGGGAGAGGCTATGTACGTTAAATGAGATGTTGTTCTTTGTCCTAAAAAAATGTCTCAAAGCTAAATTTAGAATTTACCTGAGACTCTTAAAACAACAGTGATATCAGCTTGATAAAAACTGTAGTGTCTTGTTGGAGTAGCATCTAGTGCTGACTTCATGAAGTGCTCTGAAATTGTCCTGCAAATACTGCACAAAGTGCTTCAAAATGTCACTACTGCAATAAATATAATGAAATTAATGTTAAGTGTGGCACTATTAAAAATAAAACCCCACAAAACTTTAGCTGTAGATGTAGATTGCTACCTTATTTCCAACAGTGCTTTTCTCAGCTACTGCCCTTCTCTAGAATCCCCTTTTCCCCTCATACTTTAAACTGAATTTGACTCCGCTTTCCAGATGTACGCTTTTCAAATTACACTGTGTCTCCTTAAATGGTTGGGTTCAGACTGTGCATTAAATTGATATAATGCACAAGCAGTAATTTGTAAAATAGCAATAGTCTGAGGGTATTTGGAGTGTTATTTAAAGCTGACAAATGATACTACGCCAGATTGATTTACAGTAGTACTTGTTGGACTGTGGTGATGATACTGCTGAGGCAGGGGAGTTGCCTTACTCCTAGCTGGCAGTATTCTTCCAGCTGGCCTGTGGTATGGAGAAGGAAGAGGCCTCCTGAGGTCAACTGCCAGCCCTGCTCAGCCCGGTTTGTTAACTGGTGCATGTTAACCTACAGGGCTCTTGGCAGTTCAAGACTCAAACTCCAACTTCTTAATCAGAAACAACCTGTATTTGTAGTAGCAAAATTCCTTCTTTCCTTTTGCAGCACTCTGCTTTGGCATTTACTGCAGATCTCTCTGGATTGTCTGGTGATTCAGAGATTTCTTCCTTGATGTTGTGGCAAGACTGCTGGTTTTCCCTCATGTACATGAGATCATGCCTTTCTCAGAATTTAAGTGCTGGATTTTAGTGGGGTT
Source organism: Ara ararauna (assembly GCA_028858755.1). Lineage (NCBI taxonomy): Eukaryota > Metazoa > Chordata > Aves > Psittaciformes > Psittacidae > Ara > Ara ararauna. The sequence goes on along the minus strand of CM054380.1, from coordinate 17,143,449 downwards.
TGGTTTTTTAAAATTGGCTCTTAATGTTTAAAATAGCAAAAAGCCCATTTCATCGTTGAATTCGGTACCTGACAGTTCATATTTAAAGCCTCTTTGCTTAGCTCTATACCAGGGCTAGAGAAACCACTGTTTTTTATATAATGTACTGATACTAAAGCTTTCTCCTTGATTGGGAAGATGGATGGTAAGCTGAGTGTTGATTTATGTGGCTGTGGCTGGGAGCATAACAGTTCTACTCCGTTTACAGCAGGGAAGTACTGACTGAAAGACAATGATTGCAGAGAAAAGGCCAACAGGGGCTGCTTTTTCATGGAGTTTGCCTTGCAGCTCTAAACAGGCCCAGTTAAACCTGCTGCTGCTGCTCCCTCTGAAGCTCTGTGGGGCTTCAGGAACAAAGAGAGAAGGCGAGGAAGTTGAGAGGGAAAGAGGAATAAGCATACTGTTTTGGAGAATGCTGTAGAGAAAAACAAAACCTAACGTATGCTACTAAGAAATAAAGGGAGAAAGACATGTAAAACCTAGCATGGCGGGTAGCGTAGGTGGGCTAATAAGTAACCACAGTAATCATTATCTTCAGTCTTCTTTTAGAATGTCAGTTACATAGAAAGTGGATGCAAGAATGCACATTACAGTAATGATGGTCTGTCAGAGTAGCAACAAACCTGCAATTATGGGACACTCTTCCAGTGTAAATTAATGAACATTTTAGAATTTAAATTATTCAGTGCATAAAAGAATATATGATTTTTCCCCACAATCACTATCTTTGCTTCCTTTTCTCTGTTCTAGTACCTGTTCTCCATTTTCACTTTTCCCCAGCAAATATTGCTTATCCTTGTATTGCTCCTAAGTTTGGCAACCTAGCAATTAAAATAAAGAACCTCTTTTTGAGAGTATGAATGACAACAGGATCTCCTCTTCCAGCGTTCTCTCTTTCTAAAGCTCAGAAAAAGCAAGCATCTTCTTCCTTGTAGTATATAGAATGAATTATTGAAAACACTGCAAATCTGCAGGATTTGCCTCTAGAGAGACTAAAACAGAGCTTCACCTTTTCAGTTTATAATGTTATAAAATATGTAGCTTGGGTATTTTTTAGATTTTTAAAAATCTGACTGCAGTTGTTTAATTTCATCCTTTTTAAATAACACTATGAATAACATTAAACCACTTATTTTCTAGAACAGTATGTTCAAAATCAGCTTGTGGTATTCTCTCACTTCTTTTTCACCCCTCCTCTCTTTTTCCTTTAATTCAAACAAGGAAGTGACTGATTTTGCACCTTAATCATCAACCCTTTTTTGCTAGGACACAAAAATACTGAACAATGCCATCTGTGAATGGTTAAAAATGCAATTCTGTTGGCAATGGATGGAGCACATAGAGGTCAAGTAAATCAGAAGGTGCTACAGCCTTTGCTTCGTAATGTGTTTTGCACAGGTTTGATAAACCTAAATACCCTGAGAGAGTGCAGTGTGCTTATATCAGCAACGTGTACGTTAGAATTGTTAGGTGCAGTTCTTTTTTGCTTGGTATTTTTTTATAAGGAAAGTCTTTTGATGGAAACGCAAATCCTGACACAGTCTTCAGCAAATTAATATTAAGGACATTGGAATAGTAGATTACAAGGATGACTATTTTTCTTTGCTTGGGCTAATGAATACTCTTAGAAGATACAGCATCCTATATAGAACAGGAGGAAATCCTCTTAATTACCCTACCTTCTTGTAAAGAACTCATATATTACTATAACATTTGACCTGTTCTATGAAATCAGTTTACTTTTATCTGTTTCATCCAAAAGATAATTTTGATAAGCAAGGAACAAAAACAACTTTTGGGCTCTGAGGTTAACTGTACGGTGCTAACTAAACAGCTTTGTCAGAAATTTCTGCAGCATTGACTTCTAATGTCAAGTAAGTCACCAAAACATTAGGAAAATTCAAGTGAAAAGCCTTAAATGAATCAGGACATCACTGTGCATACAGTTAGTAAGAAAGAGTATTGTCAACAATGTGTATATTAGCAATTAGGAATGTGTTTAGGCTGCAGAATAAAAGGTTTCTGACTGAGAAGTGAAGTGAATTTTAGAAGTCTTGCCTTGTATCCTAAATTGTTTTAATATAAAGATTGATGAGCTCCTGCAAGAGTGCATGGCCCTGCAGAACTCTTGAAGACACAGTATTTCCCTGGTGAAACAAATCATTATGGTACTATCTCAGGTGCGATTTAAAAGGCGACTAGATCCCAGTTTGCACCACAGTTTTCATATAGCCATCTGAGCTTCAGAGTTAACAGTTGCTGCAAGAAAACTGTAAGGAAAAACCCCTAATCAGGAAGGAATTTTTTTTTTCCACTTTGAAATGTAATTCCTTTCCTGGATTTGTGTTGCTTTTTAATTTTACTGGTTTGTGAGGAACTGGAGACTGGCAAGTGTTGGGAACAGGATACAGGGTAGAATGAGTGAAGCACAGGGATTTCTCAGGTGTTGCTGGAAATGTCTTTGCACTGTCTGGTTAACAGATTACCAGAATTAGTCAGGAAGGATTTCTTCCCTTCCTCCTTTGTAATCAAATCAATATCGCATGAGAATTGTTTATTTAACAGATTTCCTGCCATTGCTGGCATGTTGAGTATTGGTGATACTCTTGACCTCTGCTGCTCTCCTGCAGTGGCGTGTTAAAGACTCTACTGCTGGTTTGCCAGTTTTGGTTGGGGTTTGTTTTTTGGAGGTTTTTTGTTTGTTTTTTTTTTTTTTTTTTTTAAGTTTTTAGTCTTATTACATGATGTTTAGAGATGTTTTTATGACCCCTTATCAGTGGCAGTCGATGGGGTATGTTTCTTGAGACACAGATGGTATGAAAAACACTGGAAAAAACAGGTATTATTCCTATCATCTTATTTAATAGAGGAAGCACTGTCAATTCAGTACACTGAAACTGTGAGGCTGTGTTAAAATTCTTAACTTTATGTATGTACCATAAACAGCATCTTTAATGACGGTAGCATAATTGTATGTCTTACAAGTAAAACAGCACTTATTCCACAAAATTTTCTTCTTCAGTATAGCACTTAAATGACTATCAAATGTTTGGTAATACCATTATAATAAACACATGCTTAAATACTTTGATAAACCAAGGGCACATACAATGATTTTGTATATAATCTGCATAAAGATTATATTACATTAATATAATTATACTACACTATATTAAATTATAATTAGAGGATACAGTGGCTATCCAGGAGTTCTAAGGAAACTTGCTATGGCAACTACAAGATTTGTGAAAGGTTTTATAAAAGGTGAGGATTAAGACTGCTGCTGTCAAAAGTAGGTGTAGTCCCATCCATTCCTACCCTGCCTTTTTCATGCACTGACATCAGTAATTGTGCCACCTTGAAGAGAGTAGGATCAGTGAACAGGTATTAAATAGGAGAAGTTTAGATTGGATATGAGGAAGAAATATCTTTACTGTAAGGGTGGTGAAGCAGTGGAATGGGTTGCCCAGGGAAGTTGTGAATGCTCCATTGCTGGCAGTGTTCAAGGCTGGGTTGGACAGAGCCTTGGGTGGCATGGTTTAGTGGGAGGTGTCCCTGCCCATGGCACAGGGGTTGGAACTAGATGATCTTCAGGTCCTTTCCAACCCTACCTATTCTATGATTACTGAAGACAATTTATTTCAGTGGTGTTAGTGTTCAGCCAGATCAGAGCACTGACCTGACATGCGGCGCCTTTGCCAGCATTGATGCAACTGAAGCTACTGGGGTTGGAGGGAGGAAGAGACCATTGTCTTTGTCAGTAATCCTGTCTTAGATCACAGTAAGTTGTGAAACATGCTCTGAAACCACTGACTGTTTGGTTGGTTGGTATGCTAGAAGTTTCTTCTTCCCTTTCACAGTGCATCCAACAAAACATATATGTACCCCAGCCTTCTTAATGTAAAGTTCTTCTAATGCAGCAACTTTGCAGTCACTGTAAGCAATATGAGCAATCATCTGCAGAAATCTGATGTTGTCTGCATAGCAAGAGTTGACACCATGCCATTGCTTACATCCCAGTTTGCAGTCAGGCAAATTGGTATAAATCCACCTTCCTCAGTGTAGTGAATTAATGTGTAATCTCATGAGTTGGAGGAGGGTATGCTTTTTGTTGCTGACTCTACTGTGCCTAGGAAAAGCATGGAAAATGGAGGTAATACCTTCTCGAGAGGGCTTGGCTGGCAATCGTCTGTCATCAATGTAATGTGCTCCAAATTATCACAAAGCAAGACTGTAGTAGATGCAGAATTTGAATGCAAGTTCCTGAGCGCCTGGACAGAACATTGTTTGCCTGGTGGTAGTATTTGAGGAAATGCAAATTATTTTTTAAAAAATCCAAAGCCTGTTCTAAGCTGAGGAATATTTGCAGAGTTAGAAAATGTAGTTATTGTTAATAGGCTTAAGGTGTACAATTTTACAGCATACTTGGAATGTAAGCTTTAGTTTATTCCGACTTGCCACCCCCTGTGGCAGTGATTTTTCTCATTTTAAAGATTTAAACAGAATTGTGAGAAGTATAGATTTTTCTTTTTACATATAGATGTGCATATATTAATTCATCCCAGCAGACATTCGGGTAATTTGTTAGGAGACTTTTGTATGTTCTGGTTTGTTTCTAAGCAACATGTTCCATAGCAATAGGATACAATAAAGATTGTCCTATATCCTAGTCATTAAAGCTTCTCAACTGATGATATTGTTGTGCTTTATATTTTTGTTTTAAATGTTTTAAATGTGAAGTTTATAGTTAGCTCATTCCCATCTCGCTTTTTGTTTTTTGTTTTCAGTGTGATGATGGTACTTCAGGAAAGAGCTATGTATACATCATTACTGGCTTACAGACACCAGCTTTAAATCACAGTGGTGTAATTTAAAAGACTTGGAGGTCCTGCAGGGTTTCCTTGGGGAATTCTGAAGAGGTTATCTGAAATGGCCCCCAGGAGTCTCCACTCACATGCTTTACATTTATCCAGAACATTTCTAAGCTGAAATGGAAGTATGCCTGGAGAATTGTTTGCAATGAGTATGCATCAGAGGCTGTTTCACTTGTCTTAATTATTTTGGATATAGTCTTAGCAGAAAAATCACATACACAATAATGGAAAAAAAGAACATTAAAAGTATAGAAAAGGAATTTTTTTAAAGATAAATAATATATTGTGTTTCTTAAAATTATATCCTGGCATACATTAAAGTTTTGAGGACTAAACCCAGTTTAACACTCATTCCTGTTCAGATGATGTCACATTTCTTTAATGATGGATGGGTTTTGTTTTAATATGTATTTAACAAAATGTCTTGCCATCTTCAGGCTGATGGAAGGCAAGTACCACAATTTTAAATGCATCTTATCTTTAAACACTGTACAACTTACTTAGAATTACTTCCAACAAACTACAGGTAGCTAAATATTTTCATGTCTTTTCCCTCTCTTTGTCATGCCAAGTAAATGAAAACAACATTGTTATCAAATTTCTGACTTCTGACACCTGTGGAATGAGGAATGCCAGATGTAAACTAGCCACCGTATTCCATAATCTTCCTGAAACATGTACCTTGCATATCACCTGTTCTGTCTTTTAGTTATTATACAAAACATTTTTTATTAATTTTCAGTTGTATTCATAGAACAAATATTAGTTGAAGAGATTGACCTTTTTAACTGAGTAAAGCATTTAATGAATTATAGATAGAGTACATCACCCCGTATAGAGTTGAGGGAGAAACAACCATGACTCAGGAGGAAGCAAAACATCTGTCTCAGGGAAATTAATGTAAATTCTGCTGTTTAGAAAATGACATGTAAACTTTTTAAGTCTGAGCAGATGGAGTTTGGGGGTGCAAAGGTAACTGACAGAGGCACAGAGTTAAGTACTCCAAGACTTGATCTCTGAAGTTCTGTAACTGTTGGCCTGTGCTGTGAGGTTGGTGCAGAATTCTAATACAAAACTGATGAATCACTTGTATAGTCCACCTACCCTCTGATAAAATACTCTCCTACTTTACTGCCACCCTGCTGTTCATATACTTGTATTATAGTCCTGATGCCAAATAACTGGTTTTAAATGCATTCAGATCGAAGGTACAAGAGAATGGTTCATCTCCTGCAGCAGGGCTTCATTGCAGCTACAACATCTGGTGGTAACATCTATTCCTCTGTGTTTCAACCTCATCATGTTAGAGACTTTGGGTTGCATGAAGGCTGCTTGAAGCTGGCAGAAAGTGATGGAGGCTTTCTGTGCAAGAGCTTTAGTTCAAAGGGAACGCCCTGTTTCCAGCACTGTCTGTTTCCATGGCAGCCCGCCTGCTGCCTGCGCTGGAGTTCCGACTGCTCTTGGAAATTTCCAAGGCAGGATGCAGGAATGTTGGACATTACATTTTCCCATTTTTACTTGCAGCTTTAAGGGTTTAAATAACTAATATCCACTGGATTTTAACTGTGGTAGAAATAAAGAAAAGATCATATACAGCACATAAACAATCTTGATGCATTATTTTTCTTGTTGCTGTTATTGGAAAGAACTGTGTGCTGTCGGATGAACCTCTTCCCATGGATTAGTGTGTTCAGCTGTGTAGCTGTTAAATGGCAACCACTGTTTGCTTTTTCCTAGCACCTTCTCTAAAAAGATAAAATTAATATTTGATTTTTAATTAATAGGATATATAATTAACTGTGTTAGATGTGGAATTATTATTGCTGGAACTGTACACAATACGAGTTCTGGGTTTTTTTCAAGACAAGAAGCAGTGGTGAAAGCTTGTCAATCAGTGTAGATAGCATTGTTCCTGCAGGAGAACTATCAATTTATTTTTGGCCTCTTTACATTCCAGTGCTTGTGATTATATGGTACTACTTTGAGACATCTTTTTCTATAGGATACAAATTACAGATTTGTAACAGAAATCACTTGCTCAACTTTAATAATAGCTGCTTGCTCTAAGTGATTTAATAATACACTTTATTTTCACTTATTCTACCATTCACACTGAGTAAGACCTGACTGGACTGCTCTGTATTTCTTACCTTTCCGAGGGTCTTACACAGCATGTGATGTGGACTTCCTCAAGTGCCTACTTGTGCCAGGTTTAATGTACCCAAACCAGCATAGAGCTTCAGCAAGCTATTGAGGATCTGCTTGGTTTGGTTATTAATCTATATGCCCCTTCAGGGCATAGTGCATGTGAACCTGAACAGTACTCACTGTTTGGAAACAAAGGCCATTAACTTTATAAAATCTACTGCTGTATAGAAATACATTTCAAAATAATAACGTGCACTGGTTAACAGATAACTTCTTTCATGTACCATCATCTCCATTCCCTTGATATAAAAGCATCAATTCCGTGGGATGCTAACACTGGAAAAAACTGTAAGAGTGGGAGCACCAGGCTCTGGCACTCAGTTTTTCAGGTGCTGAGAATTCTGTACCTCCAGTGAAGTCAGAAGATGCCTACTGACTTTATGAAAGTCAGATAACCTGATGTTCTTATTGTGAGGAGGGATTATCCTTTTTGGTTTCTTCAGTACTTCTTAAATAAGCTATGTAAGATTTTTTGATCATTTTATTGACTGAAGAAAGCATATGGAAATTTTAGACTCTCTTCACCTGACATTAGTGTTACTCTTAAAATCATACACTGAATGGAAAATAACAAAGAATATCCTCCCTTCCCCCTCAGTCAAAACAGGAGGTTGACAGACTTTTCTCTGCATGGCTTTTATGCGGAAGCAGTTCAAAGACAATTTCTTAGAGTTGCAGTGATGTGAAGGGGGATTCCTGCCAGATAATGTTAAGTGCAAAATATTTGTGCTGTCTTTTGGTAACTAGATTTGCTCAGTGGTGTTAACATAGCTCTTCTTGTACACATACACTTTAAAAAGAAGAACATTATTACTGACATTCATAGTGTTCAACATATCTCAACATTTTCAGTTCTGAGCCTTTATTTTGGAGATCATCTTCTATGATTTTAGATGTTATGCAGGTAACCCTAATGCCTAATTTAAAAAATGTAAAAGTGAGAGGTAAACCACTGGGCAACAAGATGAATGGCTTTACCCTGATAAGAACTAGCTGTTAAACACAATGTTTGAGTAAGTACCATCCGATGGGGAGCTTTGTTTTGTAGTCTTTCATGTCTTTGGAATTCTCTCTTTCCCAGATTCCACACTGGTTTGTTTGAAAATGGTTCTTCGCAGTTGGAGGGGTTGGGGGGGGAGGGAGGGAGAGGGGGAGAAACAACCACTCCAAAAAAACCCCAAACCACAGAACGCTAGAGCAAATAGCACAGTATAATGAAGTCTTTAGATCTTTTTGAAAGTTGTGTCCTCTGATCTCATTCTTACTAGATTTACCTGTTTTGTATATTACTGTTGTAGAAATTTCTTGCCATGTGGATTTATATGTATGTGATAAGGAAAGTGTATTAGATTTAATTACATTAGATTTAAACTAACCTGCATTCTAATCTGTAGGATGTTTCTCACTGAAATACAGCAGCAGTTCTTTGCCAAAAGGATTACCAAGTGTTACCATTTCTTCCTTAGAAATGTTTCTGCTTTTTACTTTTTGTTGCTCTGGGGGCTAAAAATATTTCAAGTCCTTATGTGTTTTATTGAGATACAAATATTAGGGGTTTTCCCCATCTGTTTGTTTTAGAAAAGCAAAAGTTTTTTGTTTTTTTTTTTTTTTTTTCAGATTTTAAACATCAAAAAATAATATATTTAGGATTTTTATTCACAGTTACTTTCTGTTAAGCAGCTTTGTTAATAATGTGTTCAACTGCTTAATATTTACTTAAAAAAACCCCAAAAATTCAGGCATCAGGTTTTTTTTTAAAACTTCTTAATTTGGGGGTTGTTCACAAAAGCAAACATCTGGTTTTCATCCAGCTTCGTTTCTGTTTAACCTACTTGCTCTGGTCAAGTCAAGTGTTCAGTGATTATCTTATACCAGTTTTCTAACCATGAGTCATCTCTTCTTTAGTATTCCCAATGCAGTGCTCTCTTATTAGTCATGCTACAGGCTGTTTTTTCTTTACTATGCAATGTAGAAGTTCCTGATATGTGAATAGCTGCATGTTCTATGTCTTTTATACCTCTTGTTTTTTCGGTCCTCCCACAGTTTTTATGACCTGTCCAGATAGACGTGGGACAACTTCAAAATCATCCCTTACTTGCTTTGTGGAGCCCAGTGTAGATTAATAGATGATATGTAGGCAAGTAGTGATATGAGAGACCATAATTATTTGTTAGATACATTTTTGCTAAAAAAATGCTAAAGCTTCACACTTGGTTGCATATGGTTTGCGTGCAGGTGCATTCTTACTGTTCTGCTCATCCTTCTGCTATAGTCCACTGTGTATTCTCTCAGTTTCAAAGCTTAAGCCAAATATCTGATCATAATTGAAGCCACAAATTACTTAAAAATACTAATTCTGAGCTACTTACTGTGTCTGATGACATGTATCAGCTCTGCCCTGGACATAACTGATATTGGAGCAGGTCATTTTTCTTGGAAGACCTTGAGCCTGAAATGAAGAGGCGTGTGTTTAAAACTGACTTGTAACTAGGTAAAAGGTTTGGTAAGACACATTTGTAATGGGTTTAGTGTTCTAAGAAAGACAAATTTAAGTGTGGTGTAAATATGGACCAAAGACAGCTGTATAGCATGGATGAGATTCCTGCCCAGAGCAGAACATGCTTTTTAACCCTTTCCACAGCTTCCCAGTTGTGTAAAAGAAGACACAGTTTGAGTGAAGAACAGAAGAAAGTAAAAAATATTGAGTGTGACATGCGGTAGTCTTGCCATGCTGTTTAGAAATTGGCTCTCTCATCATTTGGATGTGTAAAACTTATTTAAGATTTTTTAAAGGGATTGCCTGTTTAGTTTTAAGACTGACTCTGAGCTGTCTTGATTTTACAGTTGTAAGCAAGAGAACCCAAACCAAAAACATACCAAGAGTTTGCTTCCCTGTAAACATCATACCTGTTAGTGAATTTCTCAGTGCTTTGTGCTAGTGCAGCCAACAGGGATAGAAGCTTAAAACAGTAACATTGTATCATATGCTTAAAGTGCATTTCCATTGAAGTGTGCATTTCTTGAATGAACTGAGTCCTGACCCATACATTATTTTTCTTAATCCACACTTGTATAAAGCTTGTTGTTTTTTAAAGTTGGGTGCACAGTTGCATAAATGTGTGTTTGCACACTTACCTGCGTTTTTGGGAGCAGATTAGACCAGTGAGACTCAGAAACCCACATGGTTTTCTACCTAAGGACTTGAACTTTCTCTGCCCGTGCTCTGAACTTAATGCTACACCATACACCAAACCTGACCTAGGAAATGCTGCTGAAAGGAGTGTAACAGCATCCTTTGAGTTGGTTCAAGACTTCAGGCAACATAAGTTTGCATTTACTAGCAAGAGCTACTGTAAGAAGAGGTTGTGGCCAGATGAAATTAAGGGAAACCAAAAAGAAGTAATTCAAACTGTTATAAAATAAGTCTTACCTTAACTTTTTATAGTTATTTAATATTACTTGGAAAACGCAATTCATTACGCAAAGCAGGTATTTTCAGGTTTCCAAAGGAACTCAAAACATTTTGAATGACTTTCCATTAATTTACATTTTACTGTTGTTACTTTTGTATTCTCACATCTCTGTCCTTTGTAATTCTTGTGTAGCAATATTGTAAAGTCTGAACAGATCTGCCGTGCCACAGCCCTGAAATGTTTGTATTTAAGTTCTCAGTGTTTGTGTGATACAAGAAAGTAATGTCCTTGTTTTCAGGACTTGCTATTCCCAGTCTTAATGCCTTAGCCAGAGGAGTATCCTTCCTGTACTGTAGAACAGGAAATAAGCTGGTTCCTTTTAACTTCTGAAAACAATGAACTTAGCCTAATTTTTTAGAAATTACATTCATTTTAGTGTTTTGGACAATGCATTAGTTTGTTTTGCTTCCTTGTGAAACACAATGGGAACAGCATGCTGTAATCATACATCCATAATAAGATATCAAGGCAAAATTAAAGAAGGTAAATATTACATCTTTAGTATTTTTTTCTTTACCATCTCTTGTTCAAAAGATCAAATTTCACATTAGGGTAGTATCTGTATGTGTCTAAGAAATAATGAAGTACTATGATAAATTGATAAAGAAACATGGGAAGGGAACAACAGAAGAAATAAGTTCTTGCTTTATTTTTGGGTTTTTTTTTCTGCGTACATTTACAAAAAATCCCTCATCTTTGAAAGTACAAAGCCTTTATGTCTGTGCCCTCTTCCCCCAGGCTTTGTGCAGTTCCTGGTATAGTATTTAATGTATGTCACATTGGTTATTCGTTCAGTAACAATAAGAACCTTTGGATATTTTATGAAATGTAATGAAACATAGGACATTAACTGTGAAACTGAAATGTTTTTTCCCAAATCTGACAGTATTGGATTTATTTGGTCCTTGAAATAATTATGATAAAATACATCTCGATTAAGTGGGAAACAGCATTTCTGTGTTTGGAGAGAGAACAAGGTCTATTCCTGGTTGTTCTGGTGTTTTTAAAAAGGCCAGGTAAAATGTGTTCTCAGTTTCTCATGTTTCAGCAGGATTTATTTAAATGTACAATAAGCTTTTATATATATATATATTAAAAAAACAAACCATACCTTTCCTTTTAAAATCTTCTGCCAACATAATTTCTGTTCCTGCATAGTGCAGTCATGTAAGATTGGTTGAAGACATGTAAGAAGACTATATAATCATTAGGTGTTACAGTTTATGGTATAAAATCTTTATACCTCACTATAAATGAGGTTTTCTTGAATCTTCTCTGAATAGTATTACAAGGGGTATAAAAAAATCCCTAGATTCAGATGGATACTTAATACCTCTTCTGAAGCCTAGCCGATAGAAGTGGATATATGTATGAAATGTAGTCCCTTTATCAGGTGTGACCAAAAAGCAGCAAATTCAAATATAACTAGGATTTGGAAGCGGTCACTGCAAATATGTTAATAGCTGTTGCTCCTTAATGGTAACTGGGTTAGAGGTTGCTTTCAGGTCTGAATACATATAGAAAAAAAATATTACTGAAGTTGCAATACAGTATCTTGTGAATTCTTTGTACTTTCAGAGGGATAGTGTGCTTACATATGAATGAATGATTGTTTTCTTTTGTCAGTACTTCAGCTGAGACTACAACAAAGACGGACACGAGAACAACTGGTGGACCAGGGCATCATGCCACGTAAGACTCACATTATTTCTAGTCATTTGTATTACTGTACTGTATTAATTGTGGACTGAAAATATAAAATAATGAGGATCAGCATTTCTGTGAGAATCATTAAAAATAACTTTATTATTTGAAGAGACTTGAGATCCTTTTCATAATCTAAATGAACATGCAGTAGATTCATCATGCTCACCTAATATGTCAGTTAAAATAGCCACTGTGATGGAAATGCAACAATTTGCAGACATAGTCTAATTCTTCTTTTATTTTCTCTCTTGAAATTCTGACTATTCTCACTGAAATAAATGGAATTATATAAATGAGTGAACATCAGTTACAAAGCTAGCTATCTTAAAAGAGTAGTATGGTGAGGGCTGCCAAACAAAACCACAGGGCATATAAGAGTTGTGACTTAAGCTCCAACAGACATGTCTTGTATGTCAAATCCTGCATGATGGTAGCTGTGATGCTGCAGGACACGAGGCTGTGGATTAGGCCTTTCTGAATATGAATCCTTTTCCAAGAATATTGGGGTTTCAGTGAGGTTTTTTTAAATTTTTTAGAAAATTGTTTTAAAATGTTTTTTCCAGTTGCCAGAAGTCCCTGATCAACGTGCTGTAACTGGCAAACTGTCCAAACTGGTCCAAACCCAAGATTATATAGTGGTAAAAACTCAATTAATGCCTTTAGATGCTGTCTTTGGAAGAGTTAAGATCGCTTTAGTGTGATGTGTCTTACGAGGGCAGCAACATCACCAAGTTCATAAACACATTTAGAGATGTATTTATAAATTCAGAACACTCTTATGCTGAGCTTCTGTCTCTTTGGCCTGGCTACCTACCCTCCTTGACAGCTGTGCAAGAAGTTATCGGTTCTTCAGTAAACTATTTTTCTCTCTTACACTGGAATTTAATTGCTGGTCCTACTGCTTTGACAAGCAAATAATGTTTGTAAATTTGGATGTCTATTGTGTTTGTGTGTCTGAATTCACAGGACTTGTATTTTGAAAGTAATTGCTTTATGCAGTTGCACTTTAGAGTCCATTTTTTCCTTTATTGATTTCAGTCTATTAGAAATGATGGTTATTCCAGCAGTAGCACTTGTGATTCCTAAATTGATTTTTAGATATCATAAGAGAGCCCTCCTGAATATGGCTATTTAGTGGCCTGGAATTCAACTGCAGTTAACTCTTTGTTTAGAGATGTTTTGGTGTTCTTCCACTTGGTCTCCCAATGACTATGGTAATTGTTTAGTATAATGTTTTCTGACTTGTTTTGGAGATCAGCCTGGCTTCAGGATGAGGGGTACACAAAACATGGACAATTCCTAAGTGGTCAAGATAATAGGTCAAAGTTGTTAAAAGTCAACTGTGAAAAGTGATTTTCCTTAAAACTAACAAAACCCCCAGCTATTGAACACTTACCAACATTATGTCAAGCTGTTATAAATAGCCCAGTGTGCACTGGGTAATTCTCACTTGAAAGCACAGTATTATAAAGCTAATCTCTTCTTGCAGGTATACAGCAGACTTCAGATTGCTTTGCTAAAGCATCTTCACCTTCCCAGGCCTGTAGTGTTGATTTATCTTCAGGAACAGAATGATTGGTTTCTTTTCGAGTGAAACCTGGGAAAAAACTTCTGAAGTGTCAGAAAGCGTTAAAGATTTCGTTTTGCACATTTGCAACATTCATTTTCTCTTTGCCAGAAGTGTGGCAAATAAGATGGATTATGGCTCCTGCCATTTCACTTCCTTTCAACAATCCAGTTGAGATAGTGGTTTTTACTCTTTTTGGCTGTTTAGCAGCTTACCATCATTCTGTTTTCCAGTCTGAACATTTGAGGCTTCTACAATTTAAATCAGCACAAATAGTTCTTAAGGGATGGTCCAGTTCTCTCTAGTAACAGCAAGTATGAGGTATAGACATGGTAAATACAGTGGAATAAATGAAACAGTATTTTGGCATTCTGAACATTACCTCATAAAATTTCTACTGTGGAACAGTTTTGGTAAATAGATCCCAGTATACACAGTGAAAAAGTTAACTGTTACATGGTAATATCTGTTAAAATCAAATATTCCAAGTACTCTGTTTAGCAGTATTGCTCATCTCTGATGAATACTACTGAATACAACTAGTATGAGTCAAATGTAAGACTGGTAAGGTGCAAACACAACTCTGAGATGGTGTTAAACACCCATGCACACCTGCTGATTAGGTTATTTCTTTTGGAAATCACTTCTGTCAATTTAACTCTTACTCTCCCTTCACAGCCTTGAAAAGTCCAGCTGCATTCCATGAGCAGATAAAGAGCCTGGAGCGAGCCAGGGTAAACCATTTTGTGTAAACTTGTTATTAATAGTTGTGTTTGATACTGAATTCTCTGAGTATGTGAAAAAATTCTTACCATTACAGTAATAACCTGTGCTTTTATCTTGGAAGAATCCATTAAAATAAAATATTGGTGTCAGATTTGAGAGGAACTTTGTTAAGCCTTCACAGATGAAGGTGGGGGAATAGATTTACAGTCATGATGTAATACATGGCTTCACTGAGTTAAGAATAGGATACATGGGTAAAGTATGCTTGTGCAGTATTTCTGAAGAAAATCTGTACTATTGTGATGCTGTGTGGTGGTATGAGGTCAATTCCAAAAGCATTCTCAACTTGTCTGGGGAAGATAGAAATTCATTAGCACTGCTTGACTAATAGAAAACCAGAACAAACAAAATACCTTTAGAGCCCATGTTCTAACAGCAATGTCCACCCATCCAAATGCAACTACAAATATTCATTGATAGGATATCAGAGGTTTATCAAACTACTTTGTTTTTTCTTGTAAGTAGTAGTTAATGCTATTTCCTCATTTCTTTAAAGACTGAGAATTTCTTGAAGCACAAGATTCGCAGCAGGCCGGACCGCTCTGAGCTGGTCAGAATGCACATCCTGGAAGGTATGTACCCAGCTCTAGGTACATTTTGAGCTGCTATTGGAAGGAACATCTGTTCTGCACACAGTTTTCTAACTGAATTAGGCTTTGATATGAATTATTTCTAAAGGTATATATGCTCTACAGTGTCTGTGGTAATCTGTATAATAATAGATATATCCATGGTGGTACTCGAAAATTATGTGACATCATGTGCTCTCCACCACCACCCCAACCAACCTTTAATGAACGTGACTTTTACCCTGCCTTGTTATTTAACTTGTTGCTCAGGTCATATGAAACAACAGTCTTTTTATGAATGGGGATGTATTACTGTGTTTCATCATAATCTTACCAAATACAGAAGTTACCAAATAACCATGATCCAAATCAATTAACAGCCATTGCTTTTCAAAGCATGCATTTGGATACTAACCCAGATAAGAGTCTCCATATTGGTATATCGCATCCATATTGACAGACCATCTCCATATTTTCATAGAAATACAATTATGAAGACTCAAATTTATGCTAAAAGCTATTTTAAAAGGTAAACTTTTTAAGATGCTTGTCAAGAGAGAATACAAAAATCAGTGGATTAATTAAACCTTTACCATAGCTCACACTGGTAAACCATTGGAGCAGCAAATGCTGTCTTCATATTATAATAAGTGTTTGTTATTTTATATTCCCTGCTTTACTGTTGGACATTATATAAATGTTTACCAGAAGTATTACCACTGTTAGAAAAGGTTATATTTATAGAAAAACATGATCTTGAGGCTGAAAAACGTCTACTCACAGAATCTTATGTTTGCTTATTAATTTGAGAATTTTCAGAATACTACTTGCCTGCTTTTGATAGAAGTGGAATGGTTACTGCAAAGACGAGACAATGTTGTTTGCTATGAAATTGGAGAAAAGATGAAGCAGAGCATTTAAATGAATCTTGTCTTTTTTAGAGACCTTTGCAGAGCCTTCACTACAAGCCACTCAGATGAAACTGAAGAGAGCTCGCTTGG
Source organism: Ara ararauna (assembly GCA_028858755.1). Taxonomy (NCBI): domain Eukaryota; kingdom Metazoa; phylum Chordata; class Aves; order Psittaciformes; family Psittacidae; genus Ara; species Ara ararauna. The sequence goes on along the minus strand of CM054380.1, from coordinate 17,127,225 downwards.
CAGATGACCTGAATGAGAAGATTGCTCAGAGGCCTGGCCCTATGGAACTGGTAGAGAAAAATATTCTTCCTGTAGACTCCAGCGTTAAAGAAGCTATTATAGGCAAGTAGGAGTCCCACAGCTTCTCCATTATCTGCCTGGAATTGTGGAATATAATAATTTAACTCTTCAGGATAATGTCCAGTAGAAGAAAATATACTCAAGGTTTATTACTACTTATTCTTTCAGCTTCTCTGTCCTAAACGTCATTTAATTAAAATTATCCTATTTTTATTCAAAACTAAGTTTTAATGACATAGTTGGATATAATACTGGTTTTGGAAAGACTTGTTTCTTAATAAAAATTACTACAAAATAATCAGATAGCTGTGGCCACTACTTGATCTCTCCTGGGTGCCTGTGTGCACGCCACAGATGTTAAACATACCTTTGAATCACTATGCACTTAGCTTTATCAATCCCTTGAATGTGATTTAATATGCCTGTCATTATATTAAAAACAAAGCAAATGCTTATGTACCATATGTTTAGACAGTGCTGAAAACTGATCATTTTCCAGCAGTTGGCTAATTCTGTCACCAGTGTCTGAATTTACTTTGTGCAACAACAAAAAAATAATTGTTTGCTTGTTTCTTTGTAAACATTCTAGCAGTTGGACAAGAGAATTATCCTCAAGCTTTGGATGATTATTCCTTTGATGAAGACAGCAGTGATGCTTTATCACCAGATCAGCCAGCCAGCCAAGAATCCCAGGGTTCAGCAGCTTCCCCTGGTGAGCCAAAACCAAGTGACTCACCATCACCAGTGACACCAAATGCTGCTACATCCACACAGGTACAGTTTTTAAGTGTTGAAACAAAATATTCACAGTACGGGTTTTGGCCTGGGAATATAGAAACGGGGGCATAGTTTCACATAGAATGAATTTGTTTGCTGTTGGAAAGGAGTGCCTGGGACTCTGTTTTCTGTTTAGGAGTGTATACGCTAGAACCTGGGCTTAGCTGCTGGCAGCAGTGAAATTCCCATAGACTGTGGTAAAGCCATAAATTCACTGAAATTCATTATGGCCCATAGGAGATCTACAGCTTTCCCAGAACTTGTTTAAAAGGTCACATCCATGGTTTACTCCAGCTGTTATTGATTACTTAATGTCTTTCTTCATTCTGGGCAAGGTCTTGAACTCGTTTAGAATTAAACTTCGCTGAAACAACAACAGTTGACGTCAGTTCCATTATATTTCCAGAGAAGTCCATAAAAATTTAGGTTTCCCACATAATTTAAGTATTCTCTTCTATTGTTTTAAAATACTGCCTAAGGAATTTACTATTTGAGAAATCAAAATAACTTTTATGTTGATTTTTCTATGAGGTTTTTAGTATTTTTTCGAGTTACTTAGAAAGAAAGGAAAATAACATAAGTCTGCCATAGCAGATAAAATGTCTTTATGGTAGAGCATTTAAATGCATGACAATTTAAAGAACAGTGCATTTGAATGCAAATGCTTGACTTTTCTCAAGAGTGTTCATGTGCTAAAATGAAGAGTGACAAAATTTTTGCCTTACATCAATGCTGAATTGGTTGTTGAATCAAATTGACACAAGTCTGCTAAACTATTGTGTGTGCTGTTAAAAAGCCCTTGATCCTGGACTGCTGTTTCTCCCAGTAAGCCCATTTTCGTGCTGTATGTAAGTGGAAGCAGCTGTATTATTATCACAATAATTTATGGTTTAGATTGTTGCATTTTACCATACTATCCATGGTTAAATTTAATGAATCATTTAGTGAAAAGATTTGGGTGTTCATCACAGTTTTATATATATATATTAAGTGACTACAAATGGCATCAATTTAATAATGTTGCTCTCAGCCTTGTGTGCTTGGTATCAATACACCTTGTGTGTATATGCAGACAGAAATTTTGGTTGTGTTGTAATTTCTGCTTGATTAGCTGAAATGTTTTCTATTAATTTGAACGGTATTTCTTAAGCAGAAAGTGTTAATTCAATGGAAATTCAACAGCCTTTGGACTTGTTTCATTTTATGCCAGTCTGTGCCTGCTAAAAACAAGTCATTCTAGCCTGTATATCTTTAAAATACTTGAATTTGAAAGAATTTGAGAGTGTATTAAAATTGATCAATATGTAAATGGTACCACTATAAACATAGAATCATAGAATAGTTAGGGTTGGAAAGGACCTTAAGATCATCTAGTTCCAACCCCCCTGCCATGGGCAGGGACACCTCCCACTAAACCATGTCACTCAAGGCTATGTCCAACCTGGCCTTGAACACTGCCAGGGATGGAGCATTCACAGCTGCCGTGGGCAACCCATTCCAGTGTCTCACCACCCTTACAGTAAAGAATTTCTTCCTCATATCCAGTCTAAACTTCCCCTGTTTAAGTTTGAACCCGTTACCCGTTGTCCTATCATTACAGTTCCTCATGAAGAGTCCCTCCCCAGCATCCCTATAGGCCCCCTTCAGATACTGGAAGGCTGCTATGAGGTCTCCATGCAGCCTTCTTTTCTCCAGGCTGAACAGCCCCAACTTTCTCAGCCTATCTTTATACAGGAGGTGCTCCAGTCCCTTGATCATCCTCATGTAATATTCTTCAGGTTAATGTTGATCAACTCTAATCTATAATGGAGTTTTTCCTCAGGAGGACTTCCCAAGAGTGTTCCTTCATCACTTTCTCCACTGCACTGAAGAGAAGAAGATGCATAAATTTACTATTCTTTTTTTTTTTTTATGCCTTTCTTTTTATTAAGCATTCTTTTGGAAAATGCATGTATTTCTGTATCTGAACTCTCAGAGGATGTGTAGCAAAGCCAGAGCTCTACATAGGGAACTGTGCTGCACTTTATTAATTAAGACACAAACAAAAGATAAGACAGAACTGATTATGGAGTTCTTACTGCATAAAGTAATGTAAAAATAAACAGTTAAATAGGAGATGAATATTGTTTGTGCCCCAAAGATGTTATTGTCTTAATGAACATGGATGCTTGACAGCTGAGTAGTTCAGGATCTGCAGTTACTCTCCTTGGTTTTCTTACTGCTGTAGTGGATAGAGAAAGTATTGTAAGGTTCATATTCAAAACCAGTGCTGGACACAAAGTATGGCACATCCACTTTTATTTCATTGTTCCCTAAAATACAGACTAAGATGTGAATTTGGTTTCATGCAGAGAGAATGTAATTTGTGTTGCATAAATTGAAAACAAACCACATGAAATCAGAGTCCTAAGTAAAGAATTAGGTTCCTAATGTAGAGTTAAATAAAAATACTCAAAGCAATAAGTGTCAAAAGCTTTTCAAGTATGAAGCATAAGATAGATATGTGATTGCAGCAACAACCTAACAGAGCACTTGAATTTGACTGAAAAAGTACTTCAGCTAGAATTTCAATCCTTTGCTTATGGATTTCATAACATTACAGCCCCTTCTGTGAACAGATCTAAATTGTGAAGTTGCTCTTCTGCAGAATAAAGCAGCTGCTTACCTTGTTCCTCTGGAAATAAAGAACAACAGCACAGCACGTCTCTACAGGAGATGTGTCTGGGAAATTGCTTCTTCATTCTTTTAATTTCCTCTGACAAATTTTACAATTTATTACAAGATAAAATACAAAGAATGTTTTGAAAACAGTGGAGTGCAGCCAGAGTTCTTCTCAAGGCTTCCTCCTCCACACGTTTCCAAGCTTTGGAGGATGTAACATAACTTCGGGAGCCTTCAGCTGTCATTGACTGATGACCTGAAACTTGCTTTAATCTGATATATTTGCATCTGGTAAGGATTAGGCAGTTTAACCACGCCACTCTAAAGAGATCAAATTGTGATGTTCACAATTTTGAAGACATGAAACAGTTACTTTCAAAACATCTCCAGTATTTTGCTTCATGAGACAGAATATAATGACTGTTTTCTTAATGTATTCACTGTAGCTTGGTGACCTGCTAGATGCTTGTTTGCAGTTAGGTCCAGAAATCATATTATCTGTGACTGGAAACAGAAGATCAGTTTAAAGAAAACAGTCTTTACTTTATGAAGTACTCAAGTGAAGAAGTTAAAACCTATTAATTTAGTTTATTTCTATTTAAAAATATATCAAGTTAATTATTTACACAGTTCATTGCCTCATCTAACACTTGCAGGTAAAACTGTGAAGTCTGTAAAAAGCTTTATGTAGCCATTAATCCTTTGTCATTTAGGATAACAACTAATGTAAGGAAAAAATAATTCGCTGGCTTGACACAGTGATTTCAAGCAATATGAATTAAAGAGGGGGTGTGGGTTTTTTGTTTGTGTTGGGTGTTTGTTTTGGTTTTGGGCTTTTTTGAAAGTTACTAACTTTTCCATTTGAAGACATTTTGTAGCTGTCTTTGTGGAGTTGTTTTCATAGCCTATACAAGGATTGCTAAATAGTATGTTTGAAGTCAAGTTATTTGTTTGGGTTCAAGAAGGATCAGAATGATGAGTTGTAAAAGATAATTTAATCAGTAAGCTGAAGTATAAATGTTTAAAATGCTATTTAGATGGGACTTCAAGAAAAGAAACTGTAAGTCTAGTGAAAATCATGAGATCATTAGGATTCTCCTGTGCTTTATGGTAATACTATACATGACACTTTGAATCAAAGACAAACTGTTTTTTTAAATGCTACTGCTATAACTAGAATAAGCCTTTTAAACTTGATAGGAGTGTAATATGTTGGAATACAGCACCCAGAACCCTTGCTTAAAGGGTAGGTCCCTCTAAAGTACCCTGCCAATTCTTATGCAACTCCAGCAAATGACAGATACTGTGTAGATATCGGATGCTTTCCAGAGCAAACACTTTGAAAGTTGGATATAAAAATAGAGGCATTTATATCTTTAGCCTGCCACCATAAACTGACACAACCCCAAGACAGGCATGTGTGCAATGTTTCAGTGACTAGGCATGGCATACTAAAACAAATAAATTTATTAGAGCAGTATCAGGAGCTTTTCCTCTGAATGGCTGCACCACAGAAGGCTCACAGCCTCTATACACTTTAGATAGGTTATGGCAAGCTCACTATAGCTGCTGGTTGGCACCTGATGCTTGGCGAGGCAGCAAAATGTCTAAAAGGAACACAGAGATAAAAGGGAAAATTATTATAATTTAAATGTAAGCTGAAGCAGAGATTTCAGTGCCTGCAGACTGGCAGCTTGATAACTGCCATCCCAGAAATACACAAGAACCAGGACATAAAGTTGCAAAATGTTCAGCATGTTTTTAGCAAACTGATTTAAGTCCTTTGTGGTACAATTTCATGGAGCAATAGTAGAGCATAGGAAGGAAGGAACGAATTACGGAGAAGTACCCATCTGACTTAATTAGAATGCAAGGTTTTAGAATGTATTCTGAAGAAAAAAGATATTTATTGATAGGAATATAAAGGTTATAAAGGATGGGCTTTTACAAGAAAGAATACTGTACTAGGTGATCTAATTGCTTTTTTAAACAATGAAAATGCAACTGATCTCATCTGTCTAGATTTAATACTTTTAAGATATTAAACACTAGCAAAGCTGGAGAAGATTGAGTTTAGCAGAGGTAAGACAGGGAAGTTCTGAGTTGAAAGGAAGCTGATAATAGTGCTCTGCAGGAGTTGATCTGGGGACCTGGTGGTTTCATGTTACCATTAACAACCTTGACATAAGAATGGGTCATGCAGCAATAGCTTGAAGGCATAGTCAGCACAGACTATTGGTATTATGCAGAAACAACTTGTTGATTGGGCTTGTAGGAGAGAATAGAATTCCAATAAAACTGTATAGTTCAGTTAATTAGAAAAATACACACCACCTCTCCTTCTCATGACAAAGTGTGGAAACCTGGGGACTCTTGACTTAAGAGAAAACTGAGGAGGAATACAGTGTGGGTGCAGTGGTCAGCAGTGAGGTAACTGAGCTACAGCGTTACTGCTTCTGTGAAACTGCAGGTATGCCAGAGCAGATGATTCTGGTACGAGCATTAATGCCACTTCAAGGATCCAGCGAGACCACATATGAAATATCCTATACATTCCCAGCTACTTGTATTAAAGACAGACTAATAAAAATTAACACAACAGGATGATCAGAGAATGAAAAAAATCTCTTATGAGCAAAGAATAAAAATTAATTTGTGTAGCTGGAAAAACAAGGGCAGAGATCTGTTTATGTATAGCATCCATATCCCATCAGGGGCATATTCACTACAGAGGGGAAATAGGTTTTAAGTCAGAAAACAATTTCAGCACAGAAAAAATTGATAGGACAAAGTTAAGCTCAGTGTAGTTTGGTTATTATGTAGGAAATCTTCTGGGAATTTTCTGGTAGGCTGGGAAAATAATAATAAAAAAGTCCTAAGCCTATAGGGACTTAAAGAAGTTTGTAAAAGAAACTGCACACATGATACTTTTTGCAGCAAGGGAACAAACTCAGTAAAGTTCAGGCTATTGGATTGTACCTGCACAGTAATGTAATCCAGGAGAAACATACCTCCTGGCACAGTCATAGCTGTGCTTTCTCTGACAATAGGAAGCTGTCACTGTAAAACGCATCTGTGCTCCTGCATGATCATTCTGAAGCAAGAAGCTCATTTCCCTGTGTTGATGTTTGACCTTCATGAAAGAGGCTATTCTGACAGTGCTAGTTTGGGTGGTAAGGTTCTCCTTGTGTACACATGATTCTGACTTCCCAGACATTCAAAGGTACTGGAGGCTCCCACCCTGAGAGGATGAAGCCATATTCTCTGGAGCTTGAGGAGGCTGCTGCAGTACACACGGAGTGTGTTTAGAGGCAAATATTAATGGTGCTTCAAGCAGCGTAAAAACAAATGCACTCAATTTTCCTTTCATTATTTTTAACCCTTAGCTCTCCTTCTGCTCAACATTTTAAAAATTTCATTTGAACTATTTTTTCTGTACTGTGGCATATAAAAATATAGAAATTATTTATATTCATAAAATCTGTAATTCATTGGTGCTAGGAGCCTTGATATGTGAAACTAACAAGAAAATAAGTTTATTTGACATAACCTTTTTCTGTAATTCTGAATGACTACCTTGAAGAGAAGATTTCTTTTGTATCCTTATGTCAGGAGCAGAAGTACTTCAGTGACAGCTGTCAGTTCTTTGCAATTACAAAGCTAAGAACCAGCATCAGTTAGGTAATCTGATTCTGGGCTACCAGCCAGAGACAAATACATGTTAGGAGCAGTTCAAGTAAAATGTTCCTGACTTGAATGGGTGAGGTACTTCTGAAGGGCCTTCCAGCTCTTTTTGTATGATTTTTGAATGAAAGACAAAGAAATGTTTTCATATAGGTTAAAAGGAGAAAAGGATTCTGCTTTTTTTATATGTTGTTATAAATCCTTTTGGGTTGTCATTCTTTCTACCTGCAGAAAACCCAGCAAGTTTAATTTTTTTAAGAAAAAATTCAATGTTGGGAAAATATGTAGTAAGAAATACTACAAAAATTGATATTAAAATCAATTACTGTTTTACCTTGGTGAAACTAAAAGCACTGTATTGTATCTGTAAAAAAACAGACTTCAGATGCATTTACAGATAAAATTCTAAACTAGGTAGTCAAGGAAATAAACCAGTTTATCCTATTTGCTATATTTGAAGTGTGCTAAAATGTGCCTTTTTAGAATACTTGTGGACGCGTACACAAAAGAGTCCTTGTTTTGCCATTCCTCCTAAAAATATTTGGTGAATTTGCCATGACAGTAATTGTGTTAACCTTTTCACATTCTTGCAATGACTCAGATGGTGGATGTTTTTAATGTTTCTCTTTTTCCTTATATTTTTTTTAATACTAGTATCCACCTTTAACCTCTCCAGTTCCTGAATTTCTCAAAACTCCATCTACAATTGAACAGCACATTACACGTTCTACTGCTACAACAACCCTGACCACAAATACTGTATCTGCAGCAAAGCCTGGGCCAACGTTAGTAAAGGTAGGTACCTGTAAGAATGGCATATGAGGACTATGTTCTTAACCTACATCCTTTTCTAATGCTATACCCAATGAAAAAATACATAAGTGTTATAGTGCCTAGAACTAACAATGTTTATTAGTGTTCAGAACACACTGGGTTGTTGACTAAAAGCTTTTCATGCTAAGATCCATCATTAACAGTTGTAGGGACTGGCTCATTATTCCAAGAGGTCCTGGCAGTACAGTTGGACTGTATAATTCTGCAGAATTATGCATTACATTGCTATGGAAGTTTTCAAGAAGTAAGGAAAATAAGATTCTTGCAGTGTTGAGTTTCTACTTTCTATGAGTTAAATTAATTGTTTCTAATATAGTTTTGTGTGGAGAATAATTTAATAGAAACGGAGGCAACCACATTCATAGTCTACCTATAACCAAACTGGTGAACAGCATTTCTCCTTTACTGCATGTGTTTTCTTAGGTCATTTATTGTGTAAGCAGAAGGCAGTGTGTGAGAAAAGTTACTGTATCCTTGTATTTGAGTATCAGAAGAACATACTTAGTTCTCTCTTCTGCACTGACTTAGCCAGCAGCATGGAAAGCTTTTTCAGATCCAGTTAGAGTGAGATTTGTGTTAGAAAATGTCTACAATACTTCATCCTTGTAAATTTAACTGAGAATTATTTTCTAGTATAAATTTGGCTCTATCCAGTGAAATCGCTGGACTTGTACCAGCTTCCTTAATGCAGGACCTTAATGACAAATTCAAATATCCCCCAAAACAGGCTGTAATAAATGTGCATGGATCAACACAGGATTTCTGCTTTGATACCTTCTGTGTGATTGGGTAATGGCCTTCAACTTTTCACTCAAAATAATTTCAAAGAGCTTGTAAAGGAAGGGAATTCCATCACATGTGCAGGTATTGCTAATAGGGATGCTGCTGGAAGTTTCCCAAGAGTGATGCTGTAATTTATAGGACTGTCCATGCTTTTAATCTAGACTTGTAAGTACCTCTGAGCTGGAGGTGTTTACAGGTAGACTTTAAGATCCTAGCTTTTCCTTGTACCAAGTGCTAAGTGGCTTTGAACTTCCCTGTTTAAGAAAAATGCCTCTTTGCAATGGCAGGTTGTGACTAGCAGAATCCCTTAGCTTCATTTGTGCCATCTATTAAAAAATGTTCACAAACTGATTCAATGACGACTCCTTGTGCACAGTATAAGCCAGCTGGAGTATGTTAGTTAGTTATGTTCAAGGGTAGTAAATGATGCATTAGGGCAGTTTTGCAGAGATAATTGTGTTCAGCAACTCTTTGCAGTAAGTGTGCTCCTGTAAGCTTTATCTTTGTACCTTTCAGAGCTGCTTGTAAATGAGATGGCTGTAACGGTGTTTTCAATCTTTTCCATCCATAAACAGCAAAGCCACCCAAAGAACCCAAATGAGAAACATCGGAGCAAGAAATGTAAAGAACCTAAGCCAAGGGTGAAAAAATTGAAGTATCATCAGTATATTCCACCTGATCAGAAAGGTGAGAAAAATGAGCCACAGATGGACTCCAACTATGCTCGTCTGCTACAACAGCAGCAACTGTTTTTGCAGCTGCAGATCCTGAGCCAACAGCAACAACACTACAACTACCAGACAATTCTACCTGCACCACTGAAGTATGTGAAGCATTGTTTATGTCCTTTAAAGATATGTACATCAGTTACAGACTTAGTGCTTTAGAAGGAAGCATATTTTGCAAATGTTAAGAGACGTTTGAAACTGAAAAAATTGAAATGGCAATGTGCATCACTGTGGGTATTACCGGCCTCATTTAACAAGTTTGATGAGTTGGTTCTCTTGTTCAGATACTCCGAATTATTTTTTTGTGACATTGAAACAAAACCTCTTAACCTGTCAGATGCATTTTTTTTCTGACCTAGATGCATATTTGAAACTCAGTTATGCAAAGCCAGAAAGTTTTGACATCATTTTCACTCAAATATGACATAGGCAGAGCAGAAGAGCAGCTTATAGACGATGGCTTTTACAAAGACACATACTGTTGTTGTGGTTTTATTGTCTTTTTACATCGGTTTCACAGACCACATTTTTGCAGTTTTACAAAAAAAAAGAAAGAGTCATTGTAAATTGGATAAAATGCTCCATCACTGAAGGTATTGGATATAGCTTCATCACTGATGCTTACAAGAGTTCCTTATCAGTGCTGATCTTTAGCACTTTTAACAGTGAGAAATATACTTTCTGATTAAGAGGTAGAAGCAGTCAGAAAAATAAATCTTTAAAGTGTTGGCAACACCCTATAACAGAATAAGATGACTACTATCTGCAGGGTTTCATTCTCACCATCTAAGATCAGTCTTTTCCTGGAAGTGCTTATAGTGCAACATGCCACAGTCACACAACCCTAAATTCAAGTGACTTTCAACTGTGTTGGGTTTTGTTGGGTTTTTTTATATATGAGTTTTCACCAAGTTATTTTTCCTTATCAAGTGAGGCTAGAAAAGTTAAAGATACCATCTGTGGTTATATTTATAATTACCATGTATCCTAACATTTGGACTAGAGATGTTTCTGCCTGCTTACCCACGCTTCTTCTGTTCCATTTACTGACATTTCAGAAACATTTCTTCATAAATCAGTTGAACAAAATAAAAGATCTGACTTATGGTAGCTGGTGTCGATGGCATTTTTCTTATGAGTTCAGCTGATAAAAATGCATCATCTTGAGGTTAAACTGCTTTCACATTGGTCTTTATTATGTATGAGCATGGGGGCATGTGTGTTGGTTTGATACATAGTTCAATATTGTGGGTTTTCTTATTGATGTCAAACAAACCTCAACTAGTTGCTCTAGTTAATGAGTGATTTGTATTAACTGATTCTTCAGCCCATAGTGTCCTTCAGGGATACCACAACAATAATAAAACCCATGAAAATTAAATTAGTATGCTTTACTGAAGAGAAAATAAAATTCCAACATGCTACACTCCTGTTACGTTTTCTTCTCTGTGCTGTTTTACTAAAAATACTTAATGTCTTATCTTAAACATGTATTTGTTTGAAAAAAAATCAATTTGTCCATTAACTTGATGAGACACTAGACTCAGAATCACAGCTTCTTGACTGAAAACATAATATATTTAGCACTGACATTACTGTCCCCCTTTTTTTATCACTTGAAGGCCACTGAATGACAAGCAGAGTAACAACGGGAACACACCACTGACTAATTTGAACAGCAGCACACCCACCTCAGCTGCCAGCTCCCCAAGACAGAACACTAATATTCCTAGCCGGAAACCAGGACCTCTGCCTTCAAGCTTGGACGACTTGAAGGTAAAAATAAAAGGGATTTGTCCGTTCCTCTGCATTACCATAGGTCATAAATTGCAAACTGTTACTGTCAAGAGTAAGCCTGGATATTATTTACCAGTGAAGACTGTACTTTTCTCTTAATTATTTATAATAAGGTTGCCAAAGTTTTCAAACACAACTCTTCTGGATTTAAATATTTGTTTGAATGAGCCTCCTCACATGCATATGCTCTGGAAATGACATTTCTTTCCCATAGTATTAGAAGAGGAAGGATTCAGATGGATTGTATAGGTACATAATTTGATACCTTGGGTAAACCATGAGGTACTCTTCATGTGAAGTTCTAGCCCAGGCAGATTAAACACTGGAACACTATTTTCTCTGTAAAAGAAAATAGGAAATAAGAGATCTTTTTACGGGAGTTCAATACATCATATGAAAATTAACACTAAATTTTGTAAAAGCTTCTTCAAGTTTTAACCATGTAAACTCTCTTTAAACTGTAATATGAAGGGATTGTATAGGATTTTCTTCCTTCAAAATACGTCAACAGGAATTAACGTGGTGAAGTACCTAATGAAAGTGAGTCTGAAGAAGCTTGTGGGGGTTTAGATTCAGATCCTTCCAATAGCAACCACAGGAATGTGCCAGAGCTGAACAGAGGAGCAGGGACATCTAGTGGGCAGTTGCTTCATGTCTCTCTTTACAAGGAGTTGGGTTTCTGAGGGATGGGAATATTTTTTTAGACTTGACAGGATAAAAACAAAGGGTTTCAGAAGATCAGATTTTCAACACAAGAATGTACTGTCATCAGCTAAAGCCAGTCTTAGTATGAAAGAAACCTATAAAATTCAATTCAAAACAGCATTTGAAATAACTTTTTCAAACTTTAAGTTATTAACTAATAACTGTTTAAGATATTTAATATCTGAATTTGTGCTTTTCAGTGATTAAAGCTGTTCACTCTACCCATTTCTGCATATTTTTTTGGTATTCCTGCTAATGTAGTAGCAATAATATAAGCAGACCTGCTAGTGCTGTTTTTAACACTGAACATCTAAATCAGCTCTGATTAATGCTGAAATGCATTGTTGAAACCCAGAAGGATTGGAAAGCACTCTCAAACAAGGGTAGAGGAGACCAGACTGGGAAACAGCTGATAATCACTGTTAGGTGGACAGTTATTTAACACGGAATTGATGTGGTTCTCAGAGATGCCAAAGGATTGATGGGACTTTTCATCATTTCCAAATCATGAGGATCTATAAAATTCTAGACTGGCAAAGTACTGAAATATTTGAGGTCACTACTTTTACTCTTTCAGAGGTAGTTCTAACATACATGTAGCCCAAACACTCTACAGTTAGGTGTGGTATATGTATATCATAAATGGAAGCCATTCATTGTGACTGAATCACAGAATTAATTTACACTCAACACATTTGCACTTCACTTTGTCTGGAAGCTTACTGGAAAACTGAGAATATTTTTATTCCAGAAATTAGATTCATTTTGATTGCTTACACTTTTTCTGTTTGTAGAAGAAACCCAGATGGCACATAGCTTCAATTGTTCAGTTGCTAATTAGTGAGAGAAGCCTTTTGTGCTTCTTCGTCTATTGAGTAGTCCAACTGACAACTGACCTGATAACATTTCTCAGATCTATGTGTGCAACAAGGGGTTCAGCATGCTGGTGTTAAGTGCTCAGATCTGCACTGCTGCCACCCTCTACAGGTTTGCTTCAGAAGCTTTTAGCCCAGAATTAGACCTGTACATTCACTTTCCCTTTTTGAATACTTACAAAAAATCTTCATGACTTTGCTGTTATTCATCGTACAACTGAACACTACTAAGATTTTAGCAACTTAAAACAGTGAAATGAAGTAGGAGGTCATGGAAATGTGCTCACAGATCATGCACAGTCCCAGAACCCACAGGTGTAATAACTAGTGAATATGCTGAAAATAATAATTAAGATGGAAAAAGGTAGAATGTATATAAGTAAATCTTACTTTTTTCCTGTTGTGCTTTATTTCAGGTAGCTGAGCTTAAAATGGAGTTGAAATTGAGGGGATTACCAGTGTCAGGAACAAAAACAGATCTTATTGAGCGTCTGAAAACCTATCAAGATCTTAATAACAATGGGGTTGCTACTAGTAACTCTGTTACAGCAGCCACCTCTACTGGGGCCACAGGTAACACTGGGGAAGTGTCTGTGGCATTTCCTGTTGCAACACTAAATAAACCAGCAGCTAACACGATATCCAGCTTTCCTCCAGAAAAAACATCTACTGGACCTGGCTGCAAAGCAGTGAATACCGAAAACATTAGCTCTCCTTTGCCTATATCTCCCTCTCCTTCAGAACAATCTAGTCTAAGCACAGATGACACTAGTATGGCAGATACTTTCACAGAAATGATGACCATGATGTCACCATCCCAGTTCTTAAGTACTTCACCACTAAGAGCAAATACAACTGATGACAATCAGAATCGCAGTAGTGGAAACATCTCAACCATGGAGTTTGATGTAGCAGAAAAGGACCGAAAGCTTCAAGAAAAAGAGAAGCAGATTGAAGAGCTCAAAAGGAAACTGGAACAAGAGCAAAAACTTGTGGAAGTACTGAAAATGCAACTTGAGGTTGAAAAACGGGGACAACAGCAACAGTCTCAGACTTCTGGTAACTCAGTTGCTTTGGAACAGAAGCAGTTCAGTACTGCTGTAAAAGATGAAAATGCCCTTACTGATTGCAATAGTACCAGTCAATCTGTACCTGTAGCTAGTCATTCTTTAGGACAATCAGTATATACTACTGGCCAGAATCCAGTTGCCAAAAAGGCAGTTGTTATCAAGCAGGAGATACCTGTGGCCAAAGCTGAACCTCAGAATGCCATTTCTCAATTTTATGTTAATCCACAGCGGCAGCCACAAACTGCAGTTGTTGCCCAACCTCAAGCTTTATTAACTACCCAAGGAACTGCACAGCTGCTCCTTCCTCTGTCTATCCAGGGACCGAATTCTACCACTGCAGTGCAGCTACCAGTTGGAAATATAAAGTTGCAGGTAAAGGTGTTTTTATTTTACCATCATGGAAACTGCATGGCACTATTTGCATAACTTATTATAATTAGGTAAATGTGCTGCTTGTAAGATTAACTTAAAAATTAGGCTTAGCCTTTTTTTGCTTTAGGTAAAAGGGTAGAAAAACTTAAGAGCCAATCTGTTTATAACTTCTTCTAGTGCTTGCTTTCTTTGCAGCTTTTGTTCCCAGATACTTTCCTGAAAAGTACCAGTCTTTCCATGCACTGTCTCCATGCCCAGTTGGTGTTGATTTATATCAGCATATGCCACCAGGCTGTTAACTCCAAATTGTAATAGCTGTAAACCCAGGGCTTTAATTTGGGTACACCTGTTTGCAAAATGGGTATTTGAACTTGTTGTGTGGTGATGGCTCATAGTTAAAAATGTGAATGCTAGGTTGTAGGACCCTACTGGAACTATAAAAAGAAACCAGTTACACAAATATTATTTCTAGACTGATTATAGGTAGTATCACAGTGAATAAATACAGCATAACCCAAGACAGGCTATAAATGAAGAGGTTTAAGAGTAACCTGACCAAACTGAAACAGTTTAATCTGTTGGTCAAAGGTAGATACCCAGTGCTATTACTGGGACTAGATGAAATCTCCTGCCACCCACATGGTTATTGTGCCAGCAAGTATTCTTTCAGCCCCAGCTTGTACTTGGCTGCTGTGGCATGTTGTGGGTTGAGGCTTTGGTGCTGTGTGTGTCATATCATTTAGCAACATTTATGAGGGCTGTAAAATTCTGACTCTTGCACAGTGCAAGAGGTGGTTCCTGGTAGCTTCTCAGCCAGACAGATCTTTGTCTAAATTGTTCTGAAATCCTGGTAGCGTTCTCTAACAACCATAAGCAGCAGCTTCTGTTATTTCATTTCACTGATATTGCAGTAGTTTTCCTAACTACCAGCTAAAATCTTCTTTCCCAGGGTTAGACATGCTTCTTGCCTTTCAGTGGCCATTAAAAACTACTTTGACTATAGAATCATAGAATCATGGAATGGTTTGGGTTGGAAAGGACCTTAAGATCATCTAGTTCCAATCCCCTGCCATGGGCAGGGACACACTAGACCAGGTTGTTCCAAGACCTGTACAGCCTGGCCTGGAACACTTCCAGGATGAGGCAGCCACAGCTGCTCTGGGCACCTGTGCCAGTGCCTCACCACCCTCACAAAGAAGAAGGAAAGAGCTCCTTCTATCTAACCTAAATCTCCCCTGTTTAAGTTTGAACCCATCACTCCTTTGTCGTATCACTACAGTTCCTGATGAAGAGTCCCTCTCCAGCATCTTTGTAGGCCCCCTTCAGATACTGGAAGGCTGCTCTGAGGTTTCCATACAGCCTCTTCTCCAGGCTGAATTATGATCATCTTAAAAACAACCTTTTTCTTGCATCACCAGTTTTGTCGTTCTGGTTATTCAAACCCAGTTCTTAATAATCCTTTTTTGCTGGTTATGCTCTCTCTATCTCTTACACTATTTTCATTGCTCTTCACTTAATCCTCTCCACTTTGTCTTTATCTTCCTTACACTTTCTAAAACCTTTTAGCTGGGAAATCACCACTAGCAGAGTAAAAATTTTGTTTCCTATACACAGTTCATACTCATCCTTCCCAGAATACATGCTACTGCCATTCTGCATAATCTACGCAATAGATTTTTACATTATGTAATTTACTGTGAGATACGAATAATGCATATATTTTATCTTCATCCTTTAGGCTCAATCACAAGGTGGAATACAGACCCCATCACAAATACCTGCTCCTGTTTCTTCCTCTGGCCTGGTCCAGACAGCACCTCAGATGCATACTCCACAATCAAAACAAAACACCATCACGCAGCATGCACTTGGTCATACCCAACAAATCAGAAAGGTTTGTGGATAGCAACAAGCATTAAGATATACAGTTATGTAATCTAATTCTAGGCAGTGTCATCTGCATCATATATAAATGGTCAAGTCACCTAACATCTCTCTGCCATGTTTTTCTGTGTGATACAGTGGGCTTGCAGCTTCTCTTGCCAACACTTTAGGCCATGCAGGACTTTGTTTTGCAGTTGAAAATAAATACAGCAGGCTGAAAGACTTTTTCTCTTAAAGGTAGTCTTCTGGCACCACTCTTACTACATTCTTCCACATGCTTGGCAGAAGTGATATACCAGGTATTTTAGTCAGTTTCTCTTATTTGCTGCTGCTTCAAAATTGAGGATTCCTGTAGGCAGTTCTTAAGAGAAAGCTTTTCCCTATGGCTTCAGAGATTTATTATTTTAAATTAGTTCCTTTTAGTTTTCCTGCTTTCCTTGGTTTCATCCTTACTTGCTAAGAAAGCTATGGACTCAGATACTGAGGATGCAATTCCAGTAAGTCAGAACACCCTACCATACCTGTGATACATCTCTTCCTGACTAATGCAGGCAGTGATTCAGAGAGATCCTTCTCTTCCTCAGTCAGTTCTGTAATGTCCCATTCCAAAACAGACATAGATCAGCACTGGATGCACACCTGAGAGTGCCAGTCCAGTGATGTTCATACGGTAACACAGATCAATCCAACAGCACCAGTCATCACAAAAGAAAGGGCTTTCTCTTCCTCTGAGCCTCTTTCAGGCTGACCTCTATTACTAGGAACTCAGAGATACCTTTCTTTATTGCTTCATTACCAGTGCTAACAACTCTAGGGCTCCTATCACTTAATACTATCACTAGGCAAGGTTTTTCAGCCTGTCTCGAGGAGAGAGTAATTCAGAAACAACTGAGATTTCATGATGAAGAGGCTAATTTTTACAGTATATTTCATGTAACTGTTACAAAATATCTCAGCCTTCAAAGTTTATATTTCAGTTTACAAAAGCGCATCATAAAAACCATGTTCTACCTATGGAGTGTCCTCTAATCTGCTTCTGCTAAGGCTCCTGTTCCAGATAAAAGTTATCTCAAAAGATGTACAATTATGCCATGCCATTCTCTAGATGCCTGACTAATAAAGGGGAGCAAGCTAAATGCACATCACCAGTCTTCAGACTGCTTGTTCAATCTGTTTCATTTCATCAACACTGAGCTTATCCTACAGAGGTCAAAACTGACACAGATCCAAAAAGAGATCTCATCCAGATTCCCTGGGGCTAATCTTACCTCATTAATTTGACAAGTCCCATATAGAAATTTTGCAGTCATCCTAAGATGTACACTTGTGCCAAACTAGCAGTATGTTTCATTTGCTGACTACCAGTTCCTTGAAGTGATTGCCAGAGATAACCAAGAACTGAACACTCTGGTCTTTCCCCCACTCAGATCAGTTGTCAAGGAGACAGCACAGTTCCCACCAGAGTTCCCTCTGCATCTCGCTGTCCGGGAGCTGAGCTGCCCGCCAGTCCTAGCTGGTTCTCTCACACATCTACTGCCAACTCTTACACAGGAGACCAGCAGCATAATTGCACTGCTTTTTTTCATCAGTGTAAGATACTGATATGATACAACACATCAGGACAGTCTTTATGCATTGAGCATTAGCTCTACCTCTCTGCTGTTTACATTTCATGAGGGTTGGCTATTTCAGCAGGCAGATTTAGCTAATGAACTATAAGTGAATAATGCTACTTACTAATTTAACCTTTTTTAGTGAAGTTGGTCTTCCTAACAGTTATCACCTCTATAAGGTTTTTCCCAGAACCAGTTTCCCTTGAATCTGTCTAGACTTTCTCAGGTAGCCTAGATTTTTATGTAAACCAGCTGATTATTCCATTTATTTTCTCCTACACACTTGAGATGTCTGTTCACATTGTAGCTACCACATGGCCCATGTCGCATTACTGAATGAACTGAAAAACATCTCCTCAGCCATTCCCACCAGTGCCAGACAGCAAGAAAGTACAAATTTCCACACAGATGATCAAGGGGGCTAACAAAAACTGGATCAAACCCTTTCACAGCAGACTTAATTTGGTATTTAGATGGTACTCCACAAAGCTTATCATAGCTTAATCTCCATCTCTGATCTAGGATTTGTCGCCTTTGTCATAAAGGTATCTGGGAGTGATACTGAATTTAAAAGAACAGTCTTGCACACTCATACATTCATAGCCCCTCTTTCTCTCCCTTTAACTTAAAAATATGAGAAGCAGGATACTGCTGGCAATCATTTGCAATGACTGTATGGACTGTCAGTGGAAGAAATAACAAGTTTATATACCAGTAACCAAATCTATAGTTGATACCCAAGTTCATCACTTATACCTTTTGCCTCTCCCCCACTATTCATAGATTTTTTTAGATAAATCAGAATTATATGGCACAAACCAGACCATTCTATCTTAAAGCAAGGACAGGTGTGGATATATACACTAGTTTTTTATCAGGTCAGAAATAAGTTAGTTTTATTGACTGTCCACTAGGTGGGGAAATCATGTAGCCTGTAATAAACTGTTCCATACTCTGCTGAGTGTATTTGGGAAAAATTGTATTAGTGCACTTTCCTCATGCTTCCTGAAAAATTGCAGGGAAATAGTTTTAGTTATCAGTGATGAATGAAACCACATCGCAGCACAAAGTTTCTTTCAAACAGTAATTGTTCTAGATTTACAAATTATTCCACCAGAGGTAAAAATCAGTTCAAATAACATTCCCTTAATAGGGAATTTAAACAAGCAAGTCTTAAAATTTATTTATGTCTTTTACCCAATGTTATTAATTAAAAAACCCAACACAACCTAAGACTTATGTATTAATCCTTTACAGGTTTTTCCACCCACCACATCAAATACAGTATTTTCCTATCAGGCTGCACCAGTTACAACACCTTCACAATCCTTTATTAACGAGACATCAAACTCTAACATTCACACTGGTGGTAACCAAGTCCCCTCTGTGCAGAATGGACCTGCAACACCTAATAAGGTAAGGTTAGCCCCACTATGTTCGATAAAGTTCAGGTTTAAATTGTTTTTAAAGTACATATCGCAGCTCACTCAAGGAGGAAGAAAGTTTTGTAGATTTTAATAATGTATATGTGTATGTATGTGTGAGGAAAACTATTATTTTATCCCTCAGATTACCTATACTACTGATACTTGTTAGTATGTAGATCAGTATGACAACACAATCAGCTGTAGAACTCAGTCAGCTTGAATTCACTAGAGCCTACTGTTTAGTTACTGTTTTGTTATTTCATGCAGCCTGGTTCTCCATCTCAAGCCCAGCCTTATATTGTTCAACAAACCCTCTTCAACAACACAGTATCCAAGACAAAAGATCCTCCTCGATACGAAGAGGCCATAAAACAGACCCGCAACATTCAGACATCACACCGTGAGGTAGTTATTTTCTCCTTTTAGTCTATTAAAACCATCTTTTTTTCTTTTAGATTTATCACAGCCATTGCTTATTTTAGTACTTGGTTTGGTGTCCAGATTTTCTAACATACCCTGTTACTGTTTTCATAACTGTGTTTGACTACAGGACTCCCGTTTTATGATTCTTTTTTATTAAAGCAATAGACAGATGTAAGTAACTCTTACAGTATTCAGTTGGCAATACATGTAATGGGATAATGCTGCTATTGCTACTTAATAGTTAGCCTTCACCCAACTTGTTTCAAGGATGTATGATACCCAAACTTCAGGCTTAAAAGAGAGAAAGTAAATTCATATCTTCCAAAGTGAGTAAACTTGAGGAGAATGTGTTTGTGTTTATACACATTTAGGCAGACATTATATACGTGAGCCCAGGTGCTTGCCTGAAAAGAATCTGTATTTAGTGAGCTTGATGAATAATTCTACAGATTGCTTTGTCAGTTTACCATGATACCCTTTCATATTGGAGGAAAGTTACAAGCAAAACTATTCCAAAAGATAAGGTATTGCAGTGACTTAGTATTGGTTGCTGGTTTCATGGTGGCAGACAATCAGACAGAAGCATGAGTTTCTAATGCCATTCCATATGTTCTTGGCATGTGTGAGGCATCCTCACAGTGAAGGCACACAGGTGTTACATGACTGACTACCAGTTAGCCTCCGCACTGGCCTCTCTTCAGGAGCTAGATCTTGGGATGACAAACTGTTTCCCATCTCCACAGTATAACCAGAGTTATACCAGGTTATAACAGTTATACCAGAGTATAACAAATTACTTCCCATCTACAGAGTAAAACGGTGTTTTAAAACACAGTTTTTGAAAGAATGGGTTTGTGGGGATTTTTTCAACTTTTGCTTAAGGTTCAGATATTCAGGAGATGTCTGTTTAAAACAAACAGATAAACAGTTGATGAAAGCTTCCCCTGCCCTTTAAAAAAGAAAAGAATGTGAATCTACAGATTGGAAAAAAGATAAAAAAGGAAAAAAAAACCCAGACCTACAATACCAAAGACAAACGAGGCAACAACCAACAAAACCGTACCTAACAAAATGCATCTTTGCATGATGGCTATTCGTAGGCTGTCTCTGAGAGAAAGCATTTCAGGGTGCACCCCCCAAAGCACGGCAGTTATTCTAGATACTTATCCTGGTACAAGACAGCGTTAGTAATTGTCCTTCTTAGTCCTGTTTTTCAGCACCTCTCGTCTGGGCTGCCTTTGTGAAATCTGTCATGCTTTTCAGTTTTTTTCCCTATTCCTTTGTATTGAAAATGACCACAGGGATTCACAAGTGTTTCTCCAAACTATTTCTCTCTTTTCTAGACTGACAGTTTCATATGAAGAATTTTAGTCTTGATCACAGGTTTGAACTTATGTACTATTGAGAAGTGTTAGGCTCAGTCACCTTAGGCATAAACACTACATGAAAAAGAATAACTCTTTTCTCATGCACTACAGATTTCCAGTGCTCACAGTCAGCAGATGGATGACCTTTTTGATATTCTCATCAAGAGCGGAGGTAAGCTAAGTGACATCTGTCTGATACAGAGATTTAAAACCTGAGAATAAAAATTCAGTACTATATTCGAATGAAAGGAAAGAATTCTCCCAGGGAGAAGAGATAGAAGCTCTGCAAACTGGATGAAACTTGTATTTCTGAAAGTTTGCATTAATTATCTATTAAAGGAAACATTTACCAAAACACATGCAGTCAAACTGCTGTGGAACTTCTCTGCTTGTAAATTAGGCCAGGCAGACCTCTGTAATAATCCACACAGCATTCAAACAATGAAAAGAATGCCTTAGGTTACCACAGATGTATTTTACCAAAATTGAAAAAGTTGAGCAAGTCCATATAACATATATTGAAATTATACAAAAAATAGAATAAGTTAAAGCAGTGTTGATACTAAAATGTCATTAAATATAACCACGTGTTATCAGCTCTTAAACATCAGAGATACATTACCAGACAGAGTATGTATTGATAAATAAAAACTTTCTGTGTCAGTTAACATAAGGAAGCTATCAGGAAGCAGACGAAATAACTGGAGTAACATAGAAAGGTAGCGGCTTTCAGGCATAATTAGGCTTTGTAGACCAAGAAGCCATTACAATACTGGGAAATGTTCTGGTGCCAAGCAATTCAATTAACTTAATGTTTTGTACTACTGTCATATAAGGATCTTGACAGCCATGAATGCCAGGACAGCAGTGACTGACTGTGGGCTATTAGAAGATTTTGGCCATATTCTAAACATTGCAGTATTTTCTCTATTTCAAAGCAAATTTCAAAGTCAGCTAAAGAAAATGGAGTAGACAGTGACAGACTGAGATAAGTGACCTGTGCAGTAAACAACTCAAGCTAAATGGAAAAATGCTGTCAGTGCTTTTATTGAAATATTGCATGGGTAGCGTGAACTGGAACAGAGGATATAGGAAACATTGCTGTGCTTACTTAGATCTTCAAGTGTTACATTACTAAACCTGTTTGAAGGTTTGTGAAGTTGCAGTAAAAGACAGCTGTTTCCTGATCATCTCAATGAAAACCGAAGTATTCAGGGCTCTTGTACTTACATAAGCGAGTTCTACAAAGAAAAATATTTAGTTTATTAATGCACCTCAAGAGTGTGAGAGGGTTCATTTAGTAATTCTTTGCTTTTACTAAGTAATCCTTTTAATAGATGCTCTTACAGGTTTTAAGGATGTGTGATTTGCTTGGAAAACTGGTGCAAAATACATTGTCAGGTGCACTTTTGCTGGCAGAAACACCACTTGTGTTAGAGGATTTATTTGCATGTTCTGGTCTGTCTAATCTTACTTTTGGATTCCATTAATGTATAAGAATTAATTGGAACTTATACTTTATTTCCTTTTATTGTTAATGCCACTATCTTACATGGAACTTCTTAACAGAAAGAGTAGTTTTAGATCCTAGATTGATCTCTGTGACTCTGATCATCAAGGTGGACATAGTACTAAATAGGGATGGAACTGAAAATTGGAAATGTGTTGGTTCTGTAATTACTCTGATTAGTCAGAACTATAAACATGAATGAGGTAAATTTAACATCTAGAAAATTGTTCCTTTTTTAATCAATATAAGTATTCTGATTGGCTAAAGTATTACTGAAAGCAGAACTCTGGAAATTGTTTTAAAATACTTTGTTGTTCACAGAGTACCTGACATAATCTTATGTATGTAGGGTTAGTATATCAGAACAGCAAAATTACTCCTACTCCATTGAGTTCACTGTGGAAGCATCTCAAAGTGTGCAAAAAAGCGGTGGATGTTGTAAGCCTAAGGATATGTCATTATCTTTTCTGTATTCAATAGTAGGATGGTTTTGGTCTTATTACAGAGATTACCCTTCCAATAAAGGAGGAACCATCTCCCATTTCTAAAATGAGACCAGTAACAGCCAACATCATTACAATGCCAGTGAACACAGTGATATCCCGCCCACCACCACAAATCCAAATGGCCCCTCCTCCTGTGTCCTTAGAACCAGCCACCAGCTTGTCTATAAGTTTGGAAAACCAACTTGAAGCCCTCTTGGATGGAACTTTACCATCAGGTAATGAAATTCCTCAGCTGACAAGCAGTAATGAGGACAGAGAGTCATTTTCTTTAATTGAAGACCTCCAGAATGATCTACTTAACCACTCCAGCATTTTAGATCACTCTCATTCACCCATGGAAACATCTGACCCACAGTTTACCAGTAATAATTCCTGCCTGTCTCTTGACCTTCCTGATACAAATTTGGACAATATGGAATGGCTAGACATCACAATGCCCAGCTCCTCGTCGGGACTCACTCCTCTCAGTTCTACTGCCCCCAGCGTGTTTTCCACTGACTTTCTAGATCCACAAGATCTACAGTTGCACTGGGATTAAGCTGTAGCCAACGAGAACACAACCTGCAAGTCTCTTTACAGCAGAGGTCCATTATTGTATTATTCTGATTGCAGTTAAGATAAATTAAGACAGTAATGTTTGGAAGAACAAATGCTTGAAGCTAATTCCGTACTGATTTTCAGGTTTACAACAGTGAATTACTTTGTGCTCCTAGCAGTAATGCAGATCAGGGCCCTCTGAAAGCTGTATTTCATAATTCGAGAAAGGATTGTACTTACTGATTAAAAGTACCCCAAGGTAAAATACATCACAAATATTTAAGAAGGAAGTTATGTCTTTGACTTTGTAATGCTTAAATGAGAAACACAACATGGCTAAACTTAGAGAAGAAAAAGTGAGATTTCAGCCGACTGTACAGACACAGTGAGCAAATGTTTGGGGGAGGGGTAGGTATCACTGCACTTCATTGTTCCTGTGGATAGCCTGAGCCAGGTTCAAAATGAATTGTGAGGGCAAAGGCAAGTAGAAGCACTGGCTGGTTCAGTGAAATTTCATATATCTAGTCTCTTAATTTGTTCAAGTTGTTTTTATATTTTGGTTTTGTGGTTTTTAAAACTCTTCCCCTATTCTTTAATCGTGAGGGAAGAATTTAACTGCATCCAAAGGGATATTAAGTGTAACTGCAAGAAGTCCACTGTAGCTATGCCAGGTAATATTGAGAACACTGAATTTTCTATAGCGATGCTCTGGATTTAATAACTAGGTTTTAATCTGTATATCAGACGGTTATTTGTATACTCTTTTAACTTTGTATAGCTTATTTTTGCAAACAGAGGGGAACAGTGGTCTTCAAACAAGAGATTACTGCAATGGAAATAATAAATATCCTATCCTGTGTGCTTGAGGATATTTGTTAGATTGTTGAATCCAGTATCTCAGCATATTAGAACAGTTTGAGGAAGCAGAAAAGTTCAATTCATGCTGTTGTGCATTATGATCCTGCAAGCATCTATCCCAGTGCCCTCAATAAAAGATGTTTGTAGGATCAGACCAAGTTGCAGGGACAGTACTGACAGGACAGCCATCACTTCTTATTGAATACTTTATCTGTTCAACAGCTTTGTCTACCACTGCATAACATCAGGGAAGCTAAACAGAGAAGCTGCTCAGTGAGAATCCTAAATAGCAGTATCAGGATGTACTGTTTCATGCTAAGACATATTTCATACCTGAAATAGATAACTGCAAAAATTAAGCTCTTACCTCAAAGCACAGTGCATGGAAATACTATTTTTTAAGCCCTTAGTAATTTTTTTCAGTCTATTATGAAAGCAGGTGGAAGAAAAAAAAAAAAAAAACACAAAAAACCAAAATGCAAACAGAAGTAAAATACTTTGACATTCTATGCTTGTCTCTCAGGTGATAGCTGTTAAATGTTGCCATAGATGACATAGGCTGATAATCAGATATAAAATTGGAAATGTTTCCTACCAGGGAATTCCTAAATTAAGATAAATTCCTCTATTTCCTGAACAGTGGAAATGCGATAGTATTTTCTAGTCTGAAAACTGAGCTCATTGCAGAATTCCTTCCTCACCACTATCGTTCAAAAATTAAACTTTGTAGGAACTAATGAAAAAATGCCCTGAAGCTTTTGCTTACTTCTTAGAGTAATGATATGTCAAAGAGTATCAAAAAAATAATGAAAACAGAAAGTAGGTGTTAACTGTTTAGTGACCTCTGTCACATTTTATGAAAAATAAAATCACCACAGTGTCATGGTAACATGAAACAAAATACTTTTGTCAGAAAGTGTTGTGGCATTAACTGCAAATTTATGTCTCCAGATGCACAATGCAGCCTGGTTTACTAATATTACACAATTCCATTGGCTTCAGATAAAATATTGGGTTATATCTGTGGTTTAGGGTTTAAACTGGCATCATATGTCTGCATCATATCCATCTACCAGGACTTTAAATCATTATATGTCTTCAGTAGTTTTATAGGCCAGGATTTACTTTAATCTGAGAATAAATAAGAAAAACAATCTGTGGAGATTTTCACAACAAAAGATGAAGCTGAAAGACATCCTTCCTTAGTGCTTCTTGCTGTGCCTACAATACTTGAGTACAATATTACACATGGACTGTCTGCCTTAAAATTTCATGGTATAGGACTCTCCAGTAACGCTGAACAAACACATTCAACTTTTTGCATTCCTTTTCATCATATGATCTTTGGAGCTAATACTCTGAGATACTAAGTGCCCTCAGCTGTTAAGAGAATAGCAATTAAGGACTCTTGGTCTGATAGGAATAACTTTGAATGAAATTTAGTGTTCTGCAGTACTGTCAGTTTATTATGTGTAATACACCAGACATCATACCACGTACATGTGGTTAGAATTACCCCTTTTTGACCCTGCCTTCTGCTTAAGAGGCAAGTAAATTCATTTTTAGAGGACAGATAAACCTAGAGCAACTGTACTGTCATTTTGATGTGCATGTAAATAGAGCTTAAAACTGGCAAAGTCATCTTGCTACAAAACTATCCTTATTGGCAGTGTAGAATGTTAACTAATCCATAGGAATCTGTGTGCAGAAATAAACCCAAACAGTTAAGATGTGTTGTTATTAGTACAGCATAGCTTTCTACTCTAAGAGTCTATTTGAAAAAAAAAAAAAAAAAAAAAGGGATCATTTTAGTTTCTGAAGTACAAATACTCTAGTGTAGGGAATGTGTGATTACTTTTTTGTACATTTCAGACTTGTGTATTAAACCTTATATATAATGGTTTGCTTTAGACTTTGTTCTGAAATGTGTATTTGCCATAGTTATAATGCCTGTTATGGCAGAAATAGTTTGCTTAAGACTTCTGTGTGTGCATGTTTTACATGACAATTTTTGTCACACAAATACATCTTTAGAAATTTAATCATGATTGTGCAGTTTGACTGTGCAGAACTGAATACTTCTCATTAAGAGAACAGTTGCAAAAGGAATGCACTGGCACTAAATTCGCCATGTAATGGCTGCAGTATACTAATGGAACATATCCCATTAAATGTGTTGTTAGTAGATCCTTCAAAGTAATTAGGAATGCCATTTTATCAGTGTGAAAATCAAAAGTTGGCGTTTACACTTCTAGACACTGAGAGAGCTCAGACAAGTTTTGCAAGGCTAATGTTAAGTCAAGAGGAGTGACATCCTGCATTTAATATAGAAATGGTATTGGTTATGCACTTTTTGTGCCATTAAGCATGAGTTAAGGCAATTAAGTTTACAGGCAAAATTTTTTTTAACATTATAAATATTTCAGAAATCTTTGTCATAAATATAGCAGTTCTCTCTGAGAATAAAATGTATTTATGGTAGTTCTTCACTACAGAAATTTAGAGTCTAATCCAGCAACGTGGGCTTGCAGAATCAAACCTTTAAAAAGTTGAGGCAACAGCTTGCCACAGCTTTTAGAAATAATCACTACTTAATACTGAAATTTCTTTCCAAGGTACTTCTAAATTCACCACCAGGAGTTACGTTCAAGGAAGAGGGTGATCAAGATGGAAGTTTCAATGTTAAACTTCGATGTTATGTATCTCAAACGTTCAGATGCCTGAAAAGTGCAGGCACTGTAGTTGGAAACCAGGCACAAGCTGCTGAACTGTTTTCAAGGCAGAGAAAATGCAATCACAGAATACATGTAACTGGAAGGGCATTATTGAATCAAACTCAGTATAGCTCACCAATGTAAACTATTGTTATTTGGATGACATCTTCAGTGTATTATAAACCTAAAGCAAATCCTATTAAAACTGGAAAAAAATTTAATTTATCTCTAGTTAATGTTCTGTTGAAATGTTATATTGTGGTCTATTAAGTCACCTTTTGATGACTCTAGACCATACTACAGACGGTTTTTAACATGAGATGTGGAATGGAGTTGCATATAGTATACACATAGCCAATAAAGAGCATCCATAAAACCTGAAGTAATCTCAAATATTCCTTTTATACCAATTTGCTAGGAATAAATAAAAAGTGCAAAAAAGAGACACCTACATCATTCTGTAGTGTCCATACTGACTAAAGACTTTTTAAGTTAAAAGTGCATATTTTTAGAAATCTAGCCAAAAAGCCATTCTAGCTATGAGAGAAAAGTCTCAATAAAAAGCAGGGAATGGTTAATAACTATATAATCACACTATTTTTATAAAAAATACAGCTCAGATATTCAAAAGACAGCCTAAAATAAATTATAATAATATAAAAATTTAAATAGGAACCAAAGTATTGCCATTTATATTGCCAAAGGAGGCACTTTGTATTTTGAAGCATAGGAAATTAAGTCCCCAGAAGTATTATCCACACTTTTTTTAAAATTAAGGATGTAGATATTTTGAAAGCTGGTTTTGATGTTTAACAGTACAGATTTGTTTTTGTTGTTTGAGAAATTTGTATTAAGTACTAGCACAGGCTTTTTTCCAGATAGGATTTTTCTTCACAGTACTGCTTGCAGTAGAAATAATGCTAACCCTAGTAGGTGTTTCTCTTCTTATTTTCATAGTCATAATTATGTCTTAGCATCTCATTTTGTGGAAAGAAGAAGATAGACACCTGTCTCTAGGGCCCTCTTCATTTAAGCACTACTTTACTAAATGCAAATTATGGCAATCAGGGCGTCAGTTTATGTATTGCCTTTCTATAAGAAACCATGATGCCTTTGTATTTGCTGTTTGCACCCCTAAAATCAATTCCATATGTTTGAATGCCATATGTTTTGCACATTGTACTGTATATATGTAATGCATACTGTATTTTTATATGTGTACTACATTTATCAAATATTTTGTACATAGTGGCAATATTGTAGCTACTGAGGAAATGTTTGATATTTCAACATTTTTGCTAAGTGTCTCAAATAAAAAAGGAAAACTGTGTTCATTTGTCCATGCTTGCTAATTAAAATGAAAAAGATCTTTAATAATAATCACAAAATCACATTAATAATAATCACAGAAATCATGCCATTTGGCCTATGTTCTAAGTACATTTCTAACAAAATAATAAGAATGAAATCTGCACTTACACAAACCCCAAAAGATTGATGGTTTATATTCAAAATCAGCCAAAATCTGTAGGAATAGACCTCCTGTACTCTCTCGGTTTAGGTCTGGACTTTATTTTTTTTAAGCAATACTATTGCATTAATTCCTTTCCTGTTTTCTGTTCTTTTCTCAAGAGCAGGTAGGGTAAGAAGCCAGACTTTTCAGTGCTTTTGTCACTTCAAAAAAATGCAGTAGAATAATTTACGTAACGCAGGTAAAATACAGGTGTGATACTCTTCAATAGATTTTAATTGAAGCAGCTTCATAAAAAATTAAAACAATTGCAATCTATGGCCTTTATATATAGCTCATAAGCCATACAGTCCTATTCTGTAGTTTGTCCCTGGATTTTTTATATGATGTGCAGCTGCTGGGGTTCACCCACCAAACACAAGCACAAATCTAAGCAGCTGTAACAATGCAATTGCAGAGACATATTAAGCAATTTTGGACATTCCCTGTTCTTTTTCACAGGGGCAATACACCTTATTTTAAAAGTCTTCTGAAGTCTTAAAACAGAAGAGGACTTAAAATTCTTTAGTGCGTGTAGTGATGGTGTATGACTGCATAGGGGTACTAAAGAGGTCACTAGTTTAAACACATCCCCATGAAAAAGAAAAATTGGTCAAAACTCAAGATACTGTGGTAAGACTTGGTAAAATATACCATGATTCTAGTACTTACTTTGTTAACAGAGTCAAGTCTCTAGCAAAATTTTCTCAGGATAGTCTCTTGGGTGAGTCCACAGTGTTTCCTGGTGGAAAGGGGAACAAACTGCAACACTGAAGTCATGTATAAAAGCAGCCAGCTGCAAGAGAGATGGAGGAAGGGAGTCTAGGAGTCTTAACAGTGTTCTGGCTCACGGTGCCTGGTTGAAAAGGAAGAAGGAAAAACCTAGAGTTTTTTCCTCACTACAAGTGAGACTTTTTCAGGGAGGCAAAAAAAAACATTTTGAAATACAGACTGAATGGGACATACTAGAGAGGTGCACGTTCCTGTTGTGAACCCCTCGTGTCAGTGTTCTAGAGCACACTGGTGGAATGGTTCCCCTGAGCTGCTCAGAACATGCCACATAGAGCTTTGAAGAGGCACAGCCTTCTAAATCAGGCAAGCTTCTGAACATTCCCCAGGTAGTTTAACCTCATTTGTGAGTCAAATGCAACATTTTGTTCACTTATGCAAATGAACTTATAAGGCCTCTCAGAGTGAAGTCAAAACCAATTAAGTATCAGTGCAGATTACTGGGTATATTTCACCTTCCAATACAGACTTCCGCTCCTCATTGAGTTACACTGTCTCAAACAGAAATAATCCCCAAGCTGATACGGGCATTCTTTTCAGCTACAAAATACTGTGATTCTGTTTTATACTGTGTTAAAGGAAAGGAAACAGTGTGTCACATTTTTCTAAATAGATGCTACCTGTAATTCCCTAACAATGAAAAAGAACTTGTAAAAAAAAACACCCGAGTACAAAGAATAAGGCTATTCTGTAAGAGAAGAAGGGATATTTCAGAACTATAGTAAGGCAAAGAAAGGATCATAAAATTATTTCTGGTGTATAAAAGACTGCACCCGTTTTCATTCATGATTTTCCCAAATTATTCTAAGGCTTTCAAAATGTGCTAGATTGTGCGATTTTGCATCTGCATTTTGTATTCTGCTCAATTTGTGTTCTAGAACATCACATTTCTTCAGAATGAGCTATTAGCTGATCAATATGCACAAGATGATTTTCTCGGTGAAGCTGCTTCATTTCAATATTTACTATGATACTTCCTCTTGTGGAGGCAGTCCCTATATTATATCATGCACTCTTTCCTTGTTAAAGTCTGTTCTATGCTGATGACATCAGAACTCAGGCAAATACCCATAAAACTGAAAAAATCCTATTACTATGCCCAGTAAATTGCATAAATTAAATTTTCTTTATGAACGTAGCCATTCTAAAAGTTTGTAGGCTATATATGCCACCAATTTCCTTTCAGCTATCACACACCAAACACGAATACTGCAAAGCAAGTGCAGTACTTTTTGACCACGCATTTGTGCATTACAGAATTTATAGTTAGGATATATCAGAGATAAAGCACGTGAGTTTGGTGCCAACTGACTATTTGGGGTTTTGATTGTTTTACAAAGACCAAGAAATAAATAAACACATAACCCTCCCTCCCAAACTGTGTTCATAATGGTATTAAGGTGTAACCCCTAAGCCAAGAAGGACTGGTGAAGCTTGAGATTATGCTGAATGAACTTCTTCCACAAGCTAAACCCTGGTTTTCAATAAAACCTAAATATATTAATTCATATTAATGCCAACCTGATGAAGTTCAACCAAGCCAAGTGCAAGGTCCTACACCTGGGTCGGAGCAATCCCAGGCACAGCTACAGGTTGGGCAGAGATTCAAGGCAGCCTGGTGGAGAAGGACTTGGGAGTGTTGGTTGATGAGAAACTTAATATGAGCCAGTTTCAGTGCATGCTTGCATCCCAGAAAGCCAACCGTATCCTGGGCTGAATCAAAAGGAGCATTACCAGCAAGTCAAAGGAGGTGATCCTGCCCCTCTACTCTGCTCTCATGAGACCTCATTTGGAGTACTGTGTACAGTTCTGGTGTCCTCAACATACAAAGGACATGGAGCTCTTGAAGCAAGTCCAGAGGAAGCCACAAGGATGATAAAGGGGCTGGAGCACCTCCCGTATGAAGATAGGCTGAGGGAGTTGGGACTGTTCAGCCTGAGGAAGAGAAGGCTGCGTGGAGACCTCATAGCAGCTTTCCAGTATCTGAAGGGAGCCTACAAGGATGCTGGAGAGGGACTTTTCATTAGGTACTGTAATGACAGGACAAAGGGGTAGGGGGTTCAAACTTAAACAGAGGAAGTTTAGATTAGATACAAGGAGAAAGTTCTTTAATGGGAGGTGAAGCACTGGAATGGGTTGCCGAAAGAAGTCCTGAATGCTCCATCCCTGGTGGTGTTCAAGGCCAGGTTGGACGGAGTCTTGGGTGACATGGTTTAGTGTGAGGTGTCCCTGCACATGGCAGGGGGTTGGAACTAGATGATATTAATGCCCTTTCCAGCCCTAACTATTCTATGATTCTATGATACTACACCATGTTCTACAAATGGCCATCACCACATTTGTATTTGTACAATATTAAATGCTGTATACTCCTGCCTATTAGCTTCTTATGTATTATACAAATGTTGCTAGAGTGACATATTAGCATATTTGTACTGTCTCAAGTCAGAGAAGTCACACAGATTTCCCCAAACCCCATACTGTAATCTACAACCCCACCAAGACCTTGCCAAAAGACAAGTTACAAATTAGAGGAGCATCTGAGATGTAACAGCTAGGGGCTTTGTTTGTTTTTGTGTTGTTTTCCTTTAAGTATTTTTCCATAAATTTATAAATATTTCTTAAAATATTTACATTCATGCAAAAAATTAAGGTGAGCCTCCAGTCTTCTCTGCAGAAAAAGGACTGCAGGGCCACTCTATGGTAACACTGCATCATTCCTGAATCCCTCCAAGATAACTCTCTCATAAAGCTTGGACAAAGTCTTAGCTCAAGTAATTGTTAACTGAGGAGCACTCCAGCTACCCCATAGGGTGTCTTTAAAAACTCAGTTATACAAATTCTGCATGAATTTGGCTGTTCCCCTTCTAGCTCCTCAAAAGAGTCAGGGGAATCTGTAGCAAGGCTTAGTTTTGTATTTTAAAACAGACATCAAAACCCTCTTCTAAAGCAACACCTCCATCTCATAGTGAGGCTTATGGAAGGAGGGAAAAAAAACAGTGATTATTTTCTCCTTCCAACAAAATCTCTGACATTATCTTTTCAGCACTGGAATCTTCTAAAGATTTTCCTTTTGGAAATTCATGTGGTGTTTTAAAGAAGATTTTGTCAGAAGAGAGCAGTGCATAAGGAGGATTCAGCATAAAGAATAAGGACTTTTGCACGGAGCTCAAACAAGGGTAATGACTGGCATAGAAGACATTCCCAAACAAACATATCCAGGCATCAGAAGACACCACAGGCAATAACATGTTTTAAATCAAACTTACGTTTTTAATTATAAAAACTACCATTTTGATAAACCAGCTCACCATTAAACAGCTCCATGTTCCAGACACATTATTCCAGTTGGGCTCAGAGAGTAGACAACCATTTTTAATCCAAATCAAGTATTTCCTCCTAATCTACTCAGAAGATATTTGTGATTCCA
Organism: Ara ararauna; assembly: GCA_028858755.1. NCBI lineage: Eukaryota > Metazoa > Chordata > Aves > Psittaciformes > Psittacidae > Ara > Ara ararauna. The sequence goes on along the minus strand of CM054380.1, from coordinate 17,094,311 downwards.
AACTGAACTCTCAGTCTCCCCATACAAGTAAAGAACTTTAGCATTAGAAGTTGATTTACCTTGAATTAGTTGACTAGAAATAGATTTACCATTAAATACTATTTCTGATGCCAACCAAATACATTTATTAAAAATGGAGTCTATATGGAGAGATACAACTCCTATGAATACCACATATAAGTCAAATAGTCCCTTCTGCTTCCTCCCAGCACAAAATCACTTCTTAGCTCTCAAAGATACCAAAGCATGAATAAAACAAATGCAGACATGAGCTGCACAGGAACTGTGACGAGAAGTTACAACTGGCAAGTATGGCACATGAAAGAGCATATTTTGTAATAAGCTAGCAGGCCAGAAATGGAAGAACATCAGTCAAAACCACTTTATTAAAATCTGAACTCCTTCCTGCTGCCACCTGGGTCACACTAACTCCCTCTTCTTCAGTCAGCTTAGAGAACTGCCCCTTCGAGGTGACTCTTCATAAAAACCATGGGTGTGAGAGCTTAGGGAGGCAGTTTCCACTCCTACAAGTCACCACAGTTGTGAAGTGATGCACTGACTGCAGTGATAAAGAGCAGAACTCAGCAGCAATATTGTGGCTTTCCAGAGCCCAGATGTGGGTACATCCTTTGAAGCTAGAGATGAGCGAGACCAGCACATAAACTCCAGCAACTGTTCGGGTAGGACAGAGCATCAGTTATGCTTGTAAGGGCTGGAAAACCAGAACAAATCACCTTTGGGGCAACTATCCCAGGAAAGCAGCGAACACATTTAACAGGGGCTGACCACCGAGGTAATTTAAATCAAGTACCTTTCATTGTAGGAGATGTGAGTTCAGACTGCTCTGTTTGCTGGAACACAGAGTTAGCACAGAGAAGCTGGGAAATGGCCAACTGTTAAAAACCTGGCATTTGTCCATTCAGCCAAGCCATCAGGTGTGAGTTTTCCTGATGACAGTTCACAGAACATCCCAAAATGATACGGATAGATCACTCTCCCAACACCTGCATTACAGCACCACCAGGTTAGTAACTGATCTCAGCCTTTCCAAAGGTACCTGTCAACATGTCCACATGCTTCTTCCAGAAAAAAAAGAAGTGATCATCCCTGGGATCAGCTCCCCCAAAAGCCAGTAAACAAAACTCCTGTCATGCAGGAAGGTGGAATATAATTTGGGTGCCTAGCAAAAGTTTCACAAAGAGTTTAAAGGGATCGACACAATGCACAGTAAATGAAAACTAAAAGCCTTATTTTTAGGTCATACTTGTAAATATGCAGGAGGCCAAATCTAGAAAAGCATGTATTTTAGTATATTTTCTGCATTTCACAACATGAAGCTTCATATGGAACAAGCAGTGGGCACTTAGCAAGTTTAATTTATCATTTAATTTTCCCACCGTTTTGCATTTCTGTTTCTTTTCTTGAAGAAGGCAAGCTTGAACACTGCTTCCCCCCCCTCTCCTGGTCAGCAAGGGGACCGCACATTCCAACACACCGACCTAAACGCCGCAGGGCCGTTGCTCGGTAACAGAGCTCCCGCCGCACACCGCCGCCCGCCGCACTCAGCGGCGGCCCCTCCGCCCGGCCCTCAGCCGGGGGAACGCGCCGCAGCCCGGGCGCTGGCACTGCTCCGGCCCAGCCCCGAGGCGCGGGCACCGCGCGCGCCTCCTCGCCCTGACGTGATCCCGCGCGCTGCCCGCCCCTCGCGCCACGGCGCCCGGCAGGTGCCGGCGCACGCGCAGGCGCGGCGCGGAGGCGGACCGCCCGCTGCTGGCCTGCGATTGGCGAGGGCGGACGGGAGTGGCGCCAGCGATAGAAGGGCGTCCGCAGAAGCAGTTAACGCAGGCGCGGTGGCCAAGTGGTAAGGCGTCGGTCTCGTAAACCGAAGATCACGGGTTCGAACCCCGTCCGTGCCTTCGCGGGGCCCGCGCGTCGGGGTCTTTCTTATCCTTTTTAGGGGAAGGCGGCGTGGCTGCTGTGATGGGATTCCAGCACCTCCACTCTCCACCGGTATGGTGCCCTTGCAGAGCCGCGGGCCAGCGCCCAGCAGCGGTCACCACCCCCCGGCCGGGTGGAGTGCTCCGCACAGCGTTTCGCTGCAGCACCAGCACCTCAGCGCCTGCGGCAAGGGGTGGTACCGCGGCTGCCATGCCTCGCTGCCTCCTGCGCTTCTCGCGTCACACCTGCCCTGCCCTGCCCTGCCCTGCGCTGCATTGCATCGCGTGGCAACGTCCCCATCCGCATCTGCGACACCAGCAATGTTTTTCTTCAGACCGCCTTCCTCGGGGGTTAAGCGGGTACTCGAGAGACCCTCGAGCTCACGCTGAAGAAGCAGAAGATGGTTTCAGATGTGCAAGGAAAAGACGTGTATCGAAGCCAAGTGGAGGTCCTGTCACACTCATTCTGACATGGTGGCCCCAAAGCACATGCTGGCACCCACCAAGACAAAAGTTTGTCCCTGTGAGGAACAAGTGAAGCCTCTGCGCACTCTCATTTGAAGCAATCTTCTCCACAAGTTGATCATCCAGGTTCCTGGGGCCTTTCATTGTGATTTAGTTCTGTCTTCTGACTGAAGTGTGAGGTTTCTTCATCTGTCTCATTAACCACTTAGAAGGATTTGCAATCTGATTAGTGTTCACATTTACTATTTTTTAAGCAGGAAAACTCCCTGTGACATCATGGAAACAGTCATGGCAAGGGCAGGTTGGTTCTGTCAACTGGCGCTGTGCAGTGCTCACCCACCACCGAGCACACGCAGACCCTGGGCACCGGGACACAGCAGCCAGGCTTGGGCACAAGACAGAACCAGCCACAGCCCTGCACTCAAATAAAGGCTGACAGTGCTTAAAACCATCCTAATGACAGCCGTAAGAGCAGCGCTACACATTAACATCAGCACTACGAATGGAAAGAAACCTCTAGTGATTCATAGAATCATAGAATAGTTAGGGTTGGAAAGGACCTTAAGATCATCTAGTTCCAACCCCCCTGCCACGGGCAGGGACAAAACCATGCCACACAAGGCTATGTCCAATCCAGTCTTGAACACTGCCAGCGATGGAGCATTCACGACTTCCCTGGGTAACCCATTCCAGTGCCTCACCACCCTCACAGTAAAGAATTTCTTCCTCATATCCAATCTTAACTTCCCCTGTTTAAGTTTGAACCCGTTACCCCTTGTCCTATCACCACAGCCCCTAATGAAGAGTCCCTCCCCAGCATCTCTATAGGCCCCCTTCAGATACTGGAAGGCTGCTCTGAGGTCTCCCTGCAGCCTTCTCTTCTCCAGGCTGAACAGCCCCAACTTTCTCAGCCTATCTTCATACGGGAGGTGCTCCAGTCCCCTGATCATCCTTGTGGCCCTCCTCTGGACTTGTTCCAACAGTTCCATGTCCTTTTTATGTTGAGGACACCAGAACTGCATGTTTGATATTTACTTGCCATTTGGAATTTCACTGACCTTTGGTTTTGTTTTGTTTTCTTCCTGACAATTTTTCTTCTCATATTCTGCACCACTGTTGTCTAGAATCAAAATTGTACAATTGTAGTAGGAACAAAAATAACTGTCATGAACTACTTACACCAGATTTTGTAAAACCTTTTAACATTATATACATACATTGTGTTGGTAGGTCAAAATCATCATTCAAGTTGTAAATTGATTTAAAGAAGGGCTGTCACCATTTATTCTATATAAGGCTCTCTTATTATGAAGATTGTATAATGATTTATGATCTATAATGAAGATATATAATGATTTAACATTATGAAGATTATCTGACTGCATTAAATACATGTAATTCAAATGTCTATTTCTTTTTTTTCACTTAGTTTACTGTCAATATTCACAAGTCTCCCGAACCACTTATAAGTAAATTTAGCATAATCTGATGAAGCATCAGCAGAGAGAAGATGGGAGCGCTTACCTTCCAGCTCAGTTTTGAGCTTGACATTTTTACTATGAAGCCCACGACCACACTGCCCAGCCTCCCTGGAAAGAAAGGTAAATTATTGATTTCGAGCAGTGACAGTTTCAGCACAGAGCACATGCAAAACTGGTTTTTTTTTGTTGTCCTAGGTATTTTCACTCAGGTACACGAAGGACAGTGAGGAACAGCCATGTCCCTGAAGCTGCTTTCATAACAGGACTTTCAAAACTAAACACAAAGACCCAAGTCAAGGGCTGTTACTACAACCTCAGGGTTAAACCCGGTGAGGAGCCCCGTTGCCTGTGGTGAGTGATGCTTTCATAAAGTCTTGTTTCTTTTGCAGAAATACATTTATAAGCCTGAGCCAGGTATGCAACAGAACTACGGCTGCCCCCACACAACAACAGCTTGGTGCCTGTGAGTCCCTGTTACGTGGCACAGACACACACACAGATTGGATGGTGCAGAGCCCATTTTTCCATAGTTTGCAGACAGAACTTAACATTTTGCTAAATAACATTGCTCAATTATAAGCACGATAATAATGTTGCTAAGTAACATTTTAAGATGTCTTATGGTTATTTACTTGAAATTAATCCTGTAATTAGAAAACTGTTTATGAAATCACAACCTAAGTGAAACTAGTGGAGGCCAGAAATTGGAAAATCCAGCAGCAGTTAAGATGTAGAAATAATTAACATACCACACAGGTTTACTGCCATGACATATATCCATTTATATAACATTAAACCTTTTTGAAAGTGTTACTGTATTTGCCTTTAGCTTCTTACTTTCTAGGGAACACAACACTCAAATTTTAAGCTCTTTCCTTTTAGGTCAGGTTTCCACACCCCTAATGACACCTCTCATCACTCCTGCTACAATCCCTCTCATCCTCTCCAGCTGCTGCATATTCTTGAAATGAAGACCCAAAGTGGACACCCTACTGCTTCTTACTGACACTGAGCAGAGCATTTTTGCACATCACAACTCACAGAAGGACACCGTGAGCGATAAAGTGCGAACTTGGATTATGAGCCTGAGCTGCCATAGTGAGAGTGCCCCAAGATGCTGTATGGCTGGCATCACATCCCATGACATGAGCACAAACCATCCCAACTGGCACATGTGGCTCTGTCCGCAAACTGGACCCTGTGACGGGAAGTTTAAGCTTGAAACTTGCTTTCTGTCCCCCAGCCCCGGAGCACCCTGTGCCACCCAGCATCCTGGGCACAGCATGGCAGGTGCCCCATAGCAAGTGGTTAAAAACAGCAGCCAGAGTCTGATGGGGCTGAATCCCAGTGTAGAACCTGCAGCAGGGAGTCATGTGAAATGAGTCCTCTCCCTAATCCAGCTCATAGTATCCACTATTGCATCATTTTGTAGAAATGGTTTACAAATCCCCCACGCTGTGCAGGCTTACCGATGAAAGCAGAAGGTGAAGCAAATTTAATTTAATTTCATCATTTCGGTCATTTTAACAGAGCCTCTTGCTGCCTTTTTTGAGTTAATTGGATTTTACATGTGACAACCAGTATGACCAACAGAGGACAGCACATCCATTTCTTTTAATGATCAAAAGAACCTGAACTCGAAGCTGCCATTCACTTTTTCACTCAGGAAATGAGAGTGACAAAGCAGAGTCATGCCATGTGCCATAAGTAAACCAGCCAGCTTAAAAAGGCCTTTTTGCAATTAACTAGAGCTGTTTTGAATTCCAAGAGATTACTTACAATAAATCTACTTCTGGCCAGGCATTACTGCTGACAAAACACTGGGTGCATCTCTCTGAAAGCTGGGTCTGTGTTGGGAAGCAATTGTTTACTGAGCAGTTAAAACATCCTTAGGAACCAAAGCACACTTGGGATTGGCAGGTGAACTCTGCTAATTCCCCTTCAAAACTGCAGACAGACAGACAAGGTGTCTCTAACTAAGGTTTGATTAAATGGGAGTGTTTATCAAACACTAAAGTAAAGCCAGACTCCAGTGGTTTAACTGCATTTGATTGGGGGGCAGAGAAGACTCTGCAAGTCATAATGAAATTCAAAGAACAAACCCAAGGATTTCATGTGGCTGAGGGGAATTTCATTACGGAAATTCAATTAACCTGCAAGAGTTGCACACATTGAAATCTATTCTCTTTTCCCAAAAGGTGGTTCTTGTGGTTTTTATAGCAACCTTTGCTGTTCCTCGATATTTAATGCTTTAGTACAAATGCATTGATGTCTTTATATAATTAATAGCATATAACAACATTGTCGTCCATTACTGCTTTGCAAACATCAATTTCTGCTTCCTGTGAAATCTGTCAAATAGTGGATTTTTAAAGATACGGTTAAAGAAGGATTGGGTGTGAGAAACAAGCACAAAGCAAACACAGAGGTTTAGGAGACACGTGGGGAATAACCCTGGCTCATGACAGTGCGTGGTCTGCTGCAAGTCCCGATTTACATTTGTCGGTCAGGGCCCGATCCTGAGCGTGGCTGAGCAAAATTAATTGACAACCGAAGATACGGGCAAGTCACTGGGGACTGACAGTGCTCAGCAGTTCTCAGTATCGGGGCCCTTAAACAATAGCCAACCTACAAATTCCCATTCATGCGAGTAACGATGCTGCGCACAGCTACAGCACCAACATGAATTATTCACGTTGGCGTAGCGTGGAAGCTGCAACCCGCAAAGCCTGTTTAAAATCACACACAAGTACCAATTCGTGTTCCTGTCATAGATGGGAGGGTTATCGCTTGGCCCATGTTTCACTCGTGTATTATTCCTTTTATTTGTTGTGTGCATAGGTCTGATGGGACACGGGGCAAAGTAAATACAGGAGATAGACATCTGTAAACACTGGTAGAAAAGAAAAGAGGGTTACTGATTAGGTCTCTTCCCATATGAAACTCCTAGATCATATCGGAGAAACGTGAGTTAAGCGTTTTACCATTCTCCTTTTTTTAACCATTATCTGATCAGAGAAGCATGAAAAGCACTTTACTGCTCACTGGATTTTTTTTTTTCCTGTGCTCGGAGCCCTCTGCAGGAAGTGAAGCTGAATTTCACAAATCTTCCATTTCTGACGTCTCCCGAATTTCTAGGAATGCCCCTTCCCTGTTACTATATTTGGAGGTAGTTTCTAGGAAAAAAAAAACCTTTTGGGCCGTCCCGGGACCCCGCGTTGCTCCAGGGGGAGGCCGAGCGCCGGGTGCCCGGCCTCGGCCCCGCGGAGTTGGGGCGCTCCCGGCTCAGGCTGGGAGCTCCCGGCACAGCCGGCACAGCCGGCACGTCTTTGTACGCTGCTGGAGCAACGAGCATGGAGAGGGAGTGGGAAGGGAGAGGTGGCTTTGTGGCAACAACGGGGGAATCTTCTCTAGTTTCTTCCCGGTGGCTGCTCTTTTTTTTCCCCGTACACTTCCCCCCCCCCCCCCTTTTAAAGGAAGAAAATCTAAAGAAAAAAAAAACACCTTCTGGATTTTTTCCCCCCCTCCGCTTCCTTCTCCCCCTCCCCTCGCTGTGGCCTCTTGTTTAGCTTGTGGCGTGACCGTGATGAAGAAATGTTTCTGGGAGCCTGGCAGGGCGATCTTTTTATGTAATGAGTCAGGATTTTGCCAACGGAAGGAGCCGGCTCCGAGCGAGGACCGCGGGGCTGCCTCCCGCCCAGCACGGGAACCTGCTGCCGAGTGGCACCCGCTCCGCTCCTCGGGAGCCCTGCTCGCCTCGCCGGGGGCACGGCCGCTGGCACTGACAAGCGGTGAGTTGCGCGCTCCTTCCGCGCTCTGACACCTCGCTGCCCGTCGCGGGGATCGCGTGGCCCCCCACGTCCCCGCCTGGCCCGCAGGTGGGGCCGCGCCTGCCGCCGCGGGGAGCGGGCGGCTCCGCGCCGACCGGGCACCTGGGCGGGTGGCTCCGCGCCGACCGAGCCTGCGCGGCCGCGGAAGGGGCGCCCCTGGCCCAGCGCCGGCCCCGCTCCCGCCGGGGGCAGGCCGCGCTGCGGGCGGGAGGCCGGGTCCTTCGGCAGCCGCAGGTGTGTCTGCACGCCCGGGGCCCGGGGGCCGGCTCCGTCCCGGAGCCTCCGCGCGGCTTCCGCGGCCGCGTGTGGCCGAACACGAGCGGCTGCGGGCGGGGTGAGTGAGGGGGGTCGGGCCGCATCGTCTGACAATTGCTTGTGTGAAGGAACAGTGAGAAAAATCTTGCTAAACAGTCGCAGGTCAGTGGGTTAATTCCCCCTTCTGCAGGCCACGTATTCTGTTTTAACGTTTCTACTTAGCCAAGATTTCCACCAACTCCTCTGCGTGCTATTTCCACAGTGTGTTTGCTGACCACACAACAGTTCAGCCGGGACAGCAGTCTTCAGCTCTGCATTTTGGTTGTCAAAAGCAGAATAAAAGTAATAGTGGCTTCTCAGACACAATAATTAGTTTCTTTTAAAGTAATGGGCAGCATTTACCTACTTCAGTCGTCCAAATGTAAACTGTAATGCTTTTAAATCTGGACTTAACTATTCTGTTGGAATGACCAGCTGAGGATTTAGAAAATGTTTCTTTTGTCTACAGATCTCTGCTTCTCTCATCTTTGAAAGAAGTTCTTAAGACACATAATGCTGAGAGTAGTAAGATTTAGACGCGGCTGAATGCGTGAAACTACCTCTGTTAGTGGAAGAGACCTCACTGTTCCAAGGAAAGTGAAAATATTTTCTAGTTTATTGTACAAATAACAAATTCGGACTACTGACAGCGCTATAACATGTCATCTTTAGTCTAAATTACAGTGGAACAGATAAACAAGTTACTCACTTTGAGAAGAAATCTTAATAGATAACTTTGAGTGCTGGGTGTAATAAATGTTACTCTGGAGGAGTTCTGTGTCATTTTATAGACACTTACAGAAGCACTGCTTACCTCCTTAACAAATAAATAAATCATAAACTGTGAATAAACCCAAACAGTATCTGTTAGCAATTCCTGCTGCCCAGAGAGTAAAGAAGTGTGTGTTGTCACTTGGCTACAATATTCTCTGTTGTTAGTCTGACAGTTATCCACTTTATAAGCAACGAGTCTCTCAGCTGATTTGGCATATCTTGCAAAGATACTTTACGTACAAATTGAATCCGGGAAGGTTGTGGTTCCAGAGTCGGGGTTTTGGGGGCGAGATGAGCTTATGTATTATCCAACTGGCCCACAAAGTCCCGCTTTTGGTGGTCACTTTGTTCTGCAAAAGAAACCAGTATATTATGGCTCTTACAGTGGATGTTAAGCTTAGTAAACTCCTGCTGCACTTAGTAAAAGGCTACTATACATTTAAATGAATAATAATAATATTCTAACTTTAATATTGTCTTCAGCAATGAAAAGTGGGTAGGAAATACAACTATTCTGAAACTTAGACATTAAAAAAAAAGAGATAAATTTCTAACTGTTGGTGGTGATTTTCTCTCGAAAAGCCGAAGAAAAAGTTATGTTTCAAAGAGTGGGCATTCATTATGGGTGAATTGGGAGAATAGGAAGCAAGTCCTTAGAAAACAGAGGCAGCTTAAAACTTGAAAACATCATATAAACACGGGGAACATTTGTATTGTCAGTCCCCTGCTCAGCTCTTTGCTCACAAAGTGTTCAGTTTTAATGGATCTCTTCAACTAGCTGTTTTTTCTACGTGTGTGTGCTTGTGTCTACACATGTACAGTCTGTTTCTAGGAACCAGTGTAAAGATTTCTAATTATTTGTACTGACTACAAGTTCTAGAGTGTATTTTTATGAGTGAGGCTCCGTAAACCTGAGCTTGATAGAGCTGTTTAAGTTCATGTTACTATTTATATTTTGGTATCAATATCAGAAAGAATTTAAGCATAATTTTTACTTAAAAATTACATAGTTGTACTTTCCTCCTGGGATTCTAGTAAGTGTTGAAAATTTGTTAGTACATAAGCTGAAGTTTCTTGTGGTTCTGAATATACTGTACCCATATTTAAGACTGGGTGTAACAAACTACACTCACAAAATATGATTTGTACAATGGCTCATGTACGCAGCATACGCACACCAGATACCCACAGCAGCATCCTCTCTTTTAGTGTAAACGCATCTGTCATAGTTTTGACATTTTCTGCCAGCTAATCACCTGCTTAAGTTACACATAAACATCCCCACGTTTGCACTGTGGCCACAGTATCATTGGAGTCAGATTCATTTTAAGTGCTGACTTACTCAGACTGAATCAATCTGATTGTTTGAAAACGGTCTGGAAATTCAGCTGAAGTTAGCCAGTGATGCACTGTTACAGCGAAGTTGCTGCTATACGATTTGTCCTATGACTGCGTGCAGGACCTGTATATTCATGCAAATGGATATCATGCTGAATTGTCAAGATTTTTCTATGGAATTCTGGTATTTTACATTCTGTAGCAATATAATTACTACACATTTGAAATAGGACATATCCAAACCTGCAACAAATTCCTCACTTGTTTAAGACTGAAATCTGATGGGAAGAGCTTAGGTCAGAATTGTGCTGTTAATAAGCCTTTTTTCTACTATTTTGCATGAAATAATGCTGTTCAAAAGCTGCATTTATGAGAAGGTTAAATTTTCAGCAAGCAATCAAGTTACAAATTTAACCGTAGAAATTGGTTTAATTTTTAATTACAGACTTAAATTGTGAATACATTCTAGACCTGACTAGTATCACAAGTTGTCAGATTTGGATTGATTTAACTCCTGTGGTGTCTTCACTAGTACTCTGAGAAGATAAGAGCAGAGAATTAGAGATCAGAAAGTGGATCAATGTGAGGATCTTGCTTAAAGTGTAAAAAAGAAACAAACTTCCATACCCAAACAGCAGCAAAGATCAACTCTGCTCTGCTGAAATACAGCAGTTGCTACTTACCAACTATTGCTTTAAAGCTGTTAAACCATGTAATTTTGTATAGCTGCTTTCAGCAAATGTGCTTTATGTGGCTCACTTTGTTTACCAGTTATTTTTAGATATTTTTCAAATAGGTTCTATTTGATTCTCTGTTGAAGCTACATAAAATCCACATGCATTCCTTCTAGCACCAATAATGTAGTTATAGAATTAATAAATGATTTAAATGATTAATGAGCAGTGTTAAAGAACACAGTTACACTTCTGTAGGCTTGCCTCATACAGAGTTATTATTTGCATTTTTCCCCATTAGTAAGCTTACAGAAAGAGCTCCTGTTTGTCTCTAGTGTGCACTAAACCAGACAGTTTTCTACTACTACAGGTATCATGCACAGATACTAAACTTTAAATGTATGTTCATTTTATATGTGTTACCCAAATCAATGATGATGAGACAAAACAGTGATAGATCCCCTAAACACCTGTGTTATAGCAATGTGATCTCTTACCCTCACACGACTTTTCCCACAAGGTTTGTGTGCAGCGTGGGGGGATGGCCTCAGAGCTGAGATTCCTCAAGTGTGCTCTGTATCCAGAGCATTAATAATTAAATACCTGGGATCAATCTATCTTGCTGTTAGAAATGAAAAAAAGAAATGTACGGAAGATAAGAAGCAGGTGGTATGTTTGGAATCACAATTAATTTTCCATGAGAAAAAAGCAGTAATGAATTATTGAAAAAACGCTATTTAGAAATATCAACTCAAATTATTTATTGCAGTTATAATTTATAAAACTGAAAGTCCTACTGCCTATGTTTGTATTTAAACTCAGTTTAAAGCTAGTTTTTTAGAGTTGCTTTTCTGTATTTTTAAGCAAACCTTGAACAAACCAGTTTACAGACCCTGAATCAGCAGAGGATTATCAAATGGCCTAATCTGTTTACTTGTGAAATTTTATTGAAAGCAGTGAAAACATCAGAGTCTCCACCGGAATCCAGTGGCGTGGTGTGGGGATTGGTCTGTGGCCTGCATTTTCTGAGTCAGGGCTTCAACCTTTGACATCTCCTGACCTCATGTTGCAACAGAAGAGTTTTGTGACTCCCCTCCGATCTAGCCATAGAAAAAAGAGAGGGACGTAATGACCCCGAGTTTGGAAACTCATGACCTGGAACGACTAAAAATTTTGCCTTAGTAAAGGCTAGAAAATCAGCCATCCCTTCCTATGAAGCTGTCCATAGTTTTCCAGAGCAGGAGCGTGGACACCCAAGGTATGACTTTTAGATGGTGTCTTGTTCTTAGCTCCCTGTTACGTTACACATCAGCTCTGCTTGCCTGCCTAGAATCTGAACCTCATGCCACAAACAAAATACCACGTATGTTCTGAACCTCTGTTTCACAGGTTTCACACAAAACCCCTTTTTATTTGCCTTAAAAATCCTATATAGCGTGTTATGAAGGAAAAATAAGGTTTTTTGGATTTTTTTTTTTTTATGGCTTTAAAATACCCCTTGGAAAAACACTGCTGTCACTTGGAACCTATACCTGCAGTGAAAAAGTGGTAGAAAATTTCTGTGACATGAACTGCCCAACCCACTTCAGACCGTACAGCTTCAGAGTCTGAAGCTTCTGGTGGAATTAATGAGTTTAAGGCATCACTCACCCCGTTCACAGGACATACTAGTTAATAAATACACAAATCTCTTGTTGCAGTGTCGTTGGCTTTTCTCAGTCAAAACACAAGTGTGGAGGGAATTTGGTAAAGGTACAAACATGGAAAAAAGAAACACACTTTCTTTGCCTGTTGTCCAAAGGCCCAAATAGTTTGTGTTTACAAGGTTTCAGCGCAGAGGCAGTGGTTCTGTAGGTGACGTGTGAATGGCGCTATTCAGTTTGTGGATTTTTTTTTCAGGACATTTCTACAACATGTTCAGAATAAGTGAAGGTAATAAGGCTAGAAACAAAACCATACCTGTTACTCAGGTAACTTGCTTTGTGAGCTAGCCAGATATGACTACATGTTAGCAGGTGGTTTCAAAAGGTTACTGCGGATTTCTGACTCCCTGTTGAATGTAAAGCTCTTCAGTTATCTACATTTTATTTTGTACATTGGAATCATAATTCTCTACAGACAGGCTCTAGAGTTTGCGGTTTTTTTCCTTTTCCTCCTTGGAGTATACCTGCTCCTAACTGGGCTCAAAAGAAGTCTTAAAAATGATGCATCAGTCCTGTCTGTTTTCATAACATACTGAATGCTTACATTCTTGATATGCCTTATTAACTTTAAACAAACTATTTTGATGTTTTCAGTTAATACTGCTGTAATATTTTAATTTAGCTGTTAATGGGAGAGGCTGCAATTCACCAGTGTAATGTAGTATTGATGCGTTGTTGCTATTTTAAGTATCTCAGCTTCAGTCACAGTCCAAATCCGTTTACCGGAATCATGGCCTCTCTGTATGAACTGATATAAAATACTAGCTAGACACCCAGTTTTTTTAAAGTAATAACTTTTGTTTTGTAGGTCAGGGTAAGAATCAGAAAGACAAAGTGGATTGTGTCATCTGCAGCAAGGCAAGTGTAAATGGTATTAGGAAAGGGTGAGAAAAAAATCATTTCAGGATGTTTCCGGATTGGCCCACAAGGGTCAGTAAAAATCACTGCATGCAGTAATTTTACTGAAGGGCTGTTTCTGTTTGTTACACATTGCTATTGTAAAAAAACTACTGTTTCAGACAGCATAATCTAGAATTCTGCTCTGCTGCTGCTGTTTGTATAAAAGCTTTCATTTGTAATAAAAGGCCTATTTTGAAATCACAAAAAACTGCACACACCTCTGTGGGTAGATGCCTGGATGCTGGTGTATGTCAGCAGGATCTCCACTGAAATCACTGGACCTACATCCAGAAAAAACACAAGTGAGATCACAGTGAAATTTCAGGAACCTGAGGAAAGAACTGGGTTCATTTTTTATATTATAACATGGACAAAGAGCAAATGTATTACACGGAACATTGTATTAAATAATGTATAAGGAATTAAGCATTGTTTTTTTCAAGAGTATTATATTTTACATGTTTATGCTGCAAGAATCTGTTGAAGAATATTCCTGTTAGGTGCTATTTAGTGTGGATTATTTTAAAAGAGTAGTTTTTCATTAGGCGTGTCAACTGAATGGTCAGAACTAAAAGTTCAAATGTGCTACATGTTTTACTAAGGAGATTTATAAATATGGAGTATTGAGCCTTTACTAAATAGGATTCCTCTGCATTTTCACTCAGAACGGTCTTTCTGTATGTGTGGAAAACTGCCCACATGCCTGGCTGGGAAATATTTTGAAAGCCTTTAAAATGAAGGATGTTATATGATTTCTTTATGTATCATCTTCTATAAAGTAACATTTGCTCTGTCACTGAAGCAAATCCTTAAAAATGAGAGATGCAGGTCAACTGTTAACTGATGATTATTCTGGTTTGTATTTTGCTGTTTGAGAGGTGAAAGAACAAAAATTGCCCTGGATTGTCTGTGCTTTACACATAACATTTTTAGCTCTCCAGCACTACCAGTATTTCTAAGACAGTTGCTTCAAAAGTCACTTTGGTTTATGGACAGAACCATTTTATACATCCAAAGCAAAGGAGTTAGAGGCTATTTGAAAAACTACAATTTTCATATGCAGAGGACTAACAGGAAATTATGAAATCCTGAAGTATTGTGTGAATATTGTTCTAACTTTAAAAAATTTTCTTTATAGTTTCATTCTTGATGTTCCACAGCATTCACCACTTCCTGCATGGCTCTTTACCGCAGGGAAAATGAGGGACTTTTGGGGGCAGATGTGTTTCCATTACACCATCATAATGCCCCTAAAAATCCTTATTGCTCTTGCAGTATTCTTCTGTGTTGCTGGGCCTGGTGTGAACTACTTGAAGACCTAGGTTATAAGTACACCTTTTCTCTAAAAACACTTTAAAAAACCCACTGAGTTTTATTTTGTTTATCTTATATTATTTATAGTTGTGTTTACTGTTGCTTAAAATATAAATGGCAAGATACGCAACCACCTGTTGGTAAACAGATGTCGTAAGTCATAAATCCAAGGGACATGCTGATTACTGTGTGGTATTATGAAGGGGAATATATTCTGGCTTAAGAGCGAGAGCTTCACTCTTTCGGTCTTCTTGACTTGTGTTTAACCTAACAATTTACTGTGTATGTCTCTCAAACATGGCACAGATTTTGCAAGCTAATTTGAATGATTGCTGTAGAGGACTTCACTGAGAATATTAACTGAATTTAAGAGCATGTGTCAGGCCATTTATCACATGCATGGATCTGCCCAGTACTTTTTTTTAAATCAAATGAGCAAAAAATATTCAAATCAGATTTCCATGCAGTCCTAAAATAAATTTATTATTAAACCTAGAAAAGACATTGTGGGTTCTCAGCTATTCTATGCTTATTCAACTCGAAGGTCTTTGTGTGGGCATACCTCTTGCTGGGGCTTTTGAGGAAGGAGGGATGGCATAGTCCATTGGGAATGCAGTCATGCTGTATGACTCCTCCCTACCCCTCCAGGTGAGCATGAGCCATCTCTAGGATGGGCACAGTTTATTCCTGCTGGGTCGCAAGGTCCCCTGAAATCTGCAGATTTCCATAGTTCTTGAAGGAAAAGGCAGAACGTACAAATGTAAATATGGCTTGGTTTTGGCTGGGTATTGCAGCACAATATATCATCAGCTGGACATGTGCAGTGCTAATAACATTTGTTTCAGGGGTAGGACAGAACTATAACTGGTTTGTGTTAAATGTACTCTGGACTTCACTGACCAGCTTAAGAGAAATAATAGACATACTGTGTCACATCATCCCTCTGACAGTGTCTAGTACCTTTAAATAGCCTTCAAAATATTTGGTGACATAGGGAAGAAGTGAGCTGGGTAGATTCTCACCAGCCCTTTTATGTTAAAGTGTAATCCCCAAGTAAATGCGTTTCTTCATTCTGCTAAAGGAGTGGTTCTCATTTTTCAGGCAGGAAAATCCTACAGGTTAAGTCATGTCCTATAGGTCACAAAGCAAGCTTTGCTGTTATGACTGGAACCCAGAACTTTTGATGCCCAGATAAATACCACAATAACAAGAAAATTACTTTCTAGAAGGAAAGAATGAGCCACTTTGCACAATATTATATTCATGGGTCAAAACACGCTGGCATGTACATTTCAACATACAACATTTGAACATGCAACAGCATTTCAAATGTATATTTAGGCAGCAGTATAAACCCTAGTCATTACATTATTTCTAATTTTTCAAATCAATACTTAGGTGTTTCTATTTGGACTACTGATTGCAAGGTAATTCCCATCACCTTCTAACATAAATGAAAGGTGTTGTAACAGACTGGCACGAGGCTTATGCAGCCTTTACAATTCTAAAAGCAACTTACAAGGTACTAGATGAGTTGAATTATAAATGTCATTAGTAAAGTTTTTTGCCAGCTGTGTGCATGTTTAGCAAACCTTGTATTTCCAAGTAACACTCCTAGCTAGAGGCTCTGCGTTTAGTGGATAATGGTTAAAGAAATAAAAAGAAGTGTGAAACCACAAATATGCTATGGAGTTCTGTAATAGTAAGGAGCAGTGAAGGGAGGACACCCAGAGCTATAAATTGCATCACCTCTATATAGAAGACACTGCTAATATGAGCAGACTGGAATTCTATTTACTTCTTTAAAGTCTTTTGGGGGCTATGCCTGTCACAATACTATGTAAAGAATACTGTGATAGGTTTGAGGGTTGAAAGTGATCTGATTTTGTATTTGTCATATGTTACAACTTTATCTTACATGTAATCTCTCCAGGATATCAATTTTTTTTTCCCCCTAACATAAGCAATCTTTCATAAAACTTCTTGCATGTATAACTCACAGATCTCAACAGCTGATTCTTACACACATACCCACTTATATACACACAGGTCAGAGCAGAAGTCAGATTCCCTCTGAACATGTTTTCTGTAAATACATAGAAATACATTTAGCATATGACACCGCTATCACAAAAAGTATTTGCTTAGACCTGGCAATCTTGAGATTAAATTCAAGGAAGAAAATCAAAATCAGTAACACTATATTCCTTTTGTATCTAATAGGAATCACCTGACATACAGTTGTCACTACACATTTTTATCACTGAATAAATAATAAGCACTAGAAAATGGGAGACATGCACATGGGTTGAGATGTGTACTTAAACTTTCAAATTCAAATGCTTGCTTCAAATTGTTTAAGTATTTAAATTATTTTGGTTTGGAACAGTATGTCACAAAACCCTCTGGATCTGATACAGCCCCAGAGGAAGGACTGCAAAACTCACCTGTAAAACTGCCCACTGAGGCTAACAGCACTTTGTGAATAGCCTGTGAGTAGGTTTCAATATTAAATATTTTGTAAAAGATACTTTTGCTGCCTGGGTTTTTAGGGTTTTGGGGGTTTTTTTGGGTTTTGGTTGGTTAGGTTTTTTTGTGGTTGGTTTTTTTTTTTTTTTTTTTTTTTTTTTTTTGTAATATGAGCAAAGCAAAGATTTCTGTTGGTCTCTTCTTAGGGATTTTGATTTCTTTTAATTACGGGACCAAGAGTCATTAACATGAACTAACAAATTCATGGTGTTGTTCTAGAAGTTAGAATAGTAGCAACTAGGTAATATTCTTCAAATAGAATTTGCATAGTGGAAAAGATATTAAATGTTTGTTATGTGCCAAGAAATGAGTAATACAAAAATACTTTCGCTCTTTTACAAAAGAGCATTAATAGCACTTTAGGTTTTGATTATGTATAAAGGTTTTGTGATTACCAATAGTCTCATTGTAATAAACAAAAGAGCAGAAAAGACATGCAGGTATATAATAGGCTGACTAAGATGAACCAGTCTCATTTATGTATTGAATAACCACATTATTGTCTCAAGTTCTGAACATTACCTCAGCTGTATGTACATTGACTATTTGTTATTCAGAATGCAGAACGTGGGTCATCCATTTTAGTAATATTTATTTATTTACTGTGTTATTTGACTTCCAATATGTTAGATCTATCTTCTTACTAAATTACGATAGCATCCACCCTGCTCCAGTCAGTCTGATTCTACACCAGCACAGGTCCCTGTACTGCTACCTGGAGAGCACATGACTATGTGAGGATCAGAGTAAGGGTTTGAATGCAGGAGGCAGTTCTGTACCTGTGTCACAACGAAGCTGCTCAGAAAAGCTCAGATCAGCCATCTAGTTTCACAGTGTGTTAGAGCAAGATGTGGGAAAGGGGAGAGCTATAGCAGAGTAATGTAAGGTGCTGTAAATAAGTACAGAATAAAAACCTGACTAGTTTTCTGAACAGAGGACTACAGTGTGACCAGAAGTGAGGGTAAAGGAAGCAGACCAGTATTCATCATGAGTCTGCAATGTATCTTTTCCTTAAATGGTTAGTTATGGGAGCAGAAATGCACACAAAAATAAACTCCATTAATAAATGGTTACTACTGCATTTCTCAATTATACTGAACTGTTTCAGACTTTGTCAATGTGTGCAGTTTTGTTTTCATTTTGTCTTAACTTTTAAATGTGTATAAACATCTTTATTCCCAAATTTAAACCACCAGTGCCAAGATTTTGCCTGAAGTGGATCTTTATGATTGGATTATAAGCAAGTGCAAATGTAAGTTATGAAGTACAGTGCTGACATAATCTTAATTATAGCTGAAAGAAGATTTGCCAGTGTGTATACAGTGTAGCGATACAGGGATCGTTGTAAGTTAATAATGATCATTAAAAGAAAGCACAATTTCATAATGATGCTTTCATCAAGGTAATATGACCTGGTTTACACTCAAGCAGTTAAAAGCAAAGCTGAAATACTTGAGATGATTAACTTCTCCAGTGGCTAGACTTGACAGGTGATATTACCTGATAAATAATATACTGAGTTACTGGAATTCTTAACCAAAATGATATTTTTTGTTGACTTCTGGGTTATTGTTTGCTTTTGGTTTGTCTGTTTATTTGTTTGGTTTTGATTTTGTTTGGGGGGTTGTTTTTTGCTTGGTTGTTTTTTGGGTTTTTTTGAAAAAGCCACTTAAAAGATTATTTTTTTTCCAATGACAAATTGTATTTTGTATATTCATTTAAAAGAGAAATCTACAGCCTTGCTGTGACTGCTGTCTGAGGCTTATGGAGATCTCAGTGGTGAGAACAACATAAATATCTAACTAGACTGCAGCAGATTAATTTTGTACAAGAAGAAGCACTAAGATATTCATACATGAAGCCAGGGAATCTCTGCTAGTCATCTTTGGAGTTCTGAACTAATCCATTACAAAATTAGCCCATGACTGGAGCTAGGAGTAAGGAGAATTGAGTGTGTCCAGGTCTTTAGAGTGTAGTTTGAATCAAACATAGACTCTGTGATGTAATCTAGATTCATATTAAAATAATCTAGATTCAGTATCTTGATAATTTGTATGAAATAATCTTATCTTATAAATTTATACTAACTAGCACCAGAATTTCACAGTAATATTCTTTAAAAACTCTGAATATATCTAAAAACCTTAGGAAAATAAACCTCTTGCAAGATAACTGAAATGAAAATGTGAAAAGTTTTGGTTCTAGTCTGAGAATTAGGAGATGATTGTTGGAAACTGAAGAGGATTCAAGGTCTGGTCTGTGATCTTCCCTCCAGCCACTCACAGGAAGGTGCAGAATGCCTTCATTAAAACCTATGCCAGGTAAGATACTGCACACACCTCACTTGTCAGAGGGAGCAGTGCAGCAACCGCCTCAGTTTAGAGTGCATTTTAACCAGGAGTATTAGGTCAGGGCAAGTCAGCTCTGGCCTGGCCTTACGCATGGTATCTTCCTGTACCAGCTCTGTTCCTATCTCCTTTGCTGGAGCCTTTATCTGGCTCATTAATAGAAAGTTCCAAGAAGAAAAAAAAAAAAAAAAAAACAAAAACGAAACAAACCCAAACCCAGAGGTAACTCCTTTTAAAGGCACTCCTGGCAGAAAATAAAGACTGCACCGCAGCTGCACTTTGCCGATAACGTACCTCTTGCTAAACCCATCCCAGCACGGTGTGGATGAGAGGAAGAATTACACCAATTAGTCAGTTCAAGCCTTTTGATTTTTCTCATAGAGCAGGGCACCCTACGCATAATGTCCTGCAAGAGACATGCATCCAGTGTGGCGCATTGTATGACAGAAGCATGCCTTTGCCAGGGGTCGGACAGCACACTGGTGCATGTGGCCGAAGTAATAGTGGCTCTGTCCTTTGTGCTGCATGCACTGGTTGGCGCTGGTCAGCAAACAGATCACACTGGGCCTTTATTATTGCTGGTTGACATGTCTGGCTGTGTTGACTTTTTCTCAGCCATCACCCACAAAATTACAAGAAATGGTGGACTGCTGCATTATGAGTTTCCTCTTGCCTGAATCCCTAATCTCTTTCTCATTGTTAGTAATGGGATTGAAAAACGGTTTACAGCCCTGATACTGCGTAGCAAACTGGTTAGCTACACAGTTTCACCTCATTTCACTAGGAATTGGTAGGAGCAGAGCAATACATTTGGAACACCAAATTGTGCAGAGTGTATATAGACAATAAATCTAATAGCAAGTTTGTCTTATTGCGCAGAAAAGTTAACGTTTCTAATAAACCATAATATTGGATGCTATTAACATTACATATACGTTCCAGAGTCATATTCTCACTTTCTTTTTATGTCAGAACAGAAAGGTGTATTTTCCCATTCTGTCTACAGAACGCTAAAACACTTCAGTATTTTATGCTAACACATCAGAATACAGCAGTGTTACAGCACTAACATGGAGTTTCAAACATCTCTGAGAGATAGGGAGTTTGTTTCTCTTCTGTGATTCTACATCTCCCAGTCCTGATCTGTGTGTTTAACACTCGAGTATTCAAAGATTGGAAATACCAAATAATAATTTTAAGGTGCTGTACATTATTTTGAACATTTTTTGTACTTCAGGCAGTAGATAATTATCACCAATCTTTAGCATTAGGAATATGGAAAATGTTGTGCTGAGAAAAGGCATGGGAACAAATAAAACAGAGCAAACCAAAGCCTCTTTAGACTGCAGGCCACTTGCCAGCTGCTTCTTACAGGAACTTTCAGTTTTGCTGCTTGCTTTGAGTGTAGTAAAAAGATAAACATTTTCTTGTTGCAAGTTAACAAATACTGCCATGCGTGGCAAGTTGATAAGCAGTATCAAGGATTGTATCAGGAGTTTATTAGTTCATTGGAACAAGATAGAAATATGCTGGAAAGTGTTGATGTGCTGCTGAAAAATGAAAAATAATTGGTCAATGCCCAAACAGCTCTGCTGGAAAAGGTTTTCTGTTCTGAGTAACTGGAGCTTTCACTGCTGTGGACAGCTTTTCTTGCTGTTTGTGGTAAATTCATCCATGTATCTGCCTATTTTGCACACGTTATACCACTGTGCTGTGGTTCTGTATTTTCAGGTGGTACAAATACAGAAGTCTACGTTCAACAACTATGCTAAAGTGATGGCACAATAGGCAGAATTTGGACTGTTAGATTTAAAAGAAGCATTAATTAAATACTGTGTGTTTAGGTATGGTACAAAGCAGGAGCTACAATGGGGTTTGCTGTACACGTCTATGCAGCACTCCTTAAAGTCTTGCCTGAGTATTTTTCTGAGGTAGGCCTATATGCCTTAGAATGAAATGATTGTGTTTGACTCATGATATTGTCACCAAATCTGTATTTGAACTAAGATCTGCCAAAGTAAATAATAAAACTTCTGCGGTATGTATCCCAAATGTCACTTTTAGTTACCTTTTGAAATGTTATGCAGCATAATACAAACACTGAGAAACAGAGATAATGCACAGTGATGTAGTATCAGGGTTTACTGGCAAAAATTGGGTATATTAATCACAGATGATAAAAACATGAGGAAAAACGTCTTCTATCTAGGCTGTAGGAAGAGGCTTTTATCCTACACTTAAATACTTATTTGCATCATTTATTTTATTGAATATTAAATTGAACTATTTTAGAAGGTTTTTTGTTTTGTTTTGTTTTCCTTACCAAAGTATCCATACTATTTTTATAGTCCCTTTCCCCACTAAGGCAGGCTTTTAAGCACCACTGACATTTGTGGTATGCCAATTTTTATGGCTCTAGAGAAATAACAGTAGTACACTGTGGAGAAAATTGTGACACATTTTGCCTGGAAAATGTTGTTATACTCTGTCACAGAAACACAAAGAACTTATTTTAATATCCTGTCTCACAATATGGGGTAAAAGGGACAGGAAAGTTAGGACGGGTAGATGAAATGTATACTTTAGCAAGAGGTGATCAGTAACCAGAGGGCTATAATATTTTCAGTTATTTGCAAGACTTCAATGATTCCCAGATGCCTGAAGTAGGGCAAGGATGAGGACTAGGAATTTCTTCTGGATTTGATGGTTGCTTGGCACTGTGGAATGTAGGTACCTTTGCCCATTTGTATGAGAATTGCGTCCTTTGCCTTGTTTTCCTTCTGGGAGCTCACAACTGAATACATAGACAGTCTTTCAGGACTTCCTTTCTTCTTTATTTGGTGCACACACAGAGAAGATGTGTGTACAGGATGTTTATTGAAAGGAATAAAGAAGTTTTACTCTTCCAGCAACAGAATGCTTATGAGGGAGAGTGTCACATATATATGGATATTTTGTGAAAGGAAACATGTTCCTGTCTGTCGTGAAGGATAAAGAGCAAAGGCTTTTTTCCTCTGTATTTTCAGACACTGAGTAACATTCTCCTGCAAGACCAAAACTGTTTGTGTGCAGATGCTTGGCTTCCTTGAAAACATAAACAATTTTCCTGGTAGCATATTTATTCACCATATTAATATTGGTAAACTAGGGATTATTATTTTTTAACCTGAACTACTCTCAGGTTAATAGCACAGAAGTATTGCTATTGACATGCTAGATATTTGCAATTAATTAAGTAAATAAGTTCAATAATTTAATAAATGAATTATTTTCAATTAGTTATTTATCAATTTCACTAATTTAATTTGCTTATACTGGTTTCTTCTGATTCTCAACTCTAGAATATAAAAACTTAGGTAACTTAAACCAGACACTGACATGTACATGTAAATACAGGTATGGGTTATGGCCATCATAGAAGCACACTGAAAGCAGATTTCTCTTGATACAGGAGATGTACTGGAAATGTAGCTAGAAAGTATTTGACTGTTTTTAACCAAGAGATATTTGGATTTAGCCAGATATGTAATGTTTGAATGCAGGATTTATTTAAAACTAAGATGACCTTTTCTGGGGAAATAAATATGTAAATAAATAGTGAGTATTTATTAAAATCTATTCTTTACTTAAGAAGTTACATACCCCTTTCTCAATGCTGATGTGGTATGTAGTTGTCATTGTTTATTTTAGAGCAAAGTTCAGTCTTTTAAAATATTTAAGGCATATTATAGGCATGTTCATTGGCCTTAT
The DNA here is from genome assembly GCA_028858755.1 of Ara ararauna. NCBI lineage: Eukaryota > Metazoa > Chordata > Aves > Psittaciformes > Psittacidae > Ara > Ara ararauna. Next base: position 17,070,974 of record CM054380.1, on the reverse strand, counting down.
CAAATCTAAACTGTGCAGTTACATCCAGGCTTTTTACACAGGACTGTAAATTCACTATTAACATAGAATGAATGGAAAAATATTCAGAAGTAGGACTTAAAATACAAAGCAGTCTTACATTTGCCTCCCTTTAAAATTCAATATAATTCTGAACAGTTATGCATGTAATGATTTTACTGCAACATGCTAGTGTCTTATTTTCATTTTGTCATTGGATATAGTGTTGTTACAATACCTACCAGTTCAAGTAGTAGTAATGAGTTTGTGATTTCCATTGGTGAAGGTGACCACGGAAACTTGAGGAGGGAGAGAAGAATCACTGAGTGGTTGAAATGACTCTTATGTTTTCAGGAAAACACACTTGCACAAGAAACCTGATGGCAAAATGGAAATTATGTAACTGTTATTATGTATGCATCCCTTTAAATTATGAAATTGAATACATAAGTGAAGAAAAAACAGAACTATTTTATCTCTAAATGTATAAATACATGTAAAAATTTGCTTTCACAAGTTATTTTATTTCTATATACAGTCAAACGCATAATTCTATAGTCAGTTCTTCCTTTTGTTTTCTTTCACACTAACAGAAAAGACATACAACAACAGCACAATACAGCAGGGATTTGCATAATGCCAAGTTATATCACAGAGAACCATAGAACCGTGGAATCAATGAGGTTGGGAAAGACCTCCAAGTTCATCAAGCCCAACTGTACAATAGAATTCATAAAATTTTGTAGTACAGGGCATTGTATTAACTGTTAGTGTTCAGAAGGTTCCTGATTACCCACACATGTGCATGCACAAATTACCATTAAAAGTATTTTCTCTACAATGGACAAGCATTTCACAGAATCACAGAATGATTTGGGTTGGAAAGGGCCTTCGATCATCTAATTCCAACCCCCTGCCGCAGGCAGGGATGCCTCACAGTAGACCATGTCGCCCAAGGCTCTATGCAGCCTGTCCTTGAACACTGCCGGGGATGGAGCATTTATTTGAAATTCTGAGTTCAGAATCTTGCCACTTCTCACATATCTGCCAGCCCAGTACTTTACAAGACTTTTTGAGAACTGAATTTGTGGGAAGTAAAGCTCTGGCAACTTGTCAGAGAGGCAAGCGAAAGAAAATATATGTGTATAGAACCAAACAGTGGTGTACATTCATAAATCATCGCAAATTCATGGAGAATTAAAGTGTGTGGAAACTAACAACAATTAAGAACTGCATTTTTTCATTTCTATGTTCTTTGAGAATATCCAGTGTTCTTCAAGCGCAAACAATATTCATGTTGTTCTAACAGTTCATTTAATTTGAAGTGAGTGTGTGCATCACCCAAAGCAATCAGCTGCATTTGTATTTTGTCAATACAGCAGTAGCTTGAAATATATTAGAAACTGCAATATCATAGGCCTGACTGCACAATTAAGTTAATAAGCACTTTGCTTCAGAATTGAGACTAGCTCAACATGAGGATCTGAATGTGTGTGACAAATCACTGTAGATACCACCTTTGAGAAATCACCTCTCTCTTCTTCTGTTCACACATTATCACAGAAGTAATCGACAAAGGCATTTCATGGAGCCCTTCATTTCAAACAACATGCCAGCAGTATTTCTCTGAGAGGACCCACCTTGGAAACGTGCCATGAGTCTGAAACACCTCATTTCAGCATGTTTTGTAGGGAATTCTGTTTATTTGGATTTCTGTTGCCAAGTGCTAGAGGTGGAGAAACTGTTCTGATGTAATGGCTCAGAGGCAATGCACCAAGAGTATTGCACCAGGAATTCATCTTAATGAGTGTTTACCTCTGCTTGAATAGACAATGCACTTACTTTGCTCTTTACATAATGTATTCTGGTACTGATAGTAATTACATAGAGTTCCCTTCTGAATTAAAAGAAATATATACATACAGTATGAATTAAAAATTTTCCCAAATTTCATGAAATTGAGACATAAATCTTTCAAGGCAATAAACTTTTATTGAAAAGGTGCTATTTATTTGTGCTTGTGGCCATATTCCCTTTGTAAAAACCCAAATACAGTTTGATCCTCTAGGTTTAAAACTGAACTTTTCCATACTAAGATTGCTTAAATTATTAAAGAGATAATGTGTTAGTTAGTCAGGCATTGATAGCCACATGTTATGTTTTGGAATTAGAATGCAGTATTTATTACTGTAGTTATAAAGCTCCAAGACACAAGAATGTGGTAGCAAAGAAAGGGATCTTCCCAAATCAATGCAACAGAAGTACTATAGGAATAATTCTGTAAGTATGTGCTGCTTCACTGTGCAGTTTTCAGTCATTAAAAAGTGCAGTCTTTTGTATCTTGAAGATAAAGACTTTAATGAGAATTTTTCTGAATGTATTCCTTTCCTGTTAAAATACTTGGAACGCTTTGTTAATCCTAGCAAAGCAGCAAATGGAATGTAAAGATGAATGGGATTGAAATAATATTGCTCTTCTATGGAAAAAAAAATGTACTATAGAGCTGAATGATAAGTTCTTTACAGAAAAGTATAAACTAAGCAGAGTATTAGGAAGAATTCCTACAGAGCCTGACTACTTTAGTCCTTATTCAAGGAAGGAATTTAGCAAATGTAACAAAACCTTATAAAAGCTATTTTTGATAACAGGGAAAGTGCCTTATCTGTACTTCTATAGCTGCAATATCTATTTCTACTTGACTTTCTTATTACAGCCATTTTGAGTGTTCCTAGCCAAGGTCTAAATTAAAAGGCAATCTAAATAATGGACAAGCATTTCAAGGGTGATGTATTGTACCTGGTTCTCCCTCACTGCAACAAATGATAATTTAAGGAACAAGACCTAACTATTATCTATGTAAGTATATAAAGCTATATGTAGATACACATATGTACACATAAGGTTTGCTTTAGTAGATGCAAAGGAAATACCGCTTTCTATAAAATCCACCTTTTCATGGCTGTAGCGTGAATTGTAACAGCATAACCCCCTCAAAGATGGCAGTCTGGTTCTGTAGAGTCTTTCAAAACTCAGGAAATTCTTCTTGGAGTCCTACCTGACTCAGATATTAACATGTGAGAGGATGAATAACTCTCTGGCAGTAGCCATTTCTCTTCCCTGATAACAGCGTACTCCTTAGTGATCTTCTTCAGCGTGGTGCCTAAGTTTTAGATGCCCAGAGTAAGGAGGGATTAATTCTCCTTGGTCACTATCTTCCTTAGAGGATTAAGAAATGAAAAGCCAGCACATCATTATTCTTATTTGCAAGATCAAAAGAAACAGTGAAAAAAGGACTATTCTAAGAGTGTCTACTTGTGGCTGCCTATCTAGTTTATGGCACTACTTTATAAACCACACAAATCTATTTATGCAACCTACAGATACTTTAAATGACAAAATAAAAATAAACATGAATATAGAAAATATATCATGCATTTATCACGCATAAATCATTTCAGCCTATAAACATGTTTTAAATGGTATTAGACAAGGCTAATATCACATGAAAAATAAAGCAACTAGGTGTTTGACTCACAAAGAACTAATATCATCAAAGATGAAGTCTAAGTGACAAACCAGTTTTATTTAGTAATTGCCTACTTAAAGAAAATTATTGGCAGTGATATTTTTATGTCATTATAGTAATACAGGTAAAACTTTTCTGACTAAAAGAGTGTGCATTAAACATTATGTTGTAAAACCCCTTGTGATATAAGGTTATATTGGAACTATTGTATTCTGTTATTTAGAGCAGCCCTACTGAAAATCAAAGAATGCAGAAATAGGTATCTCTGTCACCTGACATCTCTACTAGGCACAGATCCGTTTTGATATATGAACCTGATCTGCACAATCATAAGTTTAGCATATCTCCAAACAGCTACATCTGTAAAAGACCATTTTATTTATAATGGAACGCAGCAAAATGTTCTTGTGACAGAACATTTTGTTCCAAGTCCCTATTTCTGTATTTTACCCTAAAAATCATTTATGTAAATGATGAGTATCGCATAGATTGGTGTGATCTACTCAAAAAGAAATCTCAGTCTGTGGAGAAGAGTCTTGATTTCAACAAGTTTTGCTTTTAAATCAACCAGAAACCCAGACAAAATTCCCTCTAATGCATATAGAATGCCTGAGCTGCTGTATACTTTCATGTCAAAACAGCAAAAAGTTAGTACTAATGGCAAGAAATAATGTGAAACTCAAGAGATTTTGGCCAAGATTCATGTAGAATCTGGAGTATTGGTAACTCTGAAGTGTGAGAAACTAGTATGGAAATCAAGGAAATATCCGTGCAAACCTTTTAATGACGATTTACCAGAATTAAAAGTTTTTGCTATATTCACAAATCTCCCAAGTCATACAACTGTCCTGAACAAACAAGGTTCCCTCTCTTATCAACTGCAGCATGATTAAACATTGCAGCCTGACAGTGCTGTGTGATAAAAATGGCTGGTGCTTGTCCTAAGGGAGGTTCTCTCTGGAACACAGACTCTGAGAGCTGGATGAACACAATGAATAAATGAGGATGATGACCTTCTAAATACTACTACTGTCAATTTCTCTGTACGCCTTCTGGAATACTCCTGTTGGTTCAGGAGGAGAGGGCACAACAAATTAACCACAAGTCATATATTTAATTCAGCATCTTGAACAGGTTCCTTTGCTGCCTCAGAAGCTGCTGCTCTAAGCAGAGCATGTTTTGCATGTCCCTTCATGCTGACTGTTGGCTGGGACTGGAACCTGATGCAAAAATGAGACTGTTAATGCACTATTAGGAACTTGCTTCATTATAAAATAGCACATTGCCTGCTAAACAGAAAATTTTTACCTCATTCCAGTAGCTGGACCAAATAAAAAGGCATATTTCAGGTAATTACTTTGAGCACGTTAGGAAATGGCTGGCATAATCCAGAAATCATCTAGGATAACTGTACCTTCTCCTTAAGACTTACATTCAGGAGTATTATTTGTAGGCATTATTTGACGCTGTGCACAACAAATACTTGATTCCATGTTTCAATTATACAAATAACAATTTTCACTGGATATTTAAACTCTTCATACATGCCCATTAAAAATACAACTCTTTTACCCCTAACCCAAGCATGGGCTTTTTTCCATAGCATAAGGTTTATCCTTAAAGTGACTGCTTGACTATAGTGCATAATGTAAAAAGTGCGTTTTCAGTCCAGTCACCTTTAACAAAGACCTAATGAATCACTAATGGCTAGTGACAGAAAGCTACTTGGTTACATCGTGCTACTGTTTGGTATTAAAAAGGTCTTTCAATACTTCAGTTTAACATTTTCTGGCAAAACCTTCACTGGCTTGATTAAACTGTGATAACCATTTATTCACCAAAACTAATACTTGCACATACACAATTCTATCAGAATTCCTCAAGTCATTACCAGCATGGACAAATTACAGTATGAAATCATTGAAGGATTTAGTGGAGGAGTCTTCCTTTCTTGTGTGTCGAAGATCTATGTGGAATGTAGCATGCTTAGTGAAGCAGGGGCTTTTCTATCCCCACCATCGTCAACAACAGACAAAATATGATCAGGTAGCTACCAGCTACATTTTCATAGGCTATTACCTGACGAAAATGCAGATGAGTTGCAAATGAGATTTTTGCTCCATTTGGCATTAGACTTTTAACCTGCTTAGCTGCTTTGTATGTATTAAATCTGCACAAACTCTGTTGTTATTTTAAGAATCTGTCCCAAAATGCAGTGGTCTAGTTAAAATATGGATGAGAAGCCTGCATAGTTCCTCTCCATACTAGATTTGACTGCAGACAGTACTATTAATCCTCTAATGTCATAAATACCATAGGAAAAGCATGTTAATAAAAAAGACAGGACTGACACCATTGACCATGTATAAGAAAATATAAATACTACAGGAATCTTTCTCACTTCATAAAGAATATTGGCATTATAAGAATTTCCTGGAGAGACTTTATGTTCATTTCACTGAGAAAAATATTTATACTCTGAAAATAATAGTCTTTTAAATAAGCACATGATTTTTTAAGTGTCATTTTTATATCTATGTCAGCTTTTAGAGAAATAGTTATGGATGTGGTGTTAGTGTTTCTGCTATCTGTTCTGTTTGTGGGAAGGTTGGATTTAGTTAGCAATAAAGTTTGCTCCAAGCTGAAAAATTCATTATGTCAGAGCTATGTAAACTTGGATTAGATCAGTATCTAAAAAATGACTTGTAATTGGGGAAAAAAGGTATCTCCTAATTGAGACATATTATAATGAGATTTTCCAGATAAGCTACTTCTATGCTGAAAGAAATGCCCAATATACTTGTATTTAAAAAAGATGTAGTAAATTGTTATTCTGTGGCACAGGGTGGCTGCTAGATAACTGCAGAGCGCTCTGGAGCCCCTCTCTCTTTGTGGAATTTAGGCACTGGTGGAATTTACAGGGTCCATAACCACATTCCTAAAATGTTCATGATGACTGAGTTTCAGTTACTTACATGAAATTTCTAAGGGCCATCAAAATAAACGCCGTAAGTTAAAAACTCAGCAAAAAGCAGCATTGTTTTTAAAATAATCTCTATATTCAAAGTATTTCTAGAACTGAGTTGTTCAGCCCATTTCCTATTATGAAGAAATCCTTTATAATTTTATGTTATGGACAGTGGCTTTCCTCATAAAGGAGCAAGGAAAAAAAATGACTTAAGACAACTATTCAATATATAACTTTTAGGTTTTTATACCAGTGGATTTTATATTCTTCTTTCAAACTATTTTGAAAAGATTACGTTTGTAAAAGAAACATTTGACCAAAAGCACCTTCCAGTGAACTTTCCCACTCTGTAGGCTTTATTCTCTTTTATTCTGGAGTGTAAAAAGAACCTGCTTCTGGGGCAGTTTCCAGTTGCATCTCACATCAGTAGAGACTTGTCGATGTTCAAAATACATTTCAAAAACTGAGGCATGCAAAATCAGAAGAAAAATAATTGAAAATATGGTTTGTGCTGACAGTATGTAGATAATGGAAAACACACACGGGTATATCACCGTAACATCTGTTGAACCTGACATCTTCAGATATAACATCTGGAGTATTGAACCTGAATTCTAAAAAAGTAAATGAGAGATATTACATTGATGTATTTGTGGGTATGTAAATACTCCTAAGTATTATGTTATGCCTCCATTTTGCTTTCTTTTTGGAAAGAAAACCAATTTTCCTTGCTTGAGGAACTTCACCATTGATAAACTTAATTTCTTTTGGAGCTATATAAAAAGTTACATACTTGGCTTTTATTGCATTTTTACAGAGCTCTTTCTTGCCAATCTTGCAGAGTTTGTCTTTCAGTCAGTATTTTACTGTGAGAAATTCTGCATGCAGGCAATCCACACCACAGCAAACATTTAAATTATTTTGACTTCAAATAAAGCCAAGTAAACTGTTTTCCTATTTCAGGTGATAGAATTCTATGAATAATTTTATAGCTCTGTTCTTTACATCTACTAAATAGTTTAATCTTATCTGGCATTATTCCTAATTTGTAAACCTATGTTCATTGATTTCCCAATCCATGAGTGGTATTCACTACACAGACTCAAAATCTTGCTGTAAGTATAATGGTAGCTTTGGCCTGCTCTCCAAAATGTAAATCCTAAATTCATGGAACATTGTAGAAGTAGATTTTAGTTATGGTACATAAATGTATTATTCTGCAATAATATTCTACAGAACTGTTATCTGCAGAAAACATTGTTAAATTGATGGGACTCCTTACAGGTATTATACTGGGCTGCCTGGGTACAATCAGTGTAGAACTGAGGCTTTTTCAATTCTTTCTACTTGGCAGTAAAAATATTTTTGCTAATGTTTTACAGTATTTATGGGAATTAAAAGATATAAATTCTGTCTTAATCCTTGTTTTGCTTTTTCCTTTTCCTATGGGTAAAATATGCTAGTTTATTATTCAAAGCTATATTGAAAACTGAGATAATTTATGTCCATACAAATGTCAGAATTATGTAGATGAGTTTAAGATATTCACACTGGGTATAACTTTGATATGAGAATAAAACATGTATCAAATATTTTTCCAGTACAAACTCTACAGATTTTTGACAAACTATATCATCTTCACAAATGTTAGAGAGCCCACTTTTCTCTGGAGCAGATGTCCTCTCTTACTTACATTGATTATAGGAATAAATGCTAATATTTAATGCATCTTTAGTTAATAATAGCAAAGGTGTAATTTATAGTACTAAGAAAACTGCATTTTTCCTAAGAAGCCCTCTATGTTGCTCACATTTAGTGCAGTGCCATTATTTCCATCATGAAGCAATCAGAGATGGACCGAAATATAAACATAGGTTACAAATACGAGAGTATCTGCATCACTTTGACATATGCATTTGAAACAAAAACGTTTTTTGTTTTCTTACAACTGCTGCTTTTAAATGTATTACATTTGTACATTCTTCTTGTTCACCAACTGAAATTTCCATGCTGTTTTTTCCTTTAACAGCTATTTCTGATTCGCAACTAAAATACCCGCTTTCTCCAGAAAACACTAAGTAAGAGAGTGTCAGGAACTGGCAGAGATGCAGTTTCTTTCTGATTTTCTCACCACAGTTTAACTGTGCTAACACCTCATAGGCTTCTCCAAAAATAACAGAAAGTCTAGACTCTCTGAAGGTGTAGGTGACTGGACAGATGCTGCGGTGTGGTGTCAAATTTCTATGAGATACGGCATAAAGAAAACTAAGGTTTCTATCTGGAACACAACTTGCAAACATTGCATGGTTTGCGCCACTTCAGCAGTCCTTTCCCTTCCCTACTTCAATGAATCCCATGACTGGCTCTGCAAGTCAGAACCAACAAGCTGGGCAAGGGAGTTATCCAAGTGCCTGCTTGCACTTAGTTAAGCTCTCCATGTTCTCGAAACACGTTCGAATGTCAGCTCTCATTTCAGTATGTATGTGAGAAAATGACACCTATGCCACACTCAAGTTATTTACAAGAATAAAGTAAAAGTAATTAGAAGTGAAGTTTTGAATAAAGGAGTCTTTTTAGTGTAACTCTTTAAAGGCATTTTCCTATAAAATATCAGCACAACAAATAAGAAAAGATGGACTGAAAGCTAACAACTTAGGCACAATTATAGAGTGGAAGCAGTACATGTTAACTCAGAATAAGAATCAGGGAAGACAGAATTACAAGTTCAGTTGGAGAATACTTTTAAAATATGCACATTAGCAAACAACATCTAAAAGACCTACCAATTTTCAATTTGTATGTGAAATAATCACTGCACAGAAAGAATAAGTTTAACAACAGGAACTATCACTTTAAACTTACCCTTTAAATTGTTGATAGTTTCTTAATATTTACCTGCAAGGATACATCTTTGGGTCCTCATTTTTACCTCAGTAGAAGGTTGTCTTGACCTGGCAGCTGAAGGAGGTTGTAGAATATGCTTTTATGTTTATAATGTACTTTTTTTGGCCATTTATCCAATGTAGTAAATAACATTTAGCAAACGTCTTAACAAAACTTTGGTTATGTCCAAGTTACAAATGGAGTTAGGCAGGTTCATGATCATGATTTCCCTGGAATGTGGTATCTAAAAGTCTTTTCTGCTTTTAAAAGTCTTCCCTTTGAAAATACAGTAACAATGCAGTATATATAAAAGTGTTCGTTGTAAACATAGAAATTTATTGCTACCCTGAATTTCACTTTTCAGTTTTTGTGATGATAATGAGAAGGAATGAAAATTCCAGACTGCTATTAAAGGTGGGAATAGTTGTAAAAATAAAACCAGCAGTGCTGGGTAAGGGCTGCTATACACTGTTTCCATGTACACCCCCAATCTTGTAATTTCAGATTTATATGACAGAAAATTACTGCTGTCCTGATAGGGCATTTCCCCTCCCTTTTTTCACTAGGGGACAAAAGGAGTGTCCAGGATGTGTCTTGAAATATCTACTTCTACTTCTTGCCAAGGGCTGGTATGCAACTGAGATTTAAGAAAAATATTAAACAATTTAGACTGCAATTTTTTAAACTAAAGTATTATTATTATATAGAAGGTGACTTCCTTAATGCAATTTGTCTACTTCTTCTCCAAATGTCACAAAAGCAAATTAAAATTTAAATGCGCAAAAATGTTTTATAGAAGATTTTAAACTGCTCTGTTATCTGAGCAAAGATTCTGGTAGCACTGATGGAATTTGCTTTATGTACTGCTATGGTTTACACTTTTTCATAGTGTAATTTGTTTTATTTCAACTGCACCTCAAGAGGATTGCAACAAAAGGTTTGAACAAACATGAATTTGAGATGTTGCAACTGAGCACAGGAATGTAATGATGGTAAATTTTTCCCCACAAATCAGCTCCTTGCAAGAAGCTTCAAATGTATGATTTCCTCCACAGAACTCAAACCAAACCACTGATGTTATTAAAATTAGGAGCATGCCTGCATATGTCCCTTGTAGCACTATACCCATACAACTGATCTGTACAATACAAAAGCCAGTACAAAAGACTGCGCAGAAAGGAGTGTGCTGTTACCTATGCAGTTCCCACAAGAGCTGCCACTGCAACTTCTCTCAGCGCATGCCAGAGATTTCTACATTGTGAATGCTAAGAAATTTGACTGCCTAGCTTTTAAAGAAACCATGGGATCATGAGTTTTATACAATGATTATGTTTTTGCCTGCTGATATTCATCCATTCTTGAAAGGAAATGAAAGCAATACAAAAGACAGGAGCTGCACCAAACCAGCAGTGTTTTCCTTTTCTCATGCTTGTGAATGCAGATCCAAATGAAAAAGCCACAATGGTTGGACCTTCTGTATCTTATTTTCATTTTCCCTTCCAATTTGTATACTACAATAACATGAAGCAGTAAAAGAAGAATGAAGAGAGAGGATAGAGGTGACAAGGCATCTAAATGTATATCTAAATATAACCAAGGTTTATGTCAGTGAGCTCTGCAGAAGGATAAGCATGCGTTTATGTGACTTTCTCAGTCAGGGGTCTGGTTCGCAATGCTCCCTCACACGCTTTGTCCTTTAGTCTTCATATTTCAAAGGCCTTTTTTTTTAAGATTCTAAAGTAAGTGAAAAGTTTAATTATTATCCCAGTCACAGCAATGGAGAAATTGAAGTATTGAAGCTGACTGACTCCGTCAAGTCAATATTTACTATTAGAAATAAGATTAGATTTCATGTCATTAGTCCAAATCTTGCATCCAGTCTCAAGCACTGACTACCTACCATGATGTGACACATGTTCATGTGTTCGGGTTTAAGTGATTAATAGCCAGGGAAGAGCACTTGCTTGAGTATCAGGCAAATGACTAAAAATTCCTTCAGGATAACTCAGATATTGGAGATGAAAGACCTAACATTTAATGTTACAACTCTCTTCTTTACTGTTTCTCAGGCATTCTCTGATCCATCTCTGCAGAGTACTTCATATACTGTAGTTTAGCTTTACATTTCCAAAATTATACCAACAATTTGCCAAAACAGCAATTTCTCTGCACACTGAGCACTGCTAGCTCTCAGATCAAATGTATACTGTCAGCTTCCATCCCTGCTCTCTGTCTCAATTATTATTTTTCTGAAGATAAGAAAATCCCATTTTTACCACTGGAGAGCCAGGCTGCTTAGGTCACAAGATTCTCTTGGCTTAATCCTAGAGTATGAATCATGAACTTTCCCTAATAAGTACTGGCATTCTTCAGATGATCAAGCTAGCTTACTAAGGCTTCCAGAGCTTTCCATGTTAATTATCACCATGTTTAAAGTATCAAAAGCAGTAGCTGATTAAGAATTAAGACTCTAAGTTGTTTATTCTTACTTTTCCTTTCTGTCCTCTATTTCTCACTCATACGTGGTTGATACTGTAAGTGGCAATAATAGGGCACAGTTAAAAGAAAATAAAATATGAAAAGATTAACAAAAAGAAACCAGACTGAAAAATATCTGTGGGAAAACCTGGAAACAAATTCACCTGCTTTCTACACTACATGGCTCAAAAATAAGTTATAAATGCCCACGACTTCAGTTCAGGAAAAGTTTTTTTTCTCACATTTAATATCAGAAAACTGAGATAACAGACTAATAGTAAGCCTCTACTCTGCATAAGAAGTAATATAATCCTGCAAAAGAATCATACACTACACTGAGAAGTCCTAGCCAAGGCCATGTGAGTAAGCAAGCGTTCTTTTAAGGAATAAATAAAATGAAAACCTTAGGAAGAAAAACTGTTTCTTAACACTTGAAATTAGAAACAGAATATTCACTCTAGATTCAGAAAATTGCTGACGTAAGATTGGACTCTACTAAGTAAGTTAAATTTGGAAACATGAAGATTCTGGGCATTTCAGGAAAGTTTTTATATTCATACACACAATTTAGATACTAAATCTAGAAAAAGTAGAACAAATATGAGCTTATTCAATTTAGCTACCAAAAATATTTTTGTATGTTTTACGAGGATTAGCACATCTAAATAAAGATCAAGTAAATTCCTCCAAGAGTATTTTAAGTGTGGCACAGTATGGCAGGATGAAAGTATATTTGAAAAACTAAGGAGGTTTGTACTGAATTGGCAGTTAATCAAACACTACATATGGGTCCATTATCTATATATGAAAAACAGGACACACTCAAGTAATAACCAGAATCACTCGGGAACCTTTATGAAGACAACAAATATTTTTACAATAGCGGTGATTAATCCTGAAAATAAAAGCATAAATCCCTGAAGGATAATCAGAAATGAGTCAAAATCACTAGTGGTTACTCTCATATTTATTATCAGATGTGAGACAAACTCATGAGGCTTTACTCTCGCATCTATCATTATAGAAACTGTAGTTTAAGAATGCAGTCAAGAGGAAATGAAGAAACAAGATGAAAAGAGCAAACCCAAAACATTCTTCAGTATTATTTCCAAAGCTGACAAATTCAAATACTGCTGAAAGTAGTATTAAATAAAAAATGCTTCTGTGAGTGCTCAAAAGAATGAGTTCTCAAAGAAAACCTAAAACAAGTGAAGTAACATTCTACTTTATGTTTCTCAGAAATATAAAAGTCCGTTGAAATAAAATGCAGATATTGTGTTTAGATGTTTACAGATTTTAAAAATACACAAACATATCTCAAAGGATCAGTACGGCCCTTTTCTGAGGCATGATTTAGCAAATTCTTGAGCAAATGTGTAGCTGAATCTGAATCTTGCTTCCAAGGACTTGAAGAATTTAGCACCCGAGTTCAGGAAATGACTTTTAAGTAATGCCAGCCAATACAGTAAGCTACTAGAAGACACAGGATATTGAGTACTGAATTTAGTATTTGCTATGCACTTATTAGAGAAATAGAATCTTTCTCCAGAATGAAGGTGTATCTGCAGAAAGAGTAAAATATTTTCTACATCTAGTGACTGAGTACGGAATTTAGAAGCTGTGCAGAAGATCTAGCGTGGATGTGTAGAGGTCTATGTTGTTCGTGTCTTAAAAAAAAACCAAACAGGAATAGGCTTACTCAAACATTATTTCTTAGAGATAAGCTCAAACCACTGCAGCGAGAGCTAGACATACATAAGGCACACGTCTGGAACAAAAAAAAATTCACATATTATTTCCAGACTTGGTGAAAAACACTGTAAAGTCTCATAAATACTTCATAACACCATGCAAAATGTAAACTGAAATTTTAGGCTACTGCTGTGACAAATATTTAGAGGAGAAGTTTAAAGTTTTCCAGAAGCTGTACTATTTGATTGTTAACTCTTTTTATCCTTTTCATTCCTCATTACCTCTAAAAGTATTTTGTTTTGTTGTGAGGGAATTGTACACATGTTCAGAAAGCCTGTTTAACAATTCATATTAAAGCAAAACCAAAACAAACCCCAAACTTGAAACGTCTGCATTCACAAAACACAGCGTAACATCTTAACCTTATAAAGTGTTGCCCTACTTTCATATTTGCAGACCTCCAAATAGGAATTTTACTTCAGCACTGGGGCAAAATTACATCCTAAGACGAAAAATTTTGCAAGAGTTACCTTATCTGGCTACTCCTTCCACTCCTATGCGAGAGAAACTGTTAGCAGACATGATAATGTACGCGATGTGAATTAGTAATGGGAGCCATATTCAATTACTATTGTACAATGACATAAATAAGTGGAAAAGACAACAGAACAGAAACTCTTTCCAAAGTTGTTGGGGTTTTTTTGGATGAAATGAGCTCGCATAGAACACAGAGTTACAAAAATGAACTAAAACTACAAGGCCAGAGTGCTGGCATGGCATGCTCTTAAAAATAATCTGTCTGTTTATGGCTTCCATATGCTGTACAAACATAAAAATAACAGCATATCTGAGCAAAAATTACAACTTCTTATTCATTAGAAGCAAACTTTTTCAAATAGCATTAAAAGCAAAAATCATAAAAATAAAGGTAAGAATATATAAAAAAGTGAGACACTTTGGAATACTAAACAGGTATACAAATTATTTCCTAAAAAAGTTCTATCAATTACTGTTAAGCATGTCATTCTTCATGGCTCATCTTTGCTCCATCAAGAATCCAATGTATGATTATATTAAAGTATAGAAAGCTAGCAATCTGAACTGTAAAATTTGGAAAATTATGCTCTTCTGTAAAGTGTAAATACATACACAGGGCTTACAACATCTGTCTCTTCAGTCAGCAGTTACTTCTGTTGGTTAGTCTCTCAAAGGGACAAGGGAAGGAGAACTATGTATTTTTGCTGAAAAAGTAATGCTCCTAATATATTGCTGTCAAGTATTAAATTCAACTTAGTACATGCAATGATCAATAGAAATGAACTTTATGGGGCAGGCAGTAAATCTGCAAGGCAACAGCAATCAGACACTAACATAAGTCACAAGTACTGTTGGCAAGTGGTCTCTGTCTTTCTGCCCTGAGGGTTTTGTCTTGCCTGATGTACTGGTAGTTTTACATTCTATACCTACCTGATTTTTTTGTATGCATGTGATACATTTCAGTATATAAATTCTGCAATTACAATTATATAAGTTTAACATTCAGCACTTATCCCTTAAAATTGTGACCTCTCCTTCTAAGCTGTTAATAATATTCATTTAGCTACCTTTTCAGATAATGCATGCATATACGCAGAATTCCTACATCCCACCACTGTTTACCAGTTCAAAAAGAAATGAGTTAATTCTTTCTTCATAACAAAGAATGCAGCATGTTATTTTTATGTACCACTAGGAAAAAAAAATGATAAAGAGGAAATGAAGCAGGGGAACAGAAAAACAAAATAAGAAAAGAAATCCAAGCTTCGAATTCAGCAATGTAATGCCAAGAAACTGCTCCAGAGAAACTGATTAACTGCCAGCTTTTCTACCTGTTGCCAAGAAAACATTGCTGTGTTCACTGATCCTGTAATTAAACTGAGTATGTTCTGAAATAACTTCTTCTATATTGTGCCATCTTCTGTAAAGGGGGAGGGAACTTCATTCCTACAATACGCCAATAGAAAGATGGTTCTCCTCTGAAAAGTAGGTAGAAGGGCAAGCTTGGTTTAATCATGTACATGCATTCTTTAAAGAAAAAAAATTAACATTTGGAAAGAGGAATCTTGTTGCCTACAGACCCTTTGGTGGGAAGCACAGAACTATAATTTGCATTGTTCAAAATATTCATGTGCCGGGCAAAAAGTTATAATTGATATTCTTTAGTGTCTTGCTGAATCCTCTTGATTTTTTTTAATCAACATTTAAGAAGTGAGTTCTTAATTCTAGCATTTTGTAGTAGTTTCTTGCTAGAACTTTCAATATTTAAGTTATTACAGTTACCCATGCTAGTCAAGGTATTTTTATATGTCAGAAAAACAGATCACACTATTATCCTTCTCCCGCATTTTCTCTTGTTCAACCCGATCTTGTCTCACCAAGATTTTGTAAAGGGTGACTGTATTCTCTTTACCTTCACTATGGTACTCTGGTATCTTCTCGTGAAGGTTTATTATACTTCAGACTTCTACCCTCCATTCCTCATGCTTTCACATGTGATGAGTTAATGAAATGTTGGCTTTCCTTAGTTGAATCATTCTGTGCTATGTGCCTGGCTGCACTAGGCAGGACAGTGACCCTCTCAGACATTAGTCCTTACAGTCCTTATTGGATCAACAAATGTCTGGATCACCTAATAGAAGTGTGAGATAAATAATGGGCGCAGTATGTAGCAAAGAAAATCTGGAATCACAATGGAGGACATTAGAGTTTCCCCTTAACTCAAGAGCTCCCTTACTCTCTCTGTATGCAATCTAAGAACATTCCTGCCAAACCATTGAAACTAAAACCATCACTGTAAAGTCTTACTACTTCTATGAACTTCATGCAGCTCATCCTTAGATTCAGAGCTTGCCAACCCAATGCAGACCAACTTCCTTGAAAAGCTCATTCACATTACTGGACATCTTGCCATGCTTGACTTGAGCTGTGCTGCTTAAACCATCTTGCCACAGACTTAAAGACACTTTAGTGATCTTCTTAAAAATACAATGCTTATGCAACTTAGAGCTACTTTAAGCAACAGCAGCTCTAGAGCAATTTTTTATAGTATAAGGAGGAATTTAATTTGTTTCTGTGTCTAAGTAATAGCATATAAGACATTTTTTGATTTAGTCATTACTTTCTTCATCAGTCATTAGTTACCTTATTACCCATAATTAAGAAACCAAATATTTTATTTGGCAAGTCCAGAAAATAGCAGTAAAAATGCCTGCCTGAAAACTAAACTAATTTTCCAGCTGTTTTGCTGTAATTTACCAAAATTCTCTCTTGTATGCCACAACCTCAACCATTTCTATAAAGCAGCCAGAGGAAAAAAATAAGTTTTTTGGAAGAGATTCTGGAAAATCTCTGGAAAAGATTCCAGAGTATAATGTTAAAAACTATCAAGCTCCACTATGGCCAGTTTTGCTCCTTAGAAAAAGTGATATTACGTAACTACTTAAAAAATAGAAGGGAATTCAGAGCACAGTGCAAAATTAATTTTAAGCCAGGGATACACGATGTAAGAAAATGGTGTTCTATAAAATAGCCTCATAAACAAAATAATATCCATTGTTGTTAATTATCTCAACACTGAGTGAAGACTGACCAGCAGTTGTTTAGTCTGGAGGAGAGAAGGCTCAGGGGGGACCTTATCTCTATAAGTACCTGAAAGGAGGTTGTAGTGAGGTGGGGATGGTTCTCTTCCCCCAGGTATCAAGTGATAGAACAAGAAGAAACAGCCTCATGCTGTACCAGGGGAGATTTAGACTGGAGATTAGGAGCAATTCACAGAGAAGGTGTTCAGGCATTGGAACAGGCTGCCCAGGGCAGTGGTGGAATCACCGTCCCCGGAAGTGTTCAAAAACTGAACGTGGCCCTCAGTGATATGGTGGTGGTCTGGGCAGACCTGACGTAATGGTTGGACTTGATGACCTTGAAGGTCTTTTCCAACTTAGTTGATTCTATGATTCTGTGAATAGCAATGAAGTCCTGAGAAAGCTGGTTGAGGAGAGCGTGTGCATGTTTGATGGCCAAACTGGGAAAAAAGAAAAAAAGTACAAGCAAAAAGAGGAACTACACAGATTATGGCTGGTGTAAGTATAGTCTGTTTGTTGCTTATGAACAGTCCTGTCTTCAGGTCAATGAAACAAAACATACTCTGTTAAGCACCATGCTTCCAGTCATACCCAGTACTGATCTTACTGACAAAGGGTCTCTGCTGGAGACCTAACCACGTTTTGTCATTCTTGTGCTGGCCGAAAGTTTGTCTGATGGCACAGAACAGCCAGAGCTGAGAATATGCAGCTCATGATGCATATTAGTTATGTTCCCTTCACTCCTCTTCATTGTGGTACCTCTGAGGAAATGGAGCTGTTGCTTTTGTTCGGAGCTAAGCAGAGACAGAAACCTTTTGTGCCAAAGGTATTATGTAACTGTCAATAACATCTATAACTGTATCAGCTGCAGCCAGAGTAACTCCAAGCCAGAACAATTACAAAAACAGTGACTCCAGCTACAGCAGGAGGCAGCTCAGACTTTAGGAAGGTTGAACCCTGAAAATTTACCTCAGAGGCAACTTTCTCATGATGATACAATACCTTAAGATAACTACACCAGAGCTTACATACCAGTACCTAAAGTTATGTGGGACAAGAGATAGTCTGTGAATCTCTGAATTAAGCTGTGTCAACAGAAGAATACTTCCTCATTACTGTTATGGAAGAATTTTTCAACTTTTCATAAAGATTTTTTTGTTCTTCTCACATAAAGGAAGCGTTTGGAGTTGGGGACTCCGGACTTCATCTGTGTTGTTCTCAGTATATTTCTCTTTGATCCTTTCCCCCACATGTAACTATAGCAGCTGTCAGAATGTGCAGGTTTAGGGCTGACAGATTGACTCTGGAGTGAAGAGCTGAGCATACCTGGCACCCATACTCCACTTCATTTGGAGGTGATGAGCTGCTTTGTTTTAATTCTGTTTTGGCTGGTTTAATTCTGTTTTGGCTTGTTTAGTTGACAAGTAACAGATCAGAGTCATTCACCAGAGAGACATCTCCGCGGCTAATCTACCTCCAAAACAAACTCAGAAGCTGAGCCAGGTCACTCTTACTTTCTTGGCTTGAATTTGTCCTGCTCTCTATATCTCTATATCTCTATCCTCTCTACTGAGGATATCAGCAATATCAGTGATATGCAGTGCATATGCCCAGGTGGCACTCTAAAAATCATTGCTTCTACTCGTGACCGCAACTAATTAATTCTTGTACTTCTAAGACAGGCTTTGCTTTTTTGACAGTTTGCTTAGCAGAGAATGAACAGTTAGCTGTTGGTGCTGGTGCACGCTTCATCACCTGTTACATCTCAAGCTGTCAGCAGTGACTCCGAATGCTACCCTTTACATTTTCACTGATGAGCAGTTCCACTTGCTATGGACCAAGCAGCAAAGAAACATCCATAGTGTTATGTCTCATTACCCAATCAACCGCTCTTTCATAACCCATTCTGAGCTTTGTTAGTGCAAAATATTAATGGGACAACTCCCAGGATGAATACCACAATAAGTAAGTGTTATGAAGCTGCCCTTTGTGGGCATCCCTGAGATTATGAGTTTATAAATCTCTTTGGTGCGAGTGTGCCTTAGGTATTTCCCAAGATCTCCACAGAGACTTTCCTGCCTTCTGTTTATGGGCATTAGTTTTTGTTTGGCAGAAGGTTTTTCCAGTGTCATTTTTCAGGCGGATGAGTTCCCCAGTCCAGCTCCGTACTAGCCCACAGATAGTAATGCTAGCATCACACAGCAAAAGGGGTGGCATGAGAGTCAGGATGAATGGCAGGAGTGGAAAACAGGGCCCCTCTGAGCTTGTTTGAGCAGCACAGTTGTGGTGTGTGTCATCATAACCCAAATTCAGCAAAGTACTCAAATACTCCATAGTAAGGGATGGAAACCACATTCTGTAGTCATGCAAGTTTTTATAAATGTGCTTTACAGGAGGCTTAATTTGCAGGTATAAAGAAAGCAAACCACAGAATTGGTAAGATGATGACAGGTGTGGAGATTCTTAATTCAAAAGATAACAGCTCTGAAAGGCTCACAGGAACGGGCAAACACTAGCAAAGCTGCTTAAAAGGCCATGACAAGATCCCACTTTTCCCACGGGAGTCTATAGACTACTATATAGTCTATATATATAATATAGTCTATTTCCAGTGTTTAATATCATCCAGATCAATTTCTGTATAACCCTTGTGGATTAATTCTTTATATTTAAACATTGTATTTTGTGGGTTTCCATACTAAATTGTGTCTTGTGTTTTTCAGACTATTGAATTTGTAAAGATTATTCTCATTTCTAATCCTGCCTTTCAGCATACTGGGAGCTTCTCTTCATCTTGTGAAACTTTAATGATTTTATTCTAATATCCAATTTTATCCAAGACACCAAAAATTAAAAAGTACAAGACTTTAGACCCCTCTGTAAAGCCCCACCAAGTTGATGATAATCTTTGAGTACTTTTCAACCACCACTAAATCTACAGCAAGAGTAGTAGTAGTAACAAAAATCTATGTGTAAGTTTTGAGTTGCTGCAAGAAAGGCCAGAAGATACGTGCAGGGTTATAACTGTACCTGTTCAAAGCAGAATATATTCTGTAAATATTATGTTTTCAGTAGCCTCTGCAGTTGTCATCAGGAACGCTAATAAAACTGCCTCAGTCTCTTTGAGCTATTATTTGTTGCAGGCTCCTTATGCTATATTTCTGTCTCTTTTCTTGTGCCTGCCCTGACAACAGAAATCACAGCACATTGGTAGGAATATTTATCAGAAGCCACTATGTTTCATAGAGGCAGCATGTTGCCAGTAAAAAGCATCTTGTCTGAGATGTGACATCTTCCAACTTGCACCAGGTTCTTAATCACATAATCTGGACAGGAAAATTCAGTCTCACATACAGCCCTTAATGTTGTCAACGTATGACCTGGATTGTGTTTCCCTAGGGAGCTTATGAGAATGCCATTTGAACACTTCCAAAAGCCTGATTAAAATATACAACTCCTTTGCCTCTCCCTGATTCACAAGAGCCACTTCCTTGTCATAGAGGGAATTATTTGTATTAGTTTATTCTACAATCTTTTATTTTTATACCTAGTGAAAAAGGAGTGAATTGGATTCCTGAATAAAAGTAATACTTGCAGTTCAATTACAGGAAAATTCACTTGTTCTTTGCAGTTTACAATGGTAAAACACTTCTCATTTCACCAAGTGCTTTAAAATGGATTTGTCTCTTTTTCTTCTTCTTTTCTATTGCTTTTAAAATGCATGAGTACCCTTTACAGGTCCATCAGATTCTTTTCTGTAGCAGTTTTGTGTACCCTTGTCTCCTTTCTTTTTGACCATCATCCACGACATTCAGTTTCTTATTATCCTATTACAAACCATTTTTGAATCTTCCATTTTATTTACAGGTATTAGTGGCATTATTAAAAGTTAATATTAATAATCTTTAAAATAGTTAAGAAAAAAGAATACACAGTCAATGCATGTCTAAAATCCACTGTAATAGTACTGCCATGTGGGTAATGAAAACTCTTCTTCCTGTTCCAATGGATAGAAGCAAACCTTTACAGCTAGCTACACATGGCTTCAAAACAATGACAACAAACTAGTAAAACCTTCAGCTTTTGATTCTTAGGCATGTTTTGATAATACAAAAATATGTGGATTTCAGATTAGCTTTGCAACAGGTGAAATTATGTTTGAAACTGAGGGCCACACCAAGCTTCTTCAGAGAGCTAGAGACATAAAATCATCGTTCTATGAGCCAGGTTGCATACTGGCCATGGTTTTATTAGTTTTAAGGGTTAAAATTAATTGTTCATCACAGAGAGTTCTGGATTTCATTTTAAACTTCAGTCCACAAGCTTTTGAGACTAAAAGAAGTGTTTTTTTCTCTATGGATTTCTACTTTATGTATTGCTATATATTCTGTTTGGAATATAACAGTAAAAAGTGCATTTTATATACTCAAACTTGAAAGCATTAGTTTATAAGAAAATATTTGACTCGTAGTATGTAAGTTAGTTCAACTACTTACTTAACTGCATTGAATGTGAAATGCTGAATTCAAACCAGCTCACACAGGATTTGTTTTACTTTATCTCTGTTGGAAGAAATAAAACCTATAATTTAAGCCAAATTCCAGTGCTTTGCTCTGAGTTTTACTAGTGCATGCCATCTAAAATGTACTAATAATGCCAAAAAATAAAACACTGAATGTTCTTCTATTTATCCTCCTTGTATCATTTTCTTATTTCGGTAATCAGGCTCCAAAGTGATTGCAATTGAAATAATCCAAAACAGAAGTTTTTGAAAGCTCTCCCTTGACCACCTTTGTGATGGGGGGTTTCTTTGGATCTACATGAAGAAAAAGAAGTCTTGTCATGACTCTCTGGGGGTTTTTTTATGCCTCACCTACAACTCCCTTATTCTTACTACAGGTTCAGATAGAAAACTGTGTCCTTCTCCTCAGTCACCTGTTAAATATGACAAATGCATTTCATCTGTTTAGAAAGATGAATATGCTTCAATTGTGAGAAAGTAACATTGGCACACATCTTTTTCCAACTGGAATTATAAGAGATTAACTATTACATTTATAAAGATTTCTGGACTGTTGCAGTAAACACTTCTTTGGTCAATAGATTTCTATGACAAGTTACTAAATAAATCTGCAGGCTCATTCAATTACATTTTTAGAGTGAATTACAGAAACAAGTATGTGGAATTCATCCTGGACAGTGCGAAGAAAGAAAAGGTCTGGGGTTTTTTGTTGTTACCAGATACGCATATTCCACGTGGGCTTTCTAAAGAGGAATCTGCCTTTGTAAAATTTTAATTGGAAGACTTTCTCAGTGCTTTCTATCAGTGTATGAAAACAAGACAAAAGAAGCAGGACCATTCCTACCATAATTCAGGTAGGATTCCTTTTCTGTAGATATGCAAAAAAAGAGATGTTAGTGTAAAGCTACGCTTCATGCAGCCTGAGGAAAGAGACAAAAGACAGAAAAGCTGACTTCTGGAAGGGTCTGCTTCTTGAGACATGGAAAGAAGTGCCTGTTTCCTGGGGACTGACTCTTGAGGGATGCTAGAGTAACTAACTGAGCCTATCCAGCCAAGTTTTGTAAAGGTGGAGGGGGCATATTATCAAAGAAGAGATTCAAACTTTCTCTGCTTTGAGCAGGGACCAGAGGAACAGGCTCTGGTCACTGATATTACAAGGGAACTGGTTCATCACAGATGGATGTTTGAATAACATCACAGTTCACAGCTCCAAAATTAATATTTTGATTTGGTTTCTTTTCGATTGATAATTCCCTAAATCTAATCCTGCAAATCTGCATACAGCTGCATAGCAATCAAAGTTACAGACAGAAGGGCGTTATGTATTATGTAGCATATCAGGCAGTGTTGAAGACTATTATGAAAACAACACTGTTACTACAAAAATCTTTTGTAAGCAATGGTAGCAAAAAATTTAAACTAGCATTGCTAGTTTGCACCTAAATGTAGCTTTCACCTTAATGTGTGTGGGTAACCTCGCTTTCCTCTGCCCAACAATCACATAAAGAGTGCACCTTGCCTTACCAAAAGTTGCTGAAAAGGTTAGACTCCCATTTTTCACTTTTTTCTTCCTTAACTTTAACATTAAACATTTTTCATTAGGAGTATACATATGAAGTATCTATGATATATACTTGCTACAGTACAACTGTGATTTTACATGTACACAGACGTATCGTAAAGTCATAGAATCATAGTTGGAAGGGACCTCAAGGATCATCTGGTTCAACCTTTCTAGGCAAAGCGTGACCTAGACTAAATGTCCTAGCACCCTGTCCAGCCAAATCTCAAGAGTCCTGTGTTGAGAAGTTCACCGTTTCTCTGGGAGATTATTCCAATGGCTGATTGAAATAAATTGTATAAATTAAATTATAAATGAAAAATGTGAATGTCAGTATAAATATCAATATAAATAATGAGGGAAATATATTGAACCAAAATTATTTGCAACAGTAACATCACGTTTCCACAGTGCTAGGCATGTGCACAGAAGTTCAGAAATCTCACATTATGTCTCATATTAGTATTGTAAAATATTCAAATGGCACTGTTCATCGCTACAGCCATATTTTTAGTCTGGTTTGGTCTGCTGCCTTAAACCTCTGTATGGTCTCAAAGAGCAATTTTCATAGTGTAAATAAATTCCCCTAGGAATGGCACTTCCTTTGTAGTATTTTAGAACTACTCTTAGTTTGTTTATAAATCACAAAGCTAGAAGTGCCTCAAATACTCCATGCCATTATTTTACTAATAAAGCTGATCGAAATCCTTATGCCCGGAAGCTAGCAATTTCTGCTTTTAAGTACCAGTATACCTCTGAAGTCTTAGATGGTATTCCTGGAAACGACATCCGTGTGTGACAATAATGCTATTTGAGAAGCACCACCTTGTGAAGGTAGCCCGAGACTGATTCAAGACAATAACTGTGATTACTTATATCTGTGCACTAAAAGGTACCCAGCTATCTTAATCTTGTCCAACTGCACCTGTTTAAACTAGTTCCTTTTCATCTTTCATAACACAACTAGTTCCCTATTGATACTATCTTGCTGCTTTCTCAAACCTTTGACACTTGGTTTTCTGCTGTTCTATTTTCTTTTTCACAAAAGTAGCTCTTTGATTCTGTTTGATAAAAGCAAAGTGCTATGACTTAGTGCATGATATTTCCACATTCCTGGAAATATCAATTTCAAGGACTTTCATATGTTAACTTGATAATATACTCATTTCTATGCATGTTGCACATGTTCAAGGACAAATAGGATTTCTAATAGAGAAAGTGGATTGAACTACATGATGTGAAAATTGCTAACAGATGGAAGGAAGGTACAGTAATGGCAACTGGCCATCATAAGACAATGTAGAAACCATGAAAAGGCAGGGAGCATGTACCTGTCTGGAGACAGATGCCTTTGAAGTACAGAAAGCCACAAAATAATAGAGCAGGTAAAGAAGCATAAATTGATTTTAAAAACAATATTCCAAGCACTGTTGATACAGGAGAAGTATAAGGTGAAAAACTGTCAATAAATTATCTAGGCAAAAGTTATTGGAAAAATGTTAATAAGGCTATGTATATTGTGTTATAACATCTATATTGTATCTATAATAGCAAACAATAATGTCATCATGTTGATTTTAATATGAAGTAGATCATTTTTTTTTCCATACAGTCAAATTTAAGGGTGCTGATTCTGGTTTGGGTAGCAATCACGGTGTGGTGGCTGTTGCAGATTATCACGTCCCTACCAAAGCCATCCAAATAAGAAACATGCTTACAGCTCAGCAGATCCAGACATTGCTCAAAGGTAACCAGACTTTGAGAAAAATCATCCCTCTCTGTATTTTGTAAGAACAGTCCGTCCTGTGCAGGAGTACTGCATTTATAGCCACAGTAAGAGACAGTAGATGCAATTGTGAAGAATGTGCTTCTTAACAAGGAATTCAGAGCTCCTAGTATTCAGTTCTGCACAGAGTTTGACTCTCCTATGAAGATGGGCTGAGAAGTGACCTTTGAAGGGCCTTTGCAATCAGTATCTTCAATTTTGTGCACCAAACTTACAATGCAGATTCTGACGGCTGAGAAAAACCACACAGACCTAAAACAGTGAAACGCTTGTCCTGCCAGACAACATGAAGAGTAACAGAGCTGGTGAACAGCCATGCTGAATGCTGAACATACTAGATAAGCTACAGGGCACAGATAAGCTTGTGTAGGAGCTCATGTTTCTGAAATCTGATAGTGCCAAGCAAGTGCCTGGGAATCACCTTGCTGAATTCATAAAGGTGTAAAACTCTTCCTGCTGCTCTGAGAGATCAACATAGAAAAAAGTGTCAAAAAAATCATCCTTTTATATGCAAACATGAGTTTGCTGAAAAGGTAAGATAACAAGAGCATAGTGATTCACAATGGCTCCAGGACTTCTTTGGATTACAGGATGTAACTTTCAGCTCTGATGTTTTGAGCAGTGAGTCAGTATTTCTCAGTAAGCATTCCTGATTACAGCCATTGCTTTACTTGATTTTAGGTTTTTACTTTTTTGACCTTTTCTATCTGGGACAACATATTTGTATTTTGTGAGCTTCCAAGGATGAAGGTTTTATTTCTTTCACTCTCCCAATTCTTGTGCAAATAGGATGAATTCTTTGGGGATGAATAGAAGCTATTTGGCCTATAAAACTTGCCCTTTTTTGGTTCTATCTTTCTCACATGATGTCATGCTGTTATTTTTCTGAATGACTTCAATGTGTTTGCCTCAACAAGTCTGCTATTTTATTATATATGTGTTCTGTAAAAATCAACTCTGTGTCTCCTGCTACCATTTCTGAAGAATCTCTGATAATATCAAGCTGATTGGAAATAATCAGCAGGCATCTTATACAATTGTAGTCTTACAGTTTTTCAATCTGTTGTTGTCACTATCTCTCTATTCCATTATATTATTGCATTTATTATAAAAGTATGACTATATTTGATGCAGTAATGCTAGTCATAATTAACGAAAGGTATCCTCCCCCCAACCCCATCAAATTTCCTAAAAGAAAGGATTCAAAAGAGGGAGAATTCTAAAAGAATTCTAAAAATTTCTCTAAACCAAAGATTTCTGTGGAAGCTGGAAAGATACAAACACAACAGACAATTCTGTCTCATCTGGCTTCACAAGTGAAAGGGACAAATTCCAGATTGCTACAATGGAATTTTGGATTGCTGAAATGGAGTTTAGCAATCTGGAGTTTGGAACAGCAATGCAGGATAGCAAACCTGAATTTGATAAGGAGATAATTCATGACACTGACTACCTTTCCTGTCTAGCTGCTTGGTTAAACAGATTTGTATAATCTGACTGTTAGCTTCTCAGTGCTAAAATAACTGCAAAGTATTTCCTGAGAAGCTTGAGGAAGAGCACTGTGCTTCTATCATAGCACTTTTTTCTCTACTAGTGAGAATTTATTAGTAGTATTTTGTCCCTTGAGAATATCTGGAATTTAAATGGCTATTGTGTACACATTCTGCTTCTTCACGGTGGATACAATCATAAAAAAACTCAGCAAGGTGTCCCAGAATCTGTGCTAGTGACAGTTCTGAACTACTGAGGAGATGCGTCCTTTCCAAAGAAAGCACTCATTTATATTCGATAATTACTTTTCAAGAGAAAACAACATATATGTAGGTGACTTAGGACAGCTCTTATGGCCATAGAATACAATGCTATGGAAAAGCACTGGACTGGAAAGAATACCCCAAATGACTCTACAAATCTGTCCTTAATAGCTCCAATGTACTTTGTAACATTGTTTTAAAGATGGCATCTGTTATTTATATAATACTTAAAATCCTTACAAATATTCAGTTGCTGTTGGCTTCTTTTCCCTTTATCCACTCAAGCCCTTGACATACTACAGCTGTTCAAAGTTTCATTTTTAATCTGGAAATTATATTCATATTTTAAAAATAAATTCAAACCCATGCATATTCACCCAATTTTTTAACATTTCTCACTTTCTGAAAACCGTATGCAGCTACAGTCATAGAATCATAGAATAGGGTTGGAAAGGGCCTTAAGATCATCTAGTTCCAACCCACTGGCATGGGCAGGAACACCTCACACTAAACCATGTCACCCAAGACTCCATCCAGCCTGGCCTCAAACACCACCGGGGATGGAGCATTTATGACTTCCTTGGGCAACCCATTCTAGTGCCTCACCACCCTCATAGTAAAGAACTTCTTCATTATATCTAACCTAAACTTGCCCTGTTTAAGTTTGAACCCATTACCCATTCTCCTATCACTACAGTTTCTAATGAAGAGCATCCTTGTAGGCTCCCTTCAGATACTGGAAGGCTTCTCTGAGGTCTCCATGCAGCCTTCTCTTCTCCAGGATGAACAGCCCCAACTTCCTCAGCCTATCTTCATACAGGAGGTGCTCCAGTCCCCAGATGATCCTCGTGGCCCTCCTTTGGACTTGTTCCAACAGTTCCATGTCCTTCGTATGTTGAGGACATCAGAACTGTGCACAGTACTCTAAGTGGTGTCTAGTGAAAGCAGAGTAGTGGGGCAGGATCACCTCCTTCAACCTGCTGGTCATGCTCCTTTTGATGCAGCCCAGGATACAGTTGGCTTTCTGGGTTGTGAGCGCACACTGAAGCTGGCTCATGTTCATTTTCTCATTGACCAACACCCCCAAGTCCTTCTCTGCAGGGCTGCTCTGAATCTCTTCTCTGCCCAACCTGTAGCTGTGCCTGGGATTGCCCCAACCCAGGTGTAGGACCTTGCACTTGGCTTGGTTGAACTTCATGAGGTTAGCGTTGACCCACCTGTCAAGGGTGTCAAGGTCCCTCTAGATGGCATCCCTTCCCTCCAACATATCAACCGAACCACACAGCTTGGTGTCATTGGCAAACTTGCTGAGGGCACACTCAATCCCACTGTCCATGTTGCCAACAAAGATGATAAACATGGTTGATCCCAACACTGACCCTTGAGGGACACCACTCGTTACTGGTCTCCAGATGGACATTGAGCCATTGAGCACAACTCTTTGCGTGCGGCCATCCAGCCAGTTCTTTATCCACTGAGTGGTCCATCTATCAAATTGATGTCTCTCCAATCCAATTTAGAGACAAGGATGTTGTGCGGAACAGTGTCAAATGCTTTGTACAAGTCCAGGTAGATGACATCAACTGCTCTACTCCTGTTCATCAGTTCCGTAGCCCCATCATAGAAGGCCACCAAATTGGTCAGGTAAGATTTCCCCTTAGTGAATCCATGCTGGCTGTCACCAACCACCTTGTTGTTTTTCATGTGCCTCAGCATGCCTTCCAGGCAAATCTGCTCCAAGATTTTGCCAGGCACAGAGGTGAGGCTGACTGGTCTGTAGTTCCCCAGCTCATCCATTTTCCCCTTCTTGAAAATGGGGGTTATATTTCCCTTTTTCCAGTTGTCAGGAACTTCATCTGACTGCCATGATTCTTCAAATATGATGGACAGTGGCTTAGCAACTTCATTTGCCAGCTCCTTCAGGACCCGCGGATGGATTTCATCAGGTCCCATGGACTTGTATATGTTCAGGTTCCTAGGATTGAACCAGATCCTCTCCTACTGTGGGCCCAGGGTCTTCATTCTCACAGCCCCTGCATCTGCCTTCCAAGACTTGGGTGGTGTGGTCAAAGCATTTGCCAGTGAAGACTGAGGCAAAGAAGTCTTTGAGAACTTCAGTGTTCTCCAAATCCAGGGTAGCCAGTTCTCCTGATAGCTTCCAGAGAGGGTCCACATTATCTCTTGTCTGTCTTTTGTTTACTACATACCTATAGAAGCCCTTCCTCTTATCTTTCACATCCCTTGCCAGATTTAATTCTAAGTGGGCCTTAGCTTTTCTGACCTGGTCCATAGCTTCCTCGGCAACGTCCCTGTATTCTTCCCCGGCTGCCTGTTCTTGCTTCCGCCTTTTATGAGCTTCTTTTTCCCTCTAAGTTTTCTCAGCAATATATCCAGTATGAATTTTAATCCATTTTGACATCAAAGATAGATTCTTCTATACATCTGATTATGGAGGAAATTCTTTACTTTTGCAAGGTCTCTTAACTAGCTTTTAAATTTGAATAATTTAAAATAAACCCACCTGAATTCAACGAATGAAACACTCCACAAAATCCTGACTAAGCTTCAGAGGCTTTAAGCTAGACTTCTAATTCTTTTCCCGTATTCCCAAATCACATGTACAAAAAAATGCCCCTCCATTGAGACCTCTGTTTTCTGAAACTTTTTGTTTGCCTCTGTCGCTTGCTGTTGCTTTATTCATAGTGTAAGCATTTATAATACATCAGGTAAAGACAATGAGGAGCTCTGGTAATTATACATGAGAAACCGTCTTTGCACATCATTCATGTTCTTCAATACCTGACTAGGAAAAGCACAGAAAAAAATCCATATCAGAAAGGCATAAAGGAAAGCTGTCAAAGATTCTGACTAGGCAAAGAAAGGACCCAGAAAACCTAGTTGCACAAATATTTGCACTATGGGAATGTGGTAAGTGACTCAATCTCTCTGGTTATCAACATAAATTATGTTGTAACTGCCATTTCTCTCATTCTCTAAGTTCTCAATGAAAAAGCCAGCTGGTTAAAATCTAACCTTCATCATCCGAGCTTATCAGACTGTGGTCTGTAGGGATCAGAAGTTGCTCCATAAAATAACTGCAATTTCTTGTTTGGGTTTGGTGGGTTCGGGGTTTTGTTTGTTGGTTGGTTGGTTTATTTTTTATTTTTTTTATTAACACACTTTCATTCCTACTGGTGAAAAATAAACCAACGCATCCTGCAAGGGAAAACACGAGCAATGGAAATCATGCTTTGCAGTATCTTGATTCATTTTTAAGTCAATGTTTTATGGCAGCAATGCATGGGGTTTCTATGTACTTTTTTTCCCCAGCAAATTCAGAAATTCTGCTTTATATTCAAAATACTGCTCTACTTCTCATTGGAATATATATCAAGCTGTTTGAATACCTGCGTTGTGGAGTAGGGGGGCTATGGAATCATTACTCACTAAATGGAATGTTACCCTTCCACACTTTCATCTTCTTCTCTTTAGTTGTTTTTCTAATGTATTAACTATACAAATCAACTGATACAAGTGACACACTGTAAATTTCTTTTTAAGTAACATATTATGTATTAGTAATTTCAAATTTTCAGCTTATAAATCCTTGCTATATTCAGGAAATATACTGCTACTGAAAAGCTGTTCTAACCAAAATATTTATGCAAAAAAATTACAAAGAAATTGCAACTGATACCTCTCCTTCATCTTTTGTAATTTCCGGAATCATTGACTCTGATGATTAACTTAACTCTTAAGAGAAACATTCAAAATATTAAGCATTCTCAACTACAATCTTTCATTGGAATTAAAAATTGTTTTGCATATCTCTGCAGGATATTAGCCATTTTGCAGCATCTCCCTTTTGTAGGTATGCTAAAATAGAATAAAAAGAGGGAAATAATAATGAGAATCCTTTCCCACATAACTAAAGCTTTGAAAATTTCATAGCAGAGAAGAAAGCAAGGTATTGCTGTCCTTACTATACTGCATGGGACAGGTGGGCATCAAGAGAACGTGAAGAATGAAAGCCTGTAACAATTTTTGTGATTTTGAAGAATACTGTGAAGATTCTAAAAAATAAGACCTATTGATTTAATAGGTTTCAAACATGGACAACAAATACAAACAAGATAATCAATACTTCCAAAAATAAATGTTGTGAAATCCGCTGAGAACCACAGCGTGCAGCGGGACAACAGCATACAGACCAGCTTAACAGCTTCCCTGGAAGGGCTTCCAGAAGAGCAGGATATAAGACCCTAAGGTCATCAGTAGCTCTGTAACATTCTTAACTTCTCCTCATCTACAAGGAAAAGGGGAAGATAATGTTTCCAACACTATAGTGACGCAGTGAATTAATCTCTCTACCATGGTTTCTTTCTGCTTCTCTCTGAG
Source organism: Ara ararauna (assembly GCA_028858755.1). NCBI lineage: Eukaryota > Metazoa > Chordata > Aves > Psittaciformes > Psittacidae > Ara > Ara ararauna. The sequence goes on along the minus strand of CM054380.1, from coordinate 17,039,792 downwards.
GTTAATGTTCCTTATGAGTCCTATTTCTGCTACTTAATGAGGGTGCACCAGCCTAAAGTGAGCTCTGCTATAGCATGTTAAAACCCACTATAGTGGGTTTTCTTTGCTGCAGATGTACATGTTTCAGTGATGGAATCCATATTCTTTGGAGGATTCACAAGTAAATACTTCAAATACATGTTACAAATCAGTCCACAGATGTTCTCTTTGCAGCAAAGATGTTAGCTTCTGATTGCAGCTCCACTGCTACAGAACTCAGATGGTTCACAGTAATGTTTGTCCCAAATCATTTCATACTGCCACTCATACTTAATGAAGGACTAGGGGAGAAAATAAGGAAGAGGGTAGACATGTGCAGCAGTCTGAAGTGAAATGCAAGTCACCAAGAAATAGAGAAGGAAACAAAATGCAAAGAAAGACTGAGTACTTTGTAAATGAAAAAAATACAGGCAAAGGGGATGTCAATAAATCCTCAATCTGTTTAAAAAGAATAGTATGCTAAAGACCTTCACAATCCAAACTGCAAGACCACCCATTGTCAACAGGTAAATAGTACTAATATATTGCCAAAAGTGAAAGGATCTGGAAAAATCAAAGGTATCATCTGGCAGATTGTGGATGGAACTGCTAAACATGGAACTACAAGTCAGATTACGGATCTGTGAAATGAATGCTTAGGTTATTCCGCAGTTTATTTGTAAGAACAACCTTAAAAATTAATGCTCAGATGTTAAGACATGTATTAGAAACTGAAAACAAATACAGTAAGATCATCACAATTCAACATTTAAAATTAAAAGTGCAATTAAATTTGCTTTCACTTCCCTATTGACAGAGATGACTATCTCCAGGGTTCTGGACCACGTTGATTTTATATCAAATGACAAACTGGATCGAAGTTAAACCCAAGGAAAGCTGAGTAGGTTTCTTTTCAATGCCTTGTAGGAGGACAGTTGATCTCATTCATGTAAGAAACACAGAAAGCTAGACGGCAATTAGAGTTCATGCCAAGAAACAAAGAAAAAGCAACTAGCATTGGACAAGCATAATCAACTTGCTGGTTTTCAGAAGATGAGCCAGCCTGGGATCTTACTCACTGAAATCAACAGCAAAGTTATACTAACTTTAGATAGAGCAGGACATCAAATGCAGATTCTGTTCCAAGCCAGAAATGTACCAACACAGTTGTATTTTTATTGAGGTAAACAGAGCAGAACAGAAAAAAGTGGTGTTTAGATCCAGGCTAAAGGCAAGGAAAAAATTTAGACAAAAGTTCAGCTATTGCTACTATGAGAACTGGAAAGAGGTAAGCTCACAGAACTCTCCCAAGATAGAGAGAAAGAAGATACAAGAAAGAAGCAAAAGCACAATCAAGCACTTCACATACATTAATTTTAGATGATGTACAAATTAAATTAAACCTTTGCAAAAACCTATGACAGCCAGAATAATGCTAAATGCCCAAGTTCAAGTAGTAAAATAAGTAGCAGATGCAGTTGTATTTTTTCTCTAGAGCTGTATTTCTACAAGGAAATTCATTACTTCAGCAGGTTCAGCGACCGCTGCTATTGCTGGCTGTTGTGTTCATACCACTTTGGTAAGATACTTGCTGCCATGACAGGTGGTGAAGGCTTTTGCTTTCAACTATTCCCACTATCACCCCTAAGTGTTATATCTTCTATGTACTAGAATCCAGGGCTCTTTCAAAGACTTAAGAAAGCTAAGCAAAGCAACATACATATTTGAGCAGTACACAAATGTATGCAAGTGTTAGTTATCCAACATGTTTAAAATACATGGCTGTAATGTTTGAAGAAAAAGGAAATCCTGAGCAGAATCCCATAACTAATGATACTTCTAGAAGGTTTAAAAATAAGGTGGATCCAACAGGCTCTGAAAACTGCAAGATGCCAAGGATGCAGCAAACTCACTGGAGTTTGATTATGGCACTGGAGTAAGGTATCGAAAGTCAGGTCCCCAAAACATTGAGTTACCAGGAAATAGTACTTTGCAATACCAGCATGTCCTGGGTTCAGCAGTAACAGTCATTTTTCTCCTTCTCAGTAGCTGGTGCAGTGCTGTGGTTTTGGCTTTCGGCCTGGGAAAAGCACTGATAACACCGATGTTTTTAGTTACTGCTCAAATGTTTAGTCTGACCAAGGACTTTCTGAGTCTCATGCTCTGCCAGGGGGGAGGGGAAGCCGGGAGGAAGCAGAGACAGGACACCTGACCCAAACTAGCCAAAGAGGTATTCCATACCACAGCACGTCATGCGCACTATATAAACTGGGGGCAGTTACCCGGAAGGGTTAGATCACTGCTCAGGTCAGGCTGGGTATCGGTCGGCAGGTGGTGAGTGGTTGTATTCTCTTCCCTTGTTATTTCCGTTATCATTACTATTATTGGTGGTAGCAGCAGTGATTTGTGTTATACCTTAGTTACTGGACTGTTCTTATCTCAACCTGTGGGAGTTACATTCTTTCTATTCTCCTCCCCATCCCTCTGGGAGCTGGGGGGAAGAAAGAGGGGGAAGTGAGTGAGCGAATTGCGTGAGTTACGGCTGGGCTTAAACCACAACACAGCAAAACAGTATTTTCCACAGACTGATGGGAACCGGTGAGCTTTTTGGCACAGCTGAAGGTGATTTTAGCAAACAAGCGAAATATTGAGGAGTATGCTGGAATCCCAGAGGTACCTCTGCCAGTGTCTCATTAGAAATCAGCAGTAAAAAAATAATAGACTTACAAAGGATATTTGTTTATGGCATAAGCTTTGCAAAGCTTCAATATGCTCAGGAGATAAATACAATCAGTATAAAATAATTGTTTAGATGCAGATTATTTAATTCTAAACACTATGTTTACATCAATAAAATGATAGCATAATATAAAAAGGTATCTGGAGTTAAGGGTATTGATTTTGGGGGCCTTCTCTCCTTTATGGCACTTTGTATTCATGCTAATTTCTGACACAAACTGTAAAACTAAGATTATCTACTCAGTATTTCTGACAATCACACTAATTTTATCTAACAGACACTGGAGGTATCACAAGGTGAAGGCAACTTGCCGATTTCCCTTTGCAAGTTACACATGTGACTTTCTATGTGCATTTATGTGTGCTTATGAGATGACTGGAATTTTGCTGCTTGAGATTTAATTCACTACAACGTTCTGCCTGAATGATGAGCTCTTTCTGCTGTCAGTTTAATATGTGAGCACCCAGACTGCTTTGTCACAGTGCACTGAGGAACCCAAAATTTAAACAGAGTAATCATAAAAATTAGTCACCAAAAATATTAATTATTAGAGATGATTAAGGCCTAATCATAAATTCTAAATCCTAAGTTATAAAATCCCCACACTTAATGCTGATTTAATAACATACAACTACGAGGAGTGACAGGAATTAAAAAGAGCAGAATTAATGCCACGGATATGAAAATAATTCAGTTATAAAGCTACCTTATTGTAACTCATGTAAGGTGCTTCACATGTAAAGCTGATACCGTAAAGAGAAATCTGTAACTTTCAAATATGATTGAAATGCAGATATTTTGCAATTCAGTGGTTTTGCAGAATCGCTCAGACACAGTATGTTCCTTAATTCAACATCATCAGATATAAATGTCATGTCTCCTAACTCTCTCAGGAGCAGGTGAAAGGGCTAAATAACTGCAAATGCTTTATAACCATTAACTGTTGGTAACATCAAGTACAGCCAACCTTTTACACACTGCGCTTTTTTCCAGCTAGCCACATCTACAGCTTAGGTCTGTAACTTTTTATGCCAAGTCCTCAAAACAAAAACTGGAGGGGAACTACTACAGTTCACTGCTGAACATGTAAAATTAAGCTGCTATTTGTTAAATTTTAATATAGAGATCTGTGAACTCCAGTGACCACAAAGCCAACATTCCTTTGGATCTGCAGCCCTGTTCCCGGCCAGGCACTGCCAGCTGAGCTGCAGAGCACACAGACAGATGTAGGGAAGTTTTCAGCAGCTTGCCAAGAAATTCCTCTACCAGAGCTCCCCAGCTGTGGTCAAACACTTCAGAAACAGCTGTGAGGATAGTTCTTTTGCAGTTTTTCACCGTCCTCAAGTCCCAGGAAGTGGAATGGACTTCCCGAGCCGGTTAGGTCCAGTTGAATCACCTTCAACGGTTAAAGATGACTGAATTCATTATGCCTCTCGGTCTGCACTGAAAGACATCTGCATTCTAGTCGCACTAAGACCTCTCAGGAGACAGAGCATACCCAACAGCTCTGTGGAGCTGACATGTCTATATTCCATATCGAGGCTATGGGAATAATTAGGGAATAGAATTATCAAAGATTGTGCTGTTACAATTTAGCATGCAGAGATCACACCGGGGATTATGCCCAAAAGGGTTAAAATTTGGTTAAATATGTTGACTTGTCACAGAAATAACAAAAAGCACATGCTCAACAGGCAGGCCACTTTCCTGCCAACATCAAATCTCAATTCCAAGCCTTTGGGTCATTCCGGTATTTCAAAGAAAAAAAAGTTGCCAGCCCTTTGTTTTTTAATGAGGACAATACAGAACACTGGCCTCTAGCTCAGTTTAAAAAAATATAAAATTATTTAAAGACAAGATTACCGTGTTTACACTGGAAATACAACAGATTTCTGTTCTACAACCTCCCATTTTTAGTAGCGAATGTATTGTTAATGTAAATCATTCTATGGGTCAAAATTTGTTTCCTAAATTGGTTTGCGGGGGCTTGGAGAAGGTTCTGGTTTTGGATTTGGGTTTCTTTAGGGACTGCTACAGTACTGAGAAGTAGCCAGGCTAAGTCCCAGGCTATCACATCTGGATACAGCAAGATAATTTCTAGGAATACTTATTTAGAATACTGAGACACGTGGACCAAGTACCAAAGCATTCATCCTGCACAATCTGAAGCTTGTGCAACTTCATTCTCAATGAAGTTCTTTTCATTCTCAATTATGTTCTTCATATGCAGGAAAATATGTACCTATGATATATGTACATGATGTGTAACATATGTTACAAGATTACAAGCACCTGTAATGAAATGTACACTGATGTAAAATTAGAACACTTTAAAATCACCTCTTAGTAATTTTTTCTTCTAAATGCTCTATTGTAGATTGACATTTTTCACTTTTGAAAGTCATTTGATATCTGAAAACCTGTTAATAATGTAAGCTTTAGCTCTTAAATTCATATGTACATCAGTCTGTAAAAGTATAAGTAAAGCAATTCAATGTGAAAATGGTCAACATTACAGTGAAAGCGTGGATGATGGAGTGAAGTTGATACAATTTAGGTGCTGACATAAAGGGTTTCCCTTGTCACTGGCCAGACATTCTCATTCTCTCCCCTTGAACCAGCATCTTCTGACAACATCCTTGTCACAAGACCTCTTTTGAGAGTTTTCAGTAAGTTCAGGAAATTAAGCAGGCAAAAGGTTATCCTTACAGAAAATTAAATCATCTTGATAATCTAAAAGGTCTTTTCCAACCAAGTTGATTCTATGATTCTGCGAGATTCGTTCCCTCAGCTGGTATAGCAGAGAGAAAGGATCCAGGATCAGGATGACTGTTGCCATCAGGATTAGCTGTTAGACTGGCTCAGCCAGATATGCAAACTGCCCACAAAGGGTAGCACAAAACCGAGCCGAAGTGATGTTGCTCCAGTGCCACTGCAGAAATTTTACTGTGTGCAAGTCAAAAGTAACAGATGCTGTTATTGTTCTCTTTGAAACTATAGTAGGAGAAAAAAAAAGGTTGTGGCTTCAGGGGTGACAAAAGCCAAAATTCTCCTTCCAAGCCTCTAGCCTGAGATGAGGTTTAAAGGTATCATCTTTTTATTTATAAAGTACAATCAAATAAGACTTGGTTCTTATTTTGAGTGACGAAAATTAGTAAATAAAGCACATAGAAATGGATTATTTTTGATGTATCAAGAAATAAGCCATAATATACAAGGCTTGATGCTGCTCAAGACTTTATGATGTCCTCAAGGTGATCTTTAAAACAAAACAACCAAAAAAACTCAAAAACAAAGCAAAAAAAAAAGTACCAAAGAATACTTTAGAATCATATAAAATAGGTTTGAATGCGACTGCTGCCATTCTCTCATCTGCTGCTCAAAGCACAACTAAATGTTGAAGTTAGAGCAGGTTTCTCTGAAGCATGTCTTGTTAAGTTTAGATTCCTCCCACCCCAGCCTTTTGTGGAGAGAAAAAACAGTGTCTCCTTGCATGCCTTGTTCCAGTCCCCAGGTCACCTAGATGGTCCTCTGCTGGTCTCTCTCCAGTTTGTCAGTATATCTGGGGAGCCCAAAACCAGATGCAGTACTTAGATGCAGCTTCACAGTGGAATAACCACTTAACTTTACCTTCCACAAAGCCAGTTGTTTCACCACAGAAGCCAACCAGGCTGCTCAGGCACAGTTTCTACAAGCACCTTCCCTTCTGAGACCCATTAATATTCTCATAAAACTAAGATATGAAAATGTTGATTATTTAAATGTTTGCAGTCCAATAAATAACATCTATATTGAGATATATGTTATAGGCTTGTTATGGAAAATTTTAAGACATTCACAAACTTCTTGTCAGCTTATCTTAAGAGCAAACATCAAATTCTTTGAAACAAACCTGGAAAGATATGGAATAGGATTTTGTCGCATGAGTTTTGCTTATGTTTCTGATTTGCAATCACTGTGAAATTCTGCTCAGAGAACTACTGGCTCTATCTTTTTAAGATTTACATAAAGCAGCTACTGGCTTTGTAACTAACTTTTTACTTAGAAGTTAGGTGGTGAGTCAATTCTCACTTTTTATGTTTTATTCCACTCTATCACCTGTTTACATACACAGCAGTCAGGTTAAGTATTGTGTGAAATGGAGAATGCCGCCAGTACAGCTTGTACATAAAATACTCAAAACTGTTAAGAAACTACATTTGAGGCAGCATATGTTACAATGTGGGAAATCTATCCCTGAACAAAGTATGAATCCTGGTTGTGGTTATGAAATTGCTGTATCATTAAATACCTCAGAGGATGTGAAGTCAACCATATGCTGTCAGGGCTGAGTCATACGTGTCTCAGACATGGGACTGCGGAAAACATCCCACCCTAGCAGCTCCCAGTCAAGAGGGAAAATAAAAGGACAATGGGGTGCCTGAGCCAGACAGCAATCAATTCATCTAAACCCTTCCTGCGAGCCAGCGTTTGGAGCTATGGAATTTCAAGAAATAAAAAGCTGAAAGGAAGATCAAATGTTACGACTGGAACCTCAAAAGCTAAAGCATTTGTGAAATGCCATGAATCACAGAGACAGAAAACTTGCGCACGAAAGGAACAGCAAGGCATGCTGTTCTAACTGTGGGCCAGCCAAGTGAGAAGGAAACTGGCTTCAGAATTCTGACACTGACATGCATGCAACATAACTTAGAAAAGTTCTGTACAGAAATGGATGACATGGAGCACACAGACTATTGAAACAACAGTCAACACTGAGGAAGGGAAGTATAAACAGCGTATTTAGTGTTTGCTCTTCTGTATGATTTTTTGTGCCAACTAATATAAGGAACCATTGATTTTAGGGAACTTTTACATCTCTGTTTGTCTACATCAATTATTACATGCTTCTAAGAGGCAAACTGTAAACCCAGAGAGGAAAACAGGGGGTAAAGGAAAAGGTGTGTATAATCTGCCAGAGAATCTAGGGACAGAGCCATCAGTACTCATCCTATAGGGCAGTGGAGACAGTAAAGTCTCATGTTTACCATGAAATAGAAAACAAATCATCCTGGCTGGAAGCTGAACCAGAGAGAAATCTGCTTCCAACTCTGATTAAACAAAGCTTAAAGGTATATGAGCTTAGAGGGCTAGAATGGAAACAGAGCAATCCAATCCATTTCCAGCTGACGGGACATTATGAAGCTTGTGACAAACCTGTGTTTCTTCTCACTATTGCAAAAGTTGAAAATGACAGGTCAGTTGTCCAATTTTCACTTTCAATAAAAGTTAACATAGTTATGAAACACTCCATGCAGTTGTACTTACAAATAGCTCTTCACTACCTGAGTGCTCTTCATTACACAACTTGAACTACATTTGAGCTGCTATTTATTTTGATATTCTTCCTATGTTCTTAGCCAAATACCAGAGTAAGATTTCCTGCCTGAGGTAAGCACTTGTTCCTAATGATCATATATATTCTTCAATATTGTAAAATTATATCCAAGCTACAAAACTGGAATTTCAAACCACTTATAGATACATCAAAAATAAGGACAACATTCAGAGCTCTTAACACTGTAGATAACTAATTCTGTTCTTGACTTCTTTACTTATAAGAACCATTTGACTGCAACTTTTCAGGATAATCATTTTTTGCATTTTTAATATTTCAACTCCTCTTCATTATAATGTATTTCTAACGTGTTCTTAGGACAAAAGTATGAGGGTGCATTGCCATTGTCTTCTTATTTTCTGGGTGGAGAACCACATGCAGAAACTCTGGAAATCACACATTAGCGTTATGTTCGAGCTAAACCATGTCCAAATGGCTTTGACTGCCGTGCACTTCAAAGCACTGGCAAGCCACCACACAGCATTCTTCCAAGCTTTGCTCGATTTCCATAGTGGTGAATCATGACCATAAAAAAAGCTATGTGAATGTTGGCTTCTCGGGTTTTTATTCTCCACACAGGAAAAAAAAAAACATTAATACAAAATAAGGTCAAGAGAGAACTATAGAAGTGTCTGTTAGGCAGATCAAAGTGGCCAATTTTTTTCCACCTGGGACAGCCAGTCAAAACGTTTGTTATTAGAGATCTCACTGTGGCTTGCATGCTACAATGCCTGGTACAGATTTAACCTACTCTTAATGAAATCTGACAAAGAGAAATCCGTTATGTCTCCAAATCTGACAGGGTTTGGTGTCACTCATTCTAGAGCATTCCATCTTCCCTTGGGCTTATCACTTCGGGGAAAAAAAATCAAGTATGGCAAAGTCTTTGTCACGTATCTCATAGAAAGTTAAATGTTTGGTAAAACTAGACATCAAAGCTGATGAGGGAAGTATTAATATATATAATGAATTTGCGTTACCACAAATTCTGATACAGAGATTACGAAATCTTTGTCTTTTCTATTGAAAAGCATTTTAAGGACTGTCATCAGACCCATACTGAATGAGAAGATCTGCGTGTTCTTAAACAAAATTACTTGTCTGTCCATACTTTTAAATGCAAACCATTCTTTAAACTGTATATAAAAAGAGACAACTGCTTGCAAAATCTTGTTTTGTACAATACTTCCCCAGAAATATTTGCTCTATAGCATTTCACTTTTTTGCTTAGAGATATAAAACTGATTTCTATTCCAACTATATAAAGTAACATACTTATGTCAGTGTAGGACAGGAGATGCTCTATCAAATCCGAACATCATACCCTTTTCTCTAAAGCAAAACAAAAAGAATTCTGTATAGCACATAGCCATTTAATTACAAATAGCCTCGTCCTGCAACTAGTGCTCAAAATAGGACAAGATGCATTTCATTCTTTTTCTTTATGAATATCCATTTGAGAGTACATGTGAATCAGAGGCTTGAATCTCAAGGGAGAAAAATGAGAGAAAACAAAGCTGAATGAAATCTGAAGTTCAGATATCTTTTGGAGCTCCATACTCATTTAGGAAAGCCCTTCACTTCAGGGTGGCAAAGTCAACATCTGAGATCTTTCACTGAATTACCACTTTTGTGCACCAAAACATACAGCAATAGCAGTTGCTGTTACTACCTGTCAAAAAAGTCTGTCCTCAAGAACAGAGAGTCAAAGTCAGAGATGAAAGTATTGGAAATATAATATTCTTGTGCAACATTAGGTATCACCTTCTTTGTCCAGTCCATTCAGTAATCAAGAAAAGGATGATTCATCTCAAGTCTGAACTGAAGTTTGTAACAAAAAAAACACCAAACCTTTCCTTTGGAATATTTCTGTTTCTTAGTATCGTCATTAGTAAGATTTTTCTGAAGGACATTAAAGCTTCCCTATTTCAGGCACAAAGCACAGAATACCAAACCTCACACTGCAATGGTAATAAATAATTAATTATCAGAAATAAAAATGCTAGGTAGATGAAGGCTGATATGGGTTTACATGTTAACAATTTTCATACTTGGGGAAATGCCTTTTATAAAGTAGCCTGGCAAAAGTAACTGTAATGGGGGCCTACAAGCAACCTGGAAAGGGACTGTTTACAAGGGCATGTAGTGGCAGCGAAATGGGGAATGGTTTTAAACTGACAGAGGGGAGATTTAGATTAGACATCAGGAAAAAATTCTTCCCTATGAGGGTGCTGAGGCGCTGGCACAGGTTGCCCAGAGAAGCTGCGGCTGCCCCATCCCTGGCAGTGTTAAAGGCCAGGTTGGACAGGGCTTGGAGCAACCTGGTTTAGTGGAAGGTGCCCCTGCCCATGACAGGGGGTTAGAAATGAGTGAGATTTAAGGTCCCTTCCAACTAAACCAGTCTGTGATTCAATGATACTTCAAATGTGGGTACATTTAGCTTTCTTCAGTCTCACTGCCCACACATCAATAACTCCTTCTGACAAACCAGTCTGCTTTCAGGTAGCCAATACTGTGATCTGCAGTTGTGAGCCCATGACACCACTTCTTCTACTCTCTCTGCACACTGAGAGAAGGCTTCACTCAGCCATCCTTCCTGGACTGCTGTGGCAGGCTCATGCAGCTAACTCTGGTTCCAGAATCTCACATTTATTCTGAAATAACTGGGCAGCAATCTAGACTGGTCAATTACTTCTTCCAGTCACTCATGATCCACTCATTTTGCACCTTGGCTAAGGAGACAATACACTGACTTCTGTCAGAACTGAAGAGGTTTGTTCGGTTTTTAAGGACCGATATGAGTGCTGTCAAACTCTGAAATAACTGGTGAAATTTAGCTAATGGAGGCATAAAAGAATGAGACACAAGTTGTGAAAACACAGTGTAAGAATAAACAAGAAGCTTTTCTGTTTGGAAAAAAATAAAATCCATCAGGAAAAGTATTAAATACCAAAAAACATAATGAGAGAGCATGTGTTTCATAAACATGCCACTGTCTCATTCTCAGGTGTTACAAATCAAGTGTTGTTGACTCACGGACTTTTCCAGAAGTCTATTTTTTTTGGTTTTGTTTTAAAGTGAATGCAACAACTGTGGCGCTGCTCTTGTTTCTGAAGTGTGTCTATGCTGCTTTTTTAACCGAGAGATGCTTTCCTATTCCAAGAGGCCCAGAATCAGTGATTTCATTTAAATTAGTCTATTCTATTGGTCTATTAGTCTATTCATCTTAATATACATCAGGGCTTAGACGTCCTGTGGATGCCAGATTACCCACCCTTCTTACTTGAAATAATTTGATATTTTTTTCCCCCTTCCGTTACACCTTATTTCTTGAGAAAGAGTTCTGGGTTTGATAACCGCAGACCATGAGTCAGTGATCAAATCTATCCAAAAGACACTAAAGCAATCATCTGGGGCTAGACAAAATGAAAAGCTTATTGTGTTTCAGTTATTTCAATTATAAAAAGTACCTTAAAACTGTACATTACAGATAGGACAAGTGCCTGTTTTCAGTGGACAAAGCTTTATATGAATTTCTCCTTCATGCAAACCTACCGATCTCTTTCTAATTTCTAGGGAGCATTAAGGAAACCTTCAATTAGAATGCTCAGCCAATACTGAAACTTGTATGAATACAGTGATTGCTTTGAAGATCCTAGCACCTGTATTACCTTACTTTCTTGCTATTCCAAATAGCTGATAATACACTAGCATCACTCATTTGCTGGTAAGAATTTCCAGCAGGGAAAACTAGTTATAAGCCCAAGTAAGACCTTGTCACCTTTGAAGTGACACAGTTCAAGAGACACTAGATTGTCCCAGATACGTTCTGTGTCTAGAAAAAAAGGTCTGAAAAGGATTAAGACATCCACAGTAGGGTACCAATCCCTGTTCGACGCAGCCAATGAACACCATTTGACCTACAAGGGCTGCTGTACACCATGTACCTGTAAGTACAACGGATGCTGCAGATGAACATGCGCTTGCCCCCCTGAAGACAATAATTATCTGATTACTTTAAATTATTATTCTCCAAAACCAGCAGGAAATACATTGTCTGAAATACCTGTTACATGCATGAAAATACTGTGAGTTGGTTTTAAGCACAGTCTTGCAGCTTGTGCAAAGAAACCCTGGATGGACAAAACGATTTTGTGTAGTTGGATACTGAAGTCCAAAACTCTGATGATCCTTTTAATCTCCTTACATCTGTAGGAACCTAAAGATATCACTGCAATGAAGTTCCCTGTGCATCTAAACATTTTTCAAAACAACTCATGCTGAACATCTATGGATTAAAGGCAAATAAAGAAATAAAATCATCCCAAACTTTATTATACATACTCTTTCCACGAGGGACAGAATGTGTCTCCAAGACATAAGGTCAGCAACATGGATGAATTCTGGATTCATCTTTCCCTCTTCCTTGTCGCTATATGGTGTTTAGGTAGAATCTGAGTCACAGAGAGATAACAACCACGCTGATCAGCTCTGACCAGTGCACAAAGAGAGATAGCTGTCAGGAGCCTCATCTGGGAATTCCTAAGCTTTTATTCTGAATTAGCTATAGCTAATGACAGCTTTCAAGATGGTTTTGGGAGTGACTAATGTAATGACAATGTCTCTGTTGATCTCTGTGGAACCATGAGTGATTACCAAAGGGTATTTTTTTTTTTTGGAGAAAGATGGATAGTAAGGGAAAAAAAGAATTAAAAAGGAATAAGAAACCCAGACAAATAAATAGACCATATATATAAACTATGCACTCAACTTCTAGTTCTATTCAAAACCCTATTTCTATTAAATAATATTCAAAGCAAGCATTAACTTAATGAACAGCCTTCGGCAGACTGGAGTTTTACAGCTTCAGCTCTTGTCTAGATGAAGAATATTGAAACTTAAAGATCATAAAAATGTGAAAGTAAAGCTGTAACTTTTCAAATAAAAGATTTCCTAATTCCAGTGGACATATATCTATACGAAATGCGTTTGCTGTTAAAAGGAGCTGATGAGAGCCAAATGGATCCAGCATTAATTTGTTTCAAACATACATAATACTATGGAACATTATGCCAAAATCAGATGAGAAAAGTAAAACTGCTTAGAAAATACAGCCATGCTCAACAATTTCCACTAAGCTGGTTTTTGGCACTAGAAAGATTCCTGTAACCCAATTTCCACCTGCTTATTTGCTTTATATACCATCCGAAGTAAAGTGCCAAATGGGAAACTGCTAAGCAAAAGGTAACAAAACATAAGGTTTTTAACAGTTTGCTGTGTGAATGACATTATTTCTCCACTTAACTTATGGAAAAACAATATTTCAGGTTAGAAAAGCGATGGAGACTTACAGTTCTTAAGGAAGTGTGAGTTGGAAGGCCGACCAAATCTTGTTTGGACAATTTATAGCAGCAAACAATCACAAAAATTTACTGTAGTTAGTATATAAATCCCAAGATTTATATATCCCTGCTTGTGAGTTTCACATAATAGAAATGCAAGAGTCAATTCAGTAACAAGTACTGCAGACACAAATATTAAAATCAAAGTCCTAGATCATTTCCAAACAGATGGCTTCCTAATGGCTTTATTTATTGAAATAAATTTTACTTAAGCTTGTCAGGGGAAGACAGTTTAACTAAAAATCTATTTAATCACTTCTAATTGTGTATGTGCAAAATAGTCCAAGCTAATGCAGGCTAAGTTAGCAAATTTCATCATGCAAATGTGACACAATATTGGCAAATGTAACAATGGCAGTGTTTTAACATTTCAAGCAGAACATTTCTCCAGGAGGTAGAACTGATGCCTTAAAATTCTGGGGAGAAACACACTGGTGACTCTCCCTTATGTATAGCCCTTCAAAAAGCTTGCTTTCAGTCTTTTTCAGCCTCCTAAGAAATGTCAAGAATCAAATCCATTCAAGCCACTTCAACTGCACCTGTTTGCACAAGGTTTGAACTGTAACTTGTTGTCTGAAGTTGATTTTGTTTCCAAATAGCTCATTAAATACCGTTATTTATTAACCCAGTCATTTTGAAGATCTATTGGTTTACACAGGCCTGTGCAAAAGTAAAATTGATCTCAACCTAAGTACATTTGGTTTGGGTGTTCTGTATATTAATTCTGTATTTTTATTAAAATGCATTTAATAAAATGCATTTATTTATTTAGTATATATAAAGAGGTGCACTTTAGAAATTTTAAAGGGAAGACAAAGACAGTTATTTCAGTTTAATAATTGAAATAAAGTAAAATGTGATAATAAAGTAATAGTAATAATAGTAATGATTATAATTAAGTGGGATAACAAAGAAAGAGAGAGGAATAAAACCCTGGAAGCTCAGGTGACGCACAATGCAATTGCTCACTGCCGCTGACGGATGCCCAGCGTGACCTGAGCAGCGATCAGTGGCTCCCAGCCAGCTCCTCCCAGTTTCTATTACCTGAGCTCTGTGGTATGGAATACCCCTTGGGCTAGTTTGGGTCAGGTTTCCTGGTTTCCTGCCTCTGCTCCTTCATGACGTCTTGTGCTCCTCCTCACTGGCAGAGCAAGAGAGACTGAAAAGTCCTTGACTTAGTGTAAGCTCAACTTAGCACCAGCTAAACCATCGGTGTGTTATTAATATTGTTCTCAGACTAAAGCCAAAACACAGCACTGCACCAGCTCCTAGAGAGAAAACTCTATCCCATCTGAAACCAGGACATAGGGCAAGATTCTTCTCAAATAAATTGTCACTGAAAAGCAAGTTCAGTTTGCTCTTGACATTGCTTTTGTTCTGCAGCCGATGACAAAAGAGCTGGGCAGTTCCAGAAAACTATTCATTCTCATCAGACCTCAAAACCTGTGTTAGCATGAGATGAACCATCCTCCAGAAAGGTTTGTTCCTACTGAAACTGATGTGTAGCTTCAACAAGATGAAGCTTTAATTAGTTGTTTCAGTGAAATCAATCCTCTTGTATTTGGAATATGAGTACTTCAGTCTTTGATTTAGGAGTAGATGCTCAAGTGTTTCTCATCCTTAGAAATGACAGACAAATTAATGCAGAAAGCAAATGTTTGGCAACTCATTTTGCCAATTTAAAGCTTTGAGAGAACTATAAAGGTTTCCTATCACAGAGCTTATCCATGCCTAATGCCTACTACCATGGCTCCTGTTGGGGAGCTGAGGGAGGGATCACAAACTTGGTAACTTCTCTCTCATCGACATAAATAATAGATGTTACTTCAGCCTTCAAGACAAGAGAAATAATGTGAAAACTAACAATTGTTCACCTTTTAAATTGAGATCACCATGTACACAAAAATTCAACAAGCTTTTAAACAGAAACTTTAATTATATTATTTCTGTTTACAGGGGCGATTTTCTGTCGCAGCAATTTGGAAAAAAGAGTCAGCTGACAGTCAGGAAACTATAAATGCTAAAGTTGGTCTGCACAAAAACCTCTCCCTTACTGCACACATTCAACACTGATAGCGCAGCAAAATATTTTTAGTGTTTGCACTGTAAATTAACAAAATGTGTAATGATTTATGCATATTCACCTTGGCTAAATTATTCTGGACCAAATTAAGTAATGACTTCTTTGAGGTGCTTCTATTAAAGAGGTGAATACTGCACTTCACAGGCAATGCATGTAATACAGGAGGAATTATATCCTGAGCAAATAAAAAGTACTTTTTAGAGTTTGTCACCTTTCTTCATGAGTCCCACAAACGTTTTCTCTAGACTCAAATAACTCTCTCTCTCTCTGCATTAATCA
This sequence comes from Ara ararauna, assembly GCA_028858755.1. Classification (NCBI taxonomy): domain Eukaryota; kingdom Metazoa; phylum Chordata; class Aves; order Psittaciformes; family Psittacidae; genus Ara; species Ara ararauna. Next base: position 17,023,893 of record CM054380.1, on the reverse strand, counting down.
TGTATTGTATGAGTGTCTGTACTGTGTGATTTCTAAACCCCACACACTTCCAAGCCACCTTTATAACCCTTCTCCTGGAGATATCTGGCTCACCAGCAATATTCGTAGTTGGCAGAATGTATGTGATCTTTAAAAAAACCAATCTTTTTACTCTGAAGTCCAAATAAGTCCAAAGCACAAGATAAAACACTGTGCTAGAATAAAACAGAACAAAGACTTTGGTGAAACTTAAAAAAGAAAAAGAGAAAAAAACAGCCAAACAACAATTTAAAAAAAATCTAAAAATAAACATTCTTAAAATAAAAAGGAAAAAAACCCAAAAATCACACCAAAAAAAAAAAAAAAAAAAAGCAGCAAAACAAAAGAAACCTTGAAACTGAAATTAATGCTGAAATTTTCATTAAAACAAAAATTAAACCTGCACAAATGTAAAGAGCGCAAATGGAAGTTGAAGTAAAAAAACAACTTGGAGCCTTATTTCTTCTTTGGTATATTCTTTGTTCAAAAGCAAAACTCAAAAGCAAAAACAGGAGGGCACATGTTGCAAGGAGATACTTCTACTAGGGAGAGTTCAAGGAAAAAGAAACTAAACGAATTCAATGTACCTCTATTTTTAATGCAATCAGACCAATACAAGTAAATGGATTCTATGATTAGACCTTAAAGTCTTGGTCTATCCGTTCTGGAAGACCGAACACACGAGATACACAAATACACACTTAATATTAACCAAGAAAACCTGGACCGTGATTTCGAAAAACAGCTGTTCTAATTGTTCTTTTACTTCACTCCCCTATCTCCTCCCAGCTGCATTGTTTCTGTGCAAGTTGCACAGAAAAACCGCTTCTGCATAGCTGTGTAACTACACAGGTTACATTTACAGTGAATATTTATCTGCTTGAACTTAGACATGCTTTCAGTGCCTACTGCAGTGAAGACATTTCAAAAAGTAAGAATTTGTATTTTTTGCCTAAGGCAACTTCCCAGAATGAGTATATGAAATCTCTTACACAGTAATTAACTTCCACATGCACAAGGACTTAGTACACATTGTTCAAACTAACATTCTCACTGAACTGAACATACGTTTCTAACTTCATGTTCTCTATTGGCAGTTTACAATACCAGCAAAGCTGCATTATAGGTCTTTTCAGGACAAGAAAAAGGGGAGGAGGGGGAGAGAACAATTCCATATACTAAGATTCTATAACACAACACCATGTCTATAAATTTAATTAGAACACAGAATAACACATTTTAGCTACAACACTGGAAAGACAGAGGGGAGGGAAAGGATGAAGATGGTAAAACATGGTATTTAACAGTGAAGGCAGATCCTGGAATGCCTTCAGAAAGACAAATGAGGCAGAATATCTTTAAGTGTGTATAGACATCTGTCAAATGAAACTGAAGAAACCTGTTGTACCTGACTTTTTCAAACACTTATTAATAGATGGAAATACATATATTCAGTATGTATTGCTTTTATGGGCTATGTTCACAACACCCTGTGTAACTGCTCATTAGATTCATATAAGTAATTATTATTTTCATATGTAATAATGCCTCACATAAAGATAGAATATACTCCTGGATCTTAACTGAATTCAGTGTCAGAGTACTAATATCAGATACATAACTATTACCTCCATTTTACAGATAAAGACACTGGAGACAAGGATGGGTTAAAGCGAGTTGCTCCATGTCACACTGAAAACTGGTGGCTAAACTGACGGTGACAAAACTCAGATTATCCAGTGCTGTGCCACCAGGAAAAAAAAGAAATTATCTGTCTCATAAATAACAGAGCAGCTCAGAAGTGTTTCTCTACTTTGCCAACATTGTGGATAAATGTTGGCAGTGTAAATGTGTGGAATTTGGCGTAGAGCCTCTTTCCTTACAATGTGTCATTCATTCTCATTTTTAGCGTTTCAGTGGCTGTTCCTTTTAGGTGGCTATTAAATGGAAGAAAAAGAGAAAAAACAAAATAGGAGAATACACTTATATTACACTAATGAAACATTAAATTTAAGCAGACCATCATTCTAGCTTTATGGCAGTAAACCAGCTCTACAATATCAACCAGGTTAAATCCTGGAGTCAGCCCAGCCCCAGGATGTATCAAATCTTAAAATTTCTGGTTTTATTGTGTTGGAAAAATGTGAACTTCTTGGTGATATGCTTTTATGGTGAAGTGAAAGGAAAGAAGTGCCAGTAGAACTTCTTGGTGATATGCTTTTATGGTGAAGTGAAAGGAAAGAAGTGCCAGTAAAATTGCCAGAGCAATTACTCTGTATAGAGCTAGAAAAATAGGGAATACTGTACTGTTTCTCTTCATAATGCTGTAAAACTTTACAGGTTCACTAAACAACTATCCTCAACTAGAATCTTGAGCTAAATAAAGTATTAAATTCACATTTACAAAACACTCTAAATCTGTGTAGATTTGAGTGTCTGAGCTTCATTCTATGCACCCTCCAGCCCAACATAAATCAATGTCCTGAGGTACCCCAGAAACTGCATAAACAGTAAGTTAAAATCAGAATAATTTTATTTGTCAGCAATAAAGAATATTAAAACTCTGTCTAAAACTCACAAAAGTTAAGTCTAAACTAATGAAAATATTAGCTAAAATAAGCTTTGCAACAGCAGCCTGAGCATAAAAATGCAAGCTTTTCAGGTGGGAGGTTTTACCTAGCTCATGACTAAATATAGATACCCCAGAAAAAATAATCTTGAATCTCTGATATTGAACTGATTTTTTCTTTTTAAGTACAAAATAAAACATCAAATTTTATCACCACTATGGATGAAAAACATAAAATCTATGTTTATAGCCACTATTATCTGTATCGGTTCCACAATTTAATCTTAATAAATAATATGTACAAGCTATAAGCATTTCCAGAAGATACTGATTTTATTAAAGTCTCTGAGCCATAGCTACTTAAATATAGTTTCAGTAATCAAAGATTTTTATCTTTTGAGAATGAGACTGTACTGCAAGAATTAAAAGCACTGTGAAGGCAAGTACAGAATCCCTTAAATTGTACCTTATTCCACACTAGGTTTGAAAATGTATTTGTGAACTGCTCAGGATTAAGTTTCATGCTGCTGTATAATATTTCACAGAGCAGTGGAAATACAAATGAACTAAAGAGGAATAAAAAGTCATTATTCAGATGTGTCACAAATTCTGATATAACCCCATGTAAACACACAGACCAAGATGTTTGCAGATTCCCACCAACCGTGCATTTCAGTGCTAAAATTCAGATGAATATCCCAGGGTGGAATACAGACAAATCACCCTATGAAGAATTATTAAAGTTTCAAGCAATTTCTAGCAGCTTTTCAGCTTTCAAGTTTGGGATTCTGTAGAACATAATATTCAGCAGCACATATTGCATGAAAATTGGGCATTGTACAAGGAAACTTATGCAGCTGCTTCAAGTCTGAGGCTTGAATTTGTAGCTCACAGTCAACTCCGCTAAAAAAAAAAAAGCTGGAGCATGGAAGGTGTGAGACAGTTGCAGACACGTGAGAGTGAGCTGGATCCCAGAGAAGTGCATGAACTGACATGTCAGAATATGATTGAGTGCCAAGCAGTTTTACAGTGATTTAAACAGGGCTCGAACTTCAGGAAATGAAGGGGGAGTGGGAGACTCTACTTCTAAATGTGGCATAATATTATTTAATCACTAAGCCATTACCTTCTTCAAATGAAATATAAGTGAAGCACTCAAGATTTTCAACTCAACTATGTAAGTTCTCCAGTTACTCTTCTGTTTGGATATTTGGAATTTTATAAGGGTTAAGTTCCTGCTTTGGTTTTATTAAGCAGATACCGTGTATCTATGATTATGGATGCTTTAACTTATTTATATTACCCATTTTTTCCATTCCAGTTTCCAGTACTAATTTCAGTTACCTAAAAGCCAGCCAGAGCATGTTAAAATGGATCCACCCATCCAGAGGGATCAGTAGCATAGTTCAGATTCACTCCAGTTTCTATTCCACAGAAAGAAGTCTGGGACATGACAGCACTCTGACAATGTGTTATCTACAATGCTAACTCTGTGCTGCTTGCACCACAAGCTTTGAAAATTCAGTGTGATGATTTTTATTTTAATTTATTTTGAGTGTGGATATATCTTAGTAAGGCTCCTCTAATCTATGTCTGCTAGGTTCAGAATATACAGAGCAAGAGCAGCAATGGAAAAAATGTAAAAGCTAATGCAAGTGTCCTGCAACTTTTTCTCATCTACTGTAAGTCCCTTTATTTACATCTCATTCCAGTAAACATTTTTATTTTTTCTAGGTTAGACTACACTGAATTTGGAAAGCTGTTCACTTTTCCCGAGACAAAACTTGAAAATCATCTTACCATTTTGCCAGACACAACCCTAAATGTATCTGAAATGCAAACACATTTTAGCATTAAAAAAAAAAGAAGACAACCCCCTTCCCCAAGTTTCCTGAACGAGTTAGCTAGCACTTCAGTTACTCAGAATACTAGATGAGCGTCAGCTTCCTGCTATTTTTTCCCAGAAGTTTCTACAGTTGGACTGCTAGCAAATAAAACTTCAGTCAGATTTACAAGCCAAAAAGATCATTTACTCTGTTCTGTTTCCCACAGTACTGAGATGACAATGCTTGGCCTTATTCTTCATATCATATGGCCATTTGATTGCAGACATCAAATACATTTAGAGCTAGACAACACAGTTTCAGATTTTGTTTTTAGAACGTGTCTTGCAAGACAATCAAGTCACTTTCTAACCCCCCCCAAAAAATTCCCCCAAACCATAATGGGATAGAAATTGAATATTCTGTTCAAAGACGACTGCTAAGGCAAACAGGTCTTGTTGTAGTGGTGCCTCTCGCTCCAAAATCTGGTAACACTCTCAGAATTATCTTTAAACTGAAAAATTAAGCAGAAAACTGGAAAAACTTAGGAGTATCTATAGAATCTTCCAGCTGTCTCAGAGAAAAATACAGACAATAAACCTAGCAGGAGTGCTTGATAAGGAAATATTGTTCACTTTTACAAACTGAAATGAAATGACTACGTGAGGTGCCCAGACTGCTATTAATGTACAAAAATGTAGTTACTTTGTAAAGATTTGTGCTTTAAATAACACGCTCTTGGCATTTAAGAGAAGACCTATGGAAAATAAGTAGTAACCGTAGAGCTTCTTAAAATTTTACATGCATGTGAACGGTTACAGACCACACTAGTGACGATGTATTATTTGCCCCTAGGAAGAAGACAGCCTAGAGAAAAAAAGACTCAGGGGAAACCTTATCACCCTGTTCCAGTATTTAAAGGGTGGCTACAAAGATGCAGAGTCCCTTTTTACAATGAGTCACGTGGAAAAGACAAGGGGTAATGAGCATAAGCAATTCCCAATGAGAAATTTTTCACTGACAACTATCAGCCATTGGAATAATCTCTCCAGGGAGGTGGCGGATTCCCCATTGCTGGCCACTTTTAAGATCTGGCTGGACAGGGTCTTGGGACATCTAGTCTAGGTCATGATTTACCTAGAAAAGTTGGGCCAGATGATCCCTGAGGTCCGTGGAAACCTGGCATTCTACGACTCTGTGATAAACAGAAGGTATGATTCTGCTCCCGTGTAGAACATTTATATCCTGCACTCCATCTGAGTACTCAACATTTACACACAGTATTAATATAGCTGCATGTTATGCAACAAAACATGAAAGCACTTTAACTCTTTTTCTCAATCTAGTTTTACAATTAACTAGTCACTAGCCATTTCTTTGTCAAAGAGCATCACTGAACACTGCCTACATGAGGTCTTATTTGCACAAGCCTTTTCAGTTCTATTTAAGAAATATTAAATGTGTAGACATATCAAAAAAACTAACAACATGTTTACTGATATCCTTCGTCCATTTTCTTATAGTATATTTTAGGATTTTGTAGGTTTTGGGTTAGCTCTTTAGCCTCCAAGGAGAAAACTCTTCCAGTCTCCTCTAGCTCTCACAATATTTAACAGCGTATTGTTCTCCAGGCTGTTACAGGAGCAGTTTTCCAGTGCTTCCAGCGCTTCCAGCCTTGGCTTGCAGAATTCCTTTGCACTGGTGGTAGCATGGCTGAACAGGCACATACTGGTCCCAGAGTCCTTTGCAGTATGTTTAATAGTCACCATGCCAGGTTACTAATTTTATGTTCCATTGCATGTAAATATTCTGCATATGGAAATGGAGTGCTTTATCCATTAATACACTGAGATTTCACAGATTGCCTGAGTCATAAAACAGCCTGTGAGAGGTAAAGAGACTACGATTTCAAAATACAGTGATAATTTCAGTTCTTGCAGGGGGAAACAAGCTGAAATCTATTTGCCAAAATGAGCAATGGAGATCTAAACATTGATCACAGTTCACAAATGTACCTTAGACTGAACGCCTACATTTGAAATTGTACTGTTTTCAATTCACAGCAGTATTTTTATTCAACAATTTATTCCTATTATTATTATTATTTCCTAAAGGAAATATGCACATAACTAAAAACTGTATGTAGTGGAAACATAAAACATTTTTCAAAGAGTTCTGAATGCAACCGTACAGCTGTGTTTATGTGTGCTAGCTTTTCAGTAAACTATTTAAGGAACAAAAAAGTGTTTGATTTATTTAACACTGAGTAAGCATTTTAGTAAATAGGAATAAATGAGAATGTGGTAGCCACAGTCAAATTTAGCGTGCCTCAACTGAAACTGTTGAAGTATACAGGGGAAGGAAAGAAGGGAACTACCTTTATTAAAGAAACTGGAATTCAGAACATAGCACAATTCTGTCTCACCTGAGCTCCTGTCTAAGCAAAACAAAAAAAGCAATACAAAACTTACGAAATCCCTTATTTAAAATAACATCTACACTAGATTAAAAAGCACCCACTGATAGAAAATCTTCTATATTGGTCTGAGTGCATGTTTTGGCAAGACAGAAGAAGAAAATCAGCTTTTAAAGATACTGGAACACATCTGTAAAGAGCATCTAGCTCTACATACATACCCTAAGATTAAGTATCATACACACAAAAAGAAACCTGATAAGATCTCTTCTAAAAACACAGACCTGTATTTGTGCATTCATCAAGTCTTTGAAAATTATCAGACTAAAACTGGGAATCCTCTCATAACACTGCATCCTTTTTTTTTGCCATGAGAAATAGTACACTCTCCTCAGAAAGGTACTACTTTCTACTATTACTTACTGACTTATTTTATACATTAGAGTAGTAATTTTAGAAGCATCTCTTTTACAGATTCCTTCCAAAGTGAAAAAATATCCCCACCTTGCTAACTTTAGAGTAGTACTAGCATGGAAATGTGTTAAAATTGAGCATCATTCTATCCTTCAGTCTTCTATAAACTCACAGTTTCTTAAAGTTTGTATAGGTGCTATTTAAGGTTTTAAGATAAGCTAAATCAATTTTAGATTTTCAGTATGAGCAATCAGCATATTACCACTGTCATCACAAGTGCTTAAAAATGTTTTTCAGGGTAGTTGTAAGGAAAATAAGTATTGTTAAAACTGTCAGTCTAAAATACTGTTTCATATTTAGTCTAATTCTTCTAACTCTTTCCTCCCAAAAAAATAGCAAAGCATAAAAAGACTAAAGGGTACTAAATAAGTGATTCTACCAGTGAATCCTAATTTTAATTCAGGCTCATGCTTTATCAGACACTTACTCAATTAACAATCTGTAAATGCAGTGTTTGTTTCTGTATGCTTCACTTTGTTTTTTAAAAAACAGACTATGTTTACATATACACATAGTTTATAGATTAATACATTTCTACGATGAAGGCCTTTGAATGGGATCATGGTAATAACATTTGGTGTTTTTTATCTGTCGTGGTTTAAGCCCAGCTGTAACTCAGAAAACCATGCAGTCTCTCTCTCACTTCCCCCTCTTCCTCCCCCCCGCTCACAGAGGGATGGGGAGGAGAATCGAAAGGCTACTAAGAAGGAGAAAAATGTCTGCTATTACTGAACCCAAGACAGTATCTAATGTACAACACACATACCATATTAGCATAGGCTGGTTGGCTAGAGTGAGAGGTTTGCAGACAAGTATCAAAAAACTTCTTGACAGGATGGTTTTGCTGACATGTGAGGAAATGATGAACAGGAAGAAAAGGTTATTTTGTTCAACCTACTAAGCACTTACCCCAGATTTCATGTTGGATGTGAAATGGTCAATTAGGTATCAAATTCCTGTTCTTGGGATAGAATGGAAACTAAAAGAATGGGTCACCATGCATAATTGCAAATAATTTCTAATGTAAGAAATTATTATTAAGATGTTATAAGCACTTGAGAACACCTTAAGAGTTGCACCCTCTGAGACTGAAGAATTTACTTCAATTAGGAAACCTGGCAGTGTCCTAATTGAAGTACTTAAAATAGTGATCTGTTTTAGGAGAATGGAACATTTAACATCTCAAGCATTTACTCCCTAAAATTTACTAGTACAAACACTTCCCGTTAACTTCTTCACAGACTAATCATTTAGTATCACCATAAACATTCCTTAACCTGTTTTAGTAACAATTACTTTTAAAACCTAGGCTAGTATGGTACAATCTAGCAGAAAGGGTTATTAGTCTACATGCAAGGGACGCCAGTAATATCAAGGTGAAGTTCTCTGGTAAATCACCTCTTTGTAACACTGCATTATTAATTGAAAACAATATACTTGCCATAGGACCAGACAATTGAAATATTGCTTCCACTTTCAGCAGTTCTACACTACTGTAGTAAAAATTCTCTATTGATAACTCGTTGTTTTTCAACAGCACATTAAAAATACGATAATTGAAATGAAATCCAACATGAGATAATTAAAAGGGAAGGTTGAATTGGGCTAATTTTAAATTATTGTGGAATTGTTAGCAAATATATACCAGTTATTTATTGTGAACATGGCAAGCAACTTCCCCTACCACATAAAAATCTAAATGGCAGACTCAGACATGCACACTGTCCATGCTCAGAGCAGGCTCATTTTTGAAGAGTAAGAAGCAGCCCACAATGAAGACATCTAACTAAAAAAAAAGGTAACTGAGTATAGACATGAACTAAATATATTCAGTCTTCTCTGAACATTCTGAGTTTGAAATCACATTTAAAAAATACATTCAAGGTAAAGTACATATCTGTATGCATACATATGAACATTTACACTCATTACCGAGAGAAAATTATTCACAAAGTCTTTCTAATCAAACAAAATAGCTGTTCTTAGAATTATAACAGTGCAATTTTTTTTTTGAGGCTTGTATAAGGAACTGGTAACTTCAAGGGCTGATTCTGAAGCAATCAACTTTAACACAAACGTATTTTCACTCATTGATAGGCTGCAAACAGATCACAAATTACGATGCGGCTGGCTTGGCTTGGCCACAACCTCCACGTTTTCGTGTTCAACTGCCTACTAATGTCAATCACATCATATAGGGTCATTCTGGCAATAAACCGGAAAATTGAACTTGCAGACTACAGACAGCTCGTGTACAAATACACTATCAGTCATTTTTAAGAAATCAACATAAAGGCAGGGAAATCTAACTTTATACAGTTAGGCTGAATGTTAACTATAATCCATTTACAAAGAGGTGAATTCCATGAACTTCTCATGAGCTGGGACTGACCCATGTTCTGCCACAGCGCTCATGGAAGCACAAGGCTACCAATAACTGCTTTGCTGGAAAAAGAATACTTCTTTTTAAAGAAGCTTCCTGCATATCTATTAAAGCAAAAAGAACATCTTAATTATGAGTACATTGACCCCATAAATCCCAGCCTAACCCACCAGCTAGTGCTCCTCATCCAGTTAAAGTGTGGCAGTATTTCTGTAAAGCACACAGGGAAGGCTAGTTCAGTGTAAGTTTAAAGTTACAAAAGTGCAATATAGACAAGTGTTTATTCATTTACTAAATGTACTGTGGAGTAACTTGAGGAATCTTCTTCAATGTACACATCTGGTCAGCTGGCAAGTCTCAACGCTTCAGAAGCCAAGAACTTTTGATTATCAGGAGTCTTCTTGTGTATGATCCGAAGCTCAATTGCAGAGGACACTTTTGCCTGTTACGTCTACCATGACTTAAAGATAGAGAACACATCCAGAGTACCAGACATTTTCTGGGCACCATGACAGAACTCAACAGTTTAAAGAAAGAAAGAGGTGTAACATTTAATCTTCCTCAGAATCATCACAGGTTTTAGCTTTCTACCTCTTGGTGTCTCCACTGAATGGATACTTGAATTTAGTCCTCCATATGAATCACCTGAAGCCTTTAGCTTTTTGCTCCAAACCATAAGCTCAACCCCGATATGAAGAATAGACTGTTGCACTCCCAGCAATCTTAATTTTATATGGGATAGTTAATTCTCCCTTAGTCTACATTCTCTTTTACCTGTCCCTATTCAAATCCATGCTACAGAGACACTCATGCTCTTCCCTGTTACTCTACGCTACATAATTACCTTTTTCTCCACGTCTTGTCCACCAGCAACTTACTATATACACTGTGCTGATCAACCCCAGCCAGCTGCAGCCCCTGGCCCCACACAGCCTCCCCTGCCCTGGCTCCTCACAGTCTCCACCTTGGGTCCAGTCCATCCTAGCCCATCTCCTGCCTGGCGATGCAGGAAGCAGAGAGGCCATTATGTGCTGCCCACCAGAGGAAGGCAAAAGGGCAGGTGCCGGTCCTGCTGCCCCAGCTGGTTCGGCTCTGACCAGATGCAGCTGTGCAGGACACTGATCTAGGCATAGCAATTGCTGCTACCACAAGTGTAAAGCAAAATAGCTCTATAATGGAACAGATCCGTCTCCCCCCTAGCTCTCAGGGGCAAACAGGAATGAAGAAGGTAATTAAAAAAAGTAATTCAATCAAAGTATTACACAAATGCATCTGAATTTTTACCAGGCCAAAACAGCCTCTCAGCAACTTCCCATCTCCACAGCAAAGGAGCCAGACATGCCTCAATGTACCTCTGGAGTCAAGTAATAGTACATAAAAACCCCAGAGACCATGACCCCAGGAAACTCCGCAGCCATGAAGACTAGTGATGACAGCTTTGTTTTCCAGAAAAAAATGCTGTAAAGAGCTAAATTCTGTGCACATATTTTAAACATACATTAGGAAACAAATGTGGATCTAATTTAAGAAGCTACATTCTTTCCCTTCTAGAATTAATGATTCCATTTAAAACAAAGGGAAGTGCACCAAACCCCACAGAAGCAGCAAGTTTGATGTGGTATGAATGGGGCCAGTTCCTTCCTAGCACACCACTTCACCGGGCCCTGACAGTTCTCCACCCCCACATAGTATTAGAAACATTTTAGCTCACATCTGGTCCTATTTTAGTACCTCACTTAGGTGTTCAACTGGTAAAATCAAACACATAAGGACTACAAAATGGAAGACCACTATTTTCTTAATATATTTTAATTACAGGTAGGGATAAATAACATCCAGCTCCTCAAAATGACAATTTGGGAGGGGAAGGGGGTAGAAATAGTGGCAGCATCGATTGACCTTTGTAGTTCAGAGAAGGATATGCATGGCCTACTCTGAAAAAATAGGTTTGTATGGGATTATGTTGCAGTGTGATTAAGATTCTATTTTCCCTGCAGGTATGTAAGTGTTGTTCAAGACTGAAGTCAGTAACATGAAGATCCTAATGGTTTCAGGGTAAAGACTCCAGGTGGATTCTCTATGACAGAGAGAGCCTCTGTACCTCTTGAGCAGTGACTTCCTCACCCCTTAACCTATACTTCTGACAATCCCTTTATAAGCTTTTTGTATCATTTTGACTCCCTCACAAATCAAGTTATGCCAGTTCTTTTAGATACATAGTTAATAACAGCCCTGTCAAAATTTGGATAGAACACATGTAAATTATCTGGATTATGTCCATAAGAAATGAGTATTTTGTACAACTTCTCTTTAAGTGTTGCATTTATTCCGAGAACTAAATTTGCAGTTTCTTTGTAGGTTTGGGTACTCAAGATAAAAGTGATTTAAATATTTACCCCTAAGGTCATGAGTCCCAGAGAAGAAAAGTCTCTGGATCCTTGGCAGCAGAAGAGTTCAGTAACTAATTTCCCCTTGCATCACTAATAACACTCTCTTCTTTCCCACATTTTAGTGTGAGAATGTGATGATATAGCTACTATTAAAAAAACCCAAAACAACTTAATTATACTATTTCTGGCAGTATTCCAAGGGTAGAAATAAAACATTTCACGTTTAATGTCTTTAAATTATTTTTCTCTTTGCAATGGAAGTTCAAGATAACTCTCAAAATCATTTAAAAACCCACAAATTTTGGCATACCTTCAAACAGGTTATTGCATTGCTGAAATGACAGTGGTTCCCATTCTACTGTAAATACAATCTGATGAAGACTTCTTAATATTCCGCTTTTCCACAGCAATGGTTTTGATCTTGCTGATTTGTAGAATTGGCTTCTTTTTTTTTTTCCCCTTCTCCAAGGGAAATGTATAGTGATTAAAATCTTAAGACAACAGGCTTGGTTTTCTTGGTTACACTTCACAAATATCTTGAAAGTAGTCCATGGAAAAAAGCTAATGACAGGCTGACGAAAAATCAGTTATATTACAAAGGAAAAAAAAAAAGTTCACTTAAAATATTTCATAAACTAATAAGAAAAACCAAAACAGTTCCTAAGAAAATGTCTTTAATTTTTTCATTTTATGGAAATACATCTTTTGGTTTTATTTCCTTGATACAAAAATGTCAAATATCAAACATTTTCTTAAATCTACCAATGCAGATCCTTTTTTAAACAAATAAAGGGCTGGTGCAGTTAGCAGGTTTGTCACAGGTACCAAAAAAATATTTTTACAAAAACCCCACAAGCTGGGGAAGAAGGAGGGAAGAAACATTAATTCCACTGATTAAGGAAATTAATGTTTGATAAACTTGGAAGCTTCAGGTTTTTGAAAGGGTAAGGTATGTGGTAAAGTTGGTATTGAGTACTGCTGCACAGGGAGTACAGAATGGAAAACAAAAAAAGATTTCCAGATAAAGTAACTGGTAGAAAGCAGTATGTGAAACTGCAGTTCTACCTGTTTCAGGAAAGCTGACAGCATACTGATATCACCTTAAAAGTAGCCAGCGATGAGGAGATTTGTGGTAACAAATCACCTTAAGCACAGGAAACAGCCTAGCACAAAATCATAGAGTGCCAGTACTTTTTGTACATTTTATAGCTAGCATGCCAAAGTGGGTGACCAAAATACATTTAGTCTTGCTTCTTAAACCTAACATTTATGACAGCAAGGATTTCACGTGATCAACAACGAATCATATACTAGTTAATATATACACAGGTAAAATTGATAGTGATTGTTCAGTAAACAGTTTAAAATAATTAAACTGATTTTCAGGACACATACTGCTTTGTTAACACCACTTTATTTAAATAAAGTATGGCTTCCAAGAGGTGTATTCTTGCAACTGCTTTCAATCAATTCCACTTGTTAAGGCAGTTGTTTCCTACCATGTTTCAGGGACTTCAAAAATTCCAGTGGAACTAGTTGTGAGGCTTCCTAAAAGACAGAGTCGCAGAACAATATATTAAACACTTCGATATACAAACACTGAGAGGAACAAAAATTAAATCGAGTATTTTTTTTCTGTCAGAGCATACAAAGACATTTTCTGCTCTAGAGCAAGGCTCTAGACACATTACTGGCAAGTCAATATTTACAAAGGGAAAACAAGATACTTTATGAGCAGGTACTTTAAAATAAAGTTAATGGCAAGTTTCTTACCCAAATGGTAAATACTGTATTTTGCAATTAATGAATTTTTAATCCAAGTAATTTTGGTTTTGCAATAACTGGGATAATAAAGTTAAATAATACTCTTCCCAGTGTACTTGCAGGTATTCTTGTTTAAGGAAGTTAATACAGTGAAGAATATTTCCTGCCCACATTAACTGGAGAAGAAAGATGAACAGGGATAATATATATTTCCATAATTCCAAATACATAGCACAGATTTTAATACCTGGAACTACGGTAGACAGTCTTGTCATTTTGCATATGCTTGCATGGCCCAATTGCCCTACTGAATTATGAAAAGAAAGGGATTTCCAAGCACAGCTTTTGAATTGGCTAAGAAAGATTTTACTCTCCCAAATCAGGAGAAATTATGCTTGGTATACAATACCACTTTCTGGATAAAAATGACTAGAGCAGATACAGAAATTAAGTTTATCTATTAATATTCGAATGTACTTCAATACAGCCAGTGCTCCAGATGACCAATAATTAAGATATGATTTATTTTTTTACTAGTCTAATTTCTGCAAGAAATTACAAACAGAGGTTGAAATAGAATCAACAATAGATACATCAATGAAAAGAAAATCTTCTGATACTTAAATTCATGTGACCTACGGTTATTTAATTACTTCGGTTTTGTACAGGCTGCAGTAACTTACACAAGGTATCAAAAATATCAGGTGAACCACAGCCATCTGATTGTCACCTGCCTTTGTTCAGTCAGACATACAGTACAAAGTACTTTTGCTAAAAAAATTTAAAAGATTATATAGGTATTAAAGTCTGCAGTATCAACCCTAGGTGAAAATTCTTCAACCAAATAAAGAACACTAAAGGATATGATTACAAACACCACACAGAACATTGCATATACTAATGTATGCACCAGTTTTTAGAAGAAAGAAAAAGATTATTTGGGTATATAATTTCTATTAGAAACACTATTTATTTTTTAAGAATTACACTGTGAGTTCTATACCAGGTTAATGAAAAAGAAAATTTATAAAATGGAAGAAAGAAAAAAAATCGTATCACCTGGGCAAATCTACAATTTGACACTTATACAACAAAATCAATAGTATAACTTTTCAAAATCTCCATTTCCTGAAAGTGAGCTCCTCTAGCAGCCCATGAAATGCAAATGATTTGCTCACAGTCCAGCAAGCCCTTCAAACAAGCAAAGGCATACTCAGAGCATGAGGTAGACTGCAAGAAATGTTAAGAATTACTATGATCCACCTGTCCAAAATGTCAGGAAGAAATTTTAAACACACTCACTCTTCGTCAGCATCTTGCCAATATTACCAGAAAAAAACCACAAACCCAAGTGATTCAAAAATGCAAAGCACCCAGAAAGCAAATGGGCCTGTGTAAGTTTAAGAGCCCTGTAGATCAGTACTGGTCTGGCAGCTTACTCCTTCATTGAGTTGTCTCACAGTGAACACATTCTCAGGAAATGTTCCAGAGAGGAAAGGGTTTCAGTATAGTTGCAGCATGGTTATTTATACTAGGGGATATAAAACAGCAACTGGGTCAAACTGCACTCAACCTGAAACAGCCTGTTGCAAGCGGTGTGCCAGAGGAGTGGTGAGGGGCAGGCAGGTAGACTGTCAAGTTTTGGCTTAATTGTAGAGGCAAATAATATTCTGAACAGACTAAGAAGTTTTCTCAACATACAGAAAAACCGTGTCTCATAAATAACCATAAACAAGGGACGTTAGCGTGATATTATCAGGATATATATTCTTAAAGTCCGAATTAAAAAGGCACATATATTAGCTTTCAGAACAGCAGGCAGGTTTATCAAAACTAGACTTATTTGCAAGCAACAGAGGTAGACTAATGACACACATTTGGCAGGGCAAGCTATGTTCATTCAAGTACGCAATAACTCCATCCAATCAAGCTTAAAGGAAAACGTCCACATTAAGTTAAACTTATGTTTTGTGATGAAGTATTGGATTAACAGGGAAATCTATTCTAGAATCCTACTTCCAGAATTCCTTCAATTTTGCTTATGATATGCAAGACATATTGGGTAACCTTAAGTAGAAGGTCACATTAAAAAAAAAAACAAAAACGATATTAAGAATATCTAAAAATATTCAAAGAGCTTTATTTCAAGGAAGTAAGCAAGCAAGCAAGAAATCAACTACATCCTGCTTCCTTTGGCCAGTCTCAGATGGGGCTGCAATAAGTTAAGACTTTCAAGAAAACAACTTCAATTCTTCTCAGGCCTAGAATAGTTCCAAACAGAAGAGAAAAACATGCACATGAACACTGCTCTTACCTGCTGGAACTTGTCCCGTCTTGATCTTCTTGAATTTTTTGGCTCTCTTCTTACCATCTGGGAGGGACTCTGCACAGGAGTCTGTCTGATCATATTCTGGATCTTGGCCTTCTCCGTCTTCCATATCATCAGAACTAGTTTCTTCCTGAATAGGACTCATGCTTCTTTTTCCCAATGTACTTGTACCTGTAAAACTGAAATGCAGAAGAAACATGATTATGAACAAGTCAAGAATAACTATTACATAGGTACTAGTTGTTGTACATCTATTAAATGCTTATGAAGGTAATAGATTAAACTGTATTAAGTACTGTACCATGAAATTACATTATCTGGAAGATCTGACTTAACTATAAAATTTCATAAATTGGTTATCTAATCCAGTCTTATGTAGATGAAGCTATTCATTCTTTGTACTACAGATGTCTCAGGCTTAGCTGCTACTCTGATGAGATCACTCAACTCAAATGTAATTAAAGCTGTTCTCTCTCCCTGCTAGTATTAATTTTTATTCTTTTAGTTATAAAAGCTTTTGTAAAGCATTTTCAATAGACACTGAATTATACACAACTGTTAAGCTTCCAACACACATCTTGATGTTGAAAGATTCTAGATTATAACTTCATCCTCTCCCCTGGAACTATATGCAGTTTTAAACGCATTTCTATTACGCAGAGGTAGAGAAACCCATCAAGCTCCATATAACAAACTTTAAATCAGGCATTAAAGTTAAGAGTCCTGCAATCCGACGGGCTAGCAAAATAAAGAGCACGAAAAATTGCACACTCATTTCACAGGTAGTATTTGAATGAGTAATACAGTATGAAGATCAACTTTGAGCTCCATTTCATTCAGCACACATTGAAATAACACTGAACGAATTTTTTGTTCAACTGTATTGCTATTGTCACGTTTTCTTGAAAGACAAATGACAATAATAAAACCAAATTAGCATGAGTATAAGAAAGAATACAGCAGCAAAGGGGCTAATTAAAAAATACTCCTTATTTCAAACTCCTAGATATGTGACTATCAGCTACTTAAATGTTTATTTTAATGCTCCTCTAGAACAACCAATTAAGCTTAGAAAACCTTGAGTTTTTTCATTAAGAACTACACAAAATTGCTGTATGCATCTAAGTCATGTTCTGTTCTTTCATTTAAATAAAAATTAATACCCAGTTATAGAACAAAGCTTTACAAGCTGCTTTATTTTTTCTTTCTAATCAATAATAGTAAGGAATTCTGGTGTTTCAATAGATTTTAGCTAAAGGACTGTTAAATCTGACTGTATAGTTTTGGCTTTGAAATGGAATTTTTTCAGCTGAACATTTTGCAATTTAAAACAGACTCTTCCTGGGATGTCCAAAGGCAATAAACAAACATGAAACATATGATTACGCCTCTTGCTCTTATTTCCACTTTAGAAGCACAAACACCATTTATTTTGATGAATAGCTGGCTTTTCCTCCAAACATTCACACACAGAAGGCCTTCTTGCATGATTTCTTACAAATCATCATTTCAAGTCACACCGCAACTACCATCAGTAATAAGATGCAAGCCAAAAAGCTGGAGAGAACTGTTTATCCTACATACACACTTCAATACTGTAAAATAGGCAAAAACTAGGTTTGGAAAGAAAAAAAGCCTAGTAAACAAAGAGCACTTGGAAAATTAAAAACTAATATTTAACAAACATATTGAACACATCTATAAAAAAAATATATTAATTAAGAAAATATTTAACAAACATACATTTTTTAGATAATTTTTTAAGAATTCTACTTTTAAGAAAGACATTCTGAAGAATATTTAAGAAAGAAAAGCTCAGGAGCCATAAATTATGATTGCAGGATTTCTGAGACATAATATAAGCATCTGGCTCTTAGTGACGAACTTGCACTCGCTGTAGGGAGAAGCTCCCTTTTTGAAAGGTCTTATGACTGAATTTAAATGTTTTCTACTTAGACTCTTGAGAAGTTCCTGCAAAAAAAGAGAAACAAGTTGTTGACCTGAAGGTGCGCATTTAGCTGTGTACCAAAGTACAAAATAAAAATTAATTTTAGGCTTTATTTTCTTCATGCAGATACCTTAAGGAGGAAAACCACACCAAAAAAACCCAGCAGCTCAGAACTCAAAATATATTGATATTTTATAATCAAGGACTGTTGACTTCTTGCTGTCTCCCAAAATATTAATTTTATTTTACATTTATTCATTCATTGCATGGATTCTAGATGGCTAATGGTAGATTTTTTTTGTCTTACCCTTCTTTGACCTACAATAAGATTAAAGAACATTATTCATTTAGTAATAGCAGTAAATCACTATGGTTGCATACATGAGTGCAACTTTGCACTACTCAGAGCAAAGTTCAGTTTTCTAGTTATACCAGCTGTTTTGGAATATGCCCATGTTTCTCTCTCAATTTCCTTACTCTGTTGAGAAACAACAAGTGGAAGAACTGAACAAACTAACAGCTATCAATAACTCAATAATTGTCCAATTCAGATACACTTGTTCAGGATCCTCAGCTGTTTGGATAGCTGACCCATTTAAAGACAGAACTTTCAAAACAAACATGTAAAAGAGTATGCCTGGACAAAATAAAGTTAATAGCCAAGTTTTGGTGATGTTGGGTTTTAGGGTTTTTGGGGGGGTGGGAGATCTGTGTTTGTTTTGTTATGTTGTTTGGTTTTGTTTAGGTTTTAGGGTGGTGGTGTGGAACAGGATGCAATGGAGATGATGGGGACAACAGGTACAATGGGGGGGACACCAGAACAGCCCACCAGAAGAAAAGCCTATCATACATTAGCCAGTTAGCAAATCTACTTAGTGAACCCAATACAGCTTTCACATCAGTCAGTGCTGGTTGCAGGTGGGGTTCCAAGCCTCTTCAATGACAGCAGTTTCCACTAGCCCTTGTTCCCCAGCCTCTCTCTTCTTTCGACCTATTTTAATGTCAGTACACAGGCAAACCTGATGAGGATGAATGCCACTGGAGGAAGGTGGGAGAAACAGAAAATCTATATTCTGTTCTTGATTTCTATTACTATCAAATACCATTGTAATCAACAAAGAATACAGTATTTTTCTTAAATTCCAGCAGTATGACTAGCAGCATTAGTATTAAACACAATCTGATGAATCAACAGGATGTGGAGCACTTGATATATCACTGCACTGCCAAAAACAGCTCGGGCTCCACCTGATTAAACTGCCCATGAACTTTGTAACATCATTTCAGCTACTAAATAGCAGCAATCCAAATAGTATGATAATTATTTTGAAAGAATCAACAAGTGGAGGGGGGACAAAACAATTGTGTTAATGCAGCATTAAATATTTTCTGGTTTTGAAAAGTATGTCTTTCTTTCAAACGGACCACCTACTTCCATCACAAGAGAGAATCTTGAATTGGCCTGGATATATACAGACCTTTAACTCCAAGTAAATATAATTTAAATGAAAAAATAAACCCTGTCTTGTCTTGCCACTTTGAACATTGCGGGGGGAAGAGTTACTGACCCATCATAAAAATCAGTTATTTCAGCTTCAGAGCTCGTGAAATTGCCTGAAATAACACTAGAACACTGTAATAATTTGCCTGCAATATTTATTGTGCATATCTTTGATGACTTAGCTTTTCCCAATTCTTATACTTTGTTAAGAAATAAACCACTATGAACAAACATTTCTGTAAAATAAACCAAAAAGAAACATTAGCAGAAATACATGAACATTTAAAAAATGAGATAAACTATATTCTGTCTGGAAAATAACGGCATCCAAGGAAGCAGTGCTACAACAGCACCCTTACTTGACAGAAGATGTAGCCACTCCTGGTTTTAGCTAGAACATTTGTAAAGCAAAATGGCGTATCACTTTCCTGTACTTCTTACTACAATAAGTCTTTTGCCACCGGCCTTATTCTGTTTTACTCATTCCTAGATCATGATCAGGAAACAAGAATAACTAAGTATAAGCAGAACAAGATACCTAGTTTTACATAGAACATACCTTATTTGATTTTTCATGCTATGGTGTAACACTATTTTGTTAAGGAAGAGATCTTAAATCCGTGCATTTAAGAGTCAAGGCAGAGCTGGCAGGCAGTTATTTGCTAAGCACTACATGGCATGGCAATACACAAGAGGCTACATTTAGTTTTGAAAGTGTGTTCTGAATAGTAAACTGCTTTAGAGAAGGAAATTTTATTAGAATCATAGAATTGTTTAGGTTGGAAAAGACCTTTAAGATCATTCAGTCCAAGCACTAACCCAGCATTGCCAAGTCCACCACTACCCATGCCCCTGAGTGCCAACATCGCATTTGAAATCCTTCCCTGAGCAGCCTGTTCCAGCACTTGACAACCCTTTTGAGCAAGGAATTTTTCTGAATATCTAATCTAAACCTCCCCTGGTGCAACCTGAGTCTGTTTCCTCTTGTCCTATCACTTGTTACTTCGGAGGACAACCTCTGCCTTGCCACAACCTCCTCTCCCCGGTGAGGTCAGCCTCCTTTCCTCCAGGCTAAACCCCCCTGGTTCTCTTAGCCGTTCCTCATCACACTTCCAGACCCTTCACCAGCTCTGTTGCCCTTCTTTGGACCTACTCCAGCACCTCAGTGTAGTGAGGGGCCCCAAACTGAACACAGGATTCGAGGTGCAGCCTCACTGGTGCCCAATACACAGGGGAATCACTGCCCTGGCCCTGCTGGCCACACTATTGCTGATACAGACCAGGATGCCATCGGGCTTCTTGGCTGCCTAGGCACAAGCTGCTCATGTTCAGCACCATCAATCAGCACCCCGAGGTCCTTTTCGTTGAAGAGCTTTCCAGCTGCTCCTCCCCAAGCCTGTAGCATTGCATGGGGTTGTTGTGGCTCAAGTGCAGGACCCTGCACTGAGCTGGGTTGAATCTCAGATACAACTGGCCTCAGCCCATCGACCCAGTTGGTCCAGACCCCTCTGCAGAGCCTTCTCTACCCTCAAGCAGACCAACACTCTGGCCCAACTTGGTGTCACCTACAACATTATTATAGGTGCACTTGATCCCCTTATCCAGATCATTGATAAAGACATTAAATAGAACTCGCTCCAGTACTAAGCCCTGGGGAACACCACTTGTGACCAGCCACACCAACTGGATTTAACTCCATTCACCACCACTCTTTGGGCTTGGCCATCCAGCCAGTTTTTATCCAGTAAACAGCACTTCCATCCAGGCCATGAGCAGCCAGTTTCTCCAGGAGAATGCTGTGGGAAAAACAGTACCTTGTGACTGCTATTAATACTATTATACTACATTTTCTGAAAAGTAGTTCCTCTCTAATATAGGACTGTAGTTTTCTTAGTAAGA
The DNA here is from genome assembly GCA_028858755.1 of Ara ararauna. Lineage (NCBI taxonomy): Eukaryota > Metazoa > Chordata > Aves > Psittaciformes > Psittacidae > Ara > Ara ararauna. Next base: position 17,002,379 of record CM054380.1, on the reverse strand, counting down.
TAGGAATTAAAGAATTTGTTAGATGCTCACTGATCTGTCAATTTAAGACACAAGTTCCTTACCAGAAAGACACAACAACTTTATTACTGAATGAAGAAGTAGCCAGGATATATTGTCATCATGAAGAGGAACAGCTACTCTGCAGCTACGCTCCCTGGCAGAAACTGATGCAGCAAGCTTATTAAATAACAAATAAATAAAGGATGTAGTAACATGAAGCTATTATAAGACATCAGCTGCTAGATACATCACAGTATTGAATGCTCAACTATATATGATTCAAATTAATCTGGACAAATATACACACATATACATGCACACAAATATATTTGCCCCGACTGCTTTGTAGAAAATTTCTGCATTAATATTTATTATATTTTATATAAAAATCCTAAATATAAAAATTAAATACATATTTTTGAGATATCTTTGTCAGGAAACAAAAGGAAAACGTTAATCTTGAGTGAACAGAAAGACCACAAGCTCTGCAGTTCCATGATATACCTAACCAGATTACAGTTAGAATTATAGAATCATAGAATAGTTAGGGGTGGAAAGGACCTTAAGATAATCTAGTTCCAACCCCCCTCCCAGGGGCAGGGACACCTCCCACTAAACCATGCCACCCAAGGCTATGAGAACACTAACTAGTTACAAATACAAATAAAATTAAGAAAAACATGTCAAAAGACCTGCATGAAAGAGAATCTGGGACAGATCCAAATTACTTTATTAATGAAACAATGAGGGAATAAAAATTCATGTAACATCAATAACAAAAGAAGTTCTAGCCAACAAAATAAAGGCTGCTATCCAACACTATCAAAATATTGTTCATCTAAACCCAAGGCTGCTTCTTGTGGAATTTTACAACACTAAAAAAAAAATGAATAAAAACTTTCAAGGAGATTAAGTGCTTTGGTATACAAATCATTATGATGTATCCTAATTTTAAGGAAAAAATTCACTGAAAATTGTATTCAGCCACTTCCCAAATTACACATTTGTGGTTGTCCTCAAACTTCTTTGAGATAACAACAAATCAGCTTTCCACATCTACTGTTTTCCAAAGTATATGTTACAAGAATAAGTTGCCTATGGTTCAAAGTATAAACTGCCACTCTTATCATCTGACTAGAATCTGAGGCACCCAAAAAACAATCTTCACTGAGAAGAGATACTTCCTCTAGTGGAAATTAATCTTATGACTTGATATTTCTTTGCAATAGACTCACGATGCAGTAAGTACTTTCAGATTATTTAATACAGACTTAATTATAGACCTAAACCTTAGCCATATGGAAACTACTGTCAGGACAATCTTCAGAGCTCCTCATCTCTTCACAGCATGCACTCCCAAGCTTTCTTAAGTACAATAGTTCAATTAAACTAACTTCATTTGATATGGATTTTTGTCACCAGGTTCCTCCATATAGGTTTTCAGGATCAAGCATGTCTCCAACACATTTAGAATTCTCACCATAACACAAGTTATGAACATTTGACAGCTAGCCAAAATACACACCTGCATTTAATTTTGCAGAGTAGGCAAATCATAAGCTCATGTAAGTGAGAAGAAAAGAACAAGTTCAGTATATTTGTTACATGACAGATAACATTTAAAGGAAAATATAGTAAGAGCTAGAACTTATCAAAGCATTCCCAAGAAAGGAACAGCAGAAAGACCTCAGTGTTGGCATTATGACCATCTCATTTGGTCTGTATCAGGAAAAAACAAAACCAAACACCAACCAACAGAAAACCCCAAATTACCACCTTTCAGAAATGTAACTTATGCACTTCACTGAAATTCAGTTTTATATAGAAGAAAAAGGGGTGGGGAGGAAAAGAGAGGAAAGGTAATAACTTCATAGATTAATTATACAATTGTATTAACAGTAATATAAGACCCTTCCCATTCACAGCTACACAGATGACTAAGAAGCCTCCTGTAACCATCATATCTCAAACCTGTCATTAGTCTGAGAGGGTTAAAAATGGAACAAGAAACTCACACAGCAACATACTTGACCAGAATCAAAACAGGCATCTTCTGTCTTAATTTTGCCCTTCAATAATGAACTAAAGCCCTTTTCAAGTTTTACTCCAAAAGCTCAAAGCCATGCAAGTGTCATCATTTGCCTTCCTGTTTCTGAAGCATAAGGATGAGTTCATCAGGACTGCTCAAGACGGTAATTTATACCCTTCCCTGTGGCAGTAATATCACCATGGAAAGTCAACCAAAAACCAAGACAGCCTTTACAAGGGTATAAGATGACAGCTCAGTTTCCAGATGACACAGGCCATTCAGAGGTGTCAAATAAATAGGGAAGATCATTCTTTTATTTTGGTTATAAGACATGGTACTGCTACATCAAGCTCAGAAGCTCTGGTCTGACCTGCCCTCAAGATCCCAATCTTTTAAAAATTTGTCTGATCACATTTGTGATAAAGTTCCCTCTGCTCCTCGACCTACGATCTTGCGACAGTTGATGTATCACTACTGATGGACAGCAAACAAATATGTACATAATAACAGTTAAAGTTTCCTACTGCTTAAGAGCCACCTGAAAATTGCTAGACTTCTAATAAAAACGCAATAAAAATATAAGAGTTGACAATGCAGGAAAAGTCTCACCTGTTAACACAGTAGTATCGACTCTGGGAAACGTAAGATGTGCACTGAGTTTTTAACCGCTTTCTCTCCATTTCCTTCCAACTATCTTCTGTACATTTTCTTTTTGCCCGTTTATCTTCATGTTTTTTCTCAACATATTCTGCATATGTCTGGATCCTATAACTTTCGGCATACCTGCTGGTGTTTACAGCTATGAAGAAGAAGAGTGATGTTATACACAAACCACTGTTAAATGACAGCAAGCCCTCTCCTGTAAGAACTTATTTTGAAAAGCAGAAGGCAGTGAGCTATATGTTCTGTTCATATAAACAACTCCCAGTTCCACTGTTAGTGATGTAGGAAAAGCTGTACTCTCCTAAATTCACATGGTACATTTCAATTAGATATTCAAAAATCTTCTCCAAGTCAGACTTCACACAAAAAAGGGTTAAATCTACTTAAGACTTTTCTGTTAAATTAGAAACCATCAATTCTTCAGTTGCAACCCTCTTCCAGATTGCTTGTTGGCAAGAAAAGATTTCCTGGATTTTTTCCCTTTTAGTCTCACTACTTAACCCAGCAGGTTTATTTTGCAAGTCTGCCAGGAAAAGACGACATTTGCAAAGCCTTTGCCAAAACTCTGTTTGATTGCTGTGAAACATAAGCTTATTTGAGCTGCATTTTTGGTTGCACAAGATATCCATGGAAGCAGCACTTAACTAATATCCAGCTGTTCCATCCTTGTATCTTTTTAATGTTCGGTCTCCATTTAACTATAAGGGACTGCAAGTTCAAGACAGAAGGATTTCTGTCAGTGCAAAATTAGAGTCACTTCAAAAATAAAAAACTTTCACTGCCTTCACTCAGCAACAATTTACCAACATTCTTTCAAGTCCCAGCATCTTCACAGCTCTCAGGCTTTAGTCCGCAAGCCAAGCTCTGGCCTGAAGCCATCACAACAGATGAATCAGCAAATTAAACTGACTGTCAACTCATGTCCTTCGCTGTTTTCAGCCTAACTCACTGAAAGGAAGTACTGTAAACCAACCAATAAACAATTCAAATATAAAACAAAACAAACCAAAAACCATTGTTTTTCTTACTCTTAGGCTGCACATTTTAAAATGCCATAATCGTAGTGGAGACAAAATCCTGATTTTATTATGTATTTCCAATCTTTTTATGAACATTTCAGATGTGTATCCAACTTTGTGATTGTAGTTGGAGTGCTGTCATGCTGAAAACAGGTATGCTGTATTACCTCAAGCCCAAGCAGTGGAAATAGCAAGCTCCAATATTACAACTCAGAAAAAGTGAGGAATATGGGTGGATCTGGGGGTTTTTTTTTTCCTTTTTCAAAATAGATCATCTATTCTGCATACTGGCTATGCTACTGTGAAATTAATTACCTGTAATACCAGTCATGGCATATAGGTGATGCTGCTGCTGCAAAACCTTTCAAATGTACATAAAACTAGGCAACAGTGTTGCATATTTAACTTCAATCCTGCAATTATGATTGATAGCCTCACGAGATTGTTGCACTAACCAAAGAGATGTTACACATTCCTCTTTTCACACCCTTTATATTTGTTTTGAACTGCAAAGTTACAGGATCTGTTTGTAAGAATTAGGAGCATATTTACTGCCCATGAAGTTATGGCGCAGGCATCATGAATGAATTAATAATGCTCCCTGGAGTTACTGCGTGCCAGCCGACATTCCTCAGGGTAAAATTTGTTTAGTTAAACTCAAGCATGCTTTTACTTGCTAAAATCAAGCACATAGTTACCATGGATCATCTGATAAACAGTGATTTGTCAAAACACAATAAGCATTTCACATCATTTGTTTCACTGTAAACTAAGAGCCAAAGTTATGGCTCTCCATTTAATTCCCTGACAAACCCAGCCTGATTTATGAGGGGGGGAGGGATTAAAAATAATTTTTATGTAGACTAAAGATTATTATAAAATAAATCTGTGTAACAGTCAATATTTTTGAACAAAGACAACTCTGCTTTCTTAAATAAGGGCAGCATTTTATAGCAATCCATTCATATTAAACATACACAAATATACACATGTACATATATATGTGTATATATTTAATATGAAAAGTTTTAGGCTAAATATATTGCCGCATGCACTGAACGACTGAAATGAAGGCATACAGAGAATTCTAAAGAGCCACACAGATAAATCAATCTTGTATGGTCTTGAACTGAGAAGCAGCTCCCTGTAAACATTTAAAATACATTTTCCCTGCTGCTTTTTTTGACGACTGCTGTCCATCTTGTCAAGCAAAGCAAATAGAGTTCCATTGCTCTGCACTGCCAATGGAAGAAATGCATTGCTAGAATGCTTTGTGAATTCTAACAAACTAAAGAGAACTTAGGGGGTTTATTTACTTATGTCATAAGAGAGAAGACAAATTTTCCTGTGAGAAACCTAACCTAGTAGTAACCAACACCACACGGCTGCATTTCATTACACTAGTTGCAGCTGTAAAGTTAAGTTTCTGTCTTATAGTAGAATAATAATTGCATATTATTTCAGGAAAAGCATTTCTAGAGGACGGCATTGTCCCTAATTATGAGGCAAGCTATTCAACAGGCAGACTGTTGTTGAGTGATCCAAGAGGAATGTATACAAAGATATTCTTTCACCAAGTCCTTGCTCTTATGCAGAGCAAAATCCTGACAGATGGCCGCTGCCGATTTTAAACTTATCGACAAATATGTAAGTGAACTGTGTAGGTAAAAAACCCACAATATATAAATAAAATAAATACACAGAACTACACAGAATAAGGTTGCAATACTAAACACTCAAGTTTATGAAACACAGAAGTAAAAATTCACCTGTGAAGGTGAATTTTCACTGGCAAGGCAGTATTGCTACCACCTTGTTAAATTTTGTCTCTGCTACCATTAGGCACCAGTTTTTCATGCAGGGCAGTCATTGTCAAATGCATTTTTCTACAGTGTCAAACCAGTTTCTTTTCAAAACAGGTCCAATGACAGCCTCTTTGTTCCATCTAAACACATAAATTAAATAGTTCCCAATGGCACCCTTGTTCACCAGCTCTTTGGCCACGCCTTGTCTAAAATGAGGAAGAAGAGCTGGCAATGGGGATGGAACCATGCACTGGTCTAGGTAGTACTACAAAAAGCCTTGATGAAATGAAACCTTGGTCCACCTCCAAAACGAACAGCACACCCCAAACAAGCGAACAATACATATGATAAAAATTACTCCATTACCTTTTTTTTTTCTTTTTCTTAAAATAGTCTGGTTTGAAAGCCAAAATAAAGAACACTGTGAAGAACACGGACAGCTCTGGGGCAGCTTTTCCTTTCCCACCAGTCTAAATGAACTGGCTTCAAGACCATGTGCAATCCTCAGGATTAGGAAGGAGGCAGGTTTACTGAATGCTACCAATAAATTACTGCATTTAGTTTTCTTCATGTTTCTTCACTTGGAATAAGTCTATGTAGTATCTCAGAGTTAATTATGAATGGCATTTGTTCAAATACAGAAATACAGCGCAGATTCAGCCTCACAATCTTTGTGCTCTCTTCTTTCTCAGCACATGGAGAGAAGGTGTTCTAAACTAGCTGGGTTGGCTTCTTTACTGTATTATTCAGTGAGTTTCAAAATTTCATAGGTATGTAAAAGAATCTAGAAGATTACAAAATGAGTCTGCTTCTCCAGCAGGGAAGAAATTATCCTGGGAGTAACTGTCCTATGTAGTATGTTACTCTTAGCCCTGACAAACAAAAAACCATTTCAAAAAAGAACTAAACATAGTTGACAGGACTATTTTCTCCAGTTTGGTTACAGAGTAAGTTAGTTAAGCTGTGTTATTTTTGACAGTTAGCAGGTCAGAAGGATTCAAATTAATCTGTATTTCAACAGGAAAAAAAAATGGAAATGTTTCCTTAAATCCTGCTTTTAAAGAGTTGGGGTTTCATCTGAAATGCTGACATCAGTTTATAGCCAGGCAGCAGAACAGAGCAGTGGAGTTTTAAGAGAGTAAATCACTCTAACCTGTTACTATCAAAACTGACCTAAAGCCTCATTAATTTACCAGGGAAAAACACCTACAAATGGTAGACAGGATTCTTTAAAGCCTTGGCCATCAACCCACACTAGCAAGGCAGCAATTTGTTAAGTTGGATGTATTTAGCATACTCTGCTAAAGCTTTTATTGAGATGAAACCTTAACCTGAAAATAGCTATCTCTGCGTTCAACAGAACTATCCTCCACAGGTCTGTTTCCAATAGAGTCAAATATTGCAACTGTGACTGAAGGGACTCAAAAACAACTGCTAATTCAGCTATAGAAAGCCTGAGTGCCTACTTTCCATTTTCCATAATTGCTGTGCTGCTGTATCGAAATCCTTTTACACATGCCAAGGTAACTACAGCAGACTTGCACAGCACTGCTCAATGAAGTGACACGCCATCAGTGTGCTTCTCAAGATCCTTGTCCTCAAGGAAGGTTAGAGAGAAGAAAAATCCTCACTGCAAACAGTTTATTGAGGGAAAAAAAAACAATAATCCTGAGAATTAAGTAAAATAAGGTATCAAAATGTCATGAAAGATCCTTTAGGATCATCCTGCACTGAAGCATCATAAAGGGACAGCCTTGGTTTACTCTAAGGTGAGGGTATAATTAAAATTCACTTATAACTTCTTTTACTGTTAAAAACATTTAACCATGTGGAGCCAAAGCCTAATTGTTAGAAACCTGTAACACAGGGTAATTCTGGGTCCTGGCATCACTTAGAAAATTTCAAAAACCCTGAAGAAGTTAAAAAGTGTTTACTTAGTCAATGTACTTCCAGAAATACAACTCCAGTTGACCTTCTCTGTGATTAGCAGCAAGATTTATTCTGTCTTTTATCCAGTGATAAGGAAAGCAGACCCACTGTAACTGTTAGGATGTCTCAAGTCTCTTAGTACCAGCTGTAGCATTCAATCATAAAATGTGGGCTTCAGCAAGTTTTCAATTATTTAACATGCCTGTTTCTCCCCTTTTCCCAAGGGAATTTATCCACCCTCTGGTTATGCATTGCTCCTCCTCAGTTGCCCTAACACTGAACAGACTGGAATGTACTGTATTTAGAAAGTGCCAAGTCTCAACATTTTGTTAGAGAACTTACATTTTTATCAATTTCACCAATACAGACCACCTGTTAAAACTACACTAAGAAAATACAGCTCTTTGAAATCATCTGTATTGCATTTACTAAGATATAACAATACTTGACTGATCATTTTCTCGTGCTTGGAAATATATGCGTCTAAAAATGTTTGTTTAGGGAAAAAAAGAAAACCAAACCACCCCAAAAGAAATCAACTGAGGTAAAATACTATGTTAATCTTTGGCACCCATGAAGAAAACCTTAACTTTGTAAAAAACCACTTCTGTTCAGGGACACAGCTACAGAATTAAGTACAGCATGTTCAACGACAGACTGCTATGCCAGAAAAACATTTTTCCAAGTTACAAAACACATCCAATTTGTTGTTTAACTTCATACCTGATTTTACAAGCTGCATACTGATGATACAGACATACAAATTAAGGTGGGTGAAGATGTATTTCCTTGCTCCAAGCAATTTGTGTACTAGAGACTGATGGATGAAAGTAATTCAAAAAACTTGAAGGATCCATAGTCTCTGAATTATATTTGATAATAGCAATTATCTGCAGGCTGTATCAAAGCTGAAAACTCTAATTGCACATGGCACTAACCACTCCTTTCTGTTTTCCTCTCTTGTATTAGCTTAAAAGAGCAGAAGGTTCCTATACGGATTCTAAATAGACTTTTTGGAAAAACTGTGTCACAAAGATTGAGTTCTCTCTTCTGACATCTGCGTCCTGAGCAGGGAGCAGTGTCAATGTGGCAACAAAGCAGCTGCTCACCTTGCAAGGGAGGATGGCGAGTTAGAGAGCAAACCAAAATAAGTCTTCGGTTCTCCATTTTGGAGAAAACAGAGAAATAAACAGGTGATTGGAAAGACAATGGTTTTAGAGAAAAAATACAAACCACCAAGTACAAAGCATGGCAGAGAATGAGGAAGGATCCTTCAACAATGTTTTAAACTCTCAACAAAGAACACAGATAATAGTATAGTTCACTGAGACACTGAATATGTATGTAGATTACAAATGATTTTAACTCTCACAAAGATTAAGTTACTTAATTGCTAAAAGAACTCAAGGTACTTAACCTGTGCACCCTGTTCAAATACATCTGTAATTGCAACAAAATCTGTGAAACGTATTAACTCATTTCAAAGATCCAAATCAAATGAAAAGGTAGTTAAAAGGCTTCCAACATCATATTCAGAATAGCAACTAGTGAACTGAGCTTGGCAACATCCTCATGGCAGCACTCTCCAGAAGACTCTTCAAGATTAACAAACACACCTCCACATGTCAGATGCTTCAGAAAGAGCCATCCAGGCAATGAGTTCATCCATCAGACACAGTTTGCTACAGGAATGTTTGCACTCATTGCCAGAATTAACATATGCCTTACTGCATCAAACAAGTGTGTTACAGAATCATCTCGTTTGGAAAAGACCTTTAAGATCAAGTCCAACCATTAACCCAGTGCTGCTAAGCCCACCACTAAACCGTGTCCCTAAGTACCAAATCCACGCATCTTTTAAAAGCTCCAGGGAAGTCGTGGACTCACCAACCCTGAGCAGCCTGTTCCGGTGCTTGGCAATCTTTTGTGGCAAGAAATTTTTGTTAATATCCAATCTAAACCTCTCCTGGCACAGCTTGAGGCTGTTTCCTCTTGTCCTATTGCTTGTTACTTCAGAGAAAAGACCAACCCCTGCCTCATACAACATCCTTTCAGGTAGTTGTAGAGAGCAATAAGGTCCCCCCGGAGCCTTCTTTTCTCCAGACTGAACACCCAAGTTCCCTCAGCCATTCCTCATCACACTTGTGCTTCAGACCCTTCAACAGCTCCACTGCCCTTCTCTGGACCCGCTCCAGTAACTTTAATGTCTTTCTTGTAGTGAGGGCCCAGAACTGAACATAGGATTTGAGATGTGGCCTCACCAGCGCCCAGTACAGGGGGATGATCGCTGCCCTGGTCCCACTGGCCACACTAGTGCTGACATAGGCCAGGATGCTGTTGACCTTGGCAGCCTAGGCACAAGCTGGCCCACGTTCAGCTGGCGCTGGCTGACACTCATACAACAGTATCAGCGTTGATACTATCCCATCTAAAAAGGCACCCCAAATAAAACTGAATCTTTAAGTTTTCCATTTCGATATGGTATTATTACCCATGATAGTGCAAAACCTACAGACCTCAGGTCTTCCTAGTGAAACCATTTTATTCAAGTCCTAACATATAAAAAAATCACATGACCAGCAGGTTGATGGAGGTGATCCTGACCCTCTACTCTGCTCTTGTGAGACCTCACTTGGAGTATTGTGTGCAGTTCTGGTGTCCTCAACATAAAAAGGACATGGAACTGTTGGAACAAATCCAAAGGAGGGCCATGAGGATGAACAGGGGACTGGAGCACCTCCCATATGAAGACAGGATGAGAAAGTTGCAACTGTTCAGCCTGGAGAAGAGAAGGCTGTGTGGAGACCTCATAGCAGCCATCCAATATCTGAAGGGGGCCGATAGGGATAGACTCTTCATTAGGGACTGTAGTGATAGGACAAGGGGTAATGGGTTCAAACTTAAACAGGGGAAGTTAAGATTGGATATGAGGAAGAAATTCTTTCCTGTAAGGGTGGTGAGGCACTGGAATGGGCTGCCCATGGAAGTTGTGAATGCTCCATTGCGGGCGGCATTCAAGGCCGGGTTGGACAGAGCCTTGGGTGGCATGGTTTAGTGGGAGGTGTCCCTGCCCATGGCTGGGGGGTTGGAACTAGATGATCTTAAGGTCCTTTCCAACCCTAACTATTCTATGATTCTATGAATCTATGATCTTTTGAAACACTACATGCAGTTTCAAGATAACACATTTTTCAGAAATCCAGCTTGTGTGAAAATAATGTAAAAGCACACACCTACAAGGCGGTAGTATCTTACTACAGTTATTGCAACTATTAGTTTCTCATCTTAAATGTCATTTAAGAATTCAAGCCACTCAACCATTAACATGAGAAATACCAAGATTTTTTTGTATGTGTGTCTGCAACATAAATACATAAAATTCAACGCTGCAAATTTAACCTCACAGGAAAAGAGGCTGATGCAAAATTCAAACCAAGTTTTCCCAAAACATCACAACCTTATGGATGTTAAGAATCCAAAATCTGAGGGGGGGAGGAAAGAGGAAATCCCAAAAAGCTAGAGAAACTGCTTAGTATGCACATAATTTGAATAAAAAGTAAAATAACAGAAATGTCTGAGATTTGACATAGTGCAGTATGACTTCAGCTTCCTCAGTTGACCCTTAAGGAAGTTTCCTGCCTGAATAGGTATCTGACAAGAACTTCACATCTTTTTATTGGTGAGAACTGTCTCATGTTAAACATAATTTTTCAAAGAATCTGGGTAATACATTGGATACTACCTGCCATCTCCCCAAATTCAGTGAGAAGAGACTGACATGTACAGAATCTCAAACTACAAGTGTGCATTTTTGAATTGTGGTGGTAAGCATTCATTTTAAGTAGAAGGTTCTGTAGTAAACCTTGTAAAACACTAATAAACCAGGAAGTCCAGCCCAGCCTGAGAAACTTGCAAGTTCAGAAAGATTAATGATTTAAACAAGAATCATTGAAAGGCCATCACAATTTCAGCTGCTGCACCTGCTTTAGTCCATTGCTCCCCTGCTGTCCAAATACATTGGTCTACTCAATGCCTAGAGGAAGAAGATATCTTGCACTCTGTAAATTCAATATGAGCTCATGTATCAGAGGCACTAACACATGGAACAACTTAACATTATTTAAATGCTTGCCATTTATGACAAGCAGTTGTTTTTCACATATATTTAAAATTTCGGATTAAGTGCATTCACTGCATTTTACAACACCAAGAAAAATGTTCTCAGGAAGATTCTCAAATTAAAATTACCCTTAAATTGAACCAGTGTATTGTAGAAGTTGCTCATGATCAAAACACAGATGTTATTAAACTGCATCTAATTAAGTAAAGAGAATCAAGTGTTAGCTACTAGGGAAAAATAAACCAGGCATGTTTTTGAAATATCACTTATAAACTTGCCAATTATTTCCATTAACATATAACTATGTCAAATGTCCCAGAACAGAAACCCAATTTTACTTTCAAGTACTTTAAACATTTAATATATTTGTAAGACTTTTTCCACATTTTAGAAATTAACCCAACCTCAAGTAACAGCACTTTTAAGAGTACACTTTGGATGGCCTATAAAGACTCCACAAGTGCAAAGACATCTAAAGAAACCTCCCTTTAAGAGTGCAACTAGGCTCTTTCTAGACCAGTGACCTAAATAGTCACTGAATGTTGGCTGGCAACAAAATTCAAGCAACTATGAATAGCAAGGACTTATTGATACAAAGCATTAACTGAGGACTCACAAAATAGTTAACTGCCCAGAATGGTTTAGATACTGAAATGATTGAAACACTGAAATACTTCAGGTTACATCAATTTATTAATTGCAGTAAAATACTTGGGTTTAAAGTTAAGACAGGCTAAAGTCTCTCCCATCTTCCCCACCACTTCCATACTATTTTTATGAAGTCTAGACGCCTGTAAGTCAAGAAACATTGAAACAGCACTTATTTCATACTAACTTTTCCAGATGAAAAGCCAACTTTATAAATACACAAAGCTGAACAGCACCCAAAAGCAAGCTTATCTAGCAAGCTGAAAGTTTTAAGAGCCAGAAGTTGTACCCGAAAACTTGGTTCTGCTTCCCAGACATCCAACTAAAGGAGTATGAACCATTTAACACATTCTTAATTACCTACCTTGAGCAACAAACCTCAACAGAAAACAAACTGTGTTTATAGTCCATTATTGTCTTCAGGTGCTTGTAACTTGGAAATTGATTTACAGCAGAGCATATTGCAAAAAGTGTCAAATGAGAGACATCTAAACCCAGCTTTCACAAACTCAGTACTGCCTTTCACATGACAACATAGTGCTTCAACAGTGATAAGTGACACAGAGAACACAGCCCACTAGAACTCAAGAATAATGCCTCCCCACTGAACATGCAGGTAGCACCTAGACCCCAGGGTGATTATGAAATCATTAACTAACATTTGTCTTGATGCAGCTTCCACTTCAAACTGAAGTTTATGCTCTAACTGTAAGGAGTAATAAGATTTTATACGAGAACAAGTCTTCCCTATTCATAATAAATTAGAGTCTGCCAATATGCAGATCACATGAATAACCAAATAAAGTGAAGATTCTTGGATATTACGGTGAGAGGCAAAATGAGATGGTTAAGGGGTTTGCTTCTTGTTTCCCCGAGGCTTCTGGTTTACATGTTTTAAGCACGCGACATGCAGTTTGAAAGTTAGGAGCAGCTCTAAAATTGCCTATAAAAAAGACTGACCTTTCCCCTACTTACTTTTTCCAGAGAGAAATAAGTGGAAGAGGGAACAAGCCTTTTTAGACTATGCAAAGATTAGTAGGTCCTTCAGGGTAACATTTTAACAACTAAAAATTGGAATGTGCATTCTTCCTGGCCATATACAAACTACTGATGACAATGTGAAATTTGAAGAGCTACTCATTAGTTTAATTCGGCTAACCAGATTAATATTTTTTAAACAGAAAAGCACATGCACCAATGTTTTATCAATCAGTTTTTGACTAGGTCTTCATGGTTATCATCCATGGTACAATGTAACTCAGGAACACTGTTTTAAAGAGCATTGGGAGATGAACAGATATATTTTATTCCTTACATATTGAAGATGGATTTCTATACATATTAGCATGAGAAATCCAACATATTCCCAGGGTATATATGAATATGTTTTTAGTCCATTCAAAATACCTGAAGCCAGGGGAGTTAGAAGCAACAGAAACAGCATAGAACAGCTTATATGAAATGCCATATTTTAAGAGAACTGTCATGTTTGATGTAAAAGTTAAGCATGAGCATGAAAATTAATTCAATACAACCCTTACATACAGTTGTACAAAACTAGTAATATGAACAAATCACATGCTAACTTATTAAAAGGATGAAAAAGAAGTCTGTTTTGACAGTGCTTAGACTCACACATAACACAAATCTGACCACCTTAACAACGCGGGGAAAGTTCCACACACTCTTCATGTTCTTAATCCATTTATTTTCCACAAATGTTTCCGCAACATGTGTGCTTTGTTAACTATACATACTAATACCAACTCAAAGCCAGAAACATCTTTAAGAGGTAAGCACAGACATATGTCTGCAGCAACATCTTGCACTGTATCATATTGTTTGACAATTCTCCAAGGCTTTTCATATAGTCCAGAAGATGCAGACATATTTATATAAACAGGTTAAAAAACAAGCCACATAATTAGTTTTTCCTAGGTTCTTCACTTCAACACAGTTCACTAAATCATGAGTATGAACAGTGACTTCTAGTGCCAAAGCAGTTCATTAAAGAATTTAAGATCAGAAAACAGCATAACAGAATTGATTTTATGATGTATTTATTACCAAAAAAAAAAACAACCCAAAAAACCAAACCAAACCCAAGAGGTTTAAACAATTTTACAGCAAAAATCACACAGCTTTTTGGTAATTGGGGTTGCTTTAAGTTTACCAGCTGGTTGGCTGACTGCTTTCAGTATATGAGATTTTACTAACCTGATTTCATAAAAATCTGTGAAAGACTATAATCACCTAAGCTTTCAAACAAATAACTTGTTTCCTAGCATGCAGGCCCCAGAACAAGCCTCCCTGTCTGTTGAAGCATAAAAAAAGACACACAACACACAGAGCAGTGCCAGAAAGATTCAGTATACATGTTCTGCAGGCTTTCCATTATTTCTACAATATGTAGTTGCTGTAACAAAAAATAAGAATTAACAAAAAGTAGTGGTTAATGTGAATGTCAAGCATTCAGACATGCATGTAACTGAGGTGACAGTGATGTGAAGTTACTGTAGCAGCATCTAGGAAGGTTTTCAGCTTATGAAATGGCATAACACACTTTCTATATTAAAAACAAATAATCTTGCAAGTCCCAATCAGAGAAACTAGCATTCAATTTGAAAAGAGGAGGGAAAAAGAAGGCAGTGACTTTTAGATATTCTGTATACCAGGACAACTGAACTAAAAAGCAGAAATTACAACTTTGTTATATTTCATCAGAAAGACAAGTTCCCTTAGAAGACAGAAAGGTGGAACAACATCAATCCTTTATTCATTTTTTTCTCCCCCTCAGCCTATATCTCACACATGGAGGCCAAACTCTGAATAAGATTAACCAGGTCTGAAATAAAAGGCTTCAGATACTTGAGATACACTGCTAGCTCATAAACGTATCATTTGTGACTGCACAACTGAGTACATATTTACTTAAAATAGTTTAGATTAAGGTTTATTCCCTCCAACTTTGTAATGTACTCACTGCTACATGAACAGTATTTGACGGTATGCTGGTATCACCACTAACTATAATACAGAGTTCACAAATCATGAAGGCTTCAGAGGCAGGAAGCTAAGACAACACATGCAGGAAGCGCTAGCAATGTTTTCCTGAGTTACAGAGCTAGCTAAAATAGGGCCACATTTGTTCTGACATAATTCTTTACCTGGAATTTCTCACTAGAAGTTATACAGTCCTTACATCTACATATGGATGAAGAAACCGTGGCTTTTGCTGGTATGGATCATTTGCTGTAAGGAGGCTGTGGTAAGCACTCAAAATCCTTTGCAGGCATGTATGTATGAGGAAGTATGATGAACACTCACAGGATGTTAATAAGTAATTAGAGTGATGCACTCTCTAATGCATCCAGAACCTGAAAGCTTCTTATTTGGTGAACACAGTGGGATTTTCTAATTTGGTTTTGTGGTTTTGGGCTTTTTTTTTTCATTTTAGAACTTAATAATGGGAATACTGGCAGGAGGAAAGGTCTTACATGCAACATTTCAGTCACTTAATCAAAAGTACTATGTATACTGCTGTTCTTACTGGTTCCACAGCAGTTGATATAAGCATTTCAGTAAATAGGGATGGCACTACCATAATGTATCCCAAATAACCATGTATAAGGTCCACCTCCAGAAGTAAGCTTATGGGTCAGTCCTCAAATACATGCCCAAAAGAACTATAGAAATCACAAAGAGCTCAGTGATCCAACTCCAAACAACCCAAAATCTTTAAAAAACAAACAAAAAACCACAACAAACACACAAACCCCCTAAACAACAACAACAAAAAAAACCAACAAAAAACAACCAAACATCAAAACAAAAAAACCCCAAAGAACCAACCCAAAAATCAACAGCCTGAAAAGACGGTTTTTCCTCATAAATGAAGCAATATTTTCAGAACTCAGATATGTTGGTGTCTGCTTTTTGATCACTTCTTGATGATTTCTCAAGACTGTTATTTATTCCATATTCTTCTTATAGTATATAGATAATGTTTTGCTCTATGCTTTCAGCCCACTTATATTAGAAATGGCTCTTTTTGGAGTACCCTGCACAATTGTAGATAGTAAAATACTGCTCTCTGTCCTAATTCTCTGAATGAGGAATGTGGGTTCACCAACAGTATCTATGTAGTCACACACAAGCATTTTTTTTTAAACTAATGCCTCTCCTAAAATCCAAACCAAGAAGCAAAACCAAACCCAAACCCAAGGGACTTTCATGAAAACAAGTTAAACATGTAAAACTTCCTGGAGAACTTCTGCCCATGAACTTTCTTCAAAGCTAGGCTCAAAAGTTCAAATAAAAATTAAAAAATTAAGGTCTGGAGACCTTGCACATTATTAATACACAACTGCAGGCACATGAGCAGTTCAGACTGTCAGGAGACTATTATTCTGCATGTGTTCTACAGTACACCAAAAGGCTTTCCACTGCATCTGTTATTTGCAAATGTCAACCTAAGCAAACATGCTGATCACTCCAAAGGATATTTGAAGGAAAATCCATAAAAGTCTTTGATAGCTCTGCTTTGTGCAAAGTAACAGTAAATAACTTCAATAAATACTACATCAGGTGAAGAAACTGGCATTATTCTGTCTACAGGATCAGGTACTTACAGGGTCATGGAACGAAACACTAACTCTCACCAAGTCCAGTTGGGGGTGGCTGTCTTTGCTACAACACATTTGCTGATACTATAAAAATTTAGTTGTTCTTACAGCATCTGAACCAAGTCAGTAGTTTTGCCATTAGAATCACAGGCCCTCTTGGCTCAGAGCATTTTGCAGCAGCCAGTTGAAGTCAAGTCTTAATACTGAAGTAAATTCAGGAACACTCACCTATTTGTACTTGTTCTGGCTTGCTCAGTGATACAAATGCTGATGTATCATCAATCCACGAAACCTGAATGTTACCTAGAAAAGACAAAATAAATTACTATATTTATCTTAGGCTCAGTCACAGATTTGATCTGATGTGCCATGACATAAGAGTCAACTAAGAATAACTTCACCTGAGAAGGCTTTTGGTCACTGTAAAGGTGCATAGCACATACACAATTGTATATAAGCCTGGAACTGTTCAGAAAGCTGTGACTGTTAGGGCTGCAAATTATCCTATATACCCTCAGACCCACTAGAGTAAGGACCAAAACGGAAGAGACCCAAGCAATGCCTTTTTCATTCCCAGAGTATTCATCTGCTTCATCATAGCTTTATTTTTAATAAATCTTGTAACAATTCAAGTAATCTTAGGGGGTTTTTAGTCTTCCCTTCATGTGTTCTATATAATTCTACAATAAAAATTGAAGCAATTTCTTCTGGGAAATTTCAGCTCTGTACTAAAATAAAGAACAGCTCTTTGACTTTTAAAAACAATCCATCCTTCAGAACTGCTGCATTCCAAAAGACACAACATGGACAAGCTCCAGTTACCACTCACTGTGCTGTTACTAGTACAGACACTCAAGATAAGAAATTCCAGTGGAGTGGGGAAATGCAGAAGACTGATCATGCAAGTGGAGAACTCCAGTTACTGCAACATACTAGATCTCCAAACTTTCATTTGTTTGGATCCCACTGTTCTCCATTTCCTGGATGTGCAATGAAAACTTAGTTCAAGTAAATCTGAGGACAAATGCACAAAATCACAGACCTCATTCAAAAGCTGTTGCAATGAAACAGTGACTGGAAATAAGCTATTCCATTCATCAAGCAGTTAGTGCACTTTCTTTGTGAATGGCTCAAAATGTCACATTAGCACTAGAAGAGCTCATAATCAAGCAAAAGCAGAGAAAAGGATTCTCATTCCAGACACAAGGTTTTATTTTAGTCTGAAATCCACTCACGTTTCCTGTCCTCATCTAAGTGCTCTACTGTAAGTACTGTTCAAATATTGAAAATTGGCGCAATTTTTCTTCAGGTAGGCTACGAAATTAAGTTTATATAATGTTACACCACCATTTAACCTTCAGACATGACGACAATGAAACCAAGGATGCAAAATGGCTTAAAATGTCTTTTCAGATGTTTGATCTATGTAAATCTAATTTAGCATACAGGTTACAAGGTTATAGAAGTCTCTTCTGAAGTGCAGCTGGATAATAAAGATTTTCTAATTATAAAAATAAAAGCATGATCAAAAAAAAGTTAGATTCAGTTTGCATGCTATACATTTGAGTAGCTAAATATTTAGGACTAAGTTATCATCATTTTGATCATTCCAAAGCCATAATTAATTCAATATAGTTTCTGACATTTCCCTGTACTAAAGGACTTAAAGCTGCTCTTAAGAAGAGCCTACACTTTGTAGGGCAAATAAAATTTGATTTCTAATAATTCAGTCTTTGAAGATCATAGAATCATAGAATAGTTAGGGTTGGAAAGGACCTTAAGATCATCTAGCTCCAACCCCCCTGCCAGGGGCAGGGACACCTCCCACTAAACCATGCCACCCAAGGCTATGTCCAACCCGGCCTTGAACACCGCCAGCGATGGAGCATTCACAACTTCCCTGGGCAACCCATTCCAGTGCCTCACCACCCTCATAGTAAAGAACTTCTTCCTCATATCTAAGCTAAACTTTCCCTGCTTAAGTTTGAACCCATTACCCCTTGTCCTATCACTACAGTTCCTCATGAAGAGTCCCTCCCCAGCATCCCTATAGGCCCCCTTCTGATACTGGAAGGCTGCTATGAGGTCTCCATGCAGCCTTCTCTTCTCCAGGCTGAACAGCCCCAACTTTCTCATGCTATCTTCATACAGGAGGTGCTCCAGTCCCCCAGTCATCCTCATGGCCCTCCTTTGGACTTGTTCCAACAGTTCCATGTCCTTTTTACGTTGAGGACACCAGAACTGCACACAATACTCCAAGGGAGGTCTCACAAGAGCAGAGTAGAGGGGCAGGATCACCTCCTTCAACCTGCTGGTCACGCTCGTTTTGATGCAGCCCAGGATATGGTTGGCTTTCTGGGCTGCGAGAGCACACTGAAGCAGCTCATGTTAATTTTCTCATTGACCAACACCCCCAAGTCCTTCTCCACAGGGCTGCTCTGAATCTCTTCTCTGCCCAACCTGTAGCTGTGCCTGGGACTGCTCTGACCCAGGTGGAGGACCTTGCACTTGTCACGGTTAAACTTCATCAGGTTGGCATCAGCCCACCTCACAAGCGTGTCAAGGTCCCTCTGGATGTCATTCCTTCCCTCCAACGTATCAACCGAACCACACAGTTTGGTGTCATTGGCAAACTTGCTGAGGGCGCACTCAATCCCACTGTCCATGTCACCGACAAAGATGTTGAATAAGACCGGTCCCAACACTGATCCCTGAGAGACACCACTCATTACTGGTCTCCAGCTGGACATTGAGCCATTGAGCACAACTCTTTGCGTGCGGCCATCCAGCCAGTTCTTTATCCACTGAGTGGTCCACCTATCAAATTGATGTCTCTCCAATCCAGTTTAGAGACAAGGATGTTGTGTGGAACAGTGTCAAACGCTTTGCACAAGTCCAGGTAGATGACATCAACTGCTCTACCCCTGTCCATCAGTTCCGTAGCCCCATCATAGAAGGCCACCAAATTGGTCAGGTACGATTTCCCCTTAGTGAAGCCATGCTGGCTGTCACCAACCACCTTGATATTTTTCATGTGCCTCAGCATGCCTTCCAGGCAAATCTGCTCCAAGATTTTGCCAGGCACAAATGTGAGGCTGACTGGTCTGTAGCTCCCCAGCTCATCCATTTTCCCCTTCTTGAAAATGGGGGTTATATTTCCCTTTTTCCAGTCATCGGGAACTGCATCTGACTGCCATGATTTTTCAAATATGATGGACAGTGCCTTAGCAACTTCATTTGCCAGCTCCTTCAGGACCCAAGGATGGATTTCAGCAGGTCCTATGGACTTGTATACATTCAGGTTCCTAAGACGGTCTCGAACCAGATCCTCTCTTACTGTGGGCCTAGGGTCTTCATTCTCACAGTCCCCGTGCCTGCCTTCCAAGACTTGGGTTGTGTGGTCAGAGCATTTGCCAGCAAAGACCAAGGCAAAGAAGTCATTAAGAACCTCAGCCTTCTCCAAATCCAGGGTAGCCAGTTCTCCTGACAGCTTCTGGAGAGGGCCCACATTACCCCTAGTCTGTCTTTTATTTGCAATGTACCTACAGAATCCCTTCCTGTTATCCTTAACATCCCTAGCCAAGTTGAATTCTAAGTGGGCCTTAGCTTTCCTAACCTGGTCCCTAGCTTCCTGGACAACATCCCTGTATTCTTCCCAGGCCACCTGTCTTTGCTTCCACCTTTTATAAGCCTCTTTCATTATTAGTAATGAATTTAAGATGCGATTAATAAATTAGATCATTTAGCAATATTGCTAAGCATGCAGTAAATATTGTGTATTTCAAAAGTATGGTGAAAGGGCAATAAAGATCTGAAAAGCAAATGCACCTGCACTTGAAATATAATATTTGGCAATCAACATCAACACATGCCAGCTCACTGCAAGGCTGATCCAAATCAATCACGTACAGCAACGGAATAGAACGCCAGCTCTAGAGAAACAAACTGAAGATTTCTCTCTCTACAATTCTAGAATAGATAAAATGTCTTTAATATTTTGAAGAACACCACTGCTATCCCATATGACTCCCTGTTTGCTACTACATGCAGTGTCAAGCAATGTCCCTTGCTAAAAAAAAAGGGTAATGTCAAGTAAAGAATTATCAAGTGAAATAAAACATCTTCACTCAAATAGGAACAGATGACTTCCATATCAGAGACTAAGTAAACTGGGACTCAGCCTTCAAAAGAGAGTTTTAAGGAATATCTAAGGGGAAGATATAAGAATAGAAATTACATGAAAGATGTACAGATAGGATTTACTATTTCATTATAAAACAACTAAGGAACATAAAATACACAGTTAAAAACAGAATCCTCAGAAAGCCGTGGAAGGCTCAAACTGAAAAACGCAAGTATGACCTCTAGCTCATGAGTGCCCAGGTTACAGATTGCTTGAAGGCAGAAAAGTACTTTTACTTTGGCTCTGTTCTTATACATTTCCTAAACAACTGTTACTGGCAAATAAGCACTTAGGATACATACTAGGACTATACAGGCCTTCATTTAACCAAAAAAAGTTTACTTATACATTCAATTCCTTTAGAATAAATAAAAAAAAAAGGTAAACTTGACCACACTGACCCTATGATAGAACTGCTAACAGTTTCTGCACACTGCATCAGAAAATGTATATTGTTGAACCTTTTATTCTATGAGTAAGGCTAGAAGCATATATTAAACACTACATTTTCCTAGTGAATAACTGAGAAGGGTTAACAAAGCTTCCACCTTTCTGGCAGGAAGACAGCGTACAAAGCAAGCAAGAACAGCTGAAGGAAACACTGGCATGAGAAGGAGGAGGAAAGGCCAGAAATGCGTAGAGAAAAACAGGATTAAAGTTTTAAAACCCCACAACAAAAGAATCGACAAAAAACCCAAAAAACCCCACACACATCACCCCACACACATACAGACAAAAAAAACCAAAACCCAGTTGTCAAAGTTCACGTCTGTATGAAAATTAACTCATAATAACACTTGAAATACATATTTTGTGCTAGAAGTTTTCCTTAAGCTAGATCGCCACCTTTGAAAGGGTTATTTTTCAAGCTCCACTTTTTTTTTATTAGGAGTAAGTTTGCGGCGCAGCGGTTAACAGGAGCAGATGTCAGTGTATGGAATGTGTAAGTGGATCCCAAAAATGTATTCATAGTCAGTTAAAACTCACCTGTATAGCAGCCTGGACAACTAGAACAAGATTTAAACACAGAAAGGACTACTTGCATTTTAAAAGTAACACATGCATCTTCAAGATCACTATGGCTCCATGAACTACATCAGTGTTCACCTCTTTCTCACACCCTCACATAATGCAACGCATAGGTTTGACTCCAGTCACTCAAATTTTGTAAGTAGTAGTTTTTATATTACTTTGACAGTATGCTGTTTTAACCAAAGCCCATCAAAGACATCACAGAATAATTAGGGTTGGAAAAGACCTTAATATCATCTAGCTCCAACCCCCGGCCATGGGCAGGGACACCACACAATAAGCCATGTCCCCCAACACTCTTTTATATAGAAGTGAAGGCTATATACAAAAGCTGTATTCCAGCAAATACTATTTTAATACCTTCATATTTCACATCAGCATGACCAAATGAACTACATAAATTGAAGAATTTAAAGAAAGTGTTATAAGACACTGCACAGTACTGCAAGTACTTGTACAGTGAAACTACGCTAACCCACGAGACTATAAAAACATCTTGCATGAACAGGTGTCCACTTGGTATGTGTGCAGCACTGAAGGCTTCAGAATCATGAACACCCCTTATAGAGTAGGAAAGGTAAACCAGTTCCGAGTCTGACACCACAGCCCCTTCAGCTGCCTCACTGCTCTCAGGAGAAGCTTAACGGGAGATTACAACTGAGTATTTTGGGACGTGTAAGTCTGCCCCCTGGCGCTAGTGATCTGTGCTTGCCTTGCACACAAAGGGGAGGAGCTGATAAAGAACAATTACATATCTGAGTCTTTAAAAGCCTATAGAAACAATATCCAATTTTTATTTACCCCTCTAATGGCAACTCTAGAATAATCTCAACAACTTTCTACAATCAGGAATAGTAAGGCCTACCCAGCATTATACTGGCATCATGCTCCAGTACAGCTCAAAAAGTCAGAAGGAATTGAGTGAATTTTATACAGGTCCAAAAACCCTGCACAGACTACCAAGTCACAATTCCAGGTGAAGAGGAGAAGAGCAGTATTATCCTGTAAACCAGCATGGTGACCCACAGCAAGCACAGGAGTGACAAGACTGAGTACACTGAGGGACTTAATCCTTTTACTGGTGACTAGAGGTCCTTAGGGATACTACAGTGATTATTTCAGTGGAAGTTAGGTTCAGGTTTGCCCTGAATCTGTTTGCCACACTATAAACTCTGACTTCAGTCATGAAGTCTGGCACATTACTTTGAAACAACAACAGTACGCTGATCAAGTAGTAGCTAAACAGACACCCTTTCACTTGCTTGTCTCCGAAAGAGAAAAAAGTCCATTTCATCATAGACAGCACCAACCTGTCACTTATCTGCTTAAAAACACATGTAAAAATATGCAGTTTTTACAGCAATTATACTCCAGCAGATAAAATCGGTACTGGAACTTAAAGTAAGACTGGGAGCAGGAAAAACGGGAAACTATACTGCCAAGCAGAAAATTTTTAGGAATAGGGAGATGCCAAGACTTATGTAATGTAAAGCAAAGATTCTACTTTTTTAAATGAGAAAATAAGAAAGTGATCCCTCCCAGGAAAGCTATTTGATAAACAGTTGGGGTTTTTTTAAGCAATTTCCCATTAAAATCCTTATTACAGAATTTGGGGAAGACAAGATATATAAATGTCCATTAGACGAAACAATAAGCTACTTTAGTAAGTATTGCAAGCAAATATTTCTGGAAAATAATGAAAAAATATTTCAATAACTTTTGGTTTACATTAAATGGCTTCAGAAAAGGAGTTACCTCTTCA
Source organism: Ara ararauna (assembly GCA_028858755.1). Classification (NCBI taxonomy): domain Eukaryota; kingdom Metazoa; phylum Chordata; class Aves; order Psittaciformes; family Psittacidae; genus Ara; species Ara ararauna. The sequence continues at coordinate 16,978,564 of CM054380.1, read as the reverse complement.
AAAAACAAACAACAAAAAAAAAAAAAGCACCCCAGTAAAAGAAGTAATTTAGACTTATTTGGAAGCCAAACAGATCTCTTTTGAAGCAGTACCTTATGCAGGAATCAAAAACTAGAAACCAATCTGCAATAAAGATCTTGGAAACGACATCCAACATAGGGCTCTAAGAAAGATCACTCTTATTCTGAGCCAGGGATGGAAAGCATAACCACTGTTTTCTGCTGCAAGAGTTAGGAGATCATAGAATCATAGAATAGTTAGGGCTGGAAAGGACCTTAAGATCATCTCCTTCCAACCCCCCTGCCAGGGGCAGGGACACCTCCCACTAAACCATGCCACACAAGGCTATGTCCAACCTGGCCTTGAACACCACCAGCGATGGACCATTCACAACTTCCCTGAGCAACCCATTCCAGTGCCTCACGACCCTAACAGTAAAGAATTTCTTCCTTATATCCAATCTAATCCTCCGCTGTTTAAGTTTGAACCCATTACCCATTCTCCTATCACTAAAGTCCTTAATGAAGAGTCCCTTCCCAGCATCCCTATAGCCCCCCTTCAGATACTGGAAGGCTTACAGTTAATTAGGATCTCCATATCCTTACATTCTATACTAATACTTAGTAAAGGAACAACAGGACTACTAACTATAAGATAGCTTGTTTTCTTGTTTCTTTTGATTTGAATGGTTTTCACAATCTTGAAATCAAACTGGCCATTTTAAGTTTGCTTGCCTAGACTTATAAGTTACTGTCTGCCTTTACCCAGACTGCAGGATGAACCTTATTCCTAAAGCCCCTATCTGCCTTTCACACCAATCCCCATTCCCTTTACCCACCTATACAAACTCTTGTCTTCTCCCAGGAGAGGTTGTAAATAAAATTATTAAAGGTCCACGATATTCAACAAGCATCACATAAAAGATTTCTAAAGAGCAGTTAAGCAAGGCAGACATTTTCCACACAGCATTACAAAGAAAGTCCCCAGGACACCAATCAAAAATTACAAAAGGTGATGCATCATTATCTATATTAGGAATAAGTCTGAAACCACAGATGCACAAGCAAAACCAGAGGTACTTGCTAATGACAAAGAGGGGAAAAACAATGTATAAGGAAGGATAGACTGCAAAACTCACCAAAGGCACTGAAAAGCTGGTAAAGATCACTAGTCTTCCACTCTTTGGGAAAAGTAACATGAAGAACATGATCTCGTTTTGGCTGCACTGTGGAAAAAAAAAAAAAGCATTTGTTAAAGCAGGAGTCACTACTAGTACCTACAGAATATCCTCTTTATTTTTTTAAAGAAAACAGGCCAAGCTTTATGAAACTCCATCAGACATCAACAAAAATGTGCCTTCAATTGTGCATAAAATAGGCATACTAGATGCTACAAGCTCACATGTACAACAAACTGAAACAGCATTACATACAGTTATATTACCAAGTTCAAGGACAGAAGAAAAAAAAAAAACCCAACAGTCTCTTTATGATCGAGCTCTAGCTTTGGAGATCTCTTAGCAATAATTCAATGTTGTCATTTTTCTGTCATTAAAAGACTTACTCTGAAACAATGCTCAATTAGTTTTCATACAATATTAGGTACAAGCTAGAACAGACATACTGACAGACTGATGGGCAGTTTTTATTAAAAACTACACAAAGAAAAAAAATAGCATACAAAGGCCAACATCTAAAGAAGATGTGCAAAAGAAGTCTTCAGTGTACCCTGAAAGTTATTCAGAGCTTTATGAATTTGAGAGAGAATCCAACTGCCGGCAAGGTTAAGACCACAGCAGACACTATCACTACACATCTGCCTTACTTTTACACACCTCCTCCTACACATGGTTTTGGTCATCATCTTATCATCAGGGGCAGGCTACTCAACAAGACAGACCTTCGGCCTCGCCCAGTGGAGATTGTATATAAGAAATCACTACAATGTACATGTGGCTGAAGTTCCTTTCACTAGGCACCTGATCTTTTGGATCTGTGAATTCCTGCCCTATCTGAAAAAGAAACAAGAGGAACAGTATAGTCCAAGGTGCAAAGATATTGAAGTATTTTCAATTTTCATATGAAGCTATTTACATATCACTAATTGAGCCTCTCCACAGATATCTCCAGAGATTTAGTTTTTATGCATGACACAATGACAGATCTTCCCTAGCTATTTTACATTTTTATATTAGACACAAGCTGAACCACTAAAGAGGAGCGTTCCACTTTAGAATTTACTGCTCCAGTTTAGTAAAGGTAACTCAAGGGTTAACTACACCCAGCTTTTTATGTTCAGATTTTAACTTGACCACATGGAAACACTCACATGAAGAGCTTCTCTCTTCTTTGGGTATAGATATATAGGAACTGACTTTCACCTTAGTGAATTACCCTCCTGAATTCTTTTGTGATATAAACTTTTCTGGTTTCTGCTATCCTTAGCTTATCCTTAGCTTTCAGCATCAAAATAAGAGAGTTTTGCAATGTGGATCTCATTCATGGCGCACATGTCCAAAATCAGACCATCAACCACTTCCTACATCTGACTTTCATGTGTTATTTGACTCCATTATACAAGGACAAACCTGCTGTCTTTTTGCTGCATTTGGTTAAGATGCAACTTTGCACTGTTTTCTGATAAAAGCCTTGTACATTGTTAATTTCATAAATACAGTGAAGCATAAGCAATTACTGCAATTTAGTTATGACTAGTAATTACAGTAAGTGATAGTGTCCTCATCCTGTATATGCTTTATAATAGAAAGCATGTATGTTTCTAGACATAACTATTCCACAAATAAGACTTCATTTTTGCATGAACTTGAGAACTGCAGCTTTCAGCAGCTACAGTGCTTCCTGAATAGACATAACAGCTTTTACGCGCTTTGGTTTTAGGGCTTCCAACCCCTGCCCAAAGGTTCAACAAATATTTTATTCCCAAATAATTTTTTAATATCTTACATAACCTCAACCGAACACAACAGTGACATCAAGCCTTCTAAAACTCAAGTTTCTAACCAAAACATGTCATGAAAATAGGACAGAGATTTCAAAATGCATCTGTCTTCTAACAAAGATTGCACCATGAACTCAATTATAGTACTAAAATAAATCTTCACAGAAGTGCCATTATGCATGTACCAACAATAAAAATACTAATTTTAACTCAGCATCTCATAACTGAAATACCGAGTGATTAATGAAGTCGGGGAAAAATAAGCTTCCTAAGTTTTGTTTAGAGTAAGTACTTGTCTTGCTCCACTTAAGAACCTAGTTTTTCAGTGGCAATAAAACCCCAGAACATGACTGTGGTGAGCTGTAACAGGGTGTCTGATCAGTTTGCCAGCAGAACCCATACAGCTTATAAAAGGGTGAATTTTTCATCTGTCTGATCATATCAGCTAAAATAAAATTGATATTGTAGACAGGAATAAAGGAAACACAGCAAAATACAGGAATTCAGGTCAAGTCTTGTTCCTTAAAGTTGCTACTTCAAAACCAAAAAGGACAGAACATTTTTCTAAGCACCAGATTTCTTTTTTTTGGTTCTATACAAGACAAACACCAAAACCCCACAAGTTATCTTAATAAGCCAGTGAACAATTCATTACTGTATCGCCTTCTGAACAGCTAGCAATTCAAAGTGAGTATTTCCAATCCAGTAGTAAAGAACTATAACAAGACCAGTTTCAGATGCTGTAACAGCCTTTTTCTATGGATTAGGAAGAAGAAACTACTCCAAACCCTTCAGTATCAGTTTATTCTTACTATCTTCATACAGCTTTGAATCCTCTGTTAAACATTTATACCTTTTACCTACTCAGGTGAGAAATATTTGATTCATATCCTGCTTTGCAGTCATTTTCTGCAGCAACTACATTTTTTTTTAAGAGTTTTTCATACAGAGTAACAAAAGACCATAATGAAAGTCACTTTCACATATTCAGTACTACAGCAACATTTAAATCTCAGAACAACAATAAAAATTTCTAAAGCAGACAGGCAAACATGCCACCATAGATGCACTTTCCATTTTGAAGCTTAGAAAGCCTCCGTGCCTCAGATTCTGCTGTAACATCAGATTCAGTCTGTTCTAAAGAAGTGACTTTCAGATGAAAGAGACAGACTTTCAGAGGCAGAGTCTTTTTTGGCAACTCTTCTTGGCAAAGTATCAAAGCAATCCTGTAACTTGGCTAGCAAGTGGAAGTAACATCTTTACAAGCTTAGTAGCTTTGGCATTCTCTCAATGACCCAAAGTATTTATCCATTCTTGCACTCAATATCAAACAGTTGGGGAAAGAAGTATACAACATAATTAGATAATCATCCAACATATCTGCAGAGCCAGAGCTCAGTGATCTGATCACCTAACTATATTTAAAAATTAAATATACGCCCTTAGAACACACCTTTTCCTCTCCAGTAGTTAATTTCATCTTTCTAGAACTCCATTCTGTTACTATTAAACTAGCATCTAATAAAGGGACATCCTCCAGACTTTTTCGGATGCATGGAGTTGAAAATGTCTTCACGTTAATATTGCTTCCAGATGGGTATCACTTAAAGACGCTTGTGTATCTGACTTCACAGTGCAAAATTAAGCTTTCATCTAGTCAGAGACTAGACTGACCTCCAGAGCTTTACATATTCCTATGTCAAGACATTACTGGTAACACTCATTTGGAGTTCTTCCCCTCACAGTGTAACATCCCATAACAGTCAGGACCTTTATACTAGTAAAGTATGTTTTTATTTTAATGTATTAGCAACTTATTATAGCCCCAGGTCTGTAACTTGAAATAACTTGAAACATAAAAATATTTTCAGTAGTAAATAAGCTACTTACAGTCTGGTCCTTCCAAATTGAGATATGGTATGTCCATTACTCTCATTAGAAATAGCCTGAAGCAAAATGGAAAAGCACCATTAGCAAATTTCTGCCTAAAGACCTTTTATTAAGATGTCTTTTTTATAGTTTTTTAGAAGTTGCTTCTGAAGAATCAGAATTACTCATCCCAACCATATCTTAAGCTGTATTAAAACACACAGATGCTCCAATTAAGTCTAATACATTATCTAACAATCCAGATTCAAAGTTACTTGGCATCATGCTAGTAATTTTACTTATTCAACAAAACAAGAACAAAGAACCCCCAACTGTTACTACTGAAAACAATTAAAGTAAGCAGGGAAATGAACATTTAGAAAGCAGCAGCTCTGCACAGTAAAAGTCAGTTACAGGGTGTGGAATGTGCAAAAGCTGTCATTCTAAATACATGTACACTTTCCCATTTTCTGAGCACTGCATCATGCTTTAGGCAGAATGGATCTTGAAACCCTAAAACTGCAAAAGCCATCACAATTCAGTGGAGATAACCAGGATGAGTCTTTTGTCCTTTAATATGTAACTGAGTTTATCAACACATTGAAGAAATGCTTTCAATAAGAGCTCATATTCAGCTCTGAAAACTATTTCCCTCCAAAACAAGATGACAGAATTTTAAGGCTACTTACAGGTATAGATGCCACACTGCTGTTACAAAACATTTGCTTTGCACAGTGTTCAAGGGAAGGCTAAAATAACTTTTCTACAAAAAGTTCAAAAACCTTCTAAAATGCTTATTATAGCTACAATATTAAACTCCATAATATTTGATATAAACAGCTGACGGATGAAAACATTTTAAGTGTACAGACTGATCTGGAACTCCCTAAAGAGTCCTTAAGTCATACCACACTCACTATTAGTTTTTAAGAGTTTGAGTAATATATTCTTACTTCTGTTTGTACCCACTGGAAAGTTTACTGGAATGCAGTTGATAACTTGTCTTTACTATAAATACTCAGGAGAAAAAAATATAACAAACACTGGGGAGCAAATGGACTATATGACAAGTTCACATTTGAGCCAGAGGGTTTTCAGAGAACTGGCACTAGTTCTGATACACTGCCCCATCTAACTTCTCTTCCTGAGTCTCGGGGAAGATATGGTATAACGTGCACTGTGTCCACCTGAGCACTGCAGAACCTAAAAGGAATTTTATCAATAAAAATTAGAAACATCAGCATCAATTACCTTTAGAAACTTCAACAATTCCAGCACAAGACCAAGTTATGAAGATATTTTATAAAGGAGACAGAGTTTCTCATTATGTTTAACTTTACGTGCCATACTCCTATAGCCTTGGTTTCATTATAGCTATTTGTTTAACAGGACAGGAGTGACATTTTGAGAACAAAGCTAGCTTCAGAACACAGCTTCCACCAGGAAACAGAGAAAAAAGTATCCTTACTTCAACATCTGCTAGGTATCTGCGGTAATCCTGACAGCACATGCAATGCTATTGCTCAAAAAAGAAACAAGCCATCCACCCAGAAAACAGACAGGAGACACAGTGATCAGGCCATAAGGGTATCTTTCATGAGATGAAAGGGAAGGAGAAGACAAAGAGGGAGTATGTGACACATGTTCCAAGAACAGAAGGGATGTCACTATATTCCATCTCTGGTGGAAGACAGGCAGGCTCATACCACCATCACAGAGTGCCTAGATGGACAGAAAAGAACTTGGAGGTCTGGGATCTATGCTCCACTAGTAAGCTGGACTTCACTTCAGACTGTTCAAATATGCTCAGTTCCATTTATTACCTATGATTTGTGCTCATTTCTTTATCTGAAATAATGTCAACGTCACTGTTAGGAGGAGCCACAGCTGCCTTCAGACTCCAGTGCAGGGGATAAGCATAGCTTAAACACAGCCAAAATATACAGTATTCCAGTTAGTCAGTAAAAGCATTTTAGTCTTCACTAGTTCTCCATCATCCATGCAGGATAACAGAAGTTTCACAAACAAAACAAAACGTAACTTTGGTTTAAGTTGAGCTATCTGAAGAAATAGCTTTCACAGAGTTCTTGGAACCAGCTACTTCTTACTCAGATGATTAGCTTCCTAGGTTTTCATTAAAAATAAGGATGAAATTTACTAAAAATAAAACAAAAACTTCTGGGGAGAGTACTAGTCAAGGTGCACTCTCCCAGGTTTTATCATGTTGAGGAAAGCAATATGGTGGCCAACAACAAGAAGAGACATGCCAAAAAATGCATATACTGGAGATTAATTAAGGTTAGGGTTTTATCCTCTGAGACAAATCCGACATTTATTTGTTCAGTCAAATAACTATGTCTCTAACCAGCACATACATAAACACACACACCCTAAACAGATGGTATAAATACTGATTTTAATATTAAATGCACTTAAAGTATGTTACAGCAGTAACTGCCTCTTGTAGCACTAACTTACATCACATAGATTATGAACACTGAGCTGCAGCATAACGCATAATTACAGTTGTAAGACCCCTCATCTCTCTGCAGAAAATTTACACTAACAAGTTGTTCTGTTTGACAACATGAACCCTTGTATATATTAAATTGGCCAGATTCATGAAGTTGCATGACACTCTTTCACACTACATTAATTTACAATTATTTAACAGGTACACTGACCAAGCTAAGGAAATGTTATTTCCTACATTGCTTAGAGCTCAGTTCACATGGTCAGAGGACAAAGGTCTGTTTTCCAGTATCCTAGGAACGCTGAGGTACTGCACTGAGGTACTGCAAGACAGCCACTTGGAAGACAACTTTTTATGTGGCAAGTCAAGGAACATAAGGAAAGCAAGACTATGATCATGCTACTTCACAGCAATGAGTGCATAGTCTCAAGTACTCAACATTCTTCATCCGCACTGAGCTAGAATGAGTCCTCACAGCAGTGCGATGAACACAGGGTTGCTGTGAACTGTGCAGGGAAACAGCTGAAAAAAGGCATCTTTTTAAGCCCAGATCAGTTCACCAAGCCAGCTCAGCACCCAGTACAGCCCCAAGTGGCTGAAAGCACAAGGACAGTAATTGTTTACTCCTACACCAAGACTGAGAAGTTATTGGTCAAATGGCAGGAAAGCACACTGATGTTCCTTTGCAGTGGGTTTGCAAAGAAATTAAACTAATATAGAAAAGCCGAGGGAGAAATTAACAAGTTCTCTGGCAATACAAGCCAGAGAACCTAGCTCCCTGGTGAGACATTTTCCACAAATATAGCACAAAACCAAGTTATTTCCACAGATTTTGGTCTCTGAAATCCCTTTATATGAAAATAAGAATCTAAAGTAATTTATATTTCTACAGACTAGCATGCTATTCAGCTCAATAAAATATGGTGTTCTCATTTCTCTACACCTCTTTCACCCCCTGCCTTCAGCTACATCAAAAAACCCCAAAAATAAGCCCCACAAACCACCACATTCAAACAACCCAAAGAGATTCAAAATAAAGTTACCATTAAAAGTTTGGGAGAGCCTTGCAGGTGGGGATGGGGAGGTACAAGAATGGCAGAGATGCTGCTCTAAATAAAGCAGGTCAAAACCCTTCAACTCAAAAGGATATCACACAATATATAGCATCTAATTTACACACATAAGAGTTAAGATATTACAATATAGTTTGTAAGTGTTCATCAAGGATTACTCACAGCAGACTGTTCCCATGAACATGATTTTTCAAAGATACTGTATATACAATGAAGCATAAAGATTACAGAAATGTATCTCCGGAATGCTTGCATTATTGCACTGTTTATCATACAATTTAGTGCATTATGCCTGAAAGAGCCAACAACCCTAAGGCAAAGTCTGTTTTTAATCAGTTCTGCTCTGCAAGAAGTTAAAACTGGAGATTTTAAATTCATCATTAACCTATATGAACATTAACCTATACACTGGCCACCACTCTTGAATAGCAAGCCAGGAAGCTCCATAACTTTGCTGACACAAAGAAAGAGGTCAAAACAACTACACAAAAAAAGCAGTACCTTCCTCTGAAGGCTAAATTTGTAAAAAAAAAAGCTTGTTTCTTTCAGTTTTAAATTTCCTCCCTCTATTCATATTAGCGACAAGTCTATTCAAACAGAAAACATTTTCAAAATCCGATCAGTCACACCAATCATATAAAAGTTTAATCTCTAAACTATATTTAAATATTAACACCTAATATTCAGAGATATTGGCATAAGACTTTAGAAGCAACCCAAAGAATCAAAGTGGTTTGCTTTAAAGAACACTTTCAACTGAGAACACTGTTTCTAAATAATTGCCTTGTAACAAACTATTCTGTTCAGCTTCTTTCAGGAAAAACTTTTGTGACAGATAGCATAACTTTCATTTGTTTAGCTTACTGTTTGCATGTTGTAGTTTGTGTTTTGCTTGAAGAACATGACTACAGCACAAAGGAAAAGGTTTCCTTGTTCTGACTGCTGTCCCCAGGATCAGGTAGAACTTCTGGAGGAAGGAGGAAGATAGTTTTTTTTCTCCCCAGGAGGAAGAGAGGATGCTCAGCTAGGGAAAGCTTCTAAACCACAAACTAGAGAAAACTACGTGTAGCAGGAAGCTAGCTGGCAGCCCAGAGCATACCTGCAAAAAAGCCCCAGAAGCAACATCCTTACTAGGGACCTTAGGGTAACTATGTAAATCATACAAGCCCTGGATGCTACTTAGAGGCGCTAAACAGACCAAATGCTGGAAATAGTGACCTGATCTGCAAGGACATAATGAACAGAGCAAAAGTCTTGTTCAGTTAAATATCTAACAGCTCTAATTTTTGACATGCACTTCATTTTTCTTTCAGTGATGAAATAAATGGAGTTGTTTTATTCTGGTTTGTTATTTTGCATTAAAATAAAAGAATAAAAAAGCTTTAAAAACACAAGCCTTGGCCTGCCCACTGCAAGGAAAAAGTGAGAGAGTCTCATCTCCAAGCTCTGACTGAGGTGAGGTGGAAGATGTTAGTTAGACTATGGCAAAGCTTCTAAGATCATGTGAAAGACATGGCAAGTCTTCCAAGTTTCCATGACTTAAAAATAATACCTAGCTTTTCTGAAACAAGAAGCTACAAGTTCTGAATAGACACAGAACAGATAGCCTTTCTTTTTTTTCTGGTAAACAGTAATTTTCAGATCTTGTCTAAGAAGAAAAAAAAAAAAAAAAAAAAGCTGCTCATTTCCCTACATTTTTTTGTTAACTTTCCCTTTCATTAGTTTGGCAGTGTTAAATCTGAAGCCAGAACACACACAGCAGGCTTCCTCTCAGAACTCTGAAATGTCACTCTTAGAGGGAAGTCACATTTGAAGTATACAACTTAGTAACTTGAAAAGCTTAAATTTAGCATATTATTGGGACAGTTTTAGAAGCTTCAGTTTATACTTGTGCAAATACACATCTCTGGAAAGAACTGAAACCATTTTGGTTAATGATTGAAAAAATGACCCCCCCGATTGGTGTCTACTAGATGGCATGTGTGTGCACTGGTATTACTGAAAACAGGCCTGTGATAATCATATCTGAAAAGAAATTATGCTGATCAATTCTACCATCACCTTCACACTCAAATCAAGTGGTCACTGTGGGTCCACTACAATCTGAGAAATGTAGATATAATTTATAACGTCTGCTAGAATATGTGGAGTTACTGCTTTACATGTCTCAGTGTGAAGAGTAACTGCTGTCACTACAGTAATCTGGTTTCCAGACCAATGGAAGCTGAAAGCCACTGATAACAATTATGCCCTCATTTATGTAGGCCATCTGAAACAAAAATAATTATTTTTGCCAACTCCTATATGATACGGTTTGAAAAGGAGGTATTTCTCTTGAACTTAGACTAAAGCATCAGCACCTTTCTCTTTAGGTGGCAGGTTACACTATCTTTAGAAGCTTCATAAACTAAAATCTACAGATTAAATATGTAAAGAATCAAATCTGTGCATAAAGACTTCTATAGTTCTCAAGTCTACTTCAATTTGTTCAAGTAATTTGCATGAAGATCCAATTCAAAAGCAAAATACTGATCACAGCATCATCCCATAAACTGCTAATCCCATATGTTTATCATGCCTTCTTAAAAATGGTTACCTGATAATGTCAACACAATAGCTTTGTGTCATTTGGATTGATATTACAGTAAGGGTATTTTAGTTTTTCTAGGCTGTTTAGTGTACTCAGTTTTAACTATCACGAGTTTCTGATTTCCTACAACATAAAGAACACCTGTCCGGTTTTTCTTCTATTTCACTATTCCCAAAGGTTACTCCAGAAATAATTTTCTTAATTACAAGAAAATTAAGTTGTAATATTCTCAACACTGGCATGGACAAAGACATTAAAGCAGTCCAGCTACTCTTCTAAGCATCCTTTCACAGGTTAGCAGAAAGTAAAAAACTCTCTGCAACAGAAAATGTACCTGCTTTATAAACTTGGGCCTCCCTGTAGCATTACTAGTGTGAACCAGAAAGACAATCAAAACTGAAGGGTAAAGAAAAATGCATTCAGCCATTGATTTTGAGGCTAGATATACATATATGGCTAGTATTAATTTTCCATGTTTTTGCAGCTCTTTTAAAACAACTACTTACTTGTTAAAAAAGGGTTCAACAAGTTTTGATCTAGCAGACACATGGTTTTTCGGAGGACTGAGAAATGAACCTGATGAATGAAGAAAAATTCAGGATGTAATAAGCAACTACAGACAGCACTCAGGAGAAGGTTTGAAAAAGATCACACAGGTACCTAGAAAATTAGCCATGGAGATGAAGCATAGCCCAGTAATGTAAGCATCATATCCTGCTTCATGAAGTTGTTCAGAAGCTGTATCATAACTTGGAAACCCGTCAGCACTTTCTGAGGAGAAAGAATAATCTGTAAACATGTTATCACAGAAGTCAGAGGCAACCCTGATTGCTTGGTCCATGCAATTATCTTGCCAGACCAAAACAAAATTTGGGTAAGTTCATATGATTTTCAGAATTTCTGAAAATGCAGAAGTTCTGAGAAAAAAAAAAAAAAAAAAACACCAAAAAACAAACCCACAGTTTTGTTTGGTATTTTTAAATAAGAACAGGCTCCAATGATAGAAGTCCTATCCTATTAAAAAGCTTCCTATTATAAAGCTATTAATCCCCAGACCTACTTAGCCAAAATGAAGTATTAATTCTAACAGCATGGTTCCCCACACAGCATATTTTTTTCTGTCTTGCATTTAAAAGAACAGACACTCAGCCTAATTAAAACCTCTATTATTAACCTGTTTGCTAACCATCCAATTGACCTATGGTCAGATTCTTCAAGGTATTTAAGTAATGAAAGTGGAATTAAGTCATTAAAGGATATATTTATTAACAGTCATGCTTGGTGTTTGTGTGAAGACCTTGAGAAGTATCCCCTGAAACACCTCAAAGTAGAAACCTTCACAGGCACTTCTCTGTCTGAAAGTATCAGTAACAGAGAAATATGTGAACATCACTCTCTCTTCTGTATCATTTAAATTTTTCCCACTCCCAACATCAAAGTTACTTCACCTCTGTAGCTAGTTTCTCAGCCTCTAAAAAGATGGCTCATCTTCCTGTAGAAGTTTTACTGATAATAGAACTGGAAGAACAAAATTAACTGTTTGAAAAGCCAGAATTATGACCCTTGCATTAAGGTACAGGCTGAAAAGTGAACTCTACAATTCCATTTAATTTATTGCATTCAACCTAGCAAAAAGAAGTTAAAATGATGGAGAAACACACCCAGGATTTAAAACAGTGATACAGAAATATTAGCATAATTTATACAATGGAAATATGTAAGCATAAATACTAGTCGTATTTTGTAAAATGAAACCTGAATCCCATTTTTATATATAAAACTAGAGCAGCAAAATGTCAAGCCCTTTTTCAGATGATCCCCTGTAATATTTATTTAAAAAATAAAGTCTCAGATTCACACAATGTTAAGCTATACTGGTTGAGCTGAAAAAGACATTTCTTAGTGCTCTACTTTTTTAATGGATACACACCAAAAGAAAAATGAACTGTTACCAAAAGTACTCTAGTATTTTTAAACATGCTTTGTTTTGGTTATCCTGAACCCCATTGATCATCTCTGATCTAATATTTACTCTTTAACTGTTATGATCATATTTTGGCCAAGAAAAAAAAAAGTAAAATTATTATTATATTACATCAGCAAATAATAGTACCTGACAGCTGCCAAATTATGCTACATCCTGAGAAGATGCTATGGAGGATACGCCACTAAGGTCTGCATGCAGTTACTGACCATGTCATATTTATGGTACTACTTAGGCCTAGGCACCAACAGCTCCTGCTCATTGTCCAAGAAGATCGTAGAATATCCGTCTTATCAATAAATCTCTCCTGTTACTGCAGCTTAAGTGTATGTGCTCTGCACATTCAGATACAAAAAGAGTAGCACTCATCTTGGTTTTGATTAAGCATTGAGACTTTCCCTTCTAAAGTACCTACTGTTCAGTATTGCCCTCCCTTTTCTAAATCAGCAGCTTAAGAAAAATTCCAGAGCTTTGAGATAAGCTTGCCCTTTGATTAAATATCCTTTCCTTCAGTTTGAAGCAAAGAAAGCTCTAAAGGAACTTTAATCATGCCTAGTCACAACTGCCTAAGTTTTCTTGGTTTAGCTATCCAAAAGTGCCCATTTGAATGCAGTGGCTTTGATATGAAGGACAATAATAATCAAATAAAACAGTTTTAAAACAATTCCAAGTTACTCAAAAAAAAAAAAAAAACCCACACCTAAAAACCAAAATGCCATCATTAGAAGATAACAAAACTGCTGTTCACTGAATACACCCATTCTTCTATAATCTGAAATAAAGTAGATGGTTCCTACTGACTTCCATTCATAGTTCTAAATATAGGTGCAGCATACGCATATTGCCGACATTTAAAGTTCCTTTCATCAAGACACTAAGTATTAATACAGCAATTTACATTTCAGACCAAGAACAAAAATAATTAAGACATTTTCCTCTGAAAGAGGAAAACATTTCAGGAATAAGACCATTTTGACATATCCTTACCAACTTTAGGAGAGCTAAATGGAACCTCTTTTAAACGCTTTTCCAGTTCTGCAAGGGATGTATTATTAATGATCTCCTGCAAGAAAAGACACCATTAACTGCCAATGCCAAGCACATTTTCCCTAGATACTGAAATTGGATTAAAATTAGTATTTATTGCTGCCACCTTGTGTTCTCTAAGGACTTATACATAGAGTCCTTTTAAACTAATACACCAGAGAAGTCTGTCAAGACAAGAAGTTAACTTGTCTCACCTACCACATAGCAAGTCACAAGCATTTATTAACACTTTTCACAATTTTTGATGGCGAGTTATACCAGAGTAATATTTCTATTTGAATCTGGCTCCACACATGATACATGCGGCAAGGAAAAAGGCAGCACAAACAGCAAGGCAAAATATCTTAAATACTGAACATTATGCTTGAAGGCATTTAAGGTCAATATCAAAGTGTGCCCACTGGCTGAACATTCTTGAATAGTTTTGTAAGTGTAAATACTGATTATTTAAAGTAACACAAAGACAGCAAAAGAAGCCTGACAATCAGAAAGCCATTCCTACACTTTAGCTTAGTTAAGCTGTATTACTTAATCTATATAGGTATACATAAAATGTCACAAAAAAGATACATAGACTAATTAATTTCTTCAAACCAAACTCACTGAAGTTCTCAATAAAACATACAATGTCAATCAATACAATGAAAAAAACCATGTAGAATCAATAGCAAAAGAAAACAAAAACTGTCACACGATCTTTCTAAACGTTGAAATTTTTGAGGACAAATTTCCTTTGGTTCTACGTCAAGACAGCTGTTTACAGTTATCATCAAGTCTGCAGTCTGAAAAGTAATCAAGAACTCAGTACAATGAACAAGCTCAAATGACGTATTATTTTGGCATCCCAAAGCACCATTTAATAACAGCCTAAACCCTAAGCAGCCACTGTAAAAATTACAAATATCAACATAACTGTAGCAAACATAAAACCTGTGCAGCACTATTAGTTTTCAGAATATAAAAGCTTACTTTTGTATTCTTACTACAGTAGTATGCAAGACAAACCTGAAAATACCTACTAAGTACATTTTAATGAGATTTTCTATTATGCAATGCTCTGAAGTCAGAGGCGTGCAGAAACATACGTGTTGACTCATCACCATGTTATTTAATTATTTCATTCCAAAAGGCACACAGAAAAGCAAGAGTGTATGATCACTTATCTCAATACTTCTTTGGAAGAATAAAACCCCTGCTACAAGAAGTTTTAACAGAAGCCTGTAATTTTTTCTCCTGACTACCCATTGAACAGCAGGCCTCAATGGAATTTAGTGATGATGTTCAACCGCCTTTTTCTACACAAATCTAAGTCAGCATTCACAATATTCTAAAGCTTCGAGTATACAAGTAGCTTCCAGGTCCTATTTGTTCCTGAATAACACTTTTTGGTTTCTCCTCAGGAGACATGCAGTCTTGTGCTAATTTACAAGGCAAAAAAGTGCTAATTGCATTTTAAGTAGTAAGACCTGTATGCACTTTTGGAATTCAAAGCTGCTAAATTACCTTAAAACTGTGACAAACACAAAAGCCACCTGTACAAAAGTAAAAATTTGTATCCGGAAGACTTTACAAGTTTAGATAAAGGGCTAAGAAAAATCATTCTTTTTCAAAAAAAGAGCACAGAAAATATTGTTAGGTGTTTTTTCTCTAAAAAAAAAAAAAGACAAAAAAACAATGTTTCAACAGACATTTAATGCAAACGCGTACCTTCAAATAATTCTAGAATATTATATTAATTTACCTTAAAAGGTTGTGTACTTGCCATCAGTTTAGTATCCAATAGCCTAGAAACAAAGTAATAGCTAAATAAGTTGAAACGGAAGAATGTCAGTTTTGCTAAATCCTCAAAAATATTTTGGTGTATTAGCTGGGAAATAGCAGCTGCACCCTGTTGAAAAATTACTCTTAGATCTCAGAACAGCCAAAACACCCCTTGGCCTTGTTCAGCATGAAAGAGGACAACCACTAAGCAATAGCAAGAGATGTAAACAATAAGTAGCTAATAAATCTTGTTCAAAATGTAGCGCAGATACACCAAATATCATGCCAAAAACCACAGGGTAGCAAAGCTGCATCTTTTGCCAAGAAGTGGAACAATAGCGCTGCTCTGCAAAAAGAGATGCTACAGAATACTTTAAAAACTATATCTATCTAACTTGTTCCCAATTTTATTTCCAGTAAAAGCTAGGCTAGGGCTAGGACAAACAATATCAGCTTGTTAAAACAGTAATAAAACAGTTGAAAGTTTGAACTAAGAACTTACCTGGGAAAGACACATGATGTTACTTCCTTGAACTCATTTAGGTCCTAATTTAACATTAAACCAGAAGATAAAATTCAAATAAGTTAACTGTTTATCAGTCTTAGGATGATAGTGGTAGCTATAAGTATCCAATCAGCTTCTAAAATTGAGGTAACAGTGACTGAATTCTCACCTCTTTAGAGATGTATTCATCAGCATTACCGTAAATACCACCTGCAATTACACAGAACTACAGACTAATTATTTCTGATTTCTGTATGACTTGTAAGAAAAATGTTGAATCACCTCCAACACCCTATCCTATTATATAACCTAGACTACCTCTAATTCTAGCTGCATTAACAGTTCTACCTAAATGCTCCCTGCATTTAATTTGTCAGCGGAATATAAGCAGTCACTCCAGGTGGACAATTGACTGCCTACAAGACTAGATCTTCCATGTCAGACATACAGGAACAATTGACAACAGCCTGTGTTCCAATACCATCCGAACACGTCCCAGACTTTTCTCCCATCTTATAATCAAGTCTTCTCCCTAACATGCACAAGCCCTTGAGGATTGCTATTAATAAAACTACCATACAGGCCACCCTTCCAATGACACCTTTGGCTTCTTCGCACAATGTCCTCAGTTCCAATACATTGTTTAGTTTAACTTAATTGCTAGGCTACTGTAGCCATGAAAGTATGTTCCCTCCAATTATTCAGACATTTCACCTCTTCACCCCAATGAACATCATCTTGCTACAAGATTTCTTATCCTTTGATAATTGTACTACATTATATTAAAATATGTATTCCAGCACTGTAAACTACGGGGGAAAAAAATCCAAATAATAATGCTGAAGCTCCAAATCAGGATCTTAACAAGCTGGTTAAATTTACCTGCCGTTATCCAAGCAGTTTCTGAAGGATTAACAGACACAGCAGAAATCACAACAGAAATTAAATTCCAATGTTTAAATTAAACATTTTAAAAATGTAAAGGGGTAGAATTCCATCCAGCTAAACTTTCTGCATGAAGATTTAAGAAAATAAGGCAGTAGCCCAGAAGTAACAAATGACTTTTTTTAAAATACTTTTCCATTGTTCTTAAGATGGCCATATGCTTCCATTCACTATCAAGTCTGGAGATAAGACTAAACACAAATACATTAAGGCATTTATTTCATCATCTGAACACTCAGAAGATTACTTACATCAGGTAGGGGACAATAGAACTGGTGTATGGTATGCATAACATCCAGCAGCATGTTGTGCCCAATAACAAGCTTCCCCTATGAAAAGGACATTAAATGTTAGTTACACTTCCAATCATGGCTAGGCAAGGGCAATATATGAAAAGCACCTATCCTAGATGCTAGCCAAGGGCAGCTGGGAAAAAAATACAAACCAGACCTCCCCATTTGCTCTCTGCCTGACACACAGGCTACTCCATTCATTCTGAGCAGCCACTCCTTTTTTCCTCTACTCCCAACCTTCACAGCCTTCACAACCTTCACAACCAATCACAGCCTCTACTCTTAATCTTCACTACTCATAATTAATTACAGCCTTCAGCAGCTGCTTAAAATGTTAAGAAGATGCACCAGAACAGACACAACTTGGTTTCCAGATGTAATCTATTTAAGATTGAAGTCAAGTGCTATCTCAGTCCACCACCTTTAAGTTTACAACTCGTACAACTCACAACATATCCTTTATGGTTGTAACACATGATAGTTACTACAGGCATGATCTGGTATTCACAGTGCAGAACCTTTCATGCCAGATGTTGTACAAGCAAGTACCTTCTTGAAAAAGTGTAGTAATTTTTTAAAACATTAACTTTTATTCATTTAACACGACAACCTTTTCTACTTCCCTGTATCCTCAATGTGCTAGAGAGAACAATATGTATATATATTTCTTTTCTACATAACAGGCTGTAACAACTACATGAAAATAATTGGGCTGAAGGGGACAGACATAAAACTATAGTCTGTTTTAACCATGTAAGTAGAAGAGAACCAGATGACCTTCTCTGACTAAACCTTTAACAGCCAGGAAAAGAAACAACCCCCCCCCCCCCCCCCCCCAAAAAATACAACAAATAAAAAAGAAAACAACCAAAAACCCTCAAAACCGAAACACCAACATCCTTTTCAGGATAGAGGAAAAAAGCTCTCAAAGCTTAGTTACTTAGAAGAATCTTGTTAGAGCCCTAAGAAATTGGTAATTGATAATTGACTTTTACAGATAAGGTTGCCCATGTCACTTGCTTAAGACTTTTCTTAACCTACTACACCCAACCACAATGAAACATGAAGCAACATCAACTTAAAACCAAAGAGAAGTCACTTTAACTTGTATTTCACTGTATCTTCCAAAATGTAACTACAAAAGAATTCCTTCTTTTAATTATTTTTTTTTTTCTTACAACCAAAGGTACACTAAAAATGATGTTAACTTACAGAATTCGCAATGGCATGAATGACTCTGGAAAATCCTACCGCATCATTCAATTCCTCCTGCAAGCAAAGACACTGACATCAGTGAAACACAAACACAAGTATTGTCAAAGCTGTACCTGTGAACTAGCAGACACACCAGTTGGCTCAAACTGTCTCTCATATATAGCTAAGAACAGACCACAGAGGAAATATCAGTATTTGGAAGATACATGAGGTCAGAGCAGGAGGCTGCTGACAGAATTCGAGTTTCATATGTAGCTCTAGTTCACTGTAAAGTTAGACAAGTCACAAGCTATTGTGGTAGGTTGACCCTGGCCAGAAGCCAAACACCCACTCTGCCTTTTGCTCACTCCCCTTTCCTGGGGAAAAGGGAGAGGAACAAAAGAAATTCAAATGAAGGCAAAAAGACTCATGGATCAATATAACGACCTTAGTAAGAAAAGCAAAACCTGCATGCACCAGCAAAGCAAAGAGAGGCCTTCATTCATCACTTCCCATCAGCAGGAAGATGTCTAACCACTTCCTGAGAAGCAGGATCTCAGCACACATAAATGTGGCTTGGGAAAATAAACACCACTATAACTACAGACATCCCCTCCCAACTTCTTGCCCACTTCCCTCAGCCTACTTGCTATTGGGCAGGGTGGAAGAGAGAGAGAGAGAGAGAGAAAGCCTTGACAGTGCACAAGCACTGCTCAGCAGTAGCCAAAATATATATGTGGTATCAACACTTAGCCACAAACACAAAGCACAGCAACATATGGGCTGCAAAGGCAGTTAACAGCCCAACCAGACCAATACAGCTGTAGTCAGTTCATTGTCAGTATACCATCTTCTAGAGTGCTCAACAGCTATAAGACTGCAAATAGCTCAAGATGCTGCTAAAATTAAGCTACATATCTTCAGCTGCATTACATACATTGTTGTAAAATGCAGCAGAATTAATCCTGATTATTTCTATTAAATCAAACTGTATTTTTATGCTGACATTGAGATTGGGTAAGAAACATTCCGCACTCTTTATATAAAGAAAAAGAATAAGAAATACTATACAATATTATTCAATGTGACTTACACATTTTAAACTGACTCGGGTATCTTAAGTCTGGGGGGATCTGACTACAGCATCTATTTTAGTTTCACTTAAAAAGTATTTTTTGCAACAGATTCTTCTTTTTCAGGAATAGAGGAGTAATTTCTGCCTTGCATTATCTGTCTTTGCTCAACCAAAAATGAAATTCAATAAAAACATTCATTGTTATTTTAGTTTGGCTCTGAATGCCACGAGTCAGAATGAATAATGAATCTACAAAGACTGCTTCAGAAAAACCTATTGTAGCAGTAAATAGTCCTTAACTTGCCTTTTGGAAAAAAAAAGATCACATTAGTTGAGGTCTCTTAGCTATCTCTTTCCCTCTTAAGAGGCATTCTGCATGCAAGTATTATTTGCTCTGCCACATTGACTTAATCTTGAAACATGCAAGTACAAATCAGAAGAGTGTGATCAAGAATTCCCAAGATTCAAGTCTTATGACTTCTTGAAACTCATGTCAGACTCAGCAAGCAAAAATATCAAGTCTCATAAACAATGATGAAAGTGCACAAATATACCAGACATCACCTTCCAATCAACTCGCTACTACAGTAGTTACTACAGTGTGCAGCATGTCTCTATCAAGAAAAGTCAGATGACATTAACTGTACATGACATTTCAACTCTGATAGCTAAGAGCAAGCAAGTTTTATAACGGAATACTGCCGCAAAGACAGACTGTAAATGCAAATAATTATGCAAACTTGCTTGAGAATTTCTGCAAGCCTTTTTGCAATGACTGTTGTCATACAGCACTAATAAATGCAATCAACTGATGTTTCCTATTACTAAACCATGGTTCTGTGACACGACAGAATTCCTCCTATAAGGAGGAATTCACTGCTCCCAAATATTGGTTCAGTATTCTACAATTGCTCATTCTTTAAAACTTTGTCCAGTGTCCGGCAACTCTTCTTGCTCTACTGCAAATGTAAGTTATCTCGCAGAACTTGGAGGATCAATTTCAGACAACAGCCACAGCCAAACAAAAGGGAAGTACTACCAAACCCTATCACACAATTCTGCATAACTGATGGAAGTCATAGATTCTCCTCCTCCCCTTTCCATGTAAAACTAATGAAATGGAACTTATTTACCTGTTCTTTTGCTTGTTTCTGCTGTTCTCTTCTTTTTCGCTCTTCTTCATTTACCTTGCTAATAATAATAAATCTCTCCTTCTAAAATAAAAAAAAACCAAACCATAGATTGAGAGTCCAAGAAGTCTGCATTTAAGACCACTGCAAATTTTTTGTAAATTTACACTGTAAAGAAAATTATGTCACACCTCAGCAACAGTTACCTGGCAACATGGCTTCTTCTACTGTAAGCACCACATTAGCAGCTACTCCTAAATCCCTACTTTAGAAAGCTGCACTAGATTCATCCACCAAACCTAACTTTTACTAAATCCACCTTCTACTTCTGAGGAAAGGTTATCAGCATTTCCTTGTAAACAGCAGATTCCAAATACCTTTTGAAGCAGGAATTTGTGCTGGGAAGTCAATATACAGCATATTATGCCATTATTTTTCTCTAAGATCAAGATCTACTTTTCACCGATAGATACAATCAAACAATGGTTTGGGTTAGAAGGGACCTTAAAGATCATCTAGTACCAAACCCCTGGTGGGGACCATGGGTAGGGACATCCTCCACTAGATCAGGTTGCTGAAACCACTACATCTTAAAACACCTTTGAGTATCCTTTTAAAAAAACTATTAAGCCACAGAAACACATGCTTACACTTCATGTGTTGGTCATATTTAATGTTCAGAAATTACTTCCATTTGTTCCATTTAAAAAGTTTGGCATTTTGTATAATAAAGCTCAAGTTAGATATAAAAGTTAGGAGAGTTGGTAAAAGTAAGAAATACAATTTCCTTTAAACAGGACAAATGTTACAGACAGTAACAAGCCTAGTTACCTTATCTGACTCCACAGTTTCCACATGGATACCTTTTGGATACCTAAATCAAAACAAATGAAAAGAAATAAAAGTAGTTATTAATTTTGCATATTGAAACTGCAACAGGAGATTTCATGCTTGATTATAAGTCTTAAGTGAAAAGCAACTATTAAAAATTCCTTTAAATTTAAAATTATGGAAAATTTGAAGCAGTAGGCTACTTAAACTGGCCTCCTTACATTATCTAACAGTAATTGGCAGTAAAACATATTTTCTTATGCAATTTCCCATCCTACTGCTATGGAACCTATAACTTCTTATTTTAGTCATATTAAGTAGACATTGTCTAGATATTCCATAACAATCCAGAATCTCTGCTTTCAAGAAATTCAAACCCAGAACACTTGTGAGAAAGCTCTCAGTTACTTGCAGCCACAAGACAGCTTCTCTGGTGACTGCATGCCTTTAATATGTCACTTATTCTAGGACTTATAATCAACCCTGAACTTCCTGGTAACAATAAACTTTAATAGAAAATATTAATACAAATGTCATTACCTGTGCCACAGGGCCGCATCGCTCCACCACAATCACATTGAATTACCAAAGTACTACCATACACAGAGCATCCAAAAGACAGAAAAGTCAAAGAGAATATTGCCTTTCACTGCTTAGCAAGTACATACTCTCTCTGATTTTCCCATTATAATAAACTAATCACAAATATACAACCACCACAGAACGGGCAGGTTTCTTACCTCCTCTGGCTACCACTAAAATGGGTACTAGATAACATATACTAGAAAGCTACTGTATCCCCTCCACCCTGACTTCTCACACGACTTTGCACCTAGACCTCCCTTTGAAGCTGTCACAGACCCTGGATGCATTAAAACACTGCTGCACAACAGAACACTTCAATAGAGAAAATGACCTGCGAAGGGTTCAGGATGTAAGGGCAATCAATAACCTCACTGTCTTCTGCTTTAATTATCTCCATGCTAACTTCACAGCTTTGCTTTCTCTTGCCAATGTATACACGCAGTGTACACAGCTGTATACACATAAAGCAACACAGCTCAATGTTAATACAAATACAATTCATGAACACACTTTACCATCCACTGACAGAAGATGGAAGAATAAGCATCAGATGGCATAACACTTTATCACTGGAAGCTATCGATACTTTAAAACGTACAGAGAAAAAAAAAAAATCTCAAAACCACCTCTTTTCTCAGATTAGTTCACATGTCTCGAGATCTCATTTTATAGAGAAGCTTTATTTTATCCACTTCCAGTGTAAGTAGCAAGAGTGCCAGATACTGTTGCAAACACTGAATTAACTAAATGTACAGGAAAA
This sequence comes from Ara ararauna, assembly GCA_028858755.1. Classification (NCBI taxonomy): domain Eukaryota; kingdom Metazoa; phylum Chordata; class Aves; order Psittaciformes; family Psittacidae; genus Ara; species Ara ararauna. The sequence goes on along the minus strand of CM054380.1, from coordinate 16,955,491 downwards.
GATTTCCACTATATTCTGCCATTGGACTAATCCAATCAGAACAATGAAAACCTCATCTCTACAGCCTAACAGTTTCTCCTAAGGTCTTAAGGGACATATTTAGGCAAAGATGAGTGATAAACTAAGCCAAGAAAGAAAGGACAACAGAATTACTACAAGAATTAGGATTTTTAAAGTCATCAGAAATGCTTAGACTTGGTATCTAACAGAAAACTATAAACATACCAGTACCTACTACATACTACACAACTAGCAGCTTTTCAGGTAAAGCCCACAGTCTGCATAAGCACAGGCACTTTCTGTTCACTAAAAACCTGTCAAGTTGCATTTGTTACATAATTCTAGGCTGTGCTGTTCTATTCACAGATTTTAGATAGGAATGATATAATAAATACTAAGCTTCAAAATATTCAAATGAATAGGCACAAACCAGCTTAATGCAATTTATCTTCCAAACATTATAAAATTCTTCTCTTAAAGGAAAAACACCTCTGAGGTTAAGTAGATCAGATCTTACCCAGCTTTCTTATCAGAAATACTAAAAATATACAGTAAGGCAGTATTACCAGTAACTTACTTCCAGCTCAAGGTCTGATAAATTAATTTCCTCTGAAATCTGAAATCAAAAGACAATTGTGTTACTAATTCTCTTCTTACAAAACTGTTCAGTTTAAGTCTACTCCAAGTTCATTTGTAGAAAGGTTTCTAAACATAAGTCACTGCTACCAGAACATAGAGCCTTGCAAGGGTTTTATTAAATTGTTCAATACACCATTGTATTGAACACCACCTATCTTCCCATAAGTAAATATCCTGTAGCCATGATTACTGAATACAGACACAGTGATGTTATCTTACCCCCAAAGCTTCACAATGTTCTACTATTTTTAAATTATTATTTTCTTATGTTTTATTTTTAAATAACTGTACTCTCCAAACATCTGGACTCCAAAGCTAAATGCACTTTTTGAAGGAAACCCACTAAAACCAGTTCCAATACAAAGTGTTAACTACAAAAAAACAAAAGCTCAATAGAATTGAGAACTCTGATTATAAAATTATAAAATAGCCAGGGCTTATGCAGCACTTCAGCAGTAGCACAAGGAGGCTCACATATGCAAGACACTTCCTGACTATACTGAAATATTTTGTCACTACCTTCAGGAGATATAGCTCACAAATAAGAGTATAACATCCATATAAATTACCATGTTTTTTCAGCCTTTGGAGATTAGTCAAAAGTAGATTTTGCTACAGTTAATCCAAGTAAAGAGTTTTTTCTTCTTTATCACTCCCCCAATTCTATATGGTCAAAATAAATATTTTTTTTAGAAGATGTGTAATTTCAGAGACTAACCCTGTACACGGCTCCAGTTCCAAACTTTCATTTTCTTCATTCTTTAGCAAGTCTTCTATCTGTTCCCTGGAAAAAATAGATGGTTTGCTCCTATATCTAATGCTTTATTTTTATGATGCTTACAGCTTTCTCAAGAAAAAAAAAAAGAAAATGCTTCATAACAAAAAAGAGAACTATTGCACAGCTAATGAACTAATAAAAATAGCTTCAACATATGAACATGTTGCTATTGTTTATGCCTTCATTTCAACAACATCAGAGGATATTAAACAATTTTACTTACACTACTTTTTCAATGAATTTTTTCTGATCTTCAGGGATTGTTACAGGACACTTTGTGGCATTAGGAGAAATGTATGACAGAGAGCCTGCACCATTGGCCTGAGAACGTTTTTCATCATACTGTTCCCTTAGTTGTCTTTCTTCTTCCTGATTTAAATATGGAATTCCTTTAAAAAAAATAATAAAGAAAAAAAGACATTTAAAAGCTCAACATAATTAGAGACAAATTAGGGATGTGTGATCTAGCAAAGACCTATTGCTAACCAAGCAATTGCCTGTGTTATGACCCTGAAGGCTCAAAACATATCTTTCCCTTTCAATCATCTGTTCTAGAGCCCATTCTTTATCTGTGTCTACAGGTATCCTTCTGCCATCTGCCATATTAGCTGGTAACACTGGACTCTTAAAAGCGATATGCCTCATTTGCAAGAGGACTGTTGAGCTGCTGATCACAATGCTTAGCACTCCTCTTCCTTGCTATCTGGATCACTTTATTAACAGCCAGCAGCAGCTCCAATTACAATGCACTGATACCTTTTCTGAAAGGTTACTACTAATCGATTACACAAACACATAACTTGTTACTCAATCTATATGTATTCTGTAGAATCTATACAACAAATTTTTTAAAAGAGAGTAACTATTAGCACAGTTTTAGACTGCAGAAGAATAATTCTAAGAACTTCATTATGTCAAAAATGGCTGCCTTTTTATTTTTGCATAAGATGAAGACGACATCACGATTTTTGCAAATATTGAAAGAAAAGAAACAGAACTCACCATTGCGAAACACTTTATTAAAATCAAATCCTTGATTTGCTAAAAAATCTATACTTGAACTCTGCAACAACAAAACAAAATAGCTTACAATTGGCAAGAGTATCTGTGGCATAAAACGATCAATTTAGTTAATTTTACAATTTTTAAGAAATTGTATGAAGTATAAAGAGAAGAGCAACCAAAGTTGTTGAGGCTAAAGAAGCCATAGAGATTTTATGCTGTGCTACTTCCGTTATTTGTTTTCAACTTCCATAAAGTACAAGAACAATAAATGCATAAAAGGGATAAAGATGAAAGAATAAGCTATGTGGAGAAAGGAAATTAAAGAAAGCAAAATGTGGTTCAGGAGAACAAATCTGAGACCAGAAAAATGCTGGCAATTGCCTAGGAAGCAGTGAAAGTGAGATAAGCAGATGGGAATAAAGGATCAAATAGAAAAGGCAAGGGAGCAGGAAGCCAGAGAATAACAGAAAAAAAAAATAGAATTATCTTGCCAGGTTTGCAGCATTATCTCCAATTCCAGAAACCACACAATGTAATCATAGAATCATAGAATCGTAGAATAGTTAGAGTTGGAAAGGATCTGAAGATCACGGAAGTCAAAGAGATTCCCTTAAAGCTCATTTTTAGGGATTGCTCTTAACCAATGCCTATTTCTTTTATAAGAAAAAAAAATAAAACCAAACAAAACCCAAAACCTTGTGTTTTCCTGCCTTTTAAACTGTTAAAAGAACCAACCACTTCTCCATCTACAATGATGTAGTTTTCATGGGAATATTTTTTAGTTTATTGCAAGTATATCTTAACCAAACAAAATCAAACTCGTTTTTCCACTAACCTGACAGACAAACTTGACATCTGGTGAACTTCTGTTAAAGGGTTTTGGAAAAATATAGAAATTAAATGACTTCATTATATACCTGTAGAAAAGAAGAGTTCCATGTCAATAGTTTATCAATATTACTTCATAAATTCTTCTATTAAGAAAACAAGGAATAAGAGAATAACATACTTTTCTTCTGTATGATCATATTTAAAAGTGCAAAGGCCAAACTGAAAGAGCAAAAAATCCATGGAATGCTGGAAAGGAAAGGAAAACTTTGCATGAGAATAAAAATCATAACATTCAAAGATAACTGGGCGCATCCACAATAAATTATTATTTTCCATTTAAAAATTAAGCAAATCTGAATCTTCTTAACAAATATTTGTTCAGTTGGTAATTTTGAAGTAAATACAACAGAGTTTTTCAACAAGTTTTCATCCCAAATTAATCATTTTACTATTGCCAAGGATGATTTGTAGTATGCACTTCCATTCCATAAACAGACAACAACTGAGGGAAGTCCCATCTCTCTCCACCCCCTGCTCACACACAAGAGATGCTGCACCTAAAAGCAGCTGTCAGACCTTCTCAACATTCATTTACAGTCCCTATAATGTGGGGGCAGACTGTGAGGATCACTGGCTATGTATAGTTTTCAAATATGTGTAATAATGCATTTAATATTTTTCTAACCCATGTGGTTAACAGTGAATAGCACGACATATGTGCTAACATAGTAACTAGGCACTTTATCACTATGTTCTCTAGTACTTCACAGTTGTTAGATCAATATTGGAAAGGTTTTCAGCACCACTGAAAGCGTATGAGAAAATAAAAAAAAAAAAACCAAACACCAAACCCGCAACCCAAAGCATCACAATTTTTACCTTTTGACCCTCATACACCGCATATTGTCTCCCATGTTCATTTGGTTATTTTTCAAAACTCTTTCCACACCCTCCAGCACCCTTTTTCTGTGTGTGTGTGCTGCAGAGACAAAGGTGGTGCTGGCAGCTGACATTTAAGTTTTGTTAAGGACAGTACATGCTAGCCGGAGAGATAGCTTGGGAAGGACCCTAGTCCTGATGTAGTTTCTCTGTCACTGAACTTCTATTACCCAGTCCCCCTTTGAACTCAATAAATATTAACACTTTCAACATCCCTTAACAAGTTCCACAACCTACTAACTCTTGCATGAAGAATTACATCTGTCTGTTCTGACTATGACTTCTGTAAGTTTAATGTAACACTCCCCAATTCTTGTTAGTAGAGACACTGAGCCAAGTAATTCCCATCTGATCTATGTAACCCAGTCTTACAGTCCTCTGTCATATTTCCTTATATTGTCTCCATTCTGAACTAAGGAGTTCTAACCTTTTTCCAGCATTTTCATTTCAGTCAAGGTAAACACTTTACCTTTTTAAGTTTCTGATATCTTTCTTCTGGAGTGTCAAAGCCATTGGTTAATGCACTAACAGAAGGCCCATCACTGATGCCTAAAAAAATAGAACATATTTTGGTTTGGGTAAGCTTTTCAAAATTAGCCACAGCAAAGAAATGCAACAACTGTAATTTAGGAAAAACATTTTAACTTAAAGTGCATGCTAATATTATTTCAGTTGAGAAAGATTTGCTACTACAAAAGTATGCATGTCAACATAAAAGCCACACAGCTTAACAATAGTGTTCTAGCAGTAAAACTCTGCTGCTCTAGCTCCTATTCAACATGACCAGCAACATGGGAAGACCTACCAGTAACATAATGTTGACGAGCCTTTACAACACAATGCAGGATCAAAGTCAACATAAAAATGAGTGCATCTCATAGATTTGTTGAATGACACTTTAAGCAACAACTAACAACCATATTTTTATATGCACCACATCTAACCAAAGCTAATTTTGATCACATTTATGCTTTATGGTTGAGCAAAATCTGTATCCCAAAGTCAAAGCACTTATTAGGGCATCTCTGATGCGTAAACCCTCTGAATTTTATAAATATAAAGTTCTTACTACCATCTTTCCCTGTCCAAACACTTGCAGGACCTCCCCTATTCATCTCAATCTCTTGCCACTATGACACAGACAAAATCTTTTCTTTTTTTTCCTGAGCTACAGCTGAAAATCAATTAACATGTTAAAAGATCATTGCATGGAGGAAGTAGAAGCAGCAGGAGTATGACATCTGCTTTTACCCAAAACCTTGCTATTCCACACATAAGAAGCAGTTTAATCATTTTGGGGTAGCCTTAGCCTTTTCAAGCTGACACTGAAACGTGTTACATGAGCGAGAATGGGCACCTGGGCCACCACACAGGTACCGCCAACGGTTCACAATCACAAAGCAGGTGCCACTGTACCTGAAAACTCCCCATCAATGGCCAGGAAGTCCGACTCCTCAATGGCTTCATACACTTTGTTTAGGTTATCCTTAAAATCTGCGGGTAGATGGGTAAAACACACCTGAGACCACTGGTGGCCTCCCGCCGCCTGTCAGGCGGGCAGAGGCGGCCAGCATCCGCCAGCGAGCGAGAGCTGTGAGACCCCCGGGCCCGCCCGCCGCCCCCTCAGCCCCAGGGCTGTGCCCTACACGTGAGGGGAGGAGCGCGGACCCCCTCAGTGGCCGAAGGGGAGACTAAGGCCGGGCTCCACCACCAGCCCAAGGAAGGGAAGCTAGGACGCTGGGATACGGGGACGTCCTCTGCACCATCGTCTCGGAGCATCCCACCGTGACCAACGAGGTACGACCCGAACACGGCGCGGAGGGCGGCTGAGGCACTCACTGCTTCTGGTCACCTCCATCCCGCACCGGCCCGACCCGGCGACGCCCTCAGCCTCCGCCGAGCGCTGCCGGAAACCCCTCCTCCCGCCCCGCTGCACGTGAGCGCCCGCGGGCGGGACCGGACGGGGCGGGGCGGCAGGCGCCATTTTCTCCTGAGGGGGTGCTTGTGGTTTTGTAGGAAGGATGCCCGGTTGGCTTTGCGTTGGCTGGGTGCGGAGGTTGAGGTGCTGTTCTCGCAAGGAGAGTTGTTTGCCGACAGGGGAGCGGCAGCAGACTTGGGGCCAATGCAGCAGCCGGCTATTAGGCCTGAAAAGTGGCCTCCCCCCGCTGCCGAGCGGAGAAGCTGTAAGGGGGCCGCTGGCGGAAAAGGATTTCTGACAGAGCTGTTCTTTTGGGGGGTGTTTTGAAGTGCTATACGTGGGAAGACGCCGTCTTGGCCTTTTAGACCAGAAGGGCAGAACTAGCGCCAGCAAGAAAGAGGGGGTAGGAGTGTGTGAGAACATACCAGGAGCATAATGTAGAACTTGCGGTGGTTGTGCCTTAATAATGGATAGCCCCAGAGAACTTGTAGGCTTGAGGTATTACAGAAGAAGTATTTGTGTTCCTGTTAAAATGATAAACCTGTCACTTTCACACGACATTGCAGAATAACTGTGAGTAAGGCTCAGTGCCCAGCAAGGTGTCTGCGCATGTGTGCTGTGGAAGGAAACAACTACCCAAGAGATGAGGTGTTGCACAGGAGTGGAAGGAGCAGTGGTGGGCAAGGACAGCCTGCAGAGTTCAGTATATGTGCTGCAGGTTGTGCGTTCAAACAGCAGGTGAAGAATTTTCTCTAGAATTCCAGCAGAATAAAAGCAAATGGAAAAGTCTACATTAATTTGGAGGTAATTTCTATATAGAATAGAATATACAGAATTAAGCAGGACTGAGGAGAGAGAGCTGCTGAAGATTTTTCAAGATTTAGTTTTTTGTCCCTTTAAAGTATGAGCAATTTATTCTACAGGCTTTTCCAGCAAATCATCTTTATGATTTAATGGTGCTAAGTGAGAGGTTAAAGTAGTAGTAAGATTTTTCTATTTTGCAGTATATTAGCTGAAGCCTAAAATCCCTATTATTGTGTAATTTTCATTAATTAGTTTTCTGCTTGCAATTCTATGTCAAGAAATGTTTCAGAAGGCGTACATCTTCACTTTCATTTAGTTTCAGAAAATTAAGTTTTTGCCTAATTAAAGTACCTGCTTGGTTCCCTTCCATGTATATGTTAAAACAGCTGCACTTAATATTTGGAAACTTAACTATGCTTGTGATTTACAACTATAGTTTGTGAATCAGAGTACTTAAAATCTCTCAGTTTTTAAAGTTACAGCAGAAAAGGTTGGCTGATTTCCGTGTTACTGGCTTCTCTTGGGAGAGAGCAATACACACAGCTAGTTACAAGGCTACATTGCTTTTAAGTTTTCAAAACTAGACCAGAAAGGCTGCATTTCCACAACATCATGTAGCCTTCAGCACAGTTTGTATCAACCACTTCTGTATGTTCTGCTACTTTACAGAACACTGAATGTGAAGCTAAGTGAAAACACACCAATAAAAGTACCAAACCCCTAGATTCTAGAACAAGACCTGAATATTTTGGACCACATTTTCATCTAGGTCTAGGTTAACTTCCTCTGATCTAGAAGAGGTTTAATGCTTTAATGCTAGAATAGTTTAAGGATTAGCTGATTGGGATTTCAAATATTCAAGTAAAACTACAAAAAAGTCTTGAAATGGCATGTACCCTTGAGCATAAATGCCTGTTTATTCTGTGTTGATAGGACGTTGGTGAACTTTTCAGCTATGTGTTTTTCTGTCTCCTAAGAAATCTGATCAGGGTAGTTCTAAAGCAAAGAACACCAGAGCTATGTATGGGTTAGCACAGTAATGTATTCTGGAGAAATCTGGATAATATGGGAGAGGAAACAATGAGAGACTATTGGTTTATTTATTGAAATAGGCTGGAATAATTAAACGGTTAATTATTTAGCTTTGATAATTGAAATGGAACTGGACTGTCAGCTTGTATCAAAGGAACAAAAACTTCCAGAAAATGTCGCACAGTGGAAAAAAAAACCATCTCTGCTTAATCACTCCATTTTCTTTGGGCTCCAATAAAAAAAAAAAATGCAGTAAGAGAACAGACTGATAATAAATAATGAATTATGGATGTGTGTATGTATAGATACACGCCCATGTGGTAAAAATAGACCCTGTGAACCAACCTGGTGCAGTGCGTGGGAGCGCTGCAGCCAAGCTAGCATCTGGAAGTCTCATTTGCTTCTGAGATGAGGCGTTAACTTGTAAAACAAACGCTGAACAAAGTTGCTATGAAGGAAGGTCACCTGGGTGCATAGTCATACATTCAGCAGACGTATGCTCTTGCGCGTGTGGAAGTGAGCGTTTTAGGAAAAATGTGTATACAGTACTGTTCCAGTCCGGGGATTTTAAAAGCTTTGAAACACGGCGCTTGCAGGTAAAACCGAAGCGAGCTGTGCTTACACTGTACGTATCGGTCAGCCTACGTATCGGGTGCCGCCGCCTAGCACAAGGGCAAACCGCGACGTTACATTCCCCCAACCCCCCAACGCCCCGCTCCCTCCGCAGCCTCCCACGGGCCTGTGCAATTTTCCTCCGCAGCCGGGGGCGGGGAGGGCGCAGGAAGCCAAATCCGCCCGGCGGGACGATGCCCGCCGCGGCTTCATGCGGGGTGCTGGGACGAGCCGCGGGACCTGCGCGACCTTCCCCAGCGGAGGGGCGGCGGGGGCCGGGCGCAGCAGCGCGGCCCTTCCCTTTTGTGCGGGCCCTGGTCGCCAGCGAGTGAGTCGGGCGGTGGGGCACGGCACGGTCCGGCGCGGCGCCTTCGCTGCGGGCGGTGGGGCTGAGGCCGGACTGGGCCCGCGGAGCCTCCGCTCCAGCTTGCGGCCTGGGGGTGCCAGAGCCGCGGCGCTTGGGGGGTAGGGGTGGGCTGGTGACGCCTCCACCGTGGACTCGGTTTGGCCTGGGAGGCAGGAAGAGACCGCTGCAGGCCCGAAACATCGGAGCCTTGGAGGGAGAGGGCCGAGGCTGGAAAGCGGGAGCAGGACAGGGGCCGGTGAGCCTTCTACTACTGACTCTTATCTAATTTGGTGCAGAGACTGGTGAAATAACTTTTTCACCCACAGACATCCCTTTGCTTCTCTCTTCCAGGAAAACCAGAAGAATGTTTTGGTGCCAAACCTTGTTGGTTTTGTTTTGGTTTGTTTTGGTTTAGTTTTTCCTCTTCTTTTAACTGATGTTTCAGGTTTGTCTTGGAAAGCCAGCAATCTTTGCTTTACTGGAAAAGACTGACTCAGCAGCCTGGGGATCCTGGTTGCACTCTCGGTTTGTATATCTGTACTGCTTGTTTTTTTTTTTTTTTTTTTTTTTTTTTTATGTTTATTCGTTACCAGCTTGCATATTTACTTCTTTGTGCTTGATCTGGGTGGAAAGATGGTAATTTAGTACTAAGTAGAAGCCACGTGGTGGAGTGTGTAAATATTTTGGTTTTGTAGTGCCAGAGGAGAAAATTGTAGGTTTTGATAGCTTCTAACATACCATGACCAATCAGTACATGATCTGGCTCAGAGTTTTTCATAAGAAACTAGGTTCAGCAATCTCAGAGAATATAATAGGAACGTCAGGCAATTAGGCTTAATAGTTTGGTAAGCTTAGAACAATCTTAAACTCTTCTAACTTGTACATTTTCCGTAATACTAGCAAAGGGTAATTACCAGTGAAGTGATACAAAGTTCAGCCCTTCACTGAGATGCGAGCAGATCAGTGTCTTGTAATGCTGTAATGTATGACTTTGTGGATCACTTTTTTTATGTATATTTTTTAACATTGCTCAGCGATGTCCAGCATTGACCCTTGTTAGTAACATTTTATTCCATGTGCTTGGAAAGAATAGTGATAAAGTAAATTACATATACTGGTGTTTTATTTTTTTATTCTCTTATGGTATTTTTTAATGATACTTCTTTTGATTAGTGTCTTTTACTGAAACTTTTCTTAAAAATAAGTGTCAAAAGTCATCTGAATCATAGTTTTTTTGTTTCACTTTCATGTGTTCTGTAACGCAGGAAACAGGGAGGTTGAGTCCTGCTGTTTACATGTAGAATCTGATTTTGATTGTAGCTTGCAATGAATATGTTGTTGAAAAGGTAGAAGGTCGTGTTTTATTTTTGGGAGAGCTAAGTTATTTAAAACCATCAGAGCAACAAAAGAACGACAATGATAAATTATACTGCTTGCAATTCTAATCTTTCTTAAGGAGGTTTATCTTGTTGCTTTGCAGAAGTAGTTCCTTACCTGCTTTGAAGATCTAAGAGAACTTTCTGTTTGCATAAGGCATAGAACAAGATGGAAGATGAGACTTTGCAAGGTGAAACAGAGAGGGCAGAGGTTGAAACACGTGCTGCTCCTGAGGGCGGTCGGCGGATATCAGTGAGTGAGTTCCTTTGCCACTGCTGTTATGACATTATGGTCAATCCTACCACCCTGAACTGTGGGCACAGTTTCTGTAGACATTGCCTAGCTTTGTGGTGGGTGTCATCCAAGAAGAATGAATGTCCTGAATGCAGAGAAAAATGGGAAGGATTCCCCAAAGTTAACATCCTCTTTAGGTGAGTGTACTGTGCCATTTCGGGTTTTCTAAAACCCCCAAAACTAGTTGTCTGGTTTCTTGAGTTTGCTGCACATTTTCATAGTTTATTGGTAATCCAGACTGTCACAGGGATGTTTAAATCCTGAAGTTTCTCATGTTCTGCACCCGTACTGATCTGTTCAAACACACTTTTCTGCATGGAACTAAGGGGTGGGTTGATTGGCTGTGTCTGGCGCTTTGGGTTTGTTTTTTTTATTTTATCCTGAATTTTTGGGGGGATGGAGAGAAGGGATCCTTATTTGGTATTGAGACATTTGCATCTTTCATATATAGCTGGTTGTTTCCTAATAATTCTAAGTTAGAGTGATCTTTGATAATTGTGTATTTATTTCTAGAATAGGAATTATCTGTGGGAAGAAATGTGATCTGATTGCAAAACAAAGCTAGAAATACCAATTTGCTGTCATGAATTGTCCACAAGTTCTTGTGTTAATAATACTTTCTCTTAGGTTAGTAATATTTTAGTAAATAGGTTGTAGGATTGATGGTAGGATTTTATGTTGTCTTTTACTTAGCATTTTTGAATAAGCAAAACTTGCCAGTGGCACACACAATCCTAGTTTATATAAGAAAGAAGGATTTTTTTTTAATGCTATATTTTAATTTCCTCTATCTTTAGAAGCTAAGAAAAATGTTGTTTGGAAATAATTTATTTAAGTCTGCTAAGTATTAATAATTAATGTTTGCTTGCTTTCAAAGATGACAGTCTTAAGTAGAGGCTGGAAAACAAAACCCACCAAATATGTCCCTTTTCTGAATATTAAGCCTCAGTGGTTATAGTACAATGACAAATATTTTTCCCATTAGGGATGTTATTGAAAAGCTATTTTCTGATGCCATTGAACAAAGAAAAGAAGATATCCTACAAAACAGTGATGTAGCACGCAGCTTAGCAACCTTCCAAAAATATGGGAATGACCAGATGCCTACAGTTCGGAACACAGGAAGAATTAATCCTCAAGGAGGAGGGTTTTTCTCAGGCGTTCTGACAGCTTTAACTTGTGTAGCAGTAAGTTTCATCTGGTTGGCTTTCCATATTTACTTCATTAAGCATGCAATCTGGTATACTTAAGTTACATGCACATAGAAGACATCGTCAGCACAGAACAGACTTCAGCTGAACAGAGTAAATAAGGTAGCATTGAGGGTTGTATGACTAACCTGAATAGTCTAGGGTCCATCAAATGGAAGATTCTACATGTCAAGCCACTTAATGCTTGTTTATTTGTATCATTAATATATTCGCTTTGTAGGTAAAGGATGTCTCTCTTTTTATTTATTTGTTTTTTAATCTACCTACAGGTAGTTCTACTTGGATATCACTGGAGCAGCAGAGAATTTGAAGATGATCATCTTGTCCACAAGCCCGTTGCTAAATGGACTGCTAAGGAAGTGATAATTTGGCTAGAGCAGCTGGGCCCATGGGCTTCACATTATAAAGAAAGATTTCTACTGGAGAAAGTCAATGGAAGGTAAGAGGCCTGATTGTCAAGAACACCTATCATTTATTTGATTGGACTACTGGAGAGCTTTTGTTAGGGATGGTACACTATGAAATGACCATACTTTGTTCTATAGATTGCGGGAATATTCTTTTGATGTGTTGGAGTAAAATTCCAGGCAAGTTTTAACACTTGTAGTTGAGAACTTTAGTAGTAGGTATTAAGCAAGGTAACTGAAAATTTTGTACAAACTACTTTAAATACTAACAATGCAGATTGTAGTGATAATGAAAGCAGAATTCTAATGTATTATCCACCCCTCGACCTTTTCTTTCTTGTGAAAGTATATGAATTTTATATGCATTGTTGCATTCCACTGAGGAGCTCTGGGTTTGATTTCAGGAGATCTGACTCAGTATGTGAAGTACTGAAGAATTGTGTTCAGTAGCCAGCCAACAAGGTGATAATTTTGCATGCTGAAAGCACGAGGGATATCTAAAACGCAGGCTCTGAGACATCGTTCATTTAGAACACTTGATATGGAGTATAATAATGGTCTTTAAAGTCCCTTCCAACCCAGACCATTCTGTGGTTCTGTAATCCAAAAGGTGATGCCTTCTATCAGTCACTTATTGTTTCAGTATGTAATGGCTGATTTGTATTTGTATCTTTTTGGTGAAGGGGCACTGTTTACCTTCTGAATTCTTCTGCTTTTGTAGACTCCTTCTAACACTGACAGAGGAGGATTTCACAAAAGAGCCTTACAGTATAGAGAACAGTAACCACAGGAAAGCTATTATGGCGGAACTGGAACGTGTGAAAGCTTTAGGCGTTAAGCCGCCACAGAACCTTTGGGAATATAAGGTAAATTTTATCTAAAGCCTGTCATGTATGTTAAGTATTTTTAAAATATCTTTAAATGAAAATTCTGTTAAAGCCAGGAGGAATGTTAAGGTTGTAGAATTAAACTTTTTTTTACTTGCTTTTACAAGGATATTTGAAAAATGATCCTTTGAAAAATGATTCTCAGAAAAATCTTAAGAATTGACACATCCCTTTCATTTTATCTTTCATCGTTTGAAACAATAATTTGGTATCTTTCAGGCAGTAAATCCAGGAAAGTCACTTTTTCTTCTGTATGCACTGAAGAGTTCTCCAAGACTCAGTATGTTATACCTATATTTGTTTGATTACACAGAAGCTTTCCTACCTTTTATCCACACAATTTGCCCCACACAAGAAGACATGTATGAAGATACTGTCACAAAACTAATAGTAAGTGTTCAAAACGTTAAATATACCACTTGCTTTAGTTATAAGCATTTTAAGATAGCAGCATAAAAACACATGATATAATTATGCACCATTTCATCTCTGTACAATACAATTTGAAAGAAAAAATAAAGAAGGTAAATGGTTCCTTGACTTTATTGTATGCAATCGCCAGTGTTGTGACCGTTACCTTTAGTAAGACTGATGTAAGGCTCTTGGCTCTTAAGACTTTATGAAAGGGATTTTTTTTTTTTTTTTGAAGTTCACATGACTGTAGAAAGGCTGTTCACTCAAAATGTCTGTATTTTAGCAAATGGCATTGTAAAGCCTGGCTGTCTATGGTGTTTTATTCTTATCTAATGAAAATTACAGGGTTATAGTATTATCAACCAGAAAGTATTTCATTCATTGAAATTACTGCTTTCAATGTATGAAAAAAACAGTTTTTTCAACAAAACTGTAGTGGAAATAAGTCAGTATTATATCTGTTTAATATGAAATTGATTAATAGTCTTTTTATCTTAATTTACAGGACCTTCAAGATCCTTCCTGGAAACAGTGGAGAGAATTCATTGTAAAGTATTTATTTTTGCCATACCAGTTGATAGCTGAATTTGCTTGGGATTGGCTAGACGTGCACTACTGGACATCAAGATTTATAATTGTAAATGCCATGTTACTCTCTGTACTGGAATTATTCTCCTTTTGGAGGCTCTGGTCAAGAAGAGAATTGAAGTAAGTCTTACTGAGCTTCTTTAAGAGGGTAGGAAGTACGTGGACATATAAATAGAAAGTAACAGTCTTGCAATTTGACAGTTACTCACTGAAATGACAGTGTCTAACCACAACTCTGAGGTTAATAAAAACATGTGAGTCTGAGTCTGCACGTACACTAGTACTCACTCTTGACTATATTTCTTTGAATACTTGAAAGGGCTTCTTATAGCTGGTTTTAGTGATCAGATGTAGCAAATACAGTAATGGTAATAAGCATGTTCTTAACCATTGGGTAAATATTAACTCTTACCTTGAGAATTGTCTTTTATGGTAAGTGGTATTAGCTGCCAGCTGAGAACTAATTATATATGAATTTTGTCATTAAATGCTTACAATATAGTTACTAAAGGATGAGTCCTCAGGATCATGACTAAGTTTATTACCCTGATATTGTTTCTGATAGGTGATCAGAATTGCTGTTTTCAGTTACTGCTTTAGCTTTAATTCAAGCTGTTAACAGCTGTTACTTCGTAATTGCTGTTAGTAGTTTTTTAGGACTGGCAAAGGAGAAATTTTTGTTTTGTTATATACTGGGTTTTCACCTTCTCTGCCAGCAGCTAGGGGGCAGAGCATGTTCAAAGAGAGCAGGATCCATGGAAATAATCTGGGATCAACCACTTTAACTTGCTGTGCTTTGTGGTCTGAATAAATTGATTTAATGCTTCCTTATACAAAATCTAGTATGACTGTATTTTAAGAAAGTCTTTTCTGGAGTGCAAAATGGTGTTTTATGGGTACTTGAGCAAGGGCTAAATAACTTGCTGCTGCAGCACATTCTAGCTTTTCTTAGAATGGGTAAAAGCAAAATGAAAAGTTCCTCTAAGCCTCTCCCTTTCCTTTTTCACAGGACTATTCCTCACAGAATGTGGAGACATTTCTGGAAAGCATTAACCCAGGGTCTTTTTGTTGCCATTTTTTGGCCTCTCATTCCTCAGTTTGTCTGCAATTGTTTGTTTTACTGGGCTTTGTACTTTAACCCAATCACAAACATTGATCAGGTGGTTAAAGAAGTAAGGCGTCCTGAGACATAAGTGCAGTGACTGGTATTGGAACTTTTGAGCTGTTTAGCTTGTAAAAATGGACTTGAAATAAACTTTGCTCTTCTTCTTTATATATGTGGCAGTGAAAGTGGTGGATTATGTTAATTTAAACATACCAAAAAAAAGCCTTAAGATAAGTTACTCTTAAACCAGCTGATTCCAAATCAGAGGATGGGCTTTATTATCCAATGGTAATCTTCTATGAGGGGAAAAAATAATTACATTCCTGATTTAGCCATATAAAACTTAAACAGTCATGTCACTCTATTTTAGAGCAAATCAAACTTACCTATTTCGTGTTGAGCATTCCAGTTATTTTCAAGCTTGCCTTAAAATGAGAGTTTTCCGAAGAGCTACTGTGTGTTCCTCAACTTTAGTATGCCAAAGGAAAGCTCTTCCTGGATAATCTTGGTACTGAAAGTATTTCAGTGTTTTCAGCTTTCTATGTAAAGATGTGACTGTCAAATACACAGTCTCACAGTAGGGAATTCTAAAATTCCTGCTGTTGAAGGCAAAGACTGCTTGAGTTTTCTTGTCCTCTGGAAAAGGTGGTGATGCAGATCAGTTAGACTTCATCAGTAATTTCTTTAATGCTCTCCTCTTGAAGTCTGTTGTTAATTCTTAAATTCAGGGTTATCTCTTAAAAAAAGAATTAGTTTGGGAAAGTCACCTGGCACATCTTACTGCAGTATAATGTGTGTATCTAGATCTGTGAGCAAATACTGACTGGAAAGTTTATTTTGTGTAATCAGAATTGCCATTTGTTAGTGTATGGTTTTTGACTTGAAGCAAAAGTTAGGGTTTTTTTGTTTTTTTTTTTTAAGAGCTTTGTCCCCTTGCATTCTCCATTGGTTTGCTTTTTTTGATTGGTTGGTTTTGTTGTGTTTGGGTTTTTTTTCCTAATTTGTATCATTAGTATGAATTTTAAATTTGCATATGAATATTTTTAAAGATTAAAGATCTATTCTGAAATCTTCATCCTTCCTAAAGATGTGTTTTGGTTTTATTTATATTGAAGTACTTGTCATTAGCTATGACTTGTGCAAATTTGTGTAGCCCTGCATGTTTAAGTAAGTTGAGGTGGGTGAAAGTAGACATAAAACACTCCTGGTTCTTGAACAGTTAAAATGAGCAGTTATTGAAAAGTGTATTATTTATCAATTCACGTTACTGATTTCTCTTCATAAGAGAAAAACTACAAAGTGACCCTAACTGAAACCTCTATACATCCTTATGAGGTATATACACTTCTGAACTTCACAAAGTCGTGCTGTTCAAACATGGGGAAGGCAGTTGATCCCAGCCGCTGCTGCTTTTTGCATTCATCTGTCTTGGTGATGGTTTGTATTTGCACTTTTAAATCTGGCTCTGAAGTTTTTAATGAAATTGTAGAACTTCTCCCTGTGCCCACAGGAAACTGGAGGTGCACATAGAGTAAGAAGCTGGAACAATATGAAATGAACTTCTTAGAAAATTGTAAAGTAAATACTAGAAAAAAAGAATTAGGATTTTTAATTCATGTAGGACTAAGGTAAATGAGACACAAGTTCAGTTAGGCTTTATAATAAGTATTTAATATAGATGAGAGGGATCTTTGTGCTGGCACTGTCACTTCATGCCTTTCTTAATGGTCAAAGTTAACAAACATTTAGGTAAATGTTAGTAAAAAAGTTTGATTTTTATCTTGCAGCCAGTGGAGTTTACAGTGAATGATGTAATGAGTCTGAAAAATCTGTGAATCTGAATATAAACAGAATTAGTTTTAATTAGTTACTCAAAAACCTCAGATTTCTATGTAGTCAGTAAGAACTTACAGAGAACTGATGACCTTCCTTTTAGTCTGGTCAATGTAGAAGGTAAATTAGAGGATACATGCTTACTTTGGCCATTCTAGGGTGGAGAGGCTGAGGTGGCAGAAGGAGGATCAAGAAGGGGGAAAATCATTTGTTGTCACTACTGTGACTCAAAAAAAAAAAGTGATTTAAATACATACAGAGTATTTCATGAAGACTGATGTCATGTATCTAATACCTACACAAAGGCTGAATCTCACCACACATAAAGTCTGGCCATAAAAGGTGTTTTGTATGATAGGGAGCTTTAGAAAAACATTTGGCAGCTTCACGGTCACATTCACATGCCATTTTTTGACATTTGTCTTCTAGTGATTCTGAAAGAAAACACAGTAAGTTTATTGTTAGTCTCAAGTAAATAAAAATACCAAATGGAATACCAAGAATTGCTACTTCATGTTCCATATTTGCCATATAAATGGTTCTTACATTTCAGATGCAATAGGAACTGCAGCAAGATTTAATAAGTCTTACAGTTCTTTCGTGTTCTTTAGGTGGAGCTCCATGCTAGAACATCTCAGCAACAGAGAATATACAAGCATGGTTTAGTTTAGTGATGGTTGATAACCACTGGAACTCTCTTGGCAGGTGAAAATACGTAATAATTGGATAAAGACTTAAATATCCTTCTCATGTTCTTCAGTGAAGGAACTCTGACTGCTGATTCCTCTTTAGAAAGTGGTATATGACCCTCTCTGACCACCCTGTTGCTCCAGTGAAACCGGAGTTTTGGAAGATATTTTCCATTTCACATATACATCTACTAAATGATGTCACATTTGAGTTATATATGTGAAATAAGGGATGGAAAGATATTCCCTGTTTAAAATCGCCCAACTCTTTCTATTAAGGCATTCAGTAATAAATTAGGTAAAATGTGTTTAAGAACGATAAAATCCATGTCTGGCCATATTTGTTTTATAATTCTAGTGTTGTAACTTAACAGATTTCTTGGCATGAACGTTTTCTTCTACAGCAATATATTTTGGTTTTATTGTGCCAACCCAGAAATGTGTGCATTTTCTCTCTGCAACTGTCTGTAAACTGAAGAGTCCTTGATTATATTTTATCTGAGTATTTAACATTTTGAAAGCTTAGCTGAATCTCTGCTTGAGACTTATCTAGGAGCAGAACAAATTGTCAGTTTTGTGAATGAACTCGAAGTCTACTGTGGAAGTTCTTAATGTATATATGTTGAAGCTGCAACTGTCTACCCTAAGAAGTACTCAATAGTCTAAGAAGCATAAACAACATGACTGAATAAAAAAACCCCAACAAAGAGTAACAGAGAAAAATTATTCCTTCTCTTGTTACTGTTTGAAACTTGATCTTCTCCATGGTATGCCCTACTGTCTTCGCCAGTATTTTAAAATATTGTCAGCTTCTAGACTGGAACAGAAGCAGAAGCTTTACAGCCAGATACAGGTGGACTGTAACTTGGCAGTTAATTAGGTAGTTTGGGAGAGAAGACGTAGTACTTATGCAGTAGAGGAGGAAATTGGCAAGTAGAGATTCTGCTTGAGGTAGACACCTGGGCAAAGTGGAAGTAAAGATTGAATGAAAAGGAAATATTGTCAAAATCTTTAATTTTATTTCAGGTCAGGCAAATTCTAAATTGAGTTATGAAATGAGGGGGTTTTGAGTTTTCTCTGAACAGCCTACTGTGTTGCCTTTAAAGTATGGTAGTCAGAAACTCAGACTCGTTGTAAACAGGGTTATGTGAGGGGCTGTATTTTTGTGGAGCAAATAATAACCAATTCTCAAGCTGATTTGCATTCCAGGTAGTAGCATGCAAGGTAACTGACCTAGCACCTGATTTGACAAAAAAACCCCAAACAAATCCCAAAACCCCCAAAAACTAACAAGAAGAAAAAAAACCTGCAAATTTTGGGGCTTGTGAGAAGTGTTACAGTTTCAATAAAGCCTTTGAAGTATGTTGGGAAATATTTACTAGAACTCGGGGAGTTATGAACAATTAATGTGAAAGAAATGCTGCTTTTTCCTTTTAAACACATTTTTGTTTGTTTCTTTGAGGTCTCTTTGTCCTTTTCTTTCATACTTACGGCATGGCCAGTGTATTACATTCATATTTTGGAGCAACTGAACAAAATCTATCAGGATGTGGTCAACCATCTGTTGTAACTTATATGCTAATTACATAAATAGTTTCAAATTAACATGTTATGGCTTGTTCCATAAATAAACATAGCCATCAAATATTTTATTACCTCACTGTTTGAAATTGGAAGTTGTAATTGTGAATTCATTTCAATTGTAGCCACTAGCAGTGGGCTGTGCAACTGGTCAGTGGTAAGTATGCCAAAAACTTGTCCATCATAGACTTAAAAATGGTGTGAAATATTATCTGCTAAGTATAAAAAGGATCCTTTTAAACAGTTGTAATTTCCTGTTTGTAGCTGTGTGCTTTTGTTTTTGACCTGCAGAGAGTAGCCTAACATGGGTTCCTCAACATGTGTAAAAGAGAGGGTTTCTGGTAGTGTGTCATGCCAGGGTAATAGAAGCTTGTAGATAAGAATCTTGTTTGCTTATGTATGTCAGTAGGTGGGGCTTAGAAGAGGAAACTGCATTAAATTGGTTGGCATAGCTGTGCTTTCTGGAGGCACAGAGTAAAAAAAGTTGTGAAAGAAAGGAAGGTAAAATAAGAATTTTACAGTTAATTAAAAAAAATGTTTTTCTATTAAATCAGTGAGACAAATGGGAGAAGCAGAAAAAGACAAACAAAGCTACTTCTCTGCTTCTCCCCTGCCCTCCACAAAAAAAACCCCAAAACACATAAACTCCCCAGCTAGAACTGTTCACTCACCACACACAACAGTGTTGTCTTCACATTCCCAGTGGTAACTTTCTATCTTGGGATTACAACCTGCTTGTTCTGCCTTGCCATAGCAGCAGTCATGGTTAAAGCAGCACCTGAGAGTGACAGAAGTGGGCTTGCCTTAATTCAAACTGTGGTGATTTATGGCCATGTAATCATAGAATCTTAGAATAGTTAGGGTTGGAAAGGACCTTAAGATCATCTAGTTCCAACCACCCTGCCGTGAGCAGGGACACCTCCCACTAAACCATGCCACCCAAGGCTGTGTCCAACCCGGCCTTGAACACCACCAGCGATGGAGCATTCACAACTTCCGTGGGCAACCCATTCCAGTGCCTCACTACCCTTATGGTAAAGAATTTCTTCCTCATATCCAATCTAAACTTCCCCTGTTTAAGTTTGAACCCATTTGGATGTTTATCATCAGCATGTTTCTACAGGCTGTGAAATTATAAAACAGTCAACATATGTGAATGTACAAACAATTACCTGCCCAGGAAGCAGAACAGGGTAATTGTTTAATAGATCACCTGCAAAAATTATTGCTCTTTCATGTAATCGATGATAATGTCTGATATATATTGATCTAGTTGAACTTTCTTATAGATGAAAATACAAGGAATCTTTGAAGCATTCTCCATTTAAACACAATAAACTTTTATGTGAGTGTAACTCTGTCCTAGCCCTTTCCAAGAAAAGGTGAAAAATCACAATAGTCTGCCAGATAATGAATGATGTCTTTTTCTGGCAGTTATCAATGCTATTGTAACAGTTAGTTACAGGAAGGGGACAAGATTTGTTGTGCTGTAGCATACTATCATAAATGTTGTTGTATAGGAAAGTCCTTGGTGGCAGAGAAGCTGAAAGCAGGTGAAATGTTCAGTAAGGAATAAGCATGGGTGCTGTTTAATGCCGTGTTAGAACTAAAACCGTTTGCTTAGTATCATGAAAGAGTTTGGAAAAAATGCCCAAAATGATGGTTTCAAAATTGTTCTTGTTACAATTGGGACAATGAATTAATTCATAGACTTTCTGTCACAGAAAAGCATTAATGGTATATTTTAAAGCTTAGAAAAAACTCTTCTTCATTGCAATACCAGTATACAAAGTAGGGGAGGTAACAAGGACCTGAAGTTAGATAGCTTGTAAGGTCTTGCTGCAAAGTAACTATACTCTGACTTGGTGGAAGAACACCGAGGTGTATCCACAAACACTTTGCGTTCAGTCATTCAGTTTCCTCCTGGTAGTCTAAAACCATCCTACTATGGTAAGCACGTGATGTTTAGGTGGTGTTAAATTGCCTGGGGAATTTGTGTCTGCAATAGAAAAGTTAATGCTGTGAGCTCTCATTTGAATTACTATTTTGTCCTATGCTTATTAAATAATTGCTTGGTAATTCCGCATGAATTGCCATTTAAAGATCCTGTGGTACGTAACAGTGGAAAAGCATGTGCTTGTGAAGTAGCGTAATAGTTCCATTTCATCCATAGAAATAAAAAATAAACCTAGTGAGTCTTTGTAGCAGTAGTAGGGTAAATAACCCAGGAGATACAACTGCTTTTGCTAGTGTGCAGTCTATCTTCATGTGTTTACAACAATTTTCAGAATTACTTTAGTCCTCTTTTAAGCATTTAAAATAAAAATAGATGCTTAAGGATTTTATATTTTAGCTTATGAAAGCACTATATGATTGTCCCCATTTCAAAGGGGTTTTTGTAAGTGACAGGCAAAAATCTAAAATGCAATAGCTATGATTGGAATAATTCCATTAGTGATGTTTTTACTTCAGATTAAGTGTTTCTGTATTTCTTAACTTGTTTTTGGGCATTCTAAATGTAAACAGCCCACAATGTATGTCAAAACTTTAAGAAGTCAGGCTTGATGAGAAAGTTTGTGTCTACATTCAATTCTTGATTCTGGTCAAATGCAGTAGAGTAAGAACACTGACTTCTGGCTTGTTCTTCACATTCTGTAGCTGTTAAAACCCAGCTCACAAATAGCTAACCTTGTTTTGTGAAGAAGCAGCTTATTGCTGCTATGGGATTTACTTATAATGTGAAAAAATGGCCTACAGTGAAAGATCAGCAAACTGCAGATTCTCCATCATTATCTTTAATGATACAGATAAGTAGAAGTAATAATAGTCCCTTCTTTTCATATGTATTCCCAGTCTTTAAAGTAGCAACTGCATTCTCCTAAGTTGTCTTTAAAATAACAGAATGCACACCCAGAAATTTGAAATATGTAGGGTAAGATTCTAGAAGTTTTAGGTCTAATCCCAACTAGAATCATTAAAAAAAAAAAAAAATCTGATTTGAACTTTCCTTATATTCTCCCCTAAATAGATAGCTTGAATGCTTGAGCTTTAAAGCTTCTACAATTAGACTTTAGTTCTTCAGCTTTGGCCAAGCAGCAAAAGCAAAGAACCTCAGTTGTACTGTGAATCCAGTATTAATGCAATGAGAGTTTAAGGCAAGTAGGACTCACACAGATCTACGGTAACACAATTTTAATACCTCAGAGTTTCTTAGTGGTCTGAGATGTGTTTAAACTCAGTTCCCTCGCTGGTGTTAAGTAGGCCTAATTCATACTGTAGTCCTTTTACTCTGCCATCTGCATACATCCAGCACTTAATTACTCAGGTCAATAGTTAACTCTTACCAGTCTACTCTGTCCTTGGGCCATCCTCTTCCTCCCAGACCGCAGTAGCATCCATAGCGTAAGTAGGCAAAAGGAGATCGACCTGTAGTACATCTAATGGCTCCAGCTAATTCAAGTATTCCTCTTCGATTTCTAAAACGGGCTTCCCCAAGACTGCCTTTATAAACTGTGGAAGAAAACCTCTTTTATTTTTTTATTGAATCCAACCTGCAGATACAAAATTGGACTTTGATAATGAATGTCCGTACTCAATACCATGTTCTTGTTGATACTTGGCATCGCACTGCTTGACCCAGTCCCCTTTTATCCCCATTTATAGTGAGCAGGACACTGCACAGCATTCTGAATAGCTGCAGTGGTTTCTTCCCATCAAGGCAGCATACGGTGGCAGATTTAAGTCTTTTCCAGTCTTAAATCTGGCATGGGCTAGCATGTGTTCTGTGGTCTAGGTCCACTAGTCTGCTACGATTAAATACCCTGAGTGTTGTGGTATTTTCTCCTTATCACAACATGCACCTTTGCCCATTTTCTAAAATGTAATGCTTTACATTTGAACAAATATGGCCTCTCTGATGGGGTTCTGGTTTTCATCGTTTATAGACAAAGCCAAGTAACTGACAGGGGTGGTGGGATAGGTGCAGAGCAGGGAAGTGGGTGGGTGCTTGGAGTTATTTCCAGGGTTGCCTTTTTTATATTTATATTTTTTCTATTAGAAGAAGGGTTGCCTTTTTTATTTTTATTATTTCATTTTGTTTGCATTTAGTTGTTGTTTAAGGGATTCTCATTATTCTTTCTCCACAACAAGACTGTATTTAGTAACTTTAACTATTCTGTGGCAGTATTAAAGTAGGTCCAGAGCAGCAGATAAATAGTGAGAAACCAGATGACTTTATTTAGGACATCATGTCATCCTTCAGGTTGAGATAATGCATTGAGAACCCTTCATGGTAACAGACAGCATTTCCTTGTAGTTCAGGCACCAAGGTATTCGCACCATTTTCAAAGAAGTTGGATGAGTACTCAACAAATGAGTGGGTTAATCAAGGCTGCTGATTAGAGTTCTCTTACTAATTAAACTAATGATTTATTTTGATATGAGGGGAACAGTTTATAAACCTTAACTCTCGGTACTGGATACAGATTGGGAAGGACATTAACATTTAATAACTGATAATGGCTGTGTGAGAGAGAGCAGAAAAAACGTTTAGAGTGTCATTGAAGGCTTTGACATTTCTTTTCCTACAGAATAACTATATGATTATACAGTTTGTATATAATCTGTATAATCATGTAATCTATTATAATAGACTAATCTATTATAATAGATTCTATAATTAACTATATAATCAGTTAATGGAAGATCTGACAGAAAAACACTGTTTCCAGCACAGTTCAGTAACTTGAAATACGTGGGATGCTGGTGATCTCCAGCACTTGTAATTTCATGAAACAGAGGGATTTAAACACCTCATGAAATCACCTCATTAAGAAACAAAATTGGTTTTTCTGTGAGAATGGTAAAAAAGGCTTTAGAAAGAATGTAGCTAATCCTTACTTATGAAAATAGCTATGCTTCCTAAGACAGTATTTATTACTTTTCTGACTGGAGACGACTCGCAGATCCTGTTCCCTCCTGCTTTGTGGGCAGGTGATGTAGGGAGAAGAGAGGATGTTGAAATAAATGTGGTTTAACTTGCACGTGCGTTTTTGGCCCATTGATTAAAAGCGATCACATCTCGAGGAGTTAAAAAAGCTTCCTTGGCTATGTAGTCACGTGCAGTTTCACTTAAAAACTATTTTGCTGGCACTAAAACCTCCTTGCTAAGATAGTGAATAGTATTTATTATGTCATGGTTCCCATTCCAGGTTTTCTGGGGATTCTCTTGATGCTTTCCCAAGGTGGATGGAAGGTGTACTGAGTGGACTATTTAGAACCTGTAGTTCTAGGTGTCAGAATAACAGTCATGTTGTGGAACTGACACATGATCGACCATTTCCCATTCCGCAGCAGTTCTCAGTACATGTTTCAGCTCTGGGTAGCAGAAGCATCCATTTGAGTGTAACCAGACTCTTCACAGTAGCATAAAATGTGTTATCTTCACTGTCAGTACAGGTTCAGTAAAGTCCTAGCTGAAAAAAACACTGCAGTAAGGCTGCAGGATTATGAGTAACAACTGCTTATATGCTTAAACGTTTAGGAATATTTGGCTAGACTCTCGTAGCTAGTCAGTAGTGGCTGAAGGAACCATATTAATGGTTGACAGGCAAAGCTGGGCTTGCTCTGCAAGACATTTGTGATACTGAAGAAATACCTGAAGAAAGTGAAGAATTTTTACATTGTACCTCAGTTCTGACAACTGGGGAAGGATGGTACAGGGGAGCTACGTGACTGGAAGAGGAAAACAAGAATTTCCAATCATACTCCTGGTTTCATCAGAGAACTGTTTGCTAACATTGGACAACTCCCACTCCCTTGATTTTAATCTGTGTAAAGTAGAAGTGATGAACTGTCTGCTCCCTGAGGAGCTCAAGTAGAAATCTTTAAAAATTGTCATGTAACTTAATGACATGAACTTTTTATCCTTGCAATTTGTGATACAGCATCTGGACGTGCACAACAAAGCAAGACTGTATTGTGCTGTAGATACTCTGAATATGACTGAAGGAAAAGTCTCGTCTTGTAACCTGAGGTTATTAGAAACAATGAAAGACCATTCTATAACTTGTAGAACTATCAATAAGAGTATCAGTATGATGATGATAGTGTTAGTATGCTGGCAACATTGTAATGTTTCCAAAGTAGTTTATCAGAACTTCTGTGGAATATACCCAGAGAGTGAAGTGACATTCTGCATATTTCCAGGTGTTTCATGGTTAAGGTATGTTTTTGAAATCTCCTGTGTGTTTTTGTTTGGTTTTATGAAGACTTCACATTTCATAGAATTATAGAATGGTTTGGGTAGGAAAGGACCTGAAGATCATCCAGTTCCAACCTCCCTGCCATGGGCAGGGACACCTCATACTGGCCCATGTTGCCCAAGGCTCTGTCCAGCATGGCCTTGAACACTGCCAGGGATGGAGCATTTATCACTTCTTTGAGCAACTTGTTCCAGTGCTTCACCACCCTCACAGTAAAGAACTTTTTTATACCTAACCTGAACTTCCCCTAAGTTTGAACCCATTGCCTCTTACCCCGTCACTACAGTCCTTATGAAGAGTCCCTCCCCAGCATCCTTATAGGCCCCCTTCAGATACTGGAAGGCTGCTATGAGGTCTCCACACAGCCTTCTCCCTGGCTGAACAGCCTCAACTTTCTCAGCCCGTCTTCATATGGAAGGTGCACCAGCCACCTTAGCATCCTTGTGGCTCTCCTATGGCCAAGAGTATTCCTCTAGGTTTGATTATACATTCCTGAAAGGGTAGTGTCCTACCTCTATGTCTGGTCTGGTCTTTTGTTTTGTCAGATTGCAGATTGTGTGCAGCTCTTCAAACACAGTGTTGTGGGTGGGGAAAAAGGGAGGGAACCAGATTGTGTTTATTTAAATTTCATTGCTTTGTAATGTATATAAAAATAAATTCAACCCACATTGTTTTGATATCTAGAGGTCACAGAAAGTAAGTACATCTAAGTGTACAAAAATAATTTAGAGTTTGACAATTTGAGTCTGGTCTTGTTATGGCTTTTAATATTCTTATAATATTTAATTCCAGTGTTTATTGCAGAATAGGAATTGGAACTTCGTTAAAGTTTCAGCTGTTGTAATTCTTGAAAGAAAATGTTCAAGACCGGTATTTGGGAGAATAAAAACCCCCAAGAGATTAGCCCATCAGCAAACTCAGGTTTAATTGTATGTGAGGTAGCTGCTTTAAAAGTAAAGGTTGAAGGGAAACCAAAGCTATATGGATCCTAAGGCTGCTTTAGGCAGCATAGACTAGCAGATAGAAAAACCAAACCGACAAACAAATCTATGCAAGTGTCTTTGTGATTGTAATGGCTAAGCCAGAGAGATCAAAAGCCTTGAGGTGACTTCCTGAAGACTGAAATTAAGGAAACACTAAAGACAGAGGGAGAGAAAGGAACAATAACTGATCATATTATATTTTTGTCGTGCTTGATTTCAAAACTGTTGTTCCTGTTGGAGCCCTGCCATGTTTGGAGGGCTTGACCTGCATCGTGCCGTCTTGGTTTGTTGCCTGTATAAGCTCTAGAGAGTTCAAAGACATTATTATGTCTTTGCAAGTTGTTTTCCACTCCGCCTTCCTCCCCTCCTTTTTTTCCTAGTTTTCTGAATAACTTACAATAGTATTTAAAAATCCAATCCCTTATATTTCCAGATGCATAGAGGGGAAAAAATTTTTAGAAACACATTCATTTTTTGTGAAAGGTCCCATTTCCCATAAGATTTTACTCCTTGCAATGGGCACAATGCAAACATAATAAGTATTTTGGCAGAGATATAATTATGTTTTTTATTGAGATGCACAGCTTTGCATATTTATAATACGTAACTACATTAGTCATTAGTATCTAATACAGTTTATGTTTTGTGAGTTTTAAAAGAAATTTTAATATATTCTCTTAAAGACTGGGGCTACAGAAATGTTTTCTGATGTTAAATATATGTAGTATTTACTATAGTGATATTTTCTTTGTACAGTCATAGTGCTCCAGTAGTTCAGAAGTTGAAGCCTGGGACTAAAGCAGACTTTCTGATGCATCTCCAAGATCTTGCCAGAAGTGGAACCCATTGAACTCTGTGAGTTATCAAAATGTTTTTTTGGTTTTGCTTATTTTTTTTACTCTTGTTTCATAAGCCATCAGGACACCTTGTTCACCTTGTCTTGTTGCCCAGACTGCTGCTGTGCTATCTCCATAGCCTGGGGTCACGTGTCAATTTTCCAAAATGATAAATTTGCCTGTTTTGATACTGTGGACCAAGCACTGAGAAACAGGTAAATTGCATTTCCCATCCTCCTCACTGCCTCTGGAGTGAGTGACTGGGATGCCTGACTCAGAGCTATCAGACCAAAGCCAGGCTCTCTGTAATGATTACTTTAGGCTGGCAGAAGCAGTGAAACAGTATTTCCTTGCTTTCCTTCATGTTCTTGCTGAGGTTTGTGCCTTGCAAAGGATGAGGTCTGGAGGATGATCAATATGCAGAGGGAATAACAGGAGCATGCTGAGGTCAGGCCGTAGAATTGGGGCAGTGAGCTTGGTAGGGTCTTAAGTTGGCCCCATTATACAAGCACCTTACCTTAATCATGTGATTGCCTTACCCCCCTTCCTCACCCCAACCCTGCTTCATTCTGGCGCAGAATCTGTTATAAGAATGAACCAAGGCTCTTGTCCTTGGGATCCTATTAATGAGATTTGGTTTGGTGAATTTGCAAGTTGTGCAGGTATGTATAAAAATGTGCAGGAGGACGAAAGAAAATCTCTGAATTAAGGCAGCTGAATGCTATTCTGGAAAACTGGATTTTATCCTTACAGCTGTCACAAAGACTTAGCATGAGGTTTAATCACTTTAAAACAATGCCTGTAGATGTTTACTAATTGTATGCTCACGCCTGCTACATATCCTGGGGTTAGGGTACCAACCTACTGCAACACTCAGTGAGAGCCAGGCTTTGAGGAGGTAAAGTTCCTCATTAATTGTAAGTAGTTGTGGGTAAAATCGGGTTCTAACGTGTCACCATGGGAACATAAAATTAGTGGGTGCTTTTTTGTGTCAGCCCACATACCTATGTGAAAAAGAAGGGTGATAACATAGTTTCACAGAAGTGTGAAAGAATTAAGTACATTCAGATACACTGATGAATACCTCAGAAAACCTATGAGGAAATGGACTGTAAATTGTTACAACTGGCCTTTAATACTGCTTAATACGTAGGACATAAAAGACCAAAAAATTAATTAAATACTTGCAAAGTGAGTAGTTGCTGTGCTCAGGTATGA
Organism: Ara ararauna; assembly: GCA_028858755.1. Classification (NCBI taxonomy): domain Eukaryota; kingdom Metazoa; phylum Chordata; class Aves; order Psittaciformes; family Psittacidae; genus Ara; species Ara ararauna. The sequence continues at coordinate 16,926,901 of CM054380.1, read as the reverse complement.
GGCAGGGGTCCTCTAATTACATCCTCACATCATAACTTATTCATAAAGACTGACTCACTCTTTCAGAATAACCCAGTTATGGTTCTGCCAGCAATCACAGTTCGAGCAGTTCTTGGCTTTTAAACTGCTTTGTAACTGAAGTGCTCTGAGGTAGCTCTCTAATCCCACAAGAAGAGTGTGGATAGATGTATTTGCTTTGTAGAAAGATGATTATTACATGTGCAACCTGCAGTATGGTTCTAAATACTGCACTTTTAACACCATTGTACGTTACTGATGAACTTCATAAAAGTAATGCAAGACCCTCCAGCAAAGCTCCCACCTTGCACGTGCAGGTTGGGAAAGGAACGGGCTGTCAAGCACCGCTCCAGCCTGCAGCTCTCTGTTTCCTGTTCGGGTGACTTACACCCAAGCTGTGCCCAAGAGACAATCTTTCAAACAACTGCTTTCCAACTCGTGGAGGTGTTCATCTGCCACGGTCATGTCTCTTAACGCTCTTTCCTCTCCTCCTTCTCCCCCCACCACACGCCGCCAAGCCCCATCCCTCCTCGTACGGAGCGCTGGGAGGAGGGCAAGCGCATCCCGCAGCCGCCGCCCGGGAGACGCTGCTGGACGGGGCACGGAGCGGCGGGGCCGGTGCCCTAGGCTGAACTCCGCACAGGCCCGCAGCGGCTCTACTCACCGGCTGCCGGCAGCAGCAGCAGCAGCAGGAGGCGCAGGGGCATTGCGGGGCTGCGGGGTCCCACGGGTAGCGCAGCGGGTGCGGCTCCGGCGGCGGGCGAGGAGGTGTGAGCCCGGCTGCTGCGTGTCGGCTATAAGAGGCTGCTTTCTGCCCGAGCCAGGTCCCCCGAGCCCCGCTGTCCATCTGGGCAGAAGGGAGGAGCTGCCGCTGCAAGAGCGGGAGCGCTGGGTCCGGACACTCGGCCACGGAGCGGGGGAAGGGACCTCTAAGGGGGGTGGCGGGGGGGAGGGGAAGGCTCACCTCCGTACCCCAGGGCTTGTCTGCTGCCATAGGCATTATTTCTCTTTGAGTTACAGGACTACCTAGGTCATTTAATCTCGACCCGAAGAGTTAAGACGGCAGTGAGCCATGTTGTAAATTATTCTAGTGGTTAATTATAACCGGTGCTGAATACAAGCGCTGCGCCTGTACTCTCTATCTGCCAAACTTCGCCTCCAGATTGCTACTTCTCTTGGAGAACTAAAGAACAACCAACTCTTGAACTGGTTATGGATATGTGTAGCTGGATCAAAACAACTTTTTAACTTTCTCTCAACCAAACAGACTTTTACAGAGTATTTTTTTGTACCTTGTATAATCTTTGGATACTTTCCCCCATTCTCTTTCCAGCTCTTATAATATTTTGTAAAGCCTACAACTAGATGCCAGATTGCAATCGCACTTTCATTGCCTCGCAACCCACAGAAAATACTGCTTGCTTTTGTGTGATTTTATTTTTCCTTGCTCATACTAAGTTCCAAGTATTCCATCAGACCTTTTATTATTGCACCAAAACCAGTGCATTTTCTGGCAGTTGTTCAAGCAATCAGGACCCCTGAAATTCTGGGTATTGATTTTGTGTGTGTGTATGTTTTAAGTTTTTGGTTTGGGTTTTGTTTGGTTTTGGGTGTTTTTTGGTTTGGTGTTGTTTTTGTTCTGTTTTGGGTTTTTTGTGGCATCATTATATTCCAGGATATGACCCCCACTAGATCCCACTGAGGCCTACACTGCAAGGATAAGGAAGGAGGAAAACAAAGGGGATTTTACAGAACTTACCAAGAACTTGTTCTTCATCATGTCACCTTGCTGTTGGAGAGCAGCTGGTAGGCTTTTTGGTACTGAATGCTATTTTCATCAAAGAAATAAAATGTTTTTTCATGTGCATACTGAAGGATAATTTTACTTTTGCATTGAAGTGCTCTGATTTCTGCCTTACATCACTCCTCTTTAATAAGAAGTAGAAAATTGTATGTAGTCTGATTCCAAAAGGCTAAAAGCATGCAGAGACAGATCAGGTTTGTTTTTGTTATGCTCATTAATCCACACTCTATGAAATGTTTGTGTTGGCACTGAAGTTAGGGTACTGTGGGATAAATATGGAAGCACATCAGTTTAAGGTAGGATATTGTTATGCCTGTGTACACCTGATACACCTTTGTGTAACTACATGATGAACACAAGAGATGGTGTGTTAGCCCACTGAAAACTGTCCACACTCTTTTGGGTCTGTGAAAATGGTTGACCATTTCCCAATGGAGATGGACTCGAATACCAGCGAAATGGAATCTGTGGCAACCGTAACCATTGTCAATGACCCTGAGAAGTCTTGGTAATGTACAAGTCATAAGAGAAAACAAGTCAAAACAGAAAAAAATAATACTTGGGATCTTTTTTTTAAAGACTTTTTTTTTTTTTTTAAGATTATGCTGCTCCTGCCATCAACTGGGTCAAGGCAATTTCCCTGTTACTCACGGAGTCACATTGCTAATTGCTGTTAGTCCATATTCATACTGTCACTTATACTGCATTTGTTTACTGACTCTTCCGGTCCATAAGTCACACCTATTAGAACGTTTTAATAGTGTTCAACAGCTGTTTAGTGCAACTTCCAGTTTAACAGTATCCCATCCAGCATACCATTGGATATGACAATGAAAACAGTATCCAGAGGAGCAACGTGAATGCTCTTCAGGAGACCAACTGATGCAATGTCTTAGTGCACTTGGTGTTGGATTAGTGCAGTGGATACGTTTTTCACTGAAGGAAGGAAAGTAATTTTAAAACCAATGAAAAATCAAGTGAGACTGACATGTTCAGACTACAGCTGCTTCTACCAGAAAGTAGCCAAAGATATGAAAGTGACAAAATCTACATGAAGAAAGAAATTGTCATGGGTTCAGCAGCAGCAGTCATTTTTCTCCTTCTTGGTAGCTGGTGCAGCGCTGTGTTTTTGATTTTGGGCCTGGGAACAGCGCTGATAACACCAGTGTTTAGGTTACTGCTTAGTGATGTTTTGGTCTGACCAAGGACTTTCTGAGTTTCATGCTCTGCCAGGGAGGAGGGGAAGCCAGGAGGAAGCAGAGACAGGACACCTGACCCAAACTGACCAAAGAGGTTATTCCATACCACAGCACGTCATGCCCAGGATGGAAAGCAGGCAGGAGAGACCCGGAAGGGTGGGGGGTGCACTGTATGGTCGGGCTTGGTTTTAGGTGGTGAGAAATTGTATTCTTTCCTTGTATTTCTCTTGTCATTATTATTACTGGTGGTAGCAGTAGTGATTTGTGTTATACTTTAGTTACTAAACTGTTCTTATCTCAACCTGTGGGAGTTGCATTCTTTTCAATTCTCCTTCCCATCCCTCTGGGAGCAGGGGGGAAGAAAGAGGGGGAAGTGAGTGAGAGAACGGGTTGTGTAAGTTAGGCTTAAACCACGGCAGTTCTTTTTGGCGCCCAACATGGGGCACGAAGGGTTGAGATAACGACAGGATTAATAGCCACTCGTCACAATGCTGATTTATTGGCTCTCAAAGTTGTTGCTCTTGATTCTCTTGAGTTCATGGTTTCAGCCTGTTGTACCTTACACACAGCCAGTATTTGCTATCTTAGCATTTTTCGGATATGGGTTTTGGGTTAAGGTTCTTGTTTCATTGTACTTTATTGGAATGGCTTGTGATACGGGCGGGCTCCAGAAGCGGGGGGGGGGCAGATGTGGAGGTGAACGTGGACTTGTACCTGGCAGTTCGGCTGCTCTTCACTGTCCTGGCCCTCATCCTTGCCTCCGTCTTCGCGAGGCTCTGGGAAGCCGACGGGGGGCGGCCCCGGGAGCCGCCGCCGGCCGAAACGGCCCGGGAACGCGGACCCGGGGATCAAGAGGCCACGAAGGAGGTGGCAGAAGGGGTGAGCCCCCCCGCCCCGAGCCCAGCCCAGCAGCTGCCGAGCAGCGGGAGGGGGCGGTGGAAAATCCGAGCCCTACAGCCGAGCCCAGCCCCGCGGCGGCCAAGAGCATTCCCTGGCAGCCACCCGCAGAGCCCCGTGAGCCCGAGCCCCAGGAGGATGCAGGAGACCGCGCAGCACTTCCCAGCAAGGCAGAGGAGGGAGATCTGGACTCAGACAAAGAGCAGCTGGTGGTGAGAGAGCCGGCAAGCACAGCAGCTGCACCAGCCCCAGTGACAAGCACAGCATCATCATTTGAGAGCTCTGAAGGGTTTGAATGGCCTTTGGGTACCCTTGAGACCTGCCTGCTGATTGTGATGGGGATCACAGTGTTGGCATGCATACAGAGTGTGTTTTACCCACAACCGTTTCATCTGGTCCAGAGAGTTAAGCAGTGTGCGATGTGGGCCTTGTCTGGGGGTAGACTACAGTGTAGGATGACCCAGAGATCTTCCCCAAGGTTGGACAGCCATGAGTGGCAGGGTGTGTGGGACAGTATGGATGAGTATCTAGTCCACTGGGCCCCTCCAGTGCTTTGGAAGCATCACAGATGGAAGGCAGCTGTATGGAGTCCCCACCGACAAGCTGCAGAAACTGCTGGAGGGGAGAGTGAATTATTTTGAGCCTGGTGTGCCCATGACACCTCAGGCCATCAGGGCAGAGATGCAGCATACAGATGGACTTATGATCGAGGGGTGGACTTAGCAATGGACACTACTGCCCAGGTTATTCATGAGTGTGAACACTGCACACAGCCTCTCCTACTCTGAAAGGCTGTTACAAAAGACGGAGCCTGATGTCATGGACCAAATGGACTCAGCAGCTTTATAGGGATTGGTTTATGCACTAAGGGATGATCTCTCTCCCTCTGTATGTGTGTGTGGATGTGTATATATACATGTGATGGTATATTGAAAATGTGGGATCTGAGCATGACGTGAATGGTATGGAATAAGGGGTGGATACTGTCATGGGTTCAGCAGCAGCAGTCATTTTTCTCCTTCTTGGTAGCTGGTGCAGCGCTGTGTTTTGATTTTGGGCCTAGGAACAGCGCTGATAACACCAGTGTTTCGGTTACTGCTTAGTGATGTTTTGGTCTGGCCAAGGACTTTCTGAGTTTCATGCTCTGCCAGGGAGGAGGGGAAGCCAGGAGGAAGCAGAGACAGGACACCTGACCCAAACTGACCAAAGAGGTTATTCCATACCACAGCACGTCATGCCCAGGATGGAAAGCAGAGAGCACAGACCCAGAAGGGTGGGGGTGCACTGCATGGTCAGGCTTGGTATTAGGTGGTGAGAATTGTATTCTTTCCTTGTATTTGCCTTGTCATTATTATTACTGGTGGTAGCAGTAGTGATTTGTGTTATACTTTAGTTACTAAACTGTTCTTCTCTCAACCTGTGGGAGTTGCATTCTTTTCAATTCTCCTTCCCATCCCTCTGGGAGTGGGGGGAAGAAAGAGGGGGATGTGAGTGAGAGAACGGGCTGCGTGAGTTAGAGAGGCTTAAACCACGACAGAAATGCAAGTCAGGAGTTCTGCTTCCTGCAAGTTGTAGTAAGAGTTCAAAGGAGAACATCTAGTGAAATTGGGATGGGGGGGGAGAAATCTGATAGAAGGAAATACTTTTATTGAGAGGGATTCAGGTTGTCCAGTTAAGTGCCATGGCATATGGCTAAGAAAATATACTAGTCACAGACTGGAAGTTGATATGGATTACAATGATAATGATTTATTTTTTAAATGAGATTTTCAATTCCCTTAAAATTTTCAAATAAATCTTATGTGGCAGAGCAGACCTGTTGTATTTGCTTCTTGTAGTGTTCCTTTTCATTTATCTGAAGCATTTGGTGACTGGTGTAAGCCATTTATGACAAATTGCATTTTCCTTCTCACTGGTGAATTCTTTTTGGCAACTGGAGCTGTGCATAGGTGAGGAGAAACATTCGCTTTTCAAATATACTTTCTCAAACAAGGTTGCATGTGCTCAATGGTTGCTTTAATTAAGTTGGTTTTAAATGTGAAGAATAGATTAATATAATTGAGACACACAGTTGTACTGAGGAAGATTCTCACAGCATAACAATATTATGGGCAAAATTGTTAAGTCAGTTGTAAAAGCCTCATTTCTCAGTGTCCATGATCCTGTTTATGCAGGAAGATGACAGAGTATATTAATCCAAAATGTTAAAATGTTGATGGAAAGTGCTAGAATGGTCTAAAGTACGGTTAATGTAAGTCAAGTTACCCACTTTCCTGTGAGCAGGTGAAATTAGTGATTTTTGAGAACAATGTAATAGCATATTTACTACTGACTAAACAGCTGCAAAGCTGTATTTTTGTAGTAACAGAAGCAGTCAGTTCTGGTAACACTTTCTGTTTAGTAAGAGCAGTTATTTTTACAGAGATATGAGAAAGCATTTACCACCTACCTGGTGAAATTTATATATACACTCTGCATTTAGCTGTTAACGAAAATCAGTAGTAATGAAGTAATAGGGTCTCTTGGTATCTAAGCAAAGTCCTACAAAATTAGGATCCTGCTACATTAAGCTTGTGACAATTAAGCTATATGATATATTTAATGCCCCATTGAATGAATGAACTAATAAAGAACAGTGAAAATTATTTTCTCATTGTTAGAGATGGCAGGGTGATCTGTTCAAGGTGTTATATGATGGCTATAGCAGAGCTGAGGAACTGTACCTTGGTGTTCTGCAACGTAGCACAAGTCGCAGCTTGGGTTCTTCCACGGCACTGACTCCTGGAGGAAAATAAGGAAAGAAAACACATACCTGATATACTGTGAAGGTATCAGAATAACCGGAACTGAAGAGCTGCTTCCCAGCAGTAAGTCAACTGCCTGGATTTACTTGATTGCTGTACTTGGCAAATGTTGGACGGAGCCTTGGCTGACATGGTGTAGGTTGAGGTGTCCCTGCCCATGGCAGGGGGCTTGGAACTATATGATCTTAAGGTCTTTTCCAACCAAAATCACTCTATGATTCTATGTCCCGAAGTTACATCACATTTTCTTAAACATTGGACTGGGACACAGGGTTGGCCTGGAATACATCCCTTACAAGTTTAAGATCCTTCAGGTACTGGATGTCCAAGTAGTACACAATCACCTTCTTTTATCATTGTTATCTTCATAGAAGAAACAAAATAGCCTTACTTACTGAAGTATTTGTTTGGAAACATGCAGTGCCTTTGTTCCCATTTTTAGAAGCTTGGCTGACTTTCTTCTCTTTCATGTCCTTCCATCTTCTCCCAGTTCCTTTTCACAACCAATGCTTCCTGTTTACTGATGTTGTCTTCAGCTCGTGTTGTTGGGAATGTTGTTCCAAAAACTATGACAGTTAAAAAACATAGTCTGGAGAAATAAGCTCCATGTGGAAGATCAGAAAACATTCTGCTGAGCTGTTTTATAGTATTTCCAATGTACTTGGTATTATCTCTATTTCTAGCATACAAAACAAAATCCAACTTCGATTTAGGACCATACCAGCCTATAGTATAACTTGTCATGTCTTTGGTAATAGTAAGCCTATAAGTAGCATAATATGTTCTGAGAGAATTTTGGGGAACATGTTTGTAGCATTGTCCTTTATATGCTCTGTGGCAGTGATGTTATTCTGTCCATTCTGCAAAAATACTGTGCTAGTGCATAGCTGCCCATAACAAACAGTTGTGTGCTGGAAAGGCTGTCATTACATAAATATTCTTGAAACTGGTTTATAGTTATAATGTATGCAGAGGAGCTAAATTACTCCTACAGATTTCTTCTTTCATCTCTCTTTTTCTGGTTTTGTTCTCTTGCAGACTCTACCCTCTGCTCCTTAAGTATAACAGCTACAAGCACAAAGTCCATCCTGTGCATACAACCACCCAGGCAAATAACAAGATTGCATGTATGTTCTCGGAGTACCACGTAGACTGATGCAACTCTGGTCATTTTATGATACAGAAATATATCATCTGTCTTCAAGCAAAGCCACAGACAGGAAGATTCTGGGGAAGGACCCTATAAATAATTTCTGGCTTGCTTAGCTCTTCAGTCTCAACAAGCATCTCTGCCTTCCAGAAGATTCCTTACACACAGTAAATCAAGTTCCACATTTCAGTATTTGCATCCAAAAAAAGACCAGGGCCTGCTTCTTCTGGAACCTAGGGCTACTTTTTATATCTAAAGGAAAAGAGACTCAGCAATGCAACTCCTGTATTTCTGTAAAACAAATTTTGAAATCTCTAGCATATCTCTGGAAGGATGTTTGACTTGCTTGCTTTTATACAGGTTATACCAACTTGGATTCTTGAAATGGTTGATGTAATGACCAGCATGATGAGATAGAGTGATTCTGACTCTCAGCAAATTTATGGGTGATACCAAATTGGGCGGAGTGGTTGATACACTGGAGGGCAGGGCTGCTACTCTGATGGACCCAGTCAGACTGGAAAAAGGAGCTGCTGGGGAGCCTCATGAAGTTCAGCAAAGGCAAATGCAAAGCCCTGCATCCGGGTTGGCATAACCCCATGTGTTGGGACAGGTTGGGAACTGACTGCATAGAGAGCAGCTTTATAAAAAAGCTGGGGGTCATGGTGCACAAGCTGAATGTGAGTCAACAGTGTGCTCTTGCAGCAAACATGTCTAGCTGTATATTGGGCTGAGCACAACTGATAAATCTGGAGGGAAGAGATTCTTCCCTTCCACTTGACACTTGTGAGACAACATTTGGAGTTCTGAGTCTCGTTTTAAAAAAGGTGTTGACATGCTAAGCAAGACTTGTAAAGGCCACCAAACTGTTCAGGGGGCTGAAGCTGATGATATACAAAAAAGCTGAGAGCACTGGATTTGCTCAGGTTTAAAGATGGTGAGGGGAGGTGATACTGCTGACTCCCACTTCCTCATGGAACAGTGTAGAAAAGATGGAGTCAGATTCTTCCCAGAGGTGCACAAGAGGCGTTTGCTTTAATGGAACCTGCCTTGAGCAGAAAGTTGGTCTGCAGACTTGCAGGGAAAGAGACTCCAATGCTGCTGCTTGTTTTGCCTAAAGGTGTTCATGAAACTATGCCCTGCAGGCAGGGAAGGCAGTAGCCTGTTCTACTGCAATAACAAATTAATTGATTAATTATTTTTCCCATGTAACACCAACGAAGCTATGTAAATGCATTTGGGAAATAATCTGTACTGAATTCAAAGAGAGTTGAGACTTCGCCTACTTTATTAAATAGACAGCTTTGTCATAAACAGAACCAGTGCCCTTTTCATAAAGAAATACTTTAGGGTCAATCCGACTCACTGTTCTGAAAACCCATTTCTGTGCCTTTGTCTGTGTTAACCATTTCTGAATCTTCTTCCACTTCTTTTTTTACTGAGATGGAGGGAAACTGCAGAATTGTATGCAGTATTCAAGGTGAAGATAGACGATGGATTTACAGAGACTCTGCAGACCACATTCAGCTAAGAGGGAAGGGACAGAAATGCATGTTATGATTTTGTGTAACTTTCACTTTGTCTACTGGTTCTTTATTGTCTCTAAATGTTTTCAATTGCTTAAAAACAGAATGCAGATTTTTCTTACCTGTTTATTCGTTCACCTCTTATTGTCTTGTTCTGTAACACCCCATTTGTCTGGTCTACTTTTCACAACCTTTCTGTTCATGATGTCTGCTTCCTCAGCTGTGAAGTGTTTAATGGCAACTGGATACTTGCCAGAAGATAAAACCCCTAACTTATGTGTCCATCAAAGGAAAAGTGAGTAGAATGTAGCCCTTGCCTGTTCTGGGCCAATCAGCACAAGAGCTACCTATCTTTAAACAGCTTAAATGCCATCCAGACTGCTTTGGGAACTATGATGTTCAATGTCTTGTCAAGAGGCAAAAGGACGCTGTAAATACTAAGGGATGGGGAACATCTGGATTAGCTAGAGAATTTATCAGTAGGAAACAAGTGAATACCAGAAATCTGGTGGTAGTTTAAGATATGTCAGATCAAAAAGTATCAACAGTGTCTTTCTGTTGCTGTTGGACTGTCTCCCATCTTTACTTTTGCTTTGCAGTGTGGTTGGGATGAGGAGTAATTGAACCAGAGAACTGTCAGTACTAGCATCATGTTTTGCCACACCTGAAAATAAACACGGTACTTCCAAATCCGCCAAAAGATGTAAGAGTCATTTACCAAGGAGTATGCATGGAGTGTAAGTGCATAACATGTAGGGCAATGTTCAGTAAAAGGTTTGCTTAGCTGCTATTGTTTAGCCACTAGCTGCTGTTTTGATTTCCAGTGAGAAGCAAGGACTCTGATCTCAATACAAGGCAAGAGTTTAAATGCATCCTCTAATCTGGGCCGTCATGACAAACGTATTATTAAGTTTTCTATGTAGGCCTATTTTCCACCACATTTAGAAAACACAAATGCCATGGGTATTATGTTATATAAACAATTTAGAACAATTTATATATCCTGTAATTATAAAGACTTAAGCTGATGCTTCTTTGCAGTATCAATTACTGGTTTAAGAATACTTTTTCCTAAAACTAAGAAGGAGTTTATGATTCTATAGGTTTTATATTTCCTTTAAAGTGATCAGTTACAGACAAGAAAAGACATGGTCAGGACATTTACAACAGAACACCTGCAGACTCATTATCAGAAAAAGCTAAGAAAACAGTTGAGTCTGAAGGTAACTGCTGTAGTGAAGTCCCAGTACCTTGTAAATATGCAGTGCTCAAGCAAAATAATGATGCTTAACTTGCAGAATTCACTGAATCTTCAAACACATATAGAAATGCTGCAAAATTTCCATTGTACACATTGAAAATTAGGACACCAGTGGGTTTGGCAGTTTTAAGCTTTGGTTGTTCTTTTTGGTTTCATTTTAATACAAGGAAGATATCCTGATCCAAATACATAAATTGCTTCCTTGGTTTAAAATAAAACGAATTCCTAATGATGATGCTTTATTTACTGAATTGCGGAGAGTCAAAAAATTCTTGTCTACAGGTCCTGTAACTAATAAAGTTCATACCATCCTTAACACATAGAGGGGCTGTATGCTTTAAAATAACATATATGAAGAAAATAGTTCCTACGTATAAAGGAAAGTTCTAACTGCATATGAGATGCCTCCATAAAATTAATACATCATATGCTACAAACTGCCCCATTTGTACAACAGTGATGGAACTGTCATTCTCTTTGCGTTTACTATACAGAATCAGGAAGTTTGCTATGCCTTGTTAACTGTCATCGGGATGTGCAAGATGGAAAGAAAAAGTAGGAGCAAGGAATCAGTCATAGTAAAGTTTTAAAAATAATAGTTTTCTCTTCAACTGTTAGGATTGTGAATCTTGCTAAATGGACTTAAATTCTTTAAAGCACTAAAGCATTTACCTAAAATACATATAGCATCAAATCACAGGTGATCTCAAGAACCAGCAGCTGAAAGGTGCAAAAGAAAGGAACAAAGCAGTCCATTCTTCTGAGGCCTTCTTTGGTAAGTTCCTAGTTTCAAATTTACATTATAGCTTTCTTCACTGACTTGCTTTCCGTGTTTTGCAGAAATCAACAGTCATGTTCCCAAACAGCCATTTTTCTGTGCTCATGAAACTCTTTCAGATGGCAAGTACTAAATATATTTTCCCCTTTTATGGTGTAAAGCTTAGCACATTTTAATTGTGTCTCAGTTACTTCACCATAGGCATTTTCTTTTAAATGATGTAGAATGGTAAAAATTTTGTCTAGCTTTGTTTTGTGACAATGGCACCTCAAAACCCAGGAATAATATGGGGTTGCATATAAAATTTGATGCTGATAATATTAGATGATCTTTTCAAATAAACAGCTTGTGCATACTTGACATTTTTGCTTCACAGAGCAAAACAATACTGCATATACAGAGTATTGTGAATTTTACATGTGGTCTGCAAGTAAGATCTGCATACTTAATGGTGAATTGATATTGCTCTGAGAATCCCAACCTTTTAATTTCCTAATTCTGTTTGGAATTCTTCAATGCCATGTTAATGTTTTAATGTTGCTCTAGTTATTTCCTCTGCCAGAAAGAAGATAAACCCTTATTAGTTTACACACAATGTAATCCCTAGGAAGGATTTGCTAGGAACAGATAATCTTTGCTTGTGCTCAGGTCTTATTTAGAATGGAGCGTCAAGAGGAGGCATACCCAAACTTAATTACATAAGCAATTCTAATTAATTCTGTAAAATACTATACTGAATTTTACTCTAGATTGTTTTGTTCTGAGAGCCAGCAAACAAAATACCTGTATAATATTTGTTTTAAAACCAAAAGTCATGACTGTACGTCACTATCAAATCCATGGATGTTCAAGGATAACTGTGTGTTGAGATGCTGCTGGAGGTTCATTTTTTTCACCTCCAGCCAAGTGGTATTTTTCATTTGTTACTTTTTGTTTAAGCAACAGTTTGCCTATGGATGTGTGCAAATGTGTTTTGCATATGCATATAATGAAGTAGAATTAAAATGTAAAGCAAAGCAGTTAATTCTCTGCAACGATTTCATCCTGATCCTAGGGAAGGGAATGCATCTTCCTACGGACAGAAAGCAAGCGCTAAACAATATAAGCGCTAAACAATATAAGCACTAAACAAACACTTTTTTCATATAAAAAAAAGAAGCATTTTGTGCTATTTCACATATATTGCATCCCCCTTCAGTTTTCTGTAATCTGCATATTTAGGCGATTACCCCAGAACTGGAAGGACTGGAATTAGGTGGCTCCTTTTATGATCATTATGACTGCAAGTTGAAGGAAGAGGAGGAGCTGCAGCAGTTCTCATTTTACTTGAAATACTGGACTTAGGAACCTGTGTGAGAACCTTGAGCAGCAAAATCCCTTAGAGAAGGGTCACCATCGAAACAAGTGTAATTGCTTACGGTAGGCTGCTTTTTTCCAAGGTTTTTGGTCTTTGAATTTTGCTTTTCATCACTTTGGCTTGGCCTCTGCCCATCATCTTTTCTTCTTCAGCTTCTTAAGTCACTTGTCATTTTTTCAGAGTTGAAGGTCAGATCATTCCATCTGACTTGTAAGCCACAGGCCCTGAAATTTCTTGTACCAGCCCAAGTAATTTCTCTTTGAGCAAGGCATATTTTCTACCTACTTATAGCATGTAATTAAATTTGGAGTCACACAATTTTAGAAGATAAGGAACTTCCTGTTCTGTTAACAGAAGAATGTCTTGTAAGGGGCTGTGGCTAGAAAAGAGTTGAATCAAGAGTAGGCACCAGCGGTAGAGATGGGACAGCCTCGTTAGGGGAGAGTTTATTTAAAACCAATTGACTTACAGTAAGATGGGCCTAGGCACATTTGAAGTGGGTCATTTTTATAGTAAAAATTAAATTTAATAAAGACTTTCTTTTCGGAGCTAGAAAAAGGTGGTTTAGTCATTCAAATATTTGTAGGGGTAATCATTTGGGAGAGCTTTCAGTAAAGGGAGGAATAGCAACAGCTCAATTCTAAAATGTTTCAACTGACAGCTAAAGAAACTTTAGCCTTGAGAAAATATAAACTGTAAACAATATTTAGTATGGGTTAGGTTCAGCTAAACCAGTACGTCCCTACTATCTCTAAAAGGTAACAAAGAAAAAGGTATAAAACGATTTAATACCTGAGATTCAGGAGTTTGCAGAAGAAAGGCCATTTCTATGTAAACAAATAATCACTGTGACAGCTGCTTAATTTCAAAACCTGAAAGCTCCATTTCACAAATTGAAATAATGAGACCCAGGAACACCGAAGCTCTATACAAAGTCAGTGGTAAGGTGGACACACAGACTTGGAAAAGCCCAGATGCTTGTCTTATTTTCTGTGCTTTTAAGTGTGCTAGTTGCTGCTTATTCTATCAAGAACAATGCTGCTGTAGTTTTAAAGGCTGACATGCCAAAACTATATAGATACAGAAAAACCTCAGAAGGCAGGCAACATTTCCTTTTAAAATAGCTTCTGACAATAACTTAGTGTAATTATACATTCTCCAGACTGAGGTTTGGAAGACTGTTAACTCCCCTGTCAATTTAAAACCTCCTTTTGTATACAGCCAGTGGGTGGGGTGCCACATTTTAGAGTACAGCATTCAAGTTAAAAACTCAACCATCAAAGGTTGCTTTTGAGTCTTACAGCATACCAACTCAAAACTCAAATTTTGTGGAAGCACAAGTGATTAGAAACACAAAAACTGATTTATAAAACTTATTAAAAGAGCATAAAATTAATGAAAAGTTGATTACTGCACAGGTATGAGAAACAGCGGAACTCTGCCTGTTGCAGCAACTTCTATGTTAATGGCAGTGTAATCCTGCTGCAATTGCAATGTTTCCTAAAAACATTCCTCCATTACTTCCTGTATCCTATATCCTGCCTTGTAATACCCATGTGGACAAAAATTGTTGTGAAAGATCTTACTGCTCTATCATTGCCTTTATTTGTAATGGCCACTGTAAACTGGATTCATCTGGATTCTCGTCCATACTTCAGAATCAGAACTTTGTGAAACTAAGTGTGTTAGTCCACTGTCATGGAACTCTGAAAATCACTCCTGAAATTGTGTGTGTTTAAAGAAATAATTTGTACATACCTAGATGCTGACAATACAGCTCACGCTGCAGTCATGTCAGCGCCACTACATTATGCAGTGGTAGCACAGTAGCTCACACTTGTTTCCCACAGTTCTTGAGCAGTGTGCATACTGGCTCTTTCAGATAACATGTGCTAACCTTATTTTTCCAGATACTAATTTCTTCAGGATAATTCCCTATGGAATCACTAATTTCTGATTGTGTTGTTTATATATCAACTTCAGTGGTAAATCAATTAAATCCCTGAGATTTTATATAGAGTCGTACCAGCTTGAATACCAAGATGCTGAACAGAGGGATGCAATGTATGATACCCAAGGACGAAAATACTTTCTTAGGGTGTCTACGGCAGCGTTCATAGAATGGTTTGGGTTGGAAGGGACCTTGAAGCTCATCTAGTTCTAACCCCCTGCCATGGGCAGGGACATGTTCTACTAGACCAAGTTGCTCCAATCCCCATGCAAGGCATTCTCATGCTTTTCTGCTCTACTTCTGTGACTTCCTGAAAATGTGCTGGTTTAAAATATTTCTCTTTTGACAGAATCTCAGTTATGAAGCATTCTGTTTGGGTTTTTTTCCTATTTTGAAAGAAAGATTCTGCTTCTCCATAAAAGAAAGGAGTGAAAGAACAACATACAATTTTCTAATGTCTAAGTTTGACACATTTTTAAAGTTTCAGTTGCTGGCTAGATAGGTCACTTGGTGACATGACTGTTGATGACAACTGATGTACACATTGCCAAAACACTCCTGCACCTATTTATAATTCTTAATACACAGCAGCATTACTGATCAGTAATTTCTGCAGTTTAGAAAAAAATGCTGTCTTCCTTTACCCTTTTCCTATTTTAAAACAGTTTGTTGCTCAAGGAAAGTCAAGAATTGAAGACTGCCAGGAAGGAATAAAAGGTGAATTCTACAAGCAAATTTAGTGGAAAAGCATGTGTGTGTTGAGAGGCTGGGAAGTCTCTTATCTCTCCTGCCCTCTGAAAGAGTTGTATTTTGAATCCTGTATTTCAGTAACAATTGTAAAGAAAACAGGAAAAACGTGTCATCAGCTTGATACTCAGCAGTATAAAATCAGAAATAAGCTAGGCTGAGCACACCAGCTAGCTTCAGTCTCCTTTGTTTTTCTGTCAAAAGCACCTAAACAAGTCTGGACACCCTTGTTTAAGGATTTACTTAAATTCAGAGTTTTTCAGTGTATGCATAAAATTGTTAGTTTTGTAATGTGGCTTTTGTTCCACTACATTTTAGGAGACAGATTATTAAAATGGATTTGGTGCTCATGTTCTCTAACATGATGTAGAATGATAGAAAACAAAAAGTAAACACTACTGTTAAAGCTTGAAACTCCAGTTCCTTGAAACGTGTCAGAGGTAAGCCTGAAGAATTCCTTAAGTGTGTTTTTATACTCAAGTCAGCTTGAAAATACTTTGCTATTTTTACTAGTGCTTATAAACCTGAGCTTTGGATGACTGCTTGACCATTTGGAATAAGGATGACAGTTAAGATCAGCTGATGAATAACTGCTTATACTGTTTGCAGGAATTAAGGTATTGGTCTATAACTAGACATTGTGGTGGCTGATTCTCTATGTGAAGGGCCTGAACTTCCTCCATAGTATATGGAGTTAAGAATTCTTAAGAGCCAACATGATGATTGGGGACTTTCTATTTTAGCCACACGGATATGATTAAACACAGCAGAGAGGTGTAACATTTAGCCATTTTGACCTGAGACTGTAGGGAATCAGACATAGTGCCAATGTGCTAATAGCTCTCAGGATAGAAGAGCTGCAGTTTAGAGGCTTTGAAGATATTTAACCTACTTGGCATTCCTACAAAAAGGATAATCTAATTGTCAGCTTAAAGAGGTTTGTAAGCAACTACTGCTTCTACTCCTTTTGTTGAAATTGTGAAAAGAATTAGTGTCACTTACTCAGTGAGAAAGAACCATGCACCAGTGACACTCTATCTGCAAAAAGAAAATATGGCTTGATCCCTGTTTGTTTATGCAAAGGTCTCTTGCAAAACCTTCTTCAAAGAATTGACTCCTGCTACGACCAATCTAACTGGCAAAGTGTTAGCATTTTAGTCTGGCTCAGAAGTAAGCTATGTACCGTGCTTTTTATAGAGTTGTCTCAGAGCATGTGACCTGGATCCCTTTGGGGTAAAATGAGACAGGAGAGGTATTCCTCACATCTGCCCATGTTATTTGCTAAAGCACCATTCTTTAAATTAATTGGATTATAAACCACTGTTTTCCCCTCTCCATCTTCTTTATGGACAGATTTAAACCTCATATATAAACTGTGATGAAAAAGAGATCAATTAACTTTACCCATATTCCGTCTTTTCAGTTATACTAGAATTAGTCAGCATTAAATGTCTGTTCTAGTTAACCTCTAAACACAAAGACAAGAAAATAAAGACAGGACTACTGAATTGAAAAATCAAGATATTGTATCTAACAAAAATGTACTGCTGTAAAGGACAGCTACAACAAACATTGTATGTCAAATAAAACACTTCCTGAGATTCATGCTAACAGTGGATGCAGACATCCTCTGTCTTCCAAGGCAGTGTCAGACACACCTTATATCATTAAATTCATCAGTGCAGCTGTAGTTACAGAAAAGAAAATGACAAAATTAAGACCTGAGATAAACAGCTGAAGCTCATAATGGGTTAGCTAGTTCCAACAGTGATGTAAAGATTTTATTAGCAAATAGGTCAAATAGGTGTAATTTTCTTCATCTTAATCTCCAATGTGTGTTTATAATGTTCAAATAACATAATAGAGAAAATTAAATAGAAAAAAATAATCCAATAAATTAAATGGGCATAGAAAAAGAGTATTTCTAAAGGGTAGGAAAAAATCTGATACTCTTTTCTTTAGGGAAACTGTAAAGACTAACAGTGTTAAGAATTAAAAGCTTCTCTCAAAGAAGAGAGTGGACAAATGAGTACCTTCATGATGGGCTTTCCTTGAAGCCCTGAAGAATCTTGATATGTATAAATCAGTATCTCATTTTTCAGGATATGTTCTGCACTCTCAGGAAGTGTCCTTGCTTAACTCATGGGATATGAAGTGAGGTGCTGTGAGAACTGCCCACAGAACTTCTGACTGCTCATTACCCTGGCCAAAATTACCTACCATCACCTGGAATAGATCAGATACCATTAAATTAAGAATTGAAGCAATGTATATTATGGTTCCTAATGAAATAACAGCCTTTGTGTCCAGACAGATACATTTGTCTGATTGTAAGAAATTTTGCAAATGTGACTCCCTTAAGAAAACAGTGAAACGCCTTAAAAGATTTATAGATGTTAGGGGTATGCAATGTCAACGTTCAGTAAGCTCAAAAATGGAAGTTAAGCTTACAGAGCAGAACTTCTATTTGTATCAGTCATTCAAATTTATTTACTCTTTAGTGTTTCTCATCTGAATTAATAAAAAATGCCCTACATATTCTATTTAATTTTTAAATCACATTTTCAAAGCTTTCTGCATGGCTCTGCAAATGAATCTTGAATTTTCTAGCCCAGCAACAAATTTTATTTGCATATTTTTTACACAATTTGGACAGGTAACACTAAGAAGGGTATCTTAGCTAAGTACCTTGATTGTAATGATTAAAAACTTGACTGCTGCATTTTTGGGACAGTGTGTTTGAAGAGTGGGTTTGAGTAGTCACTCTAAAGGCACTTGCAGGTATGGCTCCATGTGGTTCCAGTTTTGCTACTCCTCCTATTGAAATGTGACAATATCAGGAGACAGACTAAACCACTGACAGCCAGACAAGCATGTCTTTTTTCTTTCCACTGCCAAAGCAAAGTGATGCATTTTGATTTGTTTCCAAGCATACTGGGAGGTAACTTAGATGCCTTAGGGAGTAAAGCTAGCTAGGGAAAAAAAGCCCAAACCCTAGATCCATCCCCCAGCTGCCCATTCGAACCCGTACCGCTCTTAAGAGAAGGTTGAAAGCAGAGAGTGGCACTTTATTTTTGGCTAACAGATCTCTAACAGGTCACCCATTTTAAAAAATGGTTATCTTTTCTGTTTACATCCTCATTAAACCAATCATCCATAATTTTGGCACACTGCCATACATTTTACTCATGATTATCCTTTGAGGCTATTCAGAGGCTTGAAGCTAATGCTTATGATGGTGGCAGGTAGTAACAAATTTCAACTAGCCAAACTTGGTCATAGAATTGTAATCATAGAATCCCAGACTGGTTTTGGTTGGAAGGGACCTTAAAGTTCATCCAGTTCCAGCCCCCTCCCATGGGCAGGGACACCTTCCACTAAACTAGGATGCTCAAGCCTCGTCCAACCTGGCCTTGAACACTGCGAGGGATGGGGCAGCCACAGCTTCTCTGCGCAACCTGTGCCAGTGCCTCACCACCCTCACAGGGAAGAGCTTCTGCCTAAGATCTCATCTCAGCCTCCGCTCTGTCAGTTTAAAGCCATTACCCCTGTGCTATCCCTATATGCCCTTGTAAAAAGTCCCTCTCCAGATTTCTTGTAGCCCCTTTAGGCACTGGAAGCTGCTCTAAGGTCTCCCCGGAGCCTTCTCTTCTCCAGGCTGAACAAGCCCAGCTCTCTCAGTCTGTCTCCAGAGCAGAGGTGCTCTAGTCCTTGGAGCATCTTTGTGGCCTCCTCTGGACTCTCCAACAATAATACGCTTGTTTTCTGTGTGCTAAAATATTGAAACAGCTTGACATTAAAAAAAAAAAAAAATTCAAGAAGTCCTTTCTAATGTTGAACCTTTCAACCTAATAGAATTAACTTCCTACTTTTTGTGGATTCAGGTTAGACGTAAGTTTGTAGCCACCCGCCAGGATTCAGCTCCGACAAACCATCCAGCACCCTTAGGACGCACCAGCATGGGGCTTATGCCCTCTGCTGGTCTACTGGATCCTGACTCGGCTGCTGTGGAAGGTAGAATTCATCTTGGATTTAGTAAAACAATCTCCAAGTGATGTCGAGGCATCACGGAATGAATCTTTACTGACTTTTAACTTTTGCCTCAAATTAGGACTGCGACATTGAAACAAAATGAAGATATTCTCTATTGTATACTCATTTTTTTATGTAAAGGTTATGATTGATGGATTTCTATGCTAACTCCTATGCAAAACCCCTTAAATATTTCACTAGCTTAAACAATTTCCAACGTTTCAACAAGCAAGAAAAATGCTAAGTAGTTTCCTAATCTTTATAGCTAACCTCAGGCTTATGCCATAAAAGTTACAGTTTAACTTGCCTTGTAGCTGTTCTCCAAATACTCCGTGGCCCCTCCACCACCATCAATTTCTTAGAGACAGCAGAAATCACTTCTCTGCTAGGGCTTTACCACTGTATGCAAAAAGTAAATGAACTGTATCTGAAACATGGTTGTTAGGAGTACCAAGTCACAAACACACCTTTGCAACACGCTATTTGTGTGTGAAGATATTGTTATGCTGTTTAGCTCGAATCTAAGGGGAACTAAATAATATGAAGAATAAACAAAAAAAGTAAAAAACACCACAAAACCCCTCTTTATTTCTACAGAGGTGGGGTCCAGTATATTCTGTTCTTGCATGGCTTTCAAAAAAGAGTATACATTGATGTTGCTGCTGTTTAAAAACAAAACAAACAAAAAAACACCCCAAAAACCACAACAAAGTATTTTCTGTTTTCAGTGGTCAAGCCCATAATTTGACCACTGAAATGGTCAAATGTACAATTTGATCAGCAATTAAAAAGGAAAAGCTTTTACTGTTTCAAAAACGCAGTGAGTTATGGGTTTCAACAGCATAGTATGCACATGACGGAACAGATAAAATACCACAGAGAGCCTAATTTGCATGCAACACTCAATGTTTTATTGTGGAGATATGTAGAATCCACCACTACCAACAAAAAAGCCTCGTATTGGCAAACCAAAACATAATATTGGCAATACCTTTGGTGGAATCCTCCTTCATATGCAGGCCAGCTACAAAAATGTGCAATAGGTCTTCCTGTTTTATTCACAGCAATGCTCATCTCTGGCTATCCTAAGCAAAAGAGGGATGTCAAGTAATGGCAGAAAACAGTAGTAGTGTGAGACCCCAGAAAAACAAGCAAAAACCCCACCAACTGTATAGTGACTTTTTGAATGGATTGCATTAAACTATATTTAGTCTACACATGATTATTTAAAATAGAGGGTATTATTTTGGTCATGTCACTTGGCTTTAGAAGGGAATTGTATGTAATCGTTCATCATCTAATTTAATTCAGTTTAATTCTGCAGGTTTCTCTTCTTCATATTCATATAACACGGCTTAACTTAATTCAGGTCAGCACTCTTGAGCATGCTTTCCTCAAAGGACTTCTGTATTTCATACCTTAGTTTTGTATAAAGCTCTATCTTGGTGAAGAATACTTACATAGAATTCATCTATACACTGTTTGCTGTTGACTGTTTCCTTGGGTAGTAGCTAAAACATATATTCACGTCCAACTAAAACTGTTCATACAGATATTATATATATTTTTGAAATGTTCTGTTTAACTATTTAGGGAGTTCGGTTTTTTGGTTTTGCTTCCCAAAATGTATGTGGAATTGGAATAACCATATATTCCATATGTAGTTATATCCATAACCACTGTTTAAGGAAAGAGAGCTATGTCATCATACACACACACACACATATATATATAAATGATAGAATTCTGAGTTTGGGAAAGAATCAGCAACTTGATCCAAATTAAAAAAAAAAAAAAAAGAAAAAGCAGCAAACCCCAGTTTTGAAGGGAATACATTCCTGGAATTATTTCTACACATAAATAATCTATTTATGTCAGGAATTCCAGTGAACTGTAATCCTAATGTCATGTCAGAAAGTGTTGCATGATAAGGACTTCCGATCTACAGATAAAGGAATACACTGAAAAAACCTGTCATCCACTATCATTCCCAGCTATGCAATCCTCCTGATCCACGAGCATGTAATTAACATGCGTTCCAAAACAATTTACTTTATAACATTTGAATTATAAAAATCAGCTGGTTTTCTTTTGTTTCCTCTGCAAATTATTTTTTTAGAGTTCAAGGGAAGTCCCTTTGCTTGTTTTGTTTTATAAGCTTATTGTGGAAAAAAATGTTTCAAAAGCTGGCCATGTTTTTTAAAAAGGCACCTGCGTAAATGCTTTAATTTCCATTTTCTGTCAGTAACAACTCTTCCCCAGCTCAAAAGATCACTGTACTTAAACAAGGGAATTCACAAAAATTAACTAAAAAAATTACTCAACCATAACTGTTAAGGTATTATAATAATTTAAGATTAACAACAAGGAACATATCTACTTGTAAAGCACTGGAAACGATAGAATATGTATTTTCTTCTGTCTTCATAAGTACTTTTAAAAAAATCTACAGTTTTATATTGTTCAGGCTGTAGCTTGGCTGAATACAAAAACATAAACAGAACAAGCTTGGAAGATACAATGAACTGGACAGCAACAAGGTCATATTGCAGTGCCTGCATCTTGGAGAGCAGTTTGGTTGTTCTTGCAATGCAGGACTCACTTCTTCACTTTAAACACTTCCTTAAACAATTAATGGGTTAAAAACTCTATTGTCCTAGGAAATTTCAGCCAGGAAGAGAAAGTCATGATAAAATCACAACTATTATCATTCACCTGAAGCTAATAAATGTATAGACAGTCACAATGCAATGGTAAAAAGCATCAGGATGGAAAACATAGCTATTACTTAGTAACAGTGACAATCTTAAGAATAATTCATGTTCAATTTGCTTAACAGGGGAAAAGGTTGCTCTTGCCAAGCTTCCGTCTTCCCCTAGGCTAGGCTTAGTCAACAAACCTACACCTCTAGACAAGGTGTTGAAATAGCCATCAAGCATCTCTTTAGCATGTCAATCTCCCATTCTGCAAATGTTGACATCAATACCATTGTTTAGTGCTGTCCACAGGATAACATGTGCATAACAACTGCAGTGCTTAACAAACAGTAAGTTTTAGTCCTTTGTAAGCACCTAGTTAAAGAAGATCTTGGTTTCCGCTGTTTTCATCCTTAATACTGCAAATTCTGCCACTTAAGGTGCTGCATAACAACTTCAGTTCAGTCTTATTAAAGCAATCAAAACATATGCTTCTCATTGACAATTATACCACAGTGGCTAAAGTTTATCATAGAACACCTTTTGTCCTCCAAAGCACAGAAAAGCTCCATAGCTTCTAGTTACATCTAGTACATTAAGATTTTCCATTTAGTGTAAAATAATTAAACTAGTTTGTTTGTTCAAGATCATTAGTGCAAACAGTGATGAAATATCCATCCCCTTAAACCTGCTTTTAAGATGGCAGAAGGATAATTCTCCAAGACAGCAACTGCAAGATTTTCCAGCTGACTTTAGCCATATTCTAGCAGCGTGCAGGGGTAATTCCTTTTTGATACTGAAATATGACGTCTCCAAATTCCCCTTAAAGAATATTTTAAGCTCTCTCACACACAGCAGTAATGAAGTTCCATTTTTCATCTCAGTATAACTAGATCAGCAGTTGAAATGCTCAAAAAAATAATTGGGTAAGTTTATGTAGGCTTCCACCTACAAGATTTTAAAATGAAAGGTAATGAGCTTATGTAACAGGATTCTCATCACTTAACTCACAACAAGTTAGTTCAGAGTGGTTTAAGTGTAACTACTATCCTTTTCCTCTGAGTAGTTAATTATTATACCATGTAATTAATTTAAGCAAGGAAGGAAGATGATTACTTGTTAGCCTCTTCCAATTTAGTTTATATAAAAGCTAAATATATATATAAAAGCTAAATACATTACTTTTACAAAAACTTACTTGGCCAGACATACTTAGCTTGCCATATTCTCCAGATACTCTGCACACCTTATACCTTGTTTCACAACTCTACAGCTCCCACTAAAGCTACTTTATAAGGTACCATTTGTTGTAACACCTGAACAGTTTGTTCAATAACCTCTTTATTCTAACACAAAATTTACTTTGCTTTCTAAGTGTTTGATAGGTAGGGTATTTGTATAGATGTTTTTAGTAACTTTACCTGATGCTATTTTCAGGCTCACTTTTGCAGTCTGTAATTACATCTGAAACATGCCCAAAGTAGTTGGCCCATCACTGGAGTACTCAACAAGCCATCCTCCAAAGGAGAACAGTGTGCAGCCAATCTTAACAGTAGGCTTAGAAAAATCAGCAACACGATTTATGTAATACCTATAAATTAAAAGGATTAACAGCTAGGATTAATATTTTCATTGTGCTACCACCAGCCAAAAGATTCTACCTCAGCGATGATTTGCTGTTCTGGACGAGAACGATCATACTGCTTGCTTTCTTAAGCTGCTCAGTGTTCAAACAATTGTAATTTGGAATTGGATAAACCTTCTTACCATTTTTATGGTCCATTTCATAGTTTATGATCTACAGGTGTAATTCTTGTTCTATGCATAATTTTTTTTAACTGTTTTTGTTTGTCTCACCTCCCTTTTTCTTACTGCTGCTGCAGTAAGCAAAAGCCAGATTTTTCATTGAGTCCTATCACACTTTAACATTTCATTCTATAGACCTAAGCATTAACTATTTAACATCTGACAGTTCCCATTAAATTGGCACTTAGTCTCAAGAATTGACATGACTGAGATCAACTGGAGGCAGTCTGGCCTTTGGAGCTGAGAAAAGCCTCAAGACAGAGCTTCAAGTTTGTTCTTACAGTCCCTCCAGAGTCATTAGACTGAAACAAAGTGTAACACAGGTACATTTCACCAGGTCAAAGAACCTCCCATCTGTGTTACTTCACCTGATGAAACTACTAATTGGCTGTATTCTTTTCTCAATTAATGGCAGTATAATTTGTTTACTATGTTGGTTAAAAGTCGTAAAGCTTCTCTTCATACAGTTCCAACTTTATACAGGCCACATCAGTGCCTCAAGTGTTTGGGGTTTTTTTATCATGTTATTTGTGGGGACATGCATACGTGAGCCTAGTCAGCTGTGCTACTGACACTGCAGCATTAATGCTACTGGAGAAAACCAGTATCATTAGAACGTCAATTCTGTGCACTGTAAGAGAAGACCAGACCAGCTCTTTGCATGTGAGGGAGCATTCAGGACACCCATAACCACACTGCCCTGACAGCGCACGGTGGGACGGGAAGGAGTCCTGCCTTCACCAGACAGCGCTGCTGCTGAGAAGGAACGACAGACAACATCCCTTAAGCCTCCTGCTCCCTCCTTGTTTATTACTTGGCAAAAGTTTCACAACCCGGAACAAGAGGAAATACCTGCAAGTTGCAGCAGGGGAGGTTTAGACTGGATATTGGGAACAATTTCTTTACTGAAAGGGCGATCAGGATTGGAACAGGCTGCACAGGGCAGTAGCAGACTCACCGTCCTCAGAAGTGATCACAAACCGTGTAGATGAGGCCCTTAGTGACACTGTTTAGCGGTGGCTTTAACGGCGCTAGGGAACAGTTGAGCTTGATGATCTTTCCGAAGCCGGTTGAGTTTATGATTCTATAAACCGTGTTTTCTAAGCTCCAACACAGAGTCTGCAACGCAGCACGCTCCCGGGTTCGTAAATACTCATATCCCAGGTGAACGACGGGAAAACACCTCGGGTCACTCCCGTGCACGGGAACGGCAGAAGCTGCAGGGACGCTCTTAGAGCCGCCATCTCGCTCCGCGCTCGCTTCAACGCGGCTGAAGGCGCAGCAGCGCCTCAGACCCGCCCCAGGAGCAGCAGCCGCTCCCGGCCGGCTGTCCCGCGGCCTGCCCCAGTCAGATGAGGGCCGGCACCGGGCACCGTTACCTCACGCGTCCCCTCAGGCGGCGGGCGCGGATCTCCCGCCCGGACTCCTCCGCTGCAGCACCAACGGGACAGTGACATCACCGGGCGCGGGGTCTCCCATAGGGCGCCGCCAGCGCGCTGCCAGCCTCGGGCGGCTTCCGGAAGAGCCAATGGGGGTCCGGAAGGCGCGCGGCGCAGCGCGCACAGGGCTATGGCGAGGGGCGCCCTAGGCAACCAACCAATTAGCAGCAAGTCCTCTGCACAGCGCACCCAATCAGAAGTGCCAGTTTCCAAAACAAGACTGACGAGCCAATGGGAAAACCCCGAGCCGCCAGAGTCCGGCCAATCGAGCGCGGGTCATGCCCGCGGCCTCCCAGCGGCAGAGGGCGCGCTCCGGGACGGGCGGGAGGCGGCGGCGCGGCTGAGGGCGGGGAAGGGGAAGGGGCCGGGGAGGTGCTGCCGCTGTTATCGGTGCCGCTGCCGCCGCTGCCGCTGTCGTGCTCCCGGCTCGCTGGCTCCGCCTTCCGCGGGCTTGAGGGGCAGGTAGGGCCGCGCGGCGGGGTGGGTGTGTGCGCGGGCGCTCGTGCTTGCGTTTGTGTGTGAGTGAGTGTGAGATCTGAGCCCCGGTTCCCCGCGCGCGGTGGGGCCCCTCCGCCTGAGGGGTGGCTCTCCGGCGGGCGCGGCCGGCTGCGGCCCTTTTCGGTTCCGCGGGAGGAGCTGGCGGCGGGGGCCTCTGGGGAGGGCTCTCCGGAGGCGATCAGGAGCCGGTTGATGCGAACAAAGGTGGCAGTGGCGGGCGGGCCGGGGCCGGTGCTGGGCGGGCGGCGGCGTTGAGGGGCTCACGGTTCGCTGGCGGGGGCCGGGCCCGGCGGGCGGCTGGCGGCCGCTCTGCGGGAAAGCGGGTGTTTTAAGAGCTCGCCTGTTGCGTTGGGACGGGAATGAGCCCTGACGCTTTGCGGGGAAAGTGGAGAGCGAAGCGCTGACAGCGGCCCACAGCGGGACGGTGTCCGGCCCTGTCCCGCGTTTTCCCGGGCGGCCGCTTCGGCCGGGACGAGTTTTTCAGTAGTTCTGTGCGCGCTCTTATTTGTGCTCGCGTTCATACGGCTGAGGGGAGAAGCATCGCCTTTTTCCGTTCCTCTTGTGTGTTAAACAGTGTTCCCGGTGAGGCAGCGCTGATGTTGTTGTGACAGAGTCGTAACTGTATTGCGGGAAATAAAAACCAAACAAAACCCCAACCCCAAGATTGTCAATTACGGTCATCAAAGTCGATTACCAAAGCTTTTCCTGGTGTAAATTCTGTTGATAGATCTGGATTTATTGTTACGACTCTCATTCTGCTCAAATTGTGTGTCTGTTGTAAGTGAAATGTCCAAGGGAACTGTAAACCAAAGTCTTCCACCCTCCTAAATTTGCTAGGGAATGAAGCTACTTTATGGAATGTCTTTGTTCTCTCCTGTTTCTTTCATGGATTTAAAAAAAAAAAAGTAGGAAAGCTATGAAAATAGAAAGCAAACCTTGAACAGTATCTCATTATTTTGTGGGTAGGGAACAGGTGGGAGGAGATGCAACTAAACAGTTAAGATAAATAAAGAATGTGAGATGAAAAGTTGTTAAACTGTTACTGTGTGTTCGGTTTCGTTTGTTTTATTTTGGTGTTTAATTTTGACAGCAGTCAAGTTTGTTTCTCTTTACAAAACTAAGAACCGAAACCGAGTTATGTCTGTGTTAAGTGATTTATTTCAGCTGACAGAATTGTGTGGTTGTGTCCAGAAGTATTAGATTAAGCGGAAGAATTAAAACGGTTGAAACGTGTGTCATGTGCTGCTTTCCCCGTTTCCCCAAGCGTGTTGCATGTTTGAAATGCCTCATGTAACAGCCCAGTGATGCACGAGTGGGCACATGGAATGTTTTGTGGTTTTGCTCTCTGAGGAGATATTTCTAAAAAGGCTTTGTATTAAGATTTCTATTTTCCCTTCCTCATCTTGATGCCAGTCCAAGTCTTGTCGAGCAGTTTACAGTCTCTGTAAAGCATGATATAATCTGCACTGTAGTTCGTTATCTGCAATTATTCATTTAAACTGTCGGGAGGTTAGGGTGGGCAATAAAACTGCTTTGAGATATCTGCTTAGGTCAGGCTTGTTCTGTGTTGTTTATTGTTACGTACTTGATGTCTAGCTTGATTCTTGGCTGGGTTGGAGCTGGTTTGGTCAGTACTCCTCTCTAGGAAGCAGTTGGGATGTAGCTGCACGGGCACCGTCTCCTGTTCTCGCTTGTCTCTGCTGAGGTCAGAGTCTGCTGTTTTGTGCCCCCGGGCGGGAGCCATACATATACGGAGAGCTGTTTGGATCCAGGTGCCTGAGCACATTATGCTTGTTGCTGCTCTTACAAGAGCAGGGGGCAGCAGCAGAGATGGTGTCGCGGCTTAAGCTCAGCCGGTAACTACGCAGCCGCTGGCTCACTCCCCCTTCTCCCTCCCCCCGCCCCCCCACGCTCCCCGAGGGATGGGGAAGAGAATCGAAAGAATGTAACTCCCACAGGTTGAGATAAGAACAGTCCAATAACAAAGGTATAACACAAACCACTTCTGCTACCACCAATAATAATAATAAGGGAAATACAAGGGAAGAGAATATAAAAGGGGAAAGGGAAAAGAAAACAATAAACACAAGTGATGCACAATACATTTGCTCACCACCCGCTGACCGATACCCAGGGCGACCTGAGCAGTGATCTGGACCTTCCGGGTGACTCCTCACAGTTTCTATACTGGGCATGACGTGCTGCGGTATGAAATGCCTCTTTGGCTAGTTTGGGTCAGGTGTCCTGTCTCTGCTTCCTCCTGGCTTCCCGGGCCCCTCCTCAGTGGCAGAGCATGAGACTGAAAAGTCCTTCATCAGGGTAAACATTACTTAGCAACAACTAAAAACATTGGTGTGTTATCAGCACTGTTATCAGGCTGAAGTCAAAAACACAGCAGTGCACCAGCTACTGAGAAGGAGAAAAAGAACTGTTACAGCTGAACCCAGGGCAGATAAGCTTTCATTTCATATAGGCAAAAGGGTTTTGTACTGTCTGCCTTTTTTATTCTTTCCTGTTCCCTTTCAGTCTTCCCTGCTCTCTTTGCAGTGTTCCCATTATTCCAGCGCCCAGGGTGACACATCTCTTTCTGGGGTGCAGTTTTGCTATGTGGAAACATTGGTGAACTGTTTATGTTTTCATTTTACAGACAGATGTCTGGATTCACAATTTCTGATTGCTGATCAAAGTTTTGACATATGGTGCTGTAGATGATGGGTTAATTTTTGACAGAATTGATACAATATTTTGAGGTTGTTGCCTTCTCTCCTGGCTCTGTCATGAAGAGGGGGAGAAGGCTGATGCTAGAATACATAAGGGATCTCTGTACTCACTATGATCTTCACTAGACTCATACCAGCCCCAAGGTTCATAATTCATCTGAACCACTGAGGCTGGCAGAAATCTATCAGCAGCAATCATGATAACATTTTCACTGTGCTTTGTACTGTTCAAGATCTAATTTGAGATTCCTGTAACCCAGTAATCATATTAATAGTGAACTCAGTGATGTATGGCAAGGGGATATGCCTCTGTATCTTAAAAGAACATGTCTACACACTGCACTTAGTTTTTAAGTTTTGGTTCTGTGGAGAAGGAAGTCTAGCAAGGACCACTGACATCCAGTTGTTTGCAGCATTTAAGCCTGAAGGTGCGAAGGATGCTTATTTGAAGTATTTATAATAGCTGAAGCCATTAATGTCAGTAACGAGCAATAACAGAATTAGTTGGTCAGATGAAGCTCAGTAATTCCCAGTGGTAGTAGTTCTTGTCCCCAAATAATGTTAATGAATTTTCCTCTATTCTCCATTGATCTACATAAGCTGTCTGCGCAACTGTATGCAGCAGAAGAAAGGATCAGTCCCGCCCAGTTCCCTGTCCTTTGGGATTGAGTTTTCAGTGGAGGGAAGTTGTGTGCCTGAAAAACTGTAAATACTTGCTGCCTGGATTTGCAATTTAGAAATGGAAAGACTAGGCCAAAGTTTTAAGGAGTGTGACGTTCCTTTTCAGAATAACCAAGGCCTGTATTCATTCTATGGAAAAACTCAATTATCTGCATTCTGTATGAATTTATTGACTTGTATTCCAAAGACTGGTTCTGCTTTGCAAAATAATCTAGCAGTTGTTGTGTTCAAAGCCCTTGTGCCTGAAAGATGGTGCCAGGCATATGCTAAATGTTGTGCATGTCCTTTAAAACTTACCTTGAATGCCTCGAGAGTGCAATAGTCATTTCTGCCCATGACCGTAATTACTGACACATTAGTCTGCTTTTTTACTTTTTCAGATCCCATACTATTTCCTTTACCTTTCCTTCCCATTCCTTCTTTCAGTGAATTGCACAGAGTAAAACAACAGTATAGGTTTTGCTCTTCTAGTAATTATTACAAGCATCAAAGCAAAATCTTAACTTTTTAAATGTATGCACATATGTTTATTTGTTTTAAATTCTGTCCCTGCAGATGGAGGAGAAAAGCTGTTGCTAAATAGGTGGGTCTTTTTACACTTTGAAAGTGAATGGTACTAAAAATCAAGATGTGATCATCTGCCTTGTATAATAACTGAGTTTAATGTGTTCCTGGTTGCTGAAGAGGATCTAAGGATAATTTGGATGGGAGAGATGCTGTTAGAGGTGCTATCTGAAAAAATTATCTCTGAAAAAATCATCAAATGTTGGGGCAATGTGGCTGTCAGAGTATGTTAAGGAAAGATAATTTTTGCCTGAACATTTTATGGGTGCAAATGAGTAAGTAGGAAAAAAATAGAAAACTGCTTTGAGTAATAAATTACACCACTCACATATGTTCATCACTTGCTAGCTATTCTTTTATCTGTGATGCCAGTCTGTAATGTTTCCATTAACTTCATTGTTATGGAGAAATAGGATCTGCAAAACCTCAAGTTTCAATATATCATGTATTCCTTAATAGTTATACTAGAGGTGATAATGTAGTTGTTACTGTGTTCGATGTTTTTCATTTGTTTTCAAGTTGTTGGTGGGGAGTATTGGGCTTGCTTAAAATTAGTAAACCTGATCTTAACACTTGCCCAGATCTTGATGTATGCAAGGCTCTTGTGTTGGCAAGGTATTACTTTGTCAGTTTTTAATTCAGGGGACTAAAGCATGTTTTACATAGCTTACTATTTTGATGGGAAAGCATATGCTGATATTGCTGCTGTCTTTGGCTAGTGTGAAAATTTCTTATTCTTTGAATTCTTAAAATGTGAATCATGAACATGTAAATAAAAAATACTCGGATACCAAATAAATTTGCCATTTATATTCAGATTTCTTCATAGATATGCTATTGTTACACATTAAAACATTTATCTTATAAGTCTTTCGTGTATATGCCAAAAACACAGTATGTATTACTAACTTGTGGAACTGAAAAACAGTTACAAAAAGTGTTCATGGTTATTTCCTTTTGGAGAATAGATTAGTGAGTGCTGTTTATATACCTAAACATGCAGTATCTGAACAATTCCTGTTAGTGAGCTATTGTAGCTGCCCATGAAGCAGACTGATTTATTTATGTACAGACTGATTTTACTTTTTCAAAACTTGTTGATACTAGATGTCTTGGTAGGAAGTGAGGTGAAATGGGGACCTTGGAGTACTTCCATTAATTTGCTTAGTGACCTGAAGAAAATTACTTGGTTTCTAATGCCCGTTTTAGGAATGTGCTACAATAGGACTAACTCTGTCACTTGAAATGGGTGTAGGCTTCTTATGGTTGTTTAAGGTGTTTTGGAAAGGTTTGCAAATATTAGATCTGAAAGCTCATCAGATTGTTTCATTATTCTAGGTCATTCAGAGGAAGCAGGGTATCTTCTCCAACCAGTTTCTGTTCTCAGTTGGGATTTTGTTGAGTTTGCTGGGGGTTATTTTGGTTTTTGGTTTACTTTGTTTTCATTCTTCCGTCATTGATATGAAATTGTAACCTGGCACAAAATACTGGCTATTTTTAGACTAACAGGAATGTACTGCATGCAGTTCTTTTAAAAAAAAAAAAAAAAAAAACAACTATAAATTCCTACAAAAAGTAATTTTCAGAAAAAATGTATTTCCTCAAGCTAAAAGCCTTTTTGTAAATTTCAGTGTATTCAGAAGGAGACTTTGTCTTACTGATCTTTGTTATAAAAAAGTTGTGTTCTTACATTGCAATTAGTCACAACTGTGCAGCTGTGAAACCAGACTTAACAGCATTATCTTGAAGGTTATACAGATGGGTTTAGCCTGTTTAACCTGAATATTTGTAAGTCCAGTAAGTGAAAGACATGAAGGAAAAAAAAAAAATAAAATCACTGATTCAGGCTACTTAAATTGGATGGAAATGTCAAGCTGATCATTTTTTCAAATGAAGTAGGTAGCCTTTGCTGCTGGTAGTTTCCAAGGTTTTCACCTTGGTAGACGTTATTAAAGCAGTAGTGTTTTGCTTCTAGTTACGCCTTAGTGGTTGGATGATGATGACAGACTGTAGAATGAGACTTAATCGTAGTTTCTTCGGAGTTTATTAATAAGCATACTGGGTTCTTGAGTTTATTCCTACTTCAGCAAACAAATAAAAGAAGTATAAAGCTATTAAGAAGGGGACAGTGTGGAACCTTAGGTTGGTTTAGCAGTAATCCATGCAATCTGCACTTGTAATGTGGTTTAATTTCACTAACGTGACTCTGCATCATCAAAAGTAAATAAGTGGAAACCTAAAGATAAAGTAGAGATTGGAATAAATGTTTTCTGTGGAAGTGTTGTGTAACTGAGCACTGACAAAGGAGGTTTTGGTTCTGAGCTGGGGCTTCTACCTATGTTGCTGTTCAGTGCTGTTGCTAAGTTTTGCATGATGGACTTAGTGTTGATGGGAGGTTGGATCTTTCAGGCCCGAATGCAAACTGCTGTATGTTAACAGCCATTTATCTTTCTTCCTTTTTGAGGAGTGGCATATCCAAAAAGTGGATGTTCAGGATAACATGTCCAATGTGTCGGAAGAGAGAAGCACTAGACAACAGGACATTAAGAAAGGACTCCAATTTATAGAGTATGATTTTGTGGTTTTATTCTTTTACGCTTATACATGTATATACATGAGATGGATAGCTCTGGGAAAGTCCTTTTAATGTGTTAACCAGGGGAGGAAGGAGAAAGAGGAGGACCTGTGTTTCTCCTCAGAATACTTGCTAACACTAATATAAAAATGGGGAGCAGTCTTGAAGAAAAGACAGAACCCCTAGTTGTTTTAAAACAGAGCAGATTGAAAGTGGGAGGGCATTCCTTGTCTTCCTTTGAGAAATACCAGCACTGAATTTTTCTGGTGGGTGGAAAATGTTGATAGCCTGAAAATCCACCTTGTACTTCTGGACAGCTATGCATAAGGCTAGGCTGCTACTGAAAGGGATGCGTTTTTCACAACTACCTAAATGTTTCAACATTGGAGCTAAAAGTTAACCTAATGAAAAATTATCTTAATAGCTGATTTTCATTTGTGTCTATGCCAGATTCTTCTCAAAATGGTCCAGGATAGCTTAAAATCATTGCAAACTTTCACACTAATTCAGTGCTCATGCAAGGCATTCTTAAAAAAACAAACAAAAAAAAATCCACAACAACAAAAAAATCCAAGGAAAAAGAAAACTGCCCTTTTAAAAATCATTTTGAAAGGGATTCTCAGATATGGTAAGGGAAAGGGTTCCTGTTTTCCTTCCTGAAAAGTTAGAAGTAAGTACCTCTGTTCTGTGCTAGAGAAAATCTGTTTTTTGTCATGCAAAAGAACTCTTAAAATTCCTGTAGTATCACTGGTATGGCTTAATTAAAATTGATGTGTTCTTTTAACAGATAATCTGTCACTTGAAAATACTTACAAGAAGATTGCAGTTCTCCTCATGTGTAATCTGTTTCTTTACAGTGGAGGGGAGAAAGGAAATTGTTTTTAAATTGAGGTTTTAAAGCATCCAAAACCTTAATACATTTTGAACAGCAGAGTTAAGGCTGGCTATGTAACTTTAAATGAAAATAAGTCATCAGTAATAAGAAAACGCAGGTGTTTAATCAAAACTAATCTACAGCACTCTCCCCTTTTTCAGGACAGGCAGTAGACAGTATTGAAAGATTTGCCTGTTGCAGCAAGTGGGATTTTTTTTTTTGTAAGAACCAGTATTCTCCAATGTGATTGTCTTTTAAGAAATGTATGTAACACTCTGTAATTTCTTTTTTCTAGATCTACTTTGCCCTATCCAGGGACACAAGAACAATATGAGGTAATGAAATTACTTTTCCATTTCCAGAAGAGCTTTTAATGTGGGCCTATCTTATTCTGTTTGTTCTTGGTTTTAATCATTTAAGTAATGGTATAGTATGAATGGTAAATTACAGTGTCTCAATATTGGAACAGGAGGACTACTTACATTGTGACACAAGTGTTCAGATATTTGATGCCTATAATTCACTCCTACAGCAGTTCAGATTAACTTTTTCTCTATTGGTGTTAGAGATGAATTTGGGGCATTCTTTGGGTAAAGCATTATGCTATTCTGAGTAAAATTTAGGGTAGCAGAGCAAAAGTGAGATAAAAGGACCTCAGTCACATGGATCTTAAAAGCATGTTTTGTTTCTGTACGTGTTGTTATTTTGCATAATTTTTCACTTATATGTTCAGACTCATCTTTTTAGCATTTTTATTCAATGGTAGGTGGTTTCATTGGATTTGCGAACATATTAGATAAAAATGCAATCTTTCACATTTTACATTAAGAAAAGCATTTAATTTGCAACCTTTATATACTAGTGGTTTGCCAGTTGCTATGGCTGCTACTCACTAAAAGAATGTATGGAACATATATATCTTTTTTTAAGTTAATTATACAAAGTAATTCTGTTATCAGTAGTTCAGCTGCTCTTTTACTTGTATTGGGGTGTTGAATATTAGAAGCTGTCCTGGACAAATGTCAGAAGAAAAATACTAATATAGACAGAAGTTTGGCATTTCATTTTGATTCCCTGAAGCCACCAGTATAAATTTTCTGTTTAAAAATGTGTTTGGAAACATGGAAGATAAACAACAAAATTGCTGCTGATGGATGTTTCTTTTCTTTGTTCCAGTTATTTATACGAGAGCTTGTTAGAAAGCTTTTTAATGAGGGGAATGATGTATATCGAGAAGGTGATTGGAGAGGATCACTGAGTCACTATACAGAAGCTATAAACATAGCTGATTATGCTAATTCTGAAGAAATCCATGTTTCTGATGATATTTTGGAGAAGCTGCATGTGAACAGGATAGCATGTTTTTCAAATATGGTAAGCTTCTGTTTAAACCGTATGATTTCTCTAGAAGTGTGCTAACAGAGTATGAAGACATAGCAAGTTTCCTAGTGAGTGGAAAGCTTTTGGTGTTGGGTTGAGAACTGGCATGTTTAAATCATCATTTTGCCATATTCTTTAATATCTTCCTTTTACAAGTATAATCCTTGAGATATTTTTGGTT
Source organism: Ara ararauna (assembly GCA_028858755.1). Lineage (NCBI taxonomy): Eukaryota > Metazoa > Chordata > Aves > Psittaciformes > Psittacidae > Ara > Ara ararauna. Next base: position 16,891,963 of record CM054380.1, on the reverse strand, counting down.
ACTAATACTAGAATATTAATATAAGGAGTCATACTAGGCTTGGAAGTTGGTGGACCAGTATTTTTATCCATTTATACTGCTGATTGCACCCGAGTCTACTGCTTTCTCTGTGGAATAAGATGGCTCTTATGAAAGAGCTAAATTGTCTTCATAAATGTCACTGGATTTTACATGAATGACATCCCTGCTTGTTTTTAACTGCGTTAAGTTGTTGGCTTAGCAAAACTTACACATGCTGTGTGCGTGGCCTCGCTGCATATTTTACAGTGTTTCAGTACCTTTATGTAATAGTGTCAGTTTGGTGTTTTGATGATAAAGTTCTGATTAATGCCTTATTCCTTTTTTTTTTCTCCTCATAGGGATTGCATGAAAAAGTTCTAGAAGACTGTGAAATAGCATTAAGATTGAATGAAAACAACTTCAGAGCTCTCTATAGGAAAGCAAAAGCTTTGAACGAACTGGGAAGGTACAAGAAGGCTTATGATGCTGTAGCGAAATGTTCTCTTGCTGTGCCACAGGTAGGTAAAATATATATTGATGATTGCTTTTTAAATATTTAATACAGAAAACAAATACTTACATCAAGAGCATTGAAGGTTGTTTTCTTTTGGTGTTTTTAATGCAGTATTTTTTATTCTTCTAAGAATTATTTTTTGTTATGGAAGTGAAGACTTCATCCATGTTATGGAAGTGAAGATTATCATCCCCAAGCTCAGTTTGTTATTTTAACTTTCAGCAAAAGAAATAGTCACTTTGCAATGGGGGTCAAGTGCCAAAAACTTTTGAAATAAACACTGGAACCACTGAATTAATAGTTTCAAATTCTCTACAGTCAGAGATGTACTTACAACATAAAGAGAACAACCCCTCATAATTAGAATGTACAATATTGATTCTTTTGAAAACTGTATTTTAGTTTTCCAAGCATCTAGTAACATTCTTACCTGTGCATTGACCTCATCTGAATAGCTTGCTATGCACCTCTACTCTTAGGCTTCATCTATATTAGTAAGCAGTGTGTGGTATAATAGGAGAGGATCTGTAAACTGAAATGCTGGTCCTGAGGATCCCATGGTTGTTCATGGTGATTTTGTTTGGGTTTTTTTGGTCTGTGTTTTGGTTTTGGTTTTGGTTTTGGTTTCGTTTCGGGGGGATTCTTGGTTTTGTTTTTTTCAAGAACACTCCTACAGCACCTTCAATTTAATTTCATCCAAAATTAATCTAATCTGGCTGAGACCTTTGTAATGCAAGCTAAAATGCAGTGAGTAAGGAGGATACAGAGATTTCACTTCAGAAATGCATTTCAGATTAGAGCTAAAATGCTGATGAAAACTTTACATGCTTTGCTTAAAATAGACTGATCACAGAACAGAATATTATATCAAAATTACAGCTGGACAAACTGTTGAGCATAGGTTTACCTCTTGATTTAGAGTGGGTTTCAGTTGTGTTTCCAAAGACATAAGTGGTTTATCTGAATGTGTAATATTGGACTTTGGATTTTCACTTTGCACCTCTAGATCTGAATGTTTTCACTTCAGGTTAATATGCCTTAATATAAGTTTTATAAATAGCCTTTCCTAGCTGTAGGACACACTCTGGAAGCTAAATCTTAAAATCATTTAACTGAATCATTATTATAACTATAGGACAGAGTGAAATATGAACAGGCTTTTAACTCAACTTTTCGAATTGTATGATGTAATTACTGCCAACATACGGAGTTGCCATTACATATTCGGTAGTGTTATGTAGTAGCTGACATTATGGTAATCAGAAATGTGACTCTCAATTTGTATAAAAACAAAACAACCCCCCCTCCCATCCACTCAAAGAACAAACACCCTCCCTAAATGACCAAACAAAAAATACCCACCCAAAAAAATCCCATTTCTCTGGTTTTGGAAAAATTTTTACATTATCTTAAATTCAGTTAAATGGAAGAGAAGGATTCTGTCCATTTTCTGGCTTTTTTTTTTTTTTTCTTCCTTTAATTCCAAATATTTTGGAAGCTTTTCTTGACGGTAATAGTATTTTTCAGCATTAGCTTGCATACGTTTGTGAAAGAATAAAGCTGCATTAAGAGACATCCTGCATGTAGGAATGTTGCAGGATACAGACTGAGATGTAAACAGATGTCTTGACTAGATGGCAGTACGTGTAAATTATGAAACTTTATTTATGTCTTTTAGGATGAAAGTGTGATTAAGCTTACCCAGGAACTAGCTCAAAAACTAGGGTTAAAAATAAGGAAAGCATATGTAAGAGCAAAGGTAAGATTTTTTCATTTTAACACTGAAGTTTCTCTGTCTTAATAACCACTTTGTATTTAATGAAGGCATCTTCTCATTGCAGCCACCCTCCTCCAATTCAGTTTCTAGTGATGTATCAACTCAGGTAAGGTTTTACATGCTCAAAGTGCAAGCTGGCTTTAGAATGCAGGGAGTAATTGTTTCATAATTTCACGATGATGAAGTGAAAATGGTGCAACTGACATTTTATGTAAGATGCTGTTATTTTGGGCTTTAGGGTTCTGTTGATCTTTGTGTTCGGTTTTGCTGCATATGTAAGGCAGACTAGGATGCAAGTTAGCTTTGTAGAATAAATGTTAGCTAAAGCATTAAATCTAGTGCAATGAATATATTTACTTTTAATGCCTTGAGGCAAGGGCATAGTTAATATGCTGATTTATTTATTTGTTTCACTTTGGCAGTTATCAAAGTGAAGCGTACTGCCATAAAATCCCTTTTGATTTATGCATTTGTCCAAATACAACCTTTATTAGCAGCTGAACTTGCATTTATCTTGCTGTTTGTACTGTGTCTGAGCAGCAGTAATGAAGGGGAGCTCATCTTACAGACTTTTTGTGTGGGAGCGTAGACAATTTAGCTGTAAATGAATGAGGAAATATAGGAACAGCTCATTTCAGGTCCTGTTTAGACTTTTTTCCTTCCTTGGCGTGGTTGGTCGCAGATTTTTAGTGACCCTGTGAGTTGATTTCAGTCTGCAAGTGGATTTTTTATCTAAAAAATATATCTAAATTCTGTTATACTTCACAAATTTAAGATTTTATAAAATCTAAGTGTGAGGATTTACATTCTTAATCTGAATATTTATTTGAAGATTTTTAATTGCTCTTATATAAAAAGTGCTGAGAGGTGTTTTTTTTTTCTCACAGAATTCTTCTGTAGAAGATATTGAATTAGGTGAGTCTTGTGTTACAACCTAGGAAGCTAGGTGTACCATACATATATGTTGTATTTGTTAAGAAAATTCATCTTGTCATTTTAAAGATCTGTGGTAAAAACTCTGATCTGTTCGTTTCTAAAACTACATATGTAAGTGGCTAAGCAAATTTCCTTCCAGTCTCCTCCACTTGATATGATTGTAACTGCTCCTATAGCATTTGTCTCATACTGTTCTCTTTAAGTTGGAAAAATAGGGAGGGGAGAATATGCCAGAGATTTAGTGGAGTATCAGGTGTGTAACTTTTCTTGTCTTTTTTAGTTTGATTAATATATAAACACTTGAGATACAGGTACACATGAATAATGGAAGTTAGCAATATTTAATGTGGCTTTGCTTAAACATTCTTCATATTTCTCCACTCCCTCACTCCTCAGGGTAAAAATTATCCAAGGTATTTTTACATCTTTGAACAAAAGTTCCAGTCATTCTCATCTTAACTGTTTCAGATTTATCTGACCAGAAGCAAGAGATGGTTTCTGCTACTTCTTCAACAAACTTTGAAGTGTCTAAAGTGTCATCAGTACCTGTACCGTCTTTATCTTCTATTATGCCTCTTCAAGTGGAAAAGGTTTCTTTGCCACCTGCAGTGCTGGCAAATGGAGGAAATGTTTCTTTTTCTATGTCAGAACCATGTTTAGATTATGGAGATGGAGATATAATTATTGGGGAAGAACTTGATGAATTACTTGATTCTGTGCCTGATCCAGATGAAAGTGTAATGGTAAGACTTTTTTGTTTGTCCTCATTCTCAAAAGACTGTCCCTGTGAGTAGGATCTTGTATTTTTATCGAGTGGGCTAGCAGTGAAATGTGAGTTGCCTTTTTTGGTTACGTTGAGCTCTGTGTGTGCACAGTCAGGTTGATTTTCTCAGGTGCACAGTCTTGGAAATGTGGCTGTAGACGTACCAGGGCCCAGCAGAGCTCCAGGGACAATTGCATTGCTTTTGTGTGATGATGGAAAACATGAGTGAGGTTGCTGGGGGAGGGATACTACTTCAGAAATACTGCTACAGTACTACCACAGTGGGATGGATACTACTTCAGGGAAGGAGTGACATAGGTATTTGAAGTCCGGGATAGTATGCTGGTTTTTTTGGGAGGTGTTTTTGTTTTCTTTTGTCAGAGTACTTTTCATGGAATAAACTCTCTCAGAACCTGAGAGTGTGTTGGAGTGCTGACCCTGTAGGAGGAGAAACTAGTTAAACGTATGCTATTCGCTTTGCAGGACAGTAGTATTTGTGCTGTGGTCTTCTAATGCATTCATTAGTATCTCTGTAATCGGAGCGTTGTCCAGATCCACCTCCTGGATGACCAGAAATAGTTATACCATCATGAGTCTATTTTTAATAACTTTTTAGAAGAGATTATTAATTTAGGCACATGAGGAGTTGTTCTTAATTACACCATCATTCCAGAGCTAGAACAGACTGTGAAGCATACAGAGTTCCTCAACTATTAGCCAGAATGAGGGCTCTGACTGATGAGCAGAGATGTCTGAACTTATTAGCAAGGTTACTGACTGTCTGCTGTGGCCCTGTCAGTCATTTGGAGCCATTAGTATTAGTATGCAATGTTAAATGAGGCTGTGGCATATTTAATTCTTCAGTTGGTTGTGATTTCATTTCTTTGTTCAGATGTGGATGCAGTTGGAAATCTTAAAATAAAAAATGCTTGGACTTTTAATTTTCTCTTTTATGCGCTTTTTGTAGAAAGTATTTTGGAAATGTAGCAATTAATTACTTTTAATAAAGTCTAGGAAGTTTGCTGTAGTGAAAAGCAGGAAGAAGTACAATCTTCCAAGATTGACTGCAGTCCTGTATAGCGTAGAATCTTGTGTGAGTTGTAGGCTAACAACTTGGGGAACATAGGGAATTTCACGTTGGCCAGACTTTGTGCAGATGTATTTGTTCAACCTCCAGACAAGGAGGAAGCCTCTTGGGATGACAGAGAGAGGGAAGGAAAACTCCACCACTTGGTATGTCCTTAGCAGAGATACGCAGGATAGGTTCTTTTTCAGGGGTGGATGGGAGAAGGTGATCTGCCCTTTGCATAGTATAGTATTATTTTATTGTTTCTGAGGATTTATTTCAAAGCTAACTCTACTGCACTTCAATTTGAATTCTCTTTATTTAGAAAAAAAATCACGTCAATTCCTACTCTTCCCTCTTGTCTTATATTTTTAACATAATTTGGAAATTTAGCTCTGATCTGATTCATGAATAAATCCAAAACTCAAGAGGTTAATGAACTTCAGCTAACTGAACCACTGAATTGGTTGATTTGTGGGTAATTCCTTGCATTAGGACAGGCTTAGGGTTTGATCACTGTAGTTCTCTAAGTGCACTGTAGCTCTGTTCAGTACTGCAGTACTGTAGTGTGCCTTTTATCGTTGCTTTTCAGTACGTTTATAAAAGCTTTGCATTAATGTTACTAAAAGAAATGCTATTGCAGATTGTGGTCTTGAGAGGTTATTTTTTTTTCTGTGTGAACATTTTCTTTAAATTCCTTGGTTTTTTGTTTTGTTGTTTTTTTTTCCAGCAAAGTACAGGAGTCAGAGGACCAATTCCCACAGGAAGTGTGGCTCCTACTGTACCTTTCTCTCCCTCCCTGTTGGGGACGCTACCAGTTAGTGCAGGATTTGTTCCTTCACCTTCTCTTTCAGAAATCTTTTCACAGCCTTTGGCTTCTTCACTGGAAACTTTTTGCTCACCATTAAGCACCTTTTCAATCAGTGTCCCAAAAAGAGGTAAGAAATGAGTCTCAATATTTAACCTTTTATGATGAGACTTGTGCGTGAGCCAACTGGCTTCCTCTTTTAAATGAGTTTTTCACAACTATTCACTGTTATTTAACACTTAAATAACATTTGATCTGTGCTCACAATTTTTGAGAGTATTGATAATCAACATTGGTTGTACACAAGAATCTATAAATAAAGCTTTTGTTTACTTGGGATCTGCATGAGCATGCTCCAAGCTCCCTCTGTTCAGTTTTTACTGCATTTATTGTGCAAGTCATTTGCTTCAGGTGAGTAAGTAGAAAGAAGGAACCATGTTATTTCAAACTTTTTTTTTTAGTTTGAACAAAGGTGTTCTTACAGTTTAAACCATTTCTCGTGATTTAGCAGTAAACAAGAATTCTAGAAGACTAATAAAACTGTGTGCTCTGAAAAGACATCAGTAATGCATATTTGAATTCAAACTCTGGGGACTGTTATTATGTAGTGAAATAACAAGATACAAACAGTCAGTGAACTAGAAAAGATAAAATGAAGTTCTGTCTCTAATTACTAGTCTTACACGAGTGTGCTCTCTTTAGAACAAAGCCAAATTCACAAAATAAAACTAAAAATAGAACAAATCTCTTACCCGTCTTTCATCTCATTTTTGATAGGCAGGTATTGCTTATCTAGCTACCCTTCTCGTACTGCCCAAGCAGCTTCATGTTGCTTCAGCATATGCCTGTGAAGCTACTGTTGATGTTAATCAGATAGATACATGGAAGATGATTACCTAGTAAGTTTTCAGCCCAGATGTTTAAAAGGGGCTTTTACAGAATACAAAACATAGTCATAGCAAACAAAGAAACCCCCTTGGTGTTTGTCAAAAAAAAAAAACCTTTGATACTTTTACTTCTCAGGAATGATAAATAATTTTTTGCATAGGATATTTTGGGAACTGAAATAATTGAAACTTCTTTGTGTTCCTTTAGACCTCTCAAGTTCAGCTTCTAGAGATGGAACAGCAACACTTAGCAGCAATAATTCCCCATTGTTTGTAAGTATTTTCTGTGTTTTCTTTCACATCAGTTCAAATGTTAACATTTTGAAGGCTTAAACTAAGATCATAGTTTTCACAGTAGAAGTTGCTATTAGAAAATATGGCACTTGTACCATTAAAATGTGATTCTGGCTGAAAGACAGTTGTACAGTAGCTCACAGCAACAGTAACTGAACACATGAGAAAATCTACAGAGCTTGTTCTGTAAATGCAAACCTTGACTACTGCAATAGCCACTTTTCCATTCTGAGGAATTTGTAAAAGACTGTGGAAGTGTAAAATAACCAACCTAAGAGAGAGGAAATCTCTTATAATCCAAATGGCAAAGACTAGGAATACCGGAGAACTGTCCTAGTACAGGAGCAGAGCAGAGATTGCCTTGTGTATGAAAATCCATCTGGTCTCTGTATTGTAGTCGTGCTGTATATTTTCAGTCATGCTGCTGGCCATTGATTATGTGGGGAAGGCTGCTTGAAGGATTGCATCCTTGTGAGCCAGGATGTAGTAATAATTAGCCTGTTCTTCTACCTGTACCTGGTTGGATCTTCTTATGTGCTTAGTCTGTGCTGGTTATATGGCTTTTGTAAAATCTCTGTGTCCCTTCTTAGACCTGTGGTTAAATTTGTATTTTGATTTTGTGTGTGTGTGTGTGTGTGTGTGTAGTCTTTCATATGCTTTAAAGAATAATTCAGTAGGTTAAATTTTAGTTATAGATAAACTATATGGATCAAGTAAAATATGCTTTCTTCCAACAGATAAATGGCCCTAGTAGTTTGTTTGGGTCTGAAAATTACATGGGAATTGCAGGCCAAAATAGAAATGACTTTTCAAATGTTTTTAGCAGTGCAACTGCTAATATACCTGTATCTTCAGCACTTGCCGGAAGAAACCCACTAGAAGGCACACATGATCTAAGACAGGCCTGCCAGTTATGTTTTGTCAAAAAAGGTAAGGGGCTTTTGGACTCAATTGGGTTGATTTTTAAAAAATATAAAAGTATGCATTTAGAACTTCAGTGTTCTTAAGTTAAAATACGGTTGCTTCTAGGTAGTGTTAATCCTGACCTGTTCTTTGCAGATGTAGTATGATCTTATGGTTAAGGAACTGGTAAAATGTTTCAACAACTGTTTTATCATCTTTCTTCTTGTCTTTATTTCTTGTCCTAATAGATTCTTGATTCCTAAACCCACCACAAATCACCACACGCTTTCACCCACCTGTATGTAAGGTCATTCACGCTCTGTATTCGCTTTCCTCCCAGCCCCCAGGGTACTGTGAAGAATGACACCTTTGCTCAAGACTAAAAAAACTTGCAATACTCTCTCTGATTGGCCATGGGGAATTGAACTGCAGTTCAAAGTGCCTGGTAACCTTCACATCCCGTCTGTTTTATTGTTCTTTCAAACTAATTCTAAATCATAATCTGAGGCTTCCAAACCTTTGTAATAATTAACTCCTCTGTATTGACTCAAAGTATCTTAACAAATCTTGGGCTTTAATATAACTAATCTTTTTAGGCCTGAGCTGTTGCTGTTAAATAGAGCCATATTCTTGAAACAATAGCTTTTATTAAGACTAATCTTAAAAATGAGCATCTTGCTTCAGGTGTCACTGATATTGATATACTGTAAAGAATTGTATCAAGACACTTAGGGGATGACTGCTGTAGTTTTAAGAACTTACATATCTTTTTTTGGGTTTTTTTTTACAAGAAAAATTCATGAAGTGATATTTGAAAACCCCCTATGTTCTGCTAAAAGCAGGCGCTATGAAATACTTGTGGAAGCACATAGCATGTTCCTAGCTTCACTTTTTCCATCAAAGCATCTATTTCTTCTGTTTCATTGCATCTCTATCAAAGCCATTAAGTGTTTCCTGCTTTTGCTACCTGCTTTTGAAATTGTACTCTTCATCAGCTTCTTGTCCAGGGGAATGGTCACATTCTTGGTTTTGCAGGTAGCAAAATTCACTGAGCATTGCTTGTCTTAAGACTCTCTCCCTTATTTCTTCATTTTGGTGGTAATGTAATCTTCACTGTAGTATCCTCCTAAAGACAGAATTTAAAGCTAGATGTGTTTTTGTTTCCAAAATCACAAAATTCTGGTATTGGCTTTTATATTTTTGGCACGTGCATACTCATTACCTAGCGTGTTTTATCTCTAAACATAGTAACTATTCTAATACAATGAAAGCTGAAGTTTACGAGAGCCGTTTACTGATCCTTGGAATTCATCTGCATTGACAACTTATAAATAAGCAAGTTAAGTTTTAAATTGGTGTTACGTAAATGTATACTTTGGAATTTGGAAAAAAGCAGCAATTTGTTGGTGTCCCAAAGTAATCTTAAGGTTGTAACACATCATCCCTCCCATATAACTGCTGTTTTTTTCCTTGCCGTGACTGGTCCTTTTGTAAGTATTCAGTCTTTTTCTATTCTGCTCAACATGGCTGTTAATGACTTTTGGTTCTTCAGAGTTGCTGGTGCAAGTAGGAACTCTATTCAGTGAATTTGTGTATTTTGCTTTTGGGCTTATGTGCTGGCCTGTATATGGAAATATTAAAAGTATGTTGCAATATATGCAAATATAAGCAATTTTCTGTGATTGTTTCAGGTCCTAAATTATTGGATTACGCTTACCATCCCAGTTTAGAACATAAATGTAAGAAGGATATTCTAATTGGCAGAATAAAAAACTCTGAAGATAAATCATGGAAAAAAATACGTCCCAGACCAACAAAGACACAGTATGTGGGACCGTACTATATATGTAAAGGTATGTGTTACATATAGTAAAATGGTAATGTCTGCACTCAAAATAACATAGTTTAGCTTTTCCACAGTGAAGTACAGAGTGAGTTTTTATACTTCCTCGTGGGAGGTGGAGAAGGAAGTTCACTGTGTTGTTTATATTTTCCGAGGCTGTAAAGAGAGCCATATTTTGACCATTAATGGGATTATTTAGAGAACGCACACTGTACTTCCGTAGTGTTCTCCATGAATAACTTTGCTTCCTAGTGCTGGGCTATTATTAAAAGAAAAAGCAACAAAAAAAAGAAGAGCATTCTTATTAGACTTCTGCAGTATGAGCCTCTACTTATGATCTAAGCAAGATAACTCCTGGGTGAATTAACAGCTATGTTTAAGCAAAAGGTATTCCGAGATCTGAGCATTGTTGCCTAGACCAGAGAAGAATAGTTGATGGAGGGGTGCTTCAGCCTTTCTGATTTCTTTCAGTGTAAGGTTTTTCTTCTGTCAGCAGGACTTCCGTGATCCTTTTACAATGGATGTAGCTTCTTTATTAAAAACATTTGAAATTGAGATAGTGGATGTTTTAAGATAAATAAGATAAAAGTTGTGTAAAAGCAATGTCATATTCAATGTTACCATTCTAGATGTTGCTGCTGAAGAGGAATGCAGATATCCAGGTCATTGCACCTTTGCGTATTGCCAAGAGGAGATCGATGTGTGGACGCTGGAGCGCAAAGGAGCCTTCAGTCGAGAGTCTCTTTTTGGGGGAAATGGAAAGATCAACTTGACTGTGTCCCAACTTCTTCAAGAACATCATGGATTATTTATGTTTCTTTGTGAGGTGCTGCTTTATTTCTCATGACACAATAAAAATGATAATAGATAAGAAATTTACTTGGAAAGAAATGCTTTGGTTCATGCGTGACTATTTCTTAAATTTTGAAATGCATGTTCAGTAATCTGGCTATTTTTAGATTAGAGAGTAGTTGAAGTCTGTTAAAATCTTTAAGGTAAGGTATATTTTAAAATATATAAAATACATACTCTATAATGACCTGGTTTTTGTATTCCAGAAATGTTTTGATCACAAACCGAGAATAATAAGCAAAAGGAACAAGGATAACTCATCTTCTTGTTCTCACCCTGCTATGCATGACTTTGAAGATAACAAGTACGTCTGAAATCCCATCTCTAAGTTTCAAATTAAAAGCAAAGGTTTTGGGGCATTCTATTTAATACTGATTTTCATTTCTTACCTGTTGATTAACTTCTCTTCCCTGTTAACTGTTATGATTTGGTGGCATTGCTAAGACTAACTTGCTGAACAAGGATTGTCTCATGTAACTAAATTAAAAGTGAACTATTTCTTTATAAATGCATTCAAAAATAGTGGTATCCACCCTCATGTTTGAATCTTACTTGTTTTGGTGTCAGTCTGTTAATAGCTTTTCTATCTAGTGAGCATTGATGTGTGATGTCACACGCAGATGTGTAATGGTAAATTAATACAGGAGGAATTCATAAGTTTGCTCTTTGTTCAGTCTGTTTTGCTTATTTTGCTGTATTTTTAACTCAGCTGGTTAAGAACAGGTTTGCCTTAATTACAGTGTCTGAAATAGACTGTATTCCTTATAAATTCAGTTGATAAAAAGTAGTGTGAGAAAAGTGTCTATAACTATTCTTTGAAAGTTAGCAAAGTGGCATAGTGGCAATGGTGTTAATTAAGTTTTGGAGACTTTATAGACTTACATTTTTATATGATGGAAACATAAGTGGGAGCATTTTTAATCTTTTGTCTTCCACTTCCCTATATTGAGGAAGCAGTACAGCTGTAAGAGCTAGGCTGCTACTGTGATGCATCAGCGCTTTCTTTAATGGTGCTCTACAAAAGAATAAGTACTTGCTTTTGTAATTAGCTCAGGATATACACTTGAAAGTGGACATTATACACTTTGCCTCTTGGAAACCAGTGATGCAGTTGGACTGAATTCAAGTAATGCTTTGCAGAAGAGAGAATTCTGGATTTCACAAGAGTACTGTTTTGTGATGTTGGTTTACCCAGCCTAGAAATAAATGATAATTAGATGCTCCTTCCTTCTGGGAACTGTTTCCAAAACAGGTGCCTTGTCCACAGTCTGCGTGAAACTATGGTGAAATATTCCAAAATCCGCCCTTTTCAAGTTCGATGTCAGCTTGACCTGTGCAGACATGAGGTGCATTATGGCTGCTTACGAGAGGATAAATGCTTTTATGCTCACAGCCTGGTAGAGCTTAAAGTCTGGATAATGCAAAAGGAAACAGGTACGTTTGGTAAAATGCTCGCTTTACTCTTCACTGAAATGCCACTTCTTGCTTATATCAACCCCCTTCTGAAATCAGCAACCTGGGACCAGTGCATTCACTTACAGTTTGCTGGAATCTTACATACAGTCAGTAAACAGTAATGTAGATAAGATAAAAGTTTTGAGTAGGCTACTAGCTATTCAAAATCAGCAAGTTTTTGAGAGTAAAAAATGTCAAGACTGCTCATTATGATCACATTATTTTTTCTTGAAATACAACTAGGAGTCTTGAGCAGATTTAAATCCAAGTCAGACTAGATTTGGTTTTATTTTTAAACCTTCAAAGTTTGGAAGATCAAGATGAAATTTTTTTCCAGCTTGAAATATTTTATATATGCAATTGTTTCACTCCATCCCCCAGTAAAAGATCAAATTTTTCTGCAGTTAAACCTTTCTTTCAGCTTAGTGCCGTTCTGATATTCTTACATAAGCGAGCCAGAAAATAAATCCTTCCAGTTAGCTCCTCTGTCTATCATTAGTGTATGTGTTGATAAAATTTGTTTTTCTGTTCTTGCTCTCACAGGACATTTAGGATGCTTTTTGTTGCTCTCACTTGGTTTTGTTGGCTTTTTTGAGGATAACGAAGTTTACTACTTCCTTTCTAGCTGACAGCTTTTGAACAGTATGTCTCTCACAGTCCATTATTTGGTCAGGAGTTCCAAGCAATTGAACTGTTAATAGGAAGTGATTTTTACCATGTAGTAGTTGCTCTTCTTCCTATCTTGCTCTGTATGACAGCAGTCTTTAGATATTAAGTAATCACATTGGATCATTGTGGTACATGGAGGAAAAAGGGAAACTTGGCAATTCCATTGTGTTAACAGTCTTTCTGGCGTTTTTGCCTCTATATGTCTGAGATTTATCCTCACTTGTCCCCTCTCTGAAGAAGAGATTCCTTGTTGCTTCAGCTTTCTGTCTAGATTCTTGTATAAGTATACTGACACGAGATGTCATGCTGACCTGAAAATTTTGGAGGCAGAAAGTCAAATAGAGACAAGAGAACTGTTTCTTTGCTGATTTTGTGTTCTGTCCCTCCTTGTAAGAGTCTTTAGAAGTTTCTATGTGAAAGTAAACCAGTTATTTTCTTACCAGCTGCCCATACAAAGTCAAGGATAGCAAACAATTGACACTGTAACTTCTATTTGGAAGTAAGGGTTGGGGTCTCCAAGAAACCTGATTTGCCACAGAAGACATATTTTGTGTTTTATGATGTGTTCATGCTGCCCTCATGCTTTGCTGAAGTCCCCCTACTCTTTGAACAAGGTTCCTGTTCTGAATGTAAGGTGTGGGAAATAAAGGAATGCTACCTCATGAAAGAATTGTTTTACTGACCCTCAAATCAAAACACAGATGACAGTCTGTGTGGAATTACAGTTATGTGTGAACAGTGTATAGCTGCTATAGGAACCTTAGCCAAAGTATTTATAAGAATGTTTTGTGGTTTTCTTCTGAAGCAAAACCTAATTAATGGGGCTTGTTTACAGTCTTTATGAATAAGGCAGGGGTGATCCAGTGTCTGTCAGCTTGCCTTTTGGGTAGTTTTTCTGAGTGACATTACATGTTTGGTACATTATGTTTAAATTAATTCTCAAAGATGGACCTTAACTTATTTGAGCAATATGTAATTTAAAAAACCTTTAATGTTTGCTTTTCATGTGATGACATATACAGTATTTCTGTTTTGAAGGCCCATATGTGTGTGTTTGATGTAAATGGATGTGAATACCCACACTTGAGTGTGTGTATATGTGTACAATATATAAAAAGAAAAATAGATAAAAGCTTTGGGGCTTCAGAAATATTCTAGTTTGAGCTTGCCTGCAATGCTACAACAGTCATAAGTGCTCAAGAACTTTTCCCCTTCCTTTACAGGTATTTCACATGATACTATTGTTCAAGAATCAAAGAAGTACTGGCAGAACATGGAAGCTAGTGCACATGGATCACAGGTATTTTTGGATTTCCATTAAACTAATTCTACAGTGAATTTGGTGATTGTTCTTTTTCTATATCTGTGTGTAATGTATCTTACCTTAGAAATTACTTTTTTAATGTTCTCTTCAAATAATCTCTTTGTAGGCTTTCTTTGTCTCACTCCATTTACACTAGAATGCTGCTTTGCTTCTGTGCAGTTCTTTTTTGCTTTGCTTATTCTATCATAGGCAGAACATAAAACCTAAGTACAATTTTAAAGTCGGCTGCTATAGGGCAATGAATTATCTTTTCAAAATGTAGGACTTTTATATGTTTAGTTTGTATACATTATCACAACTTCTGGGTTGTGAAATCAGAAATAAGTTAAATAAAAAGGCATTTGTTAAGAAATGTCTAGTTTGAAATTACAAGCTGAACTATTACAGTGTAACACCTGCTTCCAGACATGTGTTGTAAACTCTTATTGTACGGGGTAACTCATAATTATGTATAGATTTCTTTACAGATACAAAATACCTTTTATTGTTGTTATTTTTTTGACTTAAGATCCTTGGGAACCAAATGAAATATGGATCACTTAATTTGAAAATGAAGTTTGTTTGTGGTCAGTGCTGGAGAAATGGTCAAGTTAATGAGCCGGACAGAAACAGAAAGTACTGTAGTGCAAAGGCAAGACACCCGTAAGTAAGATGACACAGTGAAGGTGTTACATCAGCCAGTTAAAACCTCTATTGGAGACCTTGTTACTGCTTGGGAAAGAGTCATATGAGGAATTTAAACAATATATTGAAGCAGAACACTGTCGTCTCGTTGTTATGTGTTAATAATTGGCAATGAGAAACGCTTTGGTGGCTGGTTGGGGAGTTTTTCTGTTGGGTTTTTCAGTTATCACTTACGCAGTTGTGGTAAAGTTTCAGCAGAATTCAGCTAAAATAAGAAAAAACGCTTTATAGAAAAAACCTTTCTGGGCTTTCATGGTTCTGTTTCTGTGTACACATGATGTATTTTTTAATAGTATTTTCTGGTTTTTAGATGGACCAAAGATCGTCGTGTGGTGCTAGTAATGTCTAATGAACGTAAAAAGTGGATGACCATTCGTCCTCTTCCGGCAAAGAAACAAGTGCCTCTGCAATTTGATGTATGTTAATCTAAAACTTAACATTTTAGTTCAGAAAATAGGCTAACTGGAAAATATTAGTTGTTGGGTTTGCTTCCTCAGCTCTGCAGAAATGCCATTGGTTGGGAATTTGTTTATAGTTGGTGGGAATATGTTTGTAGTGTTTATACAGAGTTTCAGCCTTAGAAAAGCACTGATCTCACTGTTATTACTAAAGTACCTTCTCTGTGGAAGTTCTAAGTTCTGTCTACTTCCAGAAAATATTTCAGAAATAGCTTAAACATATCTGTAGACTGGTAAGCTGGTAGGAGGCAAAAAGCAGTCACGGTGCTTGCTTCCAGCAGTTTGATTTTTCGAACTACAATACATGAGGTTTTTATAAAGTAAATATGATTTTATTTTTCATGTGACATAAATGGCTGATTGGGAGGGAAATCACTAGCCAAGACTGAACTTCCCCCTGCCCCCCATTTTTTACTATCATCTGGTTTATTGTATATTCATAAGGATATATTTTTTTAATTCACATTACAGTTGTGCAATCATATTACTTCGGGCAAGAAATGTCAGTATGATGGAAACTGCTCATTTGCTCACAGTCCTGAGGAGAGAGAGATGTGGACCTATATGAAGGAGAACAGCAGTAAGTAGAAGAGTAAATCTTAAACCTTGTAAATCTGATTGTTCTGCTTTTCATTCTTGTTCCTCAGTTACTTTTTAATCCACTTTCTTTCACTGCCTTTTGTAGTAAGCCTTGTAGGTACCTTTTTTTTTTTTTGTTTAATTTAAATAGACCCAGAATGGGTATTCAAAACCAGTATTAAATAAAAATAGCTACATTATATATTTGTTGCCTTTGTGGTTTTTAACAATAGTTTGCATAATTTTTTTTTAGATGTCTTAGAAACAGTATTTTGATCCATGCTGCAATATTGCTTGGTGTTTATACTCTGTATTGCCATGTGCACACACTAGGATTCTGCTGATAACATGGGGGCAAGCTATTAGCAGAATTCCCCCCCACCTCAGTGCACTTGCTGTAAATTACTATTCATGTTCTGTTGTTGACTTGTAACCCATTAGGGTGTTACTGGGGAGACAAAGCAAAAAGTTGGAAGTAATAAATGACATAAATTACATTACCATGGTCTGCAAGAAAGCAGCCTGAATTTGCCAAGAGCTGTAGTACACCTTATAGTAGTACTTTAAAATTCAGGTATCACTATACAGCAACAGTTATTATCCAGTGGCACAGTTATTACCTGTACTTTGGGTGCCTGTTCAGAAGCGTGCAACATCTTACTTTCCCCTAGATAGGCACAATGGGTCTTGGTAAGTAGCCAGAGACCGGCATTTCTCTAAGCTCTTATCACTGCACTGTGTAATCGTCTACACTGTGTCCTTCCTTTTTGATTCTTACAACAGGTGGGGACTGAATTATGCTTGCAAACTCACTCATTTATCTAGTATTCTCAAACTCTTGCCTCAATTGCTAATTACTTATTTTAGCTTCTGCTCTCATTAGTTCAAGACTTGGAGCAGTTGTATGACATATGGCTAAAAAGTCAAAAACCAGAAAAGGGAGATGATACAGCTGCTCAGGCAAACAAAGAGAATGGGAAGCAAATTCACATGCCGACTGACTATGCTGAAGTTACAGTAAGTAATCATAGGTATAATTCTAAATTCAAACGTGGGGTTTTTGTTGCGGTGTCACATCCCCCCCAGTCAGTAAACATGCATTGTTGTCCTTATTTTCTTGGTGCTTCCTTAGATCATAGGTAGCTACGCTAAATGCAGATTTTTAACTGACACTGTAAAGCACTCCTTTAAAGCCAGTAAAGATCATAAACTTCAGGTGATTGTTTAAAGAATTACATCTGTTAGGTTAACAACAATTTACAGGCCAACATAAAAGCAAACATTCAAAATGTATTAG
Organism: Ara ararauna; assembly: GCA_028858755.1. Lineage (NCBI taxonomy): Eukaryota > Metazoa > Chordata > Aves > Psittaciformes > Psittacidae > Ara > Ara ararauna. The sequence continues at coordinate 16,874,854 of CM054380.1, read as the reverse complement.
GAGCAGTTCTGTGCTTACAGTATTGAATTCTCAATGTTTTGTTTTCAAATTCACTGTAAATCAGGTGGATTTTCACTGTTGGATGTGTGGGAAGAACTGTAATAGTGAGAAGCAATGGCAGGGTCACATTTCTTCTGAAAAGCATAAAGAGAAGGTTTTCCACACCGAGGACGATCAAAACTGCTGGCAGTATCGCTTTCCAACTGGAAATTTTAGCATTTGTGATAGGTATGTGGCTTTTAAGTTATCAAAAATGCTGAAAAATGACAGTTTGTAGTATCAATAATTAAGGTGGTTATTTGTTTTGACAGATTTTTCTGGTATTTCTTGCTTTGCATAAATATTTGAACAAGAAATTAAGTAATTTACAGTATTTTAACACATGCTTTTAGAACTCAGGGAGTGACAATATGCCCAATTGTGGAACCAAATTAACATTTGTGTGATGTTAAGCTAGTTTATTGCAGCTGTGTGAAATACTGTTGGTATTATTACAAGTTTACTTAAGTATCTGCATGTTAATTCCCTGTGGAACACAAGAACAGTACCTAGTTGGACATGATATTGGAGCTGTAAGGCAAGTAAAAATGTTAGCATCAAAGCAAATTTGTTTAAGTTGAGTATTTGTTACTGAAAGTCGTTTATGAATATGTGGAAGAGAAATTCCACGACCTATTGGTTTTCCCCACTATTGGTTGTAAGTTTTGCTGGTCCCTTTAATTCTTCAATGCAGCCTGTTTACCTGACTGCAGTCAGAAATATGTCGAAAGTTCTTTCCACTGCTGGTATCTTTTTGAAAGGCTGAAAACTTTAGAATCTGCATTCTGGAGTTAAAGATTCAATTTGCTGATACGGATACCTTTGTTACTCTGTTTCAAGTTAAAGTTGAATGCCTTAGAGATCTTGGGAAATTACACAGGATATAAAGGAAGGTATTTTTTGTTTGCAGCCTTTGCATGGAAGCTTACATGCCCCCTTTATTAAATTTTTAAGTAACACCCTAAAGTATTTGATGTTTTGAACACTAACAGACCTCATGTAGACTTAGATAAAGTGAATACATACTGGCATGCTTAGAACAAAAATACTAGGATAAAATCTTAAGTCATACTGAGTACTTAAAATCCAAATTTAGTTAACAAAGGGTAATGAATTAGTTGGATTTTTTTTACACTAGTAGTCCTTTAGTTTAATGATTTAAATGATAATGTATTCATTTACCTGGTAATTTAACCTGATGAAATTAAAGGTTTCACACATTAAATGACTTAGTAAAGTAGGAACATGAACAGAAAGGAGAGAGCCATCTCTTGTCCTCCATAAATACTTGACAGCTGGGAAAGAAAAAAGTAATCAAATGCTAAACAGAGTTAGTATTGTCTTATTAAAAGTAAATTCTCTTCCAGTATTTTATTTTTATCCCTAATGTTGTAGTGTATTTGAGAAGCATGACCAGAAAATACCTAGATGCAATAGCGATTGCGATGATTCTGTGAAAACACTATTTGAAATGTCTTAACAGATATATGGCTGGTACTTGTACTGAAGGAAACAACTGTAAATTTGCCCATGGAAATGCTGAACTCCATGAGTGGGAAGAACGAAGACAAGTTTTAAGAATGAAGCTCAGCAAAGCAAGGAAAGATCACTTGATTGCTCCCAGTGATAATGACTTTGGAAAATATAGTTTTTTGTTTAAAGATTTAAACTAATACTGAGATGACACATACATGTTATCAGCTGGAAGCATAAACCAGAAAATTTGACAATAATAAAAAGCATGTGACAGATAAGCTGCAGGTTTTCTGCTTTTATTGGCATATCTTGTTCCTCCTGAACAGCAAAATATAGTAGATTTAGGGGGATTGAGCAGACCTGTCTGTGCTCTCATGAAACAGAGTGGTGATTAAAAAAATCTGAAGTATTACGCGCTTACTCACTTTCTGTTGGACAGAAAGTTAGGAAATAGAAGGGGGGAAGAGAAGTTATAATCTAGGAAGCCCCCTAGTATCAGTCCTTCAGTTGAAAAACTTTAAGGTATCAAGGTATTGCAAAACAGAGTGTTATGGGCTAAGAAGAAAATGATGGATGAAAATCCTTCAGATCTTTTAATGGAGAGGATTTGTTTAAAACAAAGTTTGCTACTTATCTATATGTAGGTTGCTAAAAAGGATTTTTCTTATTAAAGATTTTACACAAAATAACCATTTAACTACAGTATATGTTGAATGGGTATTTTTTCTCTATTTGTATGTTTCAATATAATTTACTGAAAAAGGATCTTGGAAAGAAAAAAAACCGAAGTAGTTAAAATTCTGTTTCTTGGTCTTTGCTGTTTAAATGATGATTTTGAAAGATTACACTTGTATGTCAGTATTGTGTACTATTGTATGGACTAATGTTGCCTGTAATAAAGAGAACTTTACACAAAGCTGTTTTCTGCATGTAGCCTCTCAGGATTGAGATTTTGTAAAAACAAACTAACAATTATTTCATTATTAGCAAAAGCTTGAGCACCTGTGGCTAAAAATTTACTAAGTTGGTATTTGCGTCTCTAGCTTCTCATTTGCAGTTTTCTGTACTGTCATTAGCTCATTGCATCACTAAATAGCAAGAATGGCCAGCTCACTTGTGAAGTAGACACCTTTTGGAGCTGTGTGGTGGCTGGGACATGTTTTCAGCCTTTCGACTTGGGCATGAAGCACCCCCATCTCAGCTGCAAGGTGGATGGGACTTTAGATGGCATTTCCTGCAGCCCACTGCAAAGGTAAACCATCTGTGGGGCTGAGGTGCTTTCAGCCTGATGAGCCCTTTGGCTTTACAGTAGCCAGAGCTTCTGTTGTGTTTTGACTTCTCTGCAGATTGTGCTTTCAGCTTGCTTTGTGTGGTCACATAATGTCCTTTTTAATTTTCTTTTTCCCCCAAACCAAGCTTTATTTAGCCATTCAAAATAGCTGAAGCTAGTTTTCTTCTTTTCCCCATTCTTCTCTCTCTTAATAGTATTTTTTTCTGTTATTGACTGACCTTATATCACTAGAAGAGCTTTAAGAATGACTTCAGTAGTTTGAACGTAGTCATTGGCCACATATTGTGCATGTAAAAAAGTGTTGAACCAAAGTCCAGTGATACCCATGCAGAGGATGAGCCTGGAGGCCGTGTGCCTTTCACTTCACAAAGTAAAAGCACAACAGTTACGGGAACACCACCTTACGCTTCAGCCAGAGCGAGGGAGAGCTGTTCCTTCCCAGCAAGGCTGAAGGCCATTTGAATATGATGTACAGTGTGCATACAGGCGTAGCTTGGTGCTTGAAATATCACCTGCTGCAGTGCTAGTTTTTTACAGTGTTTGTAATGAACTGAGCTTGAAATAGAGTATTATGGACAGTTATTTCTGTGACAAAACCTGATTGTATCGTGTGCCTTTCCAAATTGTTTTCTCAATTTTATGCTTTCATTGTTTAATGTAAGTGCTCTGTAAATTACTCGAAGTAATTCTAGACAAAACTAAACATGAAATCTTTGTTCCGTACGAACGGTGTGAGATCTTTAATGGCTGCGGTGCGGGGCTGTCGGGGACGGCTGCCGGGGTTGGGGGCTCGGTCCTCGCAGTAACGGAAGAGGTACTGGGGAATTACTTCCCCCTCGCTGATCCCGGGGACGGGGATTGTAACTGCCCTGCACACACAGCAGGGCGCCATCGAGGGCACTCTCAACGCCGCTCTCCCGAGGCCGCGGGGGAAGCGACGACCGGCGACCTCACGGCGCTCCCGCCTCTGCCTTCCCCGCCCCGAGGGGTCCCGTCAGCCGGCGCGCCAGCCCCCCCTGCCCCGGCCGCCTGTGCGCCTGCTCGGGGCGGTGGGACGTGGCGGCGGCGGGTTCGCCGGCGGAGGGCCCCGCCCCGGCGCGGCTGACAGGCGGGCGGCAGGGAGACGTGTGCGAGCGGGAGCGGCCCGCGGCCCTCCCCGCCTCGGCCGCGCCGATGTCGTTATGCGGCGACTCTGGCCCCGCGGCTGCCCCGCGGCTGCGGCCTCGCGCCGCCCAGATGGCGCGGCGACCCGAGCTGCTTTGCGGCGCCGCCATCCTGCTGGGCTGCGCTTTCCTCGTCGCCCTCAAAGTCACCTGCAGGTAACGGTGGCGGGGTCGGCGCCGGTGGTGCGTGCGCGGAGGCTTGGGGCACAGCTGCCCCTTGATCCCGGTCTGGCCGCGGCCTCCCCAGCGCCCTGTGGTCGGGCTGTGCGAGGCGGCGCGCACGGCCGCTCCGCGGTGGGTGACTGACAGGCGGTCCCCATAGCGACGGCGGCCGTGAGCCTGTCGTGGGGAGCGCGGGCCCTGGTGACCCGTGTAGGGCCGGAGCAGGCCCCGCTCCCCGCGTTCGTGCGCGGCGGGGGGCAGCGGCGGCGTTGTCAGGGCAGGTTTGCCTCAGCGGGGTGTCGGGGTTTGGCGGTAGGTCCGCGGGTGCGCAGGTACCCTAGAGACGGGCGCGCTGTGGAGGAAGATGTTTGTCTTCCTCTCCAGCAAATTACTCGTATCTCGCCTGTGCCTCGGAAGAACTGAGGAAGCACAAGGCTGAAACCTTTCCCTCAGCACTCAGACGGCCGTGTCGGTGTGGGGATACCAAGTGAGGGGAAGTGGTGCTTGTTAGTGCCACCACCCCGTTATTTGCACCTGCTGCAGACAGAAAGATGCTTTGTTGTTATTTGGGTTTTTTTTCCCGTTTAATATCTTGGTGCCACTCTTGGGAGCTGCCACTTTGTTCATTGCGGAAGTCTTGTGGTTGCTGTTTGCTAACAACAAACAGCCCTGACCAGAGCCTGGCAGGGTGTGTAGCTGGGGCACAGATAGGGTTGGCCATGGACGGAGGGCTCCTGGGTGTGCTGCATGGGGCAGCACGTTCCTGGAGCCTGAACTGGGATTTAAGTGTTCCAGATGGGTTTTAGGTCAAGGTCACCATTACCTGTTTCGAGTCACACTGTGTTAATGTGAGAACGTTTACAGCATTTGGGGGTTAATTTGAGGAGTGGGAGATGGCTGCAAGGATCTCCTTTCTTCCCTGTTCTGCAGAATCTGAGGAATTTTTATTCTGAGAAACACTTGATTCACAGGTAACGCTTCTGAAAAGTACCGAGGCTGCCTTGTCTCACCTGTCCACAGAGGAGCTGTTATTTGAATTTTAAGTCTCTGGTGGAGTTGCTCTGTGGGCAGCAATGCCTCTTTGTGCATAGAATCACTGGATAGTTAGGGTTGGAAAGGACCTTAAGATCATCTAGTTCAAGCCCCCTGCCATGGGCTGGGGGTGCCTCGCACTAGGCTGTGTCACCCAAACCCCATCCAGTCTGGCCTTGAGCACTGCCAGGGATGGGGAAGCTACTACTTCTCTGGGCAACCTGTGCCAGCACCTCAGCATCCTCACAGGGAAGGATTTCTTCCTTATGTGTAACCAGAATTTTCCTTGTTTCAGTTTAAACCCTTTTGGACTGTCACTGCAGTCCCTGATGAGGAGTCCCTCTCTGGCATCCTTGTAGGCCCCCTTCGTGTATTGGAAGGTTGCTCCATGCAGCCTTCTCTACAGCAGTCTGTCTCTCACAGTGACCATGTAGATGAAAGTGTAAATCTCTTGCCATGTTACTGAATGTATGGTGAAGGATTAATCACCTCCCATTTTACTGTCTTTTACTAAAATTTTTATTTTTCTTTTCCACGCTTACATTGAAGCTTCTGTTTTCTTCCTGCTGTCCTTTACTTAAAACCCTCATGTTCCTTTCGTTTTACTGCTAGCTGTGTTTGAAACCTCACAATGGAATGCACTTGGTCGGTGCTTCTTGCTACCCTGCACTCTGTACAGGATGTTTGATTAAAGGGGTTTGGCTTTTCAGATTGTAGTTAAATAAACATATCAGAAAAACAACCCCTCTTCTGTTGCTGTCAGAAACGTAGGAAATTTAAGTGTAGAAATTTGGAGGATGGTTAATTGCATATGTACACTGTGACTACAGTACATGGTTTCTTACCACACATCAGTGCAATTCGCAAGCAAGTCTTGGTGCCAGAGTACAGTTAATGCCACTATGCTTACAACGTGCAACTTTTGAGCCTGATGGGGAAAAAGTATGGAAAGGGAAAATTCCTTTACTACAAGGCAGTCTGTTAGTGGAGTTTGCGGCATTGAAGGTTTTTTGTGGCTCAAGAAATAGCCAAATGAAGCCTAATGTGTACTCTTATGAAAAGCCTGTGGTTTAGAACCTGAATTGTTTGTGGCATTACACAAATGTCTCTCAAGGCAGTGGCACTCTAAGGGCCTTGCAGTCAAAGGGGCTGATCCTACCTGCACTTGCATGTGTCTTCCTTTATTACCTGGTTGTTCAGTGGAAATAGGTCCTTTATATGCTCTGTGCAGCAGGTAAACACCACAATCAGTGTTTTTAATGAGCAGTATGTAATTATTATCTTTGTATAATAGTTTATTATGTAATCCTCAGTTTATACTTTTTCAGTTTTTAGGGGTTCAGAGTAGTATTCTCTTTGCAAACCTGGACATTATGTAGAGTACTCTGTTGTGCGTTTGGTATTAAAGAGTTATGTGTGGTATTCACTACTGCAGAAATTGGCTTAAGAAGCTATTAAGGTAGCTATTGATTTATTGTGTTTTGGTTTTTAATAACTACTGGAGCTCTTTTTCATATTTGAAGGTAGCCGTGTAGTTTCTGACCCATTCATGTTATGGACCTTCTGTTGATCTGGTTATACCTTCTTGCAATTTAGAGCCAATTTCGTATCTAATTTTTAAGACTTACACTGTAACGACAGCTTTCAGTTTAATTCAGTGGAGGAAGCAAAGGTTTTAAACGCATTTAGGCTGTCTCTTTTCATTAAGGAAGAGACAGTTAATGTCTCTGCAGAAGTATGTGTTACTGTGAGATCAACACTATGCTGCCGTGTTTCGCTTTCTGCAGCTGATGAGTGTGTGTGCTGACCTGTGAGTTAGAGCTGTTGCGCACCAGTGTTGGGGCCTGTCCAGCTGGCAGTTAGAAACCACAGGAAGAAGCGGTCAGTTTGGACAAGCAGAGGGTGCAGGAATAGGAGGGAACCAGAGGCGTTGGTGGTGAGGTGGCATGAGAAACTCAGGGTTGGGGAAGGAGGTGCTGGGTTGCTGACAGAGAGGGGAGAAGGGAAGGAGTAAAGCCAGAAATCAATGGAAGAAAACTAGATTTTTGGCCGTCTGTTTCAAAATATAATTTTGTGAATAGTGGAATTAATGAATTGCAAACATGAGGAACCAGTTAATATTTTCAGAATTCTGGACTTTGAAGCAAATAGTCTTTTATGGATGAGTTAAGAATTTCCATAACTTTTAGAAAATGTATTGGGAGTAATTCTTAAATGTTGAGCTTTAAGTATATGCTTTATTACATGGAAATGAGAGTTCTGTAGGTATGTAATGTAAAAACAAAGGTTTAAAAATGATTGTGAAGCTTGAAAATGTCACAGCATTGTTAGGAGGTTGCTTAATGTATGTGTCTGACAGTGTTTGGGGCTCAGTAATTTTTATCATTATGTTAAAATTGTAACCTAAGAAGGATCAAATATCAGGTCAAAAGATTTTTTGCATTAGATTTTTATTGTATTACAAGGTAAAAAAATGCACAGTGTATCATAAAATCCCCTGTCAGATAAGGAACCATTGCGAACTAGAGCAGTACAATGGTGCAGTCCAGTTCTATCACTTGATTTGCTCTGGTGTAAATAAAGCTAGTGGAAAATTTTGGAATTCAGAGAATATAAAAAAAGCAAATGTGATCATTAACTTGTACTTAAGGCAATTTATACCATAACAACTTCCAAATGCCTTGGAAATGCAGAGTTCTGGATTGTTTGATTGCTGATTTGATAGAAAATGGTTTCCTGAGAATTTGGTTTGTGTGCTTGGTATTGCTGGTTAAACAAATTTCTCTTAAGAAAATTCACCTCTCACAATCTCTTTGAATCAAGACTCCTATTTGTTGATACTGTTCTTACACTGAAGAAGAAATGTGCCCTTAACAGCTTGCCATCCCTGCTCCCATCAGTAAAATAAACCAAGACACATTTGCATGTTTTTAGCTAATACAGTATAAAATAAATATAAAATACTTTAAAGCAAAGTGTAAGAGAGGGTAATAGTGTCTGTTTATATAAACATCACATCACAAAACTTTATGACCAGCGTCTCTTCTTTTATCAGGGTGCTGTTACCTAAAGTACAAGTGTTAAAAGTGGATGAGGCCAGGGAAGAAATCCAAAGAAATCACTCTTCCTGGTAATTTTATGCTCTGTAGCAACCAGCAGTAAGAGTGTGAGCTAACATACCGATAAACAGAGTGCATGGAATCACAGTGTGACTTTCTAAAGCTTGTCAAGGGTGATCTTTAGATTTTTGTGGTATGTCAGGAAACTAACTCAGATAATTGTAGTCGTTCGCATCGATTTCTAAATTTTGTCATTGCATGACCTTTGCTGAGATTAAAAATTAGGACTTTGGGCACACTTTAACTCCTGCTGTACAGTCTCAATAACTACTCTTAATTTCTTGCCTGCAGCCGAGCAAAAGATGTAACGATGCCAGCGAAACTTCCAGTGAGTTTTTTCTCCACAAGATCTCCAGTCATTGATCTTTTTCGGGGACAGTTAGACTATGCAGATCACCTACGTCAGGATTCAGAAATTGTGCTGTATTTCTTCTATGCACCATGGTGTGGCCAGTCCATTGCAGCAAGAGAAGAAATAGAGCATGTGGCCAGCAGATTGTCAGACCAGGTAACTCCATGGAAGATACGAATCATAAACATGACCTTTTTCATCTCCAAGATGATGCTAATTTCTGGCATCCCATGAGAACGAGTAGGACTTGAATGCTTATATTTTGGGGTGACTCAGCCAATTGTCTTTATTTTAATTTAATATAGAACGTTAGAATAAATGAAGCAACCTGTGTTTCCTTCTTGGTTGTCTGTTATTTCTACTCCTGAATGGAAACTGTAGAAGTTTCTTCTTGTAGAGGTGTTCCCCGGTTTATTCACCTGCCTTCAAATGGCAATTGCAAGTTTACTTCCATTTCAGGATCCTTGGAGACCCTAGTAATTGTCTTAAGATTGCAGCCGTAGCACTGCTTTCTAGAGGTTGGTTACCTGTGTACACTTCACAGGCGCTGCTTGTTGCACTCCACTCTGCAGAAAAAGTAATGAATATGGATAATGGGTTAGTAAATTTGAAGAATTTTTATTAAGAATCTTAAAAACTAGACACAAAAGTGACCAGAAGGATTTCTGTTGCATAATGACAAACAAAAATAAAATCTTGTGATGAGAGTGAAGAGGAACAGATGTGGAATACCGAGTTGAAAAGACGCTGAAAATAGCAGATGAAATGGCTTGGAAAAAAAACATGTTATATGAAGAAGGACACAGTAATGTACTTTGTTAGCTGTGAATTTTTGCCTGCTTTGTAGGTGCTGTTTGTGGCTGTAAATTGCTGGTGGAACCAGGGAAAATGCAGGAAGCAGAAGCATTTCTTTTATTTTCCTGTGATACACTTGTACCATCGGAGGTAAGGTTTCATAAGTCCAGTCTGGGGTTTTTATTGTTGCTTTGAGAAACAGAGGTATTGCGTAAAATATTGCATTTTGAAAATGTTACATTTATGGCTATAGTAAATAGTTGTAGAGGAGGAGATTCTAGGTGAAGCTTGTCCTGTATGCTGCTTGGATGTCAAGAAGGGCTGTGAATGTCAGTTAAATGACATGCTGCACAATTCTTCATTTTAAGGAAATTTTCTTTTGCCTGTGCATCTCCTGGAAGTTCTTCCTTCAATGAAAAGTAAACAGTTCAGACTTGTATATTAATTTCAGTTGTCTGCTTGCTCTGTAGATGGATTATGTCAACTTGTCCCAGTTTGTGACAGCAATAAATTACGTACTTAAGGACTATTAAGTTAGTGGAATTTAAGTGCATATTGAAGTGGCAGTATGTATCAAAGACTTTCTTTTAAATTTGAACTTCACACTCACTTTTTTTATGCTCCAGATGTTGAGATATCATTGTATAAAATTTTATGTAATGTCAATTTTATTTCTTTTAGTATTTGTATGTTTTGGGGTTTTTTTTTCCTCTGTGGAGCAGAAGGTAAGGAAGCACTTTCTAATCTTAGGTACAAAAGAGCTGGATGCTGTGTAGTTTATCACTTGCATTTTATTCTTGTACTTTTTTCTTGTACATTTTAGTCTTGAACTGCAGCTCTCTTCCATTACAGAGGCTGATTTTGGTTTTTTGGAGGGGATTTATGTATTGAGGAGGAACAATCCTGATCTTTGTCAGCTGAACTTGGAATAGACACAGATCGCACTGGCATAATTCAAACTGTAATAAAAAATCCCAGCAATCCCACTTGGATGCACATTGACTTAAACTTACTTGATCTTGAAATAACACCATGATAGATGGAGCACTTGGATATTATCAGTAACCTTAAACAGAGTTGCAACAGGATGAGATGTAAATTCATATTGATACTCCATAAAACCCCCAAAGGGCAATGGACCCCTCATGCCTGAGATACTAAACCTTGAATGTTGCATGCTGGATGTGTGACATGCTGAAGCAGTGCATGTTGCTGTTAAAACAAAGATTGGTAATAAGCCAAGTGTCAGATGTAGAATAATCTAGTGGGCTGTAGAAGACCATTTCAAAGCATCTGAATATAGGAATCTCACTGTGAGTTTTATATTTTTGCAGTGTGTCGGTAGATATAAACGATATTTAAAAATGCATCACTTTACATTCTTCAGTAGGAGTGGCCTAATTCTTCACACTTTCTGTGTTTATTTTCATTTTGGACTGTGATGCTTTGTTCAACCTAATGATAATAGATGCAGGATTTCAAGGGGATGAGGCAGAAGCTCTGGAAATCATAGCCCCAAAGCCCAGCTGGCCTTCTGTTTTAGTACTACCTAATGTGGTGTGAGCTGTTTTGTCAGATGGCTAGGGCAGAAACTGTAGACTTGTTGGGACTGTTCATCAGCAGTGTGACTGGATTTGTCCCTGCTTTGAGTGCTGCTTGTAAAAGTCTGTGTAAAAAATATTGCACCTTTTCAGACTGATATTGTTTGAACTTTCTAAGATTTAAAAAAGAAACAAGGGAAAGTAGTGACATTTTTCAGATCTGTATTTTAAGTCACATGTATCTACTTTGGATCAAGTAGAAAGGTGTCTATATGACTTATACTTGCATTTTACCAACTTCTGCAATGTGACTGCGAGGTGGTCTCCATCCCTTCGTCCCCACCAACACACTGCATCTACTCATAGACACTACGTTAGAGTCACTGCAATGTCTGTGTTGTGCTTCAAGCCTGGTAACACAACTCTTCTATCAGCTACAGGAGCCACTGTTAATTAACACAGAGATCAATTCCCTAGAGGCTGAGCATGCTGACCGTGTAACTCTTATCTCTGCCACCCCCAGGAGGGACTGACTCTATTGTTAATTTAAGTCTTAATGATTTATTATTTTTTTTGGTACTAGTTTTGGACCAATTGAATACAAAGGCCCAATGAGTGCTGTTTATATTGAAAAGTTTGTTCGCCGGGTGATGACACCACTACTCTACATCTCGTCTCGATCAAAATTACTAGATTTCCTCTCAAATTATGAGGTACTTGTCTCTCTTCTCTAGCTTTACCACTGCGGTTCAGAAAGAGTTTGACTTGTTTCACAGTTAAATTTGATCTGCTCCAGAGTACTAGTTTATTTCCAGGATCCTGAAATCAGTGCCCTGTAAGTTTGTTAAAATCATAAAAATATGAAATGACAAATTCATAATGTTCGTTCCCTGTATAGTTACTCTTATGATTTAGTGATGCTCTTAATTTAAAGTTCTTTCTTATGCAGAGACAACAGTTGAAGTTGTTACCTCATCAAAAAGTTACATGTGAACAAGAAAGAAGGGAGAAGTCTTTTCACAATAATCTTGCAGTTTATGTTGGAAAATTATTTGAGAACTATATAACAATTGCTTTAATTTTTAAAGGAATAGTAAACCTTTCTAATAAGATAAGTCTGATAAGTAAAAACAAATGTGAAATCAGTTGAAATAATGGCTCCTAACCACTTTGTATGCTGTAACTTCGTGATTTTAATCCACTGGTATATTGTGTTTTACTAATTTTTGGTCAGTTGTGTTCAGAAGTACCAAGAGTGGTAGCAATACTAGTGGATTAATAACCTCTAATTAGACAAAATGCGCTTACAACAGAAGCATTTATAATCCCTTTATAACTGTTCATTTCTGTAGTGCACAACTATAATCTTAGTAAACCCTAAGCTATTAGGGTGGGATGGGACACCTGATCAACAGATTGATGCTCTAGCAGTGACCAAACCAGATGAGGGGCTTTCCAGTGTTTCAGAACAAAACAGAGGTCCTCTTTGAATTAGCACTTGTCCTAATGGCTGGTTCTGTGGTAGGTTGGAGTATGAGAAGTGCTGGTAGACGAAAGCTGCTATAATGTAAGGGGATGCACACTGGTAGTTAGCATGGGTACCTGCTGTGCTGTTCACACTTCAGTTTATGCCTCAGGAGCTATTTGTGGGTTTAGTTTTCCAGTGTTTTAAGCGGGGACTGTGAATCAGGAATTGTGTGTCTATCTGATGCTGATGCTTCCTGTGATCATGAACAATTCTGTTGTCCTTTCACTGCTTTGGTTTTGCCATTCTAAAACTCTTGTTACTTTTTTTGCCTCATATAGAGATTTGAAAACAGCTATGCTTGGTTTTTGGTCTCTGTTACGTGAATTATTTCTTACTAGTGTGCAAAAGGTAACTAATAAGCATAGTGTCATTAAGCTTATATTTGCTTTCCAGCAGGAGGTGCACTTCTACTGGAAAAATACTAAGATAAAAGACAAATTTATGGAGGAAACAGAAAATATTTTTTAGAATACTGCTTAGTGATTGAACAGATGTCTTTATTGCTGTGTTCAAACTTCCCCCCTTCCTATGCTTTAAGTTCTGTGGCTCCAAATGCCCAATCTGTGTTTATGTTCAGCATTTGTTAGTTCTTTTTTCTGAAATGGATTAAGCATAGTCTGATCTTCATGCTGCCCTGCAGTCATTTAAGGCTGAGGTTATTTCCCAGACCATGACACTAGGTGCTGAGTTTGTTACCCTTGTCAAGTTAAGGAAACAGGGCAAGTCCAGATGAGTGTAGCAGGAAAATGCTGAAGATCAGGAGCTGGAATACAGAGAATTGTACATGAAGATGGATGGAGAGGGAAATAGAGGCATAAAGGAAAAGTTCCTTTTAAACCAAAAATAAACACTCAGTTTCTTCATTTTAACCAGTTAGAAATGTGAATGTTTTCTGATATTTCCCATGTAAGTTGAGGAACTTTATACCTTTTGTAGGGAAATATATAATCCAGGAGGTGACTCTGGTGTTAGTAGAAAGTGTTAGGTTTAGAGTAGGTTACAGGAAGCGCGTGTATGACACAAATTGCTATTTTGAGAGCCTTGGCTGTTTTCCTTTGATTTTTGATCCTTTAGATATTAAAAATGCTAGTTTTTAGCAGAGGAGAGAGAAGACAGTAAAGGATAGTTCATTGGGCATTTTGATCACTGCTGCTTGATCAGGCTTTTGTGATTTCTTCATTAAAAAGATTATTAATCTGAATCTCAGAATATTTTCTGGAAGGTTTATCATCAGTATCTAATTTTCAGTCCTGTGTTCCGGTAGGGAATGGGTTCTACAGACTTATGTAAGGGATATTTACTTTTGACTTGAAAATTTCAGTGGAAAAGAACCGCTTTGTAACTGATCCCCAGCCTGCGCTTAGGCAGTTCCTTAGTGCCCAGTCTGTTCCTTGGCTTTTTCATTCTACTTTGGGATTTAGGTCTCCCATATTAAAGAAGCAGTAGGTCGCAGAGCAGCTGCCTGTCACTCACTTTTGGTCCTTACTGTTTTGTTTCCCTGTCCAAGGGTTGGTGTATAATAATTGGTGTCCAAGCACTGTGTATAATCTGGAATATGCAATAGGTTGGTAAGCTATAAGTAGATGAGTGATTCATTTGCAGGGCATCATGGTGAGCTGAAATTCTCCTTTCTTCATACTTAAAGGAACTGCTGCACCCTTCTTTTCTTGTTTCAAGGGCATTTTGTTGCTGCCTGTCAGTTTGCTGATAGGGAGGACTTCAAGCTCATAGTTGTCCTTTTCCATCTAATCTGTGAAGCTTTTGGTGCTTTAATCTTGTGTTCAAATTCCAGTAGCCAGCTTTTGACAGAAAAGGATCAAGCAGAGAAAACCAGGAGCTCTGTCCCCACTCAACTGAATGTTGCAATCAATTAAACATGTTAGCATGCCTCAACAATCAGTTGTACTGTAAAGGTACAAAGATAAACATCCAGAAAATTTTTGCAAGTTGAAACACACCAAGAGATACTGAAGTCCAGCAGTATTTTATATTCAGCTGTTAATTAACATGTTTTTATTTTGAGGAAATACTAATGGATAGATAGTAATACTAGAAGAAATACTAATAGATAGATAGATAGTGGTGTTAGTGACATGGTGTTTGTTACAGCCATTCCTCAACCAAATCATGACTATTGGGAGATGCTGTATTGCTCTCACAGGAGGGCGCTCAAACCCCATGAAAAAAATTCCGGTTGAAGAAAAGAAGTACAGGTTCTGCATTTTCTGATACTGTGTGAGGTTGGGGGTTTTTGTGCATGTGGTTGCAGAATGATACTAGTGCAAAACTAGAACTGGGTAAGAATTAGAATTCAATTTTTGAGAGGAAGGAAAAAATTCCCACTTGGAAAGAAGTTCTAATCTTGGAATATGTAGAAAGAACTGAGTTATATCAAGAGAAAGATATGCATTTCCTACCATAACTCATTTACCTGTTAGTACTCATAGTCAGACCTCTTGTTGTTTTAACTGCAGAGATGTAACAGTTTCATTTTAATCCAAACTGGTGTGTCTCGTTGCTCATCTCACTAACCCAGCTACTGGAAACGGCTTCCTCTTCCCAAGGCACAGAGAAAGAAAGCATACAGCTTCTTTAGTTAGGCAAAAAGCTTCATTCACTTAAGAAAATTACATGTGTCCAGGGCACGTTTAATGGCTTTAGGAGAGGTGAGGGAGGAGTTGGTCTCTCTGGGAGGTAGCTGCTATGTGTCTTAACATGATGTCAGCTTTATTCTTTGCTCTGTTTGTGTAGAAATGCTTCCTGAGCATTAACCAGGTGTGTAGGATCTGACCCAGAAATGGATTTGACTTAATAGCTTGCTCTTGTGTGGATACTGTGGTGCCTGTGTTAAATGATGGTGTGAGAATTTGTTTTCAGTTCTGGATACACAATTAACATTATTAATTGATCATTAAAGATGAACAGCCTTCTACTTGTAAATTTTATGTAGTATCAATCAACAGGTGCTTCTTTGCATTTCTACGTGGTAGAATTAGTGGTATGCAATATTGGTGGTTCTGTTCCCTAGAGGTAACACATTCCTTTTGTCTTGCTCTTTTCTTTCCTGTATTTGCAGATAAAAGGAGACAGGAACTGCCTGCCTGCACAAGTCTGAGATTCTGGTGGGGGGAGATCTCCCTTACCTCAATGCAAAATAGCCAAAACATAAAAATAAATAAGTACAAATTGGAACAGAAGTCACTTAATTGAGTAATGAAAGCGTTTATCTAATAGTAAAAGATAATCAATAGCTGTGTTGTTTTTTTCTGTTCTCCATTCCCATTACTTTTCATTTACTGGCCTTTACATTACAAAGGTCTTTCATCACATAGTCATTTAATACTGTCTTTCTGCAACTCCTCTGAGCCTGCTTCAGTGATTACCAGTAAGCTTTGGAAACTTTATTCCTCAGCCTTCTCTTCCTTTTCAGAAGTGTTTATAGAAGTGTTGAACTCTATGAACATCAGTACACATCCTGACTGGCTGACTTTGACTGTGGAAAACCAAGAACTTCTACCTGTACTTTCATAACTTTTCTACTAATCTAGAAAAGGACCTTCCATGTTATTTCTTATCACCTTAGTTTCTTCCAGTATGTTTGGTAACTTCTTATAGGCTTTTGGGGAAAAACAGCATGCTGCATTGAGTAGATCAGTCATCTACGTGCTTGCTCATGCCTTCAAAGAACTGTGATAGACAAGAGGCATGGTTCAGAGATAAAAATATTCCAGTAAAAATTAATTATTTGAAGATCTCTGTTAATTCTTAAAGTTTCTATGAACTTGCTGTTCTTTAATTGTTGAGATTCTTGTCAAGTCTACTATTTATGTGATTTAATTGGCATCACGCATCACTTTCCATTGCTCTGGTTCAGAGACTGAGCAAGAAATAGGCTACACTACAATTAGTGACTTTGTATTTCCATATGTACATTTCGCTAGATGTTCTCATGACTCTTCACTATTGATATCCTCAGGTTTGTTCCAAAACCTTTCCTACAGATGCTTGATTTGATGCAGGTACTGGAAATTGTTCCACTCTAGCGATGCCAATGCTGCTAACTATCCCTATGCCACATTCCAGTGTTTTATTCTCTGACTTGGTATAGCAGCAAGTCACATTGCATTCAGCTGGTTATTCCTAACTTCCTGCATGTAGGTAGTTAACCATAACTCCACACAGATGGTTTCCCAGAAGCAGGTGATCATCAATAACAGCTTGTATGTAGATGCCCACATAAAGTGCATGCAGGTACTGTTGCTAAATCAGTTACTGTTGTGGAGATTCTTACATGAAGTGGGAGTTGCTGCAATCAAGGTCCTCTTGGCATAATTGTATGCAAAACTAGGAACCTCTTATTTATATCAATAAATCTCTTCATAAGACTTGAATCTCACTTGTATGGAAAAAGATTCTTTGTTGCTAGCACCTGGAAGTGTTCCGTTTTGTTAAAGCAGAGTTAGTATTAGCAAGTGAATCTCACCAGTGAGAGAACAGGAAAACATGCATGATACTTGAGAAGAAATACAGCACTTTAGACACTTTCCTCTAATGTATAATGCAGTCTGTAACAGGAAGGAAATTTTAATTATTCTGGGATGATCATTGAAAGGACATTAATTAACAGGCATATAGCATTAATATATATTGTTCCACTACAATTTTTTCTTACTGAAAAAAACACTTTCCAAAAATGATTCCTGGAAACATCTTACTCTTCACAGTCTGGAAGGTTTAAGCTACTATTAGTGTACAAAAAACTGGCAGTCAGAATCAGAATGTCACCTTTTTAATATCTTTATAAATATTTCTAGATCTGAGTTGTGGCTTGTCACATTTTACTGTCCCTTCTGATTCTAATTCACTACTTGGTGCCATAAGTTCAATTCATATAGTAATGGTACTCAAAAACAGTCCCAGGAAATGGGGTCATCTTGTCTGTCTCTTTATTTTGGTTCACTTGAATGCGTTAAAAGTTTTTTATAAGGGATTATTTCCTTTTACTGTCTTAGTTTGTACTAGGAGAAAAAGGTGAACAGTAATTACTAACCTGTTTATTGTTTAAAAAAGAAGAATGAGTGCTGCTATTTTGCTGTATTTTTTCCTACTTTTTTATTTCCTTCTTGACAGTTTTTATTGCAGAAATTTCACTAATTGCTAGTATTCTAATAATCTTGATATTTTTCTTCGGGTACCTTGTAAGGAATCTTTATGAACAAGGGTCTCGTATTTAGCATTCATTTATGAAAGAGAATTCCTGCCTAAAAAGAGCAGTTATCATTTGGAATGGGCAGTGTTGTTATCGGTGAACATCCCGACATCGCAAATTCATACTGAATTAGCTCTATTTGCATGGCTGGTATGAATTACTGAATTCATATTCAGTATTATATATAAAACTCAACAAAAAAAATAAAACAGGCTCTGAAAAAACAAATCAAAATGCTTACATGGGAGTGTATTTGCCACACAAATACATGTGATGATCTGTGAGTCTTGAATCTTTTGTTCCACAGCAGTCCCTTCAGTGCTCTTGCTTTGTGTATCATGCTCTTTCTGTATGCATGGGTGGAACAGGGAAACATACAACACAAAGCAACCAACTTCCCTCACTGTCATGACAATTTATTAAGCCAATTTGAGTGATGTGTTAAAAACCACAATTAATAATGATGTTAATGGATTATATTTTCAATATTTAAAACCAAATCTTCATTGAAATTTTGGAATAAGAGAAGTCTAAAGACTATGCACCTCTGTGTTCCAAGTTAGCTTCTTCCAGATTCTCTTCCTGAATTCCATATGAAGGTATGCAGCCTTCATACCTGGGAAAGTCAGTAAGCCTATTTGGGGATGAGCCTTTTAAATTTTAAATTGTCTGTTTGGCAGTTTGAAGAACTTCAAGGATATGTAGGTGTGATATGGGGCTCTTTCATTATTTTTGTGTAGCTGCTTTCTCACTGACTTCTGCAGGATATACTGAAGGAACTTGCAATGACTGATGTGATGGGAAGATAAGCTGGTTTAGCAGCTCAGGTATTCATGCACAAAACAGTGAATCGATATGTAGTTTGTAATGGTGTGCAACATAGTGAACTTTTGATACTCCGGTTCAAAAAGAAGTTTTTATGATGCTTATGGTTCTTATGTTGGTGCTAGAACTGACTCAGAATAGTTGCAAAGCAAATATTAAGTGTTTTTAGTGAACCTTAAGAGCTAACATGGGAAATAACGTGGTTTGAAACTTATCCATCTACAAAAGTCCTCTCTCATACATAGCTTTTGATTGACAATTTTAAAACTGATTTTCATTAAGTATTTTAATATTAAAACTTTTCTTGCAGCACAAAGCGACTGTTCTTCCATAAATATTCTTGTCTTTTAAAAATCTGTTGTTTTTTACTGTAGGCAAATAATTGCTGTGCCCCATACATTTACACTTGAAAATAACTTTACTAACTCTAATTCTTTTTATTTCAGCCTGGCGTTCTGGGATATTTTGAGTTCAATGCTTCACCTCAACCACCTGGTTATTTAACATTCTTCACATCAGCACTGCATTCATTAAAGAAAGGTAAAGGCTTCATTTTCATAATTTGAGGCATCTGTGAATGAGTTATGTATATGGACATCAGTACTTTTTTGCAGTATTTTGTAACTTGGGAGTTAATCCCTTTTGAATGTTTCGTGATGTTGACCTAATTATGAGACTGTCTCTTACTACAGTGGAAGGATTGCTTACGTAAAAGGCTTATTATGGCATTGGCCATCATGGAATAAAGTCTATGTCAGGCTGCTATTCCAGGATACATTAAGATACAGTTTCCTCAAAACCCTAAATATGTTGCTGTAACCTGTGTAGGAGCCATAATCAGGGGAGCACGTATTTAAATTGAACTCAAGACTGTTTGTCTTGTGCAACATTTGAAATGTCACATTCAGAGGCATTAGGATGAACTTGGCTTTGTCAGTACTTCATAACTGAATTCAAGAAAATGGTTTGCTGGATGGAGTTAAAGAGCTGGTACAAGGTAGCAAGAGGAGAAGTACTTTCTCCCCCTGTTGTTTTGCATTAATAATCTAAAATATAAAACTTCTTGCATTTTAATATGCAAACTTTGTATATGATTAGTACCTATTTTGTGGGTCATAAATTCTGGATGGAGTTTTCTTAAGGTTAGCACATTTTATGGATATTCCTGTCAGCAAATGAAGGAAATTTATACCATTATTCTGATTTTTACTGTGCCATTAACTTGATACATGATATAGAGCATCCTCTCCTATATTTGTTTTCTGTAATTTCCCCATTTACATGTTGGGATAGTTCTTTGCAACACAAAGATGACAAACATTCTATTCTTGTGGGTACATATTTATAAATATAGAAATACTATGATACATATTTAATGCATATTTACTGTAAACGTACATCATCTAAAGAATCAGTGTTCATACTTTTTCTTTACACATATCTCACCTTGGCTTATGAGATGCCATAACACGTAGCAAGATGCATCTGTGATACCAGCTTCTATATTTAATAAAGAAGTCAAGAAATTGCACAGTTCAGGTTAATGTTCTCTATCCTTTGTGTGCAGAAGAGGAACACATTTATTGTTGTCTGCTTTTCTCGTCTTCCTCACTTAATCACCAATATTGTATTCAGTAAGATTTCTGTGCCTTTACACAGCAATGTCCTGTATTTCGGTTTGAAGGTGTTCTTCTAAGGCTTTCAGGGAGAGCTTCAGTGTGTATAATTGTATTTAAAAACCAAAAAATTGCCCTTTCAGATTACCTTGGAACAATACGCTTTGGAGTGATCACAGATAAACATGTTGCAGAGGAGATCTCATTGGTGCATTCAGGCAGCGTGTACTTGCACAGACATGTCAACACATCTCTTGTGAGTATTTTATTTATGTCGTAGTGCCTCTAAGCCAGTACATGGAGGTTGAAGCTCTGTTATAGACACTGAATAACTGTTTCATGGAGCTTTAGGAAACAGGATTTTTGTACAGTAACATACATTTTCATTCTACAAGTCAGCAGCTATTTTAAACATCAACCCAAGTCGCTCATTTCTATAAAAACGTAACCCCAAACCCCAAGCATTTCAGAAATTACTGCACAAAGGCTTTTTCCTAAGGTTTCCAACTCTTTAAGTGGGTCAGAAATAGAAGGCTACTTGAATGAGGATATGGACAAAGAGATTTTGTGGAGAGAATAGGAATAGTGAAAACTGGTATTTTGGTTTAAAATATGACATTACACTGATCAGAAAAATCATGCAAATTAATTTAATTGAAAATTTATAGTAACTCTTGATCTACATGCCTTGGTTTTGGAAGAGTAAGATTGAGAATACTAACTTCCAGATTTGCTGTGTGGCGTAGAGACCTTACCTATCCATACTGCTACCATGAGTGGAAACTCTATGATTGTAATACATACTTTATTCATTTGAAACTAGAGAAAATATGGATTTCTCAGGTTAAATTACTGGTAACTACATAAAACTACTTTTTTCTGGGCAAATGATTTAAGATAAACTTGCCATAATTTATTAAATGACTGTAGAAGTGGTGAGTGCTTCTTATTATGTATGTCTTTTCCATGTGTTCAGTAATGAGAAATACCAGCTATAAATTCAGTGTTGAGGCTGGAATCTTAAAAGACTAATTTATAATGAGTTAATTGGTGAACGAGTAGTAGGAAAAAGTTTTCCAATATACTGTAAATCGGGATACGTGATGATGCCAACTTAAGAGACTGAGCTCTTTCATTTATAAAGAAAATTTATATTGGTGAGAAAAGTAAAGATAAAAAAGATGTAGTAAAAGAAAGAGGAACTTCGCTGGTAAAATACTTTCTGCCTCAGGTTTAATGTGTTACTATGATCTGATAAGCATTTGGAAAGTTTTTCTAAAGGGAAAGAGTATATGAAATGCTGAAGCTTACTGAGTAGTATAATTAAATTCAGGGATTTTTAGGCTTTATAATAACAAGGCGTATTTGAGAACTATATTAATTATGAACAAGTAAGGACAAATAATTATTTTTCCCCCCTTCAAGATCTATCCAAATGACATCATGAACTATACTGCTGAGAACATCTGCAAGTGGGCTCTAGAAAATCGAGAGATGCTCATACGCTGGCTGAGACCACATGGTGGAAAAAGCCTTCTTCTAAACAATGAGCTGAAGAAAGGACCAGCACTTCTCATATTTATACCTTACAATCCCTTAGCAGAAATTAATCCTCTTTTAGATGAAGTAAGTGAAATGTTGTGGCATTTTTCAGTTTTTTGGCTTTTTTTTTTTTTTTTGGGGGGGGGTTCTTTTTTTTATTACTTAAAAAATATTAGAATTTGAGAACTCTGGTCAGGGTTCTGAGCTTAACTGTGACAGATATTTTATTTCACTGTTCCAAGTATTCTCTTTTGTTTAAAAACACTTTTTCTCAAGCCATATTATCCCAAGTCCCTTACACTGGTTGGCATCCCACACAACATGCCTTCATCTTGTGTCAACAGTTGTTTAGAACAAGCACCTAATTCTTTTCCTTTATTTCCTTCTTATTGTGGTGAGTGCTGGGTGAGAGATGCAGATCTTTGGTCTTCTGTCCCAGTTGACATAGCTCAAATGAAAGAGTAAGAATGTATGGAGTATTGTGGGACCAGTGTTTTGTCCACCCATTCTATTTCTTCTCCCCTTCCATCTTTCCAGACATCATTATGCAAGGAAGAATGGACCTTTTATTAAACCAGACAGTGTTATTTGAAGTATAGCCCAATTGAAAACCTACTCAGAACTAATCAGATTTTTATATTATGTACATTCCTTATTCGCCTTCCAATTTTTCTCTGTCATTATTTCTATTTCTGAACATCCCAAGACATGAGTTTGTGTAAATGTGCAGTAAAGAAGATAGGGAAACTAACTTGGCCGAAAAATAGATTTTCCTCAGGCTATTTTTCAGCTTTAATGCACTGTCCCATTTGGTACATCACAAAGCTGCACATCACAGTGGTGATCACATAGCACTGAGGACGGTGTGGAAGAAGAAAGAAGAATCAGTGGAAGGTAAAAAGTGAGGCTAAGTTTAGGTGGCAGTGCTGCCTTACATGTATGGCATCTATGTCCTGCAGTGTGTGGTTTCCACAAGGAGGCCTAATTAGTATTGCAGTGTCTGAAACAATGAGGAAGAAAAAGAAAATAACTTACTGTTGTGGTTTAAGCCTCTCATGCAGTTTGCTCACTCCCTCCCCCCCACTTCTTCCCCCCACTCCCAGAGGGATGGGGAGGAGAATCGAAAGAATGTAACTCCCACGGGTTGAGGTAAGAACAGTTCAGTAACTAAGGTATAACACAAACCACCGCTGCTACCACCAATAATAATAATTACAAGGGAAACAACAAGGGAAGAGAATACAACCACTCACCACCTGATACCAAGCCCAACCCAGCAGTGATCCAACTCTTCCGGGTCCCTGCCCTTAGTTTTTACATCCTGGGCGTGACGTGCTGTGGCATGGAATACCTCTTTGGTCAGTTTGGGTCAGGTGTCCTGTCTCTGCTTCCTCCTGGCTTCCCCTCCTCCCTGGCAGAGCATGAGGCTCAGAAAGTCCTTGGTCAGACCAAACATTCTAAGCAGTAACTGAAAACATCGGTGTTATCAGCACTGTTCCCAGGCTGAAAGTCAAAAACACAGCAGTGCACCAGCTACTAAGAAGGAGAAAAATGACTGCTACTGCTGAACCCAGGACACTTACGATACAATATTTAGCCAAATCAGACATAAACACAATGAAAGTTAGATTGCTGCAAAGTGGGGTTGGGGAAATCTTTGCCTAAAGACTGGAAAAAAACTGTGATTGTTCTTGTACCAACCTGTCTTTATTTTTAGCAGACTTAATTCAGTGATACTTGTTACAGATTAAACATTCTAGTAACAGGTAACACTTATTTAGATCAAATCAGTGCAATGTAAGATGTTCCATTTCAGATTTCATTCTTCTAAGTAATAGTATTTCTCTATATCAAAGCAAGAAATGAGATACAAAATACTCCAGTTGGTCTTGTGTAGCTTCACTTTCATAGATATTATGCAACTTTTTTACCATAGGAAGAGATGTTTACCACAGATTTTCTGTGGAGTTCACCAAGCAGTGAAACCACTTGACTTGGAGGAAGTGGCAAAGAACAAGGCTGTCAAGTTGTATTTTGAAAGCTCTAAGAGCAGATTTTTCTTTTTCTAACAGTAGCTCACTGAAGTGAGATTTCTTACTGCAGAACTGGTTTTCTGTTCATAATTTCTGTTCATGCTCCTCTGTATAGGTAGTCCAAATTATCAGGCTAGATTATGGTATGAGGGGTCAAGTTTATTCTAAGTCGTTAATTGAGCATTTTCAGGATGAAGGCATCTAACAACAAATTCTTAGACTGTAATGAACTTGGTATAAACCACATCTTCATGCTGATGGTCCTGTGACACTCACAGCATCTTAGATGTGATGCTTCACCATCCCTTTGATAGTTATAATGATTCCTATCAAACTGTTCTTGTGTAAGCAGTGTGTGTATGTTCTGTAATTTATTTTTAATGTGATAGATTAAAGGGAAGGGAAACTCCCTCTTTCGTTTTCCTTTCTTATATGTGATGTTATTTAACTCCTAGAAAGAAAATTCATTCTGTGGTCCACACAAATGCCTTTTTCACTGCTTGTTTCCTCTTGAGTAAGAACAAAGTGGTGATGCAGCACAGGGGTGTGTGCAGAGAGGCAGGCTTTTCTTTTTTTTTTTTTTTTCCTTCCCTTTCTGGTTTCTTCTTCCAGTAAGTCACACATTACTATCGGCAAAGTACACCTGTAGTATTACAAATATATGCCCATGGCTGGGAAAATACTAACACTGCTTCAACGCTGTTAGTGATTGCTACAGAAATTGTGTACCACCTATAGCAGGGAAAAGCTCCAATCCCTTTCGTATGGGAATGCTTTTATTTTCTTCTCGTATTGGGAAATTCAGGAACCTTTACTGATTAATGCTTCATGTAGTGGGATTTAGCCTTAAAATGGAGTAGTGATAGGTACGATGAAAAGAGGACCCTGAGATCAGTGTCGTGGACTGAAAAAATATTTGAAGTGGCTTCTTGTTGTTCTGTACATTTAATTCTTGCACACGGAAGTATCTGAAAATTTAACTTCGCTATCAAGTCAGAGCCTTCTGTAATCTCTTGTAAGAATGAAGAGTAGTCAACTTCAAGTTTCTGAAATTCTCTCATTGCATGTATGTTGTTAAACCTGCAGCAGATAACTGCACTGAAGTGAACTATGTACAGTTAATGTTGCCTTTTTTTTTTTTTCTTTCCCTTTTTTCTCTCCCCTGCCCTGTAGATTACCAAAGTGGCCTTGGAATACCACAACTGTAATAAAAGCCAGGCAGCTGAGCCAGATCTTCAGCACTTAGGAGACACTGATTCACCAGCTTTTGATTCCTCTGTACCAGATGCACATACGAAATTATCAGAAACATTTTCGATAACCAAGTCCCCATGCTGTAACACAGTGGTGCTTCCACAGTGGCATTCAATATCTAGAACTCACAATGTCTGTGAGCTTTGCATTAACCAGACACTTGGTGTCAAACCAAATAAAGTCCATGTGCCACACTGTAACTTTTTTGAGATAGAAGCAGCTTTGGACTCTTTCTACCTCCAGGAACATACCTTTTTTCAAGTTATATCAAATACCATAGAATGCAGCAATTTCTTAAGTTTCTATAGTCCCTTTAGCTATTACACTGCATGTTGCAGAACAGTAAACAGGCATTTTTTAAGCTTCATTAGTTCTGAGAAGACCATCTTTCAGACCCCCAAAGTAACATTTTCTTCCCATGGGAAGAAAGATGACGCCCAACATTCTATTCCTCACATTGAGGATAGGAATTGTTTTATTCCTGACCTTCATAGTAGTGGCACTAACTTTACTGGTCTGAGCTGCAGGACCAACAAAACCTTGAATCTCTATCTACTGGATTCAAATCTTTTTTGGATATATGCAGAGAGACTAGGAGCATCAAGATCTACTCATCTTAAGGAATTTGCTGCCATTGTTGACCTGAAAGAAGAAGTGCACTATGTCTTGGATCAAAATCAGTCACTTGTTGGATCTACCCTGGGTATGGTATCCACTATACAAATGCTTGAAATGAGAAAATTAAGTTTGCAAGTAAGCTTATCAATGGAAAACTTAATGCTGTTTTGAAAAGTGAGACTACAGTCAACATTGTGAATCGTAATTTGTTCTGATTTATGTATTAGTTAATCAAGCAGTAGACTTGTGTTCTAGAGGATATAAGAACTAAGTTTCATATACCAAAAGTATATGAAGTTAAAAGTGAACCACAAAATGTCTAATTCTTGACTGGCTGAAACACTGTAAGAATTGGTAAAATCTAAACTAATTTGCTTGTGGGGAAAAAAATTACTAAGTATCTAACAGACTTGGTATTACAGAAGACATTTGTATATTAATGGTGGTGTTGATGTTCGCTCACCCATTCTGTGTACTAAAATACCACAGACAAGTCTCCACTTGCAAGTGGAGACTAACCCTTCCTGTCGTCCTCTGAAACCAACTTAGAAAGTGTTTTAAATTTATTTAGCAAAGTATGTGTGTTTTCAGGGTAGATCTCTGTAATGGTTTTGGCCAAATGTCTCAATACTCAATTTCCTGCTTGAATCAGAGGAAAAAGAAACCTAACAACCAAACCCAAAACAAAACTAAAAAAATAACAAACCCAATGCAGTTCTGATTTATTTGCAAGTTATTGACTCAGGCACAACATGCCTAATGACATGCGTTTATGTATCATGATGACGTGCAAAACCGAGTCCACCTGTGGAAAATGCAGGAATTTTTCATGTTAGCAGTGTAAGCAAACATGGAAGTAAATTCAGTGAACATAGCATTAAAATAAATTGTTCAAAGTGGCGTATCAGTAGAATTCTTGCAGCATTGATTATGTTTTGCTATAAATCTGTAAGTATGAAAGTATGCATAACATATTTGTTCTTAAGGATCTCATCCAGCCCTGTATCCTGTCTCCATCATAACCCCCTAAAAAAGTCATTCTGGAAAACCAAACGAAAACCCCAGTGACCGTAAAAGGATGCTTAGGAAAAATTAAGATCAGAGTGAGGACACATTTCCTTCCCTTTTCTGCTCCCAGTACTTTCTGTTTCAAACTTTTGTCGGGTCACAGGATTTCCTGAGCATGATGAGGGTTTCTCTACTGCATAACTCTCAGTATATTTCTATTCTGGGTCACCTGACCTTGTGGAAAACTTCTGCTTCTATATAATCTTTTCAAGGAGTCACTAAGATTTTATGTTTGGGGTTTGTGTGGGTGGGTTTTATTTTATTTCCTTAAGCTTCTTTTCATATTGTAAAATTACAAACCAGATTTGTATTTAATGCCTTTAACAGAATTTAGTTTTTACAGATGGTTGCTAAAAATTCAGGACTACGTCTTTTAATTACCCCTCTCCTTTCTACCCTTCTCCTTTGCTTACTCATGCAGAGATACTCCAAATCAGGAGGTCTAGAAAGAAAAAAAAAAAACAACTGTTTTGGTCTGGTGTGAGAATTTAATGAAATGCTGACTAGTAAATATAAGATTAAATGTACTGCTGTTTGCATTTCAGAGGTAAACTGATGTTCTGGTATTTTATATGTATGTAAAGTGCCAGTTTTACTTTGGCGTAGGTTTTGGATTGGAAATATCAGCACAAAATGTTTTTATCTGATGAAATAATTATTCTTAGCATGTTTGATATTATATTTTTGTCTCTATTATTGAATACTCTTATAATGCACAAATAATATTTCTCTATCTAAATTGAAAAGAAGGATACAGTTGCTGTCTTGCAGCAATTTAGAGAACATGGTCCAGGCTCAGACTAGTGCAGCTGAAGGTAGTTGAGGGCTTTGGAGCTAGCTTTAAATTTTTACAACTGGCCGGGTACTTGTTAAATACCTTAAAACTAAGAAGAAAGCTGAATGAAGAGGAGAGCGGTCACTGGTGAACAAAAGGTGGCTGGTCATACTGGCATGGGAATAGCACAGTATTCAAATGTCAGAAGAAAAAATTACAGGGAAAGTAATAAAAAATGAAAGAATAAATGCAAATAAATGTGGAATTAAGCTATCAGGATAAGGGCCAGCAAGTGAAAGAAAGTGAAAAACGGTGAGAGGATACAATTTATGAGTTAGCAGTTGCTAATTATTATTATACAATCATTACAGTACATTGAATAAAAGTAGAAGCAAGATTAGAGAGTAGTGTGGCAAGTGAAAAGACTGTAATGAGCAAAACAAACCAGTAAAATCTTATGTTGTTTTCACATCAGTGTTGATTATTCAGGAGTCGATGCCAAACTGTTAAAAATTACTCACAAATTCAAACCTGGTTTCATGTATTTTCTCTGTAAGTTTTTCTGAATCCAAAGTAAAAACTGCCAGAATCACACATTTATGGAACTGAAATAACTTTGTTATGTATCAATTTAATTTCAGAGAACTTCATAAAAAATTTCAGTATTCTCTATAGTCCCTTGAAAAGGCATCTTGTTGATGACCCTTCAGTCCATCTTCATGACCAGCGTGTAATCACTGAAGTGACTACTAATACCTTCCATCGGACAGTGTTTTTGAGTGAAAAGGTAACACCTCATTGTTGATGAGGTTTCTTGCAAATTGTTGCTCAGACTTTTGAGGAGTGGGTCTTATTCTTTTTTGACATTGATGTGATAAAATATGTTATTTTATAACAATTCAAAAAGTACCTTTTCTTTAAAAAAGGCAGTTTGGTATAGTGTGGTCTTAACTAAATCTGCAAAAGATCATCTTAGGGTGTTAATCCAAAAGTCAGTGCAACTGATTCCCTGACAGGTTTCAACAAGGTTTGTTGGGTTTTGGGGGGCTGCTTGGGCTTTTTGAGGGGAGAGGAGGAGGTGTGGGGGTTTTCTTCCTATATGTTTGAAATATAGATTTTTAATTTATTAAAAAAAAAAAAGTGTCTGCCTTGCTTTTCCCTTTCTCACACTGTAATAAGAACACACCTAAATACTTAGGGTTTAAAGTAATAGTGAAGAATATTCTGTTTTATGTGTTTTATACCTTAAAGGAAATAAATACACCACAGCTTGTTTTCTGTATGTTACATTCTTTTGTAAAAGTTAAAAATGATTGTAAAGTAGACACAATAAAAAAAAAGAAAAAAAAAGAAAAAAATCCAAAAGGTTTTAAATCTAAGCTATTATTTGAAAGCACACAGCAAAAATACCCCAAAACTCTCACAGGTGAAAGCTTACTGATTACAAGCCATGAAATTGCTTTAGATCTCACCCTGAACAGTAATTAGATTACTTTGATTTCTTAAAGATGTGATAGTAAGGATCAATATCCATTATCTGTCAGGTCTGCAATGAATGTATGCATCTCTAGTAATTGTTTCCAGTAGCCCTAACTCCTGCTTTGCTAGTTAAGAGACTAAAAGAAGTCTAGATACCATCTCCCTGCCCTCACCACGAAGTATACAGTCACCGTTGGATACATAGGAGTTTTAGACTCCAAGAGAATATTGGGAAGTATAGTAAACTTTGGTGCATTTCCACTTAAAGGGAATGATGCTAAACTAAATCATCTAATCCTCTTCATTTTGTCTTTTTCCTGTGGAAATAGAATTCACCAAGTTTTTGTGTATTAATGTGGTAGACAGAGACATCTGTAAATATCTTAGAATAAAGTTTATTAACATTAAGGTATGGTTTCCTTTCACATATGAAGGGTTCCAAGTTTCAGATGTTGTGAAGACTAGTGCTCCTTTGCTGTGGGTTAACTACAATAGATAATAGATTTAATCTCCGTTTCATTTTTCAGAATGTCTTGCTGCTCTATTATGCACAGTGGTGTGGATTCTGTGCTTCTCTTAATCACATCTTTATTCAACTTGCTCGGCTTCTGCCTCCAGATAATTTCATTGTGGCAAGGTAAAAAAGATTCTATTTTCAACTCTCTGGAATAATACAAGTTCATTGAGGTCATCAGCCTAGAAAATAATTACTTTTCTTTTTCTCTGTAATCTTGCAGTGGTAGATGTGAATGTCATCTGCTTCATTTCTCTTTGAATGCATTATTTTTTTCCCCTCTGTATAGATTTGGTGGGTTTCGATCTCACTGTAGTAATTACCCAGTTTAATTAAGAATTTTTAAACCGTTTTTAGCAACTTTTAAACCTTAAAAAGCTTCCTAATTTCAGGAAGTGAATCAATAAAACAACATCAGAAAATAATTTTTACTCCTCTACCTGGTAATTTGTAGCAGATAATAAGATCCTGTAGTACTGTATTTGAGAAGTTGTTTGAACCAGGAAAAATACATATTGTTGTGGGTTGATCCTGATGGGCAGCTAAGCACCACACAGCTACTCACTCACTCACTTCCCTCCTCCACCCTCAGTGGGATGTGTGAAGAGGTGTGGAAGAATAAAACTAGTAAAATCTGGAGGTCCTGAGACAACAAAACAGATTTGTTTAGGATTAAAGGGTAAGTGGAAGGAGAGAGAAGAAAGCAAAACAGGTGATGTAACAGCAATTACTCACCACTTCCTGTGGGTAGAGCCATGTCCAGACGGTTCTCAAGTAAGAGATGGGTAAATTCCGTAAAACTCCCTCTTTTCCCTTTTACTGCTGAACATAGAATCATAGAATAGTTAGGGCTGGAAAGGACCTTAAGATCATCTAGTTACAACCCCACTGCCATGGGTGGGGACACCTCCCACTAAACCATGCCACCCAAGGCTATGTCCAATCCAGCCTTGAACACTGCCAGTGATGGATCATTCACAACTTCCGTTGGCAACCCATTCCAGTGCCTCACCACCCTTACAGTAAAGAGTTTCTTCCTCATATCCAGTCTAAACTTTCCCTGTTTAAGTTTGAACCCATTACCCCTTGTCCTGTCACTACAGTCCCTAATGAAGAGTTCCTCCCCAACATCCCTATAGGCCCCCTTCAGACATTGGAAGGCTGCTATGAGGTCTCCACGCAGCCTTCCCTTCTCCAGGCTGAACAGCCCCAACTTTCTCAGCCTGTCTTCATACGGGAGGTGCTCCAGTCCCCTGATCATCCTCATGGCCATCCTCTTGACTTGTTCCAACAGTTCCATGTCCTTTTTATGTTGAGGACACCAGAACTGCACACAATACTCCAGGTGAGGTCTCACGAGAGCATGATGTTACATAGGAATAGCTCTTTGGTTAATTCAGGTCATCCGCCTGGTTGTGTCCCAGATCCCCTGAGTATTCCCTGTAGAGTAGAAACTGGTAGAGTTTCTACAGAGGAGGTAGAGTAAGAAACAGGGAAGACAACTAACTGTCATCACAAACCTAAAACATGGCACCATACAAGCTACTAGGAAGAAAATTAACTCTATCCCAGCCAAATCCAGTTTATAGACATATACATATAAATATATCTATATATGCATCTGTATAATATGTATTATTATAGCTTATATATATATTAAAATACATTTTTGTGTAAATTAAAACATGTTTTTGTTTGGCATTCACAAGGCTTTTAATGTTTTAGTGCAACCCAAACATTCATGTTCTTGTATTTGATAATACGTCAGTACTTACAACGTCTGCTCTGACTGCATCCTTGTTTCATTCTGACTGAACTTACTCCAGAAGGCAGAGTGAATGTATTAAAAAAAAAATGCAATTAAAAACTTGGAGTTATCACCTGTTTATAATTGCAGCTTTATTCCCATGGATGTAGTGCTGTTCTCAAATCTATACCCTTTCTCTTTTTCGACATCGAAGTGCTCTCATTTGCTCCATTATTTTTATTGCAGTATTACTTATGTGTATCATCTATGATTTTTCTGTAATAAAATTGTTGTAATTAATAAGAATTTTATTTGTAATCTAACAAATGCAGAGAAAAACATAAGTAATTGAACAAGTGTTTCCTTCACAAAATTTTGTGTTCCTTTAGAAAGAAATTATGCCTTTAAAGAGTATGCTTGTCCTTGGAAGGAGCAATTTACTCCCAGAACTACTCAAGGGGAAAATATTCATAAAGTTGGGCTTGAGGAACAGCGAATAGATAAAACTTCAGTTTCATGTTCAAACTATTAGGCAGGTGTGTCTTTTAGAAAAGGAAGGTGGGTACACAGTAAAGATGTGAGGAGTGATGTGCAATTTAATTGCTGAGTGAGAGCAGTTGGAATACTGTACACTTTTTTTTCTCTAGAAAAAAACCCACCACAGATATTTGTTAAACTGAGATTCATCCTCTTGAATAGCAGCAATTACTTCTGCTGACTCAAATGCACAATTTGACATTTAGGCTTACTTTCGCAGATTTGCATTTCCTTCTTGCCAATCCCTGCAATGGCGTTTTACAAGAAAATACAGCTTGTTCATCTGCCAGTTCTCTTAATTAATGTGTATTTTCTTAACAGAATTGATATCACTCGAAATGACCTTCCATGGGAATTTATGACAGACCGTCTCCCAACCATTTTATTTTTTCCTTATCAGAGGTAATGTAGCTCTTTTTCCCTTTGGGTTTCTAACTTTCATTTTACTAAGTTGTAATAATTACCTGGTTACATGTTTTAATAGAGAAAAAAGCCAAACAAATTCATTTCTATATATGCATTCTTACTTTATGCGTATTCTAACTTAAAATACAAAAAAACCCACCAAACTAACAGACATGGATAGTTGATGGTGTGCAGAAAGTGAATGTTCTTGCCAAATGTCATAATTTAATTGTTTGTAAGTCTGTCTTTATGGACAGCACCATTCTTAATCTTCTTTCTCAGTTAATTTTCTGCATTATTTCATTGTATTTCCTATTATTATTTTGGTATGATTCAAATAAATTAGTGAGTGACTACAGGAGGCAGGAAAAGGAGAAATTACGTAGATGATGGTGCAACATAGCTCTAGTACTACTTGTATGTAATTGCTTCTAATTGGCTAAACTAAGAGACATCTCAAATAATATTGTAATGGATTCTTGCAGTAAAATGTAAGGCTTTGCTTGCAGGGTTTTAATGAAGAGAAAAAAAAATAAGCACAGATGAGGAGTGAGTAATCCAGGTCAATCTTGGTCTTGTTTAAGAGAACAAAAACAATCCTGACATGACAGAGGGGAGGAGATAGATGGGTTATGTGGGTTTTGGTTGGGTGTTTTTTTGTATTTTGTTTTGTTTTTTTAAGACAGATTTTTTACTTTAGAAAGTAGAGAATCTGAGTACTAAAGGAGGGCATATGCAAACTTATGTAAGAACTTCCAGTGTAAACTAACACTGGTTATTGAAATATCTTTTTTCATTCTTAAAACAACACTTCGTACCTCACTATTTCACTTGGGCATTGATACATTTTTTTCAAAGCTCTAATTTTTTTTTGTTGAAATAGCAGAGATACTTTAATTGTCATCAGTGTTCCACTGATTGTTTTTAGCAGTAATTTAAAAAATAAAATAACACAGCATTGCCTTTACGGATGCTATAGAATTATATGTGTCTATTGTTTGTGTATATTGCCAAAATGTTCTAGTTTTCATTCAGATTCAGAAACAAGCACTGGATTTTTTTCACAGGAGAAAAGTTATCAGCAGATTTGTTGGCATTCCAGAAGCCTTACATTGTTTCTCCAAAACAGAAAACAAATTAAGCTTCAGTAGTAGTTTGAACACCTAGAGAGGAAAATATCCAAAGGAGATTAAAAGAAGGGGTACATGCTGTTGAAGCAAAATCATATACAGGAAGCCAGACCTTGAAGAAGGAGCCAAGAAATAGATGGCAGGGAAGCATAGTTTCAAAGAGACAGCTAGGATTGAGAGTAAATTCTGGCATGATGAAAGAAAGCTGAGGTGGAGGAAGGGAATTGATTCATGAATGGGTGAACAAAAAAGCAGCAGAACAAAGGAGGGTGGGATAGAGGCACAAAGGGTGAGTCAGGGAAAAAAGGAACTCTGAAGGGATGTAAAAGGGCTGGAGAGTGCATTTAGGACTGGCATATGCTGGAATGGCATATGAGGGTTCTGAATCCTACTCTTCCTCTGCAGCAGGGAGAAATTCTGAAATGCAGCGTCAAACCTTTGTGTTGCGTCTGATCTGTACTAGTACACACAGTGCAGGTACATCCAACCTCAAATAGGCTAGGAACAAGAAAGAAACCTTAGGTGCAAGAGAGCAAAGAGCTTTTGAAAGTGCTCAATTTATTGTTTCAGTTATGGTTCTGGTGATACATGTGTGCCCTGTGCAGTAGACTTGATTGACCTTGGGTTTGGTTTTTCTTTTTAAAAAGAATAATACTCAGTTTTACACAATTACAGTTTTTATAGCAAGGAAATAAAAACAGGCACTATAATAAAGGTGGTTTGCATTGTAAAATAAAAATGTTCATTTCCACTCTTATCCCTCAAGAACTCTTATCATCAGCAAATGGCAATTCAGATTATTGGTACTGTGAAGTGTTACCTACCACAAAATCTTTAAACCTGTGCCTTAAGTTTTTCAATTCTAAATTAATGTTTTAATTCGGTACAGGAATAGTTTCATTTCTATCATCCCAAGTTCCAACTCATCATTTCCCCTGCAGTAAGCCTTGCATATCAGACTCCCTCTGCCACATTCTTCCAGCTCAGTTCCAGTCCTGTGTTCCCTAGGTCAGTTGAGCAGCAACTCAGCTGGGAGTCTGCATTACTACAAAGTCTGGTATTCCCTTTTTCTTTTCATAGATGCTTATTTTGCCCTGGTCTCTGTTACAAAGGAGCTCTAGACTGTCTCTGGTGTAACAGACTTAATAGTTTCAGTAAGATTGGTTTTGTAATGTTCCAATTGGTTTCATCAAGGTACCTCACCTCTAGTCATTGTTTTCTGTCCTGCATTTCCTTTCTGGTGTGTTTTATAATTTGTTGCATCTAATCAAGAAAATTAGGTTTTGATAGTATCTGTAGTGTCAGTAGCAGTACCATAGTCATTATATTAATTTTGGATATAATGGGGCCTCATATTAAGGCTTTCTGTGCAGCGCCTTGAGACAATTTTTGCAAACTAACTGTTCTCAGTTACTTTCCACCCCATGCTGTTAATACTTTAGTCTGCTTTTTGCTCTAAATAGCCTTTTACTTTTTCTGAGACATACTGTAGTTTTGATTAGTAAGAATGGAGGATGATGTAGTAAAATATTACCATTGTACAATGAGTCATTTTTGCCTTAGTGTAGACTGTTTTTTGCCTAAATCATGTTATGGTTCATTAAACTTGGATGGGAGCTGATTGTTAGCTCAGAAACTGCTCATGCTAATTATAAGACTAACTTGGTTGATCACTAGAAGTCTGCAGGGGAAGAAAAATCATGTTGCTTGTGCTTCCAGAAATAACTTAATTTTGATGAACAGGAGCATCATCTGACTGAAGTTTTTTAATTACTGATAAATTACAGTATCTGTCTGTTACCTGAAACACAGTAAGTAGCTTTCAGTAAACGTCACTGGCATATGTTTACATCCCATCTGCTAATGAGTTGGATATCACAGAAAGCATTTTTGAGGCAACTGTAATTGGTAACTGAGTAATTCATGTTCCAGATGCAGTGTAAACAATTCAGAAATGTAATGTCACATGTGTGGGGACATAAGTGTTGTCCATGGTGTGTGTTGTACATGAGCAGCAGTAGTAGACTTTGAGGCTTTAGGCATTATCCTTGAATCTGGCTTTCTTGCTTTGCAGTAATTTATGTTTATCCTTTCTCTAGTTACATAATTTACCCATGCCTGAATGCATGCTATATACAATTCATCTGGGTATGAATTTGGCCATCAAAGAAAAGTAAACCAAGCTTTTCTTTGTTTTGATGGCTTCCTAATGAAAGAGAATAAACTTGTGAAGACTAAAGACCGTACAAAGTGATAAACTGTTAGCTAGCTTCTCAGTTAAAATAAGGCACTCTCTACCCCAAAGAGCCAGGAGGCAGCACTCTAGGTTACACTGGAACATGCTGAGTGAAAGGTTGAAGATGTAACTGTTACAGAAAGAGAAGGTTAGGAGTTAACTTCCCATCTAATCCTCAGAGGACAGTTTAGCCTCCTAGGTTTTGTGATAGAAGTATACACATGGTCCAAAAAAGGGGTAGTAACTTCAACATTTGACACAGCTGGAGGTTTTTGTGGTTAGTAGTCTTAAGGAAGAAATTTGATACTTGCTGGTCTTGAAGCAGCTTGGACTCTTGTCAGGTTAAGAGTAACAGTTTGTGCTGTTGCAGAAACAATAGGCCTGCCTCTTCATATTCACAGCCATATAATGAGCTTCAGAAAGGAAAAAAAAAAACCCAACCAAAAAACCTCAACCCACACTTATGTGCTTGCTTCCTTTATCAGCTCAGTGGCATAAAGAAAGGTAAAGAGGAGGAACAAGTAAAAAGATTTGAGTTTTTGACAGCAAGAGGACCTTGCTGCTTACTTAAGTGACTGCTTACTCTTTAAAAGCAAACAGTACTTTTCTGCTCTTTGCAATATCCTTCTGCTGTTGGAACACAGTAAGCTACTTCTTTCAGGATAGGATATATATGACATATAATAGGCTCAAAATAATTTCGCAGATAGCTTTATACATCTGAATATTGATGCAGTGCAGAGCAGCTTACAGCACACAGGCTGGAGTACAGGTAAAAGGGTTCATGGAAAGAAAGTATGGTGTGCTTTATCTTTATTAAATGAGTTCAGGTTTCTCACAGCTGCTACACCCATTCTTGATGAAAAAAAAAAAACAGAAGATGCTTAGATAATTTTATCATTGCTTGCCTATCTGAATGTTTTCATGTTATGTCTTTCTAGGAAGGAACAAAGTGTGAAGTTCCCTGAAGACCTTTCAGTTAACCTTCCTAATCTTCTTAAATTTATTTTATATCACTCAAGTTTTTCTTCATCAGAGCCCTGTACCAAAGAATGCCTACATAAAGAGACAGTTCTACAGCAAGGGCATATCTCCCACTTACAGAGAGAAATTGAGAAGTTAAGATCAGAAATCACTGCCCTTCATCAGGCGCATGCCCAGCTTGAAGCACAGCTTTCTGAAGCTAGGAGAGAGGAACATAGACTACAGCAGCAAAAACACACACTGGAAAAACAGCACAAGACTCTGCAGCTCCACAGTGAGCAGTTACAGGCCACATATAACCAGAAGAATCAAGAATTACTAGCAATGGCTGAAAAGCTTCAAGAATTAGCTGATGCATCAGAAAACCTCCTTAAAGAGAATACTTTACTGAGAATCCTGGTAGCATCAAGGGAAGGAAAGCTACAGAGCCAAGATGAAATTAAAGAACCCCTTCATTCAGAGCAGACACTTTCTGAAGATAATTCTGAAGTTTCAACAGCTACTGACACATTAGAGGAAAAAAGGATTGATAATATTGATACCACAGAAACAGAACACAGTAGTGGAAACAGAACAGAATGATTACTTACACAAAGTCAAATGATGCAGTATTGGGTAGGTATTTATGCAAATTTTATTGAAATTCATTGTAAATAAAGACTTCTTCCCCCACATGATCTAGAAAAAGAAAAATCAAATGGAATATTTTTGTATACTTGAACAACTTACTAGATACCCACATCTAAATAGAAGAGGAGAATGCAAAAAACACTTTCTGCACTTTACTATTGCACTAACTTGCAAATTTTCCATTTAAATTGAAGATTGTGATTTTTTGGGCAGCAGTGTGAAGCACTTCTGACTCAGAACCAGTTATTTTTCACTGGCTTTCTCTTACAGCTGCTAGAGGAGAAATTAGTCCTTTGATTTCTACTTTTCCATGATTTCTGAAGTTTGCCCTTTACACTGCATTTCCTTTACTGAATTCAAATAGAGATACTTCATCCATGTAATCAGTGAACTTGAATGGACAAAAGTAATCTTGCTACAACTATTCTGTTCTAGAACTTCAGCAGTTTGTATCACTTTTGTATACCAGTTATTTGACTATCTTGAAACCTGCAACAGCCATGTGTAAACTGTTCTCTGCTGAAAACTAAGGAGTCTTACTGAATTAATCCTTTTCTTCTTGATTTGTAAGAGGTCTAGAATATGACAGTTTAAGCATATGAGTCTGGCTATACATGCAAGCCTGATGAGACTAGTTATCTTCCAGAAGAGCATGTGGCAGGGTAAAGAGCTGTACCCCATATCATACTCAAGAGGCAACAGCAAGAGCTTTCTGCTACTTGACAGCATTAACTTTGCTTCAAATTATACCCTTCAGTTAATTTTTTACTGCTACGTTTGCCTTTTTAAGTCAACATCTTACTGCAGAAGAAAAGGACAAGACTTTTTGGCTAGGCTGCTACTGTCTTGCATACGGTTAGAGTTCTCAAGCAAGCTTGCAAGCTTATGTTACTTACTCCATATGTATATGTACAAGAAGCCAGTCTAACGATTTCTATATAGCTGAAGAACTTGAACTTCATTATTTGTAACTTATCTCAGGGAACAGATTTACAGGATTTTTCTTTCCTAGGCAGTTAAGTGTTTAAAAGTTTCAGTAGGCAAAGGAAGCTATGTATGAAGTCACAGAAAACAGGTCAGTGGCCCCAAAGCAAGTGTGCCTACCCTAAGAGTTTTAGAATATGTAAGCTGCCAGTGGTGGCTCAGTGTTCTTTCTCCTCCCCTTTCCCTTCTCCTGCTAAAGCTTTGAGGTCCAGGACAATCTCTTTAAGACATCTTGTTAGAGTTCCTATAGCTTAACTACAGCACAAAGCAGGATCTGGAAGGGGTGTTCTTAGTTGTAAAGACTTTGCCATCGCTAACTAAGAACTTTTACAAACTGAACAGCAACTCTCCCTTGCCCATACCAACATTTGTTTTTATAGGAAAGCCTGAAACTTAACTCTCTTGATTTAACTGTTCTACTACAAGATATCTATGAGATACATTAACTGGATTATATAGTTAACTGTTTGTAGACTAAAATGCCTTTTTACAACAGGCTGTTAACATATACTGTAACTGCTAAGTACACAAACAGGAGTTCTAGGAAAATTTCACACTAGTTGCACTTAAGTAACCACTTCTGCAGTTTCAGCATGCAGACCTACAGAAGAGAAAAGCCTGCTCTACTGCCATTTCAAACTCCTGGAAACCTTCTGGACCGGCCCCAAGGGTTCAGTATCCATCACTAGTTCCTAGGCTGGTATCTATCAAAATGGCAGTTTCCTTGCAGTAGCTACATGGTTAGAAGACTCTGTTCCAGCAGCCAAAAGCTTAACCTGCCTAGCTGCAACTAAATAAAGTCACTTTCTCGTGTTTTCCCCCCTCATCATGTTACTGAAGGATTACACCTATTTTCAAAGAAGGTACTCTGCATCAGTTCAGTAAACTGTTAAGAGGAGTTCTGACTTTATGGCTGTGCACTCAAATTAATAGCAGAAGCAAGCTTTAACTGCAGATTTGGTTTTGAAGGTCTGGAATCCCAGCTACGGTTGTGGTTCAGCAGTCTTTGTGTTATGTACAGTTGCATCATGTATTTCCATATGCTGTGGAACACAAAGCAAAAAGCTTCTGGCAGCTTACTTACAGTTCACAGTTGTAAAGTAGTTCACATTACAGTAGTAGCTCCATCAAAATAGGCTCAGCTAAACATTCAAGTAACAAAAAACATTAGTAATCTCTTCACACCAATATATCCCTGTGTCCATTGCCAGCAATGGACATTATGCCAGGTGGGTCAGCTCCAGTCACAGAGGAATTGGGATACACAGTTGATGCAAAGTGCATGCAGTTGCTAACAAAGCTTATGTAATCCTCATCACGGTCTTTTGTGATGAGTAGCGTGCATGTGACCAGGTTCTTCACAGGAGAGATTCTTCTGCCAGTTACACACATCATAAGCATAGTCCATATACATGTGTTGCTCCAAGTTAGCTATGTACTTCTGTGCCATTTGGAGTTAGCTTAGCTTTCCTCTCTACACAGGGTCCTTTAGCAGAGTACTGCACCAGAAGGAAAGGCTCTTTGGTTTCTCCTTCTCCCACAATGCTTTCCTCATCTTCAGACTGGCTGATCCTCTGCAGACGCAGGTAACACCAGCAGCCCAGTATCAAGGCACCAAGAGCAGCAATAGCAATCAAAATAACAATAACTGTTACCACTCCAGTGGTGGGGCTATGATCCATAATAGACATGGCCAATATTTCAAACTGCACGACTTCTTTAAGGAGATTCCTTCTGTCCCCACTACCAGGCCTGCTGCATCTTCAAACTCCTGCAGTGGAAAAAATAGGCACTTCATGAAGCTGTGCATTTTTACCGTATTCAGCAACATTATATTCATGGTTCGTATCTTTCACAATGGCACATGACCCTCTTGGTGCTTTGAGCTTCTCACTCTCCTGTAGTTCTTACTCATTTAAAGCTATTTTTTCAAACTTCCTTTGAAGATGCAGGTTTCTACATCAAACTAAAACAAATAAAAACTAAACTTATTTCAGCCCTTGATGTGCTTGTCAAGCCTGCTAAGAGGTAACAACTTTTATTGGGAGACAGAAGATGACACAAGACACACAAAATAGACTGCATGGAAGTTATACAGTTTAGTATAGTGACATTAAACACTATTTAATACAAATGCTCAATCATGGGTGAGCTCTTAAATCCATGACACGGTCACAATTCAGCTACCTTTAGATTTCCTAAAGGAATCCTACAGAAACAGTACATTTGAGAGTCTGAAGTCTGGGCCTTTTTAAAATTTAATTTGCAAACATCCATATACTAACAGTTCCAGGTTTGGTAAGCTAATTGCAAAGGTAGCTGCAGTGCTACTGTAAGTCTCTCTGTAACACTGGTCTGTTCAGAAGGGTTGACTATGTATGTGGTAATTAACTGGTGGTTCATTGAGCTGATAAAAAAAACAGATGTTGCTTTATATGCATTTTTTGTTAAGAAGCAGGTAGAGCTAGATTTATTGAGGACTACCAAAACACAAAGGGAAGATCATTATTTTAAGCTTCTGTTGCTCTAACTTGGAGCAACTTGTGGGCTTTCAGACCACAAGAGCAAGGGACAGTCTCCAGCCTGCAGCAGAAACTGGAAGAGAGGCAGCAGGCAGGAAAACAAGAAAGGAGGAACTTTTTAGCAGAAAAAAAGTGCCCAGGGAATCTCTTCTGCCACTTCCAAATTCACAACACTACTTAAGGAGACATATGAACCTTGCCTTAAATCTCAGAGCTACTGTTTAAAAAGTCAGTAGCTTTACATTCTTCCACTTCAACCAGGACATAAGAAAGAGGTCATTCATTACCTCCTCTTTCCTACTACCCTCACTCTTACCTCACGGAAGACTTCAGACCTAACCAGGAACATATCTTACCTCTGTACTCCTGCAGGAATCATAGTAGGGCTCTACAGTACAATTTCAGGTACTGCAGATGTAGTCCCTAATAGTTCACCTACAAGTGCAGAACAGTGTCTGCATTTCACTTGATGCATAGTCACTGACTGGCAATAGAATAACAGGAGTGTCTTCTGTCTGCTGAAAATGCCTGTCTGTCAAGGGCCACATACCTTTCCAGGAAAGGCCATTCCTCACCATCGTTGTTCTAGTCTCTCAGCTGCAACAGCAGCATCTTCATACAAAGCCCACAGAAGAAGTCAATCTTAACCAGCTAGTTAGAACTATTAGGTTATTGCAAGTGTTACCGATTGCACTAAAAATCTCACCAGCATTTTAACATGAAGTTGTCTCAGGCAACTACAGTGCAGTATCTTTACCAACAAAACTCAAGCTAGAGACTAAGTTTGTTCCCTTACATCTTGTGGAGTGACAGACTGATGCACATAGACATTGCAACAAGGACACATCCACTAAACAGAAGTTGAGCATGATTATCATTCGGGTCTAGTGGCACATAACTTGCACACACCAACTCCATTTCTAGTCACGTCAACTACAGCAACCAATAACCTGTAGCGTACCTGATAATAGGCAACCAAGTCCTACAGACACAATTTTACCCATGTAAGATAAACAAAACTAACCATCCCACACACCCTCACAGCTATGCGCCTACTGTAGCCAGAGAGGTATATGATTTGCCATCATCTTCTTGGATCTGCAATGCTTATTCAACACATGGTGATCAGCTGAGGGTGATTAAGAATGACTTTCATGCAATTCGTTTTCCTCAGGACATGTCTGAACTGCAGCACTGTTTGATCGAGCATAAACAGCATCAGCGTAAAAAATGGTTTACCTTGCTTCTGCTACAGGCACTCCACATTCACATTAAGCCCTCTTCTGCAGCTTGCCTAATTGCTAGCTGCAGCGACAGCCTACTAGCACTCTCTCTCTACAGCAGTTAGTTGCAGCACTTAACCTTACATTAAAACTAAACAGTTACTGTCACCTAGAAAATAGTTTTTAATACTGGAAACTAGCATTGTGGAAGTTACCCCACTGCGAGACTTCAAGTGAGTAGACAGCATCAGCTATATAAAATATGAGACTTTGCATACCACTGTCTTCTGTATCAGCAAGATCTTTTGGCAAGCAGGGTTTAGACCTCAGCATAATAGCTAGGTCAACACAGGCTTTTGCAAGCAGTCTTGAGAAACAAGTTTGAAAGCAAGAACTAGATGCTAGGTGTGGATAACCAAGGACCTACATCTATCTGAACTGTAGGAAAACATATTTCTCCCTCCCCTTTCTAATAGCCACAGACTACACTGGTCTCAGTTTGACCTGGAAAATACAAGCAGGTCTGTAAGTTACTATTTGAGGGAGAAATGGGGCTTTTTTTAAGTGTGCAAATCTCTGTCTTGAGACAAGGTTTTCTCTTCTGATGTTATACACTGGGCTCTTGCCACTCCCATTTCTTTTCAGATCCTAAGGAGCACACCTGGACCAGGAAGTCCACTGGTTGGGAAAGTGCTTTTTCTGAACAAAGCATGCACAGGAGCAGTTCAGAGGAGTTATGAGAGGCAGGCACTTACTGCTGTCTTTGTGTAGAGCTGTGTAGTACTTAATTTTCATTTACTCTTCTTGGACCCTTGTGCTTAACACCGTAATTACTGCTTAGTAAGTCTGCTACGCTTGCTTGAAGTTGTGAGGCAACTTAACCTGTCCTTCCACCTTTCTGAAATCCTGATGTTAAACTGTATGAAGACCAGACCCAAGTCTCCATCAGTCTTATTTCTTAGCAGGCACAGGGAAGAACTTTGAAGAACTGTTGTGGTTTAAGCCCAGCCATAAATCAGCCATGCAGTCTTTAGCTCCCCCCCACCCTTCCCCCCCTCCCCCCCCCAGAGGGATGGGGAAGAGAATCAAAAGAATGTAACTCTCACAGTTTGAGATAAGAACAGTCCAGTAACTAAGGTATAACACAAACCACTGCTGCTACCACCAATAATAATAATTACAAGGGAAACAACAAGGGAAGAGAATACAACTGCTCACCACCTGCCAACTGATACCCAGCCTGACCGAGCAGGGATCTAACCCTTCCGGGTCCCTGCCTCCAGTTTTTACATTCTGGGCATGATGTGCTGTGGTATGGAATACCCCTTTGGCTAGTTTGGGTCAGGTGTCCTGTCTCTGCTTCCTCCTGGCTTCCCCTCCTCCCTGGCAGAGCATGAGACTCAGAAAGTCCTTGGTCAGACTAAACATTCGAGCAGTAACAAAAAACATTGGTGTTATCAGTGCTGTTCCCAGGCTGACAGTCAAAAACACAGCATTGCACCAGCTACTAAAAAGGAGAAAAATGACTGCTACTGCTGAACCCAGGACAAGCGCAACATACACTCCATGAGGAGGTGACTACAGTCATCAGCAACTCACACACAGCTGATGCTTCTAGAGTATAGGAAGTCCCATAGCAGATATCAGTCAGGAGCTTAAGTAGAGAGTTTCAAGGTGCAGAGCTGCCCAGGAAGAACATGCTTATTGCTCTGGGTATGATAGCTTTGTTTCTTAATCCTCTGCTCTAGCAACTCAATTCAGTCATGGCAGCTCCTTCTAGAATAGCTTCACACGAATCCTTTACAAAAGGACAGATTTAACAACTGACAGATTATCTTCCCTTGTATAAGTCCTGCTCCTAACTTTATACACAATTAAAGGATATTACCAGACTCATCCTTCCAGTCTAATGAGTCATTTGTATTTATATCACTAGCTAACTAGAAGAGCTCTTTAAGGCAACTGATATGTTGACAGTGGTAGAAATAAACAGAACAAAAGTTGCAAGACCTGTCCTGGAGGCAGGATGTTAGATATGAATGCTCACTCTCTTTATATCAGGAAGTTACTTCTAGCTGGCTTAAGCTCTCCTACTGGTATGGCAAGGTATTAAGTGTTTGAGATGGAGAACTAGGACCTCTAGGATGCACGAGATTTTATTTACTCTTACTAAAGTTTCCAGTCCAAGTTTAAGTGCAACACAGCAACTTACAGATTCCTCTTACAGATCTGTCTTGGCCAAATCTATATGTTTGTACATTAAAATAATCTGAATGCTTTTTTGTTTAAGAAGTCAAAGGATCTGCTTTAGTTTGACCTCTGGGACAGAAAAAAAAGCCCAACTTCCTGTGGATGTAGTGCCCAGTAAATTCCCTTCC
Organism: Ara ararauna; assembly: GCA_028858755.1. Lineage (NCBI taxonomy): Eukaryota > Metazoa > Chordata > Aves > Psittaciformes > Psittacidae > Ara > Ara ararauna. Next base: position 16,830,647 of record CM054380.1, on the reverse strand, counting down.
TCTAGGCACAGAAGCAAGTGAGAGGATAACCTGGCTGCATCAAGAAGCCCTTTGTAACTTCCGTATGGAAAGGTCCTTACATCTTTGTACCATAGTTCATGCTAAGAGTTGTAGGAGGAAACAAGTCTACATATCTTTGGAAAGGTTATTCAATGGATGTTCACCTTCCAGGAAAAGGACAGCTAGATAAAATTGAAGGTCACTTTCGGAAAGCACTTCAACTCCACTTCTCAATGAGATAGTGTGTACAAGTTACGCCTTCTTGCAGGCATATCCCCTTCTTCTTCCTACTCAAGGAACCTGGAGCCAGCACTCTATATTCATTAACTGACTGTAAAACGTCAGGTATTGAGCATATGTACAGATTTGCAGTTGCACAAACAAGTAGTTTATAATGCATTGTAGTAACTGGGATGGTAGCATGGTTACCTGGTTAGCTTTGGGTAGTTTTGTTCCAAACGCCTGCAGTGTTCTGACATGAAAGCTGGTGTTGTTGCTAGGTCATGCACTATTTCTCTAGCTTTAGGTCATGGTACACCTAGAGCTAAAGCTCTCCTACAACCTTAATTCTATCCTTAGCAAAGTATATTTGCATGTTGCAACTATACTAGTAAGAACTATGAGAGAGGCCTTTTGTTCCTGTGTTTTCTAGATGCAGAACTGCAACTTCGCTACTTTTTCCATCAGCAAGTGATTGAAACCAGGAGTAAGTTGTCTTCAGAGCCCACTTGATGGGATAAATACTGCATTCTGTAGATCCCCTTAAATTGATCTAAAGGGGATTATCGCTAGTTTTCAGACTCACTTTCCCCTGAGAGCATACCTAAGCTAAAAAAGCCCATGAGCATACCATGAACAGCACTGCCTTTGTCTATCACTTTTATTGTAAGACACTAAAAACTGTGAATACCTATCTTCAAAGGGATTGCTAACACTATCCATATATACTTAGTGATGTTCCTAGTGCAGTAGCCCTTCCCACCACTCTTACTATCAAAGCAAGCATCTAAGCATATTTACTCATTAGCGAGATTAGTCAGATTCCCTGGTGGGAACTGCAAATAGCCCATCACAGTCCTTACAGCAATCAAGCAGTGAAAACAGCTATAAATTTTTCCATAAATAACTGCTTTTCCTTTTTTACCCAATACTAGCTTCTACTCAAACTTCATTTGTGAAGTTTCACTATCCAATTGAGAAGCTGTAAGTAAAGGAAAAACAGAAAGGCAATTTAAATTGCCGATGACTGCTAGGGGACAAATTCAGTCTAAGGCTGGCATTAGTGTCTAAACCAAGTTTTTCATTATTATAGACATTTGCTGCTAAGCTTACTACTGTTAATACCTGCAGGCATGTTTCTGAAACAAAATACTGCTAATATAGGAGCCAAACCTATAGGAAGAGGCTTCAAGAACAAATACTAATACAGATTACACCACCACCCAGCCATAGATACTTGGGCCTTTGCAATACTTGGGTGCTTGGGCTACACCACTTAAAAACAAGTGAGACCACTGTTATTTTTAATGAACTCCAGTTAATACCCCCTCTTTCTGATAAAACTAAGTGACTCTGCCCAAAGGGGGGTTTGGCTGAGGCTATTTTAAAAGCATGGAGATGTTTAGTAAAAACCTTCAATGCAAATCTTTTCCCAAGCCGCCTTATACCTGTTAGCAGAAATAAAAGAGCAGAGAAGGCAGCTAAAAAAGGCTTTCCTGTGCTGAATTAGTTATGGACAGTCTTTCAGCAACTTAGTATGCCAGCAACTGTTAGAAACACTAGAATGACAACAGATACCTAACAGGAACAGCAGTTAGTTTCCACAGAAGATGTAGGAGTACCTTACACTTAATCAAGAATCACTTTTAAAACTTCACACTAAGCTAAGCCACACAGAAGTTAACATTTTACAGAAGACAGCAAGATGAAGAGAGAGGACAGGAGCAGTATGGGAATTTTCCCAGAAGCAGTAACACAATTTCAAGAGCAGGCATTGCAAGTGGAATAGGTTTCTGCTGTACCTGCCCATCAGGCAAGCCAGCCAATTTATGCAGAACAGGTTTCTAGTGTTACGACTATGTTTGGTTCAGAAGCAGTTGCATGGTTGGCAAAGCATGTCAGACTCTGCAGATTTGTATCCGTCAGTGTCACATCCACATGGAGCTCTAACAAGAGGTATCCTGACAAGGTAACAGGGTCACTTCTGACATTCAGTTATCAGAATTAACATGATGTTTATATGCTGTGGCACAGCTTATTTGTTGATGTATTAGAAAAATTGCTGAGACGGCAACATTAATTTTGCAGATATGAAAGCCATTTTCTATTTACACACTCAAGTAGTTCTCCAAAACGTGTGGTTTCGGGTTTTTTAATGACATTGTCTTAGCAGCAGGATTTTGCTTTTGCAAAATGCACACATTTCTGATATTCAAGCAGTTTTTATACTTGGCTCAAATCTTCAGATTGCAAGTACCTTAAGAGTCTATCACATACCTGTACTGAGTAGCTCAAGAGCTCAGGCTAGGAATCCTCTAATTGGAGTTTCAGAATCACCTTATTAGAAATGCGAAGGTCACACTGGTTTTGGATCTTGTCTGGCAAGTCTTCCTCCTCGCTCCTCCCCTGTGGAGAGGGATCACACTGGTCTCTAGAAGCTCCACATCTCAAGTCCCGTTTGCTCCTGGCTTTCCAGTTATATAATGACATCCAACCATTAGCTTCTGGTACGGGCAGTCAGGGAAACAAGACTCTTTCACATGCCTGCTAATTAAAACAAGAGTCTTACAAGTCGCCCCAAGTTCCTTAGGTGCATTCAAAAGCAATATCTACTGCCTGCACCTGCATTCACGTCAGGAAAAGGAAGAGCACGAGACACCACGGTACACTGCAGATGCTCAGAGGAAGGAACTAGACGCGCTTTGCACAACTCACGTTACCGTGAGCTCCCAGGGCTGTCAACACCACGGCCAGTTCGGACTTGTTCCGCAGCACGTACCCAACTTCTCGCACTAAGCTTTACGGCGGGAACGAGCCTCCCGGGCCAAGAGGAGCCCAACTGGCGGCGGGCACGGCCCCGGGCTGCCGCTGACGAGCTGGGAGCCATCGCCCCGTGACTGCGGCGCGGCAGCTCGGGGCGGGAGGAGCCCAAACCCAGCGCGGGCCGCTCGGGAGGATGGGGGACGACAACCTCCCGGGCCCAAGCGAGGCCTGCGGGAGCCCAGCGCCGCTCGGGATCGAGGCGGGGCCGCAGCCGAGCCAGCCGCCGGCGGGGAGCGGACCCGTCCCGTGGGCCGCCGCAGGCACATGAAGCGGAGCCCGCCGCGGCAGCGCCCGGGAAAGGGCGGCCCCGGCCCAAAGTGGGGGTCGCGCAGGAGATTCCTCCGCTGCTCCTGAGGCTCCAGCCCCAACCCTCGGGACCCGACCTCGGGGCCACTCCAAGGCGCAGCCCACACCCTCCGCTCCTCACCCCGCATGACGGGCCAGCACAACGCCCGGCCCAGCCTCCCCCCCTCACGCGATCGGCCCTACCGCGCCCCCCCTGCCCCCGGCGGTCACAGCCCAACCGCCCTACCGCTCACCCGCCAACACCACCGCCGAGCGCGACAGCCCCTTCCGCGCCCGCGCCGCCTTATATTGGGGGCCGGGCGGAGCCGCGCGGCTGCCAATGGGAGGCGGTGAGCAGGGCCCGGCCAGCAGCAGCTGACGGGCGGGGAAGCGGCTTGGCTCGGCTCGCCCCCCCGCGGCCGGCGTTCTCTTCTTTCTGCGTGAGAGCGGCGGGGGGTGGGTGGTCCGTCCTGCTCCGCCGCGGGGGAATCCGGCGGGTCCTGCGGAATGGAGCCAGAGGATACAGGGAAGGCGGAAGGATCCCCTGAGGGGTCGCGCCCTTTCACGTTCCGCCGTCGGCCGTTTCAGCCCTGCCGTGAGGGAGCAGCAGCCGCGCGGGAAGGGGCCCCGCGCTGGGCAGTCCTTCGGAGGGCCTGAGGGTGCCTGAGGGCTCTGCGCCTGCCCCAGCCCCACCTCCCTCCCGCCAGCCTCTGTGAGAGTAAAAGCCCTCAGCTGCTGCCTCGGTCCGTTCTGGGCTCTCCGAGCAGCGATGTGGCAAAGCTTCAGGTCCGCCACGGCCGTTCCAGAGCCGCCGTGGTGCTGGGTGAGCACCGGCTGCCCGGGCCAGGCTTTTCTGCCGGGCTCGGTGCAGGCGGGGTGACGGGCGTCAGGCGCTCAGCGCGGCTGTTGTGTCTCCAGCGGCCGAAGCGGTCTCATTGCCAGTACGTGCAATATATTTAGTAACCCACCCCGTGGGGGTGCAGGAACTGTGTAAATGTGTTAGGAAATTGCCCTAACTTCGTCTCCCTTCCTCCTGAAGTCCGCGCAGATGCCAGAGGGCAGCAGGGTAGCGCAGCTCCTCTGACGTGGTAAAACAGATCCTAGCTTGCCTAAGGTTCTTCAAGAGTCTTAAGAGGTTTCTGGCAAAAGGAGTTCTGAGGTAATAGACTCTTGACAGAAGGTCAAGGTCAGAAGTTATCATGACTTACATAAAGACCTGTTTTTACAGTATTGCTGCTGGGGTTTATCGTTGTATTTTAACCCCAGCTGGCAACTAAACTCCACACAGCCACTCACTGTGCCCAGCAGGAGCGGGGAGAGAATCAGAAGAGTGAAAAAACTCATGTGTTGAGGTAAAGGCAGTTTAACAGGGAAAGCAAAATCCATGCATGCAAGCAAAGCAAACCAAGGAATTCAGTCACCACTTCCCATGGTCAGGCAGATGTTCATCCAGCTCCAGGACAGGCCAGCTCCATCACATGTAACAGTTGTTTGGGAAAACAAATGCTGTCACTCTGAACATCCCTCCTTCCCCCTTCTTCCCCAGCTTTATATGCTGAGCATGATGCCATATGGTATGGGATATCCCTTGGGTCAATTGTAATCAGTTGTCCCAGCTGTGTTCCCTCCCAGCTCCTTGTGCACCCACAGCCTACTCACCACTCAGACATGAGCTGCATTTTGCCTGGAAGTTGTACAGCCATTTACGCATTTTGGTGCTTCAGGCCTTCCTAAGACGTCAGGTAACTCTGGACTGCTCCTGAATCCTATCTAGCTGGTTTGCAGCATGCTGTCCCATAGTACAGACTGCTCTAAGCATGCCATCTTATAGTTTTGTTTAATCAGAAATGCATGGTGACATGGGATACCTGAGATACCACAGCCGGTTAGAAAACTCACTGTTTAATGTAAAATTAGTATTTTATTTAAGGTTTGGACCTAATGAGTGTAGACCAGCATCAGTTTCTACTGTCTTTGTGCATCAGCCACCATAGAAAAGATGATAAAGTACTACTAAACACATCCTTAAAAGTTCAGGTTCTTTTGAAGGGCGGTGGAACACCAAGCACCAACACTGGCTTACTTTTCACTGTTAGTGGCTAATGGTCTGGATTGTCTAGCAAAACAATATTGGCCATGGTAGTAACTTTCTGTCAAGTGGGCAGACAGAGAGGTAGCCTTTGGGCTGGTACTTTTATGAGATGTCTAAATCCAATTTAGATATTTGAGCCACAATGGAAATGCCTGTATTACTTACGTAGCTATGGATGTAGACTCCGCTGTATATGAGTGACCTAATCCACTTCAGTGAGAAGGGTCATGTCCTTTTGTACAAAAATCATGAATGCAATTACAACAGAGCTGACTGGTAAAAGCCATCCAGTAAAAGCACAGCCTTAAGAGAAGACCAGCAATCTCTTTTGGCATAATTTGAAAACTTTTTGCCTTTGAGAAACTTTAAATAGTGATTTTGAAACTCATATTTAGAAAATTGCACAGAGAACAAAGCACGCTCGTTCACATCAGTTTCTTATCTTTGCAATTGGGCCGCTTGCTCTGTGCAGGTTCGTAGCATGGGAAATTTCCAGTCTGCTGTGGAGAAAGTACAGGGCTGTTGATCCACCAGAACTGCTTAAAAGCTTCTCTTACTTTGTCCTCTTCACCTGTCCCCAGTGAATGTTTAAGGCTTCTAGCAGGAGCAAGGCTCTAGTGACCTCTGATCCTCACAGCTGGGGAGCAGAAGGAACCCACTTTATATTTTGCCAGGAGCTTGTGAAGCATACTGGCAAATTCAGTTAAAGCAATCAAGTTACATGCTCTTCAGGTGCCCTAGGGATGAAAAATTTAGTTTCTTTTCATTTCTTTACTATTGCTTCTCAGCTGTGTACTCATAATGTTCAACTGTGAACACAAAACATGCTAGTACAAGTTTCTCTTCCTGGAAAAATGCCTATGTTTATCAGTAAGATTTTTTTCTCCCAATATTCATAGCTTTTATAAACAAATGTTCTGAACTTTATAGCATCATTTAAAGTATACCCTCTTGCTTCAATGTTATCATATCCCAGCACTCAATATGTTAAACCATTAAATTTATATGCTTATTGACTTCACTGGGAATTATCTGCAGAAGAATTCTGGGGTCAGTTATAATCACTGTCACAGTCATCTGAATCTCTGCTGGAGCTACTCTGACCCAAAGCAAGGTTTCCAGCAGTGTTGATTTTAAGTGTTACTAATTACAGAGATTCTTTGGTTTCTCTTCAGGGACTTACCACTGTCAGATAAATGAATGATTGGATTAAGGTTTGTCTGTATTTTATTTTGTTAGAGGGAAATTTTTTCCATTTGTGCAAATTCATATCACTCACTCCTCGTCTTTCAACAGCTTTCAGGTAGCTGATGTGGCTATTTTAAATGTACCTGGGTTTGGAGTTTCTTTCTGTCAGTTACACCCTGTGTCCTCAAATATATTCTATCCATTAACTTTAATTTTTGAATGGTTACTGTTAATATTTATTCCTTTAATTAGGGCATATGTTTTGTTACTTCTGAAATGTAGCTAGTAAAATAAAACATGTGCTTCTTCCACTCCCACTTGAAAAGGCAACAAATATGCAACAGATGTATTACACCTATAATTCCTATTCAATTTTCTGATCATTTGTAGCAGTCTTTGCAGCAAAACATAATCATCTTTACACCCTAGAAAGTGCATCAGGTAAAAAGAGTGGTCCACACAGGCCATTTTCTTACATGTGTTTTAACTGTTCCTTAGAAATGGCTGTTTTTCAAGACTGTAGAGTGATTGTTAAAGTAAACAAAATGCCACTATCTATTCAAGGAGGTGTAATTGACAACTTGCGCCTTTACTTACAGGTCCACTGGAGAGCATGTATCAAAGAAAAGCAGACCAAGCTGAATCTCCAGCAGGTTGGCCAGGTAAGGTTTATTGTTTTTTTATTTCACTTGAAAGAAGGGAATGAGAAATTATTCATCCATCATTTGATTCTGTAAGTGGTCTGTCTCTTTCCCAAATGAAATACTCAGTTTTTCTCCTTCTGCTAAGGTCATTCCTTGTCTCTATAACCATTAAATCCCTAACGCCTAGATGGCTAACTGCATTTGACTTGGAAGTCACTCAGCCCCTGTTAAAACTGTCATCCACCTCCAGCAGGTCAGTAAGACTCCAGTACTGATTATTCCAGTCCAGTTGCCTTTGTATAACCCTGATGGACTAAGGAGAAGCTCAGAAAGTATTACAGAAATTATCGATGCTGCTAATGATCTGCAATTTTATAACCAAAATTAAAAAATGAAATAGAAATATTATTGTAGCATGGGAAGAGATGCATATGTAGAAAAGAATGCCTAGGAACAGTCAAGATTATTTGGTCGATGAGAAAATGAACATGAGCCTGCAGTGTGCGTCCACAGCCCAGAAAGCCAGCCATAACCTTGGGCTGCGTCAAAAGGAGTGTGACCAGCAGGTCAAAGGAGGTGATCCTGCCCCTCTACTCTGCTCTTGTGAGACCTCATTTGGAGTATTGTGTACAGTTCTGGTGTCCTCAACATAAAAAGGACATGGAACTGTTGGAACAAGTCCAGAGGAGGGCCACGAGGATGATCAAGGGACTGGAGCACTTTCCGTATGAAGATAGGCTGAGAAAGTTGGGGCTGTTCAGCCTGGAGAAGAGAAGGCTGCATGGAGACCTCATAGCATCCTTCCAATATCTGAAGGGGGCCTATGGGGATGCTGGGGAGGGACTCTTCATTAGGGACTATAGTGATAGGACAAGGGGTAACAGGTTATACTTAAACAGGGGAAGTTCAGGTTAGATAAGAAAGAAGTTCCTTACTGTAAGGGTGGTGAGGCACTGGAATGGGTTACCCAGGGAAGCTGTAAATGCTCAATGGCGGTGTTCAGGGCAGGTTTGACAGAGCCTTGGGTGACATGGTTTAGTGGGAGGTGTCCCTGCCTGCAGGGGGGTTGGAAGTAGATGATCTTCAGGTCCTTTCCAACCCTAACTATTCTATGATTCTATCCAGCTCTATGCATGAAAGGGAATGAAAGTATAGGAAGAGTCTGTACAGGTCAAAGTTTAATTTTTGTAAGTTTTATAAACCCCACTAATACTAAAGCAAGACCTGCTTCCTCTGCCAGGGTGTGCCATACAAACCCCAGAAGCTTTTCTTGCATTCTTCTGCTGTGGAACCCTACCAGTTTCCCATAGCCTTGTGCTTAAGGAAGCATCTGTCAGTGTTCATGATTGTGGATGGAGCTGAGATCTCCACAGCTCCAACTGTTGGTTGAAGGTTTGAGGTTGTTTTTTACATTTTAGTTGTTTGACCCCGAACATATTGGTGGATCTCTGTAGTATATCAGAAAGTTGTCTGCTTATGTTTGCTTGCTGTAGCATGTCTACTAAACTTTGGCTTTGCAGGCATGAAAAAATGTCCCAAGCTACTGAGTGACATAGTGTTATTGCAGCTCTGGTGTGTTAGACAGCAAATGGATAAACTTTAAGGCTCACGGCTGGGTATTTGTCCGTAGTGAAGGAAACTAATTTCCAGTTTTCTAGGACAGAAAGTAGGATAATGGAATTATCAGAGAGGTTCCACTAATGCCACTATTCTAATTTTCCATTGCTTTCTGAAAAGGTGGTGTATTTGTTCTTCAGTGATGAGAGGATGAAGGCAATTGATACTCCTGAGAATAAGGAAATGAGCATGTAGTTTTATTTTGAAGTGTTAGGCAGTCATTACAAGGTAACACCACTGGTTATCCTGTGCAGCTCTGAATATCTGTTTGTAATTATACATGTACATTCCTGTGTATTCCTGCTCCACCTTACTCTCATTTTGCTATTACTCACAAAGTAAAAAAGCACTTTAAAGATTAGTGTGAGACTAGATTCACTGTAGATCTGAGTAGTAGAATCAATTCACTTCAGCATTAATGCCACCTTCAGGAATACCCACCTTATCTGTTGAAAAGAAAACTCTTAAAAGATAGTTCTTATGTGACAGCAGAAATGACAATGATGAATTCTCTTATTCTGGTTAGTGCTGCAAGTGGTGACAGACTGTGAATCCAGGCCATTGGATCAATTTTAAACAATCCAGGAATTGGCCTGGGTTGTTTAAAACCCATTTGAGTATAAGGTTAGCTTCAGGCTTCTGAAGGCTGACACCCTGCTTGGGACAAGAGGTGTTTCTGCTTCCATGCCTTGCCTTCTGTCTTGAAAGAGCAGCTTTTATATGTAATTACACAAATCACCATTAGAAAGGTGAAAACAGTGTTATACATCATATTGACACAGAAAAGTCTCATCTTTATTTTGCTGTCAACACAGCTAACTCCAATTCTACTCCTTCAAAAGAGAAATTTCTTGTCTTTTGCTGTGTGCTTCATCCCATGCTTTGGAGGCTGGTTTTGTATCTGAAGGCTGATGAGCAAGATATAAGTATTTTCTTTCTGCAGCAGTTCTTTATGAAACTTTATACCAGAGTCACAAAGCCTACTAAAAAAAAGCATCTGATGAGAGAGTTGCCATCTCAGGCTCACTCAGTGTATTAGGGTGTATACTGACAGTTTCTCATCCTGCCAGGTTATTTCTTTGAATTCAACAGTTATTTTGAAACACATTATTTTACACATAATACCATACAGGTTTGAGCAAAATCACATGTTGCTTTGTAATTAGGCTGCAGGACCTGCCTGTAGTAGGCACGAGAGGTGACAGTTTTCTAGTTGAAAGCTCTTGACAGTTAATAAACTTTGCCTTGCAGGAACAGTGTTTGCTTGTCACTATAGGTAACTGTGTTATGCTGAAAAACAGATTCCTTGATGTACCTTTGGAAAGCACGTTTGGTAGAGTTCTTCAGCATTTCCTTTGATTTAACTTTACCACAAAGACATACGTGACAAAGCTGGACCCTGTTCCAAGACTGGAGGCAGAGCCAAGAAGTTTTTATTTTTGTTGTTTCTCTCATCCATGGAAAAAGACCACATATTTCATGTTCCTTTATGTAGCAGCCTTTTCCCCTTCTTCATGACTCTAGGACACTCCTGTTTCCTTCTGCCATCAGCAGTGTGGCCTAGAATATGCTTTTACTTTGGCAAAGCAGTCTCTTTTTTGTAGGACAAAGAGTCAGCAGTCAAATCCTGACTAGTTTCTTAGTATGAAACTGAGGGACTGCAGAAGTGGGTGTGATTAGATCAGCAAGAGCTTAGACTCCTTCATATCCTGCAGATACCCCAGAGGGGCAGGAACCAAAACTAAACAAATTGTCTTAAAAAATGACAATGCTGTTAAGTGTGGTTGCTAGCTTGGGGCTTTTTCTTTTACATTTTTTATGAAGAAACATTTCCTGATAAATGGGGTGCTTGAGCTAATTTCTGGAAGAGCTGGCCACATAAACTACTGCATTAGTATGTTTCCATACTAGGAAATATGTAAAGAGAAAGCACATTACCCTCCTTTTACTAGGTAATATTAATATCATGGTGGATTTATCAGGATTGTAAAATCAGTAAATGGGACATCCCCTCTCCCAAGAGGGAGGCCAGTTTTGAATGTATGGACAGATAAACAGCCCATCCTGTACACTGGAACCGAAGCTTTCCTCTCAAGTTTACCACTCTGCGTGCATTTGATCAAATAAACAAAAGGTGATTTTGAACATCTACCAGGTTTTTAGCCCTTCCGTTGTTTACTGCTTCCCCTACTTGGGCTGTATTTCTTGTCTGGTCTTCAAGGTGTGTATTGAATGTGTTAGCTGGGGAAATCCAAGGAAAATCTGGTTAGATTGCTAATTTGCATGTTTAAAACACATTTTTTACCTTCTCAGCATACAGAGTACAATAAGTTATTTGGTTCATATGCTTCATGGCGTTCTTGATCTACATTCATATATAAATTCATATTGGAGTGATATTGTTTTGAAGCTGGGTAGTAAAATGTTTAGTAACTTCTTGACAGTCTTACTACATTTTATTACCAGAGTTCTGCTTTTTTCAGCGAGAACTTCCTGAAACAGTGTAAATGCACTAATGTACATCACAGTTTAAACTGGTGTATTGCATTCATTGTGACAGATTGCCTTGCAGGGGAACATCTCTCCGAATTAAGCCTACTTTGAACCATTCCTACTGTAGCCAAGAGAAAAATAAATCACTTGTTATCTCAACATTTGTGCCAACTTACCTTATTTTGCTTTGAATTTTGGGAGCACTCCTGAAATGAAATCGCAGTAAGCAGTTCAAACTGGAAGTGTTAGCCATTACAGAAAACCAGGAAACACTATATGCTGATGCCTACAAAGAATAGAAATCTAATTAAAACATTTGCTACTGCACTTCATGATCTCATCTACCTGCTGTTAGCAGAGAAGCTAGAGGTGATTTACAGACAAAATGCATTTTGAGTGATGTAAACAGGGAAGGTGGAAATCATCTGGAAACCTAAACCCGATTTGACACATCAATTCAGACGGCTCCATCTAGTCCCTTGATAACTCTGGTGACCAAGTTTTTCTGCAAGTTTCTTGGTAAATTTTGCCTGGACATTGTTGTTTACTCGTCTGGGATCCTGGAAGGCAACTGACAACCTATGAAAACCGGACAGGGATATTGCACCAGAACAATCAGAACATTTAACATAGTCAATATTTAATACATGAAGTACCTATTTTATCTATTAGTAATAAAGACTATTACATACAGCAGTGTGATCATGAGTGATTGTTTTAGTTGCGATTAAGATCTTCAGATTAATTTCCTGAATACCAGGAATTACTCACAATACTAGAAGCTGTGAGCTGTAAGTTACTCTGATGCTGTTTGTGCAAAGGCTTTCATTCTCCTTTGCATTCCTGCAGCTTTATCTATCTCTGACACTCCCCTTTTCCTTTTACTTCTGTTGTTTCAAGTCTCAATTAAAAACATTTTTATGTCATTTTTAGATTGAGGTGTACTTTCCCCTCTTAAAATCTGCAGCTGGACATGATTTGAACTGATTCTGCTCTGCATTAACTGCATTATGCTGTGTTGAATCCTGAATGTCAGATTATTGACTTTTGCTACATTACAGTTATTGGTAGTATTCTGTGGCCAGTTTAGACAAGGGTAGCAGGGCCTCAGAAGGTGTTAAGTGGAAGTTGGTGCAGCAGTTACTGTGTGGAAGACCACATCTCCTGAAGAAGGCTGGAAAGCTGCAAGGATACCAGAGTCCAAAGTGTGAATCGAGGGAGAGCACTGTAGTTACCAACATACACAAATTCTTAGGGGAGAGGCAGTTTGAAGACAAAGGAATTCAAGCTGATAACCCTGCATGGTGAGCAGTGCACAGGAAGCTTGCATTTGTGGATAACTGTTTTGCAAGTAAAATTCTACAGCCTTGTTTCATCAGCAAATATGGTTATATGAGCAGTGCCAACTCCCTCCAAAGTTCAGGGAGAACAGAGCTGAGAGTGCCTGTGATCAAGGCCTCTCATCTGTGGGCAGGGAGCAGAACAGCCTTTTCTCTAGTGACCCAGCTGTCTTGTTGACTCAGCTTTTAGAGAATTCTGCTTTTATAAATCTTCCTTTTGAGAAATGCAGGTTACGTTGTATATGTCAAAAGTTCAGTGTAAATTTGATTTTTATGATGTTTGTGTTTGAAATATCTTTGGTTTGGAAAGTCCTTTATTGCAGCAGAATTAATGCACTGGTAAAGCTGCTCCCGACAAAACAGTTTACAGTAGCTGTCAGCATCAAACATTTTCTAGGCAGCACATTCACTGCCTAGCAACCATGCTAGGGTAATCTCGCTGCAAGTCATCCATGTGTGCAGTCCTGTCAGATAAAGGGGCTGTGCTGTAGCATTACCTACCAGTCATTAGTCATTACTGACAAGGTATCTTTCTTACAATGCAAAGTACCCTGCAGATTCCCCAGGGTGAATGCACAAGGCTTCAGAGCAGCACTGCATTTTTCTGTAAAAGAAAACCTATACAGTGTTCCATATGGTGAGGCCTCCGATCAACAGTTATTCCCTGGAAGGCAACATTTGTAGGAAATATTTGAACTTTTTTCTTCCACTGTATTTCAGAATTCAAAACTTCATTGAAGCTGGTATTAATTGCTGTAAAAAATCAGATCACTTTACTACATTGGAGAGTCTGTCATGATTTAAATACAGTGAAGACATTTCTCATATTCCTATGTATTCCCTGGATGCTCTTACAGCCTGACTAAATACCTGCTCCCCATTTTAGAGGCCTCTGTGTCTCTTAAAGAGTCTCTTCCCTACTAGACTTCCCTGTGGAGTTTCTCTGCTATTAGTCATTATTTCGGCTGCACTAACAATGGATAGTCTGGATAGCATTAGACCTCTCCACAGTTAGACGCTGTAGTTGTTCCCATGCTAGCAGCTGGCCTATGGCTCTGGCTGAGTGCTAGCAAAGACAACATGCTGTACTGGGGCTTGTAGGATATTGCAAACTGAATAACAGAACGTATGGTAAATGGTGCTGCTGGAGAGAGCAGTTATTTATGAATACAGGGCAATCCCCCTAATTCCTTTAAGCTTGTCAAGAGTCAAGAACTCTGTGGTGAGAATATTAACAGGAAAAACAGAGAACAGGCAATCTGAAGGACAAGAAAAACACTTTAAAAGCTGAAGGGGAATACAGAGCACTGGGAGACAGTGGCACTACCACCCCCAGCAGCTTGTCCAGATTATCCCGACCATGACAGCCCCTTTCCATTAGACTTCTTGGTGGAGCATTGTAACTATAGAAAGACTCTCTATATAGTTCAGGTGGGATATAGGATGTCCCTGGAAATAGTCTTCTGGCATTAGGTACATATTTTTTTGACAGCAAAATCACCAAAATTTGTAGATATGAAAATATGAAAGGTGTTAGTAAGGTGCAATTTACATCTGTGAACAGTTATAAGAGTTTTGCTTTATATAGTGTATGTAAGTTTCCCTTGGAGCTTATTTCTTATCAGATGTCTGAGTAGGTCTGTGACCGGTGTGATTATTTGTATCTTGTATTTTCATTTCAAGTAGTAATAGGTTACTTCTGTTTGCCGAAGTGTCAATGTGTAGATAAATAATCTGCATGTCTACATATATGGCTTAGATTGTATTAATAGCCTGAACTGCTTTTCAGTGTTCTATTCAGGTTACTAGTCATTGCTCAAGCCTGTATAGTAGTGCAGAACATCTCTAGCTCACTGGTGTTCATATATATGTTTCAAAGATACATTTAACCTGAATATGAATCTTGAATAATATAGAGAAAAAATTTTAACAAACAGCTTTGATGGAGTTGCTATTCCAGCCTCTTAGGATGCAGACATGCTTGAAATGCTCTTTCTGTCATTCCTCTGGTATATGACCAAGTCATGTATTTTCTGATTTACGAAATACAGATCAACAGCTGTGGCTGGGAGAAGCTGTGTGCTCTAATGGCTGATAGAAATTAAGTGTACATAGTGGGTCAAAACACTAAGAATATGAGTATGAGCTCTGGACTAGCCGGTACTACAGTTCAGAGGGTTGAAAAGCTTTAAAGAAGCTGTTGGGGAAACCTATTATACAGCTCTTCAGCCATTCCAGTGTTACTCAGCTTTATTTAAAAAAAAACAAAACCGAGAACTATTTGGAATAGAAGTCAGTGTATTATCTGTAGACATAGAGAATCCAGTGGTTTTACCTTTAGCTTGTGGCAGAGAAGACTCCGGCAGCCAGTTCTCAGAAGAATCAAATTAGAAGTGACACAAAAGATTATCACAGACCCAACACAGCACTTAGACCAGGTTTACAGCTAATTTCAAGACACTTGGAAAGCCTCCTAGACACAACTGGTACCCTTCTTTTTACAATGCTAGGCAGAAATATAAACAGATCATTCTAGAAAGACCTGTTTCTTGCTGCTGAGTTAATATAAAAAAGCCTTGTAAATGGGAATCTGACATCTGGAGTGTCACTTACAGACATCTGCAGTGTAAATGTGCCAAGAATATGAAGGTGTTTATTCTGTGATAGGAAGATGCCAGACAAGGCAGTTAGTGAGACCTACCAGACACGCAAATCTGCTGAACCTCCATTTTCTATTATTCTCCCTTATGCTCAGACTCCTCACAGTTCCTTATCTTCTGTAGTTAACTGTATCGTCTCATCTGTTGTGCTGATGGGGATTTGGGAGTTCTGCTGTACCAACCCTAGTCCTGTAATGTATGGTCAGGCCACATCAAGTGCTTCCAAGCCCTGCCTCTTGTAGTTGGAATAAGCTTGTCTAGGAGAGGCTGCTCAGGAAAAGTAAATGTGCTAACTTAAAGGGCATTGATTTGCTTCAGCTCAGTCTTTGGTCAAAGCTATATCCTTAGCTAAAACACACCTTGTCAAAATCAGAGTCTGTGCAGTAGTCATGCAATTTAACTGTCTCAAAGGGTTAAGTGGAAAGTGCCTGTTCCTCTTTGTCCTGTGAAGGAAGAGAGGGAGCAAAGTGGCAAGTGAGGAAGAACTTTCCATCACCTGACTTGAAGAGGAAGAATTATTCAGTTGTACCGACAGGAAAATTAAGTTCTCTGGCCTTGTCATGTTTTCTCAGAGGTACAAAATGTTCACATAACAGCCTTTTCCTGTTCTAAGTTCCTAACCCTGATAACTCCTTCTTAACCTTTCAAAAATTGCACTCATCACTCTTGAGCAGCAACCAGTACATACACACTATAGCCTCTTCTGCATCTCATGTCATATTCAGCCATATTCCATTTTATTGCTTAAAATCCAAGATTACATTGCATGTCAAATGAGCACATGGTCTGAAGTAACCTTATAGTAAAAATTCCTAAGTCACCAGCTTTTCTCTGTGTCTTTCAACACATTTCCGTGATAAATTGATGAAATCAGCATCTTCCAACATGTTACTGCACACCTTAGTAATATTAGCATGCAAGTCAGGCTTCTGGACATCTTGCTTCTTTTGCATGCTAAATGGGAATATTCAAATAAGATGTCCATTTCTTGCAGTGTTCTCCACTCAGCTGCATATTTATTTACCATAGCTAGTTTGGTTTTAGTTGATGTTCCTGTAAACTATATAAACATACAAAGCCTCAGCCTATTTATGCATTGCTTTCCTGGTAGTTACTGTTTTCTGTGCCTATTTGCTTTAAAAATCCGTTTATGAAAGTATGGTTAAATAAATTATCTAGGCACATGTGCAGAGTGTGTTTGCCAGTTACTTGGTTTTAAATTGCTCTACTACTGTGTTTCCATATAACTATACAAGGTTATCAATACTTGTAATTATTAATAGTTAGTCTTCTGCTACCAATGTTAAATAAATTGAGTTCTGTCTGTGTTGGATGAGGCAAAGTTGCTATGGATGGTAAAACCCAGATAAGTATGAGCTCACAGTTTTGAAGTTCCATCAACTGCGGGCCCAACTTGGTGTGTAGGACTACATGCCAAACAGGCTGAATGCAACAGCAGAAACATGGAGAAATTGTGGCTATTCAGTACTTCTGAAAGAAGTATATGGTACTAAGGTGTTTGGTTCTAGAAGCCACTCCTATTGTTGGTTTCCAAGTCCCCTGGCAACATTTAAGTATTTTTATAGAAACAAATTGTTCTAGTACAGATAGGAAATCTGTGCCAGATCTAGCAACAGAACCCAAATCTACTGATTCCTGTCCTGGGTTCAGCAGCAGCAGTCATTTTTCTCCTTCTTGGTAGCTGGTGCAGTGCTGTGTTTTTGACGTTCAGCCTGGGAACAGCGCTGATAACACCAGTGTTTTCAGTTACTGTTTAGAATGTTTTGGTCTGACCAAGGACTTTCTGAGTCTCATGCTCTGCCAGGGAGGAGGGGAAGCCAGGAGGAAGCAGAGACAAGACACCTGACCCAAACTGACCAAAGAGGTATTCCATGCCACAGCATGTCATACCCAGGATGTAAAAATGGAGGGCAGAGACTCGGAAGGGTGGGGGTTCGCTGCAGGGTCGGGCTTGGTATCGGGCGGTGAGCAGTTGTATTCTCTTTCCTTGTATTTCCCTTGTCATTATTATTATTGGTGGTAGCAGTAGTGGTCTGGTGTTATACCTTAGTTACTAAACTGTTCTTATCTCAACCTGTGGGAATTGCATTCTTTCGATTCTCCTTCCCATCCCTCCAGGAGCAGGGGGAAGAAAGTGGAGGGAGGGAGTGAGCAAACTATGTGGCTGAGAGGCTTAAACCATGACATTCCCATTTTGGAAACTTAGTCTCACCTTCTGAATTAGTAAGCATTTTAGGACTTGTAACAATGCGGCCAGTCTTACAAACTCTGGTACCTCTAGTATGAGTAATACTAAGCTGAACAGAATTTCCAGAATAAACTGACAATTATTTGAGTCTTACTTTTCTTGGTGGTGTATGTTTGTCCCTTACATTTACTGTCTATCAGATTTCCTTGGCACCTTTGATTAACTGAAACACACAGATAAAACAAAACCAAGCAACCAAACAAGAAGGTTGCCTGACTGCTCAGTGTTGTAAGACACAGCCTTCCTGCACTGCAGGCTCTGCTGAGAGACCCACAGTGATACCTGCAGGTTGGAAGAAGCCGGAATCACAAAGTCAAGATGAGCCAAGATTCTGTGAACTATTCTTAGCTTCAAAGATGACAAAAAAGCATGTACATAACTGTTTTGGCTGTTAACTTGCAGCATGTAGCAGTTAAAAAGTAGCTCGCTCAGAATCTTCAACTTTTCCTTCCACTACTATTATGTGTATCTAGGTCCTTTACCCTCTCTAGTTTATTTTGTAGAAAGCTAATGGCTTGCTCCAATTAACTTCAAAATTTGCCAGGAATTAGACAATCCATCTCCAGCTTTCTTACAGGAACTTGTAAGAAATCAACTTACAGGAGTGTATTTCAGTCTGCTAAACTCAGAAACCCATGAGTCAATATATTTTTACTAAATGCCCCTAAAGAGGGGATTTGAATGCCAGAAAAAAAAAAAAAAAAAAAAGGTTTATCTCCTTCCATTTAAAGCATTATCTTGAATACATGTTTGAATTTTCCTTTGTAATCAGGAAGATTGGAAGAATACATTAAAAATAATGGACACTGAGATTCTTGTCTTTCCAAGGGCTTGGACTTAATGAACAGACTGTATATCAGAAAGCTTGAGTCAGCAGCAAGAGACCACAGTTCTAAATAGAGCTGCTGAACTAAATTTTCCCAAAGATCCTCATGTTCAGTCTAATGTGACTAAGTTGTTCTCAATTTCAGAGTCAGGCATTGGTATCTAACTACTATAAGGGGTTTCAAGGCTCAAGGAATTTCTGTTCAGGAAACCTTTTGTAGCAGTGCCTAAAACCATTTGAGTTAAGCCTCAGTCAACTTTAAGATTTTTTCCTGCTTAGAGAACAATCCTATATTAGGAGTTAATGGACAAACTGTCAAAAACAGAGTTGAGGAAACAGCACAACAGCAAAGCAAACTTCTTATTCCTAACTGGATCTGGCAGCAGTATGTACAGGCTGCTCATTCTGTGAAATAAGATTAACAGTTAACTTCAGGCAGATTCGGGCCCAAACCATAGTTGGAGGATAACCCTTCTGAAGAAAAAATAGAATTGCAACAAATCAATAGCTAATGCTTTGCCCTTTTTATTGATAGCGAGTGAAGAGCTCAGTCTGGTGATAAAGGCCTTGGTCTTTGAAGGTATTTGACCCACGTGTAGAGTGAATGACCATGGATGAAGTAGCAGCTCTGTGTCACTGCTAGGCTAATAATAAGTGATGATATTGGTTCCATTGCTGATTTGTTTCTGTCACGTGTCCATGGATTGTAATCAAAAGTTTTACCCAAATCTATGTAGGGATCTGTTGACATCTTCTGGTTACTTCTAGAAAGACAGTTTGTTCCTTAGGCTGTTCCTGTTCTTTGCATTAGCTCCTCTCTCTGCAGACCTGTATATTCTTGGCAGAAACATTTTTATTCCAGTGCAGGCTGGCTGTGCTCCCTGGAATAAATTGAGTTTTTTCCTTGCAAACAATTTTGTGTGTGTCAGAAACGTGAGAAGTGCGGAATCCTTGCCTGCACAGTTTTTAAATAAAACAGTGATTGTCACACTTTCAGAAGATTAACAGCAAGATTGCAAAAGCTCTTCACACATTCTGGTAGTTGTCAAGATTAAATTTAATAGTCTGTTTTTTAAAGTGTCGAAATACAGAGGGATTTACAGTGGAAATAGCACCTCCTGCTTGACATGAGCTGTGTATGGCAGTGCTTGGTGCAGTTTGTGCCCAGCAGCCACACAGTGTTATATTGCTGCCACAAAATACTAACAGTTCACGCTCATGCTCAGGCTGTGTTAAAAGCAACCACTTACACCCTCTTCTTCTAGGCCTGGATTGTGTTGAGCCAGGCACACCCTGTGTGTGCACTAAAAATTGGCAGAGCAGTGGCTTTTGGCACCAGCTGGACAATACTTGGACTTTGCGTTCAAACTCCCTTTCCCATGTACATCAGTTTGCAGTTGTACCATAATTAGTCAACCCTAGAATTAGATGGAATCCTGCTTTTGCAGCCAGATTGATGGACTCAAACTGGGTGGGAGTTTTTTAGAATCCTCTTTCGTATTGTATTAGATGACTGTCGATTGTGTAGTTTTAGAGATTTTATATTTTTCTTCTCCTTTCCTCCAAACTATTCTTTGTATTGAACAAAACCAAATTACATTTGTATTCTGATTACATAATACACAACCTAGTAAAAATAAACCCACCACTTGCCTCTGTCTATATAGCAGCAGCTGGTAACAGAACCTGTGGCCCCACTCTTATGTTAGCTACTTCACTGTACTGAAAAGGCAAATTGGTAAATGCAAGTCATGAGAGGGTCTTCCAGTGAAGACCACATTTAAAGTTAGCTTGTATAAACCGGGTTTTTCTTTCGCCTCCCCCCTCCCTTTTTTTTTTTCTTTCTTTTTTCTTTTTTCTTAGCCAAAACCTTTGTTAATGAATTCATGAAAATAGGGTGACGGTGCCCATGTAAACAGTAGAAAGGATTTAAAACTTATTTAACTGAGGAGCAGTGGGGTTTTTACTCCCTCAATTTTGCATCCTCCAGGTCACTGCCCGTAGCATGGTTTTGTTCAGATACTATGACATGATGCTTCTTCAAGATGGCATGTGCTGTGCTCTGCAAGTCCAAACTGCAAATTGAAAGCTTTGTGGTATGTTCAATTAAAGGTACAGCAAAGAGATTCCTTAGCACCATGGAAGAGTCAACTTCAAACACTTACCCCACCCTGCTATGCAGCAAGCCATTCTACCCTGTTGTATGTAGGAACCTTTAAGCAATTCATCTGTTTAAGCCTTTCAGGACATGAGAAGCTGTTGTGGTTTAAGCCCAGCCATAAATCAGCCACGCAGTTGTTCGCTCACTCCCTGTCTTCCTACCCCCACTCCCGGAGGGATGGGGAGGAAAATCAAAAGAATGTAATTCCCACGGGTTGAGATAAGAACAGTCCAGTAACTAAGGTATAACACAAACCACTGCTGCTACCACCAATAATAATAATGATAAGGGAAATAACAAGGGAAGAGAATACAACTGCTCACCACCTGCCGACCGATACCCAGCCTGACCGAGCAGGGATCTAACCCTTCTGGGTAGCTGCCCCCAGTTTATATAGTGGGCATGATGTGCTGTGGTATGGAATACCTCTTTGTTCAGTTTGGGTCAGGTGTCCTGTCTCTGCTTCCTCCCGGCTTCCCCTCCTCCCTGGCAGAGCATGAGACTCAGAAAGTCCTTGGTCAGACTAAACATCTGAGCAGCAACTACAAACATCGGTGTTACCAGTGCTGTTCCCAGGCCAACAGTCAAAACCACAGCATTGCACCAGCTACTAAGAAGGAGAAAAAATGACTGCTACTGCTGAACCCAGGACAGAAGCAAAGATGGTAGAAGACATGTTTATGGTGTCAAGCAGAGATAACCACATATTAGATTTACCTAGGCTATGAGCATGTGAAGTGTGACAGAATTCTGTTCAGGAAACCATGTGCACACACTAACACAGGTTGTCATGCCAGCGTAGTCAGAACTGGCTATGAGAAGAGCTGGTGTGCCTTTTCCTGCAGCTGGCTGTGGAGCAATGCCTGGGGCACATGAGACCTTGAGGAAAGCTTGTTGGGAGCACCACTGTTTTCTGAGACTGTTGTATTTGAGATAATAGGTAGTTTCACCACACATTATATGCTCCCCTAAGTGCTGTCGCTTGTGTTTCATAGTGGACAGCAGGAGGGAAGAAAAGTGAGGATCATAGATTGTATAATTCTCTGCTATTACAGCTTGCAAAGCCATAAAATAGATGCTACATGATTCCAGTGATAATTACCACTTTCTTCTATTTCTTTATAGCACATTTATTAAATGGTGCAATTGAGCTCTTCTGGCACAGCTGAGCTTTTTTGTGGAAGTCTCAAATCCTACCCTGTTCCACTTTAATTTCCCAGTAAGTTCTGAAGTAATTTAATCATGCCAATTAGCAGTTTTCATTTTTCATAGGTCCTACATTTCTCCCTTCTCCCAGTGTTTGCTTCATCTTTCCCTTTTAATAGGCAGAGAACAGCCTATAAAGAAAGAGCTGCAATTAGGACACCAAATTACTAGATATGCTTAACAGCAGAATCAGAGATCAAGGACGTGGCCCCTTAAATCCATCTTGGCTCAGCTTTTTGGTTGTTGCTGAATCAGTTTAGGGCACAGTATTAAAATTGGATCAGCAGCCCAGTTATTATAAATGGAAACTTTCCTTAGGTTCTTCAATTGATGGGCCCTCACAAAGATCCCTTCTCTTCTGGAAAATATTTTATATGATACCTCCATTTTCTGCTGTTGTCATGTTCCTTATGAACATGACAACATTCCTTTAGCTCTTTATGAACTAAAGGAATCACATGAACCATGCCAGTGCTGATTACTATGCATACACAATGAGTGAATCAAGGACAAAGAATCAGCACAAAGAGCAGCTATGAAAAGGTAACAACACAACCTCAAATAGTGAAGGTGTAGAAACACTACTGCAACATTGTGTTATTTGAGGGGGCTTCGTAGTTTGCTGACAAGTCTGGTGTCTGCTAGCTCAGGTCTGTATTGGGCTGGCTGCCAGGGCAAGGTTTCACAGAGTGAGCTCGTAAGCTATCATCCTGCAAAAATCTTGCCCTATTATTCAGGATGTGATAGCTATGGAGAAGAAAATATCTAGCCCTCAACCACATTATGTATGCAGGTGAGTAACTATTGGACTGACAAATTAATTGGCCTGGAAGACCAAAATATTTAAGTACTATTAAAAATACTATCATGTAGAATGAATAAAAATAGCTTATCCTTTTTGAATGTAAAAGTCAAGGAATGCTTGCTAGGCTAGATTAGGAACTTCTCAGTCTTTGCACAAGATCATTCTGTTCTTTTGAGTGAATATTAGAACTGGTGCATTGACAGAAATTGTGCAAGCAGTACACTACCTAATGTTTGAAAATATTTCTTTTCAAAACTACACTTATCATTTGAAGAGTTTTGCCAGCATTGCTTTGGAAAGCTGTGGTTGCAGCCATTGGCGTGATTCATGTGATTCCTTTAGCTCACATGCTAAACTATTCATAAGGAACACACCCACTGTTTCAATGCAATTCATGTTGAATGTGATCTTTGAAAGAAGAGAAATTTGCCGGCTAAGACTGCATTCATTTCTTGTGTTCCACCTGCAGTTTCTAACATCAGGACAAACTGCACAGTGAATTTTTCTAGCAGTCCAAATTACTCAATAAAACAGGCACACAAAAGTGTAAGCTTCCTAAACCATATCTTTTTAGTGGTATTTTCAAGGCAGACCAGAGAACATAGGTCTGGAAATGGGGCATATTTAGGAAGCTTTGTGAAAGGTAAATTACTAGTGATATTACCAAGTCTTCTAAATGCAGTCTACTCCATGCAGTAAAAAATAGCTGTGAGGAAGGTTAATATGACCAGAGAGACATTTTTGGACTGAACAGACCCTGCAATAAACAGCAAGAAAACCTGTTTGGCAAAATAATGGAATTTTTTACACTATAGCACTAGAGTGCTATTTTTTGCACTAGTCACTGCTATGCAAGCTAATAGGGCAATATTAACTATATAGCTATAAAATTTCCTTCTGTTTCCTATACTTTGCGTTCAGTACTTCCAAACTCTCTGATCTGTACTGAAAAGACTGGTGTTACTGCATGCCTAATTCTAGAGGGGTTTTTCTGCCGTATTCCTTTGCTCATCTCCGTAGCATAACCATTTACAGGACAAAACAATTTGCAGTTGTGGTAAGCATCTCTTCATGTTGTGTGGATATTGTGCAAGTGAAGATAAATGAAACTTTTCCCCACATTTGAAATTGTGAGTGTAAGAATACTTATCTGTTCCTTTACTCATTCTCTTCAGATTTTGTTCAGGGATGGGGTTTGTGCCTTTATTAGGAAAATTCACATTTATATTAATTAACCTTTTCTCTGTGAGGAGTTCATAACATTTAACAGTTTAGATCAAGTGCTGTTTCTGTAATAATTTACTGTCACTGAGAAAGACCTTCAATAGAGCACATCCGGTCAGCCAAACAGTACCTGACCAGATGTGTCTTGCGATTATAGATGTTTTTCCAACCTTTGAGTTAGAATGAGATGTCTTTCTCTAGTGCAGCATTTCTTTTTGTGTATAAAAGCTAAATATAATACACAGTTCTTCTGGGAGAGCTTATACTTTAATGCCAGATGAGTTACTTATGTACTAACACATACAGAAATGGAGTTGCCATATGTTAATATACTGAAGAGGAACGAATGCTGGCTTTTAAATTTACAGAGGGATGCAGAAGAACACCAAATAGTGCATTAGAAGCCTGAGACTGTACATTCAATAAATTTTTGTAGTTTCTGTTAAAAAATTTCAGCTGCTGTGGTTTTTCACTTTAGGTTTTGAAGCAGAAACACAGAATTTACTATCAAATGTAAGTGCATTAAATTTTTAACTAACCTAGGTGAAAGAGTAATACAATTAATCAACTATATGTCTGTGAAGATGCTTTACGTGTGACTAGAGAAGGACTTTTCATACAAAATATTCCATTATATGTGTAAGAATAGAATTATATGCATACACAAACCTCTGAAGGCAGAGAACTGGTTATGGTATAACACAATTATATAATGTCCTTGAAGTTGGAGTAAGAGTCCTGAAAAGTACGGGCATGGTGTAGGACAGTATTAAGACAGATTGTGTTTACCTGCAGATATGGACGGAGTCTGCAATGTCCTTACTGCAGTAAGGTCATGGTCCTTACTTGGATTTACTGAATTACAGGTTTTCATATCTGAAAGTCTCATTTATAAGTGGTTCCATTTGTAATTCAGGAAGGTTGAGGGGGGATAAATTATGAATATGAACAGAGGTTCTGTGCATGTTACATAACAAAAGCCATATCCTGAATTACCATTTCAAATTATTGTAATTATCTTTGCTATCAATGAGTCTTTTATGAAGAGGACTTCACCGGAACATGAACCTGGAGAAATACAGAGTGTGCCATTAATTTCAGAAACTGGGGTCAGGACACGGACACTTTTTTCCCCATTCTGCCTCAGTGTGACCTTGCACACAGTTGCTGAAGTATTTCACTGCCCCGAATAGATTTAGGTGCTTAACTGCCAGTAAATCCCATGGGGACATAAGTTTCTGTACCTTAATCTGAGAAATGAAACTGATAGTTTCTCTTCACAGCATGAAAGTCTACGATGTGACTTATGCAAATACAGGTGATGACTGGTGTTTTTACATAATATACCTTAACATTACATTCCCACCTGCCACCTCCCGTAAGAGTGAGCTTGCCTCTACTTTGTCCTAGAGGTATCCAAGCTTCAATGCAGGAAGCTTTAGCTCTGTGCTGCTACAGGAACTTGAAATAACTTGGCTATTTCCAGCTACCTCTGCATTTCACTAGTGTTTGGAGTGGTGACACATCCAGGAACATGCTGTCTGATTAGAGAGATAATTACAGCA
The DNA here is from genome assembly GCA_028858755.1 of Ara ararauna. NCBI lineage: Eukaryota > Metazoa > Chordata > Aves > Psittaciformes > Psittacidae > Ara > Ara ararauna. The sequence continues at coordinate 16,805,230 of CM054380.1, read as the reverse complement.
TCTTTAAACTGATTTTTCTGGGAAATGGAGCTGTAACTCCAACATTCCTTGCTATAGAAGGTGTTCAAATGCAATATAAAAGGAGGAATATACCTTTATATACTATGTGCTACTTTGTCCAGACTTTTATATTGCTAAATTAAGCAAACAAGCTAATGACTGCTCTATGTGACTAAACATGGAGAGGTTCAAAAGCAGTAGCTTAAATCACAAGAAATATGTGCATTTGTTGTGTTTGGAATAAGAATGAGACTGATGCTATGGTTGTCTGATGTATGAAGAGTGAATTATAACTATGGAGAGAGTAAGCCAGACTTTTCTACAGTTATAAATTAGAATTGTCAAGCACATAAATAATTCTTTGTATGCATATTATTAATGAATAGATAAACACTATTTGCTAGTGCTTCTGTTTGATATGTCACATACCAGCTAGGTTTCTGTTTACTGACTCCATAAAAAAAAAACCCAACATTCTAACAGAGACTTCAAACACAGATTTACTAACTCAAGATTCAGATTCGGGTGGTAGTGTACCACACTCTGTACAGTATTGCACACATTCATATGAATGAAATGGCTTGCTGATGTGATCCTACAGAACCCAGCCATCTTAATTTCTGGAGTTACTGAGCTCTCTCAGCTCCCCAGGCAGCCACTGAAACCTCCAGGTGCTCAGATCTACATCCAGCCCACTGCAATATAACTCTAAACCACAACATCGCTGTTCTGCGTGACATCAGACACAGATTCCAGTTACTTTGACCTCAATTAGAACAATACAGATAAAATCATCCCAGCCATTGCCACTTTTTGCTACTTGAAAGCAAGTTATTTTTCTCCTCTGTTCCTAACACAATGCAGAAATAACACTGAACCCTCTCACATGCTACTAAAATGACTGAGAGAGATTAAATTTATGGAAAGTAATAGGAAATGTCTTTATTTTTGCAACATGACAGGCTTGAAAGCTTGATGAATTAGGAAAGCAAATGCTAACATAAACAGGAAAGAAATGCAAAATAAAGGTCAGTATTTTGTGGAGGGGAGGGAAATAACAGCTCATTATTTTATTTTCATCACAGTTGCTCAAACAAAATGGCAACACAAAGAAGCTGTGACATTTATGTATTTCTAAAATGGACTATAGGGTGCAAAATGGATAGTGTCAGGTTGTTGTCATGGGGAATGAGCTTGTGTGCTGCTGTGCTCCACAGATATGGTAGACTGCTGACATCAAAAGAAGCAGCACAGTGCAAACAGCACTTATGTGCTGGATGAAAAATTACTAATTTACGACTGCAGCTTTGAACTTCCTGACTCTCTTTGAGCTGTCAGTTTTCAAAATGCTTTCTGGAGTGCTGCTTTTATTTAGTCTGTCCTCTCTGTACTGAGGACTGAGACTAGAAATGCTTTGACTTTTCCATGGAACACTTGTCTGATGGGAGGTGTGGGGACAAAAGAGAAGTGGAACTGTTCTAAAGGGTCTGTACCTGCTAGTGAAGTGCCAAAGGCTGCTTCAGACAGTTCTGCTGCCTTTTTATCCTGACATGCCCAAGAAGAAAAGCCAGTTCAGGGCCCTTAAATTCAAACTTTTCTGTCTATCCTTCTATTCATGTGAATAATTGTTTCTTTTCACTGCTACACACTAGTCTGCAGACCAAATTAAGTGTATTTTTCTTAAGCACCTTCTTTTCTTAGATGTAGCAACTCTGTAGTATATAAATTCCTTGGAGTAGGAATTATGTTTGTAGCATAACTCATACAATGCTTAGCATGCTGGAGTACTGATCTGATCAACGTCACTTCACATTAACTTTTTACACTATACCTAGTACTTACATCAAATTTAACTCCATTATAATCACAAGTCTTTTTTTTCTTTTTTTCACTTAAATTGCCAAAATCACTTGTTGAAATTGAAACTTCTGAAGCATTTCACTTAAAACCTGCATATAATTTCTATAAAGACCAATAAATTTCTCTCTATTTTGCATTCTCCTCTAGGTGCTTTTGTAAATATATGTTTGTAGTTTTCAAACCATTCATTTGTGACTGCCTTTGCTACTTTTAATTTCATGTTATTTTTAGGGGAAACCTGGGACCATCTAAGTTTGGCTCTAGACACATAGCAAATTAATTTCACTAGCAGTAACTCTTCAGAGTAGTTGTGCTGAGTTTCATAGTTAACATGCACAATCAAGAACATTCCTGTTCTTTAAATGTTATGTTTTAAGTGGAAAATAATTAGATGTTATGTTTTAAAAAAGTTGGTGTTTATATTTTTTACATCTACAACTTGAATTATGGGAACTTCACAGGAAAGGCATAAAGTCCTCAGAATTCATGCTTCCTACAAGAAAGGTACTGTGTGATTTCTTCTTTGGGTACTTCTATGAAATAAATGTTTAAACGGTAACATACGTTAGCAAGGCCTAAAATTTACATGCAGTACCGCTGAGGAAGTCTTGGTAAGACCTCGGTATGTTTTGCATATGCAGTGAATTTGCTTTTCCTCGCTGTTGGTGCACACTGAAAGACTAATTACGGAGAGTCATACATCTATACCTCACATATATCTACCAGACAGTATCACAAACAAATGGGGATCTGCTTTCAGTATGACACTCTTGAAGAGAGAGGTTATTTCAGACCATGACAATCATTTACACTTCAGTTTCCTTTTATAAAATCCCTCATTTTGATCTATAACCATGTTTATTTCCAAAATCCTGTAGCAAAATCCAGATTTCTTTCTGTTGCTTTCCTGAAGGAACTAAAAGAAATAAAGCTACACTGACACTGTCATAATCACCTGAAAAAGAGCAAAAGCTAACTAGTGTTAATGCTGGAGCTTTCTGTTGAACTGTACCTATGGCCACACAGTTCTGCTGGTTTTAATAAATCGGAATGGGAAACAGTGCCAGCCAGCTTTGCTCATCTGGAGTTTCCTGCCATCATTTTGCTGTCTCTGCTGCAGAGAACAGGGGATTAAATGGTGAGCAAAGGGCTCTTGACAAACATGACACACTTTAATCTCTTGAAACAGAAATATTAATTACTAATGCCCTTCATGCTCGCATGCAGGTGGTATTATAAACACACTATTTTATTTTAGACAGTAAACCAATGTGTGGCTGCCCTCAAATATAAACATTTTGAAGATAAAATGACAAGCACTAAGCTTATAAAATCTGTTGTCTGTATACTGGACTTGATAGCATGCTTCAGAAAGCTCCTGAGAGCTGAAGGATAAAGGGACCATACATTCAGTTAAATAACAGTTGAGAGTTGGCTGAACCACATGGTTAAGTTATTAATGGTATTCTCAAACATGCTTGGCCATGGATATGAGATCTTTTTTGAGTTTTGAACCAGAGAAAGAAGTTTGGGGTAGCAGTTTGTGGTTCCTGGTCTTCCAAAGTGCGCTGGTTAGATTAGCCAGTTGGGTGAACTGAACTGGAATCCTTTCTTCTCCATATCAGCATTGAAGAGAGCCTTTCTAGAAGTTCTAGTGTCAGTCTAAAGATTCTCCTGAGGCGGAGATGTAACTCCTTTGCTTTCCCTTCATATTAAAATGCTGCTTGGTGATTTTCCTTTTAGATCTGTTGAGACATAAAGGTTAGGAAGATACAGTAAACTATCAAGAATGTGTATTTAAACAAGTTGTGTGGCCAGTGCATGCTCCTAATCACCTGTGTAGGGAAACTTGGAAAAGAAATTGCTGCTGAAATCATCTTGCTTAGTAGATAACTGTGAAAAATGCTAAACCCTATGAAATAAGCCTACCTAAGGGATTACAGTTGAGGTAGATTGCAACAAGTTAAAAACCAAACCCACCCAAATTTATTTTTCCATTCAATCTGTTATCAGGCAGAGGCATTTGTTCCTTATCCCCTCCTCTGAATGATGCTCACCTTAGTCTGACTCTCGGGGTGGTTTGGCACTGCCTGAGGACAAAGGGAATCATATGGTGAGGGAACTGCTCATTCATGCCTTTTCTCATGCTCAAAGAAAGGACACAGGTTGTCCTAAAGTAGAAAGCAGCAGGTCGTTCTCAAAGCAGTTATTTGTAGATTGTTTGTTAGATAGATATTTGTAGATTATTTTCAGTTCCAGTGGGACCACATCACCGTTTAATTTGACAGCTTTTAAACCACAGCCTTAGAAAGCATAATGCCCCAATCAGATTAGTTTCTATTAATGTCTAGACTTAAGGAGTTTTACTTAAAATTGTTTTCTTTGACAGCTCAGGTGTGAAATATCCTTGTCTATAATATGTCTTTACCCATATTATTTTATATGAGGACTTTTCCAGTGTGAGCTGTTGACTAACGGTCAAATTCCCGTTAACTGAAAAAACAATTTAAAAGGAGAGAAGGGAATTCTTTGAAGGCTTGAAGAAATTTCACTTGCACACACTACACAAGAAAAGAACTGCCGTCAGAAACTAAAGTTAGCTCTTAATATCAGTAGCTGGTAGTATTTGAGGGACTGAAATAAAAGGCATCCTTATTTAAAATAGAGATTTATTCCTTGTCAACCTGCTCACTCACCTTTCCAAGCTTCTGTGAGAAACAAAAAACAAGCTGGGGGCAGAGTTGGTTGTTTCTTTTAAGATCCATACAAGTGTTGCGTAAGTAGGCAATCTGTGTCAGTAATGAGAACATACCTGGTTCTGAAATGTGGCTAAATGCATGGTATTAGGTACACCGGGCTCAGGATCTTGCTTCTCTGTGAGGCTTTTCTTGTTTGCAATCTGAGGCTTCCTTTTCAGGACAACATTTTGGAATAACCTAGTCCAGATAGTGGAACAATGCAGTAACTGTCTTCCATGTGATGACAAGCAAATTGATTTTTTCTGACTGTTTGATGTCTGCTACATAACAAAAGGGCAGATTTTAGACAATTTGACATATTTGGACTTGGTTTAGATTAAATATATTTTCAGATGAAAGCAGCAGAACAGTAAGGCAGCTTCTAATGTCAGTTAAAATGCTATTTATTTCTAGTTTCCCAGGCAATGAAGCAAGGGGGACAGCAGTGCTCAGTCTGTTGTAGCCAAGGGACTATAGCTAGCAGTTTGTTGAGTCAGCTGGCTTGCAGGATGGCACAGGGAGCCAGCAGGCAGCTTGCCAAGCAGGGATGTCCCAGGGCCCCAGGCGTCAAGAAGAATACATGTTCCTGGCACCACAGCAGACTAATTGAAAGTCCAAAGAACAGTTGATATTAATTTTGGTGACAGGTCACAGAGAGATTGTCATTATCAAGCTACTGTAAACTTCATTAATTTCTTCCAGTAGAGAAATTTCTGCCTATTTGGTTTCAGGGTAAAACCTCACTGTAACAAATATTTTAAACCTTGTACTATAAATACAGAGAAGGGAACACTGGGTGAGAAATTTGAACTGAGGAGCATGATGTGAGGCTATCATTTTAGCAGCATATCTCTTAATGATCTCATAATGTCCCAGTTTAACAATGTTTTCCTTTAGCTAGAAGAAAAATATTTTACAGGCTTTTAAATAAAACCTGCTTTTTGCCATGTTTCAAGTTGTCATTAAATGAGATAATAATTGTCCTTTTATGTGGGAGAAAAGAATTTTCTTGAGATGACCTTTTCTGAAGAAGAAATACATGTGAAAAGTAGAGCAAGGGCTGACAACATAGTTTGTTTCTGCTGTGTTTGTGAGGACTCGGGGGTTTATATTTTAAACTTGCACTTTGACTGCTGCACAGCTTTGCCTGGCTAAGCTAGACCTTGGAATGTAGAAATAGAGCAAGAGGAATATGGCAATTAGAGAAGGACAGAATGGGGATAGAAATTCTGCATTCCAGATGATATTTGGAGTATAGCCAAAGCTGATAGAGAGGAGACTTTTCTATGGACCCTCCCTCTAGGTGCAGTGGACAGGGATCTGTGTCATGGAGGACACAAATGGCCGGAAACAGTGGGGGAGAATCTGTGTTGATACATTTTGCTCCTTTTAATACACCAGTTTCCAGAAGGTGTACAATTCCCTGTAGCAGCATAAAATTATACTTTTCCTTCTGAATAGCTAAAGAAACCCAAAACAACCCAACCAAAAACCCAACAACCCAAAACCCAATGGCTGGTATAATACTTTCTTTGCTTACTTTATTTTCACTTCAGGTGTGGCTTCCAGATTTTTTGGAGCCTTGATGCTAGGCCCAGATTTCTTTTGCTTTATAAGATCTCAACAAAATTCTTTGGAACTAGCAGTAGATTTTGCTGTTGTCACTATCTTATTTACTTAAGACATCTCATCTCCATCTGATGCTGAAGGAAGCCTCTTGTAAGAAGCCAGGTTGGCAGCTTAAGGTACAGGCAGCTACACGGCCAAACCCACATGGTTTCTCAGTACCAGGCAAGTGCATCTGGAAGCCTCAAGCACCCTCATTTAGTCAAGTTTCCATAATTTGTGGATTTTGCAAGGTCTTTACTTCTGTTTCAGCCCTCTATTAAAGCAAATTGATGCACAGACTTTCTCTACGTCATTTCAGGTTCCATAAAATGATTTGTTGTTACTAGGGCATCTTAAGTCACCTGTAAGTGTAACAGGCAATCAGTGGGCTTAAATCTTTGCCAGATAGAAAGCTGAAGTTTGAACGCTCTTTGCCCTTCAGGCAGCAGGGTGCAATGATGGCTTTTTCTGTAAAGCCTCCTTCACTTTCAGTTTGCCCTGAGTTCTGTGTAGACTTCACTTAATGCATGGCAAGGGCTTAGGAACCAACAACTTTTCAGTACAGTGCTGAATGTTTCACACTGTTTCTAACACACAGGAGGTCCCCTCTCTCTTCTGCCTCAGGGAATAATGATCTGTTGCACGGGGATACTGGTTAATGGTTGGAAAACAACCACTTTTAACATGTAGAGAATGATATTTCATTTACTATCTTTTTCCTTTCCACTTATTTTCTATGTCTTTTCCACCCTAATTTGACATTACTTTCCTTTTCATTCCTCTAGTCTGACTTGTTTTCTCCTCTTTATCCAACTGATACTGTTCCAATGCCATCTTAAATACTTCTGCTTTTGTAACTCACCTGTGAACTAGTGGGGAATTGGGTTAAAATTAAATTTGTTCTGTATTCATAAGTAATACCAAGAAAAGGAGACTGTACTTCCTGAGTCTGAAGTATATTTTTCTAAGTAGGTGAGTTATAAACCCTGTATAATGGGAGGCTATTAGAATAGAAATGCTGACATAAGTGTTACTGGAATGACCTGACTAAAAGGACCCAAACTTAAAGTTCTCTGAAAATAATGAGGAGTTTAAGTAGTGCTACAGTAGCACCATACTGGTATTTTAATTTTAAATATTAGAAGTTGGATTTGCTTGATTTAAATATAGAGGCTGGATTTACTTGATTTTCTCTAGACTGTTCTGTACGCAGCTGTGCTAAGTTGCTACCCCTAGACTGCCTGCAATGACCGAGGGCTGCCCTGAATAACTAACTACTTAAATGGGCCCTGGGGAGAGACTGCACAGTGTTAAATAGCACACAAGTTGCTACTTCTTAAATTAAAGGAAGCAGTTCTATTATATATTAAATGAAGAAATTTACATGTAAGAACAGAAAAACTGCTATCTGCCAGCTTCTCTAAAGAGAAAAGGCACCCACCAACCTATCCCTGTGTATTTCTGCAGCTGGTACCTTTTGATCGTGGCGTGGCAGCTCTAACCATTTATCTCTTTTTTTTGGCACTCAAACAAACTGCTATTACTTTTTATCCCAAGGCTGTGCACAAGCTGGTTGTATGGCTTCATAAATCCTAATTGTAATTACATTTAAGTAGACTATTTATTTTAAGGAAATACCAAGGCCCTCATCTGATACTCTTGCTGCCTTAGTTGGTAAGTACACAGAGTAGCAGAAGTAAGTAGGTGAAAAATAATAGTTGTGTTACAATGTTTCCAGAAACCTTTAAGGTTCTGTGCTGGATGCACAGTGTGCAGTGAGCCAGATGATCTCCTGCCCCAGTGATTGTAGTCCAAGGTCTGATCCTGTGCTTGCAAGAAACTGCTCAGAGGCATTCAGTTAATGTAAAAAAAAAAATTATAATAACATGAGGATTTTCATACTCAGAGCATCCTTTTGAAGAAGCGCCTAAAATATTGCTGCTGGCAGAAAGGGAGATAAACTGACAATTCCTAAAGAAGGACTAGCATTCCCTTTCCTGTATCTGTGAGTCAGCTTTAGCTGGCTTGCCCTTTTATTCTTCAGGATTTGCTTTTGCATTCTCATTGATGTTAAGCCCTCAGTGGGCAGAAACAGCAATTAAATTCTTCCCAAGGCTCTGAAGTGGGATATGGCAGATGAAGAATGACAATTCAGCGAATGGCTGCATAATTCAAGCAGATAGGGGGCTATGCGGATGTACTGTGGCAGCACTGTATGATAGCCTAGAATATCAGAGCCCCACACAGTGAGCAGAGACATTTTTTTCAGTCCTTTATTGGTGATGTAAGTATCCTGGTGGTTTTGATGGCTGTCAGATCCTATTTTGTATTCACAGGAAAATTAACTATGCCAAAATGATTAAGCTCACTAAGGTAATGTAAGCTGCAAGAGTTTCAAATGACTAGGCTGACAGTCAATGCAAAGGACTGTTCAAGGAGAGGCATTTTCATCCTTTATATGTTGTAGTAACTTGTCAAGACTGAAACCTTTTTTACCTTTTTTCTAGAAAAATAAAAAAAGCTACTCATTAAGAAGAATGGGTACTTGCTAGCACAGGGTGAGAAAGCTCACCATATTAAACAGCAAAACCAGACAGACAGTGACTCTGCTTACCAGCTGGGATGATGATGATGGTTTTTCACTGCAGGCTGTTGACAAGCAATCCTGCTGGCTCCCCAGTCGAGTTACACTTGCTTTGTGGGATGCCAGCAGCAATCACAGCTCTGCTGCCCTCCTTTTTAGCCAGTATGAGCTCTGGAATCTCAGCACTATGTCTAGTGATGGTTCAATGTCCTGCTTCACGAGGAACTGATTTCTAGTGCCCTCTGCCCTGCAGGAGCCTTCGACAGGCCTGCTGGAGTGTCAGCCTAAGCAGAGCTTCGTGGGGCTGAAATCTTGGCTATTTTGTGTTTTGTGATGGAATTCTGAGCAATTTGACAGCACTTTGCACAGAAGGACAGGAATAGAGCATCTCAGCTCCCACTTCTTCAGTTGCTAAAGTATAATCAGAAAAGAAGCACTGCATTATGGTGGGCACTAATCCCCATACTTGTCAATGTCAGCAAAGAATGTATAGACTAAATAGACAAAGAGACTGAACACAATCCTGAGGCTGCTCTTACCGGAAATAGTTGAGACAGTGCAAATGCAGGGTTTGTAATCCTTGTGTTCCTGTTCAGGGTGTGGATAGCCCCTAGGACTGTCAATATATATTCATGGAATCACAGAATGGTTTGGATTGGAAAGGACCTCAAAGCTCATCCAGTTCCATCCCCCTGCCATTGGGGGGGGACACCTTCCATTAGATCTGGTTGGGTGCATGTTTAGTTTTGTGCGTAGGCTTGCAAACATGCAGATTTTGTATATTCACCTTCCCTGTGATAACTTTATTTCTCTTATTCCAGTAAAATTCAGCTTCTGTTCACTTGTGTAAATGGGAGAAATCAAAATCAGGACACTTGTGACAGTAGTTTAAAACCTTTGCTTATAAATACACGCAAATGGAAAACATCTAAGAGGCAACAGAGCTGCAGAAAAGGAAGATAGGTCTATAGTGCACTGTCTATCACTGGCTGAGAGAGCAGACAGTAAGAACTGGTTATACAGACAAATTTCATTCTAGAGTATATAAAAAAGTGTCATAAATCAAACAGTTAAGGTGGTTTATTCACTCAATAATGGACACACCACCAGACTAGTATAGTCATATAAGGCAGATCAGAAGGTTTCTAGTCCAACCCACCTCTGAAAGCAGGGATTATTTCAAGCTTAGAACATAGTGCTTAAGGCCTTGTCCAGTTGAGTTTTGAATATCTTCCAGGCTGAAGACTGCACAGCCTCAGTTAGCAATATGTTCCAGTGTTTCTCCCTCACTGTGAAGAATCCTTTTTAATGATTTAATCCAAATTTTCCTGGCTGCAACTTACAACTGTTGAATCTTGTGCATCTGGGTTTTTTAAGGCAACTCTCACAGTTGCATGAAATATTTTATGTGAGTGGCATGTAGAGCTCCTTACCTAGCTCTGTGCAAGCAACTAGCCTATCTCCAGTTAGTATATCCACTACAAACCCTTAAATTCTGATTAATCTTGCTTACTATGATCCTTTAGAAAAATACAGAGGAATAATGGACTCAAAGGTTTCCAGAAGTTTGCTAGTTCATTTCAAAGACTGGGTATTGCAGTTCTTGGTTTTAACAGTTGTTTGTTTTGTCCTTGACTAACCATTTGATTGCTGATTCTAAAAGGTTCTCAAGTTAACAGTTTGCTGACAAGCTCGAGGGAGGAAGCAAGAATCATGCTTTCTTTTGCTTTGTACAGGAAATAAGTCAGGGTTGAAATACAGGCAGTTCAATATGGCACGTTCTGTGTGTAAATATTGCTGCTTATTACTCTGCCTCCTCTGCATGAATGTGTAAAAGGCCCCAGAAAGCCTCATGTATACAAACACTAATGTTGTCAATAACTCTGCATGTATTGCTAAGCATTTAATTGATTTGGCTCCCTCTTTGGAACTGAAATAAATATTTATGTGCATAATTTACAGGTTTGAACAAGAGCTCAAACATCACCAACTGTTTCTAGATATAAAGGCAGAAGGAGAAACTGGTTTGAGATTCTGTTCAAAATGAGGCCTTTTTTAATCTAATATTAATTTCTCTTGTACCAAGAGTTAATAACAAGGTTATTCTGTCCCACTAAATAGTGTATCAAAAGCTGCACACATGGCTTTTCTCATTATACTCTTCCCCGACAGTCTGAGGTTTTATCATTTTCTTAGCTTAGAGAAAGATCTTAGGAAAAATAATGAGAAAACAGTCCTAGTGTTATGAAGGCTGCAGAAGCTTTAGGCAGCATGACATGGATTTTATGCTTTTGTTTGCACTTGACAAGTACTTCAGCTGGTCTTATTACAGCACAATCTTGTTTCATAATTATATCATGGTCTTAAGGCTTTAATTATGCATGTGATTGTTGGAGGTGGTTGAACTGTTTCTGGAAAGATATTAAACAAGAATATTGTGTGTTGAATTAAAAAGGCAGATTTTGTATAGATGGAAAAAAAGATTATTTTAAAAAACAGACAGTGTGTATCAGGAAACTGTTTCTGAAAATGAAGTCTGTTTCAGGAAGAAAGAGAATATAGCTGGCCTCAGCTGGTACACACTTGCCAACAAATAGTACCAGCGCTTGTGATTTACTGGTTTTCTGATGGCTTCAGAAGATTCAGACATGAATCCTGGCTGCTGTAGTGACAAATTCATGGCTGCCCCCAAATTCTTGACGGCAGAAGACAGCAGAGGATAACGAGGAAAGAAAGCTCAAGATTTAGGCAGTGATCTGAATGCAACTGCAACTATATAGATCTATTGGCTGCATTTTTAAAGACACACAGTAGAATGTTAAGTAAATGTTTGATGATATTCCATCGCAGAATTCTGTATGAATCCTTCCTGTTCATGATGAACAAAAGAAAGGAAAACAGGAGGCTGCAGAGGTGAACAGTGAAGCTTGCTGAATATCTGGATATGAACAGTTGGCAGATCAGAGGTAGGAGCATATAATTTGAAAATATGAGCTGAAAATGAGGTAGGGTGTCATGGGTTCAGCAGCAGCAGTCATTTTTCTCCTTCTTGGTAGCTGGTGCAGCGCTGTGTTTTTGATTTTGGGCCTGGGAACAATGCTGATAACACCAGTGTTTCGGTTACTGCTTCGTGATCTTTTGGTCTGGCCAAGGACTTTCTGAGCCTCATGCTCTGCCAGGGACTAGGGGAAGCCAGGAGGAAGCAGAGACAAGACAACTGACCCAAACTGACCAAAGAGGTATTCCATGCCACAGCATGTCATGCCCAGGATGTAAAATGGAGAGCAGAGACCCAGAAGGGTGGGGGGTGCACTGCTTGGTCGGGCTGGGTATCAGGTGGTGAGCAGTTGTATTCTCTTTCCTTGTATTTGCCTTGTCATTATTATTATTGGTGGTAGCAGTAGTGATTTGTGTTATACTTTAGTTACTAAACTGTTCTTATCTCAACCTGTGGGAGTTGCAATCTTTTTGATTCTCCTTCCCATCCCTCTGGGAGCAGGGGAAAGAAAGAGGGGGAAGTGAGTGAGAGAGAGAGACTGCGTGAGTTAGAGAGGCTTAAACCACGACATAGGGGTAGGTTAGAAAAGGTTTTGGAGAATGAAGATCCAGCGCAGATAGGAGAACCAGAAAATTATATTTGAAGCAGTTTTAGGTTGAATAGATTAAAAACTAACAGAGTAAAAAGTGTCGTCGAAGGAAGTCATAGAATCATAGAATCATAGAATAGTTAGGGTTGGAAAGGACCTTAAGATCGTCTAGTTCCAACCCCCCTGCCAGGGGCAGGGACACCTCCCACTAAACCATGCCACCCAAGGCTATGTCCAACCCAGCCTTGAACACCGCCAGCGATGGAGCATTCACAACTTCCCTGGGCAACCCATTCCAGTGCCTCACCACCCTTACAGTAAAGAATTTCTTCCTCATATCCAATCTAAACTTCCCGTCTTTAAGTTTGAACCCATTACCCCTTGTCCTATCACTACAGTTCCTAATGAAAAGTCCCTCCCCAGCATCCCTATAGGCACCCTTCAGATATTGGAAGGCTGCTATGAGGTCTCCACGCAGCCTTCTCTTCTCCAGGCTGAACAGCACCAACTTTCTCATCCTGTCTTCATACGGGAGGTGCTCCAGTCCCCTGATCATCCTCGTGGCCCTCCTCTGGACTTGTTCCAACAGTTCCATGTCCTTTTTATGCTGAGGACACCAGAACTGCGCACAAAACTCCAAGTGAGGTCTCACAAGAGCAGAGTAGAGGGGCAGGATCACCTCCCTCGACCTGCTGGTCACGCTCCTTTTGATGCAGCCCAGGATACGGTTGGCTTTCTGGGCTGCGAGCGCACACTGCTGGCTCATGTTCATTTTTTCATTGACCAACACCCCCAAGTCCTTCTCTGCAGGACTGCTCTGAATCTCTTCCCTGCCCAACCTGTAGCTGTGCCTGGGATGTCAACAAGTATGAAGAGGCTGAAGTAGCTGTTTTAGTTATAACCTTAATGTATTAAGGCAAAACAAAAGTAAAAAAAAAAATTGGTAAATAAACCAAGAAAAGTCCATAATGTATTAAGGCCACTGTACATGGGAGGTTTTTATAGTGCCTGCATGCAAGGGACCAAGCAAAGAAAGCAGGAGAATTAAAACATTTGGACTGAGGTAATTTCGATGTCATGGACTTAACAGGAGAAGCTGAATAAATAGTTAAATGAACTGCATGTCAGTATAGCTCAGAGACACTGGAATCTCCTACAGCAACAAAATAACTGCTAGAAGCCATTTAAAATGAAATTGATTACACCAAAAAAAATCAATGTGCATAAATCAGTCCAGAGAAGGAGTGAGTTGTTAGAGGGAAAATCTACACATTCCTCTTGACCTCATTAATCAGTTTCATTCTTCTATCAATACATATAAAATATTCTGCAGTTTCTTCTGGGATTGTAACAGTGCTTGCTGAAGGGTGTAAAGGCAGCATCTGGGCCTGAATGTCTGAGCAGCAGTGGTGGTGTATAGGGAGTATCAAAGAAAGCTTATTTACCAACATTTCATCTCTCTTTCCACTATCCTTTTTTTCCCCTGGGAAGTGAGTCAGTTTAAACTTGACCATTCTTCTCAGCAGCTAGTGCCAGCCAGTCCACCACAGGGTGGGAGTGCCTTGACTGTTTTCTGCTGGATAATAGCCAGCTATCTGATTGGTTTAACATTTATTCAAATTAGTTGCCATTAACAAAAAAGCATTTTTGTTACAATAGAAAAGCATTTACTGCCAACAACTATAATATTCTCATAAAACCAGAAGAATTCCCTCTGGATTTGATATCCATTAATGCTTTATTTCTTTTTACCTAGCCAACTGGATTCAGTTTGTCATGATCAAGTCTCTCTGCTGCAAAAGCTAATGAGAAGTGAATATAAAAAAGCAAACAAACACTTTCCTTTCCACAAAACTGCTCTATCTCTTTTGTTTAATGTGTCTTTCCAAAATGCTTATGTGCTTTTTTTTCATTCCCCTCTGTAGACTTTTTATAGTGAAGGATTTTTCTGTGCTTTTAAAATAACAGCAGAAGTTATGAATAGCAGGGGAAGTCTTCATGCAGAGCTGATTTGCCATAGGAAAAGCAGCTGCTTTGCAATGCGTACACCACCACCAGAAAGGCAGAAATTATAGAAGTATGAAATTAACAGCAAGAAAGCCTTGGCTAGAAAAAGACCCTAGATCTCAGTGTGCCTGGGTGTTATTTCTGATCTGAGTCTTCTAAGAACTTAGGATTTCTCTGGATGCTTCTTCTATACCAAAGTATAGTAATGAGAATTTTAATGCTGCATTACCTAAATTAATTCTGTTCACAAAATTTCACAACCCCCCAAAATATTATCAAGAAGATGTGAGTCTAGCTTAACCAGGTTAGAGGCTATTTAAATCCACTTGAAAACTGGTTGCTAAGCATTAAGTATTCTGGAAGTTCAAAAGTTTAGTTAACACTAGCTACCTTTACTCCTTTATTTTTACAGTTGCATCTATGTAACAGTTAAGTGAAAATAAAAGTGGCAAGACAGGTAATCATAGAATCGCTAACTGGTTTGGGCTGGGAGGGAACTTTAATTATCTTCTTATTAAATATTTCCAGAAAGTATGGCCTAAATGGGGCTTGTTCACAAATAACTGTTAAAAATTGACTTGATGCATCCATGAGATGTTTTAACTTGACTCTCATATAGGTGTGGCAAATGACAAGGAAACTCAGTTCTCTTCTGTTGGAAGCATAGCTCTTGGTTCTTGGCTAAGACTTGGGCACAATGAGTTTACTGATTCTGTCCCTAGAGTAATCTGTATGTGACCATAGAATCATAGAATGGTTTGGGTTGGAAAGGACTTTGAGACCATCTAGTTCCAACCCCCCTGCCGTGGACAGGGATGAGTCACCCTAGACTATGTTGCCCAAGACTCTCCAACTTGGCTTTGAATGCTACCATCCATGGGTTTAGTTTAAATCAGGTTGTCCATCAGTGTTCCCCTTTCCTGGAGCTGTCAAGAGTTGTTAATAAACCAGTGTGTTTATTTACATACCAATTAAAGATGTGCAAAGCTCTATTAAAAATATGTTTATTTTCAAACCTTCAGATGAAAAGTTCGAAGTATAGGTTTACTGGTTTTGTCTTGTCTATCCATTGACATAACAGAACCACGAAATGCGAACGGTGTATTCCTACTTCTTTATCAGCAATGTCAGTAAACATGTATCTGATGGTCCTTCTGAACTTTAAGAATGTCTTGAAACTGAAATGCTGACTTCATAGGCATCATAAGCACATGTGTTTTTGTGACTATGTAATGTAAAATGTGAATAATTTAAATTACTATTTATCCAAAACACTCTTATTCCTCAATGGCCAGCAGATCTGAATAAATGCATTGTGTTGAACAGCTCTTTGTTACTATAATCCTGCCTGTGGGAATTAAAACCCAGGGTGATAAGAGGAAAAAACATCATCCAAATAGTTGTGAAGAGAGTAGCTCGGTCCTCACTGGAGTAGATTTATATTTGTAAAATAGTCTCCTTTAGAATGCATAATTTTATTTGGCTTTAAACCAATTAGATTTCACTGTTGTTAAACTACTTGGTGCAAGAAGGGAAGTAGATTGGACTTGGAATCCAATATTTATTGAGCTGTGTTGTCCTAATGTGCTTTTTGGTTGTGTTCCATCTACCCTATCCAGGGATGGTAGGTCAAACTATATTGGCTGTACTGATACAGCTATTGTGTTACATAGAGCTTAGTGCACTCAGTCAATGCAGAGGATTTTAATTAAACCACTCTATAATGATTCTGGCCTCTGGAAGTCCATACATAATATAAGGTAAACTAGTGAAATAAAACGTACATTTCAAACATAGCTTTATAGTTCCGATAGTTGTGTTGTTGGTTTTTTTTTTGTCAAGAATGTCTTTTAATTCCGTCTTTTAGATTATGTAATGATGACTTTCCCTTTTTGAACAACATATCACAAAGATTTGCTATTTTTCCCTTTCCTCTCTTTTCCATACAATGTTTAATTCCAATTATAGATACTGTATTGAGAAGTCCAGACTAGTAAGAACTTGTATGAGATCTGTGAGTCTGCTAGTTCCAGAAAAGGACCCACTTGGTTCCTAATGCTTAGATTTACCTCTGCTGTCATATTATCCTTCATTTATAAAGATTTATTTTGCCTGGACCAGTTCCAAACTAAACCTTAATTTTGCAGTCTCAACAGATACTAATATTTGATTTTATTTTCAAATAAAAATCTTTCATTTGCAATTTCAGGGAACATCTATACCCAGGTTTCATACCTAAGTTTATACATTCAGAAGGAAGACTTGATGATAAGTATCTAAAATACTGTACTGAAACTGACAAATTCTTTGCAAAGTATAGCTCTCAATCATTCATGTCAGGTCAGAACTGTAAATACAATCTGCATTACAAAAAAGATCTGAAATGTTATTTATCAGTGTGTGACTGAAGACATCACTAATTTAAACTTGATGGAGGGCAGAGGAGGGTGGCTGAAAGGAGGGCAAAAGAACATGGAGTCTACTGCAGACGTTGTCTGTGTGACACATGAAAAAGTCTTCCTTTTCTATGGAATTCCTGGAAAAGCCCCTGGACTAATGTGAATTTGGGCTCTGCCAGTGTAAGTTCAGCTTACCTGTGAAATGCATTGCTTGTCAGACTAACCTCAAAATATGCAGCTAAACCAAAGGAAACCACATAAAATATCCATGTAGGAGAGTAAAAGTTTTAATTTTCTTAATTTATCTATAGAACATCTTTCAGCCTACTGCATGTCACTTTAGCCTTTCAAGGGCTATGATAGTAAAGTTATTTTTATTGCTTCCCTTCCCTCATCCACTGCTTAAAATATCCCAGCTAGCAGAATATATTTGTGTTTTCTGCTCCACAGAACTTGATAAGAAAGTGTTCAGTGCGCAGAAGGTTCCCAGAACTTGCCTGACCCTGCTTTCAACAAGAATCTGAAGTTTAGCACCAGAGGGGATTATACAGCCTATATATTTGTTCTATTTTTGAGATGCTCCAAAAAAGACGAGAGTCTTTTAAACCAAAGAGAAAGTTTAAAATATATTTTGGTACTATCACTGTGTTGTTTCCTCTCTGTGGAAAATGACATCAGCCCTGCACTTTGTTTTCCAGTCAGTGCCCAAAGGGACAATGTTCAATCTTCATCTGTTCCTTTCTATTTATGGCATGACCAAGGGTAATTAATGCTTTTAAACAACTTGCCAAATTGTTTCTAAAGGTCACAAAAAATCTGTTCATCTTATTGAAGCTTCATTTAGGAGGTCTAATTTTTCCAGATGTGGAAGGCAAATTAAAAATTAATTCCACTGTATTTTATCTACAGCAAAAGCAATTTTTGGTAGATTTTTAATGTTTTTCCATTAAATTAATTAATTAAATTTAAAAAACAGATTTTAATTAAAATGAGGCCTTCATTTCTTAAATGCTGCACACAGACATATTATCATATGTATTGCTTTTAAAAAGTTAACTTCACAGAACATGACACTCCCCATGTGGACTTTGAGACTTGCCAAGGGAGATGCAGAATGGGCCTCTGCTTCGAATGCCTGTGGAAACTGTATGAAATATTTGGAGGCTGTTTTGGGATATTGTATAATGAATATGCCTGGAGTACAGAAAAGTGCATGGTGAGTTTGAAGTGCCTTCGTGTCTGATCTAACTCTCCAGTTAGTTGAACTGATGAACTTCAGATTTCAGACAAAACTTTTGGAAGTTAGGAGTAGATACGAAAAGAGCTGGTGCACTATGGTATCAATTTGTTTGACATTAGCAAGATTTTTTCATCCCAATTGTCATAGCGAGGTTATTGTTCATAGTGTATAAATATGAACTGCTTTGAAACAGGTACATTGATATAAAATTACTCCTCAGGTAATATGAAGAATCACAGCTTATTTAATACAAGAGGAAAAAAAAAGTAATTGGTAGCTCTTTATGGCTCGCATGTGGCACCTGATTTCCGTTTATGTAAAGCAGAAAGTGGTATCTCACAAGGGATGAGCAAAGGATATGAAAGTACACTTTAGAACAGGGTAACATTCACACTCACAGCTTAAAATAACCAACTTTTTGACATTGCTTTACTTCAGTGAATAAACCTTTGTAGGAATGCAGCAGATTAAATCATGTTGAAAGACCCTATATTAGACATTTTCCATTCCTACATTGAATATGTAATTACTAGTAATGGCTCTGCTGCTGAGTGTTTGAATCTTCTTCATACAAAGTTTACATGCACATGTTCTCGTGATATAATTACATAAAACATTGTAAATGCCCAGCTGCTCAAAGGATATTCTTCACTTTTCTCAGTCTCTACCATAAGCTGAGCTAAACTTTGTTACAACCATGTTATGCAGGATCCATACATAGCCAGTGCCGCTTTGGCAAATACTCCAGAAATAAAAATCCTGATTTTAAAAAGAGTTCCTTTGCAGAAGAATACACTTTGAGATACAATCTGAAACTCCAGTAAGATACACTATTCTAACAAGAGCTCAAGCTATACTTTTCTCCAGTGCTATCTACACCTCTATCAGACTCAATTACACAGTCATACTCAGGAATGTAATGTGAATCCTAACAGATGACAGTTTGTGGTTTCATTGATTCAATAATGTAGATGGTAACCTGAGTAGTATTTTAAGGAAAAAAAATCAGGCTGCAAAGAATCTAAGAATGGCCTTGATTTACATCCAGCAATCTCATAAGTGAAATATAATGTATATAGCATTTTCTATTTTTTTAATTCAATTTCCTGTCTTGTCTCTCATTAATATAAGGTATGTATGCATATAAAAGAAAGATTTTATAGATTAAAATATACTTAGCTTCCAACTATGGAAGCAGTGATCAGATGGCAAAGATAAAAAGAAGTGTTATCGGAGCTTGTGGTTTATAAATGTTAAAATGGTGAATTAGTGGGTTTTGGGGTTTTTAATTTATTGTCACCTTTCAAACCTGTGGGCTCTGGCTGCTTCACCAGCACACAATGATGGTGCTCAGTTTTTCTACAGCAGGTAAACCTTCACAGTTAGGATAGAGATGGTCTCAATTTTTACTGCTGCAGCTGTATTTTTTCACTGTAGTTGTTTGTAATTCAGCAGAAGAATCTGATTCAGAAAATGCAAAATGGATTAAATCATTGCAAGAGTGTAACCAGTCTACTAGCCCTCCATGCTCACTGCAGGTAATTATATATTGGCATTGCACATTGCATGCATTACTGAGAACATTATTAGAGGTCTTTAATGTAGAAGAATGAAATGAGTGCCTTGAGACCAGTGTTGCATTTCTTTTTTAAATGGCCATGGTAAATACATCATCTGAAAATAATTTACTGCTTTCTCATCTTGCCTTTAAAAGCTGTTAGGAAAGGGCAGCTGCTGCTGCTTTTCTGGAGAAGGATCAAGGATGGGTGTAGAAGAAAAAATAACATCTTGTAATTAAGATAAGCTTTGTGGCTGTGCTGCCTTCTTAATACAATGGTGGAGGGATAGAAATCCAGGTGACTCTGTATTATTTGAATTACTTATTTACTCCATCATGAAGAACCTCCACAACAGCAGTGAGAACCATGCAGCTCTGAAAGTGCTCCTGGCTGCTGCAGCAGTGTGACAAAGCTGAAGTCTGAACCCGTGACAGCAGCTGGCATGAGGGAGAAAAAAACCAATAGTGTTATAGTGTGGAAATTAGACTTCTATTCTGTTAATAGGAAGCCACCTTCTAGATTGTTTTCATCTGACTGAAGCAAAAACTGAGTTAAGGCAGAAGAAGGGAAATCCTGGGAGGGACTCATTGTATGTTAAGGGCTTCTAAGGATTTCAGCTAAATACTCGTAGTCCGTAAGGTGCTTTACCTAAAAAACTATTAATATAACTGCTTAGTTTGTCTTCTCTGGCTTGAAAATTAAACTGGGGTATTGCACATGGAGGTTGTCGCATTCACCTGAAGAAGACACAGTATTATGATAAGAAAATCTAGTAGTGTCTAATGATACCTGATTTTTTTTTTCCTATTAATCTTAAACCAATCTGTAATCATGAATGGCTTAATATAGTGCAGCATTCACAGTCTACTATTCAAAGAAAGATGAATAATATATAATTGGAATAATTTAGCAAGATTGAAATTTTTATCCCATAAGACAGAATTTTGATTGCAGAACCTTTTCTTCCTGAGCTCAGTGGAAAATTTTTAATGTAATTATGAAAAGATCTTTTAAAAAAAATCTTGTGCACATCCTATTTTTATTTTTATGTTAATTTTGCTTATATCCAGCAAAGTTGGAAATTGTATAATTAAGATTTTGGAATAAACAAGCTTTTCTTACATACCAAAAGGGGGCACAGGAGTAAGGGGGAGGAGGTGTGGAACTAGATGATCTTTAAGGTCTCTTCCAACCTTAACCATTCTATGATCCTATGGTCCTAATAGAGGAGACACATTAAGCCCTTTTGATATGAACTACTGACATCTCTGTGACAAATGCTAAAGCTCACTTAGCTCTGATATGTGTCCTGAATTATGGTTCCTTAATGGAGAGCAGGAACAGACCGACTGATGGAGCTGAATTATAAAATGAAGTTATATTCTGCAGTTGTCATGTCTGGAAGTTTTAAAAAGTCATTTGATTTAAGTTGCTGTATGTAAGAACACATAAAATTGTCACTGTTTCTTTTGAGTTAGGTTTTCTGAAAGGAGATAATTTGTACCACTTGCACACTTAGCTTACTTAGGCTTTGGCATTCTGAGTTATGCACTGTGTTCCTATAGATTGGTTTGCTACTTATTACTGGGATTACCTCACAGCTGTGTTGGCTTTATCCATGTATCTTTTGGCTGAAGGAGGACATAACAGACCAGTCTGGGCCCTGAGTGATGGTGACATTGCTCCTGACTTCTGAGCTGCAGCCTCCCAGGGACCCTGTGGTCCCTGCCCGTGCATGACTGGCAGAGCTCAGCGTGTGCTTGTGCCTTTGGGCACTCTGTTAGCCCTCCATGGCTCAGGTCTTTCATGCTGGTGTGTTGGTATAGTCAATTTGAACAGGCCTGGCCTAACGCTAATCCTAACAGAAGCAGATTTTTTTTTCTTTCTTTTTTTCTTTTTTTTTTTTTATGCATGCAAGTGATGACTTTATCCTCTGCGCATGACTTCCAGGTAACTGCTGTTTCACATAGCCACATGAAAGTCATTAAACGAGAGCTGCCTTCTATCTTCGACTCTTTCAGAAGATTATAGAATCATAGAATCATAGAATAGTTAGGATTGGAAAGGACCTGAAGATCATCTAGTTCCAGCCCCCCTGCCAGGGGCAGGGACACCTCCCACTAAACCATGCCACTCAAGGCTCTGTCCCACCTGGCCTTGAACACTGCCAGCGATGGAGCATTCACAGCTTCCCTGGGCAACCCATTCCAGTGCCTCACCACCCTTACAGTAAAGAATTTCTTCCTCATATCCAATCTAAACTTCCCGTCTTTAAGTTTGAACCCATTACCCTTTGTCCTATCACTACAGTCCCTAATGAATAGTCAATCCCCAGCATCCCTATAGCCCCCCTTCAGATACTGGAAGGCTGCTATGAGGTCTCCACGCAGCCTTCTCTTCTCCAGGCTGAACAGCCCCAACTTTCTCAGCCTATCTTCACATGGGAGGTGCTCTAGTCCCCTGTTCACCCTCGTGGCCCTCCTTTGGACTTGTTCCAACAGTTCTATGTCCTTTTTATGTTGTGGACACCAGAACTGCACACAATACTCCAAGTGAGGTCTCCGAGTTCTTTCCAGCTCTTGCTAGCAATTTATACATGGTCTTAGAAGCAGAACTGTAACTGGAAAGTTTTATAACCATAGGCCATGCCAGCGTTGTTACTGTAGAGTTACCTCAGTACTGAAAGCTCTAGGTGAAAGCTGTATTTTGTAACAAATCAGTCTGACTTTCTGCTGCTGATCTTTATGTAGGACATTGCACTTAATATCCACCTAAATTCCAACTGTGTTAGATCATCTTGTAGTGGAAACAGTAGCTAAAGGCATTTATTTCCATAAATCATGGATGCCAACAGGTTGTCAGAGCCAAGGAGAAAACTGCTGACTTACACTCACCTGTGAATGCTGACTGTTTTTTCTGACATGATACTATTTTACTGAAGCTTTCCTGGAGCAAGTAACTTGTTTGTGCAGTCTTTAATACTATCATAATTTTAAGTGAAATCGTACATTCTGCCTCACTTAGAGAAATTTTCCTGAAGGAGATAAACCTCCTCATCCTTCTTTTGCACTTCAGCGGTGGGCAATATATTCCTTTCTTTTTATTTATTTAATAACAGTACAGATCTGTATTAACAGAGTTTGACCCTTTGGAATGTACTTTGAGGTTATGGCAGGGCAGCCGAGAGCAGAATTTAGCATGCTGGATCCAGGTAATGAAAAAAGAATAGAAAACCAGATTAGTGACTGATTAACCCCATTGATCCAGCAAAGCATTTCTCATGATAGGTTAGTGATAAACAAGTGGAAATGTCATTGACTTTGCAAAAGAGTAAAATTGAACAATGAAATAAATGAAGCACATCTTGTAAATGCATTTGCTATTATATTTTTACAGTATAGTTGAATTACCCATGGGTATTACAGCCCTCTAAGCTTTTCGTCAAGTTAGAGACGAGGCTTTCCTAAAAAATATATCTGTGACATTCAGAAGTTTGTTACTCAACAAAAAACAAGCTTTTGCTTTTTTTCAGGCTTCATTTCTTGATACTTGATTTTCTGCCCAATTCAAATTAAATAGCATAGCATTTAACAGTGGGTGAAATCTCTTTTCACTTACATGATCCTTAGAGATCCTTAGTTGCTTTTGTTTGTTTTTAGAGGAATTCACCTTCAGGCAGCCTCAGGCTTTGGTAATGTCAGCCTGAATGTTCTAGGTATTGCAAAAAGAATTTGGAAGATGAATGCAAGTGAAAATGTTAAAATAATTATTATTTCTACCTCTGTCGGTTATGCTATTCTAATTAATTAAATACTACTGATATTTTCATGGGTCTGTGGAAAACTGTAATCATATTAAACAGGGTAAGGCAAAAGTTGGATGAAACTCTTCAGACACAGTTTGTGAGTTATCTGACTACTTTTAAAGACTTTGAAATTAAAAGGAAGGTATATGTCCTCACATCTGTCTAGCAAGAAAGGGCTCCACTATAATGCAGTCCTACTGCCAGATTAAGAGAAACATTACATAAAGCAGGAGGTGGATCTGACAATCATAGAATCGTAGAATGGTTTGGGTTGGAAAAGACCTTAAGATCATCCAGTTCCAACCCCCCTGACATGAGCAGGGACATCCCACACTAGACCATGTTGCCCAAGGCTCTGTCCCACCTGGCCTTGAACACTGCCAGGAATGGAGCATTTACCACTTCTCTTGGGAGCTTGTTCCAGTGCCTCACCACCCTCACAGTGATTCACATCTCACACCTCACAGTGACTGAGATGCCTAAAATATGGTCTTTATTTATATGGCAATTAAAGTAAACTAGGATCATCTCTTTACTCCTTTACTCCTATATTAAAAAAAAAAAAACAACAACCAAAAAACAAACAACTATATATGAGGAAAGAAAAGAACAGAGCAGATGGAGAAGTTGCTAATGATATACAAAAATAACCGAGCATTGTTTTATATGTAATGCTTATTCCTGAAAACCTAATTAACTCTTCAGTAACCATCCATCATGGGTAAATTTGCCAAAGGAACAATCAGTGATTAGCAAATATAAAATAAAATAAACAGCTTGAACTCCTTTAGCAAATGAACTCAAAGGTGTTATATCCCATTAGGTGTATCGACTTCAAAAGCATTGCATTCACACAGCACCTTGCAGTTACAATTAGTATTTTTATATCTTACTGGGAAGCTTACCAACAGAATAGCCCATGTGGGGGTTAGCAAATATTCTGTCTTAACAGGTACTGGTTAAGTGTCAGTCCCCAGCCAAAACCAAATCTTGATGGTGTGTCACTGTTAGGTTACTGAGAGATTACTGCTACAAATGAATGCCACCAGGATAGTAATTAGATTTTCTCTCTGGTTTGAATTTACCCCAGCACTCACGCATACCTGAATAAACAGTGTCTAAATAGGATTGCTGAGGATCTAAAATTCCCATGCATTTTGTATGAAATATATATCATATGCAGCAGGGAAAAATGTGGTTGATTCGCTTCCCAGTCATGCCAATTAGCACTAAATCCCTGTGCAGACCTGGATTTCCTAAGAAATGGAGATCACCAGTCAGTCTCATACTTACAGTAATGAGCTGGACAGTTTGGTTGTGTTTCCCCAGTGGATGTGTTAGGGAAGTCATTTTTTCTCCCCACCAGAAGCATTTGGGAGTAGAAAAGATTTTGGAGTAGAAAAAACTCATGTTCAAAAATTTTCAGTTCCCTGAGTAAAAATTTCTAGAGTCCCACACTAAAAGCAAGCCTCTTTGAAACTTTGATGCTAACTTTGGGAGTCTCTAAAAATGAGATTCTCACTTCAGTAGCACTGCTGTGCCATTGGCCGCTACTGAGCCTCATCAAATCCTGATGGACCCTCAGCTTGCCAAAGAACTAATGCTAATATGTTGCGTAATGGCAGGTTATTAGCAATGAGTAGAGTATGCAAACACATCTTCATTCCTGCTGTTGCTGAATATTTTGTGGTCTAAAGGCATTCAGGATTCCTACAAACACCACTGCTCATTCTCTCACGTGAAAGCAAATAGCTCAGGCTGCCACCTGAGCAAAGTCAGTGCTTGCTTCTATTCATACATAGAATTATGTATGAGGTAAATCTTACTGCAAGTTTAACAATGCCCATGACTTATTCTAATGTATAAAGTTCAAGGAGTCCTTAACCATTATCCCCCAAGTGGTAAGAAGCATCAAAACAAAACCCAGTTTGTGACCCAATAGCAGAGAATAAAAGATTCATAGACCTATTTCTGTTGCACTATTTCAGGCAACGATCATTTGCTATTATAAACCTACTCCACATCACTTTATCATATTAACCAGTTGCACAGCATGGTCATCTCACATGCAGAGATCAAAGATGTGATTTCTGTGAATAAGGCTATGACTAATGCTTCAAGTCACAAGTATTCCTGTGATCTGTTTTGGCTTGGATGTCTTGACAGAATAAAAATGAAATAACAATAGTAATACTTAGTGCTGGAGCGCCACATTATTTAAGGGACTTCTTGACTTAATATTGTACTCGTTGACTAATAAAGTCTGTATATATCTTTAAAATGTGAGACAAACATCTTACATATTTTGTTACACATTTTAGCGCTTGTTTTTTTTATTTATTTGAGAGTTTTGTATTTGGAAACAGTGGGGACAGGGAATCCAAATTAATAGTTGCACTATGAGCACTCCAAGTCTCAATTAAATGTCATTCCTCTAGTAAGTAGATAGTGGAAACTAAGCAACTGTATTGGAAATTGTGAGTCCTTAAAACTTGTGCATTAACAGAGCCTATTTTGCTGCTTTACCTACAGACCAAAGCCCAGCTGTGGGCACATAATGTTAGCACTTCTGTGGGGTTTTTCTGTTGCTTTTGGTGTCCTGTTTTTTTTTAACTAAGCAACTTCTTATATTTGTAGTGATATTGTTGATGGAGATTTTGCAATGCAGAGTGAGTTGCAGGGTGTCTGTCCTGAGTTGTAGTGTGTGCTGTGATAACTGTGCTTTGAGACCCATGTCCCTAGTAAGCCCTGACTGTCAGCCACCCATATCTTTAGTGCCCACACATCAAAGCCAAGTAAAGACAGAAGTGTCTTGTATTTCACATCTGGGTTTCTTATAGAGGGACCTAGGACTGGAAACAGGCGTGAACTAACATGTAATTGGGATATCTGTGCTCTGACAGTGGAGGTGCCCCTTGGTTTTGTTATGTTAGCATACATATATGCTATGTTAGCATAAGAAAACCAAGGAGCACCTGCACTGTCTCTCTCTAGATATATACAGATAAAGATATATGTAGATAGAGATAGAGACATGATAGGTTAGTGACTAGTGCCTCCTAGAATACTGATGTCAATTATGTTGTGTCTATCTCTCCCTGAATTTCTGGGAGTGTCATGTACAGAGAAAATGCTTCCCTTTTTGCTTTCCTTCTACCTGAGTTTCAATGGTTTTATGGTTTGAATGAAGGAAAGATTTTAGACTAAGAGATGTGTACATATTGCACAGGGCATCTAAGTTTTTTCATTTGAACTCAATGATCTTAAGGGTCTTTTTCAACTTAAATGATCCTATGAGTCCTGAATGTTTCTGGCATGTGTCCAGTACTATCTGTGTGCATCTGTGATGGCAAAGTGAGTGGATAATAGTTGTTGTCCTGGGGAATATTAGTGCAGAGAAATGTTTTGATATGGTGCTTTTAGGTCCATTTCAAAGCATTTTGTGTCAATATGGCAGTATTATATAAGTCAAAGGGCCATATACAGAAAACGCACACAAGATGCTATTCACTTTCCAAGAAAGTAAGCTCTTTTTGCAAAAAAAGCAAATATATGACATTTATGTACTGTTATAGCTAATTTCTAAAGTTCAGAACCCAAGTGAGAGACAGTGCGACAAGCTTCCTTGGTCATGTTCAGATTTTGAGTTCAGCCTCTTGGCTGCAGGCTTTATGGAGAGCATGGAAGGCAATGCCCACAGCTCTTTCTCAGACTGCAATAAACTTGCGCTAGAAATGAGGCTTTTGCTATCCCAGAGGAAAGCAGCTTTTCTGAATACTCAGTGAATGCAGTGCCATCTGTGTTGTTATCAGACAGCTGCAGGGAAAATAAAGGCACAAGAGTAAATGAAAAATACAGTAGAAATGCACTGTGCTGTTGAAATCTGTACAGATGCTTGAGGGAAATAGCTTAGTGATAGCTGGATGGATAAACCAAAATGTAGTTTACATTACAAGAGAGCATAAGAATGTCTGCTGCTTCTGGTTACTATGCAAGCAGATAATGTACAAATAGGTGGGGGAAGGGACAGAAGGCAGAAAGATTGGCCAAGTGTTCATTAGTCTATCCTAAATTGTCTTGACAGGCAGGGGAGGGAAGAGCAGAGCTGCATAGTCAGCATCCATGTGGTACATGGATGGTGGTACTCTTCTGTTTTTGTACCTTCAGACAGCGATAAGGCAGGGAGAGATGGAAATCCAAACCAGAGATTTCCCAGAGGGTTTTGTGCCATGTGGTTTTGGCAGGGTTTAAGTTAACTGAGCTCTTAACTCTGACTTCCTTTATCTGCTTCCCTAACTGAAGCTTAACTATTGTTAAGGTAAAGGGCTGTGCACACAAGAAGCCAAGAAGAGATATTCCTCTTGAATGAATTCTACCCTGCCAAAAGCTCTACAGGAGTCTGGCTCTAAACGTTCTCTTCAGGAGGTGCACTTCTCTCATTTTCCCATGTGAACAGTTAATGGCCAACTGAGCAGGGGAGAAGTGTCTGAAGTTACAGAGATACACCCCATAATTCCTAGCAGAATATCAGCTGCAGTTTTTTTTGCCTTCTCTTATCAGTGTGCCACAATACTAATTTGTAAGAAAATGGCCTAAGTCCAAAGAGGAGATTATTTTTCTTTTTCCTTTTAATCTTTTTCCCTTATTCTTTTTTCCCTTGAGCTTTCACAATGCTATGCGTGGTAGTTTGACATTGCAAATGATGAAGCCGCTTGCTAGGCTCTTGTGTTTTCTTTGAAAAGTGTCCTGAAGGGGTCACCTTCTTTAACTCTTTCATGATAGAGAAAGGGAAATGGAGATAAGGGAATGGATTCTCATTATACTAAAGAGGTAGATGAAAATAGTGGTCTTGCACTGGATCAGTCCCTGTCAACTTCACTACTTCACAGAAAATTCTTCTGTAATAACTCACATTCAGAATTTTTATACTTTATGGCCGAAACTCAGTGAAAGACAGTGTCAGCTCTACATAACTGGTGGCATGGCACAGGGCCTTATGCAATGAACTCAAAGAACTTTCTGAAATGCTCCCACTTTTGTGGTTTGGTGTGGTCCTGGGATCTTAATGATTCTTATCTCTCGTCTCAGTTGTAACTTGATCTAATAGTTTTCCTGTCTGATAACATTTTGGCTGCCCCACACATTAAAAGGGAATTCTTATCCCAGTGACTTGGGAGTTTTTCACAGTAGACTTCCAATGAATCTCAAAATTAATTAATTTAATTTCATTTTCCTTTAAGTTTCTTTAAATAAATGGTGGTCATTCAGAAACACAGTAAACTGTGCCTCAGGAACAGCAATAGCCCTCCCTTGACCCTAGGTTATAGCTCACAGCCACTGTGGTGACACCTCGGCAGCACAATCAGCTCAGGTGGCACGTTCACACTGGATCCATCCTGATGCACTAGTTAGGTCTTCACTGTCTCAGAGGTGCTGAAGGAAGGATGATGTGTTCAGCTGCATCTTTCTATTGGTAAGTCTGGTACTGGCTGTAAGTAGATTTGGTTATTTCTCAAGGAAAGGAATTCTGAGTAGTTCTGTGGCAATGAAGTAACTTCTGAAGCATGAGAAATTAACAACTAGTGTAGTATAACACTGTGCTCCGAAGATTTTGTTTATCTCTTTTAGATTCCATTAGCATTCTGTTCTGTGTATTTTGGTGGTTTTCACAGTGTGAGGATTTTTGTCCTGACAGGCACTGAAAGTAGTTTGTCAGAATAAAACAGAATTAAAGGAGGGAGAGAGGGGAAGATCTGTCAACTTTACCTATACTTAGTAAAAGGTTTCTAAAGCATCTTCCATGGCAAGAAATTAAAGAGCAGCTCCACAAACCTAAGGATAGGATGATATCTAAGTAAATTTAACAGCAAAATGCAAGGAATAGGAGTTCTTCAGTATTTTCAAGGCATTTTGAAGAAACTCTGAGGCAGGCTGTCTCTAATAACCGTCTCTTTGCTAATACTCTTGCCATTATAGCATCAAGCTGAAGACCTGAGCAGTCATGCAGGAGCTCATATACAATAGCAAGCCAGGAGCTGCATGACCCTGTTTCCCAGCCTTTCTTTTCACTAGATAGCAAAGATTGAGTGCCTATTTTAGTGTGCATCATCATTGAACTAAATTCCTGTTTTAGCAGTGATTTCAGGGAAGCAAAACAAGGCCCTTGCAGTTCTAACTGCAGCAATAATATGTGGAAACTGAATAGATACAGCTGAGAGCAACACTAATTCCAGTATTTGGAGAGTCGGAGGGAGTGGTACATTTGTGGTTATGTGGAACAAAAAATACTTTGAATTAGTCACAGGACATTCATTGTCTTAATTGCAAAATTTAAGGCTGTATCATAAATAAACTCTAATTTGTTCAGAAATCTGTAAGCAAGACAGAAGTAAATAGGCTGAGCTAACAGTCCTGTAGAGACCTTAGTCTTCTCACCGATTTCAAAGGTACAATTATGTGTTTGTGATAAAACCCTATTGAAGGCTGACACAGGGCTAATTTCATATCCAAAGCCTGAACATCATTTTTCTGTAAGGGCATCAGGAATGACCAGGTTTAGTAAGGAAGGCATAGATAAGTTTAGTATTTGAGCAAACCCTTAGCATCATTCCATGACTGATTTCTGTTGTACATTCATGTATGTCATAAATTCATGACTGCTTTTGTCATACATTCTCAAGCACAAGGTGTAAGAATTCAAGTGCACCCTTATATGAGAGATGTACTTGTTCTACTCATCACACCGTTCTTGTGTAAGGGGAGAAGTCACGCCACAGTTTTGTGGAGTTACAAATGCTAAGATTTGAGGAAATTATTCTCAATTTAGTGGCTTTTTGTGTGGAATTGGTGTTTATTTATTTTCATCTATGAATTTGTATCGATTCAAAATTTCTGCAGTCTTGAAATAGCTTCAAACTATTTCTCCAATTTTTCAATCACAATCTCTGCATTTAGGCATTAGTGCTTAATTGAGAATCTTGTGGTGGGCACTTCAGTGATTTAAACGATCCCATGCAGATGGTCAGCATGCTGCAATTCCTTTGAAATTCACTTTCCAGAACTATTTTTGCTAGTAAATAGAGTTCTTGGTCTTACATCAATATTCAAAGGGTATCCAATCTCCCTACAATCTGTGAGCTAGAACTCCAGCTGAATAGTCACAGTGATTTAAAAATAATTATTTATGTAGCCCATTCTGTGATGGAGCACAAATTAGGATCAGATCAAGAACTGAATGTGCAGTCCCCCAGTGTCCTGAAGGCCTTTACTAACAGCAACTAGAAACTCTGTCAGCAGCAAATTGCAAATGTGACTAAAATTAAATGGAAACAGTTTTATTAAATTAAAGATCTGATTAGCAACTGAAGTGCTCGATTCAGATTTTCCAGCAGGAGTTACAACACTACCACGACCTATAATTTAATGCTGATACAAGTTAATTCATCTCTCTTGTAAATGATATGGTATAAAAAGCTTTTTATAAACCATCTTCAAAATAATATGTGGAGGACTTCCTGTTGCTGTCCTGTAGGCTCTGTTGGAAATGATTTACAGAACATGAGGAAAGAAGGAAGAGGGCAGCTCATCGACACTGATGGACATGTCTTGTTTTAGGAACTTCTAGGGCAGGTATAGCAATAGGTATTGCCACCTCTCTATAGTGATATTACAAATGTCCACAGTTTTTTTCCAGTATTTCCTTCCAAATTGCCTAGTAAAGAAGTTAGATGGTCCCTGTTTGAAAACTGTAAGAAACTGTGAGAACCTGTGCAAAACTGTTCCAGAAATTCCTTGCTTCTTTGTTTTTAAGCTGAACTATCCAGTGAAGGTGGATAAACTGAAGGAGACAGAGATTCTTAGCCAATGCCTAGTACAGTCATTGCTTTTATCGGTTCAGTCTGTGTATTAGGCTTCTCCAAAGAACATGACATACATGCGGCTCATGACACACATGGAATCAAATTCTTACATAAGAATCCCCATGGATCTAAACCCACCATGCTCAGTTTTATGGAAGCAATGAATGTAGACATGGCTCATGGACATAGGAAGGCCATGGTCTAGCTTACTTACTTTACGTCTATAAAAGCCAGAAAGACAAGAGACCTCCTTCATTTGTAATTTCTAGGGACATTATTCCTCGGCTCTTCTTTCTGAGGCCATGTTTTATACAGTTCAAGTGGAGCTCTACAAAGAAGGGATTTTGCCATTAAAGTGATAGATCCTAACTTTTTCTTGTAGCATTTGGCCAGTTTTCTGTAGAGTTTAGGTAATACAGCATAGCAGTGTCTATGTATGTGTGTGTGTGGAAACAAAGTCCTGTTAATCAGGTACACAGGCAGTGAAATTCTATTTCAATCCATCAACAAAATAAGAGGTACATCCCTTTTGATACTTCAAGGCTTGTTATCAGTGGTGCAGTGATGTAGGCTTTGACATACACTAAATATTTCTTGTAGGGAATCCAGTTTTTGTTTTGTGTTCGGGTGAAAGTAGTTCATTTCTTCAAGAGGAATGAACGCAGTATTGTGCGTTTGGTGTGGGGATGTGTGCTCCTTACTTGCGAGTCTTCTGTCATTGTAACTGCCTCTTTTGTGAGGGGAACAATGTTCTTTTCCCATGGCCTTCTGAATTCCCTGCCCAATACTGCCGTTCATGCAGTCCTTCTGCCACTGCTGCGTTGTCTCTGCTGCTCTTCCACTCCCCAGCATTTTCTATGGGAAAGTAATCTCATTCCTCATTCTCCTCATTCAGAAAGCTGGGAATTCAGCTCATTAGGCTTTTAGGAGCATGAGTGAAGCTTGTCATTTAATTTCCGATTTCATTATAGCCCAACAGAAGATATGATTTGTCAGATAGGGAGCACAGTTAGTACACTATATATTTAGTCACCTCTTTTTCCAAATTTAGTATGCTTTTAGACATAAAGTAGAAGAGTTTAAAGTTCTCACTGAAGTATTTTTGAAAGTGATCCCATTTCTTCTAGATCTCCAACTTTACTGTGCTGCTTTCTTTCTCCATGCCATCTTTCTGCCAGAGAATCTAAAGGTGCTTCAGGAAATTGAGCCCAACAGATATGATGTGAGAGTTGATGAATGGCAACTCCCTTAACAGGCAGGGGAAAAAACTTACATTTATGTATTTCCCTTTAATTCCCAGAGTATCACCAGGTGCTTTGGAGACCACAGAAAGGTTTCCACCCTTTCTGCCAATTCTGGGATGAAATTCTTTGAGGCTTAAGGAGTGTGTACAATCCTGTCTCATACTGGAGAAAGACATATTTTGCTCACTTCCTGGTTTATGATCCTGTCTAGCATGTTACTGTTGAATTCCTTAGATCTTGAATTACTCTATGTTTCAGTTTTAGACCTGTTTCACACCTCTGTGTGATGTCAGACCAATTCCTTTAGTCAGACCTGCTATGGTGCTGCTTCTTTCTTGCCATCTTCTGTAAAGCACAAATGCCCTGTACATATACTGCAGCTGGGGAAAATACTTTGTTGGCTCCAATGTAGTACTTCTTTTTATGAATGCTGTCTAAGAAGACTGCAGTTGGGTAAGTTATTTAACCCTTTGCTAGTGGCAGAAGATTCGTATAGTACAAGCATATGCATTTCCTGCCTTAATCAGTGCTGAGCTCCAGAATGCTCTGGTCCAAACTCTCTAACCGGCTGTGGTGCAGGTCAGGCAGCTGCTGTTCTGCATGATCCGACTACACAATGAAGGGAAACAAAGGCAGGTCTTTCCAGTATTACTTTGGTCTTGAGCGTTCGTACAACTCTAAACATGATTAGCCTCTAAACAGGTTTACTACTTCCAGAGAGACCCACCTTTGTAAACAATTCAGTTGGACATATGTATGAGCCCTGCATAAACATCAAAAGTAGATTTGTGCTCCACTTCTCTAAGACAAACATGCAAGCAGGAACAATTTAAAAGATTAAGGCATTCTGAGTAGGCAATATGCTATATACCTAAAGCTTTTAAATCTTTTGTTAAAGTCTAGATGACTTGTAATACTCTTGAGGGAAAACTGTGAATGATACAGTTGCTATCATCAAAAAGAAGAGCCTGAGAAGTGTATGAAGATATCTAAAGCCAAGTTCTTTGATGCCAATGTAAATCTGTAGTAATACCGTTAGCACGAGCATAGCGTGATTTACGCTGATGTGATCAGGCAGAATTTGTGTTTTCATTTCCCAAATGAAGGAATGATGGGAGAAAGAATCCTGGCACAATGTGCACTATGTGACCACTGCACACAGTGACCGCTGCAAAGGCACTGGCATGAGGAAGGATGTACTCACTATTCCTTTGAGCCTCTGTTGGATCCAGCACTGTGAGTTTGAAAATCAGAAAAAGAAAAAAATCAGAAACAAATAAAACCCAAGAATCATGGGGAAAACTAACAAGATGAAGTGATATTACTGAGAAAGAGGCAAGCAACTGTGGAGAAAATCACAGAAAGAGGGGAATCTGCAGACAGGAGCGGAAAGGAGAGGTGGCTGGCTGTGCAACACGCTGCTGCAGTGACCAGAGCCTGGTGGCATTTGTGAAGTTTTCATGCAGAAGCCTTTGGGGGCCTTGCTTCTTCAGAAGAAAGAATTTGTGTGGGTTGGAGGTCTAATGCTTTGCATTCCTATGTGGCAGAAGTGGGACAGATATGAAACTTTATCGCCACTCTTCAAGCTGCAGATACCTCTATGACCTATTTGTAGATATTAACATTTTATTTACTGTGTCCATTTCTGTAATACTTTTTATCACATTCTCCTATTTTAACAGAGATTCTTCTGTCACTTACGTTGTACATAGGTCTCTGTACTCATGTCATCCATACTTAGAGGAGCAAAGTTCCACTTTCACAGTAAGTGGAAACCCTGAATGTAAGTCAAGTGACACAGCCTCAGTCTATGTGTATAAGACTGGAAGATCTCTTAATGAGAAAGCACCAGTAGCAATTTGGGTTATTACCAGGTACGAGCTGTTCACATGTGTTTAGCTTGTAATTTTTGAGCATTTAGAGTACAGGAAGGTATATGGACATTTATAGCTTAGAATAAGTAGACTTTTCAAACTGCCCAAATCACACTGAAATTGATTTCTGAAAAGAAATTACTATTGTTTAACCATGAGTACCAGTAGCAGCTGAGCTGCAGTGAGATAACCTGTAGTAATGACATTAGTATCTCTGAAGTGATTTCCACTGATTTTACTAAACTGCATGTGACTCATTTTATTTTTACTGCCATTAAACTCTGTGACTTTCTTGTGTGAGTAAGGCCTCAGAATTGGGTGTACACTGGAATGCAGCCTAGCTCAGCCCAGCACGTTCAATATCACTTGTTTTTGAATTACACTTCTTTTTCTAACAGGATGAGGAGGTGCTAGAGAAGTGCCAAGTCACAACACGAGACCCATAGTTAAGTCATCTCTACAGTCTGGCAGAAATGAAAGTGGCAGTGTGATTCTATCGGGTGAGTCAATGCAAGAGTCATCTGTCTTCTTTTGTTTCTTTGCAGACAAACTCAGATTTTTCCCAGAAGCTTCTTAGAAATGAAGCAGATTGTGGTCTTGATCTTACGGCATGGGTGTGCTCACTTTAGGGCACTTTGCACCTGTATTTGTTGCAGTACAGTCTTCAAGTGCTTTCCAAACATGCCAGTTTCAGTAATGCAGTAAGTTCTAACTGCAAATCATAGAACTGCTATAGCAAAGAATAGCTTTCAGCCTTTATTAAACAAAACATGTAAGTATAGAGAGAATGTATTTAAAGAAGTCATAAATTTCAAAGCCAAATACTTGCAGAAAAGTGCTTGGGTTAAGTTTGTCTTTGGGCACCTATTTTGTGCAATGTGGGTGACTCAGTTAACACTTCAGATGCCTGAAACTGGGTAGTATGAATAGAGGTCTAAACCAGTTAAAGCTGATTATGTGATTTGCTATGGCTTCTGCAGCTAATAGTGTTTAAAATAACTGTAGCAAAGATAAAGTCTGCAAACAATGAAATACACAGATACAGCAATGTTTAAGGTTTGTGCCAAACAACAGTCACTATTGTTTTCAGTGCTGGATCATTGCCTGAGGTACAGGTGCCGGTGCTGTGTGAGCACTGCAGCAAGTTCTGTACTGGCAGTGCTTATTTCCATGGAAAGAGAATGGAATAGTTCTGACTGAACAGGTACTTGAACTGACAAGAATGGGGAGCAGAGACATGCTGTTACCATTAGAGTTTTGTTAGAAGCCAAGTACTAGCAGTACTATCTACAAGTGCCTGTACTAATACCAGAATGTTATACAGTGCTGTCCTGGCTTCAGCCACAACAAGTGCTGATTGTTGTGACTTGACAATGGGGAATGAAACCAGAAAAGCTTCAGCCTGGTTTGTGAAAAGCTTGAGTAATTTCTCTAATCTAAAACATTCACACAGCCCACAATGTGACTTGGTGATTTTATCATATGCCATACTGCCTGGCTGTTTTGAGTGGAATAAAAAATGCTTTCAGGCCAGAACTATGAAATGTACTTATACAAATAACCTGATTTTTTATTTTTTTTTAATAATTTCTGTGCGGCTTAAGTTGACTCTCATCCATGGTCCAGCCTGTAGTGCTATCTTCTGGTTTTGTTAGGGGCAACACTGAAAAAGCCATGCTATTAATTTCCTACAGTGACCTGGCATTTAGAGTAGATGATAGGGAGAGGATATTTTAGCTACTTAGGCTTTGGTACTGGGTTTGGAAGTGTAGCTCTTCCTTTTGTCTTCAGATGTTTCGTTCTGTTTCATGGAGTATTATTATTCACTAACTTTTGTATTCAGAAACTGCATGTGAAAACTTTCATTTTATGATTAAAAATCTGGAAAGAGCAAACTATTTACCTGTATACAGACAGGTTGTATGTAGCCCAGCTGTATGGGACATAAGAGAGAGGTATATGAGATTTATCTGTGGTGGTTTGGGTTTGTATTTGAAAGTGTCGGATGAATGCTATGTTATGAGAAGAGACAATTCTTGAAGGCTTTGAAGCTCTTTTAAATTATTTTGTCAAGTTTTCCTAATACCAAGCAAACCTGTGTACCAGATGTTGCTTTTCTAGTCTAATTTATAGTCAGTGTACACTGTGGCTTTCTGGAAGTTCTAAGTCTAAACAGGCTTTAATACATCAAAGCCTACTTTTCTCTTTATTTAAGGTTTTTGCATGTTATTTGAAACATTGCTAAGCAATTATGTCCTAGATGCAAACTACCCTGTTCTCTGCTTACCTGAATTACAAAGCTCAGTATGTGTCATGGTGCTACTGCCTGCAAGGCGTTACCCAGGTATGTTTGGTGGGGAATTACATGTCCTAGAAAGAAAATTAATAAAGACATCTGCTTTCAGCTCTCAACTTTTCTCCCTATTTCTTCCTGTGATTAAAAGGAAGATATATTAAAATAAGCAATCCTAACACCTAAAATTATGCAGTCCATTTTTTGCCATGTCCAGGACTTCAATAACTCAAGCAATTCATGGGAGAGTGGAGGGAGATTTTGTATTATCTCTTCTTTTCCAGATGAGCTGGATCAGAGGAAATAGGCTATATAAAGCTCTGAAAAAAACAGCTTGTTTCAAAGGGATCCTTTCAGCTGCAAACCATTATGTCATCCACTCTAAAGAGTTGCCCAGCCAAGGAGCTCCCTAAGAACTCAGGGGGTTTGTCTTGGGGGTAGCTGAACAGGCTTCAGTTTTCTGCTCCAGGTTGGGATACAGGGTGAGTGTTACATGCATGCAGGAACTGGCAGTGAGAACTGGGGGGTTGGTATTATATGTACAAAAGAATTGTGATTGCAGAGGCTTCTCGGTGACACTGGAAAGTTGATGGAGGCTATGAAAAAAGTATTTATGTCCCATCCTTTAAGAGTCTAAGAAGGTATTTTTATGCTGCCATTCTTTGTGGGAGCATGACCGAATTCTAACAGAATGCTGGGCTCTCTTTTTGTGACTCAGAATATATCTCCAGTGGCCTTTTGTTTGAGGACTTGCCACTGAACTGCGAAGCTTCCTTATAGTAAGGTCTGAGGTGAAATGCTATTTCCATCACTTTTGATGTATGGGCTTCGTCTACTCTGTTTACTGCGGTGTGCCTTTAGTAAGCATCCATCTGTGTGCAATAAGCAAATTCTCTCCTAAGCAGCAAAATAATGTGTGTACTGTAGAGGCAAAGTTAAGTATTTCTGGTTCTAAATTTTCTTGTTGCTTTCTTGTACCTTCTTGGCTAAAACTTGCCTTTTCGATGAACACCTTTTATCGTGCTTGCTTCAATGAGTAAATTCTCTTTCATCTTCTACTGTTGCTTGGTAAATCTATAGGAATTTTAAGGCTCAAAATACTGGTGAAACTTTTCTTTTTCTTTCAGGAAGAGTTTAGTTTAGGAGAGTGTGCATTTGTAGTATCCCTTTACAATAAAGTTTTTCCAGATTGCTGCATCTGTGGATATAGTGTCCAGATTACCCTGTAGGTTTCTAAAGAGAAAGATGGAGGAAGATTTTTGCACGCAGTTTAGGATGAATCTAAGTAAAAGCTTGAGGAACTGAACTTGAATGTCACTGGTAAATGACTGGATACTATCATGCTTAAACCTACTTGTGACTGTGTTACATCCCCCTTCAAACTGTTTATTTCTACTTGAAATTAATCACTGAATTAATCAATGCTCAGTTGTATCTTACTTGAGAAAAGCAAGAGTAGAAGTTGACACTGAGCTTAGATGTAGTCAAACAGCATTCTGAATTATTTAGGAGCAGCTGATGCGTTCCGGACACTTTCATTGCCTAGGAGGACAATGTTCTGTATTACTGATGATCTAGAATGTCTCCATGTGGTTACCTTTTTTCTTTTTTTGGTTATATATTTTCTTTCATGATCATAAAACAGGTATTAAACTTTGATGCATTTTGAGTCTTTTTGAGAGAGATGATTGAGAAGCTCTCAGAGTGCTTCCTGTTCAAGAGCTGTGCATTAATTTCCTGCAGATAGGGTCTTTAACTTGCAACCTGCAAAAATCTTGCTGTCAGCAGGGATCCCTGAAATTATAAATTCACCTCTGAACACACATGTAATGGTTTGAAGAAACAACAGTCCCTTGTGGAGTTTCAGGAAGGTCCTAGGTAATGGGTCTACATAAGTCTGTCCCACCCTTGGCTCCCACAGCTCTCCTGCTGTGGGCCGTGCAGCCAGCAAGGGCTGTAAGCCATGGGACAGGGGTCAGAGAAAAGCTGCTGGGGTTCCAGAAGCTGGATGGAATGGGAGCACAAGGTAGAAGAGGAAACATGACTGAAGCATCAGGAGTTGATTAAAGGTCTTGTCAGGAGTGGCAATAATATCTAGAACATGGTGGAAGCAAAGGATGAAGTAGAAATCACTTCTTACTGTCATACTTCAATTACTAGTAGCTGCCATATACTTGTGCCTAGTTATTAAAAGAGCTAAAAGAAAAGAGGGTGATGGTAATTCTGCCATCCTGCTAGAGGCGGAAGAAAAAGATAACTGAGTTCACACATAGGAAATAGCATTTATCATCTGGAAATAATCTATTCGTAAAAGTTTTAAAATTAATTAACAAAAAAGGAGGAGAGATGATATGGGGGAGAACACTGTTCTGTAGGAAGCTAGTAGATATAGGTAGCTACAAAGAGCTCTTGTAGCTGTCTACAGTTAGCATTTTACATGTCTTTTCTTTGGGAAGTTACATCTAAAGTACAAAGATAACTGCAGAGTTACTTGTAAAGATAGCAAGTTGATGTTATAAAATGGAGGGGTTTGGGTTGTTTTTTGGTTTTGTTTTTGTTTCTTTAAATGCCTTAAAAACCTGGATCTTGGGCAGAGGAATCTCATTTTCCACCTAAGCAGAAACATCCAGTTTGAAGAAAACTCTTTGCTAGAGAGTGGATCTGAGTTTAAAACAAGGCAATAAGGTATAAAGGAGCTTTGTTTACTGATTGCAGCGCTGACATTATTTGGCAAAGAGTACAAAATAAAATAGGCAAGAGATGCTACAGCTCTATATGTGCTTTTGGTCCTTAATCATGTAGTGACTGCTCTTCAACAGAGACAAGAAATCTGTTTATATTATAGCACCTTATAAATACATTGAATGTAACAGATGGGTGTTGGGGTTGGTTTGTTTTGTGTTTTTTCTTTTGGCAAGGAAGGTAAAAATGCCCAGTTTGCTTTCCGGCCCAGGCTGCAGGTGCATCTGTCTTGTTTACAACATTGCAGAGTTAAAAATACTTATTGCTGCCTGGACAAGGACCAGGCAAACCAGTCCCTCTGTGCTGCATGACCTTGTAGCCTTGTGGGACTTGACAGTCCCTGAATAGCTGGTAGTTTGGGCCACAATATTCTTGCTTACCGGCACGCAGGCTACAGCGTAATGAGAGGACAGGGGAATGAGCAATCTAGCCTCTGGTGTTGAGCAAGTTTGTTTTTTTTTTGTGTGAAACAGGCAGGCAACTTCCCAACTGATGTGCATTCTGGCGGCAATGTGGTCACTTGGCTTTTTGACTAACACAGCTCCTTCTGTGACTTATCCCATGGTCTGGCACTGCAGTAACTAAACTACAGTATGTTGCAGCAGAAATGTGCTCTGACATATGCGACAAAAGACAACAAAAGGTGTGCAGTCTGTATAGCAGCATAGAAAAAACAACCAGGAAGACAGCAAACATCTAGAAAGCTGTTTCTGTGTGTCTCTTTAATAGACAGAGGCTGTCCTGTTTCAAGAGAGCTCAGAGGTAATATGGAGGTAAGTAGCGGGGTTCTGTTTTACATAATACAACCCTCAACCAGAATGTCTTAACATGTATCTTAACATTCTTTGTACAGTTTCTCTTTCTCTAGGAGAGAAACAAGTGACTTGCTACCACTTGATTTCCCTTATCTAAAAAGTAGACAGATGTTAATAGTATTGTAGGCAGATATACATCCATACATACTGATTTATAAAGGAGAAACTCAAATACCTGGTTTGTTAGAGAAACTTTTAATCTGATTTTTCAAGTTCTCATTATGCTCTTGATAGGCAGCATATCAATACTGCTGGCAACAATAGTCTAATGGAACAGAAAAACGTCAAATAAGACGGAATGCCAAAGAGAACTGTGTGCCTAAGTAAAAGATTTTTCTGATGGGGGTTTTCCACCGCACACTGTGTAAATCAGTTTGAAACAGAGAGGAGACATTACACAGCCATGTAGCTCCCACTTTAGAACTGAAGTAATTAATGCAGATTATATATTTCTATATATGTGTTTGTGTGTGCTCTAAAGTTGTTGGGAGGCTTGAGGGTGGAGTGAGTTGGGTTTTTTATTTTTCAAAGAATGATTTGTGTGACTTCCACCTCTGCACCTGGGTGATTTTTTAGGTTGATCTTTTTTCCTGTCTTGTTTGTCATGAAACACACTATTAAATAATTGACTGTCCATTACACTTGCTGAAAGCACAGTCCCCTGATAATAATGTGCAACAGAAGAACTTCCATGTTCTTCTCTTACTGATTCACTTTGACTTGCAGCTGTGGACTTGGCTTCCCTGTGTAATTTGCTGGAGCTGGAGGTCAGCTTTCTGGGCTCTCTAAGTAAAGGCAATTAATCTTGTTTCGTCAGTGGTAGTACTGTGCAGTAGAATTACTTGCTCTGTTATTGAGCCATTCAGTAAAGGAAGTAGGAAGCTAAATGTGGATATACTGTGGTTTATTTTACCTATCAGCTGTCCCTTCAAGCAGTTTTCTTACTTTCAAGTACTTGGTGTTGGGAGTTTTCAGTTGTTCCTTTTTTCCCCAAGCCTGTAAGCAGACCTGATGTACGCTTAAGAGAACTTTCTAGCCAGAATAAAGCATAGGGATGCAAAGTAGAAGTTGGAATGAATGATAGTTGTAAGCAATAATATTGTTTCACTCTTACAAAGAGCCCTAACCTTGTGTGACATGAAATTTAGCTCCAGGCTTCCACAGTCTTTTTAGTTTAAATGTCAAAAAAGTGCCTTTAGTGAATATCTGTTTCTCTTATAGCACTGCTGGCCACTTTCACAAGTTCTGTAGAGCTGTTAAGCTTAAAACAAATGTCTTCTAAGGGTATTTTTTGCTCACATTCACTATTGGCTAGCTCAGAATTCTAACTATATGTCTGTCCATTGTAACTTCTGAGTTGAGAGCCACTCTTGTTGGTGTTACTGGAAACTTACCCTTTGACTCTGAAGAGTCTTGCTGCCCAGTGGGTTTCTTCTCAAATCTTCTGCTTCAGGAAGCAGTGCTGGCACAGAATAACCCTTGACTTCCAATCTGGATGTCCATCAACACATCAGCAATTCTTCAGTCTCTTCTGCGAATGATGAGGAGTGAACAGCAATATGATGTCAGTATTGGAAAAGGATCTTGTCCTGTGGGAGTGGAGGTGTACTTATCATACCTGTTATAATCACTGTTTTTATAATTCTGAAGAGTTTAGTCAGTTCACATATACATAGGTGGAAATCTCATGAGTGACACATCAAATCCATTGCTGGCCTCTGAGACTTAGAATCATAGAATCATAGAATAGTTAGGGTTGGAAAGGACTTTAAGATCACCTACTTCCAACCCCCCTGCCATGGGCAGGGACATCTCCCACTAAACCACGCCACCCAAATAGAATGGCCTGTTCTAGCAGTAATTTCTTACTCCCTTGACAGTTTGCCTACAGGACAGAAACCACTTAGTTCCGTTTCTGAGAAGCCATCAATGATAATTAATTAGATTAATTCTCTTCGTGCTGCTTGAAAGTTAGGAAAACCTGTCCAGTGGTCTCGATTTGGGCTAATGCCAGTTTCCAATGACAGCAGTGTCAATCTGGACTAAAAAAACAATGACATTGTATGACTTTGTTAGGCTGGAATCCACATCTGGCCTTTTAGGTAAAAAAGCATGGCTGGGTAGTGCTGTGCTTCACTGTAGGACTTGAATAGCTGCATTAGCTGTGAGTGGTGGAATCGACTGTGGGAGGCAGAGTAAAGGGTGTGTGCTTGTTATTTTTGCATAATTCACAAGGAGAGTGTTTCATATTGAATGTGCTACTAGAAGGTTCTTCATTTCTACCAGCAAAAATAAAACTGGGATTTGGATCAACTTGGACATTAGGACTTGACCATCTGAAAATTAATCCCACTCTTCAGATTAGCATTTCACGCGTTTTAGGGTGGTTTTGGCCTCAGACTAGTTGAGTATGTTCAAGTAATTGATTGCTTTAAATTTTGTTGAAGATGTATCTAAATACCAGCCAGCTGAGGAGGGCTGGAGGGTGAATGATAAGGGTGGGTTGACTATTATTTAATCACTGTAAGAAAAAAGTGGAAAATACACTGTAGTAACAGCAAACTTGCAAGACTTTGGCAACTTGGCAAGTGTGTCTGTCAGAATATTTATACTTCAGTCTTTTGGTGCCAGTGTTGCTGAGTTTAGCTGGGAAGCACTACTCTACACTAGAGCCTAGATAGCTCCAGGTCCTTTTTGCTCTCCAACCTGGCTGAGGAGGACACAGTCATATGATTGTCAGCCTTAGCTGTGGCTTTGAAATTGTCCTAAATGGTAGTGGTTCCATTAAAAAAAAAAAAAAAGTGCAATGCTGTCTTTAATAGTAATGCTGAGGTTATGACAGATGGAAACAAGGTCAAGTTTGCAGTGTGCTAAGTCCTTTTATT
Source organism: Ara ararauna (assembly GCA_028858755.1). Taxonomy (NCBI): domain Eukaryota; kingdom Metazoa; phylum Chordata; class Aves; order Psittaciformes; family Psittacidae; genus Ara; species Ara ararauna. The sequence goes on along the minus strand of CM054380.1, from coordinate 16,762,131 downwards.
AGGCTGACTGACATAAAATGACTTTAGGTACATAGGACCTCATCTGAAGACAAGCATATAGACTTGAAAGTGAGCTTCACTGGTGAGTCAAACAGAAAACAGAAGGATATTATCTCCCTGTGCAAAATTTATCTCGGGAAGTATAGTCCAACATAACTGTGAGATCCAAGAGGTCAGTTGTATTTATTTACTGCTTCTATTTCCAGCAGCATCAATGGCAGTGGGGTGAGTAGGGTATGATTTGTTTTTTTCTTTTTTTGATCTGAGCAAACCTGTAGAGAGCTCTGAGAATTTGATGGTTTGTTTTTTTTTTTTGGTTTTGGGGTATATAGGGATAAATAATCCTACACTGTTCTTTGTTTTATCTTCCTTATGAAGCACTGTTGTCTACATTCTGAAGTTTTTAGGGTTGTCAGTCCTTTCAAAACCCTAGGTTCTTTCTCTTCCAACTCTTGCCTGCATCTCCTAGGCACTGAGATAGACACTGGCCAAAATAGATGTTTGGTAAGGTTATAATCCTTCTCCCTGCAATGCCTTTTCCTTTTCTGTATGACTTAGCTTGGTTACAGCCACCTGAAATTTCAAGGAGTTCCCCTGGATGATGGATATTCCCGGTTTTCCGTTCAAACTGAAGTCTCTGCCTACCTCTGAGGCAACCAGAGATTTAGATTATGTGAGCATATCATGAAAATAATTACAGACAGATTTTCTTCTGCGCTTGTCTAGAAGGAAAATGAAATGAAGAAAGGCAATTACATTGAAGCTTTTTTGTCTGGTAGATGTCGCAAAGCATTTTGCTGGGTCGGTTCCTTTTGGGCACAGTGTGTGCCATCTTGTGGACAATCTCATTCGGTCGGGATCCTTGAGGCAAATATTTAAAGATGAGGATATTTTGTGTGTGTGTGTGATAAAGCTGCCTAGCTGTGCAATATGTAAAACAGCACATATTTGTAGCTCAGTGCACATAATCACTCTTCTCGGATGCTGATTTTTGTAGTTAAAGTTATTTCAATTTGCTTGGTTTCCTTGCTTTTTAGGAAGCTGAATTTCTTTTGCTAGGATATGAATCACTTGGTACTACTTGTAAAATTATTGAGGTAAAATTGTTTGCTGTTTTATCCTTAATTTTAAAGCAATGAATTAGAATTATATCTATCTGGGAAATGATTCTGAGAAGCATCTCTCAAAGCAGTACGATTGCTACATGCCAATAATAGTAAAAAAACAATAAATCATGAATTTCCTCGCTTCAAGATGAAGGCAAAAATAGTCTTATTAGAGACATAAACAACTTGTACAAATATTTATTTGAAATAAAGGTATCTATACTCTTTATTTAATCATACTAATATCATTCTTTCTTGGTAGAAAGCAAGTGACAGCTCTTAAGGCATTCCTCACTGGCTGAGAAGTCCTCTCCAAAAGCAATAAGCATTTTTCTTACAGAGAAGGCACTAACATTTGTCAAAATACTATGTTTGCTGAATGAGATCATTTCCCTTTTCATGCAGAGATTGGAGATCAACAGATCTTGTCCTATAAAAGTCCTTAAGAAATAGACCATTGCCTGGTTCCTCTGAAACTTAAAATAAGGCAAGCTTATGGTAAATGTTTGCAAAAGGAAGTATAGCCAAGACTAATTTAAATTTGATTTAATGAATAAAAATTTCTGGGCAAATAGTGTCAATCACATGCTGATTATAGAAACTTTGATGCTCTATGTGCGGATAGCTTTGCCTGTCCTGCAGGTAGACAGAGCCATTTCCAGCTTTAGCATAGATGTTCTTGTTAACTGTTCATGCAGAGACACTGGAAAGGTGGCTGATGAACAAGCTTTCCCACCATTCATGTATAACAGAACTAGCGCTACAGAGGTGAAAGCAGCTTCTGGTAATAACAGATTGGTCACCAAACACTGCCAGGTTCCTCTGAAGTACTAAAAGCTATCAAGAAAGCTGGGTCAGATGGCTCTGCTGTTGAGATACATTGCCCACATTTACGTAAGCTGATAAGAGAACTCATGACTTGTTAAACAAATGTGGGACCAAAACCAAGTGTTGCAAGTATCTGAAGATATAAACATCTCCCACCATGTGACGATTAACAAGGTCATGCGCATTATGATAATCATAAGGATCTGGGCTTGGTGAACAGTGCTGAAAAATTATTTATAAGCTGAGCCATGAATTTGCAGAGAAACAGTTTATTTTTTGTGACTATAAATTCTGTGCCGGTTATGGCACAGATCACATGATTTTGCTGCAGGGCAAAATCAGGAGGAGCTGCCTATACAATTGAGATGTGCAGAATCAATGCATACAGCAGATCAGTCAGCTTAACATCCCAAAGGGCTTTCAACCATCACATGAGGGTTTCTAGTTCACTTACTTTTATTACTAGTGCTTGTCTGTATGGATGGTCAATTGTTTACTGAGTTGCTTGTCACAAAGGATTAGTTTGAAAAGACAGAGGTTTCATTTCAGCTGAGGAGTATCCTGAACATCTGGTGTCCATATGTTCCAAACCACTCAAGGCTGCCAGCAGATTTGGTGAAGTGCTTTCTTAACAATTTCACCATAATTGGTTATCATTTTGGTAAATGGATATTAATCTTCATGTTGCTATCATTGTTCTAGCTCTGCAGTTCTTGGGCTGATTTGGTCTCCAGATGGTAAGCTTCCTGGTTCACTGCTTCCTGCAGACAAGCAGTATCAAGTGACAGGATGTGATATCTGCGTTTCTGGAACAGGAACTGATGCCTTTCCAGCTGAGACTGTGGCCATTTAATTTATATGTGGACTTGAGAGATTCACTAAAGTGCCTTTAATAAAGGTAGTCCTGCCAGAGGTGGGGAACTGAAATATTAAACATTATTATATCAAAGCTATTCTTGAATCATGTAACGTAAGTTATAACAACTAAAGATTATAAACTGAGGCAGAATGCAATGGCAATAACTGCAACTGCCAAAACTGCAGCAAATATTACTACTGCTAAGTTAAAATATTTGTAGCATGAAATGAGGGGAGCATAAAAAAGCAAGTACTTACTTAAGGAAAAAGTACTTACTGGCATCCAGCTTTGCCCGTAATGTGTGTGAGAGATATCAGGAACAGTTTTGGAGAAGCCAGTATTTGAGGCCTTAAGGAAAGCCTCATTGGATAACTGAATTTTTTTTGCAATAACATCTTAATCTTTTTCTCTATTTCCATATTTCTTGCCTGTATCCCAGCAAGGTTGCAAGGATCCTGGTGTCCAGATGGCAGCTGTATGAAAGATCAGTCAGAATTATGCACAGGAGACTACTGTATCATGCCTTACTTATTTAGCTCCACAAAGTTGGATTGTAGCAGCTTATTAAAATAAGTATGGCAGCTGCCCTAAGTACAACAACAGAAAGCTTAAATGTGAGGTTTAGGCAAGTAGTTTCAGTGGCCAAATACAACATGAGCCAGCAAAGCTGATATACAGCCAAGACTATGCTGCAGCCTGACTGAACGGTAAGTAAGGTATTACTCTGAAGGAAGGGTGAGAGGATGGGATTTTCACACTGCTTCTTTCAGCAATTTCACAGCAGTTCAAATCATGCTTCAGTTCTGTCTATGTGAAAAGTAATCAGGCAGCTTCAGATTTAAATTGCATCCTTCCTGCACCCTGTCATGGCAGTAGGAAGATGAATTTGAAGGGTTAGTGGTTGGAGAATCATAATTTTCTTCTCTGTTTTCTGATGGCATTAGAGAATCCATCAAATAATGATTACTTAATCAGGACAGATCTGCCTTTTTAATATGGGAAACTTTTCTATTATAGCTATTTCTTTTTGACTGTTAATACTAGGAGAACCATTACTGGCAGTGAATGGCTATTCTCCTTGTAATTCTTTATAAGTAGTGCCAAGTGTTCTGGGTAAAATAAATCTATCATTGCCTCTTTTGACACCACACTGCTGTGTTGTCCTCTAGGGGAGATTATATGATTTACATACTTAAATGTTTTGCTATAGTGTCAAACAGTGTTTTGCAATTTGGCAGTTGTTACTAGCTGTTAGGATGATCAGATAACACTATGGGAGTTGGCAATTAAGAAGGAAGGAATAGTAAAAGAAAAACAGTAAAAGTGTTAATATTTAGGTTTGGATTCATTTAGCAGTGCTGTCAACCAACTGCAATCCTGGGTGATCATTTGCAGTTTCAGACTCGATATGCTACTTCTGTTTCATGTAATAAATTCATTCGTATTCTAATCTTCCACAAACATACTACCACACATTACCAACTTGCAGATGAAAGAAATAAGTCTTTTTTTCTTTAATGGGCATGCTAAGCAAGGCACATACAGTGAGGAGGATGCATGCTTGGGAAAGATGATGGCAAATGTTTAGTGCCCAGGAGAGTTGTTGCACTACCTTGAACTAAGAGTTGGCCCCCCTGGGAAGGCGGTTGGTCTCTGTCCCTGCTCTGTGGAGGCAGGGAAGCCCACCTCCATGCATTCACCCAGCACACATGCAGCTTCTAGTGTAAGGAGTTCCTGACCTGCCAAGGTGTCAGTAAATGGGCAGCTGCAGCCAGGAAAACCTCAGCCTCACCAGGCAGCACCAGCAGAAGTGTTCGAGTGGCTCGTGCGAAGGGAGGTATAGGGTGAGGAGATCTGAGAGCAATTGGAAAGCTCAAAACTTTTTTCATTCCATTGGTTTCCAACACGTGGGGTGTGTGTGTGGGGGAGATTGTCAGGGAAAGTGTAGAAGACACTGAAAGAAAGTGGGAACTGAGAAAGAAGATGATTTTATGTAAGATAACGTGCCTGGGAGCTGACAGTCATTTGTTTGTCAAGAGGTTTGGTTTTGTTTTGTTCTTTTCCTCTATGAGTTCCATATTGATGTAGAGCAATAGTTTTGATACATGAATGTGAGCAACGATGCTGTCAATCACTTGGTATTTATCTTCACAAAGTAACTTCTGAAAGGAAAGAGAGTATTTGGGGGCACTCTGTTCTCTCTCTCTCCCCCCTCTGTCACACACAGAATTTATTTGGAGAGAACTGAAGCTGAAGTTATTAACTCCCAGATCAACATTACACAGCCCCCATCACGTCTTTTTTTCAAAGCCCAAGTGTTTGGAAACCAACATTCAATGTAACCTATGTCCTGGCAGCATGAAAACCCAGGCTCTGCACTTGCTCACCAATCAAACTGGACCATGCTTTCAAATGAGTTTGGCACTTATAATATCAAACTCTTTAAAAACTAGATGTGTCAATATAATTGTTTATGCTGAACAGGGCCAGTGCTCACCCAAGCAGAAACAACACAGCAATATTACCTATGTCTGTCTCTATAAGCTGTTAATGATTGCATTGTTATAGCTCTGAAGTATTTTGCTATTAGTATTTCTGTAGTAGTACATGAGAGGAAGTATATTATGGCAGTACTTAATCTTAATTACTGCAGACATTTTTATGTGCACTCACTGTTAAAAGTAGCCTAGAGAGTAAAACTGAAGCTGTCTGCACAGTACGATCAAAGTGCTGAAGTTACTATAGTGTGGATTTGGAATCTGCTGAAAAACCTTAATCCTGAGCTCAACAAAAGCTTGAGGCTTTTGTTTAAGTTCCTTTTTTTGTTTAGGTTCCTTTAGCTGTTGCTCGTCTGCCCAACAGGCTTGGAGAGAAACATGCAGAAGTGGAAATTAGTTTTCCTTGCACTAAAGTTGGAATTACTGGGTGCTAAGAAGGGTGCTGTTGGTTCTTTAGTAGGCATATGCAAATTGAGTTTTGTGGCTGCATACATGTCTGCATGCAAACACCACCTTTTTCAAGTCCTAGTGCCTCTCAAACGGTGGTGTGTGTTTGCTGCTGTGGCTAGTATGTGATTTTCCTGTTTGCCAGTCGGCAGTCTCAGAGGTTCGTATCTTCCCTCCCTTCAGTGGTCTGGTGTCCGAGTGCAGCTAACACCCCAACAGCGAGGCTTTTCTCAAAGAGCCAAAATTCCTGGTTTTATGCTCCCATCTGTTACGAAGGAACTATTTAAGTAACTGAATATCATCTGGGCAAATGGTGTGCCCACCTCATGATAGCCAAGTATTGCCAGTGTTTCAAGGGCCTCTCAGCAATGTGAACACACACTTCACACTGAAATGTGGAACATGTATCTTTTTTTCAGCCTTGAGGCTTGGAGTGTGAACCTCATAGGTTGTGTCACATGGTTACTTGGCTAGTCATAGAATCATAGAATAGTTAGGGTTGGAAAGGACCTTAAGATCATCTAGCTCCAACCCCCCTGCCATGGGCAGGAACACCTCCCACTAAACCATGTCACCCAAGGCTATGTCCAACTCAGCCTTGAACACCGCCAGCAATGGAGCATTCACAACTTCCCTGGGAAACCCATTCCAGTGCCTCACCACCCTTACAGTAAAGAATTTCTTCCTCATATCCAATCTAAACTTCCCCTAAGTTTGAACCCGTTACCTCTTGTCCTCTCACTACAGTTCCTCATGAAGAGTCCCTCCCCAGCATCCCTATAGGCCCCCTTCAGATACTGGAAGGCTGCTATGAGGTCTCCACGCAGCCTTCTCTTCTCCAGGCTGAACAGCCCCAACTTTCTCAGCCTATCTTCATACGGGAGGTGCTCCAGTCCCCTGATCATCCTCGTGGCCCTCCTCTGCACTTGTTCCAACAGTTCCATGTCCTTTTTACATTGAGGACACCAGAACTACACACAATACTCCAAGTGAGGTCTCACAGGAGCAGAGTAGAGGGGCAGGATCACCTCCCTCGACCTGCTGGTCACGCTCCTTTTGATGCAGCCCAGGATACGGTTGGCTTTCTGGGCTGCGAGAGCACACTGCCAGCTCATGTTCACTTTTTCATCAACCAAAACCCCCAAATCCTTCTCTGCATCACTGCTCTGAATCTCTTCCCTGCCCAACCTGTAGCTGTGCCTGGGATTGCTCCGACTCAGGTGTAGGACCTTGCACTTGTCACGGTTAAACTTCATCAAGTTGGCATCAGCCCACCTCACAAGCGTGTCAAGGTCCCTCTGGATGGCATTTCTTCCTTCCAGCATATCAACCGAACCACACAGTTTGGTGTCATCGGCAAGCTTGCTGAGGGCACACTCAATCCCACTGTCCATGTCACTGACAAAGATGTTGAACAAGACCGGTCCCAACACCAATCCCTGAGGGACACCACTCATTACTGGTCTCCAGATGGACATTGAGCCATTGAGCACAACTTTTTGTGTGCGGCCATCCAGCCAGTTCTTTATCCACTGAGTGGTCCACCTACCAAATTGATGTCTCTCCAATCCAGTTTAGAGACAAGGATGTTGTGCGGAACAGTGTCAAATGCTTTGCACAAGTCCAGGTAGATGACATCAACTGCTCTACCCCTGTCCATCAGTTCCGTAGCCCCATCATAGAAGGCCACCAGATTGGTCAGGCAGGATTTCCCCTTAGTGAAGCCATGCTGGCTGTCACCAACCACCTTGTTGTTTTTCATGTGCCTCAGCATGCCTTCCAGGAGAATCCGCTCCAAGATTTTGCCAGGCACAGAGGTGAGGCTGACTGGTCTGTAGTGCCCCGGCTCATCCATTTTGCCCTTCTTGATAATGGGGGTTATATTTCCCTTTTTCCAGTTGTCAGGAACTTCACCTGACTGCCATGATTTTTCAAATATGATGGACAGTGGCTTAGCAACTTCATTTGCCAGCTCCTTCAGGACCCGCGGATGGATTTCATCAGGTCCCATGGAGAGAAAAAAATCTCCTTTGAAGATTAGCTGCTGTTAGAAGGAGAGGCAGCAGAACATCTTCATTTGGACCTGTAGAATATACTATTGATTTACACTTGTGGTACTGACAGTTGTGTATTTTAGTATTGGTTAAAAAGTTTGACCAACGTCACTAGAAATCAAATGACATAATAGCAAATGGTACTACTGCTTTGTGGTGGTATAGGGGTTTTGTTTTGTTTTTAACTGATGCATTATTTCTTACATAGATGGGATTATTAGCTCTCCAGTCGGACATGTTATAAGATGTAGGATTAGCTAAATCTGGGCTAAGCTATGCCATTTAAATCAAACTTCAAGATCTGCATTCTCAGGCAGCTGGCATTCCCATGGGCAGCAGCTGAATTTTGATAGAGCACCACCTGACACTGTAAATGTAAATCATTTTTTCTTCATCAGTATTGATTCCATCTGGAAGTTCATGCCCTTGGGACTTTGAAATAGGTTTTCTTTGACGAACTGATGCTTGCAGCAGTGAATTATGTGGAAATGATAAATTTGGATTTTTGGTCTGGTTTGGCTCATTAAGCATAAATCTTCCAAAATATTTGGAAGTGTTACTCTTCTAGATGGTACTGCTGTTTGGGTCCTTTCTTCTTCTTCTTTTCTTTTTCTTTAACCCCATCAAACATACTGCGACTGTGTGTGTGTAACAAACATTCTTTCACATTATTTGAATTAATCTAGGTTGCTCTCTCTCAATCTGTATGTGTACATTGATTAGTGGTCTGAAACTGCATTCTGGCACAACTCTCCTTAAGATTCCAGTACTGAAACTACCAAACCCCACAAGAATTCTTCTCTAGCCTCGACAAATCAGTTTATGCAAAATGACACCCTCCCCATCCTTGCTTTGTACAAGTGCAAGTTCTACAACTTCCGAGCAGGAGAAAAATAAGCTGACATTACAGTTTACTGATTTTACACATTGAGGGCATATTGCATTATGTAAAATGTAGCTAAAGGCTTTTAAATGTGTGTCAGCTTCAAAATTTCATTCAGTGTTGTCGGTGGAAACTTACTATTGTAGGAGCAAAAGCTAATAAACCTAACGTTCATTCATTTTTGGGGCTAAACTGACATCTACTGGTGCTCTGCAATTAGTGGGATGACAAAATTCACAGGCTTCTTGATTATGAAAAAACCTTACCTCTCCCAGGTTCAAACGTTAATTCATAAGAAGGACTGAATGATGCTGAAACAACCCCTTTCCTCCCCTCCTCCCCCCCTCTTTCACCCCCTCCCCCCCCAGCCTTTCCACTCATGGGACTGAGAATATTAATGATGCCAATAGCCCTCATACTCCAACAACTGATGAATCCCCCAAGTGTCCATCAAGCAATTCAGTAGGTCACTGACTGCAGAGCTCACTGTTGAGCTTATTGTCACTTGGGAACAGAGCCTCTTTTGTCCTATGCAACCTGAATCCTGGCTCTGGGATGGGTTTGAATTGAAGCTTTATACATGTTACTTAGGGCGAGGTCTGAGAAAGAATTTAGCCACAAAAATAGGATCTTAAAGGATTTTAGATGCTTTCAGCCAAAAGGTCTAACGCACAATCCCTGCTGTACCTTCAGGGATTATTGACTCCTTCAGACTAAAGTGGACTAAAGAACTTAAATACCAGGCCTCGCCAACGGGTGCACCTAAACTCTAGCAGGTGAAGCAGTCCTTGCTGAATCCTTCCCAGGGGTCTGGCCAGTAGTTAATTTTCTATCTGATCTTTTGAGCTGTTGGGCTGGGAAGAGGAAGGAGTGATGTACCCTGTATCTTCCAAAGACTAATTGCCTGTAAAGGCACTAGTTAAAATCACTGTTCCTTTTTTCATTATGTGGTTTCTTGCATGTCTGAAATAACTGATCCGGTTAACATTAGGGGTATGGTAGGATTAGGGGAGGGTTTCTCCTCTTGTCTACAAAATGTGTAGTCTGGCAACGCTGATGAGAGGAAGTTGAAGACCGCTTGTTTTACCCGAGTAACCCTCTCGCAGGCGCTGCGAAGCCCGCAGCGCCGACGCCAGTTTCGGCCGTGGGCGTCTGTCACAGTTGTACTTCTCTCGGATCTTTCTACTCTTCCTTTTTCCTGCCGCCGGCGCTCGGGAGAGGTGCCGAGGCGGTGCCGGTAGGTCCGGGGGAGGCGGGCTGTTCCCCGGGGCAGGTCCCGCGGCATCTGCCCCGGCCTCGGGGGAAGGGGAGGGGAAGGCAAGGTGCGGACGGGAAGGGAGGTGACAATCGCTGCAGGACGGTGGCTTCACCCGAGCGGCGAGGAGGAGAGGAAGGAGCCCGCTGCGAGCGGTGAGGGCCACGGGGCTGCTGCAGGGGGGCCGGGGTGCTGCCGGATGGGACCCGCGAGGTGGAAGGAAAGGCGGCGATGGGGCTTCCCCGGGGGGCGCAGGGCCGGCCACCGCTCCCGGCCCCGAGCTCTAGCTGTGCCGCGGGAGGGAGGAGGGCGGTCCGGGGCGAAGGGGACAGCCGGGGCTTCGCGGGAGCCAGCGGTGCCGGTGGGGAATCGGGCCGGGAGAGGCTGTGGGGAGCGGGGGCAGAGCAGGAGCTGAGGGAAGCGAAACCCCAGCGTCGCGGGTGGCAGCCGGGCGGAAAGCCGCTCAGGGTGCGGAGATTGCGCTGAGGAGCGGACCTAGGAAAACGGCCCTGCCCAGCTCCGGGGAGGGCGTTACTGGGACCCGGGTTGAGGCAGCTCGCAGGGTTATTTCGATTTTGTCAGTATAAAAGGCAGTGTGACCTAAGTAGCACCGGTTGTTGTCCTAAAATAGTAATATGTCGGAGTCTTTTAGGTAATTATGATTGAATTTTATTCTCTCATGAGCGCCCGGGGAATTTACACAACTTTACCAACCTGCTGAGAAACAGTGTTTTAAACTAGGAAGTTACCGTCTGGAGTTCAGATGACCGGGATAGTGGCCTAACAAAGTGTTCTGTTAGGGCTTGCTGCAGGAATTCCAAGTGCTCCGATGAACCTGTATATCCTGCCTGATGGTTAAAAAGAATTAGCCTTCACCCTGTGCTTGATTCCAGGCGCTGACCAGTAGCTGCCTCAAACCCTGCTGCGCAGGGAGTCCCTGTAATTACCTCTGGTGTTAGAAAGCAGCTTCGGATTTCTAGTGAAGAACACAAGAGTAGGAATTTTAATGGATGAAATCAAATGCCAAACTTCAGTAAGAGAGTAAGGAAAAGGCAACAACGTGTTTGCTTGCCCAAGATGGTTTTTGTTGGGTTTTTTTCTCCTTTTTTTCTTCATACCAAGCAGAGGGGTGGGTTACTACCTTCTTTCTCTTGTCCCCAGGCTAATCTTCAAGTAGTGCTCAGGATTGAGATGCATGTTTGCACTGGCTGAATGAAGGAATAGTTCAAATACCTTTTCAGAGGTGACATTTAAAGCATGAGGAATGCTAGCAAAATTAAGTCCAGAAGCTGAAGCTGTGGTTACCTCCACAGTACTCAGTATTTTGAGGACATTGTGTTGTAGTCCTGATGTCATCTTGTACTTTCATTTCTGTTTTAATAGATAACTTAAAGGGGTTGATACATGATAAGTAACAGGTTTTTATTACTGCTATTTTGAAAAGAGTTAATGTAGGTCCTGTGGGAGAAAGTTGTACCTCAGAAATTTGTTAAGTCAGTGAGCTTAGGGATAAATTCTCAGTTCATACCTGGATTCTCAAAAACTTTCAACACTGTCCATGACAGTAGTCTGCAGTGGAATGGAATGAAAAATTCCAGGAGTATTAACATTAAAAATTGCTGAACAAAAGCTACAGGGAAAAAAAAAAGTCTTAATTTTTGAATCAGAGGAAAGCTACCAACTGGGTAATGCACTATTTTCTATTTCCTTGTAACCTGTTATGTAGATGAGGACCCCAGAAAGGGTTTAAACCAGACCTCTGGCCAACCATGTATTACTTAATTACAAATTTACTCGACATTTTTGGACCAGATCACTCCAACTGGCTCTGTGAGAGCCAAAGTTTTTATTGGAAACTCCTGACAGTGTGGATGTCTGTCAGTCAGCCATGGGCTAGTGGTCAAGCCAGGTCCTCTTAATTTTTGCATATGAATATAGTCTACATGTCTGTTTGTAGGGAGAGGCAGAGGTATACAGTTCAGATGTCTGTGCCCTAAGCCCCTATCACTGGTGGATGAACATTAAATGAAAAATTTAAATACTTCAGTCATTCCCCTGTCCATGGCAGGGGGGTTGGAACTAGATGATCTTAAGGTGCTTTCCAACCCTATGCTATGCTATGGTTCTAGTTTTATACCATTTACTGTAGTACTTGGTAAATATTATCTGTGCTTCAGATTTAAATGTTAAAAGATAAGAAGGAAGGCACAGGAGAGGTGCTTGCCAAGCCAGGGATACTGCCAAGTGCTGTGAAGACCTGAGACATGCTTGCATCTGCTTTCAGGAAGGGGGGTAGGGAAAGGTGAAAAAACATAGCAGTCATTTTAAAATTGAACTACCTGTCCAAAAGTAGTCAGTGGTGCAAGTGGTGTTTTAAAATGTAGCATCATTTAAAAGTAAGGATTGAATGTGAATATCATGACTAGACGTGTTCATGTGCGAAGTTGTGATCGCAAACATTTTTAAATCCATGAGAAGGTGCTGATTTCCTGGAACTTGCTCCTCGGCAAAGCAGGGGTGAGGATGGTCTTTGGTTAAGCAGTGTTTGTCCAGCAGAAGCAGCCGTGTGTGGTGGTTTAACCCCAGCTGGCAGCTAAGTACCGCATAGCTGCTCACCTGCTCCCTCCAGGTGGGGTGGGGAAGAGAATTTGAATGGTAAAAGTAAGAAAGCTCATACGTTGAGATAAAACCAGGTTAATAATTGAAGAAAATCAAAATAATAAAATTAATTGTAATGTAAAGAGAAATAACAGAAATAAAACCTATGGAAGGCAAGGGATGCAAATGAAAACAACTGCTTACCACCAAAGGACTGATGCCCAGCCAGTCCCTGAGCAGTACCTGGGGCTTCCCTCTAGTTTGGTTGGTGAGCATGATACCATATGGTCTAGAACACCCTTTTGGGCAGTTGGTGTCACCTGACCTGGCACAGTCCTCTCCTAACTCCTTCTGCTCCCTCAGCCAGAACCAGCATACTGGGACTGGGGGCAGTATCAGCATTCAGCTCTGAGTTTAGTCACAGGGGGAAACTTTGATTTTTCTAAAGAAAACAGGAGGTCAGTGGTTTTTAAAAATAAAGCTGCGGAATACTAGATATTACAAATGCAGTTATGAAAACTGACTGAGTTTAGTCATCTTTGACTGCTGTCTTGTTCCCTCTTCAGTCTGCCAAAGCTGTGTTGTGAGCATGAGAACAGTGTGCAAGAACAATGCCTGCCTTCAAGGAAGTGGGGTTACCACAACTACTGTTCCTGTGTACGCGCTGCACCTGTAGGCACGGCTGTCCTTCCGTACCAGGTCCTGTGTTTGCCCTAGCTACATAGCTACTGTAAAACCCATGCTGGACTATGTACACAATTCCCTCTCTAATAAACCTTTCTGCATTTCTGCTTAGTTTACTGAAAAGACCATGGGACTACTGAAATGTATAAACTTTAGTGGTGTTTACTGATGTATTACTATACTTCTAGGGTAGCAGATCATGCTTCCAGGTTACACAGGACTGAACATGCTTGTGACAAGTTCTATATAGAAATACTTATTTTTGTCACTGAAATCATGATAAAAGCTGTGTCATTTAAGGAAGGCAATCAGAGGTATTCCAGAGCCTTTTCTGCAGTCCAGAAAAGTGAAGATGCTTGTGTCATTGTTGGAAGACTTGTGCATTGGGTCTTAGCCATACTTCAGGTGGACAGAGTGATTCCAGCCCTAATTGGACACTTATGCCTGGAATTCTTTTCTTTACCTGTTGTCTTTGTAATTGTGGTGTTTTCTGTAGGGATCTTTCAGGTGTTGAAAGGGCTCTTTGACTTGAGAGACCTGGTCAGAGAAAGTGTAAAATCAGGAGATGCTACCTGAAGCTTATTTAAAACTTTGAAGACTGACAATGGAATGTACAGGAATTGCCTTGCTTGGAGAGAGGAGTCATAGATTACAAATCAACTTGTTTATGTTGCTTAGAAATAACACTTAACTTCTCCGAGGTTTGCAGTCCAGAGATGTCTGTCTGCAGAGCCTTGCCCTTGTAGCTGTAGATTTAAGGGAAAGATTTTTTTCTGGATGGTAAATGAGGGAAAGGCTGAATAGCTTACCAGAGCAGGAACCAAGAGCAATTTTAGATTACTTTTGGTAAGCTGACAAGTGTGTAGGTGATGTATACAGTAAGGGAGGTAAGCCCTGGCTACTGACCCATCAGAGTCCAGCATGGCTGCAGAAACACTGGGGGTCACTGGCTGCGTAACTGAGCTCTGTACTGGCTCAGGTGGTGTGTGGTGGAAGTTGATTCTTCCTAGGGATGGCATTGAAATGAAAAGATGGGAAACCCTGAAGGGCAGCAGTGTTGACATGGATGGATCCAGATATGAGTGGTGAGGACCAACATGGATGTTGTATGACCAGCAGAGGTTCACCAAGCAGGAGGCAGTGGTTAACAACTCAAGTTGATAAATTATGGTAGTAGCACCATATGAGATAAACATTAGGGTATAGAATTGCTTAAAGGATGATGTAGACATAAGAGAAACTGGTCATGAGTTAAGGCTAAAACTTATTGCCAAATTTGGAACCATGTAGAGCATCTCACAAAAAATGAGAAAATCAAACTTGTCTTAAAATGGTCTGAAATTCCTGTGTTCTCAAACAGACATATTTACATTGTCTTGTGAAGTCAGGTCTACTGGTAAAACCCAGTTTTCCTTTGATATCAAGACACTGATCCCAAGTCTGCATTCCACTATGAGTACAACAGTACTTAGGGCAAGAGTATTTAATAGCCATGCAGTTCCTATTGCTGCTGCCAGTGGTGTCTGTACTTGAGATGAATTAGTGCTTCTGACCTGAACTAAACTGGGAGCATGACTGGTATCCTTTGCATTGTTTTTTTCATAACTCGGTATTTGGTATATGGGTAAAACCGAAACTGAACTTTTGGCATCTTTTTCTAGTACAGTAACTTCTGTTTTCTGGGTTACTAATAGAGAATTTACGTTGGACGGGGTATTTCTGGAGGTCATTTGGATCAGCCACCTGTGTAAGACCTACTTGGATGAGGTTGTTCAAGGCCCTTTGACTTTGTATCTGTTACCACTTTCTATTCCAAAATGTGTCTTCTACTTGTGGTTTTGTTATGGAATTATTAACAGCAGCTACAGTTCCAATGGGGAAATTCTGCATTATTATCTGGCTTGTTTATTGTTCCTTTTGTTTGCTTCTAGTAAAAACTGTCCAGTCCTAGCTTCTGTTTCCTTCCAACAAATCTGTTGTTTGTCCTTGTGTGTGTTGCTTACAGATTCTGCTGCTGTTTCCAGTGTGTGTTTTACTGGACTGGGAAGACCGGATCACAGAGTCTGTAGCCAGCAACTTTCTGCCGTGTGAAACAAACGTGCTGCAATCCAGGTAAGTCAGACTATTTAAAAGTTTTCTTGGTGTTGGAGACTTTTGTTTCCCCGTGTTTCTCTCACCACCCAGAGCGGCTGTGCTGCACTCTTCGCTTTGAGGCTGCTTAGGTAATATCTTTCAAATTGAGAGGCAGAGGTGCTTGGAATAAGCTTGGGCAGTGGGGACATGTGAATGATGTTATAGCCAGAAGATGGTTGGGCTGGGAATAGAACAGCGGAAGTCAAGAATCTGGCAGGAGTTTTAGACAAGCTTCAGGTTTTCAGGACTGGATGGCAATGGCAGGGAGACAGTGGCTTGGCTCTTGTGCTCCTGGCAGCCGTGCACATCTTTGGGTTTTGCTCTTGGTGCCTGCTCCCTTGCTCAGCTGAAGCCCCTCACATGCCACACAGTTTTGCAGCCTTCTTCCAGCCCCTTTTCTCCTGCCAACTCCTCTGCTGTGCTCCAAACAGGTGGTGCCCAGCACTGTGTCTTTGTCTTGGGTAGAAGCTAGTATGTCCCTGCTTGGGACCTGCTGTCTTGCACCCAAATGTGAATGATTGAATTTACATATATCTTGTTTCTTTTCATCCAAGATACATACCATTCAACAAAAGTCCTGAAAAAATGAAAACTGCTAAGAAACGTTGAGAAAATAATTCCTCCTTATGATCTTATAGAAAGTTTACTTTCTTGATATTACCACATTGTTCATCATTTGAGTAGCAAGATGCAGGCTTACTTTTTCTTGTTCTTGTCTTGTCTGGCACCTTTGCTAGCATATTGTACTTCTCAGTAATAAATTTCTAGAAGTCAATTTAATGTAATGAGTTCAGATAAACTGACATTCAACGACATTCCTTATAGTGAAAGATAAAAATAAGCTGTTTACTTGTTTTTCTAAGTCCTCCTAATAAATATGTGTAATGGAATGTCCTTTTTCGTGCTGAGAGTGGGTATGTATTGTTTCTGAGGTTTGGAATGATGCTCTATGAAAGTAAAATCAGATGGTCTGAGATGTTGGGTCTGGTTTCATGATCCGCTTACATACCTTTGCATGAATGTCGTTGCTATCTTCTCTTGTAACATAAACTCGTGCTTATGCTATTGTGTGGCCGGGGAGTCTAAGGAACTGATTAAAACTTGCTCTGTAGTGATGACAGGCAGCTGAAGTTGAAAATGGGATCTTTGCTTTGGTAAAAATAGTCTTAGATTTATTTAGGACATTTTCTATTGCACTGTTTTAAGGCTATAAATTTATTTTGATCAAAACCAGGTTGCAAATCCATGCCAAACAATGAAAATGTTCCTAGTTCAAATTTTCATATAGCTAACTATGCTTATATTTTATAAGAATGTCTCATGACAGACATACATTCTGATTTCAGCTAAAATTTATATTTTCTTTGCGCTAAAGGTTGTTTTGGAAGAATTTCAGGGAATAGGGATGTAATTATTTAGCTTAAGGGGAACCCATTTACAAGCAAGCAGAGTATTTTTATTCTGTACCTGAGTGGCTAACAAAGAATTCAGATAAGAAAAACTGTTTTGTAAGGCAGTAAGTGTACTTACTCTTTCATTTGTGGAAGAGCAGTACTCACTATTGCACTAAAAGCAGGCGCCAGGCTCAGATTTGGCTGGACAGGGAGAGAGGGATGACTGTAGTTTCCTCCAGCCGCCCAGGAGCAACTCATCTGTGCATAAGTTTTTCCTCACATGGTGTGTTAGTGGGGGGACTGTACAGACCTCTTTCTTTTTGCCTTCTGATAAGGGGCAGAGATTATCTACCCACTGGTATCCCTGAGGTGCTGCTGCTGTTACCTTTGTGCTGCTGTGGAATCCATTTCTCCTAGACTCTTGTGCAGGTCAGGAAACCAGCTGGGATTAAAACAATTATTGCTTAATGGTCCATCTGTAATTGTTGGGTAAGGCATGAATGATTTGACTTACATTTCCACTTTTGACTTGTTCCTCCTCTTTTTTCTTTTTCCTTTTTTCCATTTTTCCTTGAGCAAAAGGTATTTTTCTGTGTTCTTAAGAATACACATTTGCATCCTGTCTTCAGAAGAAGGCTGCAGTTTTAAGCTGCATAACATTAAAATGCCCATCTGGGCAATATCAGTTTTGTAAGATGTGTGATGCATCCTATGGTGAGAAAATGGTAATAAACATGTTGGGTTTTGAGTGTGGAGGGGACAATTTGAGGTTATCACAACGTGAAGATGTCTGAGAGGCATGTGAGCCACCTTCTGGCCCTAACTAATCTGCATCAGGAATGGAGTGTGAGGAGGAAGGAGGGAGATGAATGCAGCCCTGTAGCTTTGTCTGTCTCTGTACTTGGGAGCGTGACACAGATCGTGGCACCCTAATCTTCTTACAGTAAATTTGCCCCTTGGGAGGGAGGGAATCTTGAATACATTTCCCTTCCTAGAGCTGATGGTAGCATTAAGTTAACATGTGAATGTGTCTTACCTGGCAGATGTAGCAGGTAGAGGTTATGGCAGGGCAGCCTATTGTTTTGGGCACGTTAAGTAAGACCTGTGTGGCTTCTGGACTACAATAAACGTACATTCTTATTTTCCCTGTAATGCCTGTATGTATCTTGATGAAGGTCAGTGTAAGAGTCTCACTCATTCATAGTAGGTTTTTCAGTTTGATATTTCAGTTAGCATTCTGAAGAAACTGCCCAGCTTTTTGCAAACCCATGTTGTGGGCGGGTGTCCTGAGGAATGCTATGCAGCTATTTAAAAAAACTGTGTAGGTCATAGTCTATATTTTAATTTATTACGCAGACTATTGGGCAGTTGTCTTGTCTGAGATTCAACCCTGCTGAGTTCTGAGTTTGTAGCTGCTGCTGAGCATGCTGCTAGTTTCAAGTCAGTTTTATCTCAGATGAGTGTAGTTGGATACAAACCCTGAAGCCCACGATGATAGAAGGCGATAAGAATTTTGCCTTTATAATGAATGCTTGGTTGGTGATTTTTTTAGATAAGTTACGTTAGAAATTCTGACTCACTTAATTCATTTTTTCCAATAGCAAGATAAAAGGAAAGTTTAGTCAGGTGCTGTGCCTTTTTTACAGATATATAGTACATATATATATATATTTGTTTTCAGGTACAGGCTGCAACGTCTCTTGCCGCGTTAAGACTGGCAATTCTGGGTAGGGAGCAAATGCAGACCCTGCTTCTGGTTTCAGATTACTGTATGGAGTTAGAATTTAGGAATTAAAGTGGGAGCAGTGTTTAAATTCACTAAAATACTACCTTGGAAAATGCAGAACCCTGCAAAAACTGCTGCACACCCAGACTTTTACTGAAACAGTTTCAGGAGGCTTCCATGCCCCAAAATTCACGTGGCTTTAGTGCAATTGTAGAAGTGGCATAGAGCTGTGCTGCACTCCCCATTGGAGAGAAGGGTATCCATGCATTTTTCTGTCAGTAGGATTTGTTGCTTATCTTCCTGGTGTCTCCAGCTAGCATAAGTAACTAATCTGGTTTCATTTGAATAGAGTGGTCTGTGAATGCTATGGCTTTTACCAGCCTTTTCTCTCCAGGCCAGATTTCCTCTGTATGTAGAGCAATACACCTCTGCAGGATGGAATGAACCGGAAAGGTGCTTTGGAATGTTTTCCATTGTGTGCTGATGAAGGAAATGATTTAGCTGAGAAGTGCTTGCAGCTTTAAGTACTTGTGATTCTTTCTTGAGCAAATGAGCAAACAATAAAAATCTGGAGGAGGGAGCTGGTGCTTTTATTGCTTTATGAATTGAATCTAGTGACTCATCTGCCCAGAGATAGGGTGCAGCTGGGCATGGGCACTGTGAGTCAGTGTCCATCTTACCGTTGTGCGCCTGGAATACCAGAGGGTTTCTTCTGAAGAGCAGAACAATGTGGGAGGGGTAGCTGAAGCTGTTGGTCTTTGTCTTACCCCATGCATTTCCAAAGGCTAGAAGCAAGAGAGTGGTGAGAATCTGGGAACAGAATCTAGAACTGCTCAGTTATCTGCTTGATAATGTTTAGATCTGAAACTTCCAGGTCTAAGTGGAAACTTCTTGTATATCAGTGTTAAAGCCCTGGTCTTGCAACTAGTGTGCTTGTTGGTCTTACAATGTTTGCAATGGCTTTAATGGTACCTAATGATTTTTATATATGTTACATTCAGGTAACTCTTTAAAGTATTTGACTTTCCTGTCACCTGTCTTATGCCTTGTCTCATCTTGCAGTCGGGTACCTGTCACTAAACAGTCTTCCCTCTGGATTACTTGTAAGCAGCTTTTAAGAGTCTGCTTTAAGAAGACAAAACTTGTGGGATCAGTTTCTCCTTCTGCTATCAGCTTGTTTTTTGTGCCCATCTATCTCTCAATTCATAAATTGCTGGTTTGTAAGTAGGTGGGTACAGTTTCTTAAGGTGTTAGGAGTTCAAGTCTTCCCTGTGGACACTTAAGATCCTGTATCACTTCTTCTATGATCTGGGGTTGGTTTGTAATATTAATCTTTTGTTCTCCTTGTGAACAGGTTTTACTTGTTAGTTGATGTTCCCAGATATGTCTCTATCAGTGGTATTTTTATAAGTTGCTCCGTACCTATTTGCAAGGAGCAAAGTACAAATGGAAAACACAGAAAGTCTATTAGTGCCTTGAGAGATTGCATGGGGAAGTACGACACGCAGTTTACTTACTAATCCAGGCTGTCTTATCTAATAAAAAATAGAATGGTTTCTAGACTGTCCCTCTCACCTTTGTTCTCATTACTATCCAATCCTTGAGTTAATGCTTATTGTCAGATCAATTTACTTCTGTATCTTATCTGAAACTTGAATACATTTGATACTGAGAAACTTTTTATACTTGCATTGCGTCGGTTGTTTGTGGTGTTTTGTGTGTGGTTGTGGGGTTTGTTGGCTGGTTAGTTGGCTTTTGGGGGTGTGTGTTTGTTTTGTAAGCAGAGGAAGCTGGTTTTCAGTTCTAGACCCCGTCTTGCAATGAGCTCTAGGGGTAGGGGGTTGGTTTGCAAGCAGTTGTTCAGGATTGGGCCTTACTTTCTTCTGAAGATGTAGCATCTCGCTTCTGAAACAGCATACGTAAAAGTAGGCGTTTTAAAATTAAAAGTCATTGCATTTATTTTCAAAAGCAAGTGTTGAAACAATGGAAAATACAGATGGAAGAGATATGAAGTGGCTCTCTAATCCACTTAATGCTGAATGATCTATTATTTGTCACGTGCATCTGTTCTTAAAACTTTCAGGAGGGAAAGCTTCACAATTCTCTTGCCCATTCATCTGGTGCTTAAATAGTCTTATTAATAGACACTGAGAAAAGCTTATTAAAGTTTCTCTAACAGTTTTTCTTAAAGTTTACTCTCAGGAGTTTTAGTTCTTCATTGCTACCTGTCTATCTTCATTATTCTCTCTGGCTTTTTGTAATTAAGGAAACTCAGTTTCTTTTGGTTATTTTCCTCAGAATTCCTTTCCTTGCCTTTGTGATTGTTCTTGGTGCTTTTCTTTGGAATCTGCTCACCTTTTGACTCTTAAATACTGTACTTCTGTCTGATCTGGTAGATCTGATGGATCCTTCCCAGAAGTCTAGCTGCCAAAGAAATCAGTTTTTTTCTGAATGAAGAATGTGATGTACCTCTTTTCACTTATCACCCAATAGATACATTTTAAACACTACAAAAAGCCAGATTTTAAGACTCCAAAAGAAAGAAAAAGGGGGTTTATTGGGCAGTTCTTTCATAGCTCACTAATAGTGGGACTTTGTGTGTTAATTTAGAAGTTTGGGATGCTTTGACCTCAGGGTGGCTGTTACACAAATATCTTAAAAGGGTGATGAGAGAGAATTTTTTAGAGTACGCAGTGGAAAAGTTGTAGATAGGTGCATGAAATAGCTATGTTTATTTCTGTGGTGAATCTTATTGAATCGGTTGGCAAACTGGTGTTTTTAAGCATTACAATATACTGAAAACAGTGAATGAATTCTGGACTTCATCCTCACATGTAAACAGAATGGAATGAGGTAATCTGGGAGAAGGTGGTTGTAGGTACATAGTTTCACAAGAGTATTCTCTACTTTGAAATAATAATGTCTCTGATAAAATGATCATTCTAGCTTTAAAGGATTATTCATGCCACTCTGTGGGGAAACTTGTGTACTAGGTCATTGTACAACAGTTTAAGTTGGTTCTCCACTAACTGTTGTTCCTCCACTGTCTTCTATGACTGTGTATTGATTTCAGTGTGAAAGATCTTCTATCTACTCAGGAACTAAAGTCCCCAAAGGCCATTTAACAATTTTAAGGATTAGCCAGGTTTTATGCTGAGATTTTATTCCCTCCTTCCCCATATCCCCTTCCCCCCCCTTATCTTCTGGGCCAGAAAAGCAGCAAGGTCTTCATGGACAATGTTACTCTCTTGATTCTTCGCTACTCTTTTCCTTATCCTTCTCTATAGTGATCCTGCATATTGGGCAACCAAGTTACAGCATACTTCCTGGATTGTAAAAATCAACAGCGTATCTTGTGAGGAAAGGATTGTTCACTGGTTGGCCTTGAGAGTTTAACCGGGTCTGAACTTTGATCTTTAACGTCCAGCTTTGAATTACCTTGTGTCTGCACTCAACCTCATTTCTCTTTGGTTCCTTTCTGGGAGGAGGCGCCATTATCTTGTGAGGTAGAAGAGGAAGTTGGGCTGTGAACCTTGCAGATAACTGAAGTGTATGACTACCAACTTAGCTTTCTAAGTTGTGTATGTTTAGGTCCTGTTATAACCCTGCAGTGGAGTGGTGTCCCAAGATGTGATAGGAACAGTGGGGAGAAGGGTTGAGTTTAGAATGCCTGATGTCTCATACCACAGGACACTGCATATATCCAGTAAGCTGCTGTTTACAAAGTTTGTTGCTTTGAAAGTAATCATAGAATCATAGAATAGTTAGGGTTGGAAAGGACCTTAAGATCATCTAGTTCCGACCCCCTGCCAGGGGCAGGGACACCTCCCACTAAACCAGGCTACCCAAGGCTATGTCCAATCCAGCCTTGAACACCGCCAGCAATGGAGCATTCACAGCTTCCCTGGGCAACCCATTCCAGTGCCTCACCACCCTTACAGGAAAGAATTTCTTACGCATATCCAATCTGAACTTCCCCTGTTTAAGTTTGAACCCATTACTCCTTGTATTGTTGTGGGTATTTTTATTTTTCAATATGCTTTGTGTTCCTTCTTCCCCCTCATATTTGCAATTTCTCTTACTCATTCATACTAGGGCTATGGGGTTTCTTTTTTCTTCAGTATAACTTTATTATTATTATTATTACTCCAAATTACAGCAGAGATAAATAGTCTTTTAAATATTTGAGCTCCACCACAAACCAGGCTCACGTTAGTTAGCAGCTACCATGTGGCCTATCATACCGCTTGATTATCTTATTTTATTATTTATTTTTATTCTATTCTATTCTATTCCAGTAGAACAAGAGGAATCTGAAATACCGTTCTTGGAGAATTAGGAGAAACTGCGAAATAGCTTAGTATACCAGTGAAGATGCCCCATGTCCTTGCTGTAGCATTTCTAATCTATAAAGGAATAAGTAGTGGTGGGGAGAAAGTGTAAAAACTACTCTGAAAATGAAAAGGGAAGGAAGCAACAACAATATCAAAATTAACATTTAACACTGTCAGAAAGAATTAACAGTCAATACATTTTAGGCTAGTGAAGGTGCATTTTAATCCAGCTATCCTCTCGCTTTCTGCCTCAATACAGCCCGATTACTTGTCACTTGCCCTCAATAAATATTGTCTTCTGTTATAACTTTCTCTCTTATGTTTTAGATACAATGTCTGCACCGAGTGGCATCCCTGTCCCATCTGCACCACCTTCTTATGAGGAAACAACAGGAATCAATGTGAACTATCCTCAGCCCTATCCTACCCCAGAACATGTCCAGAAACCAGATGGGAAAAGAATGACCCCTTCGTCATATGTGGGACAGCCTTCACCAATGCATAATCCCAGTAAGCCTCAAACTGTACTGGACTTCATGTTAAGGAGATGTTGAGTGGCTGTGTAATAGGTGCTGTGCAGAACATGAAAGATCGTGGTTCAGAGGCGTTCTTCGCCTTCCAGACATATTTTTGAAGGGAATAAGGTGAATAGGTTCTTGTGAATCCTTCAGTGTGCACTAGTATCAATAACGTCATTTGGTGCTCTGCAGTTTTTAATGCAGCTTTTTTCTTAAGACAGTGTGTTTCTGCTTTAGGAAATACAATGGTGATTTCTCCTTGTGACTGTGCATTTCATTGCTCTAAGCCTCAAAATACTTAACAGCTGGTTCTAGCTCAGAGGAAGTTGATTAACTTTTTTTCCCTATTTACCTATTGAGTATGGCATATTTTTCTGCTCAGTTACAGTTCAGACAGTGTATGTGCAGCAACCAGTAGTATTTTGTGACCGCCCAGTTCAGATGTGCTGCCCTTCCTGCAACCAGATGATAGTGACACGTCTCTCGTATGACTCAGGAGCTTTGACTTGGCTGTCATGTGGTGGCCTCTTCCTGTTGGGGTAGGTTGATTCTGATTTGCACGTCATTTTTCTCTTCTTACATGTCCTTTTATAGCTCTAAGGAATGACAAAGCTCTCAGCTTTGTTGCCGTCTCATTCTGTCTTGTACCTGACCCTGAAAGTTTGAATAGCCTACATCTGCATTAGGTCCTATATGACCTTAAAGTAGCTCAAGAACACTAGTGATGAATTCCATAACCATGTGTGTTCTTCCTACAGCTTCAAGGCACCAGTTCTCCTACTGGCTTTTGCAGGAAATAAATTTTATCTTCCTATGTATGTAACAAGTGGTAAAAGAGATTGATTTTGTTTCTGTTTTGCTTTGCAGGTGTGTAGCTGGCTGCTGCTTTATTCCCTTCTGCATTGATGCCCTAAAGGATGTGGATCACAGCTGTCCAAACTGCAATACTCTTCTTGGGTCTTACAAGCGTTTATAGGCAGTGTTTAAACATTGATAATTGATTGATGAAGTTGGTTAGCACCTCTACAAGCTCTTTTTGAAGCTTCTTGCAGACATCTGGTTGTTTCTGTGCATCCTGTCACTGGAAACCAATCAAAAGTAATGTTTATTGCTAGATTGTTTGAATAAGAATTTGCTTGAGAGGATTCTAACTTAAGTCTGTAAAAACTATATTTAATCTTTAAGGGCCACTCAGTGCAGAACCAGTTGATGGAAACTATGTTTTCCCTTTCTGCTTTATGCAAAAGAGGTGGGTGATGTTCTTCAGTTAATCTCATCTCAACTATGCTGCAAACTGGTGGGCTTGCTTATAGTCAGCTCAGAGAGGGAGGAGAACATCTCTGGAGAACTAGATAGTCTCATGCTTGGTGCTGATGCTTTTGTAACAGCACTGTTTGCAAACTGGCAGGGAGCTGCTTCCCTCTGGGACAAGTGCCCCCCTTTGACAAAAGAAGCAATTTGTTGGCATCTGTTCATGAGCACTAAAATTCACTTTAAAACTTCCGTAGTTAAAAGAGAACCAAACCTAGAAGCTTCGTCCTTTTTGGAGGCTACTTTACCAAATGGACAACTCAGGTTATCATGCGTTAATGGTGATTCAATCTAGTACCTGAATTTCCTTGCCAGTTTCAAGTCTAGTCATACCTCTACTCTACAGTAAAGATGTTCATACATGAATTGTTAATAGGTGTTTGTTCAGTGGTTTCTGATCAATTCGGATTTTTTACTGCTGATCTAGATGTCTGTCAAGTGTTCTCTTTGCTCCACCCCAGTGAAAGTGCCCATACAGCCTTGGTTATAGCCTTGGAAGACTTTCTTGTACATTTACGCAAGTCAACTGATAAAGCATAAACAAACCTCAGCCTTATCTTAAGGCTTAAGTTCCACCTGCAAAACACAGATTCAGGACCTGGGGTTTTAATTGTTGATCTGTTTGTTAATTACTGTTTCTTCATTAAGAAGGTAACGTGATTGTTAAGGAATTTCTCTGATGATTATTTAGGTGTGTACTGTGATTTTTCTAAATGAAAGAAGTTCTGTTTTCAGAGGCTTAGGCTGGATATGCTTATTTAAGACAATGATCACAAAAAATTAGGGAACGAGGCTCTTAAGGTTGAAGTATTTTACTCTGTCATAAGTAGTGGACTTGGTCTGAATAAAATCTTGATGCATTTGAATGATATCTGTCTAGAAAAGATGGCATTTATAAAAGGCTGTGATGCACTGTATTAAGCTCTGTAAAAGTAAAAGCTAAAATAAAAATTAAAAAATACTGCTCTTGCCAAATGTGCCTTCTATAAATATTTGGTAGAAGTTAACTTGAGAAGTCTTTCAACACTTCACTTTTGAAATCCAAGAGTTTTGTGGGTCACAAATACAACTTTTAGGCCTTGTGTTAATTAGCTTTCGTAAAGAGCTGTTGCTTGTGGATTATTTGCAGGTGGTTTAATAGCTGTCTTGTGCATTTGAAAAAGGTTTCTGGTCATATGGTGCCCTGTGCCATAGGAATTTCCATCAGTAGCTACTAACTTACAAGAGCGATGGAGATAAAAAGGTGGTAATTTTGTAGCTTTTGCTGTGGTGATGTAGAATTATCTTGTGGGGTTTTTTGTGTGTGTTTTTTGGTTTCTTTTTTGTTTGTTTGTTTGTCTGCCACTGCACCACTGCTTTCTGTGTTCTTTAATAGCCTGAGTGATGCTCCATTGAATTTTCTGTTCTGATGACAGGTAACAGTTCTAACTTAAGCAGATAGCATGTGCTGCTATAAAGCAGTATTCCCAGCCCTCTGGATTTTACAGAAAATGTACTTCCTGTCAGTTTCACATCGGAGCAGGACAGAAGCAGCAATGAAGCATGCAGTGCTTCTAAACTGAATGTTTACTTGCATGATGGGGAGGATTTTTTAGTCCTTTCAGTACTCATGTCAGTCAGGTCTGGATAATCCTGCTGTATATTCACTTGATAAGTCTTTAAATTGCTATTTCCTTAGCTCCCCTTTTCTCTGCAAAGGGGTGGCTGGCAAGTCTGAGGTTGTGACACCAGAATGCAGAAGGAATACTGACAAAAATAATACTTACGTGGGGTTTTCTTATATGGGCACAGTCCACTTCATCTCTTTAAACTCCTTATATAGATTGGGAACAGGACACATATTGCTGGCAGCTATTCCACCTAATTAAGTATTCTGCAAAACTTTCTGCTGTCCCTCCTATGCTTAAATTTCCTTAAATACAAAGTTCTTTTGTGTATAAAATTACCTATAGATGCGCCAAAGTAACTTGCTTTGTTAAATTTATTTTAGACAGACAAATGCAGGATATAACTTGCTTTGTGTGAAAGGGCTTTGTGTTTAAGTTGAAGTTGCTCTTTGTTTTTAAACGTCACTATATTTAAAACTTTTGGCTTTCGTATCTAGTGCTTCTAATCAGCAAATTGTAACGTTCAGAATGTTTCCAAACACACAAATGGCTGAAATGTTAAAATTAAGTCAAGAAATGCAATTGCAGGGTGAAATTTTTCAGCCTCACTTGGGCCAGGTCTCTGATAAAAGGTGGTCTGTGGCCTGCAGACCAACTGTGTACATACAGAACACACTTGAAAAGCTGTTTTCCTGCAATTTGGGCCATTTACTTATTTATTTATTTATTACCACCACCACTCCTCCCCCCCTGCGTTAAAACTCCTTTGGGTAAAACTTTTTTGCTTACAATACAACTAAACATGCATGTAGATATAGATAAGCTTCTATGTACCAGTAACTGGTAGGAAGAAAATAGATCTGAAATATCATCATATTCAGTCTGAAAGAATCCCTATTACTCATGTGAGAATACCCTACTTTTTTGAATGTCTGAAGCACTTTTTTCTTTGAGGTGCAGAAACTACAGAAAGGCAGGATTGATTACCTCAAACAACTTTGCTCTCGTG
Source organism: Ara ararauna (assembly GCA_028858755.1). Classification (NCBI taxonomy): domain Eukaryota; kingdom Metazoa; phylum Chordata; class Aves; order Psittaciformes; family Psittacidae; genus Ara; species Ara ararauna. Next base: position 16,734,887 of record CM054380.1, on the reverse strand, counting down.
CACTGGTATTTTTATTAAGCAACACTTTGTTAATAAGCAAGTTGTGGTGAACAAATAGTTTTTTCCCCTGTTGATAGAAAAAGAAGTGGCACGCTGACTTCATGTGCTCATGTTATGTCTACAAATAAGGAAGGGACGTGAGCCATCTGAAATCCTCTGGCCTCACAAGACAAAGTTGGGTGGAGCCTTCCCTTATCCCACCTTCATTCACTTTGCAGGATGGCACTGCTTTCTGTTACACTTAATAACAGTGTTTTTTCCATTAGATTTCTGGTTTTAATTGACCCAACTTTTACGTGGTTCAAGCGTAGTTAATTTTGGTGAAGCCTGAGCCTGAAGGAAAGAAAATGTGTGTTGTCATGCAAAGAGTACCCAAAATACAAGCTGTTAAAACAAAAAGCAGCTGATAGCCTTACAAGAGGGAGTTGTTAGACAAGAACTCGTGGTCTAAAAATTCTGCTATTTATTGTGGTGTTTGTGAAAGCACTGCTGCCAGTCTAACCACAGATTCCTTTTTTAAAGGAAAGAGTTGTGATTTGTGTACTCAGACCCAGTTAATTATTCTTCATAACTGAGCAGGAAAAGGTGAGTAATGGGGTACACACTGTGAGCCTGGGAATAAAAACTAAAGTGAGTACTGTGACAAAAATGTGATGCATTTATGGTTCATGTAAATTATATTTTATGGCAAATTAACCTGTCTGTTCCTTTCTTATTTGTAAAGATCCTGCGACATGATTCAAATTCATTATGTTGAGGATGACTTTTATTGTAGTTTTGTGAGGTGAATACCCCTGTGTATGGCATGCTGGATGCGATTCCAGTATGGAAATAAATTTCCCAAGTGTCTTACTATGTTTTTGAACTGGGTGTGTGGTGAAACTTCCTGAGTTTAAAGGAAGTGCTTCATATTACCGCTTATTTGATTTTTGTTATTAGTATTATTACCGTAGGGGTTTTGAGTATCTGAAAATCTAGCATCTGTTTGCAACAGGTGGCTGTGTGGTTTGGAGATGCTAACAGTAGTTGTGCCCAAGTCTAGAATAAACCGAGAGCGCGGAGGTGACTTTTCAAAAACCCATTTGTGGCTGGCTGTTTTATTTTCATGTACCATCTGGCAAATTTGTGACAAAGAAGGGGGGGGGGGGAGGGGGAGAGGGAAGGCAGCTTCATTGAACACTGGAGGATTACTGAATTAAGGGTGCAGGTGACTGCTTTAAACCCACACTGCACCTGAAGGTGACAGTAGAGCTGTCACAGAAGTGTTCGTGGGGAGGAAGGCCTGAAGTCGTTTCCTCTCTCGCTCCAGGATGTCCCTGAGGCTCTTTTTCTGGGCACGCTGCCTTGAGTAGCTCTGGAGGAAGGAAGGCAAAGCCAGTGCCGGCGCTGCGAGCTGCACAAGGTGCTGCGCTGACAGCCACGTGTCCCGGCGCAGCCCCCCGCCGTCCCACAACCAGAGCTTTACCCTCTTCGGCACCAGGGGGCGCCGGGGCCCCATAGCGTGCTGCTGCCTCAGGCAGGTCCGGGTCCCTCACCCCGGCTCCGCGCCTTCCCTCCTCCTCATCTCCTTGGTACAGTTCTTCCTTGTTCCTGCCGTTCCGCGGGTTTCTTGGCTTCCCCTCTGCTCCCTTGGGCAGCGGCCTGCCCCGGGTGAGGGGCGCCGTCCCCGTCGGTCCGTGGGGAGATTGCGTGGTGTGCGGCGGCAGTGAAGCGCTACCACAGCGCTGGGGAAGGCAGTGGGGCCGTCCGTCACCGTAGGTCCTCGTAGTTCACTTCCTGGAAACGCATGTGTCTCAAAGAGCTGCTTGGTTTGGGAGCGCTTTTCTGATTGCCCCCGCCACCGAGGGAATAACGTATTGGGAGCACTATTCCCGAAGCTCTGCCTTGGAAAAAGCGTTCTAGCTATGAGGGCTCCCGCGGCCCGGCCCCGCTGCCCCCTGTGGCTGCCCCTGCGGCAGCAGCAGCAGCAGCACGTGGTGGGCTTCTCTAGCCCTTGCTGCCGGGTCCAGGGCTTGACAAACCTGTAAAGACACAAGGTGGTTGTAAGGACGGGTAGGTGGGAGTGGCTGTGCCTCGGCCCGTGGGCCATGGCAGGGCTTATGCATAGATGGGCAAGAATGGCGCCATGCCACAGGCCTTTTCCCCCTGCTTTTGGCTTTTGTGGTTAGATGTGAGTTTATTCATAGAAGCTTAAAGCTCATCCAGTTCCAACCCATCCCATGGCCATGGATACCTTCTGTTAGACCAGGTTGCTCCAAGCCCCATCCAGTGTGGCCTTGAGCACTCCCAGGGATGGGGCAGCTGCAGCTTCTCTGGGCAAACACCTCATCACCCTCTCAGGGAAGAACTTCTTCCCAGGATCTCATCTCTGTCTCCCTTCTGTCAGTTTAAATTCCCCCTTGTTTATCACTTCATGTCCTTCTAAATTATCCCTCTCCAGGCTTCTTGTCAGCCCCTTTTAGGCACTGCAAGCTGCTCTAAGGTGTCCACAGAGCCTTCTAAGCCTCCCCAGGCTGAACAAGTTCAGCACCCTCAGCCTGTCTCCACAGCAGAGCTACTCCAGCCCTTGGAGCATCTCTGTGGCCTCCTCTGGATTTGCTCCAGCAGCTTCATGTCCTCTGTGGTGGTGTCCCAGAGCTGCAGTAGAGGGGGAAGAATTCCGTTACTCAGCCCACTGCTCACACTGCTGGGGATGCAGGCCAGCGACACTGCTGGGTCATGGGCAGCTTCTGGCCAACCACCACTCCCCAGCTTGTCCTCAGGGCTGCTTTCAGTCCAGTCTCTTCATCTAAAAGAGCTTGTGGGGCCTTTACAGAACAGAGTGCTACTAAAGTTCAGATTTCCTGGGCAATACAGGTGTCCACGGATGTCTTTGCTGTGTTGTGTGTTAGGTGATATTTTTGATCAAGTTTTGATTAAGTTCACTTTACGAACTTGAGTACAATGTCTATTGAAATGGATGGATGCTTTCCTCAGATTTATTGCCAGTGCTGGTCTCTTGTGAATCATTAAATTAGTGTGTTTGCAGCACATGTGCCTGATTTTCTTCAGTACTCTAAGATCTAGGACAGCACAGGGGTAGACATTTGTCTTGGGGAGGTTCTTTGTATTAGCAACCCGCTCAAATGAGTGAACTTAGTCAAGTACATAGGACACTAGTGTTACGCATTAGCTTAAAGATTTTGTCTTCAACCGCAAATCAGGCATTTAATTTGTAACTTATAAGTTTCAGTACAAAGGGCCTAAATCTGTGATACACTGAAAAAAGCTATTTGAAATATTCTCAACAAAAAAGCCCTGGAGTGTTGCTTGTAAATTTCATTGTTTGGTGTATGAGATTCAGGCAAGCTCAGATTTTGTGAGTGTGCTCATACACTTGTGATAAGACCTCTTTTTTATTAATATAACTTGTTCTGAAGAAGTGGGAAGCCACAAAGCTAAAACTTGAAATTAAAATGCAAATCTGATTATTTTGGAAAGTGTGATTTACAGCTGCAACTGAAAAAGCAGAGCAAGATAATCTGAGCAAAATAGAAAATGCATTTACCAGATAACATTGAATTCTGTTTTCTTTCTCCAAGCGAAAGCCCAAATCTTCAAGCTTCTCTGTCCCAGCAGCCCTTTCCGTCTGTAGCATACCTCAGGATTGCAGCCTGAATCCAAGTTTGAATGTGAGCCTGACCTGTGAGTCTCTTCATAAACTGACATGTAACCTATTCTGAAATTAATGTTTTTTTACATAGAAATTCTCTGTGTATCTTATTTTGCATGATATGTTAATATTCAGTCCTTGGCTTACAGTGCTGTTACTGGCTGTTGATCTTCAGTTTGGTATAAGAAAGGGAGAGACTCACCTACTCTGATCGTGCTGATGTCTGAAGCTGGATTTGTCCAGTTTTCAGACACCAGGATCACTGATGACTTCTGATGGAGACCTCCGAGTAGTTGCTGCTCTGTTCTTACAGATATTTGAATTTCTCTTAACTCTGCTCAAGCTTGTGTTATGTGTCTGTATTTATTTGACCCTTCACATTTAACAAGAGTGCTTGTGCTTAAAATTAAGTATATATAACTGCATTAATGTCCAGTGTTTACAAATGAAAACTGTAGCTCCCTTTTTGAATTTTTTGAGAAAGTTTGTTTGTTAATCCTTAAAGAAGACCCTTCTTCTATGACACATCAGCTATTTTTGCATGAAGATGTTACTCTAGAAATTGTGATTGAAGTGCTGATATCCATAGCTAAGTATTTGTCTTGAAGCTGTAAAACATGTCTCTCACTAAGCGCTACGGCACCTTATCAGAAAGCTTGTCAGAAGAGACCAATTTTTTCAGTGTGATGCCCATTGTGTAACCTTCTAGAAACATGCTGTTTTGCCACATGGTAAGACATACGTGCAGTGCTGTTCGTCTCCACATGTGCAGTGGCATTGAGGTGTCTCAGAATCTGATGTGCTGCAGTCTTGTGAGCAGGTCTGACATTTTTGGTCCATCTGATTAGACTCAGCTTTGCTTCTGGGACTTTGGATACAGGCTGTCTCTTGTTGTAGTTCATACAGTCTTTCCTGGCCACCTCTTTCCTAAAGCTCCTTTCTTGTGGAAAAGGAGTTGCCTGTAACCTGCAAGAATTATTCTGGGTGAAAATTAAAAGTGTAACTGAAAGAAATTTTTATTTTTTTTGAGAAAACCTGCCAACAGCTCTCTAGGGGAAGTCTGGCTATTTTAGAGGCCAAAAGGTTTCTGAAAGAGTTTTTGGTATTTGAGTACGGGAAGAAATTACTAAAACCAGTCTTGTTCCAAGAAAGCGTTTATATTTGAGCACATACTTATTTTTTTGGGGTGTGCTTATGCTTAAAGTTAAGGACCTATTCATGTACTCTGCTGACTCCAGACATTGGTGCTGTACATGAGGCTAACATACGCTAAGTGGAAAACTTACTGTAAAGTGTCAGATTTATTAGTAGGAGGGTAGAGCTACAAATGCTCAGCACACAAACACTGCTTGTAGCTTGCTACAAGCTTGCCTTGCTAGAGTTATGATAAGGCAAAAAGACCTTCTAATTCCAATTTTGATATTCCCACTGTCTTCAGTGTAAGTTTTATGCTTTTAGGTTATTTTGCAATAGCTGTGTGAAATGTATTGAAAAATGTTACTATATAAATAGTTAAAAGTCAGACTGCTGTGGAGAACAGGCAGTAGTAGTAATTTAAGAGCTTAATGACTGCAGGATAACTTACAGAGCATGTACGATGCCCAGATAAGCTGTAATCTTAATATTGAAAGTTAGAATTAATACAGGACTGATTAAAAGTCTCAAACCCAGCAAGCTGCAAGTTTTCCACAATTAAATCTTTTGAAGCTGTTTCAGAATTAGAATATTCTGAAAAATCCCTGTGGACAGAAGAGGGATTTCTCAGTTACTACTTTGGGTTGATCAAAGGAAATCTGAGCTGCTGTATGAAATCTGCAAGATGTTTGCTTTTTTAATTTAGTTTCAGACCTGAGCTGTCCCCAGGTTTGGCATTTGAGAGATCTGGGATTCTGATAGAGCGGCCCAGCTTTTGTCATGAAATATTTTATTAACTATTTAGACTTGACTTGCTCTTTCTGATCTTCTTTGGCAATTGATCTATGCAGAGCACATGCAAGAAGTCACTTTCCCTTTAAGTAAAATTTGTAAGCAATTTGAACTGAGCAGATGTTACCTGACGGAGAAAGTAAGTTCAGGCATGAGGCTGTGGCAACACAAGCTTATTGGGGAGCATGGTGACTGTGACTGGGATTGTTATCTATGATTTCTACTTGTGAATCTCGTTCGAAGTAAGCAATAGTTCAGGTTAAACCAGAGAGCCTTGCAGTGGGTTAAGACATGGGAGCAGGAGAGAATAAATCCTTGCCTGCCCACAGCAGCTTCCTTCAGAAGGTGTTGGTGTGAAAGCATAACAGAGTTTTGACAATGCCTCTGTCCCTGAGTGAACACTGTCGAGCAAACGCAGCCACAGGCTACTAGGGAAAGCACGTGATGAGAACCTGGTTCTAGAAGAATGAGTCAGTAGGACAGGAGGTAGACGGTGAATCTCCCTCAAGCAGGAGTGGAACATCTTTGTCACATGTTCAGTGAACCCTGGAAGACCCATGTCTGACAAATTGTAAAACCCCAGTTACTACTAGAAGGACTGTAGTTCTTGGGGTTTGTGTATTATTTATGCACCATTTCATCCATCTTGGGTTTGGGACTTTGGTTGAAGGGATGTGCTGCCTCCCGTGAACTTGCTTCCTCACAATGGAAGCACCTTGCCTTAAGCCCCAAAGCTTTTGCTTTTATCCTGCGTCCTTTTTGATTGATTAATCACAATTGCTAGGTGATTTTTTAAATGTATTGATTTATTTTAAACTTACTGTGTGGGATCATTCTGAGCATTTGCTGTATTGTGATGCTGTAGGCTTAGCTCCTTTTCCTTGCACTTCAGTGGGATTTCTAGTAGGTGAATTTCTTTCTTTTTTTAGTAAAAAGGCTAAAATGAGGTTGGGTAAATGCTTGTGTGTGTCTATCTCTCCCTCCTACTGCACACACTCACCCTCCCCTTTGTAGACTGCTCTGCCAGAGCCCCTCCTCTGGCTGGGAGAGGGGATTTGAAATAGTGAGCTCCTGCTTTGTGAAGGAAATTGTCTTTCACTGCCTTTCTCAGAGGTGCCTTTGAGAGGAAAACTGATGTTGTTTTGTTAACTACTGGACTGAGGAGGTGATTTCGAGGGCCATGGGGCTGCATGCCATCATTTTACTCTGTGCTGTGGTGGCAGGAGCTTCAGGCAGTAAGTAGAACAAACTTTTTCCTCTGCTAAGATTGATCTCTCTCAATGCAAAATACTTCTGTTGAGGAATGATCTTTCTGCCAAAACTTGGAAGTCCTGTAAGTTATGTTACAACTTGTAGATTTGCAGTGTAGAAGCTTTGTCTTGATTTTCAGTGTGGTGTAGCAATTCACTGTACTGAGCTCGCTGGGTGGTACAGGACAGGTGGTAGGGCACCCTACCTACAAAGGAGTACAGTTAAACAGTGCCTCTTCCTTCGGCATTACTAGGGAAAGCAACAGGAACAGTGAGATTGTGCCAGTCGGTTCAGTATCTCTCCTGAAAATAATGTGTTTGTATCATGTTCTGAAACTGTGCTCACTTTGGTACTTGGCGGGTGAAGGATTCTGAAAAGTGTGACTAGATCATGAAATGTCAATGATGTGGTCCTTTGTTCCTCTTGTCAACTGAAAAGAGCTAAATGCGTGCTGTTTCTAAACCAGAAATAAATTAGGGAGGAAAATGTAGAATTTTAAAAGAACAAAGCGAACTGGAGAAACTCTGAACTTGGGCACCTTAAAGAAGTTAAGAAAGTGCCTAACTGTCCCGAGGGCTCAGCCTGTCACACTGCCTGACTGTGATAAACACGTGTAAAAATCCTGAGCATGGATTTTAGGTATCCAAGCAGGATCGGAGAGAGTTCTTAAATCTGATCCTTCAGAGTTCAACCTCTTGAAAATCTGATGCTACAGAACAGAGATGAATGTTCCAGGTTTGTCATACCATATTTATGTTAAGGTTCTTGAATAAGTTGTACTAATTTCTTTGTTAAAAACCATTAATTGAACACTGCCTTTTCTCACTGTTTGAAAGAATAGCTCTTTTCTTTCCTGATCCACAAGATACTTACGGATGATTTTTTTATCTCCAAGGAAAGAGATTAGTGTATTTCTTTTTCCCCACATGCAATGTGTTTGGAATTTTGAAGTTAATGCATATGTTCTATGTATAGATAGGTATATTTATAAAAATTAATAGTCGTCTGATAATTCTCATATGTAACATGACCTGGTCTCTTTATGCTAGAAAGTTTGATACTTTTGCAGATAGCCGTAGCGCTAGTTTGCTTGAGAATACAGTGTTATTTTTGTGTGTACTTTATAAAGTAAAATCTGAATTTCCATTCAGAGAATTGATTCTGCAAAGTAAAAAGGAGCATTTGTTGGGAAGAAAATATGAATGTGGGGGCAAGGCCTTGTCAAGGAAAATGTAATTCTGCTCTCCAGAAACTTAAATTTAAACTTGGGAATAAAAGTGCATATAAGCTTGAGCTGAAGAAACAAACCCTTCCTTTTTTTTGTTCCAAACCAGTGAATTCACTTCTTTTCTACTGCCAATAATTCTGAGATTAAAAAAAAAAAAGAGAGAAAAGGGAAGATATGGTTCCAATAAATAATACAAATGTAGATTTTTAAATGTTGCAGTTCAACAAGAGCATTTTCTTCAGGCATAGGGAATATATAAAACATCCGGAAGCATGAACCAGAATAAAGAGGCTCTTTCAGCTTGTATCTGCAGTGCGAAATGAAGCTGAGCAGCACAGGGATGTTAGTTACTGCTCAACAGGGAGGTACATTAGCATATAGACCAGCGTAGAGGTTGGGGGCATTTGTACTGTTGTTGGACTTCTTGTGGAATTTCTTTTTAAGAAATTTATTAATACTGGCAAGTTTAGGATTGAATGGTTCTAGTACTACTCAAATGATACAATATATAATTTTTAATAAAGTAGCATTTATTTTGCAATGATACAAGTGCTATGTGTTGAAATGCAGCAGGATCACATACTTGATACTGGCTGTTCCTCACATATCCCTGCAGTGCATATGAGCACCTGGGATCTGACTGATCTTGCCATTGTGCATGTTCCTATCAATATCTAGGACTTCAGGTAACTTGCAGAGTTGAGTGCCAGGGCGTGCTGTCAGTACAGGATCAGGCCTTTTTTAATTGGATTAAGACCCCCTTTTTTATATTTGCTTGGTAATCTGTGGTATTGTTGAATTTCCATACCTACCTCAATAAATACACTAAGGCATATCATTCCTTTATGTATGTGCTCATGTGGTATAGGCATGTGGAAAGGGGCCAGAGCAAAGTCTTGTCCCTCTATACTCAGTAGTTAAACTCTCATGGACTTTTGATTTTGAGGGCCATGCTTTGGTTTCAGTTAATTTCATTGTCATTGAAAAGCAGCAGGTCTGTTCTGACCGGCACACAAATTTTCAGTGTTTTTCTGTTATCTTACTTGTCATTGCAGGATCCTTGGAGAGTTTAAGTTATGGAGCTTCCTGTTTTGCGGAGTGTGTAGGTGAGTAAAACAAGACAATATTCAGGCCTTGTATATGATAAGGAAGGAGGGATTTAAAAACTCTTCTTCATGAGGGATGTTGTGTTCTTAGAAGAATGATACTAAAGTCTGAGTGATTAGCACTCATGGAAGTAGTGGAGAAGTTCCACTAAGCTTTGCCAGGCCTAGGCCTGCCCGAAGTTCACATTCTGTGAGTTCAGAAAACTCACAGACATTGGAGCTACTAAACAAGTGCACGCTACTGAACACGTGCAGGACAAACCCCAGCCATGTATGAGTGTCTTTGTTACTAGTACCCAGTTAGCTCCTTTCATACTGAAAGAGGCATGAAGAAAGGCTTCTCCTTCAGTAAGTGTGCACAGAACTTGTATTCTGGAAAGGAGGAGCAAATGGGAAGACAGGATATTGAACTGACCTGGGAAGGTTTGGTTGAACGTCTTGAGGTGTAGTTTTTGACTTATGCTTCTCATTTGCATTGCCAGCAGGTACTTGAATGTGCAAAGTGGTATTCAGTGTAACAGCAAAGGGAATACATGGATGTTCTGCCTTCAAGGAGATCTTCCCCTGACATCGTAGCTACATACACAGACAGTGCGGCTCAGAGACTCTTAATTTATTCAACATTACTTCATCTCTGTGTGGCTTTGTCATTGAAAGTGCTAAAGTGTTGCACTGCTGCTGTGAGGCAGAGAAAAAACTCTGCATTATAGGAGCCACAGTGGTCACTTTTCCTAGGTGTTGCCCTCTGCATCTGAGAGAAGGAAGCGTATTTCCTTTAACATTTCCCCTCTTCTGCATTTCAGTGGTCCCACTTAGGATCATACCATGATGCCTTATGTTTTAGGGACACTGTAGTAAAATCTTGCCCATATGGTGTTGAAGGTATTATGACTTATCTTCTCATCCTTTCAAGGTTAATTCTTATCACCTGGTCTGAAAGAGAATATCCTTTTATTAGAGGAATACAGCGACATATGAGGGTGTCTGATGCTATATTTACTAGGTGACAGAGTTACCCATGAACACTTGCCAGGTCATTACCAATGTCTTCATGTGCATACAAATAATCCTTGTCTTCTCATGCTTTCTCTTGCTCAGCCCAGATCTTTCTGGGCAGGCTTTAAAAAACAAAGCTTTTTAAAACCCTCAGTTTAGTTTGTCTGCCTACATATAGCTCAGAATATGGGCATGAAAAGCACTGAATGCGTCAGCAGATCTTTTTCATCTTGCTGTTGCAAAGGTCCTGCTTTGATACCGAAAGGTGTCAAAAGAGCATCATGCTGTAAATGCGTTGCATTGTTTTTCTGGTCTTTGAAATCCTTTTCCTATCCCATAGAGGAGCTAATTGTAGCATGTATAGTGCTTTTGGAAGCCTCATTCTTTCAGTTGTAAGTCCAAGTGGGAAGGGAATGTTCTGAAGATCCAGCCCCTTGTTTAGCTGATTTCAGTGTCCAAAAGATTTAAAAGTAGAAAAAAAGATGGGAGTGAGGGAGCAGGGGGAAGCCTAATAGACTAAATCTCCATTCATTTGTTTATTTCCTAGGACACAGTACATCATACTTCCCCAGAAGGGCTAGATACAGCTACAGGTATACAGCAGTCACCAGCACATTCTTGCAGGGAAATATTTACAGAAGCAGTGGCATCTCTCTGGAGAGCACCGTGATCATTGAGGTGCTGGGGAATTGCCAGCTCGTTTTGAAAGTGAGTATTGTCATAATCGTCTTGAGGGATGGGGATGAGCTGAGGTGGAGCTGTATCATTTGTTGCAATTACTGCTACATTACAAACATTTGTTTTTCTTGTAATTAAAAGCCAGTTCAATTCTGGATCTCCTAATTAGAGTTGCAGAATTGCTTTAATGTGATATGGCTTCAAATTAAATATTTGCCAGTTTTAAAGGGCAGATTAAATAAATCGTTCTTTTATTTCCTAAGTGGAGTGGCAGTTCCACTGTTTTGTTACATGAAGGCAGAACTGGAGATGAAGCTAGGCCCTTTGAAAGGAACTTTATTTATTTTTAAGCACTTTCTGATCTGTGGCAGTAATTTGAAAATAGCAGTCGTTTTAAAGAGAACTTGAGAAACTTGTGTGATATGCTGGATTGGTGCCATATCTAGCCTGGTGTCAAATTCAGTCTTGTAACACTGTTGATCTCAACAGGAGATCAAAGCAGTTTCAGATTACCGGCTTTTCCTGGGGTGAGCCCTGTGGTAAGTCAGTTTGAGAACCATGGTGGTTTATCAGGAGGAGCATGGTAAATAAACTCTCATCTACTTTGGTTTCCTTCAGGTTAACAGAGGGGATAATGCATAGGTTCTGCAGGGGATTGACATGTGTTTACTATATACACATACACACGAGGCCAATAAAGAATAGGATAGTTATCCCTGTCCTAACATGGTAATATGGATAAAATTACCTGGTCTGTGGTCCTGTGACTTTACATGAAAAATGAGAATTTGGGTATACTGTCTCCAGATTCAATCACTTTCTTCTGCCTTGAAATATCAGTGACAAGATTCCCCAACTTCTGAGTTGTTATCCTAATTTGAGGCCTCCTAAGATGTGCAAAATGGTGTGTAGTTGAATGTTTGTCTTTATAAATAGAAGTAGAAGACATCAAGAAAAAAAAAAGTGCTAACAGTTGCAGTCTGTGCTGTACTTAAAATGGGGCAGATAGCCACCATTTCTAATCTACCATTTGAGAACAGTTCTTCCTTACCACAACCAGCCAAACTGGAAGTACGTTAGGAAATTCTGTAATGTACTTAAGTATGCATTTTCTCCTCTGAATTCAGTTAAAGCAAGCTGTGAAATGGCTACTGACCACTGAGAAACTTCACCAGGCATAGTCTCAAGAGTCTGCTGACATGGCTAGTCATTTTGCTTCTCAATTGGAGTAGAAAGGACTTATGTCTATCTGCTTTACCCCATAGTGGATGATTGCTTCTGTATTGAAAATGAAAAGGATATAATAGTGCTGTATAAGATGTATTTAATAGTGAGTGAAACTTCTTTGTAGAAGAAATTTCGGGAAACTACCTTGGATATGCAGCCTGAAGATGTGGCTGTTTCAGTTGTGTTGCTTGCAACACTGAATGGTTTTTTCATAGTCTGTGACGCTCTGTGTAGGTATCCTAATGCGACAAAGTCCACAAGTTCCTATTGACAATGGTATTTGTTGCTCTGTCATCTTGATTCCTAGGTGCAAGATGTACAGATTAAGAAAAATCTTGCATCCAGAGAGGAGCCTCTGAAGGAAATGGACAGTCTAAGGTAGAAAAATGTCTAATCTGGTCTAGTTCTTGGATTTTTGAAGCTATATGGCTTAGGAGCATTTGGTCCAAAAAGGTTTTTTTTAACCTAATTTTGATTTGTTTTTATGTAAAAAAGATTTGGTGAGTAAACAATTATATTTATAATTATTATATATATATAAAAATATATAATTATAATTAAAAATAAATTATCAGGCTTCTAGCTGGCCAGCAGCACATATGAATCATAGAATCGTAGACTAGTTAGGGTTGGAAAGGTCTTTAGGATCAACTAATTCCAACCCCCCTGCCATGGGCATGAATAGATCTCCTGTTCTGAATTGCAGTTGTTACTTGTACAGGCTGTTGAGTTTTGAAGTACATTTCAGAAGTTCTTGGTTTGGAGGATTCTCATGATGCAAAATATTGTGGGTGGGGTTTTTTTGTTTTGTTTTGGGGTTTTTTTGTTTTGTTTTTTTCTTTCGGGATATTTAAACTGCATTTTTCATCTAATGTAATTTTCTTCTGTTTATGTTTCTTAGTTTAGTAGCTCATTCACAACATATGTCAGTGTATTTTCTTCTGACTTCTGAGGTATAGACTCTAGTGGAGATGCCTGCACAAAAAGGTCTCTTCATACTGTGGAGCTTTGGTATTTTCCCAAAGAGCTGATGTCTCTTGTGTCATCAGAAAAAGGGAGTTCTGTTGTCTGATTAAACTAACCCTTGTAATCTTCCTCTTTGTCCTGTCACTGGATTCTCAGCATTTAAAGACACTGAGAACTGCGGTAATTGACTCAACTCAAAGGACTGAAAAGAGCAAATTTGGAATAAATGCATTGTTTTTTTATTAATCAGGAAGAGCTTTGTGTTCCACAGTGTGGGTAGTGGTATTAGGGTTCAAATCAGAGGAAAGGCATATCTGTGAAGTTCTTTGCAGGATTTTCGCAGATGTAAGAGCAGTTGTGTCTTATTCTTTGCAGAGAAGCCAATCGGAGGTAGCAAAGAAAGCATCCAGTGAAGCTTGGTTGTTGAAAATAATTATTCAAATGAGTGAACCTTATTAGCATTTGCCTCAGCCTATTGTGAATATACGGTGGTCTAGCTTGTCCTCTAAACATGCATGCAATTTCCACAAATAGTAGCAAAAGCAACCACAGTTGCCTGGGAGTTCAGAAACCATTATCCCATGTGCACGGCCTCTTCTTCTAGAAAGACTTTATCCAGGTGTTGGTGCATTACAGGTTTTTCTCTTACGTTCTCTGTGCACCAGTTGATTAGATGAACAGTTAGTTCCACAGTTAGTGTTCATGTGAACTCTGTTTCTGGCTGTATGGGAGCTGACCTTGGGGCTACTGTAGAGTTCTTCCTTTGGATGGCTTTTTTTTTTCCCCATTTGGAGGAGAAATATGTGATTAAAGTACATTATATTAGGAGTGAAAATGAAAAGACTGTACTCTTAATCTGGGAGAGCAAAAGCAGTCAGGGAGTGGACTTACAGCAAATAGCTTTGGGATAGAGCCCGAGTACGTACACCTAGCAGAGCAGGAAGATATGGGTTGATTGGAAAGCAGTTATTCTTGTGTGTACCAGGGCTGAAGAGTAATGATAAAGATTACATGCAGTTACTTCGCAACTGAGACATGTTTACCAATGCTAAATCATAAAATGGAATTTCTCTCATATATTAAACAAGTATCATTGCCATTAAGTATAATTACTTGTAAGGAGTTGGCTTTAAGTGTTACAGTTATGGCAAAGATTCAGTGATTGTCTCGATAGGGTTGGGTTTGGTTTTTTTTGTCTCTGTGGGTTTTTAAAGGCTCCTGGTGTCAGGGTGAACTGCTTGTTATAAAGAATGGAGATAGAGAATAAGACAGATCCATTTGGAAGAACAGCTGTGTTCAGAAAATCTGAATCTAATGTCATGAACTGACTTGCAGCCACTGTTTGAAGCAAGAAACTAAAAACTATTTTATTGCAGGGAAATACTAGAGCAGCATCCTCTTCATTTTTCTTTCCGTGACGGGAAAGTTATGAAGCTCTGTCCTGTGAAGAGTGAACAGACCTGGGCTCTGAACATAAAGCGAGGCATCCTCAGTGTCCTGCAGACATCACAAGCATCCACTGCTAGTACAGTTGTTGAAGAGGTGAGACTACTGGTAGAGGTCATGCTCTAGGGTGGTTGTTAGCCTTTGGACACGTTAAGTATATTCCCTTTGCAAATAACTAAAGGTTTTTGCCACTCAGTGACTGGTCAACAACCAGTGGTGGTAGTCTGATGTCTTTTTGCAGTGAATGTTATGAAATGATCTATAATTTGCTTTCATGTTGAGGGTTGGAATCCACTACTTCATTACCTGAGGAAAACCTGTGTATTGCAGAGTTCTCTGAGGAGCAGTAACATCAGGGCCTTACCTGTTCTCTGGGGAAGATACAGTATTCATTGTTCGTGATGATTCATTGTGATTTTTTTCATTAATTTTAGGAGGTTTTAAGAGTAGGCTTCTCAAGAGCTCTTCACATTTTTTGCATACTGAAGCTTAAATTCTGCTGTGTTACACTGAAATAATAGTCCAGAGTACCCCACTGCTGCCCTTCTGTTGGCATGAGTGCAGCTGAGATGCCTGCACTACTTCTGTTGTGAAGAGCAGTGTCTTGATTGACTTTCAGTGTGATGTGCACCTCCTCATTCTCAGGCTATGGCTACGTATCAGTGCTTAAATGGATGTTGTGCAGTCAGATTTGGAACACCCATATGTACTTCTTTTCTGAATAGAAATGTTCTTCTGAAGTAATGCTTCCCTGCAAACAAACAGAATCTTAAATGAAAAAAGCTCATGTCTATAAATTACCCAGTGCAAGATAACACAGTGGAGTTAAACAAATCCACAAACCCTGGCTATTATAAAATCTGACCAAGGTCTTTAAAATCATTTGCATTTCCATGGCTGTGTGGCAGAGCCAGTGTCCGGCAAGGGAAAATTTAGGTCTCTGTTGTATTGTTATTACAAAAAAGCAATTATTAAAATTAATTGTAATAGGCCATAATTCCTGCTTGTATTGTATGTGTGCAGTATGTGTGATTCAACACTGTACATTTGTTACTAGGTGGATGTTCTGGGAATATGCCCAACCAACTATCAGTGGAAAGGTTCTGTTCTTGTCAAGAGAAGGGACTTAAACCTCTGCTCTCATCGGTATTCTGGCTTTACTTCTGTGCAGTCTGTGGTTCTTCCTTATGTAAGTGTTGGGGAATGACACTGATTCTTCCACAGGGCCTTTTGATTTCTCTGGAGAGTCAAAATGTAAATGAAAATATTTTTGAATAGTCATTTAGGCTCAAATTATATTTGTGTGTGCCCAAACGTGAATTCCCATCTAAGATATGGTGGATATCATTGTCCCTTTAATGCTTGCTGTTCACAGAATTTGTTTTTTATTGCAAATTTGCATTGTAGTTGATGAACATCATAGTAGAAATACAAGAAGTTGTTAGGTGCCTGGGTTAAACTCTGTCAGTAAAATATATTATACTTACAGTTGTAAACTGAAAATAGATAATGAAAGAGAAATAGAGATATGTAGATAGGAAAAATACATTACACAGAGAAAGTTGTTGTTTGCAGAAAACTTTGGAAAAGATAGAAGCTTATCTAAAAGCCAGACTTGCAGCTTTCCGCTGTTCACAGCAAATACAGTCAATGTTTCTATCTTGTGTCATTTTTATTAGGTGAATATTGCTAGTTTCTTGGATTGTACTAGCTATTTACAATTTAACAGCCTTTTGCTTTTCTTAGCTACGCTGACCAAAAAGATCTGCTTAACACTGATGCTTTGTGAACTGAATTGGGACCATTTGATGTTGGAAGTTAGTAGCAATTACATTTTAGTGATGGAGAAACTAGACTGAAAATAATGTACTAACCTCCGCAGGGTGGGTGCTGTCAAAGGTCTAGGCAAGAGACTGTATGACAGAACTGGAATCCTCTGTGAAATTATGAGAGAAAGAGCTGGGCAGGCTGAAATAGGTCATCAGGACTTTATCTGAAATATCTGTTCTTCACAGTCTGAGCAGAAGATCCTGTCCTCCAAACTGGAGTGTGTTCAGAGCATTAAGGATGGAGTCCTGGCAGAGGCCAAATGTACTGAGTCCACCCTGCTTATGCTGTTCCCTCAGAAGGGCAGTGGGGCAAAGACACAGACGCAGTCTTCACTGACACTCTTTCAAGTGGAAACAGAGACATTGTATAGAAAAGGTAATGTGATGTTTCTGCTAAAATAAAGTAAATTTAATTCCTAGAAATGTTATGGGAGAGTGATCTTACTGAAGTCAGTGGATGCTTCTCTGATGAAAAATGTTAAAATTGAGCTCTAGATGTTTAGAAACATTTTGGGGTTTGTGGGGCTGGTTTGGTTTGTTCTGTTGTGTCGGGTTTTTTTGTTTGTTTTATTTTGGGTTTTTTTATCTGCTTCTAAATAGTGGTTTCTCAAAAGGAAAGTCCAAATTTCCAGGACTTCTTCTTTATAGTTATGTTAGCATAAGGTGACAGAATTCTTCATCAGAAGGAGGTTAAGAGCTGAGCCATTTATTTTCCTTGGCACCTAGATCTCCTGTTGATTTTTCAGGAGGCTAAAGTGTGGAAGGCAGCAAGAGAGGAGATAAAACTGGAAAGGGTGATGAATATGAAGTAGTATGTCCATTAAAAGAAGGATATTGATGTGAAGTGACACTTTTTTCAGGCATCCCTGTCTTGTTTCTCTGATTCTTTCTTTCAGGTCACACTTGTCCTTAGGCCTTTCTTCTGTTCTTAAATTCATCCTGACTGCAGGCATTCATGTTCATCCCTTGGCTTTACTGAGACCAGAGAGATTTTTACATGTAGAAATAAAGGCTCAGAGAGAAACTTTCTCCTAGCATTTAGGGTTAACCTTAATAGCCAGGAACCACCATTTGTCATTATGTCTTTCCAGTGGACTCTGAGGATCTGTATATGACCAACATGCTCTATGAAAGAGAAGAAACTGAGAGGGAGGTCACTGGAGGGGAAGTGACTGAACTAGTGTGGAAGCTTTGCTTAGCACATAGTACAAGTTTTGAGGTAAGCTTTTACACGTAACCTCCATTTCCTTATCAGGCCGTATGTGTTCTGAGGGTTCTCCTACTCAGGTAAGACGTGACTAGGAGGGCAGCAAGCTGTAAATACTGAAGCCTTCCATTGTTTGCGGCATTTTTAGAAGTGGTATTGCAGAAAGATAGAATGCTTTGAAGTGTCCTATATAAAAATATATTGAATATACTTTCATTTCCTATATAAAAATAAACTGAAGAGTCAAAATGTCACATGGCCCTGGAATACTGTGCAAAAGCAATCTTGAACTGTATTCTAAATTAACCTGAAAAAAATGTTTGTATTTTTTGTTTTGCTGTGGAAAATCAAAAATGTGTCTAGTGTGGCTTATCACTGGTGGCGTTGATGCTGAATTGTAAAACCCCTTTTCTACAGCTTTAGTGTGGGATAGTACCCTTGGTAGTGCTGTTTTTTCCATGTTTATTTGAGTTCTGCAGTCCTGCTGTTGCCTGATCCCCTCCCCTTTGCACATGAAACCCTTGCATCTGGATCTTGGCTGTTTGGTTCCATGTATTTCTGATGAATTCTAGAAATAACCACTGTGTTTTTTGGGGATGCTGGTTGGGTCCAGAGGTAGTCTCTTCTCATCTAAATCATTTTCATGGGTGAATGCTACTAAGATAGGGTGGAATATTCTGGTCATATGGAACTGACCAGTGGCTTAACTTTTTTCTGTAATGACCATAATTCTAGATGAGGGTCTGCCTGTCTCCTTAGCTCACTTAGGTCTTGTAATTTCTCTTGGTAACTGACAGCAACTGGATCAGTTAGAATTTATCACTGCCTTTGCAATGAACATCCCTATCTTCTGAGAAGTTTGGAGATTATCAAGAACACCTATTATATACAGTGCAGAAGGATCAACAGATGGTGGTACTTAATCATTGCTGGCCCAAGCTGAACTGAGGGCAGTGACCTAAAAGAGAGGGTGCTTCATATCCTATTATCCTTCATATGGAGTGGTTATTGCTGGTAGTGAAGTTCCTATATAAAACAAAAAAAAAGTAAATTTGCAAATAGAAGAACCCACTTTGTGTTTAAGTCAGTCATGGTCAGGGTATTACCAGAAAATAAGTATGGTGTAATGGGGAAGACACTGAACTGGGCCCTGGTGCCTCCATGAATTTGCCACTGATTAGTTTAGTCAACTCATTCCTGATCTAGTCCCTGTCCTCTAATGTTCTTGTCTTATTAGATTGCTTGTACTTTGGAGCAACTTTATTTCATGTGCACCAGGGCTGTGATCTCTTCTGTAAACCCACTTAGGTGCAAAGGATGTTAACAAAAAGCTTCAGACACACATCACCTTCTTTTGTCTGGGTGAAGTCCCATGCAAAAATCAAAAGCTTTGCCTTGCGTCCTCCTTAGGGGGAGACACAGATACAGGGAGATGGAGTACAGGTTTTATGGGACTAAAGAAGAGTATACTGCTGGGTTACAGCTCTACAGGCCAGTGGTGCCTATTTAGAAATTAAAATACTATGGATATTCACCTTTCTCCTAACGTTAGCTGTGATTAGTAAGCACAAGTAAGTGTTTGTGTAATGTGGTGTGAGACTTAAAGCAAAGGCACAGTGTGAAAGAGGATCATAGTCACAAAAGCTGAAGTGGGTAACTTCAGTGAGCTGTGATAAATTACAAACGTTAGCAGTTACTCCCAACCTATTAAATTGTGATTGTAAGACTGACCTGGTATCACAGCCTGACAAAGACCTCAACACAGGACTGAGGAGAAAGCAGGTGGCCTTTCTGGGTGGTAGTATATGGGATAGGTTTCTCTGATTTATAAGCGTGTCTGCCACCTTCTCTAGGTGCATGCTAGGGAGATTTGGGCTGTAAAGAGCTAACAGAGCCATAAACACAATGGTTCTTGCTAATGTAGAATAAAAGCAGACTCTTTGGGTGTGATAGTGCTTAATTCTACATGGCTGTCATTGTAACAGCGGTACGTGCTGGCATTTAGCAGTGGGCTAGAAGGCTATACACTCCTTGGAAAATGTTGAAAAAAATTAATCACTGTAGTGGACCTGTGAAACTTTCTCCAAATCCTACTTTCTTTTGAGTACCTCTTTGAAAGAGTGGTAGATAATTTTTCCCAGTAGCAGTGGGATGTCACTTCTGTCGCAGGAGAGGCCCACTGGCTTCATGTGTGGGAAATTTGTTTTGTAAATTACTAAGATTAGCACAAGTGGCTGCTGTCTGTGCCACTGCCTAAACCAGAGGTGAATTATTCATCATATGTGGGTCCCAGCACAGAGTTCAATTGATTGTCAGCCATTTTCACTGTTTCAGGGTGTTCCTTCTGCGTGATGAGACATGTCAAAGGGGATCTTTAGTATCCCTCATTCCAACCAATAAAATGTCCTTTGGGCCAGGAAAGAAGTTGTGGGAATGCCCACAGCGTTGCTTGGGAGACAGCTCCACTGTTATGCATGTATAGCTTGTTTGTCCTTTTATTGTTTGCCTCTGAATGAGGCGAGATTATGCATTTCTTTCAGGACACAAAACCAAGAATAAATGGACGGGAAAATCCCCAACTCCAGGAAAAAACAGTGAAGGGATGAGAAAATGGAGGTGGAGACTGTGTCATTTCCAAGGGAGCAAAGTTGTTTAATTTTTTAATGCTATTGTGAGACAAGATTAGATTTCAATGTGAATGTAGATTAGCTAATGGACCATTAAGTGAACAAGCTGCATAGTGACAAAGAATGGTCAAAGGAATGGGAAGAAGCTTGAAGGAAGCCTGTCACACTGCTTCTGTTGGGGTCTGCATTTACATTTCTGTAATTTTGATGCTGGATTGGTAGCTCTGGTGAATGTGGCTGTATATGATGCCTTAAGTGGGCAAAAGTATGTCAGATTCACTCTGCCCAACTCCTGTGCCACAGTCGAATCCGAAAGAGTTTACCTTTAGGGCGTGGTCTCACCAGTTGCTTTTCTCACAAGTCATTCTAATTGCTAGGTACTACCTAGTTGGGTGTTAGGACTTTTGCATTTCTGACTTGTGGTATATAGGAAATATATAACAGAATTTCCCAGGTAAGAAAGATGTTCTGATTATCAAGATGAATTAAGATACTGTAGTTACATGATAATTTTGCTTTTTGAAATTCAACTCTTCTTTTTCTATGTAATAACTTTACCAGGAACATGAGTATTTGTCTGCTTTGAACTAGAAAGCCTTAGAAGATAATGTTGGGAATGCCCTCTTAGGTCACTTAAACTTGGTCAATAACCAGGCACAATTACATCCTTCCTGAAATTGTGGGTGAAATAATGTTGACTGACAAAGTCAGACGCCAAATAAGAAAGAACCAATGAGGATCAGGAAGAAGGAAAGTTACGCCATGGCAGGGAGAGAATAACCATAGCTGTTCAACCAGTAGACTTCAGGGAGAAGTGTGTCACCTCCATCTGATTTCACACTTAATCTTCAATTCAAGGAAGTCACTTGTTCTTTATTATATGTATAATTGAAAAAAGAAATCAGACAGCTGAAAAACAGAAGTTCCATGCGGAAGAGATGGCTATGTAATTCCAAAGAGATATAATAACTTTACAGGAGAGAAGGCCTCACACTTTCATTGAGAACAAAAATAAGTAGGCAAAACCAAAGATGTACATTTGAACACATTTTCAAAGCAACCTCCCTTACGATTATATTGGGTTATACTTGGCAGCAAAAAAAGCGTCAAACTTTCAAAGGGTAAGTGTTTGAATGTATCATAAATAGAAACACTTCTGTTGGGAAGCATTTTACTGTTTTACCTTCCCCAATCTAAACTATACCATGTTTATGCTTTCGGAGGTTTTGTTTGTTTATTTGTTTTTAAACAGAGCTATGGTAAGTCTGCAGCTAGAAGGAAAAACAAGCTTCTCTGTAGAATAAAAGCCAGGCTTCCTTATGTTTCATTTAGTGGTTGGAATGGGAACCAAATTTGCCTATAGTTTGTTGTTAGATACTACAAATGGAGGAAATTACAATGAGGTTATTGTTTATCTGACATCTCGATTTCAGTGCAACAGCCCTTCTAACTAGACAATTCATTCAAAAGTTTTATTATTAGGAAGTAAAACCAGGTTTTCTGTGACATTTTGCCCTGAGTTGTTAGGATCTTGTCTGGTCAAAGGAGTAAAGCAGAATGAAGTCAGTCAGTCTACAGTCTAAAATTGTTATCACCTGGAAATAGATAGATCTGGAAGTTTTATCTCGAACTGTGCTGTGGTCTTATGCTGATGATCCACCTGAGCTCAGCCGCAGCTCACATGCAGCTTCTTGTGATGACATCTGCTCCTCAGCTCGCCTAATCACGCTGCCCAGAGGGTATCTGCATGTGTAAAAATGCACATATGGCCTGTGTTTTATAAACACTTTTAAAAAACTTCATTAAATACAGTTCTTCAAATATTTTGTAGACTGTGAAATGCAGTGTGTTTCACTAACTCCGTGATGTTCAGGATTTGATAATTCTTTTTAAAATAGGCCTCTAAAGTAATAATGGGATGGAATACATGTGAATCTAACTAAATTTTAGCTATGCAATCATAAATGTTACTGGGATTAATAAGTAGGTAGGGCTTCATGTACGAGAATAAATTTCAATTTGATGAAGAAAGGAAAGAAGTCCTAAAAAACCAATGTTTGCATTGGGTCTGACAAGTTATTCCCTCAGGCTGTCAAACAACATGGTAAGAAATTACTCTGTCTTCTTACTGAAAGACAGCTTCTTTTTCCTGAAAATATCTTGGCTGTCTTGAATTAATATTAAATGCTGGCACTGGGTTGTTCCAATTTTTCATTGCTTTTGGAAGCAGCTCCTGGAAGGTCAGGAAGTCAAACTAAGTCTCTCTCCAGATCTTTGGAAATATGACTTGGTGGAATTATACTGTATTTGCATGATTTTTGCACGACAAAAATGTTTTCTTTGGAACCAGAGCAGTAGTCCTATGCCTAAGCATTTCACATCTGAAATGAATTAAGAATTGAAGTTAATCTGTATGGCATAGACCATAATTAAAACTTGTACACCATAAAGTTAGGTTAAAATGAACATGCAAGGTACTGTTCTTAACATTCTGCTATTTTTTCAAGTAATGAGACCTATCTTCCTTGAACTTTGGATCAGGTCTTGGAGGAACACATCTACTATTTAGCCTTTAAAGTACCATTCTTCAGAAAGCTTGTACTGAGGTCAAAATAGGAATGTGATGAATAGTGTATGTGCAAATGAAAATAATCTGAAAAAAAGACAAAAGATCCAGTAATATTACATTTGTTGTTGTGCTCTCGTACAGACTGCAGACCTTTTCATGACTCTTGTGTTTGAGCTTCGACATCTTTCTCTTGAAGCCTTAAAAGCACTATGGCAAAGATCTTCGTTTAAATGCAGAGACAACTGGTAAGGCCCTGTCAGTAACTGTATTAAAAAAAAAAAATAGAAAAGATTTTTTTGTAATTATTTAAAATGGATTAATGTTTTAAATCCATGTGCAAATGTTGGCTTTGAATTTGGAGCACTGTAAAGGAAGAATATGTATTGCAGATCTTGATTATGTGACAGAAGGATGATATTCTGTCCTTACTGAATTAATATTGTATACAAAATAGACTTTCTTGTCCCATGCTTATTTCTACAGACAGAATTCCTCTTTCAGAAACAATGTGAAAAGGAAACTTGAATCATGGTTAGATGGAAAACAATGCTGCTGCTTCATTTGTTGTGGAAAAGCTTACCTATGTCTGTACCTTCAGTGCCATTGGTACATCAGAGGTGACAAATGCTAGGCTGGGAGTATAGACTTGGTGGAGCTCCACCTTTCGGTAGCAGCCTGATCTCAGGATGGTTTATACCAATCACTGAACAGCAGCTTTAAAGATCAAGATCCCCACACCTCTGCAGTCAGGAGTAGCTCTGATCCAGCAGTTTGAGACTGTCAGAAATGCTAATCCAGTATTATTAAAATCTATACAGTTTATTTCTCCCTCTGAAATCAATAGTCTGAAAAGTGTAAACAAAAACAATTTTTTACTTGGCTTCACTGCAAAATGTCATCAGCCTGTTTGAAGTTAATCTAATGCCAGGTTTTATGTCTGAAACAGTATCTTAAACTTAATGTAAAAGGTGCAAATTTTTTTGGCTTTTGTTGATTCTCACCTGTTGACAATTAGTCATGCTAACAATTGTCAATATTAGAAAGTAATCCAACTACCATTCCTCTTTATAATACCTTCAGGCTAATTTTACTCAGGACAAGGTTATTAACTTTAGGAGCTAAACAGAATCCCATGCAGACTACTCTCCTACTTTGATGGAGGTGCTTTTATCCAGTTTAGTTTTAACTGCTTTCTAGTTAATACAAAAATGTCCGTTCACCAGTATCGGAGGTAGGTACAGAATGTTTACAGAGGGACTCTTCAGAGCTGAAATGTGTATTGTGTGTCATGCTGGTGTAACCTTTCCACTTAAATAAGGTCTAGGAAAACAGAGGAAGTAAAGGCTACTCAATTCAGTTTTAGTATTTTAATTTGTTATTGGTGAAATGAAAGAAAAAAACACCTAAATAAAAAATTAGTGCTTTAAGGTACCTCAGTCTTTAGATGTCAAACTTGGGATACGTTCTGGCTTCATTTTCAGAGACGGCAACTGAAAATTTTCTTGAAAGCCTGGCTACCTGCAGTTCTTGAAACAGCAATACGCTTCTTCACATCTTGGCTGAGGCGTATATACTTACTGTCACTAAACCAAAGGATAATACTGATTTCTGCAGAATCTGGCATTTGCTAAACTGGTGGACTTGTATTTACTTTGAAATAAGCCCAGTCTCAGAGTGTCTGTTATTTGATTCCTGAGTATTCTGGTCATTGCTGTACTTTTTTCTTGTGTTACAGGCAGCCACTAATAGATGCTCTCCCATCTTGTGCTACAGAGGCATGTGTTATCCTAATGAAAGAAATCATAGCTTCTGGAGAAGTCGAGGAAGACAAAAAGGAGTATTTCTTCTGGTCTTTGTCGTTCATTCCTAAACCCACCGCAGGCATGATTGAATCTCTTGCTGTGAGCGGATATTGTTTTTTCTGTTTTATCATTGGTCTAGCTGGCTTGTAATTTTTGTGTTTTACATTAATAGTCTTTTTCACAGATTTATCCAAAACTTTACCAAAATGTCTAGGTAATTTTAGCGGTGAAACTACTGTCTATTTTAATCGTGATTCCAGAAGAGGATGCAGTCATGTTTGGTGACTCGAGTTGGATTTGCATTTAAGAAAAAAGGCTTCAGAAAAAAGCCCTACCCTATGGATTCCAGAGACTGGTTTGGGCTAATTGGTTGTGAGGGTCAAGGTCAGGTGAATGTGAGGAGAATGATGCTGTTGCATCTTCTCCCTGCTTTGAATAGAGCTTTATTCTCCAATTTGGTATGTTGCTTTGTATTTGGTACCTGGAGACATTTCAGTCTTTTGTATATGCAGTGCTATTGCAGCTTTTGACATTTTTCCTTAACTATGTTAATTGTATGGACAGTTAATACTGGCTCCATTTTGCAGTTTATTTTTCCTTTAAAAAAATCTGTGATTCTGTTGGGTTTGTACAGGGCAATCTATCATGCTCTTAGAGGCTGAAGCTGGACTTGCTATGTTCCAGGTAGTAAAATCGGAGATAGTCTTATAGGTTAAGCCATTAAGAATATTTTTTAATTAAGTCAAATGTTATGCCTGCTTGGCTTGTGTTCTAATGAATGGCCATGAACAATCTTGCAGAGTATATCACAGCTCCTGTTCCCAATCATACAGATTCTGACCAGGATTACAAATACCAGCTCTCGGTGTTAGCAGGCTTTCCACAGCTTTGCAAATGTTTTTTGAAGTGGTGGGATTTTCAGCAGTAACAGGCTTGCTTCAGAGGATGCAGAAATGTGGGATTTGCAGATTTATGGGACAGAAAAACTAATTTTCATTCTAAAAATGAGTAAACTGCCTGTAACTTACTGAGCTGTCAGTGCTTTTTGCTAAGTAATGAGGTAGAAGTTAGAGAAACTCTGTGCTGGTGAGGGTTTCACTATTTTGAGGGTCCTGGAAAATGGTTTAGATTTGTTTACTCTGTGCTCTATCCTAAGCACTCAGGGCATGATTTCTTGTGAAAAGAACTGAGGTCTGTATCATGTTGACGCTAAAATAGCCCATGTGTTTACACAGGAAGGTAAAAGAACTTCGCATTGTATATCTGTTTAAATCCTTTAAGGGTTGTTTGAAAGTACACATTGTTGAGACTGAGGCAGTATGTAAATATTTTGGTACATTTGTTTTCTATGGTGTGTTACAGTAATCATGAGAATGACTTTGCTGAAACACCCTGTTCTTTTTGTGCTTGTTTCCAGCCCTTGCTGAAGTCACCAGGAGCAAGCCAGGGCTGCTTCTTAGGAGTAACTGCTCTCTTACATAGATTTTGTTCAGCTTACAACTCCTGTGATGGTGTACCTGCTGTGCAGAGTGTGATGAGGACTCTTGGGAAATTTTTGGGAGGGAATTGTACTGTGCAAGATACAGAACAACTCAGCAAGGTATCAGTCAGAAGCATATGATACAGTGCTTCACTTTCCTGTTCCCTTTATGACCTAGAACTTGTTTGATAAAAAAGACATTCAGTGGATTCCCAGAAAGCCATGAATACAAGCTTTGTGAATTAATATTCTTTGGTCGAATAGGCAGATAAAATTTTGTAAGCTAGCGAGTATAACCCAGCAGCATATGTGTTCTTCTGTATTTAAGTAAGGAAGAGTTTGGGTCTTCTGATGAAGGAAATTTCATACTGCTGATCAGCTATTCCTTTATTGTCTCAAATTCATGTACAGTTATTGTTGGATAATATTGCTGGCCAGTAAGTTCTGCTGAGTTAGTGTTACTGATGTAAGTTAGTCATGATACTGGGAGACTTTAATTGATATTTGCTGCTGAAGAAATATCTTTGTATGTTCCGTCTGACGATCTGCTTAAAGAACCAGTTCTCACTATCATGCATAGAAAACAGTGGCAGTGTATCAGATGGCTGACAACTTTACTGAATGTGCAGAGCAGAAGAGGAGAGACTTCCCACCTGATATCTCAAACCAACTGTGAGTGGGAGTTGTGGAAGGTGTTTTTGGACATTTTAGCTGTACTGGCTTTAGTGTAGTTGTTTCTACGGGACTGTCAGTGCAAGGGAAACCAGCCACCATGTTGCATTGGAAGTCTTTGGGTTGTAAGTGTTAATACAGAACTTGTCATTAAAAATTCATTGATTGCAAGCAGTAACATGTTTTCTGGCTTCTGAGGCTGCACAAGTTTGCTGTGTCTTTAGCAAAGAAAACTAGGGCATCTATTGACAAATTACTTTTTAAAACTGGTTATTGTGTTCAGAACTCCATATTGAATAACTAAAAGGTCAAAATGTCTGTGATCAAAAGGGACAAAATATTAAAGTACTTGAAAAAATGTCACTGTACATCAAATCCATGACTTATGCTTTTCCATTGCAATGAAGCTTTTTTTAAATGTTTTTTTTTTCTTCCAGGTCTAAGCCAGATTTTACTTACAAGTGTTACATGGCTTTAAAGCAGATGTCTGTATTCATATAAGTATTGTCCTCGCACTACAGCTGGAGAATAGCTGGTTCATTAGGGGCTGCAGTAACCCCCCCATATGATCAGTGATCATTTTA
Source organism: Ara ararauna (assembly GCA_028858755.1). NCBI lineage: Eukaryota > Metazoa > Chordata > Aves > Psittaciformes > Psittacidae > Ara > Ara ararauna. The sequence continues at coordinate 16,707,641 of CM054380.1, read as the reverse complement.
GACAGAGAATTTCCACAGAAAATGTTAATGCAATAAAATCTCACGTACAGCTGGCAGCATTTAAAGAACTTTTTATTCCAACTTGCTTTGTATTTACAGATGCAGCTGGTGTTAAAAGCCATTGGAAACGCAGGCCTGGCAGCAGCTTCACTAGCTCCTGCTCTGAGCCTGTGTGCTTCCCTGAAAACCAATCCAATCCACATTCGTTTAGCTGCTACCCAGGCCTTCAGGCGCATTCCCTGTCCTGGCAGGGTAAGTGATTTATTACCAGCAGGTGACTAATGGCTTCCTGGCATTGCCCTGGGGTTTGACTTTCTGGAATACTTACAAAACACGCAAGCAAATAAGGAACAACCGTAAACGTGTCTTCCAGCAGTTCCTCTGCCATTGGGAAGGTTGGTAGGACCACCCTGTTGAATGGACATATAATATGCTTTACTATAGTTGAGGTAACACATCCAGTGACTGAGGTAATTTTCATGACTTCTTAAGAAGTTACTTCAGTTGTCTGGGTTATGGCTGAAAACCCACAGTACTTGATTTTTCCTGTAGTCTGTTCCACTGTATCATTCTCTGAAATGCTAAGTGTTAAAGTCAGAAGCTTGTGATTGGCAATACACTCATAGTTGGGACATTTTGTTAATGGTTTCATGGAAGAAAACACAAAACTTTGGGGGTTTTTGTGTTTTCTTCTTTTAAATGGCAAAGCCAGGAGTACTGGCCTGGGCAAAGTTGGCAGTCCTGCTCCAGAAGAACAAGAGGTTCCAGATGGACTTCACTTGAAGAAGCATTTTCTATGGCTTTTTAAAATTTAATCACAGCACGGACTGGTGTAGCCTGCTTGTTCTGTAGTTATGAAGCTCAATATTGCTCCTTAGACCTGTTAAATTATGAAGTCTATATGTTGTCATATACCCCCTCATTGTCTAGCAAATGAACTGCTAAACTGACACAGTGTGGGAGAACAGGGAGTCTTAAATGTTACTAATATCAGTCACCAATGTCTTGATTCCTGGATGTTCACCGGACAACTTGTATTTGTTGATACCAGGGAAATAATAAACAGAACAAATTTGTAACAATCCTACCCCTTGGTTGAGACCAGAAGTAATCTAATAGCCTGGTAACAAGAATGTATCCATTGTTGTCTGTATTAGCTGTGGTACATGTGTTAAATACAATAGAGCAGATCTGCCCTGTGGTCTATAAAACCATCATTAACGGTAGTGCTGGTGAGTGAGCCTCTCACTATTGCATAGTCCTGTATACATTATGCAGTTAGTATATATTATAAAATATTATAAATTGCTGTATTATAAATTAGGTATAGGATGCAGGTCATAATGACACTGTTCTGGAGATTTGTAGGTAAGGTAGTATAAAGAATATGTACTTTCATTTGTATATATGTTATTTTAAATTACTTTTTCAGGTATAAAGCAATAGCTATGTGTTGCAGAAAGAAAACCCGCCTGTACTTGAATGTGCATACATGGGGTGTTTTAGGACAGTAAATAATAATTTTTTTTGTTGTTGTTGTTGTTTTGTTTTTTTTGTGGGATTTTTTTTTTTTTATCTTTCTCTCTTAGAATGCTGTATTAGTTCAGCTGTATCAAGAAACCAGTGAAGATGTGGAAATAAGGATTGCTGCTTATTATATAGCAATGAAATGTCCACATGGAGAGTTATTTAAACAAGTACAAAAGACTTTGCTGAAAGAAACGTCCAGTCAAGGTTAGCCAAAGAGCTACTGAAGTCTTGTGCATTCCTAAAGGATACTTTAATGTAACATTTACCTTGCAGGTGTGATGGTACCAATCTATATAAATTTTTATTTAGTGTTAATACTTTGCAGATTGTTTGTAAAAGGTTGTTTGTGTCATTGCCACAGTTTGTTTTGCAATCTTGATACCGTTATTTTAGCAATAGTAAGGAGTGACTCTTCATGGAATTAGTTCCCTCTAGTGGCAACATTGAATTAGCTGAAAACTCTTGACAAATAGATGTATGTGGAATGTCTTTGATGTTTAGTGCATTGGAAATACAAATGGGTGACTGCAAATTACATTAGGTTAAGTTGAGAGAGAAGCAAGTAGCAGAAAAGAATATTGCAAGCTGCAGGTATAAAGTAAGCTATTTCTCATTTACCTTCTTAGTGCTCCTAAATTCCACATGTACTACTTGTTTGCTTGATGTAGTACAAATACTAATTATAATGACTAACTGCCATGGTCTTTCTTTGGTACTTTCCTCTTTTGCAGTTATTTTACATCAGTTTTGATGTCATTTTAATACTGAGCACAGTATTTTAAAAATAGCATGAGACAGAAACTGAGCAGATCTGAAGACAGCAATGGAAGGCCTGTTGATTTTCATTTAGATTATTTAAGATATCTAGGAGCTTTCAGGCTTCCTGCTGTTAGCATCAAGGCTAAGTGGGAGGTGCTTCCTCACTGAGCTAGAATCGGTTCTTCAGGTCAATTGAAAGTCCTCTAAGGGTCACAGTTGGAGAACTGTGGATCTAATGGCAAACAAATGGCATCAAGAAGCTGTTTATAACACAGGGAAAAAGCAAAACTTGGGTACTAGGACATGCTGTGTTAGGAATGTTGTGATAAGGACTTTTAGGAGTGTTAATCTTGTATCCAAATGTATGATAGCTGGCCAACAGTCTAGCAATCATCTGGGGGAAAGGTTAGCATGAGTATAATGTCTTAATTATTGATAGTTTCTTCTGATTTATGCTTCCTGCTTCTGTGGTTCCATGATCAATTATTGTTTTACCTGAGCCAGATTACTGACATGAGAGACTGAATTGGGAACTGAAGCTGAGTAGAAAATCTTCTATGCTATGTATAAAAATATATTTTATGAGGTAGCTTACCCAAAGGAGAAGCTGTTTGGGCTGGTACAAAATGAAACTGTAAGTTCTATAACAGCACAGAATCCTATCAGCTCTTCATTACCAAAGCACACAGTTTTAAGATGATCCCATAATTTGGATGAAGAAGGGATTTTTTTTCTATATGGTTTTGCCACATTCAACAAGGAATGCCTCTAGACTAATTCTTTGCTTTTAAATCTGTCAGGAAGGAGCAAACATGAAAGGGGTATATATAAAGTTGGTTGCAGGCACATGGAAGCAGGCTCTGTCTGCGCTCTACATATGGATCATAGCCAGCTCTGAACTTGAAGCAGTGTATCCGTTTTATCAGGATGTTACATCCAGGCAGGTGTATCCTGCAGTGATTGAGTTCAGGCCCAGCATTTTGTTCACCTGATGATGTGTCTAGTGGTTTGGAGTCAACTTGTTCACTGGTGTTTAGAGTTCAGATAGAGACAAATTGCATCAGCCTCCAGAATACTGTCAAGGTGTATTGTCAGTGACCCTTCTGCCCATGGCTCCATGCAGAAAAAACAAGTTGCCTGATTTATGAAGGAGCTCTTCAAGTACATCCAAAAGGTTTTATGTTTTAAACAATTTAATGCAGTACTTCTGAATTTTGTTAATTTCCTTCGTTTGACTTTGGTTGATATAACACCTAAATAATTCATGTAATAGGCTTTTGATTAACAAGTGCTTTGAAGGCATAGAGCACACACTAGATTTTAGTTACCACATTCAGAAAAAGCAATATGAAAAAAAGAACTTGTATTGTGAAAAATGTAGTCCTGTTAGTGTTCAGGGTTGTACATTGCACTAGCACTAGGGCCTAATGTCTCTTTTATCTGCAGGAGAAAACAGCGCCTCTGTTTAAGAACCAGACTCCAGAACACGTGGAATTTGTTTGTCCCCCACAATGCAGCACATATATCGCCAGACCATGAATCAGTATAGTGTCATGCAGAAATATTAATTCTGAATCACAGCTGTTTAACTGTATGAGGGTTTTTTTAAGTGTTGTACATTGCACAGCATAGAAGGATTCTTTGTATAGGAGTGGTTTGTTTGCTGTATGTAAAGGAACTTGCCAGTTTTCTCTTACAAGTTCACCAGTGTTGCCAGTGTTTGTGCAGGGTGTCTGGTTGGCAGGCATCCCTGTATTTAAAGTTGCTTAATACTTGCATTTAAAGGGCTTTGTTTATTCCTGCTTAGTTTTTAAGGTTAGTATTTTTGTATTTTAAGGTTTTCATATGCTTGCAGTCAATCCCAAACATAAATACTCTTCTATTAATGTTTCAGTATGCTGGGTCAGTGATTTTTTTTCAAGAACAAAATGAGTGATTCTGCCAAAGTTAAAGTTTAAAACCATCTTCTAAATAATTCTGTTGCATCTGTTCTTTGAAGAAGGAACAGGAACAGACCAATATTATTTGAGCTGCACAGCTTTATTCATCACGTCTGTATTAGAGTTGTATCTCTTTTTTTGCAACATTCCTTTTAGTTTAGTATGGAAGATCCTTTGCAAACAGAGAGTCGGTAGGTTAACCTTACTTTTTTGCCTGCTTAGGTTAGCTGAGAAGCATAAATGAAACTGGGCAGTGAATGGCCTCTTGCATGCTATTTTGGAAAGAATGAGACAGTATTTCTATAAGTTGACCATGGTAAAGAGAGGTATATCAGGCTGATTTGAATGGTGCTGAAAATGAATGAATTCTGTTGTGGCCAGGGGAATAGTTTAGGATTAATTTTGCTATAAATAAATAAAAAGGTTACCTGTATCAGTTCTTAAAACTGTTTTAGTTTTTCTCTAATTTCAAATGCTTTTCTTTGTTTGATTTAAGTGGGCTCCTTTGTTTGGAGTCATCTCTCTCAGCTCCTGGAGACAGATGATCCATTGAAGGAACACCTTCGAGATTCTATTCCTGATGAAATACTGAGCAGAGATTTTGACAGGGAGACATGGAAATACTCCTCATATTCTGATGCCACATTCCACTCGGGTATGTAGAGTTTTAGAACTAAATGCTTTGTAGCATATGGATTGTTAAAACCCCACGTGTTTTTTCTGGTCCTTTACCTCTTGTTCCAGAGAATTTTCTTTTTTATGGTTTTAATAGTACCCAACATAGGCTGATTCTGGTCTGACCTTAATTGAAGTATATCCAGTGTAATTCCAGGAAGCCAGATACCATGCAAGTTGTCTTTAGTGAGAGAGGAGAGTAAGAACCAGTGAACTTTTTAGATTATTTTTTTGAATATCAACTTTGACTCCTTCCTTAGTGAGCTTCCTTTGCAGCAACAGGGGATTGGGATGTATTTTTTCTTCTGATTTATGTGATTTCCTTGGTCTATGAAATGATACGGACTAATTCCTTCCAGTCTTGCTATCTGTTCCTCATTTGTTTTTAGCAAAAATGCTAGATAATGTTTTTCAGAGTAACATTTTTATTTTCTGTCCATCTCTTCCAGTGCAATTGTGTAATATACATATTGTAAATGCTCTTTTAGTGTTTGCCAAACAATAGCCTTTCAATAATGTCCACTAAAGTCTTTATTGTACTAAAAAGTTAAACCACTTCACCTGTTGACTTAATGTTTTATTCATCATCTTCTTAATGAGCAGAGTTGCAGTTTGCCAAAGAATGATGAGATTTGCAAAGTATATGAGAATAGCTGATCTCCAAATGACAGCATCTGATATTTTCTGTTGCAGCTGGTGCAGGTGCAAATATGGAAGCATCAGTGGTCTTTTCTCCTGCATCTTTTCTACCACGATCAGTCATGACAAATTTTACTGTTCACCTTATGGGGCAGGCTATGAATCTGCTGGAGGCAAGTTTATGGATTTTTGGTTTGGTTTTGTTTTTAATCTCCCTCCTCAAGGGATACTTGGTATATTAAAGTAAAATGAAAAATTTTCCATTTACAGTGGGAAACCAGTTCTATTAACAGTATTACAGTTTGTTTTATTGCTTACAGTGGAAGAGGGATTGGTTTGGATACACTTACAAAGGAGCAAAATATTTTTGCAGCATCATATACCCTGGATTTATGTGTTAGTAATACTATTTTAGTCAAACTTCCAAAGAGAATCTTATTTCAGGAGCTTTGAAAGGGTATGTTACTGTTTTCCAACCAAAATACTGTTTGTAACTTGCAAAAATAGCAGTAGTCAAACTTGAATGGCAAATCTTCCTTTGTACAAAAATCTAAAGGTTGCATCTGGGTGTATTTTGTTAATTTTTTGCCTGTAGAACTGGATGTAGCTTGTGCATGTCACTGTCAGGCTTTTCACTGCCATATACTTTCCCCTAGGTTGGTGTACGATTAGAGAATGCTGAAGCTCTCATGCAGAAGACCTTTGGGCAGAAATCTGCTACTTTCAGTGACTACTTTTTTGCAAACACTAATGAAAGAAACCACAAGTCAGAAAATCCAGTGAAAACAACAGAAAAAGTCAAGCAGGGGAAGCTGAGTTTGAAGCAGTATGGCTCCAGGGATCATCTTGTGACCAAGTCTGGCAAGCCAAAGTTGAGGAAAGCTAACCAGAATTGTCCTAGTAGAAAGTACAGTAAGATGAGTGAGTTAGTCAAAAAGGTAACTGACACTGTAGATCTTGGAAAAAGTAATGATTTTCCCCAGTTAAACTCAGGGCCCTATCTAGGATTGGACAGCTGTTCTGTGATACTGACTCTTGTGCATAAAGTGTATGTAACTTGTTGCATAGAACTTAACCCCTACAAATCAACAGAGCCAGATCTGCTTTTGTCTGTTGACTTCTGTAGCACTATAAACAGCTGCTGATGTTAAGTTCTTGAGTCATGCTGTTTGCAGTCTGACTTCCCAGTATGATGTCAGATGTCACATTGAGCCTTTGTGAATTTGTTTGGAGAGACTTATGTTCTATGTGTGTAACAGGAAAGCTTTGGGAATTGACTTCAGTTGTTGGTATATTACCTGGAAAACTGGGAGACCATGATTTATTTTGTTTGTCTTAAACCATCTCTCTTCTTGGGACTCTATGGGAGTTTCTTACTGCGGTGTAAGCTCATGTTCATGTTTTGTTGGTCTTTTATTGATTCATAAAAAGGGAACATGTAAACTTTTTTACTTCTTGGCAGTTTATTTAGCAATCATGGCACCCACAATGCTGTATTATTTGAGATTGTATTTTTCAAAGCTTCATCTGGTTTGGGGTATGTATTGCAATACTTCTTTTGCTCATTCACCTTAGGGCTAGACGTTATCTGTGTTTACAGTGAAAGTCAGCTTGTGTGGTATGGAGGTGAAGTTTAGCTGGGAAGAGCAGGTACTAATCCAGGGTCTTAAGTGGTCTTGAAATATTTATAAAAGGGAGCCTGATGACTGTATACTAGGACCATAACCTGCACTGAGGAATTGTTTATTATGACTTTGAAAGGAAATTAATATGAACATAATTCTCTTCCTGATTTATTTCTTCATGACATGTCAGTTCACTGAGACAAGGGTGGGAAAGGAGGCACTGAAATGTGAGCTAAGCATTAAAATCTTTGGAAATGAACTTAGCTTCTGGAATTGTGAAGATTTAAGAAAACAAATGAAACATTATTCTTTAAATCTGGCTGAGTTGGCTGTCAAACTTCTGAAGGTAAAATGAACCTTTTCTTCTATTGAAAGTAAATGCCTTGAGAAACTACTTTCTTACAGATATGTAAAAGATACAAAATATTAGTTACTGTTTCCCTAAACTGAACTCTAAAAGACACCAGTATGTATTTGTCTTAAACGTTTAGGTAATGTTTATACAACGCATTAGGCAAGAGCTTGTTCTGTTTCTGATGGTTCTTACTTCTCATTCATATCCTTCTCATTCAAATAATTTTTTCTTTAACTGGGTTAGGACTAGTGTATAACTCATGCCCAAAGGAAGCTTTGGGCTGCTTCCTATGTTATTTCCCAAATCAGCTCAATTAAAAAACACTTTCACAGCAAGCAAATGCAGTGGAAAGTTGTATCTGGGAAAATGCTTGAATGCTGACTTTACTATGCAAAGTAAAATTCTGGCATTTGTTTGTTTGTGTTTTTTCACTGTAGGGGCAAGAGGTCCAGTTTAATAAAAGAATGAGTTTGGCCACTGAAGAATTGCAGTTCCCAGCAATTTCAGGCTTTCCTGTTCAGCTGGCAGTCAATGCCTCAGCAGCAGTCAACATAAAAATCAAAGGGAATGCGGATTTCAAACAACAGTCAAATTTCTTTCTAAATGGGTATATCAAGCCAAGGTAATAATGGCTTCAAATATGCCGCTTTCACATATTCCTGATGTCTGTCAAGTAGCAGTTCCTGATGTGAAAGTTTTGTGTGAATGTCCATGGTGTTTGACTTGGAGATTCCTGAAGAACTCAAGCAGTCATCAGCCTTATGTTACTGAATTGCTGCTATACTATAAGGACAGCAGTGGTTTGATTTTGATCCTGCCTGTTTGATTTTGAACTCTGTTGCTGTGCTTTTCCAGTACTGTCTTGAGCTGACCATCCCTCATTATCTGTAAATCAAATTCCTAAATGCATGCTTGCAGATGATGTTTTGAATGTTTTACCTGTTCCAGGGATAGCATTTTGGATTTTTTTCAGGATCAGGCATTTAGTTACAGGTTATAGATCTACAAACCAATGGATGGTTTAACCCTTACCTAGCTATTTTAGCTTTTTATACATACTGAATACATTTGCTAAACTTCACTGGGTTTTGTATAGACAGAAATAAACTTAGACCATGATATAGACAGCGATAAACTTGCACTCAATCTGAAACACTTTCCCTTTCCTGATATTTCGTGCCGAAGTCTGAATTCAAACCCCTTAGAAGATACAGTAAAACTATACTTTAAGTCATGTTAGAAAGTGTATGTCTGTGTACCTACAATTTTTTCAGTTATTTCCTGAAACAAAATAGTCATAATTTTAATGTTAGGATATACTGTGTTACAGCATCAAGTGCTTTGTATTTATAGATGAGGATGAACAGCCTATGGTTTTAATTAAGTGCTTTAAAAAGAAACTGCTTTTCATAGAAGACTATGTATCTGAATCTTTTAACAGTGCATTTGTCCAGCTCTCTGCCCAAATGGGAACTGTGGGGACTCTGGGACAAGCTGGCCTAAACTGGGTAATAGGAATGAGGACATCTTCTAGTCTTGATGGGGGAATCCAGGTAAAAAAAGGGCAAGAGCTCAAAGTTTTTTTGAACACTCCAGAAGAATCTATGGAGATAATTAATTTCAGGTAAGATTAAGCAAGGATATCTTCCTGAAATAGTAACCGTGATAACTTCCTTGAATCAGAATGTAACTGTCAGGCTCATTAATAGAGTGGAAATATATTTTGTCAGAGAACAAACTGTTTCAGTCTGACTTACAGTCCAAATCTGCCATTCAGAACAAAAAGAAGGGGAAATTATTCTGTGCATTTTACATTGTTTTACCATAAAACCGTATTTTCAAATCAGATCCTGATCATAAAAGATGTAAATGAAGTTTTGGTACTCCCCTGTTTTTTCCTACTGAATGTCAGTGCTGTTTCTAGAACTGTAGTATCCAAAGAATCTAGTTTAGTGTATTAAAGTTGTGGAGGAAAAACTGATGGTATTTAGTGAAAATGGGTACAGAATGGTATTTAGCAAGACACTGAAGTTATTTGGAGTATAGTGGTAACAAGCTGTGCTCATACCCTTCTGGTGAATTTTTGGTTTGGTTCTTTAATATTAGGTAAAGGTTACATTAAAATACCACCTCAACAACTGTCAGGTGTTCAACAGATTGTGTTGATGCAAGTGAGGCTTTTTAGATTTTTTTTTTTTTTTTTTTTTGCTGGCTTTCTCTTTTCTTTGGACTCTAAGATTCGATAGAAGTCCAGGTAGAAGGCACATATTGTGAAGGATATGTCAACTACGTGCCTTTTAGACATGACAACAGATGAATGAAGTATTTACAGTATGCGAATTGTCATTCCTTAATTTTGGACATTGTGATACCATAGGATATGCAGCTCAGAAAAGAGCTAAAATGCTCTGGTCTTCACATTTTAACCATCCTTAGGAGTCTGGGAAATTACTAATGTAGTTCTGTTTCTGTCAACCAGGATGGATGACAGACCAAAGTGAAAGTCAAAGTAATTACAAACCTGTATTGTGTAATATTTGAACTAAAGACTGACTGTAGAGTCTATGAGATATTGCATTAACTCCCTTGCTCCCATTGAGTGTAGAGACCATGATTCTTGTACAAGCAGTTTAGTGATGTTCTGGAAGAACTTCGAGACTAGAACAAAACTAATGTCCATACATCGCCTAAGGTGGGATGGGGTGGGGGGAAGGGAATAAAGTCTGGAAGCCAGGAAGTGAGTGGATTTGCAGTAAGATGACCATACCAAATTACACAGAACCGAGAAATCTAATATTGACTGTGAAGAACTGCAGAAGAATCTCAAGATAGTGACAGATTAAACATGGAAAACTGTGGGTAAAAATCAGTGCTAATTAGCAGAAATGTAGAATGATCTTAGCAGAGAACTTTATCTTTCTTCTTTTCCCATCTGGGAGAAGGTGGCATATAACTGAGAATTTTGTTTAAATATTGCAGTAACATTAGCATAATTGTTTTGAGGTGAGTGACTGAAATTCTTGGTTGTAGCTCTAAGCTATACTTCACAATGGTGGATGAGATGGAAGATACAGATGTTTTCCAACACCACACAGAAACCAGATCTTGCACTAGGGATGAAGGTGAGTCTAGATAGATATTATGTTTGTCTTAGAAATCTTGATCATTCTGAAATATTCATAATAGATCATTTTATTTAGTAAAAGTTCTTACTTACATACTAGTTCTAAGGTCTTCAGTGCAAGGTTCGTTTGCATGTTTTCTTTGTTGTTCTAACTGAATGATCAACTGTTGTCTTCCACCAGTGTCTAAGATTATTGGCTGGCAGCTGTGTTCTGAAATGTCATATCCTGCCCCAGCCAGTAGTTTGGTTTTCCCTCTTACTGGACCTTCAAGAGTGGCTATCACATTAACTAAGCAAGACAGAGGCCTGCAGCAGTACATTGTGGAAGCTGCATATAACTATATTGCTCAGGTACCATTATGGCATGCTTTACTTTGGTTTAGTTTATTATGCTGATGAAAGAATGGTACATCTTAGTGCCACGTATTCAGCTTAACTGGCTTTCAGGGTCTACATTATTATTATTTCTGTTCCCATTATAGTGGGAAAATATATATGAAATCACACATGTGAATGCATACATGGGTGTGTATTTCCAGATACAAAACTGCACACATGAATATTAAGTCATTTTGTTAGGTAAGAGTGATAGTGCTGGAATTAGAGACCAGGATTTCTGACTTGGTGCCCAGTACTACACAACCTGGCCTCACTTCAGTGACTTGTTTCTGTTTGTGACAAAAAAACCTTCAAACCCCAAATTGTTAATTTACATTGGGCACGTTATTTAAAAGCAGAAGTTAGGCTCCAGTGAATCCGCTCCAGAAGGCTGTCAGTTTTCTTAATACATTTGTTTGGGCAAGCCCGGGGAAGGAATAGCTTTCAGCTTCTGCAGGGGACAATAAGAGTTTATGGCTTTTTCTAAAATGATAGTATAAGTGTTTTAAGATGGGTGGTGGGTGGAGTCTCACCTTCTGTCACAGACCAAGTGTGCTGCTGAGCTTGAGCTAAGTCTTTTTACTGAGAGATAATTTAGGCTTTGGCTATATTCGAGCACTGCTCAGTATCTGTAAGACAGTGAGATAACAGCAATAAGCAGAGTAAGTTTTCCTTTGTGATTTTGTTTTCCTGAATATCTCTAATAAAAGCAGGAAAGGGAACAGGTATTTTCCTCTGCCAGCGAATCTGACATCTGTAGGAAGGGCAAGCCGCAAACTGTCAGCTTAGGCACCCACTGCAGGGTCAAGGCACTGTGCACCGTATCCCACTGCTGATGCCAGAGTGTAAGGGCTAAAGGCAACTCTGCCAAGCTGTAGTCACTTAGGCCTGAGTGATGCAGCTTGAATTTGTAACTGGAAGGGTGATATGATTTTCCATTCGGCTGGATTCAGCACATTTTCAAGAGGTCAGTATGCTGTGAAATGCAAGGTGTTCAGATAACATTTTCTGAGAAAAGCACTGGACAGGGAATGGAAAATACAGCCTGAAAAAAAACGATTATTTTTTGGTGAAAATTTTGAAAAGCAGATAGGTGAAAAATTGTAGCACTGAAGGTGGCTGTGATCATATGATATAACTCAGAGTGATATATTGGTTTGTGAATGCTGTGCCAATTGCAAATGTGGTTATCCTTTTTTCCTTCCAGGAGAATTCATGGATCCCAAATGAAGCTGTCCTTCACTTCTTCATTGGGACTCCAAAGTCAGACTTGAAAAGGGATGTTGGCATTGACCTAAATTTTAGTATCCCACAGAAGAAATTCAGAATCCAGTTTATCCAACCTAAGAAAAAAATTGAGATTGATGGTAGGTTTTTTAACTGAGAACCAGATCATCAGTTAATGTCAGTTAAGACTTCATTAGAATTAGCAGAGAAATGCCAATATGTTTCAATCAATAATCTAATGCTAAAACTACGTTACTGTGTAATAGCCAGTCAGTTTACTGCTTTAGGAAATGCCCCATTCCCAGTGGCATTTGCATCTTGGTTAAGATGATTCTGCACAGTCAGAGGTTCAGTGCCTGGTTCACAAGCTCAGGTTGAAGAGGAAAGCTGATACTAGTATAGATGAAGTTAAGGCTAAGGAGCACAGTGGATTGTTCTGTAATTTTTTACATAAGCTGAAATGGCTTTACTATTGCTGAATTTTAGTTTATACTGTTATGGTATGAAATTACTTGCTGCCAAATCAGTTAAGTACTGACCATGATATTTTTGTGCATTATAGTAAAAACCCTTTCAATCACAGTGTAACATAGAAAACAAAAGCAAATACATTGATGAAATATAAACTGATAAATATGTGGTAATGGTATGACAACATAATTACATCTTTCCACTTCCCTGACCTGCTGGTCAAGTGCTGTTTTGTTTTGATGTATTCTACTGTATCACATAGTTAGAATTTGTCCCTACAGAGTTATTAATTTTTTTTTTACCTTGGTTATTTTCAAATGGATTGCATAGAGGATTTACCTATATGGTGCAAAGCTTTGCATGCAGTGTTCCAAGCTCACAACAGTTTAGCAGAGGCCTAAAGGAAGTATATAAATCCGTTCGAGAGCTCAGCTGGTTTGTTGGAGACAGCTTCATTGCCTCTTTTCAATGGGTACTCTCAAAATATCCTTTCAAAACAAAATGTGTACTCTGAGGACATTTTTGCAAACTGTTCCTAACTTTTTTCCTTTGCTCTGATGTTTATATTTTCACTCTGTAAACGTATTGTTCACAGCCATGGCAGCTATCATCTTGGGTGCAGTTTTATGAAACATCATTGAACAGTGCATGTCCAGAAAAGGTAATCACTTCTATTTTTCTCCAAGGGAGAATTGAGTTTTCTAGAAGTTCACAAGTTGGACACCTGGAGCTGATAGTAGATGATCAAGATGTATATTACATTAAGGTACGTTTTCAGGTCATGAACTCTCTTACTAGGATGAATAAAAGCACAGAAAAGAAAGGCAATGAAAGACACACATACTGAAAAATAATTCTGCCAGCAGTCCATCAGAGAAATTACCAGTTCTCTTTATTACATATTTTTGAGATACACTCAGTGCTAAATTGTGTTTCAAAAGCTTTTAAGGCACGGCTTCTACAAGTAATCTAAAGCAATTTTTTCGCATTCAGATGTACTCAAAGCTCTTGGGTTGCTTCCAGTGTTACATCAGTAGAGAAGATCACATTGATCTCATTATGTGCATGTGGAGTCACACAGTTTTTCAGAGCCATATTCTGACCATGCATAAAGTATGCCTAGGCTCATTTCTTCACTTGTGTGGACTCTATAATTGTACGAATCTCTAAGATACTATTGTTTATATCACAGAAATATATTTTCCTTTTAAAGCACTGGGGAGTAAGCAAGAGAATGGCAGTATTTGAACTCTGAAATTAAAAAGCAGATCAAAATGCAGGTGGGAGTTTGCCACTGAAACTCTACTGACATTTTTGTTTCTATTCCAGGGCTTGAACAATTTTTTCAATTGATACCCATAGCAAGATGCCATGTCTTATGAGGGCCTCCTAAGCCAGTCAGTTTCAAACACTCTGCATTTTCCTACAGTGAACACATTATTTAACAGATTTTTTTTTTTCCTAGAGTAATATTTCAGCAAAGAGTTTTTGGTTGTTTCTCATTAACCCAAACACTAATCAGCATTGCAGATTGTTTGCATCTAGTCCAACCTAAATCTAGTTACCTCTGTGAGACTGCCAGTATTTTCAGTGACACCGTATTATTTTTTGGCCCAGTATTGTAGCATTCTTGGTGACTTCAGTCACTACTGAAGCCAGCAAGAGGTGAAGGAAATAGCATCTCACACCAGTGTGATTTTTGTGTAACTGGAAAAACAAATCCATCCTTCCACCCCATTATTTACCTACAACAAGTTTTATGGTCTGGGAGGTAGAAGAGGGGGTTGTTAAGTGTATAGAAAAAAACTCTTTTCTTCCTCCTCTCATTTCTGAAATGCCCAAGTGTATACTATTGTTTTCTCAAATCAGTTTGTACTGTTGAGTGGCTTGGGTTTTGGTTTTGTTTTTTTATTTGTTTGTTTACTGTAGGGAATGACAGATTTGCAGATGCTGGGTGGAGAGCAGAGATATGTGACCCAACTGGAGGTAAAGCTGATAAAGGAAAGCAGTCCTATTGTTCTGTCAGGAAACATCACTAAACAACTTGGCAAGAAGATAGCTTTTTCAGTATCCCTGAATAATTTTTTGAAGGATGCTGCATTTCTCTCAGGTTAGAGGACAATAAGTATTTGCCATATAAATGTAAGTTCTGGAGCCCTTATATATTAGATTTGCCTGGTTTTGGACATGCACTTCTAAAGCTCCTTTCAAATCGGTAAGACTGCCTTCTAAGATTGCTATCTTTGATAAACTTGTATGAATATGTATTTCAGAATAATAGGAATTATAAAACACCTTGTTGTTTAAGTCTGTTTTTAATTAC
Organism: Ara ararauna; assembly: GCA_028858755.1. Classification (NCBI taxonomy): domain Eukaryota; kingdom Metazoa; phylum Chordata; class Aves; order Psittaciformes; family Psittacidae; genus Ara; species Ara ararauna. The sequence continues at coordinate 16,692,595 of CM054380.1, read as the reverse complement.
TGTGGAAGAGGGTAGAGGAAATAAGATGTAAGGAATCCCACCTAACAAAAAATGCCAAAACAATAACGGCTCTTAAAATATTTTCTCATTTTCACTTTTGTTAGTACAAAACTGCCGAGACATGTATGTGGCTAAATGTCTCTTAAACCTGTTCTAAAAATCTTTAATTTTTTTTTCTCACAAATACACTAAAAGGAAAATGAAAGTATCAGAAAGAGGGCTTTACTATTGTATGAAATGTATTTTTTAAAGGTAAATTAATACAGAAGAATAAACCAATAATTTAATGTAAGGCTCTCATTTTTTCCATAGTATTTCTTACTCTAGTCTCCATGTGGCAAAGACATTGAAGTGTCATAGGATTATGCAATGTTTCCAAGTAAAACTAGCTTTTAAGGGATGCAAAATGCCAGTTTGGTTTATGGGAGATCAACTTCAGGTGAAATTTTCATCTTTAGCTTTCACATGGATTACCCGTGACTGTATCTTAAAAAACAGTTCTGGTCTGATTTTAACCTCTGGTCCCCTGAGACCTAGAATGCACCAATTCTGTTACAAAGTCACAACCTTGCTCTGACTTACATAGAAGGAAATACTCGCATGTTCATATATTAGGTTTTAATTAAAAGATCAGTCTGTTAGAGTTTATTTCCTTTTAGAAGCAGCTTTGACTGGATTCATTTCACTAAACTTTAAGCATTAGCTGAAAAATATGGTTTACAGGCTATACACGTAGTCAGAGGAAGACGCTGGACATCCAGCTCTGTCTTTTTATTACACAAGGAGTACATCATGGATTAGACAGGGTGAGACTGAATGCATTCGGTTTTTCGCACTGCAGCATTACTTTTCTTCTTAAAGTTAACTGTGTGTTCTACCACTGCATAATCACTTCTACTCTTTTTGCAGTGTTTCTGGAGAAGAAGGTTGGTGATAAGCTGAGACAATACTCATTGGAAGGAGAGACTTCACTTCCAGGTGTTGTTGGAGTTCATGTCATCAGTCTTCTCAAGCAAACTGAAGGCTTGTGGTCTCATGGTTTGAGGATAAAATATGGACTCTTAGGTACAGTGAAAAAGAGGGAAAGTAAAAGCATTCTGTTTGTCTCATTTTTTTGCAAGTTATTTGACTGTATGATTGGGACGCTCTTAACAAGAAAGATTTCACTTGATTTTTAAACTGTGATTTGAGACCTAGGGTGAGATTCTCTTTTCACTTGGATAAACTTTACTCTTTGATTCTGCATAGAAAAAAGAGAATTAATTTTTCTAATGTGCTTTTCACAAGCGTGTCCAATACTTGGCTTTTTTAGTGGGGGTTGGTCCTAGTTAATTTGTATTCTCAAGTGTTAATACAAAGCGAATTGTTGCATACATACACAAAAAAATGAGGGACTCTTTGTAGGAAAGAGTTATCTGGGCCCTCCAGGCTGCAGTGTATGAACTGTGCATTAATTTTATTGGACAAAGCAGGTGAATATCAGTATACTTATATCAAGGTATTGAATACTTATAGTAGCTAGTAATGATAAACATTGTAGGGTAGTTGTATGTGTAAAGTATGTTGCACATTCAGAAAGCCTATAACAATATAAGTAATAAAGATTTCTTAAACCTACACCAGTATGAGCCCATAATTTTACAAAAATGCCATGCTGTTCAGAGTTTTTTATTCACACAAACAGAAACATACCTGAACACTTACAACAGTATTGGATGATGTCTAGCTGTAGCTATATAAGTATGAATTTACATTCTTAGATCCTAAGCCATATATATACAAAGCCAGTTTGGCATCTCTTCTACCTGAAGTGGTCAGCATGTGATCCCTTGTAGAAATAATCCTACTCATTGGTTAAGTTTATGTATTAATAAGTTCAGGTGCTGAGAAACACTGTTTTGACAAAAGCAATGTAGTAAAATGTGTCTAGATCTTGAGCAGTTAGTGGAAGTAATTCTTGAGCTGAACTTCATGGTAATGCAGTTATGCCATTATTGGTACCAAACTGCACAAACTTTGGTCAGTACCTTTAGACTGCCAGACCTTTTACATAAATTAAATATCTACTTGTCTTGTACTTTTTACTCTAATAATGTTTTGATTTTCATGGGTGTAAATCACTTATTTAGCAAATACAAACTAACTGTTCTTAAATGCAGATTCATTAAATGTGTGCTTTCCTTTGGATTCATAGGATAAATCAATGAGAAGATACCTGTAAAAATTGACACATCTCACTTTAATGTTTTAGAAAAAATAGAAACCTTGAAGCCAGCACTAGATTTATGCTATTAACATTTTGAAAGTTTACTTCTGATTTATTTGAATAGATAACTTTGTGATTTAATTTGAACAGGAGAGGCAAAGAATCTTCATCATGAATGCACTATGCGACAAAAGATGAAAGTGGAGACAGGTGCACATGGCATGTACAAAATTGATATTGGACATGAATTTCACTGTATGCAGACTCCGACCTATAATCACAAGGTAGAGATACTGACCGAAGCACTTAGTACTTGTGTGCCTTGTATCCTGGTGTAACTCACATACCGGGGGCTTAAACAGAGCAATGCCCCAGATGCCTTTTTTTGATCAGTCTTTTTCTACTCATCGTGTTTCTTTTTGCTTTCTATGTAGACAAAGATAGCCAGTCCAGTAACTTGCTGCTAATTTGTGCAGTCCATTGCAGCTGTAAGTGATGGAACTCTCCAGTGATGTCAATGTATTAATTTGCAATTAATGCAGAATGTTTGTGTGAAAAAATTTGTTACAAGTTTATGATTTATCTTGTTTCTACCCTTGTAACTAAAAGTCAGTTTGCTTATTATTCAGAAGTTATATATCTGGAAAATAAAACATACTAACATGTTCTGTATTAATTTTCTGGTTCAGATTTCTGTGCTTTCTTATAAATTTCAGTGTGTGTGACCCTTTCATGCAGAAAAGCAGATATATTTAAAGTTTCATCCTTTACAGAGGGCACAAAGACAAAGGTTAATTTAAAGGCAAATCACCATAAATACTGGGTATTTACTGCAGAACAGAGAGCTGGCTGAAGAATAAGCTTCTGAATTAAAGGGAAATTTTGTATCCTTTCAGATTTGCTTTTGGTCCAAGTTGGACTGAAGCCAAGAAGTGTTAGGATTTCCCATAAGCAGGATCTTGCCAGGCTTTGCAGCTACCCGGTGAATCCATGTGGGCCAGTCCATCCAGTACCTGAGTCCAGTTACCTTAGCTTTTGAGAAAAACAGTTTGACTGGAAGCTCATAGTTTGGGGCTCTGTAAGCTGAATTTCCTTCTTCTGATGAAATATGATTTTTTTCTTTGGAAAGTTTGCAACCCTTTCTGCTTTAGTCTTGCTTGCTACTTGGGACTATTTCTACACACATTTAACAGCAGTGAATAAAAGAGCCTGGTTTCCAGGAAAAAGGTGGTTTTCTATTCTTTAGGTTCACCTGAAACATGAAACGAGTGCATCTTGGCTTTCCTCCCACATGGAAGTTAGCTATGGGAAACATTGGGATGAAATAAACAACAAGAAGAAACTGCTGATTAGCCAAGCATTTAAGAACAGTTCCAGTTCATCTGTAGTCAACTATTTCATGGAGGTAATCATGTGTTGAAAAGTTAAGACCTTCACTTCAAACATTTAACAGACAAAGTGAGAGAAAATTTGGGGTGAATTTATTTATTAAGACTTTTGTGTTACGTATTAATAAGTCAGATATCCAGATCTACTAAGTTTGAGTTATGTACAGTCTTAACCCAGGCTTGTAGAGATTCACTGACGTTTAAAATGAGCAAGAGAAAGCCAGTAGAAGGATTTTTCAAATGCTAAAAGTGTTTGGGTATAATGTAGTCTGAGGTTTTTCTAGGTTTTGCAGTGTTTCATGAAGGTTGCTTTTCTCACACAATGTCAAAGGAAAGTACAGGTTATAATAATTCTGAATACTATGGCATTTAGCTGGAAGTTGGTATGGACCTGGGTTTTGTTGCTTTTTGGGGTTTTTTAATAAATTGATTTCTATTCTGGATCAGTAATAAGTTTTCCCATGTAGTAAGGTATAATTAAAAACCTCAGAGAGTTTATGCCTTCTTTTGGAAGCACATTCTGTGGGCTACAAAAAGAAAATAATTATTTATATTGGCATGCCCTCTTGTTTTATTTGTAACAAGTTCTCGCAGAAATTCCAAAAACTATTCCTGTAAATTTCTGTCATATTAGAAGTTGCAGGTCTTCTCTGTTACTTTCTTAGATTAGGTCATGGTTTTCTGAGTCATTATTCTCTTTCTATATGGAGTACTTGTAAGCATAGAATTTAATTGTGATTCCAGCATAAACTGACCTAGATTTTGGTGGGGTTTTTTTTCAACAAAGTAAATTACCTAAAAATTAATGGGGGTTTTCCTTTTTGAATCCCAAATAGGTGCAACAAATGCATATTAAAGAAACCCCTATCTGTAATTGCTCAGCATTCATGAAAAGCTGTAAAGTGAATGGCAAATACGCAGAGCAGAGATGCTACTTTTGACATTTCTGCTACCCTGTGTGTGTGTGTGTTAGCTTAGACAGCCCTGAAGATAGAATCCTGCTTTTATTTAAATGTGCTTAACTTGTTTTCCAGTTTACCATGCAAGTCCTGGAAAAACAGGTGAATTATAGAACCCAGCTCCAGCACTCGCACACCTCTCAGGTTTATTTGCAGAGCAGCACCAACTTTGAGGTGCGGTACAATGACCACGTGCCTTTTGTGGCTGGGCTGCAGTGGAAAGACGCATCCAGAAATGGCCTGAAAAAGTGGGAAGGTGAAGTACCACAAACCATTTCAAGTCTGTGATTAGAAAAGCAGGCATTGAAAGTTGCTGCTGGGATTTTGTGAGCAAGTTTTGTGTGGGTGTAACAGTCATAGAAATAATGGTTGAAAGAGACAAACCCTAGAGGCTATCAAGACCAGCCTCTTGCTCCATCACGACTGTTCCTAACATTAGATCACATCTCCTGTGGCTTTGCCTAGCAGAGGTTTTGGAACCTCCAACTTTCAACAGCCTCTTTCAAAAAGACCCTTAGCCTCTCAAAGTGCAGTTTGTAACCATGTCCATTGTATTGCTGCCTCTTTCAAAGAGTGTGCATTCCTCATCTTTGCCATTTACTTTCAAGTTAGCTGTAGGCAACTACAAATTCCCCTAGTCTTTTGGCAGACTAAACAAGCCTGCTCCCTCTCTTCTTGTCACAGGTCTTGTTTAGCCCCTTTCCTATCAGAGCAGCCTTCTGCTGTAGCTTTTCTGGTTTCTCACCATCCGCCTTGATCTGGGTGCTCCTAAACCAGATCCAGTGCTGCAGACATAACTTCTCCTATGCTGTGCAGAGTGGGATAACTTTGTCTGATAGCTGTACTCCTAATGTAGACCAGTAATGTCGTGTTAGCTTTTGACTGAGATACCTGACCAAGAAGTGAACCATGTTTTAAAAAAATTCTTTACTCTCGAAACATGCAACCAACATTGACTCCATTATCTGAAAAACAGTGTCACATGAAGCCAAATGACCAAAAAATTATTTCTTATAGAATTTCATTTCACATTTCTTCACATGGCAATTAAAAAGCTTATGGCCAAAGATACAGGAAAGCACTAAAAATTGTGCATACAGAAACATCTTACTGAACTAAATGCAGCGTGAAATCTTGTTCAAAATGTATGTATTGGAGGATTGAATTTCAGTGTTGGCCCATGTCAGAACAGTTTTGATTAAGGCCATTGTAATTATGCAAATAATGGTTACAGACTTACAGTTCAGGTAAAGATTTCACGTTTTGTTGCAGATCATGCAGTAGAACCTGTTCCTGGTGCCAGTTAGAGACTGGACTTCATAAATTTCTATTTATTAACAAACCTCCCTATGTGTTACACTCTGAGGCATGTTATGCTAATGAAGGATGTACATTTCATTATATACCATCCAGGAAGACAATAGGTTGAGAGGAGCATTTTATCCTTATTTCAAAACCCCAGCATCTTACCAGCTTTGTTGCAAAGTTAGAATCTAGGAAGCCTGAAATCTAACTTTTCTGCCTGCTTTAATATGTGTTCCTTCCAGGTGTATTCAATATAGACACCCCATGGCTATATCTGTATGCAGCTCACAAACTACATCAGCCTCAGCATTCTGCTTATTTGTTGACTGTGGAGCTGACAACTGGAAAATCTCTCTCCATTAAGAATCTTGTAGTGGAGCTATTATATAAAGATCAAGGCAATGAAAAGGAAGGGAAAGTTCACATTTACACACCCACTACAACATACCTACAGGTAAAGAACATGATGCTTCCTATAGTATATGACTTTTGTGATAGAGCTTTGTGACAGATACCACCCAGGAATGTCATCGTGCTGAACTAATGCTTGTTTGGCATGCTGTGTGGAGTAGCTTGTTTGAGAAACTCATGCATTATGTGCCAGCTTATAAGAAAGGATCTTGAAATATTTATGGTCATATGTTCTCTGTGCTTGAATTATGAGCAGCTTGCTCTGGGGCAGACAAATTGGCACAGCCAGGGTCTTTTCATTAGCTTTGAAAAAAACCCTGAGGAGAAGGACTTGGAGGCGTTGGTTAGCAAGAAGCTCTCCCATGGCCCAGTTCTGAGAGCCTAAGCCCAGAAACTGTGACCCCAGAGCATGAGCAGCAGGACAAGGGAAGGGGGTTCTTCCCTCTACTGGGCTCTGGAGAGACCTCCCGGCAGTCCTGCATCCAGATCTGGTGCAACAACACAAGAGGCATGTAGACCTGTTGGAGTGAGACCAGAGGAAGCCATGTAGGCCCTGCAAGGGCTGGAGTACCTCTGCTCTGGAGATAGGCTGAGAGCTGGCTTATTCAGCCTTGAGAAGAGAAGGCTCTGAGGAGAAGTTAGAGCAGCTTCAAGTGCTTTAAGGGGGGTGAACAAGAAAGCTGGACAGGGGCTTTGGACAAGTGGCAGGACAAGGGGGGATGACTTTACATTGTCAGAGGAGAGATTGAGATGATAACTTAGGCAGAAGTTCTTCCCTGTGAGGGTGGTGAGGCCCTGGCACAGAGAAGCTGTGGCTTCCGCATCCCAGGTAGTGTTCCAAGGCAGGTTGAACAGGGCTTTGAGCATCTTGATCTAGTGGAAGGTGTTCCTGCCCATGGCAAGGGGTTAGAACTAGATGAGCTACAAGGTTCCTTCCAACCTAAACCAGTCTGTGATTCTAAGCTTCCTCCTAATTTTTTTTTAGACTGTTCTATGCAACAGAGGTTTAAAACTGATTTCGTCACAGTTGCTGTGCATTAAGCAATATGATAAACCTGTCACTATGCAAAGTGTAGATTTGTCTTGAAGAAATTTCTTATCTGCTTCTGTATAAATGACATGAGAGCTTGGAATTTTTGTCTTTCTTTTAGAATCCACTGCAATTGTCTAAATCTTTAACTTAGGTTTATGTTTAGGGTGTTCTTTTACTCTGAACTGCAGCTTTTCCTCTTTTGTCACTGCTGGTTCAGGCACGGTGTGAAGGACTGTGAGAAACATTCTTGAATGACAAAAAAATGCTTATCAACTGTTTTCTTTTAAACTATTTAGATTTTTCTCTCTCCCTTGCTTAGAGGGGATAAAATAAACTTTGAGGTCTTTATGGCAGTTCAGAGTATTTTGGTAGTTGAAGAGCTGCACTCTATTTCTAATAGTTCTTGTAATCATCATTGCCAAGAAAATGCATTCATTTCACCTCTGTGCTGTGCTGCTTTCTGTCTTAACTCAGCCAGACCAATGTGTTTGCCTTTGTTTTTCAGGCATCTACATTTAATCATCTTGGAAGGAATGTTCTGCATAGCTATAGTGAAATGGTATCTCTGTGGAATCATCTTGTGAAGAATGAGATTCATTTAGAGAATAATGAACAAGCCAAGTTTCTCTGCTTTAAGATAAAGAGTCCAAAACAGGAATTTAACTTCACAGCTAGCTGTCAGAATCTGCCAGTGGTACGACAGAAATGCAAATGCAATTTCTTTGACTCAGCACTGTGTTTTTCAGGTCTGCCACCTTTCTGGAGATGTTATTGCTGGTGTTGAAGCTTAAACACTTCAAGTGTTGTTTCTGTTTCTGTCTGTTTTGGAAATCTGCTGTGTAAAATTAGGTTCAAAAAGAAAATGGACAGAAACTTCTGTGGTGTATTTTTAAGTGCTCACCTATTTGCGAAGCCAACTACAGACAGAAAGGGAGGAGAGGACAACGAGAGAACACATTCCTAGAGAGAGTGATGTATAGATGCGGTTACTTAACATTAATGCAGATGTATGGCAGGTGTGGAAAATTCTATTGTCTTGGAGAATCAAAATATCTTGCCTGCTAGTGAACATAGCACCAGCCTTGGTTTATATGCTGTTTTAGCCTTTACATACTTTCCAATCATAGAATCATAGAATAGTTAGGGTTGGAAAGGACCTTAAGATTATATAGTTCCAACCCCCCTGCCATGGGCAGGGACACCTCCCACTTGCTTGATGTCTGCAGCACAGGAAGGGTAATCAGCAATTTGTTCTTCAAAGAGATAGTTTGATCAGTTACTTGGGTCAGTTCCTTGCAGGACATATTAAAACAAAAAGTGTTTTTCAAGTCCTAAGGTTCCATGCTTTACAAATCCGATTACTTTTTGTATGTAAATGTACTGGTACCAGAGCTAAAGCTTGCTCATATTGCAAATAGGTTGCACTTAAGTGATACATTATAGGGCATTTGTCTTCTGCTGAAGTCAATTTTCTACATAATCTAATCCTATATAAATGCAGATCAGGATTTAAACTGAAGCAGAAAAGGGTTGATCTGTGAACTGATAGCCTTGCTGCAGCCTGTTGAACAGTGTGGTTTGTATATTGATGTTCCTGAGTATGAATGAAATAAATCTGATGCAATTATCCTTTCTTCTGGTCTCGTGATCTGAGTGCAGCCTAAGAAGACAAACTTCTCAGTAAAGACTGTATGGAGAGATTCTAAAAGGCTGCCTGTCATGCTACAGTTTGAAGGCCAGATAGAAGAACTGAAGAAGGAGAAGATGCTCTATCAAAAACGTGGAACCCTCTATTTCAGGTTCAGTAGTTGAATTATTTTTATCTCTGAAGATTGCTTTGCCTAAATTTTATGTGCATTGTGATGCCCTTGGGAAATGTTCTGGGTTTTACAAAGTGGAAATGCCACATATACAAAGCCTGTGCTTCCTCCCATCTGTCTCTCAAAGCTTGCTTGAGCACAGGGACTTCATGGGCTAGTTATTTGCATCCATTATTTTTTGCCCTCTTTACTGAAAGGATAGTGAATAAAGTTGTCAAAAGCAACAGGCCATCTATGCTGTTTCAACGTGTATGTTGGCAACTCTATTAGTCATCTAGCCTCCTTTCATGAAAACAGCAGGACTTACGATGTGTTCAAACTTTGAAATGGTGAAAAGTTCCAAAATTCAGATCTGTTCCTTTGTGCCGTCCAGATGCCTTTTTTCTAGTTCTTAGGAATAAGATAGTAATTCTAAAGACAAAGGTATCCCTCTTAAAACACAACAAATGCTCTTGTTTAGATTTTGGAACATTTCTATTTCCTGATGAGAATGAATGCACTGCTTCTAGATATTGTCTGGTTCTGAAATTTCTCTCTTCATTACCCATTATCAAAGTACAGCTTGAAGGCCTTGGTAAAAATGTATGATCAGACTTAAGACATCTGGATCCTCTCTGGGGACATCTCAGCTTTCTTAAGTCATAGTAGGGTCAACAAGAGTGCACAGGCTCCCTCAGGAGCCACTGTACATCTTGGAGATAGCTAAAAAATAATGTGAAATGCCTTTTCAGTAGTGGAAAAAATACCTAAATAAGGAATAAAGAGCTGTACCAGATATCCTAACATGTATAAAGGCCTGCTTATAAAAGTTAATGCATTTTTCCAAGAAACCCAACTAAGTTATATGTGCAGAAATATTTAATAAAGTCCATAAAACATTACAATAAACTACTCCAAGAACTATGTAGTGGCTGAACATCTGCTGCATAGGATTCTTGGCATGCAGATACTGATTCCACAGAGAGTATAAAATGTGGTTGATAGTGAGATTTTCAAAGCTGCCATAAGCTTTTGGACACTATCCCTGTTGGAAATAAGTCTTGGCAATGCAGGTATCTAAAGTGTATATACTGTTAATGCATGTTAGAATTTTAGAGCATCACCCTCTTCCATGCCCTTCCAAGCCTTTCTTGAATCCAGGATGGAAGCTCTTTATCAGGAATTCTAGTAAGTGCGTGTGGCTTGTATGAAGCTGCAGTTATGCTCTAGTAATTTCTTAGAAGTTCTAGTCCTGTGTGTTATGCTTCTGTATGTAACACCCTGATGGTATCTGCAGCTGAAATTTAGCAGTTCAGGTTGAACTCTATATGATTTCTTTCTGTAGTTGTCTGTCAAGATCTTTTATACTGCTTAATTCTTGTTCTGTTCCAGACACCCTTTCAAAGTGCCCATTTTGCAGAGCTTCCTTCTGCAGGAGACGTTTACTGTTGACAAAAAGCAAAAGCACTATTTAATGGAAACAAAAGTTCTGATAAATGGGCTGGAGGAAACGGTTCAAACTCTTACACTTGGTTACCAATCTGAAAACCCCTTTGTGAGTTATACAACAATTTCCTTTAATCTGACATATAAAAAAGTCAGCAAATGAGTGATTTACTGTATATATATCTTATATTCCTTGCGTTTCCTCTCAAACTTTTTTTAGATTTGTGCTGGCTTAGTTCATCCATATAACTACAAGTTGTTGCCCAAAGACATTGAAATATGCATTTTCACTCAAAATCACCAAAATGTAAGTAAATTTCCCATTAAATTCAGTAAGTAGGAGACATTCATTACATATTGATTTACAGTGTATTGTCTTTTCAGACCTATCTTGCTTCTCTTTAGCTTCTCACCATGTAAATGCTGCACCCAAAAGGTCCAAAGAGCAGTGATGTGGTTGGTGCCTTCCTAATACAATGTTTTGTATGATAATATATAAACATGCATTGTGTACTAATATATTATGAGACTATTTAATGTATTAAATACTATTAGGCATTAATAGTATTAAGTATGGGAAAGGAATGGATTCAGGATTTTCATCCTTATATAGGTGTATCTATTCATCTTCCTTACCAAATGCAGTTTTTTTTCCCTGCTTTGCTCGTTTTTCCTTCTGACAACCCACAATATAATAGCTTGCAACACTTTCATTTTTCCTTATATGTAGGAATGACTTCTCTCATCTTTCATGATATATAGGGTTACTATTCAATGTAATTTGCTTATTCTTAACACATAGTTGAAGCGTGAGCTTGAGACTGCCTTGAAGGTCAATAAGGAAGATGTTCTCAGCTTTCTAGGGAGGTACGAGGACAAATCCAGTGAGGCAGGTCTTAGACATCTTTTACACATGGATGTGACACATTCATTCCAGGTATTGGTGCTTTTCATTTATGGCATTTTATTGGTGGTTGTTTTACTGCATTGTCTTTAGAATAGTAATTGGTTTATGCTTTTAGCTGTCCTAGTTCAATAAAGTCCTGGCCCTCACAAAGTATTACAGCAGATCAAATCATAATTTGTATCAATCTGTCTTGTAAGAAAGACACTGACCTTTCATTTTCATACTTCTTTACCAGTTTATTTGGTTTTCGGTGTCTTTGAGTAAAATTGGTGAAATTCTGTTCACACATTTGCTTATACGCATCCTTCACTTAATACTAAAAGTTCAAAAATCAAATCACAAGAGGCAGTTGATGGGAATGCAGTGATTATGTCTACATTTTGCTTTGTCAAATAGCTTGAATTTCCACAAGCAATGGGCCTAAGTGGGGAGCTGTTTTCCAGGCAGACTAAACTGGAGCACTTTGACTACAGTGTGAGTGTAAAAGCCATCATCAACAAGAACATGTCTTCACAGGTCAGTTCCCTGATTATTACAGTTTTGTTGCTTGAAGTTGTGGCTTTTGCGTTTCATACACTCAGACCCATGTTGAATCTTGAGTAGCATGCGCTAGGAATGCATGTCAACCTGGGAGCTGCTTAACTTTGTGCTACAAATTGCTCTGCAACTACTTTCAAGTATGAGAAAAATGTATCTGTATACTATAGAGCTGGTCAACTCATATGGAGTTCAGTGAGTGTAGTGGAGAGGTGTAAATTGTTAGGGAAACAGTTAACTTTTTTTGGTTAGAGTTTGGTCTGGCTAGATGGCTACATCCAGCTGGAGTAGGTGGCTTCTGTTCTGGCTGAAATTCAGAAAACTCTGAAAGTCAAGTTAAAATGTACTTAAAATTCAGTGTAGTTTGTAATTTCTTGTTGAAAGCTCTAGCATGGTGTCAGGTGGATGTGCAAAATCAGCTGCCATCTGTAGCTTTTGTTATCAATTCAGAAGGTTCTTTCTCTAGGATTAGCTTTATACTGTGTGGTGGGCTGAAGTAAAGACAGGGACATAACTTACCTGTTACCTTCACAGGCAAAACAGACTCAACTTGGAAAAATTAATTTTTTTCCAAATAATAATGATGTTCAATGTGAGAAACAAAGGCGAGAAATAAAGCACCTTTTCCCCTCTGCTACTCCCTGCTTTTTCCCAAGCCCAACTTGTCTGCAGTCTTATTCTTCAAACTTAATGTCCTGTTCTTTTTCTCTGTGTAGGCACAGGCAGCCCTAAAGAGTTATGGTGAGAGCAGTTTCAATAGCTCTTTTTACCTTCATTACAATGGAAGGGACATGCTGATGCTGGAGGTTGATATGAACAAGGAAAACAGGAGAAAAAACAGAGCTGTTGAATTAAGGGCTTTCCTCCATCAGGCAATCCTGACAAATCCAGAATCAATACAATTCCGGCTCGTAGGCAAAGTATTTCCTTCAAGGTAGAGATATCAGAATCTTATTCAATAGGGGAGCTAGTGTTTTCTGTAATGTGTATTTAGAAGTAGCTACTTTCATATAGCTGCAGCAGAAGCCACTGAGGAAATGCTATTTCATGTGTTATCAGTGTTACTGAAATACTTTTGCTCTTTGTCTCATAAGTTGGTATAATAAGTTGTATTCATGTTTTCTAGTTTCTTTCCGAGGGCTTTGTATGGTGATAACTTGAATGAACAGTTGGTACTGTAATACTCATTTTAGATCAACAGTTGTTTCCCACTTCCCCCCACCCCCAGTGGTTTGTCCTCTCAGAAGTAAGGAACTAATATTTACAAGCTACGCCAGTGTTTATTGCGAAGTTTTACTAAGTATTTTGAAAAGCTCTGAGGTGGCAGGGATGGGAAATAGAAATTTGGCACTTCCACGTTTCAGCTGTCTTTCAGCTATTTTTCAAATTTCATGAACATGAAAGTGTGCAATGAAGGAGCTGATGTTTTTGTGGAGGTCTTAGTGTTTAGGCATTTAGGAATTGGATGGGATAAAGAGAATGAGGAGACAAAGAAATAAGAAGTTATTGCAATTCTGTAGAAGCTCATTAGAATTATAGAATAGTTTGTGTTGAAAGGAAAATTCAAAGGTCATCTAGTTCAACCACATCCAGCCTGGCCTTAAATGACTCCAGGAATGGCACATCCACCACCTCTCTGTGCAACCTGTGCCAGTGTTTTAGCATCCTCATTGTAAAGATGTTTTTCCTCACATCCAGCCTTAATCTTCCCTCTTTTAGTTTAAAACCATCACCCCTCGTCCTCTTGCAATTAGATCTAGTAAATTATTAAAATTGGATTAGCAAAATAAAAAATAAAAGATCCAAGAAAGATATTTCATGTGTTTCTGCAGCTTACTTGCAGTTCTAAGCTTCCAATAGTAAATTAATTTATTTAAATACCAGAGTAAGCTGTAACAGAGCAATTTATTACAGCTTACTTCAGAAAGTAAAATAGAATACTTAAAATTTCTGGAATTATTTGTTTGGATTTATTTTACAGGGAGAAAAGAAAGAGGAATAAAAGATTGAATATTTCTGGGGAATTGCTATAAAGATGCAGTCTATACAAACTTCAGTCACTGACTGATGAAGTTAATCTTACTTCCCTGAATTTTGTAGTTCAGTTCTTCCTGTCAAGTGGATTCTCACTGAGGTTTTACTTGTCATCAGTCTTTCAAGAGTGTTCCAGTTCCTAGGAGGGGTGTCTAACAGTATGAAAATATGATTCCCTCATTTGTAGGTATTTTGTGTGATATACTTGAGTCTAGAAAGTCAGACATTTCAACATACAGTTTGTTGAAGGCGATGTAAAAATTGTGTCTGTCTCATTCTTGAAACACTGAAAATTGAGTTTCTTGTTGCTCCATCAAGTTTCCCTAAAAAGCTGTACTGTGTTTCTCCAGCGTTGTTCAACTCAGAGCCAAGATACAAAGAAATAATGGTTGGTTCATTTGCCATACTCAAACGGTGGTGGCTTTTGAAATTATTGTTTGAGCTGAATTCTCAGTGCTGCTTTTAAATCAGCAGTGAAGAGAGTTTTAATATTATGACAGAGTTCATTTCCAACTCTGAATTCTGTCCAACTCTTATCTTTTTTCTTTTATTAGAGATGAGAAAAGCATCCAAAAAATTTGAAGAAAAATCAGTCTGCCAACAAGTGAGGCTTTACTGAGTAGTTTTATAAACAGCTGATGAATAACATATATTCATTGCAAGGCATGTGATTCACTGATTCCCAACATCAGAACAAGTGCCCAGAAAGTCTGTGGAGTCTCCATACTTGGAGATACTCAAAACTTGGCCACACACGCTCCTGAGTACCCTGCTTTCATTGATCCTACTTTGAGTGAGACAGGGGTTGTCTTGACAATAGTGAATTAACCATAATAATAAGATGTTAATATTTTTATCTCTGTCTTTTTAGACTTTTGATATCTTCTGAGATGAAGCTTAATGAGAATAGGCTTCTTGTGGATTTCATGGGAGCCAGGAAGTGGAAAGTTGGTCTTGTTTTGTCCCTATATGGGAAAGTCCAACACACATTTGCTGGATTAAAGGCTGTACCTCATCATCTTTCTCTGAATGGATTACTGATGTGCAAAAACAACATTCATGATGGTACTTTTTTACTTTATCTTTTGCTATTAAGTCTGCAGCT
This sequence comes from Ara ararauna, assembly GCA_028858755.1. NCBI lineage: Eukaryota > Metazoa > Chordata > Aves > Psittaciformes > Psittacidae > Ara > Ara ararauna. The sequence goes on along the minus strand of CM054380.1, from coordinate 16,677,465 downwards.
GTCTGAGGAAGCTTCTTAACTTTAATATATTTCCTTGCTGAACTGCATACTGCATTCAGCTCTGGGGCCCCCAACATAAGAAGAATATGGACCTGTTGGAGTGAGTCCAGACTAGGCTACAGAGATGCTGCGAGGGCTGGAGCACCTCTGCTCTGGAGACAGGCTGAGAAAACTGGGCTTGTTCAGCCTGGAGAAGAGAAGGCTCCAGGAAGACCTTAGAGCAATTGCTAGTGCCTAACGGGGTTAAGAAAGCTGGAGAAGGGCTTTGGATAAGGACCTGTAGGGACAAGACAAGGGGGAATGGCTTTAAACTGTCAGAGGGTAGATTTTTATAGGATATAAGGCAGAAGTTCTTGCCTGTTAGGGTGGTGAGGCGCTGGCACAGGTTGCTCAAAGAAGCTGTGGCTGCCCCATCCCTGTCAGTGTTCAAGGCCAGGTTGGACAGGGCTAGGAGCAACCTGGTCTAGTGGAATATGTCCCTGCCTGTGGCAGGAGGTTGGAACTGGATGAGCTTTAAGGTCTCTTCCAACCCAAACCATTCTATGATTCTATATGTAATGAAGAACAGAATAATTAGCATGAAAAATTAACTCTTAGTCTGTGTGTTGATACTACTTTTCAGTGAACTAACATAGATCTATAATTTTTATTTTTTCACTGATTGAAGGAAGTGGTGGGTGGCATCTTTCCTATCCAGCTGTTCTGAAACTAGGGGGGTAGAGGAAGCTGACTTCAGGCCCTTAGTCTTCTGAATGGCTCATAGGTGGAGTAGGTCACTGCAGAGCTCTAGAGGGATTGTTTAACCTGGAGTTATGCAAGTATTAGGTCATAGTTGCACTGTAAATTTTCCTTCAGAAGGCAGTGCAGTGCAGTCCATCACCTAAAGGCACAAGCAGCTTGGTGAAGAAAAAGAAACAGCTGCCGGAATTAATAATATGTAATTTGTTTTAAGCACAGACACTTACAGTAGTAGAGAAACTCTCAACAATAAACTGATTTGCTCTCTAGATTAGGCTAAATGATCATAGAATCATAGAATAGTTAGGATTGGAAAGGACCTGAAGATCAGCTAGTTCAAACTCCACTGCCATGGGCAGGGACACCTCACACTAAACCATGCCATGTCCAATCAAGGCTATGTCTAATCCAGCCTTGAACACCGCCAGCGATGGAGCATTCACAACTTCCCTGGGCAACCCATTCCAGTGCTGCACCACCCTTACAGTAAAGAATTTCTTCCTCATATCCAATCTAAACTTCCCCTCTTTAAGTTTGAACCCGTTACCCCTTGTCCTCTCACTACAGTTCCTCATGAAGAGTCCCTCCCCCACATCCCTATAGGTCCCCTTCAGATATTGGAAGGCTGCTATGAGGTCTTCACGCAGCCTTCTCTTCTCCAGGCTGAACAGCCCCAACTTTCTCAGCCTATCTTCATATGGGAGGTGCTCCAGTCCCCTGATCATCCTCGTGGACCTCCTTTGGACTTGTTCCAACAGTTCCATGTCCTTTTTCTGTTGAGGACACCAGAACTGCACACAATACTCCAAGTGAAGTCTCACAAGAGCAGAGTAGAGGGGCAGGATCACCTCCCTCAACCTGCTGGTCACACTCCTTTTGATGCAGCCCAGGATATGGTTGGCTTTCTGGGCTGCAAGCGCACACTGAAGCCGGCTCATGTTCATTTTCTCATCGACCAACACCCCAAGTCCTTCTCTGCAGCACTGCTCTGAATCTCTTCTCTGCCCAACCTGTAGCTGTGCCTGGGATTGCTCCGACCCAGGAATACGACCTTGCACTTGGCATGGTTAAACTTCATCAGGTTGATCTATTATAATAAATGGAAATTCTTTTATTTCCTCCTGCTATTAAATTAATGGCTATTTTACAAGTTGCTTATAAAAATCTGGTTATTTCTGTCCCGAAGAACTCTCCCCACAGTAACCATTTCTGCCTGTTACAGGTAACATCAATGTGATGGTCAATGAAACACTATATGGGCTCCATCTCAGGAATAGAAATGTGTTTGGGAATACCACCGTCCACAATATCACTTTTGCTATGTTTCAGAACGGCAGTCAGGCAATCCCTGCAGAGGCAAAACTGAAAGGATGCCTGGAGCTGAGCAAAAAGATGAAAAGGGGGCTAGCTAGCTTCCAGGTGGATGAGAAAGCTCTTCTTGTAGATTTTTCTAATATCATGAGTCATGGGCACAGCAGCCTCAGTGGGACTTTCACACATAATATCAGCTTTTTAAAAAATGCAGGTAAGAATTTAACTGACTTGATGGTGTGGTGCAACAAGATGAATTCATCTGAGTGGACACCAGTGGAAATAAATGAGTTGTATTTGCTCACGTAAGAGAAAAATGTAATCCAGTTTTAGCAATATTCTTTTTAATATTGTTGAGAAAATGCAGCAAAATGGTACAAAGCTATTTACAAACTCTTTGAACTACTTCAGAGTAAATTATTTTTCTCTCTTCTGCATCTTTATGCCTGCATGCTTATCGGTTTCCCTGAGCATATTTTATGGCTGTTTTAATTTGAGCCATAATTGAAACATTGACAACTAAAATATGCCAAGTGTTGTTTCCTAAGCAAAACCGAGGGTTTTCATAACCTGAAGTTTGAATTTTTCTAACAGCTGAATAGTGGAGTTGGGCACAATACCCACTGGTAGATATCCTTTATTGAGAAAAGAAAAATCCTTGACTTCCAAAGTCCATGCCACATTTTAATTTAACAATCTCTTTTTAATATGATTTTCATATGGTAGGTAATGTCTTCTCTTACTATAAATAGCAGTAAGTGCAGCTAACTGGATGATTGCAGTTTAAAAGAAGTCTATCTTTTCTTATGAAAAACTATGGACTGCTTTTATTAATCTTTTATCAATGCATCTGCTCTGTATTTTACAGGGTCAATCCAGAAGTATTGTTTTGATTTTGCTTCCTTCCCTGTCAATAGGATTGCCCTTGGATGTCATTGCTAGTGCCATGTGTGATCATGACACAAGAAATCACACCATTACGGTAGTCCTGCAGAGTGGCAGTGAAAGGGTTACCACTGTGTTTGGAAGTCACAGACTGTCCACAGAGCATCCTAAATCTGAGATATCTGTGAGTTTAAAGCACAACATCTCAAAGCTAAAGGAACATGGGATCCCTTTTATTGCGGAAGCTGCTGGCTATTATGAGGTGAGTTCTGCATGTGATTATTTAATTCCTGGCAGACCATTTCTAGTGTAACTTATTCCTGTGCACTTTACTCCAAAAGCATCTGCTTTTTTGAAGTGTACTACAGAAAGATGTTTCCTCGCTTCTTGTCATACTGTGTCCTGTCATCTGAAGTCTTAGAGCTGAATCTAGACTAAATTAGGTGCTACATTCAGTTCTCATTTAAGTGAAGTGCTTTGCTGCATAGGATCAGGAGTCTTTTCCAATTTCCTTTTCCCCCTGTAAATGGGAAACGGTCTGGCAGACCTAATATATGTATCAATTAGGTGTCAGGAAGCCTAGGTACTGCACTGCATCTAATACTGGGTTTAACTAGTTCTGATGGCATCCCTTGGATGTCTGCTAAAGAGCAGAAGACTGTATAGCATGGCTTTCCATTTGGAAATCTCTACTCAAAGAAGCATCACAGATCATGTTTCCTGGTACAATGTTGCTTGGCCACTCTTCTATCAGCATTTCTGCTATAGATCTGTGAATAATATATAGCTATTTTGTATCTCAAAATACCCTTCCATAAAAGAAGGGTTCATATATTTGGCTTGTTCTACCACATGCTGGAAGGCTGAAGTCACTAACATACTAACATCTGTGGTGGGTTCAGCCACTGTGGTACAGGGAAACACAGGTGTGCGGAGGAAGAACTCTGTACAGTTCACTTTGCCGTGCTTACTAGTAATTTCACTGTTTAATCATGTATGCCTTGGGACTCAAATCCTCCAGGGTACTAAATGCTCTCAATATGTTTTGGAGACAGAAGAAATTATTGGTGCACAGCACTCAGAAGGTCTAGCATAACAGGAAAATCTCTATTTGAAATGAAGCCACTTTGACTTTGCACTTTTATTTTACTAATGCTGCTGCCCTGACACAGGCTGTGATGTTTAAGCATGGTGAAACATACTCTGCCTTTGCCAGTTATTGTTGGGATGTTGTTTGTTTGTTTGTTTATTTCTATTGTTTTGTTTCTCTTGTGCATAGAATTTCACAAGAAAGATTGCTGCAGGGATAACAGCCACAGTGGAGATGAAACAGCTCAAAGTTGAAATAGAGAAGAAAGCCACTGGCAGTGCTGTGGAAATTTCTGTTTCGCTTCATCATGATGTGGAAGGGCTGATTTACATTGTTCCATGTGTACTAGAGGTTAGCAGAAATCCTGCTATATAGTGTATTTGATGATGTTTTCTGCTGTGCATTCTCAACTCTTCAGATTTACTGCTTGAGAGCAAGCTCGCAGGTCAGAGGGAGAGAAATTTTTGTCAAACGAGGCCAGTGCAGAAAGCCTAAAAATTGTTTCTTAGCAATGAAGAGCAGGTTTTCAAGATGTGGCGGGTGACAAAACACAGTGCTGCACCAGCTACCAAGAAGGAGAAAAATGACTGCTACTGCTGAACCCAGGACAATGTCCTAAAGCTGGAGTGGGTATTGCCCAGACACAGTAACATGCAGTCCCAGCTTCACCCTATTGCTACAGCAGGGTTTGCAGGTGAATGACATGGCTGGTTGTAGGTGGGTATTGAGAGCAGAGTGAATGCTAATAGCGGTAGTTTTCATGCAGCCAACAATTATCCACAAAGACTTCCCTTTCTGCAACAGAGGACACAGCTGATGGCATTTGAAACACAGAATGTCTACTTGTGATGGTGTATTTTCTGTGCCAAATATAAGAAATGCATCTATCTCTTGTCAAAATCAAAAGCCAGAATTTCAAAAATAGTCCTGTTTAGCAAGTAACTGTTTCCTACTGTTTGAAGATATTCTTCTGCCCTTACCTATGCTGATAATATCTTGGTATGATAATGCATGATTAGAGACATAATTTAGCCTCAGATCCACTAAACCATTTATCTTTTCAAAACTGATTTCAAAAAGTTAATCTTAAAGCTGTGTTTTAGTATCTTCATGCTTTTTATCTTGAAAGAAGTCTATTAGCTTGCTATTTTCTATTTTAGTTCCCTCTTCTTTTCTTCATTTTCTGAATGTGCTTTGTTAATGCCAACAGGTTTCTTGCAGTGGAGAATCCGCTAATGAGCAACTTTCTGGCCTTTGCAATGGAGCAATTACACTTCATCATTTTGAGGTACTGGCTTCATTTATAAACTCTGCTGTCAACAACATACTGTCTTAACTACCACTAATGGAGTCTAAGTACTGGAAGGTGTCAGAGATGTAGAAATGGGCTTAAGTTAGCTGAAAATTTTGCACGCACTGTCAGATATTTTCACCTCCTTAATATTCACAGATCAGAATGCTTGTGATCAGTGAGGTAGGTTGCACTCAGTTTCATGCAGTGGATTGTTTATTCTGAATCAGAATTGTCAGCAAGCTTGCCTTCAAGCGCTACAGATTCAATCTTAGTGCACAGCTGTGAGGAGTACAAAGGGGAGGAATGGGATATTTATGGGCCCAACAAGTGCAATTTTAAAGGTGATATTCCTGTGTCATACAGCAAAGAATTGAGTTGTGCTGCTTCAGAGCTCATTGCAAGAGTTCACACCTAGCAGAAAACTAGTATCAGGAGATAAGAGGTATGCACCAGGCAAAAGGCAAGAATGACATTAATGCTTCTAGCTGAAGTCTCCAGACTGTATCTTCTGCCAGGTGGAACTGAACTCAGTGTAAATGATCTTGTCCTGTTATTGAGCAGCCAATCTGATATAAACTGGACAAGGGAGCATAGAAAGCACAAGCTGAGAATGTCAGTTTCCTTCTATTTACTCATTTTCTGCTCTTTCTAGCTAACCATTTATTTGTGAAAGTCCCTATGGCTCTTGAACTGTTCAAGAAAGATACACCTTATAATCTGACATATTCTTAAGAATGTGTTAAAAACATCTCCTGTGAGTGACAGTACAAAAGGTTACATTTGTCTCTAAAAAGACAGTAATCACGGGGACTATAATTGCTTTGTATGTTCTAATGACAAAAAAGACATGCATTTCAGTTCTTCCCTAATGTAACATGGGTACAGTATGCATAGCATGTGTCAGTCCTGCTGAGGTCTGAAGGGAATAGAACATATTCCCACAGTGCTAGAGCTCTATTTAGTCATAGTAAAAAAAAGTGATAATAGTAAAAGCAGTAGCAGTTGTTTTTTCTGGTATTAGTAATTGTTTTAATGGAGTTGTAGAGTTGGGGTTTCTTTTCTGTTAATTTTATTATGAAACTCAAAAGATTTTAGGCCGTCTCTCCATTTGTTTAGACATTTATAAATATGTGGGATTAAACCAAAATGGTGTCAGGGTAGTAGGCAAATAGTTCTCTTTTAGTAACATGAGCATTTAAAGACAGTATATGGCCTGACAAGAAAAAGAAGTTGACAACAGTTTTTTCCCGTAATTTTTCAGACTCCAGCAAGAGTTTCACTGAATGGGTCAGTGTTTACCAGCGACTTTGCTGTCGTCTTCTTTGGACATGTTTCTTTTCACAACCTGTTTGCCTGCCTGCAACTCCATGCCACCGCTAACATCCAGCCTCATTTAAGTATTGACTTCCAGCATTCTTTGCCTTTGCTCCAGTCTCTGGGAATTGCTGGAGAAAACCAAGTGAAGGTGTCAGCCGTGAGAAGTGACAAGTATAAGGGCATGTTTGGTATTGTCCTTGGGCCTTGCAGTTTGAAAGCTGATGGAGAAGTGAGCCTGGCAAGCAATGAAACAGATACAGAATGGGTATTTACTTTTAGAAACAAGTGTATCAGTCTAGAGGTAAGCTGGATTGTTTTCTGCATGGTGTTACAGTCTGTGTGTTTCATATCGAGTTACAGAGAACTATCTCCTGACACAATTATTCATGGAGAGGACAGGTTTGGTCATTTAAGTTGTTTTGGTAGAGCAGTGAGTCAGAACACTTGCAGAGGGAGTGTATTTGAAGATGAAAATTTGGAAATATACAATGGTTACTGCTGTTACCATAAAATAGTTGCTTAATAATAGCTTTTTAATTAAAATAAATTATTGTCCTAGAATATAATGCAAAGCATGTCCTTTCAGTTTGAAATTTTGAAAGCTTTCTTTATGGTTATGAACTTTTTCCTCTACAGTACTTGTGAAAGGATTGTTGTAGGATTTTTTTTTTTCATACCATTTATTTTTGGTTTCTTTTTCTCTTGTTTCACTGGGAAATTTCTGATTTCTCTTTAAAACAAGCAGTGTTGTATGCTTCTTTCCAAAAGCATATTGGTTTGGAAAGAAGAAATACTTTCTCATTAATTAGAAACAAATTAAGAAGACAGTTGCTTTACCTTGCATTTTTTAAATAGTATAATCTTTTCTGTTGCAGAGAATGGGATTGCCTCATGCTGTAGCCTTTGGGGGCTCATTTCATCAGAACATCTGCAATGCTGGCTTGTTAATGAACCTCCAGTGTGATGGCAGAACAGTTAATGTGCAGATAGACACCTCCTGCGAACAGGAATATGCACTGCAAGGGGTGCTCAGGCATTCAGTTCACTGGCTGAGTCAGCTTGGGCTGCCTTCTGAAAACTCTGTCTTGTTATCTGCAGCCACAGACTCCACCACAGTGGGCATTTTGTTGCTGCAGGCTGGCAAGTGCAAACTTAAGGCTAGAGGAGATCTCTCTATTCAGAATAAAACTGAATGGATGCTGGAAATGGAAACAGAATGTCAGCTTCTGCAGGTAGATCTTGGGAGGCTATTAAAGAGAGATTTGGGATGAAGTGCAGGCCATATTAGAGTTTTAGCTAAAACTACAGTGTTTGAGTGCTTGAAAGCCACTCTAAAGGCACACCTGTCTTACAGCATTAGGCAAAAAACATGTTGAATGTATCCTGTTCATGGGTGTTCCCTTTGTAGACTGAGCCAAATTCGGTCTTTGCTGCTTGTTACCTTCGCAGACCAAGACTGCCATCTAAAGGTGAACAGCAGATTTAGTTTGAACTGTTCATCAAAAAATACATTCCCTGGTCTGTCTCTTTTATCAAAGTCATAAAATTTCCTTGGGTTTTTTTTCCATTTAGCCTCACTGAAGACATTAGAAAGAATTAGTATTGCAAATTTAGGGGTTACTTGCAGATGTTCAGAGGCATTTATGTTCTACTTTAAACTCATCAGTTTTAACTCCTTCAACTACAAAGTAGCAATATAAAACCAAAAATTACGGGAAAGTGTGTGTCAACCATAGTGAAGAGGGAGTGAAAACCACTTAAAATATTAAAAATAGTAGAACTTTCAGGGTTTTTACAAATACTCTGAAGGAATGAAACGAAACATTTCATTGGGATGTTGCACAACACAAGCTTGAAGTTTAGTATTAAAAAAGAAAAAAATCCTTGCAACACCAGATGCAAGAATGTGTGTTAGACCTGTTATTTTTTGTGGGTTGGTTGTTTGAAAACTGAGATTGGTCTGGTCTGAATGAAACAGAGGATGTTCAGTAAACTTTGCCACTCTAAAGAAACAGGCATTTTGTATTATTGTAAATGTAAAGCTTCATATAGGTACAGAAGATGTAAATTCTTCAGGGCAGTCCTAAAATCTTCCCTCAGACCTTATTCAGGCAAAATTGCCATCTTAGTGTTGAGAGGAAAATGGCAGTGCAGAGATTGTAGGCTTTGTCTGTGATCTTGTAACATAAAATGTCCTTTTCCATGTGCTAAAGTGAGGAATAAAAAGACTCAATGCTGACTTGTCTTAAAGCGTATGTCTAATCCAAACAATACATATTTTTTAAAATCCTTATAGGATCTACATATTCCAACTCAGTCATGGCTCACAGGATCTATTCAGAAAGACAAGTGTCAAGCAGAACTTCTCTGTGTCCTTGAAACAGAAGGCAAGACTGCCCATCTTGAAGTGAGAGCAGAGTGCAAGCCAAAGTTTACACTGGAAATTCACTTCAGGCATGACCTCCCTCAACTGAAGGAAATCCCAAGGGAAAATAAGCTGTCTATCGCTGTACGAAAACAGTTAAAATATCATTTGGGAATAGGAATGAAATCAGGTGACTGTGAGCTTCAAATGAATGGAGACATTGACCCTGAAAAGAAGCTTCAGTGGAAAATGGTTATAGAAAACAAATGCCAAACAATTCAGGTATTGGAAGGAATTTCTTCGCTTTACTCTTGAATTTATACGTGTAAACCAGGATCTTTGTTCCTACTAAAGTCAAAAGAAAATAAAAAAGTCTCATGATTTCAGTGGTAGCAGAGAAACAGGAAAAACATTCTCTTCTTTCAGTTTGTTCAGTTTTCTGAAGAAACTGAAATTTTCTTCTTTCAATTTTCTTTTCTTCATGTTACTTTTGGAGCAAGTCTAAGAAGTCTAAAAACTACAGTTTTCTATGGCATAAGGCAAATTTCTGTGAATCTACCTACAGTTAATGGACTTGCTTGTAGTAACTCTGATGTATTTTTTTTTAAAGCATGGTTGAGAAATCTGCAGGGAATTTCTAATCTTTAGAAATAAAAAGCATTCAAAGTTGTCTTTGGCTTTGTCAGTGATTACAGTTTGACAACCAAACTCTGATATAGTTTAAAATATGTAAGTAAATAGAGAATTTCAGGTCAGAATATTTTCACTCAGCTTTACAGAAAATTGGAATTGCTAACAAACTGATATGCAATGTATGAAGAACACTGCAGAGGACACAGAGTGAAAATGCCAGCATTAAACAGATTTCCTGTAAGACCTCAGTTGAGAAATATTCTGGGGAGTTTAGTTGAAAAACAGTGACATTTTGGACTGCCCTGATGAGCCATTTCTCTGCGGTAATTCTTGCAGATGCTGGCCATATAATTGCCCTTGAGCTGAACTTTACAAATGACAGTGTCTAACTGAGCACCACCAAATCACTCCTTCTGTTTGATTAATGAGATCTAACTTTGGGTTTGGTGGAAATGTCACTATAGAGGCTGAGTGAACAGCAACTAGCAGGATAAGAAAATGTAGTGTCTTTGTTGGAAAGATTTAGCCAGTAGAAAAATACAGTAAAAACTGGAGTTCTGTGGAAGGTTATCTATATCATACAAATGTGCTATCATTTGCAGTACGGTCTCATTTCTGTACAAAACAAAGGAATTTAAGCCCTGTCTCTGGGACAACTGACCTGGGAGGTCCCCATCTCTGAAGGGGTCCCTTCAGTGCTTCCCAAGTAAAGAAACTCAGTGTGCCATGACCTCTTTCAGCTATGTAGCATGAGACAGTGAGCAATTTTTGCCTTATGATGGAGTGAAAAATGGCACTTTTCCCCCTCAATTCTTGCCCAGTAGTTTGTTTTCCCAGGCAAGACTGTCATAGGTGGCTGAAGGGGGAGAAATTCTACAGCAGGATTTCCTGAGGTAGCAGTTCTGAGTTTAGCTGGATTGTGCGCTGACTTTTCCTACTGAAAATTTGTGTTGCTATCCTGATATCATGGCACTTGGCCTCTCACAGGTCTCACCAGTCAGTGCTATTTGGGCAGGAATGTAAAGGACAGAAGTGTACAGAAAGTTTGAGAGCTGTTACACAGAAAGATCTGTGGGTTCAATGTGCAAATCAGGGTAAATCTGAATATACAAAGACAAGATTCACCTCCCCTCTTACAAAAAAAGAGCTGCCATAATAAACCTATGCATGCAATCTGGTTTTACTGGATTTGTGGATGTCGTGGGCCACTGGAGCAGTGCCAAGCATGGAAAATCAATTGACTTTTCACTTAGGCAGGAAGAATTTGGTATATTGTCCTGTGTTCTGCTTATGCTGGCTCACTCATCAGAAATGTCAGATCTATTCAGAACAAAAAAGGCAATGTATAAAATATAGTAAAAAGCTGTCAAGATTTCTGAAACATCATATGGATATGCTGCCTCATACACTTGATTTACAGCTAGGTGCTATTAGAGCTACTTGGTAGGACTAAAATGTTTCAGGTGTATAGTGTATTGTGGATAAGTAAAAGCGGTGAATTTTTGATTTTATTTTGTTTGTGCAGGATCTTGGGGCACCAGTAACAATTGATGGTTCAGGCTATGTTTTGATGGGTAAAATGCACCTAGATTCACAGACTTGGATCACTGTTGATGAAAGTAAATTACAAGGACTCGTTATACTTAAAGTCACTGATGTAAGTATCCTGCAGGCTGTTGGACTACATGTACGCAGTACTAAGTAACATACTCTAGAGACTATTTTATTTGGAACAAATAATCAAGCTTTAGTAATAAATGTGAGAATAAAAATAAAGTCTTTGAAAATCTGGCACCTGTAATGTGCAGTAAAACAGATGTATAAGATAATAGCATACATGCTGTGGCACTTCCCTCAATAATTTCCTTGTTATGCTCTCTGTGTGTACTTTTTTTAATTGTGCTATTTGACATTCCTTATATTATGTGGCAAATATGATAAGACATGCAAACCCACAAATGCTGGTCTTGCTCCAGCTGTATTACAGCTACTCCACAATAACACTGTTCATTCATCGTGAAAGCAGACAGCAATGCATGAGAAGAAAAAGAGGTGGTGATTCATAGAGCAATTACTGGATTATGCAAAATAATATGCAGCAATTGATTAAGATACTGCTGTTTGTTTCTTCAGTAAAACAACAGCACAACTTGTTTTCCTGTTGACAATTACAAGTTTGGCTTCTCTTGTAATCACTGCAGAAGAGTAGAGTACACAGAGAGAAGTATCTTCTTCCTTGTGATCATTTGCTTTCTTGACATAACTTGTAATTTCTGTGTATTTCAGAGGTGTAAACTGATAACTAGTGGGAGTTCTTTTCCACCAGAGAGAAACATTTACACCTTCTTCCCTCCTAGCTGAAATCTGTGGGGTTTTTAATCCTGTTAGGCTTGATCTTTTCCTCTTTCCCACCGTAACTTCCCTAAGTTCAGTGCAATTGGTTTTGACTAGTATTAATGTAGAACAGACAGATCTGCTAAATTTCTATTTTGAGCTGTATATTGCAGTAAGCTTTTGGGTTCTACACATGCTTTGTTGTTTATGTTGAGAATTATTAACAGGAAAGACAAGAGCTGGATGCAGTGCTAACCCATAACATTCAAGGAGCTGCTGACATTGGCATTCCTATGAAGATGTTAGTTGATGTGGTATCAGAAAAAAACAGCGACTTCTATAAAAGACTTACTCACTTCTGTGTGAACAGCAAGCAAGTATGTGTCTCCTCCATATGAGTAAGATGTGAAATAAAGGTTACAATGAAAGAATTGATTTGGTTAAATATTGTTTCTCCATTTGAAATAGCTGAGGCCTTTACAGGAATACTCTGCAGGGGCTGGTTTGGTTGTAAAGACTTAACTGAATGAAAGCAGTATCTGTCAACAGCTTGTGTGCAGTATGGTCTCATTTCTATACAAAACAAAGGAATTGAAGCCCTGTCTCTGGGACAACTGACCTTGGAGGTCCCCAGGTCCCTGTTGCTTTTAGCAACAAATTTGATATGAGCAATAATCCGTTGTCCCATTTGCAAACTGTATCAAACCTTTCTTGCCAAGTATCTTCACTTGGTACAGCATATTCCCTATTACAGTACAAAGTGGTGACTTATAAAAAAAATTACACAATTCTTCACCATAAATTTTTCATAAAATTCATAATTTTACTCTAATGTGTAACTAGTACAATCATTACAATTAATCAGAGAAGTCTCAGTATCAGAGTGTGCCACAGTTAACTTCTCTCTTATTTTATTTGGACTGAACAGATTACAGAAGAACTGAGCTTTGTCCAGAAGGTGGATGTTGTGTCTCTTACCTACAAACTTACTCATAACATAGAAGCACTGAAGACTTTGCAAATAAAAGACAGGATTGAGTTGCAGGTAAGTTATTGGACAGTGACAAAGGAGACATGAATCCAGCCTGGAATCATGCCGTGATGGAAGCTGTAGCTGTAGAAGTCAGATGGCAAAGACCAGAAAGTGTAGATGTGACTTTGTATTTCCTGCTTTCTTTCTCTCTTTCTTTTTCCCCCTAAAGTTCAGGGTACAGGGGAGTCCACAAGCTTCTTTTATTCTTGAGGGGAGTCCAGATACTCACTTTGTTCTTGAGGGGTTGGGAGAAGAATTGGCTGGACCAGAACTTTTCATAGGAATAGGAGGTTGGTTCCTAATGCCCAAGCCACAGCTAAGCTTACAGCATGCAGTGCATCTGGAGGGAAATGCATTTTAGCTCATATGCCTAATCTTTCAGCAGTGTACGTTGTGTAGACTAGACAGAGGTAAGTACTGAGATGATTTCATGGTTTACATTCCAAATGGTAGTTTCCTCACAGGCTCTGATTGCCTGGCATATTTTTGTCATCCAATATACCAAGCCTACAGCACAACACTTACTCTTTATTTATCACTTGTCTCCTTGAATAAGGTTAAGGTATGGCCATTCTGGAGAATGGGTGTTAAAATGATGGATTTAAAAATAAATAGGACATCTATAACTATGTTGTGTTATAAAATTATAGGAGATTAAGTTTTTTGACACATCTTTGAGATGATACTGCCTGAACCAAAGAAAGAACCCTGACTGACAGAAGCTTTACATCTACAAAGCTGCTTTTTCACAATTTGCCTTTGTTGCACACAGGCTATGCTGAACCTGAATATGATCAAGAGCTTTAGTATGAAAGCACATTATGGTGCTCACCTAACAGCTCTTGAGGGACAAATTCAGGAGTTTGAAACAAGTACCAACATAACTGGGAATTTCCATCATACTTGGCCATGGCTGCTGCAAGCCAGAGTCCCGTCGTCTTTACAGGTAGTTTCTTGGTTTTGGGTTGGTCTTTTTTAAATACAAATTATTGTCCTTCATTATAATGTAATAGCCCCTGGCTTGAATGAGAGCTACCATTTTATAAGGTACAGGATGGAAGCTGAGATTTTCTGATATTTAAAAACTGAACTATTAAAAATGTGAACTACTGAAATAGAAAATTTCTCTTTGGCTGCTTTCTGCACCAGATCACTCCATTCTGATCAGTGTTAGCACAGTGTGTATTGATATTGTAATTATAGGAAAATAGTTTCAGCATGTTGCATCAGGAGTTGGAGTATTGCTCCTATGTTCTTTAATGGGAATTTTATATTTAAAGAAGTACTACTTCAAGTGCTGTTTTCAGGGAAGTATTGGAGTACCTACTGTCTGGTTTATATTGGCAGTGTGCATCGATCAAGGATCCTTTACATAAAGGGAGTCATGTTTTTGTGGGATGGAAGAGAACCTAACGAGAATTCAATATAAACCAGTGAGGCTGGTGTGGTTTGTAATTCATTCAGTTGAATGGGTTCATACTGGAAATTCATAGGTGATTAATAAAAGGCTAAGATTTTTTGTTAATGGATAGATATTTGACTAGAGAGAACTTTATTTCACTTCCATTTGTCTTCTGTTTTAAAATTATATAGTATTTAAATGTTTCAAGAACTTACATCTACATGTAATTTTTTAGGTGGACATAGTTTTTCGAGGGGGAAACGCAACTCAAGAAAGTTACATGCACATTGCAGCTGAAGAAATGTCAATCACATACATAATAAACTCCCATTATGTTGGTCACCACGTGGCTATCTTATGCCAAAGTGTACATAATAGTGAGGAACTACAGGCATCTGGCTACCCTAAGGCAATCAACTTGATTCTTAGTTTACAGAAATCAGGTAGGAACCTACCATTCCTTGCAAATTCTTTGTTAGATAATAGTTCTTTAAGGATGTTTCATCTATTCCTTCAACAGCTACAAACTGACTAAGATTTGCTGGTAGTGCCTGAAAAAGGTCTTTCTCTTGTATGTAAGTAAAACTGTCATTCTTTAACTGCATCTGTTATTATCTATTATATTACATCTGTTTGGGGTTTTTTAATTCCAGGAAAGATCTCATGTGATACAACACCTGCTGAAACAGGTGATCCCCAAAAAAACTTAGCTGCATAAAATAAATTTCCAGTATCACACAAAAACCCCCTTGTTACAGAGCACAAGAAGTGTGAATTCCGGTGTAGTTTAAAAAGGGTTTTGAAAATAATTCTAAATTACTTTTGTTGTTTGAACTGGAGGGGAGACAGACCCATTCTGAATAAGCCAGTCTGTCCTCAAAACTTGCTCTGGCATAAATCCTATCTGCATATCCCTCAACTGCTGATTCACATTGTGGTCAGGTACCGTCAATGCCCACATGGGAGTATATTCATGTTGAAAAAGACCTCAACAACTGTGAGAGCACCAAAAAGTAGGAATTATTGAGATTAGCAGAGATTGAATCAATACTAATCACCCATTCTGAAAAAACCAACAGGACGACAAGTGACTTTCAGGACACCCACCAGCGTGATCACTGTATGATTGCATACATGTCTGTGATTTTATCTTCTCTGTAAAGAGTTTTAGGGTTTCACATCTCTCATTTTTATCTCTTAACAGTCTGTATTTTCATCTTCAAATATGAAAAGCTGGTAGGAAGGTGGGGAAAAGATCTTCAAGTTGTGTTGCTTGAGCAGGGTTGGTCTGCTGTTGCTGGAACTGAAGAAGTCAGAAGAGGTCAAAACAGCTCAGAAACTCTCTAGAAAAAGCCACTACTACCTGCCAACTGCTATAGTTGGCTCTATAAGCTACTCAGCTCTAGCTGCAAAAACACACTACTGTTGGGAACTGACTTGTCACTTAACACTTGTATGTGGGTACACAACTTTGTTAACTCTAGACTTTGTATGTGCAGGGACAACCAGAGGACTCTGTGCTCCTCCAATCACAGGCCAAAGCTCTTTTCATCCTGAAAGGATGACATTTCAATGACAAATATCTTAACCCAAAAGCTAGCTGGACTGATTTTATGCAGGTGGTACTGAAACTTCTTGAGAATGAGCCTTTCAAAATGGCACTTTTTTTTTTCTTGCTATTTAGAAAACAAAGCTAAGACTATCTGTGAGATCCAGTATGATGGCAAAGATATATGTGTGTCTATGGATATTGACACAGACTTTCAGCCTTATGGTATATTTGAATTCATGGCAGAGGTGAAGCATTCAATATCACTTCTCCATCATCTGGGACTTCCCTTCTTTCTTAAGGTAATAAACCATGGATCTCTTGTTGTGTGTTGGTTAGGGCTGCCCTCTGAGTTATACTAGCATGAATCCAGAGTACTTCCAGTGACCTCAGTGAAATTATTCCAGATTTATACAAGTGCAGATGAGAGGTGACTTGGCGCAGTTTATCTGAATCCTTGTTCAACTTAAGTACACAGTTAATGGTCTGTTTCCAAGGAAACTCAGCAGGTACCTGAAATCCCCAATCTCAAATTTCAGGATCATTTCAGGAAGGCATTCATCTACAGTCACTTCGTAGCTGATACGGCTTATTAAGGTAGGAAGGACTTTTGGTAGAATACCCCTGTCCTTCTGTCCTGACTGGGCTTAATCCATGACACCTCTATAACTAGAAAATTCCTTGGCTTGGTTAAACCATTTGTAGCATAGATACCCCAAATGTTTCAGTGTTGAATAAACAGAAATAGATTCTATTCCAAACCACTTGGTAGGATCAACAAAGTCTGTACCTGTTCATCCCTTGGGAGAAAGCAGTGTTTGTAGAAATACCTCCTTCCCTTTTGAAGAGTGGTATACAGAACAGCATGTCCAAGTAATCCATCACTTTGTCTTCAAGAAAGAGGATGTATAGCTAGAATACAAGATTAGAATTTTCTGAAAATAGATGTTAGATCAATATTAAACCTGCATATTGAGTGTGTTTCAAGATAATGCCAACAGTCTATGAAAAGGTATTATATATGTTCTCCTTTTTCTTCACCCTTACTGTTGAGCAAAATGTCTTTTATTCTCTAAATGTTTAGGTGAAATAAAGAAAAACAGAGATAGTAATTCTTTAGGTGCCTCATTTATGTATAAAGTATGAGTGTAATCATGGGACTTCAGAAATTACTGTTCCCACAGACTTCAGTAAACACAAAATAGGTTGAAATTTAAGAGTAGGAGAAAGCACTCATCTTCCCCAAGGGGATTCTTTAGCAGTTTCAGCATAGAGCTGTAGATGAGTTAGCAGCTGTGGGAGGAAGAAAATACCCTGGAGTAAAAGATTTGTAGAGCTCCATCTGTTTAATAAATAAAAAAAAAAAAAAAAAAAGAAGGAAAAGCAGTTACAGTGTATAAAAATAAAGGTGGAGGAGACAGAAAGCAAGAACTGGTGGGTCTAGACTTAAACCAGATAAAGGTACCTTGACAGTAAAGCTAGTATTTGTTGATAATGCAAATGAATAGCTATTGAAAAACACAGGAAGAAAGGCAGGCATCTCTTCATGCTTTTGAGTTGAGTCTAGAAAAGTTCAGTCAAGATGATAGCTTTAAGTCAGTCAAGAGATTGTGCTCATTTGAGGTGAAATGCTGGGTAGAAGCTATGATGTGTGATTTTTTTGTTTCCCCCTTCCTCCAATAGATGACAGTTCAAGAAGTTCTGACTGAAAATGAAATCGAAGGAGCTCTGAGGCTGATCTATGAACAAAACACAAACTTCTCATTTACCATCAGTAGGAAGAAAGACCAACAAGGGTAAAAGTGTCATTCTGAGCACTGTAAAAACATCATGAGGCTATTATGTTTCCATGGAAAAAGTTACTGGTTTAGTTACCAAAGCGCTGTTGAAATGGATAACAAATCTTTGATAAAGTGAATAGTCACATCATACAGTTTGTGTTTCTCAAGTTTCTGAAGGGCTACAGAGAGATTCCCCTCCTCATAGGAGTATGCTTTGTCTTTTATCGTGTCTCCACAGCATTGAAGTTAACGGGCAGTGAAACAATCCAGAAAGCTCTGGGTCTGAGCCAGACAGCTACTTAGAAATAGACCTTAATGTGACATAACTGTTTAAATCTTAATAAATCATTTTGGCACAGTTGAATCTTGCAAAATTATGACGACTCTCTTAGTTTCTTCTAAGTTCGTATCAGTATGGCTATAGCTGCTATAATAATTCCTCTGGGTTTTTTTCTGTCTTATGAAATTTTCAAGTTCTTTAAAGAAATGAAGAATGAATAGAATAATTCTTTACTTTGAAAGTGTCTGCTAATCAGTGTCTAAACAGAAATGTTTGGTATAGCATATAAACAAAACTGTAGGCTTTTGAGGGTTTTCAAGAAGTGTAGTATTTTCAGCCTTGCAGTATTTCAATATTCAGTGTAAGAAAATTTCAATATTTCTTAAGTTTCCAGCAAAAGACCTTCGCACTGAAAAGTCTTCTAATTTCTGTCAAACTCTCTAATAATTGTAAATTCTATGTCTGGAAACCATGACAATACCTGCAAAGTCAGATTCCAAATGTCTATTTTTTAAAAAGCTGATGTGTTTACTATGGTTAGTAAATTACTAGCCAAAGAAATTTCTGATCCAGGGAGCCACATTCTGTCACTGGGATGCATACATAGATTTTTCACTGGGATCAGAGAGAAACGGTGGTGCTGCTGTTTGGTCTCCTTTACCTTTGTATGAATGCATCAAAAAATATGAGCTGGATAAGCATTCAGTGGGAGGTACTGCAATTTGTAACTCCAAAGCTGTGGCAGACTCAGATTACTCAGATGAACTTGTGCTGTCAGTGAGAGTGGACTTTCTGAAATACTGTTCAACAAAAGTACATTTCTTCCCTTTAGTGAAGAGTTGGCTATAAAAGCACTCCAGGCTCATCCCTACTTTCTACAGTACTTCCCCAGTGCAGCTGAACTGTCTTCTAAGGTAACTGCAGGTTATATGTCACATACATCACTACAAATTAGGCTTGTCTGATATTTTATTACTCAAGTCACATTATTTCTAGTGCTATTATCTCTGACCTTTTTGTTGTTGAAGTGGTTCGTATTTTCAAAGATGCAAACAGTCCCTATGGGAAAAGGACTAAAAAACCTATTGGAAAGGACTTGTTCTATTTGACTCTGCTTCCATGCATCTGCCTTCATTATGACTTCTGGTAGACTCTTCCCAGGACTGCTTTTAATTTTTCTGGCTTCTAAGAAAAGAGAGACTGGACAGAAAGCAGTGCTGGATATTGGCTACTTGCAGTGCAGAAATGCACAACAGCAAGATAAGCAAGGAAGATGAATGCGGTTATTTGTCAGTCAAATAGGGCACAGTTACTCCTGCTCACATAAAAAATACTTTATGTGTCTTACTCAATTTATGCTATTTTGCAGCTGTGTCTTCTATAATGGGAATGTAAAGGAAAATCAAATATCTCAGGTCCTGAGGACCATAATGTAACAAACATACTGTGTAAACAATGTAAGCACAATATTTATTTTATCTTTCTCTCTTTTTTTTATTTTTTTTTTATTTTATGGGAACTTGAAAAGGTATATTATGATATGAGTGAAGCAAAAGGCAAACTCTACCTCAGGATGGAAGAAAGGGATTTCAATGTTACAGCTAAGCTAGCTGTCACTAGAACCAGCTACACTAATGTCATTGAAGTAATACAGACAATGTCCCAGGTTGGTACCATCAACTCAGAAGGCAAAAGGCAAGCTGTGACTGGCCTGTTTCTAGAGTATGGTGTTCAGGATGCTGGCTGCCAAACAGTGAAGATAAAATACAGCTCCAGCTGCTGTGAGGTGTTTTGCCCTTGATTTCTGCAGTCGCATAAGCAAACATTCAACTGTAGATTAGTTGAGTGTCCAGTGGTATAAACTGTTGTTTGATTTTATATTTGTTTCCTTCTGTAGACAAGAGCACATATATAGGATATATATAGGGCATATAGCAAATAAGAAAAACAACGTTACGAACTGACCAATTGCCAATTTTTATTATGCAGGTAGCACACATTTCTTTTCCTACATAGATGTTGTTTATGCTGTCTGCTGGATTCATTCTGTAACAATGGGCTTCTTGATGTTGTAAGAATTATACATTGAGATAAAAGAGAAAGAGAAGATGAAAACATGTAACAATCCAGGACTGTTATAAAGTGGATACTCTATTGTTAATGTATGTTCCATTATGGGAGAACATGATTTACTGTAGAGTTGAAGTTAAGTAGAATTTAATAGCTGCTTGTACAAAAGCAGTGGGATTTCGGGTATTATTGTAATAGACCTTTTATAAACACATTTCTAAAGCTCAGTTCCACAGGACTTTACATTATCAGGGTTACACACTTAGGTTTGTAACTTTTCAGAGAATTTGGGATTTAATATGTTTCCCTTCTTTTATTTTTAGTTAAAAATTCTTCCAAGGCAGCTTGTGGTTATGACGGATTACAGAAAAGGGAACAGAACACATATGCTGAGGCACATTGCTCTGTGGGATGGCAAGGAGATAAAGGTAACAGGCACTTACACTGGACTCTTCCCAAAGTTGCCTGGAGGTCATGACGTTCAGGGTAGGTTTCTAAAGTCTTTTGCCAGTGTTGATAGCAGACTATAAAATAAACTAGACCATATGAATCTTATTTCAAAATACTTATTTAAATGGTTTCAATCCAGGCCTTTTACGATCTTATTTACTTTAAATTCATTGCAAGTCTGGCTGTTAGAAACATCCGCTCCTGAGCACTATTTCTGGTTTGTGGATATGGAAGCTTAAATAAACTTCAGCAGTGGCAGGGAAAAGTCTGGGCAGAGTCAAAAGTCATCAGCAAATTAAAATGCCTGTTATTATTTTACAACAAATTTCAGAAGTGTTTGGGATTAAATGACACATCTTGCTTTGGTTTTATATTTGAAATTTTATATTTTGAATATTTTAAGTATTTCATGAAAAGCAAAGGAAACCTAGGAACTAGTTTTGGACTAGATACCATTTGTAAACAGGGAAGAGAGTTAAAGTATTGCAGCTACTTTTATTCTAGCCAAGGCACTTTTGTTTAGTTTTCTGTTTTCTTTTTCCTTTGTATGTTTTTGTAGCTTCTGAATATAATTTTATGCTTTGTTATTACTTGTCACCTATTTCTGAGGCTTTTTTCTGAAACTGTAGTGAATTCTGTTGCTCTGCTGCACTTGGTACTGCAGGGAACACTGGTCATGCTGGCTAAACCCTTATGTTGAGGCTATGTTATCTGAAAATAGAGAAAATAACTCAGTGTTTGAGAGTTGTAAGCTGTTCCTCTTGCTGTGTAAGGTCATCTCAGATTCATAAAAATTACTTTCCTGGCTGTTCTTGCTGGAAATAGTAGATATCTTTGCAATAATCTTTGGATTGTTGCAGGTAATTACTGTTTTGCTAAATAGAAGACTCCTGTTTTCCCTTAAGTTTCTTCATATTCAGCAGAAATCAGCACACTACATTGGGGCTGTTGGGTGTGTGCATGTGTGTATGCCCTGCTACCTGTGGGAGAATATTTCCTATGCCTTTATCAGAAAATGAACGGTCATGATCTGTGGTGGGGAAAACTTACTTGTTTTCCTTTTCCTTGTAGTGGAACTTTTCCATACTCTCTCCAGCCCTTTCCCATGGCATGCCAGGGTCAACTTATATGTGAAACATTCGTCACGTAGTCACCAGGATGATCTTACTGTCATCTGGAATGAGAAGGACCAGGTACAACAGCCCAGAGCAAATAAACATCAGGAGAATTGCAACAATATCAGATATTTCTTTTTTTTTTGTTTTTGTTTTTGTAAAATAGACATTAAGCAAGCCAAGGCTATTCCAGTAGGAGGCAAACTGTCCTTCTTGGATATGTAAAAGGCTATGACTATGAAAGATGAGCAGCCAATACTCTTGTTGGAAGCATTTTCAGGCCATGCTATATTTTTGTTTGCAATAACTCCAAAGTTTACTACATAACCAAAAGCAATGACATGCATGTGTTTCAAAGCACTGGATAAAGGCCATTCCGAACCCTGTCAAAGGGTCTAGGACACCTTTTGAGAGCAGATGGGAAGAATAACACAAATGTCATGTTTAAAGCAGCTTAGCGAGAAAGAAATAAAATGTAGAGCAAGTGAGTAAGTGTGAGCGTTAGTGTGAGGTTGAAAAGGATGAAGCAGCTGCCTGTGGTGTGGATGTATGCTGTTTACCTGCACAGAAGTGTAAAAGCATATACCTGTGCTTGTCATTTTAAGAATTACTGATTCAGTTGAAGCTTTTTTGTATTTCGTCCTTTCATTCTCCTCTTTATTAGTGACAGGGACAACTTTGGCACAGTTTTTTTATTTTCTTAAAGTCAGCATTGTTTTCTAAAATATATGAATAGCAAAAAAAAGAGAACTAGGAGAATTTTGGTTCAGTTGATTTCCAGATGTGGTTAGATGGGGAAGCTCACTGACTTGCAATTAACTATGCTGTCTTTATACGTGCATCTGAAATGGCAGCACCTTGACTGAGTGTTACATTGTTTTCTGGATGAATGACAGATAAAAGACAGTGTGTAAAAGATGTTACTCTACAGAAACATGCATTTGCCTGCAAAAAGAATTAGAATTTCTTAATTTCCTTTAAAAGTGCTAAAATTCCAAAATTTACTTTAGAAGTTGTATAGAATGTATTTTTGTACACGTGCTTATATTACCACAACTATTTAAATGCCACCACTATTTTGCCGCAAAAATATTTTGCTCCCAGCAACATTACAGAATTTAGTTCCTGATTCTGCAGATGTTTTTTCTTATTCTTCAGCTTCACAAGCTGTCTAACACACTGGTAGTGGAGCCTACAGGGCCTAAAGATGAGACCAAATTTAAGCCTTATCGAAGTTAAGCATGATTCATTATTTTATTAAAATACACAGAACAGTTTTACTTTCACCTGTGCCATGTATGAGATTCAGGTAGCAAAATGTCCACATTTACACGTTAATGTGCCTCACTACTTCAAAAAGGACTTGATTGCATAGGTAATTCATCTGAGGAAAAGGTGCAGGAAAATCTTAACTGGGTGGGTGCTTGAGGACAGTATGCAAGAGGTGTTTTATTTCACAAGTTCCCTTTATATCTGTTGATCTGGATCAGATATCAGTGTCATCTTCTCTGAAGTTTGGAAGAAACCGTATGAACTACAGAGCCAGTATTGCCCACCCATTTAATTACACTCTGAAGCAGCTGGAGGTCCATTCCCTATCAGACAGAAGAGGCAGAAAGTACAGCCAGCAGGTGAGATCATGAGAAAGGCTTTAAAATACAGTTTTGAGGTGCGCTTGCAAAGCATTTGTGGGGAAGAAGAACAACAACTCAACAAGTCATCCTACAAAATCAAAGACTGCAGAATATTTTCTCTCTGAAAATGCTCTGTGTGGACCAGGACACTTCTGTCGCTGAGGCTGAAGACTTTCTGCTCGATAATAAGTTGTGTAAATTGTGCAGTGTTCTGTTGGTTCATCTTCGGTATTCATAGCAGTGCCACAGAGTGCTCTCAGGTTGTGTTCGCTAAGCAGTCAACAGGGCTCAAGCATCATATTCAGAGTAATAAATTCTCTTTCAGTGTCATTATTTTACTGGTGTCATTAGTTGCTATGCATGGCAGACCAGACAGCTTCCAGAGAAAATAACAAAAAGACTGCTGTTTCCTCAGTTGTAAAAACAGTTTTCCTGTGTGTTTGTCTAAGTCCTGAGCTTCCAGGCCACGTGGAGTTTGGTAGAGGTTTAACATTGTTCTGTCACATTTTTAATTGTATTTCTTTTCTTCTCCACTGGGTAAAGATCATAGAATCATAGAATAGTTAGGGTTGGAAAGGACCTTAAGATCATCTACTTCCAACCCCCCTGCCATGGGCAGGGACACTTCCCGCTAAACCATGCCACCCAAGGCTCTGTCCAACCTGGCCTTGAACACCACCAGGGGTGGAACATTCACAGCTTCCCTGGGCAACCCATTCCAGTGCCTCACCACTCTTACAGTAAAGAATTTCTTCCTCATATTCAATCTGAACTTCCCCTGTTTACCCCTTGTCCTCTCACTACAGTCCCTAATGAAGAGTCCCTCCCCAGCATTCCTATAGGCCCCCTTCAGATATTGGAAGGCTGCTATGAGGTCTCCACGCAGCTTTCTCTTCTCCAGGCTGAACAACCCCAACTTTCTCATCCTATCTTCATACAGGAGGTGCTCCAGACCCCTGATCATCCTCGTGGCCCTTCTCTGGACTTGTTCCAACAGTTTCATGTTCTTTTTATGTTGAGGACACCAGAACTGACATCTCTGGTTCAGTCCAAAGCTGTTTTTTTTCCTGCAACATCTCAGTTAGAAAATAGCTATGTCGAATCATGCTGGTAGATCACCCTGCAGGCTCTTCTACTAGTTCTAGTCTTGCTTCTCTGGACAGTCCTTATCTTCTGGTTTCAGCTGCAGCTCACAGGGAATGGTGGGCAGCCTGCTGACATCCAGCTGACCCTGGAGGATAAATCAAAGATGGACAGCACTGCCTGGGGTGGCTGTGTGACACTCTCTTCAGGTCAGGTAGGAGTCTTTGAGTCTAAGAAGGGATGGCTGTAGCTAAATTTCTGGGTTTGAATCCCACAGAATGTTTTTTTTTACACTTGTTATATGAAAAAGCCTTCTGCTTGGAGTCAACCTTTTCTTTTCCTGTCTCAGGGGAAGAAAAACAAAACCTCTGAATAATTCTGTTTCATGTTGCCAGGTATTTTTGTATTTGGGATGCAGCTTTCCCTCAGGACAGAATTGTCATCCCCTTGGGTTTCTTGGTAAAGACTGAAGAAGTCTTTTATGGATATAGACCACTACGGAGTTCTCAGGGCTGTATTTTTGCCCAGAAAACACACTCATCTGAGATATACTGAACACATTTTTTTGAATATTACTAATATATATGTCTAAATATTTTCCCCTCTTCCAGCTTCAGAGACTGTTAGGTGTGGAACACCTGCATGCGTGTGGGTCTCTAGAGCAAAGATCAGCACTGTTTACTGAATATCTAGATCTGAGCTGGGATAACAGAAAATTCAAACACAACTTAACTTTTGAGGTAAGAGAAGGCGGTTTTATCTGTTAACTCACCAATTTTAGGGAAGCTGTTTGTAATAGACGGGACTTTATTTAGTTTTTACATGTAATTTTGAGTGGATTTTAGGGAAGTGTCGGTAGGGTACCACTTTCTGTGGCATACAATTGTTTCATTTTGCCTTTTGCATATATTTCTGTATAGGAAGAAAGGTAAATGTAGCATAAATAAGGAACAATGAGTTCTTGCAAACTGGAGACCTAAAATTTAGAGGCCTTAAATTTGCAAAACTGTTAACTCCGTAGGATGGGAACCAGTAAGTGTGATGATTGGCCAAAATATTGTCAAGTGGAAACGTGACTTTTTGGAAATGTTAGGTTAAAACCCTGAAGCGACTAGAATAAAAAAAAGCCAGCACGGGGACAGGATGAGGTTGCGAGCTGGGATGAGTGGGCACAGAGGAGTCTTTCAAGATTCTGTTGTCATGTTTTAACTTTGTTTTCTTGGTTCATTGCAGAGAAATCGATTCTTGTATCCTAATAAGTTTCAGTTAGAAGCTGTTCTGGAAAATATATTCCTAACCTCATGCACCAAACAGAAGATTCTGGGTAAAGTGGAAACAAACTACTTGTCTAGCCTGGACTATAATATGAGCTTTGAGTTCTGTGACCTTCCACATGTAAGTCTCATGTAAACTTACTGAACTTACTTCACTTTAAATGTAATTACTCATTTGAAGACTCCGTTTTCCTCAGCTGTAACTTTACATGAAAATTGCCATACTTCTGTAACTTAACAAACCACAAATAGAAAGTATCTTTTGATGGGCTGAGGCAGAAAGGTTGTGATTGCCACTGTAGTATATTCTTTAGGTCCTGTTACAATTCCAACTGTAAATATTCCCACTTCCTCCATGTTCTTTCTTTCTCCTTCCTCTCTCAAAGGTCTTTTAATTTCATATTTCTGAAGAATATCAAAACTGGATCTAAAAAAGGAAACTAGAGCAGGGTAAAAGCGCTTTCATTCCCCTGTAGGTAAAAGTTTACTGTTTTTTATGACTGCTCTGCTGGCAGTGATGCATTTTTGAACCTTAGTGTAACCTTGCAGTTGTCATTTATTTTTATATTGCACACATAAACCCAAGAAACACCCATGGTCTTCCTTAGGTGCACATTGGACCCCAGAGTTGTGAGAAATACTCACAGCAAACACAAAACTTGGACTTTGTAATGAAGGTGGTCTCTTTTCAGTTCCCGGATGCTGAAATGCATCCCAGTTGTTTCCTCATTCACTATCAATCAGAGCCGGTCACAGTCTGTTAGCAGTAGGAATCAGCAGATTTTGATGCCAGTGAAAGGTTTTTCCAGAATTCTGTTAGAGCCTGTTTATAATGTCAAATATGTGTATGCATTTCATGGCAAAAGCCTCTGTGTTCTTATGTATCCTTCCCTTCAAAGGCATGCAGCAAAATGCCAGTTAGAGTAGCTGAGAAGCATAAGAAAAAAAAAACCCAATAAACTTGTTTTAGTGAAAGATAGTTATAGCTGTTCACCTTGTCCTAGGCTGTAATCACTGACCATGTTTTTTTACACCACAGTAACTGAAGGGGTAATGAAGTAAGACAATGCTGAGAGGAGGAAGATGTGCAGGTTTCTGAAAGGACAAGTCTTGTTCATCACTGTTTATTTTTGTGAGAACGCTCACATTGTACAGCTTCTTACTACTCTATGCAGAGCCCATTTCTTTGAAAGAATTAAGCTTTAACCCTTTTATTGTTTGTACCTAGGTAATTGTTTTCTCTGGAAAACACCAGCTCAACAAAGATGACATCATTTTGCAGTCAGAGAGCAGATTCCACCTTGCTGATCATGGGAGAGATGAGGGGTTGATTGGAATATCCTTAAAAAATCGGAGTACAGCTGATATGAAGAACTATTCTTTGGAAATTGAAGTGAGTTTTTATTTTAGGATAGTGCTGCTGGGATTTGAGTTTTGTTTTTTAAAGGCCTACTGCCATCTAGCTTCCAAACTGATCAGGTGCAGCCAGTGACTGTAAAACAGCAGGCAAGTACAGGCAACATAAAATACTCCTGGTTTCTTTAGTTCTATTGTCAAAGGATCAATTATGCAATGTGCATGCAGTATGATCAAGAGAAAAGGGAAAGCACCAGCATTAATTATCTGCACACCTCAGTGACAAATATAGCAAGTGTTATCAACTGGAGTACGTAAGGTATATAAAAGTTTTAAGAGGCTGTGTGTTATTATAGCATGACTGACTTGTTTGGTAAGGCACAAAGCATCATTTGCCAGAAAAAAAGAACTGGCCTTAAGAAAGGCAAAGAACAACTAATACGATGCTCATCCTGAGGCAAATCTCTTCCTTTTTCTCTCCCCCCTATTTTTCATTTGCCTTTAATTTGCTGTGAAGTGAATAAGGTGGAGAAGCTCACGATGACAGCAGAGTGAAGCAGAAGAGCAATATGGTCAGCCCCATCCAAACTCTTCATTAGAAGGAATGTAGGCAGTTAGTCATAATTAACTGAGACAATAGGCTACCCCTTAACAAAATGATAATGATTTATTCAGTAGCAGGCTAAGACAAATGCTCAGTTATTTTTCCCTCTCTGTTAGAAAGGAGATAAAAGAAGTATAAGCTGCTCTGCTTGGGCTTTCTGTATTCTCTGTTTTAGATTAAATGGCCCCCATTATGGAGTTGACTGTTACAGTATGTTTCTTTTATTGTACCATTAAAATATCATCCACACATCTTGTGGCATCTGGTCCTTCAGCTCTTGAGCCCATCATCCTAATACTTGTGTCTCACTTGAGAGTATAACTCCTGTTTGTTTCCTGTTGGGAAATATTTCTCTCACCACTTACTTACCCTTCTGTGGGCAGCACTGATATTTCAGCATCATCTCTAAACATGCATTAATTCTGTGTGGTGGCTTTGAGTACATGTTTTTCCTTTATGGCTACAGTTAAGAGCCTTTGAAGATATTTGGCTAGGCCTGACAGGAACTGCTGCTTCCTCATCTGTGCAGAGCCAAATCCTGGTGGAGGGGATTGTTGATCAGAAAGAGAAAGTAAGAATAGCTGCTTCTAAAGGAAAGGAATGTTTCCAGTGCTACGTGGGGTATTTGAAAGGTACGTACCTTCATGGACAATGCTTTTAGTCATAAGGTTTAGTTTTAAGCAGGTGGTTGTTCTTGATCTTTATGGGTCTGTTTCAGCTTGAGATATTCTGTGATTCACAGCTCTCACTAGTGTGAAGAGGCAGGAAGAAAGGCTGTGTCTCTCTAGCACCAAGCTAGCTCAGTTTTGTGACAATTCAATCTGTGGTCTTTCAGATATTGAAAAGCTGAAGCTTCAGACTAGTTATACAAAGGTCGGTTTGGGAAACATTTTTATGACTGTTAGCCAGGGAAGGATTATAATTGATCATGATCAAATATAGGATTAATTTCATCTTGATTTAGCCATTTTACAGTCATGTATCATTTAAGATAATCATTGCATTCCAATTTCAATGAAAGGACAAAGGAAGGCACCTCCAGAGGCATGCAACAGGGTGTGTGCAGTCACCCTCTGCAGCTGATTCTCTCAGCAGCAGTCAGTTTTGACTGACAACAGAGAGGAAACAGGGCTGTTAGCTCAGACTGTGCCTAAGTGTAGATGAGTAAAGTTAAACCTACTGCAAGTGCTTTCTGTTGTGACTTATCCACCTTTCAGCTACATTAGATCTATGTGCAAACTAGTCCATGTGGTGGTATGACGTTTGTCTTGAACTCATGTTGCTGACAATCCCAGTCCTAGTTTCAGTTATGGATTTGCCCTTCCCAACTTCTGCAGTAGAATTTCTGTCAGGTTTATGGCCTCACTTGTAAGTGCTGTGATGCATTTGAGATTAACACCATTAGTCTGTGAATCACTGAAGTCAAAATTTTGTAGAAATTATTCAAGTCCACTCTCCCAACCCAGATTCTGTGTGTGCTTTGCCAACCACTTCTGTTTGTGCTCATCAGTACTTGGGCAGAAAGAACTTCTGTGTGTGATGGGTGGATAAGTGACTGACACTTTCATTTATGGTCTGAGCAATTCTGAAACATCATCAACAAGGGACAGCGTAAGGCTGAAGTAGGAAAAAGCCTGTAAATCACTGTGACTGAGAGAATTATTTGTATTTATTTAGATTTTATTAATCCAGTGCTTTATTTGGAGTGGCAAATCTGTATTTGTTAATCACTCACAAGCCACACAGAAGAGAAAAATACAATGCTGACATTTTTTCCTGTTTATCTCCTCTTGGTTTTTTTTATCGCATAAACACATAACACACTCAGACACTGATTGATCACCTAATTAATTACAAAGCTGCCTTTGAAACCGTATCTGTCAGTGTTGATCCTGTAAATTAAGCTGTCACTTCTCATTCTCTAAGGGGATTTAGAAGAAGGAATGGAAGTCAGTGCTTGTACTGATGGGCAACAGATGGCTACTGTTAATACCTATCTCAACATTAATGGTGAAAGGCAAGAAAACATGGGACAAATGACTGTAGCAGCTGTTAATGGAAGCTTGAGTTTTCTGGCTCATGGTTGTGGGGATCCAGTTCGTAAGGCTGAGGTGAGACCCTTCAACAGCAGTTAACTGCAGTGTGGTTTGTCCAGAATATTGTTTCGTCTTTTCACTTTGACGGAGCATCATCCAGGTAGGCTTCTGGTGTGAGTTTCAGTGAGTAATCAGGCAGATAGGGGAATTATATGATTTTTAAGCTCATATTAACATTATTTTTCACTTTGGTGTGAAAACATACCATGGTGAGAATTAAAAAGTTCAGCCATACCTAGAAAGCACAGAAAATATGGGACCCTCTCCTGAAGGGTGTATCTATCCTCTGAAGAGGGTAAGTAAGTAAAGCAAGAGCAGTAGTAATGTGCCAGGGCTGCTCAGCATGTTGGTTACAAAACCAAGATTACAATTCCTGAATGTGCTTTTACTCCTAATAGGCTTTCACATACTCTCTGCTTGGAGGAGGCTTTTTGGCTTTTCATCCTTACCCTTCTGTTCCCATTTCTAACCCATTGTAACCAGAAGCTGTTTCCCCTGAGAAATGGGAGGCCACTGTGGATTGTTGCTGACATTTAAACTAGTACAAACTTTGATTTGGACTCAGCACAAGCAATTCTAAATCATAAATTCAGGGGTTTTATTCATATTTTCACAGTACAAACTTAATGAAATTGGAAGCCTTCTGAAAGCCACACTGGTGGAGAAGATAAAGAAGTTTGAGGGATATATGTGGAGATTCAGGAGCTCAGTAAGTGTCTGTACATCATCTGGGAAAGCACCATGAAATGTCCCTGCATTATTATTAAAAATGATACACTTGCAGTTGTTTTGTTTTGCTCAAACATTTAAATGGTTTCTCCTGTGCAATTCACACATAGAATGAAAGGGGTTTTCATGCTAAAGATCCTCTATCTCTGCACCACCACCATGGGCTTCAGAATTGCCTTGGGATGGAGTCAAAACTTTGCTTGTGATCACTATGTAATGTGATATTTCTTCTTTTTTAGGTGCAGCAAGTTGATTTTCTGTCGGAAGCAGCTGGCTGGCCCTCCATAGCCTTGCAAAAGGTAGCGGGATTCCTCCACAGTGTGGGTAGAGGTGCTGCCCAGGTGTGGAAGCAAAGTGGAATTGGGCATATACTGAGAAGCAAACTCCCACTTTACCTGGATAAAATTCAAGACATTGTCCAGCAAATGCAGACTGAATTGCAAAGTAAGCAAAACCATGCAAAGCAAGGAGAATAAGGACAATGTCAGTGCAGGGCAAAACAAACTTGAGTATAAAAGATGCTGAACAGCACAAATGTTTCTATTTTGATCTAACAAAAAGTGCCAACCTAGGCTTTTAGTTTACAGAGTGGGAGCCTTGATGCAATAAGCTGTAAGTAAGCTCACTGTGAGCACTGTTGTAATGAAATAATTGAAAAAGCATTCTGTTGGACACAGGAGTCTGGGTCAGTCAAATGAGAACAGAGCCCTGATTCCTAATCTAAAGCCTTTCTGCTAACAGTTCCCTGCAAGCATTTCCTCCTAAAGGGCTGTTCATATCCATCTTTCAGTTTTGGATGCTTGTATTAATCTGATTTCACTTTAACTGTTTTTTCTAAGTCTGTCTAGCAGCCACTAATTCACTGTTGGGCTGGTCTACAGCCTGACACTTCTCACTATCAAGAAATACGGTCAGCTGTAATGGGCAGAGAGAACCCTCAGTTCTCACAAGATTAAAACCTCACTCCACCTACCTCTAGATGCTTTCCACTCCAAAGTGAGGTTTAGCTGATACACCATATGTGGAATCAGTTGTGACCAAGCTGTTCAGTTTTTCCTCCAGCAGATGCACGTTGATCTGTATGATTCTGATGGTGGCATATTACAAAGCATGTGTTACATTTATTTTGGACAGCAGCAGTGTATTTGTAGGGCATATGAGTGGATGAGGGTTACAGCTAAATGTGTGTTTCAGGGTTTTTTTTAACACTGTGTCCACACACACAGCTGTGACAACTGCCTGCCATGAAACCCAAGCTATCTGTGCCTTTCTTCTTTGTCCCTCCTTCACTATGCCAGAAGCTGTGGGGAAACAAACACAATCTGAAACTAACAGCTACTTTGTACCATACCCACTAAGTAATGCTTCATCTCATGCTTTTGCTACAGACCCACTAGCAACTTTGAAGGATGCCTACTACGACGTAACCTCTAAACCACTGGATGAAGTTTGGCAAGAGAAGGCAGAGGGGTACATGAAGAAAATCCAGGCTCTTTTACCCAAGATAGTAAAAGATGTGTGGCTAATGGAACCAGTCCAGGTGGCACTGAAGGCTGTGAAAGTGGGCTTGGACATGGTTGGTACAAGTCAATTCTTCATTTTTAATGGCTTGAAAGATAAGGCCTACAAATTCAAGTCTCAGCTTTGAATTTTGGATGCACAAAAATAGTTGTATGTTTTTATTTACAGAAATAGTGTGGTTATCTTGCTACATTACAGGCTTGTGCTTGTTCCTGAAATTCTTGTCCTGCTTTGAAAGCAGTACTTTTCCAGCTAGAGGAGAGGGTGTTGTACTAGTTTTTGTTGAAATCACAACAGTGGTAATCTTTCATGCATGTAGCTTTTGCTGTTCTGCCATAGAAGGCAGGGATTGTGATTCCAACAAGTAATGTACAAAAAAGTTTGGGCTTGTCTAGTAGAAGAGCATAAAGGGTATATATATCATGACACCAATTTATATTAACAAAGATACCAACCCGCTACTGAAGCACATTAACTTAGTGAAGTATTGGTATACTTTAAATAATGTTATTTTAGGAAGGATATATTGCTGCCCGTTATTTGTTGCAGTAATGACTAGTATCTGTCCTCTGGATATTAACCTCTAAATGACAAGATGCCAGGCAGGTGACAAATGCAAGAGAGACTAAAGTGCTATTTCACTGACCACTGATTTAAAACTCATTATCCAGTACTGAGCCTGCCCTGAAGCCGGTTTTGTAATCTCCCTTTCTGGCTCTCCAATAGACTACACAGCAGCTGCTCAGGTGGGCAGAGGCCATGTTTTCTAGAGCTGTGAGCAAGATCCGGAAGCCCTTACTCAACCTGTACAGTTTCTCAGCCAGGTAAGTGGTGGTTTTGCAGGATCCCCGCTGCTGGGTACCACTGTAAATGGCTGTGTCCACAGGTAGTCTTCATAGCAGCGTGTATGCTGGGGGCTGGGGACTACCTGACTCTTCTTCGGGCACATGGCATCACACAATGTTTGTTTTTGTTGGCTACCGGGATGGGCTTTACTTCAGAAGAAGTGACTCAGCACTAAACAGAATGGCAGTAGCTATGATAACTGCCTTATCTGGCATGGTGTATCTTTGGTTTTGCCATTCTAACCAGACTGCAGTTCTTACGAATATTTCACTTCCACATTTCTAATAATAAAGCAACTGCATTTCATCAGCTTAGCAGCTAAGAGCATACACTGTTTTGTTTGTATTCTGCAGGAACTGTTCGGTGGCAGTAAAACTGCCAGTACTTCCTAAAGCTGGATCCCTGGATCTGGGAAATATCACTCATTATCTCATTGAAGAAAAGCTAATGAAGCCTCTCCAAGACCTCTACAATATCAACATAGTTGCAGAGTATTACAGATTCAAACGGTGGATGCTGGAGAGTCCCTTTGAATGTAAGCCCTTTCAAAGTGCTGCTTTGGTTTGTAACTGAATCTATGTCCATTTAGTTCCAAATTCTACAAAACATATTTGGAATAGTAGTTTACATAGACATGGCTGCAAATTATTAATTTTCCTATGAACTTGATATATAGACTTTCTTGTAAACCAGTAATTGTACGTGTAACAGCAACTCTGGGTAAAGCTGACATGCGGTAAACACTCCTTTACTTAATACTCATGCTAATTTTGCAACTCTTCACACTTCTTCCTCTTGAGACCAGCAGTTGGCAGGTGGCATTTATCTGCCTTATCAATATCCTCTTGTGAGTTGACATTATGGTTCAGTGCCTGCCATACCTGCTGGCCTTGGGTCTTGCTGTGGAGGCTTTGTCCAGACTTGACATCACTCCTGTTGACTCTAGTATGGAAAAGCTCAGGGCTACCAAAACTTAAGAGACAGCATTACCTGAAAAAGCATTGCTAAATGCTGGAAGACTGTATTAACAGTCCCAGCTGTCCCTTAGATAATGGCTTTTCCAGAAAGAGCCACTTCTAATGGCTTCCTTCCAGTAGGCAGACTTAATGGAGGACAATGAAAATAGGTCCTAGTGACCACATTGTCTGAGTGATATATCAGCAGGGTTTCCTGGGCTGCTACTCTGATGCTCTGGTTGGGTACTTGTTTTGAGACAGTTAAAATATTCTTGCTGTTTTCTGCATAGGAATGTATAATGTGTATGGGGAGGGGAACAGGGACAGACTCACAAATACAGCTATCAAGTAACATGACTGTAGATCAAGATGAGCTTTGAATCCTAATTCATGTTTCTCAAGGTTTTAGGACACTTGGGTGGATCCATGATGAAAAAGAAGTTATTAGATTGGTTCCTTTCAGGAGAAATTTTTGTTGCAGAGTAACCTGTAACTAATGAAAATGTAATAATAGCTTGAGAAATTATCTTAAGAGGTGGACAGCCAGAATCTGTTTGTGTTGGAGTATGCAGGTAGTAGCACAGCACTTACTGTTCTGTGGAAAACTCACTGATGCTGCTTCTGAAATGTCGTTCTCTAGATCATGCTATGTTAATGGGGACCAAGCATCTTATGACTTTTGATGGCAAAATTTATGATTTGGCATCAAAGTGCAGTGTACTTCTTGCCAAGGATTTTGTTCACAATACTTTCACTATAATACTAAATGAGGAAACTGGTAACTCAAGATCCCTGTATGTGGAGATGAACCAGACTGTGATCAGCATCTCCCCACGACTGAAGGTAGGAGGGGGAAGTCAAACATTCTAGACCAGAGATTATCATAAACCAACCAACAACAAAAAAAAAGGCTTCAAAATATTAATGCTCAAGACACAGATCAGAACAGCTGGCAGATGTAAGTGCTAGAAAGCAACAGCTTTTTAATCAGGAAATAATTCCCCCAAACAAAACCAGTTTTAACTCCAGGGTTGCCTCTTTGCTTTCTGGGTACTTAAATAAGAGAGGCTCAATGAACTTTTCAGCTTTCTTCTTACTTCAGTGACAGTTACAAAGGGCTGGAGAGCAGACTTGGGCCCCTAGCCTCAGTGTACCTGGCAGGAGTAGTGCTTTCCTACTCTTGAAAAGTTTAACTCAACCCCATTCTTATTCCCCAGCTCTAGACTGAGCAAAGCTGACCCCATCCCACCTGCAAAACCAGGCTGAGCTTGCCAGGCATTGACCCTGCCCTGTAATGAACCGGAAATTGTGTTTTCATGTTGAAACAGGTATCCAAGATGTACAACTTCTCCTTTATGGAAGAGAACTGCCAAGCACTGGATCAATCCCTTGAAAAGAATGCCATTAATTCAAGGAGAGAAACCAATAAAATAGAAGTGTCCAATCAGAAAGGAGTTTCTGTCTCTTGTGACTTCCAGTATGATCTCTGCACTGTCACTCTGGCTGGCTGGCACCACGGTGAGTATCAATCCCAGAGCTTTGCCAGCTGTTAGTAATTTTTTCTCTCTCTCTGTACATCACCACCTGTAGTCCCAGCATGTGGTTTGTCTTTCACTTCTTTTTCCCCCTTCTTATGTATACACACCCTGGAAATGGCCCTAAGCATTCCCAGTTATTGCCAAGTAAAGCACAGTATGTATCATGTCACTAAGAACAGCAAGTGCTTATGGAGAGTTCTGTTATTTTGGGGTACTAAAGCAGACAGAACTAGGGGGAAGACGGAATGCAGCCAGCGCAGGCCCAGGCCCTGTCTGAGAATCAAACTTGCAAGAGCATGAAAGAGGGAGGTCTGAAAGCTTCCAGGGTTTTTGGTATACTTGGGATACATTTCTATCCCATTGCCTCATGCTATTCCAGAACTCAGACCCCTGAGATTAGCAGAGAATGCATACTATGCCTTGATCTAGTCACGAGAAGCAAAATAAGAGCTAACAAACAAGATGGCAGTGCAGTTGGAGGAAAATCCATAAGGGATACCTGGGCATGTGATCCCTCTTCTGCATTACAGCTGAGCTCTACTGCAGAATAATCAGAGCCCTGGGACAGCTTCTAAATTGTTCCTACATCTACTTGTGACAACTACTGATTGACGCCAATTTCATTCCAGGCATCTCAGCTGGGCTTTTTGGTACCAATGACAACGAAGCTGGAAATGAATGGATCCTTCCTAATGGTTCCATCACTGACAATGTGCAGGAGTTCACACAGAGCTGGCAGGTAATGAGGGAAGGGCTGTTCCCAGCGCAGCTTACCAGCAGTGCTGGAGCACAAAAGCTAACATCCCACATACTGGTTTTGCTTAGATGAACTAAAGCTAGATAGTGAAAACAGCAGCATATTGTGTGTAATTTGTTTTCCTGAGTTTAACCAGGGTAATGATTACACATAGTTGCTAAAACAGTGCAAGGATTTCTTCTAGATGGGTGTTGAGCATTTTTGGTTTAAGTAGTAAGGTAAAAATAGAGGCTGCTTCTGTTACTGGAAGACACTGATGTGCCGGTGTACATGGCCATTGGTGAATACCACTGGCCTAACAAAGTAGCCTTCGTGTGCTCTCAAGCCACATTGACAGGATCCTCTAAATCCCTTCAAGCCTCATTTTTAGAATTTATTACAGAAAAAAAAAAAGAAACCAGCATCTTATTCCTACTACGATTCTGTACCTTCGCTCACCACATGTCCAGGCTCTGGGCTCAGAAACTACTGTTCTCAGCTTTCTGTTAGGACTTTACTGTAAAGAAGAGTTTTGCTTTGAGTGTTAGTACTTTTCCTTGCTGTTGGAGAGATACTGCTCATGACTTTGTTAATAATGGGGTGGGATCATGACATGACAGACTCGGCATAATTTTCTTAATTGCTACAGATATTAACTTTAATATATTCATGAAAATGCAACCATCTAATGCAGAACTACCAGAGACACTGAACTAAACCCAATAACCAATTAAAAGCAACACATAAGACACTGTCATAAACAAGCTGGGAAGTCACGTATGTCCTTCTCTAAGTGGTGTAATGGCTGTGCTCACACTATCGATTTGGACATTTCTGTGTACTGCCCAGAAGGATCTGTAGATGTCTCTGGCTGACCTCTGGGCTGTTTGTAGTCATATCCTGCTCAGAAAAAAAAATAAACAGACTGACTTGCCAATCATTGAATTGCTGTCATACAGCATCAAAGCAATGGCCAGAAATACAAATGTGCCAAGTCAGGAGTTCCTGCAAAGTCTCAGGAACTTCTCTGAAGCAGGAGGATGAGATGACACTGTGGAAATATCCAGTCCAAATAGGCAGTGTATTCAGCTGCGCTGGTAAAATGGAGCTTGCAAAAACCTGTCCTGACCAGAAGCATTAGCACAACTATACACGATACAGAAAGTGAAACAGTCAGATTACATCTGGCTAGGCATCAAAGCCTGGAATAGCAGCAGTCACACTGCACTGCTGGAGCCACCTCACACCCAGCTCTGAGCATAGACTGTCAGCTCGCTCCCAGGGGCTTTGTAACATGCCTTCAGCACCCACTGACCTTGCACGTTAACACCAGGGCTACCAGAGCAGCCGCTGTACTAAGTGAGGTTAATAAGAGACTGCAAGTGTCCAACTCCTGCAGGATGAGAGTTATCTCAGAGATTAAACTGGGAGTTAATTTTTCTTAGTAATTACAATTACTTCAGTTCACACCTGCTGAAAAAACTTCTAAAATCTTAAAGATTTGCTGGGAAATTACTGATTAAGAACAAACAGTAAGTTGCTGATCCATACAGAGTACTAAACCCAGTGTTCAGTCAAAACAAAACCTAAGAAATGTAAGCAAATGCTGCTCAAGACTAGTTCTGTTAATATTTGGTATCATCAGCTGTTGAGTGGTGCGCTAAGAGGCCTTACCTGAACCACACCCGATAAAAATGCATTCACGTTTTCATCGTCCAAAAATGCTTGTAATTGTAGGGAAGTTCCATTTGGGTTTGGGAGTGGGTTTTAAGCTGCCCTGTTATTACCTGTGTGTAACCCAGCAAGCATCTGACAATTTTTTCACTCAAAGTCTAGTAAAAGCACAACTCTGGTCTGTCATACATAATAAAAGACAACTGGTCAAATACTTACTGTGTCAGCAGCCACACACCAAAATCCTTCAGTGAATAACAAAATCAACAGAAACTGAACCAGTGTCCACAGTTTGTAATACTTGAGACATACAGTTTTGTTTATCAAGAGTACAAGGTACTTCTCAATGTTGATGAACAGTATATGTTAATCAGAGGACCGAGCTGCCCCTGTCTTCCTCCAAACCATCTCCATTGGAAATGTGAAGAATTCACAGCACACTGATGTTTAAAAACCAACCAAACAACTCGAGTGATTCTGTTTCCCCAGTTGAACACATGCAGGCTTGTACAGAAGAAAGTGGAGCCATGTCCAAATAAGCAAAAAGTCTGTAAAGTGTTTTTTGAGGAACCACGTTCACTTCTTCGGAACTGCTTCAGAGTTGTAAGTATAACTCCAGCCACCAAAGACTACCTGCACACCAGATGCCACACTTCCAAGGGGTACACGTAATTGTTGCAAGGATATAGGAATTTAGCTGCAGATAGCTTTTAGAAATAATCAGAACAGCAATTCAGACAGGAAAAAAAAAAGCGCTATGTCGCCATAACATACGTTGACATCCATGAAGTAGTGTCATGGCTTTGCAGTGCTCTAGCATACAGGTCTGGAATTGGCAGTACAGATCAACCCCTCGATATTGGGGAGAGACTAAAGGTTTGGATAGTCCCTATCAGATTAGGGGGAGGGATGACACAAAACAAACTTCCCTTTCAGTTTCCCTGGAGGTGTGTGGCCAGAGTGCCATCTCCAGAAGAGACGTGTGTGTCCTGCACAGCACTTCCTCTAACAACCGCTTTGTGTTAAAGGTGGACCCTGCACCATTCTACAGCATGTGCACTTACGACTCCTGTGGATCACATGAGGTGAAGGCTGCCTGCAGTTTAGCAGCAGCTTTTGTTCACTTGTGCAACCAAAACTTTGTCCCTGTAGAAATTCCTCCTCAGTGGTAAGTTTCATTTCCTTTCACCCAGAACATGCTGGCTGCATTGCTCCAATACTTGCACGTCTGTTATTTAAGAGCACGAGAGGAAAAGACCACCAGTGAATCTGACTGTGGGTTTGAGCAAAAATGAACCGATTCCTGGAATTATTCCTCTTGCTTCCTGTCTACCTCCTCCT
Organism: Ara ararauna; assembly: GCA_028858755.1. Classification (NCBI taxonomy): domain Eukaryota; kingdom Metazoa; phylum Chordata; class Aves; order Psittaciformes; family Psittacidae; genus Ara; species Ara ararauna. The sequence goes on along the minus strand of CM054380.1, from coordinate 16,638,430 downwards.
CGCTGCTCTTTCAGAAGTGCACCACAGCCCATCAATGCCTGCTCCCACTGCCTTGCTTATTGCCCCCTCACTCCATGCAGGAGGCAGGACACTGGCTGAGTATGGTGTGACTGTCCCCAGGTGTTCCACTCCTCAGATACTGGTTTTGTTTCAATTTTCTGTCTGAATAAGGCATTTGGATCCCCGTTAAAAATAATACATACTATATAGAGACCCTGAACATACTCAGCGACCTGGTTTTGTACTTTTCAATGAAGTTGATCTATCCTTAAACTTAACCTAGGATTTCAAGATTATCAGTACTTGTATTTAGCGCAGCTGTCACCCGGATAACATCTTCCAGGAATCTGTTTGAAAATGCACAGAAAGCTGAAAAGAGCACTAGTACTGGCTTGAAATTTTTGGCATTACTAACCTTGCCCATTTCTGGTGTTAAGGTGTAAGTTAGTTATGGATCCTTACATTGCTGCAGAAACCAGATTAGGAAAGTTACTCTCTATAGGAAATGTGTGCTGCTGAATGCACCTGTATTACTTGGGAAGTACAGCACTTCAAGAAAATTATTCTTCTTGTGTAAAGAAAAGCTCTGTGTAAGTCTCCAGCCCCAACATACCTGTTTGTAGTAAAATTTATGCCTCTCATTTTCCTCAGAGCTACCACAGCTGCTGCACACTGCAGCTGGATAGTTGCCACTTGCAGTACATGTTATTGTACGCCAGTGCATCTTGGCTGCTGTGCAGCATCAGTCCCCAAGGGACAGACCTCTGTCTGTGCTAGAGAACCTGTAACTCCAGCACTAACGTGTGTTAGAGAACACAGTAACCTGAGTGAGACACCTTATGGCTTTAGGATGGCTGTTTGTCAGGGGTTTTATGTATTACATATAGTCACTAATCTGCACTCTGCATCTTGCCTACACATTTTTTTATTAAGTATTGTCTCCATTGGCTATTCTGCATACACTGCTTTCTTTGAATTCTGCTATTTACTGACTACAAATTGCTATATAAATAATGACAACTAAACTATGATAACTTTTACCCCTTGGGTGATAGAAGCTATTCACATCTTGCTGTCTTGAGACAGTCAAAACTTACTTTTTTATTCATCTGCATTCTGTTACTCCTTAGTTTAGACCAAAAAAAAGGAAATTTGCTACATGCTTGTATTTTTTCACTGAATGAGCACATGAAAGGAAACACACGTAAAAATTACTGTCATACTAATTACTGATTCATCTGCCCAAGTAATAACTTCAGATATAACCATATTTTTGCAGGACTGCAATGGAAATGTTTACTCTAAGTAAATAACTGAATCATGCAGAAGAGCCAGTTACGCTTTTGCTTGCAATGAAGCATTAACTTCCATGTTGCATCTACTTGTGGCTCAGTAATGAGAAACAGGGTGGGGGTTTTAATATATGTAACAAAATGTTACTCATTTGCTTTTGTAAACTCACTACTACCTCAAAAGAGTTACTTGACTACAAACAGTTGTGATAAGCTTAAAAAATACATATATATATATATATATATATATATATATATATATATATATATAATATACACACACAAGTATTTGTTGAATTGTCACCCAGTAAGGGAAGGAATAACTATCACATAGCTGTTAGATGATTGTGTTAGCCATAAAATAAAAACCTAGAATAAGAACAGCCAGTATGTACATTAGTACCTCACAAGCATGGATTTACCTATGCAGTAGTAACTCCACCTGTCCTTATCTGCCTTACGTATTCACAACAGCCAGTGTGTAAGCAGTAGGTGACCATGAAATTTCTGGGGGGTATCTTATAGGCAGTAAATGGTTTTAGCTCCAATTGTTTATATAAACTCTTCAACATAGAAATTGAAATACAAATTCTGTTAAATCTGAGCCTGAATATTCAATTGGAACCAGAGGTTCAGAATGGCTCAGTAGCCAAAAGACTTGAAGTCTGCTGGTTTACATTGCCCTGTTTCCGAGAAAAAGGATTGAAACTGCAGTAATTGCAAGCTCAGATAGCAACAAGAACATACTATTAAAAAAGCAGCGTGCACTGGGGATGTACACATGAATAAACATACTGAAGAAATACTTCTTCTCTATTTAGCTTGTTTTATGTGTCCAGTTTTGGACACCATGATTTAGTTGTGAAATAGTTGACAGAAGTCCAGAGGTCTCTCTGTGGGGGAAAAATGATGAGCTGAGGAAGGACATGATTTAAGTCTTCAAATATGTAAACACAGTAAAGAGAAGGAAGTGCCCCAGCACAGACTGCAGCGGCGGGGGGGGGAGGGGGGGGGGGGGAGCATTAGGTCTGATACTGCCAAAGTATTTGCAATGGTCAGGCTGGTTACACAGTAACTGACAGCTGTCCAAGGTCAGGAGAGCAGAAGAGAACGTTTTGGTCACAAACAGCTACCACTGTTTAGAAACCCCATCTTGTCAAGGACCTGCTTAGCTGAACTAGCCAAAGCCTATAAACCTTAGCAGTAATGCTGCTCTTTTCCTCCTCAAGGTGACTTTATCATCAAACATAAAGAACCGTACATCTTTATTTCAGTTTAGTGTAGCTAAACCAGTATCTAAACTGCTAGGGCACTTTTCCCCACAGCTTCTTTATAATGTCATAAATATATTTGATGCTATTTTTCCCCTTCATAGATTTCTTTTAATTCAACACAGTGACAGCTTGTATTACATGTCACTTGTTTCTTCCCATCCATCAAGTAATTACTAACTCTTTAAATGGATTTCATCTCCTTTTCATTTCAGCTTGAGCCAGTTCTGAATGGCGGATACCAGCCCTGAAGATGGAAGACCCCTTTTGGCACCCAAGATAAAACAACTGGTTAAGGTAGACAAGCTAGAAGCAATAGTAGGGAGACCAGTAAAAGTGGGAAAGGATTTGTGTTAGGACTATCAGTATAATGAAGCATGTATAGTCTAGAAGGAAAGCTTTTCACAGAAACACCTGGGGTAAGAGGAATGATTTCAGTACAGTGACAAGAAGAAATTGGACATAAGATTATCAGTTACTTGAATAATAAGTCTCCCATTCAGTGGCAAAGGTGCCTGTTGACAAGCCTTGAACCACAGCAGGAATATGTGTAAAGATGACAAAAGGTCTCTGCAGTGCAGACTGGTACAAGTGGGCTCCTCTGTGAGGGCAGCATGTGAGCTTTGAGCTGGGCAGAGATGCTGACTTCCTTTTTCTCCAGAACTGTAACTCAGCTACACAGTAAATTCTGGAGGAAGTGCCCCTTTTCCAGGGAAGTGCCCCAGCACCCGAGAAGGCTAAGCAAGAAGTAAGATGGTTAAATAAATAACTGAAAGCCTTTAATCATTTTCTCATTTCTGTGCTGGTTGATTTTTCCCTTACTACCGTGTACATAGTTAAATGAGAACCAGCCTTCTCTGTATCTGTTCATCAGTTTCGCAGTCTCCCTTTGTGTCTTGAGAACCAACTCCCTTCTCAGAAACCAGTTTACATGTTGGGAACGGTGATCAGTACCTATCCTGTCCACAGAGTAATCTTAAAGTGCTACAGATCGATGTGTGAAAGTGTCTCACTTGTTAAATTACTTTCTATAGTGTAGGTCTGTTGATTAAAACAAAATGCATTTTTTCCACATAGTACCAGGAACACAATTATTCCTTAGTAAATTGTAATGCTTCAGAATCCTTCAGATGTCTTTGCATAATATGCAACCATTTAAATAATTGTTAATAAACTTTTCACTTGCTTATTTTTATGCTGGAGTTTGTTTCTACTGATTACTCAGAGTAAGTTTAATGTTCTACAGAAAAGGCCTCCAGTAGTTCACAAAGTAGCAGATGCCCTCAGGTACCCTGTGTGTGCTGCTTTCAACTGCGATCGCTTCCTCAACAGTGACACTGCAGTTTTACACAAATGCAAGTAAAACATGATTCTAACATGGGTCAGGAAAAATTCCTACAAGTGGTAGGATTCCCACAAGTGAGATGCTGCTGTATAAAACATGGTAGAAATGAGGCCCTCCTGCGTAATAGTTTTATAACTGCTTACTTAGAGAGACATTTTATAATGAAGCCAGGACAGTATGCAATATTTCTGAAAGTTAAGAAGTATTGACACCAGTTAATTAAAAACCACATCATCTCCCCAGTCACTTAATGCATGCTTGAGCACACCAAACACCTTTGAAAAAATACTGAGATGAGAGCTGCACGAACAAAATACAATGTCAACAAGTTGAGCAAAAGATGTGGAAGAGCTTTACTTTTCAGCTAAGAGCAGTGCAGTCAGGGATGCAGCAATACAGAGAAGAGACAGTGTTTAAACTGTATTACCTGTCACTGCAACACTAGGGCAGGTGCAGATAAGGGGTCCCCTAGAAGCTGCATATAGAGAAGCCATTTAACCACCAGTGAACATACCGAGTTACAGCCATGGTGTTCAGCGTATTGATAGATGTCTCTGAGCTGCTGCCAGGTCATGCAACTGCATGGTTTGTGTACAGATACTGATGAGCAAGGCAAGCACTCGCACTGGCCCTCCAACCCACACCTGATGCCCATGAAGGGCAGCAGAAGCCTTGTCAGCATGGGGTGCAGGTTGGTGCATACTGAGCAGCAATGGAGCCAGCACTTCAGGCAACAGAAACCACAGCCCCTCGTGCCCTGGGGTTCTAAATGTGGTCCCTGACACACACCTACCACATCAACCATAAACAGTGCATCATACCAGCAACAGAAGTCTCAGCAAAGCACTGTTTATACAGAGCAGGAGGAACAGGCTGTAACTGTGGAGATCTGAAACCAGGCCCTATCCTTACTGGGACTTACAGGGAAAGACAGTGTAAGTCTTCATACTGACAGCCACAAACACACTCTGCCTGCTGCAGTTAAGATGTAGAAAAGGGAGAATTCGCACTGCCCGGTAGAACACTACAGTGCCAAACTCTGGAAACCCAGAGATGAGGCACTCAGCCCTGGGTGGTACTGAAGCCACCAACAGCCATAAGAAGCATCAGCCACTCATAAGCAATCACTAGAAGTCTTTGTTTGGAAACTCAACATTCAACTTTCTGAAGACTGCCTTTTGCTTCTGAATTCCTAGAAAAACACTTTTTACTGAGAACTGTCACAAGAGCATCCAGTGTTGGCTTTAAAACCCTTTAAAGTTACTAATGTTAACCCTTTAAATTCACTAATGTAATTGCAGGCCTTTCTGAAGCACTACTTCAGTTTAACAACAGTTCTCCTTTGTATTAACTGTCAAGGGAACATGTATAGCTTTGTGCCTTTCTGAAGCACTACTTCAGTTTAACAACAGTTCTCCTTTGTATTAACTGTCAAGGGAACATGTATAGCTTTGTGCTGATGAAACATGAAAAACTTGCCAGGTGGAGTAGAGCCAGTTCTTGTGTTTAGTGAGGCCTAGCGCACAGTACAGATCCAGACAAGATACCGAAACACCGCAAGTCAAGCAGTGAAGGGATCTAGGTCTTATTGTGCTTGGTACTGACTGTTGGCAAGCAAAGAAACCCCAGATGCTTTGACTCATGAGCCTCTGAATGGCAGAGTGGTGAAAGATGCAAAGAAATCCTTCACAAATCCATTCCAGCCCTATGTACATACAACCCACACGTACAGAAATGCAACTTTTCAGATGCATGCAGTGACTAAGCATCACTGCCAGATGGACTGACAGTAGTTTTACTCCTGACAACCACTATACTCTGCACCCACCAACAGGGCTACAAGCCATATTTAATTTTGCCACAAATTTACTTACACCAGCAAGGATGCAGCAGACCTTTTAGCTCTTTATTTTCAGGGTTTCACTGCCTAGTTAGGAAGCATGGCAAGGTGAATTTACATGCCACGAGCTTCAGGTTCCTGGCAAAAGCAGCATTCAGATGGAAATGTATCTATTGCTAGGTAAAAAGTTGCCAGCCAATATACTGAGCACATTGATCATTCCTGAAAGGCTAGAGCATTCCACAAGTGGTTTTGTTTGTTTGGATTTTTTCTTTTTTTCCCCAGCATTAAAAACAATAAATAAAGCCAGACTGCCAAAATTCTGTACGTATGTGTGTTTTGGCATTTTGTCAGCAGGGTCTTGCAGCACAGGATGTCCGTTATGTGAGTGCTTCTGATGTGGCCTGGTTTGGAATACTGATCTCAAGGCTGGGATTGCACTCTGAAAGCCAGTTCTTCATCTGTAAAGGCCTCATCTAAAGGTCTACTGAAAAGAGTATTTCATTTCCTTGCACTTTGAAAACATAATCCCCCAGTTTTAAAATTTAGTTACCACCACTGGATTCTCATCCTCAGTTGTTCAGAGTACAATTAGAGCACATCTTTCCTTCCTATATACATTCTTGATCAACATAACTACTGCTGGACAATAGTGTCCCAAACTACGAAGCCATGCTTTCTTTAGGACTCAAATTCTCTATAGACAAGAGGGAAGATAAAAGAGTAGCAACAACTCTGATTTTGAAAGGTTTTTCTTTATCAGATTTTATCATTTATACAGGGTTTGGTTTGTTTGAATTTGAGGGGTTTTTCCACAGGAGGAAAGAAAGATTAAAATATATTTAAGAATGATGTAAGCAACTAAAAATAGCATAGCTTGGAACAAAAAAGGAAACCTTTAAAGAGAAAAATACACTTAGGTGTAGCAAGCTTGTTTCCTGAGGTAGTAAAGATATTTGCATCTTGAAGCCAGAGAACCTATTCCAAGGAATCCTGCATCACATCTTTTCAGCTCATCTCACTTCGTTGGAACACAGGGTTTATCACTGTACCGCTTTCAGAAACACAGAAACCAAAGGGGCGTTTAAGTACAAGACTGCTTTTACAGTTAGAAAGAGACATCTGTCATACAAGTAGAGTTTGTTGACATGGTTAATACTGAAAGAGAAAACACAGGTGAAGATGTTCTTTCCAACTCCAACCTAGATGGACTGAAATGCGTTTTGCCTTCATTCTATGTATTGAATTCACCTGGTAACACGAGTTCTGTTCAGGCCTTGCTGCCAAGAATACACCACTACAGGAACGACTATCAAAACATGGGCCTAGAAACAGCAATCAGTATATGTAGAAATGTAGTCATTTTAATAGCATAGACATGGTACTCAGTACATCAAGTGTTTCTCAAAACTGTTGGTATAAAAAGAGACTGTGAAAGAGATGTACACTGTGATTATTATCAGATATACACTGATCCCTCCACTTAACTGTGAGCCTAACTTCTCACCTTGGTTTACTCCAGGAGAGTAACTGGTGCTTGTTTGAAACTGCAAATACACAGAATGGCTCAATACTCTGCAGCAGAGAGGCGAAAACAAAGAAAAAGAGAACATTTCCAGTTATTTTTTGGCAGAAGAAAAAATATCTAGGGGATGACTCTGTGCAAATCTTCCACTTCAAGGCTCCACATATCCTTGTGCACGGGGTTTTCAGAAAGATCTGTCATCTTTATTGCTCGAAGAACAGGCTCAGGACTGCAGGACCGCACCAAACCCATCACCATTACATACTTCCCTAAAAAAACAAGAAAGTGTGAAATCCAGTTAGCAGCCATTTTACTTCAGAAAGCTAAGTATTTTAAACGAAGTAGTTAAACAGTTTGAATTTAAGCTGCCAATACGTGCAAGAAAACTCAAGGATTGCTTAGATCTGAATTTCTGGAAAAGGCTTCCAGATCTGTACAGCTATTTTACAGCATTTTGCTAGATTTTCACAAGCACTAGGAGTCAAAACCAGCATGATTCCTCCCCCCGCCATGCAAGTGGAGGGAGGACAATTCAGAAGACTGAAAATTAAGCAACGAGACTATTTTGTACCACAACTCCTGCACTGCTGCAGTCCAGCACTCGTTCAGTTGAATCAGCAGTGCTGGCGAAAGGAAGAAAAAAGTAAATAAACAAGTAAGTACTATCCTTGCTCCTAGACTCACAGCTCTTCTCTGCAACATCCCAGTTTGGTCAACCGTTGGCTTTAACTGCGAAGAACTGAAAACAGGCTGTGTCTTTACGGGACCTCGTAGGGGAAGGCCGTGTCTGTACCGAGAGCCACAAACACGCTCCCCTGCGGCAGCACCCGCTGCTCCTTCCCGCTGCCGCAGCAGCACAGCTTTTTCAGGACGCCTCTTGTAGGAAGGCTGGTGTACGTGAAAGGATGGCTGTGCAGCTGCGCGGGCTCCGCGCGCCCCAGGCACGTACTCGGCACACACCCGCTGCCTGCAAGCGTCCCGCTTTCGGACAAGGGGAGCAGCTGCATCCCCGTGCACACGAGCCCGGAGGAGCCGCAAGTGAGGGCCCACGACGCAACGGAAAGAGGCCCCGCAGGGGCTGCGTACCGCGCCCGCCTACCGGTACCTGCGCTGAGGCAGGGCCGCCCCTTGGGCACCTCCTCCACCCCCAGCACGGTGAAGGGGCCGCTGTCATCATGCAACCGGGCCGAGCCGCCGCGGGCGCCGCCGCGCTCCACCTCCAGCACGGTGCCCTGCATCCACACGGCCCGCAGGCACAGCGGCGCCCGGCCCGCCTCCGCCCGGGCCAGCTGCCACATCCCGCCGTCACCCCGCACCGCGCCCCGCAGCTGGGCGGCCAGCACCTTCACCGGCGGCCCCGGAGCACCCCCGGCCATGCTGTGCCGCGGGGAGCCCGCTGCTGAGAGGACGCTGAGGGAGGAGACGGGGAAGGCGGGAAGCGGCGCACGCCCCGCCCTAGCGGGTAGACCGCGTCGGCGCCGTAACGGGCGGTTAGAGCTTGGGGAGCCCGGCGTCGGCCCCGGAGGGCAGCCGTAGCGGCGCCTGGCCGCCGGCGTGGAGGGGGGGACCGGCCCCAGAGCTTAGAAATGAACATCGGGGGTAGCGTCCCGCTTAGGTGGTGGCTGAGCTGCACCCCGCGGGTCACCGCCACGGAAAGGGCGGCATTCCGAGGAGCGGCGCTGCGGTCGCAAGGTGCTCGGGCCCGCCGCCGCCCGCGTGCGGCAAACGGGTTGCCGATGAGGGCAGAGGGAGCACGAGCCCCCCTCCTCCAGCGCTGGACACGCGCAGCCGGCGCTCCTGCGGTAGAAACAAATACAAGGCTTGTATGGGGAATAAAGTACATGTCGGGGGTGTGCTGCGTTCGGTCCAAACCGCAGCCAAGGGAGGCCGCTCCCAGGGCCTTTGCCTCCTCCCGACGAGCCCACGGGTGCTCCACGCCTTGCCCGCGGCCAGCAGCCCCTTCCACCGGGGACTTGGCAAAAGCCTCCCCTGAACCATTTCACCTCAGATCAGTCCAGGATGGGCTCCTCTACGTGCAAAAAACAGCGAACACCTGACCCAGTGGTCTGGTTTGAGCAGAAAACACTTTCTGCCGTGTCCCAGCACCGCCTGAGCGAGGCCAGGCCGCCCTGCAGCCCGGATTCTGCCCCCGCCCGGGTGACACAGGGAGACCGGCCTGCGCCTCTGCACACGCTGTCCGAATTTATCCGCTGCCTGTTTATACTACAGATGGGCTTTGCCGCAGTCTGAAATCCCTGAAATGTTACGGATTCCTTTTGGGATGTGTGTGTGTGTGTGTGTGTGTGTGTGTGTGTGTGTGTGTGTGTGTGTTGACATTTCATTTATAAAATAAGCCAAGAAATAAGCTAATGGAGAAACCGGAGGGTGGAGCAAAGAAAAAGAAACGAATTGGGAAAATCAAGGGGACAGAGTCCTCAATTTCACAAGTTGTTACCTACAAAAGCGCAAAATGGGTAAAATTCACGGAGAACTGACTCCCCTGCAATAGTTCTTCTTTACAGCAGATTTTGTTCTTCCTTAAAATAGCCAGTTACTTTATTTTAAATTTCCAGTTGTGTTTTGAGTAGCAAAATACATCAAAAGGCCTTTTTTTCTACTTGCCCATCATGTTATGCATTATTTATTCAGTATATCTTTTTTTCCAGAGATATTTTCTGTTTAGAAACATTCTGTAAATGGGACTTCATTCCTTTTATAGCGTAAGGAAGCAGTTAACTTTTTGTTACCATTTACAGTAAGAAGAAAAGATAGTATTGGTAATAACAGTAAAGACATCTAAGCACAATACAGAATCATGTAATCTGGCAATCAAATCATATGGCTTACAGGAATAAAAAGACATTAGATGGTTACTGTATATGAATGCAAATTTGAGAGAGGCTCACAGGAGTATTTGTAATTTATGCCCCTAAGCTGTAGTCACTTGACAGCATCAATATTTAGTTTCACATAAAAAAAAAATTTAATTGTGCCAAATATTGACAAAAGTATTGTATTCCTATTTGTTACTGTATAATAGGAGGGTCTAATGATTATTAAGCCATTAAACCTACAGATGAAGGCAGGACCCCTACAAGGGTGTAATCTCCAGGAGAGGCTAAAAGGTCCCTTTTAAAAGGTTTTCCTTGAAGAAACTGTTATAAGAAGAAGAGCAGTGATCTGCACCAAGAAATGGATTTGTTTTCCTAAACCAGAAAATCCGTATCTTTCAGTAAAATTTGAAGTTATACTGAATTATCTGCAAAGGTCTTATCAAAGAACTGGCTCAGCTCAGCATGGAGACACATTCTGCAGCTGCAGGGAAAATGTCTGATGCCTCAACAGACTGTTTTCTGGAGCTGATCCCACAGCGTCCATCCTGATTTAAGGGTAGCAGAGGAAGCCCAGCACTCAGTTGGAAAAGGCAATGAGTAGGTGGCTGGCAGCCTGCAAATCACACTTGACACATTTTCTGAGAGCATGCTGGGCAAGACAGAGTTTTGGTTTGCATAGATAAAAAAGAAGGAATCTTCTTCTGCCTGCTGCTACAGTATGTGCCTTTCCTCAAAGTAGTTTTCAAGGACATTATTCCTCATGCTGACATGCATGAGATGCTGTCACAGTACAGGTAAAAAAGGTCAGACTACACACAGATAAGATAGTCCAGAGTGTAGCAGGAGCCAGATCTTCCTCAGTTACTCTGGCACTGTTTTGTTGGTATGGTGTCAAGAGAACTTAGAAATTTGACCCATGAACAGAGATTTTCAAAGAATCAGCAACTTGAAATTTTCTTTCCAACTCAGACCTTTTTACCCTCTCACTGAGAGTACTACTTAAAATGGAACCAATTCTCTGCTCCCCTCTCTAGTTTGGTAAAAGGCTGATACACAATCAGAAAAATCCTTCTCTTTCTTGGCCAGAAATTCTGATATTTTACAGTCTTCCATCCTACCCAGAAGAGTTTTAAAAAAGATCTCCCTCCCAGTCCACTGGTCACTGTGTACAGAAAAGGTTCTTAGAGAATCATAGAATGGTTTGGGTTGGAAGGGACCCTAAGATCGTCCAGTTCGGACCCCCTGACATGGGCAGGGATGCTCATGTCACCCAAGGCTCTGTCCAGTCTGGCCTTGAACACTGTCAGGGATGGGAGCATTTACCACTTTTTGGGCAGCCTGTTCCAGTGCCTCACCACCCTCACAGTAAAGAACTTCTTCCTTTTATCTATCCGGAACTTCCCCTGTTTTAGTTTGAACCCAATGTCCCTTGTCCTATCACTACAGTCCCTGATGAAAAGTCCCTCTCCAGCATCCTTGTAGGCCCCCTTCTTCAGTTTTATTTCTCAGGTTCTCTTTCCTAGTACTGAGAAGTCACTAACTACATTTCAAAAAAAGTTGGTTTTTTTTTGTTGTTTTCTGTTTTGTGTTTTTTTTTTCCTACATTTGGAATCCAAGCAATCTATATTAAAAAAAAATATTTTAGTATTTTCTAAATACTTGCTTTAGAAACAAGGCTACCTGGAAGCTCCACAGATGAATGGAAGAAAAGTCAAGAAGTGTGCAGCTGATAAATACATGGATCATAACGGCAATGTCAGAATGGCCCACAGATGCCCGTAAAACACATCCTATAGAAAAACTTGTTTGTGGTAGCTGAGAAGCTGAGGGATTTGAGTGTGATGGGGACAGGCCAATGGCTGCTCCTCACCTGCTGCAACCTGCTGGTCTGTGTTAGCATCTTCTGCAGACACTGGCTGCCCACAGTCACAGAGTAAACTGTGAAGTGATATCATTGTGTCTTTTGTATCCTCCTTCAGTAAGAGAAAGCAGCTAAGGAGCTAAGCATGACAGAAACAATAAAACAATACTTTGGAAAAACTCCGTAAGAACAAACAGGGGTCTGGGACAAACGGTCTTCCTTTCCCTGGTATTCATACGAAACTTCACTCAAGGACTAATTTTAGCACAGACAAGAACTCTTAAGTTTCGCCTCTAGGAGACCACCCTAGTTTATGCTTATTTTCTTGTACTGAACACAGAACTACATGAAGCAATCACAGGAATATACAATTCATTTGTTTCCTGGTGTTTTGTACTGCATAATAGATGCAATGTGGACATGTTTTTATTTATCTTATTTTTTTAGCAGCCTTCCAGTATCTGAAGGGGGCCTACAGGGTGCTGGGGAGGGACTTTTCATCAGGGTCTGTAGTGATAGGACAAGGGGTAACGGGTTCAAACTTAAACAGGGGAAGTTCAGGTTAGATATAAGGAAGAAGCTCTTTACTGTGAGGGTGGTGAGGCACTGGAATGGGTTGCCCAGGGAAGTTGTGAATGCTCCATTGCTGGCGGTGTTCAAGGCTGGACTGGACATAGCCTTGGGTGGCGTCGTTTAGTGCAAGGTGTCCCTGCCCAGACAGCAGTTGGAAGTAGATGATCTTAAGGTCCTTTCCAACTCTAACTATTCTATGATTCTAAGCTGACATGCTGGATGAAGTCTGGAAAACCATCCTCATCCTTCATTTATCTTTTTGCTTAGTCTATCTTATCATCATGGAATTTAATTAATGGTTTGAAATTAATGCATCAATGGGTTGGAATTAATGTGTCAGAAGTTGGTCATATTTGCATCCCTAACCTGAACTTCAGCTGCTTGTAATTTATGCTTTGGGACTGATCAGTCTGGCATATGGATGCTAAATTATGTTTGAGAAGCAATTTCAAAAGACCTGGTGGCAGGCAAGTTGACTGCTGAGATAGGAAAACTCTAGGTGCAACCTGCCAAAGCTTTAGTTAGCAGGGAAGTTTTAGAAGTGACTTGGACAAGGCAGGTAAATAGGAGTGACAGCCATCATAATATGACTACTAACAACAAGAAGAGTCTGGCATCTCCTGTAGTGTTGTCCTGCTAAAACTGCATGGGAGTCACTCTAAAATAAGATGAACTAACTTTTGTGGCAAATGCTATCAAGTAAAGCATTCACAAGGCACCCTCTCATACTCTTCTTTCGTGAGAACCTAATACAGATGCTGTACGTTACATGTTAGCATATGCTCAGTGGAGTCAGTAGAGGATTACAGTAAGAATCTTCCTGCAGCTGCCAGAGATGCCAGTTGCACCCAGTATCTCCTGGAAAAACAGAGGAAAAACATCATCTGGCTCAGGCATTTCCTCAATGGAAATCTCAGCTTGTACAGACAGCCCTAACATGAGAAATTATTTCATTGCTCTCACCATCACGCAAACTTAACCAGTTCCTGTCACTCACCACACATCCCTACTGACAGTAACCTACAGTCTATGAAAACAGCAGTGCTCTCCAGCTTAGCTGACTCATCTCCTTTACAAAGCATACTTAGAGGAAATGCTTAGAGAGCTCTAGGCACATTGTGCAGAAGTGGGTGCCACCTGTTTCTTTCCATGCTATAACTATGCTGGTATGTGACTAAAATAAATCAGCATTCTATGGAATAGGACTATCATATGATGAAAGAAAAAACAAAAAGGATAATCATAGTCTTTACCAGTATTGCTCGCTGCTCTGGAAATAGGATGTGCAGCTGGCTTCCAGATGAGCTTATTCAAACTCCTGTCCAAGAAAAAAAGAACTCTTTTTAAACAGGAAATATGAATGTCATCCAAAGTAGTATATCTTTGTCCTGACTGAAGTGAAGCCAGTAGCTAGGAGACTTCAGTCGTTCAGCCTTTCTGACTTCATTTCACTTCATGAAAGAACTGGATGTTTCGGAGAAACTTAACAGGACTGGAGAGACCCTATAACCAGTGTAGGGGAATATAGATCACAGCATCCTCCCTTGACAGTTACTGGCTTTGCATAAATATAACTCTGATCAGCACTGTCAGCATCCAGTTCATCCTGTGGCGTGACAGCAGAATAACTTTCCTAAAGAAAAGTAACCAGAAGAGTGGCATTTTATTTTTCAAAACTTGAAATCAAACATTAGAAATATAAATAGAGGCCAGCAAGGCTGAGACGTTCCAGCTGTTCCAGAGCATGCACTGGCAGGGTTCTGCAGTATTCAAGGCCCGTTCGAAGATTTATGAAATGAATTTCTGCTGCTTAGAAGGAAGAGGCTTTTGCTGATCGTCAAATTTTCAAGCAGGCAAGATCTTTTTCAGGTCTGATCAAAGAGACCATCATTCTCTACATGCCTTATCTTGTTTAAACCGAAACCATCACAGCTACATCACTACCAATCAAGGTAATTTGAAATCACTAAAATGTTAGAACAGGATTGAAAGGAGTTCAGAGCTTTACTACAAGGACACAGGAATTTTATACCAATCTCGCACTCGGCACGCACCTCGCTGTTTGAGGGAGAATTTTGTGCGGTCTCCAGAAGACAGACATTTGCTAGCAGTTCAGTTGCAGCTGCAGGGCACACAGCCAAGCAGACCAGTCAGCTGTTTTCTAGCAACTGAAAAACTCATGTGAAAAGTGAATACTTCTCACTATTCCCCATGCTTTAACTGATGTTTTTTCACTTGCAATCCCATGGAGCATCACCAGAGACGCAGATGTGGTGACTGTCCTTAACCAAATTTTGCTCAGAGGTCAGAGAATCTCCATGTAAAATGGCTGCATTTATTTTCTGGGATGCTGAACAACTGGTCTCCACACTCACCTGGTGCTGGCAGTAAGACTGGGATGAAAAGAAGAAATGGCCTTGAATGGGAAGAATGCTGCTAAGTGCTGAGAGGGGAGGCACTGGTACTTCAGAAAGCATGAGCTAAAATCATAGCTGAAGGAACATGGGCCTTGTGCTGCTCTGCAGCAGGGAAGTGAAGCATGAACTCAGAACAAACAGCTGAATGACTGAAAATGCAAAAAACATATGAAGAGGAGATCAACAGCAGTGAGACTTTTGTTTAAAGCTGCTCAATAATAGCACTCACATGCTATTATGTACTTAGATGGACTTGGGCCTAAATAAGCTTGGTTTTCAATCTCTTACATTATGGCATGCATTTGGTAGGGCAAGGTGCAAAACTGGCAGTAGTTACAAGCCCAGACATGGCATTTATTGCCATACCACCTACATATAGCAACTCGCTCCCCCAACTACTGGTAAGAGTGAACAAATGTTGGCATGTACAATAACGTCAATTTTGGATGTAAGTCACATCAGTGTATGGGCAATACAAGGCCTGTTTATCTCTTCACAGGTGTAAGAGAGGGTATAAAATGGTAAGTAAAGTCACGTAATTCTTCCTAAATCAGGACATTCAATGTATAATTGCTGAAATACATTTTCACATTCTTAGGCTTCTTTGTTAAAAAATCAAGACACAAGATTGCATGAGTCAACTGGGAGACATAAGTTCAGCTCAGAAGGACCTCTACAACATGTATGGAAATGTCACATTTTAAAATATAATTTGACATTGAAATGTCACAAACTGCCTCCACCTCTTGATTTAAGTGATTTTAAACACAGGTTCTAGTTTGTAGTCTGCACAGAACCTTATATTAAACACTATGTTGAAACTAATTAAGACCCATCTCTTCCCACTAAGCCCATTTGACCCCATGCAGGGTCAAATATGAATTTGCTGGAATGAAGGTCAGGCTTTTATTGCTGACATTTAAAGTGTTGAATAACCATCACTGACAACTGATCCACAAGTACTTAGTTTCTGCTAAGGTAAGTAAATCTACTGGTGCTAAAACATTTGCATCAGCTCATTCCAGTGAGACTCCAGACCCTGTGTTAGGAACTAAAACAGGAAAACAAAATGAATCAGAGGAACATACAAAGAAATTGTGAAAAGAACCCACTAGTGGTTGTGATGAAGACCGCAGTGAGGCAACTATACAAATATATATTTATCTGAATAAAGTTAAAAAATTATTAATAAGTAATATTAAAAATATATATAGATGGCTAAACTGTAGTTGTAGAACACAGTGGTTGTTTCTAAATGTAGCTCAATACAGGGCAGCCCTCCAAACCAAACAACAAATCTTGGACTTCAAATGCAACCAAAAAGCAGCTCTTTGGAGATTCAAAAATACTGAAGCCTAACGCTTTCGCAAGCTTTCAACTTATCATGAAGAGCAGCAATAAATGATAAATGCAAAACCAGTATGCCTTATTTTCAAAACCTGACAAGCCCACAAAACCAGACTTGCTGTAGTGCACTCTACTGCAAAAGCCAACAGAGCCCATTTATTCAAAATAGAAACTGTCAATACCGTAAGAGCCGAGTAGGAGACATCAGTTCAGTGTAGATAGTGTCTAAGATTCATGCAAATGTCATAGAGCATGAAGTGGCTGGTGCAGAGCTAGCATGACATGTGCAATGTTTGCCTACACTTTTGGAGTTCTGACATTCCAAACATCAAGCACTTACAATCAAATAAGTTCAGATTTTGTACAGGAGCATTTGAAGCCATGTAGCTGTGCTACAATTTGAACAGATACGAGTTTTTTGCAATACCCAATTCAAAATGGAAAGTAATAGCATGCAACCTCAATTTGCAAGGCAAAGCTCATCAGAGTACTCCTGCTTAGTTGCCGGTTACTGCTTCATTTATGAGAAACTGCAGGGTGAAAGTGAAAGGCATAAAGCAGTTCCTTTTTCTCATCTGCAGATCTCTAGTCTGACTACTTAATCTAAACTCTTAAAAGAGAATACTGTGATTACTAACAAATACTCCTAACGGATGTGGGTTAGGTATTTTCATTTTCATTGTTTTCATAGATTCTAAGGCAGAGTGAGAATTGAACAGTTGAACCTATTGTCTGACACAGACCACTGATTTATTTGCATTCTGGTACCTCTGGCTCTTTCGTTGCTGGGAACTCAGCAGTGTTTCAGTCCACTTGAGACCACAAGAGCCTCCAACAATCACCGGTGGAGCTAACGAGGCTGAAACACACTCAGTATTGTGTTCACACTGGCATTTGATGCAACCCCTTTTATACCCATTTCTGCTAAATCAAATACTTGGGTGAATATATGTGTGATGGCAAAAATATCCTTCAGGCCTGTTTTCTTTCCTCTCTCCATGTTGGTTAACAGTAGTTAACCATATTGATAAAGGAATTAATAGCTTATGGCAGATGTTTTGCAAACGCAGCTGGGTTGGCCCAATCACTGCCCGGTTCCACTGCCTGGTAAAATTAAACATTCAGGTATATAGGTTAGATTCAGCATATATAACGTGGATAGAGCCCATGAAATACTGTAGCTGGCCCCATTAAATTACAGTATATACTACCTATAAAACCAGCACTGCTTGGTATCACTGTACTGATTCTTCTGACTTAGGCCCTGTTCTGATGGTACACAGTGCCTTTTGAGACATGCTACAGACTTTAAACCTTCTTTTGCATCAGCCTGAGTAATGGTTGTAAATGCAAAATAAAGGCTGGGAGGAACAGTCCTTATTGAGAAAATCTCTAAAATTCAGTTACAGGAGTGTTCATTTAAATAGTGCCACAATTTACTCAAAGCTGGCAGTATTCAGTGAATGTGCCTTTTGCTTCTGGCTACTTTCCCTTCTGTTTCTTATAAGTGTCATTGTACTACCCTGGATACTGGCTGCACACATGATTGGCTGGGGAGAGTAGAAATTCCAGCTAAAGAAACATAACTGAAAGTACTTAGAGAATCTTTTTCAGTCATCCTCTGATCTGTAAAATAGATAGGTACATGTACTCTAAAGGCTGCGTTTCCCAGATGTAAAACAATAGAGCTTCCTCCACCAGTACTTCTGGAATCTTTGTCACACAGCTGTGGAGTAGTGCAAACTGATAACATTTGTAAAGAGTACTTGTCATAAAAGCAGCACTGCCATGAAGTTCTCACTCCTAAACTGGGGGGAAAGTTTAAGTTTCTATTCTTGGGTTCAAAGCAGTTTGCAGTTTTGCAATGATCTCTAACTGCAGTTTCTGGTCTGTAATCTTGCATTAAGCCTCATGAAATTCCTGGTACATGAGTAGAAAAGTGTGTACTGTTGCTTTGTTGTCTCATCAGCTTATCTCACTTAGGAGCAATGCTTTTACCTTCTCTGGTAGCCATTTCTCATGCAGGCACGTACTGAAGAACAAGTTTCCATTATGGCTTTCATTTCACTGGTTTTCATTCACACATTATCTGTAAAAGCCTGACTATACAGCACCTCAACTTAATAGCTCTGAAGCTGTATCTTTGTGTTGCAGCTCTGCATAAATGGGCAGACTGTGCATTTCAGAAGGTAAGAAACAAACAGGATGTACACGAAAAGGCTTCTTGAAAGTGGCAAGTTGTATACTGGGTCAGCTCTGGTCTTCCATCCCACTCAGGGAGAAAGGAGCTTCTGCCTCCCTTCTCCCTTCTCCAAGGGCTACAGCTTGAGCTGGCTAATGTTTGACCTCTGTGGAAGCAGATTAGCTCTAACCATAGAAGCACAAGTTTCCTGTGAAGGTGGGATGAGACGTCTAGATTGCAGACCTAGAAAATCCTGAGATTTATCTAATTTGGCCAAATGCCTCAGGAGGAAGGAGTGCTCCCCTGGTTGCAGAGCTGTCTCTGATTACCCACTGCTTGGGACTTAAGTACTTACTGCTTCCTTCTTTTTTCCTTCAGTGTGCACAGGCCCTGCATTAAAACCTCATTCAGAAGGAAAGGGAACTCTACTGTGCTGCAGTTCTAAAGCAACAGATGACTTAAACCTGGGAGGCATTTCAGCAAAGCAGACAGGAAAATGCCGCATAGTCACAAAATGTTGCATGTGCAAAAACAGAGACTACTCTCTGCCTTGTGAGTGAAGAGGTTGGGCATCAATTCCAAACATGGGGAACACTCATTTAACCTCATCAGGATACATGCTATATTACAGTATTCAAGGAAACTTTAATTAGTTCACATTTTCATCTGAAATATAGTTACATTAAAAATTATTATTTTAACAGGAAACACCAACTCAGTATGTTTTCCCTTTTGGCAGTTTTGCAAGAGTTTGAGTTTTATGGGAAAACTGTCACTAGTTTTTCAAGCTAAATGAAATAATAGGGCTTTGAAATGGTTCTCAGCCCTTCAGGGACTCCATTAGAGACATTTTCTTCAAAGGGATACCATCACCTTTTCAACCTCATCAGTTTTATCCAACAGTTTACCAGTGAGGGCATTTGTGGGAATGTGGGCATTTCAGGTTTAAACGAGGGAAATTCAGGCTCAATTTCCCTCCTGGCTTAAAGGGACTCAAGGACATGCTTGTCAAGCTCATTTAGAAATGATGACCTCACCATAAGCCCATAGAAGGAAACATTCTCTGGTCTTCTCATGAACTTGCTTCAGTTAACAGAGAGGCATTCAAGAGCCATTCACCTACAGAAAGAACAGGAGTTGCCTTTAAGCCTTGAGATTGGGGCGCTGATTTGAGAGGTGAGCCACAGAACTCTGGGTCAGCTTCACATACCACTTATGTACTTTATCTAATAATTGCTTAACGTACAGTATGTAACTGCACTCAGCAAAGGCACCAGAATCCAGTGTTTCCCACTCACAGCTGAGTGCTCTAGCTGCTAACCTCCAAGCCTCTCTTGGCTAACAAATACTCCTCCTTCCCTTTCAAAAAGGAGAGACCTCTACTTAGTAGTCAAGACACCTTCCAGAAAATGAGGAACCAAAGTTTGCCTGCCCTCTTGCCGAGCAGGGACACAGAGCTCACTTGTCCGCATACTGAAGAGGTCTTCTATGCACTATCAGCTGCCCCAGCAATGCTCTCTTGGCTTGCTCTGTTTTTAAAGGACTGCCATTCTTCAAAGACCAATTTTTGAACAGCTCACGAGGGGGAAAAGCCTCAGATACAAGTCTGTAGGCAACAGTTCCTTACTGGCTGCTTGCATGGCATACTGGCTGCTTTGGATCTCCTTTCAGGGAAACTCAGCTCTCAATGTGCACCACAGAGAACCATAAATGGGCCCAACACTTTACCTCAGAAACATCAAAACTCTGTAGGGCGATGCTCAATGTTGTGGCATACTTTTGGCTTTTAGCCTAACTAATTAGATCACCAGTCTGTTTCACAGCAGGGCTTAAATCCGTGCGCTAATTTATTGCTCAAGCTAGAATAGACACTACTGAAAATAACCTGGATGATAAAATAACCAGATGACAGGAAGAATTTTCATAGATTGACTGAATGCTCACACATTTGCAGCAATCATGCTGATTCTTTTCTAAAGATCAGCTCGTGACAGATAACGATAAATAATAACAGAAAGATAGTAATGATGTTGAGAACTCTGAGCCTGCAATTACTTGAGCAGTAGTATATATGCTGGAATGCTTTTACAAGAAGTCTCCAGCATGCAGGGATGAAACCATGATTTTGCTGTCCAGCAGAGGGGGCTTGGCAGTAAGTTTTCTAAACACAAACCCAAATGGTTTCTTTGGAAATTGAGTAATATTAAAATTAAACTGACTTTTATAGGAACTTGCACAGTATTATAGATAAAACCAGAACTTCCTGCAAACAAGAGATGGAAATATAAATAGACACAATTCAAACTGAGTGTCGTTCTGGCTGTCTTTGTTTGCCTTATTTCTCAGTGTGGCTTTTCTATTTTGGCAGAAAGCCCTTGCAGTTATACCTTACAAGCACAGTGTGCAAGTAAAGAAGCTTTTGCTCCTAATTCCTGTGAATAGCTGAGTCCGAGTTCCTATTAAACCTGTCCCTATAATACATGTACAAGAAAAAAACAGGGAAGACATTGAAGTAAACTCCTGGTGTAAAGTTTTCCAAGCCACCGCAAAGGTGTGTACTTGAAGGCAGGACATGTCACCTACTGGTCCAGGAGTTTACAGCACAGTTATCTAATTATTAAATTAAATTATTCAATCTGGATGGCCACAGGAGCCACTGGCAACCTCACAATATGGGGGAGACCAAAACCATGGATGTAATCCAAAGTGGTGGTGTACAGAAGCACATTTAAAGCTAATGGTCAGCGTTAAGTTGCACACTGTGTTATTTAAGACAAAAGAATGACACAAATTTCTCTCGAAATCAAAACAGGCTGGCTAGTCTTCTGGCAAATTCCTGTTTTACATGGTCAATTGAATTTGTCCCCCAGATACTGTTTCCTTGCTCAATTTGTTCACAGAGAAGAAAAGTGCAGGCAGGTGCATTTGAGTACCTGGGAATTATATTCATTTATTAGTTTTGATGAACAGTGTTTTACTAGTGTGAGTACTTGAATAGCACTTCTCAGTCCTGTTCAAAATCGGATTTTTTATTTCTAGTGAGAAATAAAACTAGCTGCCAATTTTAATGGCAGGTTCTGGTAAATGTAATTACTTTCACCTCTGTGGCTCCAGCTTCTGGTGAAGGAGATATTGAAAATAATGATGCACTAGAGTAACTTAAAATGAAGTTCATGCCAGATGAAGCAGAAGGTGCAAATGACTCACCATGACCAATAAGGCTGTAACACTTTCCCTGGCTGACGTGAGCAGGGTTGTGCTGCTACACATGCAGCAGTGTCCCCTCGCAGGGATGCTGGTAGGTGCAGCCCTGCAGCAGCGTGGGCCCTGCCTCTTAGCCTGCCTCGCTGGTCATTCTGGGGAGCTCTTCTCAGAAGGTTGGATCTCAGCAGCTGCTCCCTGCCTGTGGGGTACAGGAGTCGCCTCCCACGTAGCTCAGTCATTTTCCTTAAGTACTAATAGGCTTCTAAAAAGAGTACGTGGGTGAGGAGGAGGAGGAGAATTCTGGTCACCTGATGAAATAAAACTATCATTTAGTGTGGGTAGCAGATCTAACAGTTAAGATCTAAAGTTAAGCCTTCTCCCTGGAACTGTACTGGCGTACTATATACCACCATAATTCTGATAGAAAAGATGGGCTGGGAGGGTTACAGCAGTCCATTGGGAGGAGAGGGATATAGCAGGTCACTGTGTGTCCTCAGTCCCCAAACCAGGATCCCAGTGCACCAGCTCTGCTGGATGGTGATCCCCAGCGCCTCTTGCCTTTGATTCCCCTTATCCTTAGCACATCTGCAATACTTCCACCCATTGCTCTCAGTTCCTCCCCTCCTGGGACCTGGAGTCCTCCACATTCTTTACCCTACTTCTCCAAACCCATTTCAAAACCTCTCCCTTCTCTATAGAGCCGCCTTTGTGCTCACAGAATAAAAATATCCAGCCTTCCACACCAGAGCATCCCCTCCATAACCCAACAACCCTGGGCTACATATCCTATCTAGTCCTTCCCTTTCTGCCTTCCTGGAATCACACCAGAGCTGCTGTCTCATAACACTCAGGCACCCCCTGCACTGTCCTTGCCTTTTAGCTCACTCCCTAGTGTCAGGTCCCCCAATGCCAGCCACTGGCTTCCTTTGGCTTCTGCAATAATCTGAGTTCCTTCCTGGCACCAGCTCCTTGGGTATCCCCCTCCTTGGGTGCACTTGTAAAAACTCTGCCTCCTGCTTTTCAAATGGAGGGTTTCAAAACCTAACAAATCCTCCAGCATTCACAGCTGTAAGAGCAGCAAAAGAGGACTGGTCTAAAGGAAAGCAACTTGGTTTCAGCTTTCATAAAGCTGATACACCACATAGCACTGCCGTGTGTAATACTGGAGAGGACTGAGGAAGAGAAAAGAGAAGAAAGGTGGGCAGTTATGGGAATTTGCAAGAAAAAGCAAGCTTCTACTTTGATGTTATGACCTGAGTCAAAATACAAGGAGGCTGAACTTCCCGGAAAGGAAGTTCACTAACAAGAAACCACAGATAACTTTCAGATGCTAAACTGAAAACTCTGGAGGAGAAGATAGACTTTAATTCTCAGAATAAAATCTGTACAAAGGATACTTAATATCAGAAAGAGAAAGAAAGCAAATGACAGAGAGCATCTTGAAACTGAAAGAGGTATTCAACAGAAATTACAGGAAGCAATTAGAAAATATCAGGCTGGAAAGCAGAAAAAACCAAAGAGCGGAGTAAATTTTAAACCCGGGATATTGGGATTTCTTCACACAGAGAAAGGTCAGGTGGAGACAAACTCCAGTGGTATAATGGAAGAAGCCAATAAGGAGTTAGCAAGGACTAGCACAGAGGAAGCACAAACAGTTGGAAAAAAATAAGGAAAAGGACTGTGAACTGGAGGAGACGAGACACACTAGATGAGGAAAGAGGAAAGAAAGGAGCAACAGAATAAATGTCACATAGGATAAAGAACAGCCCATTCTAACACAGCTCATGGGAAACTGCAGGTCTCCCAAATCTGCTTTATTAACTAACAATGCCAAGTTCAAAGCCATGTGGGCACAGAACTTTTCACATGGAGAGGCAGGTTCCAAATGGAGTAGGGAAAGCATTATTGTAATAACAATAATTATGTACCAAAATTATGAGCCCAGAGGAGTAAGATGACATCTGACAGCTTTGAGCATAAAATATTCTAGGGCAGGTGAGACTCTGAAACTACTGGACATACTAAAATTTCTTCATATGAAGGTGCTGAGGTGCTGGCACAGGTTGCCCAGAGAAGCTGTGGCTGCCCCATCCCTGGCAGTGATCAAAGACAAGTTGGACGAGACTTGGAGCAACCTGGTCTAGTGGAAGGTGTCCCTGCCCATGGCAGGGGGTTGGAACTGGATGAGCTTTAAGGTTCCTTCCAGCCCAAACCAGTCTATGATTGATTCTATGACTGCTATTTCTGTTATTTTAACAAAACCATCGTTTCTTCAAGCTTGGTTCATCCTTGCAAAAATGCTGATTCTTTGAAGGAACAGTAGTACAGTAGAAAATGTAGAAAACTATAAGCAAATACATAATTGCATATTCACACACACACTCTTTAAAATAAACTCCCCAGTCACTCCTGAGTCTTCTTGCACATGAAATGAAAACAAGGAGAAGTCAATTTTTCGGCCACCAAGAGACGCAGGTAAGAGCCCAGTTAAAGTATGTTAATGGAAGTCCCAAAAACTTTCACACGAAGGTCTAATAAAGATCCAACCAGACTGTTTAGCAGGCATGGGTCACTGATAATCAGACAACTTAACAAGAAATCCAGTCTTGTTGGTCTACTATGAGATCATTACCTTAAGACAACAAAAAATGATGGGTCATATAGTCAATTTGGTTCCCCCAGAGATGAATGGAGCTCTCTTCATAAAGTGCAAAAATAGAAGTAGAAATACCCAAGTAGTAAAGGGTGTCTGAGCCGAGTTCCCAGTGACTGCGGCGGCTGAGTCACGGAGGGTTCTTGGACATGCAGGGGAGTTTTAGCAGGAAACCGCCTACGTTTTTATTTACAGCTCCACTTCAACTATGCCACTCGACTCAGCTCAGTAGATGATTTTTATCACTTTAGATGTTGTGGATGCATTTGCACAGAGACACTTTCCAAAAGGCCACATATGTTTAGCGATGGCTTTTCACAAGGTGTCTATATATTCGCTTTAGATGGAAGAAATACCGCTCCATCTACTCATCTATCTCCAGTACAAAAGTACCTTTTCTCCATCCACTCTGATTTGTGTCATACCTGGACCTGCATGCATGCTTTGTGTTGCTGTACTGTATCTGTTTAGAAACTAGCATGCTGTCACTGTACACCTTACAAACAAAATATATGTACATATGTACACTTACAGTAGCACAAAACCACTTGTCTTCAAAATCTGGGAAATTCTGGTGTCTCATCATTAGTCTTAAGTAAGGCAGGAGCTCAAAGATGCAGAAAAGGTGTGGAGAACCACAGTTCTGTCAGCCTATCCTGCCTCAACTCAGTGAGCTCAACATTCAGCACCTGGACACAGGTACTGCTCTCGCACATACAGCACATTATCTTTCTGGCAATTAACTTAATTAAAACAATAATAAGTTTGTATTAAAAAAACCCATTCCGTAATGATAACAAAGTTTCTTTTTATACCTTCCTCCTTTGCAAAATACAGAGTTATCCACAGAAAACTATGTTAAAAATAGTAATTGCAATTTCCAGCCCTTTAAAACTCAGGCAGGACATTCCTTGTCTTTTCCTGCAAATTCTGCCCTAGTTTTGTGCAAGAGTTGAGATCATGCACCAGCACCCGTGTCACTCAGTGCACAAATGTGGGAGTGGGCAGATTTCAGGTTACATGTGCTAATGTAAATCTGATAGTGCTCAATTTTTCAGTTCTGGGCTTTGTAAACCACATAACATCAGTGCAGCGTGCATGGCAGTGTGCAAGGCAGGAGGAAGGCTGTGGTATGTGCTGTACTGAAATGCAAACTGCTACTTAGGAGAACAGAAGAGGAAACAGGGTAAGGATTCTCTGGAACAGTGATGGTGCCTCTGCACAGCCCCATGACTGCACCAAAATCCCATCTGCTGAGAGAAATGGCTGCTGCATCCCCAGTGATGAGGGCTCCCTCCATTCATGGAGTGCTCCTGGGCATAGTAAACCCAGCCAAGTACAATGCCACAACACAGATCCTCCCACCCTGCTTCTTTCTGCACAAGCATGCCATCATATTTTCTCAGCCCTGGAAAAGGAGGCTGGACAGAGATAAGGGAAGAGACACAAAGACAAGATGATACTTCAATTGGACCCATTTCTCTCTGCATATACCAGTATAGAAAGTTTATGCAAATTAGAATCAGTCACAGCACTTCTGGGAAGTTGTCAGTAAGGTGTGAATGAAATAGAGGGAAGGCTCTTAAAGCTGTTTCTAAATAGCCAGTAAATACGCCCAGCTCCACCCAGCAGCAATTGCAAGGATGCTAATTCTTGCTTCGGCAATCCATGTTGGCAGCTTTGAATGCTCAGGATCACTTTTTGGGTTTTTTGCTGCACAAAAAGCTGTTTGTGGCTCATTTTTTAAACCTGATTCAGCTTTATTCGTGCCTTTCAAGGACACGTTTGAGAGATCATTAGATGCAGAGCACAGAAAGGATGCTGGATGAATCACAAGAGATGATCTGTTTACCCCTGCTTTGCAGGCTGCACCATTCTTGGTATTTCATGCAGTGTGCCTGTCACATGAAAAGGATTCATATGTGATCTGAAACAACTCAGTGAGCACAGCACTGTAAAAACCAATGAGTTTACCTCCCCAGACTGAAGTCTAGTGTTCCCCTCTGCCTCCCAAGTCACACCCCTTCCACCACCGCCACAACCACATGTTGGCACAAAATGAACAGAAAATAACCACACTCAGATCTGCCTGACACCCACTACTGGAAACTGGGAATTCACTGGAATTCAGGGAACTGGAGGCAGATCACATGCATTAAACTTTTGATACCACACTGAATTTGCCCAGTTGATATTTTAGTTTCCATGCATGTTGGTCAGTTTCCCTGAAATTAACTTTAAAAAAAAAAAAAAAAGAAAAGAAAAAGAAAACCCCACAGTCTTTCAGGGGGATCAGAAACCAACTTCAGGAAACACTACCAACTTTGATGGTAAATGCAGCCACTGAGAGTAAATGTATTCTCTTGCGTGTGTGTGTGTGCGTGTTGGACTAAGCTTTTCCTTTAGTTTCATACAGAAACACAGGAAGTGTAGAGCACTACAAACCTTACTGCTGGAATACCACACTGCAGACTTCTCAGTGGTGAGCTATTTTTACTATGGCCCATGAGCAAGCAAGAAGTGAGGATGTGAGGGCTTCTCCAGTGCTTGAAGCAGACCAGCTGTTTTATCTGGAAGGCTCCAGTGCAGCGTTCCTCGGCATTGCTCCACAGGCACAGTGCACAAGCCTGCCCTGGGCTTCCCAGTCTGTGGTCCAGTGGTCAATGACTGTCCCGGGGAAAACGAGACACTAGGAAAGTAGGAATAAAATATAACAGGAATAAAAAGCCAGAATGAGGGGAGGAAGGTGGAGGGACTTACGGGGTATCCTTTCAGCTAATTCAAAATTTGTAACACAAATGTATCTAGAAGTGAGCTTCAAATATCTTTGGTTTTAATTTCTTCAAAAATAAGCTGTTTTTAGCAGCAAAGCTGAGGTCCGAACCTCCCTGCTCTATGCTGGGTGCAAATCTACTTTTCCATTTTGATAAAAACATCCTCTTGGAGATCTCAGCCCAACTGCCACTAGCAGCATTTTGGATGCAGAAATCAAGTCTAACATGAAGTCCCATTTGCATCCTTCTACAGCCACGACACATCATAGAATCATAGAATCCCAGACTGGTTTGGGTTGGAAGGGACCTTAAAGCTCATCCAGTTCCAACCCCCTGCCATGGGCAGGGATGCCTTCCACTAGACCAGGTTGCTCCAAGCCCCATCCAACCTGGCCTTGAACACTGCCAGGGATGGGGCAGCCACAGCTTCTCTGGGCAACCTGTGCTAGCGCCTCAGCACCCTCACAGGGAAGAACTTATATGCAATCTAAATTTACTCTCTGTCAGTTTAAAACCATCCCCCCTGGTCCTATCACTACATGCCCTTGTAAAAAGTCCCTCTCCAGATTTCTTGTATCACATGCATCAGATTAAAGAACCAGCATATACTACAGAACAAAATGTTCACTTTGCTCAACAAAGAACAAAATTCCTGAGAAACCTCCTAAGATCACAGACACAGTACTGTTGTTACTGCGTTTGTATACTGCTATAACTGGAAAACTTCTAAAGGGCTCTGATAAAGCTTCTGCCAAACTTTTAGCAAAAAACCTCTAAACTCACAAAAGATTTCCTCCTGTCCAAAGCACGGACTGTAGGCATGGAACTGAGAAGCTACTGGAGCATTTTTAATGTACCTAGAAATTATGGGTCTCTGGCAGATCTCTGAAGCCAGGCAAACCTCTCAGGATGAGCAGGACCTTGCCTGTAAGTGCTTCACTTTGCCATGTGTAAAGTCACAGCACCATAGGAACACTAGAAAGGTACTAACTGGAAAATCCATACTCCCTGTTAGTATTTTAACTCATCCAAATGACTCAGGGAGAGAAGATGTAAACCTGTTTATACTGGAAATCATGAGAGAGGCACAGTATTTAAATTCACAGTCAGCTGTTTATTGGTATTTCTTGGTAGTACTATAGTAGGTGCTTAATTCCATCTGTTTGCCTATAAAAGTTCTTGAGGGGAAAAGCCCCAACACTTGACACTTGAAGTATTATAGCTACTTTTTCTTGACAAGTTATCACCCAACTAATCTGAATTTTTAAACTGGTGATTAGAGAAATCTAATTATGGAACCTCAGTTTAGACACATACTAAAATAGCAATCACCTCAAGGCTGCATTAATTTATGTTGGATGGGCTGTAATATCAGGAATATACAGATCTTCCTGTTTAGAAGTAAACCCAGAAAGTCATGGACATTTCTGGTACTGCTGCAGAAATGGAGAGGTTACTCAGGCCGTGCTCCAAATCATGGAGTAACAGAGCCAAACAGGACAGCAAAGAACTAAAGAGATTTACAAATTTAAATTGCTTGCATATACAAATAGCTCCAGCCATCTTACCAAAAGGGGTTTTTTTGTGAGTAAACTTGCATTAGAATTATCTTGTGGTTTGAGGTCATTGCATGTTGAATTCAAGAGGGTTTTGAAGGCCACCTTGGCAGGCTCAATTCAATTAGTGGATGTGACTAAGTCTAATGCTTCCACTAGACTCATTATCAGACACTTTGACAGTATTTTGACATTATTATGAACTGAAATAGATCTGCAATTGAAATACAGCATGGCATTTCTTTTCAATTTAAGACAACTGATAACAGGACTTCTCAGAGTGCCAGCAGACAAAGCTACCCTTAAAAAGTGATTCACCACAGACGTCAAACCTTCCAACAGGAGCAATTCAGTCAGATGTCTCCAGAACTCCAGAAGGAAATCCTTCAGGCTGGGCACTCTTCCCACTTTCATATTCTCAATTACCTAATTTACTGATAGGGGATATCAAGGCCTGCATGCTAAGCTGCACTGATTTTACATAACGTAATGTTTCTTCTTAATTAATCTAAAGTGTGTGTGGTGAGGTCTTTATCTAACTAATATAGATCTTTCTAAAATTAGAGAATGCTTCATTAATATCATTGGATGATGTTTCTAATTTACCACTTTAACAACAGATGCCAAAAATTCTACATCTAAAGGACTTCTATCTTGTGTCAGAAATTTAGAGTTTATTCTCCTAATTCCTAGAAATTCTGCTGGAGCTGGTATATGGTGAAGCTATTCTATTCTGAACACAGCCTCTTGAGTTCACATGTAAAATTGGCTGAGGTTAGCAATAAATCTGGAGAGGGAGAATGTCTGAAGGAAAAAATCCAATTCTTTTTCCACAAAAGCAATTATGATGGGTCGGATGGGGTTTTTTTGCTTTCCTTTTCTTGGCAAAAGGAGAATTAATATTTACATTCAGAAGTAGACTGTTGGGCCACCTATCAGGACCTATCCTTCCTCCAGGGACAGGGGAGGAACAGAAGTCTGGCTAATTTCTCAATGCTTAGAAAGCAAAGAAATTAACATTCATATCAGCCATTTCTTGCCTAGATCTTTGTAGACGTATTTTACATAGCTAGCCAAGGATGTAAAATAATAAAATCTATATAGAATCTATTCGTACAGTGGAACAAGATACACACATTCATTAGTTTCTATTTGTTGGTTATAGGAGTTATTAGATACTGCAAGACCCTAATATACTCCATCATCATAAGAGTTTGGGTGGTTTATGATTTTGAGATTTGACAGCAGCTGTAAGAAGGATCTGTCCATTAAGATAGATTACAATCACAGGAGGAATACGGACGTCAGCATATCATGCGGGAGGAATGCCCACAAAAGATGTTTTCTCAAGGCTGAGTATTAATAGTAGTTTACTCAGGTCCAGGCTCCACAAGTTCAAGTATTAAAAATCCAAACAAGTCATCTCAAAGTGTCTCAGTGCATTGCAAAAGAAATATTATTGTCCATCTGGATGACAAGCTTTAACTTGGACCATTGAGTCTTTCTACATTCAGGGAAAGAGAACTGAGATTTAAGTCAGTTTGACCATATTAAGAATTCATTTTAATCCATTTCTGTGGACCGAAACTCTGAAGGCAATGGAATATTTGAGTCATCAGCTCCATCTCACGCCAACCATAACAATCTCCTCATGTGCTGATTATGCCCATGAATGAAATGCATCAGAAACTGATTTCACCATCTTTGGATTACTTCAGCAGAAGTTCAGCATTTGCATGCGGTTTGAATAGATGGAATTGTGGGAGCACCAGAATGGGCATCAACACCTGCAGCAGCAAATGCAGATTTGTAGTCATGTAAACCGTGCAGGACACAATCTAAACAGGCACTGAAAACAAAGAGAAGTGGTTAAAAATGCCTGTAAGAATGAGACACCATAAGAGCAGAGGGTAAAGATATCATTAAAATAGTAATAAAGATGCACTGGAGGTCTTTTGGGATTATGAGTTTATGTTTTGCTCCCCAAAGCTTATGAACTCTCCTGTTCTCTCTTTATAGCCAGCATCTGCTTCCCATATTACATGGATATATAACTGCCTCAGGACCCTAGCTGCATGCGCAAGCAGTAAGCTCAACTCCAAAACCCACAGCATGGTTCAGTGCCTTGGCTGATTTTTTCTGTGCAGTGTTACCACGCTCCTTCATGGGCTTGGAGACATGAGAACAGAGAACTGGAGAAACAGAGAATGTGACTTCAACACCAAGGGAAAGAGCTACTGGGGCAGTGACAGAGGCAATAGAAAGGGACCAGAGATCCGTCCTGGCTGAGTTTGGAAAGGATCATGCTGGTACTGTGGTAGCCAGACTGAAGTAAAATTAGCAGCTGGTTCTGATATTCAAGGTCTATGTTCATCCAGCCAGCACTGAAACTTCTGTGGTCCAGTAAGTGTATCTGGAAGCCAAACTACCTTCATATAGTTCTGCTTTAAAATATCCAGTTCAGTATTTATAGCAGCAGTTCCCCTGTATGAATGGCAGCCAGCTACCTCTGTAATTAACACCAACATTATTTTTAGGGATCCAAAGTTCCTCCATCAGTTGTGGAGTATGTGCACACACATACTCATCCCCCTACCCAAGCAACACACATTCCTCATTCACATGAAAGCAGGCTGCTCTTTCACAATGCTTTTACCAACAATTTCACGCTTTCCTTTTTTAATTTCCTTTCATTCAATTAGCAAGAAGGACGTCTAAACTACTGAAATGTAGAAAACCCAAACCACATTTTGCATGCTTAACTGTTCAGCATTTGAATTAATGAGATTAACGTGAATCTTGATTTGACTTAAGTAATATCAAGAAAAGAACTTCCACTGAACATCAGGCAGGGTCCATTTAGGCTGGGCTCAAGGAAACCAGAATCACCTGTCACAGAAGAATAAACAATTCCAGAATAGCACTTTAGAAAGAAATTTTCCTTACAGCCTCAGCCAGTGATTTTATTACTTATTTGAAGTCTAAGAGCTTGTATCTCTTACAGAGATATATTTTAGACAATGTGGACTAATGAAAGGCACTTCAGGGGAGGGAGAGGCTCAACTTTTACTCAGTTTTAGTACACAGATAAGCTTAATTCACTTCCAAAACCCACAGCTTTTCATCCTAGGCAGTAGACATGCACTTTCTCACAACTACTACTCAGAGAGATCCTTTTCAGAAGACAAAATCACAAATTTCTATCATCCATCCTTGCTGGATGGGATCTGACTTGTACATTATCTGCAGAACAGCACAAGTTCCAGTTCAGACAGAAATAACTAATTATGTAGCGACTGACTAGCCCTTGTCTAGGTATAGGCATAATGTTTATCAAGGCTTGGTTAAAAACTGGGGACACCCCCAAATGGATTTTGTTCTTGGCATCATGACTTGTGTACGCTGTTATAACTGTGCCAGACACACATCATTCTTCAGTGGTAATTAATATCAGTGTAAAGTGAGTCATTTTATAGCCATTTTACCTGGAAGTAAATGACTAAAAGAATAAGAGGATGAGCTGTATTCATCGGGTCTACTTTTATTATCTCTTAACTTAGAAAATGATAGTGTGGATAGTATGGACAAGGAGATGTATAAGGAAATGTCAAGTCAGTCACGACAGTTACAACTTTGGGGCATGTCCTATTTAAATATGTCAAACTTTGACCTTAATACCTTAGTTAAAGTGGGTGACAGAGGTTCACCTCTCTCAGTGCTGCTGGTTTCAGTGCATCTGAAAGCAGACTCAGAAGCAGTGTGCTGTCCAATTTACTTGCAAAATCAAAAAATTCCGATTTCAGGGGTTTCATTTAAATGAAAATTCAGATTCTGGAGAAGAAAACAAAACCCACTAAAACAGGAAGGATGGTGTTGTGGTTAAGTTTCTAGAACGGGGCTCTGAAGACCTGAATTATGTTCCATTCCTAGCCTTTCTGCAGACTGTATCACTCTCTGACTTAAGCAAATCACTGAATCTCTGTGCTTCAGTTCCCCTTTTCCGTAGATGGTGTTGCTGGTTTGGTCATTTTAGATAATGAGCACTTTCACGTAAGAGCTACCATTTACAGTAGCAGCACAAGAGAGGCTCTGACTCAAAGCACTAGTAGTAAATATGTGACCTTTCTCACAAGAAAACAGCAATTCCCTATTAATTGCCACACTCATCACCCACTTACTATACCAGATTCTAAACAGTGTTCTATTCCACAGACACATTGGCCTGCCAGTTAATCCAGGTTCATAACAGAATCAGTGTCTGCTTCTGTTCTCCAAAATCAGGCAAAAGCTAAGTGGGGAGTGCCTGCTGACTGTCAAACCTTTCAAGTTTTTTGATTCATGTATTTGTTTCCAGAGGACTGTCCCTGCAAGTGGGATGAATTCAGCAGGGTGTGGAGTGCCCCATAAGGGAATTTATACTGGGGAATACCATACATGCTATCACAACCTCCTCCCTCTTGGTGGTTTCACTGGGTGAGGAGAGGCTTGGAGCATAAGGGAAGCTCTGTGTGCATTACATTGCTGCTAGTAGCACCAAGAGTGTGGTTTCTGGAAAGCAAACTAACCAAAAGGCAAATGCCTCCTGTATCCCCAACAGATACATCACTCTCCTATCTTCAGAACCATGTTTTTTCCCTTGCTGACTTCTGGCAGACCTTTCTTGGCATCCACATTCCAAGTACTTTCTAAAGAGATTCCCTTTAGCTTTTGCCCTCTTTCTAGCCAGTAAGCTGTTCTCCTGCTGCCCAAATGCCAAGTGATTCCTCTGAATTTTCCATCATTTTCCAAGCCAATGTCATTTAAAAAATAAGGGTACGGACTTCTATTTTTAACAAAAGCTGAGTTTGTTCTTTATCCTAGGCTTTGGAGATTTACTGATACAACCCTTCAGATCAAAAGCATTTACATGGGAGAAGGGGGTATCTTATAATGTCTCCCAAATGTTTTCTTTCTCTCCAGCCCTTGCCTTTCTTTTCTGAGACCACCATCAGGGAAGAAAGGCAAGACAATTTGTTTCTCCGCAGTAAATGGTACTTTGCTAAGATGAGAGAAAAAGGCATTTCACAGGAAGACTTTACTTACCAAACAGACTCTAATTCACCTTGCAATAAACGGTAAATGCTCATTAAGCTAAGTGACAGAATCCCCT
Source organism: Ara ararauna (assembly GCA_028858755.1). Classification (NCBI taxonomy): domain Eukaryota; kingdom Metazoa; phylum Chordata; class Aves; order Psittaciformes; family Psittacidae; genus Ara; species Ara ararauna. The sequence goes on along the minus strand of CM054380.1, from coordinate 16,604,607 downwards.
GAACTGGCAGCAGAGCTTTCACTTTCAGTCGTTCCTAGAGCCCCCCTTCGATGGGTGCTCTGCCCAACAGCTCCACACCAGCTCCAGCTTTATGCTCTGCCCTCTAATGGGTAGGGTCACCTTTTGTCACCCAACCCTGCGGGCATGGAGCTCTTCCCAAGGCCCAGGCTATGGGGATTTTAAGTAGAGGGAGAGAAGATAAGAAAGGAAAGAGAAGGATGGGAATGGGGGTTGAAAAGGAAACATCAGTTGGTAAAATGGAAGACTTCCCACGCAAGCTACTTGTGGGAACTTGTGGGACCCTCAAGTCTAAAACCCCAGCTCTAACCATCACAAAATCTTTACTCACTGTACAAGTCTTCTTCACATATTTATGACTGATAACCACTTCTCCCGGGCAAGCCTTTTTAAGCACCTTACGGCCAACCTGGACCACTCTCCCTGTGATCCACATAGAGCCAGTATCAAGCTCCTGCAAGCAGCAGCACTTGGCTGCTGGTGTGTGAGCTGGCAGGCTCACTGCAACGCTCTCCTCAGCGCTGGGAGCTCACCTACCCATCCAAGCCCTGCCAAGCTCCGATGCCTTGCAGCTAAGTGTTATTACCACATTCCTGCTCCATGAAGAAGCCTTTCTGGACAGGCTCTTTGTCAGCTGCGCTGCTCAGTACACGGCTGACAGGCTGCACGTGCACCTGAAGGATCTTTCTTTCCCCTGTGAGCTTACAAAATTAAAAACTGTGTGAGAGTGGAGCAGCTTTCCTGGCACGCCTACAGCAAGCTGCAGCCAACCTCCATCTCATCTGAGAAACACTCCTACCGCTGTGGTGCATTACAGACATGCTGCTCCACTTCTTAAAGCCACAATGATGGCAGGAGCCAGCAGCAGCAGAAGGTAGCTTGGCTGGGCCCTCAGAGTCTAGGTGAGGAGTTAGAGGATCTGAGTTGCACTTTTGGCTCAGATTTACCTTATTGTGACACAGTTAAGCACATTATTACCTCTTTTCTTTGGAGGGGTGGCAAGGAGGAAGGAGAATTTGTCTTCACTATGTAGAGTTTAAGCTGTTAAGGGCAAGGCCTGGCTGTACAACCTGCCTGAACATGAACAATGCCTTATAACAAAACAGACACTGAATATCCTTGCTGCATGGAGCGTACTACACCAAAGCAAATACTGGCAAAACATTTCTCCACTATTGCAGGTTCAAATTCAAAAGAAGTTTCAGTTCCACCATTCCTCCATGCTTTCGTTTTACACAGAAAAGCAGGTGAGCTTCCCTCCCACAGCTGCTTATGCCAAACCTTGGCTTAAGCTCAGTTGCTCAGAAATTGTTTGAAAGAGGATTCTGAGTACAGAAGTGAATCTCTGTGCCAGGTTTTAAAATCAATGGCAAGCTCTGTTTCTCCAAATTCATGACAACTATACTCTCACATGACACACCATAAGCAGTAAATTTTGGTAGAGAAAGCATCAAGAGAAATGTCCAGGTTGACCCGTTGTCCACTGGCTGCACATCACTAAGGCGCTGTATTGCCATCAGGTTAAGTCAGTCTGTGACCACACTGCATTTTGAAAAGAATATTCAGTCTCAAAGCAGGAAATACATTCCCACAACTTCATCCCAAAGCAGGAAATACATTCCCACAACTTCATCCCAACTCACAAGTGCTTCCCAGCCCCTTCCCCTTCAGAATCTGAGAGGAACATTTCCTTGTTGTAAACACTGTTGACTGCAAGGGAAAAAACATCCTTTCCCTGCTGCCAGTATAAGGAAGCATTCTGGCTGCAAAACCCGCATGTCATACTGCATGCCCCTGACTACACGTGCTCTGGAAGCAGTACATAAGTGTAGTCATTCCAGATCCAAGAGTCAGTGGAATTCTTCATGGAATTTCTGTATTTTTGCACATGCCTGCACAGATGAACTACTGTGCAAGGCCCAGATAAGGCCACTTGGCTTCCAAAGAGATAAGGAGTAATCGGAAGAACAACTTCTTGGTGTTTTAGACAGATGTTGGTTACTACTCAGAATCATAGAATAGTTAGGGTTGGAAAGGACCTTAAGATCATCTACTTCCAACCCCCCTGCCAGGGGCAGGGACACCTCACACTAAACCATGCCACCCAAGGCTCTGTCCAACCTGGCCTTGAGCACCGCCAGCGATTGAGCATTCACAACTTCCCTGGGCAGCCCATTCCAGTGCCTCACCACCCTTACAGTAAAGAATTTCTTCCTTATATCCAATCTAAACTTCCCCTGTTTAAGTTTTAACCCATTACCCCTTGTCCTATCACTACAGTCTGTAATGAATAGTCCATCCCCAGCATCCCTATAGCCCCCCTTCAGATACTGGAAGGCTGCTATGAGGTACTTTAGGAACCACCCACTTAAGAGAGCACATAAGACACTAGTTTAGTACTTGATGTTTCAAACCTCCCTCTGGGTGAGCAGAACAGCATCCCAAGCCTCCTGCACTGGCTTCTGGCAAAGGTTACAAATACAGCTGGGGATTTGAACTTTTAAACCTGATTACCCTGTAGAAAACCCCGGGGAAATTCTGTTTTGAGAACTCAAATCCCAGGGTAGTGTCTGCACAGTCCTCTCTGTGGAAGTACCACAGATTTCTCTGAATGCTTTTCTCACTTTAAAATTATTATTTGTCTAAATTTACTCCCCTTCGCAGACGTTTAAGTTACATATTAGGTTCTCTCACCTGTTCTGTCCATGCTGACCTTTTAGCTTTGAGGTCAACAGCTATCTTCACGTTAACACTTCCCACGTTGGTTGCTTGCTCGCTTTTCTTGCCGTGTTTTTCCTCCACGTTTTGAGCTAGCTGCCAGGTCAGAGCCTTGTCCATCACCTACCTCTAGGGCTCCCTCGCCTCCCTTTGGCCTCGGAGCACTCCTGCGCTTGGGCTTCCCAGGCAGCCGAGCCAGTCTGACCCTGCAGCAGCTGCCTGCAGCTACCCAGGGGCACCTTGAGCACCACCGCTTTGTCGGCGCTGTCTGGGGAAAAGAAAAGAAAGAGCAACCACTGATTGAGTCGGACAGAAGACATGGGGTGACCCGGAGACGGGGACATGCGGGGCGGAGCGGAGCCTAGCCGAGCGGGGCGCAGCAGCCCTACCGCCGGCTTTCCACAGCACTGGCAGCCCCGAGCGAGCTCCGCGGGTGCCGGGCGCCGCTGGCAGGGCAGGGCTGAGCCCGGCTCGGTTCAGCCGTAACTCGTTCGGAAAGCGAAAGTGAAGCTGCGGCCACGTGTTTTCGGAGAAGGCAGGGGAGGAGCCGCCGCGCAGAAAAGCGCCGCCGCGTTAAATAGAAAGCGGCGGCGATGAGCGGGCACAGAGCGCTGGAGGTGCCGCCCGCCCGCGGGAGCCCCGGCTCATGCGGCGTCAGGCACGGCCCCCGCGCCGAGGATGCTCAGCCGGCCGCCGGGGCCAGGAGTAGCCGCCGGGCGAAGGTAAGGGAGGGAGAGCTCTTCCCCACGGGGCTCTGGCGAGCCCAGCGCTCCTGCGCCGCGGTTACAGAGGTGGGACTCCGGACGCGCGGCCAGGGAGCCCAGCCCGCTGTGCCGAGCCTGGTGGCGGCTTTGGAGGGGGGGTGCCTTTTTGGGCTTTTTTTTTGTTCTATTTTCCCCCCTCCATTTTTGGCTCAGTGTCCGCGTCCAAGACGGAGCTATCGTGCCCGGTATAAAACAGCGAGAACACCACTAAAGCGAGCACGCAGCGAGCTTTGCACGGCACCCTTCTCCTCCAAGGACCCGCACGCTCCCCAGCAGGACCCCGCGCAGCCGCGGCCCGGAGCCGGCGGGCGGGTGGGCACCGTGCCGGGTTCTGCCCCAGTGAAGCGAAGCGCCCCGGTACCGCGTACCGGCGCTGGCTGCCAGGTTCTGAAGACTGGCGTGCCCCAAGTTTGCTCTGTGCCCTTAGGAAAGGCACCGCAAACTCATTGGCTACGGACGGCTCCTGCTAGGGAGCCCTGCGAGTTCGAGATCGCGGGTTTTGTGGTTATTTCTCACCAGCGTGCCATGAAATTTAATTTTTGTTAACTTAAATAGTGAGTAATAATCCTGGCCCAGTAATTGGAAAAACTGACATCAGTTTCCTTCGGCTGTGTAAAGAAAGCCCAGTGCTGCTTTCAGCCTGCTAAGTTATTTACCAGCATAAGGATTTTACAGCCTTTATTGCTGTTTCTGGAGGTAAGATGACCTAAATGAAACCAACATTAAGCTGTTAAATTAGCACAGACAGGAATCCAGCTGCTTGCTTTCTTTGAAATCCTCATTAGCATGTTACCCTGAAACGTAAGATGGCTGAGGGATTCGTTTCTGAGAATACTTCAAGGTTTCTCAACAAGCTGCTGCTGCAGATCTATATCTGACTGTAGGGATAAATCCTAAAATCTATGCTTGCCAGTAAGGTCAAGGCAGCCAGCGGAGATGTATTGAACCACACTGTCAGAGGTAGACATTTCAGGCCAAACTCATTCCTGGTGCAGCACTGCTAATTCCTTTGAAGTAACACGAGGGATGAATTTAGTCCCTCATGCTGAAAGATATATCAATAGGAAGCAATTTAGATTGGGCCAATTAAAGTGCATGTAATACAGAAAAAGAGAGAGAGACTGAGGAGTAATGCTTTAAGGGTTCATAGAGGTTGATTTGCGTAAGCTAGTGAGGTTGTAGCATTGCTGTCCCAAGGGAAAGTTGGGGGAATGGGAAATTGCCTTTTATGGCTGAGCCTCAGGTTAACAGGAGAGAGGAAAGGAGTTTTAGGATTACTGTGTAAACTGGCAGTGTTACAGGCTGCCCTTCTAAGTTGCACTCCAGTCACACAATGGCACCTATTCACCTTGCCCTGTTCCCCAATTACCCAGAGCCAGACCCAGCTGCAGAGTTTACATTTCCTTCACCCGCTTTCTCTTTTTCACACAGTGCACCAAATAACAATGTTGTCCAGGTTGTGACATCAAGTTGGTATTGGGGAAGGGAAAGAGAGAGGTGCTGGGAAATTGGTAACTCGGTTGTAAAACCTTGCTTTGTTCTCTAAAAAACTTGAAAACCTGACAATGTATACAAGAAAACTGCTCTTTGATGTTTTTTGACTTGCTCCAGGTCCCAGTATGCTTTCGTGGGCTTATAGCAGGGAAACTGTGTTATCTTCTGTAGCTGTTAATAATTCTTGCTAAATATTCTGTAGCTGTTAATAATTCTTGCTAAATATTTTTGGAGCTTTGGGCTTTGCCATCTCTGCTAATCCTGTCAGGTTTTTTGCCCAGTGTGAATTGGCAAATGAATATTTCATTATTTTATAATGGGTGGGAGGCATATGAATGGACGACTTGGTCATTCAGAGGCTGCAGCTGCTTTTCTCTGGGGATCTCACACTGTGTTTCTTTGGTATTTCAGATTGGCTGCTGGAAAGCTGCCCTGCCGTAGCCTCTGACGCTATGGAAGACCGCATTCGCTGGTCTAGGCTGTAGGATGGTAGCGCACAGCAAGGTGTCAGCAGATAATGCAGTTGCAGCAGACCCAAGGTGTCTACTTGACCCTCCAGCACGGGATCGTTCACAGGCTCGAGGCTACCAGGGCCCAGGTCGGCCCGGCACTGTGCAGGCACAGAGCAACACTCACTTCCGAACCTTTCGCTCGCAAGCGGATTTCGGTAGCATCACTCGAGCCAGCAGCCTGCTGGAAGCCTGTGGCTTCTACTGGGGACCTCTGACTGTCAATGCTGCCCACGAGAAGCTGAAGTCTGAGCCTGAGGGCACCTTCCTCATCAGAGACAGCACACAGAAGAATTGCTTCTTTGCCATCAGTGTTAAGACTGCAACTGGGCCCACCAGTATCCGGATCAACTTTCAGGCTGGGCATTTCAGCCTGGATGGCAGCAAAGAGACTTTTGACTGTCTTTTTAAGCTGCTGGAACATTACCTAAGCTCCCCGAGGAAGGTACTGGTTACCCCTCTACGCAAAGTCCGCGTGCAGCCCCTGCAGGAGCTCTGCCGGAAAAGCATTGTGAAGACTTTTGGAAGAGAGAACTTAAACCGGATTCCCCTCAATCCTGTTTTAAAGGACTATCTGAAATCCTTCCCTTTTCAGATATAAGTACAGCATTAACTGTATAGGGGCGTGTGAGAGATGTGTGAAGAAATCCAGCTGCCTGGATTTTTAACCATGTTTGACAGCGAGCAAATTTATTTTTGTAGCAATTTACTGTATTTTGGGATGGAACTTGAACACTTGACTTCTTATGTTTACAAAAAGTTTTTGCACAAACCTGGGGTTTTAAAGCCCTGGCATAATTTTTCTGCCAAGCAGAATATTTTATTATTTTATAATATTTTTAATGATATTAATGTAATAAATTTTATTGTGAAAGTTTTTAAAAACAAATAGCATCTCTGGTTTTAGTTTTAAAGGTTCTGGGTACCTATCCTATTGATGAACTGCTGACTGAGTAAGTGCAGACAGATTTCCACGTGGTCCTGCTTTTTGCCCTACAGAACCAGCCTGTTTTAGTGCTAGTCCAAACAGACAGAGGATTCCTGCCCCAAAAGGTTAAAACAGAAAGATGCAAGTGAGTAGAAAAAGTACTCAGAATGAATCTGCCCAGGAATCTAGCTCTTTTCTTCTAAATCCATGAAAGCAGGAACAGTGTGCTAAGAGTAGAGCAGTGCATGATATTTGAAAGAGAACTGAACCCTTGGCTGAGCTAATTGCACCAACTCTGCTTGCCTTATTTCTATTAAAAGCTGCAAGGCAGTAAGCAAGCAGAGGCTGCTGTCTGACATAACAAACCACATGAATGTCAGCAGGGAAAAATAAAACTGTCCAGAAATGCCATTCTCACACTTGAAAGGTCTGTGTCACTATGATCCGCTGCGGGAAGGATAACTGAGTTCTCTCTTTAAATTGGCATGCACAAAATGGCAAAGGTGCAGACAACTTTAAACTTCAGAAAGATGTCCCAAATTCCTGGTGATCTACAGAGCACAGACTTGATATTTTGAAAGAATCTATGACAATATCAAGAAAGCATAAGCCTATAGATTTGTAGCTATGATTTCTAGTGGCTAAACTGCATTCAAAGGAAGTTAAAATGTATCAGACTGTTTTGTACTACTATTTGTATAAAATTAGTGAAGGCACCACTGGGTTTCTACCTGCTCACAAAAGGCAAAATCTGTGCCCCACAGAGCTGTAACTGTAAATGACTGATGCCCAATGTGGCAAAATGTCACCTGTACTATGATAAAGTGATTCTCCCCTCCCCCAGGCATTTCCTGAAATCCATGAAAAGCTGACTTAGAAAACCAGCTGAACCAAATCACTTAAAAGAAGGCACAGAGTCTTTCACAGAAATGTACTCTATCAGCACAGATCTACAGTGCTTACAGTAACTGTAAGCAGTAAATGAAGTCATCTTTTGGGTTTGGAAGATAAAAGGTCTCCCCCTTGGCTGTAATTCACATTCCTTTTAAAGCTAAATCCACTTTTACGAAACACTGAGTACGTGTTATATAGTGTTCCTCCCTGAATAATTTGTTAAGTCATTTACTCTACAGAATCTGCTCTTACATAATTGTTTCTTTTGAATAAATAGGCTACCTCCTCAAACATGACTAGGGATCACTCACAGTGCATTGGACACTGTGAGAAAGGGAAAAAGTGATGCTTCCCAAAAAATGAATGTTCTTTGGATTGGTCCTGCCTAGCAGTCTCCATTCCCTTGTCAGCCGTCCCTGGCTAAGATTAGCGGACAGCATTTCTGCTTCATTCTAAAGCTGGAATTAGTTGCTGAATGATGCATTTTCCCACAGCAGCTGCAAGGATATAAACTGGGGAAGTAGTGAATGCTGTGTTAAGCAGCAGATAACAAAGAGGAGCAAAAGAGCAAAACTACCTGAATGTGAATAGCTTTAAGAAGTTAAACTGGGGGGGGGGAGAAAGAGTCTTTGTAGATTGAAGGCTACCAAACTGTTTTGCTGTCAGCAGAGATGGTTATCCCTTTCCCTGTCCTCTTTTCTCAGCCCCACACTGTAGTACCTTTTAACCCTTTGGGCTGTAAACTAATGACCCTTGCCTTGCTGTATAAATGAGTGTCCACTTTACCACATTAGTAGTAGAACAAGCACGATGTAGCTTAGAAGGTTCTCCACTACCCCTGGCGAAAACAAATAAAACTAGATCTAGATATGCAGTAAGGGGCTTCCACCTGAGAGGCAGGGAATGAAAGGCATAAGGATTGAGCCCATTTCATTTTCTTCCTGGCAGAAACAAACCTACTTTCTTTCTCCCTTTTATTGCTTTAGAGTAAGTTTAGCAGAAATAATCCATATACTCCCTCCTAAACGCCTTCATTTTGTCTTTCATATGAAATGTAAATGTGGGCTAGCTCAGAAAAATATATAATCAAAACTGTAAATAAGGACATGAACATCAGAATTGTTTAAAAGGTCTCTTAAGGAAACAGTAGACAAAGCAGGCTTGTATTTTAAGCTACGCATCTTTTCAACTGCCTTATTCTTCTTCTCCTTCCTTCCTTTCCTTCTCACCTTTTCTCTCCCCCCAGCATACAATAATGCAGTGGCCAGGCAGATTCTCTCTCTAGCAGGTGTATGTAGCTTGGTCCGAAGCAGTTAAGAAATCCTACCCACAGTATGTTCACAATGTCACTCTGACTTGCCCTCTGTAAGAGCTAATGAAGGATTCTCTAAAATGTTTGCTTACCTGTATGCACTGGCTTAAGGGCTCTGTCACATCTAAGGGCCATATTAGAAGTCTCCTGAAGTTTTCTGCAGTAATTCTAGCTGTCAAATCTCTCATCCTCTGTTTAATAAAGTACCAGCAAGGTCAAATAGGGAATTTGCGGGATTCTGCACCTAAATCAATGGAAACACATAACAGTGCAGTGATTTTAACTCTCCCTGCAGTATGTGAAGAGTTGTGTTTCCAGACCCTCCCCTGCTTCCCAGCTCTTTCCTCTGACCTTTTCACTCCTGCCTGTGGCTGGAAAGTGAAGTAAATAGTCAATGTGATAAAGGACTACAGAAGAATTTGAGCCATGCTCAGGAGCAGAGCTAAGCCTCTTTTCAGAAGAGACTGCAGTATTTATAGTTAGTGGGAACGGACAGCTTTGAAATGATACCATTTGCAGCATGGCTGTGTCACCCGCAGGGCCCTGGGGGTCTCTGTCCCACAGAGAACAGCAGAGTGGGAACTGTGCAGCAGGGTCCTGCTGGGACACTAGCCAGCCCTGCTCCAGTGCAACACTCCTATGACCACAGGCAGCAAGACTGAGGCTTCCTCTCTTCTTAAAGACTGAAACACGCAGTCACTTTCAAAGTAGGTTAATTTACACACCCTGCTGCAGCTGTAAAACACTTGCTAACGAATAGAGCTGATTAATAGAACTGTAGATGTTTAGAGAACCTGGTAAATTTAAGCATGAATAGTTACTGAATGCTCAGGAGGAGCCTCCTGAATAACACACATAACCTTACCCACTGTGAAGCTGTGGTTACACTAATTCTGTTATGATTGAAGTCATTTACAAGAAATGGTGCTTCAGCTCCAGTCAGCACTGATGCTATTTTCAACAATCAAGAAAAAAGTGTCCCCTAGGGCAACACACTGATCGTATCTAGCCATCAATACTTTTCACCCAGCTTGTACTTAAACCTCTATTGAACAGCGTATCCACCCCCTGAACCTTCTCCTTCAGATCCAGTGTCAGCTTTTCCATTGTGCTGGGCTGTCATTCAGTCCCTGGGTCTCCTTCCACCCCTCCATTCATGGTGCTAACAGCAAGTGAGCAATGCATTTATTCATTTATCCAGCTTTGAGACAAAGGCTGTGTAACAGCAATTTAATTCAGACTCTGCATTGTTTTCTGCACAAAATGTAAGCTAACAACTGCATGTGCAGTAGGTTCCCAGGATGTTTCTCCCAGTTGCCAAGAAGTGCTGTTCAGGACTTTTCATCACCACTCACTTGCCTGTTGTCATACTGCTGCACAGTACTCAGATCCAGTCACTGTATCTGTCTTTTTCCTCCACAGCTGTTTCCCAACATAGCAAGTTTGCTGTATGTGGGTCCAATTTGCATTTTGTGTCACCATGAAATAACAGAACCACAGGCCAGCAGGGAGCATAAAGAAAAGCCCAAATTCTCCCGCGTACCCCAGCATGTAACCACTGCTCAAGCATGGCAAAACAGCAAAGGCCAAAGAGTCAGACTATAAACTCCTGACTAACAGATGGGTGAGTCAGCCACATGCCAAAAACATTTCCCCTCTGTCTGGACCTCAGTGACATGCTTTGGATGTGGTTATCAAAGACAAGAATGACAGAGGATGCTATTGCATAGCAAAGCAATTACCCTATAATCTTCAGCTATGAGAGGAGCAGATATCGTGAGGATGCAACAGCAGTCAAACAGAATACGGAAAATAACCAGCCTTGCCACAGATTACCTTTCTGTTGTCATTTTAATCTCAGTTACAAGCATATTTTTTGTAGTTCCCAGCCATGTAGAAGAACGATAAATATAGTCATCACTCTTTCAGAGTTCTGTCTCCTTCTGTGAATCGTTACATTATGACCTGCCTCTGCTTGTGAGCACAAAGTTTCATCTTCTCTAACAGAGTTTGGGGCTTTTTTGTTCCCTACTGCTAACTGAAATAAAGCAACTGTGAAGATTTACTCATTTTTTACTACATAAGATCCACTGGCCACTGTGCTGTGTTTGTTGGTGTGCCTAATTCCTCTAGACATGGCTATGGAAGTAAAGAGCTGACTGAGTGACAAAAAGAAAGGAACTTTCTTTACACGATTAGTATGGGTTTAATCAGAGGCTTCTTACACACTTTTCTATTGCCAAATACTTACTGCTTCTTCCATAGAAATACTCATTAAATGCCTCTTCCTTCCAGCATAATTAATTCCTTTTTAGTTCTGTTTCTGTTACAGGAAAGGGTTAATTGGTTTTATCTTAATAGTGCCGTGTTTACACATGATTCTGAATTCTACAGCCTGTAGTTCAGGTTTACAGTGAGATATTCCATGAGCAGATTCAGAATGGTGCCGGGAATCCTGAGAGGATGCTCTGACCTGATCAGCTCTCCACTCGCAGTACTGCACATGCTCAGGATGTGCACGCAGTGTTGTTAGCTTAATGCAACTTGCGGACCAGATCTAGTGATCATCAGTGGACATTAGTTCCACAAAGCCCCTTTGCTTATATTTTACCAATACCTTCATCTAGTTTGAGTTTCTGTACACAAATAAAGGCTTCAGAAGTTTTACCAGGAATTTTCTGCAGTGCAGTTATTCCTGCAAAGTGCGTAGTTATGCCTGCTGCGTCAGAGAACATTATCAAAGCCAGTTATGTGCAATTAAACTTAGTAGAGATTTTAGGCAGACATCCAATCGCAACTGAAGGACATCAAGCACTAAAGAATTTACTGTGTTCTTCCATGTGTTCTACCAGTTAACACACTGGCTGCATTACAATGCAACTTATATTTTCCAACCATCAACATGTCCAGCCAGTCACAGTTCTCTTTCCATTTGAGATTCCAACAGCACTGTGGCATGAATGCAGGTGGAGAGGGAACAAAGCCCTAAAGTAGATGGCGGGACATTTTTTCTCTTTACCTGACCGAATAGGACTGGGCATAAGGCTGCCTTCTTTTATGTAATGTGAGCAATTTGACACCTGGACTTGCTGAGCTTGGTAACAAGGGCAGAAAGATGAAAGTCTTGACCATCAGTCTTAGTCGAACACATTGTGAAAGGAGAGGAATCTGAAGTTGCTATAAATCAAGCTCCTCCCTCAGGCTGCTGAAAGGCAGATAGTGAAGAAGCTGTAACTACTGTACTAAAATAAGATGTGCAGGCCACACAAACAAAAGACCTGGAGAGATGTACCCAGCTGGATAGGTAAGTAAGATAAGTAGTTGAGGCCTTTACCTAGAAGCTGTCAAATCTCTTGGAATTTCTGTGCTCTGTTTCAGTTGCTTTTCATAGTATAAGCGGAAATCCTGGCTCTGTTAAAAAAGAAACAATGATTTGGCTCTTTCTTATTTGACCACTTACTGGATTCCTTACTCTGGACTTTGAGAAGCAGGAAAGAGATCAGTGGTTTCAATAGTCAAGACACATAATAGGTACACAGGTGAGCATGTTAATGATGAGAAAGGAGAAGAATGAACTTAGTAGCAACCAAGAAAAAAATGGAAAAATAATCAGCAAATTTTCAGAGGAGATAGTAGTAAAGGGTGGCTTCGCTGTGATTAGTGCTGGGACATTCAGTGGTGGTGTTGGGATAGGGAGAAAGCTTGAGAACAGAGGCACAAGTGGGATCAAATCTCAAAGTCTGTACTTTTCATGTAGCTATAAAGCCATCCTTTAAATTGGTTACAATGCTCCCAGGTTAAGTCAGGATAGAGTGAAAAGTTACCAGTGTAATGGCAGATGAGTATGTTCAATGCTTCACAAGGAGTAAGGCTCCTAACTACTTTCTTAGTTCTTCCCAGATTAAAAATCAGTAAACCTTCTTGCTTGACTCTTCTGGCATGTATTCTACACACATAATCTGTTCAGAAAGAGTTTTGACAAATGCTTCAGAGATAATTTTAGGTTTTCTGTCCCACTTACAATCCCATTTGCTTGTACCGGTTCACACCAGCTACTTTAAACAGCTGAGTTAGGTGCAAATCATAAGCTTTCAGAGAGATATGCCTAACTGCCAGGGGGCAATTAGCTCTGTAAATGAGGTGCCTAAAAGACATTGTGTGAACCCTTTCCCGTGTTTCTCCCTGGTTTCCAACAAGGCCAGCTATACGAGGTAAAATTAAGTGAGCCATGAAAGCTTTACAAGTATTACATAGCAGTTGCTTTCTCTTTAAAACAAACTGAAACTACAGTTCAGTACTTCAATTTTCTTATTACTGTTGCTGCACAGAAAAAAGCTAGTGACTGGCTGTGCTGTGATAGTAGAGCATATGATCAACCTGTTGTTCACTTTAAGTTTGCTATAGCTTTCCTCTCTGTGGACATTAATTACAAAGATGCCAGGTTGGCATTTACAACAAATATTGTTCTCATAATTTGACAGTTATGCCAAATGATTCCTTTCAGTTTCCATTCAGTAAAGAAAAGAAAAAGAAGGCTGCAATGAGAGAAATCTTAGACCTCACAGGGCATTCATTACTGGCCCAGAGGACAGAACTGTCTAAATCATCTCAAGCCTTATGCACAAACTGGTTTATAGCATTCAGTACTGGGTTTGCACACATTTCCAAAAACCAGACTATGTACATCTACTGCTGGAATTCATCAGCTCACTGTAAAGAGCAGTTAACTCTTTTCTGGAATGGATAGCTGAAGCAGCAGGAGTCTAGAAGGTGGCTCAGAGATGACATTTGCACACAGGGACAGTGATTTCTGGGTTTCTCCATCTTTCTCTAAAGCCTGAGAAACCAGACACAGGAAGCATCCCATGGGTGGAGGGATGAACTTCCCAGCCAGCCTGTTTGTCTTTGGGGCCAAACTGATTGTCATGATGGGAGTCCAGGTCAGACTGGCAGTTAAGGGATGTTGTTAAGGGATTGCTTTTTCAACAGGCTGCAGATTTGTACTTGGGAATTAAATAAAAATTAAATAAGAATATCTCACCTGATTTGTGTGTTGCGGTTGTAAAGTTGTAAAACTCTGCCAGGGACACACAGTTTTGAAGACTTTAAGCTTAGTACAGAACACACTGGCAACACTTGAAATCTAATATTCAAAGCTGAATAAGTGGCCCACATTACCATCTGGCATTGAATAGAAGCCATGTACATACTGGTCAGAGGGATTTTCTCTTGAGTCTACTTGCAAATAAAAGAGAACAGCTTTTGTTTCAGGAGCAGAGAATGAGGAAGAGTGTGAAACAGCAGGGCCTACTGAAGCTGTAAGGCACAAAGGATACTCCAGTTAGCCACAGAAGTACTTGGGATAGGAAAAGAATATAAAAAGGAAAAAAAATTCAGCCTTTGGGTGAAGTGCTGCTGAGATGAGACTTACAGCTCTGAACTCCAAACAAGGAAATGATCTCCTGCTCTGTGATTCTCGAATCTTGCATTACATAGTTCGTATAAAATACCTATTTGCAAACAGTTTGAGTGAAACTATTACAGCTCAGGTTCTTTCCAAGGCATCAGGAACCCTTAGTTTCATTCTGGCCTCTGCCAACAAATTATTCTACAAATCATACTACTTTACTTTGTAATCTCCCAACCAGCTTTTACCTGTATGGATAATTTAGACTGATTTTTCGCAGCACATAACAGAACTTGTATCATCTTTTCTGGACCACTAGGCAACACTGCAAGGTTGTCAGTAACAGAGTATTCGGTAAAGAGAGGTTTGTCTTTTTTTAGTTAATTCTTTCTAGTCTTCTTACAGCTGTCCTGCTGAAACCACAACAAATGCCACATCTTTCTGACAGTAGGATAAAAGTCTCTTGGTTCAAACTCTGACTCTATTAACCTCCCCATGCCTTCATTCCCTTACTTGTTCAATGGGTATCATGCTCTAGTCCTGGAAGATTTACTGTAATACACACACGGTTTAGGGAAAGTCTTTAATTCTGGGGAATAGAGGTACAAAGGCCTAGGTATAGAATCAGCATCATAGAATAGTTAGGGTTGGAAAGGACCTTAAGATCATCTAGTCCCAATCCCCCTGCCAGGGGCAGGGACACCTCCCACTAAACCATGTCAGGAAGTATTTGCTCTTATGAGTATTTTCTCACATGTCTATTGATTTATTTGTACTTTTCAAACAAATATGCCTGAAGAAGTTGCCCATATGAGCTGCACAACCTGTTCTGTGTATCTTTTTATTATACTTTGGAACTAATAAAACCTTGGTAATCTTTCTTCCTCACAAGTGCAGTTTAGGCACTGTATGCCTAATCATACACAAGCTCATTGCCAAGGTGAATACAATGACAGTTTCAGTCACAGATACTGAAATATCTTAGGACTTGCAAATCTGCAAAAGAGACTCACAATTAAGGCTATATTTGTATACTAGGTATAATGTGAGGACAACACATTCCAGGGCTGCCTTTCTTGGCCATCCATATATTAGTTTTCCCTTGCTCTCCTACATATCTCATTTCTTCTGTAATTTCAATAGAGTTTCAAGACAATAGCGATTTTGAAATGCAGCATATTTCACATCAGTCCAAAGTATGTTTTAGGACTGGAAACCCAGATAGATAGGTTTTAGCAGTGACACTGCTACTGAGGAAGACTAATCTCTTCTGATGCCTTGAATTTTAAAACACCACAGTTTATCAGTCAGATCTGAACTTCTGACCCAAGTGAAAGGAAAAGCTGACTGTTGCATACAGCCTGCTGTAGTTACACTGTACACAAACCATTACCTATTAATTTTATATAGAAGCCCAGCTGAAGCCCAAAGGCAATTGCATATAGGTGCTAAACACAATCCACAGGCATACTCCAAGCTGGTATAAATAGGCTTTGAGTGAATTTATGAGTGCATGTGTAATTCCACTATCTTGAATGCTGGCCTTTGGTGGAACAAAAAAAATCACTGCAGGGCCAGCTTGAAGCAAATGCCAGGTTTAACTAATGGCCAGTGGTCTTCAGGGTTTCTTACATGGCCTGATTCAATTTCTACTGGTCAGCAGAACTGAACTCAAAACTAACTTTGAGAGAATATGTTTTCTCTCTACAGGAAAATTCTGTGTGAAATCTGGGAAGACTGTAGCATGTCAGAGGAAAGCATCCTGGAAGGCTGTGAACTTGGAAGGAGGTAATGCATTTCAGAGAGCCAGAGAAAATATGAGCTGGGTTTTGAAAGAACTGCACAGGGGGAATAGCAGCTGCAAGGGCAGACAGGTGGTTCTCACAGCTTCACTTGCCAGATGGAATCTCTGTTATAAAAAAAAAGGAGTCCCAAGTGTAGAACAATTATACAGCCAGCTCACAGCTTTTTACCCCAAGATTCAGACATGTACATAATCCATAGCCCCAAAACTGCTCAGTTCTCACAGAGAGCAGCGAAGGCCTGAGCCCTTGAGGACCTGGGGAAGCCACTTAAATAATCATACAGATTATGCTACCGTAGCCTCAGTCTTTAAAGCTTGAACCTATTGCCGGTCAGTTTTAACAGCCTCTAGTGCTTGAGCTGAAATGAATGCATTCTCTTTTATTCAAACTTAATCCACATTAAATGCACAATTAAGATAATGTGCTGATTGCAGAGGAAAAAAAGGAGGGAGAAGAGACACCTATTAAACACCCTCATAAGACTGTCTTTTTTACATAACTGAGCAAAGGATTCATGAAACTCCACAGTCTGAGTCATAAAGTCTTTATGTAATAGGCAGATTACTAAAGTAGTGTGGCATCACTAGCTATAAACCATACAGAAGTGGCTGAATTTTAAATACTGTCCACTGGGTTAGGTGGTCATTTATACATTTAAATTAGGACAGCATTGGCCAGATGCAGCTCAGGAAGTTCTGTGAAATACCACCTTTCAAAACTGTTCAAGAATCTAGAGGTTTGACCTGTGGAGACCACATGTCACCACGTCAAAACAGATCAAGGGAAAAGAAACTAAACTGAAAATCATTACAACTACATTCTACTCACTTTTACTTTAATCTCTTGCAGGTCTTCCTTTTGCTTAGCTATATAATGAGAAGCAGATTGTACAGTATGTCACTCTTGCTCAAAATGCACTGGCATCCAAACACAAGAAAAACAAATCCCTTCATTTTATTTCAAGTCCATCCTGCTTCCCATGATTTCCTGTCCTACAGCACAGTTCAGTTCCTAGGAAGAGTTGCACAATACAAATAGACTGTTGCCTGTGCTAACAAAATAACTGACCTGCCATGAAAAAGCTGGCATAAATATTATCAGCTCTTGGTAACTAATAAGCAGCTAAATTGCACGTGGTAATGCTGCTTGCTATTAATGTCATTTTGAAGAGATATAATGCTTACATATCTGAACAGAAGAGCCAGTGGCCTGCTCCATGCAGGGTGTGCAACAAATGGGGCATTTTACTGTAAAACAATTACACCAGAACCACTGCAGTTAAAAGAATATATGTCACAGTCCTCTAAATTTGCTGGTCAGATATGATCCTTCAGGAAATTTAAGGCTCAGAAGACAAGAGCAGCACCAAATAATACTTACAAATGTTACTGATAGTGGAGGAGGGGAATAACCAGCTTTTCACTGAACTCAGTTTTTGCTTTACAAATCAGTTCAGGTTTTCTGTTCTGTATGCTCTAGTATTAAGAGGTTTAAGGGGAACAAGCTAGTCAATATTACAAATTTGGTCCAGTTTTGTTAGTTTTACTGCAAGCCTAAATGAAAGAAATATCCTCATATGATCAAGCTGAAGCTCAGACTTGCAAATACTAGTCTGCTCTGGAAATACTCCAGTCTGTGACTTCTGCTTCAGCCACTTTCGGAAACTGAGCTGGTAACCCAGGAGCAAGTCCAGGGAAAGGAATTAAGCATCTGGAGACTTAAGTGTGCATAGGAGAAGGAATAAGGATTTAACAGTGAATAACCAAAATCCAGAAATAATTCTGGAGTATGACTAAACCACAGGATTTCTCAGGCACAGGGAGCAATTGAAGCAGACTTTCCCTGCTCTCTCTGCTCAGCCCAGACAGATGCACTACTCTTGGTACAGCCTCCACAGATCAAAGTGCCTTCCTCTCCTCCACAAAAGCCTATGCAGTGCAGGACCTTTGCCTCTGAGAGAGGCAACAAGGACTTAAACCCAATTCTCTCTCAGACTGAATCTTCTTGGAAGCAAGTGCTCTGGCTACTAGGCTATTGGGAAAAAAAAACAACTCAACCCAAACCAAGCCAAAATTGGCAAATAGAACTACCTGAGGATTCTCATGTTTGATTGTAGAATGCTGTGGAAGAGAGAGACCATACCTAATACAACCATCTTCCAATGGCAAAAGTATAAAAATGAGAACTTTTCAAGAACTAAATACTGTCATGAGTCTCTATTGAAGTTGGAATTTTGCTATTGATTGTAGAGGCAGCAAGAGCTGAACTAGACTGTGCATGTGTCAGCCTGACACAACAGGTATATTCCCTCCAAGGGGCTAGCCAAGAGCCTTGATTTCAGTAGAAAGGCTTACTCACTTTATGACCCACCAAACAACACTGCCCAGCCCATACTAATCAGATCTGACTGTAAAGTGCCCACATAGCTCTGACAGTAACAGAAACAGGATGTCGACAGTTGACAGGAAGTTCAGGTGTACAAGAAAGTCAGAAATGCTTCCTCACCAACTTTTGGCTTTGCGCATACAGAAAGTTTATGACCTAAATTAAGAGAAATCAGAGTGCAGATCAGGATATTAGTCTTCTATTTGCCACCTCATCAATGATAAACTTGAATTTGGTTGCTCCTGTACTTCAGCAGCTTCTGAGTGCTCAAGCATTTAGAGGCTCTGTTCTGCTTTTAGCATGTTTTATGAATAACACCGAGATCTCATTTCAGGATTTTGCTCTTTCCTTTATTTTTAAAAACCCAAAGGACATGGCTAAAAGCCATAGTCATATCTGGCTCAGGATTTTCACATCTGATTATTCATTCTCTTGGAAAGATCATTTGCCTGGGAATAGTATTGTTTGAACATGCTTTTGTTAGTGTTATTGAGTTTTTTTCCTTCCCTTCTTTTCTTCCTCTGTTTCCCAGAAGGCTCTGACATAATTTTAATCCTTTAATTCTTCAGTTCATATATGCCTTCCTTAATGCACAAGGAGCTTCAGGCTTAGGTATGCTCATTAGGATGACCACTTTGCCATATGACTTAAGAAAGAACTACTAAGCCTCCCATGCTGAGGGTAAGGCCCCTTCTCTGAAGTTCTTGTTAGTTAATCCCCCCCAGAAATACATCATACTTCTATGCTGTTCCATGTAGACTTATTTCTGCTCTGTGGTCTCATACATTGCTACTGATTGTGCAAACAATCTGGTCTGTTGTGGATCCCAGAATCATAGAATGGTTAGAGCTGGAAAGAACCTTTAGATCATCTCGTTCCACTGCCCCTGCTGTGGGCAGGGATGCTGCACACTAGGCTATGTTACCCCAGCCCCATCCAACCTGGCCTTGAACACTGCCAGGGATGAGGCAGCCACAGCTCCTTTGGGCTTCTCACCACCCTCACAGTAAACAACTTCTTCCTTGTCATGAAGACACGCTACCAGTTCCTATAGGAAGAGGCTCAGTCCCTGTACATGGACAAATAAAGCTTTGTCGAGAACGCTACAGTGGCAACACAATGAAATCATGTCACAAATCCATGCTCTCTTCTCTACCTTTTGCCCTCTCCCCACCCCAGTAACACTTCAGGAGTTTATCTGCACTCACAGCCTGCAGGATGGGAATCCCCTTTAAAAAAAACTGGCTTCAGGAGTCTCGTAAAACTGCTGCATTGCAACCAGGCTGTAAGTAAGCAAGGCAGAGAAAGGACAGAGTGCCAAGAGTGGCTGTCATGGCTCACTCACCCTCAAAAAGCTGGAAAATCTGGAGGTGAGGGGACATGTCCTCACCTGGAAGGAGGGAGTAGGGGATTTCCGCCAGCTTACCAAGAAGAAATCTGTAAGGAAAGAGCTGTGTCATTTCCCTATCTGTGTGTCTCCTCCTGTTGGCTTCCAAAATTGTTGTTACAGAAGTTGTGAAATCTGCCCTGTCCTTTCAGAGGGGAACTGAACAAGTACGGGCTTGCTAGAGCTAGATGATAGCAAAGGACAGAGGTAGGTAGTCTTCCTCCCCTTGTGTCTGATTGCATCTGTAAGAAGTTACATAGTACAGGAGAGGCTGGCTCTTAGCCACCCTACTCTGGCTTTCAGCAGGCATTAGTCATTTTGGCTTGATAATAGTATAAGTACAGCCACCCAGCTGGTAGTTGGCAAGCTTGGATTTACCTGCCAGGGACATAACTTCTGACAGCAGGAGTCCCAGGTGCCCATACCATCTGAAACTTATGTTGCCAGAGGCTGGGAGAAAGCAAATGAGAGGAGGTGAAGAGGGTGCATGTAGGCACACATAGGCACATGACGGGCTCGTGACTCTTCCCATATCTGGTGAAGTAATGGGAGTATATTCAGGTAAGTGAGAGCCAAACCAGAGATTGCTGGAGCTGTTCGATAGTAATAATGGAAACATTTAGCATTAGGAAAGTGGTATCCATTCACTCATTATGATGTTGCTGTGTGAAATTTTCATGATTTTCCTTAGAAAAAGTGATTTGATACACTTCGAAGTCCTTACTTGGTAAGGAGTTACATAAACATTACAGTGCCTTCAGTACATTCCTGTAATACATATATTGTTCTGAGTGGTTGATCCTCCAAACTGATAAGCATGTAAAAGACACTCTCTGAAAAAGCGGGCTCATCCATACTGCTTATGTAGCCCCCACACTGAAGTGTTAAAAGTAACCTGAACGATTTATTCTAACAGCTTGAGCCTCAACAGCATGGCCAGTATAACCTTTCTACGAGCTGCTCTAAATCAAAACGTATTCTCTCTTAGCACATTAGTCAACGCTGGTAAGTAAAATCAGTCCCAATCTATATTTTGCATTCCTAAAAGTGATTTTTTTCTGAATTCTTCTAGCTCTTTCCTGCAAGCTAGCAACTAGAAAGCTGCTGGTTCTATGTATCCTGCAATAGAAACAATGTAGGCAGGGTGTTATTTAAACAGCTCAAGAGCGTGGTGTCACAGAAAGCTGAAGACAATCCAGCATCTTCCCCCACAACTTGGCCTTTCTCTTTCTCCATCTCTGTTTCTGGGCTGTAGAATTCCACCTCATCTTCTATGGTAGCTCTTGAACCTTTCCAGAGGCAAGATATTTGCTATCTTAGGGATAAAAAAAAAAAAAAACAAACAAAACCAAACCCAAAACACAACAGTCATTTCACATTAAGGAGCTAAAACGGCTAGAAAAAGCATCCAAGAAGTGTCAGAAACTGCAAAACAGCAGCTGGGCTAGATT
Organism: Ara ararauna; assembly: GCA_028858755.1. NCBI lineage: Eukaryota > Metazoa > Chordata > Aves > Psittaciformes > Psittacidae > Ara > Ara ararauna. The sequence goes on along the minus strand of CM054380.1, from coordinate 16,583,535 downwards.
AGATTTTTTTTTATTTTAGGATCTCTGGTTGTTCCATTATTTGTCTTAACATCCACACTGTTGTAATTAAGAAACTCCCGTGTGTACTACAGAACAAGTCAGATCTTCAAGGAGGAGCTTCTAAGATGTACCAGCTCCTGTTTGCTTACCAGACGTAGCAAATCAGTTATACAGAATGTCAATAAAAGACAAACTTCTCAATCTAGACCAGAGTCCCATCACTGAACAGCTATTGTAGGACTGTAACGGAAATAAAATGCTGAACTGAAAGCATGTACACAATACCTGAGAGAAATCATTCAGAATCTATTAATAATGTGGCAGGTGAGATCCAAACAGGTAAAGTGATTGACTTTGTTACTTCTGTTACAAAAGGAAATGGCCTTACTGGTATGAAAAGACTGCTGAAGAAAGAGTTGAGTACAGAACTTTGTCTCCATTAATTCTCCAGGAAGGGTAAGTTAAAAATTTAAATGCTAAATTTAGATTTCATTAGAGGAAAAAAAACCCCAACCCAAAACCCCAAGTGCAACAAAACAAAACCAGAAATCACCCAACAACCCAAACCAAAATAGCTGCAATCAAAGTTGAATATTTCTGGAGTAAAATAAAAGACTTACAAAGAGAAAAAATATGCCACTGACTAATCCAAGGACATTTCAGATTTACAGTAAACAGCATTAGCAAGCAATACAGAATTAAAGCCTCAGTTTCTCTCAGACTTGCTGCACAAAATTGACAGCTATCACAAAACTGAATTCAAAAGGATTTGAGTTTTTGCTAAAACGTAAGAAACCTCTTTTGCACAAAAAGTGGTGAGAGGTTGGAGAAAAACAGCCCATTTTGTTTGCCTAGTTACTTCTTCTGCATCAGATCAGATTTAATTTGTGATTTCATGGGTAGGGCCACCAGAGGTTAGCTTTCAAGAAACTAGGTTCTCCTCAGGGAAAGGGTTGCAGCGGAATAAGAGCCTGAGCTTCTGATCAAAAGGCCATTGACAATGGAGAGAAAGTTTCCAATGATCTGTGGAGGTTTAGACCTCAGAGCAGGAAGAAACAGCAGTCTTCTCTGACCTCAGAGCATGAAGAATTAAAACCTTTTTGGCTAACAGCAGACATATGCAGGGACTACCACAAAGCTTTGTTCAGAAGACTTGTACTTACAGATCATCACTAGTTCAAAGCAGGTATACAAGACAAAACTGAGTTCTTGGAAAAATGGGAAGGAAAAAAGGAGAAGGGAAGAAACAACAGTAACTTTTTGCATTTACTGGAATCCAAGGTCATCTTCACAGAAAATGTGTTTGGTACCTATAATTTGGAAAATGATTGTTGTAATCTGCCTGGTGGTAATTCCCTAAAAAGAAAGAGTGGGCTTTAGGCCAGCATGCTCTTACTTTCTTGCACAGGAGCTGTCAAGTCCTTTTGTCTTGCTGCAAGACACTTCTTTAAAACTTTAGCTTTCTCAATATTTGGCACATACCTGAGGTAAGAGGGTAGCATCTGTGAGAGGAACCCTGCAGGGCAGTAGTTACTCACTGGAGAACATTTTTCCCCAGGTAGGAAAGCATCGGAGAGGTGTTGACAGGCTGTGCGCTTGAGTCCTCAATGCTTCGGCTACTCCTGGCTGAAGAAGACAGCATAGACTTAAGTGAGGAAACAAAAGCGGCTGTGACCCATTCCCCATGTTAACTTCTCAAAGCCACTGCTCTGTCACCATACAGCCCTACCTTATCTCAGTGCAACTGAATCACCCCTTGAAAGGCTGAGCTAAAGCAAATTTTTTCACTGTTCCACTGAGTAGCAGTGAACTTCAGTGACACAAAAATCCCTGCTAGGATCAGAGATGTGTCTCTGTGTTTCTCCTTGTAGCAGAACTTGCTATGCCTCTGCTTTCTAAAGGCGCTTCACAGATGTAGCACACAGAGCATCAAACAGCTCAGACCTCCAAGGAAACACTGAAGGGATGCAAGACAGGGGTTTATTTGTGCCCATTCGTTTGCAAAAAGTGACAGCTCAATCTATACTAGAAGCAAGTGGCAACCTACAAATCTGAAATGAAATAGGATACTATGGTATAGCAGCAAAATGTTCCCAGGCACAGTTCTGGAGAAATGACTACTCAGCTAGGGAAAATATTTTAACTGGATTTATACAGCTATTGTCAAATTGTTCAAAAATGTTTGAAGAGAAATGTCCAACATGGCACATGCATGTTGATGGCAGTTCCAGTGACGTGTTTTCTTGAGCTGTTCTGACAATGCTGTAACAGCAAAGGCTGCTAAAAGAGTTGGTTTTGAGTAAGGTCCAGCAGGTCAGCTCAACACCAGAGATGCCTGGAACTTTCAGTAAAGCACTTGTTCAGTGAACTGAGCCTGGGATGTGTTGGGCTTTCGTAGTTCAAAGGGAGCGTCTCTCTGGGTGTGTTTGGCTTTTAACACCATCCCTAAATGTGATTAAAGAAAGCCACAAGAAAGAGGTTTCTACATTATTATCTCTTCCTGGAAAACAAACCCGACTCTTTCCCCGAAGTTTGCTGGTACAGAATTATGCAGCTTTAAAGGCAGCCAGACATTTTGGCTGCCCATCCTTTTGCCTGCCATGCAGTTGTCATTACCTCTGTTTTACTTTACCTGGAATTTAACAATCCCTCCCTTTCCTCCCAGGTTTCAGTAACTCTTCAAAATGAAAATCAATAGTGTCCCTCTTACTCCAAGGTACAGCCTTTCAGATAATCACGTCATATAGTGCAGCAGTTGCTTGGAGCGTGTGCAGCAGAAATAGCCTTTGGATGAAGAGTTTCCAGTAAAGTAGTTGCCTTTTTCTAGCATTTCACTGCTTACTTGTAACATTAGTTTAGATCAACACTGGGTTTTTATCAAGTAATTCAAGTGACATGTTAGTGGCATGGGTAAGAAAACTCAGAAAGGTTTTTTTTGTTTTGAGTCTCTAAATAATCAAAGATCTTCTGAGTCAGTGGATTTTATTCCTGTTAAACAGCCACTGAATTAAAACAAAGCAACCTCAAACCTCTCATTAGCAGAACTGCGCGTATAATTTCAGTTTCTGTTTTACTATTAACAGGCTTGTAAACAAGTTATAGTAATCCTACTACATTTTTAAAGAAACTTGTCATCATGACAGATACATGGGAGGCCTCAGGACACCCCCCCCCCCCCCCCCCCTTCCCTGAGAAGTGTCAGGTTTGTGAGGAAGAGCTGGCCTTGCAAAAGTCTGGACATGGTTTAACAAATTCTCTCAGTAGATAGGGCCAGAGCCTCACTCCATGAAGACTCAGGGCAGTCTCACTGATGCAACCACAGCTGTGCAGCTGGGTGGCCTGATCCTTCCCTGGAATCACACAGCATGAATTCAAAGAACTCAGTGCCGAAAGTGAATGTGCAACGGCTGATAGTTTTCATAATCCAGATTACTTGAAACATTGAATGTCCTCAGAGACAAGTGAGATTCCTGTTAGCACCGTGAAGAAGTTGATTTGTGTATAAAACTTCTAAGGAGTTCACAGCGTAAGTGACACTTGCAAAGCTGAAAGTGGCATATTCTTAGAAACACAGTGCCAGGGCTGGGGGAGGAGGTTGTGGGCCAAGGACTGCAGCAAGGCAGACTGTAACAGTTGCTTTTTCTTGGGTCTTGTTTTAAACTAAAATTTAGCTCATCTGCTTTTTTTAAATGGGCAAGCAGATGCCCTCACCACATTGGTACTGCTGCTCGGAGATACCAACTCACAAACAGCCACAGCTATGACTGCATTACCTGGACTACATTTCCTCCCTTCTTCTCTCCATCCTTCCCTTTGGCAGCCAAAGCACCCTGGATCTCTGTTGAGGTTACGTCCTATTAGGATGCTGCTTCACTACCTAAGTAATACCTGCTATTTTCTGTGGCTTTCAATGTCGTCTATGGGAAGAAATGACATACCAAATGCAGGCTAACATGACTCAAAAGTGCCTTTACTATTGTAGTAGTATTTCTCTAAGTGTAGAGAAACAAGGCTGTATCCAGATATGGCGTCCAGGGCGAGTACAGCTACTTAATCTCATTTTCAAAAGCAGATCAGAGAGAGTTCAGGCAGTAGGCTTGAGAACGTGAGAAAGAAACAGCAAACTTCTCTTTAGCCTACATGTAGGCTGATCATATGATCTGGTATCAGAAACACACATAAAGCTGGCGATCTATGTAGCAATAAGTCAGTTAGCTGGGCGTTCGTTCATTCAAACCAGAATTACTCTGCAATGCCCACAATCCATTAGAGACAGAATAACTTAATTGAAAACAATCTGGTGAGAAAATTATTTAGCCCAGAAGCATGTGGCTGATAAGCAGGAGTTCCAGGTCCCAGAATAGCTCTATTAAAGCTCAGTAATCTAAATGAACATCTCTCTCAGCATCAATTTCTGCAGAACACAGGATTCTAAAGCCACGTCATCTGGCAGCTTTCTAGAATTGTGATGATCATTGAAGGAGCACTGATTGATACAAACAGAATCATAGAATAGTTTGGGTTGGAAGAGGTCTTTAAAGCTCATCTAGTCCAACCCCCATGCAATAAGCAGGGAGATCTTGAACTAGATCAGGTTGCCCAGAACCACATCCAGCCTGGCCTTGAACGTCTGCCAGGATGGCGCATCCACCACCTCTCTGGGCAGCCTGTGCCAGTGTTTTATCACCCTTATTGTAAAGAATTTCTTCCTCACATCCAGCCTGAATCTCCCCTCTTTTAGTTTAAAACCATCACTCCTTGACCTCTTGCAATCCTTTTGCAACAGTCCCTGCTAAAAAGTCTCTCCCCATCTTTCTCATAGGTCCCTTTTAAGAACTGAAAGTCTGCAGTAAGGTCACCCCAGAGTCTTGTCTTCTCCAGCTGAACAACCCCAACTCTCTCAGCCTTTCCTCATAGAAGAGGTACTCCATCTCTTTGATCATTTTTGTGGCCCTCCTCTGGACAAATACTCTTCTTCCTCAAAAATGCAGGGGGATTCTGAAGCACATCCAGACATATGAAAATTTCATTTAAGCAATAATTCATTGCAAAGTACTGACATACTGAGAATTCCCCCCACCCCCCCTCCATTCAGGAGATAAACACAACTCAGGAAGTAACAAACATACCATAGTCCTTTGCAGCCTAGCCTTACTGGGGCAGAGTTGCTGAAATGCTTTTTTTGATGGAAGATTTTAAGATATGGATTCTAAAATGAAGTCTTTAACCAGGACTTGAGCCCAGCTTTCTCCAGACTCAGCTATTTTCAGCCAATATCCAAAATTCATACCTCACTGAATAATTCTATCCAGTGTGCTTCAAAGTCCAAGCATGTTGAGTAAGTGACACTTTCACTAATTTTCCAAAGTAGTTTACATCTGACTTACATTCTACTTTTCTTCCTGTATTCAAGTGCCCTGATGAAGATAGGATGAGAAAGTTGGGGTTGTTCAGCCTGGAGAAGAGAAGGCTGCGTGGAGAGCTCACAGCAACCTTCCAGTATCTGAAGGGGGGCTATAGGGATGCTGGGGAGGGACTCTTCATGAGGGACTGTAGTGAGAGGACAAGGGGTAATGGGGTCAAACTTAAACAGGGGAAGTTTAGATTGGATATGAGGAAGAAGTTCTTTACTGTAAGGGTGGTGAAGCACTGGAATGGGTTGCCCAGGGAAGTTGTGAATGCTCCATCGCTGGCGGTGTTCAAGGCCGGGTTGGACAGAGCCTTGGGTGACATGGTTTAGTGTGAGGTGTCCCTGCCCATGGCAGAAGGGTTGGAAGTAGATGATCTTAAGGTCCTTTCCAACCCTAACTATTCTATGATTCTATGATCTAATCACCATTTCCAGTTAAATCTTACCCATTTTTTGAGATCTATATGTTCACTAGTTGGAGAGAGGAAACTGGACCTCAGCACCAGAAATAGTAATGGAACAAGGGTTTGGTTTATGACTAAAAAAAGCTACACTGGAAAAACATATCCTCTATGGTACTGATTCAGAGTGATGAAAAGTGGCAGAAGACAGTATTATTCTTCTCAGGTTGTTCCCTGACATGTAATTTCAATGCTGCAATAGATATTACAGAAATTGGCAGCAGCTAGAGACACAATCCACATCTTAGTAACAGATAACAAGGTCCAAAAGTAGATTATATGCTTATATGTTCTTTGAGTATAGGAGGAAGGAAATACTTTATTCATTGTTAGAGGACAGAGCATTCCAGCCCTGTTACCAGGAATATTCAGAAATTTATTGCTGTCATGTCCTAGTGCTCATGCACTCATCTATTTTGGAACATGAAGTTATCTACCTCAGACTATACCTCATGCACACATGTCCTGTCTCCCATTCAAGTTCTTCAGCCAGGTGGATACTTAAACCACACAGTGGCCACTCAGCCAAACCAGGTTGCTGGCAAGGTGTGGAGGGTATGCTAATTGGTGCTAATTCTGGTTGGTTGCTCATTCAGATGTGTATCCACCAGTTGTGGGTTGAAACTCCTCTTGGCTACAGAGACCCTACCTCTCCTGAACAAATCCTCCTGAGGCAGTAAATACTAACCAATGATCAGGACAATTGGTATGGCAGAGAGATTAAAGAGCAATAGAAAAGTAAGCAAAGAAGAATTCAACATCACCAAAGTTATACATACTTAATTAGCACTGAATTTAATGTTTAACTAGCTTGGGAAAATGTCCCAGAGGAATAACCCTTATCTGGTAGTTAAAATTACTGGAAAAAGCAGCAGGAAGCTTGCTGGAGAGAAGGGGAAATCCTGCTGCTATGCCATAGACAAGTTGAACATCACTTCTGTTTTCACTGTAGGTTGCACTCTGTGCCACTCACTCCTACTGACAAAACACACATATCTTCAGTTAATATCAAGATCACATTCAGCAGAAAACCTGCACAAAATCTAGCTTTAGTAAATCACAAACTGAACCGAATCACATGGTAAATACTCTTATTCACAGCTTCCTGTGTATGTTTAATATAGATGGATATTTATACTTATATCTGACAGATCTTAATTTCTTAGCTTGCTTATACTTCCTTTGGAAGAAGCTATATTTATGACAGCTTTTTATAGAACATAGTCAATGAAACTAATAAACAGTACTTTTAGCTAACTTATATCTAAAAGGACACTACTTTAATATTTTAAGAGCAGGGGAAATGCACATAGGTCCAGAGAAGCAAAAAAAAAGAAATGTTTGAAGAGACTGATTATATGAAAAAGGGAAGATCTGAGTTTGGAGTATCTGCAGTGAACCCCAGAGCAAAAAGCTAGAGGGAACTGAAACAGAATATCATTCAGATATGGTCAAAATAGGGATGAGAAAGAAATAACTAAGAAGGTGCAGAAAAAAAAATACACAGATAAAGAGAAAGTGGCTTTCAGGAACACAGCCACTGTAAAGCTATTATCCCCAGTTTACTTTGGCATTTTTACTATAGTTTGGTCTGTGATCAGAAGGAATCCGATGTTAATTTGAAAACACTCAGTAAAATGTCTGAACTATGAACCCTACAAGGATTCCCATTCTTCTGCAGTTATTTTAGTATAAATATTTTCTTATTTTATTATTCTTTAGATGTTTTTTGTTTTAGTATAAAATAAGAATGTATGCTGCAGAGAAGATTAACATAACAGAACTTTGCTGTCACCGGGGCTGAAACTTAAAAGGGGACAGGTACTCGAACAGGCCAAAATTTGGGCTGGTTACCTGGCAAGTAACATTTAAACGAATCTGGTACAGAAAATATTATTGAATATCAGAGTACATTAAAATGGATTTCTGGAATGCTACGTTGTGTTGTTCTTTACTGTATCAGAAAACAATATGTATACATCTAGGAGGACTTCGAAGCATAATTTCACACAGTAGACTGCTGAGGTTGACTCAGTGACATCTGCTGAACATGCTCTGCAATTAAAAAAGAGGTTGACTACAGACCTGTTAGTGGACACCAGAAATGGTACCAGTGAGCACACAGGCAGCAGTTGCTTGTTTCAGGGACACACACCTCTGTGTGTCAATGAAGATAATCATATATGACAGCAGCAGATCTTCAAATCTGCTAAGGGCCATTGTTTTAGGCTAAAACTAAAGCAAACAATCCACTGTTTATAAAACTTGTACTCTTTTTTTGATATTAGGTGCTGAAAGTAGGCATTAGCTCTCCCACAGTGAGATCAAACTTATTATGAAAGGCTTCATCTATCCTAGGGCCTTAAATCTTACCCTCAAGCCAAACTGCTTCTTTAATCACAAGGCTGACAATTAGCAAAGGACAAGACAGAGATTTGGTTGTGGGTGAAAAGAGAAAGATTTCAGCACAAACTTATCATTCATATGGGACACTCCTTCTTCTTCAGCTTACTGCTTCTCAGCCTTGTCTCCTAACAGCTTCATATCTCATTCCTTTCCCTTGGCTTTAACCTGGTCCTAACACAGCAAGAAACTAAAATCCACCCTGTGCCTTGGGGGGAAAAAATAGCAAGCAAACATTTAAACCATTTTTTTTGTCTCAAAGATAAGAGTATTTCAACAGACTGCCTATGTTAAGCTCTTTTTGTCTTCTAAGTCTTTGACTTTAAGCCTTACAAGGTGACAATTCAGAAAGACAACTGCGTAGGAACCCGGAGTTGAAGCACAAACTGTTCTACAAGGTTACCTGCTACTAAAGAATTTCCACACTATTCTGGGGGCTAATCAAGGCTGGTTTTACACTGTTACAATTACTGGGTTAAAGTAGTCACACCAGTATATGCCCCAATATGGGGTCCACTCTCCACTCCAGTTGGAATTAACTGTTCCAGCTCAAGACACCTCCAGCTCAGTGCCTTTCTCATCATCTGATGCTGCAGGAATCCCTTCACTATAACCCTATAATCATGAACAAGAATTTCTGCCTTTAGATGCACTGGTCTCTATTCTAGAGCAAAATACAGAAACTAAAAGGGATAACAGCTTCATACCTCTTATAAATATATAAGTATGTTTCTGCCTGAGAACAGCCTTTTCCTTTTAACTTTTGGTACCAATTTGTTTAAACTGCAGAGCAAGGGCTTTATACATGCACAATTAAAAATGAGCTATGATATTTAGAAAGAAATTCTCACATTTATTTTCCCAGATCCTGGGAAAGCTGCAAGATCCTTTTCATGTTACTAATGACCTTTCTTTGTACTTCACTTTCAGACTCAACCATTCTGGGAACATACCTTGTTTTAATTGGCTAGCTTCAACCCGAACCCCCAAATTTTCTCAATGCTTCTCACTCCTGTGTCCCACTCCTAACTGTGGTACAGACTTTCATTCACAGAACCTTTTCTTTACTGCCCACAGGGCTGCATATCTGCATCAGTGTGGAACTGATCTTTCTGCTAAAGCCTTATGGTACCAAATCAAAGCTGCTTGCACATCTGTTTACAACAGCATTCCATATATCTTCTTTCAAGGTGATCCAGAAAACCCCAGAACCTAAAAACCACGGGGTAGCCACCAGCTGTCCTAGCAGGATAGATGTTCCAGTCCCGAAGTGCCTTTGTGGCAAATGCAGCAGTGTGACCTACAGGAAACACATTGTTTCCACACTAGGTGCAGCTCAGCTGGTACTAACAAGAATTTTAGCCAGAAGAATACACTCTGTGCAGGCAACAGCAGATTACTAGATGTTACAGCACTCTAAGAGATAAGGTTAAAGATCGCATATGTTAAATGATTTAGTCAAATGTCATGCAGGACATGGTTGATGTATTCTTTTCCAGGAATGTTTCTTGGGAAAATTAGCTGGTGATATAGAATGCAATACTTCAAGGCTAGGCAGCTCCATACGCCAGCTGCAGCTTTCCTAGTAGCATAAAGAGTAGGAGTTTACTTATATTCCTATTGGGAGTGTATTTCCACATAATTAAAGAACTCTATAGAGGAAAGGCATCTGTGAGTAGGAGCAGAGTAAATTCTGCAAGCAGGGCTAACTACTAGGAATCAAAACCAAACCCACAAGCTCAAACATAACTGAAGAAAGCACTCTAACAGACACAGCCTACCCTGATGCCCACTCTGGAATGATACAAGAAAACAGTCACTTTGCAACTTCAAATTTAGGCAGTTCTTGCTGGTTTCAAACTATGTCCTCTTCTCTTCTATTTATTTTTAGTGCATGCAACTGCCAAAAATCTGAGGATACGGAAAACATACCTTCTGCCATCAGCTTCTCCTTTAGCTTGACTGCACTAGTAGGAAGAACTGAACCAGCCAGCTGAGCTGCTGATTTTGGCTGGGATAGAGTTAATTTTTTCCATAGTAGCTTGTATGGGGCTATGTTTTGCATTTGTGCTGGAGGCAGTGTTGTTTCTAGGGATGTTTTAGCTATTGCTAAGGAGTGTGTATGCAGAGTCAAGGCCTTTTCTGCTTCTCATGCCACCCCACCAGCAAGTAAGCTGGGGTGCACAAAGAGCTGGGAGGGGACACAGCTGGGACAACTGATTCCAATTGACCCAAGGGGTATCCCATACCATATGGCATCATGCTCAGCATATAAAGCTGCAGAAGAAGGGGGAAGGGGGGATGTTCAGAGTGACAGCATTTGTTTTTCCAAACAACTGTTACATGTGATGGAGCTGGCCTGTCCTGGAGCTGGATGAACATCTGCCTGACCATGGGAAGTGGTGACTGAATTCCTTGGTTTGCTTTGCTTGCATGCATGGATTTTGCTTTCCCTGTTAAACTGCCTTTACCTCAACCCATGAGTTTTCTCACTTTTAGTTTTCCAATTCTCTTCCCCATCTCACTGTGAGGGAGGAAGCAAGTGGCTGTGTGGGGCTTAGGTGCCAGCTGGGGTTAAACCATGACAGAAGTATAAGCAACTTCTCTGCACTACCATTGCTTTTGTGGTCCTTGCTGTTCTGTGTCTGCTTTTTGCTCAGGTGAAGGGAAGGAAGAAGAGAATAACCAAAAGGGTTATTGAGAAGCTGTTCTTTCTCATGCTTTCTCTTTCGTCATGAGACGTTTTCAGCAGTGTGCTTTGAAAGTTGTAAATCTTCTGGCTAACAAGGATCACAAGCTCCTGCAGACCTAACTGACAAGTTTAGAAATGCTGTCCCACAGCACACTACCAACATCAGAACCATTGTGTCTTTTTAGATGCTGACACTCTGTAAGGTGCAGGCTGTTGTCATGCCTGTGGTCTAACTTCCATGAGCTAGACCACACTTTGCTCAAACAGAACAGCGCCAGGCAACTGTGGGCACTTACACTGTGAAGAGGTCAAAGAGCAGGGATTCCCTGGAAATGCCTCCCCTTGAGCAGATGTACAAAGCTGTCACCATAATGATTACTGAGCAGAATCTTTTCCTAGGGTACATTCTGTACCAAGAGCCGGAAGTGTGTGAGAAAACTAATAACCAGGTATCCTGTTATTTCATCTGTCCTGCATGGAACTGAACCTGTGGGAACTTACAGAGGCTGGTAACCAATCAACCACTGAGATGGAGGATGAAGAGTCCCTCCCTTTAGAAGTCAGGATGTTCCTGTGGTGAAATCATGCACGGTATAATCCATCCTAGCGCGGAACTGCATGGTAAGGAAGAATTTGGTAAAATTGGGGGATGAAAAAAATAAGAATATAACTGTTTCAGGGTAAAAGTCAGCATGGATGAAAATAGCAGAATGGTTTCAATTGTGCTAGTCTGCAGTTCATTAATTGTGCAAAACCAAGCACAGCTGCATCTGCTGACCTCAGATTTGAGATGCAATTACAAAACGGGATAAAGAAAGGAGTGGGAGAGACCTTGAAGAGACCTTGATGTGTCTTAACACTCAACAAAACAGAAGAGACAGGAATGCTCAGAATCTCTGAATTGGACTCTCAAAATTTATATAATTGAGTAAAATTGTGAAACATTATAGTTAACTTTGGATCCTGCTGGCAAACAATGTTTTTTTGGTCTGGAGTCTCAGACTTTATGGTTTGTATTTGCAGCTTTTTCTCCTTGACAAAAACTTGGTTTTGTTTGGGGAATTTGTTTGGTTTTGAGAACAGACTGAAAATTCTATAGCACTGAATATTATGAATTCATAATGTAACAGAGACCTGGTAACATTGCCAAAACCACTGCATGAGGCAGGCTTTCTGCTAAGCCCTTCATCCATGCCTTGTGCTCTGACTGAGTTCAGGTACTGTTGCCCAGCTGCAGCGCACTGGGCACTATGAGACCTATTGGTGCTTCCAGCTGACCTGCCCTCACCTTTCCTCATGGAAACCCTGGCCTGTTTGCTGCCCATCACCTCTCCTACCTGCCCCAGTTTGGGGGGCTGTTTTGATGCAGTGAGCCTTTCTAGTATCCTCCTGTAGTGAGGATACGAAACTGCTGGTAAGGAAAGAGGAAAGTACTTGACACCCGCTGTCACTCTCTTCCCCAGAATAGCAGTAGCCCTCTGGGAAGAGAGAGGTTAGCTGCTCTCTGGATGAAGGAAGCTATAGCCTATAAAGAGAAGGGTCTTAAACTTCAGCTCTGCTCTCTGTGACTGCAGATGTTGGACCAGCCCTTGCCAATTAAAGAAATGACACAACTTCCTATTGCAAAAGAGTCCAAAGGTTAAAAAAGAAGGCAAAAGTAACATGGGATAATAGCACTGCACACAGCCAAATCCTGCATTAGCCAAAGTAAAACTTAACCAAGTTATAGAATTTTGTAAAATCACAACATTGTTCCACTTTGGAGGTTGGTAAGTGACTTGCCCAAGTCATCCACTAGGTCAATAGCAGATTCAAAGAGTGAGGTATTGAGTAAGTATAGTCATGACCCTGATTGATCTGTACACAGACAGTCTACAGTGTAGGTGCTTTTCATTTGAACCTAAAGCATAATCTGGCAGCATCTAACACACTTTGGAGCATTTGTGCCCTCAAAACGCTCATTTCTCTCTGCTGACTAAAAGGGAACTTAGGGTGCACAAGACCATGGTGCAAATAGTTCATGGCTAGGGAAGGGAATCCCACTTCTGCTCTCCTGCGTCTCAGTGTCCAGTGGTCTCTCCTATCGCAGAAGCAGGCACTGTGTGGTGGTGCCAGCTGTTTCAGCTGCACTTCTTGAGAAGGAAAGGAGAAAAGGAGTAAAACCAAAAACAATGGGGGTAGGAAGAGGGAAGAAGTTTTTGAGAAGAAAAAAAAGAATCCATTATATTGAAGGAAAAAGGAAACAAAAAGTAGCCTGGGGAAAACTTGGTCTCTGAAAAACAATGGAGCCAAGATGAAGAAGAAAAACATGGATATGAGAGGCATATGGTTTGCTTCAGTTTTTGTGTTAGAACATGTAATTTATAGGAATTTGAATTTTCTTTCAAGGGAAACTGTATTCCTAACACTGCCCTCTCTTCTGAGAAGTTTTCCAAACTCATGGCAAAGATGAGTGTGCCAGCATCCTGCTCCTTAGGTGGCTCCTCCAAATATTGATGATCCCCTGTTTCCCTTGGATAGCCATTAACAGGTATACACAGAGTCACCTGCTTTCTGCTGCAGCTGGCACACAATGAACATCCCTTCAGGTGATCAGATCAGCTCCCCGCTTGATGTATTACGTGCTTTCTGCTGCAGCTAGTCTTTGTATTTTGGGGAGAAGGGAAGAATATTTTGTTTCTGTGGTGATTAAAACTGAAGTCTGGTATGAGAAATTCAGTTCCCTTTTTCTTAAACCTTGAGGTCTGAGGCATGCATCAATTATGACGACTTTGGGCCCCAGGAGGAGGCCTAGAAATAAGCCACAAATGAGTGGGGAGCAGCACAACTGATACAGCAGCACAGCTGTAAGTGCTCTGCAAGGAAATCTTCCTTCAACACTGCTGGAACACAGTCAGCAAAACATGGCATGAGTGACTTGGGGCCTCCCACTGCTGGCACTCTGTCAGCGAAGGACATAATTTCAATAATGAGCAGAAAGATAGTGCCCTGTAGCACACTGCTCAGAGTCACAAGTTACCTTCACTGGTCATGCGTACGGGCAGGCTTAACCAAGACGGACAGAATGTTGTAAACCTATTCCTTGACTCTTTTCCAAGCTTGTTTGCTGTGTTGTATCCTGCTCTCTACTCCGCATGGCCGGCACTCCTGCTTTCCCCATTGTTGCTGAGCGTTTGCAATGTCAGTTATCTCTTCAGTTCTACTTTCTTTCTTTCTTTTTTTTTTTTAATTGAAAAAGGAAATAAGTAAAACAAAAAGAGGGCTGGACAGACAGCCCCTAAAGCTGCTCTGCATGAACTCAGGTTATGGAGCTTTGGGAGTGTTTCAGCTCAGGTGACTGGGATACAAAAAATATACCTATGTGTCATACTACCCACATGCACACTCAAATGCTGTCTCTTCCTCTCAAGAGAAGAGTAATGCCTTAGCAACCTGCAACACAGACATATGACACATGTAAATGATTTTATGAATCTTATTTATAAAAGGCTCATCAGAGTCTCTGTGTCCTTAAATGATGATTTAAGGGTGGGGATGTTATTTCATTAGAAAATAAATCACATGTTAGAACTTGATGGCAGTTTTAAAAAGAAACCGCCCTACAGCATTTGAACCAGCTGATCAGATATTTTCCTCCTGAGCTTATAGGCTGGCCCCAGAAACGAAGCTGCTGAGCAGAACTGAGCCCATGCCAAGTCATTGTTAAGCCAGGACAAACACTGAGTTCTTCTCCCTGCTCTTGACACAATACATCCCTGCACAAACATGACTGCTTTGCAAGTCCCTTCCCAGCCAAGAGAAAATCCTGAAACAGCCAGGATCTCTATCTCCAAGGCACCAAGCCTATTTCATTCACATGACAGGAGATCTGTGCCTGTGCTGGGAGCAGGGAGTGTTGAAGTCCCCTCCTTCCCCTACAAGAAAGGTTTATTTAGCTGACTGGTATGGCATACTTAGAAAACTAAGCAGATTTTGGTTTTTTTTTAGATGAAGTCATTCATGCTCACACCGCCTGAACTTAAACTGTTTTCATTCCTGTGGATGAGGTTTGGAGCACATAAATATTAGTGTTAAAAATAAGGAAGAGGCCAGAGTCTTTTGGGACTGAGGACCACTAGTGCATTGTTCCTACTGTTATTTGTGGTCAGTGGGTAAAATCAGCAACTTGGCCAGAATTCTTCATTTCTGGGCTTGGATTCAGGAAAAAAAACCAACCAAAAACCAAAATCCCCCAAAAAACCCAGAGCTGGATTTTTAATTTGAAATCGGAGGAGGAAGTTTATGGTCTTTTCTGCATCTGCCACAAGAGAGCCGTTCCCTGCAGA
Organism: Ara ararauna; assembly: GCA_028858755.1. NCBI lineage: Eukaryota > Metazoa > Chordata > Aves > Psittaciformes > Psittacidae > Ara > Ara ararauna. The sequence continues at coordinate 16,568,244 of CM054380.1, read as the reverse complement.
TTGCACCAACATAGAGTGAAACCAGGACTGTCCACTCTGCCCTGCCCAGACACAGCAATTCCAAAGGAATTGTGGCTGCTCTGCGCCTGACAGTCAAGGCCAATGCCTGCCTTTACTTAGAAGAAAGTCAAACCTTTGAACCAGTGAGAACAGTACAGGGTACATTGTCAGTTTGGTAGATTCAGAGTTAGTAAGATGAGGAAAAATGATTCATAGTGTTACATGTACACCCCTCAAAATGAAAGCCTTAACTTGTGAAGTATAGAGGAAAGGGAAGCACCATTAATCTTAGCAGTCCTTGATCCACTGTGTCTGCGGAAGGGATCACTGGCTTCCTGATAACATAGAGGAAAGAGGCTCCTTTCCAACCTTCCCTCCTTCTTCCCACTTCCCTATTCCCCCATCCTCATACCTGATGTTCAGCTCTGCCAGGTATGCTACTGTCACACTTGTCCTTGAATAACTCCAGTAAGTACAAGCAGATCACAGCAGGCATAAATCTAACTCACTGGCCTGGAAGACCAATACAGCTCCATCATTCGTGCTTGGATGATGTTCCCAGATGGGAGCAGACAGACCTGGTGCTGGCTTGACATACATGCAAACAATCTCAGCTCCCTGGGAGGGGCTGAATCAGTTCTGGTCCCCTGTCACACAGCAGGAGGGGGCCCCCAGCCCTTGCATGGCTGGTTTCTTCAGCAGCAAATCGTCTTTTGCTCTGACCTCTATCTGCAGCTATGTTTTGAAAGAAGCAGCAGAAAATAATTAAAGGTTGGGGCTGTTCAGCCTGGAGAAGAGAAGGCTGCATGGAGACCTCATAGCAGCCTTCCAGTATCTGAAGGAGGCCTATAGGAATGCTGGGGAGGGACTCTTCATTAGGGACTGTAGTGAGAGGACAAGGGGTAACAGGTTCAAACTTAAACAGGGGAAGTTTAGATTGGATATGAGGAAGAAGTTCTTTACTGTAAGGGTGATGAGGCACTGGAATGGGTTGCCCAGGGAAGTTGTGAATGCTCCATCGCTGGCGGTGTTCAAGGCCGGGTTGGACAGAGCCTTGGGTGACATGGTTTAGTGTGAGGTGTCCCTGCCCATGGCAGAAGGGTTGGAAGTAGATGATCTTAAGGTCCTTTCCAACCCTAACTATTCTATGATTCTATGACTCTCCATGTAGTCTTTGTTTAACTTGTCACTTGTGCTCTGCAGCTTCTCTTAGTAAGACTGACTTCGCTGGCTTTTTTTATACTGAAGGGAAGGCAGTAGTGAGGGGGTTAATGCACTCTTGTGCACTACATCCCAAGTTACTATTACATTGCAAGCCAGAGACACCCCAGGCCAGCCAGTAATTTGATGAATCATCAGAATTGCTCCTTGAGACCCTTCATTCTACCAATCACAGAGGGAACTCACAATTAAAGCCCCAGATTTGTCCTTGGTTCAGCCTTTTTATCCAGAGCCTCTGCTCACCATCCCAGGATTTCACCTCTACCAGCATGATTAATTTCTCAATTAAGCTCAGTCCCTTGTTTCTGGGGGTGGAAGGCTCAGTCATAGGCCACCAGTAATTTCTGATACTGACACACAGACATCATGGTTCATCCTACACATACCACAATAAACCACTAGATATATCTAAATGTCTGTACACCTTGCTTTATAAGCTGTTTTGTTGCAGAGAACTTAGCTTTTGGGAGCAGGATGTTAAAAGATTTCTTGTCCTTTCCTTCAGACAATTTAATAAAATAAATGTTTAAGGTTGCACATTTGAGCTGTGTAAGAAAATCATAGCAACTAGCCTTGTAAGATGTTTTGTGTGGTGAACTCCATACAATGTGATGTTCCCTCCCACAGCTATGCAATGCTCTCCCTTGGATCCCTGCATAGCTGTGGTGGCTGCACTGATGCTGAGCACACCAGTAAACCAGTAAACACTGAGAGCATTTCTGTAATTCAGCCTCATTTCCGAGAAGTGATCAGAATTTTCAATGGTTCCTTCAAGCACTTCTTAAAACCAACAGTGGTTTGAACAGAAATGCGGTCATCTTCTTAATATTTGACTGAGGCTGAAGCTCCCTTATGTGATGAGCAAGCAGCAGGGAAAAAGGAAGTGGAAGATAAAGAGACCAGGGTGAAGGAGTATGTTGTGGCTGCGCAGGTGGCACTGTGGCAGGCACTGACACGCAGCAGTGATTGCTAATGCAAAAAAGCTGGACACAAAACACTTCTGTTGCTGCACCAAGAGGAGAAAAATTCTACAGGAAAGCAAGTCAAGGGCTCTCTGATTCCCATAGGATTCTAAACAATTTGAGTCTGTTTCCTCAGTTTGAGGATACAGCCATAAAATATTTTCTGCTGCCAATCAGAGGAACCTTGACAGGCTGGAGGATTGGGCTGACAGGAACCTCATGCAGTTCAACAAGGACAGAAGTGCAAAGTCCTGCACCTGGAGAGGAACAACCCCATGCATAAATATATGCTGGAGCCATCCAGCTGGAAAGCACCTCTGCTGAAAAGGCCCTGGGGGTCCTGGTGGACACCAAATTGAACATGAGCCAGAAATGTGCCCTTGTGGCAAATAAGACGAATGGTATCCTGGGCTGTGTTAGAGAAAGCACTGCCAGGAGGTCAAGGGGGGGGGGGATTCTTCCCCTCTGCTCAGCACTTATGAGGACACACCTGGAGCATTGCGTCCAGTTTCAGTACAAGAAAGACATGCACATGCTGGAGAGACTCCAATGAAGGGCCACAAAGATAATTAAGGAACTGGAGAATGTCTCCTATGAGGAAAAGCTGTTCAGCCTGGAGAAGAGAAGGCTCAGGGGGATCCTATCAATGTATATAAACACCTGAAGGGAGGGTACAAAGCTGACAGAGTTAGGCTCTTTTCAGGGGTGGCCAAGTGGCAGGCTCACAGGCAATGGATGCAAACTGAAGACAGGATGTTCCTCTGAATCTCGGGAAGCACCTTTTTATCAGAATGGTGACCCAGCACTGGCACAGGCTGCCCAGAGAGGTGGTGGAGTCTCTATCCCTGAAGGTGACGCAAAAGCTGTCTGGACATGGCCTCGGACAACCAGCTCTTAATTGCCCTGTTTGAGCAGGTGACTCCAAAAGGTCCCTTCCAACCCCACCTGTGGTAACAATTCCGATTCTGTGGCAACAATATTACGCAGTGCAAACATTCCTATGCCTACTCTGCTTATCAACAGTTGCAAGCCTAACTAACAGCCACATCTGAGCGTTTTCTAAGTAAAGAATTCTTTCATTCAAATTCCACCAAGGCTGAACAAATTTCTGTCTTAGCTGGAACCAAGTAGTGGAACTATATCTCCGTGAACTTAAAAAGCTAATTTTCATGTACAAGAAGAATTCCATAAACAAAAGACTAGCAATTTGAACTCTGTTTTCAATTCAGTATTTAAATACTTAATTCCTGGCAAGGGCAGCATCCAAAAGGACAAAGTAATAGAAACTGAAACAAATTTCCCATTCACCTGTAAACATCTTTTTTTATATATATATATATACACACACATATATTTCCTTTGTCTACCATAACAATCACCTTTCTATGTAGCACAGCATCAAACCTAATCCTAAAAAGACAAAGAACAGAAAGATCTGTGGGTGAATGCCATGACTGGGACTGGCAGATTTTGTAATTCTCATCACAACAGACAGTTTTACAACCAGAAACTCCCATGTTGTGTGAATTCTAATGGAAGTGGATGAAAGCAGAATTCAGAAAAGCAACTGATTCAACAAGATAGCAGCATCCAGCAGGCACTCAGCAGACATAAAAAACCTGGTGAGTCATGCTTCACACCACTGACAGTGCAATATGGAACAAGGAACACTTACTGGTTGAAGTCTCTTGGGTTGGTAGGACGCAGCACCTCTGAATCTGGCATACACTATGATGTTATGAAGATGTCTTGAATTGCAGTGAAATTTGTTCTTCCCAGGAGATGAGAACTCATTCCAGTGATATGAGGAACTGCAAAGAAGTAAGAAAGATGTTAAGAATGAAAAAAGCTTGCCTGAGGCAAAGTTACTTTGAGAAAATCAGTAAAGATGGATTAATGGGAAGTACTTGAGAGTGATATACACCTCCAGACTTACTATAGGTAGAGTTCTCTCTTAGAGACAGACTGTGAGGAATCAACTCATTGTGGTAACTGCTATATTACAAATGGTTCCAGCAATGATAGAGCCCAAATATTTTTGTATGTTATAGTTCATATTTCTTTCAAGTAGTAGTCAATGAGGGTTTGGACTTGTTTTGGTGAGTCATCTGCCACTTTCAATCTGACATTGCTGAGCATCCTGCATCCTGGGGGTGGTTCCACGCAGTTGTTTTTCAGCAACAGCTTTTTGGCTGTCTTATAATGATTTATTTATTTATTTTTTTCCTTAACCTCCCCAGATTTCACAGGCCTTTCCTCTCCCTGATCTTGCTTGGTACAGAATTCTAGCTCTGGATCTTGAGAGTTGTATCACACCCATTTTGCTTCTCTGTTCTGTTCTATAGCATTCATGGCAGGCTGCCTGGTAGCACACCTTGCTCTCTGTAATGTAAAAAGATAAATTCGACAAAACACTGCTAATTCCAAGAAAAAGCACCTGTAAATAGCTTGATCTGGGCAATATTTCAACAGGATGGCAATGCCTACACAACACAATCCCAGCAGAGTAGATGCATGGAAGCACTCTCACACACCATAATTAGGCCACATACAAAGTGTTTTATATCTTGTGGTGCCAACCTTTCTATCAAACTTCTCAGGAAACTGTTCTACTCCCAAAGAAAGTTTAGAGAGCCAAAAATTGTAATTATCTTTAAAATCAACTTATGGGTGCCGCCCAGGCTGAGAAGACAAAAGTATGCAAATGGATATATCTGAAAGACATCTAGAAATGTTTGGATAACAAGCCTGTACTAGTTTCCAGGGGAATGTGTCGTGGTTTAAGCCTCTATAACTCACGCAGTTTTGCTCACTCACTCCCCCCTCTTTCTTGCCCCCCACTCCCGGAGGGATGGGAAGGAGAATCGAAAAGAATGCAGCTCTCACAGGTTGAGATAAGAACAGTTTAGTAACTAAAGTATAACACAAGACCACTACTGCTACCACCAATAATAATAATGACAAGGCAAATACAAGGAAAGAATACAATTTCTCACCACCTAATACCAAGCCCGACCACGCAGTGCACCCCCCACCCTTCTGGGTCTCTCCTCTCCGTCCTCCATCTTGGGCATGACGTGCTGTGGTATGGAATAACCTCTTTGGTCAGATTGGGTCAGGTGTCCTGTCTCTGCTTCCTCCCGGCTCCCCTCCTCCCTGGCAGAGCATGAAACTCAGAAAGTCCTTGGCCAGACCAAAACATCACTAAGCAGTAACCGAAACACTGGTGTTATCAGCGCTGTTCCCAGGCCCAAAATCAAAAAACACAGCGCTACACCAGCTACCAAGGAGGAGAAAAATGACTGCTGCTGCTGAACCCATGACAGAATGTCATCCATCTGCTAATACCTTTAACATGAAAAGATCTCTGCAAAAAAAAAAAAATAGGTCCTTGGGAATGGAGAGATCCCTTACAGCGTGTACAGTAGCAGGAAGAAGTGAGGCAGCAGCTGGCTAGGGATGTAACATCTACTTGTCTCCTTGAGACGCTTTCCGATTCAAGTGCTGCATGATCACCGCTTTATTAACAAGGGATTTTTGCAATTGTCTGAACAGCGTCCTAGTTTTTTAACCGGTGGCCACAGACTTAATCTTATGGCCACAGACTGGCTGGCTTTAAGGGAAGTTAATAGACAAGCCATAGCATAAGAGACAGCAGTCAGAGGATCATCAAGCAGTAGAGAAACAAGCCTCATGAGCTTAGCCTGAACTATGTACTGTGGAGAGTGCTGAACCCAAACATCAGCACAGGCTCTAGTGTTCAGTGGTGTGGCGATACACTATGGTCAGCACAGATCAGTTCAAACCACATAAACCTTAATTTAACAAGAACAACACAGTTTGCACTGATCTCTTTAACAAGATACAATAGCTCCCACTAAGTCAGGAGGAAGCAAGTCCTGCTGGTTTTACAGGACTTCCCTCAGATACTGTAACAGTGCTCAGCATACGTGAAATCAAAACTAACTGGTATATTTTCAGTGGACTTTAACAGAAGCAGCTAGACCTCTGCTGCCACGCTGAAAGGCTCCTTCCTGAGAAACAGTTCACACAGTACAGAATATCAAGTTCACAAGAAGATAGTCTGCAACAAGCTGCCCTCTAACTTTGCCTAGTAGTTTGTGTGCGCCAGTTTTTACTCAAGAGATTACTAGAAGCAGGTCAGTTCTTTTCAGTGAATCTACTGAAGAAAGAATGTTAAGAAGAGTAGAACTGTCCTAGGTGAAAGTCAAAGAACTTTTTAACAGTTTTGGCTGATAACTTTCTAATCTGTGCTTGCCTGAACCAAAGCTCTCCAGCTCTTAGGACACTATATAAACTTTACACATTATATGATGGGGAAAAACAAGCTTACCTAACAGACTGCAGGCACATACAAAGAGTTTTACAAGATCTTCTCTAAGGGATGTTCTCATGCCTCTCACTCTAGTCTTATTCATTATTTATCCCAAACTACTAGTCTGAGGATGTACTTCAAAATTAAATTAATTGAGATTATTTGGTTACTGTTTACTCATTGGTGTTTTGCTGTACAGCAGAGCTCAGCTAGACTGTGGTATGCTGGATGAGGCAGGTAAGTCTTTGAGAAGTTACAGGATATCCTCCTAAAGCCTCTCAGTAGCTTTCTGAGCTTCATGGTCTCGTGATCATTGTGCCCAATCCTACTCCCCTCTGGCTTCTTGCTGCTTTCTGTCTTGCAGAAGTTTCCCTCTAGTTAGCTTTAGATAAAATGCTTTGTTGAAAAGAGAGATATGCACATATCTCATATTTATATAGGCTGAACTGGCTTGTGTGCTCTACTTTCCAAGCAGTCTCTCTGGCACAGTTTCAGTTTCTTTTGCATTACTCTCTGTGATTTCTGCTGGCTTACTTCCAATATCCAAATGAAACAGGAGAAAAAACCCAAAACAACCCAAAACAGAAGAAAATTAGCCCATGCCTCAAAATTCATCCCTCTTTTTCTCCTGTCCTGGGTTCAGCAGCAGCAGTCATTTTTCTCCTTCTCAGTAGCTGGTGCAGTGCTGTGGTTTTGACTTTCAGCCTGGGAACAGTACTGATAACACCGATTATTTCAGTTGCTGCTCAGTAATGTTTAGTCTGACCATGGACTTTCTGAGGCTCATGCTCTGCCAGGGAGGAGGGGAAGCCAGGAGGAAGCAGAGACAGGACACCTGACCCAAACTGACCAAAGAGGTATTCCATACCACAGCACGTCATGCCCACTACATAAACTGGGAGCAGTTACCCGGAAGGGCTAGATCACTGCTTGGGTCAGGCAGGGTATCGGTCGGCGGGTGGTGAGTGGTTGTATTCTCTTCCCTTGTTGTTTCCCTTATCATTACTATTATTGGTGGTAGCAGCAGTGGTTTGTGTTATACCTTAGTTACTGGACTGTTCTTATCTCAACCCATGGGAGTTACATTCTTTTGATTCTCCTCCCCATCCCCCTGGGAGCGGGGCTGGGGGGAGAGAAAAGGGGGGGAGTGAGCAAGCAAACTGTGTGGCTGCTTTATGGCTGGGCTTAAACCACAACATCTCCCCACCTCCAAATTACATCTGCAAATGCAGTTAGAGCTCATGAGCATCTGTGTGACCTCTAAAGGGCAGCTGGAGCCCAGGGAATGCTCACACACTGGGCAGAAGGTTCACCCCTCAACAGACACAGAAGCTTATCAGAGCCAGAAGAATCCTGAGGGTGACTGTAGTATACGGTCATGGTTTAAGCCGTAAATCACGCAGCCCATTCTCTCACTCACTCCCCTCTCTTTCTTCCCCCTGCTCCCGGGTGGATGGGGAGGAGAATCAAAAGAATGCAATTCCCACAGGTTGAGATAAGAACAGTTTAGTAACTAAAGTATAACACAAGACCACTACTGCTACCACCAATAATAATAATGACAAGGCAAATACAAGGAAAGAATACAATCGCTCACCACCGATACCAGCCTGAAAACGCAGTGCACCCCCCCACCCTTCCGGGTCTCTGCTCTCTGTTTTTCACATCCTGGGCATGACGTGCTGTGGTATGGAATACCTCTTTGGTCAGTTTGGGTCAGGTGTCCTGTCTCTGCTTCCTCCCAGCTTCCCCTCCTCCCTGGCACAGCATGAGACTCAGAAAGTCCTTGGTCAGACCAAAACATTACCAAGCAGTAACTGAAAACACTGGTGTTATCAGCGCTGTTCCCAGGCTCAAAATCAAAAACACAGCGCTGGATCAGCTACCAAGAAGGAAAAAAATGACTGCTACTGCTGAAACCATGACATATACACAGAGTACTTTCTGTTGTGAAGAACAGGATCATTTCTCCACCCCCAGTCACAATGCTTACATTGAGCTCAGCCTCGGAAGTGAGCAGGTAAAGTCTTTCTCTTTGGCCAGGGTTTGCAGGAGCATTGAAAGGAATGCTCCCGTCTTGGCTCTGCTTTACACAAAGGAAACTTTCTCCCTTACAGGCTTCATTTTAGTGACTTCCTGATAAGTTACAGAAAATGTGGCTTAGTTTTATCCTTTTCCTTATTACAATCAAGTGTTGGTCCTAGTTTACAATTTCCAGTTAACAGCCAGGGTGTTATATTCCTAAAATGCAACTGCATGTCTCAGCATTGACCTTGCAGCGTCATGCACCCTTACCAGACCCTGATTTGTACCAGCTTTAACAAAGAAATCTATTGCCTTATCATTCCAGGAAAAGACTGTCTAAAGCACAAACTATTCCCCGGCTTTGCCCTATTTGCTTATCATGGACTGAGGATTTGGTTAAAAGCCTGTACAGTTACATTTTATTACCTAACAGCAATTAAGAAAGGCAAATTTCACTTTCTGATGAATCAGATAATACTACTTCAGAGTTTCCAAATGCTTCACTTGAGCAAGTAATAACCTGCTCATTTCACAGAATGAAAACAATTAGCAGAAACAGCATGCAGGTAAAGTCCCTCTTTGGGAAACATTTCCTAGGGAATCTTGGTGATATTAACCAGGAAGGAGGAAGCAGCAGTGATTGAATTTTGAAATCATGAAAGACTCTGTATTTTTACATTAACAAAGTCTCTGCTGAATATATTCCTTACTGTTAAGGCTAATCCACACACATTCCTGCACACCAGATACCCATCAAGACTGTTTGTCCTCTTCAATTTCAATAGCAAAGGAAACCTCTAGCTCAAACACCAAGTGGCAGCCCAAGGCATTCTCTCAAAATTGTTTACCTTCTGGATATGAGGATGAGCCTACCCTTCTCCAGACACTTCTCATCTCAGACTATTATTTCCTTCTTCCATCTCATCTAGGCTCCGATCCTCCTCTCCTTACCGTGGTGCAAACTAGAAGTGCCTTGGGAAAATATGGGATAAGAGAACACGGGGAACATCTTACTGCTGCGTTCAAGATGTAGGCATCAGAGTGCGAATGGCTTTGGTGTAGTGACAAGATTATACAGATGGGAGAAAAGAGGTGGCAGCTCATATGGCTCTTGCGAGTCATGATCACCCTCTAGTTGATTCTAAACAACCACTCATATATGCCCTTCTGTTGTATGAATTCTATGGCCTCCTTGTTCCCCAGTAACAGCTTTTATGTGTTGAATCTGGTTAGATATAATCAGAAATCCATTGCAATCAGAAAATCTTCACAGCACTCGGGTCCTTGACTGCATGGAAACATCTGCAGTTGGTGTAAGGCTGCCTTCATATTAAGGACAAGATGTACGGAAAGGTGAACTGGAGATGAGCTCTACAGAACTCATTAAGAGTTTGAAGGTACTGGGGCATAAATCATCATATGGATATAGAGATTGTTTTTAATGCAAATACTGTTAACTTGTGCTTCAGAATTCTAAATTTTAATATGGAGCAGTGAACAAAGAGTTCAAGTTCAAACAAGGATTACTATTTGACTATGCCCAAATCTAATTACAGCCTCACCATCAACATAATGTTTACTGTTTGATTCCAAGTCTGTTCCTTTTTTCAATTTTCTTTTCTTTCCCGGAGCAAAGAAACAATTATCTAAGTTTACCATGAGCTCTTGGCTATGTCCAAACTACAAAAAGAGAGCCTTGGGTGGCATGGCTTAATGGGAGGCGTCCCTGCCCATGGCAGGGGAGTTGGAACCGGATGATCTTAAGGTCCTTTCCAACCCTAACTATTCTATGATTCTACGATTTTCAGGCTAGGAGACTGTTTAAAATGGAGAGTAGGTTTGTGTGATTTGCTCCCTCCATATTTATATTGAAAAAAATATCAAAACATAATCTTATTATATTTATAGTAATATAGAATCATAGAATAGTTAGGGTTGGAAGGGACCTTAAGATCACCTAGTTCCAACCCCCCTGCCATGGGCAGGGACAACTCACATTAAGCCATGTCACCCAAGGCTCTCTCCAACCTGGTCTTGAACACCACCAGGGATGGAGCATTCACATACTTAATTGAAAATCCAAGGTAAGCTTCTATGTAATAAAAAGAGGCCATCAAGCTCATTAACTTCTATGGCTGCTTTGAGTGCTAAGACCACTGCATTATATTATCTAGGCAGAGAAGAGTTAAAAACAGTAAAATCCAGCTAAGAAGTAATTAACTTTGGTACTTCAATTTTTAACATTCTAAGGTGAAAGGAGGCCATTTTCCCAAAGCCATTGTGACCATTTCACTCTTATTAGGAGCTTCTGAATTCAAGTATCTTTAAAACTGCTATTGTTATGATCCTAGTACATAATGAAGTAATACTAACCCTGTCAGGCCATTTCAGAAAAACAGCATGAATGCAACTAAGAAAACAACAGGACAAGATGTGAGAAAAGTAGTCAGTGTGTTTTGGATGCCTAGCTGGACAGAAGACATTATTCTGCAACTTCAGTTGTTAGGCATGGGCAAGTAAAAGTGACTACTGGCAGTAAGCTGACCTGCTGTTTTCAACTATTACATCAATGCTAATTGTATCTTGTAGTCTGCATATAGACCCATAAGTTTTCTGCTGTATTATTTTTGAGCATAGAGGAAGTGTCAGTAACACGAAAGACATATCCTGTAGCTACAGGTAAACATCATGACTTTTTGGTCTACTGGGATTCTCATTCTAACTGCAGCATTGCAGCTGAAGCACAGGGTCAAGGGACAGACAGACTCATGCAGACGCACAGAGTAAATTTGACAAGGGGGAATTGCTTTAAACTGAAAGATGGGAGATTTAAATTAGGCATAAGGAATAAATTCTTCCTTGTGAGGGTGCTGAGGTGCTGGCACAGGCGGCCCAGAGAAGCTGTGGCTGCCCCATCCCTGGCAGGGTTCAAGGCCAGGTTGGACAGGGCTTGGAGCAACCTGCTGTAGTGGAAGGTGTCCCTGCCTGTAGCAGGGGGCTGGAACTGAATGAGCTTTAGGGTCTTTTCCAATCCAAACCAATCTGGGATTCCGTGAAGTTTCTGCTCCCAACACTTGGAACTCACTGCACAGGCAAAAACGTTAGAACTATTCTTTGTGCTTTGGCTGCCGGTTTGCATGGCTGTTGTCTATCTGACAGTAAGTATCATCCCCAGCTCTACATAATCTCCAGTGATAAAAGGGATTGAAAAGTGCTTTCAGCTGCAACATTAAAGTCTGTCCATGCCTGCTTATACAAGACAATAAAACATTCTCTGTTCCTTCCCCTTTAAACAGCAAACACAAGACAGGTTTTGGGTTGTTTAGTTGGGGTTTTTTTGTGGTTTTTTTTAAATTATTTTTTTTAAAAACAAACATTAACTTTTTCTTCGGGAAGCTCAGCACTGACTTACAGCCAATAGGGCCTTCCTGGGAAGCTGCCAGATGACAACAGCTCCTCTCAAAAAAGGTTTCCCTTTCTAGCTATCTCTGTGCTATTTATAGGCAAAAAGCAATGGAGACAAAAAACTCAGGGGAAAAGCAACTTCAGTCTTTATTCAACGACTGCCTCACAGAGAAATATTTGCCAAAGACTCTTTGAATAGCTTGAAAACAAGTATCTAGTATAGGGCAAAAATGTCCATTATTCACAGATCTGGCAGCCTGGAGATAAGGGAGAGGCTTTAATTTCTAAACAAAAGGACACGTGGTATTAAAATCACCTGCAACATAGTCATTTCTAGAAAATTATAGTGGAGGGTTTATTTGCCTTTTTTGGGGGGGAGAAGGAGGAAGTGTTAGCTTACTACAGAAGGAGTGTCTAGGATAGAGAAATAGCTGGAGGAGAAATCCAGTATAGTCAGAATTGCAGTTCCATAGGACAGCCAGGAAATTTCAATGGAACTGCTCCTTTGCTTTAAATTAGGCAGCTGCTTACACACACAGCAGTATTTTGCCAAAGCATATTGGTCTATGGGCTTCATTTTTGAAGAAAATGAAATTCATGTTATTGCACTGTCTCTTTTGCTTCCTATTCCTGCCACAAAGGCTTCAATGTGTTGGTTAATTCCAGCTTGCTACAAAGCTTGAAACACCTGAGTTACCTGCTGCCTCCATTCCTTTGAAGACCTGCAGTTGTGAAGACGGGAAACTTCTTCTTTACCCACCTAATACCAAAAGAAAAAGCAGAAATAGCTCAACTTAGATATGTTTGTTATGGCCCACCTCATATATGAGAGGCAATAGCTAGCATCTACTTAGCTCTTAACCAGCCATAGGACATATTGCTCCCTGACCTGTGAGCAAGCTAAATAAAGGTAGGTGAAGATGGTGAAGAGTGCTGTGAGGGTGTGTTTGGGTGGCTTTCTTGGCATACATATGTATGTGAGTGCACACATGTGCATGACAGTAGTAGGAGGCTGGGCCACTACACGCTGAGACAGGGAGGGAGCTAAAAGTACATCAGTGTAGCAGTTTACACAAGAGTTGAGGCAGAGCTCAAAAATGCAGGATAAATTCAGAGGGTGATGTAGCTCACCATCCAAGAGGCAGAGTCCCCTGCCTCTTTCTTAATTAGCCCTGGAATATTAAGGATCTATCACTTTATCTTGCTGTATTACAATTTATGTTGATAAACAACAGATTAACCACAAACGGACCAGCACCAGTAGCAACAGGCTTATTTCAGTAATTATAAACCTGAGGAACACCTAAACTACCCATTTCAATAGTCCATGTGCTCCTAGTTTGCCATCACAGGCAATCAGGCTGAGAAACTACAGAAACATTAACTACACTTGGTAGAAAACCTAGGACCTACTGACTTTGCTTATGCTGCTAGATTTAAATTCCTATGCTTTTACAACATTATAAGACATTGATTAAAAGCAAACATCAGAAACAAGACTATGGAGCAATCAATGAATTTTCTGATAAAGGCACTGAAGCCCAAGAGGGGCAAAAAGCCAACATTTTGCCATTTTGAATGTACTCAAGTCTTGATTTAGCCAGTTATCCAGAAAACAACTAAATATATTAGCATTGTATATGGCCTTTTCATGACAACCTGTAGCTTAGTCATCTTGCTCTGCAAATACAGTGGAAATGTGGCAAGGCAGGTAGTAAATGGCACAATTAACATTGGATTTGCAGGTTAAAACCTCCCAATCCCAGTAAACAAGGTCTGCTGTAATTTTTAATTTGAACTTTTGACCAATTAAACTTCTAGTGTTAAACCAGTGCACATCAGCTCTGGAATTAAACTGGGTAATTTCTGTGTTTATGCAAGTCTGCCATTCTTTCAGGTGAAGGCAGAAAACCTCCCATTAGAGTCCATCCACCTGGCTGTTTTGCTTAATCTCCTAGAGTAAGTAGGCAGGAGCAACCCTCTGCCCTCCCCACAAGTTCTACTGCAGCCACTGATGGAATGTTCAGCTGTCCAGAGAGATAAACTGTTCTCTCTCCAGAGGCTGCAATGGATAGTGAGGGTGATCATGTCCACCCAGCTTTTGCCAGCAATTGAACTATTCAGCTTTATTCAAAGCCTTTCCCCAGCCAGCTCTTTGGCCAGTCAGGCCTAGAACCCTGGTGACATCTTAAGTGTATTGAATTTAGATCTTGCTGAGAATTTTGTATATTATTTATGAGAATGGATTGATTTTTCTTTTCTGTGAGGGAGTAATATGGCATGTATCCCTCCCTCCCCCATCTCTACTTCTGGTAAAATAATTCCTGCATAAATACTGATGCACCACTGCCAGAAGCATTGTACAGTTTTAAAAGACTGCCTCATTTTGTAGTTCCTCTCTTTACCAGGGATTGATTTACAAAGAATTTATGGAGAGGAAAAACAGAATACAAAGCAAATTCACAATTGCATTTCCTGCTTGCTGTTGATGGTGCATTACAGTATAAGGTTAAGTTCACTAGCTACTTGCTTGCTGTGCTTCAGCTACAGCTACGTGTTACACAGATATTTATTTCATCTTGTTCCAAAGAACATTAAAATTAAGACAAACTAAAGCATGGGGATGGGTAGTAACAGTATCTTTCTTCCTCTCTGCATGTATTATGCATATTTGCTCTTTCTTAGCTTATACAGTCAGTAAGACTTACATGAATTACATTCATGTCTGTCTTTCACAGGATGATGTTTCCATTCTCATAAGACATTTTTAAAAACCAGCATATAGAGCAAGAAATACAGTTTTATAGAGTGAGATTATGGCAGAATTAAGGTTCCTAAATTCAAAACTATGATCACGAATGTGCAACTCTGCTCAACAATTGTTCTGCCCTGAAAATGCTCCTAAGTCCAGAGATCACTTTTGGCTTTACTTCTACAGATTTTAAATACTGTGTGTTGAGCTGAGCAGACAGCATGCTGGCTTTGGGTCTGATTCTGAGGGTGGGACTATAACAGAGTTCTGAATTATGGCTAATGCCATCAGTGTGGCAGAGGTAGAATGTTTATACTTAAGCACCAGTGGATATATTTCTCTGGAGTGTTTGGTCTCCTGTGATCTATTCTCCATCAGCCATTTTCCAGAACAAGGTTGTTCCTATTCAAGAAAGCCTTTGCCCCTTATCCTACCTGATCACTTTTACTTCGTTATTTATCCCAAAGCTTATCTATTGTTTTCTCCTAATGAAGTTGTCTCTGCTTTTACCCGTTTTCACCATCTGCTTTCTCCTGCAATTATGAATATATCAGTATTTCCATCTACTCGCTCAAAGAGAATGAATCAGGTTGTACCTATGAGCAATGAGGAGAAAGACAGACGGGCCTGGGACAAAGCAAGGTTTGCTCAGAGGTTTTGAACTGGGAAATAAAAGGCTACAAAAGTTAGCTTAAATTGTAAATCAAGTGCAAAATGTCATGGCAGTGGATACTTCTAAATGACTGTCTTTAAAAAAGAAAATAAAATGTGCGTGTTGAAATCGGGAGAGGTCCATCTTTTTATTTCATGAAAGTAAGTTTTTTATTTATTTGAACAAAACAGAATGATTTTAGATTACTATTTCTGTTTTAAAACTTGAGCAGAAAAGTTCTATTTAAACAAGTGCCCTACCCTTCCCTGCATCAGGGAAATGCAGCAAATCCAAGAACCCGAAAGTGAAACCTACTGTCTTGTAATAAGATAACTGACCCCCCTGAGCTGCAGCATCTCAGGAACTGATGAACAGAAACTGAGGCATTTACCAGAACATGGTCATACTGGTTTCAACAGCCAGACAAGTTCAAAACAGCTGCAGTAAAACTCACATGGTTTCCCACCCCAAAAGCTGCTATAAAACAGTTCAGTGGTGACACTGAAGTGGCAGTGTTCAAGGTCAGTTTGGATGTGGCTTTGAGCAACCCAGTCTAGTGGAAGGTGTCCCTGCCCATGGCAGGGAGTTGGAACTGGATGAGCTTTAAGGTCTCTTCCAACACAAACCATTCTGATTATATGACACAAAGGAACGCCTTAAATCAACCAGCAGGTAAGCAAGAAAGCATTCAGTGGAAAAATAACTCTCCTACCAGTTCTGGGGAAAGCTTCTGTGCTAGAAGCAGCCTTGCTTGGTGCCAAGGGACAAGAGGACAAAGGTTTGGATGAACAAGTCTCCCATGCTGAGATCACTTCAGCTGCACAGAAGTCATAGTCTTGCAAGTACACATTGATATGGTGTCATGGTTTAAGCCCAGCCATAAATCAACCACACAGTTCCTTAGCTCCCCCCGTTTCCTCTCCCCGCTCCCGGAGGGATGGGCAGAAGAATCAAAAGAATGTAACTCCACGGGTTGAGATAAGAACAGTCCAGTGACTAAGGTATAACACAAACCACTGCTGCTACCACCAATAATAATAATGATACGGGAAACAACAAGGGAAGAGAATACAACTGCTCACCACCCGCTGACCAATACCAAGCCCGACCGAGCAGTGAACTAACTCTTCCAGGTCCCTGCCCCAAGTTTTTACATCCTGGGCATGACGTGCTGTGGTATGGAATACCTCTTTGGTCAGTTTGGGTCAGGTGTCCTGTCTCTGCTTCCTCCCGGCTTCCCCTCCTCCCTGGCAGAGCATGAGGCTCAGAAAGCCCTTGGTCAGACTAAACATCTGAGCAGCAACTAAAAACATCGGTGTTATCAGCACTGTTCCCAGGCTGAAAGTCGAAAACACAGTACTGCACCAGCTACTAAAAAGGAGAAAAATGATTGCTACTGCTGAACCCAGGACATATGGTTAATACCCAGACTGCAGGCTTATCGCTACAGCTGCAGTGCCCTGACAGGGCTCTGTTGCTTATATCAAGGTTAACATGGTATAGCTACAAGCTTGGCAAGGAAAATAAATAAGCCTAGTTTTCTGCTGGTTTAATCAGATGCAGGCTACAGCACCAGCCAGTACTAACATTACCCTGCTAAAACTCCTACAATTCCTACCCAATGACACCTTCCCTTTGATGGTACTAATGCCAACCTCCTACCAGTCCTGAAAATAAAACAGCACTACAAATCACAACTGGGCTTGCTCTGTAGGAGGTTACTCTAACATCTAGGACTGGGTCAAATACTCAACAGGGAGAAGAGCTTCATCCCATTTGTAAGAAAAAGGTGCATTTTATGGGCACAGTTGTATTCAGGCCATGCTGCTGCTCCTGCATTTAAAGTTTCGCAAAATATTCATATGACCAGCCAGCCATTTCCTCCAGCACTCCAACTTATGTGCTGCTGTGGAGCATAGACTCAGAGTGCTCTGTACCTCAGTATGCTCTACATGGACCTGGATTCAGTGAGCAACACAGAGATGGAGACACTGTCCAGACTTCAGAGGGAAAAGGCTAATTTAATTGTGCAGCCCAGTCATGCCTGCTGTGTCAGCTCAGAAACAAGCATATAAGAAATAATAATTTTGGCACTTGGCACTAGGTCCCTGGACCACATATTCTGTATCTGTTGAGCCACTGTCTTTCCCCTCTAGACTGTCACTCACGCTCCCAATAACAAACCAAACCAAACCAAACCAAGGAGCAGAAGAGTATAGACTGCTGTCTCTGAGGCTGGATACAGTGACCCAAACCCAAGCTGTTCTACTTTTCTCCATCTTTTCCTCCCTATCTAGGCATTTAGAATAAATCTGGTTTATATTATTTGCACCCTTATTTTGAATGGGAAGGATACTGTCATCATGCCATTAAGGACTGTTTGCAAGTACAGCTTTGATCCCTAGCCAGTGCAAACCCCACAAATCTGCTCAGTACCTTTCACTCAATATTTCATACTAAGAACAGAAGTAATCCTGCCCCTTTGTATGCAGATATGTGTACGACTGATAAAAAGAAGGGAAGGCTACATCCACAGCACTGTTATACATACCAAGTCCTGACAAGGACACAATCATAGCTCTTAGGGGTTTCCTGTAAACTGGATAATGATACAGTAGTCACAAAACGAATGACAGGTTTCATTCTAGAGATAAAGAGGCAGCAGAAAGCAGCAGCAGTAATAGTTAAGACAGTAGGCTCAGAGAAAGCACATGCCTGGCACTCAGGGCTTGGGACATGCTGAGAGTTTTGAGTAAGATTTCACAGGAGTTTAAATGTATCTCAGCCAAGATACTGTAGTCCTGTGACTGTCCCTACCTCCCCATCTCTCTCCTGTGCCAGCAGTAAAGTTTATGTTCCTCTATAATGAAAAGGTCTGGCAAAGTAAAAAGAAATAAATTATTTTGGATTTTTTTTCCCATTCCAGTCAGATTACAGGCAGATTAGGTCCCTCACCACAGTCACAAGACCTATATTATGAACACAAAAGAGAGGAGAAGCAGGGCTGTACAGCGGATGCCAGAAGAAAGAGTTGCCAGGACCCACAGGCAACCAGCTGAAGCTGACGTGAAATCATGCTGCTGACACTTGATTCTTTATTCACAGAATGGAGATATTGAACATCTTTGCTAGCAAGTAAGCTCAC
Source organism: Ara ararauna (assembly GCA_028858755.1). NCBI lineage: Eukaryota > Metazoa > Chordata > Aves > Psittaciformes > Psittacidae > Ara > Ara ararauna. The sequence continues at coordinate 16,549,746 of CM054380.1, read as the reverse complement.
AGACAAAGTCATTTCTTCACACCCTTCTAGAAGAAGCATAAAATAAATCAAATCTCAAACACTGACAACCCGCTTGGCCCAACAGAGGTAGCATTGCCTTAACAGACTGAGTCACTGGAGCACTCTGTCTTCAGACTCTCACAAGTTAAGTGCAGGAAAGATTTTCATCTGAGCTGTACAGGCTAACTCAATACCAAATGGACAGTGATGTGAGGGGAGAAGAATTTCTGCTATGGGAAGATGACATCTAGCCAGAGAATGTCAAAAGCTTGGAAGCCAGGCTGTGAGTCATGGATGATACCAAAGCAAGCTTGTAAAATGCATTCTAAGAGAGGGAAAAAAAAAAAAACATGGTTGACAGAAAGTGGCCATGTCTTGATATCTCATGCCTCAGAGCAGAAAGTGGCTGATGGCTGTCAAGAAAGGCCCTAGATCATCAGCCAAAACAAATGGAGGAGATTCCCACTATTATAAATGTCGTGACTAAGTGGAAACCTCTTCAGCCATACCTAGAGAAAGCATAATACAAGCCTCTGCCTGACCCCTCCTGACAATGTGACTGTGTCCTCAACATCAAACAAATTCAAGATTCTGAAAACATGTTTCCTAAATGCATATCTGTTGAAACACAGAAAGCTTTCTGAGCAGGACAGGAATAAATGGTACAGGCAAGATGGCACAGTAATGCCTGTGAAACACAGGCAAGGTAGAGGGAGAAAATTTCCTTCTCTGCAAGGTCTTCAGGCACTGAGTATCAAGCTTTGGAAAAAACCCAGATTGCTGCAAGAAACTCTGCAGTAAATCCAAACATGGCATACTGCCTTCTTCAATTTGGTATTCTTTACTTTCCATTTTGTTGCCCCCATGGGATTATCAGCTGGAAGAGGACACTCGATGGTTTCTGAGACCTCAGATTCCATTATTCTGCCACAACACTTACTAATTATAAATGCTTTGCCAAATATCCGATGTTTTCACTGGCTAAAAGCCCATGCCTAATGGGCTGATAAATAACAAGTGCTGTCAGAGAATGGCATGTGATTGCTTACATGGGTCAGCTGAAACTGTGCCCTCAGGAGGTGCCTGCCTGAGCAAACAGCATAAATGAACATTTCCTGGGTAAGAAGCTGAATGATTCTATTCCTAGAAAATTATTTAATATGTTTAACTATTCCCAGTGTTACAAAGGCTTCCCCTTCAGTGCTGAAAGTTGAACATCTGATGCATGTTACTCTACTCTCTCCAGAATTCTGTGACCTATCTTCAGTGACTGGAAGTCAATATATTAAATAATCTGAGTGAGTTGGGCTCAGAGAAGGGTGTGTCTGGCATGAATACCTGTATCTATTTCTCCAGGCACACTGAACACGTAGGATGCTTTCAACACTAACCTGCATATTCTGGCTGCTATATCTAAATAAGAAATTGTCCTTTTTCTCCTACTATTCTGCTTCTTTTTCCCTGAAGTCCACAGCTCCTGTGCTCTGCCCTCTCCCTTTCCTGCCTTACTGCTCCACGCCATCAATTCATACCTGCAAACCTGTAAGAAAGGAAAGAGGAACGAAAGTTTCAGTCTTCTCCTCCACTCCATCCTACCCCTTCAACTTGATCACTCAGAGCACTGCTTCTTAGAGAAGGTCGGAGACCCAAAAACCAATATGGGTCACTCCTAGATGCTGTATGAGTAGTATCCCATCTGAACAGGCAGAACAGACCCAAGCCAGGGAAGGGACAAAAGACAAGCAGATCTACACCAGTGTGATGGTGCCCATGTGCTCTAAATACTTTTTGGTTTTAGAATTAAATCCTCTCTGAGAAACCATGTCAAAGTACATTAGCTAAACAAAAAGTTGGAGTGAGAAAGCAGAAGACCAAACAGCTAAAATGAGATGGTGATTAGCACGAAAGCTTCAGAAAACAACTCAGGGATATCAGTGGCATCAATGGGTTCTTTTCCAAAAAGCTTCAGCAGCTGTTTTTCAGACTTCAGTTGGCCTCCTTTGCTTTGCTGTTTCATTTTTCAAGAAGTCTTGAGCTGGTAGAAAGGAGAAGATACTGAATGAATGGTAGAATACCTGGCTCCTAGATTCCTCAGACCTTTGTAATCTAAGTTCTCACACCAAGTAAAAATGCCCTTCTCAGCTTCTGGAGATTACACTGATGACATCTTTATTTTGGCTTACCAGCTAAATGGATGCTCAGTCAGTAATCTGATGGCAGACATTTGCAGGGATATTTCTGATTTCCAGGAAAGAAGAAAAAAAAAAAAAAGGCACTCATTTCCTTCCTTCCATGAAATCTTTGCTTCTGTTGCACCAAATTCAGGAAGTTAACACTGTGGAGAAAGGGTGGGGGAAAACAAAGCAAAAAGCCCCATGTCTTGTCTTGTCACTCAAACTTGTCAGAGCCTTTGAGAAACCGTGCAAGGGAACTGCAGGGGACTGCTAAGAAGCAACAGCATACATGCGCAGAACATTCTGGAAATGAACAAAGCCCAGGGCTGGCTTTCTAGATATAGTCAGTTCCTGACTTTTTCTAGGATTGATTATGCCCCTTATGCCTTTCCAGTTATTTTTCATTTTACTTGCTATCTCACTCATATTCTTTTGGTAGTGCTGCCTTCTTAGAAATATATTCAGTGGTGTACTCAGTTTTGCCAGGGGATAGAAGGGAAACAGAAGCCACCACCACTTGGAGGCTGAGTGATTCATTTCCTTACAGTATTTGCAAGATTACAGGACTGGGTTCTCAAGACACCTTTGTAGGGCTGTCTTTCTATTAGATGGAATATTATCAACTCAATTCTGTTTATGATACTTAGGCTTAATTCCATAATCTGTGTTGAGTGAACATTTTGGTATAACCCCATCAGCATGTAGTGTCATATAAAGATTAAAGTAACTTCTGTGAAGGCTGCAAGGCAGGGAAATGATGCATTTAGTGTCATCAAAGTTAGCAGCTGCATGACCTATCCAGGCCCAAAGCTAGCTAATATAAAAGTTCTCTAGCTTGTTGGGAATTCAAACACTGCATTAAAAAGAAATAAATACATGTTTTAATACATTTTTCACAGGTGGTTTACTTAAAAAAAAAAGCAACTCTGAACTGAAATAACCTTGAGATGACATACCTATTTCAGTGCTGGGCATGTAGCAGCACAGCCTGCAGACAGGCTTTTTGCCACCCATTATTCACCACCCTCCTGTGTTTTGGGTCATTAGCTGCTGTAGCTGCACCAGCAGAAAGCTAGATGGTTGGTGAGCAGAATAACAATTTGTAGGAGTTGAGCCAGTTCTGAGTTCAAACTCAGGTAAAACTTCAAATTGCTGTTTACCACCGACTTAATTTGTTGCAATCCCTGAGGTGTTAATGACAGTTTCACTTTTCATTCTCCAGGTTCAGCTGCTGAGGGAGAAGCTCTGTTTCTATTTCTCAGCAATAGCCTCTTCACCCTTAGTTTTGTGCATTCTGCCAAGGAATGTTTAAGAATCCTCCAGTTTGGAAACATTTCCACAAACATTCCCAGGTTCCTCAAGAAAAGCAAGAACATTGACCACCTGCATTTATTCTTGTTAGCAATGGATCAACAAGTGCAAGGCCATTCCTTCACAGCAATTGTTCAGTGCAGTGGGTCAGCTTTAAACATCTTTATACACATTCTGCCTTTGCTGAAACAACCCAAAACATGTATTTTGTGATAGGAATCAGCAAACTTCCATGACATAAGTACTGTGTCCCAAGGTCACTGGCAGGGAATGCATAAAACAGACTTCTCTCCCCCCAGCTACTTCAAAATACAGAAGTTCCAGTATTTTAATTCTGGACACAGATCCATTTATCTAAGCTAAATTTGTGTCTGGTGTTACATTTTGTCTCACTGGTGGATCAAGCATGACAAAAATACTCCTACCAACAATTCCATACGAGATACTTCCACTTTTTCCCCCCATCTCTTTCAGTACTTTCAAATCCATCTCATTTAATGAAAACTGGTTGCAACACACACAAAAGAGTAGCATCAATTTCTACATGGACATAGAAATGTGCAAGGTAAAGGCAAGAGCAAATGACTTCTTAAAACTATTTCCTGCAAGGAAACAACACACTCCTGAGTGCAATTTAAATTTGAGCTTTTGCATGACTACTTTGATATTAGAAGTCAATCTCTGGAACACAAATAGTGAAACAGGCACCCACAGAACAAACTTCATGGTTTGTTTCACCAACAAACAAAAAAGGATGATTAGATACTTTTTCCATTCAAAAAATGGCTTGGGGTTTCTTAGCTCATTTATTTTGGCAGGACAAGGAGGCTGTAGTGGGTATTACTGCCTTGAGGCTTTGAAAAACTTTTTTTTTTTTCATATTCCCACAGAAAATCATTTGAAGGAGAAAAAAAAACCAAACCAAAAAAACAACAAACCAACCTTTGCCTTTTTATGCAACAAATGACTATGGGCTAAACCTAAGAGAGCTTAAAATTAGTGCTTCTAATGTGACCACTGAGGCATCTCAGGCTTAATTACATCTGACGCAGACTTAACCACCCATTTCTCTCCAATTTCATACAAACAATAATTGCTCCTGTAGCCACACTGCAACACTGTAGAATTAACCACATCCTAGAGGAGCTGGAGAAAAAAAAAAGGGAAACTGAACAGCCTGTTCAGGCAGAACAGGCTCACTGAGCAGCCCGGCAGGTCTCCCTTCTGCAGTAAACTGAAGTCAGTGCTGTTCTGTACTCAATGTCTAAGACAGGTAATGCTATGCTTCCTCTCTTGGGTTTCTACTTTAGCTTTTGTTGACTTACATGAAGTCAGAGATACACAAAGAACATTCCTGAGTCTGTATGTACTTGTGGATGTACATGCGTACTTATCATCATCCTATTAATCTACATCTTAAAAAAAACCCAGTATTTTTACTTTAAGAAGCTGTGCAGATTTCATTTCAAGTTGTAATCTTGTGCACCAAGTGATACACTATCCCAAGGCAAAAAAAAAGTGTTAGAAAATCTAGTTCACTAATATAAACACAAATAAATAGCCTCTATTAATAAACATGTCAAAATTACTGTCCCCCATGAATCTTACACCTGGATCTTACAATAGAGGTCAGCAACCACACTGTGGAAGCTGGAATGCAGTTCTGCAGTTCTGGTATGGTTGGACCACTTCAACCCATACCAAACCAAACCATACTCTTGCCACTTGGGTCCCCTGTGACAGGCAACAAATCCTCTCAAAGTGAATGAGAGATACTAAAATGCTTTTTACGCAGCTAGGTCCTGTAATCAGTGGGGCTATACATAAACTCAACTGTTAGCCACAAAGCTAGGATGCTCTGCAGATTCGAAGCCTAAAAGGCAGCAAATAAGTCCAGGAGTTAGACGGTACAATGCAGGATGCCTCTGCCTTACTGCTGCTCAGCATTATGATACTTGTGCATAAGAAGATAATCCCCACTTATTTTACAAACCATCTCTACTGCATTCTGTTTATAGTGTGCAGTTCCCACCACCTTCCAACTACTACATGTTCTAGACTGACTTTGGAAGCAGCATGGAGCAACAAGCTGCTTTGTTTGCTCCAACACTGCAAAGTTAATTGAGAGCCACATACTTATTTTATGTCCTGTACATACAACAGGTTTTTGTTTTTTGTCTTGGCTTAAACAGGTTGAATTAGAGATTCCCACTTTATTTGGTTCCTTCACTGCCTGCTTTAATATAAAGAACAGGATTTCACATTGCATATTGAGCTGAGGATCCATCCTCCCAAGTCTCCTGAAATGGAGGAGAAAAGCTAACAAAACAAAGTGCAGCTGTTCCTACTTGCCAAGTTACAGTTGCTAGAGATCCTCTTGGTTCACCATGCGGAAATGATTATTAGATCTACCACCTAAAAATAAAGCAAAACATCTTACAGGAACATGCTACTGATACATTTGGAATTCCCCCAAAAGGAACCCTCCACACTGTGAGCCAAAAGGGCTCAAAAAGCTGGCTTAATCTCGCTCACAGTCAAAGGTGTGTCTGAGTGAAGAGGTACAAGTTTACTTCTCTGTCTGGACTGAAGCTGCATACACCTGCAGATCTAAATCCCAGTGCAAGCACATAAGTGTATTTTTACAAAGGCTGCTCAGACCTTGTAGAAACATGTCCCAGCCTTCTGGTTTCAGGTGGGGTGGATTATGTTTTACATTTTGCTTTCTTACATAGAAACAAAAAGTGGCTGATGAGAAACTGAACATGAGCTGGCCGTGTGCGCTTGCAGCCCAGAAAGCCAACCGTATCCTGGGCTGCATCAAAAGGAGCGTGACCAGCAGATCAAAGGAGGTGATCCTGCCCCTCTACTCTGCTCTTGTGAGACCTCACTTGGAGAACGTGCAGTTCTGATGTCCTCAACAGAAAAAGGACATGGAACTGTTGGAACAAGTCCAGAGGAGGGCCACGAGGATGATCAGGGGACTGGAGCACCTCCCGTATGAAGATAGGCTGAGAAAGTTGGGGCTGTTCAGCTTGGAGAAGAGAAGGCTGCATGGAGACCTCATAGCATCCTTCCAGTATCTGAAGGGGGCCTATAGGGATGCTGGGGAGGGACTCTTCATGAGGAACTATAGTGATAGGACAAGGGGTAATGGGTTCAAACTTAAACAGGGGAAGTTTAGATTGGATATAAGGAAGAAATTCTTTACTGTAAGGGTGGTGAGGCACTGGAATGGGTTGCCCAGGGAAGTTGTGAATGCTCCATCCCTGGCAGTGTTCAAGGCCAGGTTGGACGTAGCCTTGGGTGGCATGGTTTAGTGTGAGGTGTCCCAGCCTATGGCAGGGGGGTTGGAACTAGATGATCTTAAGGTCCTTTCCAACCCTAACTATTCTATGATTCTAAACAAAAAAACCCAAATCAACCAACCAAACAAAATAAGACTATGATCTCAACGTTAAAAACTGACCTGGAACTCAAGCCCAAGCAGCACCTCAGACACTGAGAAAAGCAGCAGATTTTATTGTTTGTACTGAAATGTCTGAAAATTGTCTCTTTGCCAAACTACCTATATTTTAATTCTCAAAGTTGAGACATACTGTGGTTTTCTTTCCTATTGTTTCCCTAATCTAGAAGCAATTCAGAGACATAACAGTTCCATGTGTAAAAGAGAAAAACAAGAGCTAATGTGTCCCTAGCCAGAACTGAATCTACCTGTCTGTCTGCTGTCTTTGCCCCTCAAATGGCTCTCTTTAGAGGAAAAGTGTATCCTACTGAATTCTGAAAGACACCTTGTGCCTCAGGTCTGACTGGATAGAAGATCTAACTTCTTGCAAGATTTCAAGTAGAGTAATTTTGGCTAAAAAAGGCTTGCAAGAAAGTTGCTAAATACACTTAGAATGAAAAAGTGCCTCTTTAGAAAATTCTGAAATACCCACTTCTCCATTTCCACTTTCTCCATCAAAAAACATGAAATCAGAGATTTTGTTCAATAACTGTCCCCTAAAATTTGTTGGTTTAGATACTTTATATGCAACCAAACCATGAATCATGTTTGAAGCTTACCTATATCCCCCTTAGGGCACAGCACCATTCCCTGTAACACTCTGTATGACATGTAATAAATAGTTTACACAGGAAAGAAGAGATGTAAACATTCATTAAGGTATGAAGATCATAAAGGTATGAAGACTTCTCAGCTACTCTTCCCATGAGGATCTGCAGAATCCCCCAGGTAACAGAGGAGATGGGAAACTGCTCTTCCATCAGCTCTTACTGGCAGCTGAGGCAATATTCCAGATGATCCTCATGCAGACTGACTAAACAATTACTCTGGGTTTGCCCTATTACCTTTTTTAAACCATCTATTTACTCATCCCTAAACCACAATGCTAAGAAATACCATTACATGGAAAAGTTGCCTCATACATACTAGAGAAAAATCTTGTCTAGAAGATTTAACTTCAGTTATTACATATAATCTCTCTTACCACTGGAAACATAAAACAGTCATCAGCAAAGGCAGTTCCTTTGGTTTCAGTTCTCGAGTCATCCACAGACTTTATGTACAATTTTGAGCAACCAGCCTGTGACACGTGTTTGTATCTTTAATAAGGAAACAATAGCAGTACCTTAGTCACACACCCTAGCCTACACACCTCATCACTGTAGAACTCTTTGTAACAGGGTTTAATTCATGTCTGTACAGCACCTAGTACAACACTATTTCAGTTTCAGTGTGATGAGGGATATCTGCGCAATACAGTGGTGAGAAGTTCTTGAATCAGCTTTGGTCATTCAGCTCACAGTCACTAAGGAATTAAGAAAGAATACAGCACCATGGGTTTCACATTAGTAAGATTAGTCATGGCACTACCCAGAAATTTCAGCTTCCAGAAGGAATGGTACATTATCAACAAAGGAGCTGAGGAAAACCTGTGAACAGACAGGGGTACATTCTAACACCAGGCTATGGGGACTTGGGTGTTTGTTTTCTTGAAAAAGCTGCAAATCAACAGAGTAGCTTCCCTCAGAAGCATTCACTTCATTCACTCAGGCTAATGTTTAAATTACTGGTCTAAGGAATACATAATGAATGAGTCTTGATTAGTCTCATTGCTAATGGTGCCTTATTAGGACTGGAACTGCTGGCCACTTCTGGTTCTTCATTTTGGAATATCTAAAAACGCTTTACAAGGAGTTACTTCTTTCTGTATACACTTTCTATTCCCATTTCAGCTATTCTCAGCTACTTCCTGAAAAATCTCTTTCTAAAAGACAAGGCTACACATGAAAAACTGTACATAAACCAAACTTTCCACGGTCTTTGGCAGATACTCAGTGCAACAGACCTATCAAATGGGATTGTCCAGTTACTCTGATGAACCTTTGACCTTTGTTGTGGGTTCTTATGCTCTTGAATGCCATATTTTCAATGCTGTTATACGGATCAAGCCTGAGCAGTCTCAAGATTTCTTCATGGTTACTAACACCTAACAGGTTCTTGCTTTGCCCTACTAAAGTGAATTTTGTCACAGTTCCAAATTGGAGACAGCAAAAGGGGCTATCTGAGAGCTGCTCACCTACACCAACCCTTACATGTTATTTCAGAATACACCTCCCATCAGTTGCAGCTAAGGCACCTGACTGCCACTGAAGCAGGTAAGTGTTTCCAATTTCCTTTCCAGTGACTCTGTTTCTGTACTGCCCTAAACTGTGCCTGTTTTGCAAATTATTTTTTTTTGTGGAACTAATACCCAAGGCTTGTGCATAGATGGCCTGTACATCATGCTGCCAGCTGTGAATTTCAGGCAAATTTTTCACAATATCTTGCTTTTCTTATGAATCTCTTTTTCTTTCTTAAGTTTCATATTTCTTTTAACCTATATACAGACAGACTCTTAAAACAGTTTCAACATTCTAAGACTGACTCACATTCAGTTTGACTTCTTAGAGGATAAATCATTTCCTTATTATCAGTAGTATGAAGCAGGAAGGTTGGGCAAGATTCCAGAAGTACTGATTATTTTTTTTCTCCTTTTTAAAATAAAAACAGGCTTTTTTTCAAACGTCAAAACTCCTTCCATGAATTAATTAGACTGGCCAATATTATTATTTATTATATTGCACATTATGACCAAAACTTAAGCCAAAGAATTCTAGAAGCTTGGAGAAAGGCTTTTTTCCTTAACATCTGGAAGTTGTTCAGATGAGTCAGAGTTATGATGCAAACAAAAGCACACAAGTATTTTGTGGTGACTTTCAAAGTTACAGGTATTCACCAGGAACTACATTACCTAGTGCAAGCACTGAGGCTGAAATGGTAATTTTAACAACATTCTTTTATGACAAAGAGTTAAAAAAATAATGCTTAACATCAACATCAAAGTACTTTATAAACATGAATAGCATTTCACAAGTGCACCATTAATTATTTGATAAATTTGAAAAGGGTGAACTAAGAGATAGGCTGACGAACTGGCCAAAGTCCTTTTATGCTAAAGCAAAGGTGAAGCCTGCTGACGGCAGGATAACACACATTGTGCACTCCAGGTGAATTAATCTAAATGCAGATCTGATTTGACGGGTCTCTGAAATGCGGAGTCAGGTCTGATTTCCCAAAAAAGGTGTGCATTTCTTTTCAGATTCAAAGAAAAACACAGAGAAACTTAGCTCCAAGACTGGCTCAAAGAGATTTGTGGTTTTAAAAAAACCTGTCAATTTTCCCTCCCTCACAAAACACCTAATATGAAGATCTGTTCAGAAACCCACAAATAAGCTTGCAAGACCTATTTTAGCCAGAATTTAGCCAAGCAAGGCACTTTCCCTCCAAATCATCTTGGCGTTTGTGCGAGAATTACAAGTTACCTATCAGACAGTGGTTGCAAACAGCACTTTCACAGGAAAGCCTTGAAGCTGATATGAACTGTGATAAGAAAATTCAAGTGAACTGCATGATGCAGAAACAGCAGAGCCAAGCCACTCACATCTTGTTCCCAAGAACTCTGCAATCAAGTTGTACCCTTTTCACTTCGGCAACAGGGTCTGCATAGGATAATATGCATGTGGTGTGGAAAGAGCATGCCCTAAATGCAAGTGTGGCTCGGGACGGTTAAATCTCATATTCTTACAGATTGTTGTTGGGTTTTTTTCTTTTTTTTTTTTTTTTTATAGTATCAGTTAAGTAACTGATACCCTGAATAGAGGTCAAGATAACATATAAAATGCTACATACTGTTTCTTTTCTCTGGGACTGTACTGCCAAATTAGCTACTGTTTTCATCCTTTGCATGACTTGGAAGTCTTCTCTTCAAAAGCTTCAAAATTTTAATACCCAAAACAAGACCTAGATACATGAAAGCCAAATAAGGCTATGAATTTTCTTATCAGAGAGAAGCCAAAATCAAAGAATCATGGAATGTTTTGGATTGGAAGGGATCTTAAGGCTCATCCAGTTCCAACCCCCTGCCACGGGCAGGGATACCTTTCACTAGACCAAGTTCCTCAAAGCCCTGTCCAACCTGGCATTGTGGAATGGTTTGTGAAATGGAACAGCAAAGCCTGTGACCAGTCAAAGCAAAATTATGATGTACTGTGAAAAATGCATTCCTAAGCATACTGGAGAAAACAGCTCTGTTTTGAGAGATGTCCTAAACGTTCAAAAGGTTGTAAGCACAGAAGCAACACTAACTGTGTGTTGTTAAAAATTCTGGAAATTACTCTATTATTTTAAGACACGTGGGCTTTTCTTTTTAAGCATAAGAAACTTGTTAACTCTCATCCACTAGAATTGTACATAGAAACCTCCTGGGCTGGTTATACAGAAAAGACAGCCAAAAAAACCTAACTCCAATTTTTCCATCAGGCACTTCCATTTTACCAAAATTACACATCAAGTAGCCAAAATTTTTGGTATAAATTCTTGAAATCACTCCAAAACATTTAAATGGATCTCAACACATATCACTAGCGACAATGAATCACTGGGCAAGAACCATTTAGGCCTTAGGTAAAGTTTATAAAATTAATTATATTAAAACAATTACTATCTGACCTGAAAATCTCCCCTGAATAGGACATTAAAGTTTATTTTGAACTATGCATGATTGCTTTGGTGCTTCGTAAACTCTTACAAGGACAAGACTGATGAACCTGCAGAGAGCTTCATCACAGACCAGATGCAGTGGGTTCTTATTCTGATTAGACCACCAAATCACAGCAGATCTGTGTAGTAACCTAAGATTTTTCAAACTCAGTTCAACCTGAGTAAACAACACTGTCAATAGAAATGTCTAGTTTCTCTCTAGGAGAGTAACTCCACTTCAAGGCTCTCCAGTACTGTTCTCTATGAACACCTGGACAAAGGTAACTGCTTCCTGATCTGATCCTAAGCCTCCCCTTAGGGCTACAAAGCCAGGAGACTCTCCAAATCAGAAATACGTGGGCGGTAGACCAGCACAATTCTGAATCTACTTTGTAGTCTTTTTATTCATGTTTTTGTTCTTAATTATGGGCAACCCCCCTCACCAGATGTGGTATAACAACCACTTGAGCTATTTCTCCTGTCCCAGGATGGATGCAGGCCTGGATGACAGTTAACCCACTCCACTGCAGAGCATGTCAGCCAAAGCACACCTCAAGAACAGTTACCTACATTTGCAATGCTGCATTCTCAGTCCTCAGAAAAAGACTATAAAGATCTTAAATAGAAACCAGTAACAAAAGCAAAACACCAAACCATTTCACATGCTGAATCAACAGCGATTCACAACACTCCTAGACTCTAACACACCAGAGAATGAAGCAACATTGTGAATTAAAAATAAATCCTCTACTTAGTGTGGCCAATAAAAGATATGCTAAAAAAATAATAATGGGAAATAGCGGCCTACTGGTTAAAAAAATCAACTGTATTGGTGATTTTTTTTATTCCCCAGCAAAAAAAAACCCTCTGTCTTGTACTTCATAAAAGCAGAGGGTAAATTTACTCATCATCAGATATTTGCAAAAACTGTTGAAGTTCTCACCTTAATCACAATTTCCCGATTAGTACTTGTTACTGAGGGGCATCTACTATTAAGAGAGATGCTTCCCTCCAAAGCAAGTTTCCCTTGCTGCCTACACTCTGCAGCAGAACTATTAGGGTATTTGTTCACTTTTTAGCCACCCAAAATTGAATTTCCACTTTCAGAATATTATCCTAAAGCAAAACTATGCAAACCAAATCTGTTTATTAGGGCCTGGAACTAGTAGGAAAATTTTGCAAAACCATTTTCAGGTATTTCACCACCTCTTGAGTATTTTTTTTTATTAGTTTATTGTCATATTTTCTCCTTTTTAGTATTTTGTAGCTTAAACAAGCTGAGGTTTTCCTCAAAAGAAACTCAGAGAATGAAGTGTTTTGGTAGAAAAAGAAAATTAAAAAGCAGCTCTTCCTAAACTGCTCTTCTCAATTTTATCAGCCTACATGAAAGGATTCCAATCTTGTGATTTTTCTAAAGCCTTAAACAAAACAAACACTACTAAAAAAATAAATTATCAAGCTTCCTGTCCACATCCTAGAAAAAAAAAGTGACATAAAAGCAGAGAAAGGCAACTAGAAATTGCAGTAACCCCTTCCGAGGAACTAGAAGTACACGAAAGGCTGATACAGAATTTTCTATTATTTCTACTTTGATCATTTTGAAGAGACTTTCCTTCCACCTGCTTATTGTAAGGAAGGTTAGGAACAACAGTTGTTGAAACTGAAACACTGATGCCAGCCACCAAAACCCCCAGTGTCCCTGTCACACTCAAAATGCAAGCCTTATCACTGTAATTCAGTCCCACCTTCCACTCAAACAGCTTGTCCTAAGCATGCCATCTCCCTACCGAGGAATCTACCTCCAAAGCTGATTGTTTGCTACATAACACTGAGTAGAACTTCCTGCGCATGTTATTACTCACCTCACCCTGATGTGTGGCAAAAATTGCAAGAGGAATTCGGCTTTACTAAGCGTGTAAAGCCTGTTGCAATGAAAAAGGTGATACATGGTTACATCCTTCCTACACCTAAGGCAAGATGCAAACAGTCAAGGAGCACTAACAGAACATGTGGTCTTGCCAACTCTTGTAATTTTAAGTCTTTTAATTATGGAAAGGTTCTTAGAATCCTAGCATTGGAACAGTATTACCTGAAAACCTCATCTCTTGCTGAATAAAAATATTTTGAGCCTTCGTGACAAGTTAGAAAAACAAGGATCCAGCAATCTACTCCAAAACAAAAACTGTAATCTTTGCACAAAAGTGCATCAATACAAAGGACTCTACAATCTCTCAGCAAACTCATGCTGCTGTGAGGGATATCCTCACTGATCAGGCACTGTAGAATTAGTCTTGACCTCTTGCCTCTACCTTCCTTAGTCTGGACTAGGACAACAAGAGGACTGGAAGGGGGGAATGCTGCAGTTGGTGGTAAGACATTCTCACCTGCTAATAAGTTCTGTCACCAAGCTATCAAAATTCAACAGAAGTACCTGTCATCATCCACAGAGATGACTTCGGCTTCTTTCTTCCCCTTCTCAGCAATATGTAATCTCAAAGACCTTATCTACTAGCCTTAATAGTATATTAACAATGTTACACTATTCATTGTTAGTCTATCGGGATGTGTCAGAAGAGTAAAGCACATTGGGTGAGTACAGTCATTTCAGTTTACAAGTGACAGCTAGCACTAAGTCTGATTCTTACTGCATACTCTACTGGCTTCTTTACTGCTATTGTTTAGAAGAGGGCAGATGAAACCAATTTCCCTTCAATGTCAGAGGCTGGACAGACTGTTTTCACTATCATTTAGTACAGTGACATTCAGGAAGAGCTTGTGGGGATACTGGTACTGGTATATACACTAAGGTAGCTCAGATTTCAGTTAAGTTTTTAGTTTTGCGCAGACTTATTCTATTGTCTCAGCTTCATTTAGAAGTCTCAGCCCATTTAAATCATTGACGAGCAATGTTGGTGCAGTAAAGAGCCAAATGTTTCCTGGGAATATATGACCCATTTTGGAAGAGCAGCAGAGGGAGGAAGCCTCAGGAAACACTCTACTATTAACAACTATACTAAAATAAACCTCCTCTCCAAATTTTCTAACAATTGTTTTAGTATGTCTTAGAATCATAGAGTAGTTAGGGTTGGAAAGGACCTTAGGATCATCTACTTCCAACCCTCCTGCCATGGGCAGGGACACCTCCCACTAAACCATGCCACCCAAGACTCTGTCCAACCCGGCCTTGAACACTGCCAGCGATGGAGCATTCACAACCTCCCTGGGCAACCCATTCCAGTGCCTCACCACCCTTACAGTAAAGAACTTCTTCCTCATATCCAATCTAAACTTCCCCTGTTTAAGTTTGAACCCATTACCCCTTGTCCTATCACTATAGTTCCTAATGAAGAGTCCCTCCCCAGCATCCCTATAGGCCCCCTTGAGATACTGGAAGGCTGCTATGAGGTCTCCATGCAGCCTTCTCTACTCCAGGATGAACAGCCCCAACTTTCTCAGCCTATCTTCATATGGGAGGTGCTCCAGTCCCCTGATCATCCTCGTGGCCCTCTTCTGGACTTGTTCCAACAGTTCCATGTCCTTTTTCTGTTGAGGACACCAGAACTGCACACAATACTCCAAGGGAGGTCTCATTAGAGCAGAGTAGAGGGGCAGGATCACCTCCTTCGATCTGCTGGTCACGCTCCTTTTGAAGTGGCCCAGGACACAGTTGGCTTTCTGGGCTGCGAGCGCACACTGCCGGTTCATGTTCATTTTCTCATTGACCAACACCCCCAAGTCCTTCTCCGCAGGGCTGCTCTGAATCTCTTCTCTGCCCAACCTGTAGCTGTGCCTGGGAAGCTGTGCCTGTTTCTTCTGGCAAGAGGCTAGAATAAATTATCATTCTTTGCTCCTATGCCAATCACATTAAGTCTTGCAACTTACTTAGCTCAGACAATTGGGTCACTGCAACTGCTCACAGTACTCAATCTACACAAGTTTTAAGTGTACCTTGTAGTTGTAGACATTTTTCTAAGTTTCTCAGCAACCTAAATCTGCTTCAAATAAATGATCCAAAATGAGGACAAATTTACAGAACGATGTCTTCAACTAATAAAGTCAAAATTTATTTCTGCAATAAAACAACAGCTTGTTTTCCCATCCTGTGTCACAACGTTTACTGCAAACTAAAGCTGAGAAAAATTATGTGCAACCAGGAAACACAGCCCGAGTATTCATCTGTCCTTATCGGTCATCCAAACAGGGCAAAAAATAATTAAACTGTGGCTTATGTGAAATATAAACCTTTATTTGGGGGCAAGACAGTGAGGACAGAATGATGAGATCAGTATTTCCCATTCAACAAACACGACATTTCCCAACTTTGTAGAATGAGTCTCTGAGGACAGGCAAAAGCTTTCAACATAATTCATAAGATCTCATAACCTAAGGCTGAATAATAAGGCACTTGATAAGCTAAAAATATCACCTCTTAAGATCCATTTTAGAGAACTGGCATCCAAAAGTAGTAATAATTTTAGGACCTAGACATATTTGCAGATAAGCTTTGAGAGAATCCTTGAGCTAAAACCAGACACACAACTGAACATCATCCAACCACACTGAGTTACTCTCCATTAGCTCAGCTGTCATAACTGTGTGTGAACACTTGCCTGAGACCTCTCTTCCAATTCTGCCATGAAGATTTGGAACTCCAGGTGTTGCAACTCTCACCACCTCTCTTTATTTACAAGATAAAACATAGCAGCTTAAAATTCAATGGAATTTTCAAGGAACACACTTACATAAAACAGTGAGCTTGCATTCCCAGTTGTACTATCACATATTCAAAAAGAATACCAGCTGTGAAGTGGCAGCATAAACATGCACTTAGGGATGCAGTTTCTTCCACCCTGCCAAGCAGCTGCATCCATGCAATCTCAGTGAACTCTTGCCTCCATACAGAAACAAACCAAACAGTTTAGGTGTCAAGGAAAAAAAGACATCAATCTCTAAATGCTGCATCTTTACAAGAGTTATTTTGATGAAGACAAATATATTGATACAGTTTCACTTTCTTAGTTATTTAACTATGCTGAATGAATCATCTTAAAGATGTGGATTTATATATTAAAGGACTGTTCAAGTGGCTGCACTTACATGTTCACAAGGACTAAGAGTGCACTAATACAGCATTGCATTTCTGTCAATTTCATTTCAGTCAGAATGAGAAGAGGGCTTGAAGCTGTGCTTTCATTCCATCTCTGACCATTAGTAACACAGGGCAAGATGCTGAACCTGACTCAATGTCCAAATCTGAAAAAAAGAACGAGGAAAAGTGACAAGACAAAAGTCTGCCAAAGTTCTGATGCACCAAAAGGACAGAGGAACCAGAGTTTCAAACAGAAGGGAACTTCCCGGCCACAAATGATAAAATTGTTATGCTTAAATCAGTATTATTGGCATGATGTGGACAGACCAACTGCAGAAGATTTATGTTCCTTTTCTCCACTACACCATGTTTTAATGTTTCCATCTTATAGTCAATCACAGTATTGTCTCCTACCTATGATACCTAGCTTGCTTATTTCACAGCACAATGTGATTTAATCTCTTCCTAAGAAAGCTTCCAGAGCAATGCCTAGTTCGAGAAATAACATTTCACAAGGAATGTACATTGACTGCAATTAATTTCTATAGATGGAGAGGCTAATTAACAAGAATCCAACTAATAACTTGGTTGGATTCAGTCCATATACTGAACTGGCAACATGCACCAGGAGGAGGAGGCAGAGGGTGCAAGGATGTATTTGGGGAAGAAATCACACATGACAGGCCCTTTCAAAGTGGTTCACAAACATTTTAAATGTTGCCCAGCCACTCTTAACCCTTGGTCTCATCTAGTTTCCATCACCTCTGCAGGCTTCTTTTCTCATGCTATGTCTTTCCTGCATACACAGTGCAAAGATGTCTTGGCTATTTCAGTTTTCAGCTTAAAGATTAAAATGCCTGACACTCACCAATGTGCATCACCCTTAACAAAAGCAAGCTTCCGCACATTTACACTGTTACTGAATGTCCTTGTGCATCAAATCCAGCAACAGAACATGAAAGGGAAGGAAGTTTTCTTAGTAACACCATTTTTATTGCCAAGTTCCATTTACAAAGAAAGGTCTATTTTTCATTCTTGCCTGGGTTTTCAATAGCCACAACACATGATTAATGCCAACAAATACAGACTCAGCTATAGAAATCTGGATTTCAGAAACATACACCAGTATCTTCTAATTTCACTCCCTTCTCAGACACTTATTTACATTTTTCTTTAAATTAAGATAAGATATTGTCGCATTTACTCTAAATGTCTAACATAACTTACATTAAATAATTAATACTTATTGCCTGTAGAAAGACATTTCAGATTTCAATTCAACCCGTTTTTGAGCTTTTTTCAATGTCAATGTAAGTGCCTGTTCAGGACCTTTTCTTTTTTTCAAATGAAGTACATTTTGGACACAACTTCACTGAAATACATTCCATAGGAAGACAGTCCTTCATGCCCATTAAATGCTTTATGTAGTGTTTAAATCCCAGGTACATTCATTCTTTTAGAAAAATACATTTCCTCCTCTTTGCACTTAAAACAATCAAAATTACAAACCAGCTCAAAACGAAGTAAAAAGTTTGCAACAAAATTATCCACACACCTATTCACAAGTAGAGATGCTTCAAGTTATCCCCTAAAATGCTTCTAGCAAGTCCCCTAGAGCCATAATAATGTATCATTCAGTGCTATCACTGGGCAAAACAAAGCTCTGAGAAATTCTAAGTGTCTCTAAATCTGCATCTGTGAATCTATTCTCAATCCTTTTCAAAATGATCTTCATGTTCATTGTACATATTTCTGCCACATATTTTCTTAAACACATCCGAACACAAAATCTCAGACCTTCTCACCTGCTCATACATACTTTGGTTATAAGACAGCACTTATTTTGTCTTAAACTCACTTTAGTATGAGTACCCATAACCAAAAGTAATGGGGAACAAGATGAAAAAACCCACCCTCACATACCTTAAGACTGCAATCTTAATAGAATCCTGGGAATGCTATATATTAGTCTGCACCTTACTGAACTCTAACTTTTGTTATCAACAAGTATACTTAGTCATTACCTGCTTCTTAAGCCCTTTTTAGTAAATGCACTCCACACATTTATGCTAACAATGACTCAAGTTTTGCCGTTTCATATTAAGAATGAATTCAAGTTAGCAAAACAATAAACCAGATACCGCCACAGTGCATATTTATTTCACAAGCAAAATGCAGTTTTTACATTTATAATACATTAACAAACAAAATACATATTTCATAACAACTCGCAAAAGAAATCAAATCTGAGCAATGCACAAGTCTAAAAATTCTGGGAGATCAAAATAGGGAAAATTCTGTACAAATGTAATATAAAAATATGTTTCCATATGAAAGAACCTTCTGTTTGACAGTCCAGAACTGCATCTCCCATGTCTTCATTGCTGCTCAGAAAGTCCTGAGCAGTAGGAAAAAACTCAAGCATTTCCCTCCACCCACCCCTAAAAACATCCCACCCTCGCAAGCCCTGCTTGGATCACTATCTGCTTTTCAGAAGCCAACAGGAGACAGTAAGAAAGAGTTATTATTCAGAGACAGTAAGAATTATTATATTTCTTTCTAATTCATGCTGCAAATGTTGGGAAAGGTCAGAGCAATAGAGCAGGCAAGCACAGGAGAAACACTCCAAAGACTTCTAGGAAACAGAAGAGCAGTGCCCAGGTTAGTGACATCCTAGTTACCATAAGCCAGTGATGGTTAAACAGTGACATACCAAAAAATTATTTCAAGAAGAGTAACAGATAGAAAGAGGACCTTTAACTTACATTTAGATGCCTAACATTAGGTTGCCTAAAAATAAGAAGACTCATCAAGGAGACTCATTATCTTTGAGGCACAATGTCTAGATCTCACTGATAGTGATGGCCCTGTGTGATGTCCCTTTGACTCAACTGACTAACAGTTTCCTATATAGCAGCTGCCTGTGCAATGCTCTTTTAAAAGCAACTCCCCTTTAGCTGGTTAGTGAAGACAACATCAGAATGTGTAGCCTTGTGTTTTGTTTTTTTTATAAAGAGTACTACGTGCAGGTTACTGAAACTATGCATTAGGCTATTCTGTAGTTATTTACCTATACTGCATGCAGCAAAAAGAGTGACTGATTACGCCAGAGAACTGGCAGCCCATGGTATTAAAGTGTTTACTTTCAGAAAGTGGTTTCGTACTTATACATACAGTTTGCCTTGCTTGTCTGATAGCTTACCTAATGTCTTCAAGCATACTGCTTGAAGTTTAATTTACTACTAGCAAAATGACACTCAACTGCAGGACAAATACCGAATTCTTAGATTGCTTAAAGTAATCATCCCAGGCCACTTGCAGGAAGTGTGGAAATTATAGTTACTGCTTAATTAGAAAAAAAACCCTCACCAGTAATTTCAGTCTTAAAGGTGCTGGGTTTGCTATAAACAAACTATTTTAGCCACCAGTCTTCAAATTCTACACGCAAAAATACTTCAAATGTACAAAAAAACCCCATTATTTCCCCCTATATTCTGTCTCTGTTAGACAAAAGGGTCATATGAATCGCTGGACATTGACTTAAACTCTGAATAGTGATCTAGCTTTGAGTCTTAAATTCTGGATATGGAAGAAGAGCTTTTAAATGTCACATACCTGTTCTTTACCAACAATACTGGATAAGGATAAATTAATTCTGGAAGACATTCCCAAATTTTCCTTACCAAGTGACCTCAAGGAAAATTCCAACTGTGCTGTAAAGTGAAGAACATTGAGGAGCTTCTTTAACAGGTGTCACTTTGTATTTACTTATTTATTTAACTCAGCTTAATTTAAGGAAGAGAAGTCAGAATTTCAGTTTATCATCAATTAGCAGTGGGGAACACAAAAGACCTCAGTCCTTATATATAATTCATTATTTCACACACAAAATACAGCTTTCAGTATTAACAAATGTGAGCACAGTTCTAATGAATTTGGTTTAATCCACACAGCTTGGAAAATGGAACACAGGAAGCTTAAACTTTGGTTTTTTCCTACATCAAAGAACTTCTGCAAAACAATTAATTTTTACACACAGGTTTCACACTGCAAGCATTACTTCCATGGTGAAACAGACATCAGAAATGGGCACTAATGTTTCTTCCCTCCCCTTCTTTACCAAATTACCAAGTGTATGCTGCCATTACACTCTTCACAAATGAAAAGCTTGAGTCTTGCTCATTGTCATTAACACTGCATAACAGAAAAGCCAAGGAACCAGCAAGAGGCAGTGAGACCTAACAGTGAAGGCAACATGCAGTTCTCTTAAACAAGTGGTATTTTGGTAAAATTTGATAAATGAGTCACAGAGACCATAATATAGCAAAGTAACATTTAGTGTGCCTTAGCTTCTTTGGCTTCTCTTCTCAAAAGGAAGAGGAAAAATAGAACTGTTTTATGTTAAGAGAATATGGCTGAAGACAGGCATAGCCTCTACAAAAAAACACTGAGAATTTAGCATCTCCGAAATTTTGGCATTTTTCTCTGGAGCACTGCTATATTTATTTCAGAGTGATTCTACCTCCCTCTGCAGTATTACACCAAAATAGTGAGCCTTTTGAATACCCAGTTGTTTAGCTGCTACTCTCACTTGCAACCTGGTATTTGGATTTGGTTAAAAAAGGGATGTTACACTGACTGACATCAACTTTTGTTTAGAAAAACCCTACATTTATGGCTGATGTACTAATGCTTTCTCAGTTGAGTTTCCTTTTTACAGTGAAAGGGGGATAAGGAAACAGCTCTAGAGTTTTTCTGATAAGGATGAGACACATGCGATACTCTTCAAGGAACTGCAGACGAATAACACCATACTTGCAGAGATAACAGATTGGTGATGACAGATTACTTCAGCATCTCCAGAGCTTTTACATTCTGAAGTCTCCTAATGCAGCATGAAGCACAGTCATATCATATGCCTTAATATAAAAAGCAAATAACAGGGAAAAAAATAATAAAAATCAGTTGCTTCTGGGGCATAACCAGAGATATAGGTTTGGTTTGTACCAGTTGTGTCTGTAAAACAACAGTGGTAGAGCTGGTGCAGTCAGAGCTTTTTTAGTGTAACTTCATCTTTGCAGGGAGCTTTTGGATAGAACTCCTAAAAGAGATCCTACATTACCACCCCTTGATCAGCAAGGCTCTGCCAGCAATGGACTAGACAGTAGACAAGTCTTCTATTTTCCTAAAACTAGTATCTATCTCAGTCATTTCCTGTGAAGCTCTCTGTAGATAACTGGTCGTAGGATTTAAAAGCCACTCAAAGCCAATGAAAAGCACAAAGTCAGCTTTCTCTCCCTTCATCTCATCTCATGTGCAGTACGGCTCCCAGGTAAGATTATACACACCATTATAAAGACTCCTTGTGCATGGTCCTAATCTTGCTAGAACTGAATTTGAAATTAGATAAAGAAAGATCAAGGTTTTCCTGTCTAAAATTAATTCTAT
Organism: Ara ararauna; assembly: GCA_028858755.1. Classification (NCBI taxonomy): domain Eukaryota; kingdom Metazoa; phylum Chordata; class Aves; order Psittaciformes; family Psittacidae; genus Ara; species Ara ararauna. The sequence goes on along the minus strand of CM054380.1, from coordinate 16,527,641 downwards.
TTAAGGGAACTCAGCCTGCACAGTGGCATTTTGTGTAATCTAGGTCATGAGTTAAGGTTAACAACTAACATTAAATGATTTCAAATTAAGTAAGGCATTTTTATAATGATCTATCAAAATATTACTGAGGCTACAGTGTAATGCTGCAACATACTAGAAAGAAGTCTAGACTGTGATCAGTTCAGCTAATAAAAATTTATGTGGTCCTTGTGCCCAAATTACTACTGATGCCTAAGCTTATTCAAGTACATGCACATTAGCTGCAACAGTGACTGCAGGTGTAAACTCACCCTAAGCATATGATGAAAAATAAAAGTAGGCTCTTACTCCAGCAATTCCAAATTCTCATCCCATATCCATAGCAGAGCTGAGGACACCCAACTCTCAGAATTCATTTAGAATTTGGGCCACTCTGGAATGGTTGGAATATTGGTTAATCCAATTTGAGACAAAGTAGAAGTCAAAGAAAACTAGAAATCAGCAGAATTGCATGCAAAAGTTAGTAAAGGGAAAAAAAAAATCCTGCTGGTGTTCAATAGGAGACACCTTGTATACACGTTTTACTAGGATTATTAAGTGAAGGAAAAGATTGAAGAAGTGACAAAAGTTACTTCTGGATTAGTCAACCTCATACATAAATATAACATTTAAAATCCCATCAAGTATTCCATGTGACAGCCCAGGAAGTGGTAAAATAAGAGACTGTGAAGTAGGTAAAAACTTTCCAGATTCACCTACTTGATATGAAATCAATGTTAGTAGAGACTGAATGAGGAAACAGATTGCACTGATGTCTGAAATCACAATACCAAGCGAACAGTAGTCTTCGATCTTTGGCAGCTAGAAAGCACTCAATATTAGGAGCAGAGCAGTAGTGAAAATCTGCTCATTTTACTACTAATTTTAATTAACACACATGGAAATTGATGAGAAATCTCAAATTCCATTCATGTTAAAGTAAGTATCACATCAGCAAGGAACATTCCAAAACATTAATCAACACTTTTTCACTACTGTCAACTTGGTATCAGGATCTAGGCAGCAAAGTAAGGCAAGCATAAACTCAGAATCATCTTTATGCAGCAATGTTGTTTAACTGCGATACTATCCCAGACAGGAAAAGAACTACACAATACGTTTCAAGTTTCATACTTGTTAAGGAATTATCAGTTAGATGTGATGACCTCCTTCCTACATGAAAACAAAAAATTTAAAAACCTCTTTAAACTGCTTCTATCTAGAAGCTGTCCTTTAGTAGAAAGGATATCATGACTCCTCAGAAGTGTAGCACTTTCACTGTCAGAAGCAAAGAAACAAGTTATAGCAATCTCATAAGACATTTCACATTTCTCTGTAGCTGATTAACCAAAGACTGAAGTAGTCTCAAAACTCCCTTACATTAATTTGTATAAGCATTTGTCACTAAATTTTAGGCTTTTACCTTAAAAAAAAAATAGAAATCATTTGATATATATCCTGCTTTGAATCAAACCTGGAAATAAATATTATACATGGAAAACACAAATACTAAAGACTGGAGTCCTAACAAAGACAACACTGAAAGTGGCCAATCCTGCAGGTATCATGCAGGCCTCCACAAAATGAATGAGATCAGGATTTTGAAACACAAACAACAAAACAACCCAAGCTGAAAAACACACCATGTCTCAAATGGAAATATTATCTCTGTACTACAATATATAATTTTTTTCTGGTCAGTGGTATGTCTCCAGTTTCAGAGAAGTAATGATACAATATCCTGAAGCCAGTTATCCAAAAATGTCTTCATTTTGCCATAATACTGTAGACCTTTTACAATCAACTTAGTTCCTGCAGCTGGAACTCTACACCAGAAAGAAAGTAGGTGCTCCGAAATACTTTCATGTTCTTGTACAACACAAATTAGTAGGAAATAACCAGTCCAGATTAAAAAGTTGGGCTTTTTTCTTCTCCTGTTTAAATATGCTGAACGTCTGATGTTTACTCTAAAAGCTGCTCAGATTCTGTTTCATGATGGGCGTCTTCCTTGTGGACCAGACTGCCTCTGAGGCTTCAAGAAGTATCTGCACTCTCAAAGGAAAAACAACAAAGAATTTGGTTGCATTTGCTCACTGTTTATCACAGTCTGCAGGTTGGCTTTAGTCAGAACATTCTTCCTCCACCTCTTTTACCTTGCATACTTCAGCTGCAGATTGCAAAGAGGACTGAGGAATGCAGCTGAACGTTCGAATGCTGTGTGGATCAACCGGTGGCACCAGTGTGAGTGACTCTACACTTAGTGCATCCGTATTGTCATCTGTTATTAATGATATTGTGGGCTGCTGTGCAGGAATCAGGCTAGGAGAAAGGTTTGCTGTTTCTATGTCACTGTTCTTTACAGCATTCTTGCTAGACTTTGAGACAGCTGAAAGAGTTTCATCAGTCAACATTGTCTGACCAGAAATGGTCATCTGAGGCTGCTCTGGAGCTGAAGCATCATCTAATAAAAGAAAACACCAAGAAAAAAAAATAATAAAAAAAATCGGCATTCAACTTACTATGTACATTAAGGATAACAGTATGCTATTATTTATAAATATTTCAGAATAACTGGGTGGGAAACGCAGTTCTGTGAAGCACTATGCTTAGCATTAACTTTTTAGTAATTAGAAATGAAACAAAATATCATGAGGGCATAACATAAAATGCCAGCAGGAATGCATTCAAATTAGGAACCAGAAAATTTTACACATTTAATATTAGAATATGCAGCAATATCAGAAATATTCCTAGAGAGAGGAAATTGAGGGGAAGAATAAGAAAGTCTCTCCAGTATTTAGTACAGACTAAAATGAATAGATACCCCATACCAGGAACCAGGAAGCTCTTTAGAAATTAAAAAGCCAAACCCCTGTATAACTAGTTTTCCCAAGAAGTGGCTTGTTTCTTACAAAAATTTGGAATCTGGAAAAACCCCATATGTAAATGGCACCTTAACCACAGAAAGCAGAACTATAGAAAAACAAGAAGGAGAATGATGTGTTTACGGTAAGTGAAAGATGCTGCAAAACAGGCCTGTTATTATACAGGCTTCTGTTATTCGATGTTTTTTTTTTTGTGCTCCTAAGCATGGAGCATAGAGCCCAGATGAAATGGGGAATAAGCATTTCTTACCACAGAAAACTGGGATGCCACTGCACCTTCCCACACAATGACACCCGCCCTCCCCAACTTCGAAAAACATTAACAGCTATTTGTACTGCCCTTTTCCCCCTTAAAATCCTATCTAACTCTCAAGTAATTGGCTCAGTTGGGTAGCGAATGGAGGGGATAAGGCAATGCAGCCTTATCTGTATGCCCAGAACAGTCAGGGATTTTTTTTTTCTTTTCAGACTAGAGTAATAGATGCCATTAAAGTAACAGGTATCCAGCTTCAAGACAGATCATTTTTAAAGCTCTTGTAAGAAACAGCATGTGTTCAAGTGTACAGGCATCTGCAGAAAAGTCTACAAGGCAATGTAGTGAATACAGAAGATAAGAATTAGGTTCTATTTTTAATATTCAGTGACCTTAAAAATATTTCCATTTCAATTTGATTCCAAATAATCCTGTAAAAGAACAGAAAGCATGAACATAAGGCAAAACAAAAACAAACAAACAAAAAAAGAAGAAGAACAAAGCTGAAAATGGAATGGCTATCAGCAAGGTTTCAGTGGGCAACAGTAAGATTATTGGGGTTTTAACCTTTCTGGTAAGATAACCCCAAACAATGGTGTATTCTCACTTAAGAAAACCAGTTGGTTTTACTCATCGAATCAGCGGATAAAGCTTCTCGTTTTAATAAAACCAGAATTCATAGATCGTAAAAAAAGTCTCCTTTTAAATAAAGGAGACATCACTGGTTATTTCTGAAAAACAAGGACAGATTCAAAGTGACTCTGCAGATTCTTCTTTTTAGCTGTCGAGAAGCTTTAGTGAGAATGTAGCGATTGATAACAGAGGAAGTGATGCAAGACTTGCATGGAAAATGAACTGCTAAAAACATGAAGTCTCATTTTTCTGAATTCCAAGATAAATACTAACATTTAAGTATGCACAGAACAGTGTACCTCTTTGCAGCGATTTTCATTTCTGAAATTATAAAATCTTAAGAGAATATAAATTTTTTTTTTTTCAAATTTTTTTAAAATCTTGACTCTAGTATGAATATGCACCAAAATTCAGGATTCAGAAACCTGAGACATTCTGGTAAATTAGCAATCAAATGCGTTCTGATCAGGAATGTTATATACAGCACGTTTCTATTGCAGTTCTGCTATTTCACTTCTGACTCTGCAGTTCATTTCCTAATTCCACCCTTCCCAAATATTAATATGTTTTCTCAATACTTTCATTTACTGAAATTGACAGATGTACATACTCTTTTGCTAGGCTGTACTGTTCCCAAATCCTTCCACACAGGATATAAATTGATGCTGAAGTGACTCCTTTCTTATTGCCACAAAGAAAAAGTATTTGAAAAAAGTCCCCATTAAAAAAAAAAAAAAAAAAAAAAAAAAAGTCTCTGGAGTCAACAAATCCAAATTTTCTATCCAAAAGGCTGAAATAACATTCAGAAAAAAGACGAAAGTATCAAAAAATCTAAACATACTCGTGTTCAGTATTTTAGCTGCAGCATTTATACAGAATACAAAATTGGAACTCTTCTGTGTTTCCCTCCTGCTTTTACTTACTCTTGATAGAAATTATTTGTCTCTCTTCCACTTTCACTACTTCTTTAGTCACTGTCCGAGCTTCATTTCTGTTTTTCTGTTACTGTATTTAACGGTAGCAGTGACAGACTTATGTAACCCAACGTGGCATTACTGCCAAAATAACTAGGTATTTGCAAGCTGCCCCTAGTTCCTGCAGGGGCAGAAAGCAAATACCAGTATACAAACAGACAGGGAGGGAGAGAGGATTTCTAACATTGTCTAGAGTAGGTCAACAGCTTTCACTACTATTTTGCAATATACTGTCCCTTCCGGATTAATGCTTAACAAAACATCCTATTCTTCAGTCACAGCTATAAACTACAGCTGTGAGAATGGTACTTCAACCTTTGCGACATAGCCCCTTTTACTTGAGGCTTATACTTAGCTTGAAATTGCACCTATATGCTTCTGCTAAGTCATGATCATCTCCCGTATCTTCTGGATACAAGGATGGCGAAAAACAACCCTAGTCTACAGATGAAAGAAACTAAACAGAAAATAGAATACAGAGATCCCACATGTTGGGATGAAAATCTCCAATCTAAAATCAGACCACTCTCTTGATGTAAAAAGTTTTCACATGTAACATCTCCCAGTTAACTGAATACACTGCTTCAGGAAAGTAATTAATAATGAGAAAATCTTTGAGGCTCAAAGTTTCAAATTGCGCCATACTCAATTCTGAGAAGAATCCAAGTAGATAAATTTACACTTTGGGAGATCTGAATTCTTAGTCTTTGAAACTGGAATAAACAATTGGCAAAAAGATGTACCATAGCTGAAAAAAAAAAAAAAATCAAGAAGGGATTATTAAAAGAATGTCTATCAAATCCAGATAGGTATTAAGCTCTTGATTCAAAAGAGTTTTAAGGCATCCAGATATATACTTGTTCTCTAAACATATATCATATGTTTACGATGATTCTGGAATTTCTGCCTACATTGCACATAAAAATACTAACTAGCTTTCAAAAAACCCCAAACTTCTAACACTGGTTTCCAGCTTGACTTTTGGACAAAAAGAGCAAAAACAACTGTAATTTTTACCTGAATAAAATCTCCACTTACTAAAATATGTTCTACTTTTTAAATACCAAAAAAAAATCACCTAATATGGGAGAACAGCACTTCTATTCACCTCTCCCCAACCCCCATCTATTTAAGCAAAAGTGTTCTGGAAAAAAATAAAAGCTAGATCTGCAACAAAACCAGGGAGAGTGAAATCAGTTTCTTAAAACAGCTGTGATACGAACATTTAGCACTAACGAACACCCCCCACCCACCCCCAAATTTAAATACCAAACGAGATTTGAAAACAGGGTGTCATTTAGCAAGTTTTTGGGTATTAGTAGCTCTCTCTGGTTGCAGTGGCTTCAGCAACCTTAGACGGTTTTCAGCACTTCTGTAATGCTACCAGTATTACCATTACAGCAAAAAAAATCCAACCAAAATCACTCAACTTCTGTTGTATTAACTTATATTAAGGATGATCATTAGTGAAAGAAGACAGAAAAGAACAGGAAAAGGAAAGAATGGATATAAACTACAGAGACATGTCCTAAGCTGTACAGCAACATACTGTGAAAGGATAACAAAAATATAAACAACCAGACATTAGGTGAAAAGATGCAAAGTAAAGCTAATAAAGATGAAAAAAAATGTTAACATAATAACAGAGAAAAGTATCTTCATGCCATGATAGAAAAAAAAAAATTAAATTAGATACAAGTTAAAACAGGTTATATAAATAAGAAGGTAGCCTCAAGTGTATCTCTGTGGTTTTTGCATCTGCTTCCCCTCTGTACCTCCTCAGGCAATTAAACAGTCCATAAACCCATCTGGCCTGAGTTTGATGATCATAGAAATATTAAGCTTGTGCCATCATAGCCCAAGGACAGTCTTATGCTGAATGCTTGTCCATTTTACCCAAGCTATAGATTCCTTGTTGCTAGCCAAATACCTGCATTACTGTCCATTCAGGAGCCTGTGGCTTACTAGATTCCACTACAGCCATGGCTGCCCCTGTGCAAATGAAGACATAGCTGCTTTGAAGCTGGAGGCTGGAGAGCAGAATTTCCATCTTTGTCAAAAGAACCAAGAAACATGGGAGAAACTGCAGATAATGCTTTCAGAACCAGCTACTTACTGTTTTACAATTCCCCCCCCCCAAAAAAAACCCAGTAGAGACTAAGATTTATGATGCTTTCTTCACTTTCCTACCTCACAATCATTGCTGTCAGCATGGAAACCAAACATGTTCTATCTGTTAATGGCCTTTTGAAAGCTTATGGAGGAACCTGCCTGAATTCATATTGCGCGAGATTCTGTTGCAGCTGCTGCTTGAAGACCTAAACCCAGTGTCCACCGTGACTGTCAGCCTCCGACAGACTAAACACCCGCCGACGTCCTTTCCTGCCAGACCTTACTAGAGGAAAACACAGCGATATATCATACGAAGGCTTTAACAATGAAACAAGGAAGTGAAACTGGAATGAAGACAAAGGATAAATGTTAGAGTAGCAACAAGAATAAGTGACAAGGACACATCCATAACTGCTGGTATCTTGAATACAATTTGACACCACACCAAGAAGCTTATAAGTTTGGGAAATACTTCTGAAGCTGGAATCATTAATTCTTTAGGAATAAGTGAGTTTAACTGAATTTAATTTTTTGTTTACCTATCTGGAAATGTTCATAAAAGGAGGTTTGGGCTATGTCTCGCAACACCAACAGTACTTAAACTGAGGAAGGACTGGCAGGCATTTATTTGCATTGCAATCTACTCACATGCTCTAGAAATCTTTAGAGCAGCTGTTTATCACCAATTCTGGTGACAAAATTATTCTGATATCCACTGGCCACAAATTATAAAAGGTGTGCTACCATGCATGTGGCAATACTTCAGACCATTCAGCCCTAATACTCTACGATATGAAACTGAAGTATTAGATTTGGTTTATCTTAGTGTTTTTAAAGATAGCAGCAGTTCAGACAATAATGCTTGGTGCGTAGTAAGTTTCTAGAAAAGGAACTTTCTAGAAACAAAAGTGTTTCCTCACCTAGTTAGAAAATCACTCGCATCATAGAACAGAAGAGATCAAACCACATTTACATTACTGATTATAAAGGGAAGAGACAGGGATGGTTTCAGTAGGATGGCAAACACTGCTCTTACAGGCTCTCCATGCTTGATTAATCCTCCTCTCCTTGCAATATATAACTTTTAATTTACTGACTGGAATAGAATATATTCTCTGCAACAAGGGATAACGCTCTGTACTTATTTTAGACCTTTTACCATCAATATCTGCCAGTAGTGTGAAATACAGTGTAAGTAGCGTAGAAGATCAATGCCTTCCGAAATCCTCAATATCCACTGCTCCCATGTAAACATTTTCTCAAGGATTGAAGCCAATTGCATTTTAAAGCTTAAGATAACTTCAAAAGTGATAAAATACAGCGTAGATGACATTACACATACATAATTTTGGAAGACTGCTCACTTACAGTAAGAGAGCTTTTTTGTCTTAATCCTTGGCATATATAAAAATAAGCACTTTAAAGAAGTACATGGCTCCAGCAAGTGTAGCCAAGAGGAGCCTGTATTCCAAGCTCAGAAGCTTGATGATTAAAGTCTGCCTAGCAAGAGAACATCTTTACTTTATACATCACAACACTTCAAATGGACATGTTAAATTAAAAAAACAAATATGCAAATACAAAGAAAAAAAAACAACCTGATAGCAGAATTTGCAGAATCTGATACTACCTTTTCTGTCTTGCTAGGGCTTCTGCTATCTCTAAGGGATGACTTCTGCTTTCTCAGTATTAAGGAATGGAGATCTTGTAAAGGGCTCAGCTTAATTCCCAAATACTGCAAATAGGGGAGCTGCTAGGCTTTAAAATATCTGTGCCAGGAAGTATTGTGACAATTAGCAGGTAGGATAGCTGATAAACTCAGGAATCATAACAGCTTATTTTACTCATGACAATGCTGTTAATGTAATGACTGTTCTCTTACAATGACTGAAACATGCACAGCAGTCATGTAATTTTATGTAAACTCAGTTAAACTCCCTCCTCACATTAAGATACTATGTGACTGATGCAGGCAGGAGTGATAGCAAGCAAAAAAGTTCTACAAAACACAAACTTAATTTCTTTTCTGTGAAGCATTTTTGAAAGCTTTTTTGCTGTTGAACTATTAATATATACTCTGTCTTATAACACTGTTTGCTCTCAACTAACCATTATGCAATTTTTCTGTATTTTGTTCTCATTTATCAGTTTTATGTAAAAGTCAGTATGTATGTTCCAAATCTTATTTCCTCAAATAACTCTGAGAAGATTACAAGTACCATCTCAGATGTAGCAAGCTACAAACTTTTTAAATCTGTCAGCAGACAGGAGCTTAGGACACTATAAACACAAATGTATAAGAGAAACAGCTGCTGAGGTTTAGGATGCTGCTCTGAAGGAAGGTAGCTGAGGTAGATTTCCTGGAAGTCCACATTCACCTCTCCCCTTTACCTTGTCTGGCGTTCAGAGTAATCTAGCAGGTTCGTCATGGTCAACAACCTGAGCAGTTGCCAGAACAAACATGGGAGCAGGGAAGGAAGGAGGGATGGAGAGCACATATGTGTGCTCATGTGAGTGTATTTAAAATGGAATGGGAAATGAGAAGGGAGATTCAAATGCAACAGATGGCGGCAACGTTCAAGTGTTACCTTGGGGCATAAAACAGACCTAGGTAACTGCTGTTAACCAGCTGCCTGTTACTTTCTCCTTGAAGGAGCCACTTCACATCATGCAAGCCTCCTATTCTGCTTCACAGCAAAGTAAGGCAGTTTATTTTCAATTGTCCTCAACAGGTTAAGGGAAAATCACATTGGTTTACATTCAAGTGGGTGAATACCAACAACTGTTTCTCCAAATCAGTGAGTGGTCAGTAAAACCTGATACAACACAGACAGTGGTCAAGACACTATCTTTACTTTCAGCAGTGTACTTCTGTCCATGCAGAAGCCTATGGATCAGCTATCCGGACATACCAAGCAGCTAATCTCTTTCTTGGTTACGCTCCTGGCAACAGCTCCCAGTATAGATCACAATTACATATAAACACTGTAAATATTACAAACTTGCATTGAAGTGGTCAAATTAGTTCATGCAGAAGCACTGTTCCCAGCAATTGACAAAAGAATTAATCTGACACTGAAGGTCGGCAAAAAGTGTCAACAAAGCTCCCTGGGCTGGAGAAAATCCTCCCTCCACCCCACAGAGACCCAGCACCGGGGATCTCAACACCCTCTCTAGTCCATACTAAGGACCTTGAGACACCGTTAACCACTCAGCTATAACTACTTAAAACATTACTTGTTCATTACTGGCTGCAGTTACATTAGCAGTTTGGTACTAACCAACAGAGTATCTTTGAAGAATTATGTACACTTACTGCTTTAGTCTGATTTTAGGAACAGTTTCTGTGCATTCAACAAGGAAACCAAACTATAAGATATGCGGCAACTGCGCACCAAATACACTTCAAATCTAAATAGCAACATACATCTGACCTAATAACTGGTCCTTCAGACAATCACATACATGGCAGGGATGCCTGGTCCTAAAGGGTAGAGTAAATATGGTCCACAACAAAATTTGTAAGCTACAGGCAGATCAGATACATGCACCTCAGTACCAACTGTCCATCATCCAGTTGCACTGAATTACCTGCTCATGCACATACAGTCACTGTCTTCCTCTTTGTTACTGCTCTCCAAGTAGTTAGCAGTACAAAATCCAGGAGCTGAGATCAGAAGTCATCCCTGCAGCAGCTTAATGTAAGCTGCTTATCTGGGATTTAGGTAACTGATGTACATTTTCACATTTATTTCCATGGACTTTGTTCATAGCGGTAGGGCACAGAATTGTATTTTCACAACTACATTTGCTAAAGCATCTACATCACTGCACCTAGATCCTGTGCAAAACACCAAAACTCACCTAAAGACTTTTCCTGCCTGACGTGGCATTTTGAACATCCTTTATGATTAAGCCACAGATCATACTAAGTGTGGACAGTTCATACAATCTAACTGGTAACGTGCAGACTGAAACCCGGCATTTAAAAAAACCCAACCTTCCCCTCTTTTTTGGTTGGTGGGTTTTGGTTTTTTTTTGTGCATGTGTGTGTGCTTCATTTGTTTTTGTGTGGATTTTTTAGGGTTTTTGGGGGCTAGGGAGAGAATTTACTTGTTTGGGTTTTTTTCTGAAAACAATAAGCAGCCTCCAGCCACCAAGCTTTTTAAATTCCAGGAAACAAACAGAACTTTATGCTATACAGATGCCAACATACTGTGTAAGCAGATTTTAACTATAGTCTCTGGTTATAAGGCACTATCTTTTTATGCTAGATAAGCAATTATGTGCTCTGGATGTACTCAGTTTGAAACATGGAGTACAGTCTTGCTGGATATTTCTTTGAACTAATATGTTGCATCTGGCAACAAAAATAATTTACATTTTTAATTTTCATTTCCTTTACCCCAGTTTTCTGTCATCACTGCTGCCAAGAACTTGCAGTTGCATTTCATTTCCTCATCACAGAGGATGCAAATAAAAAGGCCATCACAAATTAGACATTTTACACTGCAAAGAAGAAAGATGTAGTCAAACAAATGATTTCTTGTGGTGCAAACCTATACTGAGACTTTTGACAAAGGTACCACTTCTCCGTGTAAACACCACATATTACCTACACCATCAAGAGACTGGACAACAGCAGTCACTTACCAACAGAGAAAATAAAATTAGGTCCTTCCAAATTTTTTAATAGACTGCACATAGAAAAATATTCCAAACTGTATTCTTGAATTACACATGTTGCAGGAATATTTTGACTATATGTCTCTTACAGCAATAGATGTTATTTAATCTAGATTCTGAGTGTTAGAATGCTTTGCATGTCATTCATAAACTTCCTAAGTAACCTTTCTTACCCTTTCCAGCAACATTTTTTGCAGGGATGGTCACTTTGGACATAAAATGTACATTGATCTCCTGATGTTGTTCAACGAAACCTACAATATATTAAATGCCCAACAAAGATTGCACAATTTCCTGTAGAACTGCAAGAAAGCTTACATCTACATGAGCTTTCCAATAAAGGCAAAATGGTATGTCTTAGAAGGGGGAACCAGAACAACAATTCCAAGGAGCGATTAACATTGGAAGTGACTGTTAAATGAGGGGCCTATTTTAAAAGGTCTTGAGAATCAAGCTATCTCTATTGCTTTATAACTAAACTGAGGTAGAGCAGGTCTGCTCCAGCATGAAAGCACTTTGGTATGTACCCTTCAGGAGTTAATTCCTGTTTAGTCTCCAGCTTGAGGCTTTACCTCACACATAATTTGCACTCAGATCAATCACCATCACAAATTCTCTATAAATGCTACACAAAAAAAGGAGGAATGAAGGCATTCTAATGCAACAAGAAGTCCCAGTATAAACATACTAAATATACTGACCACACAAACACATGGTAGTTGCTACATTAATGAAAGTTACACTGTCAGTATATTTATATGGCAGCTGCTTCTGCACCAGTGAAACAGCCTTCTCAAATGTGGTGGCTTCAGCCAGAAGAGTGTTATTGCAAAAGCTTTACAACATTAGCGTCCTAAATAACTGTTCTCAAGTATTTCATCTTTGATGCATTGTTACAAATTAACATGAGTATCAGATAAACATAGAAGCAAATGTCACCCAGTTCAAAAAAGATGCTTCATGTGGAATTCAACCTAGCCACTGTGGTAAAAGGCTAACAGTATACATAACAAATTCATGCAAAGCAATACTTCAGTTTAAAAACAAACAACAACCTTTTAAGTTGTATGTGCTAGGAGACAAGTCAGACAAGCAGGACCTTAGTTCACCGGTATTTAAAATCACTGCTGAAAGATGCCAAGTATTTATTAGTGTTCCAGAAAGCTCCACAATTTACTTTAACCGGTTTAGTTGAATGATCACATGATCTGAAACCATAAAGCCCTATAGTTTTTAATCCAGTAATATACTAACTTAATTTTACAGTATCCTATAGATTTATCTGATATCCCTTAATGTGCCTAGGCTGAAAATCATGATTTAATACCTGATGGGCTCTGTGCAGCAGAAGGGGCAGACGCTGAATTTGCAGCCACTGAATCACAGCGCCCCGTACTCCCACTGCCACTGGAAGGCGATGGTGATGAGAGTGGTGATGGATTGTGTTGATTTATACACTGGGCTACAGCAAAACCTGCAAAATAGGACAACGAAGTTTACGACTTAATATTTAGCTTGAAAGAGCTAACCCACATGAACAAATTAAGAAAGGGGAAGCGCAAATATTGCATCAGAATGGTGCTAATTTGACTTCTTATTGGCAGTTCACTGAATTATTGAAAGTAGCCACAGTAGGCACTGTGAAATACCTAAAAATGTACTTACTACTCATTGCCTTCAACTGCATAGTAAACACTGAAGAGGAAAGCATCTGACAATCAGGTATGAAAGCAAATGCACCATTGCACATTTCTTTATTCTTTTATATGGGGAATCTCTCATGCACTGGATGGATGATTCATTTAGAGAATATCCTATACGGGGAATTTGCTGGTGCCATGCAGCAGGCAGCCAGTCAAAACAATTTAAATAGACTCGTTACAAGAAGCATATGAAACCTTTAACACACAGACATGACATGTCAGGAAAATGCTCTTAGCAGCAACACACACCAACAGGTTGTGTTGGACACTAAAAAAAAAAAAAGCCCAGAATGGGTGAAGAAAGAAAGAAACAAAAGCTAACAAACATCAGCTCTGTTAACAATCTGACCTAATCTGCAGTCCCACTTTTTACCTTCTACTTCCCATACTTATACAAAGGAACTAGACTCAAAACCACTTCCAGAAACACAATGCCATCTGAATAGCTGTAGTACTTGCATCACAGTTTTAGATGGGCGACTGACATTTTTATCAAGCTTTGCTCTTATTTGAGGTTACAATTCATTACGTCCAAGATGAACACCACTTTAAAGAATTAAATCACCACCACTGCAGGAGACATCTATTTTATTTAAAAAAACCAACAAAACAACAGCTTGTGAAGCAGCTAATTACTTCATAAGTGTTAATAAACCCATATATTTTATTTCAGAAACCTAACTCATTGATCTTCTACAATCATTTAAGTAAGTTAAACTGAGGTCACACACAGTGACCCCTGATAGTCTGCAAAAAGTTAACCACAAACTAAACTACCTCAAATGTGAAAGACTTCTACAGCACTCAGGGCCACTGATACATACAGTTTTTAATATAGCAAACATGCATTAGGCCTCTCAATACATACTTCATATTTTGAAATACCAGTTAGGATGGGAAACAAGGAATAATCAATGGACTTGTGACCACAGAAGAGAGGCAAAGACATCTCTTAAAATGAATGAAAGTTAGTTTTGCAAGTTACTAAAGCCATTGGTATAGGAGTTTTTACATCAATCTATTTTGTTTCCCTTATAGCGCTGGAAAAAGCTGTACCCATCCAAAGCATTCTATATCCACAAAATGTTCGCACTTCCAAGGGAGGATAAACCTTCCACCCTCACCAAAATGGTAGAAGAAATAAAGAAGGGTTATTAATCCTGTGAAAAGCTGCCCAGATTCAGGAGGATTGCCTGCCTAAAGACTTTGCTCATGGACTCATGTCCTTACATTTAAACATTTGCTTCCAAATAATCTTTAATAGTAGCCCTACTTATTTAACTCAGTTTCAATGTTATCTTTCATTTCTTGCACACAAGCAAGTAATATTACAAGCAGTAATATTACATAAATCAAATTAGTTGTAGCTTGTACAATCCTAGTGTTGTCAAACTACCTTAAACAGGCACTTCTGCTTGAATACCTCTGCACAGAAGTAATTAGTTCTACATCATTCTAATCATGACAGGAAGATTACTATCTAGCTTATCCAATTCTTATGACTAGGCAAAATAAGTACATATAAAAAGGCAGCAGAGTTAGGTCTTTAAAAGTAGCTGCCATAACTAAATATCAAACTAAATATAAAAATTAATGGTTCAAAGAATATTAATTAACAAAACAACAAAATGAGGTGATAATCTGACTTAGCAGTTGTCCTCCATTATTCTCGCATAGAACAAAAGATTAAAAAAATACTTTATGCATACTTATGGTCTATAAAAGCAACTGTATCCTAGAGTTATGGAGAATGGGATACCTCAACTATTTCACACTGGAAGTAACTTAGTAGTACTTAACTAAACTATCCCAATCTGACCTTCTCCCAGTAGCTGTGCTTGATGAACATGAAAGGGTTGGTAAGAGTCCCACAGTGCAGTTCCAAAATAACTTGTATGACATTCAAATGTGCTGAGCAATCTAACCTCATAAATTCAGTAACAAGAGTAGATGCTCATCAGCTGAGAATGTCAAACTCCTCGTTAGTACTTTGATCAAAAGCACCTGTTTTCTTACTGTTGCTGAAGGCAGCAATAAATTACAAAACCTCAACTATTTCAAGAATACATTCACAGTATTAGTTAAAAACCCCACAAATTAAGATCTATGATTTTATACCAGCCTGTGGTGAACTGCTAAGGAAAGGCACACTATTTTTTAAGTGTATAATATGCTTTTAGAATGAATAATATTTGACAACACTAAAATAAACTTTCTTCACATAAATTCGAACAATCTCAAGCACTGTTTAAACAATTCTTGGGCTTCTTTTAAAACCTTCCTATTCCCAAGAAGTGATGAAAAAGTTACATAGAATTCTTGCCTACATTTTCTTTTTCATTTAAAGTGCTACATAGCTATAGAAGACGATTTTTTCCTTTGGATTTTAAAATTAGGATGGCCATACTGTGCTTGCAGACTGACACTAACAAGAAGTAGCTTTCCAACCTTTCCCCCCAAGATTTTACCATCATCATCATCATCATATACTAAGTTATTAAAAATGAAGAAAAAACTAAGAGAGATCTATTGATTCATTTTGCTTTCAAAAATAAATTTTCTCAGTAGGGAAGTGACCTCACTTGTTAAAATATTTAGATGTAGATTTTGCAGGAAATCATCAAGATCACCCTTTAGACACACCAAGTGTGTGTGTGTGTGTGTGTGTGTGTGTGTGTGTGTGTGTGTGTATATATGTATCTGTAAACAGCTTTGATTTGAACCTAGTATTTGAGTTTGCGCTTGGATAGGAAGTGATGATTTCTTTCAGTATGAGACCTATGTTCATAGGACATCTACCAAATCCGCTTGTTTCTTTGAAAATGGTGTAAATCTTTATAAAGAGAGCTTCAAGAGCACCATATACATAGCTAGTAAGATGATGAGCAGTCCAGCCAGCAAAACTATTCCTAAAATGCTCTAACATTCTGGCAAAGTCCATTAACCTAAACCAGATCCTGAACTATATTCATGGTAATGACTTCAAGGTGATAAAATCAACCACGATAAGGATTTTTCCTTCTGTTTTCCTCTGATCAGAACTGCCCAGTTTCTCAAGCCAGTCATCTGGGATGGTTATATCATCTCACTGCATTTGCTTAACCTGTACTTTTTGTAAGGAGTATTAGCATGTTCTGAATTGGGATGTCCTGAAGCGTGGTCCATCATATTCTTGCCACCTTTTACCCACCTTTCACAAAATCTGGTTTTAAGCTGCAACAACTCTCACTCTCTTCTTCCCAGGTATCAAGAAGCACTTTCAAATCAGATTTTAACTTTGGACCATGAAACAACAAAGCAAAGTGAAACACAGGTGGACTACAATAAGATAACTACATGCCCTCTAGTGATATATGCAGAGCTTTATGTATGCACTACAACAGAAACTGAGGCAGACCAGGCTGAAATAAAAGTTCTTGAAAATTCTACATTCAATGAGAAGAGGGATTAGCAAATTGATTCAACAGCTGTACTAAAATTCTCCAGAGGTAAATTTGCAGGAGGGGTGAAAACATTTATATCACTGTCAATTTCTTAAAACCCACCCTGGATGTACAGCTGACATGGTACAACTAAGGAAAGTGATTCATCTTCTAAAAATATTGCCAAAACAGTGGCTCTCCCTTAAATCGGCAAAACCCACCATCATCAAAGGAAAGCATAACTTGTTGCTTACAAGTACAATCAAATTAACAGACTATGTGACATTTGCAGAACTCTCAAGCATCACTTAAAGCTGTAGCATTAAGAAATGAATACACAAAGGTAGTAACTGCAACTTGTTCAATAATTTTTTAAAAGGTACAAAATCTCTCTCAAAGTGAAAATCACCCCAAGCCTGATTAAAGGATAAACACAAAGAGATCCCTGTGAAAATGACTTGGAACTAGGGAACCTCATACACTCATTAGTGAAGATAACCGGAGAAGGAAGAGGCCTTTGATATTCACTTTGTAATCAGATGTAAAATAGTCTAGCAATCCAGTTATATTATACTACTGGCTGTCATAAAATGCATTTCAAAAACACAGCATTTGAAATACTTCATGTTCTGTGCCCCGTTTCTTGTACTCGGTATCAAATAAAACTCCAAAATACTTTTTCCTCCTGATTTGCATGTGCATATAGTGGAAGTTTCCATTTCCGGGAATTCAAAGTAACTACGTGGTTGGTTGAACAAACTACCTTTAATCTCAATTCTAAGCTGATGCCCTGTGCTAATGTTCAAGCTAAGTAGCTGTGGCCCTTTTCTGTCTTGCTATCTCTAAGGTAAATGAAGCAGCGCATGGTATCCCAGCTACTTTTCAAACTGGCAAGAAAATGATCATAACCAAATTAAAGGAGGAACTATGCACAACTGACAGACGTTGCATAAATACTGAGTATGTGGAACAATTTAACTCAATTTGTAAAGGAAGGCAATGCGTTAAGACACTTCCAGTGTAGTTGGACAAACTGCCACAGATATTGCTCACAATGTACCTGGAGTTCACACCCAGGTATTACTTGTTTCTCTAAGAGCAACTTTTTCCATAAGTCTTATCCTGGAGTTGTGTGTTCAGAAACCTATCACAGTAAGCTTTTCATTGCTCATACAAGTTACAGTTCAGCTGTTGCAGATTCAAATTACAAAGCAGAAATTGCTTGTTAAGAAATGCTAATCTTACCTGGAACTTTGTCAACAGATGCAAAAACAGAGCGTTGCACTGTAGGATCACTGCTACCACGCCGTGACTGATCATAAAATCTAAATGGAAGGTGTTGGGCTGTAGCTGAAGAGCTGTGTCCAAAACCCATAATTTCAGTTGAAGGCTGAACAGGAAGATCCAGCAGAACTATGTTTAATCACAATTGATAATTTTTGTTACTCAAAAATACATAAAAGGAAGAGTAGGTGAAAATAAAATTGATAGTTTTCTCAGAATCTTGAGAATGAACCCTATTGTTTGACATAACTTGCCTGCATTTACCTCTTAATTATGGCTACAACTGCATTAGAGAAAGAAGAGACACAGCATTTATGGCAACCTTTCCTACCACTGCTTGTCTACACATTCACGCTAAGGAACACCCAGAATACAGTGGAGGAGGAAAACAAGATTAAAGTAAGCCCCTTGCATGAAGTAAGTCACTGGAATTATTAAAAAGATAAAAAATAAATCTTCTGGTTTTCACTGTACAAATAGTCATTACCACTCAACCTAAAATTTTAGTATCAAAATAGACCTGTATTAACCTCAAACTTGCTTTACACTTTCTTACATGAAGCAAGCCATATATGTATGACATATCTATTCTGTAAACTCAAAGCATAAAACATTTTTATATTTAGCTTCCTACACAACCATAAGACACTAAAATGATCTTAAACCATCTATACTCAAGAGAAATTCCAGTAATTTTAATACCAGCTATGACTGTGTTTTTCACAGCTCTGATTAGTTCATTACTGCTACTGGACAATCCAAATAACTTAGCTGGTGTCACTTTTCATTTACCCAGCTATTTTCCCTCCTATATTTCAGAGTTCCCTTTTCTAAAATCTCCAATACATTCAGTTTACTTGTAAGCTTCAAGTTACTCTTCAGTCACTCACTATTAAACTAATATTTTAATTACTCTTTGCTATTTACTCAAATTAACTCTTTCCTTCATCTCTTTGCGTGCATTTCCTTCATCTCTTTGCGTGCATTTCCTTCACTCACAGAAATATAGCTGCTGACTCAACATTTAGGATTGCTCATCCAAGCATTAAACATTACAATAACACCACTGGGACACCATCCATCTCGGGATTCAGGCAAGCTGAGTTCCAATTTAGTCTTAAGGCAATAGAACATCTGCTTTTTAAGTAGGGCATCTGAATTTTGAATCACTGAAACACATTTAAAGAGAAATGCTGAGTTTTGTGAGATGACTGGCAGCTAGTGGCAACAAAACAGGACTCCTTTTTCGTCCTTCCTTTGACACATCTATCATTAAATGTGAAAATACATTTTACTCCAATAAAATCTATTGCTTGGAAACTAGACACTGGTTTACAGTTTTCTGTGGCACACCACTACTTAGATTTTTCTAACACACGCTTGTGCTACAGAGTGATTTGCTTTGACATCCAAGTCTTGTTTCTCAGAATCATTTCAAACTAACGGCTCACCTGCTATCCTCTGCATTTTCATACGCCGAGCTTGAATACGGCCTTTTGCAAGCCGCTGCTTTGCAATAATGCAGCGGATGTGATCCGAAAAAATAAATGTAGCCTGAAGGATAGGGAAGGGCTTAGAATGAGGACTTGAGGCAGGCTTATGAATTATTATGTTCAGAGCTCTACTGTCATCCTCCACTCCCGTCACCTGCATATCCTAAAAAGAAACAGAAGGCAAGTTGCTAATAATAAAGTTTGCATTTTAGAACTATAAATACCAACATTAAAAGAAAACCCTATGAATGGTTCACTAAAGCATCTAGGAACGGTTTCTGTGTTAAGAAAAAGGACTATACAAGTTGAACAATGTTGAATTTAGTTCTTCAGAAATTAGTACTTAGAGATTGTCAGTTTAAAATTCAATTGAGTTATTAGGCATAGAAAGTTTTAAGGAAATACAGTGTTGGCTAAGGCAAGAAAGATACAAATGAGGGAAACTTCTTAAAGCTTTTCACATAAATTAGAAAAGTACAGATGATTTTGAAGTTACAACCTGTCATCTTCCCTACCTGTGTAGTAAGACCAGAACTCTACTAGAGTTCATTACTGCGCTACTTAAGGCAAGTGCTTGGAACTCAATCCTAATTGTATACGATTCCAGTGCTCAAATGAACACAGCCCAATATACAGTGGGGAAGTTAAGTTACCTTATTTTCAAGTTTGTCTTTAGTTAGCTATCTAAACTTCCTCTGAAAATCAGAAATAGTTTAAAAAGGTAAAACCTAGAAAAAAAGACTAGCAACAGAAGAAACAAGTAAGCATGGTACAGAGCTTAAATACATAAGCTAATATTGGTATCGCTATTTAACATAAATGTAGATTTTCAGCTGAGAAAAAGTAACCACCCATATTAAAACTCCTCTTACCTGCAAAAGGCCTGCAAACTTAACTACACCCCATCCAAGTCTGGCAACATCTGGCTCAACCAAGCTCATCTGGTATATATCCACAGCCAGGAACCTTTGAACTTGACCCCCATCCTTTGTTATGACTGTACAAGCAATTAGATCACTGTTATCTGAAGGAAGGAAAAAGAATTCCATTACTTAGCTACTGAAGTTAAGGATTCTGGATTTTGGTTGTTTCACGTAACATAATTTTAATGTATAAAAGTGTAATCATCTTTACAACACACATTTGAAGTTATTCAAGGCTGTTTTTTTAATGAATACCTTGCATTTCCCTATCATATTTATAGTTACGTAGAAAGGCCAGAATATATTTCAATAGCAGTGGTTCAGTGATACGAGTTATGTATCAGATGTGTATGATAAGTACCTTGCTTTCTCTTACCACCTTCATTACCTTTTAGTATAAAAGGTCAGTTCATTTTAGGGGTGAAATTGCAACAGTGTTGATTTTTCTCACTAAGTTGAAGTCTCAAAGTCTTGTCCAAAGACCAGAGATACTCTCCATGTAGGAGGCACGGCAGCATTGCAGGCAACTGCCTGTACATCAGTGTAAACTTCACCTCCATTCCGACGCAAGCTTCATTTCTACAGGTTTAAAACCCGACTTTCTGACTGTTGGAAGCCTTTCAGCTTCAGGACTATAGGGATGCTCCAGATTAACTGAATGAGGACTTTGCCAGTACTTGTTAAGTGAGGTGACGATTTTTTTCCTTTACCCAACCAACTTTATTAATTTATATCGAATAAACATATCCTGTCTTAATCATTAATTCTAGCAACCCTCAAACAAGCCCCAACATACAGATCTCGAGCTTTAAATACACAATTCCCTGATCCTCCTGCATCTCCTCAATGCACCTCTTCCAGTTCAAACCATCAATCTTGAAAATCTAAATCACATTCTTTACATCAGAGCTGAAGTATACTAAGTTGCCCATAAACTGGCACTGACACCTCACAGCAGACCTCATCTTAGCTTTTTCCTTTACTTCAAACTGGTAAGTTCATTCACATGCTTAATACACACAGATCTTTGTCCTCTCATGTAGTGCAACTTACAGCAAGTAAAAGATGCTATGATCACGCTTACTGTCCTTCAGAGTTCATCATCTTTGCAACACTAGATAGCATTCCACATAATTTGACAGGTTTAGCCAGATAAGTTGCAGCATTTTAACTATTTGCTGAAGTGATTTTGATTGAGTTTTGTGGTGGTTTGTTGTTTGTTGGGTTTTTTAGGACAGAAACCATAGGACTTGAAAGCAATGGTTTCTATACTTTGCTTCTACCTTAGCCAGTTTTTCGACACACTCCTCCTCCTTGGTATTGCTAAGGCATCAATAGACTCAGCAGTTTAGAGTTACTTATTCAAACAGCCTTTCTTAAATGAGGGCTCAATACTATAGGCATCAATTGCTGTTAAGCTGTACAATGCTATCTTTCCCTTCCTATTCCACAGACATGTAGTATTTTTTAGGATGCTGTATTTTTTGACGTATGTCTATATACCAACATCAGTTTGATAAATGGGATCATCTCCAGTAAGGTAAGTATCTTTTGAAAAGGCTGCCTTCTTATTCAGATTTTTTATATCTATCTGAAGGGAGCTATTCTGACAGAAGGAATTCAACATATCTCTATGACATGGTTTAAACCACTATATATACTGATGTACCTCTAATACTATCTCCATATTGAACGTTAAGTGCTCTTGCATTCAAAACCCAGCTGTAGCAGTAGTTAACTCTGTATTTCACACTAGAAACATCTGTGGGATAGATACAAGCTACATGTGGAAGCATACAGTTTTTGCAGTGGCAGGTCATACAACTACTGACAACAGCCATAAATTATGGTTTGGAAGGTGGAGGAATTTCTTTTGTGCATAATACAGCTCAGCAGGTTACCCAGGAAGGTTGTGGAATTTCTATCACCAAAAGTTTTCAAGTTTCAAAAGAACAAAAGAAATATTCCTCACAACACCAACCTCCTCTTCCCCATAAGAGACCCCTCTCACACCACAACCGAGAGGACTCTTCTAACTAACATTTCTATTATTCTACCAATTACCCTTTACCAGCAGGATCCATTCAAAATTGACTGGGCAGTAGGAGAGAAAAGAAGGAAATACGGAACCCTAATATGCTTAGAAGAAGATAACTAATGCTAATCCAGTGTGAACTTAGTGTGAGCTTTTGAAATTCAAGAAAACAAGTTTAATCAATAAATAACAACACTGCTACTTTTTTGCAATATGTACGGGACGCGATTCAGTTACGTGAGGATTGATTACTATTACCTACTCAGATGCCCTGGAAAGCTCAAGAAAGCCATAAAGACTTGGCAAACATTACTCTTAGAGCTTATGGGAGCTTTCTTCCTTTGTACAGAAGAAGCAGAGACACCAGGCAGAAAATAATAAGAGATCTAAAATTGCAATGTAGGCTGTATGTTGAGAAAACAGCATCTTACTCCAATATTATTGTATCAATGACATTCTATTAATCTGAACAATAAAAGATAACAATGTATACTAAATGCATCAAAAGCTCTAAGTTTTTGAGCCCAAACTGTATCTGTATTTGTATATATTTTATACTTACACATCCAGAAGTGGTGACAGAGGTATAAATCTAACACATCCCTCTAGAAATTACTTTCTAATACCTAAATTATTTCACCTTTTCATTAATAACTGGAAAGCCTGAACTTATTATGAAGGTTTCTATGTTATGGTAAAACAAGAATAATACAAGTGTCCTTTATTCTGTACTGGTCTGTAAATTTAGGCATAAAACACACAAACATATTTGACTTTATTGCCAGCTGAAGTACACACAGTTTGAAAGAAGCAGGCTGAAAGAAACTTGAAAGACCACCACAACAAAAACTGACATGAAAATTAGATTTACCTTTTTTTTTTAAAGCAAAAACCTTAATAATTCAACTGACTTCATTTAAAGAATACCTAGGAGGAAGATTTTAATCCATACATAGATAGTACAAATGGATAAGAAATTCAATGCAGGTCCAAGTCTAATAGACAAAAGCTACAAGTGGCAGCAGTTCCATGGTGAAAATAAGTGACTAATTAACCTAGACAACTGATAGTCTGCCCCTTCACAAGACAAAGTTTCTAATGAAGAAAAAACATTTTTCTAGGAGTACACTTTGGGTTAAACAGAACTAGCTCCCTGGAAATCATACAAATGTTTTTTTCCAAGCCATAGAAACCAGAAAACCCCAAGAGAATCCCTATAAATATAGCTGTTAACTGAGAAGAAATTAAGTCTCAAACAGTTGGTATGACTAAACAAGGATGGGCTTATTATTATTATGGCCTATCCTCCACATTGCATGAGCTCTTATAGCCAATATCTTTTTTGAGGCAGTCTCAGTAACAAGCATAAAGTCTTATCAGTGTTAATGAGCCCTTAAGGCTTTCCACAGTTGTATTTCAAAACAGGACTCTGGAACATGCCAGGTTACTGCTTATCTTGGGACCCTTCATTTAGTGCCTCCTTCATTCTTTAATCCAATTAGCTCATCAACACATTTATTTCCATCGATACAATTTTGTGGAACAGCCGTACTCTTCTCAAGACCTGAAGAAGCTGGATTTTGACACCTCCAAATAAGTAATGTGAGGTTTCTGAATTCTGTGGATAATCTATTGCAAGATTCTCAAAATATAGGCCACAACACCCAATATAGTCATGAAGTTCTCAAATACTTGGTTTTGTCTAGCATTTATACAGTTTTTAGTGCAACTGCAAGCAGATTAAAGTACTTGAAATAACTACTGTGCATATTCAAGTGCCGGACTACAGAAATGCAGTACATAAGGTAAAGAACTTAAAGAGCAGTTGTTTTCCAGAGCAGAAAGTTTTCATTTTAGATGTGACAAAAACCTTCAAGTAAAGCATTACTCTTAAAGTTTATCAAAGAACAGAAAAAACAGTTACTCATTTATTAGGAAACTGTTACAGGAATCTTTTGAGTTTATACAACTGAATGTACCCCATTTACATGACTGTTCACAGCTGCTGAAGGGTACAGTCATCGTTTATGACAAAAACAGAAGAAAAAATGTGGTTAAACACATTTCCAGTGAACTGATCTGAGCTTACAGCTAAGCTATAAACCAGTTACAGATATCCAACCACACTCGGGTAAAAATTTCAAGCCCAGTAAACTTAAATACTACTGAAATCTGATCAGGGGATTAAAGTGAACCACAGACTGAATGGTTCACTGACATGACACTGCTGCAAAGAAGCACACTGCAATTTCTGAGACTAACAGCAATGCTCATTTTTTCCCCATGCAAAATAAAGCCTGCAACCAGTTCGGACAATACGCATCCAAGACATGGATCCAAGATTTCTCTGGACTTTGTTCAAGAAAAATACAACTTTTAGGAAATACAGACCAGGAAGGAGAGTTTCAAGTTTTCAACTGCTTACAGCAAGGAAAGATTTAAATCAGGTGGACACAATTGCCTGTGAAGACTGTATTATATGAAGTCTTCATAAATGTAACAGCTAGTTTAGGAGATGGTCTAAATGTGCCTCACCTACCCCAGGGTTTGACCTTTAATGATTTCATAATTTACAGTCATGATAATTCTAGAAATCATCTGTAGCCACGACAAGCTCTTACAGAAAACTTTCAGCACTTTGTGCATTTAGCTGGCAGCCTAAAATAAGCATTAGGCTGCAGACAGTAAATGTACCACCTCCCACTTTACATAAAAAACTTTTTCCAACAGCATGTAGCCCATTTGGTATGCTATTCTCCTTTACTACTAAGTTATATTCCTTGGAAGATATTTCATAGAATAAAAAAATTATATGCCCTATGATAAAACCTCTTGACAACTTCTGCAAATACCTGTTGGGGGGAGTAAAGAAGCTGAAGCCAGTGGTATTCAACAAGATGAAAAGCACTGAGCACAAAATGACCCACAGGAAATTTCACAGAAACACTGACGGGGGAGGTGGAAGCAAACAACAACAAAACCCCACAACCTTTTCTTTATTGTGAAGGTGGTCAAACAGTAAAACAGGTTGCCCAGAGACACTGTGAAATCTCCATCCTCAACGATGGAAAACCTGACCAGTGAGGGCCCTGGGCAACTTGCTCTACCTGACCCTGCTTTGAGCATGGAAGTCAACTAGATGGTCTCCAGAAGTTCCTTCCAACCTCAATTATTCTATGATAAATTTTCCTCAAATCTTATTAAAAAACATTGATTATGATATTATTTATAAAGCCTATTTATCTGGTAGAGACAAGAGTGAACAAGGAGTCTTACCTATAATGTTAATTTTTCCTGCTTTAGCAAAGAAATAATGGCTTTAAATGTACCATCATTTACCTCCTGGCCACGGCATTTAAAACATTGTCACTAATAGAATCAGCAGCCTGAAACCAAACACCACGACTGTTAATTTGGGCTGCCAGTGAACTTCACACAAACAGTGAAATGCTGAACAAGATTAAAAAGCCACCTACATGAGACACCTACAAACTCACATACAGCCTAAGGCAGGCAGTTATCACATAATACATGAGTGCTTCAAAACTATTTACAGCAAAAAACAACTCTGAAAAGTAGCAGTATATATCATTGTGGTAGCAGCATACGCAGCAAGATGGAATGAACCTTCTGTGGAATACCTGACTCATTTCTAAACACAAGAGTCATATAGAGCGCTGACAACCTTGCAATTACACTTAAAAGGGTTACAACGAACATACGTACATCAAAACATTAAAATGATTCTGTACAAGAAACTTTAACCTTTCTTATCAATCTCCCATGAAATACCAGCATTGCATTCAGTATGAGGGGAAAAGGCATTTTGATAACATGAGTTGTGCAAGAGATTTTAAAATCCAAACAGTAGCTGAAGTAATTCCTGGACCTTATTAACTTCTACTTCTTGTCACTATATGTATACAAATGAGCATAACCACTGGAGGCATCTAATGTCCAGAAAAATTTAAAAAGCATTGTAAAAATATAGATTGAGGAGAATTTGTCAGATAGAAAATATCTCCAAAGTGACAATTAAAAAATGGCACACAAGTATAATTTTTTGGGTCATGTTTTGCCAGCTGTTAAGTCTCCTCCAAAGATACGGCACCAAGCAACAGCATACCAAAATCACAGAATCATAGAATACTTAGGGTTGGAAAGGACCTTAAGATCATCCAGTTCCAAACCCCCTGCCATAGGCAGGAACACCTCCCACTAAACCATGCCACCCAAGGCTTGAACACTGCCAGCGATGGAGCATTCACAACTTCCCTGGGCAACCCATTCCACTGCCTCACCACCCTTACAGTAAAGAATTTCTTCCTCATATCCAATCTAAACTTCCCCTGTTTAAGTTTGAACCCATTACCCATTGTCCTATCACTACAGTTCCTCATGAAGAGTCCCTCCCCAGCATCCCTATAGGCCCCCTTCAGATACTGGAAGGCTGCTACGAGGTCTACACGCAGCCTTCTCTTCTCCAGGATGAACAGCCCCAACTTTCTCAGCCTATCTTCATATGGGAGGTTATCCAGTCCCCTGATCATCCTCGTGGCCCTCCTCTGCACTTGTTCCAACAGTTCCATGTCCTTTTTATGTTGAGGACACCAGAACACCAGAACACAATACTCCAAGTGAGGTCTCACAAGAGCAGAGTAGAGGGGCAGGATCACCTCCCTCGACCTGCTGGTCACCCTCCTTTTGATGCAGCCCAGGATACGGTTGGCTTTCTGGGCTGCGAGCGCACACTGAAGCTGGGTCATGTTCATTTTCTCATCGACCAACACCCCCAAGTCCTCCTCCACAGGGCTGCTCTGTACCTCTTCTTTGCCCAACCTGTAGATGTGCCTGGGATTGCTCCAACCCAGGTGGAGGATCTTGCACTTGGCATGATTAAACTTCATCAGGTTGGCATCAGCCCACCTCACAAGCGTGTCAAGGTCCCTCTGGATGGCATTCCTTCCCTCCAGCGTATCAACTGAACCACACAGCTTGGTGTCATTGGCAAACTTGCTGATGGCGCACTCAATCCCACTGTCCATGTCACCGACAAAGATGTTGAACAAGACCGGTCCCAACACACTGGTATTCTCTTCTCTATTGGGTAATGAAAAGACTTGAGCTGGTTTTCCCTTTCTTAGGGTAATTAATATTTTGATGGAATTGATGCACAGAAACGTCTCTGAGATACTGGACAAAATCACATAACATCTACTAAGGCAACTAGGGCAACTGTTTTTTCAGTTGAACTAAGATCAACTTAGTTAAGGCATTTAAACAAAAGACAATAAAAAATTTAACATCTAAAACATCAAGCACCCCCCTTTTTTTCTTTTAAAAGAACAAGAACCTTCAAAGACTAAACCCCTAGCAAATACCCACACTATTTTAGCAATCACGTGCCCTCTAAAGCTACTAATCATACCTCCAAATTCTTAAGAAAATGACTGTCTGAACAGAAGTTAACTACTTGTAGAAGTTAACTGACACCAATATACCAAAATCTCCTAGGTCTTGATTACAGGCAATGGAGTTAACAGTATTTATACTGTCATGTGCTTTCTTTTAAATTCTAGCCTAAAAGCACACTTTTCTACACATTTTAAGCCTTTAAACAAACAAAAATAAAAGTGTCTCAGACTATGATAAGATTGATTTAGAATATGACACATTACTATTTCTCAAACAATGTCAGTGCTGGAGACAGTGGAACTAAAGCTTTGTGGTTTAGTCTGGACTCTAGAAGTTGCACTGTTTAGTAACACTGAAGGTTATCTGGAGATGCATATTTTGATATGAAATAAACACCAATATATTGACTTTGCGGACAAATATATACTTAACTCCAACTCTTTTTGTTTTTTTTATTCAGCATGGAGACTGCAGCAGTATTCTACGATACTTCAGAATGAAGGTACTTCACCTTTACTTCATAATAAGTACTACTTAGTATCCCAATGACATTCTGGACATTACAGACTGATTCCCCTTGGGAATAGCTTAGTATCCTGTTCAACTATGCGAGTACATCTTCCATACACCAACTTGAAAATGACAGAAGAGATGTGAAGAGGAAGAACTCTGGGGGATGGACAGGACAAGGCAACATCGACACACGCACACATGATGGTGACCAAATCCCAGTATTAGAAACCAGCACAGTGTAGCTGTTGGAGTAATTACCTCTAGTCTCTTAAAATTAATTAATTGTTTAAGTGAAAGCAGGATAAAAGAAAATCCTCCTAGGATCAGTTAATTTAGAAAACTAATGTACCAGGAAACCAGACAAATGACTATAAATCTTTTCTCTGCTAATATTTAAACCCTGGAATATTTATTAACAGCCTCTTAAAACAAACAAACAGAAAAACATCACAAGAAGTGCTCCAAATCCAGTAGAAAACAAACTTAATAACATCCTCTTTGGTAGTCAGTACACAAACAATGTAGCAATATAACTTAAAAAACTCCAACCAAAAGCCAACAATTTTTCCAAGTCATGGACTATTTGAGAAATCAAGGGACTACTCACTCAAGTCAAGAACATCATCTGCCTTTATCAGATCTCCCTCCCTCGTGAGTGGCAACTGAGTTTCTGGCTCGTCTTGTAAGTGCAGCGA
Source organism: Ara ararauna (assembly GCA_028858755.1). Lineage (NCBI taxonomy): Eukaryota > Metazoa > Chordata > Aves > Psittaciformes > Psittacidae > Ara > Ara ararauna. The sequence continues at coordinate 16,498,597 of CM054380.1, read as the reverse complement.
TAGGGAACGGAGCATAAAGAAAACTCTGATTGCCTGGAGAAATTGGAAAAAGAATATTACAATGTTGCTGCACTCAGTACTACAGTTTTTAACAGAGTCTTACAAATGTATATTCGCTTTCACATCCCAGAGTTTGCTGCCGTGCAGTAAATCTACTTTTCAAATTGAGAAAGCAGAATGGAATTTCAAAGTCCATTAAAAAGGACATGGAAGAAGTTGAAACATGCTATTTATTTTTAACGAAGTAGAAGCAGCAGAACTTTTATCCCACTGGCACACTTACACAGACCGTGACTGACAGGCAAATGATTACAGGAGTTGTTAAAGCAAAACCAACAATATTAGACTTTTTTTATTTATCATTATTTGAAGACTAATTGTATTTACATATATACTACAGACAACCGTACAACCAACCTTCAGAGACTCTCACAATTTGAGCTTTAAACAGTAATAAGTTTTCTGTCGGAGTATAGCCAAGACATCTACAAGTTTCAGAGAAAACTGGGGATTTTTGAGTTTTAATTTGCTGTGTTCATCAAAACTAATCATCTGCAATATAGCACTCTTGAAGAACTTCATTTACATTCTCAGAAGGTCTATATGAGGGCAAAACATTCTAAAAGCTGCACCAGTTTCAAGAAAATTTCAACAGCTGCTGTGAGAAATTAATATTCTTGGGTTGATTTAGAAATCAATGACAAATAGTATGCAAAGACTAGATAAAGTGCCAAAAAAGTGTCATCATTTTATTAGCCACATTTTGAAAAGCACCATTTATAATCATCTTCCCTTAAAAGAACTGTATTTTCAGTACAGCAAATTAAAAAAAAAATCATTTTTTATTACTTCTGGTGTTTTGGTTTTAAAACAGTTTCTACGTAGTAATTCTGTGGCATAGTGTAAATTAACTGCTGCCTTACAGTAAAAGCACTGAATTCACGGAACAGCTGCAGGGCCGAGGAATCCCCAGAATGCAGGAAGTATTAGGAAAAACAAACCTAAACTGGTTTAAGGCAAAACCTTTCAGCCCTGTATTTTTAAAATCAACAGAACTGTGGCTCCTGTGAAACAGAAATGAATGCTTGGTGATTAATATCGTACTGGTGGTGCTTTCAGAAACTTCTGACAGAACAGGGACGAAGAGAAGGAAGCCATGTATCTGGCTCTTCCATAAACTGTCCCAGAGCAGACCAATGTGGTATACTGTTGAAACCTAACAGTCCAAAATGGTGATTCCAAGCAGAGAATGTCAAGGGTATCTAACAAAACCATGATATTAACACTGCCTTATGAATAACAGCAGAGTCACTTCCTCATGGGAGATGATCTTTCCCATTTAGGCAGACTGCATATTGTGCATTTACTGAAATTAAATAGGATCACTTACTGTAAAGCAGCTTTACTACCAGATGCTTCAAGAGGAATTCATGGTATTGGGTTTAAAAGTTTCCAATTCCAATCAAGAACAGCAACATCCTTGCATATTTGGTAACTCAAAGAAGTCAAATCAACCAGCCATTTAAAAATTCAGAGGGCAGTCATCACTTAGCTTGCTTTCACTCTTCCTACACAGAGCATTAGTTTTCCTCACATTCCCTATAAAACTAATGTCATTCATCTCCAAACATGTAATCATATTTACTACAGAAGTGGGAAAGAAAATTAGAATTTTAGCCTTTGCAAGTAAAAAATAATCAAGAACATCAGATGAAAAGGGAACTACCCTGTGCTTCTTGCAATATTGGCAGCCCTTGCTTTGCTAGCAATAGAAACCCAAAACCATGCGATTTGTGACTTCCTATAGCGGTTTATTAGATCTCAATAAAACAGCAGACCAGTGGCCTAGAATTTCTTTCACCTGACTTCTGTTTTCTTGGTTAAGTAGGAACAAATATGAATTGCTACCTACACTAAAGAACTATGCGTTATGATGAGGTATACCCTGCACTGATTCCTTTAATCATATACATACCACAGGCAAAGAAATAGCAATTTGAAGGGAAACCTTCCAGCATCTTCCTATATTCCCATGAACTAGCGTTCTCACAGGTAGTTCAAAACCTTCTCTCAAAGCCTTTGCTATGCACTCTGAGGTGCAGAGGTGCATGACCCATGCTGTTCATGGCTTCCCAAATCAGTATGTAAGTGAGTTTGCATTATTCTAGGCGATTGGTAGCAACACCCTCTTTAGGGCTACAGAAGTCAGAAGAAAGAGATGCAAACAACAAACAGTAACCAAATTGCCAACAATTCCAAAGAGCATCCGACTCCAGGCAGAAGGCTCAATCAAGTAGTAGTAGCTGATTTCAGAAAGCAGCCTAGAAACTTCTGGTCATTTTAATGTTTTAAGTCAGAGGGGCTGGCTGTCTGGATTTTGGAGATGTGCCTTTGATAACTCGAGAATTCTGATTTCTGAGAGTTCCTGCTAAAATTAAAGAGCAAAAGAACTACAACTTAGAGAGACTTCCTACAGCAAAAGAAGTGAGAGCCTAAAAAGATCTGATCACTAACAGCTAAGAACTCATGATACAATCAAAGTTTGGGACTTTTTCACTTGCTAGTGAAATAAAGCATTTTTAGAATCATGCCATGGGATTCTCTGAATTGAATCACCATCCATTTGAACCTGCCAGCAAGAAGGACTTGCAGCAAGATACACCTTGTCACAAGATACACCTGAAGTTCAGCATATTGCTACGGCAATTCAGCCTAGGAGAGCCTAGAAAGAAAAATGTAGCACAGGAATTCTAACAAACTCTAAACCTTCTACAGCAACACAATCAGGGGAAGGAGGACCAACAAAGAAGCATTCTGGGAGTTCCTGCTGACAAGAAAGACCCTTCTATCCCAAAGGATTTACAGGAATATTAATATTGATTTCTGAATTTCCACCAACAGAAGTTAAGCTATTCTTTATTTAGCATATGAAAAACCATGGAGCAATCAGTTTCTATTTACACATTTCTAAGTATCATTTTGTTCAATGTCTCAAAAGAAATTCTACGAAACATTTTTGCTTTCTAAGAACAATACTTATCAAGATAATTCACTGTACTTTATCAAACTTCCTGTGATAACAAAAGTTTCATGGTTTATAAGAAGTAATTATAGCTAAAGTTTTCTGAAGATTCCTGGAAATACGTTTTTTCTTCAAGAGCACTTGAATACACTTATGCAGACATGCAAGTGCAAAGCCACCCGAAGAACACCATTTTTCAAATGACAATGTTGTGCAATAAGATATCTTAAAGACTTACTGGCACCACAAGGTTTATTATGACATTGCCAGATAAGGGCCAAGAAGGGATTATCCCAAGCATGCTGATAATGATGTTGTTATTCAGGTCAGTATCACCTCTACAGATTGTGTCAGTCACAAAAATAAGTATTTGCTTTTTTTCTCCTCACTCTCAAGACCCCTATCATGAATTACTTCAGCAAGATGAACACTCTTGAGTAGATTGCTTGGGGTTTTGGGTTTTTTTTCAATATCTAAGAAAGACAAGCAATATGAAGTCAGATAGCCTTTCAGTGGAGATTCTTACCATAGGAATATAATGAGAGACAGACTGAGATAACAGATCACAAAAGAAAACTGCCAACATATACCATCACAACTTCTTATGCCTTCTTATGGAGTTGTCCACATGGTCTAAAAAATTAAATCCCCAGTGCAAGAACATACTGAACTGATCAGACACAAGAAATTACAGAGAAAAAGTTTCTTCACTGTGACAGGTAAACATTATATACTCTACACACAGACCTGTCTTCATAAAGTCTTTATGATTTTATGGATGAAGCTTCTAACCAAGCAGCTTTCAAGAAAAAAATATAAGAAAAATAGTCTGACTCACTCTTCGTGTTCTTTCCACATCTCCACAAGGCAATCTTTTCACAAAATCAATACCAGTCAGTGGTGTCCCCGTTGGAGGCAATAAGATTGAGGCATCCATCATCAAGTACTCTACATTCATGGGTTTAATCTATAAAAATATTTTAACATTGATCACTATACAGCATCTGCATCTTTACTTTCAAATACAATTCATGGTTTCATATTTTAAGAAGAAAGAATTGTCAGAGTTACAAGATTTTTTTTTAATACCATCTATCTTATTTCAAGATCTTTACACTCAATCTCTATTTTATTTGCTTATCATTCCCTAATACACGTTGAAGTTTCCATACTGAAAAGAACCCACGGAAAATGACTCTGAAAAATTACAAAGAAAAGCTATTTCATGAGTACTAAAAACAAAGGCCTGTCATGTTCTTGCAACTTCAATCATAAGAAAGTTTTCCGTATCTTTTTCTCTCCAAAAGAACTCTCTAGAATCAAGTAATGCAGTAACTTTCACACTAGACAATTCCCTTCAACTGTGCCAGTAACAGAGTCTCTCCTTTACATGTCTGCCTGTTTTCATGAATAAATGATACCTAAAATATCTATCCTTCTATACCTTTGGGCAATTTCATCTAAGACTTATGACATACACATGCACTGGAGACACAAGCTTCTTTTTGTCAGGAAGCCAGATGGAATGGCAAAAACATACAAAAGCCTGTTCCACAGCTTTACAATACTCTGCCAAAAAGAAAAATGCAGTGATGTGGGCATTCCAAAATAGCCAACTGTAACTGGAAGCATTCCTGGCCACTTTGCCATGGTCACATACTATAAAAGTAGCAGACTGAAACAAGGTCCAGAATTTTCACAGTGCAGTTTTAACTGCTGCCTTGCACACATACAGACTTAAAAATAATTTTTCGCCAATTTTTCTGATCTCAGAACAATTCATCTTCAGTGTCTAAAACACTGCATTAACAAATTCAGTAATGTGTAAAAAGATATAGAAGCCTACATAGACAATTGTCCTGGTTTCAGATGAGATAAAGTTAATTTTCTCCCTAGTAGCTGCATTTTGGCTTTCGTCTGAGAAAAGTATTGATAATACTGATGGTTTAGTTGGTGCTAAGCTGCGCTCACACTAAGACAAGGACTTTTCAGGCTCATGTTCTGCCAGTAAGGAGGAACAGAAGAAGCCAGGAGGGAGCAGACAGGACACCTGACCCAAACTAGGCAAAGGTACCACAGTACATCATGCCCAGTATATAAACTGGGGGAAGTGAGCAATGAGGGACCGATGGCTGCTCAGGGACAGGCTGGGTATCAGTCAACACGTGGTGAGCAACTGTGCTGTGCATCACCTCGGTTTTTCTTTTTTATTTGTTTTACTGCTATTTCCTTTTATTATCATTATCATTGTTATTATTATATTTTACTTTATTTCTCTTATTAAACTGTTCTTTTTTCAACCCACAGTTTTTTACCCTTTCTTCCATTTCTCTTCCTCATCCCATGGGAAAGGGGGGGCAGGGGGTGAGTGACTGTGGTACTTAGTTGCTGGCTGGGGTTAAACCATGACAACAATGAACAAATGACAACACAGAACTAGAATTCCTAACAAATAAATAACTACTTCAGATGCAACTCATGTGTGCACACTGGTTTAAACAGTATTTTACAACATAAAGGTGAAGAATGCTAAAAAAAGGAAACTGAAAGTAAGATATAGGAAGATTTTCACATTGTTTAACACCTAAAAAAAAAAAAAAATAATCAAACACCTCATTTCCCAGGATAAAGTAATTTTTATATAATCACTTTCAGAAAGCAATGGGCTTTTTTTAAATAAAGAGCTGTAAAATTTCACAGAAAGCAACGGGCTTTTATTAAATAAAAAGCTGTAAAATTTCACAGAAACTATTCATGTAACTGTAGAGACAACTCCTCAAAGACAAAAAAGCCACCCATATTTTGTTATTCTGTTCCCAGAAAAAAAGATACCAGCATTGTCAGCAGTTAGCAGTAAGTACTTGTACTTGCTGCTGTGCTGTGCAGTATCTGGGTTTGAGGATCTGGCAGGGTGGAAGGGGTGTCACTTACGGTCATGCTCCGGTATTCATCTTCAAACATATCCAGAAAAATTTCTTCTCCCTTTCAAAAAGAGGGATAGGCACAGACCATGAATCCTTACAGAATCCTTACAAACGTGACACAATGTTTGTTTTGTTTCATCATGTACTGGGTGTTCCAGTGCCACCGCCAACTGCAGGGCACAGCTGAGCCCCTCAGCAACAGACATGGCACCTCTGGGACAACATGTTGGAGAAAGGGAGAGAGATTCCTGTGCAGGCTGTGCAGAGGGCCATGGTAGAGCAGGTATGCCCTGCAGGAACTGCTGTCGTGGAGGACCCACACCGAATCAGGTTTCTTTCCTGAAGGACTGCAGCCCATGGAGGAGAAAACCCACACTGGGGCAGGGGAAAAGAGTGAGGAGGAAGAAGGGCCAGAGACGAACTTCTATGGACTGACCCCAAACCCCGCTTTCCCACCCCACTGCACCACTCAGGGGGAGAAGGTAGAAGAGTCAGGAATGAAGGAGCAAAGTTGAGCTAGGGAAAATGGAGGGGTGGTGGGAAGGTTTTAATTTGTCTTTGTTTCTGACTGTCTAAATTTATTTTAATTGGCAGTAAATTAATTTTCACCAAATTGGCTCTTTTTCGTCCATGATGGTATTGAAAAGTGATCTCCCTGTTTATCTCGACCATAAGATTTTTTCATCTGACATTCTCCCTCCATCCTCTTGAGGAGAGGGAGTGAGAGAGCAGCTAGGTGGATGTCCTGCAGCCAGCCAAGGTCAACCCACCCCCTCAGGTTACTTATTGTATGTAAGCCATGTTGAGAAGACATGCTTCAAGAGAATTCTAAGGACAATACAAAGAGGTTTTAGACACCTTAAATCTGTCATGGATTTACGACTCATTATAAGATATGAATAAAGAGCAATGCCAAAAAGAAACGCATTCTGTATTAGAAATGTTCTAGTAGTGTGGTCCTGTTCCATGAAATACATAAAATACACGCCAGTTACAGCAAAAGCACATGGCTGCTAACTTGACCTCCAGCACAAGCCCTGTGGGACTTGGTGACATTATGCCAGTGTGGTATGGGAATGGCATGAAAGCAGAGGAATCCTCCAAAACCACTTTCTTCTCTATCACACATTTGGAGCGCTCATCTTAAAAAGCGCTGCCTTGGGCACTCTGTACAGACTGGGATGCAGAATTGCTTCTAGCTCCACATTATGTAAAAGATTTTTCTCTTGCAGCATTTTGCATGTATACCTTATAGAAACGACGAAGGAGATGAACACTTTCCTCCCTTGCACCCTAGGAAAAACAAAATAAGTGTTTCAGGGAGTAAATGCACCATTTACTCAAAAGTCAGATTTAAACAATACCCCAAAAGTCACATAAAAAATGCCCCAAAAAATCATACATAAGAGACTATCTATTAATGTCCCAATACTCATAGCTTTCAGCCCAGAATTTGACAGAACACAGTTCTTGCACTCACAAAAATACAGTTTATGTGAGCTTGTTAGTTTCAAAAGCACTCCACATCATTCAGATGGATGACATACAGACTTTAGAGAGAAACATCAACGTAACCTTGCTAGAGAAGTTAAGAAAGATAACGGCAAAGCTGAGAACACAACACAGGGTATTGATTCTCTATATTCACTGCACAGAGTCACCAATGGAAAGATGTTTTAGAAGCTCAAATTTCACATTTATGCTTATTGCAATCACAAGTTGTCAACAAATTTATTCAAGTATAAGACTCAAAGACAAGTGATGCTGTAACTGGTAATGTGAAAGAAAATACTTACCTCAAGGCAAGCAAGGTGAACATCTTTTATGATGCTGTTGTTTCTAGAGAACACAAGCTGCTTCAGCAACAGGCAGCCAAGTTCTAAAGTTGCCAAACGGATTTTTCCATCTATGAAAAGAAAATTTCAATATACAAAATAGCAGCAGTCCAAGTATCGCTTTTCTCATTAGCACATGTTCTTAAATGTTTCTACTCTTTTCTGCAATTGTCATAAACTTTGCCCCTCTGTCATACACACTGTATCTGAGAAGGATGAGTGCTAATGTTGACTTACTATTTTGATAGTTATTAAAAATTATCCCAAAATGGAAAGAGTGATTCAAAGCAGAAGAAAATTTAAAGCAGAACTGTGCTATAGGAAGGCAATAAAGATTAACACTATAAGAAAAGAAGCCAAAACCAAACGCCTTTGTCAATCTGAATAGGGAGAACTGAATTATACTAAAATTACAAAAGACTCACACGTGTTTGGCATGGATAAAGTTACAGGACAAAAAGAAGTTGTGTATATAGCATACCAAAAAGACATAGCTTTTCCTTAAAAAAGTCCACAGGATTCAAATACAGCCTGAAATCTGGAGAAGTCAGAGTGAAAGAATGCACGGAGATTTTAAGTTTGTATTTCAGAAGGATTAATATACATATAATTCTTAGGATATATATAAGAAATGTACAGTTGGAGTTCAGTGATCAATACTAAAGAGAGAGACAAAAAACTTAGCTTTTGACCCCAACCCCATCTACTATTTTACAAGTTAGCAGCCCCTGGCAGGGGGGTTGGAACTAGATGATCTTAAGGTCCTTTCCAACCCTAACTATTCTATGATTCTATGCTGCCAGAAACCAGACAAAGGTCAGTACCCCCAAAAAGCAGAGAACAGGAAATGTTCTACAAAGCATTTAGCAAGCTTACACCCCACTATTTCCACCCCTCCCCAGAAGTCCTTTTGTTTAAATAAATGCATTTCCTCATCTTGCACTCTTTCCATCTCCAGCATGTCCGAAGTCTTTATGTATAAACATGCTCTTAATCTGTGACTGACACAGAAGCTCAAGTTAATACTTTGTAGATCAATCAAATAAGCATTAGATTTTATCCTGCAGACAATCAGGAATTTGATCGAGTGTCAGTTTCAGGGGAAAACCACATGTACTCATTTGAAGTTTTAATAGAGGAAGTGAAGTGAGAAGAGCTGTGGCTTAAACAACAATCATGTTTCCATGGAATAGGTCACTGAGCCTTTTCCCTAATTTCACAAAAAAAGTAGAACTCAGCGAAAAACCCCAGGTTTTCTGCAAAATAGTTCAGAAACTGCAAATACAATGTAAAAAAACCCAAACAAACAAACAAAAAAATCATGGGAAAATATGCTATCACCTCTAGAGACAAAGGATGCTATAAGCAAAGGCTACCACATAGTTTTCAAGACTACTACTCCACTGGAATTACTTTCACAAGCAAAGGTGCCACAAATCACATATCCAGGATGCTGAATCACAGAATAGTCTGGGTTGGAAGCGACCTTAAAGCTCATCCAGCTTCCACTCCCTGCCATGGGCAGGTTGATCCATGCCCCATCCAACCTGGCCTTGAACACTGCCAGGCTGGGGCAGCCACAGCTTCTCTGGGCAGCCTATACCAGGGCCTCACCACCCTCACATTTATAATTTTCTATTAATTCTGCTTATTTCCCAAAAGTGCATACACTTTGTCCTAATTTCAGGACTTTGTCCTGAGTTGCTGACTGGGGATCAACATGACGCATTTGCACCAGACACTCTCCCCAGGCACTAGGAAGTCTGAAGCCCAAGGGAGGGCCTCAGGAGACCACAACTGTCCCTGCCAGAAGGCTGTGAAATCACTATATACCTCATTACTTTTCTTTATTCAAAACCACAGAAAGTAGGAATTAAGACAACAGAATCATGTAGTACTCTGAGTATGAAAGCAACTATTCAGTAGAAATTCAGAGTTCCTGGTTCCTCACCAACTAAGAAAAACCTGATTGCTGTCTCTCACAGACTGTATCTATTTATTGTTCATGGAAGAGACAGACTCAAAGACAAGAGGCTAGGGAGCAACACTTTTTATTATTTCCCCCCCCACAAACCTGGTTGTGCAGCATAATTCATTATCCTGATGAGCCCTTCTGCAAGTACATGGTTATATGAATTTCTCTCTTCAGCATGTTGAGCTGGAAGCTGAATTCTCTCCAGCTTGACCGGGTCAATTCCTTTGTGGGAGATGAAGGAAGAAAAGTAAATGAGGAAACAGGTGTGCCTTGAGGCAAGTATTTAATAGACTGCAGTAGTTTTCTCAGAAGCAGCAATACAAAACTGGGCAATTTAGTTTTGAACAACAGAAAGACTGAACGCATTGATGTATCCCTGAAAAATCTCAGTCTTAAATGGAACCTACTTGGTGAAGACACTCAAATCCCAGGTGGATGGTGACATCCAAGCCATTTTGCTGCATCTGGAATTCTCAGACTATTTGTTAGCATCTAAATCAAAGCCAAGCCATATATCTGAGGAGCATAATGGCTACAGGGGAAAAGATGGAAGTCCGATTTGAAATTCTGCTCTGGGAATAAGTGATCAGTTCATTTTAAAGAAAACAGGAATTTTATTTAGTAACTAGTGGCCTTTTATTTAGTACCCTCCCCAACAGATTCTCACTGATTTATATAAGCAAACAAAACCCATCTTTCTTCAATTTCTTCCTCTAAAATAGCAAATTTATTTCTCAGAATAGACTGGTTACTGTAAGGACTCTTAAAAATAAGCGAAACTATGGATTACTGAGGATCTCCCTGTCCTTATTTTAAAGAATGGTAATAACCCCATAAAACAGAAGATTACTATCTTGGGGTTTATAGTTTCTTCCAAACCTGTACTTGTAGTACATTAACACCACCATTCGTGGTATCCGAATTATTTCTTCACTAAGCAAGGTGCGTTTGAAGATTAATGACAGTAATACAAATGTCATGATGAGACTAAAGAAAGGGGGGCAGGAGGGGAAGCATTTAAGGAACAAAGGGCAATCCGAGTGCTAGTGTTCACAACAATCTAACAGTTTAGTGAAAAGTTAAGAAACAGTTTTCCTTCTGGGAAGAAAAGCTGCTTACAAGTAACATTTCTTAGAGAAAACCTATATGCAGATTAAATTTTCACAGAAGGACATAGTCATTAACCAGCAGAAAACCATTAAGGAGACTAAGAAAACATGGAGGAATAAGGCAGGACCAGACAGGTACTCAACAAAGTGGCCAAATTGAAATCACAGTGAAAGAATTCATATTCAGCATCTTTCTTTTGGTTGTCTGCCTGTGAAGGACGCCAAGTTCTGCATTCTTGAGATACAGCACATGCTCTAGCAACCTATATGAAGGGTTCCTTCTGGGATTAAAGATCTCTCAGATCCAAGAGGTACATGTATGCACCTAAACAGATGTGCTACTAATTGTGATTCTTTTTTCTGTTCACACAGATATTTCTTGCTGGAGAAGACCAAGCATATTTTCTTTAAACTCATTCAAGCAAATAGTGCAAAATGCAGACTCAGTATCCAAACGGAAGGAGTTACAATCAAAAGCCTCAAAAAGGTGTTTACATTTAGTGACCAAGACTGAGAAGGCCGATTCCTTAGAAGCAAGGCCCAAATCAAAGTTCTTGGTTAAGCTATAGCAATTCAGTGCTTTTTGAATGTGTTCTGTTGCAGCCTTCACCACCACACCAGAGTGAGCAGGATTGGGGGGAATGGTAAAATTCAAACTGACCAGCTAGGAAATCACAAACAGACCTGAAACAACTAATATACTGAAATAGAAAACCACAGCTCGTTTTCCTGTGGTGTAGAGAGGACAAGTTTGTATTGCATTCAGTCACAAGAAATCATCCTGGATTTCCAATTCATTACCTGCTTGAACTGATTCATGTGAGCACTACAGCATCTCCCATCTCTGTCAGTCAGTAAACAGATAATCAGATCCTAGACACACAACTCTTAGAGAGTTATTGCTTCCTGAAACCAGGGAAACAACTCTCCATGTTTGGACCTTCATGCCCTTTTGTAAAAGAAAAGGGTCACTGACCCATACCTTGAGAAAGTCTGTAAGCAGACAGATCTCTTGCATCATATTGAATTCAGATACAAACACACTGGCTCCAGCTCAATCCTGAGGCACCTTCCATGACTGATATTGAATTTGGGGTAGAACAGAACAGCTGCTCTTTAACAGCTCCTGAACTTTTAAAGAACATTTGCTCTTGCATCAAACAGGAGCACTAAATTAACAGCTTGTAAACTCCCTCTTCTTCAAGACAGATGCACTGATTCTTTGACCCCCTAAGGCTGAAAGCAGTCTATTACAGGGCACAGGAGGAGTGGGCTAGTGAAAGACAAGACCACCAAACCTAGATGTCATTATCTGTCTAGCATCTAAGACCTAGGGCCAAGGATATGGGGAGAAGGGAAAATAGCTTCCAAAGAGCACCCGGCTAATGTAAACTATTGACAAAGAAAGCCAATGAATACAGCCTAAAGAATTTTTCATTTAGAAAGGGCTGACGTGACCACCAAAGAGGGAAGTGTTTATTTTGACCTCTTAACAAATAACAGGTACCTCCAGTTTAGGGCAAGGATATGTTTAGTCTCTTGAGAGCTGGATATTTCGCTGCCTGTTGTATTTCTCTTAGTAACCCTAAGATTGTATCTCTCTAAGTAACCCTTAGTAACCCTAATACGGATATTGGGTGGAAAATAAAGAGCACAGAGATTGCTGAAACTAAGCTGCAAGAGGCTGTATCTGCTGCATTCCTCACTGTTTACAGCAATACTACAGATGTAAGCAAATCATCTTTGAAACAAGAGAGGATGTCAGACTTTTTCCTGGGAACAAGATATTGAATAGTGACTAATTACACTGAAGGCAAAAACAGTGGGCTGAAGGACTGTAGTCTTAAATAGAAGAATTCTTAAGAAATACAATCCTAGAGTACATGCTTACTCCTTTACAATGACACTGAAAGGCTTCCAGGGACATTCTGAAGCTGCAACAGCTACAGCTAATGATTTTGGCTATTCACAGCTTCAACTAATGAATTTTAAGCAAAGAGAATCAATTTCTGACATCAGGATTTTCTAGCACAGTGATGCTCAAAAGGCCCTTAGTAAAAGACATTTTTTGGAAGAGGTATATTGGTTGTAGGGTGGGCTGGGAAATAAGAGATGCTAGAAGAGAGGGCTAGAACATGGCAAGGCTGTGGTGTTATCTTCGGTGATATTAGTTGTGTTATTATCTTTTGTCATAAGAGATTGTGAAAGCCCTGGAATTGTCTGTAAATTATCTCGGAGAAGCATTGTTGGAAAAAGATAAAGCCGTCAAGAGGATGGAGGAGAGCAGGAGACCCTTATCTTAGCTAGTTCCCTGAAGACTCCATTTCCACTCTACCTGCCCATTAGAGGCACCTTGAAGCTAAAATGGTATCCTTGCTTTCAAGAATGCCATCACACCTGATGGCTCTCTTGCTAAGTTTACTGTAGCAGTTACTTCATTTAAGTAACTAGTATGTCATAGAAACTATACTCATAAGCTAAAAATAACTTAAATTCTGCTCTCAGTTCATGACATATATCATTATTCCCATGTAAGAGCTATTTACATTACTGCTCCATAAGGAATCTATTTAAAATGCACAGAAAGATAAACAGCACAAAAGCTAATCGTAACCATCCCTTTGAAAAGGTTACATATTCTCATACTGTCTGAATTATAATGAAGCACACATTTAACATAGGTTTGCTAGTTTATAAACATAGTCCAGGCTCCTTGGGAGACTTGCAAGATGTCTTATGGCATAGAACACTGACAACTTAAATAAACTTTCAATCAATTATGGCACAATGGATGAGACAGCTGGTGAGGAATTGCATAGTTCAAAAAGAATTACTGAAGGACTGCCAAAGCTGGATAGAAATAGGCAGTACACGACTAGAAATCACATCTGATTCGCAGGCCTTGGCAATATCTATATGCTTAAAGTATACAAAGATTTAATTTTAACATATGGGGCAAGTTTTTGAACATTTTATACTTGGCTTACATGTAGCAATCACAGTATATGCAAAGTTGGGAAAAAAAAGGATCCCATATATCTGCAGATTGAATACAGTGGGCTTCAACTGATATTAAGAGATGAAAGATTAAACAGAACAGTCCTATTCCACTTCCAAGAAACCAACAGAAGAAAAGTTATCTGATGTTCACAAAGCTTTCTACCAAATTGGTCTTAAAAATGTGATCCTTAGCAACTGCTTTCACTTACAGCATACTTATTTCTTCCTCCCCCATGTAAAGAATTTCCCATCCTTTAAGGCATGCATAAACAGAAGGTACAAACAGATCCTGCCTGTCTAAAACCATGTGCCTCATTGGTTTCCCTAGAAGAAGCAAACATTGCTTACCTTTGTTGTGTGACATTGCATATAAAAGACAGAGCACAAAGAGGGCATAGTAATCATCTTCAGCACAGTCCAGTGCATTATAAACCATATCAAGAAAAGGCCTGTGGGAAGGAGTAATTTTACAACTGTTCAGAAGAAAAAGAAGACATCTACAGAAAAACAAGTAACTATGTTGTTCTAAATGTAGCTAATGGAAGAGGCAAAATTACAGTAATGCACACTTGCAGGCATTAAACAAAAATGAACCTGCGTAAGAGTATTCAGATTACAGCTAAGCTTTGTATTACATTATTGCATCCTGACACAAATTTTCAAGTTTTAATGGGATTTGTTACATAATACTTTCCAAGAAGTGGCTGTTGACACATTTACTAAGCTGTCTATAGCACATTTAGCATGTATGTAAGCAAAAGCTTGGTTTAAATGTTTACATAAGTAACTTTAAGGAGCTGCTATCACTGTTGCATTAAAAAACCCTACCTTAAATCTCATGTACTAAATGGACTTGAAGTTTTTACTATTCCAAGAAAGCAGTTTTCCCTAGAAGTTTGGAGGAAGCCAGGTTATTCTGAAAGAATCAGTCAAAAACTTAACTTCAAACAGTTCTAGGAAGAAAATGAACAGGGATGGAATATTTGAATGGAAAAAAAGAAACGTTTAGGCTGCAGATAAGCTTTTTTTCCCCATGACTTTTAAGCATGTGTGACCTATGACATATATACAGGAAGCTACAAATAGCATCAGGGTCACCCTTCACTTCTACCCTGAACAGACCAGAAAAGTCAAGTTAATTCAGAAGCTGTTTGGACAGCTCAGAGATTCAACTGATACTAGCAAAAGCCCGATAGTAAGGCAACTTGGCTTCTTGTCTTCAGCTGGCTTGCACCCAGTCAGCTCAGAGCACAAGTAGAAATTAGTTTTCACAGGTGGTCCAGACAGACAATAATTAAAAAAATTAAAAATCATGGAAGTGATAAGAGGAGAGCTTAGAACCTTGACGGAAAATGGAGAATTTCTGCTTCTCAAAGAATTTTTTTAACAGTGAAAAGAAAAAACATCCTTACATTACCTAAATTATATCCAAATAAAATACAATAACATAGCATCCCAAGTCATAAAACCAAGTATATTTTCCTATCTTCAGACCTAGCAGACAAAAAGCATGCACTTCAAACTCATTGCTGTAGTTAGTGAGGGGTCCTAACGGCTATCAAAGATCAGAACACAACATACCAATCCGAGACCTGTGGCACCCTGATGGTCACACTTAATGTATCCCAGTAAGCCACTCAACCAAAGTCACAACAATGTATTTAACACTTCCCCTCCACACACATTCCAACAACACGCTCTCTTTTATTAAAACAAGGCTATGATAAGAATAACCAAACACACTGTTCCTCTGCTCAGTTCACAACATCACAGTCGTATGCTTGGACACTACTGAAGCTGGACTACAAGCATCCTCCTTGATACAACTGCCGCTGAGCTCTGCTCCTTCTTTGCCAAAGTTCAGCACTGCCCTATGTACCTAAGCCAAATTGCTTAGGTACAGATACTCCTATTGTAGCTCTCAAAAGGAAGTTCATGCAAAAGCAGCCTGAAGAATTAGCAATGTTGAAAATAAACCAAGAGTGCCTTCAGTCTTCCTAAGCATTAAAGAAGCCCTGTAAGCCTCATGACATCCTGAAAAGGGGTGCATTACACACAGCAAAGGGAGTTCAGCTTCCAGGTCTGAAGAAGAAAGAGGACCAAAATATCCAGGTTCAAGACTACTAAAATACAGAAATGCTACAGCACTGGGTCTGTTGTCAGACCAACAACAGATAGTAATTACCCTAAAAACTAACATATGATGTAAAAGTAATATTTAATTCTATAAACCCAATGTTTTAGGAGGTCAAAGCTGAAACATACATCAGTAGCTGTTCCATTAACACTAATATTACATGGTATTAAACGACTCCTATAACCTCTAGTGCATTTTTCCTTGTTTTCACCCACATACTACTTAGATTTATGAAACTACAGATTTTTAAGAAAATATGATTACAGCAGTGACCAAAATAATTTACATTGCAGGTACTTCTTCACAGCATCTACCTGCATTATCAAAGTCTCAACTGCAGTAATTTGAGGCCAGGAACAATTGCTAGAATCCCACTCACCAACAGGTCCTCCTATAGCGTAAATACAGGAGAGACCCAGAAAAACTTCAGCTGTAAGAAGGTAGCAACAGACAGTGCAATGTAGCATGAAGATTTTGCATTCTCGAAAAATCTATATTATGTAACATATCATAAAAGGAAGTTAATTTAAAACAAGCCTTTAGGCTTAAGTTTTCCAGTAGTGAGGCACATCAAAATAAATTACACCAAAAATATTTGAACTTTCTCTTTTATGTTCTTCAGAGTAGTAAAAAGGCTAAGGGAGACTGAAAACCTTTTACAGCTACAGTTTTTTAAACTGCAAATACTGCTGCTTTCTGTTTATTTTCAACAACTATTGGACAGATTTTAAAAACTATTTTTAATATTAAACATTAATAATGGCCATATGGCAAATATTTTCCATTGTATTTCTTAACTCTGTAAGCATTTTCTTCCTTTATTAGCTTTTTACAAGTGACTTAATCGGAGAAACAGGTTAAATGCCATACAAGTATTCTTCAAATTACTTATTCTTGTAGACTGTGTCCACAATTGAAAACTGCAACATTTTAGGAATAACTGTCATCATAATCATTAATGATTATTCCAGTTATGAAAGTTTCTCCCACTTCAAGCATGACATAAAAGATCACTGTATTTTCCATTACCCCATGGCTGACCTTATTCACAAGACTCAGCAACTCCAATCAGTGTAGGAAAGAAGCTACACACACTCGAGCAAATGTTTTGAGAAATTTAGCTACTGCTTCAAATATTACAATTGGCATATAGAATAACACAAACTCTTAAGCTGTACCAGCTTATCCACCAAACATTTTCCAAAAATGTTAGTACAAAGCTAAGGCCAGAAATGTCCTACACAAGATCTATCTTTACTTTAAAACTATCTTTAGCCCTGCATATTCTTTGACGCTGTTTACATCTAGGAAAGATGCAGGATGCTGACAGATCATATCTGCAGATCAAAAGAATCCTGAAATGCAGGTATTTGCCAAATGCATTGGCATCTCACACTTAAGTATTTTGCAATTTTCACCACCTGAGACCTTGGCTGTTTTAGTATTCAGTAAAGTCATTGCCCAATTTCTTTCTAAAAGCCATTTGGCACGTATTTTAGTCAAAATATCAATAATCTAGAAAAACATATTTTAAAGACAGTTCAAGTCAAGGTTCAATTTCACTTTTACAGTGAAATTGTTATCGTTATTAATGAATGTAATCGAAGCTACGTCAAAGCTATAACGGAGACAGAATGAAATTCTGGGAATACCAGGCAGTATTTCCCAAGTTTAAAAATAAATTTCAAATCCTATTAAACATGTGCATTTCCCCAAGGGACACATTTGCAATTACTTTAGTGTTAGAGATGGCACATTCAGTTTCTTTTCTTTAGCATTCTAATAACAAGAGTGCAAAATTCATACCGAGAAAGTGCCTATGGGGCATTTAATATAACCAAGTTTAAATTTTGAAGTCAGAGCAATTTCTGCTCCCCAAAACACTCAAAAGCTGTGTTTCCAAAAGTCTTCAATAACCCTAAGATACGCTAGTGGGCCTTGGAAACTGTTCATAGGTTATCCACATAGGATTTATCCACAACTGCTATTCCTAAAATTCTGCCAAATTCAGCCCTGATCCGAAGAATTATTTTTTTTTCCTCCCTACAGGTATATACAAAATTGGCAGACATGACAATATATGTCATTAAGAAAACATCTTAATTTAGAGTTATAGAAAATTCTGGAATTAAAACATTCATATTCTGGTATTATTGTGTTAACATTCTGTAATTTAATTTTACTAACTTAAGGTATCACAACTACCATGAAGGAAGGCACAAAGGAACAGGACTATTTCCAAAACTGATCGGTAGAAGTCTTATCCCATTTTTCTCATCCCACAAGCTGCCTCACTTATTTGTGATCCAC
Organism: Ara ararauna; assembly: GCA_028858755.1. Classification (NCBI taxonomy): domain Eukaryota; kingdom Metazoa; phylum Chordata; class Aves; order Psittaciformes; family Psittacidae; genus Ara; species Ara ararauna. The sequence continues at coordinate 16,480,285 of CM054380.1, read as the reverse complement.
AAAAAACCCTGCAATTTTAATTTGAAGATCTGAAACTTCCTTTAAGAGAAGTGAGAGAATTCACAGGAGGGCAAGTAATGAAGAAATCCAGCAAAATACACTGCAGTATCTTTATACCTGTTCCAGTTTGTTATCTCATTCCCAGAGGCAGCTGCACTCTTTTCTTCATCTGTTGTATTCTGTTCTGTCACAGTAGAGATGGGCAATTCTGACAGTTTACACCTCTCCATGATTACCATCTCTATTTCTAAAACCAAACAAAAAAAAATGTTATATTTTTAACAAACAGCTGTGCAAGCTCTTTTGTACTTTCCATTTTGCATTAAAAGTGACTGATGCAATTATATCTTAGAGGTGCAACAAGAACCTTGGAAAGATCAATGAATTCATAGATATAGGCAAAATTTCTTCTCATTAAAATAGTTTGCTTACATTTCTTTAAGGAATTTAACTGCTATATGAAAATTATGCATATACATAATACATGTAAAGACAATATATAGATTTTGGCATATAAACAAGACCAGCAATCCCCCTTCCCTCCAAACCACAGGAAGAAAACACACAGAACTTCTTTCTGGGAAAAAAGAAAAACCTCTGTGAAAATGCTGGTGAGACTGGGTGACCATCAAGTTTCATAGAGGGTGCAAATAGGTCTCTACAATTACAGCAAACAGGTTATTTGGATCCAAGTGTTTCATTCCTATTGGCTTTAATAAAAGTATTAGGACCAAATCTAGCTTTTGCTTAAGAATTTGGACAAAGATAACCATTAAAAGTTCCTGTTTAAAGAGTAGATGTCATATTTTCTTCAAATCATGCTGGGCAACAAATCATCAGTTATTTGACACCATTTAATGAAATGCCTTCTCAGACTGTTTACCTAAATCAAATGCAACCATATTTGGAGAGGGCTGTCAAAGCATAAGTCTTGTTCTGAATTACTTGCATGAAATTCTGCCACATTTTTCTCAATTTATGTCTAAAGTAAAGACTAGTTTCTAGCATACATTCTTCTAACAGTTACTAACTAGTAAAACAAAACAGTTACAATATGCTGCGAGACCACTCATCCTATAAAATCAATTCTTCTTAAGGTTAGCATTATATCAAAAAACCTGAAAACATTCAATAAAGCATTAAAAAAATAAGTATTTTTTTCTGTTCTGAACTACTTAATACCACCTTCTATCATGTACTGTCAGTTTTAGCACACATAAAATACTCCTAACCACATTTACCATGTAGGTGAAATGACTACACCATTTGCCTTACCACAGAAGGAAAAGATAGAAAGTTGAAGTCTACTTATAAAGTGCCTCATAACCATGTACACCTAGGTGCAAAGCATGCACTTATGATAAGGGCTGAAGACTACAGAAGACATGAAAACACTTTCATGATTTTTAATCAGATTAGAAGCATGTGCTCTGTCAGAATGATTAAACATGACAAAAAAAAAAAAATTACAGCCAAAGACTGGAACAAATTCACCTAGTGCAACAAGAGAACAAGTGATGCAACAGACCACAGCTAACACAGTGATAAACACACTAAATAAAAGTGTCCAAATCATGTCATTTTAATTTGCTGTTATACTCACCTTCATTTTCACTGCTTGTACGGATGCTCTTTGAACTCGCTTCTGTACCTTTAGTTTTATCTAGGTCATCTTGGTTATCTTCAGATCCTCTCTCCTCTTCATCTTCTTCACCAACATTTTTATAGTTGGGTCTTTTCTGCACTCTCTTCTTCCCCTTCTGTTTGTTAATTTCAAGAGACCTCTCAAGTGTTTCTGTTGGTTTTATGAAACATCTGATACTTGACTTTGCCTGCAAATTTGAAAAGTTTACACTGAGTTATAGCAAGATATATAAGATAAATAAGAGGGGTTTTAGAATGAAAATTAGCAGACCATTAAAACTCTCCAATACATTTTAGAATCATAGAATAGTTAAGGTTGGAAAGGACCTTAAGATCATCTACTTCCAACCCCTTGCCATGCGCAGGGACACCTCCCACTAAACCATGCCACCCAAGGCTATGTCCAACCTGGCCTTGAACACCACCAGAGATGGAGCATTCATAACTTCCCAGGGCAACCCATTCCAGTACCTCACCACCCTTACAGTAAAGAATTTCTTCTTCAGATCCAATCTAAACTTCCCCTCTTTAAGTTTGAACCCATTACCCCTAGGCCTCTCACTATAGTCCCTCATGAATAGTCCATCCCTAGCATCCCTATAGGCCCCCTTCAGATACTGGAAGGCTGCTATGAGGTCTCAACACAGCCTTCTCTTCTCCAGGCTCAACAGCCCCAATTTTCTCATCCTATCTTCATATGGGAGGTGTTCCAGCCCCCTGATCATCCTCGTGGCCCTCCTCTGCACTTGTTCCAACAGTTCCATGTCCTTTTTCTGTTGAGGACACCAGAACTGCACACAACACTCTAAGTGAGGTCTCACGAGAACAGAGTAGAGGGGCAGGATCAGCCCCCTCGACCTGCTGGTCATGCTCCTTTTGATGCAGCCCAGAATATGGCTGGCTTTCTGGGCTGCGAGCGCATGCTGAAGCAGCTCATGTTCATTTTCTCATCAACCAAAACCCCCAAGTCCTTCTCTGCAGGGCTGCTCTGAATCTCTTCTTTGCCCAACCTGGAGCTGTGCCTGGGATTGCTCCCACCCAGGTGGAGGACCTTGCACTTGGCATGGTTAAACTTCATCAGGTTGGCATCAGCCCACCTCACAAGCGTGTCAAGGTCCCTCTGGATGGCATTCCTTCCCTCCAATGTATCAACCGAGCCATACAGCTTGGTGTCATCGGCAAACTTGCTGACGGCGCACTCAATCCCACTGTCCATGTCACTGACAAAGATGTTGAACAAGACCGGTCCCAACACCAATCCCTGAGGGACACCACTCATTACTGGTCTCCAGATGGACATTCGAGCCATTGAGCACAACTCTCTGTGTGTGGCCATCCAGCCAGTTCTTTATCCACAGAGTGGTCCACCTATCAAATTGATGTCTTTCCAATTTAGAGACAAGGATGTCATGGGGGACAGTGTCAAACACTCTGCACAAGTCCAGGTAGATGACATCAACTGCTCTACCCCTGTCCATCAGTTCCTTAGCCCCATCATAGAAGGCCACCAAATTGGTCAGGCAGGATTTCCCCTTAGTGAAGCCATGCTGGCTGTCACCAACCACCTTGTTGTTTTCCATGTGCCTCAGCATGCCTTCCAGGAGAATCTGCTCCAAGATTTTGCCAGGCACAGAGGTGAGGCTGACTGGTCTGTAGTTCCCCGGCTCATCCATTTTGCCCTTCTTGATAATGGGGGTTATATTTCCCTTTTTCCAGTTGTCGGGAACTTCACCTGACTGCCATGATTTTTCAAATATGATTTACAGTGGCTTAGCAACTTCATTCGCCAGCTCCTTCAGGACCCACAGATGGATTTCATGAGGTCCCATGGACTTGTGCACATTCAGGTTAAACTACACGTTCAGGTTTAAACCACAAAAGATAAACCTCAAGATGTATCAAATTTTCAGTAGAACAATCACCTCCAAAGTAATATATCTTAAAGATCACTCATTAAAAAAGACACCATTTTGAGACAGAAGATACAGAACTTCCTATTTCATCAATAAAAGTTCATAATTTTTTTCCCCTCCTTTTAACTTCCTGAACAGGTAAGACAGTGAGTACCCACAAATTCAGACAGTAAGCAATCAGCACATGATTTTACTGATTATTAATTTACAGAGCAAGAAAATTCATTTAGATAACAAATTTCTCCCAGAGTAAGTTATTTCCAAGAGTCTGTACTATCCGTGCCATCCTAACAACAGAGACTTCACAAAACATTTAGAAAAATTCCTCCCTTCACTGAATAAGGAACACCTATACATAAAAAGTAAGACATTAGGAAGAGAACTGGGAAGAAGCCTTCTACAAGTCAAATGTTTCTCTGAATCTTCTGACTTTTTTAACAGGTTTCATAGAAATCTTGCATAAACCTCCCTGCACTTGGCACTGAAAAAAAACCCCAGACATGAGGAGGTATCTTTCACAACACCAAAAAAACCCACAATGTGAAATTTACCACACTCACGTCCCCAAGTAACCTCTCCAATGTATTTTCAGACTGATCAAACTTCAACACAGGAATGTTTTAAACCAAAGTTACAACCAGATTACCTTTTACTGATGGTTTCTGGTCAGAAAAGTCATAAGAAAAGGGAAGAACTCATTAAGACCTGTTCTTTAGGGAAAAAAGGAAAAGTAGCATGGAAGTTGCATAATGCATTTTTCTCTTCATGCATTTACTTCTGAAAATTGCTTTCTAGAATCCTGTAGCTGCTTTCTTTATTAAGAATGTCCATACTTATCATCCTTGCATTTTGAAGATGCTGTCTGCAAAATAACTGAGACCAGTAGACAGCAATGCACTTGGTAAGCACTGAGCCATGGCCTAGCTCACCTCCAGACAGAATGCTGAGGAAAGTCAACATATGCTATCCTGCTAAATATAACAAGTCTATATATTTAAAACATTCTAAAAATCAGACTTAAAAATAATTTACATAGCGTATGCTTTATCTAAGTTGATTATACAATTTGAGATACTGCTATTTCATACTTCTAAAATGTCTTTTAACCATGCTTTCAATTATGGTTTATCTTGTGCAATGTGCTGGTAAAAAAAGGCAGTAACTGTAACAGCTTTTACGGGAAGAAGAAAGTAGGTTAAACAAGAAATAGGTGGAACTGGCACACATCAGAATTATGCAGAGAAACAGATCTCACAGGAAGTTAGGTAAACCTTAGTGTGATGACCGCTAACAAGTTTAAATATATTCTGCTGGCTACACATAACTCTCATCATGAGGTAAGAGATAGTATTTCTTCTGATGCCACCTAAAACCAGAAATACAGGGATAAAATATAGAAAGAAAACTGTTATCTTCATTTGCTATACTTGAGGCAGAGAACCTGTTCAATGAAGGCTGGGCAATCACTACTGGCCTATGATGTTCAGCAGATCTCCACAGATTGGTTATTGCCAATGCATAAATTATCATAAGTTAGATCTGCTGGTGATCTTTTTCAACAAACTGATTTGCAGGAAGCAGTACCATTTGTTCCTGACAATTACCACTGCTCTTTTGCCTTAAATAACTCTGGATATGTTGCATTTATACACAGCAACTGCAACCTTTCTCAGCTTTTAGTTTTGTTATGTGTTCTTTACTCTTCAGCTTCCTAATATGAGAGCACATGACCCTGCTTCTGGTAATCTCAGTCCATGTTCTCTACAGCTCATTCCACTTTAATTCATTTTATTAGGAAGATTAATATAGACATGAGGTTCTACTTACTTCAGGGTTTAGAAATTGTGTTAGTTAGAAACTCACACACTTGAATTTAAATATATAAAGACATCTCAGTTACAAGGGATAAGCAGTGTTAGGTACAGAGCAGGGGTTTAGAGAGAACTATGTCTCACCATAACACACAGAAATATCCCCGAAACAAGAAGCTTGGGAGAGTATCAGAATGATTACCATGGGAAATTGTAACAGAAAGGAAGTAATAAAAGATAAATATGGGTTTGACTTAAGAACAAACACAAATCTAACCTCAGCCAAAAAAAAAAAAAAAAAAAAAAAAATTTACTCATCACATTTCTCTCCTAAGCCCAAAACAAGCAGTTCTGAAGTAGCTTCTGAAATAGTTTCCATTATTCAGTGGAAGTTTGTAGTTTCTTCACAACAGAATATGCCACAGCAATAACTTTGCAATGATCCTAATGCACCCCTAAAATGGCCAACTGCTCAAAAATCAACTTTCTGCTCTAAGAGGTCTTATCACAGAGCAACAAGAAACTGCTTCACCTTTACTTGTCCATGCCTCCCCATCTACAGCTGACTTTAGCCTCACTGCACTGAGTTGTGTATCAGTAGAAAACACCATGCAATATATGCAGTAGCTGTTCACACTCAAAGGGCAGCAGCTCACTTGATAGCTCCCCTCATTGGAAGCAGCACATGGAGCAATCCTGCTGAAGACTACTCCCTGCTCTTTCTGCACCAGTAGCCTTTCTGACAGTACAGGTTCACCCCTCTAAGATTTCACTGAAGAATATGGTTGAATTTACCAAAAACTAGTTTCTCCCATGAAAGGTTTCTCCTTGACCACCAAAAGTGCCACCACTCTGATCTCCTTGTAACAAACGTCCACCTCTAGCAGTTTTGCTAAATGCTTATCCTAGAAAGCCAATATCCCTCCTATTAAGCACTGGTCTGGTATGACAGAAGTACTAGTTTACATGCCATGAGGACCTTTAAGAGCAGTAATAAGATGCAATCTAAACAGTATTACAAACATAAAAGAATAGAGGAACAGAAGTTCATGGGAAAGCCCTAATATTCCTAACATTAGTGCAAGCACACAAACACATGCTACAGAAATTTTGCAACTCCGTTACAGTAGCTATGACAGTAAAAGAAAATCTCACTTCTGTAACATCTGGTGCCACACCCTCTTGCCACAAATTTCCTAGTAACAAAGCTGCTTCTACACAAGTAACAGCACACAATACTAAGTACACAGCTAGCAGAAGGTCAGACATCTGCTAACACAAAAGATAGCTTTATCTTAAAGCATTCAGCCAGTTCTACCATTCCACTGCAGTTTACTCTAAAAATTATTAGACTCTAAATATCAAGGTCAACAGCACAAAATACCAGAACCCAAAAGCTACTGACTAAAATAAGTCTAACTCAGCTTCCACTGCACAGTACGAAGAAACATAGAAAAGCTGACTTGTATTGTGGAAGACTTGAAGCATATCTCCCCCTTGAAACTCTCATAGCTATAGCTGGGAAGGAACATGCACAAGAACATAACAATCTACCGCTTGTTATAAATTTAATATGCAGTAACTCTTTGCTGACCAGTCAGAAATCAGGGAACACATTCAATCTTCAGACAGAACTATAGTCATAAACCAATTAACGAAAGTAAGGTTGTACTCCTTCTTATTACCATCCCCCATTAGGCCTTTAACAAGTAACAAATTGTGAAACCCACCACAAAAGGGAAAAAAACCATAAACATGAAACACTTAGAAAAAACAGCAGCAGCAGCATCTAGCAACATCTACACAGGATTAAATCTGAAGGTACAAGGACAGAGAACAAAGTAATAGCACTCCCATCTATTTGTGGCTTGCCTATATTCCCTTATGCACATGGATGAATGCTTTCAGAGATGATCAGTTCTACTGATAAACCAGTGGGACAACTCAGACAAAATCCATATCCAAAGGATTTACCATAAGGCCATGTATGTTTTCTAAGTCTCTCATTTCCACAAGTAGTCTCACAGGACAGTTGTGATGACTCATTTCTATAACATAGAAGACTGGATTACAGGAGCGTCCCATCAGAACAACAAAAGCCTTTGCGTAGCTTTCTGACCCCTGCAGAAACAACTTTGTTTTACAACTGTGTAGTTGCCTGACCCCTGCAACTAAGCACTCTAATATGTGTTCTACACATGCATACACCACTACTGGAAATACATATGCATGCACAAAAATATTGCAACTTTGACAAGAACAGAACAGAATACACCAAGTTGCAGAGAGTATTTTTCTGCTATCATAACAACAAAAGCTGAAATCTACTTCTGCTTTTCTCTCCTAAGCACAATCACCTTAGCCTACCAGTTTCCAGATGCCTGATTCTACTTCTCAAATGTTTTCTCTAAAACAAAAATATTCAAAATTAGTCAGCCACCTACCGAGTTTTTCTGTACATCTTGCTCAACTTTAGAAGAAAACACCGAGAGGTCACCATTAAGTATAACCTCAGCCAACGAGTTCACCAAAGGGGCATAATGTATAATTAGAAAAACCTATTAAAGGAAGAGTGGAAAGACATATCAGACATCTATTACAGAACACAGTTTCACAATTTCAGTCACTGAACATACTTTGACCTTGTTAAACTGGTAACTTTACATATAAAATACAACTGGTAACACTGATAGTTCATGAAATCTACTTCGACCTTTCTCCACATTTTAAGCTACCTAGTTCAAATAATTCTTCATACTCTTTGTTCCTATAGAAATGTAAAATTGGCTCTCCTCATCAGCTTCAAGGTGAAATTTATGTGATATTCCAGTGAGGAACCCAAATTAAAACTGCTTCAGAAAACTGGGGGATTTTTGGCTGTTGTTTTTTTTTTGGGGGGAGGGGGTGGTGGAGAGATCACTTGCTTTTTTTTTGATTTTGTTTGTTTTGGAGATTTTTTGGGTTGGTTAATTTGGTTTTTTTTTTTTTTTTTGTTTGGTTTGGGCTTTTTTTTTTTAGAAACTACACAAAATGATTCTGGCACAGAGCATTCACTGACCTTCTTGTATGCCAATAACTGGAAGGACTCCAGTAAGTTTTCTGTTGTGCATACAATTACTTTGCAGTGATTCATGAGTAAATGAAGCTGAACTGGATCAGAAGCAGCTTTACTTGCTATGAATTAGCTATTATTTCTTTCAATGACTTATGGTCTAACTACAGAGCAGCTACATAACAGAGGAGTAAGGGCCATATTGCTTAGAATATTAAAGCACTTTTGCAGAAGCGCTTTAGTGCTTTAACAGAGTTCTCTACACTAAGCACTCTATTCTGAGGCAAGGCTTACAAGGTTGGGCCAGCAAACGATTGGCTCCTGGACAGAACCAGCTCAGATCCAGCCACAATAGCCTTATGTCAGCTTATAATCATTTTCTCCACAGGAGTATCAAAGCCTAAACAGTGATTCTAGCTGAAAATTCCCAAATCAGTAAACCTTATCATTGTTTTAACAATATTTAGCTGAACATGCCCTCCACAGGTTTTCTGGTTAAAGTCACAACCATTACAGACCTTCAAAAGTGAAGTGCTTATTAGCATGCAGTGGCGACCATGTAAAACTTGGAAAGTTGCAACACACGTTGAACAACCTCACAAATCACTCCAGCTTCTTCTAATTCAGAAAGCATAGCTTGACTACACACAAGCATGTTTTGGTGTAAGTATGTTACATGTTCACTTTGTGAACAGCGGATGAAAATTTAATTTAATCTGCCAGTATGACCCTTTCAAGCACTTGTCTCCAATATGAGTAATGCCTGAAGTGTAAGCCTGGTCTCAATAACACAAGCTAAGAGGGTTTTTCAGATACTCAGTGCACACTTTTTCAGGTCCCCTCCAAAGACAGACTCCAGGTTAAAAAGGTAGAAAAAGATGTATTTCTACCAGTTACAGAAAGAGTGATTTGCTACATCACATCCCATTCTGACACAATTTTTTTTTTCCCAATTCTTTATGGTTAGGAAAGCAGTTCCATTTAAAAGAATAAAGAATATGGATCTAAACTTTGAAGTGATACCTAGGCAATACTTGCACTGAAATCAAAGAGGTAAAAAGAGGTAAACATATACAGCCCTATGATGCAGACCCCTTTAGCTATAAGAAGTTGTTCCTCCCAATGTTTTATCTGTGGTAAATTACCATATAATCATAATTTTTTATATTTAAATTAAGAAGCATCAAATTGTATTATCCTGAAAAATCATATTTTTCAGAGAAGTTCTTAAAGAAGATGAAATTATGGGCCAGACCATAAGAAAATGACTCACATAAAATCATAAGTTCAAATGAAAAAAGAAGAATAAACTCTATGAATGGAAGGCAAAACTATTTTCAGACAAAGTAATTTAAGAAAATTAGACTCCTACACATGCACTGAAGACTACAGGGAGAAAAGATTCTTTTTCTCTACAATAACAAAAAAATCCCACTGTGAAACTCAATATGAAAAAAGGAGGTGGCACTGGTAACCAAAAGAAATTGCAAGTATTTAAACATAGAGGTGTCCCTGCCCCTGGCAGGGGGGTTGGAACTAGATGATCTTAAGGTCCTTTCCAACCCTAACTATTCTATGATTCTATAGATCTAAGCATAATGAAATTCAAATTGTGAGAAAGTTTGAGGCTTAAGTGGTGGCGGTTTGGGGAGGCGGTGGGGTGGTTGTTTGGGGGAGAAAAAAGAAACAAAAGAAAAAAAAAAAACCCCATGAGTTCACTGCTCCTCCTATTTCTATTCAAACCTGGAATATTACACTGCTTAGGCAGATTCAAAGTGCAATGCAGCATCTAGCTAAACTTCACCTGAAATATTACCAACTTCTGTCCTAGTGTGTTGCATGGCTCTGTTATGCACCATATGTCAGGTGATATACACAAACTATGATCACTGACTGCTCTAAAGGCTACCCTGTGCTATGGGACCCTCAGAAGAAGGACATTAGCTCAAGTAAGAAACTGCTTGGTCTGTCCATAAAAAGACAAATGGTCTTCCTTTTTAAATGGAAACTGATAGGTTTAAATTTTCACTTGCCAAACTGTCTTTAATAGATTTGCCAAAAATAATTTATAAGTTGTAATACTACCGCAAAAGATGTTCAGCAATAGGACAAAATACTTTAAATACTTACTTGTGAAAGAAGATAGAGAGAAACTTGGAGGCTTATTTTTGGACGCTCTCCGCCCTATGGAAAAAAAATTATGAAAAATGCTGATTTATTTACACGAAGTCAAAGCATCTACAGTTTAATATTTTATTTAAAACTTTTAATAAGGTGCTGTTCCACACCTTCTGCTACTAAATGTTACTTTCTGAACATGCTTTTTATCATTCACTTCTTGTAAACTATTTCAACTGAAGACCCTCCAAATAAGCATGTCCCTTAATCTACATGCTTAAAAAAAATTGCTATTGATTACCATCTCTCATAGTCACTTTAGTAACTTAAATTTAACAGGTAAGTATCTGAGAAGCATGCGGGGTTTCACAATGCTACTATTTCTTCAAAAAGTACTTCACAGTTAACTTTCATTAAAAATTTGCTCTAAAAATTACTTATTCAGAAACAATGAAATATTACCTACATATTAAAAAACATTTTCCTGATAGACACTTCTCTAAACCAAGCAAACTACACTGGACAAAAATATCTGAACTATAATTGGAGCACAATGCTGCTAAATTTATATACCAGTAAGTAATGAAAACATTTTTAAAAATGAATTAGTGATACTTTAAAAAACCATCACCAAATAAATTTACCAGTTATCGCAAGAGGTAAGAACAGCCCTATTTTACAATCGTAAAGATGTAAGCACCTGAAAACAGGATGACAAGCAGATTTCTGTACATGTGTGAATGCAAAAAGTTAGAATTGCTGAAATGAAAGCAAAAGCCAAGAAAGTCTGCTTCATCCTATTTGAATGGCAAGACAAGAAGCTTACTGTTATTCAATCTTAAGTGCACAAGGAACATACTGAATTCATTAACTTGCAAGAAACCTGACCTCTGGCTAATGCAAGTATGCTGAAGTTCACAAAGCACTATCTTAAGAACAAACACCATTACAGAAGATTTGGGGAAAAAAAAAAATTATTTGCTTAAAAGAAAAGCGAACATACGAACCTGTACAGGTTTTAAAAGAACAGTTTCTATTTCATTAAAAATTAGCTTTCAACTATGCTTTACAAAAAACAAACAAAAAAAAAACAACCAAAAAACCCACAAACCAAACCAAACAAAACCAAAACAAAACAAAATCCCACCTTTTTCTAAGAGCAACTAGTGATAGGACAAGGGGCTTTAAACTGAAAGAGGGCAGATCTAAATTGGATATACTTCTTCCCTGTGAGAGTGGCAAGGCACCAGCACAGGCTGTCCTGAGAAGCTGTGGCTGCCCCATGACTGGCAGTGTTTAAGTCCAGGTTGGGTGGGGCTTGGAGCAATCTGGTCTAGAGGAAGGTTTCCCTGCCCGTGGCAGGAGGTTGCAGTTGGAAGACCTCTAAGGCCCCTTCCAACCCAAACCAGTCTGTGATTCTATGAAAAACAAAATCAAGCCTATTGCATTCAAACACAGCTTATCTGCAAACAGAATAATCAAGTATCAAAACCAAAATTTGCATTTTCTACCTGGAGTGGATATTTACACCACAGAAAATTTGCAGGGATACTGGGAAATGTATTATAATTTGCTTATTTTATCTATTCTACCCTTAAATTCATTCTCAGGATATTTCCTACACTCATCTTATTTAAGCTGTTTCATGTAAAGCATACACAGATATCAACAACATTATTACAGAATGCACCCGCTGAAGAAATTGTTATGCATACTGGAAGTAATACCTTTAATTGTTTGCAGGTGTTAACTTACCTTGTCTTGATTGACTAGTGAATACACATATAGGGGAAGAAAGAGCCGATTAAGTAGGTGGTCTGTCAGCACATCATTTAAAAATTCACAGTTAATGATAAGGATATCATTAAGGTAATGTAAATGATCAAGATGTTCTGCTACCAGGTCACTCAGTTTGCCCCTATTTCTGTGCCTGAAAAAAAGAGCAGAAAGAAAGCCTGAGATATAATCAATTGTCAAAGTGTTAAAAACTTTGAGGAAAGAATTAACGTGCATCCCTTCCACATAGCACCTCACGCAGACCAACTGCCTAAAGAGGTTTTTAGTGAAGTCAGCTAATGTAGCTAGCACATCAGGCTTAGATGTGGTTTCAGATGCACGTATCAAGTTCTTCCCCAAGTTTTCAGAAGCAGTGGCTGTTTTAAAACTTCACTTTCGACTGCCAGGGTCTTTTCAGAAGCCAACCATAAAAAAAAAATTGTAAGACTTGTTTCCAAAAATAAAAGAAGAAATCTATGTTATATTTAATATTCAATTCTTCACTTTAACAAGAAACAGAGACCTATTCTAAGGTGAGGTGGGAAGGCAAACCAAGAATAATCCAAACCCACAAAATTTTTCTGTAGATGACAGTGGAGTATTACACATGCATTTCAGGTCTGACAGTTCACATATTTAATAAGAGTTCACCTTTTCAGTTTAAATTTTTTTCCTAGAAACTTTTCAGAAAGCTGTTCTACTGAGATGCTACACAAAAAAAAGGAAGATTAAAAAGATACAGTTAATAAGCCTGGAAAAAAAGATACCTTTTGTGTCTTCTGGATATCTACTAAATTTAGCAGAATTAAAACAAAGATGAAGAAAAAGCATGTTGCCAAACACTAATTTACTATCTGGATATTATCATGGAAAGGACACACAGCACTAACCACTACCAATTCAAAGAATCACTAAAAAACTTTGCAAGAATGAAAAGCTTGAACTGTCTACAGTGGAACATATCCAGAAACTAACTTGATCCAATCACTACAGACAAAATAAAGAGAGTATCAAGACCTGGGAAAAAGCATTTCCATTCAATACTCAGCATTTGTAAAACCTTACTCTTCATCGGTCTGCACGCAGTTATCCAGTTCTATCACGTGACTTCCAATAAACCAAACGAGGTTGGAGAAATAAGGAACAGCAGTTTTATCTCTAATGTAATGCAGCATAGGTTGGTTGTCCACTGAAGAGAAATTGTCAAAAAGAAAAGATCAGTTGCCATCTTTTTGTAATTAATTTTAACAAATACAACAAAGTATCTTCTCAATTTGATTACATGCTAGCTTTTCATATGTGTATATACCTGACATGATCTTATGCATGAAATGGACATCTACAAAAGCATCGTATCAATTCTTAATTGGCTTGAATGAGCCTAATACTGATATATTTACATAGCTCTGAAGATAAACAAATCTAATAGAATTGAGAAAGGGTTTTTTTAGCACATTCTGTATTAATAAGAGAAAAAAGCGTAAGAATAAAGCAGTAATGCTGAAAGTCAAGCTAGTTAGACTTACATGACACTGCATTAAGGAACACGGGAATCATCAGTGAAGGAAAGGCAGAAGAAACAGACAACAGTTAACAAGATTAGGAACTGGGGTAGTGACATCCTCCAAAAGGGTTTAAAAAGCTAAAGCACAAAGCATCTAAACTAAAAGATACAGGGTAGGTGTTAGATCAGAATATATGCAAATGGATAGTCAGAAAACTATGAACCCTGAACAACTGAGCTGTGTTTTTTCAACTCTAACCTTCATATCACTGTAACATCCAATGAAAATGCTAGACAAGTGCATTTTTTTTTACCATAAAAATACTTAGATACATAAATACATAACTAATAGGATATGAAGCCTGCACTTTGCTCTTTTTGTGAGCTCATACTCATAGGTCTACAGCTCCTTGAAGTAGAAACATGTACAAAGTGCCCATTTCACAACATACAAAAGAAAGACATTTCTGTCCCTTTCAGTCAACATTACGAAAAACCTCTAGGCTACACAGGCTACCCAGTTATTTGCACAGCAAATTGTTCAGTTTTAAAAAACAGATCTTATATTCTTCTATGATGAAGACGCATCAAATCACTATTTCTCTTGATAGAAAGTTGTGTAAATTTAAAATGCAATTTAATTTAAAATGGATTAAAGACTAAGAAGACCTGCATGAACATATTCCATAATACATCCTGTCTTACAGCATGCTGATTTCAGAAGTAAAAGTTCTAAATACACACCTGTTTCTCTACAGAGATCGCTGTGATATTTTTAGCCTATTACAGATTTAATATACCTCACCTAAAATATTACGGGGAAGTGACTTTTTGACATTGTCTAGTTCTAACCCATTCTCCAAGTAGCAATAACTTTGAAGTTCAACCAGGTTGCTAAGGGTCTTAAGTTTTTAAGATCTCAGACAGTACAGATTCCTCAGTGTCCCTTCAAAACCTACGGCAGTGCTTAACTATTCTCACAGTGAAGTTTGGGTTTTTTTTTCCCTGATGTCCTACTGGATTCTCCAGTACAGAAATTTGTGACAGCAGCCTTCTGGCCTTGACTGGGGCCCTCTGGGAATGGTTTAACTGTTCTTCAGACTGCAGCACCTACAAGCTCTATAATCATATTTTAATGCACTTAAAATCCAAAAGAAAGTGATGTAGCCAGCAAGGTTACTACTTCATACATTATAAAGCTCAAGTTCATAAGCCAAAAGTACTTGACAGGCTTAAAGCACTTCAGGTTTGGGGTTGGGCTTTTTTGTTTGTTTGTTTAAATACATCCACATTCTGATCTTTGTTGGAAGAGAAGCTGAAGTTCCTTGTGCATGCTTGGTTCTTTAAACCAGTTTAATCTCTGAGGAAACAATACTATTTTCAGGTACATACTGTAGGTTTGGGGTTCTGTTTCATAAAAAACAAAATATATATCTGAAGCATGTCAACATGCCAAGCTTTTCAATCTCATCAAAGACAGAAAACCCTTAAATGTAAATAATTGAAAACTAAACTACCAAAAAACAAGTATTTTGCACACATGCCTTTTTTAATATATAAAAACCATACCTTTGTAGACATTTAAAGTTATAGTCCTAACAGCAATCCTGACCATGCTTTCTGGATGGTTAAAAAATTTAATAGCTTCAGTGTACAAAGCGAAGTCGTTAGTGTGCTGTAACAAAAGGAAAGAAAGTATTCATGCATTAACCAAACATGTACAGAGTATATGTTGGAATTCTGCATGAAAGCTGTCTTCCATGTACTGCTCTGGTATTTTTACCTTCTACTTAAGTGTTTGAAATGATTTTCCAATGCACAGTCAGCTGCATTTGCAGCTCTGCATTAAAATAAACTGCTTTAAGCGTCAGAGCCTTCCAAGTTAACTCTGCACATATTCAGCGCTATAATGCCATCTTCTGGCAAAATGTGGAATGGAGCAAGGAAAAATCCATTGCCACCTTGACCTTTTGATTGCTCAGGCTTTTTTGAGACTATGACTAAGACTCTTAGAACCAAGTAATGCAACAGAAAAGATCCTGTCTAAAAAAGCACATGAAAAAAAGGCATAAACAAGTTGAATTCTCATGGAAGTAGACTTCAGAACTACCAAAACAGCCCAATATAAACCAACTTCCAGATTATTATTTTATTACAGCTGTATAAGGACAAAGACCTTCTTCATCATGTTTTTGCAGAGAACCCCACAAACAAATTCTCAACCACTGAGAATACCATTATAAAAAAAAAATGTAGGACATGCCAAAAGAAGAGACTATCTAGAATGTGTACCAAACTGCTATCTATTTCTAATTAAAGTCCTCTCATCATACTACAACTCTTTTTTCACTTACCTCATTATAAAAGAAATGCACGGTATGATTGTTGAGTTTCAGGGAAAGAGTTTTCAAAAATGATATGTAATATGCCATGATCTCCTCATCAGAAAAGTCAAATTTGTGGACAATAATAGAATTTACATAGTTATTAGAGAGCAGGTAGTCTGAAAAATAAGAGACATTGCACAGGTTAACAGAAAGAAAAAATTATGCTAACTAGCTGTATCTAAAGTACCTGCTAGCAGCAAACTACCCGATGATTGAAGATCCACATTTTTAGCCAAACAACTGAAGTGATGGCTTCAAGCGGTAATGTAAAGAAACTGTTCCCTAAAACCAAGGTCTTTGTTGCTAAAACCAAAAAGGTCTTTGCTGCTAAGAATAAGAAAACTAAGAATACACTTGACTTTCCTCGATTTATGCAGGCTTTGCAATTAGTAACACATAAAACAACACTCTTTTCCTCCCAAAATCATAACTTTCAAAGGCTTATGACTTTCTCTCCAGGATAGCTGTCAAATACTTCATTTATTCTCTGCGCTGTTTACATGTTTCTAAAACCTTGAAGTAAAGTTAGGAGGCTGAATGCCAGCCTTAATGACCTCAGAACAGTCCCAGTGCAAATGATACAACAGAGTTACACCATGTCATCTGCAGTAGCAAGGCGAACAATTCAGACCACAACGAACTTATCGACTTAAAGAACCCCTTGAAATGTGCTAAATGTCTCAGTAATACTGAACAACTACTTCCGTACTACTGAAAGTTTACATTAAAAGGTATTTTGGAATCAAATCACATTATATTTTCAGTGTTCAATTACAAAGATTTTCAGGAATACATAAGGTTCTTCTGTGAAGGTGCACTAGGACTAAATTTCATTAAGTGAAAGGGAATTCAATCACATCTTGATCATTAAATCTTGAACAGCTTAAAAGCACGCCCTTACACAGTGATGTTTCATGACTGATGTTCTCAAAAAGGATGTTCAGAGTCTGCAGAAGCTGTACACACACGTAACGGCCAGACTTCTGACGCAAGATGTTCAAGAAGAAAACAAACATATTCTTCTCCAAGAAAAAGCTGAAATAAAATAGGGTCATTAAGTTACTTATTGTCTTTAACAAGAGTGTAATTTTTACTAAGATCAGGGATGATTCTAGGCAAGTTTAACAAACAGCATGTTCTACATTTATAAAGGATTATTTTGCAAAGTTTTATCTGTACAACAGAAGATTATCTTCCAATAACCTTAAACACTAACAAGGTCACTTCAACACTCAAATTATGCAGAAAAGGAATGTCAAGAAATCAGGGACTTCTTTATTTTCAGTATATGCAATTTATCAGGCAGCTTCCCTACCTCACAATCATCATTTTGAAGGGGGAGTTTCTAAATGAAGGTTACATTTTGTTCACTTGCCCCCTTTAAGCTAATACACTTTTTGCCTTCAACACTGTAGACCTTATTTGTGATCCACTTAAATTATTTTTCCCCACACCAAAAGCAAGCATTTCATGGGTTATTGTACAATTCAAGCAGAAGTGCATACTTGCAGTGTTTTAAACCAGAAATGCATGCAATTTAAAGAGAACAGTGTGGACTCTTTCTTACTAGGACATCATAAACACATACCTATGTTGGGTTTTTTTACCTTAACTGCAGAAAAACCTCCTAATTACTAAAATTCTCCCAAGCAGAGAAGACAGTAGGGAACATCACAGAGTTACAGTATAGGCATGAATAATCAGAGTAAGTTTGTTTTCTGAACCCAATCATGTCGAAACCAACCACTCCCTAAATAAGTAATTAAAACCACAAACACCTTAGCTTTACTTATCTCAATCACAAATTGCCTTGATCACAGAGCAAGTGTCTTCAAGCAAACAGGCAAGCAATGGGTATTAATAAAGTCAGATTTGCAACTGTGAATGTTTGTTTTGAAGTTTTTCTATCATGCTGTTTTATGAGAACCAAAATAAGATCTGAACAAAAACCTCTAAATATCATAGCTAGAATAAGATATCTATTTATAGTATCTTACATAAATTGAACGCATTGAAGTCATATGATATTAACAGATGTACTGAGAAAATCTGGGCCTTAAAACAGGCCTGATTTTGTGTTTATATTGAAGATTTCAGAGTCAAACAAAACCAGTACATGAAAGGGGCTCTGAATGCTTTTTTGTTAGAAGCAGTAAATTCTCTGTTTCTTTGTATGACAAGAATATGGTCCTGCCTACCTGTCTATTACACGACATAGCTTTGTACCTACATTCATGAAGTACAGTCTTGGAAGAGTTAACCTTTTGAACTAGATCTCTATGCAACTTTTATCATTTTTCAAAAACAAACCAAGGTCAAAATTCTTTGGAATACTTACTCAAATACTGAGCTGTCATTCTGATCCCCCCATATAAGGATCTCCGTTATAGAACGAATAGTCTCTACCAGCAGGTTGCGGTTGTGATCTGTTACTGTTGTATTTTTAGTCAAAACATGATACATATACCTAAAAGAAAAAAATAATCACAAGTATCATTGTGGCTGTCCTGTCATTTTAACATGCACCACATTTATCTTCAGTCACTGTAATTTAATATAGACACACACATACTATGCCTCATCATTATACAACTTTAAAATCCTAAAATTGCTTTGACGATTAATACAGACAGAAAAGTAATTGTTAAACTGAGTATGTGCCAAATGAAACAAATCCATAATTAGCCAGTGTGAAAAGTGTAATTGTGGGAAGAGACACATGCAGATCCCACTAGAAAAGTTAGATGCCTACTCTTGTCTACAGAGACACTTTACAGATTGACTCATGCATACTGGATGGTCAATAATCAGGACTGTCAAAGACTATTCATCTTGGCAAAGCTTAATCATCACATCTCTGGCCCTTCAAGCATGGAGCTACTGATGGGAAAGGCAGCAAACTCCAGCTTTACCATCTCGAAGTTTAAGGCTGCCCAGTGAAGTTTACAAAAGCATATGTCTGATTTACACAGCTGACAGGAAGCTAAATAAAATTGGAAAGGCTTGTAAGTCTCAATATCAGTAAATGAAGCACGTTATTTTTTTCCTCCAAAATAAAATGTTACAAAGATTATTTTTTTTCCTAAAAACAAAAGAGGGGATGCTAATAAAAGCACAAGAATCACCACTGCTATTCTCCCTCTGTTTGGTGCCTTTTTTTATTTTATTTACAGAGTAATAAACAAGAAGGACAGATGAAAGGAAGGTGCACAATTACGAAAGTCATTATTAAAAATAATTTCATGTTGAGAAACTGCATAAAATTAGAATTGCAAGAGTTTAGCTTACTAAACACAGATCATATATTGATATACTGTGATCTGTGCAAAAGCTCTGGATAATCCTGAGTGTTCAGGATTATCTGGGCAATAAACTCACAAGTGTTTGGGAAGGAAGGGAGATTTTTTCCATACTATCAACCTTACCATGAAAAGTGGAGCTAATAAAACTCCCAGTATCTATTTCTAAAGAAATCAGCCTGAGCATTCTGACTCTGGGGCAGCCTATCATTGCTGTTTTGGATTCCATTAATATTTGTTCTACGATTCAGGCTGAAATTCTAGGAATCTTATTAGTAAGATGCAGGAGCTTAGAAGTTCAAGAAGCCAATTTTTAAGCACCAGACCCAAAGACCTCAGGCAGCCATTACGTAAAAGATAAAAACACCGATCTTGCCAAGCTACTGTAGGAAACAGTGTGCGTTTCTGACACAAAATGTTGGGGTATCTCATTTAAGGCTAAGTTTTAGAAATTCAGGTCAAAACCAGCCTTGAAATCACATTTCAAACAAACAGTATTCCCATCAATGTTATGTACATTAGGAAAGTGAACCACTGTATAGGGCAAACATGCAGTTGGAAACTAAAATGCCATTTAACTGAACATGTGCATCAGGCTGTTGCAACTACTTATCAGACTTACAAAGACAAAACAAGGTATTACCCAGTTTCAGAACCTTTTTCATGCTTGAATTAAATTTTTTTTGTCTGTTTTTCAGATCATATTTTCAGTTTAGTTTAAATCCGCAAAATTTGGTTTGGGGAATCTTCAATGACTGAGCTGCCACTCAGTTGGCCAAAGCTTCACAGGACTGGTTGCAAGACATAGGCCATCTTCATGAGCAAGGCAGGAAGCAGAGGCTATTTCAGAGAAGTTTATGATGCTGTTATAGTAAGACGCTATATGCCTGCTAATGTTGGTATTGCTTAATCATCAAATACCGATTTTACTGCACAAGGATACCAAAAGGTAAACAAACCCCAGAACTTCACATTAATAAACTTGATATACCACATTCTCCCTTCCCTCGCCCCTAGAATCAGCAGTGTGATAAAGCCTACATCACATTAAAGTTGACCTACCACACAGCACAGGAAAGAGAAAGAAAAAGGGAAGAGATTGCAGGAGAGGGAAAAATATTGTCTTTTCATACTTTTTCTCTCTAGCAAAGTTTTCTCTCCCTCTTCATCATGCTGGCTTTTCCCCTCATAAATCAATATTCATTTTCCAAATCCAGAACAGAAACTGCTAAGCTTGAAACCATTCTAGGAAAAGTTGATTATATCAAATTATATATTATATAAAAGTAGCTATATCCTACAGTCATAACTGCCTGATCACGTGCCGTACCGTAACAGAAGTCATTAAATAGCAAGTCAAAGAGCACCTGCAAATCTTCTTCAACTAATCTGAGGATCACAATTCAAGATTCCTTCTATGGAGACTGACAGTGTGATGGCTCACAGAGAAGAATTAAAGTGTGACCACCTGAGAATTCCCCGGGGCTCTCAAAAAAAAAGCAACCATCACACAAGGCCTGAAAAAGCTTCCCATTATGGCTCTGTATGTATTGTCAGGACAGTGAACCAAGAAATAGAGCAAAAGCTAAGTCACTGCTCTGAGCATGCATCAGTTAATGGAACAGTGAAGAGCTGAAGACAGAAGGCAATTAAAACACAAAAGTTCATTCCACAGCAATCTGTGGAGTAAGCATTTTTCCTGATAGTTAAAGTAATTAATACTACACTACTTCAATTATTTTAGCCTATTTATTTGAAGTCATATAAAAATTCTTGCATCTGTGAACATGTATTTCTCATTAATAAGTTACATTATGCAAATGTAGGAATAAAGTTTACTCCAACAGCAGAACTGGGAATGGAAGCAGTGCACATAGCATATAATATATACGCATATGTATATATGCATATAGCATATAATAGCACATAGAATTATGTGCTATTACCTCACCTCAGGAATCTATGGAACATAGGACATTTGAGATGCAAAAAAGCAAGAAAGATCTAATAGTCAGGAATATATTAACTTCAAATTAATTTACTTAATATCAATATTACTGCAAAGTTCCTTGATCTGCTGCACTTGGAGAAAACCTGGGTTTCACATTCAAGCTATTCCTTTATCTACTTAGTTGAAAGTGCATGAGAAACCATTCACACACTTGTTTCCCTCAGTAGACATGCAACATACCACATCTGAGAATATAAAGTACCAGACAGAAACAAGATTTTTGTTTTTATATAAATTCTTAAAGCCTATGTCTAAATGCTTATTATAAAAGGGTCAAGTCTGTGCTCCAAAATGGTAAACCCTCAAAGGAGGCTATTGTCATATCTCACTGTATCTCAAAACTGGGTTCAAACAAACAAAAAACCTAACAAAAAATCAGCATAAAGGAAGCATAAAAACACTTGACATCATCAAAATCTGTGGGAGATTCTGCGGGTGAATTAACAAGACAAAGTTATGAACATTTTATGATAAGAAACCATGTTCAAAGGGATAATATAACTCATGAATATAGAAAGTGTGTATTAATGAGTTTCCTATTTATTAATTACAAAAAAGCACTAGAACAGAGAAGAGTTTAGGAAGTCAAGCACTCGAAATGCCCAGACTTAAACATAGCATGCTTGCTTCTTCATGCTGCATGTAACTATGCAATCACATATTGTTCTTACAGAGGAAACTCAATTTATAGCATGGACAGTACTGCAGGAAATGAATCAACTGTGAAGCAGGTCTTCAACCATACATTTTTATGGACACTTCATCTGACCAAGTCATGAGAAATGTTCAGCATCCATCTCTAATGGTATAAGACCTTTTGTGCAATCAGTATGGAATTAAAATACCAAGTGTAGAAGCAATAATGGGAAGCATACTTGAACATAACACGGCTATGTAAAATACTTCTAAAAAAAGGGGGGGTGGGGGAGAAACGCATATAGAAACAAAGATACTAATCCTAAATTCCAAAGCCTTTCACTTTAGCAGGGACACCAGAGGTATTATCAGATGAACTCCTCAGAAATGTTTAAGATATCATCACTTATCTAGGGGGGAAATTACATCAATCCCCTTCATCTGTTCCAAAGCAAAGTCAAAGTTTGGAGACAGAAGGGGAATTAAGATACCATTATGCTTTCAATAAATCCTCACCATGCATCTGCCAAGGTTAGACTACCCTCAACTGGGCAATATGAAGGACTTCCTGGTATTTTAACTGTAGGTCACAGCTCCCAAGATGAGGAGCTGGAGAATCAGAGTACAGTGACTATCACAGTCAGCGGCTGGAGAGAACTGCAAGAAATCCTGACCTACAGGAGACCTCTCAGCCTACTTGCAAAGGTAGGCCGGCCTTGATGTATTTGCTTTTAGAATTGGAAACATATAATAAACAGAGCAGAGGACTACATAAAGGCAGGGAAAACAGGGTTTCATTTTAAACTGCTGGATGCCAACTTTAAGAAGTGGATTTCAGCCTGGTTTCAAACACAACCTAATGTAAAGTTAAAAAAGTAATTTCACACCATTTTCACAACGTTTTAACATTGTTCTTGTTTTAAGAATATTTAGACTTTCTCCATTCATTGTTATTCACACTCCCTCAATTACTAACTAAAGGGCACAAAAATACCAAGTCCTCTGAAAAATAACAGAAGCACTCACACAGTGCATAGTACTGTTTCACAGCCTCTCTAGATTGCAATTCAGCAACTGTTAGAAAGCTGGATTATACTGTAACTTTTGACTAGACCAAGAGACTGTATCAAAACACTTAAGGCAGCCTCCTGATTTTCTTCCAGCCAATCCATTCTACAGCATATTTGCAGAAGGAAGTATTCCTGTAAGGACAGACTGGGCTAATTTCAGTCTTGCAACATAGACTAATACACTTTTTATAGGCTAAGCTAACCTGTAATAGCAAGGTTGGTGCATTCTACTCAACTCATTCACATGGAACACAACACAGGGGTTTGAGATGACAATGCATAAAGCCCACAGACTTCGTTTCATGACTCCAAAACAAAGGTTCTTTGCTCTTTTTCCTTCTGTTGCTTTACCCAACTTTGACTGCTACCTCAGAAAAGCCCTAACCAGTAGGTAGCTACCTTTGCTGTTGACATGTAACTGCAAACTGAAATTCATACAGCATAGATTAAAAAAACACTTAAAATACACAGACTAAACAGATCAAAGGTCTTGGCTGTCCTTTACTTACTACCATTTTAGATTTTATGATTAAAGAAATCACACGCAAAAAAAGCAAACAAACAAAAGCTAGCATTTTAGCAGAGAACGATATACTTCATTCTGAGACAAGAAGTCAACCACAAGCAACACTTACAGCCCAAGACCCTTTTGCTGCAAATCAGAGTATCACTTTTTCAACCCTTTAGGAACCCAAGAGAACTTATGATCACATTTTTCTTGCCTGAAAGATTCTAACACCCAAAAGTATCCCCCTCACCTGCCTACTTTTTCTAAACTTAAACTCAATTGCTTCAAATTTCATCATGCATCAGCATTCTTGCTCTATCTTCAAAACCATGTAGGCCTAAAACTTCATGACCAGTACCCAGTGACTACTCCTTGTATGTTAAATAGAACATTTCTATGTTTATATCCAAGCAGGACTTTTTCCCTTTTTCCTGCAATGCCAGATCATGTTGACGTACTAGTCTGACCTACCATGCTTCAAAATTACTTTCTGCCATGCTGCTGCCTCATCAGTTTTGTATTTATGGACTTGGCTTCCCCATCTTTGGTAAAAACTTATGCATTTCAATTAGCCTTGAAGGTTTTGAACATTTTTCTAGTTGAAGACAAGGACTAGAATCCATAAATCATCTTGAGAAAGTACTTGCAAGATCCAAACCTTGTAAAGTACTAGCCACTTATTTCTCAATGAGCTACGTATTCACATTGATCTAATTTAGAAATCCTTCCTCTCTCAGTGACCTCCTTTTCTTTTTCAGTAGAAAAAGAAGCTGTAACAGGGAATCCTATTTTTCTCACAATAGCAGAATGCTTGAAATGGAATATGGAATGTTTTACCCCTTGCCATCCTTCCAATCTCCTGTGGCAGAACTAGAGAAAAACACTATTCCACTCTGCAGACAGCAGTAACACAAGGCTGTCAGCCTCCAGAGACAAACGCTATGATCCTCCAGCTCAACAGCTGAACTTCTGTGCCAGCTCCCGAGCCCTCCAACCAGGGCAGGTCCCTGGACCTGCAAAATCACCAACCTGACTACCATGAATCACTGCTATTAAAATGTACACACCCCTCAGAAGATCTGTACTGTTTACAGGCTGGGATCAGGCTCCTTGTTTCCCTATCTTTGCCACTACCAGGAAACAAAGTTCTCTCTGCTGAGGAATGTGCTATTTCCTGTATTTATCACCTCTCACACTCTACTCCGCTGAATGAGTCTGTGGCATTATTAAAAAAAAATAAAAAAAACCCCAGACATGTACTGTAGCCATGAGCGCGGCATGGCTTCAGGGAACTGCGTCTGCCCTGAGGACATTCTGGGACGACGAGGCAGGCTTCCGCGAGAAAAACACCAACCCGCACCGCTCAGAGCTTGCTCTTGGGGCTGTTCAGCTGAACCTGCTCAGGTGAACAGCCTCGGGAGCACCCAGGCCGACTTCCGCGCCCCTTCTCCCCCAGCCGTGCTCCGAAGCCCTCTCTGAGGTAAAGCCCAGCCCCGAGCAGCCCCGCCACCCCGTACCCTCCGAGCCGCAGACAGCCGCCCGGCCCCGGCTCCCCGCCACAGCGCTCACGCTCTCCCTTCACAGCTGCCCCAAGCCCGCGGCGGCCCCGCGCTTACTTGAGGTGATCCAAGGAGTGGATGCTGCGGGCGGCCTTCCCGTGCCCGCCGCCCACCCAGCTGCGGGAGCGGCCGAACATGCTGGCGGCGAAGGATTACTGCAGCTGCAGGGCTCTAGTGCTTCATGGCCCCGGGACGAAGGGCGGGCACGGACCGAGCGGCGCCCGACACACCGACATCGGGAAGGAGCCCGAGCCGCAGCGAGCACCGGCGGACACCAGCACCACGGCGCATGCGCGGGAGGGGCACGCCGGGAGGCGGCGAGCCCGGCAGCGCCTCGCGGACTGCAGGTCCCAGCAGGCACAGCGGCGCGGCCGCCGCTCCGCAGCCGGGCGGGAAGTGGCGCAGCTCCGCCGCAGCCGCGGCTCTCCTCGGCCGGCGGGTCCCGCGGGCAGCCGCTCTCGGGGCACCCGCGCTGTGGAGGGTCCACCGGCGCCCGACACCCAGCTGCGAGGAAGCGGGGAAGTCCCCGGGGAGCGCAGCGCTGCCTCCTTTCCTGCCGGGGTTACCACAGCGCAGCGCCGCCGCGGGTCCCCTCAGGGTGAACCGCGGGGCGCTCTGGAGCGCCGTGTGGGAGAGGAGCCCCGCGGCCCCGCGCGGCAGTGGCGGCCCGGCGCCGTCAGGCTGTGAGGGGTCGGACGCGCTGCCGTGTACCGCAGGCCGCGTTTAGCTCGAACGACGCGACAGCGTTTCAGCTCGCCTTCGTGCCCCACACGCGCGGTGACCTGAGGTGAACGCTCTCCGCAGCGTTCCCCGGGACTCTGCGAGCAGCGGTGCCGCGGCCCGTGCCGCCGTGGCAGAGCTGCGGGGCGCGACGAGAGGCGGCTGTGGGCGCTGCTTTCGCCGAAGTTCCTCCAGTAATGCTCGCATACTTTTGAACCAGCTTGAAAACAAACTTAATCAAAGCGGGACGAAGAGACCATTAATGACCATCTTGGTCTGCCCTTAAATTATTACTTTAACTGGATAAATAAACCTAGTACAGCTGAGGACTTTGTCAGCCGGTGTCGAGATAGTCCCCAGGTTTAATCCTGCCTTTGGTAGCACATAGGTACGGGTAAAGCCTTGATCTGCAAAGAAACGCCCCCACCGAGGCCCCCGGGACAGAGAGCAGCTTCCAGGGGCACAGAACCGCCCCAAATCTGCCCGCACCCTCCGGCTGCGGTGGGTGCGCGGAAGGAGACGGGGGTCCGGTACCGCACGACGCTTCCAACCTCCCAGAGCGACGCGCCGGCCTCCGGGCAGGCGGAGCGGGACGCGGCGGAGGCAGCGGTCCCCTCGAGGCCGTCAGCCCCGCCGCGGGCCGGCTGCGCTGCGCGGGGATGCGGCGCGGGTGAGCGGTCAGGAGGTAGCGGTGGGAGGCGAGGCGAGGGGCGGGCAGGAGCGGGTCCTGCCGCGCAGGCCGGGGCTGGCGGCTCGCTGAGGGCGGCAGACGCTCAGCGGGAGCGCGCCTGCGGGCCCCTTCCGCAAAGTTTGCGGGCGGGCGGAGGAGGAGAGTCGCTGCGGGACTGCAGCAGCCGCGCTGGAGATGCCCTGCGGAGCCTCCTGCTAGCGGCGGGGCTGCGGCAGCGGCGCTGAAGCCGCGCTGGCCACCCGCCTGCGGGGGCTCCTCTTCCTCCGGGGAAGGAGGGGACCGACCGGCCGCTCTGCGGCTGTGCCGCCTCCGCGGGGCTCGCCTCTTCACCGGCTCCGCATCCAGCCCCGGCCTTGGGGTTCTGCCCTTCTCCGTCACTGGGGCTGCGGAGTGCGGTCCTGCGCGCCCCACTCCTCCCCCGGGCCGGCCGGGCAGGTCGGTGCCCGCGCAGGAGCCCCGCACGGCTGCATGCCCGCCGCGGTCTCGGCACGTCTGGATTCGCTGGAGTCCTGGGCCTTCCATGCGCTGCTGGTGCTGCCCTATATGTTTTACGTGGGCTTGTTCTTTGTCAACGTGCTGATCCTGTACTATGCCTTCCTGATGGAGTACATCGTTCTCAATGTAGGCATCGTCTTCCTGCCTGAGGATATGGACCAGGCTCTGGTGGATCTGGGGGTGCTCTCTGACCCCGGCTCAGTGCTCTACGAGACGGACAGCGAGCTGGATGTCTTTGATGGGTACTTGGAGTGACGCCGCGGGGCTCTCCGAAGCGACTGACTGCGGTGTGACGCCGTCCGGCCCGGGACTGAGGCTGGGTGTCCCAGCATGGCCGCAGCTAGGGAACCGCAGTGGCCCCGGGATACCCTCGCTGCGGCTCGATTCCTTCTGCAGCATCTTCCCTTACAGTTCCGCTTCCCCTCACGGCAGGGGCGGGAGCCCCGGAGCCACTGCCGCCGGGCAGGGCCGCGGACGCGCCGAGGGCTCTCCGGGGAAGTAAGTCATTTAGTCGGGCTTGTCCCGGGCAGTGGGGCGCTCGGCCCGCCCGGCACGCCATCGGAGCTCGGGACGGCGGGGGACAAGGGCAGAGAGCGGGCCCTGCGCCGGCACACGCACCGCCGCAGCCGCCAGCGGGGGTGAGCTCTGCGGGCCGGGGCCGGGAGCCGGGGCCGGGGCTGGCGCTCTGAGGGCCGGGGTCGGGCTGCCCCCTGCGCTCCCGCCACCCTCCTGCCGCCTCCCCACCGTGCCGGGCCCGCTCCGTGTCCTCTGCGGCGCGGCGAGGGAGTATCTTTCCTTAAGGCCCGATATTCACAGTTGTGAGCCACTGCAGCTGTTATGCTCGGTGTTGCCTTTACAGCTGATAAAGAACTTTGCTGCTCCACTCTTGAAAGCAGCTCGGAACGTAACTGACCATCCAGGCTAATGTTTATTAAAATTCAGAGCCCATGATCGAGCCAGGAAGACATCTCAATCAGGTGCCCTTTAAAACCTCTGCCTTGGATAATAAGAAACCTACCCAGCTCCCCGTTCTTCTCATGGTAATCCTAGCAGGAGGGTTTGCTTGATCAATATATTGTTGTAGTTTTGAGTGATTCTAAAACTCTGGAAATGTTGTAAGGATTTAACATTTTAAAACACTGAAATGCAATTGGGAAGAAAATCACTATTTCTAGCTAGGGCTTTCTGTGCCAAATGTATGTTCATGAAAACATTCACAGTTTAAATTAAAATGTGTTAGCAAATCTGCCAGTAGAATTTCTAGGAAAATATTGATGTAAGTTTGAAAACCAGATCAGGATACGTGTTTATTTTCTATTTGAAGTTATGGAAATAGGAAATTCTGTTGCAAGGTTGCAAACATAACCTTGGCGAATATACCATACAAATACCGTATAGCTATCAAACGATTTTAATCAGACCTCTAATTAAAAAACAAAACCAGAAACCCAATACCAGAACCCAACAAACCAACCTTCCCTGCCCTTCATACGGATTAAAACTACCTCCTAAGTATTTCGATTCAGATTCCATATAAAGCAACAGTAGCTGATTTTGGTCAGTAGTTCACAGGGAAATGTGGAAATTTTGGGTATTGAAGTAGCATTAATTGCACAAACAGCTGAACAAAGTTTGGTCAAAAGAGCATGCAGCATAGCAAATGCTCTATATTCCAGGGAAGAAATTAATAAAAGTTAATGGAACTTAAGCAAAACCTTTGATGCAAAAAATCCCTTTCTCCAAACCTTATTACTCCAACACCGTTCTAATGCAGGCATTAACATTTTGTTTTAATCTTTTTTTGCTGACTAGGATTTGTCATGATGAGTTGCATCTAGTTTTCAGGAAGACCCAAGGAGAAAAACAGACATAATTTTCCTCAGTGGATTTTTCCTGCTACATGAACACATAGTTTAAGAGAGCATAGGGCCTGAACACAGTTCTGTTCGGTATAAATAGGTTTCTTAATTTTTTCCCTCATATTAATGGGATAAGCAGCTCTGCAAACTTCTTGATATTCTAACTATAAAACCATATCACCTCCACACGGAGAAATCAAAATGCAGAGGTGTTTACAAAGTTCAGGAGTCCTGGTTTATATCTACCTTGACAGGGTGGAGCTTTGCACATATCCCAGCTCCAGCACTGATCATTTAATTCGGAAGTGGTCATGTTAGTGGTGGTTGCCACTGAGAATCAAAATACAAATGCCTAAAGTTAGATCAATTATTAGGGAGCAAAAAAAT
The DNA here is from genome assembly GCA_028858755.1 of Ara ararauna. Classification (NCBI taxonomy): domain Eukaryota; kingdom Metazoa; phylum Chordata; class Aves; order Psittaciformes; family Psittacidae; genus Ara; species Ara ararauna. The sequence goes on along the minus strand of CM054380.1, from coordinate 16,450,845 downwards.
GCACTATTACTGTGCTTTGTCTATTTATGTATTTAATTACACTTGTATATGCAGCAGCCAGGCCACAAACTGCATAATTACATAGCAACCAGGCAAAGACTCAACATGTCACCATGAAAAGGAATTTGTGTTAATATCCTGGTTACAGGTTTCTTCACTGTTCCATGCCATTCCTCCTCACCAATATCCTAGGAAGGCAGGCAGAAGAGCACCCTAATTTGGAGCTGTGTTTTCTGCTTTGGGAGCAGAAGGCAGGCGCCAAAAGAGAAGATTTAAACCCCTGTCGTGCCTAGCCTGCAGTGCCCTAAGTTCTGTGCTAAGTTCTGTACTGTTCTGAGTGTCAACACAGGCTGCCCATCTGACCTCTTCACTTGGACCCAGATGTGCTGAGCATTCACAAGAAGTTGCGGGAAGAATGGGTCTCAGATGAGACTCTAACCAGCGGAGATGAGAAATCCATAGGCATATGCTTTGTGTTAAATATAAGAGGAGTGTTCTTCATGTGACTCACCAGTGATTACTGAGAACAACTAAAAAGCTGTGATTAGCCTTAGCTGAAACCTTGCAGTGTGCTCCGTTCAATGATGCCTTGCACCCAGGAGGTGAGTGGCAGCATGACAGGAAAAGAAAGGGGGGAAATCCCAAAAGGCGATTCAGCAAATGTGGATAGGCTAATTGAGATGTAAAAATAAGAGAGCACAGGGACCAGAAACGCTCTGTTCTCTCTTGCAGCAAACCCCTCTCTTGAGCTGATAGAACTCAACAGAAGCAAAATTAAGTCCATGTTTCTGGGCATAACTGGTGGCAGAGATTGAAGGCAGACAACTAAGCAGATGAAAAAAGCTTCCTGTCATATTCAGATGAAGAGATCTTCTGTGTAAACTGAGCAGAACTGAGCTTGCTCATGTCATCTACTGTTTTAGTATGAGTGTGCCAGGTTCCTTATTATATTTTAAGTCCTCTGGAATAAGGTGATCAGCTGTTCTTGAACTTCCTTAACATCAGATGTGACTCATCACAAAGTATTCTAATCAGAAAGAAAATGAGCAAAAGTAATCAGTAATGAAGACTGAACAGGAAATACTGGATTTATTTAATCTTTCAGTACAAGCATTATCTATATTTTTCATCAATGTGATTTATGATGAACATCTTCAATGAGCAGAATTTAGAACTCAAAATCTTGTGACTCAGAACTTTTGCTGAATGCCAGCACCTAAGTCCTGAATCAAAGACATAGCTTTACTCACTAGTTCATCAATATAGTGCCAATCAGAAGTGCAGGCTCAGTGTCTATGAGAGACAGCATGGCCTAGTGGAGAGGGAAGTAAGCATGCTGGACTTCTTCCTGTGTCTGCTACTGATGGCTGCTGTGAGCTTAACTTGTGACTCTGATCCGTCTCTCTAAAACAGAGGTGCCATGTGAAGGAACAAATCAGAAGAAAGTTACCACTAGAAGTGACAGGATACACATAAACACATCAGAATACACCTCCTGACTTCTTCCCTTTCAGACTTTGAGTCAGTCAGCTAGTTTATGTAAGTTAGAGTAACAACAGGCTTAAGAGCAATAGCTGTGGCTTTTGGAACTGTGTTTTGAATTCTTCTTAAAGTTAATAGAAGTGCTCAAACTCACCTGATAGCTCTGGTTTGAAGAGACTTTCTTCTCAACTGGAATTCCATCTTAGATGGGGAGAAGACAAAATCATGGTTAACTGATAAACTGTCTATACAGACTCATTAACCACAGCCGTGGACAGTCCTAAGGGATTTTCTACCAAATGTATTCATTTATGTAATGCAAAGAGAGGAGGCAGATTTAAGTTTTCCAAAAGCTGTTGTTAATAACATGAAACAAGGCATAGAATATAGAGACACATTCCATTTAGGATAGAAAGAGTTCAGGCCTGAGTATTTCATGTGTTAAAAGCCCCAGCCGCAAGTAATTTTAAAGAGGAATAATTAAAAAATAATAATCTGTGGTTCTTCCCTACAAAAAAATGAAGCTTACTATAATCAACTTGCTTCAATAGGAGGCAATAGTCAGTTACCAGTTTTAAGCTGCCAAAGGAATTAAGAAATGAGTCTGTTTTAATTCTCCATGTTTGTTTCCTCTGGAGGAGTGACACTGTAGTTCAGCTAGCAACTGGCAATCCTAAAATAGAAGAAAAGAGCCATTTAGAGACACTAAGTTTGTATGTATGTTTGGCCAGTCCAACTCTTCGCATTTGACTCCTTGTAATGATTCTAGTTTATGTGGGATACAACTGTCTCAGAGAATTAAATAGGATACAGAAGTGGCTAAGTTTTTCCAGTTCTTCAAGAAAGTTGTCAAACTGTCTTTTCCCAGCTGAGTTTTAGTACTTTGGCTACAAACTTGGGGGAAGAAATTAGCTAAATAGTTTGAATGATGCTCTCTGAGAACACAAACGTGTTTCTAATATATGTGATAAAAAGGGTATAGACTAATAGCAGCCGTATATGAAAGATAACAGTATAATGGGAAATTATGAAGTGCACTGAGAGATCTGTGGCAGGTACAAGCTCTCGTACAGTGAATGCAGTGAACTCCAGCAGGAAGCCAGGAAACAGCGAACAGACAATGTCAGGATGTGAAACAGAGCCACAGTGTTTCCTTTGGTCCAGCCTCAGTTGTGAACAGCAGTAACTTCACAGACAATTAACAGAAATACCATGAGTGAGTTTCTTCTTCTAATGCTGGAGTTAGGCTATAATAGCCCTACCATTAAATACAGCAATCTTTCAGGCTACTGGAAGACCATAGTTTGGAGATTTTAAAGATATTTGCTACCTTTTCATTTCCCAGTGTTTTTTAAGTTCTGTTAAAAAATGGACTTACATGAAACTTGAAGACTTTTAATCAGCTGACTAGAAAGGCAAGATTGAATATCATGGTCAATTGTATCATTCACACTCCATTTAATATCTGCCACTGCAAATTACAGTCTTAGACTAGCAGCCATACAGCAATATTTGAAACTTCCATTAGAAAGCTTTATGCTTTAATTTGGAGGCCCACCAAGTTTTGCTGTGCTATTTTTAAGCCAGCCTAAAATTAGATCTACAATGCAGAATAGTAACAGTTTCCCTTAACTGCCTGCTGTGGATCCGAGTTTTTAACTTGGAAAGCAATCTGATAAACACCAAATGAGTAACCTGTTCAGCTGCTGATTCCCCTTCCCTTGTTCCTAGTGTGAGAGACAGGATTTCGAGGACATGATTACTGTTAGTAGAGTGCTGTAGCTGATAGACATTTGACAGAAATAACTCACTGAACACAAAAGTGCTTCTTGTTTCTGACCTAGCATCTACAGTAAGTGGCACACAAGAACAGACAGAATGTCAGGATGAGTCAGACCACTCTCAGCCAGCACTGTGTTCTGCCACTGACAGCAGCAGAGGATGCTCTCCAGGAGAGCGCAGGATCCTGACCAAAATCTGCAGCCTGTTCTCTTTGTACTTCTCAGAATCCACAATGGTAGAATGGGGGATGTTAGAGGGTGCATTGCTGCCCAGCGCTTTTGCAAATGTTTCCTGAACCTAGCACCTTTTGCCCACTGCATTTTATTAAATCCTTGCAGAGTTCCTTGCTGTCAGTACAGCATCTGAATACCTGAAAGAGCCTATTTTCTGCAGTCTGGAAGGAAGATTTCTCCATTCACTCACTCCTCTGGGTCACTAATAGTGATGTTGAATAAAAGCTGGTCCCTGGTACAGCTGCTACTGACTTCTTTCCTACCAAGCCTTATTCTCTGCTTCCAATCTTCCAGTCTGCTTTCAATCCATAGGAGTCACTCTTTCAGTCTGCTTTCCTCCAGTACTGTGTCAATCTGTTTGCTTTTGGTTGCCTGTAACGCTCTTGTTCACGATGCTGCGTTCCTCAGCCTGTTCGTGCTCATGCAAGACATGTGACCATCACATTTCATTCTTCATTCATACTTCTTGTAGACTCTGTTATACCCTCTGCACCCAAAATGGTGGCAGCTCTCCTGCCTCAGGGCCCCTTGTGCCAGACACTCTGGCATACGATCTGCTGAGCCTCTGTTCCAGGCACAGCAGGAGACAGGAGGGAGGCTGTGTTGTGCCATCAGCCCAGTGAGAGCCTTTTCACAGAGCTGCAGATCTGTTAGCAGGTCTGTTATTGCTGTACCACAAACTCTTCCATTATACAACCAGATTAGCTCTCTTCTCATGCAGGGTCCCCTGCCTTCCCACACTGTGCAGGAGGCCTGTCATACCTACAGAGTGGAAGGAGGGAAGAGCTGTCCTTCAAAGACACACAGTGCAGATGATCTCCTGAGCTGCAGGCAGCCTAGGGACCTGCTCTTGCTCTTCTGTACCTCAGCTCTTCAGCACAGATTCATCCCCAAGCAACCATCATTCTCAGAGCCACACCATTCTATGTTATGTTAATTACTTATCTGTAAGATCACAATACCAGTCCAGGGGTAGGAGAGGATAGATTTAGATTAGATATTGGGAAGAAGTTCTTCCCTGTGAGGGTGGTGAGGTGCTAGCACAGGTTGCCCAGAGAAGCTGTGGCTGCCCCATCCCTGGCAGTGTTCAAGGCCAGGTTGGATGGGGCTTGGGGCAACTTGGTCTAGTGGAAGGTGTCCCTGCCTGTAGCAGGGGGCTGGAACTGAATGAGCTTTAAGGTATCTTCCAACCTAAACCATCCTATGGTTCTGTGATTCAAATGGATGCAGTCACTAGCGCCCAGCACTTTCTTAATCCGCAGCTCTAGTTCTACTGAAAGAAGGCTTCTCAGGCCTTGTGTTTACCTCCGACGATAGTAAAAAAATCACCTCTTAATAGCCACCAGATACTTCGATCCAGTCAAGGCAAATTAGGTAAACTGGGATAAAGCAATTATAACAGGCATTGCACTTGGTCAGTAAGACCAAGAATTTACATGGTATTTAACTCTAACTAACCAGTGGCTCCAGAATGCTTTGAACAAAGTGACTCTAAAGAAGAAAAAGAGAAAGTAACCAAAATCAGACAATGTCAAACATAGGCAATATTTAACTAACACAACTATACAAATAATAACAAGTCTTAATGAACAGTATCTGGCTGAGAAAATGTAGCCAGTTCAAAAATCAGTTTTCATAGGTCTGATTTATCAAACCTAGCATGAAATAGGCTGTCCCACTGTATTTCACAGCTGGTTGTAATCTCTTAAAAGCAGCCCTTATAATTGATTTGATGGCCTGTGTTTGACAGCTTCTTCTCATATCCCACATGCTAACATCTTCATATCTCTGTTAAAATTACAGTAAGGACCAGTGTGCCCTCTCATGAGCAGAAACTGTTACTTTGATTTCTCTGAAATGTGATTCTCACAGCGTTATTATCCATATTCACAGGAGGTTTCTGTTGTGGCAGGTTTTGGGGGTTTTTTTAAGAAGTCAACAGCATGGTGCCATATCTAACTACACACTGACTTCTCTGTTCATTTTTAAGTATAGAGGGTTACTCTGCATTTATGTGTTTTCTTTTAAACAGATTCATTAAACACCTGAAATGGATTATGACCAGGTGCATGGATCAAGTCATGGAAAGAAATTATGCTCTGAAATGTGGAGATGAAAAGGACAAGGGGACAACAAGAAGAGTTGTCATCACACCTTGTCAGTCGTGACTTTTCTCCATGGTCATTGCCTCTTGAGTGTGCAGTAACCGCAGTGATTCAGTACTTGGCTTCTATAGGTAATTCTGGGATGGACTGTATGAACAAATAATATAAGCTATGTTCTATTATAACAGAAAATGAAGATGTTACTCAGAGTTGATAAACTTTTGAATAAATAACCATGTTACCCAGACACACTCTACATACTGCTTAAGGAAGTGTTACAGTCACACATTGAAACTCTGCCAGCCAGTAGTTCAAATACAGTGCTTTCTCAGGGGACAATCAGCAGGAGTGACTGCAGGGAGGGTCTGTTCAGGGCAGCATTACGGCCAGAACTGTGCAAGTAAGATATTTTGTTTAAATTGTGAGTTTTGAAATAGATCAGAGAGTGAATTTTGTATAAGTCAGATGGATTCATTATCTAACACAAGATACTTTGCAGATTGTTTAAGCTCATGTTCCTATGTACAGATGTGAAAGCAATACAATAAAGACTGACCTTTTCCATGAAAAAGTTAAGCAGTCATGTGTTGGGGTTGTTCTTTTTCAGTTTGATCAGAAACTAACAGAAATGTGCTTTCCAGGAAAAGTGCCTCCAAATAGCTGCAGGTTGTTGAGATGGCCAGCGTGTAGGTAATCCCTCTCAGGAGCAAGTATTTAAGTCAGACCTGAATTCTGATTTTCATAACTGCAGTTGGTAAGCCAAGTTGATGCATGAAGAACATTTCAGATAAAGCAGAAATGAAACCATTTCCCTGAACTTTCTGCATTATGTCTGTCCTGTGCAGTCTGTGTCTCTACCATCTGCTTCCAGCTCAGGCTTTCAGATCCAGACAGATGGTGTCATGAGTCTTTTGACAGCCAGTATGAGGGAACAAGGGGGTGATGGCTCTGAACCCTCTTGAGACACTGACAAAGAAACTTGCATATCAAAATCTCCTTTCCTGATACTCTCAGTTTGTTGCACTCAAATGGCATTTTTTAACTCCTACTGCAGTAGAAATTAGCTCCCAGTCCCCATAATTCTGTGCTCCTAATGCAATTTCCAGCTGCTCCTGCAAGAGGTGAAGCCCTGTCATTGAGCTGAGTAGCTTTTCTCCAAGATAGGTCCCATTAGAAACAGTTTGGGGTCTTGAAACACTGACTAGTGCTTTGTTCCGTACAACCCGTCCTGCAAGTCCTCGATGAAGTCACTTAGGGGACTTACATGAAGTCATATGTAAGATGACACTTACATGTCATATTCTGACATGTAAAGATACATTTAGGGAACTGACACCTCCCTGAAATGCAGATCAATCGATTAGTAAACTCTTGGAAAAAAAAATCATCCCTTTTAGTTATCACTATGTCTTTTGTTTTGTAGCATGGAATAGGTTATATATTAGATATTTGTTCTGTTTTTTGAGTTAGGCTAATGTTTTTGTAATTCTATCTGAATATAAAAATGCATGGCTCTTAGATGTATTCATTGCCATAAATTCTGTGAAATGAAATTTCTCTAGTTTGCTCTGGTTCACATTTCGTTCATGTGAGTTTCATTTTGACTTCATTATTCTATCCTCCTCAATTCTTAACTAAATGTGTTGAAGAGCATGGTGTTCTGTTCAGAAGCCAGCAGTGGGCTCATAGTGTTGCCAACAGAAAAAACAGTTTTCAACAGGTGCTACAAGTTACTGTAAAAAGGAACACTGACTTTTATTAATACTTTAAAACAACATGTATAAAGACAGTCAAAACACTCTGTCATGATTTACAACCTGTATTATAAACAAACATCTCCAGCCAACCCACAGAAAGAGAACAGCATTATAACCAACATGATTTGATCAGTCCAGACAAGGTCCTGTTACATTCAGCTGACTGTGTAATATTTAGCACATCCTCAGATTCAGTCACAGTGGAGCGTAGCTCTAGAACACATGCCTAAAAGGGCATTTTGTCATCCAAAGCTTAGTTAAGCCAAGACAAAGGCTCACAGATCTGCACAGCTGGAGTGCTGCAGGCTGATGGGAGCATCACACAAGATTTGGCTCAAACTATCTCCCATTCAAACAGCTGAAAGAGAGGAGTATAAATGTGTTTTTTTTCCATCACTCTGGCTTGAGAGAAGAGCCATGCAGAAAGTTAAGAAAAATACCACTTTCTAGTTACAGTTACATTCTCCACAGAGTTTTTCCACCTTGGTCTCATACTATTCCTTCACATCCTGTGGCTGGTTCTCTGCGCACCTTTGATTAACAGAAACAAAGCAGACCTTCTTTCCTTCTTTAATTTGTTCACCCTTTATCTCTGCTATCAAGATTCTGGAGGACGCTGAAACTTTAGCAGAGAAGTATAATTTGCCAGAAAGAACATACAGATTGTGGTTTTGAACTGTTTAAATTGGAGACTTTTTAAAAACCAAGTAACAGTATTTGAGAGGTTAGTTGAGAGACTCCAGTTTCCATAGATCCTTGGGTCAGTATTGTCAGTGCTTCCTAGAAGAGATTTCAAGAAGGCTGTTGAGCTAACCGTGCAGTAGAGACATCCCACCCCAGTTTGTGGCATACCAAATATTCTTAGCTTTGGTCTGTGGAGTGTATCTGGACAGGGAGTCAGTATGCTAGTCCTAACCGCTCTCTCTGTACAATTCTAAGTTCTCTCCATGTTCATGGAGCTGAAATAAAAGACACAAGGAGACAATTGGTTTGCTGTTGCACTCAGCAGGGCCAGTATTTGGCCCACGTATGATTGAGACCAGCAGCACGGACACATGATAATGCTTTGGAATACATTATTGGCTGTCATTGCCTGGTTATTCATAGCTCTGTGAAAGAACAGCCACATAAACCCCACACAGTAGTGATGGCACTGCAAGTATAAAGTGAATGCTTGTACATTTATGCTGCCACGTACAAGTGAGAAACTACATCCAAATCCAGCCATATGAATTTAAAGTTCTCATTTGAGACAGAGTAAACACCTTTGAAGATTGTCATCACTTTGAGGATTTTTGTGCAATAAGCTGAACCTATGTGCATGCATTTGGACTTCTGTGATAATGTCAGAAAAATTCTTAATATACTTCAAGTTTTAATTCCTTTCTTCCCTTTACTAATTCCCCACCCCACCCCCAATCTTTTTAAGGGATTCTATAACAAGAGAGTGATAGAAAATATTTTTCTGTCCCTTAAGAGAGCATTGGTGATTAGCATCAAGAAAAGAGCCACTTTGAGATTCTGGTGGATAATCTTGCAATCCCAGTCTGTTTTCTAAGACTGATCATTTCTGTTTATGCTTCTGACACTAATGCTTCAAATCAGTCCAGACAGACAAGTGAAATCTGCAACATGGAGTTTTGGAAGTCCAAAATCAAACCAAATTTGATTGTAGTTACCACTCGCACCAGAAAACGTCTAGGTTTGATATGTCACTGCTTCAGATGTTGCAGGTCCAGCAGCTTGCAGTCTGTCTGATGAATCGATGATGGAATTTTATACTGTAATATCCTGGTGATTCCTGGTCACCTTTAATGGTGATCACGAGTTCCAGATGCTCTTTTCATCTTTGAAATGTGATGTTGCTTAACTTCTCATCACTTCAGTAAAAATACAACTGGGTCTTTGAGTAGCATTTTAAATGACCTTTAAAAAATTTTAACTCCATCATTCACCCACTTCAAGCATCACTCAGAAGCTTGAGTATGACTTTTTTCATCTTGCCACTATCATGAAAATCAGCCACCAATTCATAAAGCAGCAAGAAGATGGGAACATACAGAGGACACCTTCCACTCTGCTTTGTTACCTGTGAAATGATGAAAACAGAGTATTAGGTGTATGCCCATCAGCTTATACACCATGAACATCACCAAAAGCATATATTTGATATGCTCTGAAAACAGACAACAGCGACTGGTAGATACTGGATGTTTCAAGCTTGGGAGAGAGCATCCAGACTTCCTGCTGTTACTTGTCCTCAGTGGTAATGAAGAAGAGTGTTTCCTCACATACTCAGATACTAAGTGGTGACTGGTACCAAAAGCATATGCTGCAGACATGGAAGAACAGCAGTGGAGAGAGATGCAAGGGGTTGTTCATGCAGAGCTGTGTTAAACACATCTTTTGCTTGGTGTGATCAGCTGATCAGCATCCAAGAGCCACTGACTTTTCACAGGGCAGAGCTCTCTACCCCTGACTGCCGCTGCTCTTTGTCCAGAGGAGAACCAAGGTCACTTGGGAGCTGACCCACATGTTCAGACACTTAGCGCGTACTCTCCTTGAATGACTGACACAGGAGGTTAGAGAAAGCTTTGCTTTTGTAAGGTTTTCTGACAGTGTTCATATCCCTAGTGTGTTCTTTCCCAAGTAGCTGTAGGTATTCAACAAGACAGAGTTAGCTGTACTGTAGCCTATTAAGGATCACTACCATTTTCACTCCTGCTGTATCAGGCTAGTCTGCGAAGCTGGTGTGGCACATGAGTCTTCCACACCCCGTAGCCTCATCAGTGCTGTATATACAGCCCAGTCTACATCCAGTGATGAGTGCACTGAGAGCAGATGAGTGCACTGAGAGCTTGGCTCACTGCATAGTTTAGAGAGCCACTGTCAACTGCAGCGTGCCAGGACCATACAAAACACAGCTGAAGCAGCTGGTGATCACTCTGCAACATGTTTTTTGCCATCTGAAAGAAAGCTGGAGTGCATCTTGTGTCTGGCTTGACTCTGACTCCTCATTCTTCACTGCAACCATTTCACTGATGCATTATGCATAGTTTAAGAACAAGAGGAAGCACATAGCAACAAATTAGCAGAAATAGCAGAAACCCACACAAACCAGGCTGAGAACAAGACATGTAGGAACTAGAGGTTTGCTCCGAGTACAGCATAGGCCCACCTCCATAGTGAGACAAGCAGCTATTGGGGATTTTGTACTAAACAGAAGTGAAAGAACTTACTAAAATCCAACACAAAACAATCTCTAAGAAGCACAGAACTCATCTATTAAACATGACAAGTACACAGGAATATAATTTTCTGCAACAGAAAAGAGAAGGTAAGCAGGCCAGCTGCCAGATACTCAACAGGCCTGAACTAGCAGTTTTAGAAGTCCATTCTTGGTGATGCAGCTCTTGCAGTCTAGTAGGGCTTGTGCCAGCAAAATGGGAGTGTGCAAGGTGAGTGGGGAGAAAGGGACCTGATGTGATGTTGATCTGTACCACTCTAGGGCAGCATCTCTGTACTCAGCCATGTATACATTGATGCTGTTACTGTGCCTGCTGCCAGTGAGACCACAATTAACAGCTGCCGCAGAAACAATCTTTCTGTCTCAGGGAGCCAGGGTTTATGTTACCTTTATCATCTGATCATCTGGAATCTACACACTGATCCTAGAGTCCAGCTGCCGAAGGTGTTCAAGAACTCCATAGGGAATGGTGGGATTCCACATCCTGTAAGGGCAAATTCAGAAAGGAAAGAGATTTTAAGAATAATTTGCTTTAGGTTTTTTTGGTGGTTTGGTATATTTGTGTTTGGGGTTTTTAAGTATATTCTCTTTTTAAGTTAAGTTGCCTATTTCTTTTGAATATCATTCTATAAAAGTATTTAAGTTTTGGAACAAATGAAAATGCATTTTCATTTAGAAGAAAGCAGTTCACTCCTCCAACATCTGACTCACTCTAGTTACAGGACACACTACAGTCCTGTCTCCATAACTGTTCTTCAGCTTACTATCAAGCTCCCTTCCCCTGAATGTGTACTGGCAGCTTCAGTCTATTTAACCTCTAATGGCTGCTCTCTGATGGCTGCTCGTTCAAATACAAGTCCTGCAGCACAGAGTAGGTCACACACTCTGGGAGGGTAGAAGATTAACAAAAAGAGGCTCGATGTAAACTATGGTTAAAGCAGAACAAGCTTGCTTGCCTGGGATGATGGGAATTAATGCAGCTGAAGCCAGAGAAGTTTTTAACATGTCTGTAACTGCTTTTGTATCTTGGTGTCTCTTTTTGTGCCTCTTATAAAACTGACAAATGCAGAACACAGCTTTAGCATGAATTCTAACCAAATATACAGAATGAAGATAGAGCAAACAGTGTATCAAGAAACTTACCCCAATTTCTCTATATGGGGACATTTTCGCAGGCTGTCAGTCAGCTGCTGTGCTCCAGCACCAGTTATTTTGTTATACTGAACTCTAAGGAAAAACCCAACTTTGTTAATGCAGATCACAACATGTAGTGGTGTAATCAAACTTTTAATTCAAAATACAAAATACCATATGGGCTTATCTGCAGATGAGGGGAAGAGGGAAAAGAAAAATACCAAAATAGATCCTTGATTCAAAAAACCTCTAATAAAATACTCAAGGGGTCAAACAGGAACTTCATTCAGTTAGCTCATCTGAGGGATTCCTTATTCTGTGTACCCAAGGTCCTTCTCCAACTCCCCATGATCCTATTCTCCCATCTTAAGCCAGATTTTTTTCATTTTTTAATGCTTAATCCTTTCTAACCACTCTCTGGACTCTCCATAAGTACATTTTCCCTGTGACATTTCCCGAATGTTTTCTTCCTCAATTTCTGACTCCTTTACCCTGAGCACAGAAGATTTGAATGTTCAGTATCCAAGCAAGTAAACCACCCTGGGCCATCTCAAAAGATTTTATACTCACTCCAGTACTCTCAAAGATGCCATCGCAGGAAGAACTTTGGCAAGATTTTCTGCTCCAAAATCACAAATGCTGTTGTTGTATAAGCTGCAGAAAAGCAAACTGGTACAGTCACAACTGAATAATGGATAATGTAAACAGATTTTATATTAAATCAAGGAATTTCAGATATGGTCGGTACATTTTAACTTCCAATTTATGCTTATCTATTTGCAGTTAGTTTAAAACAGTTTTGTGTATCAAGTAAGGCAGATGGTAACATACTTCTGCAGCTAGCACAGCTACAGCAAAACCAAGTCCAGATTCCTAATGAATAATGGGACATTTCTGTCTACATTAGGTTGAATTAAAAATCTGCAAGAAAATGAAGCTCAGATATCTGGGGTACAGCATTCAAAACATTTACATGTGAGCATATTATTCCAGAATTGCACACCACAGTTTCTTGCATTCCCTACTAAGACGCTTCACTCAGGCCTATGCCAGATATTTTAATGAAGTGGGATGGACCACGGGTCCCATATCAGCAAACACACACCATTGTAGTGCTGGCTTAGGGCTTAGTAAGCTCCACATAAGCTTGCAGCAGGTCATGGCCCTGGGATGCGCATTTGTACATAAGTGGGTATTACTGATTGGATTTAAAAATCAGAGCAGTCCTCATTATATTCCTGAGATATCCTTCCGTATGTCGATGCTTGGTCATACATCTCTCTCCCCTCCTTTCTAAAGGCTTTATACAAGAATGAAGTCAAAAGCTTGGCTGCTGCACAGTATACATTACTGCTTCACGTTCAGCAATTTCTGGCAGAGATAGTGGGGTATATTTTATAAAACAACTGAACAGGACACAATTACTTACCTTAGTGTCTTTAATGAAGACAGGGAAGGAAGAGCTGTAGCTAGCTTCTCAGCACCCACATCAGTTATCTTATTCTGTGATAAGCTACAGTAAGTGAGAACACTTTGTTAGCTGAGCACATTTTATTCTGATTTATTACAATGTGGAGACAATTTTTTTTTTTATGTCTTTTTGTATATAATTTGGACAGTCTGTTTAGACAGAATGCTGGGGAAACAATAAATTACAGCCCTTGAAGGGAAATGAGGAACTGCCATAGGATTAACCTATTTGTTTAATGAATGTAGGTTAAGTATGTCCATTGACTCATTGGTCTTCCATCCCCATGGGTTAGTTGTGCTCATAATTGTTAATACACAGTCTCTTAAGGCTCTAGGTTTAATCTATTTCTTTCCAAAATTTCCCAGAATTGTTAACTTTGCACTTACTTTAATGTTTCCAGTGATGTCAGGGTTGGAAGGACTTCAGATAGGCTCTTTGCTCCTTCATCTCCTATGCCATTTTCACTCAGAGCATCAAGGCTGGGTGGCAACAAAGAGAGTATTAGCTTCCCTTTTAATCTAAATTTTTGTGGTTTATTCACCTCAGAGACCACTCTATCTATCTTGAGAAGCTCCTTCTCTGCAGTAGCCTCAGTCAGCAAGAAGTATCACACAAATTACAGCTTCCCTAATAAGCAGCTTTCTGCTTCCCAAATTTACAGCCTAAGATTTATTTTTTTTTTTACTACTTGAATGCTTGACCCATTTCCTTTGGTATGCAAGATTATTTAAATGGTTATGAAATAGCTGTGTTCCAGCTATGCTGAAATAAGACTTCCTGCGCACACAAAAATACAGAACTGAAAATCCAGCAGATGCTGTAAATCCCTGCCTAAACAGCTCCTTCTCCAGGTAGGGATTATTAGAAGTGAAGTTCTTCCTCATTCAGGTATCGAGATGGAAAGAGTTTTACAGTCACAATTTTAGATTCTGGATCCCCTCTAGTATGACAGGTAATGCTGAGATACATTGGACTTATTCCAATTTTTGAGCTTTATTGTTTTCCCAGAATATCATGGAAACACTAGATACAATACAGACGAATGGCCCATGAGCTGAGCCAGTAAGGCCAAAGGCCCTCTCAAAATCCAGTAATCTTCCCATGAGACGACAGCAGAAGGTCGACTATTGTTGCTACAATTGTTTCTAGCCTAAAGCAGCTTAAAATTCAAAGAAATCTGGTTTGTCATGGACACAAGACAAGGAAGAGTAACTTGAATTCTTAAATTCTATTTCTAATACTGCTCCTGGTAAAGGAAGGGACAAAGGCTGTGTGAAGATACATTGCCAGAACCAAAGCAGATACTGGCTATGTTTTTTTTCTATCTTTCATATGAATCAAATCCACACAGCTCAATCTTTTACAAGTTCTACCAGACGTTAGGATGTTTGTTGACACTGGAAGGTGCACAGCACTGGCACAAATACTGAAATTAACACCTAAATTTAACATTGCTTCTGATTCCACAGGGAGCCTACTATCTCCTGTGGCAGACATGACTGTGAGTCCCTCAGAAACCTCACCAGGAGGGAGCCTGAGGCTCGGGCATGTAATGGAGCTTGAATGAAGAAGTCATCTGCAGGCAGTGCTGCGGCAGGAGGGGAGAGCACCCAGTGGGGCTCTGTGGAAAACCTTTCCCACAAGATTTTAACCACTAAGAAACACACAGGAAAGTGACTGAAAGGGTATTGAACAAACCACTACCAAATGTTTTAAGGGAGGATGAAGAGTGCTAGCTTTTAGTCTGCTGCTGTATTCTCTGAATGTTTTTATGTTAGTTTGTTCAAAGCAAGTAGTATCCTTGGCTCCCCCTTCGTCACAGGTTGTTGAGGAGCAACATTAGCAGATGTCATCTTTAGCATTACTCACTCTAAATACTGAAGTGATGGAAATGCTGCAAGAATTTCCACGAGTTTTAAGAAACCCCGAAGGCCGCATACTGGACCCAGCCTGCAAGAAAAGTAATACAGACATGCAGCAGCTTTTTCACATGCTCAGAAAGAGCAGAAGTCATGAATTTTTCAGTTCTTCCCCTGCAGCCTCAAATGTAAGCGAGTTTACACTCCTCAGAAACAGCCATTCCCTACCATCTGCAGCACGGATTTCTGCTTCAAAGCCTCCAGATGAGAACCCCACAAGGCTAAGATCAGACAGAACAGAGCTGCTTGCACAGAAGCAGTAGAACATGCATTTGCCACTTTTTTTTCACTCTTTGCGAGACTCACCTGGTTTAGATTCCTGTGGTTTTGATCTTTTTCTGTTTTTCCATAGTTTTTTTCTTTTCTTTTTTTTTTTTTTTTAAAGTATTATAATTTAATAACCTAGATGAAAAAAATCTCTATCCCCCCGCTCCTCCCCAACTGTTGGGAATTCAGACTAACTTAAGATCAACATTTTACTGCAGCTTAAATCATAAATTGAATATTCCAGCTCCAAGCATTTGTCCCTCAGACATTAACCTCTTATTTGGAGTTTCCTTGGTATCAGAACAAGTTCAGCCCAGTTAAAGGATTGGAATTTTAACCAAAAAAAATTAAAATAAATGGAAGGTAGGAGAGGAAACAGGAAGGGAAAGCAGCATGAAATCACAAGTGAGGCCAAGCATACCCTCTAGACTGGGTCAGATGTGAAGAGCAGGAAACAGATGAAGATCTGATGAGAGTACGCCATTGCACTGGTGCCATTTCTGCCCAAACTAATTCACACACTATGGTAGGGAATTTTAAGCAGTAGAACAGCCTTGGAAGCTGCTTACAGTTTGTAGGGAAGAAGAAATGTCACTACACCTCATGTTTAAAGTCAGTGTTTCCAAGTCAATCTTCCTTCTTCCAGGAAAATGGTGATAAATGTTTTATTTGGGAGGCATTCTCTGACCTTATTCTCTCATGGCCTAAGTTCTGATAGGGCAGAAAATTACATCAGAAGACTCAGATAAAAATGTTGATCAGTTCTGGGGAAAAAAAAGATATTTCCCAGGTAGCTGGATCACAATCGAGATATTTTATACCCTATGGCACAAGATCTACACCTGGCAATAAGGAGCTAACTTGTAGTGAAAATCAAACAAAATGGATCAAACCATGCTTGATGACCTGTATCATGGCAGGAGCCAGAAATCATGTTTTGTGAGTTTGGGCCGTAACTTGGTATATCTATTTGAGAAAAGCAAAATAGCAATAAATGGGGTTTACTTAATGCTTTACCATAAACTAATTGTACATCAGTTCAATGACTGTAGCCAATATCCGTAATTCTGAGTTTTAAATGCAATCATCTATCAATCAGCAGAGAGGTGTATTACTTACGCAAATTCTAGTTTCCGGAGGTTTTTGATGGCAGGAATTTCATAACTGCTGCAGCCAGATGCATCTTGTGCACTAAAAACATCACAGTAGAACCAGAGCATGAAAAATATTTTAGCAACCAAAACAGTGCTTTACATATAAATACGTAGTAAACTTTTACAAGAAATAAGCCACTGTTGCATCAACTGAGGAACCAGAAATTTCCGAATGACTCCTTCTCCAAATTTTCTTCATTCAATTCATTTCAATTTTCAGATTGAAACGAATTTCAAATGACCGCACCTTTTGTAGGGCAGCCATTTGCTCTTTTTCCAATAGAACTTAAAACCACATTCTTCTAAATCAAGTGTCTTCTGTCAAACATAAAACTTGCATATATTTTAATCAAAATATTCTGCCCATGTTAAAATGGAAGTCCCCATTTCTATTTAAAAAACAACCAAAATACTTTCTTTATGCATGCTATGAATTGCTACCAATCTCCATGCAACATCATGAGCAGGGATGAAACACAGGCTTTCACATAACACAAGCTTTTACCTCCTGAGCTAAAGGGCCAACTCAGGTCATGTGTGACTGGTGCAAAACAAGCCTTCATTTATGGCCCAGGTGCTACAGGGGAGAAAAATCTGTTAGCCCAAGTTGTGTAAGTGAAAGCAATTGGAAGATAGAAGCATACTCAGAGGTTAAAAGGGAATCTGAAGAAAAAAATGACAGCTGTCTTTTTTCATTGGCAGTTTTGATAAATGTTCTGCATGTCATTGATTCTCCCTGCCCTAACAGCCACCACATATCGGGGTAGGAGAACACCCTGAGATGATACAAGAGCTTGCATTGCCTTAGTCACTTCTCCTTTGGACAAGTGGAGGACTCCACTTTTCCAGCACTGTCAGTGAACCCCCATTTTCTTAAATCGCTAGTATATTAAGATCATAAATGAGCCTACCAATCGATCATCTTCTTCTGCATATCCACAAGGTCTGAAAGGTCACTGACGTCCTTCATTGTCTTTGCCTTAAAGGGATCAAGAACAAATTTCTCTGTCGATACTCGCAGCAGTTCATAGTCTTTTGCCTGTTCTAAAGACTTCCAGAGCCTGACTGTGTCACTGAGGGAGGCCCTGTGAAGTGAAATCAACAGACATGGTTGCTGCTGTTGCACAAATGAGTCATACAGTCCTATGAATGACACTACTATCTACAAAGAATGACTGACCTGAAAGATGCCACATTCTTCAGGCCAACCAAGTCTTTCAGTCCTTGCATGTCAATGCTGCTGTTTCGCAAATCCAAGGAAAACTCTTTTCTTGACCTTTTTAAAATAGAGTGCAGTACATGGACATCAGGTGGTGTTAGAACTACACCCAGAAAAGACAGGTCTGGCTTGAGCCTTAAAGCCACGTGCTGCAAAAGATAACTGCTTTGTGTTTCATAAATACATTGTAAGAGCTTGAGTAAACTCTCTGGACAGAGCTCATTTATCTGCAGCCTTCTAATACATTTCAACAGTGTTTTCTGTTTCTTGATTGACTGTTTTACAATCTTATTTGAAAGGGAGCAGAAGTAGGGGTCATCCTGGAGGAACAACAATCCAGACAAAAATCGAGGCACAAAATCTAACCAATTATAAGGTTTTTTCTTCTTGGATGGAAAAGGCAGGTACTTTGTTAGACTTCTATCCTTGATCTCTTCTGCTAACGTAAGGTGAAGTGCACCCAAGAAATTCTGTATGACAAAATCAGAGAATGTGCTCCCAAATGCCTCTTCTCCACTACCTGCATGTTTGGGGAGTGCAAATGGCAGGAAAAATCCATATTTCAGAGCAAACTCTTTAACTTCCTTAGAAGGAAGAAGATCACTTTTCATGGCACTTTGGTGCTTTTCTCCAAGATACCAGGCTATACGGGCCAGTGTAGCAAGACTTTCTTGATTTTGCATGGCTGCAACATCTGCTTGCATAGGTATCTTCTGCTGAAGAAATTTCAGGAAGACCGTAGTAAGAGTTGAAGGAAGACACTTGTCTCCCATTTCAAGTACTGTCTCACAGAGAAAACAAACAAATCTACACATAACAGGGCTGTAACAATGACTGAACAAGTACTCACACTCTTTGATTAATTTCAGTGCATTATCACTGTAGGGTGATCCTTCAAAGTATTTGCTTATGTACAATTCTCTCTGCTGAGGGGAAAATCCTGTTATTTCAATAGTCTTATCCACTTTGGACACACACTGGTACACCTTGTCTTTCGGTCTTGCTGTAAGTAATAAAGTACAACCATTGAGTAGCTTTTTTTGATTGAGCCCTGAAAGCAGCTCCTTTACAGTGAACAAGTCTTGCTCAGGCTGGCTGGCTGAGCAACGAAGAAAATTCTCATGATCATGCAGCCCTTCAAAACCATCAAAAACCAGAAGGACTTTAGCAGGATTTTGCAAGATATACTCAAAGATCTCTTTGCTTCCCTCTTGAGGTTTCACAAAAAAATCAAGCAGCAGATCCTTCAGGCTGTATTGCTTCTCAGGCAAGCTTATTTGTTTGCAGTCAAACCAAAACACAAATTCAAATTGAGAAAATTCTCCATTGGACCAGTCCTGGCAGAGCTTCTGAACAAGAATGCTTTTGCCCATTCCTGCTTTTCCCAGCACCACAATCACTTTCGTCTCTAAATCTTTACTTCCTGGAATTTGAAATATTTGGCTTCTTTTAAGGGGTGCTTTTTCCTTTCCTTGCAGACTGCATGTTACCAGCTCCTTTTCCATTGCTTTTATGCTATTCTTTCCAGTCTTGGTTTCAGTTTGGCTTTGAACAAGTGTCCCATCGATAAACAGGTGTTCAAGAGCTACTTCACGCTCCATGGCCACAGATCTGCAGACATCTTGGAAATAATACTTAAGTGATGTACAGAAAGCTTCCACTGGCTCTAAAGAAATAGAAAGCACACATAAACTCCAGAAAACTGTTCACAAATTAGAACATTAGTGATTTAAGTACATAATTGTAATATGGTCAAAATACACCAGTTCCCATAAAGAGTGCATGTTTGGATTTATCCCACGCAAACGTAGGTACTTAAATTTGCAGTACAGGCACAATAGACACCTTCAGACCATGAAACGGAAAATTTTGGAGGTATCCACATATGATATAACCAGCTAAGTACACTGACCTTCTAGGTAGGTACTACAGCTAGATATCTAAAGGTAGACAAATCTAACATCTTAAAAATAGGAACTGTGCTAAAAAGCTTGGAATAGCTTCAGAAACTGTTGAATGACAATTCCTACAAGTAGCTTTTCTTTATGCAATGAAACACAGAAAAAATAGCCAAAAAACTCCAGAAGTTTTAAGTACAAGAGATCTAAACTCACTTGGTCTTTTGAGAGGTTCTTCAGAAGGAATTATGGGAACTTGGACTTCTTTGAGCGTATCTAAACCTGAAAAAAACAAAACAATATACTTGAGGAAGACACCTAGATAGTCACTGATTCAGCTTTACTAATTTTAACAGTAAGACTAATGCAAATTTTCAAGTTCATTGCAACATATATAGTATGGATGATCTAGAGAAAGAGAGGTTTTGTTTATTTTACAAGGGAAAGGAAAAATATCCTCACTCATACAATTCAGCTGACATGAACTGTCACAGGCAGCATGACATCACACAAGATGACAGCTCTTCCAATGTTGTAAGAAGCAGAAGACGTGTCATAACAAGGTGACATCCACTGTTCTTTTCAAATGTCAGGGTTTTGCATAAATTCATGTTCACACATTGGACTTCTTTATATCATCAAAAGCAATAGCTTCCTTTTATTATTACACATCTTGTAACCAAGCATTAAGGATGAAAGTCACAGAGAAATTACTATTGGTTACAGAATTTACCCATTGCTCTTCCTGATAAAGTACTGTCACTGTCCAATTTTCTTTATTTTTGCCTGCTTGTTTTCAAGCTACTGCAGTCTTTTGCACTTGGTCAGATGAGCCATATCTGCCGAGCACGTAACTGGGAATTTTTCAGGGAAAGCACATTCTCTACAGACTGATGATGACAGTAGCAGTTCTGACAAAACTTTTGGTAGGAAAACTTTGCAGACACAGGACTGAATTTAAATTGACAGAGGTTATCAAACCTGACTTCATCAATAGTCTTGTGGAAACCACACTTAGCAGAGATGTGGGGTAAAAACCCAAACCACAACAGGTTCATCTACCTAAATTTGGACAAATGATTTATTACCATAATATTTGGTTCATTTTGATATAGAAAGTGATTTAAAAAACAAAATAAAGTTTCAGAGATCTGAAAACTAATTCCTACTCCACATGCCAGCAACAGATGGCATGGTTAAAGTTCAGGGTTGCTTCTAGCAGGGAAGCAGTCTCAGACTTCTAATAAGCAAGTCCTTTTTCCAATGAAATAATACATTTGATAGAGAGAGTTCGCCTCCTTGTAAAGGAAAAATCTACTGAAGATATTAAATAAGGGGACATGCCTGTTTCCAGGCAAGTGCCTTGTTTTGCTTTATTACTTATTAAATAAACACAACAGAATGGAAAACCAAGAAAAACTGTAATTAGACTTTTAGAGGGGGAGCAACATTGGTCAAATCAATCAGATGTTAACAATTTTCTAAGAAGGAAAAGAAACTGTCTTGACAGCTAAAGTGATAATTTTCCTGCTGCATTCGTAATTCTGAGGTTTGTGACATACTCATATAACGTTGTGCTGCTGTAAATCAGTTGGAATTGTTAGCATTGTGTGTTCACATAAACAGTATATATAACTTACAAGTACTTCCCCAGACCCATGGATATTTCCGTGTTAATCCTCACTTTAAAATCATGCTAGTTTGGGCTCTGTTGCCACCAGAGGGCAACAGAACGCTGTAGCAAGAGCTATAATTACCAGGGTAGGCGGAGACCAGAAACTAAACACCCACTGAAATCAAACTCCCTATTCTAACAGTTCTCTTGAGGGCTGGAAGAAAAGTGTCTGAGGAAAGCTTGCTACCACAGGTGGGACTGTTACACCATGACCAAGGCTTCATTTTCTTTACAAGCCTTTCTGTATATTATGCTTCTGTATTGTTTAGTCATCATTTTGGCTTTGGAGGTTCCATTTTAACTGACTGCAGTATGGATTCCAGTACCAAGCATTTAAGGTGCTCAGGCCATGCCAGTAAAAGCGCAACTTCCACTTCTGATGATGCACACTGGCCTTTTGTATTGTTTTAACTTGACAAGAAGATTTCATCTCATAGCATACAGCTAACATATAGCTGAATCCTTAGTTCTACAACCCTTTATCTGCTCTGTATTTTGAACTAGACTAAGCAGCCAGTGAACAATACAAAGAAATACCATTAATTTTTAATTTTTATTTTCTTCAATAAGGTCAATATGAGTGAAGCCCAAAGGGGAAAATTGGCTTTGGACAAAAGCAATCTGCTCCCTCTCCAAATCCAGAGTACTGTATACATAAAAATTTGCTCTCTATGTACCACATAATCTAGCTGGAAAACTTGGGGATATCAGTGTTTTGGTGGGAGAAGTCAGTGATGGCAAGAAAAAAAGTGATAGTTTTCAGCCTATCATAACTATCAGTATCTGAAATGAAGGAACTTTGTACTTTGTTGACAGTATTGACTTTCCAGTACTTTCTGCCTATTTATGTGAGTAAAAGCATATTGCTCTCACCTGGATATATTAGAACATCAGATGTGCTGTTTCCAAGAACAAAGCCAAGTATCTGCTGAGGAGGATCTGCAAAGCCTGCATTCTCTTGGCTCCCTTTCATGCCAACAGATAGACACTCTGGAATCAGAGGTGCTGAAGATCCTGAAATGAGTGAAGAGCAATTACTCTTCTGTTTTTAAAGGCTCCTGGTTTCTAAATGTTTTCAAGTTAAATATCCTTTCTGGCAGCTTCTGGGCAAATATTCCCAGTGGAGAGTTAATGAACCAGAATTCATAGGCTCACATGAAGTCCACAGAACCCATTATTCAAAAAATCTTAACAGGTACGATGAATATGAAATACAAGGGATTACCCAGCTTTTAGTAATTACTGGGTTTTGATAGTCTAAAGTGAAATCCTATTAATATAACAAATGGTGCCTAAGGTAAAATCTGTAAATGTATGGACCAGAGACCCAGAAGAGAGGAAATGTATAGATATTGTGTATCTGAATTAATTTAACCATCCTTTGCGCTACACCTTTCCCACATAACTGCACATTATGCTGCTTGTACAAGCAGCTAGCAAGGATCCTCCTTCTGAACCTGCACTGGGAAATTTTTTTGATGATACAGTGCTTGCAATTTAATCAGCCATAGCTCTGAGCTTCTCTAAGTGTGACAGAATTTCTTTTGCTCCTTTGTGCTGTTTCAGCTATCATTACATACTTCAAGACTTCTAACATACTCACTACTTTTTGGTTCCTTTCCAGCATAGATTTAACAGTGAAAGGCGTTGAATTCCGTCTTTGTCATTAGCACTTGTCAGCATACCATGAGCACCCACTGCTGCTCAACGTTATCAAGGCAAGGCCATCACTTGAATTAGTATTCAGGTTTTACAAACAAAATTCCAACCTAGATTTTTCTCTACTACTACAAATACAATTGTCCTCTGGATAGCCCCTGGATGAAAGGAACTAACCCAAAGTTTAGGAATGAATATTTTGTGATTTCCTATTCTTAAGACAAGCAAGTAGTTATTTAGATTAGCATACAGCAAATAACTGTGTTCTCTTATTTATTAACCTGCCCTTCACCAGTTGAATGAAAGACTCACTGTTTCATTGTGGGCTTTGAAGAATATTTTTCATTCTTTTAGTGAGTGCCATACTTTCAGTGCCTGATTGAATCAGCTTCCATGCTTGTTTTCTCCACCATTGTTCATGATCAATAACCAGATTTATAAGAGAGTTTTCCCCCTGTATAAATCAACCTGTGTACAGGTGCACACCTGTAGCTCTACTGTACATACCAGAAATTATGAAACTCCTGTCCAACGCATCGGTAGCAAGAAGAGAAAAGGACATGTGCTGGTTAGTTAGTGAGGTGGAGCTAGCTGGGTGGCTGTTGAGAGGCATAGCAAGGAAACTGCCGTTCCCTGCAGACACTGCAGGGACTTCCACTTGAGAAAAAAAAATAAAAAGAAAAGCAAACCAAAAGAAGAAAGTTATTTCATTGCTAGAAGTTAAGGGGGCCAAAGAAGAGGTCTCAATAGATATCATAAACCACTCGATTCTGATCAGCTGTGCTTTGATTTTCCAAAAGCAAAACCAATTCACAATAGCTTTCTGAAATATACTCCCCATCTAAGTATTGCCGCATTGATATAGTCAGAGGAGATCAGGTACTGTTACAGCTAGCTGCAAACAGCTGGGCAAATCCAAAGTTGAATTCCATTCAATTCTTTTGAAAGAATCTTATCCTTGGCTTACCACTCTGAACTTTAGTACACATTAACCTTTTTACTATACATATTCTTACACTTCTGAAGAGCTGATGCGTTTTCCTTTGCAGGATCATTCTGTGACACTCATTTTATGACAGGTTAAATAAATTCCCGATTTTGTTATGTAGCTCATCTTTTTGTCAATTAGCCTAGTATGTATACTATGTTACATATATATTCCTTCCCTCAGCACCCTCAATGAGTCAGTAAGGTAGAGAGACAATATTCTGAGCACTTTCCACCTATTGAGAAAAGGAGAGGTGCAGCTTTACAAAGCACCTGACAGTTCTGTGTTGATACTGTAGACTGAAATGCAAGTCCTGCAGGGTGAGACATTTTTACTGGTTTGGTTTTCTTTCTCAATCAGGAATTGATGTATCATTTCCTTAATAAAAACTCTTATTGCTAGTGTGGCACACACAGGGGCTCAGTCTCCCTCCTTCCTTCTGAAATCCACACAAACATTGGAAAAACAGCTTGGGTCACAGTCCCAGTGCATGTGTGTGTTCTTGATGAATTTCATCCGGTCTATGCCAGTTCCTTGAGTACTGCTGGGCAATTGCCAGGCTAAATTTTGCTGAGATGCAGTCCCATAATCCAAGCATTCTCTGCATGGCTTTCTAGGTTACACTTGCTGGTTTTGGCTGCCCACCCTGACACGCACACAGCCAATCAGGTTTCATGCAGTCAGAGCTCCTCTCAGGAAGCGTGCTAACATACAATAATGCATATATCACTTCAAAACACAGTATGATATATCCACCCAAAGATGGTTGCTCTCACATGGATTTTGCAAGAGTATTTTGATGCCTGAGACACCCATTTAGGCTCCAGACTAAGAATAAGAATTCTAGCACCAGTTTACACCTAGAAAACAAGTTGCAGCCTGTCTGCTGGCCACAGGTACTGCCCTGTAGGTGGTCAAACAGCATGCAGCACTTTGACGTTTCCCTTTCTCTCATGCTTACTTTGGTTTAAAGAACTGTATAGCATGGGCTGGGCCAAGTAGTCATCTCTTCACAGTTACTATTTTCACTAGGATGTTTGACTAGATTTTTGGGAGGTGACATGCTTAGAACAAAGAGGATCAAATATAGGAAATAACAAACTATGGCCTGGGTCACATTCCCCATCATAAACAAAAGGTATACATGATAAAAATGACAAAATTTGACCCTGACCCAATCCTCCACTGTTCTGCTTTCTTCTCTTAGATTTTAGACATATTCAGAAAAGTTCAGCTAGGCCTCATCTGATGCTAAGGAAGTAATTTTTCTATCATACATCAGGAACATGTGCTTCTGAAGCATAAGGATCCAATGGTTCCCAGGCTATCATGTAGTTGGTCCTAAGATGCAGTTGAATAGTACTATTAAGAGGGCACAGTTTTGTTGCATCATAAATTAGTCAAGGTGCATAAGAATGTGATTCCACAATGATTTCTACTCTGCTGGAAGTAAAAACATGAAAATGCATGATAATGCTGTATCATCAAATACCTAACAGAGGATTAGACTTTGGAACATGAGACAATATATGTTCAATAATCTTTTCCTATTCAGCCAGCAACTTACCTATTTTCCTGTATTTGGGTTCTGAAGCATCAGAGCAACTCTCTGCAGAGCCTAAGAAGGCTGAAAGAGAAGTGATGATAAATGACAAAAATTGAAGCAGTTTGGTAATTTTAAGTTTCCACCATGGAAATTTATTTAACCTTTTAAAGCAGAATGAGATGTTATCAGTTTCAATTCAGCTATTTCAGAACTGTTTGGCGCCAATATATAAAATACACATGTGAGAAGCCTCATATTATTTCACTCTGACTGTGAAGTTTTAATTAAGCTACAGATTTTTTGTGCCAGTAATCAAAGATTTTTACTGTTGCTCTTGATATTAAAGAGGGAATTGTTCAGCTAATGCTTGCTAAGCGATAGTCACTGAAAACAAAGTTAACACTGTCACACAGATAAAGGGAAGAAATACAACATACTTAATGTCATGTTATAGGACAACAAATTCTGCAAATTGTAAAGAATGTGCTTCAGGGAGTTGTTTTTACTTCCAGCCCACAGAGGGTAAGCAAAGTCAGAGGACGTACATCTGGTTGTATCATTGAAGAACTACATGAGAGATGCATTGAGGCTGGGTTAAAATCAAAGTGTAGAAATGCAAATTGAGGATTCAAATTCTGCAGCCTTTCAAACTCTCACTGTTTTTCACTTACTTCGTTTGTGACATTTCGGCACCTTTATGTCAGGAAGTATCTCAGTGTTTTCAGCAGCTATTTCATCCAAAATAAAGTTCCCTGCTAAAAATATGAAAAAATGTCAACCTTTGTTCTCCTAGAAAAATTATAGGAAAAGTAACAGAAACATACCAACAGGTGGCAAAGATTAAATATGCTCCAAATAAATGCAATAAAATGCATATTCAGATTAAGAGGATTTAGAAAGCCCATGGAGCTCTGAATGCAGGTTCTGTTACCCTGTGTTGGTTTCTGAACTGTGAGGTATTAATCTACTGCCATTAATTCAAGTGGCTGATAAAACTTAAACACTTCTCAATGCTTTAATGATGAGCAAAGGATAAAAGGATAAAACATCACAGCTGTATCACAGCATAATCTCAGTACTAGCAAAGTTATTTACTCATTTTAGGTACAAAAAAGGATTAGATCCTTTAAGAGATTATATTTTGTGTTGTAAGAACTGTGAAGTTATCTGTACCATTCTTCTACTGGCAAATAATTCAGCACTAACACTGTACCTTGTTTCCTCTAAAACCAACATAAATTTTGCTGTTAGGTGCAAAAAGCCCCAATTTTTAAACATACCAGGGAATAGTAAAAAGTCAAGCAACTATCTCTGGTCAAGCACCAAATGAAGGAATCATTTACCACATGTATACTACAGCATTGCTGCATTGATCAGGGAAAGAAGTAAAATTTAACGTTTCCTCAGGCAACTTTGTGCATGCTGGACAGAAGTGAGCGTGCATGAACAGCATTTAAATGCATGATAAGTCCTCTGGACGGATCAGCTTTAATGAACTTCTGCATACCACCTGTGTTGTGCTTAGAATAAGTCTGACTCTACCTGAGGGCATATATACTGCACAAGCTGTGGATACACTATGGCCATAGTGATGTGATCGGCAACTGCTCAGAGATAAAACTGCCATCTTTGAGAAAGGCCTGCAGCAATGCAGAAAATCCTCAAAGTTTGCCATGAAAATCCTGGGATACAGTTTCCAGGGGGAAAGAAGAGTATACCAGATATATAAAAACCTTACTATGGTTCAAATCATGGGGATGAAGTACAGTGCAGATGTTAGCCAGAAAACTGTCATGGAGAAAATTAATCTTTGCCACATAAATCTTACCAAAAGTGTCTTCCACCTGCATCTCCTGATGATCTTGGAGTACATATTCTGCTAATCCAGCTAGCAAAAAGGGGACAGAAAAAAAAAGAAAGAAGAAACATAGTAAGGACACAGTAATTTCACCGTAAAACTCCTGTAAGCTTACCCTCTTTAACAGAATTCTACAGAGGTAAATTAAGTTTTTCTTGTAAATTGTTGTTCAGGAAATTAAGAAAATGAAAAAGAAGAAGTTGAGACAGGAAGTATTAAGCAGAAGGAGCCATTAATAGAGAGATTTTCCCCCAACAACCACAAGCTACTGCTAATCTGTTTCCCCACAAAGTGCAGCCTTGTGTAGCCTGGCTAGATCTACCATGCATGAGGGACAGAACACTAGGTATATGCCACTGCTCTAGTCTGAAAATACAATTCATAAGAAATAGCTATAGCAAATGACTGGAAAATAAGGATCTAAAAAAGAAACATTGCCTTCATACCTATTCTAGCATAATCGTCTTTGGTGGAACAGAGATCCAATTCATCCACATTTTCACTGCTTTCCATTGTATACAGGAAATCCATATTGAACTGATCATACTCGCTGGCATCAACTTCAGAATCTAGAAGCAAAAAGGAGAACACACTGGTTCAATGAATACCATAACAAAGGAGTAAAAAAAAACAGATCCCAGGACATGCAGAAAAGCAGATTTGTTACTTCAGCAAAAGGCTTTGGCTCTTCATTTTATGTTGGTTAAGCAGGAACAGAACTGAACTCTCAATAATATATCAACAGAAATTAACACTTTTGCTCAACTCTGAGACTTCATCTTTCCTAGTAGATAAAACAGTTCTAGAATCCATTCTATGCCATTAAGGCCTATGCCCATGGCCCAGACTCATCAATACTATTAAACCTTCTTATTCTTCAGGATATTGTGGTACCATCCAAGACTCCCTGTTTGGAAAAATGATGGGTCCATGCTAACCCCCGAGCTACTGCTACAAATTGCCTGTAAAGCTGCTAGTTGAACAGCACCAAAACATACCAGAGATCATGCTAACGTCTTCACAGCAGTGATACTCAGCTTCCAATAATTGATGCCATGTCCTGACAACACTTACTTTATCTACATCATCTCAGACATTGCTGAGGGTTAGAAGTATTCAAAACAGTGAAACATCTCTGATATAACAAAAGCCATCCCTTGATCCCCAACTCATCCTACTTTCACTGAGCAAGTAAGACAATGGGAGTGAAGAAACACTCCTGCAGGTTTTATTAACAGTCAGAAATTGAGAGAACAAAGCTCAACCTGGGAAATTATTAATCACAAAGATGAGAATGAAGACCCTGGGCCCACTGTAGGAGAGGATCTGGTTTGAGACCATCTTAGGAACCTGAACAAGTCCATGGGACCTGATGAAATCCATCCGCGGGTCCTGACGGAGCTGGCAAATGAAGTTGCTAAGCCACTGTCCATCATATTTGAAAAATCATGGCAGTCAGGTGAAGTTCTCGACAACTGGAAAAAGGGAAATATAACCCCCATTTTCAAGAAGGGCAAAATGGATGAGCTAGGGAACTACAGACCAATCAGTCTCACCTCTGTGCCTGGCAAAACCTTGGAGCGGATTCTCCTGGAAGGCATGCTGAGGCACATGAAAAACAACAAGGTGGTTGGTGACAGCCAGCATGGCTTCACTAAGGGGAAATCCTGCCTGACCGATTTGGTGGCCTTCTATAATGGGGCTACGGAACTGATGGACAGGGTAGAGCAGTTGATGTCATCTACCTGAACTTGTGCAAAGCTTTTGACACTGTCCCCCATGACATCCTTGTCTCTAAATTGGAAAGACATCAATTTGATAGGTGGACCACTCTGTGGATAAAGAACTGGCTGGATGGCCACACACAAAGAGTTGTGCTCAATGGCTCAATGTCCAGCTGGAGACCAGTAAGGAGTGGTGTCCCTCAGGGGTTGGTGTTGGGACCGGTCTTGTTCAACATCTTTGTCAGTGACATGGACAGTGGGATTGAGTGCACCCTCAGCAAGTTTGCTGATGACACCAAGCTGTGTGGTTCGGTTGATACGTTGGAGGGAAAGAATGCCATCCAGAGGGACCTTGACACACTTGTGAGGTGGGCTGATGCCAACCTGATGAAGTTCAACCATGCCAAGTGCAAGGTCCTCCACCTGGGTTGGAGCAATCCCAGGCACATCTACAGGTTGGGCAGAGAAGAGATTCAGAGCAGCCCTGCAGAGAAGGACTTGGGGGTTTTGGTTGATGAGAAAATGAACATGAGCTGCTTCAGCGTGCACTTGCAGCCCAGAAAGCCAACTGTATCCTGGGCTGCATCAAAAGGAGCGTGACCAGCAGGTCGAGGGAGGTGATCCTGCCCCTCTACTCTGCTGTTGTGAGACCTCCCTTGGAGTATTCTGTGCAGTTCTGGTGTCCTCAACAGAAAAAGGACATGGAACTGTTGGAACAAGTCCAGAGGAGGGCCACGAGGATGATCAGGGGGCTGGAACACCTCCCGTATGAAGATAGGTTGAGAAAGTTGGTGCTGTTCATCCTGGAGAAGAGAAGGCTGCGTGGAGACCTCATAGCAGCCTTCCAGTACCTGAAGGGGGCCTATAGGGATGCTAGGGATGGACTATTCATGAGGGATTGTAGTGATAGTACAAGGAGTAATGGGTTCAGACTTAAACAGGGGAAGCTTAGATTGGATATGAGGAAGAAATTCTTTACTGTAAGGGTGGTGAGGCAGTGGAATGGGTTGCCCAGGGAAGTTGTGAATGTTCCATTGCTGGTGGTGTTCAAGGCCAGGCTGGACATAGCCTTGGGTGGCATGGTTTAGTGTGAGGTGTCCCTGCCCCTGGCAGGGGCGTTGGAAGTAGATGATCTTAAGGTCCTTTCCAACCCTAACTATTCTGTGATTCTATGGTTCCAGGTTCTGGTCCTCAGTTCTCCACCGATTTGGCCATGTACCTGCTGACACTGGTCTCTCATTAAAGCAAGGATGTGAGGTGGTATCCTCCAATTTGGTAATCTCTTACACTCATCGAGCAGAGCTATAATTCTTCATATCTGGCATGCATCTGTTGTTCTCTTTTCACTGCCAATCTCAACCTGCAGACCAGCTCAGTCATTTGAAATAAGCTCATCTACTGCTGCACCACACAGTTAGCAGCACACATTCACTTTCATACTCTTATGCTGGCAAACTCAGGGGGAGCAGAACATTCCACAGCCTCCTCACAAATTCAGGAGCAGAATGTTTGAGATCCAGAGCAACCTTCTAATCTGATTAGCTGTAGGAACTTACATGAAGAAATTATCATCTTTATGTCCTGGCCCTTCTGCTTTCTCCTCTAGCACACAATCATGAATTAATTGGCCTGTGCCCCCAAAAGCTGTAAAATGGAAACTGGTAATGAAAGTTGATGCCTTAGGATCTCAGAAGGAAATAAAATGCTAGTTTGCTTGCAGACTGGCTTCATCACAAACTCACCTAAAAGTCCCTGTTTTGCAAAGCTTTTACCTTGAAGCTACAAAAGTGTGGACAATTACATTTGATCAGCTTACATTAGGAACACTTGTAAATAAACTACTTACAGGAACGATATCCAAACCAAATACATTAATCTCACACCTTAATGAGTGACATGTATAGCATGTACTCTTAGACTCACTGAACAGGAAGCTGTAAACATTTAGTTTCAAAAACATGAGTTTCTGGAAGAGGTCACTATTTTACATACAGATATGAAAGAAGTTAGCATATCATAAGACCATGTGCTGCTGTGTTTAGTTCAGCCACCATGACAAACTGCCATTAGATGGCTATGTAATTAAGAGATGGTAATAACTTATAGCAAGATGACTAAACTAATCAAACATTTTTTAGTGTTTTACTAACCTGCACAGAAGTCACCTTCTTCATTTCCAGATAACTTAGGATCAAGTTGAGTATAAAGATGCAATGGATCGATATCACTGCGCAGCAAATCAAGATAGCCATTTTCAGACAGAAATGTTGAATCCATGATTTGTCTCCTGCTGTCTGAAATCAAATTGAAAAACAGTTAGCAATAACAAAACCACTTTTTTTTTTTTTTTTTTAACCAAAACTGCCAGTCCTGCGCTGTGGCCTTCTATTGACAAAATATTGAGATCTTAAGGCTGTGGAACTAGTATTGCTTTACCAAGTCTTGCTTGGGTTACAACTCTGCGTAACTTAAATTTACAGATCCAGATACAGCTTGCAATGAGACTTACCTATGTTTTAGCGCAATCAGGGGGTAGGATACTGCAGTCTGACCACCTGGACCAAAAGTGCCAAGTACTGAATAAGTCACAAGTCCTGTATCTGTATGAGGATATAAATGATGCAAGCCCAAATCCAGCAGGTACTGGGGAAAACGAGAAGACTGCAGTGAAGAGGACAGAAGCGGAATCTCATTCGTTATCATCAGGACAGCTTCTTCTAAGGGAAGCAGCTTCTGTCTGGGACTTTACACTCAGTTCCTAAGCCCTGGAAGTGACTCCGGGAGACATCCCCTCAGCACAGGAAGGTAGAGTGAAAGGTAGAACACTTGTTTTGTATAATTCTTTTCCAAACCATACAGTTGATTGTGTACAGAATAGCATGGTCACTTTGGGAATTAGTTTCTTATAACAGGCCATTCACTGACAATTTGGAATCTATCATAATTGTTTGTTAATCAATTTTCTTTCCCCCTCAGAACTCATACCTACCTGTGAGTTGGGAATTGCTACAGCCTTTCAAGTAAAGTGCCATACAGTATCCAGACAAATCTGACTGATCTAAGGCGCTCCCTGCTCCAGTCACCTATGCTTATATGAGAACTGCTTTTACTGCTGCAGCTACATTTCTTGATAAAGGTTATCTCTTCCTCCACCTCATTTTAAATCCCTTATACATCTTTCCAGTTACTGGAACAAGCTTCCAGGCACTACAATAAGCTCAAACATTCCTTCCGGATATTCCACAGCCAGTGAAACAGCACTACTTGTTGGTCATTTGTCGCCTTTATCAAACTATTTCAAAACCAGATATTGGCTCCTCAGTGTTTACAGGTCACTAATATGAATGCCACCTGTGCTGGTGATCCAAGAGATTTAGTCCATAGTAATATTAAAATGCCAGCATGAAATGAACAACCAACAAAATTTCCAGGCCATATCCTGTTAAAAAAAAAGGTGCCGACATACCACAACCATGAAAAGTTTCAGCTTGGTATCAAGCACCATAATCTGCAATGAACGATAAATATAATACAGCTCAAATATTCTGCCTTTAGCAGAATGCCATCAATAACTTTGGTTGCACATGCCTAAATTCTCAAAGTGTGCAAATATGGAGCAACCTGTTGTACCATAA
Organism: Ara ararauna; assembly: GCA_028858755.1. Classification (NCBI taxonomy): domain Eukaryota; kingdom Metazoa; phylum Chordata; class Aves; order Psittaciformes; family Psittacidae; genus Ara; species Ara ararauna. The sequence goes on along the minus strand of CM054380.1, from coordinate 16,418,092 downwards.
AGCCTACCTGCAACATGATGAAAGAGAAATACAGCTAACACTGCAACTCTGATTAAAGAGGGGCAGAGCAGACCTAGTCACACACCACTACATACTGCTTTGTTATAGACTAATCTTCATCCCTCTTACTCCTCTACAGCGTTGTTCTGATGAACAGCTTAAAAATGGACCTCTCCACATTCTGCTGCAGAAGATGTCAGAATCTAGAGCCTTAACTTAAAAGAGGATGGACACAATGAAGTTCCGCAAGTAGGAATAACCTACACTCAGGTACTTCTCCTGTCTCATGTTCAGTGGCCTCATTATGCTACCAAGATTACAAAAATATTGTATTATTGCCTGCTGTGCTATAAATGGAAAGCAGAAATCTGCATAAGTACCAAGAATGAGGTTATAAACATACCAGATTAAATTTTCAGTTTGTTGCAGCATTTTGCTTTGCCCTTTCCATTGCTAAATGAACATAAAATCCTTTCAGAATGTCAGGTCGCCAGAGCCTGTGAATGAGGCTGTTGAAGCACTACCTCAGGGTCAGTATAATTTTGGGGTTAGAGACACAGAAGTACTGGGGCAGAAGCTGTAAAGGGAATGCAAGACAGACAAATGCATCATTCCAGTGGCAGTCAACTGCTTGATTACAGCAGACAAAGAAAAGGCTAAATCCTATGGAAAGAGACTAAGTAGGTAAACTTAACCTTCATGTAAATACTAAGCTTCAATTAATTCATAGTCATAATGTTGTCCCCAAAATCAGGGTTATTTGTCTGGTGCACAGAGAGCCAATTAGTACCCAAAGTTGAGATATTTGTTTATTCTATATCTATACAGAAGTGGGTGTTAGGTGGTAACTCCACAAAGCCAGCAAACCCTCAGTCTGCCTGTTACTTATTTCTACACACTTCAAACAGTGAGAATCAGGGTTTCCTATACACATAGCATTATATACCTATAATATGTATCTTGGCTTCTACATTCTCTGTCTGTGTTTAAAGACACCTTACATATTTATTTCACTACGCACATCCAGTGAGTGAAGATTTATGTGGACAAGGGTCTCTTATTGCAGGGGGTGTGATTTTTAGTGTTATAATGAATCAAGTTCCTTTAGGAACACAGTTATCTTCTGCTTTGCTAGGACTTTCAAAATTACTCCTGCCTTTCTAATCTGTCCGAAGTTAACTGTCACTCTTGTTCTGATCCAGCTGGTTCATTTATCAGCCTTCTCCCTTTCCTCAAGGTCTGTCTGCTTGTAAGAAAACATTGTTTTGCTCGCTACCTGCAATTCTAAAGACAAGATTTTCAAGCTTCCACGCACATAGTCCTTTAAAAAAAATAAAAAATAAAATCGTAACTTCTTCATTGACAAATAATAGTAAGAGCTTTTGTTAATTTAAACCTTTGTTTTAATAGCATTTCCCTGTGGATAAATACATAAATAATGCAAAACATTTTCAGCTTGCCAGTGCCAAGTCTAGCTAGAGAGCTGATAATTAGGATGTAAAAAGTGTTATAGCCCAGGAACACAGGAGTAAGGGAAACATAGCCTTTCACCTTAAGAAGAATGTAGATTGCCATTCTTTCAGGAATGAAAAACTGGAGTACTCATCTCTTTTGTTTCACCAGTCTGAATGGCCCTCAGCTTACCCTCTTTTTTTTTTTTTTATTCCTTTGGTTTAACACAGATCTATACCTAGCTGTCTTCCTATTGACTGCACTGGATTTGGGATGCTGCAATTTCTTTCTGTAGTTGAACCAACAAATTCCTAATAGCAGGTGTGCTGTGTCGTTTGCTGCATTAAAATCATGATGCAACCATGGAAAGCACTATGTCCAAGGTTGAAGCCAAAAAGGAGTTTTTGAAAGGTGAAAGCTTCTGCACTGAGAGAACCAGAGGTAAGGAGACTGACAGCGCATGGACAGTGAGTGTTTTGCTGCATGTAGTAACTGAAGCACACAAAATGAAACCAGACATAATTGATCTTGTTTACAACAGCAGCTCCTCTTCCAGGGCTTCCAGTTTTTTCTCACAGCATTTTCCAACAGTCCCCTGGCTGAGACCAAAGATGAGTAAGCTCCATGCTACCCAGCACTTTCTCTGTTGTTTCATGCATGCTTTTAACTTACTTAACCAATAATACATTCCCTCTGGGGTCCCTTACAGTGCTGCCAAAACGGGTGTTTGGCACATTATCACTTCAACAGAAGACTAAAATATTTCTGTAGTAATTTCTGCGTAAGGGCTGCAATGGCAAGAGCCAGCTCGCATCTGGAGGAAGACAGACACTGCACAGACCTCCAAGACAAAACCCTGAAGTCCCCAGGGGTGCCTCTGCCCTGCTTTGTGGCAGGCCTCCACACACAAAGTGCAGATGCTGAGCGGGGGAAGGCAGGATGTACTTACGAATGTATTTCCATGAATGCATTTTCCTTTATTATTTGGTCACTGGTTAAGACAGACTTTTTGCTTTAAATCTTTAAATAAAACCTCCTTTCTTCTGCACTTGGTAGCCTGTGTTCTTAAGCCTCTGCAATGATTTAGTGCATACATACTATAGCAAGGCTTCCACTCAGAATACATTTGGTTTACTGCTGTATTCTGCATATACAGCACAACAATATGATTCATTCCGAAGTTTCTCCATGGTTTGTTTTCAGTGCTCTTTTAGAGTCCAAGTGATATCACATGAATTAAAAATACTGGAAAATTAGTGAAAGAAATAGTGAACATCATCATATCAGGACAAAGAATCTGGTTAAAGAAGGAAGAGGTGTTCACTTAAACCATATACAAGTCTTAAGAGTTAGGGCAGTTTAGATTTCTAAAGATAAGGAAAGTGGTTGCAATTTCTCATTTTGCCCCAATAATTTGATTTAAACATGTCTTATAAAGGATCAACATGTTAAATATTCCTGGCAATGGGTTCTGCTACTTACTATCTAAGAGAACAAAGAAGGTTTATATAGACAATAACATAACATTTACTCCAAAACTAAGGTGGGAGCTTCTGAGATTTGTTAGGGGGTTTCCTTCCCAAAGCTCTGTTGACATCTGAACTAAGTGGTAATAAAAGTCTCCCACATGAGTATAGAGGTTAAGAAAATGAAAATATCTGAAGCCAGTTCAGGAACAGAGGAAATCCCCTCCTCCTCCCCAGAATTTAGTTTTTTTATCAGTTTAGGAAGATGAGGATAATTCATAGAAAAGAGTAGTAGTGCCACACAAAACACATGTTTTTTAAGCAGAGGATGACGTAACATTACAGCTCCAAGTCTTGCATTAAAGAAAAATAAGAGAGTGGGACTGCGGTGAAGACAAGAGGTCAAAAAATTAAACAAAAAGACTGCTGAAGAAATGTTACTTTCTTGCAGCACTCCAGACTAAATGCTACACCTGAGCCTGTATGAAGCAAGCTGACAAGAAGCGGGTGTTATCAAACTCTGAAACACTGGCACTTGGAGCTATAAGTTCAATGACATCAGCTACCAGCTACAGTTTTAAAGCCTTTTTAAATTTTGTTAACAACTTTAGAAAGTCTTCTCTCTTCTTTTGTGTCACCTGAGGGTTATGTCATTGTGCACAACACACACGCCAGAAGTGAGGGATGTGCTTTCTGGCTTTTGCAGCAGTCAATTTTTTGTGGCAATGTTCTCTGGGAGGTGGGTAAGCCAGCAATGAGGAGGGATGAAGTGCCCTCCATGCTACAGTCACTTGTTTCCCTTTCCTCTCCCCAAATCCACCACTAACAATTCCTTTGCTCCACAGATATCAAACAGATTTTGCTGTCAGAGACAGCCTCATTATTCATAAACTGCAAGTAACGGTGCTCAGGTTACAAAGAACTTAGTTATAATGAACTCAGAAGGTTTTAGTTTCTATTTCAGATCTGTGAAAAGCTTATACATCTGAAAAGCGTTTAACTTTTCCTGTTGTATTACATGATTTAACAAAAGATACTACTTTGACTGACAGTCTTTATTGTGCCAATGTAGTGTTACATTCCATGGGATTTATAATCTAAAAAGAAAGAACACAGATGATGCTGAAAAGAAAGCTGCCCTATATACTGTCACGTTCTCCTTTGTCTCCCTTAGAGAGGAGTTTAAAGAAGTTAGAAGTATAAATATAAGGTAAAAGGAACTTCTGCCTTTCAATGGACTTAGCTGTATAGAGACCAACAAAATAGATAAAAGAAATGTTATTAGTCTTCCACTGGAGGCAGCTCAGTTCAGGCAGACTAACAACATACTGTCCTGCAGGTGTCCAGAGTTGTGATTTGAGAGCATAATTTGCCTTTTCATATCCAGTATCACATCATGTGTCACAGCTGTGCCCAGCTCTCCCATCCCAACAGTAAGATGAAATACAACAGCGCAGCAGACCCCTTTTGCATTTGCAAAAAAGACCCCTTACATTTGCACTCCAAGACTTTTTTCATGACAGAATTTCAGCTCTCCTAAACAGGAAAGTAAAGCTCTGCGGAAAAAAAATGAAAATAAGCAAGTTTCTTTCTACGATTTATAGTTTCACTTTCTATAGGAGCAACTTGTATACAAAAAAACAAGTACACTCTTAAAAAAAGACTGAAACTACAGCAGCCTTTTGAGCAAGTAGCAGGGCTAGTCACAAAGAGAATAATTCAAAATTCTCCAAAATTTCATCTGCATTCAGACTTCATCTTACTAATATTTCAAGCAATACAATGCCAGATACTGACACTGTGGTTACCAATATCTACAGAAGGTAAGATAAGAAGAATTTACCATGACAAAAGCACCTCATTCAAGAGTTGAGGAAAAACTGACCTCAGAAAACAGGATAGTTCCTCTTCTTTTATTCTGGATTCACTACCAAAATACGAGGAGAGCTGCTATCACTGCCCAGGGCTTATAGAAAGTGACACCAGAAAGGAGGAAATGAGCCAGACCAGTCACTGCAGAAAAATGAAATACACAGGGGGAATTCCAAACAGGAAAATTAAGAGGAACCTCCTTCCTAGCAACATTTGTATAATAAGAACTCTTACCTTTACCTATCACTTGTTACTACTAGGAAGAGCTTGCAGTCATCACCAGTTAGGAACAGATTGATTTATTTGGTTGGAAACTAAAACTGGTGGTAACCATTTCCAGTGGTCCCTAGAATTCTTCCTCTCCTTTTTTATTCCAGTTCAAATCTGCCCCAAATCATTCTGTTAAACAGTCCATCAGTGAGAATAAAGCAAGCAGTGCAGTAAGAATAAAGCAAGCAGCATGCAGACACTGTTACCTTGCAGCTCCATTTGTTGAAACAGAAGTGAAAGTATTTCTTTCACATGCTCACAGACTACTAATCCAAAATCAGTTTGGTGTCTTGAGCAAGCATTTCTTGCCATTGGTCAAAATGACAAGTAGGATGTTCTATGAAATGGGAGCTCATAAATCTTGTCTGGCTTACACACGGTGTTCAGGGTTTGCTTGTAGCAGGATCTGACAAAGTTTATTCATCCAATCATCACTTACCCTGCCAGTGTATGACAAACAACCTCCTGAAAATCAAATTCATTCACAAGCATTCCTGCCATAATGCCTATAGCTATTTCTGTGTGGCTCAGCAAGCTTATTTGACTACTTTTCTGGTGGGCTTTTTTTTTGTTTAGTTGGTTGGTTTTGTTTTGTTATGGTTTTTGTGTGTGTGCGTTCTTTTTTTTGTGGGTTTTTTTTTTTTTTTTTTTGGTTTGGTTTGGGTTTTTTTGCTTTTGTTGTGGTTTTTTTTTTTTCCTAAATCATGCACAGACCTACACAAATTAGAAATTAACTGTGAAAGATAATATATTCTCAAGCAAACAAATACTTTCTGTAGTATTATTCCATTGGCTCTAACTTACAGCAAAAGTTCCACCAGAGTCTGAAAGGGAAAGCAAGTGGGACTTGGTGAAGTCAAAGACATGCAGGACTTGCTGCTTCAGTAAGGTAAGTTTTTAATCAGATACTTCATAACAAATGGCTTCTGCACAAAGCAGCAGGTCCTATAAGCAAAGCAGCTGCTGACCTGGGCAAGTCTTTTCACTTTGTGGAGGTGATCTGTTTCCACCATATTCTATGACTCCCTAAGAAGAGAAAAAGCTTTTAGCATCCCAGGACTGGCTGGTCTATTCTCAGTATTTAAAGAGATATGGAGCCCAGCCTGCAATGCAGAGCACTAGCCTTTTTGGGCTCTCTAACCTGCCAGGCAGCTGTGTTCTTGGAATTCCTCTAAGCACATTAGAAGAAAAGCAACATCTCAGTATAACAGCATTCAGAGCAGAAAATAATGAAATGCTGCACAAATACAGATTTCTGTATTTTAGTGCTCTGTTTTGATAGAAGACAATAATACAATCACTGTATGAGAGATCCCTACAAAATTTAAGTAGGTTATTTCTTAGCCCTAGTCTAATGTGCAGCACAACCCCAGAAATTGTAAGCTCCTTTACCTGCCTTGCAGGCAGACTTCTTTACCACCTTCTGAGGCTGCAATCCTCATGAGGTGGTCTATATACAGCAAGAATGAAAGTTTGGAGAACAAAATAGCTAAGCTGTTTACTGTGATTCTAATCTGTAACAGTAGCAAAGACTGCTTGTCCACTTTTCCTACAACACCCTTAGCTGCTTTGAAACTGAAGAAAGGAATTGCTGGAGCAAATCAGAGTACTGGTTCACCTGTGATTCTATCATCTAGTGGACTAGTCTATAAAGATGGTCTTATAGACAAAAGGAAAAACAGTCTACAAAAATATCAGGTTGAGACAGATGAGAACTGCTTTAGCTTCTCAGGTGACCATCAGCTCCTTTGCTTCGATGCTTGCTGATACACTGCCCTACTGCAAAAGGAGGGAAGAGAATGCATTGATTAGTATTGGAAGCACTGCAAAACAGATGTCAGTGGTGCACTTTGTAGGAAAGGGGAAGCTGGGGTATTTTGTCCAGAAATTGTAAAGAATTTGTGGTAGAAAAAACAGTTACAGAACTGTTTTTAAGTAGTAAGTGAGAAACCTGCTGATATAAATCTATTCCTGACAGTAGTTTTCTTTGCAAGGCTTTGTCAGAGCTAAACAATGATTGAACAGAAGGCTGAAAAATTAATACATTTAAAACATAAAGTCAGAAACCAATTTCCTTCAAGAAGCTGAAGTCTTTAATACAATTGAGTCATTTCCTGGTGAATTAATGTTCCACCTTTTTTAAGCCCATCTCTACTACAACAATCTAAAGAACAGTGACAAAGGATGAACAAGTGATGGATTAAGACTATTGCTTCTTCTGATGAGCTTCCCTCTGTCATGTCTCAAATAAGTGCAGACAGAACCAGGCATGACAAGACCAAGATCATTGAATAGAGATTTTAAAGTGTTACCTTTACAGAAATGAGAAGGAGCACATACTTTGTCAAGCATTTCATGGATTTACTTAAAAGTAGAAACCTGACTATATATACTCCCAGCATAAGTGACACCAGGCCTCTTATTATGATATTCTACATTTAAAATATGAAATCTTATCATTAAATTTAATGAGTGCAGTAATAGACCTAAAATTGTCCATGTCAGTATTTTATTCTCTCATGAACTATCTTAACTTCTTTTTTCTTGTACTTTCATCCATGCCTTGAGAAGTTATTTCCAATACTGTATTTCAAAAGAGAAAAAAATTTACACTCCTAACTACGTTGCAGCTCAAGGTCCTTCTATCTGTTTTACAGGACTACCCCAGTGTTTACCTAGGTATTACTTTATGCTCATTTACAGTTGCTTGGTTTTGTTAAACTAATCCTGAAAGCTATAATTTAAGATGGGGTCATGTCATTTTACATATGATGGACAATGTTTGGATTGCCCAGAGCTATCCCTGTTCTCCAACATATGCGTTAATCCTCTAGTGCATCAGACTAAGAAGTGCCTCAGAGTTACAAGATTTTTCTCTCTCTTGCTGTTCACTAAAACCCTCAAAACTCTTGAATACAGCTTCATAAACCATGAAGTATTCCCTCTCCTTCCTTCCACACCCCACACCCCCCTTTTAAATCTGCAGCAGTCTCCTGTAGACAATGCAATTTTGTTGCTTGTAGACATCTGGAATTCAAAGTGGAGAACATTCTTTCCAAATGTGATTGAGAAAGGTAAGAGATTTACCAACATGAACAGCCAGCATGTGCCATCAACACATGCTGCTCAGACTATCAGTAACAAATATGTCAGTTGAGAAAAATCTGACCTCATCCTGGTCTCTTTAATCTACTTTGCATTTCTGGTTCTGTAAAGGGTGGCAAAGAACAAGTTTTATTATGGCCTGGCTATGAAAATAAGTATATAATAACCTAAAGGGGTGGATCTCTCTTTATCTGCTCTTGAATTAACATTTGGCTCTTCTCAACGTGCTCTCCACTGCTGTACTTTGCACTACACAATCTCAGCATACAGTAAAAGTAAATCTTTAACAAAGCAAAAAAAAGAAGAAAAAAAATCAACTGATTTACCAGAAATGTAATTTCTTCCTGTTGGCTCATTATCTGTCATGTTTTGAGGCTTACTGACATGGAAATTTAAACAACAGAGGGGAACCAAAGCATTCCAAGTACAGGTCCCTTTTTTCCACAAATGTCAGAGGTATCTTCCTTGCAAGGTCCCCTCTGTCTTTCTTGCGGAGCAAGGCTTGATGGTATTCCTTGGATATCACATCTTCTTTCAGCATAACTTTAATCAGATGTCGTATCAGTTGAAAGAATCTTCCTTACTCTAGGTAGGATCTCCTTAAAGAGATTCATACCTGCATCTGAAGACACTTGAAGGAGGTCTAAGCAAAATCTGAACTGTTTCAGTAAAATAAAAAGATCCACTCAGCATCAAAGAGATGAAGAGAAAAAAAATAAAGTTAAGAGACTTTGGCCTGCAACAGCAGAGGCATTTCCTCATTTGATTATGCCTTTAAATAACATTTCCAAAACCAAGTAACTTCTTGATGAAATGACAGAACACCACAATTCTTCCAAGCATTCATAAAACACAACTCTCCAACCGGCAACATGGTCACTAGAAAAAACAATTAAAAAAATACTTATCCCATTAAGGAAGGATTGCCATAGGTGGAACTTTGTCTCCTGGCCAAGGTGAAGTGTGGGCCCCTTAGTGGGTCCAGCAATGTCATTGTCTAATATGAACAATACCAAAAGCTTCAGCACAAAACACATCCTCGACAACAGAGATGAGTTTAAAGCATGGAGATTCCAATGTCAGATTAATGCTGATTCTGATTTTGTGACAGTCAAATGTGTTAGAATCAGGTGAGAAACTCCGAGGTAAAAAGTTATCCCAGGTCTGACTCTAGTTTCTGCCATATCTGAAGGTATTAGGACGAAAAATAACTAGGAAACAAGTTGCTTTTGACTTCCATATATTCTTAGTAAAAGTTAACATACTTTTATTCCAAGAGACAGACACTATGTTAAATTTCTTGAACAGAAGAGTTTTCGAGTCCCTGGTATAAATATGTTAAATATTAAAATACAGCTCCAAACCATATACAACCTGAGTCCCTCAGTTCAGCTCAAAGCTCCTAAAACCTCTTTTAAATATTGCCTTCTTGACAATTGTTTTAATTTCTCGCTCTTTGATTGTGGAGCTCAAAATTAAGCAATGTCTAATTAGGGCACTTCAAAGACTTCTAAATGCAATCAATAGTGTTTTAGCCCTGTCATAAGAACATTTTCTAATAAGGAGTATAATGAAGAATGGGTGCCCTCAGACTGGATGACTTTAAAAAGAAAAACCCCAAGTTTTCAGTAAGAGTAAGGCAAAAAGAACACAGTAAATTATCTTGATCAGATCAGTAAAATGTGTATCTACAAGTAAAGAATTTTTTTCTTGCTAAGAGTGCAAAATTATTAACTGATATTGTATGTTGTGGCTGCCTCCACAACACAGAATAGATATACAAAGCCAACATTAAAAGGGAGAATATCATTAGTTACTAGAACATTTATGTGTTTAACCTAAGCAACTCTGAACCAAGTATGAACATCAGTCATGTTGTAAGCAAAAATAAGGCGTATAATTGATGAGCTCGGTTAACTAGAGTCTATTAATATGGTTCGTATTCATAGTAGCTACATCTACTAAGAACAATTTTTAAAAATGCAAAATAAACTGCCAAAAGAATGCTGTAAATGAAACTACTTTTCTCATCTATACAACTTTCAAAGGCAACACGTTTTATATTGCACAGATATTTGATCATGAAAATGTGTTTTATGAGACTCAAATATATAAAAACATAAAATTAAAGAGATTCTATCCAGTGCTTCTTAATGCTGATTTATATTTGTTATGTCTATTTAAAACTCTCCACTTAATGATCTATACAATGTTTTGCAGTGTCTTGTGTTTAGGCATTGTTACTATTTGAGGAGAAATTTGGGTTTAGAGATCTGATTTTTCTAGTGGAACCTACCACCTTGAAATAAATACTGGGGCAAAATTCCAGGGCTGCCTGGGGGCTTACAGATGGGATCTTTAAAATTCAGTCTGCTACATGGCTGCCTAACCAAGACTATAGACTGAGTATGGGAGAAGTATTCAAATATAACCTCAGTATTTTTCTCTTCATTTGCTATTAGGTTTTACTACCTTGGATACTGCCATGATTTCTTTACAGTCTTGGACATATTTGAAAGTGGAGCAATAATTCCACCTATTAAGAAACAATACACTGAGAGAAACTTGCTAAATCTTTATAAAACTTTCTAATACACTATTTCAAATTCTGGCTAAGATCCAAAATGTCTTTGTAGAGTAACAAGAATTTGCTGCTTTTCCCAGACTTTCATGTTTATGTTTAATATCAGGGAGTACATGTGAAACACTGGAGAAAATGTCACTATTTACAGAACTATTTTGTCTTGCAGTGCAGCTCCGTAACAAGTCTTCCTGCAACTATATAAATGGCAACTAAGAAAAGCACATTCATTTTCTTTATGAAAAAATAAATCCCTTGGAACTTTCATGCATATTCTTATCTCACTCAGAATTTGTCTTTTAAATGTATTTTCCTTTAAAGTTGTTTCCTACATTGATTCAAAATAGAAGAGGCAATGTTAGTTTTATTGAAGTATAAGTAGGAACAAGCTCCAACTCATTTGGAGTAGCATTGCCCCTCAAATATTACATGAAAAGGACTGCTTTCCTTAGCATTATCAACATGAAACTGCACTGTATAAGATGTCTCCAATTGGACTTTATCATCTCATGGAGCAGAACACATGCTGAAGGCAGCTAGGTGTTTGCCCTGCAGAAAGTTGGGAACTGCTTGCTATCATGGCAAATCTGAGTGGGTTTGTCACAGCTTGGGGAAGAGTCTCAATCTCAGCCTCTCCTGAAATCAGTGTGCTCTTGAATGGGTTGAACAGATTAAAAAAAAGAAGTATTGTCTCCATTATTTGGCTGGGGAGCACTATCAGTCACATTCAAGGCCCCTCTAGGTAGCTGTGCTCCTGACTAGGAACTCTCCTTCTTGAACAGGAGGTGGACAGCTCAAGCCACATGGGAAGCTGTATAATAAAAGAAGAAACTCAGTTTAAACTGTAATCCTCAGCCAGTCTCTGCAGCTCATTGACCTGCTGCACCTTAGCTCTGCAAAAGCCGGATACAGAAAGTCTTGCCCAGTGCTCCAGCGTGTAAGTGTGTTTGACTGGGGGCATATAATACTGGGAATGGTAGAATTTCTTTTTGTGGGCAAAGAACTCCCCTCCATACAATAGTTCCCTCCAGAGGCAAACAAGCCAGTAAGCCAAGACTTTGTGGTATGTCATCATAATTTCCACTTAAATATGAGAAAAGCAGATTTTCTGCAAGTGTTTCACACCTTCAGTATGTCCACCTGAAATATGCCTAGGCAAAGTTCACCATGCATAGGAATCATACAATCAGCTAGGTTGGAAAAGACCTTTAAGACCAGCAAGTCCAACCACCATCCCAGCACTGCCAAGGCCACCACTAAACCATGTCACTAAGGGCCTCATCTACATGGTTTGTGAACACTTCCAGGGACAGTGATTCCACCACTGCCTGAAGTAGCCTATTCCAATACCTCACCACCCTCTCTGTGGAGAAATTTTTCCTAATATCCAATCTAAACCTCCCCTGCTGCAGCTTGAGGCCATTACCTCTTGTCCTATCACTTATTACTTGGAATAAGAGACCAATCCCCACCTCAATATAACCTCCTTTCAGATAGCTGTAGAAAGCAATAAGGTCCCCCCTGAGCCTTCTCTTCTCCAGACTAAACACCCAGTTTCCTCAGCAATTCCCCATAAGACTTATTGTCCACACACTTTGCCAGCTTTGTTGCCCTTTTTTGGACCTGCTCCAGCACCTCAATGTCTTTCCTGTAGTGAGGGACCAGGTCTGAATGCAGGATTCGAGGTGCAGCCTCACCAGTGCCCAGTACAGGGGGATGACTACTGCCCTGGTCCCACTGGCCACACTGGTGCTGATACAGGCCAGGATGCTGTTGGCATTCTTGGTTGCCTGGGCACAAGCTGGCTCATGTTCAGCAGCCATCAATCAGCACTCCTAGGTTCCTCTCCACCAAGCAGCTTTCCAGCCACTCTTCCCCAAGCCTGTAGCATTGCTTGGGGTTGTTGTGGCCCAAGTGCAGGACCTGGCACTTTGCCTTATTGAAACTCATACCATTGACCACAGCCCACTGATGGAGCCTGTCCAGATCCCTCTGCAGAGCCTCCTTATCCTTCAGCAGATCAACACTCCCAATCAACTTGGTGTCATTTGCAAATTTACTGAGGGTGCACTTGACCCTCTCATCCAGATCATCAATGAAGATATCAAACAACAAGCCCTAACACTGAACCCTGAGGGACATCACCAGTGACCAGTCGCCAACTAGATGTGATGCCATTTATCACCACTCTTAAGGGCTCAGACATCCAGCCAGTTTCCAACCCAGGTAAGAATCCTCCTTATCCAGACCATGAGCAGCCAATTTCTCCAGGAGATTGTAAGTTTTTCAACCCAAATACAATATTGTTTATTCTGTTATGTCTAGATTTGAGACAGACGAAAAGTGGGCTTGTCTTTGCATGTGGGTTAAGATACAAAGATTTCAAGTTGATTTTGTTGGCAAACATTCTAAGCAATAATATTATAGAAGTTCTCTGCCTTTGACCTCAAAACTGATGATCTTGTAGCTGAGGCAAAACATGGGAAAAGGGACTACAAGTGTCTTAAGCTTTGAAAACTTGATTCAAGTAAGTTCTAGTGCTCTACAGTCCTAATTTGCAATTTTTAGAAAATAATTAAATGTTATTTCTATTTCTGCCTTTGGTTTTGCATTTGTAGGAATAAAAAAAAAACCTTACTATCTTGACACTAGATAAAATCTGCTAAGGCTCATGATATACCCAGATGTCAAGTACTGAAGGACATAACCTGGCCTACACTGGTACACTTTCAGCTGCTTCACTGACCATAGGAAAAACAGTGACATGATTTTACTGAGAATATTTGGATTTCAAAATTAGAGGTAGACTTTGGACAGCATCATATTTAATTAGAAGTGACACTTCCCTTCAATGCAAAGAAATCAAAAGCATGAGTTCTCCTTTTTTATCACTTTCCTCTTTAAAAATGTATCACAGCACAAACAATGTGTGTGAAAAAGAGAACTAAGTCAGGCTGCACATTTTTACTATTTGTTGCTGTTTATGTTGTCATCGTTTAGCACTTTCTATAGCTAAGGCATGTCTTTTCCTTTGGACTCTGAAAGAAAGACCAGGATAATGACCCTTAAAAAGAGATACAGCTGCTTTGAAACATCACTCTTATCTACATAAGCTGTGTGTCAGTTAAAGAGAATCCTTAGAACAGAAAGGAAGGTTGTGCAGTTGAATACATACACTCATCTGTGAAGCAAAGTAGTGAAATGCTGATGCCTGTATTATACAGGCTTGAGTCATTACCATCAGAAAGTAGGAGAATTTGTTAAACAGACTTTCCAGTTTACAAAAAAATTGTTCATCCAGCAGTATATCAAACCTATTCAGCCTGCACAGAAGGAATCACAAACAGAAATTCTGGTACTAAATCCAGTTTATGACCAGAGATGACAAAGACACTAGCTGACAGGAAAATCAGAGCGCAAAGACAGAGTCAACAGCTCAGACAACATGAAAGGAATTTTCAAGGAACTGCAATTCATTCATAATAAACTAGCTACTGAAATCAACAGGGACTCTGCAGCAATGTCCATGAGCTTAGCGATGCTTACAAGTCCTTCAGCATCCTTCCATGCCTACACTCCTAGTATTAACCACCATATTGCTTTCCAAACACTATGATGAGCCTTAGTGGTGTAGCACGGACTCTGTATGTGGGGCAGCGCATAGAGCCCAAGGTAAGGCACTGCAACGCTGCTGATCATACTGGCAGCTTTCTCAGAACACTATTTTCTCATGTGAGGTTAGGAACTCAAAAGGTTAAGAACTTCCAAACTAGTAGGTACAAAGAAAGACTAGAATCTCAAATATTTGTGGTCATTCAGAATCTCATAGAGCTTTGGACAAGCATTCTCAGAAGGCCGAGAGAGCAAGGTAGGCTGAACAGAAGACCTGTTTAGATGACTGCTTCGCAAAATCCTGATAGACTAACTCCAAAAGGCATTCTTGTAGAAGTTGCTTTAGTTTCTACCCTTATTAGGCTGGCATATACAAATTTGCTGCCAATCTGCTATAAATATTCAATAGAATTCCGTTTCTCTGAAATGTTAGAGTTTAAAAACTCATAACCCTCACATTTTTAGCTTAGCAACATAAATAATAGTAACAACATCACATTACTTTGCCAGCCTGGCTTGTGCAGTCCAGATTGTTGTGCCAAGAGGACATAGATACTGCAAAGCTCCCTGCAGAGTTGGGCAAATATATTAAGACAAATAATGAAGCTGTTTCCAGCAGCAAGGTGTCAAATATTTTTCTAAACTATCTTTGTGTTGATAGGCCCACATTTAAACTATGAATTCCACCACTTTCTGCCTCACCTGAGCACCAGTGATTCATTACATTCACTGGCACTAGAATGACTGTGCTATGGAACATGCTGGAACTTCCTAGTGGGAAAAAAGAAAAAAATTACAAGAAAACCTGAAACAACTGAAAATTAACAAAATACTGCTGGATTGACAATATTTTGCTAAAGCACTTCTGATTCCTAAGCATGCTCTTCTTATTACACTATTTTTACAAGCGTAAGGTACTTCATCAGGAAGCCAAGGATGCAGTGTGAAGTGTTCCACTAGAAGTTGGCCGCAGCTGCATGCTCTGCACTCACATTGTGAGCAACATCCAGCTGCTGCCTGGCCTACAGACAGAGGAAAAGACAACTAAGAAAAGCTCTAACTCCTTGCCTTGGTTTGTGAGCACCACAAACACACAGATTTTTTAGCAGTAGTTCTGACACAACACATAACAGTATTCTTCTTGTTAACAAAAGGATTTGGCATTTAGCTATAGCTGAGAGCAATTAGAGAAAGAAAAAAAAACTTGTATCTTTTCTGTCAACACCACTGTTCTTCATATAACTAGTCCAGTACACTGGTGCACTGAAGCATGTGATAAAAAACACTAATTCCCCTTACATCAAAATAGAATACAGCAAGAATGGGAAACAGAATACAAATACAAAACCAAACCAACAAGGAAAAGGATATGTGCAAAACCACAGCCTACGTCAAGTTTCAGAATGATAGAGCCAAGAAGACTGGGCAAAAATACTAAACTGACAGTTGAAGTCACAATTTTTAGGGGCTTCCCTAGAACATTTCTGATTTTTGTCAACTAAACCACGCATCAAACACAAAAGATACTAAAAGCTACCTCACATGGTAGCTCTACCTTTAGTCACTTGAATAAACCAGCACTTACCATGACTTTTATTCCAGTAGCTGTGCTGTTACTCTTGTAATTGCATACAGTGAATGTATCACCAGGCACAGCCACATCGCCTTCTTTTTCAGGAGCTTCAGGTCCATGTTTCTGCACTCCTGCAGTGTGATCTCTGGAGTGCTCTGCCACAGGGATAGGGAACTCCCAAACCCTTCTGCTAAAGCTGCTCTGACCTGCATGAAGGAATGAAAGGCAGACAGTCGGTATACTCTCAAACAGGTTTGAGAAACAAACAGGTTTGGGTGGGTCCTTGCCCTTTTTCTAAGGTTTATTTCAGTATTTTTAATTGCTGATTCTTATATAGATTTTGAAGATGTGTAGATCATGATTTTGGGCCCATTCCAGGAGAAACAAATGCTTCACCTTCCAACTGCGGAGTCAAGCAGAACAGCTTTCACAGGAAGATCTCTGGAGGCCTCCAGTACAGCCCAGAACTTCCTCCTCATCTACGCTGTGAGGCTGAGGCTTGTCACCTTTCAGGCAGCAAAGAGAATTATGGTCTCTTCCTGAGCACAGGCTCCATTGTAAAAGGGGCTCATAGGCCACAGACAGGAACCATGTTTTCAGTTTTGCCAAAAAAGGTTGGGTGTCGACCTACAGGAGAGGTTCAGGGCTGTGCACTGCATATACCAAGAGTTATCTCCAGTAGCACCTGGTATACCTTGTAAAGAACACGCAGTCAACATGCAGGACTCCATCCCAAGGCACTTAATGTTCCCATGGCTTATAAGGGGGACCCAGCAACCTAAAGACCAATCCTGAGCACCTTAATCACTTTGTATGATTCAGGCCTAAAGAAATAGTATGGATTTTGTGAATTTTAATTCCTCAAACACCCCATCAAGTTCTTTGCGACCAACTACAAAGAATTTTATGGAGCTGGAACTATTCAGTGAACTACGAAAAAAATGTAATAACAAATTAAGGAAAGATACTATTAAACAATAATGCTGTAGAAGTAGGGACCACAATCTGCTTTACAGAAGTCTGTGGATCATAAGAATGAAGAACTGTAGGTACAGGTTATTGCCTTTACCATCCCACTGACACCACTTTAGAATAAACAAGAACACCACATGCAAGCAGCTACAGCAAAACCTGCTTAACCTCCACAGCCTCCACAACAAAAGATGAAGTAGACATTGCCAATGAAAGCAACAGTTGAGGAACTGCCCAGCAAGAACCTCAGGGATCTGAACACAACTGTGATGATATTACTAGTAGCAAGGGGGTGGTGGCTAATAAGTAAGCAGCTTACAGCTTTTTGAAGCCACCTCAACTTTTGTTTTTGCAGAGAAAAGAGTAGAAATAACAGTACTCAATTTTTCATATTAACCTCCTATTGTACTAAGTTTCTCAACTGCTTGATAATCCTTAGGGTCTTCTATTTAACAGGTTTAGATTACTTCTTTTTTTTTTTTTTCCCCCTCAGCAAGTCTATGGAGAACTGGCCTAAGTCGGTGTCGTGGTTTAAGACTAACTCACGCAGACTCTCTCTCTCTCACTCACTTCCCCCTCTTTCTTCCCCCTGCTCCCGGAGGGATGGGAAGGAGAATCGAAAAGAATGCAACTCCCACAGGTTGAGATAAGAACAGTTTAGTAACTAAAGTATAACACAGACCACTACTGCTACCACCAATAATAATAATGACAAGGCAAATACAAGGAAAGAATACAATTTCTCACCACCTAAAACCAAGCCCGACCACGCAGTGCACCCCCACCCTTCCGGGTCTCTCCTCTCTGCTCTTCCATCCTGGGCATGACGTGCTGTGGTATGGAATAACCTCTTTGGTCAGTTTGGGTCAAGTGTTCTGTCCCTGTCTCCTCCCGGCTCCCCTCCTCCCTGGCAGAGCATGAAACTCAGAAAGTCCTTGGCCAGACCAAAACATCACTAAGCAGTAACCTAAACACTGGTGTTATCAGCGCTGTTCCCAGGCCCAAAGTCAAAAACACAGGGCTACACCAGCCACCAAGAAGGAGAAAAATGACTGCCGCTGCTGAACCCATGACAGTCGGGAAAGGTAATGGATACTTGTGTGAGGATATACAGGCCTTTTAAATTCATTCAGCAAAGGAAGGAAGGGACCCCAAGCACCTTCTTCTCGTGAAGACTCTAGGACTCTAGAGTGAACTCTGGCATCACTCTAGGAAAGTGGTCCTGTCCTTACTTAGAACCTTTACTGCAGTGGATCTATAGGGCCACTTAAACCAAACTTTTGACAGGTGTCCAAACAGCATCCAAGTTCCTTATTTCTGGAGTTCCCAAATTGAGAAATGAGAGATGATCTGCAGAAGTAACAAGTAACAAGAACTACAACTGAGAAAGGCTGAAGCTTTGAACGTATCAAGATATACACAGAGAGCTAAACACATCAAGAAGTCCACATCCAAAGGCTGGGAAGCAATGTACCCGAAGTTGGAAGAGAGCTGATAACTTCACTTTGGTCTGCCTTTGTTTTGGCTATTTCTAAGTGACCACTGCACAGCCTCAACAGAAAAAGACACTGAAGTAAACTCAGTAATAATTGCAAAGCATTTTGTCTCCCAGTTAACCACACTAGAAATTCTACAGCACTAGTTAAATAAGGCCTAAACACAAACAGAGAATACAGAGGATTCCATTTTATAAAAACATGTAACCTTGTCTTGTTTTCTTTTTTTCCTGCCTGAAAGGAATACAGATACTACTGTACTTTTTAGAATCAAAACCAGTTACTCTGCAATAATGGGTATTTATACCCCTCTCTTGAGATACTAAAATAATATTTTTCATCTCTTTAAACATAATTGAATGGAGGCCCAATAGAGCTTTTCTTTTTTTCTTCTTCTTTTCTTTCTTTTTTCTTTTTTTTTTTTTTAAATAGAAGATCTCCATTCATATTTAGAGCCCAGATCTCTTGAACTAGATCTCTACTGAGAGTGTATGGCTACGTATCATCCAACTGAAAGTTGTTATCCTGATCTGTCAAGTAAATGCTGCGGCTTCTCCCCTGACAATACAGAGCTGACAATTACAACAATTAAGGTATGTACTGACAAAAAAATCCACAGAAATTAGCTCTGGGCCAGAGCAGAAAATAATCTTTTACAAGTTAATTAGAGGGCAACACTATAAGAAAGTTATCTGTTTAATACCTTCTCTAATTTGGCCTATCTCCTCAAAATGTAAACAAATCATGTAAATATATCTAATGCACAGTAACAGTTATTCTTGGATTAACAGTATTTTTCTAGTATTAATAAAAACAGAAAACTGGAAACAACACTGAGTTGCTTTCCCAGAGGAAGAACTGTCACGCTACTCAGAATATCCTTGTGCAGCTTACAGGGCTTGATACTGCTGAAGGGTGCAATTCTGGGCAACGCTCCAAAGAAAAAGAGAAATCAGCTGACTTCATGTTAACCACATGGATAAAAAACCATATTCGCCTTGGAGGAGGTTCTACTTATTGTTGAAAACGAGTGTGAGTCATTGCTCATTATTCATATTAAGCCTTTGGCATTGACAGTACTCCTTGATAGAAAGGCTATTATTTATTCAGGGCAGAGGACTGCCTGTAAAGTAGTAAGCACACTGCAGCAAGTGAATCAGTTTTGAACTATTTTGTGCTCTATGTTTCAGTCAGCAATTACATAAAATCTTAATATATTTCAGAAAGGTCAAGGTTTTCCTGTGTACAAACCTGAAAACCAAACCACAATTCACAAATTCAGTGTAAGTATCTTTACATCTTATGTGTTGAAGTGGTATTGAGGACTTGCATCACCTTTAGGATGTTCCTAATCTTTCCAGTCTTCAAATAATTTGCAGTTAAATCAAAATACTGAAAAACTGTTGAAAATAGGACAATTTGTTCTGCAAAATCCTAGAAAACACTGGGAACTTCTAATGAGGTTATGCTTGGATGTATTTATTTTAGAACAAGGAAAATGCTTTTCCAATAATCCAAAAATGAAGAAATTCTTGGTTTGGCCAACAATTCCTCTAGCAACCAAGCATTCTTTCTAGCTCTTAATTGCTCAAAGAAAATGATAAGCCATACAATATCATAGAATCATAGAATAGTCAGGGTTGGAAAGGACCTTAAGATCATCTAGTTCCAATCCCCCTGCCATGGGCAGGGACACCTCACACTAAACCATGTCACCCAAGGCTCTGTCCAACCTGGACTTGAACACCGCCAGGGATGAAGCATTCATGAATAATCACACAACAGTTTGACACTGCTTTTTAGAGAATGTTACTAAAACCATCTGCATGGTATAGTGATAGTTTTCTGTGGGATTATCCAAAAGATTTTGTTAGGAAAACAGATAAGCCCTATAGTGAAACAGTGGAGACAAACACTGGAAGGAGGGAGAATTAAAGAAACATTTATCTGTTTTAAAATTAAAAAACAAAACACAGTTTCTTCTTCTCTTTTTAGTTATATCATTTCACCTCTAATAAAATCAGCTAGCAGCACCAGAGTAAGCACTCAGATATTTACTTCTGTAGCAGGCTAATTGTCACCTCTCCTGCAGAAGCAAGTACTGTTTTATCTAGAAAGGAACATAGCACACAGTTATTTTCTGGTGCCTTAGAATAAAAATGCAACAGTTCAGACAATGCAGCAACATTACTAAATTCAAACCATCAGACCTGCTGGCCGAACTGTTCTGAAAGGTGAAAGGAGAGCTGGTGCAACAGCCAAGATGACAATCTGGCAGTGAAGGAAATGCAAGACCTCCCTCCACAGCTTAATGCTTGTGTCAGTGCAGTTCCAGGAACTGCTTCTGAGTCAGAAGGCCAGTTCTATTTGAGTTACTGTAAATATGTTGCTCAGAAGCAGAACTGCATGTTGATACAGTAAATGAAGTAGAGTTCAGCTTCAGGTATGCACATAATTATTTACAAATTGTATCTCTTGATAAAAACAGGTTATGTCCATTTTGTGAGTGAAAGCCTCCTTAAATATTTTAATGTTCTAGGCTACTGTGGTCCATTCCATCGAATTGCCTATACAATTTTGTAGTGCAAGTCTGCTGTACTTACCGGTACGCTGTGAGGTACTGTTTTAATACTACCAAGGCCAAAATATGACTAGCACAATGTTGACATTATTAGTAATAAAATGCACCTTTCCTGCCCTAGAATTACAGATCCTACTAAGAACAGCTCTATCAGTTTTTCTGATGCATTAGGTATTGTCTTGCTCTAGTAACAAGTCTTGCACAAAGCTGCTTCCCAATTTTACCTTCTGTACTAACTCAACAGATACATTATAGATTAGTTAGAGGTTTTAGAAAAGACAAAGAAGTTGTTACAGGCTAGGGGATGAAGGGACTGAGAGTACCCCAGAGAAGGACTTGGGGTACTAGTGGATGAAAGATTGGAGATGATCCACTAGTGTGTGCTTGCAGACCCAAAGGGCCAACTGTACCTTCGGCTGCATCCAAAGGAGTGTGGCCAGCAGGTCAAGGGAGGTAATTCTGCCCCTCTGCTCAGCTGAGACCCAACCTGGAGCACTGTGTTCAGCTCTGGAGTCCTCAGTACAGGAAAGACATGAAACTGTTGGAGAGGGTCCAGAGGAGGCCACACAAATGATGAGAGGGATGGAGCACCTCTGCTGTGAGGAACAGCTGAGAGAGTTGGGGTTGTCTGGCCTGGAGAAGACTCCAGGGAGATCTTTTTGCAGCCTTTCAGCTCTTAAAAGGGGCCTGCAAGAAAGATGGGGAGATACATTTTAGCAGGGCAATAGGATAAAGGATGATGGCTTTAAACTAAAAGAGGGAGGATTCAGGCTGAACATGAGGAAAAAATTCTTTACAATGAGAGTGGTAAAACACTGGCACAGGTTACCCGGAGAGAAGGTGGATGCACCATCCCTGGAGACATTCAAGGTAAAGCTGGATGTGGCTCTGGGCAACTTTATCTAGTTGTCTAGTGCAGTTGTCTCATTTCACTTTCCTACTTCCTTAACTCTGTTGCATAATCTGTCTGCTATTTAAATAAACGCAGGAGAACAGCCCAGTTACCTTCTTTACACTAGTAGAACATCGCCAGTATTATGCCCATACTGGACTACCCCTCAAAAGCCCAGCAGTGGCACAGGGCCCACTGTGAGGCAAGGGACAGCACATACAGCGTGGCCCACTGACAGGACAATGGACGGAAGTCCTCAAACAAGGCATGTATCATATGTATCATTCACCTTTCTCTCTGCTTTGTCCTTTTGGGGAGTACCTTCAGCACAAGCCCTATCCACGCTGGTGTTCTTGGGGAGCACAAAGCCCTAACCAGCAGGGCAGACATCTTGGAGCAGCGATCCAAAGCCTCTGGCTACCCCGCGGGCTCTGGCTCCTCACGCTCACATCAGGGCCCACAAAGCTCGCTTGGCCTCGGCCAAGGCAACCGCCGAGAGCCTAACCGCGATGGGAAGCAGGATGGCAGCTTGAGCCACCTCTGCAGCACGGACACAAAGGAGGAGGCAGGTCTGCCTGAAGGGCACCACTTCCACTGGGGTCGCCCAGCTCCGAGGCTCAGTCAAGCCTTGAGCGCGGCCCGGCTGAGGAGCTCCGGCCCCACCGCGGGTCGCCCCGGGCAGGCGGCAGCCCGGACCCTTTTCCCTGAAACACCTCCCGGGCTCTGGCAACCGCCGCGCCCGGCAACAGGGCTGCGGGGCCGGTGCGGCTGAGGCAGAGGATGAAGCAGGTAGAGGCGCCGGCAGGCGGTGCGGGGCGGGGGGCGGCGGCGCGGCTCCCCCGGTCCCTCCCCGCTGACGGGCTCCCCGCCGCAGGCGCTGGTGGACGACACCGAGGATGTGTCCCTCGACTTCGGGAGCGAGGAGGAGCTGGCGCTGCGCAAAGCCAAGATCAGGTACGGCTCTGGGAGCGGGGCGGGCCCGGCGCGGAGGCCTCAGCATCGCGGTGCCCGCCTGAGGTGCCTGGGCCTGGGCATCCCCTGCTGCTGCGGCTGGACTGGCGCACTGAAACACAGAAACGCCATTTAAACATTGAATTCCCATTTGTCACAGGGAGGGTGGTCCAGCGCTGGAACAGGCTGCCCGGGGAGGCTGGGGCGTGTGTCCGGGAGGCTGGTCAGTGCCAGGCTGCTGCAGTGAGCCCGGTTGCTCTGCACACCAGGCATCGTCCTGCCACTGGAAACGGAGATTTCACACACCCATGGCCGACATATCACGGGAAAAGCCCGAACAACCAAGCAGTGTTTTTGTTAAACTAGAGAAATTGAGAGACCTCATCTCCAGCAAAACAAGTTGTGCAGCAGAGTGCTCTGGCATTGTATTGCACACCCAGTTGAAGGGAAACATCAAGTTATTCACAATAAAACCGTCATGTTCTCCTATCATGAGATGTGATATTATGTGGATTGTAATGTAATTTGCCCTTGCAGCTGTTACCTGAGAAAACCCAACCCATTGATCCATCTGTCAGGTTAAGCAGTCTTCCCTTAGGTTACCAGAGGTGTCACTCTGCAGCTCTGTCCACACCAAGGTCCCACAGAGCTGCTGTTCCATCTCTGGCTTTTGAAGTGCCTGCAGTCAAAGATTGTAAAGGGGAAAGTTTTATGTCAAAGGAAATAATACATATGCGTGCACTAGTCAATGTATATAATCAACTTTGACTTATATTGCTTTCTGCCCTTCCACCATCCCCAGTTTACTCTGGACCATGACAGTGTCAATATTTCTTGTCAGCGTAAACAAGGAAAAATAAGAGATGTTAAGCCTAACATGAATGTTATCTGACATGCACAAATAAGCAGTCACATAGCTTTACAATGCAGTTACTCTGTTTTACTAGAGCCTGGTGAGGCATTTTTGCCCTTCCAGTGCATTGGACTTTGAAACTACGTGAGGAGTCAGCCACAACACAAGATTAATATTCCTGGAATTGCTTTGTTTCTGTGCTTTAGCAGCAGCAGTTTTTAAACAAAGGATTATATTTTGGTGCAGTCTTGGAGAAGACACCCAAAAGGATTGGACTAAACTGGGAAATACAGTTGAGGAGTATCTTGAGTGTGAGAGCCACAGATACAGTCTGTGGGACCAGACTGGAGTTAGCATGAAGTGAAACCGCACCAAAATGTTTGTAGGAGCTCTACAGCACGAGTTACTTTACTCTGGAGATCTATTCCTACTGGTTCACTCTACCCAATAATGTAGACAGGCGAAGTATCAGTAAACCACAGTATTCATTGATCCACTTTGTATAGGTACTCATTTCATTAGAGACTGCTCTTCTTTCTTACCCTCATTGTGACAATACTAAAAGATACTCTCATACTGAAAAAACTTCTGCTATAGAATACAGAAATGAAACTCCTTACATTGTTCACACAGAAGTTTGTTTTTATGTTTCTGAAGAATCTTGTGCTAACAAGTCTGGAACACACCCAACGTGCTGTTGAATTTCATTGTCCTATTAGAGGACATAACAACATGTTACAAGCATTTGTCTTTAACTTTATCCCAATTTCATCTATCTTGAACTCTGTTAGACTTTGCATGACAAGTTGTGCTTTTGTGATTCTCCAAGGCATATGCAAGTATTCCATAAAAGCAAAAGATGTGTGGCTAGTGATTTAGTTGGTGGCTACTTTCATAAGAAGATTAGGAAAAAGCTAACTTACACCATCTTTGCAGTTCATTTCAGTACCACAGCATTTGATCTGGAACAGTTAGGAGCATATGATTACTTCTTTTTCAGATCACTCAGGTAACACAATGTGATCAAGATAGAGAACCTGTTTGTTCAAAATTTGCCTAGATATATCTGAAGTACCAGACAGAGGTATGAAAAGCAGCATATAGAGTGCTGACTGTGCACTTCTGAGCAGGTACTGGGAATGATTCTCCTGTGGTTCAGTGGTATACATTAGGGTTAATCCAATTTGATTCCTTAATATAGGATGCAAATAAATTCATAACAGCTCATTCCTATCCTGATAGGCATTATGCTTGCCAACTGAATGGAGTTTACTGTAACAAGATAAATAGTAATTGTTTAGGCTCAGGACTCCAGGTCTACACTACATGGATATTTAAATGCAGCAGGATTACTAGAAGTCCAAACAAGTGGGTTTCTGTGCTTCCAGGAGTGAATATGTCAAACAGAGCCAGTGCAGAGTTTTAGCTACCTTTATTCATTACTGGATTTGAAGGCAAAACCCAAAGTTACCATGTTTTAAAGCCTATACTAATTTCCATTAGTACAAGAAATCATGTTAGTTTATACAATGATTTCTTAATGTCATCATACTTCTGGAAATTAGCTTTCAAAAATTTTATAAAGTACAATTGAATTCTATATAAATGCATAAGAAAAGCTATAAAACTTATTCTTTCAAAAAGGATGCAGATGATTTAGCTTCTGGTTTTAAAGGCAATTTTATCTATCTGAGAGTACCTCCTCACTAAAAATTCTGTTCATGTATGATAGGAGCTATAAGTTTCATCTGATGGCTGTGAATTAAGAAAACATTTGTTCTGTTAAGTGAGGTAGTGAACAGTTTATTTACTGGATTCTGTTTCAGGATTTATTTTTTTTTTTTTGAGTGTAAATAGGTGGACATTTTCTGAGATCAAGAGAGTTGTCCAAAGAATGAGGTACAAGTTTTAATATATCTCCATATTCTTTTCTAGGACAAGAACCTGCAAGTCTGTCTTTGGCTTGGCTAGCCATATCCTTGTGAGGGGACTGATACTCTGTAGTCTCAGTAAAGAGTTTAGTGCTGTAAGAAATATGAGCCTTTTGCTCGTGTACTGTTTTTTTTCAGTAAACACCCTTCTAAGTTTGATATTGGATTGATATTGATTTAGCATCCAGTCAGTAATTCATCATCTGACTTTCAAAATGAAGCACTCCTCTAAAGTTACTTTCACATCTGAAGCACTGATATAGTTATAAAAGCTCAGTCCTCCCTGATAAGCTTTAGAGCTGTGATCTCTGAATAGCTTGTATTGACACGATACCACTGACTCAGTGAACTCTCATATCTTCTTGATTGAGATCAACACCTGAAGTAGCAAGACAGTCTGTTTTTGACAGTTAAAATATTCCGTCTGCTCCACCCACCCACCTACCTGCTTATGGCAGAAAAAGCTCCTTTTACTTAAAGTTTCACATGTTTAGTTTTAAGTCAGAAAAAGTTTTTGGAGAGTTTGAGGTTAGCATGGACATGATCAAGAGTAAATATAAACTACAGCTGGGCTTCATGCTTGCTTCTCTAGTGATGCATGTGGAGTACTACAAGCACAGTATCGCCATGATAGAAAAGATGATTACTAGGACAGCTAAACAGCTCTAGAATGATCATATTACAACCCAGATATAAATATATAACTATTATAACTTATTTCTCATTCAAATATATTTTAATAAGTAATTATAATTACATATATATGTATCATTATATTATACACAATAAAAGAAGAACAAATTTAATAGTTGAGTAGTTAATTATGACCTAGGCCATACTGCTGTTATTGTTTATAGAGGTAGAAGAGCTAGATGAGAGAATCGCTGACTTTAAAAATAAATCCCATTCAGAAAACAAGTTTTAGTCACTCAGTTTCAAGGGAAGAAGTTACTTGAATGCAACAGCCTCTACCTAATTGTCACTTCAAACTGACACAAACACAACTGTACAGGATAAATTTTTGTACTTGGCATATTACCCTGAAAATTGTCCTGTGCTCATTAGAGCATTCTGCAAACCCCCTGTCTCACTGTGCAGGCCAATATTCCATGCTATAGAGCTGCTGCTTCCACTTAAATTCTCCTTTATTTTGTTACAGACAGAATTTTGTTTAATGAGCAGAGCACAAATATCTAGTGAAATTAATGAATATTCATTAATAGGAACTGTTAGATTCCCAGCTTGTACTCGCTCTGTATAAGGAAGTTAATGAACATTCATTAATAGGAACTGTTAGATTCCCAGCTTGTACTCCCTCTGTATAAGGAAGTGTTTGGTTTCAGACATTACATATGAAGATTCATTTTGCCTTATAAGCAGCAGCTATTTTTTTAATTTTTTTTTTTTTGTTTTAGAGTTCCTCTCCTTGTTTTCAAAACAATTCTAAAAGGTGTAAGATACATTTTAATTCTTCTGTGCTTTGCAATTCTGATTTATTTAATGAAATGATGAGGATTTTAGGGTACAGTGTTGAACACAATCACTAAATTCCTTCATGCAGTACTAAAGAAACTGGTGAAAAACTATTTTGTTCTGTCTTTGAGAAAGTTTTGACTTGAGCAACACATTCCATCCTTTAGCTTTAGATTGAAGGTTGGCTATTGGAAATACTATTGCTTTGATAATGAAAATAGACATTAACATGAGATACTACCAGCTATACACCAAAGTACCACTACAAAAAAAAGAACCACAACTAGAAATAGTTGTGTTATACTACATTGTTAGCAAATACTGTAACATTCCTTCTTGTCCCATAACTTCCTAAGTGCTCTGTGTTTGGGTTTTTTTTCTAGGCACCCACTGGCTACCTTTTTCCACCTGTTTTTCAGAGTGAGTGCCATTGTCAGCTACTTGTTGTGTGACTGGTTCAGCAACAGCTTCGTTGCCTGTTTTGTCACTATTCTCCTCCTTCTATCCATTGACTTTTGGTCAGTTAAGGTAAGATGTCCCTGAATAGTAACTACCTTTGAAAGATTCTGTGTACTATTAAATAAAGCAAAAAAGGAAAAGCGTATGCTAACAGAAGTGACAATGACATTGTGATGTTAATTCATTAAATGTCTAGTCCATTATCATTAAGGCATTTACATATCTTGGCTAGTGTTTATCACCATGGTCTCAATGCCTGATGGGAGCTACTAATATGGTGAGAAAATCACCTTGCTTGCAGTGGACCTGTTTGTGTGCTTTCCCCCCTGAAAAAATAAAGAAGTAGTAGTGGTTTTCAGTAGTGGATGCCAAAGGATGTCCAAAGCCACAATACTGTGCCCAGATGCAGCATACAGGAGCTGCAGAAGGCTCCTGGGAGCTCAGCTGTGGCGTCAGTGCCCTAAGCACATGCAGGCAGGTAGCTCAGGCCAGCCCAGAATCCCAGGGGCTCCATACAGAATCATAGAACGGTTTGGATTGGAAAAGACATGAAGATCATCCAGTTCCAATCTCCCTGCCATGGGCAGGGACACCTCACCCTAGACCATGTCACCTGAGGCTCTGTCAGACCTGGCCTTGAACACTGCCAGGGACAGAGAATTTACAACTTTTTTGGGCAGCCTGTTCCAGTGCCTCACCACCCTCACAGTGAAGAACTTATTCCTTTTATCTAATCTGAACTTCTCCTGTTTAAGTTTAAACCCATTACTCCTTGTCCTGTTGCTACAGTCCCTAATGAAGAGCCCATCTCCAGCATCCCTGTAGCTCCCCTTCAGATACTGGAAGGCTGCTATGAGGTCTCCATGCAGCCTTCTCTTCTCTAGGCTGAACAGCTCCAACTTCCTCAGCCTATCTTCATATGGGAGGTGCTGCTGCGCCCTCATCATCCTCATGGCCTTCTCTGCACTTGCTCCAACATCTCCATGTTCTTCTTATGTTGAGGACACCAGAACTGTACACAATACTCCAAGTGGTGTCTTGCGAGAGCAGAACAGAGGGGCAGGATCACCTCCTTCGACCTCCTGGTCATGCTTCTTTGGGTGCAGCCAGGATATGGTTGGTTTCTGGCTGTGAGCACACACTGAAGCCAGTTCATGTTCATTTTCTCATCTACCAACACCCCCAAGTCCTTCTCTGCAGGGCTGCTCTGAATCTCTTCTCTGCCCAACCTGTAGCTGTGCCTGGGATTGCCCCAACCCAGGTGTAGGACCTTGCACTTGGCTTGGTTGAACTTTGTGAAGTTAGCATTGACCCACCTGTCAAGCGTGTCAAGGTCCCTCTGAATGGCATTCTTTCCCTCCAGCGTATCAACTGAACCACAAAGCTTGGTGTCATTGGCAGACTTGCTGAGGGCACACTCAATCCAAATGTCCATGTCACCGACGAAGATGTGGAACAGAGTCGGTCCCAACACCAACCTCCAAGGGACACATGTGAACAAGGCTTTTGTTGTATAGGTTTGAAGCATTGATGTATATTCAATATACTAAAACCTAGTATTCAACCAGGTGCAGAAATATTTTCTTAATTTGTTTGCTTGATTCCTCACAGCTTAACCATCAATTTTTCCACTGTGGTTTTGCTTGCAGTTCTCCTCTCCTACTGAGGAAATTTGTTTACTGGGGGTTTCTCCAACTAACTGACTTAGAAAAGATACAACCTATAATTTCTTGCCTAAATCAATATTATTGTGCTAATTATCTTATTAGAAAGGAACAGGCCTCTAAATCTGTGGTAACTCATCCTTAGTGACTGTTGTGCTCAAGCTGACACAGCTTTTATAAAATACTAAAATCAGTTCTAAAATAATATGATCTTCAGACATGCCTTTCTTTTTTATGAGTCTGACAAGTGAATTATGCTACTGATTAATGTAAATAATTGTTTCTGTCACTAGAATGTGACAGGAAGACTCTTGGTTGGTTTGCGTTGGTGGAACCAGATTGATGAAGATGGAAAAAGCCACTGGGTGTTTGAAGCAAAAAGGGTAAGTCTGCTAACAAAAGTAGGCACAGGGCAAACAGAATCCATCGGAAAGCTTGTAAAGCTGATACCAAGTCAAATAAAGTAATCAAGGAGCACCTTTGTAACAGTTATGTTTATCCAGCCTCTACAGAAGATAATGTAAGTATTCAGTTGCAATCCCCTGGATTGTCACATCGTGGAAACATTTAGGACAGAACCAGACTCACAACATCGCCACCATTTGCATCAGCAGAATAAACATTCATAGCATGGTGCCACTAGTATGAAATGGCTTTGGTAGTTCTGCTTTCCAGTGAGATTATCTTGTAATAAATATATCTTCCCATAGTCAACCCCAATGCAGAAGCCTCTTTAGGAAAGATCTATGTTGAAAGCAATGCTGAATAGTTTGTATCCAGGATGGTAAAATTAATATTTTATTCATGCTCATGGAATATACTGGGGAATAGAACCTGGATCACAGAGGACTCTGATACTGCCAGTGCTACCCCAAACACCCTGAGCACAAATGCTCTGAAATGGCACAAGGCATTGCTGCCACAGTCAAGACTGCAAGCTTTTGCTTTCACTCGCTGTCATGCTCCCCATAACCCCATTCAGGCAACAGCCTGACAGAACACAGCTTCAGGTGCTACTCACTAGGAGGATTCTTTGCAGCCTGTCCAGCTGTGCACAGAGCCTGTGTAGCAGCGCAGTGTGGAGTGGGTACCCTCTGTGTGCAGGCCTGGAGTGCCCTCTAGTAGCCCTGTGAATGAGCAAGACTGCAACCCACAGAGGGGCCGTGCACCTTTGAGGGTGCGGAGATGTTAACGTACTGCAACTGAAAAACATAGGCTAGCCCACACGGAAGCAAAGAAAGTAAAGCACCTTCAGAGTTTGTTAGTTCTGTCAAGTCAAGACAGGAGCTTTCTTAGCAGTTAAAGCAGCAGCATCCATAAAAAGACCTGACCTCAACATTACTGAGATGAGCCAGCATTATTCACCTCCTAATTCACCTCCTACAGTTTGTTAGTTCTACCCTAGAAGTACAAAGTTGATTCAGCTGTATGAGCTAAAGCCTTCTGGCAAATGGTAGCTTCATTAATGTGAAAATCAGCACCCAGAAGGGACATATAATTAGAGTGGATTGTATTTTTCTCATGGCTTATTGGTAGGAAATGCATTGTCTTGGCAAGGTCCTGGACTATGTGCAATTCTCTTAATTTTCAGAGTCTGCATTCCCCACCTCCTTTGCTAGTCCTCTAGCAACTTTAAGTTCTCTTGCATTACAGGTAAATTTGCTTAGAAATATTCCAAATCACTTAGCAACAATAAGCAGCTAATTCCTGGGGTGATATTGGTACAACAGAGGCTCACCCTTGAAATCCTACCTTCTGCAGAGATTTAAGCTAGAAGAAAAGTAATTCTTACATTCCAACTACCACAATTCCTCTCTCCTTTCTTTTAGGATGATTGCAGCCTTTTGTAGTCTTGCTCAATCAAGTTAATTAGGTCTTTTAGGTGCAGAGTTCTCAGGTGTACTGACATGTTCTCCTCCTAAATAGTCAGTGCTAGTGCAGTGTCCTGGTGGGTAATTTGTCAGTAGTTTGGGACACAGGTGATTAAGCTCTTTTATTGATCCAGAACATCTGTCTTCTTCTGTGACCATGAAGTCATAGAACATTATTCTCTGGACCTCTGCAACGTCACTGGTTCGGAAGGTACATGAGAAAATTAAAGATGCCTTGTAATTATTGTATCTTTCAGGGTTTTCTTAGGCAAGATAGAGTAACTTAATTGTATTTACAAGTTGGATGCCACTGTCTGTGTCAAGATGGATGGATGAGTCTTATTTTTACATGAGAATTCAAGACACTGAAAATGAACTAAAAAGCTTTTTGGTTTTCAGAGTGGAAGAGTCCTCAGGGTTTTCTTATCCAGTTGCGAAGCTCGCATTTCAGAAGTTGGCACAAGCGGTGGTTAAGCGGTCTGAGGTTTGGAGTGAGATTTTGAATTCTGGTCTCCTAGAGAAGATCAGAACTTTCTGTACCATTCTCTTTCTTTAGTATTTTCTAGGTAATAGGAGTTAACAGTGAGCCTTTCAGTGTATATAAAGACATAGGAGTTGTGTTGACCTGAAGATACCTGCAAGCAGGGCTTTTTGCAGACTTTCTGCCCTTCCACCTCATGCTTTTGATTTGTGAACCGGGCACCTGTCATGAATTTACACTACAGACAGTGAAGTACTTGCACTGAAGTTCTTCTGCTTGTAACACTATCTTCTGTTTCACACTTCTAAGGCCTTGGTAAAGTTTGAATCTAATGTCACAGTTAACTTCGTATTTCTGAAGTTTAAAAAGGAATTGTCAGTGTAACAGAGCTTTGACTTTAAAATACTAGTGATCCCTAGTGTTAGTGGGAGCTATCAGTGACAAAAGGGATAATTCTCTCATTCAAATGTGAACAATGACCAGAACATTTTGAAAAGAAAAAGCTATCAACACATGGTAGGGCAGCAGGCAGAAAACCTGGCATTAGCTACTTCTCTGCTTATTCAGTCTTCCTTCGATGCATATAGTAAGTGAAAGTTGGGTAAAGATGTAATTTTACCTATTTCTCCTCCTCTGCTGATTTGTTATTTATTGTGGGTTTTGTCTTTGTGACTAGTGGTTTCAAAAATTTTCCTTCTAGGTGCCTTCAATAGCTGCTGAAGCTGAAGCTCGAATCTTTTGGCTTGGTCTCATTATCTGTCCAGTTATTTGGACCATGTTTTTCTTTAGCACTTTGTTCTCCTTGAAGCTGAAATGGCTGGTAAGTCTGGAGGTACTGACAGACCTATGGCTGACAGAAAGCGTTGATAGAGAGAAAACCCCAGACCTGTTAGTTTTACAAGTCTTTGAACCAGTACAGAGCTTGTAACAGTACAAAAATTCTAGTAACAGCTTCGTGAGATCACAAGGAGTTTTCTGCAGTCAAGCCCTGCAGTCTGGAACAGATTAATTTTTAGCCCCACTTCTACCAGGTTGTCAAATGTCAGCTCCTTCATCTAACTAGAGAACCTGAAGTGGCTGGTGAAATTGTGGACTTCTTTTTAACTGTAGCAACCTACTTTCCCCAACTGAGCGCAGTCAATGAAAGCAAATAGGATAGGACGAAAAGCAAACCAGTGATGCTGGTTTTCAGGTTTTTAAATATCCTCACGACTGGAATGTTACTTGCTCTTAAAAATAAGTCTCTGATACCATTCCTTTTTGAAAGAATCAATACCATAGTGCTTAAAACCTTGATAAATTGAGCTGTCAATATGTATTTTATAATTACTATATTTATAAGCAACCTACCCTACTAAAAAAAAAGAAAAACATGATGTATTTTTCTAAATACAAAAGGAAATTTACTCCATAATCTGCATTATGATATCTTTTTCTATGTAATCTTCATATTTTCTCGTGTAGACATGCAGTGCCTAGATAATCCCCATAGAACTCATTTTGTCAAGTTTCTAGCCTTGCTCAGTATAGTTCTTAATTCAGTTTGAAAAGATAAAAAGCGTCTTGGAGATGTGCAGCTACATAACCAGTAACAGATTACATTTTATTAAATGAATCAGGAAATTTAGCTATGCGTATGAATCCATTGCAAATCCTTAACCACTTTCTGCTGCCCTGAACGGAGCAGCCAAACAAGCAATAGTTGAATTATACCGCAGCCTTTCTCCACCACTCCAGCTTCATCTTTAGGACCAGTTTGTTTGATAAATTAGGAGCTGGTTGGAGGTGGAACCCTAACTGGCACTGGATGCAGGTTGTTCAGGTGGTTGCAAAAGGCAAGTTACACAGATGAAAATATGATAGCTCTAAGGAAACTTGCTGAGACTAAGAAAAACAACTGAAGTAAGTTATTTCATTAGTCAAATCAATCAAATGGATTCTGCCTGCTGCTAAACCTACAGTACCACAAAAGGATCAGATTATTTTCACTGCCTGATAATGCTAGATATTGACTCCTATCTAACTATCTATCCTTTTTGGAAATCTGCAGGTTACAGGATCTTATTTGTATTTAATAAGGCATTTGTCAGCTAAACAAGACTGCAGGTTGGCTATTTATCTGGATGTGAAACTTGCAGATACAAATCAGGCTTAACAAAAGTGGAATGATTATGGAATCTGTTCAATAGGTGCTTTTTGATTAAGTGCTTTTAGGAAAGTAATGAAATCTTTCAAGATACAGAATGACAAAATAAATATGTGTCAGTGTTTTGCTAAAGAGACATTTTGTAGAAAGGAACTATTGTGTTTGACATGATTGGATCTGTTTGAAGATCTTTTATTATTGAAAGGACTATCCCCCCTCTTGTAGCATTTATGTACATCTAAATAGTATGCACACATATGTACACACCTGTATATATGTATTCTACACGTACAGTCTGTATATAGTGGTGTATTTATCCCAGCTCAACTTTTGTTTGTCCACAGGCTCTTGTGATAGCTGGGATCTCCCTTCAGACTGCTAATTTATATGGCTACATCCACTGCAAATTAGGGGGACAAAAAAGCATCAGCATTGTAACCTCAAGGTTTTTTGTCACAGCAGATGTTCCCAAGAGTAAGTACCAAGTTGGTCTGTCAGCTACAACCCATGAAGTACCACATACCAACCTGCCCTATGCTGTTGGGTTTGGCTCTTCCCAGTTCCTGAAATAACCCTGGCAGGGATCTCCTGACCCTCCACTAAGCCTTACTCCATTTCACTCTGCTCTGTATTTGGAGGCCTGCTGAAGCTTCTCAGCTGAGCTGTTTCCAAACCCCATGAAGAATGTCCTCCAAGTTGAGCCTTCGGAGAGGTGCCTCCTGGGGTCTCATAGTGCCTCTGGTTAGGTACAGCTGGGGGACCCATCTTCAATCCTCAGGCTTCCACCTGGCTCTTCCCTGATTTTTAATAAGATTCCTACATACTAGGGGTGCTGACACCCTCATGTCCTGTGTTCATCCTACAGGACAGACAAGGAGAACATCAGGAGACTGCACTGAGGAGCATGGGAAGACAGGCACTAGATAATCAAATAAGGAAGAACATGGAGGATGAATAGTGAAAACACTCATTTGTGAAAACTGTTCTTCATAGGAAAGTATTTAAGTAAAGCTCTTCTAGAATTATACCTGCATGAAATTATGATTTTGTCATTTGTGTTCTAGTCTTTAGATTCTGAAAGGTTTAGAGCCTTTGCTACTTCTAAGTTTCCTCAAAAAGTGGTTTATAGTCACAAACCCAATGCTTACAGTTCATACAGAGCACATTAACACATCTGTCAACTAACCCGAAACCGTTGGATTATCTTAACTGAGAATTAGGATGGAATCAGAAAATGATGCTCATTTGTTTTATTTTAGAACTACAATAAACAAAACCAAACTGCCTTTCTCCCTGGAACACAATACTGGTTTCTCAAACCTTTGATTCCTCAATAAAAACGGAGAGGAATTATAATCACAAACAGCCTCTCAGAGATACTAAATGCTTATTTTTAAGTGTTTGGGCTTACAGTCAAGTAGAAGGAAGAACAAGTCACTCAGCAAGTTCACAAAGTACTTGTGTGCAGCAGCCAGTTACGTGTAGTTATGGTATGTTACCCCTATTCTGATACCTGTAATAAATAAAATACTGTAACTATAATTAACTCACCTAAATTCCAGTAGGTTCTTACTTTAAAACTGATGGCAATTGTAAAAAGAAGAGACACTACTGCACTGAATCTCACTCAAAATATAATCTTTTCCACTGAAATGGTGTTATCCAGTGAAAGCACAAGTGAGCAGGTGTTACAAGTCATGCTACCATGGGTGTAGCAGATACATTAGATACAACACTCCCATACCAGTGAAGTGTATTTTATATTCAATTTTCTAAATAAAATCTCATGCATGCATGTCTTCAAATGCCAACTGCAAGTTCAGGTTGTTAATACGACAACACAGGATGCAGACTGCACCTATGCAACCCAGCTGCAGACTCAGTTTTACAGCACTGTAGCAAGGTTTGAGACCACCTATGAACTATAGGAGTCTTCAACTATGGAAAGAACCTAAGGCAAGAACATTTACATTAAGAATTTATTTGCAATATACAAAAAGAATACATTGCTTCTATTATATCAAGGCATAAGTTATTTTTCTATAATTAAACAGGAACTATATTTTTATTCCATTCCTAGATTAAATAATCTTTTCTTCTGGAAGATGGTGTTGATCACAGTACTCCTGAATTCCTGCAAAGACAGGGATAAAGTAATATAAATAATATTTCAGTTGCACTTCACAAGTTAATTACTGCTGCCTTACTCTGTCCCCTGTCAATACAAACACCAGTAGCTGGGCCTTTATCACAGTGAAAATGGCTTTAGGAATTTCCCAGTCATTGTATTTTTTCAAACTGCCCATCCCCGGCTCTTCAGGTAGCTTTTGTATGGGGTTTTTGTGCCATTACAGTTAGAAGTGGAGGCAATACTTTGCCAGCTGTGTCACACTCAGCCACAACAGGCCTGCTCAAGAATCCTGGGACATTTCTGTGAGGAGAAGTACTCTTCTGAAAACTAAGCTAATGACTGAAGCCAAATGTTGAAACCAGTTATTAAATACAGTTTTGTTTCTGCTTGAGAAGCCTGTTGTAACTGATGACCAGAAATGTGCATTAGTATTTGCATCTGTTACTTTCATAACTACTACACATGTCTGTTGTTGTTATTATTCGGGATAAACCAACATAATTCTGCTTAACACAGATATTTATTGCAGAAGTGCTCAGAGCTGGGAGGACTCATTCAACACAGTGATTTTTCAGACTTACTCTGAATGATGTTCCTGTACGATG
Organism: Ara ararauna; assembly: GCA_028858755.1. NCBI lineage: Eukaryota > Metazoa > Chordata > Aves > Psittaciformes > Psittacidae > Ara > Ara ararauna. The sequence continues at coordinate 16,381,655 of CM054380.1, read as the reverse complement.
ATGTAGCTGGAGACTCAGGTGCTTCAGACAAGAAAGACTGGCCTTTGTCACAACATTCTCCTTGAAGGGCAGGGAAAAACACAAAAGCAAAGCAATGGGAAAAGATGAAGTTTATTTTACCCTTTATTCCACTACCAGTTATCTCTCTCCAAAGAGCCACCTGCATCTCTTCCTCATGTCAGTCATATAACTGAGAACTACAGCTTACAATTCTACAGAGGAATACTATCAGCAGGAACATTCACTCATTAGTTTGGAAGTACTGACATGTTCCTGAATGTCATTAAATCAAGTATTAATTGGTAACAGCTAGTGGACAAGGAACCAAGCCTTCCCACTCTCCACAAGGGAACTTGGGTGGTTCCAGGAACTCCGAAGTTAAAGCACTAGTTTTAACACTTAACACCCACAAGCTAACTATTCTTTGTAGTGGTGTCGATTTTATTCAGTCTGCAACTTCCACGTGATGAAACCAAAGAGAAAGACATTGTTCTTCAGATATGATTATACAGCTGAAAAGATGCATAATCTAATCTTAAACAAGATTACATTTCAGGCTAAGGGAGTTATCTGAGCACCTTCCCCTTTAACACCACACTCTGCTGCAGCTCCAGGAACTTCTGACTGAAAAAAAAAAACAAATGTCCTAGCTAAAAGGGAATATTTACTTAAGACAAAATATTTCATATTCTAATTTATCAGTGTCCAAGTCAGGGTTTTCCAGTAACAATGTCAGTATAGGAGAAAAAACTTGTTTTAAGCATAGTGCACAACAGTAGGTTTACCTATTCGAGGATCTAGCGGCACTTTACCCAGGAGGGAAACATTTAAATTCTGACACATCTTCTCTGCACCTCCAGTAGTCGGGGGAAAGATCTGAGACTCTTTCTGGGACAACATGAAAATCAGAGTTAAATACTGCAATTCTTGAGAACAAGGTGGGTTTGGAGCCATGTTTTATACACAAACAATGCCAAGGTAAAACCCATTGTAGCATGCAGGCAGCCTTACCTTACACTTTGGACATATAAAGCCACTCATATTTTCCACAACACCTATGATTGGCAGTTTCACTTTATGGCAGAAGTTGATCTCCTTCCGAACATCCTGAAGCGCTACTTCCTGCAAACATTGGGAAACACTGCTATTGTGACTGTAACGTTTGGATGCTGAACCCACCAAGTTACATCCTTAAAGCATTTTTAAGGGAAGTTTATGATGAATTATTACAGTTCTCTTTGTATTTTGAAGACCATGGACCTCTGATATGCACTCCAGCAACAATTCTAAATGTAGCAGTATAACAGGTTCAACAGTTCTAGCCCACTGAATGTGGTTCTGTTTTGAAATCTGACTGGACTCTAGCAGAGATTCAGCCACGTTCATCTCCTGTATTAATCTCATATCTTTAGTTCCTGAAAGGTAACTTTCTCACATTTTCAGTTTACAGGAAGACCCCTGGGATTCTCACTAGAGCAGGCAAGAACAAGAACCACCAAATTCAATTGGAAATAGTTTATCATCCCCTCAGACTTTTCAGATATATGTATCACCTCTTCCAGTTCTGCTCCCCTCTCCTTCCCTCACCACCTATCCAGTATTGCCCTCACCACTTCCTTCACATTTTATTCTTTCAGCTGTTGTGGAAATGCTACATGTCTTTTGCTACTTTGATCTCCTCTTCCTTGCCAAACCAAGCACTAAAACATGTTTACTGACTTTCAGCTCTCCAGGGGCTGACATTTCTTTTAAAAATGCACATCAGAATGTTGCCTACTGGAGGCAACAGGCTACTTCACGTGGCGTCAAACAGTGTACATCTTACCACTTAAAAACTACACTTCTCCCTGAGTCCTGAGCACTAGGCCATTGGTGAGCAGATCACAGACTGACGAGGTGAACTCTGATCTTGCTCAAAGAACGAAGCAAAATCCTGCCTTTCCTTCACGCACAACCCAATAGCTTTAGACTGAGAGCTGCCTAGTGATGTAGTGACTTGCTCAGATCCCCCCTCTCCCCTGAGACACCTATAGCTCACAAACCAGCCAGCTGTAGGACAAACCAGGAATGACAACTCCCTTCAGTTCTGGACCGTCATTTCTTTCTAGTCAGTCTCTAACCTAAGGATCAGCTCTAACTGCCACAAGGCTTTCACTAACAGAAACCAAGTTCTCCTACCTGAGGGGTAGTGATTATAACAGCCCCATCGATGTGTGTTGCACTGAGGTACTGCACAACAGACAGATGTTCATCTGATGTTCCTGGAGGTGTATCTACAATAAGGTAGTCGACTTCACCCCAGTCCACGTCACGAAGAAATTGTTTGATCAACCCTAAAAGAAAGGATAAAAATGTGGAAGAGAAAAAAATCTCCCCATAGTTCAAATTTTAGAGTCTTTTTCAACTTTTACAGCCCAGGTCTGCAGATTCTGCTGACTTGTCAACTTAACTACAGGAATGCTTATTTTTCTAAGGCTTTAAACCTTCTGACAAGCCTGTAGTGACAGAACAAGGGAAACGGCTTTAACCTGACAGAGGGGTGACTGAAATGGGATCTTAGGCAGAAGTTCTTCCCTGTGACGGTGGTGAGGTGCTGGCACAGGTTGCCCAGAGAAGCTGTGGCTGCCCCATCCCTGGCAGTGTTTAAGGCCAGGTTGGATGGGGTTTGGAGCAACGTGGTCTAGTGGAAGGTGTGCCTGTCCATTGATAAGATGGATCCAGCTGGAACTGGATGAGTTTTAAGTCTTTTCCAACCCAAACTGATTTGTGATTCTACAATTTACAAAAATACAGCGCTTGACTTTCATCAAATGAATGTTCAACTCAAGAAAATAAGTAACAATTCACTCATTTTCTCCTACAGCTTACCATATAATTTATATTCCTAATTAAATGTGCTTATGACATGAAATCTTTCAAATACATAAATTACTCTTAAAAACACTTGATACATACCATTCTTTTTGGGTCCTCTCCAGATGACAGCATCATCAGGGCTACTGAGCAAGAACCCCACTGACATGATACCTAGGTTTTCTTCAACGTACTTAGGAGAAGTAGAAACACTCAGAACATACAGAACAGTAAAGACAGACTAGGGAAACGAACTCTGAAACCGGACCTTGTAGAAAAAGCAGTTGGGGAGGGGAGCCATGAAGAAAAATAAAGGCAGAGAACCTACACATCTCTGATCAAAGGGCATTAGAAACTACACCTTTTGCAAAATGCTGATCAGCTAAATTCACAGACTTAAAAAAAATCCAGTCGTAGTAAGGCTTACAGTGGTATTTAACAGCATACACACTGTAGTCATAGTATAGTAAGAAATTCAGTAAACAAGAAATACTTAAAATCATAAACTATTCAAGAAATATAGTATTATTATGATTAAGAAATTAAACACTGATTTATATATATAGCTTGTAAGTTCTATAGGGTCTGGGAATTTATGTCATTAGAAAAAGAACCAACAGCAGCACCCCTGTAACCTCCTCACTAGTTTCCCCCCTAGCAGACAGTGCCCAACCCAAACAAACCCAATGGCCTCTCTGCAAGGGCTGCCCCAACTCACCACTGGAGACCAGCCAGATCCACTCTGATGAACCTGAAAATGAACAAAAGCCGTCAAGTCATGTCGCAAATGAATACAGATGCCACATAAAACACATAAAGCACTGCCCTGCCAATAGGTACAGTGGTGCTTGTGCTGCAGCAGCTGAGCTAAGAGCTGCAGGAGAGCCAGATCTCCATTAGCAAGTGAACAACTGTTCAGTCCACCTGCAAGTTTACCCATGACTTTATAGATTGATATAAAATATTTTAGGGCTGATCATGATGACATCACTTGAGTTCTATGTAGCCATGAACATATGGCCAATATACAGTAAAAGTTGGCTTGCAGAGCTGATCTTCCTGAAAGCAGACAACTCTTTTACAGACTACATCATGCTGAACTTGTCCATCTTGCCTGTACTTCCTTGCCCACTGCCACATCCATTTCCCAATAAACTGTCCTTTTAGAAGTTTTAATAAACCCTACAAGACCGTAAAACGCTAATGAAAAATTGGGCAGACATCCTTTAATCAACACGTTTGAGCGTTCACTTACCTGCTCTCCTTCCAGACCCATTATTTTAGGGATGGATGGCCCGCAGATATCGATGTCCAGCAGAGCAACCTGGAACACAGCCCAGGCCCCCGCTGGCAGCCGCCTAGCACGCTCCGGCGGACCCACCGCGGGTCCGCAGCTCCGAGCGGAGCGCGGCCGCCGCAGCCCTACCCCGCGCACCTGTTTGGCCTCGTCCGCAGCCAGCCCGTGAGCCAGGAGGGCGCTGAAGGTGCTCTTGCCCACGCCGCCCTTCCCCGAGAGCACCAGCACCGTGTGCTTCACCGCCCGCAGCCGCGACCGCAGCTCCGACAGCTCCGCTGCGGGCGCCGCAGAGTCAGCGACGCGCGGACACCGCCCGCGCAAACCGCGCCCCCCGCCCGAGCCCCCGTACAGCCGCCACCACAGACACCGCCCCTTACCCAAGCCACGCCCCCACCCCACGGGCTCCCATTCGCTCCGCTTACTCCACAGGCCCCGCCCCCCGCACGAGCCCCTCTGCGCGCCCCCTCCTGCCCAGGCCCCGCTCACCCGGGTCCGGGGCGGCGCCGGCAGCGCAGAGTCCCTGATTGGGGCAGCCCTGGCAGGCGGCGGCCCTGCCCGCCTGCGCGCTGCTGCTCCCAGGGCAATCTGCAAGGGACAACGAGGATGGAGCATAAGTGCGGCCGATCCGACCGACCGACCGACCCACCGACTGAACTACCGACCGACCCACCGACTGAACTACCGACCGACCGGCCCACCGGCCCACCGACTGACTGAACCACCGACTGACCGACCCACCATCTGACCGGCCCACCGACTGAACTACCGACCGACCGACCGACTGAACTACCGACCGACCGGCCCACCGACTGACTGAACCACCGACTGACCGACCCACCATCTGACCGGCCCACCGACTGAACTACCGACCGACCGACCGACTGAACTACCGACCGACCGGCCCACCGGCCCACCGACTGACTGAACCACCGACTGACCGACCCACCATCTGACCGGCCCACCGACTGAACTACCGACCGACCGGCCCACCGACTGACTGAACCACCGACTGACCGACCCACCATCTGACCGGCCCACCGACTGAACTACCGACCGACCGACCGACTGAACTACCGACCGACCGGCCCACCATCTGACCGGCCCACCGACTGAACTACCGACCGACCGACCCACCATCTGACCGTCCCACCGCCCGACCCCCTCACCCTCTGGCTGCGGCCCACCCGCCGTATCCGCCATGGCGCCCACCACCGCGTCACTTCCACCCGGCGCCGAAGAGGCGGGGCCAGGAGAGGGCGCCCTGCGGCGGGCGCGCACGCGCCGGCTGTACGCGCTGCCGCCAGGGGGGCGCTCCGCGGCCGAGTGCCGGGTCCGTGAGGGGCCGGGCTGGGGGCCGCCGCTCGGCCGCCGAGGGTGCCGCTGTACCCGCGCCCCCTCGCTGTGCCCGCCCCTGCTGCGGTCCTGGGGCGCCGCTGCGCGCACCGCCCCCTTCCCGGCACGGCCCCCGGGCAGTACGGGAGGCCGGTGAGTCGCGACCGGTAGCGGCAGGTCTGTGAAGCGACGTTGGCATCTCCCCACTGACACCGCGCCGGACAGGCGCGCTAACGGCAGCCGCACGGCCCCGCCGCCGTCCCGCATCCGGGGCACCCTCCGCCACGGGCCGGGGCCGGGCTGGAGCCCGGCGCTCCGAGTTCTGTGCTCCCGGAGCCCTGCGCCCGAGGTTCTGAACGGCCCTCTCTGTACACCCTGCTGGCGGGCAGCTCCTGTTCGCCTCATGGGCACGTTCATTTGGAAGGTACCTATCTTAGCTTGGCCATTCACCCTCTGAGCAATCGGTCACTGTATTTGGTACATAAAAATGAAATAAATTGCTAATAAATTAATTTTCCAAACCAAGGAAGTGTGTAGCAGCTTGTGCTGTCACCTGGATCTTGTCGCTGGCCAGCCTGTCCCCTTCTGCCTCTCTCATAGCCTAATTTCTATTTCTATTCCTAACATTGTAGCCTAATAACCAAACTCCAGATCCTGAACCTGCACAGTTACTCCTTGCACTGCTCATCATCCAGCACAAACTGTTTTCCTCACTAAAACCTGTGTGTGGAAACTGCAGCTGCAGAACAGGGTTGCTTGGAGAGACCAGCTGAGAATCCCCACAGAGGATGGACGCCTCAGCAAACACCAAGCAAAAGGCAGTTGCTGCGTCAAAATGCTTCCAACCTATGGAAAAATAAGCACTATATCACAGAATCATGTTTAGCCTTATGAGGAGGAGAATGTGTTTCCATATTTGACAATCTTTTAACCTGTCCTTCAGTTCCCTGTTATCTGCATGTGAAGTTCTCGCAACACTGTTAGGATTGAACCAGTACAGAATCCCAGCTGCCGCAGGTGCAGCAGCAGCAGACATCTGAATGGCTCTTACAGGAGTAAAGCTCCAGTGTTCAGCACATCGTGCCCAATAGTATCACCACTCTGTATTGGAACAACACACACAACACACTCCTTGAGAGGAGCTGTCTGTTTTCCTCCTAGGGGTGCGTATGACAGGAGCCTGGTGAATTCCAGTTTAAAACCTGCAGATGGGAGCTCAAGCTGGAGACAAGGGCAGGTTGTGGGGCTGGGTGTGGGACTGTCAGTGAACCAGCACGCTCCCTGCTCACAAAGCCGCTGTCTGCTCTTTGGTAGAGGGGCAGAAATCTGTGATTCCAGGTACATATATATTTTATTTACCCAGGTTGAAAGAAAGGTGCACAAGCTGCTTCATGGTTATATATCTGGAGAAGAAGAAACAATTGCAATTGTTTTGTGTTTAACTTAGAAGAAATCTGTGCTGATTTAAGGACTCTTAGCATGGTGCTTAATTACAAATAAATACTTGTGTTCAAATTTCTTGGTGCAGAAGATGGTCACAATGCAATTTTAGAGCACTGGATTTCAGAAAGAGGGGTTTTTTGCCAGAAAGGCCAGGAGGCTGAAAGGAAAAGTTAGAAAAGTTATCCTAGAAGTTATTCAACATTCTAAACTGGAAAAAAAATCATCATCAGAGGAAGGTCTCGTCCACCTGTTATACTTTTTATGAAAGGTGAATCTAGCAGAGGGGATAAACAAAGCCCAAGAGAAGTATACTTTTTATTTTGGACAATCTGGACCAAACCGTCTGCTGAGATCACTGGACGATCCTAAGAGATGACTTGCAGAGCGTGTGTTTTGTCTCCGCTGCTGCCTTCCCTGCAGCCACCCACTGATAGACAGGAGCTACTCTGTGGCAAACCTTTGATTTCGTTCTGCTCAGGGTGAGCTCGCTGAAGGCAAACCCACCTACCCACTTGCAGTGGGCCTCCAGCAAATCTGTCTGCGCTGGAACCAGTCTCGCTCACATCGTGCCTGACTGGGTCCCAACACGCGCAGTGCTGCCCTGCAGGGAAAGCACTGTTGCTCTGGGTGGAAAACAAAGTGCCCTGGGCCAGGAGGGACAAGTGGAGCCCTGCTGGAGCGCCAGAACCCATGGAACAGCCCTGGGCGCTGTGTCACAAGGCCTGTGAGGTTCTGGAGGCCCCAGGGGTGCCCAGAGCAACCGGGGGTGCTGGACAGGCTGCAGTGGCTGCCTGAGCCCAGGGCAGCATGGAGTTCCTGGGGGCCACGCAGCTAGCCAGTTACTGTGGCCCCAAGAGGGGCTGCCTGCTCCCAGATATAGCTCCCACCACCACCACCAAGGACACCTACCAGGCCTACTGCCTTCCAGGCTACCGCCACCTGAGCACCTGGCGGCCTGGTCTGTTCCACAAGGTGGTTTCTGTCCCTCCTAATGATGACAGTGGGCAATTTAACCCCAGCGGGCAGCCTCCCACCGTCCTGCTTGGGTTGCGCTCCAGTCTGCGTGCCCGCTACAGCACTCATGACTGGCACCACGCTAACATGGTCCAGTTAAAAGGCTCTAAAGTCTCCAGGTACTGTGCTGGTAGACTGAACGTGGATTCAGTGAGACTGATGCAAGACAAGGATCAACTGACTTACCAAATGCAAGAAGAGAGCCGAAGAAATCTGGTAGAGAGGATCTCCAACATTGATTACTGGCGATCTGAGCTCATGTATGAGCTAGAATGTCTGCTGAAAGAGAACCAAGTCTTGGAAACAACAAAGAAGCGTCTGGAATGTGCTGTGGATGAACTGCAAGGACCACTGAAGGTAGGTTTGACATTCCTAGTTATCACCTGACTGCAGAATGAAAACTGCTTTATCTCTGTTGAATGCTAGTATGACTTTTACTGTTAGCATCGAGACAGATTTTGGTGAAACATGCTCAGCAAGAAAGAAACTTTGCAAGCATGGGCTTTATATATAAAACTCAACACAGGAGCCTTATCAAGCCATTTCTGTGCTCTCTTTGCCTTCCTTTCTGCTTGAGGCTCCCAGAGGGTGAGTCTCCTTCAGATACTGGCCAGCCAGCTCAGTACAGTACAGCAGAGTAGAAAATGGCCCTGTAAGCTGCAATATCCCAGTATTCTTAACTAGCTCTGAATTTTCTGCTCTTACTTGGTGAAAAAAGTATTTTCACCCTCAGAGCATATAATTTGTATTACGTTTTGCAGTTCTCCAGAATCTTAAGGACAAATTAATTGCAACAGAAAAAAACACAATAATGTAAGAGTCAGTAAACGATGCTACCAATAACTAGAGTCAAAGTTCTCTCATAAGCATCTGCAATGCTGCTGATAGAGACATGTCTATCATGTTTCTGGACAAGTACAAATAGAAAACCAAAATTCGGTATTCAACAATGACTTGTTTAGTTGTCTGTATCTGTACTGACTCAGAGTGTTGGGCTGAGGATGCTTTCTATGCAGGGAACATTTTCTGCTGAAATGCTTTGTGCCAGCTAATGCTGTTTCATTTATTGGTATGGTTCTAAACAAGTGCATGGGACCTGCAGCAGGTTAACTGAACTCTCTGTTGCCTGGTTATGCAGTAATTCTCTTGTACAGGTATGCAACTTCCAAAGTTTGGCACTGGGTAAGGCAGGATGAGGGGAGATGAGATGAAAGGATTTTTTGCCCACAACCAGAAGTGGTGGTTTTGACAGCACTCACAACAAAACTCAGTCATGTTGAGGTGTAGGCCTTGCTGCACATTAATAAGCAGCTTATCAAATGGCAGCTATGATGGCAGCTAATTCTTAAAAGCATGTATTGACAGCTTCAGTAGCAAAGAGCCACTAAGATGGATCATTTGAGCCACCTCCTATTCTGTTCCACCCTTAAGAGATGGTCTTACCTTGACATGTCAGCACAGTGGCCCCTGCAAGCAAGGTTCAAGGTTTCACTCCAGAATACAATATTGAGCCTATTGCAAATGTTCTTTGCTTACAGATAGCCGTAGAATGCTTGTACCACCGTGAGAAGAGAAAGGGTATAGACTTAGTTCATGATGACGTGGAAAAGAACCTCATAAAGGTAAGATCAGATTTACTAATTTATTTTTCCAACTGTGCAAGTAACTAAAATCCAACCAAATATTTATCAGGGTAAAAGCATTGTGGTAATTTCTTCCTTTCATTCATTTGGAAGACTGGGGAGGGGGAAGAGGAAGAAATTTGGTAAAACTATACCTACTGGGAATGGTTAATGTTCTGTTCATCCTTCCGGGAGCAAAAGGGACAGCCCAGCATTCTATGAGGTCTTGTCCAGTTCTGTCTTCCCTGATCCTATAAAAAACAAGGAAGAAACATTACTCAGGATTGTTTTCTGGGCCATGGTCTATAAAATCACAGAATCGCAGAAGTTCTTTGGTCTTACAATATAAAATGCTGTTTTACTGCCTTGCTATATATATATACACATATATCTATAGTGTTACTGAACAAAGAAAATGAGATGGATAGTAGTGATTGCTTTTAAATAAGAAAAAATAAATCACATAACATTTTGCTAGCATATTTCAAAGAAGTTATACTGGATGTGCGTGAGAGCAAAAATAATAGAAAAGAGCATTATGGGACAGTGGCATTTCTTCAAGCACTTTTCTGGATACAGAAGAATGTGCAGACCACTGGGATAACCGAGATGCATCTGCTGAGCCTACAACCTGCAACTTGGACTTTTATTTTTAATGAAGAATCAAGGGTTAATATACATTAGCTTAAGTATTTCAGCACTTAATTTAGCCTGGGAATTCAAGGTAGGATAAAATACTGCTTAATGTTTCTCATGAACAGATGAAAACCCTTTTGTTTCAAAATGAAAAATAAAGGCTGTTTGCCAGATCTCCCCAGGTGCTCCTGTGACCAGTGGAGTGAGCTAGACAGTGACAAGAAAGGCCAACAGAGGCTCATTTTGTAATAACAGGAAAGCCAGTTCCTAAAGTTACTGTCACTCCTACACGTACTGTGCAAGTACAGAGACAGAGCCTGCAGTTTTAAATCTGGGCTGTCTTAATGACTTCCAAATAAAAAACCCCACTTTATTCCCCATTTCAAAACTCACAAAACTGTACACACTTAGTGAGAGGATATGTTGGGCTGAAGCAGAGTTTTTTAAAACAAAAGAGGCTGGAACACCATAATGTCATTTGAGGGACCATAATTACCATGTTTGCAGTTTTCATATTGAGTACTTCATATTCATTTTAAGCTGAGTGGAACCAGGCTTTGAGTTTCTTCAACTAATACTTATAGTTTCAAAGAATATTACAATATACTTCCTCAGGGAGCCTGAAAATAGATTTTCAGCCTACTCCACTATTAGCAAAAGATTTGTATTGTTCTAGGAAAATGCAGAAGCAGTTAGAGGGGGTAGTTTAATGGATGAAGGTTTATGTTTCAAGTATCTTCATTATACTCAAACCAAGGAAAATTTGACTTTATTAGAATGACTCCTTAAAGGTATAAAATAAAATCTACTAACATGTTTGATAGAATATAAAAAGCCATACAAAACCAAATCAAAAGATACAATTTTGTAGCACCAAGGAAGAGAGGGACCAAAACACATCCTTTCTTGACTTACACTACGTGTGAGGTATGCAAGACGGTTGCAACATCTAGAATGCAGAAAAAAAAGGGTACATTCACCAAGACAAATGAAGTTTGATGAAAGCACTGATACTGTATTTTCCACTGTAGGAAACTGATGTATTCAAGGAATGCCAAGAAATACTGAAAAAACTTGCACAGAAAATCAGTCAACAGCTGGGGTAAGGCTTTACATTTAATTCCTGTTTTAAAGATAGGAACGCTGAAATCAGTGTGGGCTAGTACCTAATGAGAGACTGGAAACAGCAAAGGCAAAGCAGAAAGTTGACCTGTTAGATGCTCATTGCCTTCCACTTTTAATCCTTACTAGTGGAGACCTCATAGCAGCCTTCCAGTATCTGAAAGAGGGCTATAGGGATGCCAGGAAGGGACTCTTCATGAGGGACTGTAGTGATAGGACAAGGGGTAACGGGTTCAAACTTAAAGAGGGGAAGTTTAGATTGGATATGAGGAAGAAATTCTTTACTGTAAGGGTGGTGAGGCACTGGAATGAGTTGCCCAGGGAAGTTGTGAATGCTCCATCTCTGGAGGTGTTCAAGGCCGGGTTGGACAGTGCCTTGGGTGGCATGGTTTAGTGGGAGGTGTCCCTGCCCATGGCAGGAGGGTTGGAACTAAATGACCTTAAGGTCCTTTCCAACCCTAACTATTCTATGGTTCTATGATTCTATAATTTGTATGTTGAAATGCAGGAGAGTAATACTATTTAAAGATGACTAGGACTCAATTTTTCAAGCCACATTTAATCTGAAATCCTTTATTAAAATTAGGGACTACAAAATTATAACTTCATTGTGCCATTTTTGCTATGTTGCACACTGGAGTGAAATTCAGATGGAATTTTTTTTTTAATTACCAAACTAAATTCAAAGCAAATTTATTATTGACAACAGAAACAAGAATCTAAGCAGAACCTAAGACATGAGTTATGGAATGGAGTTGAATTATTTTTATATGTAATCATATATGTTTTTGTTATGGGAGGCTTTGGTGTGTATTTTATTTCTTTGAGGGTATACAAATATTCTAGTAAATGCAAATTATATTCAAGTCTTTTCATTAAATTAGGTAAAACTATTACGATAAAGTGTTCTGTTAACTACACAGAACTGACACAAATCTTAAAAGTCATGCTTATGTGACATGATTCTCAAAAGAAACAGTTCAAGCACTGACAGGCAAGGAAGATCAAATTGTACAGTTCTTGGTTAGTACATTAGAGGAGAGGAAGGCACAAGTAAATTTTATAAACAATTGCTCTTATTAATGGCACTGGGGACTTGCATGGGTCATGACAGATGCATTTCTGCAGTTCATCCCACTATGGTAACATATTTGCTGTATGATCAGATGAAAGCTAAGTACGTATTTGGTGGCATGAAATGTGTGTATCTCTCCAGGCTGGCATTTCTGCTTCCCTTTGATCCAGTTCTGTCACCACACCAGCAGACTGATAGCAATGCCAATTGACATGTGCAGCACAGAAACAGCAATGTTTATAAAAATGTCACTGTGTCTGCTCTCTTCCTGATGCCCTGGAAAGCAAGACTTTGCGTCTGTCTTCATCCTCTCATTCTAGCCAGGATCTGCCAGGCCTTCCCCATTTTTGGAAGAGCCAAGGGGGATTAAGTTACTCCAAAAATTCATGTGGATAGGAAGGCAGAGATGGAGCAATGTATTTCCCTGCTTGTGATCAAGATGAGCAGAAATATTTAAAAAGATCTTCCAGTGACACACAATTTGAATCATGCTAAGTGAATGTCTCCCCAAACCAGGAGAGATGGGAAACCATGTCTCTGGACTGCCCTTTTCTTTCTCCCTTACAGCTGTATTGGTATGAAGATTGTCACTGAAAACCTCCTCCCTTTTGCTTTCTGAGGCTTTCCTTCCTGGCACACAACAACTGCATGTTGTTTTTCACCCTTGTGGTTGTCTGTCATCAAAATGACAAACACTGTTAAATCCAATGTGTTAAATACAATTCTTTGAGGAATACTCTGTAGGGGCTAGAAGAGGTGAATGGTACAGCAGCTCCCTCTATCTACAATACAGCACCAGGCATTTTTAGGGCACTGTAAACGGCAGCAAACTATAAATTAAAGCATTGTAGGAAGCTAATGAAAGCAATTATCTGTTTAGCACAACAGCATTAAAGGTGGTTCAGATTAAGTTAGCTTTTCCCCTTTCACAGCATCAACAGAGATGCACAGCATGCCCTGGAGCAGGATCTTTCTGACAAGAACTCAGCCCATTTTATTGATGAGAAATGCTTTAATCTGAGGAACACATCAGACAGCATCAACTTTTACTATGGAGTGGAAAAAGCAGATAAGATGTGAGTATCAGTGACTGTTGTAGCCTTCCTCCTCCTCAGCGCTGGAGAGGGACATTTTACAAGGGCCTGTAGTGACAGGACAAGGGGAATGTCTTTAAACTGAAATAGAAAGGTTTAGATTAGACATTAGGAAGAAGTTTTTCCCTGTGAGGGTGGTGAGGCACTGGCACAGGTTGCCCAGAGAAGCTGTGACTGTCCCATCCCTGACAGTGTTCAAGGCCAGGTTGGATGGGTGTTGGAGCTGTAGTGGAAGGTACCCCTTCCCATGGCAGGGGGGTGGAACTGGATGAACTTTAATATCCCTTGGTATTTTGGTATTCTACGATTCTCTTTCCATGCTCCATGCTTTAAGTAGGAGCCTGATTGCAGCACAGATGTAAGCTTTATCTTTGAGAAGTGATTTAGAAAGAAGTGGCTTCTCAATCTGTACAGCCCTGGTTTATCTTAGTGTGAAACCCTCCATCATCTTCAGTTATTCCCTGCCTTCTAATGGCTGCCATTCTCGGAGGCCAGGCAGAAGCTGGCAGCCTGCAGCACCTACAGCACCCTTGTGGGGTGAACTGTAGTTTTCAGCAAGGACCACTGTTTACAACCATTGCAGCTGACTAGCTGACTCCTTGCCCTCAAACTCTTTTCTGCATTGGGCTCCCTCTGGTTTCAATTTAAGCTGTTTGGTGGCCTTCAGGTTTCAAAACAACGTCAAATAAAAATTCAGCTAAGGTGTGCAGTTGTGTACAATGCAGTAAACAGCATGCAAGCACACCCAAAGGTCCATATATGCTTTCTACAAAAGTAGCTTGGGTTATTTGGAAATGAGTCCATCAAGCTATACTGAGATATGTATTAAACAGGATGATCAGAAAGATTTGGTACAGCTTTAGCAGCACAGAGTGAATTCAGTAAAATTACTGAATTAAAATGTCCCAATTGTATACAGTTTTAGAAGTGCTTATTAGGAGTGGCTTCATCAAATCCTGCATCCAATCCAAAAGCAACAGCAGAAGACAAGCAGCTTGCAATAGTGGGCAGTGGTTTTGTGCTAATAACTTGTTAGTTCCCTTCTCGCTCTCTAACATGGCAGTATCTGAAAGACGAGTGTGATTCGCAATCTCAAATTATAATGATTCTGTCTTGTTGGATGGAGGAAAAAAAACAACCAGTATTATTTGTTTACTTATGTTCTGCTTTTCATTAAAAGCTCACTTCATGTACTCCTGAAATTAGGGCATATCCGAAGGAAAGTTGGCAGGCATTCTGCTGACTCTAGTACCACCTACTTTTAGGATAAGCCATGAATAAAATTATTCTTGTCAGCTCTAGTAAAAGCAGATTCATGTGGATAAGTTTCACAGCCTCCTCCTTTCTCACCAACCACTGTCCAAAGAAATGCCATTTTTCATTAACGTTTTCCTGAAACCACTTGGCAGCCTGAGCCCTACCTGCAGCACTCCAAAGCAGAGCAGGTGTTTTCTGCCTCAGCAGAGCCAGCCGGATAAATTACAGTCTGAAAAAGCAATGTTGGAAAACAAATTAAGTACTAAGTGCTTCAGAAAGTCAACATGGAAACCTACTTGGAAATTTAATTCTTTGCTGAGAAAATGAATATAATTCATCAGGCCATAGAGGGGGAAAAAATCACACAAAACCAAACACCCTGTAGAAAGTACACTGAGATTGTCTGGATCAGCAGCTGTAAGCACTGTCAGCTCAGGTTTACTACACTGATTTATGTACTTTACTACAATATCAGGTAGTCAACTGCCTAAAACATGTAGCTCTAGAATTCCAGATATTTTAGGAAAAAGTATTTCAGTTTGGAGAGCAAAGAATACCCTCTGAAAAACTGAAGAATAAAAAAAGACCAGTGAGAAAACAAGCACTGACAAAATCAACTTTTTTCTTTTTGCTTCCCTTAATATTTATTCACAGCGTTCAACTAAAATCTAGAGGAAATGTGAAACTCACAGACTAGTGACCTATCCCTGCTTAACATACTGCCATAATTCTTAGAAGACAGGTTTGCGTGCAGACAGAAGTCTCAAGAGAGACTGAAGTTTGCTTCAGCCTTTCAATTTGGCAAGTAAAATCTGTACCTTTTTTATAAAACACCCTAAATATATCTGGGTGAAGAGAGCAGTGATCTAGTAGGCTGAGCAATGCATCAAAAAAGTGGTGAATTTGACACCAAACAGAGTAGCTCTGCTGCACCAGCAGTTTTCAAGCCAGGGGCTCAGGCTGCAAGTTCAGAGCTGTGCAGACTTCTGGTTTGGAAAGATATGAGTCTGAGATTTATGTTCAACTGATCATGAAAATGATGGCCATCTTTGAGGCTTGGACATGAAGCCAAGCATCCCAAAGTTTGTTCACGTGCAGGACATTGCAGCAAGACTGTTCATAGGTGGCATTTTGCAGTGCATCAGCCCTGTATTCAGTCTTTAGATTTAGATTTATAGGCTTTGCTATAGTAGAGCCATTTCTGTTTGTCTCATAAATATTACTAAATTTAACTGTAAGACCCCTGAAAGTTAAAGCAGAGGTGTTCATTTTAATGCATGGGGAAGTAAGAGGATGGAGATAGTTATCCAAACGACAGAGCAGGACAGTACTGGAGCTGGGAGAAACTTGTTGTTCCACTTACTTGTAAGTAAGTGCTTTATCCATTTTCCTGCTATTGTTCATCCTGATGAAGGCATCTAAGAGGTTGGAGCCACATGCTTTATTATGCAAGTCATACATGAGGTGGGGCTGCTCTGATAGCAAACCAGAGCTGGCTGAAGAGCTGTGGAATGCTTCTTGCTCATTTTCTCTAAGCTAGGCTGGGCTCTCATGTTCTGTCATGGCTGGTGACACACAGCTCTGCCTCCCCAAGATAAATATTTGAGTTCACAAAAGTAGGTGGTATTTGAGTCTAATTTGATGGTGTGTAATGTACAGGAGATCATGCTGAATAATCTAATAATCATCAAAGCCATAAGCACTTTGAAACTTGACACAGAGAAACGAGGCAAATTTCAGGCTGAGATATAGCAGGTATAAACTCAGACCATCACCTGGCCTGTTAAAGACTGAAAAACTATTTTTAAGCCTCAATAAACAAAAGGTATGCAAGAAAAGCCCATTCTTTATACAACAGAACATAAAACTACTTATTTTGGAGTTGATGCCAGGGCCACTAAAACCTTCAGCTAGCAGTTACAATCTTTAAGCAAGCCATAGAAACACTGTTGAGGCAACAGCTCTGCAAAAATATTTGCTCATTGTTGCTAAATCTTCGGTTTATAGAGGAAAAAAAGAAAAAAGAAAAAAAAAGTGGGTATGAAACCCATAGAATTACCTGATGCATGTGACTGCAGGGGTTGCAATGGATTAACACTTGGTGTTATTCAGTGTAATTATCGCTGAAAGAAAACAGCTCACCTAAGCTTCTATTTGTAAAATTTTCCTTTTGTTTTCAATTCCTTACTAGTGTTTCAGTTCCTGCAACATGGGCTAAATTCAGTGAAGACAATATCAGGTACTCTCAGCATGCCAGGGCCAACTCTGTCAAGCTGCGGGAGGATGCAGAGGTTGCACTGGAGAGCACCTCTGAAGACATGTGGAATCAGTTCATCAGTACCAACCTGGCCTTTAATAAGCGAATTGCTGAAGTGGCTGATGCAAAGAACAAATTCCAAACACAACTGGCCAGGGTAAGTTTTACAATGAAGAACTATGCAACTACTGTCCATAATCACACATTGGTTATGTTCATTCTGAATTTACATGTTTTAAGTAGATAAAGGTACCTTGGATGGTATTTTGTCCTATTTTACATTTATTGGTGATACTCCCTGGCTGTTTCCTGACACAGAAATTGTGCATTAATTGCTTCTCTTTTTTTTTCCCCCAACAATGAACTAACTTTGGAAAGCGTGCAAATAAAAAGGTCCACAAACAGCAGCATGTTTTTCAGATTCAGAGGAAGGAGAAGACTTTAGGATTTTACAGTTTCATTTGCAGCAGCAAGGGAGGAGTCCTAAACTAGCTAAAACTTAAAAGTATTTGCATACAGAATGTCATTAGTCTACCTTTGACACTGAAGTTCCAAGTTTTCCTTCCCTTTTGATACATTTCCACATCTTTAGCCTGAATTTTGGCCTGAAAGAACCCTGATATTTCAGAGCAGGTCAGACAGTGAGCTTTTTCAGTATTTGTTCTGCCTTTGTCTTCATATTATACAAAGCGGAAATGGCACAGAGACAGACCTATATTAATCTCTGGCTGGTTTGCCTTTTTAGTAAGTTTTCACTGAAATAAATGATGTGTTGGAAGTGTATTGGTTGAATTTTGAAATATAAATTTTGAAGTTAACAGGAGGTAGTTGAATTTTGAAATATGTGTTTTGAAGTTAACAAGAGGTACAGCCTTTGTACTGGCAGATAAATTCTTCTTAAGCTAGCAGGACTCACTGTGCTACTTTCATCTGACTTCAGTCAGAGTTCAGTAAGTTCTTCCATTAAGATTCTTTCTCTTATAGTGGAGCCTCATGTTCACTCATTTTTTTCAATATGCATGTGGAAACAATAGAGTTTTCCTGCCATTCTATTTGCCATAAGTAGTTTAAGACATTTTCAGGTTATTTTTAGGGACTCTTAGGAAAGTGTAAAATAGCCATCTATATATGTATTAAGTCACAGCACATCAATTCACATTTTCTCTCTCCCCCTTCCTTCTGCTTGTAAAGCATGAAAGATGTTGAATGCAGGTTTTTGTGTGTTTTAGACTATATATGGTCTAGGCAGCTACAGAATTTTATCCCTGAATTGGCCATCCATCCAAGTTTCTCCTGGATTTAGTTCTATGAACATCTGCTACACATTTTTCATTGACCTTTTATAATGCTTTTAAGAGCCTCTTTTATAAAGGAATTTGTAGCATAGGGCAGCACAGGGTGCACATACGAAATCACGAAAGTACATATGAGAAGGGATTTTGCCATGGAGTCCAGCTGACACTGACCTAACTTTTGACAACTGGTATAGAATGGGAAATCCAATATTTATGTCCTTATACTGTCACACCATTAAATAGCAGTAATAAGCTATCTGGAGAAACTTTAGTGATTTGTGTAAAGAGTAATTAGTTTGTACTGTATACATGGATAAAAAAAAGTATCAAATAAGACTGCACTCAATGAACTAATGCTGCTGTTACTACTGATCCACTAGTTAGCACATACAAACCAGAGATACTTTACTCATCATAAACTGCATAGTAATGTAGTTATGTCAGAATAACAAAATGCTAGAGGATGAGAGAACTGCATATGCTGCTGAGAAGTAATTCAGTGTTGTGAAAAGAAAGGAAAATGCAATACATTTACTGAGCAAAAACTTTGCTGGTTAAGATGTGGGTGAAATTATATGGTTGAAGTCCAGTTAATTCTCTTGCTCATGAAAATACCTCAAGAGGACAAGAAGAAAGAGAAGGCTAGTGAGAGCAGAAGTAAGGAGGGAGTGCTCATTTAACTGTTTTTGCACTGACTTCTCAAGCAATGAATGCTACTCTCAGAGATATCCTTTCTGCGAAATTATTTTTCTAGCTAAGCAGGCTAGCTCCATAAAATGAGAGGAAAATGAGCATAGAAAGCATTTGCTATCTTGGGACCGTGAAAAGCTATCCTTTTAATGAGGTCTGGAGCCCAATTTGGAATGAAAAATACTTTTCCGATTTGTGAAACAGCAAAATCTCTTCCAGACCAAAAAAAACCCGAAAACCAACCAAAACCCTAGGATCCTACAGGGAACCTCCTGCAACCATTTGTTTCTGAAGTCAGTACCCTGAAAAAGTATGCTCGACTAGTGTTTGTCATTGATACTGTGGTGGTGACTGTGCTGTGTCCTGTGGTTAGACTTCATCATATATGTACTTAAAATGTTTCTTCTGGCCTGATCTTTTTTTTTAAGAAAAGATTATTTTATATGTGTATACATGTATATATTTTAGATTATTACATATACCTATATGTCTAATGGCCTTATGGCCACAAGTTTACAGTCCTGACTTGCTGTACAAGACTGTCAATGCTTCAAACTTGTTTAGGTGAATCCACTAAAACTCTAAAGGGAACGTGGGCATTGCTCTAGTAATGATCTACTGGAACATTCTGGCATTGCTGTACTTAAATGGTAAGGGGACAGAGAACTTGCTAAATCCACAAGTATCTATAGAGAAGGGAAAAGAATCATTAGACTTTTTGCTTGAGCAGACGAGACCAAAAGTAGAATCAGGGGCCAGACAAAAGCCAGACAAATCTAGGTGGGCAACATATGCACTTACTTTTCAGAGCAAATTCAGCACTGCATCAGCTTAACACAGATAGATGGCTTTGTTAGCACCAGGAACTCAAAATTAAGATCACTGTTCTCCTTGCAAGCTCTGATCTCTATAGGCACTGGCTTACAAAGAGGTATTTCTACAGGACAGACTAGTGACCTGCAGGCACTGCAGACTTAGTGCATAACCAAGACTTCTTTCTGACCCTAAGATCAAAAAGACCTCATTTCCATTTCTGTCCCAACTGCACAAGTCTGTGATTAATTTATTATACTTGATTCTGGGATTAATCTTGGTCATAACTATGTGAGATTGATCCAGAATTTGGATAGCAGGGCTCTGGAAATATGAGGTGCTGGAGACAGCAGCCCAGAAGCCCTAGCTAGGTATGTGGCAAGGACCCCAAACTAAAGACAGCATTACAGCTCCACTATGCTTCATCATCACTGGGCTCACAGAGCATGTGGTTGTTTGGTAATGCAAATATTCTGCAAGAGTCTAATCACGGTGTTATAACTCTGGTCAGCCTCAGAGCTGCTGTAGGACCAGATTTTTGGGCAGGTGGACAGAAAATACAGTGTAGGCAATTCAGTGTAGAAGAGGGTGGTATGTTGTCTTCAGCATACCTCCAGAAACACTCGAATTATGCCAAGAGACATTATGGTAAAGATATTTTACATCTGGTGTAAAAGTACACAAATCTTCAGGAAAAGATGGAAAACCTTTAATCTAGGTGCCAGCCCCTCATTAATATGCTTTCATCTCTTTTCCATGAAGTTAATATTAATGTAAATAGTTACCTTGGTTCCAATCTCGTGGAAGTAACCAATAGGGCAGAATGTTTATGTGCATCAGCTCTGGGAATCAGTCAGACCAGACAGCAAGTGACATGTTTGCATAATCCAGTATTTACACCATACCTCAATAGCAGATTATCCCTGCCAGCTCCAACACCTGTACCATGCTCAGAAGTGTTTCTGTGCCCAGAGGCAGAATGCCCAGCACCACCCTTCCTGCAGGTCTTCCTGTTCCACCACCTGAGAGCACAGGGATCAGAAAGAGACGAAAAAAACAGGTACATGTTTAGTAAAAGCCATTAAAAAATAGCAATGCACTCCAATAAATGAGTTGCTGTGATTCTAAGAGTATTTCTACTCTTAACCTATACCTGAATATTGACTTTTAGTCAATACCTGAAGAGCCTGCAGTATTTTGTTTCAGTTAAGTTACTTCATCTCTTAAATAAGCTACTCCCTGAGAGTCTCCATCTTTCACACATTTTTCTTAAATTTATTTATACATTTAAGGAAAAAAACCTTCCCTGTCTTAGCACCTCTTATGTTTATATAGGGGCTAGAATTATTGAATACATCTTACTTACACAGCTTTCTTCTAATTCAAGGGATAAACCTATTTAATTTCACAACTTGCATAAAATATAGAACAAAAGCCAGGAAAACTTCTGGGGCAATAAAACCAGAAACTGCCCACCAGGCTCTGCAATAGTTTTCAAACTCTTTATCTGAGAAGTGCTGAACAGATCCCTCCTACGGCTGTTGGAAAGGACAGAGCCTGCTCCCATTAACAGAAACACAAAGAGATACTGAAATCTGATGGGAGGTGCCCATGCAAGAAGCCTGTAGGAGCGGTGCAGCAGTGCTGTGAGCTGCAGGAAGGATATATGTATAACAGGGGGAGTACTTTCTCCCTGACACTTGCCCCATAAAGGCTTTCATCTCAGACTGCAGTGTATCCTCACATGACTTTTTTTTAACTCAGTTTTGTTGATTGCTTTTTTCCCTTATGCCTTAAAATTTCAGTTATTTACAGTATTTCATGCGCATTCATGGTGGCTGGGTATACAGTTAATCTTATCATTCAATATTGGAACCTGCTTGAGAGTTAAGTTTTCAGATGATTAATGAAGACCGACTCAGAAATGGTTGGCAAGCTGTGTGCTGGTTGGTGTAGGTAGCTCAAACTTGCCTAGATAAACCTGTTTGAAGGAGGAAATAGTTACGTAAGCTAGGAACAGACTTTCACCTAGAAACCAAGAGAAATTACAGATGAAATCTAAGACACACACTTGAAGCCAAAACTAGATTTCTCTCTCCTAAAATTGGTGCTTGATCCCATGAAATCATAAAGACTTGCATAGACTAACTTCATCAGAGTACTCACTATGGGCATGTAACAAAACCATGCAGGATAAGCCTGGCTCCTCAGCATGCCATGCAGCAACGCTTCACTTCTTGGATTAGCCTGAGGGGAACATGAAATGGGAAAGGCTAGAGCTGTCATAACCCAGTAACAGCCACTGCACATCAGGATGTATTCGGGTTGTGAATCCAAGAGTCTTTGTTTCTAAATAACCTTAATGTCTTCTCACACTGAGACACATAGAGCTAAGTAAAGGCAGCCTGGATGTGAGACGCTGCTGTCACTGATAGAGAACTTTCTGCCACAACATTCACATGTGAGAAACTGAGGTGGTTGCTACTTTTACTGCTCCCTCCACTGCAACCCATCTGTACTCAGGCAATTCATATGGGCTTGGCACAGCAAACGGGATTCAGTTCAAGGCGGCAGTGCTCATAAGTATTTATAAAACTGTTCCTTGTTCTGAAATAAAACTGTCTTGCAGAAAACAGAGATTGGCATCTGCAGCAGCTTTTCTAGAAAGGAAGCATTTTCAGGCTCTGAAGAGTCACGAGAGAAATACATTTCATTGACTGAAGTCAGGGCAAATTTAGCTTACCATGACTGGGTTGAGATTTCATTAGTGACTAGAAAGAATTTCATTCCTGACAAGAAACAGAATTGCTGAGCAGCTGTAGAGCCATAGCTGTTTCACTCTGGCACCATCTTTTTCTAGAGACATCTCTCTGTTAAAGGATGTATACCCTCCTCTTAGATGAGAACTTGGACAAAACAGAGCACGCCCAAGGCCCAAACGGCCTGTTTCATTGTTATTTTGACTAGGTTTAGCAAAAACACATTAATGACATAGTAATTTATTTTGTTCTCCTACACGATGATGCACGCTAAAATTGCTGGTCCTGCAGCATCTGAAAGCATGATACAGGGTAAACTGGAGAATAAATATAACAGAACTCTTGAGGCTTATTCTTGTTCCTCAGTAGGTAAAAGTGGAGCAAGACAGTGTGCAGTGAGTTAAGCATCTTCTTGTCTACAGTTATGGCTTCCTCTGTTATTTGAAAATATTTTAGAAAATCCAGGCCAAGTTAAATGATGCCATGGTTTTACTTTTAATAAAGCTGGTTTACATGCAATGGGTGAATGCTTCATCCCTGGCGGTGTTCAAGGCCAGGCTGGATGGAGTCTTTGGTGACATGGTTTAGTGTGAGATGTCCCTGCCCATGGCAGGGGGGGTGGAACTGGATGATCTTAAGGTCCTTTCCAATATAAACCATTTTATTCTATAAAATAAACATCTTGTACATTTTTAAGACCCACAGAAAGGTTAAATAGAAAGTGATTCCATATAAATGTGAAATTTATTTGATTCTTTTCAGAGATTAAAGTAAAAAAATATGCATACTAGAATTCAGTGGGAGGAGGATTTTTATATGCTTGTAAATTCTTATACTTCACCTTTTGGTTAAGACAGGCCAAGAGTTCCTGGATCTTCTGTTTCAATCTAAGCGGATCAGAGCAATCTCTGTTAGGACACAGATTAAACATCCAGATGTATATTTAAAACCTTTGTTTTTAAAGTATGGTTTTGACATTCTGATATTTTCCTCTTTTCTGTGACAATGTCATGTTTAAGATAGTTGAAAATGCTGGGGATTTTAGAGGTATCCTTTAGCACAAATAGAACTTGTGAATTTTTTGTGAATGCTTTAGCTTTCAAATCAGTTGACTGTATATGTATGCCAGCACTATTCCCATTGTTATGTTTTATATAAAAGCTTACAATATTCCCAAATCTGAACCCAATCTCTCCTCTCGTGATATGCTTGATGAATTGTGCAATGAAGATATTTTCTCTGGGCACAAACTAAATCAGTACTTCTCTTGACTACAAAACTCAGCCATTTATTTATACATTTAAGGAAAAAAACCTTCCCTGTCTTAGCAACTCTTATATAATGTTATAGCCATATAGTGTTATAGCCATCCTGTATTAGTATACACAGCAAATGCACTAAAGTTACTGTTCCCAATGATTCTAACTCTGCTTCAGTACTGTTCAGCTATCTGAACTCATTACCTGCTGATGGCACATTCTGTTGAGGAGTCGGTTGTGGTTTTTTCTTTTAAATGTGCTTTTCTTCTTAAGAGATTCCTGGACTATTCCCCGCCACCATCTGATTAAAAAATAAACCAAAACTTGCTGAGTTCAAAACAACGACCTGCAGTGGAGCTCCAAAAGAAACAAACAACCCCTAAAGGCAACAAGAGTAAGGGGCATGGTAATCTCTATTAAATTTTATCAGTAAAAACTGTCAGGTCCAAATTAATTTCAGGTTTGAGATCTGGGTAATACTCGTAATCCAAAGATTGCAAGGTGTCCTAATTTTACCTTGAACTAATGTGGTCATATCCCCTAAAATTAATTGTGAAACCAGCCATAATTACACCATTTATTTAATTACATGTGATAAACTCAACAAACGTAACTTTTACAAAATAATTTGGATGAAATATGGAAATGTGGATTAAAAAAATTTAAAAAAAACTGAGAGGGAAATATTAAATAAAAATAAATTTACAAAATGAGGAGGCTCAGGAATGTTCCTCCCACCACGTTAGCTGACTGCTGCTGAGCAAGCCTTGGAAACAGCAAAGCAACAAGGATAGCTGCCAGACTGTAGCCATGTTAAAAATGCTGATGTTGTACATAAGATCATGATGCCTACACCATGAAACTGTGCAGCTTCAGCACCCCCTTCTCTCAGTGTGTCTGTGTCCACCCTGTAACTATCATGGCCTGGGTGAAGTGAGAGAACAGCAAGAGCACAGTTTTCTACAGTCTCTCAAGAATTTGTGCTGCAGCACAAAACTTTACTCATGTCCTGGAAGGGAAAGTTTCCGGACGGGCAGCTGCTGGAGCCAATGTCTCACCACGCTCTCCTAGGAACATGCTGCTCAGCATTTGTTGTTTTTGCTTCCTGCCTTTGGAGGTCATCCAGAAATGACGCAGATTTGTGCAATGCTGTCTGGTGATCCTCCCCACCAATCCGTTCATGTAGAGCAGATTATCTAAACCATTTGATCCAATGTGTGGCCGGAGTGAGTAATTGAAAACTGTTTGTACAAAGCTGCTGCAACGCAGTGGAAGTGGCTCCCCTGAGGCCATTTGTCTTTGTGTCTTAAATGATGACACCTTTTTCTTTAAACAAGAAAAGTAATTTGAGAACACACAATAAACCCAAACCACATCCACTTATGTGCAGCTAAGCAAGACTTAAAGATGGATCCATAGTTTGACATTTGAATTTTGAGTTCACAGGCAGGTTTAAACAATATTTTTCCTTAGCAAATGAATAAGCAGTTTGTTTGGTAGCATGAATCAATTCCCTTGATTGTGCATAATGTGCCTGCAGACTACTCAGACCTTTATGAGCTGGACACCAGAGCACCAGTGAAGTGTGGCATGGGAGTGTAGTTACTGCACAGTGTGCTGACACAAAGTAGTACAAGTACTGGACAGAAAACTGAGTTTTCAATGACTTTTGGATGAAAGCTCTCTTTTCATAACTAATGAACTACTGGATTCTCAATAAAGAGTAACATTTTCTATCTAGACTTCAGAGCTTGCCCTTTTCAAACATTAACATTGTGTGAATTTGCAGGCTGTGCAAGATCTAAATACTTCAAGTAATTTCTAGATACAAGACTGCTCTTGTCCTACGTCAGTTATATTTATGGGGGAAGTGCATACATGGCAGTATTCTTAGGAGGACAACCGTCTCCTGCTTATGTGTCACTAGGGGAAAACCTATGTGTTTGCTGTGTGAGCAGAGAGGCCTAGCCAGGTGCTCTCTGACAACACAGCATAGTATGTCCTGTAGAGGAATGGAAACAAACCTCAGGTTTGATGGTTACCAACATTCATGCACTTGAAAAGTTAGTACTGAATTTGAAATACCTGGGTTTGTGGTCTGGTGGGAGTACTTGCACTGTAGCCACATATGAGTGCATCAGAAGAGGGTTTGAGAAGAGTGTGGGTTCAGAAAATCACTCTTCCAGTTCTCTCTGCTAGCTGAGCTTAATGGAAACAGCCTTTCCAAGAGACAGTTTATACATGGACAGTCTACTCAGTGTGGTCTGTATTAGAATCAATCATTTGACGATGCAGAAGGAAAAACATCCAATACATAATTCTTTTATGCAAGCAGAATGAAAGAGTAAATGGCACCTCACCATTATAGAAGCATTGTCACATAGTACTGGACAGGTTTGCTATAGGCAATCCTTATATAATAAGGATTTTAAGTGGCAGAGTAGCAGCACGGTTATCTAAAATACTAAAGACTACTAAATTTCTTCCCTGGGTCCTCTTACAAATTTGTGTAATGCTTCCATAATCTGCTGCAGTACAGTTCTGTGCCCATGCCCTCTGATGGCTTCCTGCTTTCCTTCCACGTGTGGAATAAACACAGGGTACCTACACTGCTTTCAAATAAAGAGAGGGCAGCAAAAATGTTTCTTGCAGAAAATATTAATTTCATCCTCTTGTCTAACCTGATTTCAGCAATTAGCACTAAGTGTAAGAGAGCTTGTAACCTAACTTCACTGAGTAGGTTAAATTGTGATAATATGAATCAAAACAGGACAGAAAGCATCAACACAGTGACTACACTGCATGCTTACTGTAATATGAGCAGCATCACTCTGGGGAGCTGGTTTCAGTCATGGCTTATTTCTGAGTGCTTTGGGCTGCTCAAGTTGTGCTGTTTCATTGATTTGCTCCATAAAGTTTAATCACCATTTCCAACTGCTGCCCAAGAGAGGAAGTGTTATCACCAATAAAGCTCAAAGTCTGAACCACAAAGGTCCTACCCAGAATCTGAACTGAGAGTGGAAGTGCTCTGCTCCACCATAAGTAGAAAACAGATAACCCACTCAATCTCTTCTGAAATTGAGACATGACTTTGCCCAATTCTCACTGGGCTGATACCTGCTGCTTTGTCTCATTGTTTTTACTTTGAATTACACTTTTTATTAAAAAGAAATAAACCTACTTAAAACTTGCTCCAAACTGTAGGTAGAACTAAGGTAAGAGGCTGACATCCTCACATAGCCCACTGCACATAACAGAACCACAGCACAGTGACTTTGGCTCACTCGCATGCAGCAAGGCGTAGCATGGGAAACACGGCTGCAGGGGCAGGGCTGGAACATAAACACAGGAAAGGAGGACCCTGCTGAGCAGCGGGTGACCTCCAAAAGCACTGCGTACCCTTTGCCTCACAGGTTGCTCTTTTGGTTCACAATGAAGGTGAACAGTGGGAACAAAGGATAGAACTGACAGGCTTTAAAACTCTCCTGGGCTTGCTCACCAGAAGCCTGGCTAGGAGCTGGACCTCACCTCTGTCCCTCTTAAGGAGGTTATAAACAGCAAAGTTCTGACTTCTAAGCAGCAGAATACCCAAATCCTCAGTGTTTTCAGGGAAAAAATTAAAATATGGATGATACATAATGAAGACATTTAGCTTCATTAAGTCTCTTTCCGTTGGTTTTTATCAATGGAAATAAGTATGTGTCACTGGTAAAATTACAGACAATATGTAAAATGCTGTATCTAACAACGCATTCTTGTAAGTAGTTCCTCTGCAAAGAGACAGCTGCTGAAGTGCACTGGATTATCTAAACCACAGCTAATCTAAAGCAAGTATCTAATTAAAAAGGAACCACTGCAGAATTATAGGAATTTACTACCATTAGCTTCGCTGTCTTCCGTACTGTGTCCCTTTCATAACAAACCGGAGTTTACAGACCTGTGCAGTCTGTAAGCAATAAAAGCTGCTTTTGGGTGAAGGTGCTCTCAAGTTAGCTCTGTGACAGCCAACCTGGGACCCAAAGGGCTCAGAACAGTGTGGAGACCTGCCTTCAAATCAGTACAGTTCATGCACTGCTGCTCCAGGGTCCAATTTGTCTATTGCAACACTGCGTTGCTCTAACGGTTGAACTGCTCCGGACAGTGCGAGCCAGGACATAGTTAACATTGCTCTACTATACAGCATCAACGAGCCCTTAAGGATTTGGACTGGGGTACAGGTTCCTGGCATTAACTCTGGGTTTTGTCTATAAATAACCTTTCAGCAGCAGGAAATAATGCAATTCTCAAACCACACATATCATTGGCAAACCTGGTACAGATTAGTGTGTAGGCAAGATCTAAATAGCAGCTTAATTTAAATCACATTATGCCATTTTTTGTGGTTGTTGAAATTCGAGGTGCACTGATTTTAATAGAGTGGCTGAGAAACTACAGTAGTTCAATTTGTTTTCCATTTTAAAGCAGTCTAAAGGAAAAAAAAGCTTGAAGAACCTGTTCATCACAGTGGCTGTAGTGAATCCTGATCAATGAAAGTAACAGCAATCAATTATCTGGGAAATGTTGCCTGACTATAAATATTTTCTCTGTTCTTCAAGGCTGAGCAAAACTTTTCCCTTGCAACTTTGCTCATTTTTACATACAGATTACAACAAATAAGCAGCACTTACAGAATTTATAGGGGTAAGATGATTATATGGTGACATGCACTGCAAGCAAACACTATGCTTTACAACTTCCATGGGCCTCTCCTTTGTGGTGATATTGCCACCCATATCTTCTACAATTACAGAAAATAAGCCTTTAAAGAAGTTGCTCTTCCCTCTACAGCTCCCAGCGGAGTTTTCAAAACTTTGAGAATTTAGTTCCAGTATGAAACTAAGACTTGTGTTAATATGTTCTTGCAGCAAACGTGCCCGAAATGCTGCGAGTATGGAACAATTCCAGAGGGGACCTATTTAATTCCTTCTCAATTTTTATGAGGCAAAAAGAAATAAGAATTGAATGAGGGTTTACATGAAAGTGACAGTTAATTGGAATTTTACCTTTGCAAAGTGTTCATAGATCAAGCATCAGATTTTTTTTTTAATTTAGGAGAAAAATTAGGTAATAAAGCAAAATGGAAATAAGTCTCTGTAGAGTAATAAACACCTCCTCTATGAAAACGGCTCTGTCACAAAAAAACACAGTTGGCATTTCCCCATCACAATAAATCAGTGCTTCTCTTCTGCTTATAATAAAATTATATTCCAATTTGCCTACAAATTTCTTTATTTTATTATGGGAAAGAGGCTGCACATTTCTTAGTGGAAGCTATTTGCCTGTTTTCCAGGAACAACTCCATTAAATGTTTTCATAAGGTATATGAGTGTAAAGCCCCCTCCTTCTGGCTCTCCTCTGAGATTTGATTACCTCATGCCCCTTTAAAGAAATGGCAAGATCCAGCCAATACTATACAAATTCATCTGATTCATGTGAGCTCATAGTAATCGCCTCACCTAAATTAAGCAAAATGACATTGTAAACTGGAAGTAGTTCCAACAGGAGTGTTTAAAAGTAGGTAGAGTTCTGATTTTGTAGGTGAGTTCTGATTTCGTATGCATATGAAGCTTAAAATCATTCTGCTTTGTTCAGGTACTTCAGGAAATCTTCCAGACCGAAGATACAATCATACTATTGGAGAGATCCATAAAGGCAAAGGAGTATCCACTGAAAGTGGCTCAGACCCGCCTGGAAGGACGAACCAAACGACCGAACATAGAACTCTGCCGTGATGCACCTCAGTTTCAGTAAGTAAAGGCCAAACTACTCTCTCCCTTCCTTCACCAGTCACTCAAGAACAGCATATTTGACAACAGCATGAATGAATCAGATGAGATTAGACTTGCATTCATTATATTGTGATACAAATTCTGGGAGGAAGAAGTAAAATGCAAGTAGCTACATTGAAATAGTAGGCCAAAACATCTAATGTTCAATGTGTGTAGTTGCCTTAACTGTCCTGGGAGAAGGACTCTAAAGAGCTCAATTGCTTGTTAGCGACCAGTATCTTTTGGGATTCAGTCTCATGTCCAAGCTGGGACTTAGGAATTGTTTTTCATCCCATTCTGTATGAAACACAAGATTTCACTTTAGGAGATACCAAATTTTAGAAACATGCTATCCCAGACAAATGTCTCAAAATGCAAACAGCCCCCCCACCCCCACCCCCCAAACCTATCTAATGGTCAAGCTCTGTAAAAAGTTAATTGCAAATGAGCATGAGGCAATTAGTGCCTGAACTAATTTTCAGCTCTGTGGTGACTCCAGTATCATCTTGTTGCAGGTTAGCTCATTTGGCATACATTTTGGTTATATAGCTGTGGGGGCTTCCCAGCACAGGTTGGCATCAGCTTGGTGATCCCTGCGCTGTGATCCACTGTCTAGCATGTACTGTGTCTTCCTGCATATTGAAGATGATGTCTGAGATATTAGCCTTCCTTCCCTAAAGACTGAATTTTAATCCCACTTATCTCTCTCCAATCCAGTTGGAACACAACAGTATTCCAAAAAAGTGTATCTTATTTAAAATACTCTCTTCCAAATACTCTGTGAGGAGGGTTTCTCAGGAAATACTGTTCCTCCCATAGCTGGAGGGAGTTTCACAGTCCAGTAACAAGAATTCTGTATATTTTTATGAAAAGTAGCCAACTATTCCCTTTTTATTTTTGCCTCTAGCAAAATCCCACTGTATACAAGAGCTTCACTTACAAGGAAATTAATGAAGTACATAATGCTTAAACTGAGGATTTATGTTATTTTTCCTGAACAATGTTTTGTTAGCTCAAAAAGCTTCTATTTAAACAAGGAAGTGGCAATCAATCTTGGTTTATTGCACTGGTATTTTTCCAATTTTTCTATCTCCTTAAACCATAAAATGTACAGTGCAATATATCTTTTTTTCAGCCTCATACCTCCTTAATTGGATCCTGACCTTTCCTTCAGCATATCCGTATATTAGATTTCTTCAACTTCATGCTGTGCTCTCCACATCCATTCTGTCAAAAAATATCATTTTGGATCTGAATTTTTTTATATCCATTTAGGGAGCTTTATTCATGTGGCTTTTCATATCACATAAATCATGTCTGTTCTAGATGCAGGAGTTCAGCTGTTAGAAACCATAAAAACCAGTGATTACATAGTAGCATTCACTTAGCAGTTACATTTACTACAGGAGCAGATCATTTCCCACTTCAGTCACCATCACAACATCGATTAAGTAAGCAAATAAACTGCTATCAGCATTTAAAAAAAAACAAACCCACACAAACCCCAAGATGGCCTTAAATATTAATACGTAACTCCAGCTTTATACTCACTCTGAGGCTTGTTCTCTCCTTCCTCCCTGAAGATCTCTTCCAGATAAATGCCTGCGGCTTTATGATTGATACTGGTCTGGTCAGCAGGATCACATATATCCAAGATATAAAACTTGTTTGATTTAGGATCAAAAATGCAGTGTGTCACGTTGTCCCTTCCTCATCCCACAATTGCCAGGGATGCTGTTGATGTTCCAAAGGGTCCTGTCTAGAAAAGACTGGAAGCTCTATTTCAAGTCACTGGAACATCAAAATGTCTTTGAATATTTTCTTTAATTAGAGTGAGGGGACATTAACATGACATACTTAAAACCAAGTAGTACATAGGGGTTCAGAATCAATCTAACATAGCCTAAAAGCTAGTAGGAATGAGAGCTTCACAAACTGTTGTACAGCTACTTGGGAGTATTTTAGGCTTAACATACACACAAGTTTTCTGTCAATCTAATATGACTTCTGATATTTTAACCAAAATATTTATACAAAGACACTGTTGGCTAGATGCAGTTATATTGACAGAGAATTAGCATAACCTGTTCTCCTTCCTCCAATGCATAGAAGTTTTGCTCTACCCAGCTCCTTAATCCAGACCAGGTTATGCTAGATGCTCTAGCTGATCAAAATCAGTGGATATTATATTCATCATAGCTGCAATTACAAACAGAAATTCTGACGGTGTTTGAAATTTAGGCACTTTTTTCTACTGCA
Organism: Ara ararauna; assembly: GCA_028858755.1. Classification (NCBI taxonomy): domain Eukaryota; kingdom Metazoa; phylum Chordata; class Aves; order Psittaciformes; family Psittacidae; genus Ara; species Ara ararauna. The sequence continues at coordinate 16,349,771 of CM054380.1, read as the reverse complement.
GTTTTTGGGTGAGCTCACGTCTCAAAATGTGTTTTCCCAGAGACAAAATCCTGTCCGAGAAAGTAAAACCATTTCCTAATTCACTTTTTAAGGATTTTTTGCTTTTAAATGATGTTATGTATATTTCTCTCACGTGATTTAAAGCAAGAAGGAATTCAGTCCAATAGCTCAACTGTAATAGGGAAAGAAAATATCAAATGAACCACTTCTTTGTAACATGTAAATGTTATCTAAGTTTGCTGTTTATTTAAAAGGAAGTGCTGATGTTGGCACTTGTTCTCTGTGTGTGCTGCCAACTTTGTAGTTGAAGGGACTAGACACAAAACAAATTAATAAAGTCTAGTTTTTCTGTGCTGAAACAACTGGGACTGTCCCAAGACAAGTTAAAGTGGATTCTGGAAAATTCAATCTTTCTTATTTCTGTAGTGCACTGGGCAATTAACATAACATGAGACAAAACACAAAGCTGACGGTATTAAAGAGTTTACCAGCTCAGGGTCTATACAAGACAATTTGCCATATCTCCAGTGATAAGCCACGGGAAGAAATGTGGTTGCTATCATCTCACAGAAAATCTTGATTTCAGAGCCCTACATTCAATGAGTATTCTGGCAAGTGATTCTTGTTCCAATTAACATCCTTCAGTGCCAAATCTAGACCATTCAGCACATGCTGCTGCACAGGTTCAAGCTAGCATGAACTACGTCAACACTCTGCAGTAGCATCCAATCCAAATATATTTCTACGGTACCACATCCAGTTGCTCAATGCAGCTGTGTTAGCCCTAGAAAGGCTACACAAATGAGAAGCTGCAAGTGAAGAAGATAGCAATTAGAAAGAAATATCAAATCAGAGCAGCTTATTCTACTATTAAAATGCAAGGCAAGCAAGAAATCATCATTTACAGGTGCTATGCAAGCTAGTTGGGCAAATAGGTTTCATATTGATTCAGTCCAGGGCAGCTGTTTAAATCCAGCCTAAAAGGATGACCTGTCCACTGTCAAAGAAGGAATGTGCTGAAGTTATGCAAGCAACCTGTTCCTTTCTCTTTTATCAGGCTTGTGACTGAAGTTTATACCATAGGTGACACCATACAGACCTTAAAGCAACGTCTGCAAGAAGCTTGTGATACTCTGCACATGCTGATGGTCAACAAATCAAACCTGGAACATGACATTGCTGTGAAGGCAAACTCCCTCTACATTGACAAGAAGTGCATGGACATGCGCAAAGTCTTCCCCAGCACCCCACGACTCATTGGCTACACTTGAGTTGTAACCTTTAATAACACAAAAGTCGCAAAGGTGCAAATATTTCCTGAAGAAAATCATTAGTATTCTGTTTTCTCAAGTAATAAAGCCCAATAGAAATAAACTTATTAAAATTAATATCAGGCCTCTTTCCTTTGAGCAACCTCATAATCTCAGCTGTAGCTGCTACTTATTCAAACAGAATTAGTAGACTTATTTTAACAGAATCAGACCACACGAAAATAAGCAGACAGATATGGCAAGGTACATGAGTTACTAGCTAGAGATAATGTTAGACTGGAATATAGTACTTCAACAGAATTAGTACAATAAGGGAGTTAATTTTTCAGGGTAATGTGCTGTCTGTGTTTCAGTCCTTGTCTGGAAAAGTCCAAATGCTACCTCATCGTTACATTCTCCTTCTGTCTAGTAATGCTAGATTTTGTGTTTGGAATTAGAGGAGGTTGGACAAACTTGATTCACAGAACCTGATGGGCAATTTCACTGCAGCCACTTCAGATGCACATGTAGCCTGTATTCACTGAGAGGGAATCTTTTCACCTCTACCTCTTCTTTTTTTCTTTACCTTTTTCTTTTTTTTCCTTTTTTATTTGTTTCTTCATACCATTAAGTATGAAGTATGTATTTGTCTATTTATATGAATTATTTGTTACTGATATGATATTTGCCCAAGTCTGAAAGGTCTTAGAAATCTGTAGTATCTATCATTAAATCTTGAAGGACTGCATGAGCAAAGAGAGTACCATTGCTCTATTGTGGCTAAGGGGAAAGCTAAGACAAAGCAGGAATGGAAACTGTTCAGCAACATGATGTGCTTAATGTCCTTCAGTCTGTAAGTCAAGATTGCTCAGCTTTCTAGAACTTAATGGAGCACTACTCTGTGTGGTGGAGAAAAGGATGGAATAGGTTTTGAGATCTGACTTCTGTGACTGACAGTTGAAACACATTAACAGTGCAGTAATCCTAGCAAAGGATTTGAGACAGAACTAGTTTTAACTAAGAGTAAAGCAATCTGACTGCTTTGGACAAAATGGAGAAGAAATGTTTCGCTGTTATTTGTGTTCCTTCCTGAAGTTGCTCATGCTCATTTACAGGGTAACGAGCAAACTACAACTCTAATAACTGTTTCCTGCTACCTCAGGCTCCTCTCTACAGGGCAGCTCAAGGAACACACCAAATGCATTTTACACTGGACCAAAGCCAAATCTGAAACAATGCTAGGTTTGAAAGTCTCCTGCATAAACTGGCTCTGGTCCTTACCCTTTGTTTTGTGTGGGTGGTGGCTTAGTCTGGCTACCATCAAGAGTAATGTTGCTGAGGCAGGCTGGGCAGAGCAGCACCCATACTGCCCCGTGGGCTAACCTCAGTTCTCACTGAGCCCGGCTGTGGCTGTGCCACATGACACTCAGGGTCTCTCCTTCAGATAGTATTGAACCACACATTACATCCTTCTAAAGATTTAAAATCATGGGAAACCATTTTGGAACACAGGATGTGGAAGTGACACCCACGCCTACTTCTGCCACTCATTAAACCCATCTCACACCAACTACACTGCATCTTGATTTTCTAAATGAGGATAAACCGTAGTTATGTTACACATGACTACAGAGAGGGCAGGCTGCTCCATCCAGCAAGCTAATCACAGAATCATAATAATCATAATAATGCCAAATAGTGGCTTTTGGGGAGGATTTTTTCCAAATACAGGGAAAGGTACAGAAGTAATTTGGTTTTGTATGGCAATGTAGGACTGCAGAGCAATGCAAGGGTCCTGGTGACGTGCTGCTGGAGACAGAGCGCTGTTACTGAAGACTTGTGGTAATCTGGTTTGAACTAACAGTAGTACCTTGCTGTTTCTTACTCAGAAACACTTCACAGCAAATTTCTACCACAAAACCCAGCCTTGGGACATGACTTTAGGTGGGAAGAGCAGAGAGTCTCACGGTTTTGTTTCCCAGCAGGGAAGACTGTTACCACTGCTAACATTTTCTTCCCTCTCTGTGCCTTTGTATGGAAGCCAGGGAGATTTTATCATTTGCTTCTGTTACTACTGAACCTAGGCTAAAGCACTTGATTTGCATTTCATATACTATTTTTACAACGTATGAATAATATTTGTGTTGAGCTGTTAAATATTGACAATAGTCCACCCTGTTTATCAAATACTGACAGCCAACCAAGCAAAGGAGTAAAAATTATTTGGAAATTTGGATCTTCTTGAAGCCTTTAAATATATTCCTAGAAGTTGGAGGCTTTCCCAGTTCACACTGCTACTCTAATAGCTAGAAATAGTTTCTCCCTTCTTTGTGCCAAGAACTCAATTAAAGAAATATATAGCAGAAGAAGGGCACTTCTGAGAGAGCTGAATCCTTTTAACAGATCTTGACAGAAGAAAAGCAAAAAAAAGTGCCTGAAAACAAACAACATCACTGAGAAGTCAGCCTGAATCAAAGCCCTGAATGTGAAAATTTGGGGGATTTGGGATGGAGATGGTGGCACTGAACAATAGTTCTGAACATCACAATTTCCAGCTCCTTCCTGACTGTGCCTTTGTTAGCAATGTTCTCTCCAAGACCTCAGTTCTGCTCTTGGGTGGAGTGCTCACTTGGTACATTGTCAGGGCAAACAACACTGAACTTGTTTGAACACAGTGTGAACTCCCACTGAGAGTGACTGCCTAAAAGCATGGATCTGTGACAGTGAGTACTGTTCTTTGAGAGCACCATTTTCCAAGAGAACAGTAATTCCCTAAGATTCAGCTACCATCAGCAAGAATAAATTTTTACTGAGTACTGCAAAAATAACAACACTTACAAAAATCATCTTTCCTAATTGAAACGGACCAGAACATGCCAAGTATATTATCCCAGTGGAAAAAACCTCAGTGAAGAAAGTGCTCTTATCTTTCATTAGTAGTACCCATACATTTCCACACTTTAGTTTGCTGATGGCATACATCCTCTTTTAAAAAGCATAGTTTTCTTTAGGCTGTCAAAAAGAGGAAACTTCCACGGATTTAGGCTATAAATCTATATAGATCAAAAAAAGCGAGAAATAAGGCACAATTTGCTTCTTAGAAGTCAAGGTAGGTGGATAATGCAGAAAACTTGGATTGTAGTCTTGCTTGGCCACTGATTCACTGTGTAAATGTGTTTAGACTCAGCCTCCAGAATGCAGTTAATCCCAGTTGTGATGGGAATTTGTCAAAGGAAAGACATTTCTAACAATTGCAAAGATACTCCCCCAGACAAACCTGAGGATCTCTTAAAAACCCCCAAGCTAACAGAATGCAAACATTCTTTCAGCTTTTATTCCATAGATCTCTCTTCTTATAAACTAGATCATTAATTGCAGTACTCGCACGCAGCCACAGACATCAAGAAGCCAGATCTATTGTATTTCCATGTATAAACCCAGAAATTTAATGTGCAGCTTCACAATACTTGAAAGATAAGATCTGTTTCATAGCAAATAGACTAATGCAAAAAAGACCAAAACCTGTCCCTGCCTGTTTCAAACAATGAGATAATTTTAGTTCCAGACAAGCTATTTCCTAACATTATCTAAAGTATAGCTCATAAAAGTTTATGGACTCAACCTCCAAAGAGAGTAAGAAAACAATGGCTCTAAGTATCTTCACCAATGATAATCCCAGTCCAGTGCCACAAGGGCACTGATTATCATGAAGGTAGCTTATTTTACCTAAATCTGTTGGTAGTTTATTCATCCTTTTTGTTTTCAATTTAAACTCACGGCAAGGAAGCAGGATTGGTCATGTACAGATTAAATGCCTTGCCACACAGAATTTACAGATGGAATCCCCAGTTAATACATGGGATGGTGCTCATATGACAAGTCTTTTCACAATAGCTACTTACCTCGGTAAGACCTGGCATACGCTTTCAGCACAGGATATTATGGTGTGAATAGCAGGAGACAAGGAATATTATCTACAGAGACAAAAGAGTGCTGAGTTTGGGAATCTGTATTTAGATTTCATAACATGTCTATTTTAAGTTTAGAAAGGGGATAGCATGGGAGGTGCCTCTCAACACCTGCCCAGTGGTGCATTTCATTTTTACCACAAGTCAGTTCTGTCTTTGCTTACAGCATATGCAGGCCTACTGATGTAGTAAGAAATCCCAAATCCAATGAAGAATACATGCCAACAGGTTGGTAAGTAGCTACTTTCTTGGGTAACAGTATGCACCAATTTAGATCTTTGCAATATTCTATCTGAAGATATAGAGTCAAATCTTCAGGTCTTCACTCTGCAGCTGCTTCAGCAACGCTTATTTCACAGAATCATGGAACAGTTGATGTTGGAAGGGATCTCTGGAGATCATCTAGTCCACACACCTCTTGCTCAGGGAAAAGTCAACCAGAGTACATTGCTCAGTGCTGTGCCTAGTCAGGTTTTGCCTGTTACTAAGGATAGAGACTCCACAACCCCTTTGAGTAGCCTGTTCCAGTGTTTGATAACACTTATGGTAAAACAATGTTTCTTCTCAAGTTTAAATAGAATTTCCTGTATTTTTACTTGATCCTCCTCTACCAACCATAAGTCTTCCTTGCTCCAGGCTGGTCTCAAGGAGCTGGAATTTCTGAGGTTGTATCTTACCAGCAAAGACCAAGGGTGAAGAAGGCATTGAGTATTTTAGCCTTTTCCATACCAAGTCCCCTGCCCTACTCACCCAGTGGGCCCACATTTTCCTTTTCCTCACTGATACACATGCAAGATGCCCTTCTTGTACCTCTTCATGTCCTTTGTGAGATCTTGGCTTTCCTAACCATCCCCTCATGCTTGGACAGTGTCTCTGTAATCTCGTGGGTGACCCAACACAGCTTCCACCTCTTGCAGGCATCTTTTGCTCTGTCAGCAGCTCTTTGTTTATCGGTACAGGCCTCCTGCTACCTTTGGTTCATTTCCTGCCCATGTCAGCAGGCCACTCTCAAGTTCAGAGGAGGTCATCCTTGAAAAAAATCAGTACCACCTGTGACCCCTCTGCTCTCCAGGATGATACTCCACAGGACCCCCAAACAGGCCAAAGTCTGCTCTCCTGAACCCCAGGGTTGTGATCTATTTGTCTTGTTTTCTTTCAAAGCCTGGAAAGAAGGGAATTGAAGAAATCCACAACCTGGATGTCTCATGTGAAACCTCTGAAATCCGACACAACCCTCTCCTGATGGCAGCACAGAGAAAACCCAGACACTATTAAAGTTTGTTCCTTAGATACCAATTCTCTCTTTTTTCCCCCTAAGAACAGAGGTACCATTAAGTTAAAAGAACTTGGGGAACCCTCCCCTTTCATGCTCTCCTTTTCAGATCAGCTTTTCTTTTTTATCTGATGGGGCAGTGTGACTGGAGCTTGCTCCTCAGTATGCTTCTCCATGTTCTTCTTCAGAGAATACCCTGTACCTCTGGGACAGCAATTCAGCATCAATGACCTCCAAGCCAGTTTTGCTTCACTCACTGGTTTCAAAACTACACATCTGTTGTTCATCAGGAGATAAGAAGAAAAACTGTAGGTTGATACTGACGTGGCGCACCCACTCTTCTCCCTAAGGAAGCCACCCTCCCTCCAGCATGTTGACTGTACAGCACAGCTTGGCATTGCCAGCAAGCTTGCTGAGGGGGCACTTGATCCCACTGTCTATGTCACTGACAAAGATGTCAAACAGCACTGGTCCCAATACCAATCCCTGAGGAATGCCACTCGTCACTGCTCTCCACCTGCACATCAAGCCAGTGACTGCAACTCTGAGTGTGATCATCCAGCCAGTTCTTTATCCACCAAGGAGTTTCAGCTCATTTTCTTTCATCACTGTAGCATAAAGATTACAGGGCAACACATTCTATCGAAGAGGTTCACAAGGAGAATTGCAGCATCACAGAAGCAGATAGAGCAGTGACAAACAAAGGCAAAAAGCAGATGGCTCTGGACCAGGATTCCAAAATGAAAGAAGTGGTTTACAAACTACCATGAAAGTTTCAGCTTAGTGCCGCACTTTTTCCCGAAACGTTCAGGAAAAGGAAACCATCCCAAATAAGTTGAGGCTTATTCTTAAAGCAAGGGACTGAATTCCTACAGTAAAGGTACAACCAGTTCCAACAACAAAAAAATAAGTATCCAGTACAAATAAATACATCATGTTTTACTGTGCAATAAAGAATTTAAATTTAGAGAGGATGTAAACCAGCAAATCCTTCTTCCAGTGCAAATTGCTCAGAAGTATTACAGAACAGCAGAAATTTCAGTATCACTGAAGGATGATCCCACACCATGTAAGAACTTGCTTGCTCTTCTCAAGTCATAAAATAACCGCTGGCTCCTTCATATGTGCACTACCAGTTCACATCTGTTCTCTGGCCTCAGGCCTGCTGAAAGCCACACAATAAAACAAACCTTCTATTAAAACTTAGTGAGGAGAATGAAGATAACAGGTCAGACCAGTCTAAGGGTTATTTGGTGAAGGAAAGACCCTCCTAACTCTTTGGGCTTCATAGCTCTAGTTATTTTTCAATTGGAATCCATAAATGTTTATTCAGTCTTCCTATGATGTCCTTTGATCTCCTACATTTTTATTTTTGAAAGCACAGATAACATTCCTGTATCCATTTTAGACAAATAAGTAGAGGAGACAACACAGTGGTTTGAACTTTTGTTTGGATTTTCTCTCAGTATTCATAAACACCAAGGCAGTCCTTCACTGGTTGCCAATGCAAAGAGAGTAAAGCTTATATGAAATACTCATGCTGATCTGGAGTATTTAATATAAAGCAGACCCACACAAATGAGAATCCCAGGCAGTTTGAGGGGGGGTGGGTTTATTATTTTAATGTTTCTAAAGGCACTTACTGTTGTATGTATCAAAGCTTCCAATACTGAATGGATTTTTTAAAGTGATAAAAATTGAAGGGAAGTATGTCTAAATAAACAAGGCAGAGGTTGTCTTCGGGTGGGAAATTCCTCATGTTGTGAAAGAAATATTCACCAGAAAATTCAGCACAAAAACAGGCTTTAAACAAACAGCAGGCAGCAGAGAAAATCATCTCCAGGTCAGGGGGCAACAAGCAAAGCATGGTCAGGAAGGTGGTGGGACAGTGAGTGTCAGTGGGTCCCTACTCTCCACAGCCTAAAAGCCCATCTCAGTTATTTCACAACCAAGCGGAGCTGGCGCAGCAAGAGCAGAGAGTGACAGTGACACCATGGGGCACTGAGGAGCACAGACCGAGGCACTGAACCATGTTTCAGTTACGGTCCCGTGAACCATCCCACACACTGCCCACTGACTAGATCACTGGCATCCTGCAACTACCCCTGCGCAATGCTCCTTGTGGCCCATGCGTCCTGGTTTGCTTTAGCACGAAAGAAGGAAAAGCCTTTATTGAACAGACACGTGATATCATACGGCTTCTGTTAAGCATCTAGGCTCTTCCTATGTTATGGTGTAGTTAAGGCACTGTGGGAGGAAGAACAACATTGTTTTAAAAGCTCAGCTTCAAAAACAAAAACAGTCATGTTATTACAAACATGCAACAAAGAGAGGAGTGTATTCATGCCCTCATATCACATCTGTGCCCTGAAGGCAATGTTCTGAGAGAAGTCTGTGAAACTCGTACTTGCAGCTATCTCAGACAGCTCCACCTATAACTGTATCAGCCCTGGCTCACTCTCTCTGCCTGACACCATGCCAGAATTGTGGACGTGATCCCCTGGTGTTCCTCCTGATGGCTGTGTTTAACTAGCAAGCACTTACAAATACACCATACAGGAAAGCAAGGTAAACATGAAAATGGACTCAGGACTTGTATTTGCATCTGTTGTGCTCATCTTTGTATACTGCAGATAAGCACAGTGATCTAAACACACTGACAAGCTTTCAGGGAAGGAAAAACTGCGCTGCTGCTCAGGCCTGAGGGAGCTCAAATCCAACCCTGTGTACCATCAGTTTGTAAACTTCCACACTGCAGATGCTGCTGGGACTTCAGCCCCTCGACTGAGCTGATTAAATGTCAACCATGATCTGGTATATGTTACACAGGGCTGGAGCACCTCTGCTCTGGAGGCAGGCTGAGAGAACTGGGCTTGTTCAGCCTGGAGAAGAGAAGGCTCCTTAAGGGCAGACCTTAGAGCAGCTCCCAGTGCCTAAAGGGGTCCTATAAGAAATTTGGAGAGGGGCTTTAGATAAGGACCTGCAGGGAGAGGACAAGGCAGAATGGCTTTAACCTCACAGAGGGGAGATTGAGATGAGATCTCAGGCAGAAATTCTTCCCTGTGAGGGTGCTGAGGCACTGGCACAGAGTGCCCAGAGAAGCTGTGGCTGTCCCACCCCTGGCAGTGTTCAAGGCCAGGTTGGACGGGGCTTGGAGCAACCTGGTCTAGTGGAAGGTGTCCCTGTCCATGGCAGGGGATTGGAACTGGATGAACTTTAAGGTCCATTCCGATGCAAACTATTCTGATTCTAAAACTGAGCTCCATGCTACTATGATTGCTGCATTACCTCCATCAGTTGCAGTAGTGCTGGATGCACTTGTTGCAGTCTATCCTATCCTTCCAGCATCAGCATTTCTACACTGCAAAGATCCAAACCTGTAACTGGCACTACCAGTCCTGCTGTTCCTTGTTCCAGGGTCCATTCCTAATCTCACCCCTTTGAGGAACAGGAAGGACCAGTTGTAGAGCTCAGCCAGACATCCCTTATCAAGAGAGCACGAGAGGCAGCAACTGCAAGGCTGGTCTATCAATGGCTGAACAATAGCTGGTTGGCCAAACCCAGCAGGTGGATTTCAAACTGAACTACCCACAACCATCCTTTAATGTCTTGCACATATTTCACTAGACTGCAAGCTACACCAGCTAACTGGGTAAATACAAATTTGCATGCACAATTTTCTTGGCATATGCTTTTTGCTGCTTTCGGAGCTTGCCTGTTTTACAAGTACACACTAAGCTGAGCTACAGGACCCTAGTTTTCAGTAGCCATCAACACTCACATGACAGAGCATTGCACAGCATTTTCAGAGTACAACAGGGATCTGCAGTGGCTTACAGTTCCCCCATTGGTTGTCACAAAGCTTTTAGCATTCGTCTATGCCAAGGTCTACTGTAGCCACTGTTAAAGAATTGTGCAAAGGTACAAGAGACACCAGAAAAACCTCATTTGTAAGAACACAGCAATTCCTGCTTCACTACTGCTGATGGCTCTGAGCAGGAACTGGTATCACTGGTGTCTAGAGATGTGTGCTCATGACCTTCAGTATCAGATCTGCGCTGACTTCAACAGGAAACTTCACCATCCTCCTGTAGCACAGTACATATTTGAGTGAACCATGGCAGTATGGAAAGGGATAACTTTTATCAGGAAGCCACCCATCTTGGTTAGCTGCTCAGAGACCATGACAACTGCCTGGCAGTGCCAGAGGTCAACAGTTCTACCTATGGTGGAGACTTGTTACGAATGTTGTTTACCTCCGAACATTCAGCCCCAGCAATGTACCTGAAACACCTACCTCTGAGGGAATGGCTTTTCAAATGAGAACAGAACGGGTGATGACAGCTACATGTCCTACCTCTGACCCTTTGGAGGAACAAGAAACTGCTTTCTCAGCAGCATTTGGGGGGCATGGAGATCCCTGTGCACACTGTCTCACTGGAGTTTCAAAGAGCAGTGCCTGAACAGTGAGAAGATGCAGAAAAAGCTCAGTTATGTATGTAGCCATTGCAGAACTGGGATTGTGCTCTTGCTGGTTCAGTCTAGTTTCGTTGAACCAGCTGCTGAAATGGCAGTTGCTTGTTCTAATGTGCCTCTAGCAAGCTCTAGTCTGCGGCACTATCCATGCGCTCTACCCGGCCCCCTCTCCTTGGGTGCTACAACATGAGCACTCTGCTCCCATTGTAACTCCTCTCTACTTGCTGAAGCTGTGCCCCCACTTCACCCTCCTCATATACGGGAGAGTACACCCCATGCCAGGCCCCTCCCTCCAGACACAAAAGAAAGGGCACCACCATGGAAGAAAATACGTACTAACTAGAGCCAGGGAAAAAGCTGTTAGATGCCAGTGTCACAAACGCTGTCTGCACAGTGCAGCCTCCTCAGTGTCTGCAAAGAGCACTTTTACACTCCTATGAAGAGGGCAAGTCACACAGAATGCTTGGCTGCCCAGCTGAGGTTTTTAACTAGAAGGTGCCACCCCAAGCTATGTGGGCCCAGAGTTGCGATGGAAATTAAATCACGTACAACTGATGTTAAAAACAGAGAGATTTATGACTAACTACTAATGGATGCCCTGTACCACACATGACAAAAGATTTCTCCCTCTTCCAGAGCCTCTGGGCAGAGTTTATTCCTGAAGTCTAGTGGAAAAGAAAAAAGGAACACTTCATCTGTACAAGTTACTTACTGCAGATTCAGTTTTGTACATTGGATTGAGCAAGAACGGATTGATTTGCCCAATAAAAATATCAGTTCACATGTTTTTCCTCATGTTTGTTAGTTTGAGCAGTGTGAGTACAGGCTTACAGCTGGATGGAGGAATGCCTTTAAAAAATGTTCTCTGAATACTTCATTAAAGGGTTTTGGCATAACTGAGGTTCCCTGTGTCCTTAATGCTGAACAGACAAGTGCCTAAGAAAGCAATGGTGCTTCACTGAAGTCACAGCTCTATACAAATGGAAAACTTGGGAATAATATGGCCTAGCAGACAAGTTAAGTGCCAGGGTGAGACTGCTGGGCAGGTTTGGCTTGTTTGTTAACCTGTACAAGGCTTTGCTGCTAAGGTCATGCAAGGGCGGCTGGAAAAATATTAGTTTTTCCTCATCTGTAGTTTGCATGGGAAAGCTGACAGACCTGCCAAGCAGGCAGTCCGAAATGATACGTTATTTTTTGCACCCCAGCTGAAAGCAGCTACCCAGAAGAACTGCTACCTGGATCTCCCCAGGGGCAGCTAAATTATAGCTATGCACTGGAGAACTCCACAAGCTCTATACATAAACACTGAAGCACTGTGATTTATTACTAGCAGATAGCTCCAGCATGTTAATGTCATTTATCTTCCATTTTCCAAGAGCAGCAGCAGAACTATTCTCAGTATGACAACATTTATAACTGAGTTTATGCAGCCAGCTTTACCTACTTAAGGCCATCACTTTGTGTTTATACCTGTCATAGTCTCGCAGAGTCCCCTGGCACATGGCACTAACCCTAGTGGCAAGGATGTTTAATACCTTCAGCAGAGCAGAGGCAGGGCTCTGAGGTACTCAAGGCACAGATAAGTAGAAGGGGGAAAAACTGATGGGAACAACTGGCAGGCTAATTTTTTTCTGATTTGGACAATATGCAGGGCTTTAGAACAAGCTTCCAGAGAAAAGAACAGCTAGAGATATGGGTGCAGCTGAAAAGAGGACAAAATTATGCACATTTACCACAGGCAGAAAGCATCCGGTAACCTCATCTCTTCCCTTGAGAATACTTTTTTTAGTTTCTTTCTTTCTTTCTTTTTAACTAGGGAAATGCAGCATGCGTATATCTGCATTTTTGGCATAACACTTCATAATTCATGAGGAATTAACTCAGTTGAAGGCAATACTGAATAATACAAGAACCATAAGGTAAGTTGCTGTCTAACATGAAGAGTTTTATAGTTGGATGCCACTCTGCCTCCCTCGTCTACACTGGTTTCCTGCTCCTGCTAGTTCTCAGTTGAGTGCTAGGCAAGGATCAATCTGGCTTCTCCCGCACCCACAGGAAACAAGTGTGATCAGCCATCCATCGCACAGTGGTAACAACTGGGAAGTACCTGAGTGCATCCTCTGGAACGAAGGATTTCTGTCAGGTTTCGGTACCTGCCTAGAAGTCACTTGGTCAGAATAGTGCTATGTGCCCTGTTCCTCACAGCACCAGCACCCTCCCCAGGACCTACAGGAACTGTGCTGGAACTGCTCTACATTTCATCCTTACAGTTTTGTTTTGTATGAGCAAAGATTGGTTGATTTAGAACTCCAGAAAATATAAAATCTGGAAGGACTGCAGTGACCAGTTGTTTTCCCAGAAATTTTTCATTAACTGAGAAGCATGGGTGTTGGAGTAGCCCAAGAGAGGTCCAAGCTTGCCTTTGTGTCTGCTTTTATCAGTTCTGAGGAGTTAGACTTTTTGCTTTTCTGCATTCCAGTTCTATATTGTAGGCATTACAAAACCCAAATGGAGCTTGTGGTGGTTTTCAGAGTTTCTCCTTATACATCTGGTAGCCCTTGGTTTGGTACTTCTGCTCACCAAAGGAAGACTGCTAGCTGTTCCTGTGAAGAAGAAGGCTTTATCCCACAGGGTGATTGCTGATCCAGCTGCAGATACTCTAGAGAAGCCAAGAGAGGACAATTCCAGCATGAGCTAACAAGCATGCCATGATCCTATCAGGCTTCAGGAAGAGCACCTATTCTCACAATTCCTCTTGGGGTGTGTTTGGGAAAACTCCTTTACAACACTCTCAGCTTTGTAAGTAACCACAAAAAGACCCTCTGAAATAATTTCTAATGAAGAAAATCCAACCCAACAGGTAAAATATGCAGTAAAGTGAAACAAATGAAATCCTGCATCAGCAGCACTGTGTTTATACAAAATTGATTTCCAAGAGTGAGTTAGAAATTAGAGCACTGCAACAAGTTTCTTTGCTTGCCTTTTCTCCCCTCCAAATTCAGATCACTTCCATTTTTCAATGCTAATCTTAGAACTGAAATCTTAGCATTTCATTTGAAAAACATGAACATGCTGGAAGTGTCAGGAACACATTCACATAGAGTTAGATGAAGTAGCTGTGGACTGTACTGAAAGGAGAATCACTAAGCCACAAAGCATTTTCAACAGACCAGCCACTGATTTCTGACCAAGACAAGAACAACTGCTTATAGCAGGACTGAAGACTACCCCAAAACAGGTGAAACTGTATTTTTCCAAGAAGCTCAGGATCCAGGCTATGTTGCTTCTACAAGAGGTCAAGTCTCCAGTCTCCCTTGTTTGCTGATTAAGTTTTCTTGCTTTGGATGCCTCTGAACTGTCAAGTTCCCTCTTGTTACAATTCAGCATTAGATGTGTACAAGTCAAACACCAATGCAGACTGCTAGTGCTGGCCAAAGACAGCTCCTACTTTAACTACACAGCCCTCCTCCTCTAGGATCATGGTCACTGGAATCAGTACCTCTTTCCACTCAAAAGCAGTAATTATCAAATACAGGCTCGAAGAGTAGCACTAACTGTTTTCTTTTAAAACAGATGACTGAAAGCTTCAAATGACACAGAAGAATGGCCACTGAATTCAGTACTGACCTAGGCATGGACCTTAGATATCCAAAAGGTGTTTGGCACCACATTACCTGGCCTTTTCCTGAAGGAAGATTGACTTGACTGGGAAAAATAATCAAAACTAACATGATTTGGCTCAGCAAATGACTTACAAGAGAAGGCACATGAAATGCTGTGATTTCTTTTTCACATAGCCTCCAATTACTTGCCTGTTCCAAAGAACAGTAATTACAGATTTCTTACTGACATTGAAGTGGACTCAAAGTCTGAACTTTGAGAAGGCTTTTAAGAGAGAAGGAAATGGGTACACTGCTACCTTCGAAGGACAAGTGGTGGAAAAAGAACAGATCTCACCAAGTGGAAAGAGTAATTTGGAGCAAGTGGTAAAGGGGGAGGGGAGAAACATACTGGCAATACAGGGACAGGGGAAGATGTTCAGAGTAGGAGTTACAGGAATCAGCATAATTTTATCGTATGCATGAGTGAAGTAGAGAATGTGAGAGTTAACAGCTACCATCCAAATCCCTTCTTGCAGAAGGCATTTCCTTCCAGCCTGAGGAATTCAGCGACGACAGTTTTAAGCAAACTGTGACCTTTGCTTTTCAGCTTGTCTCAGTAATGAAGTGAAAGAACTGCAGCAAACAGTATTGGCTACAGTATAAATACACTGATTTTTCAGTCTTAGGCACTGACAATGAGACATCCCAGACCTGCAGTTCATTCTGTGGTATACAGTTATACTAAGCATTCCCACTGCAAAACCATATGTGCTTTATTATGTCCACCCTGTCCCCTCACTTGCCTTCTTCCATAGAGTGAACATCAGACTATGGTCTCAGCGCGTGTTTCTCTGCGTTGAGGTGTTTTACAGTTCTTGGCCAGGCCACTATAGAAGATCTAGTCTGTCCTTTGGAAAGACTCATGGCAGGTATGTTGAATGCGAGCCAACATTTCAATTATTTTTGCCTGCAAAAATAGCAAATCAATCAGGCTGCACCAAACTTACAAGTTTGCAATTCCAGCTGAATGCTAACTTTAAAACACTTCCATAGGCATGTTGAAGCTGAAGCTCTGGATAATACACTCAGCCAATCATACGAAGTACAACTGATAAAAAGAAACATGTACCCTTCCCTTGTGAGCGGAAGGAAATGACACTGACAGCTCATCACTGAGAATCACTCACAAACAAGTTCTGTTGATGTTAGTTATCAACCAACCAGCCATTGCTTACAGAAGTCTGTCTTCCTGAGTGCTGAATATTGATTCTGGATGCAGCAGTCTCTAGTACCACAGCTCTCGGTGCACATTTTTGTTATGGAAAGTCCTACTCTATTATTAAATGCCTTCAGCACCAAACCTGTGAACAAGCTCTGACCAGGCTTATATAGAAATAAGGTGGGGTTTTGATAGGTTGGTCGAAGTGTGCTCCACTTTCAGTAATGACAGTAACGAATGGTCAATTGCTTTCTTTAATTGCTCTTTTACCTATTGGGCCCTTCAATCTATATGATTTATGTGTAATCTTTATGATTTAGCTTCATCAGTAGCCCAAATGCTCAAGTAGTTTGTCACACACAGAAAATGTGACATTTCTTTCTTCAGAACAATGGGAAATGCCTAGAGAGTCAGACATTGTAAACCTCTCTACCCAATGTAAATCCCAGACTGTGTTTCTTTCTCAGTATTTCTCAAACCATATAATTACCAAATCAAACCCAGAGTCAAACTTCTCATTTGTTACTTCTGGCAAACACTGGGAGAAAATACTCTCTTCAAGTGCATGGCATTCTTTTCTTGTTTAGAAATGTCAGGGTGTAAACACAAAACAAAGTAGTAGCTTGTTTCCATTTTTGCTTCCTGGAGTACACTGAACAAGTGGCCTCTTACATACTGGACACGAGAAAAAGAGTGGTGCAAACAATTGAACCACCGATTTTATTATTTCAGATTTCTCAAATACAGAATATTCCTCAGCAGTAGCAAAATTAGCATCATATATTTTAAAAAGAAAATCCTTCTAAGAATCAAAAAAAGCCAGAAGAATTTCCCCCAGCTCTCTACGGCTAAAGATGTTTCTATACAACACTACTCAAACTAATCTGCCCTCTACAAAGCCTTCTACTTGCCAAGATTTTTTTTCCTGTTCCTTAAAAAACAAACAAAAGCTTGTTTTGAAAGAAATATAAAAGGCATCAAAGGATTTGTGTTGAGCCAAAAGACCTTCTTTCTCCACCCTCACTGTACTCATCTGGAAAGCATCTGGCAAACAAATCCATTGATAGTTTAGAATAGCCTTTTATCTGTCCTCACAGGCTTAAGAAGAAAAGTGGATAGCATACACACTCCATGGACTAATCGTACGTTCCCTTTATATTACTGCATTTTGAAGATGTAAGCGTACAGCAGAATATCTGCCATGCTCACAAAAAAACTCCACCTTCCCTGGTAAGGCTGCCTGAAACCCAAGTTAATGAACCTTTCAGGACAGGGAGTCGGCTACTTTGATTCAAAACCATCCTCCCACAAAGAAGCACAGCAAGAAGACACCAACATATGGAACCTACTGGAGTCCAGCTGGACTTAGTGCTCATTATTTGGTTATGCTGAATCAATTACACCCATTGGCTCAACCTCATTTTACTGCCTTAGTCTTTACTTTACACCACACTTCCCAGGTCTTTGAGATATGCAAGGGGCTGAACTGCAGCTGAACCTAGAGAAAAGAAGCAGAAATAGGTCCATACTATTTCTGCACATATTTGCTGGGCTCTCCCTTGATCATATAAGATCATTCTATAGTTTTCCTAAGGAAAACCAAACTATAGAAAGTAGTCAATGATTTTTCAAGGGAGCAGCATATAAAGTAACAAGTCCACACATCCATCTTCACACAGACTAAAGCGGGGATATCAAAAGCAGGATATCTCTTCAGAAGCATGAAATGTAGTATTTTTCTATTAAAACTACATAAATACAGACACTGTAGCTAGACACTGAACTGGCAGGTTGGAAGGCACGTGCAAGTCCTCCAGGACATGATTCATCCCATACGATATTAAACCACAGCCTTGTTCTCCCCCTTTTCCCTATCTTCAGTCAAAACTGAGGTATGTAGCTGAAAAATTACTTATGTTATGGTAGCACTTGTAATGGCCATTGAAACCACAGTACATGAAACCACAGTACAGTCTCAGCAGCCTCAGGAGGTCAGGTACCGTTCCTGCCTTGAAGATACTCTAGTCAAGGCGGAGGTTTCTGCTGTTGCTGTCAATGAGACAGAGGTGCAAACCGAGAGATGGACCCAAACCTTTAGCTGGTGAAATTATACATCTACAATATGACCCCTTACTATACCACTGGCATAACCATTAGCACAGAGCACACTCCCTAGTTCAACAGATTTCTGGCATATCTTGTAATACCAGAAAGTAGGACTCTTCCCTAATATAGAGTATAACAAGTTCCAGTCTCCCAGATGACCACCTTTCATTTCAGTTTTTGGCTTTTCTGAATAAAGTGTTTTCCTACCATTTAATTTTGATGATGAGTTTATAATACTGGCACACCAAAATCATAGATCAGTACAGTGTACTCCACACAGAGTTGGTTATCAATTAGTAATCCAAATAAACACAGATGAAGAGCAGCCTATAAATCCTGCCTCCATACTGTAAGTCACGTAAGACCAGGCACATCCCTTCCTTAACTGGAATTACAAAGTGCACATCCTTCTCATGTTACAGAAATTTAAAGCATGTTAAGACCCAGCAGGAGTAGGAAATGATAGGCTGCACTGCCCTTCATGCACATTTATGTAAATTCCATGATTAAGTAATCAAAACAGCACTATGTAAATTTGAACATGCAAAGAAATGCAAATATTTCTATGGCAGTTTAAGTGGTAAACATTATGTACATCTCCCCTAAGAGATTAATTTTCAAACAGCTGATCGTTGTAAAGTTGGAAGTTGGCTGTTTATTAGAATTCAGGCATTCAGCAGACCTTTTGGGACCTAATTCTCTTCTGTGATTACAGGTACCCTCAGGAATCGAATTCTCATAGTGAAGGCCATAAACCAGCTTTAAATGCCTAACTACTATCCTGCATATAATAAAAATCCCATTCTTCTGGGATTTTTAGTTTTCTCAGTATTTGGCTTTCTAGAATGACAAATACAGGTACTCGAATGCCGCTTCCCACATAAAGCTGCCACAGTATCGCTTTCTCACTCCTTCCTTAAATGCAAGATTTACTTAAGGTGTACATGCAAGATTAAAAAAAAAAAAAAGAAAAATCAAACTTCTGTAAGAATCATTGCAATATATTCTATGGCCAAAAAAAAGTTATTTTAAATCTGTTAAAGAAATTAAACCAGGTTTGCAGATGACTCAGTCTGAGGAAAGCTCTTGGGAATGCTTTCTTGGCTATCTTGCAAGCCAGACCCTAGAAGAGAAGGGGGAGGATGAATTAGTATTATTGTTTTCACACTGCCATGAGCACAGCAGAAAAGAAACTTATCTGCTGAGGTAGTGGAAAGCATAATCATAAGGCCAACTCTGCTAACAAAGCAGCAGGTGCATTTCATTTCATTATATCCTGCCTTCAACAACACAAAAGGAGAGCTAAGCTTCAGTTTTAAGACCCCAAATGTCCTGAAATGACACACTTGCACTGTAAGCTGAACATTTAGCACCTATACACATGCTTGGCACTCCAGGAAGCTTCTGCTCGTCCTTTCCCTTTGCAGCACTAGCTAAGGTTCCAGTTATAAAGAGTATTAAAATCTTCAGAACAAAGACATTTCATATGAGTTATTCCAAAGACAACAAGCAAACACCAGCGACATTAGTCACTCCAGAGCATGGATCACAGCCTCATGAAACAAAACTTTTCCAGTCTTTTGCTAAAGACTTTCAGCAGAAGGAAAAATTCAACCTAGATTTTGTTATTTAACATTTTCTTTTTCCCTTTTCAAGTTTGCATTCCTCTGAAGAAATACAAGCCAAACACCCATTTGCTTAGGTTTGCTATATGTGCATTTCCCTGTAGGGGCCACATAGCTAACTGATTACTACTTGTGTTAGTTTTATTAGAGAACATGGAGCCTTGTACCTTGCGGCAGTTTACACAGCTCACAGTTTGTAAAGAACTGAAACCTCTCCTCCGATTTCCTGGTTCACAGCATCCAAATTCTGCTTATTTCAGAATCTCTTTGGAGATCCTAAGCCTGCTATTAATGGCTAAGGTTACAAACAAAAAATATCTCATAATTCTCAGGAAGGATCTTGAGGTCAGACTCAAAACTAATGCACCATGTATATTATTATTGTTTTGTCTAATATTTCGTATTAACAACTGGTTCTATTTAGAAATAACTAAAATGGGTTAAACTAAATATTGTTCCTTGCCCACCTTCCACTAACTAAGATCTTTTTTCATATCCAAAAATACCCCTCTTGAAGTTCTACCCATTTCAGAAAGAAGAGTGCTTCTTCGGTTAACTACCCAAGTACCATCGCAATTTATAGCTATAATTTTTTGTAACAAAAGATGACGCTTAATTTATGAGATGGAAAGCAGAAAGAGAAGAAATATTCTATTTACACCAAGACAACTAGAACTGAAAATTAAACACCAAGAAAACTGG
This sequence comes from Ara ararauna, assembly GCA_028858755.1. Lineage (NCBI taxonomy): Eukaryota > Metazoa > Chordata > Aves > Psittaciformes > Psittacidae > Ara > Ara ararauna. Next base: position 16,329,550 of record CM054380.1, on the reverse strand, counting down.
AACTAAAAATGAAGCTTCAAATACATACAGCATTAAAAGCTTACAAGAAGAAGAAAAATAACAAATCAGTAGTCATTGCCCTTAAGGTGAATCTGTACCTGGGGCTGCACTCAGCCCCAGCTGAGAGAGCATCCAGTCATGACTCATGGGTGAGCAAGCAGCAGTGAGACCCTGGCAGCTTTCCACATCTCCAGAGGCCAGGACTTGTGATGTCCTCTGCTCCCCTCCAGCTCAGCCCATAGGACTGCTACTAGGTCATGCCTACAGGTGAAATGCAGAGTCCTGCTAATAACAGCTTTGTGCTTCAGCAGGGAGTCTGGTTAGGAACCTGTCACATCTGCACTCCACAGCAGCAGCTAGGCCAAAACAATCAGTTGCTGAACAGAGCACTCCCTGCATCTGCTTGTAGTATTGCCCCCTCTGCCAGATGTCAGTGCTGACTTCCTGCTCAGTGGCAGTCGGTTATCTGTGCCCCTTGGGTGTCATCGTCCTGGAGAAGCAGTGAGACAGAAGCTAGATGTATTCTAAGTGGAATCGCTTTTGCTAACACATACAGACCTAAAATTAGGTGTCCAGTTTGTCAAAGCAGTATTACAGATGGTCCCAATTCTTTCACACCAACCATACAATGAATCCATCCCTTCCTACTATTTGGGGTCTCCTTGTGTCTTCCAGATCTGAAGCCCTAAAATTAGGTGTCCAGTTTGTCAAAGCAATATTATAGATGGTCCCAATTCTTTCACACCAACCATATAATGAATCCATCCCTTTCTACTATTTGCGGCCTACTTGTGTCTTCCAGATCTGAAGCCTCACAGATTTTGGCATGCCTGAAGTTACTTTTTCTTAGACAAGGGTTTCCTCCTTCCTGTTGGCCCACCCATCATAAGTAGACTTACTCTTACCTGTATTCCCTTTGCTAGAAGCTGCTTGCAAGCTGACCCTTACTAGATATGTAATAGATGAGAAACATGGTATACCCCTGAAATTGTTGCACACTTGCTAACAGGATGATGAGACAGTAAGTACATATACCACTACAAGGCTTTGGGCAAAGCAATCTCCTTCAGCATATTACCTATATACCTCTATGCAAATCCTAACAGCACATAGTCATGTCAAGCAAACCAACCTCTTAGAGCTTTTATTTTTCCACTGAAATAGCATCAAATCAAAATGAGCCCCTAGATAGCACTGTCAGTGGTACAGTTATGCATACACACATTAGATAATCAAATAAAGCCTCTATGGGAGTCTGTAGCAACACGCTATGATGACTGGCCTTTTATTGCCAAATCCTATATCCTAATGCTTCTGCAATCTTAACTGCTCCCTTTGGATCCCCTGAATTACTGACTGCTGCTTCTGTACCTCAGGATTTGTTTTGGCACAGAAAGCGCAGGGATAACTGGTTATAATAGAAAAGGACAAATACATAAGCATTGACTCAGGATCTCCACAGACATCTAAAAAGGAACCTAGAAGAGGAGGTCCCAACTCCATCTGATCACAAGGAAGCTCTATGCACAGAAGACAATATCTTTCTGTTCATAAGGAAGCTCTACCCACAGAACACAAAAGCACTGAGCAGATCACAAATGCAATACTTTACTTACAAGGAAAACCTATGAACTGGCAGACCAGTGAAATGCACCAAGTGAAAAAGAGCAAACTTAAAATACCTTTGTTTTTATTTCCAGAGTGACACTACTGTCTGTAAACTCAAAGAAGCATCACAAACTAAGACAACATTCAAACCCAGTGCTAAGACCAGGATTCTGCTGCCTACGCATGGTATTCCTAGTGTCATTTACCCATACAGTGAGCCACTGTGCCTCTTACCACCATACTGGAAGGGTGTTGGTCTCAAGTCCTGCATCACAACCTTCATCCATCCTGTGCAGAGGCCTCAGACACCTAAGGGCATTTCAAACGGAACCATAACTTATTAATTCAAGCACATAAACCTTTTCCTCACCCCTCTCCCCAAAGACAAGCACCCTCTTCTCTAAAGCTCCAGAGGCTCTGGCAAACAATGGAGGAGGGAATTAGCTAATGACTGAACTAAACAAAGTGCTTTGAAGAGTATCCATTCATAGGCATAAGGAATTCCTGGCTATTAAGGTATTTCTGAGGTTAGGAATGAGCTAAGGAACAAACTAGAACTCCAGAATCCAGAAGCAATACTGGTTCATGAGCTTGGGTCTGTGCCTAAACTCAGATATTGGTGACTTTCATGCATCATAGTGCTCAACTCTGCAAGTTGTTACAAATCCATACTTTTATACATAAATATCTTCTAACCAGTGTTCAGGATACAGCAAATGTAAGTTGTTTCTTGGCTTAGGAAAAGGTTAAATAACTAGAAGAAGCAGCAAGACCAGCATTCCTAAAGGTCTGAAAACCTCATACTTCAAACAACAGAAGTATTGTTACTGATTGCTATGATGTTAGAGTTGGGTGACTTGGCAGGAAGAATATGCAGTTTCCAGGACTCACTCTGAGGTGCTGCAAGAGAAGTACTGTGGACTGCAATTCTTTCTTTTGCAACTGAAAACAGAAGAAGCAAAACAACGAGAAGCAGAACAAAATAGATACAGGCCCCCAAATTACAGCATGTCACAAGCAAGTCAAGAATTTACCTGTTTAATGATTAAAACAAATAAAAATCAGGGAAGTAGCAACAAAATCCTTAAGATCAACTGTGGTTCCAGACCTGGAACTTAAGGTTGGAATTTGAAAGATATACAGGTGTTCTCTCCAGCACAGGAAATGTTTTTCCTTGGGGAGATTCTGATAATTAATTTAGCAAATTTCATAATTATTGCAATGGCCCAGAAACTTGTGGTAAACTTCATCCTCTTGTGCTCTCTGTGGCTTTGGAATTTTCTTCATTGATACAGGATTTGTTATGTGCTTTTGGAAAGCAATAGTTCAGTCGAGTGGTCCACACAGTTAGCTCCTTTACACCCTTTTGAACTGGCTACATCTGCACTGGAACCTGGAACTGCAAGGCCGACCTGACCCAGGTGCTCCCTTTCAATTCTATGGGCTAGGTTTCTTCTTAAGAGGAAGAGCAATGTCATGGTTTAACCCCAGCAGCAACCGTGTACCACAAAGCCACTCACTCACTCTCTCAGCTTTATCCCAGCTGATACCAGGACAAGCAGAAACCTCAATTTGCATTATCAGCAGTGATATACATAAAAAGCTACAGCTTAACAATATTGCAACATATCTAGTTTGGCTTTTTCCCCATTGTCATTTTGACAGGCTGCCTTTCACAATTTCAATCTGTAGCCCATGGGCTTTTCTATTACATTGAGAAGTTTGTCACATTTTATCATCAGGTTTGCTTGCATGAAACAATATGAAGAATCCAGAAAGCTGGGAATAGATTCCTATATCTCTTGATATATTTTGCTCTTCTTATAGATGGGTTGGGCCTCAGAAAAAGAAAAATTAAGATTTGCTGTTTCTAACCACATCTCAGACTCTCAAGTCCTTCCTCTATGCTTTGAAACTCAGGGCAATCTTATCTACATTGGCTCCTTCCATAGGGATACCCATCCCTCCCACAGACCAAACACATGGCAGACATTTGCATTCTTGCAGAGTGCCTATGGTTAATTTTGAAACTATACATTCAGTCTAATAAGGAAAAAAGTACACTGGGTGCTTACACTGCTATGATAAGCACCACTGAATGCATAACTGCAGGCAAACAGTAAACATGTTTATTTCCCACAACAGGTTTTATCCACTGAGACATGTCTTGAAATTGGAGGATAAGCAAAAAAACCCTTAATAAGGAAGAAAGGAAGAGAAGGAAGATGAAAACAACCCTCTTTCACCATTCTCTTTGCCACTCTCCAGCTTGCTCCTCTTTAATCTTGCCTTGAGGTGTCATTAATAGACACTACATGGAAGTATACTGTATGGGGTATAAACACTTGTCCACATACATAGAGTTCTGATGGAAGAACAGGATTAGTTTCTGAGTTGGCTCACTCAGTGATGGAATCATCCAGCACTTCTCACTGCTCCAGACTTTCCAACAGGCTTTTCCTGACAATTCTTCTTTATTTAGTCTTAAATGGATAAAATTTACCTACAGCGCTTTAGAAGATCAGGCAAAGGTATTGCCATCATCTCTTGAAATGTCTCTGGAAATGTGAAACACCTCCTCCCATTCTGCACATCTTTGATAGTCCTGGGGTTTACACAACATAGCAGAAATTGAACTGTATGAAATATATTTAGTGGTAGTCAGAGGAACTGTTTCCTGCCTGGTCCTTGTCAGAGAATGTTGACTGGCTGGTATTTCTCTCTCATATCCAACCCTTGGTTGTTTTAGCCATCAAGTCAAACTCTGCAGCTTGGTGGGAAAGTCACCCTGAATTAGCTTCCTGAACTTTTCTGGATTTCAAGTTCTCTATTACACTACAATAAACACTGCTATTTTGGGAAAAAGACAAGATGCTTTATACTTGGCACAATTGTGTGAGGCTATCATTAATGCTAGACAAACCCAAAGACACAAATGAGCAATCCAGCAAAGCAGAGGGTTACATTCTTGATTACGAAATAGGAAATAAAGTTATCAAAACCAAAACAACAAGCTAGACATAGAATATACTTGAAACAGCTCAATTCTTCAGCTGTCTCAAGACTTCTCTGAGTCATGTCCCATGAGAAGATATGGGAGCAGATGTAACATAGTTGTACCAAATCCTGAGTTTTGACTTTCAGACATAACCTTGTACGATTGTGGAAGTAGAGAGTTAGCTCTACTGAAGCTACCATTCTCTTCACTTCATGCAATATCTATTTCTTCCCCCTCATTTTTGTTCCCAGCTTGGATGACATTAAGCTTTGCTTAGGGGATTTTCTGACTTTGTACAGTTTTTGTACAGTCTTTCAGCTTAAGTGATCTTCAAGATTTATAACATTCGGCAAGGCTCATCCATGACTAAGACACATCTCATAAGCAACACTACTATCTCTACCTACCCTTTAACTGAACTAATTTCAGTATGTCATTATATCCTCAGAGAGGTCTATACAACATTAATCATACAGATGATACACCCAGTTGTCAATGTGTGTTTCCTCCCTAACATTTAAGAGAAGTAGCCCTCAGTTAAGGTGTGCACAGTTTTGGCATGGTTGGGGTTAGAAGGGACTCCTTGGAGTCCCTGCTCAGGGAGGGCCATCATTTCTTCTCTGGAGGGAGAAGAGAAACATCTCCATCTTTGGAGTTATCAAAACTCTGTGGTGGCTGGTGTGATCTAATGACAGCAATAGCCCTGCTCCACAGAAGAGGCTGGACCGGAGGTAATTCACATCCATATCTTTAATCCCATAAACGTCAGTGTGCTTCATTCAACTGAGAGACTCGTCAAAAAGTAGCCCCATCCAGCAAGTCAAAGACCACTTCAGTCAGCGTGCCTTATTCCACCCTACTTTACTTGCACACTGCAGTTCTACACCCACTACTGGCAAGCAAACAGCTTCCTACAAACTGAACATTTCTGGTGCTGTCTTACAAGAACATATACAGCTATGTATTTTCTACTGCTATGGTGGCTTGCTTTCTTAACAATTCCAGCTGAACCTTGTCTTCCTTTCATGAAATATTTATAGATCTTTGGTTAATTCCAAATTCCATGCCAAGTGCAAGGCCCTACACCTGGGTCGGAGCAATCCCAGGCACAACTACAGGTTGGGCAGAGAAGAGATTCAGAGCAGCTCTGTGGAGAAGGACTTGGGGGTGGTGGTAGATGAGAAACTTAACATGAGCTGCTTCAGTGTGTGCTCGCAGGCCAGAAAGCCAACCATATCCTGGGCTGCATCAAAAGGAGGGTGACCAGCAGGTCGAGGGAGGTGATCCTGCCCCTCTACTCTGCTCTTGTGAGACCTCACTTGGAGTATTGTGTGCACTTCTGGTGTCTTCAACATAAAAAGGACATGGAACTGTTGGAACAAGTCCAGAGGAGGGCCACGAGGATGATCAGGGGACTGGAGCACCTCCCATATGAAGATAGGCTGAGAAAGTTGGGGCTGTTCAACCTGGGGAAGCAAAGGCTACGTGGAGACCTCATAGCATCCTTCCAGTATCTGAAGGGGGCCTATAGGGATGCTGGGGAGGGACTCATCATGAGGAACTGTAGTGACAGGACAAGAGGTAACGGGTTCAAACTTAAACAGGGGAAGTTTAGATTGGATATGAGGAAGAAATTCTTTACTGTAAGGGTGGTGAGACACTGGAATGGGTTGCCCAGGGAAGTTGTGAATGCTCCATCCCTGGCAGTGTTCAAGGACAGGCTGGACAGAGCCTTGAGTGTCATGGTTTAGTGGGAGGTGCCCCTGCCCCTGGCAGGGGGGTTGGAACTAGATGATCTTAAGATCCTTTCCAACCCTAACTATTCTATGATTCTATAATTCCAAAAAGCCCTCACCTCCATTCATCTAAAAGCCATTACTGATGATTGCATATTAAGAGATTGTTGCAGTGAACAAAGATAACAGTAGCTAGGTCAAGAACTATATGAACAAATTAAAATTAGAAAAGCAAATAAAGCCACTTAGAATTCAACAATACACAGACACAATATTTAAGTGCATTATTCCCTACTAACATTTAGGTGCATTATCCTGTACTACACCCTTCCTTACAATATATCTTATATTGAATGAACAGAAGACGGTATATTCCAGTCACCTAAAATAGCATTATCAACCTTTATTAGACGTTGAGGACGGTTCTGCTATGTTTAATTAGCATCTAAAAAAAAGCTTCTATTTGAAAACAACAGAAATAAATTTGGATCTGTCATTGAAATCTACAACACATTGCTTTTTCCCTACTCACAGGTTAAGTCTGTTTGGAATAGTCGCTTCCCTCCTTCCCTTAGCACTCCCCACAACAGTAGGCAGTTCCTTAGTTCCAGCAGAGCACAGCCATCACTGGAGCTTTAAATATTTGGGCCCTTAGGCTAACCCTATGGAAGTTTATCACACAGATCTTTGGCCTGGTATGGATTTGTATTGAAAGGGTGCACAGTACAGAGAACAGCACACAGAAGCCAAGCATTCCCTGGATTTATCTATCCATGGCAGACAAACTTTGACTAGGATTTCACTGTGCTTCCATTTGATGATGAAAATTTGGTTTCATAAGCATATATATGTAGATTGCAGAAGAAATGTATCTTTGGTACGAGTTGCATCAGTTAGTAGGAGAGTACATCTAAAGCTATTTAGCAGTTTTAAAATAGTTGTAATTTCTATTCCCTTATCTACCTGGATGAACAGGTTCAATATAGTAGTTTTATACTGAATGAGCAAGAGACAGGAAGAATAAGCAATAATTTGATCTATTATTGTGTAACCATTTAAAAAATCATTACGTACTAAGAAAATAACTGGCTTCTTGTGGGTACATACCAGCTTCCACCTTTGATAGTCCAAAAGCACTGGATGAACACTACTGGATGGATTTTAAAGTTATACTGGCAAAATGTGATCTAGCTACTGGCTGTAACATGAGAAATACATGCTAGAAGACAAACAGGAACAAGATTCATCATTTCCTTAGTGGAGGTGGAACAGGACTGATGGAAAAAACACTTTAACAGTCCATGAAAAGAGATCATGTAAAGAGGTGCATCACTGTTCTGATAAAGAAAAGAACATTCTTTCTTGCTCAATGAAAATTATACTTAATATATGCCACTAATCTTCCCGCATGCCCTGGAGACCTGTGAGCCTGTGCACATTGTTCTCTGATGGTTTTGATTGCAACTAATTCGTCTTAATGAGAGGGAGTGCTGAGTTCAGGGGCTTTATCTCACTGCACTGCAATTTGTTTTCACTGGCAATTGGTTGACTTTTCCTTCATGATATGCAGGTTATGAATGTCTTATTTATTTTGACAACACAATCACAACGATTGATACATCTATGTTTAAAGCATTACATCTTAAAAATTGCACTTCAAGGTCTCACTTAGGTACCAAGCCAACTGTGATTTATTTAAGGGTTTAGTGTGTTCTCAATTACTAAATTGGTTGCTTTTGAAGCTTTTTCTACTGGCCTCCACCCTCAGTTCCTACTTGGACACTCTTGCAATCCTCCATTTGCTATTCTCTGAGGACTTTGGTATCCAAACCACTGCCTTATTTTTTTCTTGCTCAACAACAGCAATAGAGTGCCAGTGGCAAAGGAATCTGGCAGAGAAACAAGTCACGACTAACCAGCTCACTAAAGCACGTATCAGCTGAAAGAAGTTACTGAACACTAAGCAGCCTTGATTAAGAATACTATGCAGCCTTGATTCCATTGATCAAATAGCAAAATTCTACTTCAACTATAAAAACTGAAATACAAAGATAAGAAATTAATTCACCATGCTGATGAGAACAAAAAGCACCCGTTCCTTTAAGCTCCTAAATTTAAGTGCTGTGTTAAAAATGCATTTGTGAGAATTTAAAGCTAAAAAGACCTGGAAGCAGTTTGTCAAAGTCAGAATTAGTTAGGTTTTGTTTTGGTTTTGTTTTTTTTCATAGAAGAGCACAGGGGGGAGAGACAGAAGTAATATGTTGCTGCAGGCCCTGAACTGCATTTGCACAAGCAATATACTACCTGGGATTTATTTTGAAACATTAATTCCATCACAGAGTCTTTCTACCAAAGAATACAGTATTATTTATATTTAAATTTCTTCTTCAAATCAGATAAAAACATTTAAATGCTCTGGTAGCAATCGTGGCACTTCTGGTGACATTTCCTATTAAGAGTATTATAAGCTTTGACCTTTTTATTTACGCAGGAAAATGAGGGATGTCTAAACATGAGGTATTTTTAAAAGACAAACTTCTTTCATCAGTCTGTAAAGCAAGCAGGACTTATCAGAACTCTGTAGTAGTGAGTATGTCTGGTAAGCAGACTTCTGGATAGGAGCACATCTACAGGAGGCTCCCTGTTCCATTTCAGATAGTCTTTCATCAAGAGACACACTTCCAATAGTGCACGTCTTCAAGCAAAATCTTCCCAAGTGTTTGCAAGGCAACAGGGACAGTTTCTGACTTTTCATGAATTCCAGCCAGATTCTTCTAGCTAAATCAGAAGGCTCAGGCAATTATTTGATTGCAAAACAATCTTGAGTACGTGAACGTAATTGGCACCATCTCTGCTCTGCCAGGGATCCCCTGTAAACCACCATTACTAAGTCCTAGATGCTTTCTTTGGCAGTCCAGTTCCTTCCACACCCACACAGCAGTGGAACACAACCTTTTAGCTTGAGGCTTTGTTACTCAGCCCCATTATACAGAATAGTAAAGATGCAAAAGTGGAACTAAGACTGTAAAGATAGACTGTGGTTCCTACATTTTCTCTTTCCCAGCACATGCAAATCTCATTTCAAGCATAGCACTTAATGATCTGAAAAAGAAGACTTCATACTGTAACACCAGCCATCCGCTTCTTTTGATTAGCTATAGATTTAGTTCTTGTGAGATGTAAGCAGAGCAAAGTAAGCCCCTCTGCTTCCCCAGGGTGGGGGGAAGGAATCAATCCGTTCATCCAAAATCGAGTTTGATTTTCCAAGGCTGCTGTGCAACGGGTATTAGTTACTGCTAATTTACCTTTTACTTTCCTCCATCTCCTAGACCATTTGAACCCTGAGCACTGGGTTTCATGTTTACTTATTAAAATCTGTTAGTGATCTCAACTAGCCCATACTGAGTGCTGTCAGAGTAACCAGCACAGGTCACAGCGTTGCCATAAGACAGAAACATGGATTGAGATCCAGCAGTACCAGCACTGTTGGAACTTAAATGCATTCAGGTTGAACAATCGGCTACCCATAATTTTCTGTACAACTCTGCCACTGCTCTCTCTTGGAAAGTGATGATGAAATTTGAGAACTGCTCAGGCCCCAGTTTCAAAAACAACCTCAAGAGTTTCTCAATACATCAGCATAATGAACTTCAACTATTCCCTGGCTGGTCAACTTACAACAATAAACAGAAACAAGAATCCAAGTTCAAAACCTCAGAGTTACTTTGCTATTACTTCCTTAAGTACACATGAAGGCAGAAGCACGTTATTATTGCATTACAGATGTGTTCTTAAAAACCATGAATTACTTGCATTTTAAGCTGCAGAGCTTAATCATGTTAGTCATGTTAGAAGAACTTTACTAACTATAAAGCTTAGAACAGAAGAGTTGTGAAAATTCACAAACTTACCCAGGCATACTGTCCGGAGTGATGCAATGCACAAAGAATAAAACCTGCTGAAGTTATTTTTCTGTTCTAGTCCATTGCCGATTCATCTAATGTTCAGATCTTCCTGCTGCTCCTCCACAGGTTACTCAAAAAGGCAAATGAGGGCACTCACCACGTTGAGAAAGCACTCTACTAGATTAGTCAGCTTTACTGGATTAATTTTCATCATTAACAAACACATGTGATATCTGTGATTTAGGAAGATCTCATTTATAGCATACGTTTCTAGATAGGTTTGTTTGCTTTTTAAATGCAGAAAACTTCACTCATAAGAAGATTTCTGAAATGTTATACATAGAGGACTCCTCCCCCCCTCATCACCCCCCACAATATCTCTTGCCAGTGTTTTTTACGATGCAAGATAGAAAAACCAAGAGCTTGGGTGCACTCCTTGCACTGCATTTGCTTGTGTTTCCCATAAATGCTGATGAAATTGTTCCCTTGTTTCTCTGGCACTGCAGCAGAAAGATTTGAGTTCAAATGTTTGGAGGTTTTCCATGAAAATTACAATTTGCTTTCCACAGAAATGCCCTCTATCTCTTTTAAGAGGAGAGACAAATAAGTGATCAAGTGAAGACCTAAGGAGAAATGCACAACTTCAGACTGACCGTAGACTGTCTCATAAAACTAAACTACATTTACCCACCTCTAGTACACTGTCTAATACGCTGTCATATGAAACAGGCCAAACGCTTGTGTGTTACTATGTACTTTTCCCACTATTTTCCATTCCTTCTCTTCTTTTACTCTACATTTTATGCGCATTTTGACAAAGCTGCTCTTTTCCAGGGAGATTTCTGCTGACAGGAGGCTGTGCTTATGGTTCAAGTATCAGAACAAATTGCGGGAGCTACTTTCCAGCCCTGCTGTACTATTCCATGACTGAACTCTGTGTATCTGTAAGGTAACACCACCTGCACAGAGGGACTGCGCATCAGCATTTCTTCACAATCTACACTCTGCATTGAACTGTTATTCACAAATGTTTCTCACTGGTCTCATGGGACGTAACCCTGCATGTGCATTCCTGTTCCTTCAATTTCTCCTTCTTTTCCCCTTCACAGCAGTACTGGTTTGGCTTCCACTGCTCCAGACTACCAGCTGCAGAGGAGTGGGACAAGCTGCTTTTAACCAGCAGCAGATTGCATTTTAAACCCTTTGCACAGAATACAAATCCTTGAATGTTTTCCAGGAGTCTGAAGTGTGTTGACTTCTGAACTCAGAGTAACACACACAACTGGGCTTGAAATGCAGTTAATTCTGTTACTCATTCGTGATAGAACCATCAAAACACTCTCACCCTGTCTACTCTTAGCAATGTAACAACTGGGTTTCTCTATGTGGGAGTGGTAGGTTTGAGGGGGGGAGGAGTTTGACTTTTAAATTATTATAGTTTTTTCAGTTAGTTCCTTGGGCTAGCAGCCAAGATTTCAAACAGTTCCCATTACGCAGATGACTAATAATCAAGGTGCTCCTCAGTCTCTCACACTGAGTTGCTCTGTTTCTTCAGTAAGGCATTACCCTATGCTATGCGCAAACTGGCAAACTGAATCAGCTGCTTTACACCAGCAGCACACAGTCTGGGAAGACACTGCCTGACTGGCAGCACAACTTTCTAATTAAGTGAGTAAAAAAGCCTTCAAACTCTAAAGCCTCTAGGGATGTTAAGTTTAGCTAAAAATCTTAGTGTTAAATTATACCTAACTGGGATGCGTAGCAGCACCTTAAGATGCCGTGACTAAGGATATGATAATGCCAAGAAAGAAAAATAAATCAAAGCACAGCCTTTCCCATGCCAAGTATAAAGCTGACTCTCGTATCACAGAAAGCAAGTAATACCAACCTAGAGGGAAGAAAGAATCATCCAGTTTCACTTTATTCCACCTTTTCTTGTTTTTATGTCTAGGCAATACTGACGCTTAAGCCAACACACAGTGAAGTCTATCCACAGCCCCAGTCTCAATGCCATAGCCAGGCTTGCTCTGCAAAAAATTAAACAGTCAAACTGTGCAGGTCACAGCCCAGCTGGGGCAACAGGAGATCAGCCAAGGATACGGATTATGGCAGCTCCCTCTGAGGTCAGCATGAGGTCTTATTATAACCATCTCTTATCAAAGCATCAGTCAGATGAGAACAACAAAACAAATGTGGTCAGAGGAAAGAGATGCATTCCAGGTACTGGCACTGCTTCCTTTTGTTTATGCCCATTTCTTCTGTAGATAGTCACAGAACATTTGTCTTTTGCTGCACATGTTAGCCTAGTTTTCTAATTGCATTTATGCTGCTTACAAAACTGTGAGAACAAGATCTGGCCTTCAGCTTAAGGCATTTTCCACACTTATTTGGTACGAAACCTTAACTTCTTTATAAAGTAAAATTGATACTGTGTCTATGCTTTTTAATAACAGGCTAAAGAAGCTTTGGGATATTTTTTACTACAATAGAATAAGATAGATATAGCATGAACTGAACAACATTGTCACTCTAACATCAAAGCACAGCAGAGCTCACAGCACCTTTAAGACAGAGAAAGAGGCTCTTTGTAGAATGACTTTTCCAATGGGAAGCAATTTTCTTGCAGAAAATCCCCCTTCCCAGTTACATACAGGAAATAGTAAGAATTTCAAATGGGAATGAAATTGAGAGCATGTATTGCTGTTGTTTTCTTACTCAGTGTGATCTACTGGTTTGCTCACTAAAACAAAGAGGAATCTGTCAAAATCTTTAATTCCTTAATCCAAGTATCTGAGCTAATGAATGAGATCTTCAAAAGGCAAAAAATTAGGGCTACTTACAAGTGACCAGATTTCTGATCTGCTTCTGAAATACTCGAGTACAGGTGTTAAGTAGACATAGGCAATTGATTTTCCTACAGCTTTATCCCATTTGTAGTCAGAATTTATCTGTTCACTCCTTTGGTAAGGACAACCCTTTTTAAAACACTGCCACTCATACTGCATGTGGCAAAGTTCCAGCTCCACATGGGTTCCCTGTTTAAAGCCTGTCAGTGCCTCAAAGGTTCAGCTCTGCTCCAGTTCTGCTCTACCACAGCTCCACTCCACCTTCATGTCTACACACTGTCTGAACTTTAAAATCTCAAAAGCAATCAAGCCTTACAACTGTTGATGAGGTTACGTCAGTATTTTGCTTTCACTTAAAAGAGCAGAACAAAAGATGAAAAACCACAAAGGCCAACCCACCAGCGGGAGTTAAATGGTCGGAGAACATTCATCTGGAAGGAAGCAAATGAAAAATTTCTTTTCCAGCTGTCAGGAATCCCTGACAACCCGGTTGACGCTTCAAATCACAAGATCCCTGCTATGTTCCCATGAGGGCTTTTTCATATTGCAAAATATTAAAATAAACATTTTAGTTTTACTCCACCAGGTGAAATCTTCATTGCAGCCCTCGGCACACCACACAGTGACTTGTGCTTTGTACTGCTGCTGGTGATGCAATGCCAGTGAGATACAGCAGGCACCAGACACGATTTTGGACTCTCTTGGAAAGGTGCCTAACTTGTTCTTGCAGTTTAGTTTTGTTTTGATTCTTCCCAAGCCAAAGCACATAGTTCTTACTGTATATGTCAGTCTGGCACCCACAAATCTACCCTGGATCTAAAAAAACCATGTAAGTACATTTACCATTTGATGTGGTTGCCCCATGAAAATAAAAGCAAAGCCTCAAGATGGGGTTTCAAGCAATCACCCTCCAAAGCTTTGCTGACTGTGGCAGAAAACTGCCCTGAAGGGGTCTGCAGAAGAACCTAACACACATCATGGCACCAAAACAAACTAGGTTGGCTGCTAGAGTGCTGTGAAGACATTGCCATTGGGAACTGCTCCTCTGCTGTACTTGCAAAACCTTTATTGCACAACACTGGGGAGAGGAGGAGTGACATGCCTCTGATGCCAGGCCAACATTTTAACCAGGAGTCCCCTGAAATGCTCCTACACTAGTTGGTGATAAAACAGACACATTACAGAAGCATAAACAGAGAAGAATGGAAAGAACTAGATTACCTGCCTTTCTGCCTAAGCCTTTACCCTCCCCACTAGATCATTACATAAAATCAGAGTAAGGTAATTCACATTTATCAAATGTGAAGGTCTCCCTTCTTCCTGTATGCTTCAGATTCTACCTGAAGACCTTTGTTTTCAAAGCCATCAGTTGTCTATCAGTGCTAGAAGCACTCTGAGATACTCCTGCCATTGATAACATTTACTCAGAATCACCAGCTACAGGGCCATTGACATCTTGATATGTATTACATGCTTTAAAAAAGTAGCTTCGGCTACACAAACTTAAGCTACCTGGATGCCCTTCCACTGCAAGGGCTTCCAAGCCTGCAACATTAATGGACTGTATTAGAACTACTAACAAAAAAAGCCCTTATATATATGCGAGTGAAATATCAAACTCAGCTCAGTCAGAAACACTGTCCATTCTCATCACCGAGAACAGCCAAAACAATCACCCCTTTTAGGGGGTTACAGCTCCGAATTCTGGAGATAGGACCTTCTTGATCACAAGTGCTGTAGAAACCAAGCTCCAAATTAGTTCAAAGTAACGAAATTCATACCAAGACACACTCAAGGCCAAGTTATAACAGGAGTTTTTGAAAGAATGGGAAGTGGATGATGGGGAGCAACATGCATATTTCAAACGCTGTCTAAGGCTGTGGGAACAGGGAACACTGGGGGACTCCCATAGAAATCTAGCTTACATAAGTAGCATTTAGTACTATCTGCAAGGCTCAGTGACTACAATATTTAAGAAATGTGAAATGGCATCCAAATATTTAAGGAGCCATTCAGTAAAAAAAAAACCCAAACAACAAAAGACACACAGTGCAGTCCTGTGCATTCCTGAGGCAACCTTTCAAGCCAGTTCTGCAGTCTCCAGCACACAACAGGATCTTCACCAGCAATGGAATAATCCCAGCAGCTCCTGCTCAAGTAGTAACACCCACTTTGGCTAGACATCCTCTGAGCTGAAGCAACTGCTGAATTACCCTGTGATCCTGTTGTTGTGAAGCAGAGAGCAGGATGTCCTATGCTGTTGATGGTGAGTTCACTGTACCTCAGCTGTAAGGAACTGGACTCACTTGTTCTGATATACAACAGATTTTAAGAAATACTAGGTTAGCTATCAGATAACTGTTTCCAACTTACTCAGTTAATTCCTTATTTTTTTGCTCATAAAAGTAGAAAACCCTTGTGGATAGAGAATTATGTGTACATATTCATCTCATCATCTATTAAGAATAAAAGCAATCTTGGGGGTACCCAAATTGTAAAGTCCATGCTCTGATTTCTGGAGAAACATGCGAGATCTCCCTGTACAAGAGAGTGTTGGTTATACCCACTCAGATTTCACCACACCTGTATCAGTGATGTTGGGCGTTGGTGCTGGAGTGATCACAATCTCATTTTCCCTCCAAAGAAAGGAGTCAAAGGCAGTATTATCTGGAGACACCTTTGAGCAATTTGCTGTTCATACAGCACAACATCCCAAGATTCTGAGGATCAATGTGCTGTAAGTAGTATCCTTTCATGTAAATCTTTCCTTCAAAGATCCTGCTGGCAGATTTCTCCCCTTCTCATGTCTGGAATGAGCGCACAGAGAGGGCACCTGAACTCAAGACAGTATTTTTCATGTTCCATGGGTGGCCCTGGGATTGCGTCTGTTGAACTAGACAGCACTAGATAAACAATTCAGCAGCTAAGTCAGAAGGTGAAGCAGCACAAATCCTATTAAGTATAAAACCAGCAGTTCTGCCTTTTGCTTTCTGTCCTCCTGCCATTTCTAACTTTGGCTGACAGCATTTCCTTTGGGAATGCAGAAAAAACATGTAACTCCCAACAGCTACAGCTACAGTAATGAACTTCCTCTTGGTTAGAGGTACACACAACTAAATCTGTTTCCTTAAAACTGGTGAAAGTCCAGATAAACTTCTGTAAATTTCATTAGTCAATCTTTAGAGGTATTATAGTGAAAATAAAAATCCACTCCATGGCTTTATTTGTCATAATAACAAGGTTCAGACTTGTGGGGCCTATTCTTCACTAACAAGGAGCCAAAACTTAACATCAATAACAGCTGGGAGGCTGAGAGTTATAAATGACAACAATCTGCAAAGAGCCACAGCAAGTTTCAACCCATTTCTTTTCAGAATCCTAACACAGGATAAACCATTTACTGTTTGAAGTCTGTAATCTAATCGATTTCTATTCCTCCACTTCCCAAATAGAACTTTTTGTAGATTGGCAGGCAAAAATTCTATAAATTTTGGTCACAATAAATGCTACTTTATTCCATGAATAATTTTGTAAATATATTATTGAGTCTCAATGAATATCCACAACATCAGGGTGGCATTACTTAAGCAAGAACAGTGTCCAATCACTGCTCTATCCTACCTGACCATTTCATTTTAAAACTAAACATGGCAAAAAGGAAATCACCTGTTATGCATGGATTACTTAAAAATATTTTGCCATTAATTCTTCAAAGAGTGAAACAAGCCATCAGGTAAAAGTTTGCTTGATGTAAGAAGATATTCTGGCCCAGATTTCAAGAGATTTCTACAAAGAGGTAATGTTTATTTCCCCAAATCATTACAGACTCAAGATACAACAGGGGTAAAATACTATTAACCCTGAAAACCACAGACTAACAGACTGCACTAGGTGGCACTGCTACACATGGCTTAAGTTTCTTCACTGTGGGTTCAAATTGAGCTTAATTTTTGCACAAATGTCTGCATTAAATTTGAGGGAAGAGTTCTGAGAGAGCTTTGGTAAGCAGCAGGAAAGCACTCTTTGTTCTCCTGTAATTACAGGCAATGTTTTACTAAGAAGATATTATTTACAAACCAGCCAGTAGGAGTCTTGGTGCTAATGCTGTTCCCTCCTTCAGGAATTGCATACCTGCTGTTTAAGCCAGTCCTTCAGTCACACACACAATCAAAACAAACCATTGCCTTTGTAGCACAGATGGAACCCAGTCACTGACTCTGGCAAGATGGAGAACCTGAAAGAGCCAAAGACTACAGAAGGATGATAGTACTTCAGAAGCCAACTGGATTAAAGAGATAGGCAATAAAAAAGTTGTCTCCATATGATACTGTGTAAATAATGAATGTAGATGTCTACTTTTAACATTATTCCATTGCTATTGCTGCATTAATGGTGTTCTACAGTTTGTATTTAGACGTGCATTACTCACTTGTCTACTGTTACCACTTGGTAGGACACTTAATAATTACCAACAAATAGGACAGAATAGCTCGTAAAATGGATAGTTGCAGGCATAGAGTCATAGAATGGTTTGGTTGGAAAGGACCTTGAGATCATCTAGTTCCAACCCCTGTCATGGGCATGGACGCCTCATACTAGACCAGGTTGCTCAAAGCCCCTTCCAACCTGGCCTTGAACACTGTCAGGGATGGAGAATTTACCACTTCTTTGGGCAACCTGTTCCAGTGTCTCATCACCCTCACAGTAAAGAACTTCCGCCTTGTATCTAACCTGAACTTCACCTGTTTCAGTTCAAACCCATTACTCCTCGTCAAATGGCATAAAAAATAGAGGCATCCAAATGTTGTTCACATTAACCCATAGCCCTGTGCATTACACTGCAGGATACTGAAGTGTCTAATTTAATTTGTCTTTTAAATCTAATTCCTTCATAGTAGAACTGGAATCAACTGAAAGCCTCTTGGCATTGCAACCCTCAGGTAGATGTGGAGCACATGGCAAGTGGGCTACCCACTACCTGCAGAATTGAATAAACTGAAACTGAATAAAACCTTCAATTTTTGTCTTTGCAGTACTGAAATATGAGCAGCAATTCCAACAACCTTTTGTTCTTAGAAAATCCAAAGGGTAGAAGAGTCTACCTGCACCACCTGCCCGACAAAAAGACTTAGAACTCAAACACTATCCTTTATTATTTAATCCCCCTCTTAGGTAAAAGACAGTGATACTAAAATTATCACAGCTGGAACTGGCAGGGCTTTCTTCTCAAACACATCAAGTCTTGAAACTAGAGATTATTTAAATACATGAAGCAGTTTCCTCAATAGGAAGAAGCGGGGAAGGGGGAGGAAGTTGTTATCATCATGGCTTTTAGACAGCAGCTCAATGTCTTCACACTGGAATGAAGGAACCACATTCACACATTCTGTTTTACAATACCAGAAAGAAGCAGTGACAAATCTACAACATACTTAAGCTAAAGCAGAGGTTCTGGAAATGATGAAGTCTTTGTCATTGCAAAAGTAACTACCAAGACACATATGACATTACAGAACATTCAGAGAAATGGCTAGAACCACAAAACCCATACAGGTAAACAGGAGAACCAGAATGATAGAATCATAGAATAGTCAGGGTTGGAAAGGACCTTAAGATCATATAGTTCCAACCCCCCTGCCAGAGGCAGGGGCACCTCCCACTAAACCATGCCCAACCCAACAACCCAAGGCTATGTCCAACCTGGCCTTGAACACTGCCAGAGATGGAGCATTCACAACTTCCTTGGGCAACCCACTCCAGTGCCTCACCACCCTTACAGGAAAGAATTTCTTCCTCATATCCAATCTAAACTTCCCCTGCTTAAGTCTGAACCCATTACCCCTTGTCCTATCACTACAGTCCCACATGAAGAGTCCATCCCCAGCATCCCTATAGGCCCCCTTCAGATACTAGAAGGCTGCTATGAGGTCTCAACACAGCCTTCTCTTCTCCAGGCTCAACAGCCCCAACTTTCTCATCCTATCTTCGTAAAGGAGGTGCTCCAGTCCCCTGATCATCCTCATGGCCCTCCTTTGGACTTGTTCCAACAGTTCCATGTCCTTTTTCTGTTGAGGACACCAGAACTGCACACAATACTCCAAGGGAGGTCTCACAACAGCAGAGTAGAGGTGCAGGATCACCTCCCTCGACCTGCTTTTGATGCAGCCCAGGATATGGTTGGCTTTCTGGCCTGCAAGCGCATACCGTCAGCTCATGTTCATTTTCTCATCGACCAACACCCCCAAGTCCTTCTCTGCAGGGCTGCTCTGAATCTCTTCTCTGCCCAACCTGTAGCTGTGCCTGGGATTGCTCCGACCCAGGTGGAGGACCTTGCACTTGGCATGGTTAAACATCATCAGGTTGGCATCAGCCCACCTCACAATCGTGTCAAGGTCCCTCTGGATGGCATTCTTTCCCTCCAATGTATCAACCGAACCACACAGCTTGGTGTCATTGGCAAACTTACTGAGGGTGCACTCAATCCCACTGTCCATGTCACCGACAAAGATGTTGAACAAGACCGGTCCCAACACCGACCCCTGAGGGACGCCACTCATTACTGGTCTCCAGCTGGACATTGAGCCATTGAGCACAACTCTTCGCGTGCGGCCATCCAGCCAGTTCTTTATTCTCCGAGTGGTCCATCTATCAAATTGATGTCTCTCCAACTCAGAGACAAGGATGTCGTGTGGGACAGTGTCAAACGCTTTGCACAAGTTCAGGTAGATGACATCAACTGCTCTACCCCTGTCCATCAGTTCCGTAGCCCCATCATAGAAGGCCACCAAATTGGTCAGGCAGGATTTCCCCTTAGTGAAGCCATGCTGGCTGTCACCAACCACCTTGTTGTTTTTCATGCGCCTCAGCATGCCTTCCAGGAGAATCCACTCCAAGATTTTGCCAGGCACAGAGGTGAGACTGACTGGTCTGTAGTTCCCCGGCTCATCCATTTTGCCCTTCTTGAAAATGGGGGTTATATTCCCCTTTTTCCAGTCATCGGGAACTTCACCTGACTGCCATGATTTTTCAAATATGATGGACAGTGGCTCAGCAACTTCATTTGCCAGCTCCTTCAGGACCCGCAGATGGATTTCATCAGGTCCCATGGACTTGTGTACGTTCAGGTTCCTAAGATGGTCTTGAACCAGATCCTCTCCTACAGTAGGCCCAGGGTCTTCATTCTCACAGTCCCTGCATCTGCCTTCCAAGACTCGGGTGGTGTGGTCAGAGTGCTTGCCAGTGAAGGCTGAGGCAAAAAAGTCATTAAGAACCTCAGTCTTCTCCAAATCCAGGGTAGCCAGTTCTCCCAATAGCTTCTGGAGAGGGCCCACGTTGTCCCTAACCTGTCTTTTATTCGCTATGTACCTGTAGAATCCATTCTTGTTATCTTTAACTTCCCTAGCCAAGAAATCCTGCTCCAAATCATTTTATTTTTGTGCTGCATCTGGCAAGAGCAGCACTTATTCCTCTGCTTCCATACCTGAATAGCTGAGGGTGCTCGCTCTTTAGTGTTATTAAATCTCAAGAAAAACAGGGTGAGAAAGCTCATGGCGGTCAAAAAACACCCCATGATACCATATTCTAACTAATAAAGTGCCATGAGCCATGCTCAAGCCTCATTAGATCATATATTTGGAGATTACTGTGTGAAAAGAAAGACATCAGCACTTTGCCACATACATACACTCACATTTCAGCCCAGATACGAGATGTCCCCTCTAAGAAAGCCACTTGGAATTTAAGCAGAAATTCTGGCAATGCTGCAACCCATCTAATAGCCTAACATTTGTGGATGTGCTTCAGGAGTCAGCAGGCTGTGGCATTAGCCATTTTTAAACATGGATCCTCTTAGGAAGATTCAATCTGTACTGTCATACAATGAAAAGGAGCCAACTTGTGTTCTCCCATTCCGCTTAAAAAAACCATAAGGCCTTGGTGTTTCACAGTATGCATAAAGGCTGGATAAAGTCGGTGTGTTACCCCTACCAAACTTTTCATTTGTAGCCAGAAAGTGTTCAAACACAATAATTCGAGAGTGTGAATTAAACTCCTCCTAGTCATAATGATTGGAGAGGGACAGAACTGCAAGGATTTGTCCCAAATGCAAAGAGGGCAGAGTGATTTTTAGATAGAAGCATGAGCTTACTCTGCAGAAGTACAAAGTTCCTGAAAGTAGGATTTATCTTTCATTAATCTTTCATTCTAAGGTTCAGGATTTTTAAATCCATTGTCAAAGAAAGTACAGAAACAGAAGAATTAGTGAGACAAGTGTCTTCCCATACACCTAGAGAGGACTGTATGTTGGGTTTAATTCTACTTACATGGCTTTAGACAGTTACACTGTTATCCTCTGGGCATCACACAACGCCAGGATTTACAAAAAAAAAAAAAAAAAAAAAAAGACTTTAAAAAAAGGATTCCTGTAACTTAGGGAGATGTTAAAACTCAAACCAAACCATTTGGTAGCATTCTTGCTCTTTTGTGATAAATATCAACACTTCTTTAGAATCTCCTCCCAAGTCGTCTCTGATTACAAACGTTTTACAGTGCAGTCGAAGAACCTTGCTAAGCAATTCAGCTTTTAATACCAAATGATCATAGAAACCAGTCTTTTTACTTAAGGCTGGCTTTTTCAGTAGAATCAAAAAGTCAGTCTCAGTATGGGAGAATACAACTTTTTTCTTTCAGACTAATCTCTTCACCATCTTTTCCCAGGGAAAAGAAAATGCAGTCTCCAAATTCTAGTAGAACTTTTTCATTCATTTTACTGATTCAAATAGAAAAAAAAAAAAAAGCTATAATCTTGGCAACCAAAATATTTTTACTGTACTTAACAGTCCTAAAAGACAGATTTTATAGTGGTCTTTCTTCAAAGGAAGTGTTAGCAGACATAACTACACCAAACAGCAATTTGTGGGATTTCTGTTATCTTTAAACCAAGTCTGATTCAAATTTCATGATCAGAACAGGAAGCAACAAACTGAAAGCAGACATTCCTGCTCCAGTCAGCTTTTAATATTCCTTAGCTTTGGTTTCATTTCAAGTGTGTGTCTTACATTTATTCAAGAAAAGGGAGAGAAAAAAAAATCAGCATCTTCTGGAAAAACTGAAAACTGGAACTGTTGAAATGTACGAAGCAGCTTGTTGGCAGGTCTTCCTGACAGCAAGTCAAACTCTTCCAACAGACTGCATCTTTCTTGGAAGCATCAGGTGGTCCCAAATTATTGAACATATTCTACCACATGATTTCAATTCAGAGAAAAACAATAACAGCTATTATCTTTGTGAACTTGGAAACTAGCTCTGTAAGAAAGTTTGCATGCTCAGCCTCCGATCTCGTGATGGAATCCGAAAGCACAGAATCAAACTCTGATAGCATCCTACTGAATTCATTAAGACTTGGGAGACTGGGGGGTAATCATGCTAATTTCAGAGGGAGGAAGTTTTACATCCAAAATGCCACACGATTTGAGCACCCTGTACTCTGTGCAGATGAAATAGGTGTCACTAAGCTTCTCTTTATTATTTTTTTAGTGGAGGACAGGAGAGAAAACCATGTGTGCCCAGCAGGGTAAACAGCCTCAGAGACAGGCTGCTCAGAGGAGGACTAAAACCGGAATTGGATTGATCAGTTCGGAACAGGAACCTGATTCTCAGCCAGTCCCTACTCAACCATCAGATGACTGGCAAACACTCCCAGGGCAGATACCTGGCATACGCTAGGAACAGCAGCACAGGAATTTAATCAGGGGAGTTGCCTAAACAGACTCCATGCAGTCTCGGTTCTGTCCTCAAGAATGTTTAACAGATAAGAAGTGAAACAAGTGCTGTAGGAGAGAATAAAAACCTACTACAAGTTACCAGGCAAGGCTGCCAGCAGCACTGTGAGCAGGGACCTAAGGACAGCCAAATTCAATGGAGAGGGGAACACGCACTTGTTCAATTGAGAAGCAGCTTTCCCTGTCAAAAACCCAAGAAAACTATTTGTTCCCACAAAATTATTTGAATTTTGACAAGGCAGTATTTTCCCCTTATGTATTTTATGTAAAGCATTCATTTTAGGTAAAGCCATTAGGAAAATTCTCCAGATGAGCTCATGTTAGTATTCTCCTGCAAGTTCAAGATCTGAAAGGCAATGCTGCATTCTGCAATATTTCAAAACAAACAGGCTCCTGCAGTTCTTAACATTGCATAAAGTCATTTGTAAGTATGCGTTTCTATGTCTTTACCTACTGGATATAAGGCTGGTTTCAGTATTTTTGAATCGCAGGGCAGCACTAGTTACTCTGTATATGTAGAAAAAGGTAAGAACATAGGAAGTTCACAAAGTAACAATTCTGCTTTTGGAAGGGTGGAGGTTGACTTTCCCTCAGATTCTAATGAAGCCTGTAGTCTTTACACTTTTCTACCAGGAGGAAACAGAAAAAAAAAGCAATATTCCAAAAGGTTTGTTTATTTTTCATTCTAGGTTTAGTTATCCAGTATTAACTGATACACTTTCACTGCAGCAGCCAGGGCTGCTTTCGCCACCTGTGGTGGTCTTTGAGCACAATGTCTAAGCTTAAAGCTCCCTACCCTGAGTTAGTAAAGGCAGGTTTCCCAGCAGAACCAAACAGCTCAGCACAAGGCAGTTGAGCTCCCATGCAGCCACACCTCACACCTGGCAGAGCTGCAGGCACTATCAAACCACACCAGAAAGCCTGTTCTTCTCCTGTCAGGCTGGTTTTGAGTGCATCAAGGGAGGAGAGTGAGGGAACTACTCTCCAGCCCTGGCTCTTTAATGAGTTCAATCAGACCCCAGTGTTTTCAACACAAATGATTCAACATTTTAAGAGTTGTTTCATTATGCTGTACCTTAATTTGCAGCATGTATTTGTGAATTCCCTGTTTGGGCAGAGCTACAAGGAGTTTGGAGTGCTTCATCTGTCACAAATGTGAAGCAAAGGAAGGAGATTACAACTACTAGCCACAGAAAATCTGAACAGGCTTTATCCGAAAGCTGATGTTGCTATCACTTAAAGTGCAAAAAAAGCCTAAAAACCATATGAGGTTTGAATAAAATGGATGAGAACTTTTCATAGTTCTGGGTTAGATGTCAGGAGAAGCGAAAAGATGCACATCCATGCGGCCCCCTCAATCCTCACCACACACCAGCTGGGTCTGGTTCCAATTCCACCCTCCTAAGGAATCCAGCAGGCACTGCCAATCAGGCACAGCAATCTATAAACTACTGTGATATTTTGGAACAGCTGCCAACAGGTTTATTGTCGGTTGATTACTTTAAACTTTTGTTTTGATGCAAGTAAAAGCTTTAATCCCATTTGCCAAACACTGAAATGATAAGGCAGATGAGAAGGTCTTACAGCACAGGAAGAACCTTTTATCTTCTACAGATGTGACTATCAACATTTTTAGGGGACTAAAAAGCACTAATATGATCTTGTTGTGACTAAGAAACCAAAACAGAAAGCACAAAACTAGAAAAACAGAGTCTACAA
Source organism: Ara ararauna (assembly GCA_028858755.1). NCBI lineage: Eukaryota > Metazoa > Chordata > Aves > Psittaciformes > Psittacidae > Ara > Ara ararauna. The sequence continues at coordinate 16,304,959 of CM054380.1, read as the reverse complement.
TCTCAAAACTGAACACAATTTAGGATCTAAGGCAAAGCACTCTGAAGTTAAACTATCCAAGTTAACAGTGATCTTCTGTGCCCTCATGGTAGCTATTACAGTAAGTTTTAATATAATCATTAGATCCCATATTGGGATTACAAAATAAAGTATCAAAAAACCTTGCCTTTTCTCTCCTGAGGGGAACAGTGTAGAAGTAAGGATATTACAGGAATGGTTGAAAGACTCAGTGTGGTTTATATACACAAGGGGCTGAAACATAGTGCAGTACTGGCTGGCAATATACAACAGATTCCACATGTGCGACATTGAAGTGGCTGGAAAAAGTGAATCATCTTGTACAGAATGTGATGAGCAGTTTATGCCATCTAAAATGCACATGAATCTGGATACAGAACTTCATGAGTCCTCACTCATAGCTGGACTCTTGGGGAAAAAAATGTTTTCATTAAAGCTTCCCCCCCCCCCCATCCCAGCAAGTATAGTGCTTTTGTCTTCCTGGGGTAAGTGAAGACATATTTGTTCTCAGGTGTAAGTAACTATTTGCAAGTGCATCTTGCTAACATACAAGAGCATGCTTTGGGCTGCAGAAGTTAAATTGACACTGTACACTGTCTTGTGGTTTGCAAAAAAAAGAGATAAGAGCTCTTGCTGTGCATGTTTTGATTAAGTTAGTGCCTGAAGCAAGCAGTAAGGGCAACTAACTCCGAAGATTGAGAAGATTTTTAAAATGCTGATAGCACTCCTAGTAAGTAGAAGCTCCTTGTTTACAGTGAAGCCTCACTGGAGAAAATTAGTAGTGCTGTGTACCTCAGTGGACTCCCTGTCTCCTGTTCTTTTCCATCTGCCTCAGGGCTGCAGGTTCCTTTTCACCCTTTGTTTACCCCAAGGCTGCTGCCAGGGCCAGCTCAGCACCTGGTTGAGCAAGCAAAGCAGGAAGATACTTGAGCTGTTCTCAGAGCCAGTCTCTGGTGTTCACTCATCTGGGCTGTCTCAGCAGCTGTGATCAGTGCTTTGCTCCTGGGCTGTAAAAACCGGGACAAGCAGTGAGCAAACATGAGAGGAAGGGGAGCTCGACAGATGCACCAGGTTAAACACAAGGGGAACTGAATATATATTCTTGCAATTTAATGAGTATGACTTTATATTATGGGAATGTATTGATAAATTGGGGCAGGAAGTCACTATGGTGGCAGCAAGTCATAGAATCATAGAATACTTAGGGTTGGAAAGGACCTTAAGATCATCTAGTTCCAACCCTCCTGCCATGGGCAGTGACACCTCCCACTAAACTATGCCACTCAAGGCTCTGTCCAACCTGGCCTTGAACACCGCCAGAGATGGAGCATTCACAGCTTCCCTGGGTAACCCATTCCAGTGCCTCCCACCCTTACAGTAAAGAATTTCTTCCTCATATCCAATCTAAACTTCCCCTGTTTAAGTTTGATCCCGTTACCCCTTGTCCTATCACTACAGTCCCTAATGAATAGTCCATCCCTAGCATCCCTATAGGCCCCCTTCAGATATTGGAAGGCTGCTATGAGGTCTCCACGCAGCCTTCTCTTCTCCAGGCTGAACAGCCCCAACTTTCTCAGCCTATCTTCATACAGGAGGTGCTCCAGTCCTCTGATCATCCTCGTGGCCCTCCTCTGGACTTGTTCCAACAGTTCCATGTCCTTTTTCTGTTGAGGACACCAGAACTGCACACAATACTCCAAGGGAGGTCTCACAAGAGCAGAGTAGAGGGGCAGGATCACCTCCTTCAACCTGCTGGTCACGCTCCTTTTGATGCAGCCCAGGATACGGTTGGCTTCCTGGGCTGCAAGCGCACACTGCTGGCTCATGTTCATTTTCTCATCGACCAAAACCCCCAAGTCCTTCTCTGCAGGGCTGCTCTGAATCTCTTCTCTGCCCAACCTGTAGCTGTGTCTGGGATTGCTTCGACCCAGGTGTAGGACCTCGCACTTGTCTTGGTTAAACTTCATCAGGTTGGCATCAGCCCACCTCATAAGCTTGTCAAGATCCCTCTGGACGGCATTCCTTCCCTCCAGCGTATCAACCGAACCACAGATGTTGGTGTCATGGGGAAACTTGCTGAGGGCGCACTCAATCTGGGCATAATTAATGAAAGAATAATGATAAAAGGCGCAGAAACATTTTTTTTTTAATTATAATTTAAGAGGCTATGAAACAGGCACCCAATGAAACGAAAATAAATTGCTTGATACTGTTAATTCAGAAGACTTCAGTAACATAAAAGGCTCAAAGCTGCCAAACTCTCCAGATCTTTTTGAACTTCAGTACTGTCTTCCTAACACGCGGACTAGAATAAATACTGCTCTTCTCGCGTAAGGGAAACAACTAGTCTCAAAAGAGAGCTAGGACATGTAGGGAAAGAGGACATACAAAGAAGAGACTTCATGCTGCTCTAGGATCTTTCATACTTGCGCCCTTTTGGGGCTAAAATAGAGTGCTTTCACTGGGTTGAGTCAAGCCTCCCATAGTGAAGGCAGAGTAACAGCTACATTTCATTCCACATTGATCATTAAAAAAAAAAAAATCAGCAGAGCTTCTTTATTGAATGAGCAGCAATAGCTTCCTCCTAAACCACATCAACAGAGCTTGAGTAGAAGCTGTTCATGTGGCTAAGGAAACAGGACACACAGGTGAAAAAGGAGAGGAACTGATGCCCTTTAGGATGATGACTGGCGGTTCCTCTCTGCACCATCAACCTCACAGGCAGAACAGGTACCACAGCATCAGACACATATAACCAAGAACAGATGTAAGCAACTCTGACCAGAAGCCCTCTTTGAGGAACTGGAACACAAAACTCCAGCCTCCATTGAACTCATACTGTGTTCAAACCAGACAAAGCTCCTTAAAACAGAACAGAGAAAGGCACCTGAAAACGGAACTGTGGAAACCAAGAGCCAACATGACATTTTCTTAAGATGTGGTGAAAAGTTCCCCAGGAGCTTCTGCAACATCATAGAATCATAGAATAGTTAAGGTTGGAAAGGACTTTAAGATCACCTAGTTCCAACCCCCCTGCCATGGGCAGGGACACCTCACACTAAACCATGCCACCCAAGGCTCTGTCCAACCTGGCCTTGAACACTGCCAGCGATGGAGCATTCACAACTTCCTTGGGAAACCCATTCCAGTACCTCACCACCCTTACAGTAAAGAATTTCTTCCTCATATCCAATCTAAACTTCCCCTGTTTAAGTTTGAACCTGTTACCCCTTGTCCTACCACTACAGTCCCTCATGAAGAGTCCCTCCCCAGCATCCCTATAGGCCCCCTTCAGATACTGGAAGGCTGCTATGAGGTCTCCATGCAGCCTTCTCTTCTCCAGGCTCAACAGCCCCAACTTTCTCAGCCTATCTTCATACAGGAGGTGCTCCAGTCCCCTGATCATCCTCATGGCCCTTCTCTGGAAACCCAAGACAGATAACATCCGTGGATGAGACTGATGGGGAAACACAGATGAGAACACGCTGGATAAGTCACTCAACCCAACAGACTTCACATATTCTTTCAGGAACAATTCAGAAATCCCATCTAGCTTTTGATCACAAGCAATTTCAATGCTGATGACAGAATGTGGCTACAATCCACCAAATCCACAACCATCTACACCTACAAAGCCTTGTTAGGTTCATATTTTCACAACTGAAGTCTGTTTTGATCTGCTAACTACAATAGCTTCCACACACATAAAAGGCTGCTAAGGACAAGACCTTTACTTTCCAACACCTTTGCAAAGCAGCACTGCACTGAGACTAGAGCAGTCCTGCAAGGCTGTGGGACATTAAGTAAGAAAACTAATTTGTCCTGTTTGGGAGGATGCAAAAACCAGACGGTTTGAGAAAAATACAGAAAGAGCTACCTTGCAACTACGAAGAAGGATAAGAAGCAAAGAATATTCCCAAATTTTGTTCAGCCAGAGAATTAACCAATAACCCAATCCTGGGAAAAGCGGAATTTCAGGGACCACAGCCTTACAGAAGACACAGGTAGATAGGAAAGATTCTATTCTCCTTTAAAGGGAATTTCCTCAAGTACAAAATTCTTGGAGACTGCCTGTCACCAGCCTTCTGAATATCTGATACTTCTTAATGATGCCATGGACTCTGGGCACATCTAGACATTGTTCTCTACTGCCTCAAGCCAAACAACAAAGTTCTCCAGAAATAAACAGCATTTGTCCAAGGTGCAGCTTTCTCCACCCTCTCATTCTTGTACAAGTGTGACCGTATGCATGTCTGCAAGTGGTCTAGGAACAGTAAGATTTTATTTTAAGTATCATAATTCTGTTGTAAAGTGGGGTCTTCCAGGGGTAAGCTGGGGTACTTCCCAAACAGGTAAAACCTGCTGTTTTCTCATAGCATTCTGCATCACCAATGTTGATAAAAGATGAGAGATGTCAAACTTCCAACTTAACTTAGGTGAGTCACCTGATGAGTAGAACATTAATACAACAAATGGCCATGCTATCACTAAACTGAAGATGACTGGCTTCATGGATGAAAAATCTTCTTTCATCACTTGTTTGGAAAGTATCTGTCATGTTTGGGATGATCTTTTTCCCAATCAGAGAAAAGGAAGTATCTACTCTTGAATTCCACAAGCAAGCAGACTTCACAGAAACTTCACATCTAATAGAACAGCACCCAGCTTACCCTTTTTTATGGTTATTGGGCTTTTTGAAACTGAAAGACTATGCACAATCATTTGACTCCAGATTTTGTTACCTAGTAAAAGCTCTTAGAAAGAAGAAAGGTAGAAATAGGTGTCAGGGTCTGACTGGGAAAAACCCAGTGCCAGACCCTGTTTCAGTTCATGATCCCAAGAATGAAATTAAGATGCAAACAAGATCAAGTACTGTAATCAGTCAGTTTGTTTGTTACAAATTACAAAAAGACAGTTACTATAAAAAAGGGAAATTATTGTAACAAAGGGGATAGCAATGGGACAGATTGGAAAAAAGGTAGAAAATGAAGCAAGAACTTGGGGCGCAGAGAGACAGAGAGATAGTCACCACCATGGATCTAGTGGTGTCCCGGGGATTCGTTGTCGTCGTTGTCGGTGGTGGGAGTTCTTCAAGGTTTGCAGTCGGTATCAGAGCAGAGTGTCCCCAAGAGTCTTGTCGGAGGTGGGTGTCCTTGTGGAGGCAACCTTCTGGAGTCCCCTTGGAGGTACCCTGTGGAGGGTGTCTCGAGGAGTTGCCCTCATGGCGATGTCTCATGGAGGGTGCCCCTCAGGGTCCGTAGTAGTCATCAGTGGAGAGTGTCCTCACAGAGATGTCCTTCTGGAGTCATCCTCACAGCAATGGCTTCCTGGCAATGTGCCTCTTGGTGGTTACCTTTTATCACATCAGTCCTCATGGTAATGGACTGAAAAGTCTTATCTCAGCTCTTTTCCACTCATCCCTCAGGCAATGGATGGTGGAGTTCCAGTTCAGATCCTCATACCCTTCTAATGTGTATTGGAGTCTTAACGTCTCCCACTCATCTCTGAGACAAAAGACAGGCGGAATTCCATCTCAGCTTCTCAGATCAATCTTTGAGACAATGGAGCTTGATTTCAGATCAGTCTCTCACAGTAGGTAACAAAAATCAGGGTACAGGAAATGAATGAAGACACTTGAAAAGAATGAGTGTCTTTAGTTCACTGAAACGTTAGTAAGATGGTACAGAATAAAAGTAAATGAACAAGTGAAGTACATAGTTAACACACTTCAGAAACATTTATTGCATTACAAGTGCTGAATATTCACTTTAGAAGAGGCAACATATTCAGAGCTGGAAAAAGTAACATCTTTCAGCAGTGCATAGCTGATTCACTGTCACAAACACCACTGATGTTCATTGCTTCACTGGACTCAGAAATGGGTGAGATGATTCTATTAATAGCAATATTCACAGTTCCAAAATAAGTATTACAAAATAGACAGACCTTTGGAAGTGATACAACCTCTTCAGCTTTGGAATGGAAAGAACTTTTGCCTTTTAAAGGCCTTTTGAAGGTTAAATGAAGTGTCATAGTAGTGACTGTAGCATGACCGGTAGTACATTAATAGCATTGCTGAAATCAGACATTTTACCATACTGTACCTAAATATTTCATTTTTTTACAGTTGTTCCAGTACTAATGACTAGACTGAATGTCAGTACAGTCTAATTTTCCAGCAGTACCTTTCATTTCTGTGTATGCAGGCCAGCCTTATCTCCTTGAGTGGAATAAAAGGAGATGGATAATGTGAGATGTCTAAAACTTTCTCTGTGTTCACAAGGGCAGAAAGTGGAAATTACTGGGGGAAAAAAGGAGAAACTGTTCCATGTCCCACTTTATTACTTATTCCCTGTGTTGTCTAATCTCTTCCAAGTTCTGCTCAACAATGCAGTCTGTCTGACAGCACTTGGCAGGCATAACAGCAGACTAGGCGTTATGCAGTCTTGCTATGTACAGAGAAATTCTGCTCTGCGATGTGATCTTGGTGCACTTCTTTCCTTGCAGTCCTCCAGCATGAAGAGGGGAAAAAACTATGAATATAGTAGATGCACCAGATAAATAATTAAAGAGCTTCTTGAACAGAGCTGTTGGTGGACAAAGGTTACCATGGAACTGTACTGCAAGTAATTAAAAATGTAACATAATTTGTACATGTTACTTTACATAAGGCATTCTTACTTTAATACTGATCTAAAAGTCCTATTCTTAGAAGCCCTGCTTTTGAGTGGCTAGAGATCTTGTGTATGCATTTAGGGACTTCATTAATATACTGAAATGTGTTTGCTAAGCAATCTATCTCCTCAATGAGAGATTACTGTTATCAGCCAAAGGCTGAATATGAGATCCTAAAGAAGTTCAACACCCTTCCTGTGAATTTAAACTACACACATACTACACTGCAGACTGCTCCACTGTTTGCTCTTTAAATAAAATGGCAGATGGGTAGTTCTCAGTCAAAAATGATGGAGGTATAGGAAGCAAAACTCCTGAATGGTGTTTAAGACTATGCTCTCTGTAAATGAAAGCTTATTAGAGTATAGAGGAAAAGATTTGCCAGTGTTTTCCAACAAAAAACAGCTGGTCCTTACGAGCTCTACTTATCCCATTGCCCTTTTTCACACTGAATGTTGCAAGAGTCAAGGAATAATAGTATGCATTTGGCTATTGTTCCCTGTGGCACAGAGCCATATGCTAGCATGAGCACACTAGAAGACACTAGAAGAAAGTTCCATGTCAAATCATCATTAAATGTAATTCTATTCCTGTAAATTTATCATCAGAACATACTGGAAAAATATACAGCTTTTATTAGTTTATTTTATATTATTATACAGTTTATATTTATATAGTATAATATATCATATATAGTTTATACATCCCTTGATATCAGGTCAATCCCAGTATACTATCTTACTGTATTCTTTGCTTCCCCTTGCTTTCTGCTGTGTTTAAGCAAATAATTTTGCTTCTTGCATTTATCCTCTTAGATTAAGGTAGACATTTTAATTTACTGAATTATAGCTACTGCCAACCATACCAGCATAGGGAAAAAATAAGAGCAATTAAAACCTGTAAACTTAAATAAAAAGGAAATATCCTCTGCTGCAGTTATAGCTTCAGATAACAAACAGACCAAGCCCAACAGCTCACATGGAATTTTCTTCTAGTGTGCTCATGCTAGCATATGGCCCTGTGCCACAGGGAACAATATCCAAATGCATACTGTTACTCATATAAAGAAACACAGAGCTTTAAAAGATGAACTTATACATAACTGGGAGCAAGATAATCTTGTTGCTCTTGTGCTACTGAAGGTCATAGTTTCTTCATTCCTAAGGTAAACTGTAGGTTATACAAAAATATGAATTATCATTTGTCCTGTCTGATAGATTTTATATTGGATAGTCTTCTCTTCACATTGAGAACATGGACCCTGAAGGTTCACAGATCCTTATTCCCAGAGTAATCTGTGCACATGTGAACACATGCAAGTAGTAATAGTAGGGAATGGTTAGACACATACTATTCCCATTTTATCAATAGCTGCCACTCTTAGAATTCTCAGCTTCCTGGTGTGTATATAATGAGTCACTTTCCTGTGTCTAAAACCTGACGAAACATGGAACTAATCTAATAATTAGATTATTAAAAAAAAGTCATTGCTAAGAAACTTCTCAGCTGGCTCAACACCTGGTACCCACTGGTGAACTGGGCATAGCAAAGTGTCCTGCACCTCTCCCTTGCAGGTGGTGCAGTGCTACTCCCCAGCTCAGCTCTGAGGCACCAGGCTCTCCTCTGGCTCTCCTGCTCATTCTCTCCCTGCTGTTTCCATCCTGTACCGTGCAGAAAAATTTGCCCATGCCCTACAAAGAGAGAATTTGTTCAGGCTGGTGAAAAAGGGACTAACAGGAATTTACTAACTGCCTACACCTGTGTGAAAGAAATTTGTGAAGACATAAGAGCCAAACTCTCCCACATAATGTTAAAGAACATAGCAATGGCAATGACCACAAATTGCAGCTTTGAGGGTGCAGACCAGATGGCAGGAAAACCTTTCTTATCAAGAGGGTAGGGCAGCGCTGAGACAGGCTGTCAGACATGGTGAGATTTCTGTCCTTGGAGGATTTAAATACTTCGATAGGAAAACTTCTCTCAGTCTTCCTACCAACCTTTTTCTGACTCTATCATTCTTCAGATGGAAGAGAATCTCAGATCACCATGAAAGTAATGCAAAAGTACCACAGTAAAAATCATATCTCATCTACGGAAATAATCATAACTACAGTCTTGACAGGTTCATGGAAATCTTATTTCCCAGGCCAATTCGTGACAAGTCTGGAGGGCAGGAAGTGTAAAGTCCATTTCACAGGTAAGAAGTCACCAGCTAAGCATTACGAGAAGAGCAAACCAAGCAAAGGATCTGTAGTCTTGGAACTTGTGTTCTAGCCAACGCAGTAATTTACCACAGAAGAGAAATAATCTGCAAAGCCCTCTGCAGTGTTCAATGAGGTCCTGAAAAGGCAGGGTTGGTTGCCTGCCCAATCTCAAATAGAAACATCATCATCATCATCTGATTTTGAGGCTTCTAACAACTGCTGCAGATGCCCTTTTACCACGCTTTTTACCTTCAGGACAGGTTCAAGAGATGCACTTGGCCCCTTTGGTCACTCTATAGCTAAACACACTAAGTGTTTCACATAATTCATGTGGAAAGAAATTGCAAAACCTCATGTGAACTCCTGTTACTCCTTTCCTTCTGAAATATTCTGGATTTTATCTGCCATTGAATCTTTATGAATACACACCTACAAAACAATTCTTTAACCATGGAGAAAAGAACAGAAGGCTGTTTAGGTGGAATTCTTAAAAGGAAGAGAGATGAAGCTGCTGTGCTTTTCCAAACCCAGGTCAGCCTGGGCACCCCAGCCACAACTCGTTCAAGCTGAGCAGCTCACATGCAGCCAGGAAGACATATGGTTCCTTAAATCTGCCAGGAATGCAAAGCAATGCTAGACAAGTTTAGACTGATTGCAGGATAAATGCAAGAAGCAAAGAAGCAGATCCAACTGTGTGGTGGATGACATTTGCATGGCAAGGGAACAGTTGCAAGTGTTCAAGCCCTGGAACAAGGCGGGAGGGAGAAAGAAACAATTTTCCCAGAAGTGCACTTTTTCCAGAGAGCTCACCTCCCACGGTGGAGAAACTGAGCATAGCTAAGTTTGCTCTCCTCTTTGTTAGACAAATACATCTCCCTCTTTTTTAACACAAGTATGTGTAGCTCAGGTTGAAAAGCCAAGTCCTGAACACCGCTACTGCACAAGTCATGCAAATTAATCTCATTCAAATCTTTTGGCTTCTAATCAAAACATGAAATGATGCCATTAACTTGATCTCCATATGTTTTGTAGGCACGTACCTGATGCCCTTGCAGTTACATGGAACTTATTTGAACAGATCCCATACTCTGCCTTATCTCACTTCCTGCACATCCTAAAGATACCCTCTCTTCTAAATTAAAAATAGATATACAACTTTAATAATTTCTACTTACAATTTATAATGCTACACCTACCTTCAACAAAGTCCTGCTCCTTGGTCTAAGCCCTACCAGTCCAGTTTACTCTCAGTGATGCTGTTCAGATTACCCAACTAATTAATTACCTATAATTAATGAAGGGCGAACTTCAGTCCTGGACAACTGGCCAGCCTGGGGGAGCACGCTTAGATTTCCTTTTGTTTACATGCATGCATTTTCTTCCTGTGGAAAGAGGAAGTGGGTCAGAGGGAAGAGGGAGGAGGGCTGTACTCACCTAGGTCGGCAAGCCCTGCACAGACAGACCTAATGCTGTTGTTAGTACTTTCCTTCTCAGCTTTAAATCTTCTTAGCATCCTTAACAGTCTTTTTGTTTGAATCAATCTGTATCTCTTATTCATTCGCTTCATATCAATGTGATTTTAGTCTGCTGCAATGCTTTAACTTTTATTTCCATCCCAGAGTTTACTTAAAATTAGCATACATATTCAGGTCCCAGCTATTACAATACAGCTTCAACTATTTTGTGGAATTATTAATATGTTTTTTATTTGGATAAAGACCCATATGTAACACCTTACTATTGTCAAGTACTTACATTCAGAAACCATGAGTCAGGTGACAATACATTTTATGACTGACTTAAAAAAATAATATATTTCAAACAAATGAATTTGGGGCTTCTTTCAGATGACAAATACATTTTCTTTTTTATTTTTAAATATGAAGGTAAAAGGCTTTTCATATTCCTCTGACTGTCTTTGAGAAAACACTAAATGCCTTGAGATCACTAATAATGTTGCAAGAATTACAACATGCTACTGATACCCTTATGCACTGTTTATGTAGTATGAGTTAAAATGTAAAATATGCAGAATTGCTAAAACTTCAAATTTATGGGTTTTATTAAAATTGCCTGTAATTCACTAACAGCTTTTATTCATAGAATCGCAGAAGTTCTTCCCTGTGAGGGTGGTGAGGTGCTAGCACAGATTGCCCAAAGAAGTTGTGGCTGCCCCATCCCTGGCAGTGTTCAAGGCCAGGCTGGATGGGGCTTGGAGCAACCTGGTCTAGTGGAAGGTGTCCCTGCCCATGGCAGGGGGGGTGGAACTAGATGATCTTAAGGTCCTTTCCAACCCTAACTATTCTATGATTCTTCCTAAGATCTCATCTTGATCTTCTTCTGGCAGGTTAAAGTAATTCCCTCTTGTCCTGTCACTACAGGCCCTTGTCTAAAGCCCCTGTCCAAATTTCTTGTAGCCCTGTTAAAAATTGGCAGCTGCTCTAAGGTCTTCCTGGAGCCTTCTCTTCTCCAAGCTGAACAAGCCCAGCTCTCTCTGCCTGAACAAATTCTCTCTGCCTATTAATGCTGTGCACATTTAGTATCAATACCTGCGATCACTATGAAAACACTTTCTATTTTAGAAGTCCACAGGTCCAAATACTGCCTGTGGCAACATCCCCTTAAGTCAATGAGATTGAAAGATGCCTATCTGCAAGCTGAATCTGATTTATTGCTGTGTCTGTGTCTCATGCAGCACCTCAGTGCTCCCATGAAGAGTTAAATGTGTATTCCACTGACTTTAGCAAGTGTAAACATTTGCAGAAGCATAGTTTTCTCCCTATTCTATACTGCTTTTCCTGTAAGACTTAGTTAAGTGATAATTAAAATACTTAAACTTATGTACGAGTCACTAGGAATAACAGTATTGGGTTCTTCTACTAGACAGCCTTAGAAGGAGCTGACTCTAACGTGCATGGAGACATATCATAATAATGAACAAAGATGATGAATTTCCAGACAGCGTACAGACTAAGAGCCTTTGTAGTGTGTGTTAGTCCTCAGAAAATATGCTAATCCAAAATTTTTTTTCACATGGTCCAGTTCCCAGATTTGAATTTTTATGTGTACATCCTTGGAAGAGTATATGTGTATGAGTGCACTAATTTTTATGGAGATAAGTGCATCTGCACAGCAGGCTTGCTGCTGAAGTGACAAGGCTGCAGGAATGCTGTGGTTTGCTCCATGGGGAGGGCAGCCGAATCATCTTAGAGATGGGGCTGAGTAGAGAGTTGTTGCTTTACATGCTTGTTTTGCAGAACAGATTCATACAGAAAGACAGTCTTCATTGGTGGAGCTGCTTTTCACTCACCTTCTGATGCAAATTACTGTCTCCTGGTGTACTTGGACACTAGAAAGAAATAGAAATGGTAAGGAGATTATTTTACTTTACAGATCAGATGAAGATGTGATTTATTAATTTCTTACATTTTAAATATTTGATGTTATTTGGAATGTGCTGAGAGTGAGCAGTTCTCTCAGGGGAGTAAACATATATTTTCTAATTAACACTTGATGATTTGTGAGTGATTAAAGAATTGTGCTTTTTTGGATGACAAGGTCAGTAAACAAAGTGACAAAACGCGTTCCTCCTCTAAGCAGTACAAGTGGTTACTTTTCAAAAGAGTGTCTTCTCATAGGGCACTTTGACCTTGTTTTGGATTTTGTTTGTACAATGAAATCCTAGTCCTGCCATTTTAACCACACACTCCTGCAGATTTCAAACAATAGCATATTTTCTGTGGCCAAGTCCTTACTACACTTCTTTGGTAACAAGATTTAGTCTCCTGTATTCATATCTCTAGTAGAGTGACTGGTTAGAAGTTGTTTTCTTATGAATTTGATTTGTAAAGCTGTATGTTTTAGAGGGCTGGGTTGATATTGCAATTGTTTTGGCAGGATGGTAAGCAATACACAGGTTTATTTGTAATGTATTAAGTCCTTCACATACTGTTTGTACTTCAGAAGCTCCACAATTTATTTTTTTGTTGCAGCTTGCCTTTAGTCCTTGCCAATTTATTTCCTTTCTTTTTCCAAACAAAGCTAATGTTGTCAAAGACTAACATTAAAGAATTTTAATAGTGAGATCCAGTTACAGAGCTGATTCTGAATTGTCTGCACAACTTTTGACTAAATAAACTGCACATAGACTACAGAGACATGACCCACGAGCCAACAGCATCAAAATACCCTCCTGACTTAAAGACCCCCGGACTCAATGCTTTTGCTATCACCATCCATGAGCATTTTCTGAAATCCTGCTTTTAAGAAGTTCTCATAATGAGATCACTGCACTGGCAAACAGTTTTTTCTGGTCCAGGAATAACATTTCCAGGGGCAGCACTACAGTTTTTATTGGCTAGATTTTGCCAGAAATTTTAATATTTTTAAATTACAACATGAATACAGAAAGAGCATTTTCCAAGACAACACAGAAGAGTGGGAAAGAAAGGAAGGGTAAGCTCTTCCTTTGCATTTGATGTCATCTCCGCAGCTTTGCAGGTCCTGCAGATGAGCATGGTAAACAAGAAATTGAGTTAGTATATCTTACATGTGTTTGTAGTATAAACCATGGAACATAGCTCCCTGACATGTGCTGTTTATGCCCACATCTCTCATGTGTTTCAGCAAAGCCACACTGCAGCTAACTAAAGGTAGGAATTCAGGAATATTTTTGAACTTGTGCATCTTTTGGCTTGGAGGATGACAGCAGGATAAGAGGCTGTGGAGAAGAACACTAACTGAGGTGAAAGCAGGAAGTAAGAAAAAGGAAATATCTTCAGATACCTCAAGATATCCTGAGTTTGTCAGAACTACTTTCAACCTCCTTATTCTAGGTTCAGCAAGTAAAAATAAGGACTTCAGTTCTCAAGGAGTTAAGGATTGTTGGGAAGCTGCTGCTCTTACTTATTCTCATCATGTTCCTTTGAAGGGAGGAGGAAATGTTCCCAGAGTTCGGGTGGGAAGGGGCATGAGAGTAAGACTGTTTACCAAGGACGCACTAAGGCTTGTAAAGATCTGAGACACTTTTTATGAGTATACCAGGGCTCTTAGGGATGAAAACAAAGAACCCTCTGATCCTGCAGAGGGAAAGGAGAAGGGGGACAAGGCAGTGAGAATCTTAATATGCCTTAGTGGTTTTTAAGGTGAAATGAAAATGAAATTATGATGAAAATGAAATTAAATGAAACTAATGAAATTATGTTCTACATTGGGCATGGCAGATCCCTTTGCATGGACTTTAAAAGAAAAACGAAAGAGGAAAAGTCCATTTTACTCCTTAGTTTTCTTATTGCTTTCTCCATTCCCCCCCTCACAGAGCTGGCCAATGGTGGGATTGTTCTACAGCATACTTCCTAGGACCACAGGAGGGAAGAAATCAGATTCATCTGGATTTTGAGCACCAGCAGAGTGCGATTTTGGTCCAAAAGACCTAATACATATTTATGGTAAACTGAATGGTATCCCTATCTCTTTATCCCCAACACTATGTGTGCTACGTGATAAGGCATGGATGCTTCCCAAGCAAGCAGTTTAGGAATCTCAGCTCCAGATTCCAAAATATCCAATGCTGAGCATTTAGTGCTATGTTTCACGTTACCTTTTAACTCTCCAGACCCTATTTTATAGATCATTCTGTACAAGGTTTTAACTCTAAATAAACAAAATATCAATCTCACTTTGGTATCTCTGCAAAGCTTGTTTGTTTGTCAGACCTTATGTTAAGTAAAGGGGACAAACAATGGAAGGCTAAACGTAGCACCATGGGAACCTCTATGAATTGTGGGTGACATTCTACTGTTCACAGGAACTGCTGGACAAACTATTAAAAACGACGGGGTTTTTTTTAAACAGACGCATTTTTAAGGTTGATCTTTCAATTACCTAAAGCTGCTTTGCTAATTTTCCCTGTGCTACTTGACCTGGTAGGTACTGATGGAAGAAATGGATGGGGTTTCTTCCATCAGTGCTCTTTTAAGAATGCTTTGAAGTCCATTCTACTCCTCCCTCAGTATTTGGCAACTACTGCCTCTTCATGTGAAAAACTAATATGGAAAAAACATAGCTCCGACAGGAGTATGCTCACCCTCAAATACTGTGTTTTTTTCAGCCAGAGGAAGCAATGACTAGGATAGTTCAATATCCATCCTGCTGGAATACAGAAACTAAGAGAAATCTAACAACATACAATATACTTTTTAGACAAGCACATTTAAAACATATAATGGGCAAACTGCAATTTAAGGGTTATTCTCTCACTCATCTACAAATGACAATCACCAGAAGAAATATCCAAAGGAAAATATCATAAGTTTCAAACAGGTCTAATTGTTTTCATTGGAGAAGAATAGATTAGGGAGAGTTCACTGTCTAACTGGACTTTAACTCACCTCTTATCTTGAGGAATATATAAACCATATGCTGGTTCTAAAAAAAAGCAAGTTTAAAGTTGCTAAATAAAGCCATTATATTCAGACTTTTATTCTTCTAATTCAGATCCAAAACTGGAAGTGTCTTACTAAAAACTTAGTAATATAAAATCAACCTGAAAAGAGATTGAGTTTGTTAGGTCATCTTATATAAATTCCTTAATACAAACCCATTACACAAACCCACATGCTACAGTTTACAGGCATAATGCCAGGTCTAACAGTGGCTCATCACTATTAGATTATTAGATTAGACTATTAATCATCCTATATTCCAACACCAGAAATAGAATTAATAGGAAGTAAAATAAAACTAACCAGGAATGAAAGAAACAACTATTGGAAGATAAATGCTCCTACATCACTAGAGCTCCCAAATGCCTTGTCCAAATAGTTTAATGATATCTTTAATGACATTATCACCACAGTGGTGACATACAGACTGGAGAAGTGGACAATACAGTGCTTGGAAGACTGGCTGAATTGCCAGGCTCAAAAGTTTGTGAGTTGTGCTGCAGTGTCCAGCTGGCAGCTGGTGACCTGTGGCATTTTTCAGGGGACAATAGTAAGACCAATGATGTCCAAAGTCTTTATTAATGACCTGGATTATAGCATGAAGTATACACTTAAGAAACTCACAGACTACAGCAATCTGGGAGGCATAGATGACAGTGAGGTGGCAGGGATGCTAACCAGAAGGACCTTGGCAGAATGCAGAAATGGACTTGCAGCAACCACATAAAGTTCAACAAAGTTAAAAGAGTGCAAAATCCTGCAATGTGGACAGAATAATCCTAAGAAACAATACAGGCTGGGCATGAACTGAGCAGGGAGCAGCATTGCGGAAAAGGACATGGGGGTTGCGATGGGCAAGTTGATCATGAGACAGTAACATGCCCTTGCAGCAAAGGTTTATCACATGATGATGGCCTGTGTTAGCACCAGTTGCCAGCAAACTAAATGATAGTTATTACACTCTATTTTGCACTATTTAGCCCACCTTAGGAAAACTGGCTCCAGTTTTGGTCCTCCAAGTACAAGAGAAACATTGAAAAATTGGAAAGGGTCAGTCAGAGGGCCACTAAGATCATTAGAGGGTCTGAAAGCTTCTCATGTATAAAAGAGAATTGCAACTACCAAAAAAAGGCATATCTCAAATACACAGTCAAATTGTGTCCACTGTGTAACAGCTGGTAGTGGGAAGTGGGAGAGATACATCTGTTCTTTTATGAATTGTCTGGTTTCAGAGATAGAGTCTAGCATACAGCAAGAAATTCAGGAAAAATTAGCATGGAATGATTGTCTTGTGTTTGCCTGCTATGAATTCTATTGTCAGTAACTTTGTTTTCAAATAGCTTCTCTCTCAAGATAAGCTGACGATGGCAGAAGGAGGTACCTGGATATGCCACCTTTTCCTTCATTCTTTTGTCCTTCATGCAAATGAGGGAAGGAGAAGGCAAGAAAAAGGTCAGCACCACTTTCAGATACTTAGCATTGCATTAAAAAAAAATCACTCAAAGCACATCAGTCCAACACAAGATTGAAAAGCAGAACATAGAATCATAGAATGGTTAGGGTTGGAAAGGACCTTAAGATCATCTACTTCCAACCCCCCTGCCAGAGGCAGGGGCACCTCCCACTAAACCATGTCACCCAAGGCTATGTCCAACCTGGCCTTGAACACTGCCAGCAATGGAACATTCACAACTTCCCTGGGCAACCCATTCCAGTGCCTCACCACCCTCACAGTAAAGAATTTCTTCCTCATATCCAATCTTAACTTCCCCTGTTTAAGTTTGAACTCGTTACCCCTCGTCCTATCACCACAGTTCCTCATGAAGAGTCCCTCCCCAGCATCCCTATAGGCCCCCTTCAGATACTGGAAGGATGCTATGAGGTCTACACGCAGCCTTCTCTTCTCCAGGCTCAACAGCCCCAACTTTCTCAGCCTATCTTTATACAGGAGGTGCTCCAGTCCCCTGATCATCCTCGTGGCCCTCCTCTGCACTTGTTCCAAGAGTTCCATGTCCTTTTTCTGTTGAGGACACCAGAACTGCACACAATACTCCAAGGGAGGCCTCACAAGAGCAGAGTAGAGGGGCAGGATCACCTCCCTCGACCTGCTGATCATGCTCCTTTTGATGCAGCCCAGGATACAGTTGGCTTTCTGGGCTGTGAGCACACACTGAAGCTGGCTCATGTTCATTTTCTCATCGACCAACACCCCCAAGTCCTTCTCTGCAGGGCTGCTCTGAATCTCTTCTCTGCCCAACCTGTAGCTGTGCCTGGGATTGCTCCGACTCAGGTGTAGGACCTCGTACTTGGCACGGTTAAACTTCATCAGGTTGGCATCAGCCTACCTCACAAGCATGTCAAGGTTCCTCTGGATGGTATTCATGCATCATTTATTTCCAGGAAAAGCCTGAAGTCATCTGGCAGTGTGTTGATCTTGCTTTAAAAATATTTATTCTTAGCTTCTAGCTAAGATAAATGAATGACAAATATACAACAATTAAAAACATAAGTAAGAGAAATTGAGGGAGAAGACAGGTTATTTTTACCAGTAAATGCTTTCTTATGTGACAGTATTTTACACTTAATAGCAAGCAGTGCCTTTGATGCAGTACATGATGCAGTACAATAGTCAATTTTCCTCTTTGTCGTCACTTAAGCTGTAAACAAAACTTCTTTTGTTTAAAAATCAAATGTTCTGTTTCATACCACAATTCCACTGGCAAGCTCAGCTCTGTATGAGGAGAATGTTTTGAGTGACTTCAGCTCTAATGCTTCAGCCCGGCGGAAATCAGGCTGCTTACGCTTTTAGCGGTTGGCTCAGGCCAAGGTTACAGTTTCTTTTTTGAAACACCTGGGAATCAACAGGCAGGGCTGCCTCCTCCCGATGCTCTGAAGTTTCCCACTTTGCTCCTTCCACGCCAAAGCTATGAGTATCTCCCCTTAGAGCGGCTTTGAATTCCTATTCCAGTCTAACCGCAAGGCAATTACCAGAAAATAGGTGATGTACAAAGGAAGCAGCTATGAGGTCTGTGCCAGTCCCTCCTACCCAGAAACTTAGAATTTATGAGCCTTGGAACTAGATGATCTAAGGTCTTTTCCAACCCTAATTATTCTATGATTCTATGATATAGAAACCAAAAGTTTTGGTGCACTGTGGGGACTGCTTATGACACTGGATATTTTTGTGTATGATTCTAAAGTGATTTGTGAACACAAGACTTTTTTTGGCATTTGGTAGCTGTAAGAGCTAAAGCTAATATCATGGTACTGTACAAATGGTACTGTAAAAGGGATTACCGTGGCACCAAATGTCATTTACTCTGGCTGAACTGCTTGTAGTGTTTGGTGGAGTTGGTGGCACTTTGGCTGCCAAAGTAATTCTTCCACAGTGATTCTGTATTTCTGCTTTTTAGCAACAGATGAGATTCCTAACAGCTGCATACAGCCACCACTGCTGCACTTCACAAGGGGTAAAGGTGCAATGAAGTAAGGTCATGCTACCAGCTTTTCAGTAGTAACCAACCCAGCGTTTTGTTCAACAAAATAGTTACTATTTGTGTGAAAACTTTAGGAATAGGGATGGTGTTACTGGAATTCACCATAGTTCTTACAGAACAGGTAATCTCTAGGATTGGGAAACACTGCCCATAAACTTGCACACACGGTCTCAATCCATGGTCTTGTTGAGTTTTAGGTAACATACAAAACAAATGTTAACAGCAACTTGTACAGAACTGTAAGAGAAGGTAAGACCCAAAAGAAAACAAACATAAACCAGACGGTCTGACAGCCACACCGGAACAGCCATATTTCCTCACCAACTTTACACAGTGCTAAGAGCTAATCCGGGACAGCAGGTGAGACCTTTTGGCCCTCTGAGCAAGCCAAGAGGCTGTACCAACGCTATAACCTACAAGGAAGCCAAAACGCTGAATTACAGTCTTCGTTCTTCTTAAGAGTAGGAATAAATCACATCACGCAGTTGGCGACGGTCATTACTTTGTCTGCTTTGTCACGTCATTTGTGAGAACTAAGCTGAAAATGGACGCAGTTTATTACTGACGCTTGCTAGCGGCAATGGTGGCTCGCGAACCTCTTCAGGAGAGGGAAGGTTCGTGAAGTGCGAGCAGTCGCCCGCGGGGCTCACCTGGGCTGCCCGGACGTGACTTTATACCTCAGCTCTCCACACGCACGCTGTTTATCCCCTTGACGGAAAAGGCGCGAGTCCTGCGAGAGAGCCCCGGCGGCGCTTCGCTCCCCGCCACGGAGGCTCGAACGCGGCTCCCGCTGCCGCTCGAGGCGGGCTCGGACTCGCCCCTCGGCGGCGCCGCTGGGGCCAGGAGCCATTCCCGCCGCGCCCCCCTGCGCTGAGGGGCAGAAGGGGGAGCCGCGGAAAGCCGCGCTGCCTCCCGCGGCGGGCGGGGTTACGCAACACATACGGCGCCTTTCCTCCGCTACCCTGCCGCCTGGCCGTACCCGGGGCTCGGCCCCGGCTGCTTTGGGAGCTTGGGTTCCCTTCCCCACAGACAGTTCCAGAGGGGGGTCCGCCCTAGGCCTTGTCCCCGTCCTCCTTCGGGAGGCCCCTCGCCGTGCCGTCCGGCGGGCACCGTCCCGACTGCCCCTTCCCTCGCTGACGGGAGGCCGACAGACAGCTGGCAGGGCACCACCGTTCCTGGCCGTGCGCGCCTCTGCAGGGCCGGCGTGCTGAGGCGGGACGAGCCCCCGCCTCCTCACGCATTCCGGGTACGGGGCGCTCGCTCTTCTGACAGGGACAGGGTCTGCTCCAGGCCCGCTCCCGCCTCAGCTAACGCCGCCGAGACTAAGGGCGGGAGCCGCCCGGGGAGCAGGACAAGCGCCCGCCTGGCGGCATCCCGTGCGGCCCGGACCCCGCTCGTCGGGGCAGCGCTGACGGGACCAACCCTGGCCGCAGGGAGCGGCGGGCCCAGCGCCCCCGGGGAGGGCCGGGCGGCGGCGCGCCGGGGTGCCCGCCCGCCACGGAGTGGAAACGGGCGGGGAAAAGCTGCTCCCGTGCTCGCCGCGTCCCTCCTTCGCCTCACACACACTCGCACCTCTGCCTCCGCGGGCGGCGAGGGGCGCTTTTGGGAATTACTCCGTCTCCACACCCAGCCCGTCTGACATCACTTCAGCAGGCCGCGCGGGGGCCGCTGCCGCCAGACGGTCGCAGCCCGCGCGGAGCGCTGCCCGCGGGCCCCGTGAGTAGCCGCGGCCGAGCAGGGGGCTGAGCGGGCCGGGGCTGGGGTGGCCGGTGCTAGCCGGGGGAGGAGGAACCGCCGCAAAAGAAACGGGGTAAAAATGAAACCCGAGGAGTTTGTTTGCTGCGAAACAAACTTCACTTCGGCACGGCGGCGGGCGCCCGGCCGAGCCGTCTTTTTGGGGCTGGCGGGCGCTCAGACGGCGGCTGGGAGCGCTGCGCCCGCCGCGGG
The DNA here is from genome assembly GCA_028858755.1 of Ara ararauna. Lineage (NCBI taxonomy): Eukaryota > Metazoa > Chordata > Aves > Psittaciformes > Psittacidae > Ara > Ara ararauna. The sequence goes on along the minus strand of CM054380.1, from coordinate 16,284,175 downwards.
CAGCCTGCTTGGCGCCGGGGAGCGGGACAGGGCGGGACAAGCGGTCTGCGCCGAGAGCAGGTGGCCCGGGGGGTGCGGGAGGGCGGCGGGAAGTTCGCCGTGTGCGCGGGATGGCTCCATGCGGGGCTCAGACGCCACCGCTGCGGTTGAGTGTTTTTGGCCGCTCACCCCCCTCTAGTGGAAGGAAAATAACTTGGACATAATTCAGTGCAGATCTCGCTTTATGAAGTTTTTGCCGGCGTTAAACGTTTTTCCACTTGAATCAAACTGCAGTTCTAATAAGCCAGGCTCTTTCTCACTAGTGGGGCTTTTCTGTGTGTAATGTCCAATTCCCACTCGAGAGGTTACGTGCCAGGTACGAGGCGGGCTGCCTTCAGTCTTTCTCCTGCAATACTGAGTGTTGGATTTTAGAGGGTAGCTCCTTGTTTGGACATCTCTAGGAGCAGCAGTGCAACACTGCCGTTGCCTTGGCAGACTTGCCCTTGTCTTGCTCCGACTCCAAATGCTGCCTCCAAGAAACCTGCAGTTTGGCCTCTCCGTTAATTTTTTGGAAGAAATACTTTGTTCGTGTGGTGCAGAAAGGTGGGTTTTTTTCCCAGCCTCTGGGAGTAGTATGTAGATGATCAGTAGTTATTGCAGTTGAGCATGTTAGAAGAATCTTCTGACTTGATACGGGGCTGTGAAGAATTCCACTGAATAGCTGTAAAATACAGTCTAGATTTAAGTAGTTTTCTTTAGAAACTTTGGAAGTAAACAGCCAGCCAGGTTGGCTGATCTCCATCGGAAAAGAAAAAGCAGCACTTTCTGTTCACTTACTTTCAGACTTCGTACGTACAATGCTGGTATGTTAACTATGTAAAACAAGCCCTTTTGCCTGCCTGAGCAGATGGGTTTTTTTACTGTCAGATAAAATAGTCTGTAATGGCTTTTCCATCCAGACCTGCTCTCTGTGCTGGTTTTGAAGGCTTTGCCATCCAGGCAGGTAGGGTGGTTCAGGAGAAGAGCTGTGGGGCTGGGCTGCTGGAGCTGAGATGGCAGCTGCTGCAGACGTGGACAGGCAGGAACCTACAGAAATGGTGAGGCAGTGCTGGGCTGAGGTGAGTTGAGGGGAGGAAAGTGAATTGCAGTTTACTGTGGAATCCAGCTATGTTTTTTGTAAGAGAGTATGTGACAAATGAGATGCCATGCTAAGGAATGCAGCTGGGGTTTAGGTACTTACCATAGTGGGTGACATCGAAGTGGGAGTGGAAACAAAGGTATGTGGAAATTGTGTTCATCAGAAGCTGATGTGAATTTATGGAGTGTAAGATGTGAGCACTTGACCTTTGCTTCAAAGACATTGGAGGAAAGAACTCCTGCTATACTCTGCATCCCCTTGTGAGCTTGTAGAATGAAGTTGGAGAATAGACCATTGGGATACCTGGTGGAAGAGTCATCTTCTGTGCTGAATAAAGATATGTACAGATTTTATCATATCAGCTGCATGGCTGACATGGATGTTACCAGACCGTCTGTCTGCCCAGCAAGGAAAGCAGAAATTTCTCTGCTGGTAGCTGTCAACATTAACTCCAGGTGAAATGCAGTAATACCACAGCTCTTAAGAGGTCATAAGTTTCTTGTTAGTGTGCTCATTTGGGAAGGAAAACAGTCTTAATATAATTTGAAATAAAAACAACATACTGTCAGTAGACAAGACGCTACTGGTGGTGTGTTCTTTATTTGTGGTCTCTGGAAACACTTCTATCATAAGTGCCCAACTAGCATTGATTATGCTGTGGATCTGCCAGCAAGGAAAACCAGTGTATTCCATTTGCTTGCGCAGATTTAAAACCTTGCTAGTAAAGGAGGTTGTTCGACAGACTGAGGGGGTCAAGACTGAAGGCTGCTACAATGTCATTCTCTTAGGTACAGGTTGTGTCTCAACTCTGGATGCTGTAGTTACTGTTTCTGGTCAAAAATGATTAAAAGAAATTAGCATCTTTTCCTTCATCTTGTACCACCTTCAGTTACTGCACTCTTCACCCCTTGATTTATTAGTATTTCTTGCTTCACAGTTGTCTTGTACCTTTCTCTTATTTCTATTGTGATGGCTTTTATTTTGTTGTCTTGCTTGTCTCAAGGTTGTTTTCCATCTTGATTTTGACATTCATAAAGTAATTAGAAGAATGTTGTACTGATATGGATATTTAGAGAAGCAAGACCTTCCTCCATTTTACTAAGTATATTATTTGTGGTCTGTCTCCTTTCACAATGCTGTTTCCCTGTCCATTTGAAAGTGAGTTGGATGGCAGCACAAGGAGACCCTTCCCTTTTCACCTCAGTGGTTTTTCTATATTTTGGTATTCCACTTACTCTTCATGCTCCATTTGTGTTTTGAGCATCATGTAAGACATGACACCACCACATAAATCAGTACAAGAATGTGTTTAATTACAGAGATAAGTAGGTCTCTGGAGACAAGATCTTTTCTATTGCTAGCTGGCAGAGGATGTACTTTCCAGGTCTTGCTGCTATGTTCCTGTTGAAAGAAGACCCAGCAGAATGAGGCACTATGTTAAACAGGAACTAGTAAGGAAGATATTTAAACCAGAGTGTAACAAACACTTTATATAAAAACCATGAGATCCTCCAGCACAGCCAAATTTGAAAGTAGAAAGGAATGCACAGCTTTTATTGAAATCAGCTTAGTCTCAGAGGGAAAGCAGGGGAAGCATAAGCACAGCACTAAGGAATTCCATTCATGGAGCTGTTCAGTGTTTGTTAGGATTTGTTTGTTTTTTGGATGCTCAAAGCAAACCAGTGATCTCTGCGGTGGAATCTCAGTCTTTGCTGGTTTTTAGAAAGCTTTACTGTTTTAGAAAGAAGATGTTTTTGTAATTTCAGTATGCCAGGTGATGCACATGACTTCATAAGGAAGATAAGCATCTTCACTTTTAGAAAACAGATCTTGCTGGGTGGGATTCAAGAAAAGCCTCATGGCCTGAATTCATCCATCAAAGGAATTATTATTTCTTCACTGAATGGGGAAAACGTAATTATGTCTTTTTATTTTACCTATGAAGTTTCATGGGCAGGTTTGATGATGTTATATGCTTGCCAGGTGAAGCCTCACAGTTTGGGTGTGACCTTAAAATACAACCCTCTGGCTGTGTAGAGATGTTCACAGAAGTCTGTAGGTGGGGCAGAAAGTGGACTGACTCAAACACCCTTAGAGATGGCTATAGGATATATATTTATGGCTTACCTCACTGATCCTTAAATACTACGCTGTGTTTGGAATTGCACAGGCCACAAACAGCCAAGGTGGGCAGTATGAACACTCCCTCAGGTGTTTAATGTAGGTGTTGAGTGTCCTGAAATACATCAAAATGATGGCCTTCTTCCAGGCAGAAAGTGACCTTCCAAAGTCCCCTGATACTCATGCTGAGGTGCATGTGCTGATGGTGGTCTCTGCAGTCAGTCTGGAGACTTGTTTATTCTCAGGCTGACATTCTCAATCCACAGAAGCAGCAAACCAGCCACATAACTCAGTCACAGAAACAAATCAACATCTAGAGATGTCCAAAGGAGTCTAATGTAGAGCTGAAGCAAGCTGGCTGGGCTTGCCCAGTTATCACAGGCCCTTTGCCTGGCACTGTGGCTTAGCTGGTTGACCCAAGCTGTAGTGTAGCTGTACAGGCAGCCAGGCTGGTCAAGGTGGAGCGGAGGTGAAGCAGAGTTGGTGCAGGGAGTAGCAGGAGGTGTCTGGGTTCTGTATCTGTGTAGCAGCCAGAGTGTACAAGAGCAGTGCAACTGGTGTGCTCAAGTGTGCAATGAAACAAGGGTTAGAAATCCTTCCACCTGAGCTGGTAACATTCATGTGATCACCTTTAAGTTTTACTTTGATTGCACCAGATGCAGATTCAAATGACATTCTGAAGGTAGGCTGAGTATTAAATCTGATCACATGCTACAGTATTGCTGTGAAACAAAACAGTAGTAGTAGTTGTGAAAGAGTTTTGCTCTTTTTATTTTAAAGCCAACTATTGTACTGTCAATAGAGATGTTTTCACACTCCTGATAGATGATGTGTAAACTCTTAAATAACTAAAGCCAAAATTTTCTCAATTCAGAGCTACTCAAAGCCAAAGTAAAACAAGCAGTTTGAAAATCTCACAACAGTGAATGTAACACATTTAATTGCTGGCAATTTCCATAGAGCATCTGCCAAAGTTAAAACAATATCAGCTTTCATTTCTACTGAATTAAACAAGTTGCTTTCAATCTGGAGACACAGACCTTTTCTGCCTTTGTTTGTTGGTTAATTAGGTAGAACAACATAAATCACTCAAGCTGTTCTGTTGTATCTGGAATAATCTCTGGATAAGCAGCTATCTGTAGTCAGTAGAGCTCAGGGCCTGAGATTTGCTCTCAGAACTAAATTAATGCCTAGAGTTAATGCTGCAGGTGTGCTTTTTGTTCTGGGTTTTTTTTTTTTTTTTTTTGCTTTTAATTGGATCAGACTGAGGACACATTTAATCTCAATCTGATGACAGGCCTGGTATTCTGATATTACACTTGGTCTGTCCCTCCCTGCTTTGCCGAGGTGTTCAGCTGGGACAGCGTTGACACCAAAATATGGCCACACAGTGACTGAGCAGGGGTGAGTCCAGGCCACACCTCGGTTCAGTTATTTGCTTCTGAAGCAGGTTCCCAGGAGGTTTCTCATAGTTTGAATAGCTCATTGGTACAGCCCATGTCCCTGTCCCAGCGCCATGGTGCAGCTGGCTGATTGCCCAAGTGGCAGCAGGGCTGTGCCCGCAGGCTTCAAAGAGCTCAGTGGCTCCTGACCGCTGCTCTTGAGCTCTTGGAGGCAACGGTGGCCCCTCAGTCACCCTCAGGAAAGTGGGACAGGTCTTGCTCACTCTTTGTAGCTCTGTTGCCCACTTGACCACGAATCCTTCCCTTGAAGCTGGTTGTGTGTTGTCAGTCCCATGGTCACCGCTTGCATTACTCCACTATACAGATCAACAGTCAGCATTGCTCCCAGCATTACCTGAAGTCTTTCAAAGACAGGAGAGAATTCAGCAGAGTGCGGAGGGCTTGGGGTGTCATGCAAAAGCATGTTGCAAAGGCATGGAGACCTCAGAGAGACTGTGGGATAGCCTTCCCGGGAGTACAGAGCTGGAGGGGCCACTCAGGTCACCAGCTGCCCTGCCAGAATAGGAGCACATAATCTCTTTGTGGAGGCAGGTCTTTTTTTTCCCATGTTATGGTGATTGTAAGGTTGTTCCAGAACCTGGCAAGCTCTGTGAATTGTTATTTCCATCCTGAACGTGTTCACACCTGATTTATAGCCATTTATTTTCATCTTTAGGTTAAACAGTTAATTTTCCTTCCATGTGTTTGCCTTGACCTGCAAGCAAATATATCCCCAATCCGTCTTGATCTTCAAAAATGAGCAAGTCAGAACAAGAAGTTCTTGTCCTATTTAGCTTAGGAAAACAAGCTTTTAGTGCTTTTAGACCAGCTTCATTGTTAAGAAGGTTTTAATATATACCACAACTTTGTTCCTGCTGAAGTGGTTTCTGGTGCACAACTTAAAGCAGACTTGTTGAGAAGAGGATGCACTGAACACCTGACGTGTGCTTTTTTTTTCATTTCTAAGTATACAGTTAAGCTAACCATTTCAGGTGTTATTTAGTGATAAGGTGGCCCTCCTTACACCACTGTGAGTTGTGTTGGGGTTTAGAAGCAGACATAGAATAGGTTAAAGCTGAGATTATGATGATCTAATGTAAAAGGGAAGTTACAAGAAGAAGTGCTTTAGGGAAAAAGAAGGATATAGAGAAGATTTACTTCTGAGAAAGGTGCTGTTTGTGCTGTTAAGAGGAGGACAAACTTTCTGCTGAACACACAAACCCCTCCAAAGAGCAGTTTTGAAAACAGAAGGCTTTATTATTCAAATGTGCCTGTAGTCAAGGGTCTGTCAGCATTGGTAGCTGGCTTCTGTACCTGCTAAATCCTCTTCTGAGCATATAGTGCTGCTAGATTTCTCTCCCAGGTTTTGCTGGAGTATTTGAATACATCTCTCTTGAGTCTTTTAAGCTTGTTTTTCAGGTAAGACCTCACAAGGCTTATTTTGGACAGGGCATTGTGTTTGTGTTTTCCCATGGGTCCTGCCTGTTCTCTGCTGCTCAGTCTGCCCACAAAGGCTTCATGGCAGAGTGACTTTCCTCTGCAGTGCACACAGAAGGGCCACAATGAAAGGAGTGGTAGGGCAAGTCTAAACCCAGTCTGAACTTGTTTGCAAATAAATGACTGTCAGGAGTTACAGAAGTGGCAGCAATGCTGGCATCCCTAGGTCAAAACCTTATTAAAAGCATTCCTAAGAAATTAGAACCATCAGCCTCCTTGGGTCTCAGCACTTCAGGCATTTTTGCTGCAGTTTTTTTCTTGGTTTTGTTTGGAAATGTATGGGAATAGCAGGGTTATAATTTCTCAAACTCTTAAGTTCTGGCTTAATAGCATAGATCTAATGAGGATAGGGTGAGAAGGAGCAGCAGTCCAGGGAGGATGTGCCAGGCCTAACTGTAAGCATGGTCTGTTCTACTTTTGGTAACTGGGTAGGCTTTCTGAGGAGGAGCTAAGAGTTAGTGTTTATGAAACAGATTCAGAAGGAGATGGAAGGGTGCTTCAGAATCCTCTCACACAGTGGTGATAGGCCAAGAACATCCATCAGTCCACTGTGGTGCAGGCAGTCCCACTCAGGACCTGTAAGATGGAAAAACACCCAACTACCATCACAACAAAAGGCTTTGGTAACCTATAGGTGCACATTTAGCTTGATGCACACAAAAAGCAGACATCAGGGCTTTGGTTGCAAGGCAAGATGCTATTAAAGAATCTGGATAAAAACTAGGCCATACCCAGTTTTGTTCAAGAGAATTTGTCAGTTTGTCTCCAAGCCCCTGTCTTTCACTATGAAAATGCAATAAGCCAAGTGGCTTAATTGTGCTGCTGGGTCTTCACACAGCCTGCTGCAAGGGCACCAGCAAATGTAGGTCTGGCAGAACGACCCTACTTTCATTTTCTGCCATTGAGTTACGAAAGCGTAAACAGTGTAATTCAAATAGAGTTCCAGAGAATACTGTGAATTAATTTTTGCTGTGTTGATTATTTTCTTTTTGCCTACATACAGTGATTGTGTGCAGGGAGCATTGTTTCATTTCCTTCTTATTTCCTTGCTTTGTGGTGAAAGACTTTGAAAAGCAGCTGGAAGTGTAGGTGACAAGCTCTGTTCCTTCCACATAAAATAGGTGGCACAAAGGGCTGTGGGCTTGAGTGTGCTCTCAGTTAACTGATTGTAAGCAGAAAGAGGTGATGGTGTCTGTACCATCTAGGGGCTGACAGGACACTTAGCCCTCTTGATTCCAAGTCCAGCATCAAGCAGGGGCTTGAAATTTTATTTCTTGAAGGGCATACATTGTTCTTCATGCTTAGCTTCAGGCCAGAAAACAATCGGGTGGGAGACTGTCTGCTGCATGGACTGTTGCACTTCCCTCCTGGGTTTCCATTAGGTATTGTAGAAGTCTAGTCAGAGCCAACCAGCCATCTTGGAGGTTTGCTAGCTGGCTAAAGAGATCCCTGGTTGAAAGAGGACACACTGTTTCTGTATTGACTGTTAGCTCTGGACTACTTGAGCATGAAACCAAGCCAAAATTTGAATCTACACCTGAATACAAAGAATAGGTTGTTGAGGGTCTAGTTCTACAATACATTAGATCCCCTGAGAACAGAGAATATGTGAGCATAAACACACAAACTTCCGCAACTGTTGGTAGACCTATGTTATTAATTAACAAATTATACTGAGAAATAAGACTTTAATAAAGAGAAAACTCATTTTCTGTGTAGTGTATACACCTGAGAACTCCAACAGTAGCAGCTCACTTCGTGCACCAGGGAACTATCAATACCTTGTTCAGGGGTTACTGGCAGCAAGCCCTTTGCATGCTGTTTATAGATCTCCATGTTAGCTTCAAGATTAGCACTCCTGTCCTATGAAATGTTTAAAGGCAGGTTCCTTAAAGTAAGGTTCCCAAGTCATCATCTAAAATTGAACTAGATTGCTTTAGTTGTATTTTCTTTCCCTTTCCTATATGCATTGATGACACAGGGAAAAATAAGAAAATAAGGTACAAAGATGTGCATATCCTTTCCAGACTTCTCCTTGTGTGATAGGATTCTTCTGTAGCTGACATGGAAAGGATCCAGATACGTGTCACAGCTGGGGTACATGTACAGCATCACACAGGGGTGTGCAGAAACACAGAGGACAATGAGGATGGGCTGCCGGACTGGGCGCCTATGTCAGGCTGGCCCTGCAGCTCGGGCACATGCCAAGGTTAACCCTGCAGCACAAAAACTGACAGACAGGTCAGCTGAAAATGAGTGGAAATCTTAGATGATGGATCAATGTAGATATAGAATATAGATATAGATATTCTATATATATTCTATATATAGATATAGAATGACTGTGGATAGGGTCAGAGCAATAGTCACCTTGGAGAACACTGACAGGGCCAAATGAAAAGAAAGTGTAAGAGTTTGGATATTACCTGCTTCATTCTAAGGAACAGCACTCAGTAAAATGTACCTTGTGATGTTGGTGTTCCCAACTGTTCAATTAACTCACGCAGAAGGAATAATGAAATTGGAGTAAGTTGTTTCAACTGGTATAATTATTTCCTTGGTGTTAAATTTTCTGATTTTCTTGTCCTTTATGTTGTTTGATATTTAGGCATTAGAGGTTTGTTGGAATCCTCAAAGCTTTTGTTAGTTTGCGAGAAACTCCAGTGGCTGAACTTAGTTCACTTTTGGTTCCAGTTCTGAGAATCACAAACAAAAAACAGAGCCCTTCATATCTGGTAAAGTGAAAAAAGAAAAAGTTAACAATATCACTCTGTTCCTCATGAGCCAGGGAATTTGGAATTCTATGCAAGTTTAGAGATGTTGGTACAGGCAAAACATAAGCTAGCTCCTGAGTTCTCTGTCATGAGACACCATGAGATGTGGCACAAGAAAGCTGAGCAAAACAAAGTGGTTATCATGTAAATCCAAACATATTATGATGCATCACAAGATCACAGACTTCTCATGCCACCAGTATACAAGCTTTTTCTTCTAACTTCATGTGTAGAGTCTTAATTGCAGCACTGAGGGGCAGAGGAATTGATGATTAAGAAGGCTGCGCTTTGATTCAGTTTTACACCAGTGACTTCAAGAAAGCTCAGCTGAATGGCATTATTACTGATGGCCCAAAGACCTGCTGGTCTAGTTGGAAGGAAGAGTCTCAGTGCAGAGAGCTGCAGGAATGGTAACTCGTTCAGCAGGATCCTCTACCCCTTCAGTTGGGTGTGTCTTCAGCACACAAGGTGTGGGTGAAAGCAGCCTGCACAGCTCCAGTCCTAGTCTGCCCAGAGCAGGAGCTGCTCTGGGTGTTTGCACCCTGTTTCTGGAGCATAAACCATGATTGTCTGCACTGAGATATTTTTCACACATGGGCTCATCTGAAGATGATACAAAAACCTGACTTGATCATAGGAGGTAAGGGCAGCAGATGATGTTGTAGGATAGGCTTTAGCCTTCTCAATGCAAATGAGCACAGGATAAACGCACTGCACTGCTTACAAGTTTCTCTGGTTGCAAAAACCAAACATGAGAAATAGCCTGGCAGCAGAACGTAACTGCATGGGAAGAAATGAAAGCCTGGGCTGTGGAGATGACAGCTGGACTGGAAAGTAGTGATGAACCTTCTGCCAAGAACTGTTGAAGACAGAGTTTTCCTCTTTGCTTGCTTGCTGTACCGAGCAGCAGAAAAAAATCAGTTTGGCATGTCTTCATACTGGTGGACATTAAAGATAAACTTTATCTTAGAGTAAGTTGAGGGTTTTTTTTTTTTTTCGCAGAGGGGTGTGGAGTTTGGCATACAGAGGCAGTCCAGATTTGTAACATGTTTTGCTTACTACAGTTCAGGAATGTTGGGACCCTAGTACTGTTTGTACTGTCCAGTTCTGCCATTGTCATACTGATTTATCTTGCCAAGAGGCAGTTGCCTTTGCATGACTAGAAGATCATAGCAAAGGCCCTTCATAGCCACCCCCTGTACAGCACATCAGGCTCTCATAATCAGTGTGTAAATTACTGCTTCCAATAGTTTGCATTACTGAAACTATTAAAGATAAGTGTGACTACTGCATTTGTGCTCTCTGTGCAAAATAAGGTAGCACTGAAGTATTACCCCAAAACAATTCTTCTGCACTAACTGAAAAAAATCTTTGTTGTTAATATAATTGGCCCTTCTGTTTTAAATGTGTTTTGTTTAAGTATTCTCCAGCGTAATGGCATTTGTGGGAAACCTTATTACCACAGCAAATCTGGATGTGTTCAGTAGGATTCTCATAACTTACTCTTCCTGGTTTCAGTTGCAGTCTGCACTTCTAACTCAGCTGTACCTGCACGTTTCTGTCTCACAACATACTCTGTGAAGTGGTATTAAATGCTGAGGCTTGCAAATGAAGCATCAGGTTGACATCCAATGTCATTCTTACTATAACCCCCAAATCTGTTTTTGATGTCACATGTGATGAGCTGAGTCAAATTTTTTGTTCTCTTTTGTCGGAGTTTTGCTGGATATTACTCCAGGGAGGTTCCTGAAACAATTACAGACGGATGGGAGGGCAGAGATGGAAAGGGCCTCAGGAGGTCCCTCATCCAAGCTCCTGCTCCAGGTGTTCCTTTAGAATGCTCTGGGCCTTGCTTCAGTCAAGTTATGAAGATGTCCAAGAATGGACATACCACAACCTAAAGGCAGTGAACTTAAAAATCATAAAACCCTTGGCTTGAGAGCGTGGTGCCTATCAGTGAATATTACTGCAAAGGATAGTAAAAAATTACGCTGCCCAGGAAGCTTGTTTTGATCCATACAAATACTCTTACCAGACAAAAAGACTAAAAAAGAATTGAACAACAGCTCATTTAAGAGCAAGAGTCCTGTAAGAGCAAGAAGCCTTTTCGTAGCAGGGTGTATTACCACTGATAACAGGGCTGTGCTTCCAAGGGCTGCAAAACAGTGATGGAAGAGTACAACAGCGATGGAAGAGTACTACAGCATCCCTGATCGTATCACACGTTGATACCAGAGTTTTGTTTGAAGAGTCTGACCGTGTCTGTGCATCTTCCTAATACAGTTTGCAGATTCTTATTCAGTGCAGTAGTACAAAGTACTAGATTCCTTGATGTGATTTTAAAATGCATCTTCTCTTCTTATGAACAACCTCTTTTAAGCAATATTTTCTTGTGGCTGCACAAGTTAAATCTAAGAGATGATAGGATTTTAATCAAATGCAAATTGCTTGTTGCTCCACTGAGCAGGATTAGTTCAGCCAGGTTAGACGGCAGTGCTGGCTTCTTTGTTCTTACGGGTACTCTTGTTTCGAAAGCACGAGGCAAAGCCACTGCCTGGTGCTGTGCTGTTGGTGTGGCAACCCCTACTTCTGCTGGGGTTTTGGTGCTGGAAAAGAACTAGGAACAATCATGAACCTGAGGAGAGGCCTTGAGAAGCAGCTCATGGTGAATAAGAAATAGAGGACCACAGTGAGGATGCAGAATAGGATGTTACCAAAGCATTTGGTTAGTAATAAATTATGAAAGTAAGAATTCTGAACGTTAATGCAAAGAGTGTTCTTAGAAATTCTCAGTGTGAAGATATAACTATCCTTCCTTGTTCATGAAGAGAAGAAAGGAGCTGCCTGCTCCTGGATTGGTACCCAGGCAGGCTGTTCTCAGAGGATTTAGGAAGGAATTGCTTCTTGCTGAAGGAGTAGAAGGATCTTGAGTCTCCAAAGCAAACTTTTAAATTCCAGCATTGTCTGCAGAGGAGGAGGATTGGTTGCTAACAGTCCCCCTCAGAGATTAAGTCCAGAATTTCTGCCTCGAGAGGGAAGCAGATACTGTGGTAGGAGCTTCTGCGCTAATGCTGGCTGCATCGTGGAAGTAGGGTGCTGTTTTTTGCGTCCTGGGCACAGACCACACAGAGTTTGGCTGGAAGACCCTGCTCCCCTCATTACTCCATGCGCAGGTTGTGAAAAGCCAGAGTCTCTCTCTTGGTCTCCATGGGAAGAGGAAACTGCTAGTAGTGATTATAGCTCAAATATATTTCTGTGCGCCTCTGGGATCCCTGCTCAGGCCTGACAGATTGGGTGACAAGTTCTTGGGTTTTTTTCCTGGTATTGATTACTTGGAATTGATCTGTCTCCTTCCTTTCCCCCAGCATCCTTAATTCTCATAACTGTGCATACCTGTTGTAGCACTGTGTGCACAGAAGTTATAGCAGCAAATGAAGGGAGCCATTGCCAGTGGGTCAGGAGGAAGTACCTAACAATAGCTGTTATGGAGGTTCTTCAGAACAGAAACATCAAACTATTCATACTGTCCTTGATTCCTGTAAAGACGAAACAGAAAGCTCTTTCATTCAATCTTGGCTTTATTTGGGTCAAACATAGATGTCCTCTCCTCATCACTCATACATATTTATCTATCCTGTCAGAAACACTTCTGTTTATGGCTGAAAGCAGTGAAACAAAAGCATCCACTTGATTGAAGGCGAAGTGAATATTTCTGTACTGGCAAGTCTTGATTTCCATGATTGGTTTTCATTAGGTTACATTTTTCTGTCTCTCTACTTTATGATGCTTCATGTTATAAGATGAAATTGTATTGTTATTCTTAAAATAACACCGAGTACAGTTTGATTCTCTCTCCTTACATGGCAGATGCTTGTTGCAGTATTGTCTGCTTAGATACCATCAGTGCAACAAATGGAGCTCAGAAAAACCCCGACCGCAAGACCAGAGCATGCTGCGTGAAGATGGGTACATTTCACAGTGAAAACAGTTTGATGTGGTGTTACAGAAAACCACAAAATATCTTCTTTTCCTTCTTCCTTCCTTTCATTGAAGAAAGGCTCAATAAAGAGTCATGAATGACATTTCTGGTAGCAGAACTAGATTCAGAGCATCTTGAGTCATACCATGGAATTGGCTCTTTGGAGGAAGTTGTGTTGGAGAAGGCAAAGTTTTAACAGGGACAAAATAGGAAGGAATAAAAACTGGAGTAACTGGAGTAGGTCTTTCCTTATTTTCAGATCTGACTTAGCTTTCCCATACAGTCATTCCAATCAGGTATGGATAGAAGGTTATCTATCTGATCAGTTCTCATTTGCATAAAAGCACTTTAATGCTGTTTGGCTCTGTGCTTGTTGTGATGCTGTGCTGCAGTGAAAGGCCATGTAAAGGATTAGTCTGGAACTTCTAGCCCCTGTTCAGCATGTGCTTATGTGCAGTCTGTCATCTTTTTGTTTAAGTTTTGCAGAGTAGTTGTATTTTGGCCTGGTGAGAATGCCAGTGAAGCTGCTTTGAAAGTGCTGTCAACGTAGTCCTTTTATTTGGTTCAGTTCTCCACATGGTTCATGATTCTGGTAAATGGCAATAGGGGAGAGAGGGTTCGACATGGGAAAAATCATGGAAGTCCTAAAGACATCATAACTGCCTTTTCTTTTTGGTGTTTGCTGTGTTATTTGCTGTGTGAATGGGATTGTTTGACATAAGAGAATGTGTCCAAAGGAAGTGGAGAAATGTGTGGATGAGTGATAACATGCAGAGTGTGCTACAGAAGAGTGCACATTAAATGCAGAGAAAATATCTGCAAGGCTTACAGATTCCTTACAGAACATAGCATATATTAATGAGCATTTTTATACAACAAGGAAAAGAGAATAGATACACCAAGCAATTTACATTTCTATGCATGAGTAACAGTAGTTTTCCCTACCGTGTTTGTTACGTGCCCACATATTTCCTGGGGATTCCACTCCAAATAAAGCTGTGGTTCCTTTTGTACATAAGAATTCTTATTTTATTTTTTCATTTGAGATGTGAAATGGTAATAAATGGGTTAGATAAAGTATAAAAATAACAGGGAGACTGGAGAGACTATCAAGTGACTGAACATAAAATCACTAACTGGATGATTACGTGACTAATGAATTTATTCAGCCCTAACAGTCAGAGCAGTATATTGGAGAAAATGGTAGCCCTCAGTCATTCATCAGTGGATAAAACTTTTAAGTAGATCAACAAAGGACAACCTATGTGAGATCTAAGGTAGGGCATAGCTGCTACTAAATCTAGGAGGTTAGTTCTTGATGCACTGAATTTTGTTCTAAAAGCATCCTTTGGAAATCCATGGTTCTTACTTTGAAAGCATGGTTGAAACAAGACCTTACTATACCCAGTGGAAATTCTACCATCACACGCAAATAAGGCTGTAATTTGAAGAGTACTTCTCTGAAAGTCAACATGAAGGAGTTCTGTTCTTGCTGGAGAAGCATGTAGAAACTTCTTCATGTGTTTACTCACTGCAGCCATCCCCCTGGCAGGTTGCAAAATGCACCTCTTGGCTTCATTTCAAGTTGTGGTTCACTTTAACACCAGGGATGCTAGTTACATATCACACACAACAAACAGAACACTGTTACACTGATGGAAAGTCTGATTAAGTGAAATCTTTCCTCTCTAGAGACAGGACATGTGCTGTGGGCTCAGACTGCATACGATGCTCCTGGCAAGCAGCACCTCGCTCTGAAATCCCCTCACACTGGCCTTGACTACTCACAGCCACAGGGAAACAGCATAGTGATTGGTCAATCTGGTGTTCACATATGCTCTTATTTTTAACAGATTTGTCTCAGACTAAAGCCTCCACAGATCAAGGATGTTGATTCTTCTGGCATTCATTATTGTGTTTCACATAACTTCAGCAGCACTGCTGTTCATCTCAACTATCGACAATGTAAGTATCGTTTCTTGTCTTTTCCTCCCAAACACACTGGTGTTTCCTTGCTTCATAAAAATGCAGTTATTTTTCTCTACTTGTCTGCAACTTGCTTATTGGAAGCATGTAACTTTGTTGGGCATGCTTGTCTCCTTACATCTTTTTGCAGAAGAAATGCCTTGAGTATGCATGTTTCTGATGTACAGGGATAGGACTATACATGTACCTGCTGCACGTTTGTGTGGTGTCATGTTCTAAGCCCGTGTCATGCAGCTCATCTTCTCCCCTTTAAGATACTTGACCAGGGACTATCTTTAGAAATATTATGCTTGCAGGGTGGAGCTGCTGTGGGACTCGCTTCAGCTAGATATAGAGGGGGTCTGTCATCCTTTTGATCAAGTACATGCAGTCATGGTCAGTGCATGGAGATA
The DNA here is from genome assembly GCA_028858755.1 of Ara ararauna. Classification (NCBI taxonomy): domain Eukaryota; kingdom Metazoa; phylum Chordata; class Aves; order Psittaciformes; family Psittacidae; genus Ara; species Ara ararauna. The sequence goes on along the minus strand of CM054380.1, from coordinate 16,268,867 downwards.
ATCTCAGTCAGGGTGTGCTTTGCCTCAGAAGTGGTTGTCCAGGATGCTCAGTTAATTCATGAAAGACACCTTGAATTTATTTGTTTCCATTCAGTTGAACCTTTTCAGCACAAAGGTTCAGAATCATTTTTGTTACATTCATTTCAAATTTTCTTTTTATTTTTGCACCCGGAAAGAATTTATTTTCCAGTATCTACATCCAGCTCTTAATTGAATTTCCTCTTTCTAAAGCAGACCGCCAGCCTGATTGGTACTTGTAACTGTGCACTGGAGTCTGGCTTTCTCTAAGAGGTTTGATGTATGTACAGGTTTATAGGATTTCAAATATTGTCTGCTGGAAATACTGTGCTCAGTGAAGCTCGTTTGCATCCCAGAGTCTTTTCCAGGACTGTGCTCCAAGAGAAATGATGAATTACCCACAACTCTTTACTGCAGAATGGTACAAACCCACGTTATCTTTCAGCCAGCTGGTTGGTTTGTCTAGTGAAGTGGGTCATGAATTGAGAACCAAAGCAGGTTGTCTTACCCTGCTCCTTTAAGCATGTTCAAAGCTGGGATAGTGGACAAAGCAGCTTACTCTTAGTTCACATCTGCTATATCCAAATCAAATTATTATAGAAATAGAACCCCATGCACTCTGCTTTGTGCCATTAGCCACTTTCAAACAATTACAAACTTAAACTGTGTAAGCAACTCCTATTAGATTTTATCATCTCCAGAGGCTTTTTATAGTAATGAAAATAATTCTGAAAGGATTATATAGTGCTCAGAGCTGAAAAACAATATATTGAGCTTGGACTGCAAAATCCAAATGAATGGCATCTGAGAAAGCAATATTCTTTCTTAAAACACAGTGTTATTTCTGCACATCTGCCTACGACCATAATACATTGTAGTTTTTACTGCAGTATTGTTTGCAAAGCTGCACAGTAAGCTGTGAGGTTTCTGGAGTGTCTGTTTAAGCAGCAGATGCCATGAGGAGTCATAGTGGTATTTTTTCAGCTGGATTGAAAGCAAAGGCCTGGGTAGCTATCGGAAGGGGAATGGGTTTCCTGGGGAAATGCCACTTGTGTGAAGTGCTTGGCATTTCCCAGGCTTCCGTACAAATCCCTTCAGTCACTGCAGCACCATTTTGTGTTGTTAAAACAACAAAGTACAAATACCACAGGAGGATCTTAATTTGTCACCAGCCACTTCCAGTCAAATGCCACAGTGTACATCCTGGACTCTCATACCAACAGCACAGCTATGCTGAGCTGAGATTAATTCAATCCAGTGTCAGGAACCAGAGAATGTATAAAGGGCTTCTGTTTCATAGGTGCTATAGATTCTGTTTCATTCCATGCTATTGCCTGTGAATTAAAATGTGCTGGGCCTTTAAAGAGTTGTGCACCCTAAACAGGGTCTGGAGGAACAAAGCGGATCTTGTCTAGGTACCTTAAGGAATAAGCAGCCACTCACTATCCAAAATTTCTGCTTAAACAGTGGAAAATCCCTTGTGCTTTGGGATGTTAAAGATTGCCATTTGTTCGGGTCTCAGTGAAAATTGCTTGAGTAATGATACACCCTTTCTTCCAAAATGCCATTAGATGTCAGATTTAGTTTGAGCAGTTAAGTATCAAAACTAAACAGAAATTTGTTGCAGTTGATTATAGACTGAGGGAGCTGGGCTTGTTCAGCCTGGAGAAGGCTCCAGGGAGACCTTAGAGCAGCTTCCAGTGCCTAAAGGGGCTGACAGGAAAGCTGGAGAGGGACTTTGGACAAGGGGGAATGGGTTTAACCTGATGGAGGGGAGATTTATGTGAGCTCTTTGGAAGAAGTTCTTTCCTGTGAGGGTGGTGAGGCACTATAGCACAGGTTGCCCAGAGAAGCTGTGGCTGCACCATCCCTGGCAGTGTTCAAGGCCAGGTTGGATGGGGCTTGGAGCAACCTGGTCTAGAGGAAGGTGTCTCTGCCTGTGGCAGGATGGAACTGGATGAGCCTTAAGGTCCCTTCCAATGCAAACCAGTCTGTGATTCTGTCTGCTCAGGAGACACTTGGACAACTAAGGAGTTTGGGGTGGGTAGGTGGTTGTTGAGTTTTGTGGGTTTTGGTTGTGGGTGGTTTCGTTTGTTTGTTTTTGTGGGGTTTTTCCCCCTGTAATAGCCCTTTACTTTTATTTTGCAGGCCTGGTGGGTAGGAGATAATTTTTCTACAGATGTCTGGAGTATGTGTGACACAAATACTAGCACCTGTATGGCCATTACCGATCAGTTCACAGGTGAGTGTCTCACTGTGCCTGTGTCAGTTCCTTTAGCAGGAGATCTGGTGAAATCACTACGAAGTATGTAGGAGCAATAATCTATTTGTTCAGAAATCTGCATGCTCTAACTACTTGGGTTTTCTAAAAGCTTTAGTACTGGCTTTTCATTTTGGAAAAGCCAGTTGTTTGTGTGAGAGGTAAACTGAGGGAACTGTCAGGTGCACTTGAGAGCCCAGGGCAGGAGAGGTGAGCAGATAACAATGAGCGCTAAAGGGTTCTGTGAAAAAATGGATCAAGTAAAGACAGTGAAGCCATCTGAAAGTGTGGCTTAAGTGACAGAATTTGCCTCAGAATTTGAACTTTAACTTTCAAAGAAGAACTTGAAAATACCAGCAGCATACAGGAATGAGGGAAAAAGTGAAAGAAAATCAGAACACAGGGTGCAGTTGTAACAGGGAGAACTTAATGTACAGCACAGCCTAATACCCTGCTGTACCAAACATAGAAAAATTCTCAGATGTTACACTACTTTGTTTCTACACTTTTAGTCTTTGTCTCTATTGAAGAGGTAGATGATTTGAAGAGCCATGTACCCATAACCTCCCAGATATCAAGTTGGCTTTCAGGATATGTATGCCTGCCCAAGGCAGGGTGGTTGGACTTGATGACCTTGAAGGTCCCTTCCAGCCCAAACTATTCCATGATCCTATGATACTATGCTGCAGGTGGTCTGTTACGCACAGGCATACTTAAGCTAACACAAATGTAACACATTTGCATTTGATGTCTGTATTACTGTGCATTCTAGGTAGGTTGTAAGTAGCTCAGGTATATCTGCTTTTCCCAGAGCTACTTTCAGCATAGCTTTGGTAAAGGAGAGGTGCTGTGAGGAGCTCATCTGTGTAGCTGATCTTGTCTGCATCACTGCAGCAAAGGTACACAAAGAAGCTATGGGTAGTTACAAATGTTTGGTTACTTTAGCTCGTAGTTATAGGGAAGTAATAGACAGGATCAAAAACCTGAATCAAAGCAGTCTTTTGTGCTGAGTGTGGATATCCTGTCTGGTTAACATCTCACTGGACAAAGCTGTCTCCAGGCTGGTGAGAGGCCCAGGTCTGTGTTTGTAAGCCCTTTGGGACCCCTGGCAGTTTTGCTGTGACTTTAGTACATTGATGGTAGTAAAGGATGTTGTGGGGAGAAACAGTCTCTTCAGTATTTTTATGCAGTTTTATGAAAAGCTTTTAGAAGTCCTTAACCCCCTGGCTGTTTTAATACCATGGAAGCAAAGAACCACTCTGAGCAATGCATGCACAACTGGTTTGCTGTAGCTGCTGAACTGCTTCCAGAGTATAGCTCTGCCTTTCTGCTAATTGAGGGAGTAGGTGAAGAGAGAAACAGTATTTTTAACCGTGACTGCTTTTGTCTTTGCAGAATATCAATCAGTTCAAGCTGTTCAGGCCACCATGATCCTATCTACTATTTTCTGTTGTGTGGCGTTTCTGGTTTTCATTCTTCAACTCTTCCGTCTGAAGCAAGGAGAAAGATTTGTGTTAACCTCTGTTATCCAGCTCCTGTCATGTGAGTGATTTTCAACACTTGTGACTTTAATAATGTTTACACAAAAGTAGGAAAGGAAAGGGGAAAAAGGTTCCAAAAAGAATGAGCTGCATGAGGACTCTTGAGGCCATAGCTTATACTTTGTACTTGTTTAAACAGTGAACTGCCTTATTCTGTACTTTTTAGGCAGTTAAAACATGGATGACATGACTGCTCAGAATAAAGCCATTTAAACATTGAAGGGAAAGAATCTGAGATTCCGATCTTCATGGACAAATTAAATAACTCCATAGTTGTTACAGGCAGGTACTCCCTTCATTTTTTGCTAGCCTTTAAAACTATGCAGATGTTTAGAATCATTTTGTGTGCACTGCAAAGAACATAAACACAGAACAGCACTTCAAATTTAAACCATGCCAAAGAAACTGAAAATGTGTCTTGAAACACTCTGGGTTTAGTCTGCAGATGGAAAATGAGTGTCTGCAAAAGAAGGGCATTTCTGGAAGCGTCTGACAGAAGAGTAACAGCGAGTAAATAGTTGTTATGTATATCGATAGTATTTTAACATGCTAAACTTTATTATTTTCTTCCTCCCCCAGGTCTGTGTGTTATGATTGCAGCTTCCATTTATACAGACAGGCATGAAGAGCTACACAAGAGCAATGAGTACAGGATTGAAGTTTCTAAAGGCCGGTATGGCTATTCCTTCGTCTTAGCTTGGATTGCATTTGCCTTTACTCTGATCAGTGGTGTTATGTACCTAGTATTAAGGAAGCGTAAATAAATGTCAAGCAGCTAGTCATTTGTCACTGCAGTACAAAACCAAATTACCGTAACCATTTTGTATATAATCATTTACATGGTTTTGTAGTAAAGGTATTGTTTCTCTACAAATGTACTGTGTTCTTGATATGAAACAGAATTAAACAAAATGGCAGGTTTAACGAGTGCCTGGCACCTCTAGGTCAGGGGCTGAGGAGGACAGAGCCACCCTCGTTCTTTTACCTATTTCATCATCCCAAATGATTTTCCCTTAACTAGATGTTAACAGTTTATTCCTGGCCTCTAGAAAATTACAAATAAAGCCTGTGTAAATTAATTGTAAGCAGTATGCTACCTCTGTTCCTGGACCAGATATTTCCCTTTGGAATGGGTTAAATATAGGGGGAGCAAAAAAATGAGGCCCAGATCACACTGGAAGCAAACAATTATAAAAGGCCAAAGCTGCACTCGCTGCGCCTGGCAGAGGACTCATATTCTGCTCTTTATAATGTGCAGTAAGTGTCATTGAGCTTTTATTAAAACCACTTGCTTTGCAAAAGTAAACAACCCTTTTTTGTACTCCAGCAAATAATTCTCTTGATTCTCTTTCACATTTCATTGAAACACACAGAGCCTTTGGCAGGAGAATTTACCAGCAAATCCACTGAACAACTTGGGACCGGAATAGTCTGGGCAGTAAGAAACACCCCACTCAAGTCCCATACCCCTTTATTTTTGCATTGTGCATAGTCTCTCTGGAAGGAAAGAAAAAAAAAACCCAACATATTACCTTGCCTACATCTGCAAATTTCCAAGCAAATTGGTGATCAGTTAAAGCAAAATGCATGTTTCTATAGCCAAACTCAACATGGTTATTACACCAGGCTTTGATTATGTAGCAATTTCATGGCTAATGTGTCATTTACAAAAGCATTCCCTGAGTCTGCCAATTAGGAAATCAGCCTTTAAAAATTTATTCTAGATTCTGTTGTGGATTTTACTTGAACCAAACACTCCTACTAAAAAAATCTGAGTGTGATTACTTTGCTTATGAATTCCAGGCCAGTTTTGCAAGATAAAATAACTTTGTGGGTTTTATTTTGCAGTCATTTTGCAAGATAAATCTATACTGTAATAGCAGGCTCAACTGCTCAGCAATGTAATTCTGGCTTTGGCTGGTGGTGACTTTAGGATTGGGAGATGAGTGTGGAGAATGAATGAAGCGGCTTTTTCTGGTTGGTCACAGCTTTGATGCTTAAATACAGATTTGACTTTGTAAAAGCACTAACCAGTTACTTCAGTATGTTCACTAGAGTTGGCCCGATATACAGGAAACAAAAAAGTAAGTAGGTTTTGAATCATAGAATCATGGAATAGTTAGGGTTGGAAAGGATCTTAAGATCATCTAGTTCCAACACCCCTGCCATGGGCAGGGACACCTCCCACTAAACCATGCCACCCAAGGCTATGTCCAACCTGGCCTTGAACACTGCCAGCGATGGAGCATTCACAACTTGCTTGGGCAACCCATTCCAGTGCCTCACCACCCTTATAGTGAAGAATTTCTTCCTCATATCCAATCTAAACTTCCCCTGTTTAAGTTTGAACCCGTTACCTCTTGTTCTGTCACTACAGTCCCTCATGAAGAGTCCCTCCCCAGCATCCCTATAGGCCCCCTTCAGATACTGAAAGGCTGCTATGAGGTCTCCACGCAGCCTTCTCTTCTCCAGGCTGAACAGCCCCAACTTTCTCATCCTATCTTCATATGGGAGGTGCTCCAGTCCCCTGATCATCCTCGTGGCCCTCCTTTGGACTTGTTCCAACAGTTCCATGCACCAGAACTGCACACAATACTCCAAGGGAGGTCTCACAAGAGCAGAGTAGAGGGGCAGGATCACCTCCCTCGACCTGCTGGTCACGCTTCTTTTGATGCATGAGGTCTTACACTTAATATAGAACAAATTGGTTACTACCAGGTAGCATAGCTCTACTGAAGTCAATACTTACTGCAGTATATACATCAGCTGATGGTCTGACCCATGCCTTCAGGTAGTTGATCCTTGCTTTCTCAGAAAATAACAGTTCAGGTGCATAACTCTGTAGGAACTATCACCAACATAAGTAAGTCATACAGTTCCATCTCCATTCCTTGAACATCCTAAAATGCTTTGGCTTGTACTACTTCTCTTTTGGGAGCAAAGAAAGCCCAACAACAGGATTGTTAAAAAATTAGATGGAGGACCACACTTTAGAAGATAATAGTAAAAACCCCCACATCAGTCTGAGCAAGACTCCCCAGTCTAGCATGAGGCTACTGTTTTGTCAGGGCTTTTTTCTCACAGTGGGAACACTCTGAATTTCCAGAATTACTACCCTACTTTTTAAAGAAGTGTTTCTACAGTTTGCTGAATACATTTCAGATTCAAAACCTGAATTCTGCTAGCAAGCAGAATTTTTCTTAAAACAAGCAGATGCAGGTTTAAGGTTGAAAGTAGGCAGACTATTAACAGGGGTTTTTCTAGGTTGCATTCTGACATGAGTAAGGGAAATTCCTAAGCAGCATGGATTCAAACTATCTTATATCTAGAAGAGTCCTGTAAAATTCTGAGTTAAGCTGTTACACCACTGGCTTGAAGAGATGCTGCTTCAGTTTCTCGCCTTGGTAATGCTCAGGTCATTTATAGAGCATATATTTAAAATAAGGATGTATATATACACCTGAATACACAGGTTCATTCCACGATGAGAGCTCTGGCCCTTAACTAAAGTAAAAAGCGTGCACACCACGGTGTACAAACCAGCAGCATGCTCATGATGCCACATAGAGCAGATGGGAAATGTTATGCACACCAAGAAAAATGCCAAACCAGTGTGAACTAGAGTTTTAGCAGGACAAACATACTTTGGGATATTCTTTCCTGATAATGCCTTTAAAATGGTTACCATTTTCTATGCTCTATATATTCTGAAACTGTACGTGAAAATAAAAGTAATTCTTGTACTGTAATAGCAAGCTCAATACATTTAGCAATCTGACTTTGTCTTTAAGCTTGGGATATATTTACACGATGTTGGATGAGAAACAGTTGAGTATTCATGTGAACAGGTAAAATTAAATTCTTCCTGCCTGTACTAGACCCACAAGCTAATTATTTTTGTCCTTTGTTGAAGATCTTCCAGGGTAAGCAGAGAAAATACTAGTGGATTGCACATTTAAGTGTATCATGTCAAAAAAATACCTACTAAGTAATGCAAGACCCACAGGTGCTCTGAGAAGTAGTTTACTTGTGAGAGTTGGTTTTGATAATTTGCAGAAACAGCTGTGTATTTAACATCAGGTTGAGTGCCTGGACCCTGTCAGAAAGTAATGCTAGAAACAGGCCAGGCACTTCTATATCCAAGCTTCAGGTTTGCACTGAGATGGCAACACCACAGATGGGCTTGTACGGATTCATTCAAAACATCCCTAGAAATTATTTCCCACACCCCTTCTAATCATAGTGAACAAAAGAGAAAAATCCAAATTATGAGAAGATTCACTAGCAGCTGTGCCTACTCTGACCTCTTTTACCCAGCATCACAAGGAAGCACAGGAAACAATCTTGGAAAACAAAGCTGAAATATTTATGTCAATATATGTATCACTTTAAAAAATAAGTATTTTTTAAATGTGTATCATCCAGGAGAAGTTCTGAATGAATTGTAGTTCTGTACTACCTCTCCATGAGATACCTTACAAGCAAAAAAAAGCACTGTAGGTGCTAGAACTGCATTGCTTTAGCATGAACTATTCTATTAGCCCATCAACATTCATTTTTTATGGTTCTTAATGGCTTGAAAATAATGGAGGGTCTACAGCAGTGTTGGCTTATCTTCAGCATTGTGGAAGCTGGTGCCATGTACCTAAAGAGACAGAAGAATCCTTCCGACAGTTTCTACAAATAGGAGTAAGAGGAGCCACTACCTTTCCAAACACTAAATAGAGCTAAGATCCCCGAAATCTTGGTTCGTCAATGCCACAGAAAAAAAAAATCAAGCTGGAAATCGTACTTTTTTATTTCTTTCCTATGCTCAATAATCCCCTCTAACGCAGTAAGATGAAAATGAAAAGTGGAAGTAAAATAGTTTTAAAAACAAGCTTACAGAATTACTGGAATTAAGTTTGTAACAGACCGTAAGTAGGAAACATAAGGGAATTAGTACTATCTGCAATAATGCTTTGACTCAGCACTCACTGCAAGTAACAATATAGTACTTAATAGTAGAATAGCAGACCACTTGTTAGGGTAGTCTGGGACTCCTAAAGAGTTTTTTAAGCAGTTGAAGTAAGCTTGTATATGACACAATGGTCTACAACATCCACATACATCTTTGCATTGAATGACAAAGTAGTGCTCTTGGGGGGTGATAACCTGTGATAAACAGCAAGTCACTGACAGTGGCAAAGCCCTCATTTTGCCTGCTCCCACGTGATGCAGAGCCGTTACTAAGTTTTCATGGGACAAATCCAAGTGGTAACTCTGGGGAAGGAAGCACACTGCAGCTCAATTCCTGTAAGCAGTGTAGCCGTTGGGTTTGGCAAATAAGCCACTTCTAGTTTCAAGATTCCGAGGAGGGTCTTGGAATTCTTCAGTAAGCTCTGGACAAAGAGGAATCCTTGGCAGTGGAGCAGGATGTGGGAACTGCTTGAAAGTCTAGGCACCAAGACAAAAACAGTTGTTATTTTAACAACAACAACAACAAATAAGGTAGTTACACTACTTCTTACTAATATTAGCTTAGCTTCATGTAAATCCATTCAGTTATGAATTGTTACTGTCCGTATAGTTCCCAAACTATCAGAAGTGTCACAGATTAAACGGTGCTCGTGTCTTAGTATTTGGCATGTCACTGACACAGAAAATACTTCTTACTCCATAGTAATAACCACTTAGCACAACAACTTGTATGTTATCAGTAGGAGTGCTGTAAAGTTTAGTGCTGTCTAGAGGGGTATTTACTTTTGATGATTACTGCACTGAATTTCTAGGGGGAAAAGAGTGGTGTTTGTGGGTCATTTTCCCTTCAGTAAATTAGCCAAAAAGCCACAAACCTGTGCATGTACTTAGTCTGAAAGCAGGTGTACATTGCACAGCTGAGTAAAATTGCAGGTGCCATCATGAAACTCAACTGCTACAGTAAATTTCAACAGACATGAACCAATCCTCCTGACGACTGAACTGTACCACATGGTGCAGACTTTGGTCTATTTTACTGCTGCCTCTTGGAGAAGAAAGCCTGTGTTCTATTTCTCTTCACAAAACAAACAAACAAAAAAAGCAAACAAAAAAGTGAAACACTATTTCTAAAAAACCCCAGTTGTGTTGCTGTCATAAATGCTGAAGTTCAGAAAACTTCAGTTAAGCCAAAACCCAACTACACACACATTGCTACAAAGGAGGGGGTAGGAGTATAACACGTGCAGTGCTTCACAGACTCGACCTTCTTTATATGTTATCGTCAAGAAGTAAAAAAGGTGCCATATTTTCTTTTTCTTGAGAGGCTTTGGTTTTAGTTGTTTTTTTTTTTTTTTAATACTACATCAAATATTTTCATTTACTTTATAGTAAAATATGTTCAGTAGAAAAAAATCTTACTTTTACTTAAAGTATCTGTATTGAAGAATTAGAACTGGTTTGGATCCTAAAAGCTCATAGGGTGAAAGTTTTAAGTCTTGCTAGAAAATCATGTTTTCACACATTTTCAGGCATGGCAAATTTGGAGGAGGAGGGAAAGAAAGGAAGGGGAAAAAAGGAAAAAGAAGACAAAGGGGGAAGGACGACTGCAACAGGTTTTGGGGTTAGGGGTTCTGGGTGTTTATTTCTAGTGACGACACCTCTGTCATCACTTCTATGATGTTTCACTCTTCCAATACTGTTACAACAGAGCCTCCCTGTGGCGAGAGAAGCCTACTCCCTCAAAGCCCGGCTTTAAACACTCCTTTTCCATTTGGAAAGGTCTTGAACAAATCTAACTTCTCACCAAATTCTAAACTATCTTGCAACAGGCAAATACACAATTTAAAAATCAATGTCATATGAAAGTTGAATAAAAGAATACCTCATGTGATGTTTCTTCTCTCAGCTTTAGGAACCCTTGATTGATGCACACTGGTTTTGAATTCCGGTGGTTTGATAGGTATTTGTAAGCTCCTATTTGTTCTGCCTGCAAAGAAGATGCAAGCTTTAACTATTGTTTTTCTACCTGTCAAAAGACAGCTTTGCTAGAATCCTTACTTCATAGATGAAGGAGTTTTCTCTGTATGCTATGGTTTTCCCCTTATTGTGAGATGTGTTAATTTCAAACTAACACTCTTATCTTTGCAAAAAAATCCACCAAGAGAAAATTTCTTGCAACTGGAAGATTGCTTCAGTTTAGGCCAGCTAGATTAAGTGAAACTTGAACAGAATCGAGTCCATCTTGACTCCTCATAACCACTGATTTTCATCTTTCAATCATACTTTGAGGAAATAGGATTTCATCATATCCATGGTTCACCACAAGCTATTTAGAACACCATCTAATTGAGGTCACTTTCTAGTACAATCAATCAGACCTAGTACCAGATACACCAAGAGTATTTTTTCTTTGATATTCTTACGGAAAATAGTTCCTCAACTGATCACCTTAACCATTAAACACAATGGGTTTGTAGCAGTTTTTACACAATTTTAGACCAAAAAAGTTTTATCTACCACCCCCTCCCATCAAAAAAAAAAAATCCCCGTAGTTCACTTTTTGCCACTGACTGAGCTGCTGTCACAAATACAACTGCACTGACTTCATTCACTGGGAAGAAAGAGGTACTGAAAAACACCTCAGTCCCATCATGATCTCTAGAGTTCTCTGAGGACATATAGATTCCTGTGGTGAAGGACATGTGCTCCTTGGGACTTGGAGCTTTGCAATTATTTATTATTATTTTCCCAAGCAATCAAACATTTCAGAGAGGGACTACTCGGAATCAAATCAGCTCAAAAAGCATTCTGAACACAGACAAATACTTGTGTCCTTTCAAATGGGAAACAGGTAGCTTGGTTTTGTTTAAGGGATCCACAAGTAAGCTTGACTAGGCTGTCAATACTGGGAGAAACAGACCTATTTTTATTCTTTAAATGTTCACCTTCTATCCAAAATGAAGAATAAATCCATCTGAGTAAGTGCTTACAAAACTAACATAGTTCAAGATTGATCAACATCTCTTCCCCTCTCATTTGCTCAACTTGCTGTGCCCTGCAACCTAATTGCTTCTGTAGCTTTCCATGCAATACAATTATCAAGGAGACATGTCTCCATTTTGAAGGGGAAAAGCAGCATGACATCTCATCATCACTTTTCACATCACTCTTTTCCCTCTAAGTTCACTTTTAAAAAGACAAACAATAATAAAAGCAAGATGTATGACAGTCCACATACTGTTCCTATGCTTGCCTGAAATCTAAGCCCCTCTAATAGTAACTCTGAACCCAGGATATTGAAGCAGTCTATGGAGCATCCACAACAATGGGTTTTGTTTGAAAAAAGTATTAAGAACATCCAGGGTTTTTTACCTGAACTGCTGCTGACATTTCTGCTTGTGTGTACATTAATTGGAATAGCTGTAACACAATTTTCACAGAAGTTTAAAATATATAAACATGTTTTATCTAAAAGGCTTAATTTACACTGTGACAAGAATACCTTTTAATCCTTATCACAGCAGCAGAGTATTACCAGTCCCCCCTCCCAAAACACACAGGACAATAATCTTAAGAGAAATTACAGGCTCTCAGTGTTGCCTCTGAGAAGCAACTATCCAGCAGGTCACCTCAGCCTGCCCGGTATCGTTTTAGAGGGATTCTGAATACCAAAGACATCACTGTAACGAAGCAGGGGGAGAAAGTGTGCGTTCTGAGGTGCTGTTCAAGATGTAGGCTGGCATTTCTCTAGAGGTTTTTCCCCAGTAAATCGGTTCAATTACAATGAAAAAAAAAACCCCACGTGTGTAGAGAGGACAAACTGCATATTACTCTTGATTAAAGGCTGATACTTCCTTTAAGTAGCAACTGCTATCAGAATTAAGAAAGAGCTGCTCAGATTGCTCACTTTGTCACGAAATTATTTATGTGGCAGAGCCATGCATGGTAAAAGCATGTAGTGCTTCTGGTGTTTTAAGATATCTACTAAGTTACAGTGATTGGATTTAAAAAAAATGAAATGAATCCTCTCCTCTTTCTATGCTATACCCTGAGGAGACTGTTGTAATAATAAAACAGTGGGTTGGATGTATGACAGTTCTGTTAGTGCACCTCATACTAGCCTTTGACATACTAGACTTTTAATTTCAACATTTCTAAACTAATGCAAGGCTACAGATAGACATCTGGATAAAGTGAAAGCTTGCTAACGCTTCAGTTCAAACACACACAAACATCTGGCACATCTGTAAGCATTTCAGAATCACAACTGAATTCTAGTGACATTGTAAAAAAGAAAAGCTAGGAGTAACTGGCAATATTCCAGCTTTGTTTTGTATGTTCTGTACTACATCAGCGTGCATGGATTCAACATTCAATTTCAATACCTAAACTATCTGCAATTGCCGAATTTCGGGTCTCCACAGGGAACAGTAGGGGTTCATCAGAACTGATAAAACAAGAAATTCTAAACCATTCAAAATGGCTATACAAATATATCAATCATTAAAAACTTCATTCATCAATTAAGACTTAATTAAAATAACAAAATAATGGCACAGTAAACAAACTTTAATAAACCATGTACTAAGTTATGGCACTGAGAAAAAAAAGTAAATCCATTCAATTTACTACCTTGTGCATTTGTACTACCTTGTTCTACGAGTACATTTTACTGGTTAAGAATGGACTATGCTATGCAGGAGGAACATTCATATTCTAAACATCTTTCATAGAAATAAACCCTGTTTGCTTCCATTTTAGTAAAACAACAAAGTCACTCTGTTTGCTTGGTCAAAACGAGAGCACACGGTAATTGTACTACATTTCTGTGCTCTCTAAAACATAACCATCAATTACTCACATTATCCAAACCCCAGAAATCTCATGCTCTTGGACTGCATAGCATATGGCATTCCTGAGGTACCTTTTGAGATCTACTGAGGTACATTATCTCAGATCCAGGGTCACTTAATGCTCAAAAATATCACTAGATACCATTAGGCATACTGAAATGTCTCCTTGTTGATAGATCAATTTTGTAGTGTACATGGTAAATTAATTCCTACAGACTTCAGATATGTATTAACTAAGATACTCCAGTTGACCTGATATGTAAAATGTCTGTCTAAGATTACAAAGACTAGGAACATATGAAGTATAATTGTGCTCAGAGAAAAAGATAACATCAGTTAAGGGGACATCTGTTTGACACTGGCACTGCCCATACACTTGTCAAGGCCTTCCTGATGCCTGCCATCAGGGTATTATGTAAGAGAGGAAAAATTAAGTACCCAGGATGCATGAGATCTACCGCATCTGTTTTGATCAAGAACAGCAATTTAACACAATAGCCTCACTGTAGAAGATTCCCCAGAAAGAAACAAGGGAATCCTGGCCACATTTTATGATAACTGCAGCCACACAAATGCCAGCTCTTAACTTCTTTCCTCTGGATCTCCTGTTGTTGATTACTGTTTATGGGTAAGAAACTTATAATCAAACTAATTGAGCTGGGTCAAATTGGAACTTATTCAATTATAAGCCAAGAAACTTTCTTTGCTGATTTCATTTTTGCTATAAGCAAAGATTTAGATATTCAGAAAGTAAAAAACAAATTAATACATTTTACTGAACAACACTGCTGACTGCCACCTCCCAGAACAGGCTGAGAAACCTCATGCATGCTTTGAGCAACGTAAATTTGACTTTACAATAAAACCCAAAGGCCAAAGATACAAATTTGGTGTTAGCCATGCAAATGCCAGCCATGTGTGGTCCTGTGCTAAAAGGAATCTCATCCAGCCTCTGGATAGGCCATACTGTCATGTTTTCCCAGTCCCATACTACTCAGTTGCACATTCATGTATCATAATAACTGGCAGATTACGTGCAATAACACACAATCCCTTCTACTCATGAATCCTACTAAACCTCTTACATGCTTATCAGTCATGAGCGAGACCTGTGCACAGGCCATAGTGACTGCAAACACGCAACAAAACTTGAAACTACCATGGGAAGGGACAATTAAATTAAGAATTGCAGATGGACTGCAATCCTAAATAAGATTCCACACTATTCCAGTTACACAGAATGGATTCATCAACATTAAATAAAGCAACAAAACAACATCATGTAGCTGACAAGTGGCTTCTTCCCAAGCTTGAAAGCCAGATTCCAGCTGAACAAGGATTCCTGCAACTTGCAAAGTATTTTTTTTCAGTACCTACCCTGCTTGTGCACTATAAAAAAAAAAGAGTTACATTTCTGATTTGGAACAAAAAGTTTTTGATAAACTGTAGGAAAATCCAGACACAGAAAAATCTGAGTGGAACTGATTTCTGTTTGCTTACAAAGTTTCCTCAGGAAACAAGTTCTGTGATAACTTTCTCCTTTTTTTCAACATTAATGACATCTTTGTTTTACATCATCTTGCAGCTATCTACTTATGGGATCAGAACAACAGTTACTGAGGGTCTGAGCAAATCTCTCTCGGTACTACAGGATAAGTGGAAAACATAAAAAAAAACCAAGGCAGTACATATAATACCTGCTTAAGTAAATAAAAATAGTCTATGCACAGTAAATAACATTTCTGTTATAAACCAAAGTATTTTGAGTTTGTCTATAGAGAAGCCAAAGTAAGTTGTCATTCAGTAAGAAACTGGAGCACTATCGGACCCTGAACACTTGAAGAACTTATCATCTAGCTTCAGCTGCTATGGATAGACTGGAGATGTCAGCAACAGCACTGGACACCTAACAACAACTGTGTTGAAATCTAACTATCAGAATTTAACTGCTAATAAAGAAGTTGAGAGAAAGAGTAAATTTTCTTATAAATGCTTTAAAGCAATATAAGGACATTAACTACATTTTACTATTCAGCTCCAGATACATATCTTGTATATTCTGAAACCTGTGTTGAAGGGAAACCAGTGTAAGGTGATAATAAAAATGTATTTGTTGGTATATTTATAATC
Organism: Ara ararauna; assembly: GCA_028858755.1. Lineage (NCBI taxonomy): Eukaryota > Metazoa > Chordata > Aves > Psittaciformes > Psittacidae > Ara > Ara ararauna. The sequence goes on along the minus strand of CM054380.1, from coordinate 16,253,106 downwards.
TTACAACAGAAAGCAGAGGGTCCAAGCTGGTTTACTACTGTGTTTGGATAGTATACACTTGGAAGCATTGTCTGACAAAAGAGGAAACAAACACTTTGTTGTCATAAAACTTACAGGATAAATCTGGTCATATTTGCAAGAAGTGCTAAAGTAACTGAGGTGTACTCAAACACAACAACAAAAGGAAAACACAGCAACACCAAAGCAGCTTCTCTTTTTCCCTCGAAGCTTAACTTGTTTTTAAAAACCTCAATTAAATTTTGAGGCTTGTAAGCAGCTTCCTTGTCCTTATCCTGTTTCATGCTTTGTTTAAAGTTTCTGGGAAAAGGCCAAGAAAATATGAAACTAATTTTGTAAAACATATGAAAGCCTTTAACAAAAAGACAAGATTCATGTTTGTCACATGCAATTCCTTTATACTTTTAGATGTGAAAGAACAAAAAGATTTAGACTCCAAAGACTCTAAACAAGCATGTTTCTGTAAAAAGAGATTCTTTCATGAAATATAGTCAGCATGAAGCTGGAGGCTGACAGTTCACAGAGCTACTCTCCCATAAGATTAGCTACAAGAACTTCAGTACAATAAAATACAGTCATGCTAAGGACATGAGAAATTCCTGTTCTTCATAAGACTCAAATGTTCCACAAAAAACCAAGATGCTTTTTAATCTTATATTTTCAGTACTAATGTATTAGTACCTCCCATGAAAAATGCTCATGTATTAATAGCTATGTTATTAACATTTTCATTTATCATATTTTCAAATTCACTGCCTGAGGAAGTGGTTTTCGGCTGGCAGTTCATGGCCCCTATGCAACTGGTGGCCTATAGCTGAATGGCCGAGATAAGGTAACTCAAAGAGGCAAGTATGCGGTAAGAACCTTTAACTTGTAATAAAGAGGGCTGACCATTCACTACAAAAATTCCAATGGCTCTCCAATAGGACACCATCAAAGCAAAAGTTGTCAACACACGTAGTGTCTACACCCAGTGTTGAGTTTATTTAATTATGATGACTGAAAAGAACTATGTTATAGTCTAAAATGGAAAACAAATTCTCAAAAGATCAACCAATTTAAGAGCTCCACATGGATTTTTTTTTTCTTCTTTCTGGTGGTAAGCAACAGCAATGTAGCTGTCAAAGTCATCAGTTTCAGTGTAACATCCACAGTCATCTGTTATTTTAGAGTGGGGCATTAATACCTGTATTAGCATCTGCATCGTACCTGGTGAACAGCCATTTTTGAGAACATTTCCTCCTGAAATGCTTTTGCAGCTTCAATCTGTCTCTCAGGTTTGGATAGTTTCTTCTGCAACAGAAAAGAAACACAGCATGGCTTAAGAAACACTGAAGAGTTAGCCTTAAATTAGAAAGCTAGATATCATTATCATATGAAGAGTAGACAGAGAAACAACTGCCATGAATGCAGGCTTAAAATAGAACTAAAATTAACTTACCTTTCTGTCACACAAGATGAAAAGATTGCATACTTTTTGGGTCCTTCTCAGGGAGTATACCAGGTACTATAATCATAGAATAGTTAGGATTGGAAAGGACCTTAAGATCACCTAGTTCCAACCCCCCTGCCATGGGCAGGGACACCTCACACTAAACCATGTCACCCAAGGCTCTGTCCAACCTGGCCTTGAACACCACCAGGGGTGGAGCATTCACAACTTCCCTGGGCAACCCATTCCAGTGCCTCTCCACCCTTACAGTAAAGAACTTCTTCCTTATATCCAATCTAAACTTCCCCCGTTTAAGTTTGAACCCGTTACCCCTTGTCCTATCACCACAGTTCCTCATGAAGAGTCCCTCCCCAGCATCTCTATAGCCCCCCTTCAGATACTGGAAGGCTGCTATGAGGTCTCCACACAGCCTTCTCTTCTCCAGGCTGAACAGCCCCAACTTTCTCAGCCTATCTTCATACAGGAGGTGCTCCAGTCCCCTGATCATCCTCGTGGCCTTCCTTTGGACTTGTTCCAACAGTTTCATGTCCTTTTTATGTTGAGGACACCAGAACTGCACACAATACTCCAAGGGAGGTCTCACAAGAGCAGAGTAGAGGGGCAGGATCACGTCTCTTGACCTGCTGGTCACGCTCCTTTTGATGCAGCCCAGGATACGGTTGACTTTCTGGGCTGTGAGCACACACTGAAGCTGGCTCACGTTCATTTTCTCATCGACCAACACCCCCAAGTCCTCCTCCTCGGGGCTGCTCTGAATCTCTTCTCTGCCCAACCTGTAGCTGTGCCTGGGATTGCTACGATCCGGGTGTAGGACCTGCTGAGAAAGTTGGGGCTGTTCAGCCTGGAGAAGAGAAGGCTGCGTGGAGACCTCATAGCAGCCTTCTAGTATCTGAAGGGGGCCTATAGGGATGCTGGGGAGGGACTCTTCATGAGGGACTGTAGTGATAGGACAAGAGGTAACGGGTTCAAACTTAAACAGGGGAAGTTTAGATTGGATATGAGGAAGAAATTCTTCACTGTAAGGGTGGTGAGGCACTGGAATGGGTTTCCCAGGGAAGTTGTGAATGCTCCATTGCTGGCGGTGCTCAAGGCTGGGTTGGACATAACCTTGGGTGGCATGGTTTAGTGTGAGGTGTCCCTGCCCATGGCAGGAGGGTTGGAACTAGATGATCTTAAGGTCCTTTCCAACCCTAACTATTCTATGATTCTATGTCACGTGGGACAGTGTCAAACTCTTTGCACAAGTCCACGTAGATGACATCAACTGCTCTACCCCTGTCCATCAGTTCTGTAGCCCCATCATAGAAGGCCACCAAGTTGGTCAGGCAGGATTTCCCCTTAGGAATAAAATAATAGTCTTATGTGGTATGCACGCAAAATATTCATACAGCTATGCAAAGACTCTTCCTAGGAATGATATAGCTATTTCTTCACGGGTTTCTTTGCATTGGACTTCTTCAGCTCTTCTGCTTAAACTTTCTAGTTTTTGATTAAAAAAGTAATTTAAAATATCTATCCACTCACGAATCACAAGATTAATCCACAATAAAGAAAAGTCATATTTCAAATCTAAAAGTCTAAAAACGTTGAAACAACTACACAAAACCAGTACTGAATTTAAAATCTAACTAAAGTTCAGGAGAGTAAGGTCATTGCTTTCTATTGTTTATAGGGCATTTCTGGCAGGTACAGGATGTACCTTGTCACTCTTCTTTGGACTTAACTCACTTTACATAAAGGAGGTGTGAAAACATACTTACCTTCTAAACTTGAGAGGTAAAATCAGGATGGTATATTCTTCACCACCACTGCACTGGAATAGCTTCAAACAGTTTTTAAAATGTGCATAATTTCTCTATGTACAAAATTTAGGATTTTACTTTCAACAGGACTGATGATCAAAAACTGTTGAGCGGTAAGATCTCTGCTTCCAAGCAGAGAGTACTTATGAGCAAGTGCAGCTTGATATTCTGAGAAACAAAATATTCTTAACGACTATATAAAAATGAATATTTACATTTCAATACATTATAAATAATATTCATTATTTATATTAAAATTATTTGTTGATCAAACACACATCGGGATAGGTGTCCTTGATACCAACTACAATGAAAAAATGTCTATATAAATAGGACTGAGAGTATCTTAACATCAAGAAAATAAAGATTTTTATAATCAAGTAGTGGATTTCCTAGAGGGAAAAAAAGTTTCCATTAAAAAAAATAAATTCCTGATCATTCTTCTCTACATGAAGTACTTGTTTTCTGCCTCTGCGATAAAAAAGAAATTCCTGAACTTATTCCTTTTGTTCAATGACTTTATTGAATTGCTTCTGCTTTGTTGCAAAAATATAATAGCTCTCTCTCCTTTACAAAAAGCAAAAGAACAAAGTATTTAGCTTCTTTAATTCTCTTACTTGAAATAATTATTTCCTATTATACCTAATAATTTCTAAAATGTTGAGACTTTAAAAGTACTCTTAATGCCTTGAACAAAGCATTGTCTTGGTCCCAGTTTGAAAGAGAAATAAATCTGTCTCCAAGACAGATACTGACGAATAGATATTGATATGCTACAATACAGATACATATCACAGGCACTTACGTTGGGGACACTCACAGGACCAGATTTTTCTGGTCATTCACTACAGCCATAAGTTGAGAACTAACTATTGCTTTCCAATTCAGCTATTCCTTCTCACCTTTTTCACTCCTTCACATATCCTTCTCTATTTGTCAGTCTTTCCTCTCCAATACCAATGCAGACAGGAGGGAGCTTTGTACTAGCAAAAATTGCTGTCAAATGAAGAAATATCATTTAAATTCCCCTTTTCACAAGGACTTCTGGTATCCAGTGCTTCAGTGGCATACAGCAGTGATAACAATGCTCTAAGCAGTGTAACATGGTTGAACTACTGGAGTTCAAGTCATATGTTATAATTTTTTTCCTGGTGACAATACATTTCAGAAAATCCCCAGAAAATGATAAAATCATGCTTCCCACAGAAGACAGTGGGAGTATTACAGCAATTTCTAGACAGCTGATCAGTATTTAGGTGTTCATCCTTTGACTTTCTCCCTTCACTGAAGCCGCATAAAGAGTTCAGAGTTCTCCAATCCATCTTAGACACTATGGTACTTATTCTAGGTCTCAAACAGTAGCAGCTGATAAAGAACTATTCCCTTATCATGGAAAGGAACTAAAGGAGAATTTTCAGATATTCCCCACAAATGGAAATCATTATCCCTCTGAGTAATTCCTCCTGTTTCTATCTTCTGGAAGGAGCAGTCTGACACACTTCCAAAAAAGTTATAGTCAGATCCAACTCACAAAGCAAATGTTACTTTACCTAAACTATGCAAGAAGTGGGTGCATTCATATGTAAATTTTGTCTTACGTAGCAATCAAAATATTTAAAATTTTGGGTAAGCAGAGAATTCAAACTAACTTCAGTATTTTCTCCTCTCCAAACACCCATTTATAGTCTCCCTAAAAAGATGCAGTTACCAACATTGTTAATCTAAATCATTGGTACTCCCCACAAATACACCTTAAGTCATAAATAGGGTGATCATATCTATCTTAAAACACATATAAATCAACAATTCAAACATTCAAATCACTGCATGTTACCTTTCCCAAAAGACTTTCTTCATTTTTTGAGACTGTGCAAATACGCTTTTGCTTGATTCCATCAGCAATCTTAATACATTTGCATTGGGTATTTTCTTCGGTTACTGAGCTTACCCTCTTCCGTTCAATGCTCCCTGAGGAACAAAAAAGCCACCCTTAACCTTTCAAACTTCTGCCTACATTACAATATAATTAATTACAGCTGAGGGCAATGGAGGGAGGAATTATATCATTCAAATTAGTGATGTGCTTCCTTAAATATACTGCAGCAGTTTGATCTTGAGAGTTGAGATGCAGTATTTTGTGCAAGAAAAATAAAAACCAAAACCCAACCAAACAATCAGAAAACAAATACTCAGGCATCTAACACGGAGAGAGGGAAGAGGGGGACAGAAACAGGATCAAGTTGCTGCTACGAATTTTCTTACTACTAAATTTTGTTACAGCTACTTATTGAGACCTACTTTACCCTCCTCCTTTTTTTCCAGTGATAACATGCCCTCTGCCTTGAGATAAGCAAATATAAGACAATGTCTTTTTCTGCTGAAATACCACTGAGATATGCCTAAAGGCTTTCCGTATCCTATTGTGGGCCAGTGCCTCTCATCTCTCTTTCACAAACAGTTTTTTGACATACCCTGCATTTTGAAAGCCCTTTTCCAAGATTAGGGATTCTTTCTGCTTTATGAGCTGAGAAGATGGCCTGAGAGGCATGTCAGAACCGTCATCATTTTAGATACACTCCTACTACCAGCAAATGAAATGAAATGCCACTCCTCCTAGCCCTCTTTTTATTAAAACGAAAAACGACAGAGGAAATTATTCTCTAGGGGAGGTGATGAGGTAGTAAGAAGGAAGAATAATGCACCTGCAACTGAAAGATTGCACTTACCTTGCCAAAAAGAACAGTATCCCTGACTCACTACTTGATTGTGATGCTATGCAAATTTAACAAGTATTTCATGACTGTACAACAGGTGCTTTGCACTACAACCAAGGAGAAAAGGGTATTTCTGTTTTCCTCCACTGATACTCACTCAAGCAGCAGCAACAGCACTAGATGCAGTTATTAAAATAACTGGTAGGGCTGGGACCAACTCCACACTCCTGAACAATGTAAAATCCAATATGTTGAGGAAGAATAGGCTGGTAAGGACATTGGCTTCCAAGAAAGGCTGTATTTCAACTCATTTAAAAATGTAACTGGGCTACCAATACCATGTGAAAGTTAAACAAAGCAATTATTAAGAATATTTTCATGCTCTAGGCCATCAGTGGTTTGAAACCACTTCCCTTTTCCCCACTCCAAAAAGACCAAGAAAACCTTGCTGTTCCACCGCTAAGAGCTAGGCTCATACAACTGCTTTTTACACTGATACTTACTTTTCATTGTCACTTATTTTAGGCAGTGTGCAGATAAAAGTTCCTGTCTAGACAAGACAGGAGAGAGTCTCTCTACTTGTAACGCTGAACAAGAAAAAGGAACACTCTTCCTCCTAACTGTAAGCATCCAGAAACTTCAGAATTAAGCATGCTTCCACACATTCTACAAGTACACCATTATTTCAGCTAGCCATTTTCTCGATCCTGGAACAACAATTCCCCTGCTAAGCTACTTGTTTCATAGCTAAGCATAAATCATGGTTAATTTTTAAGCATTTAGCCTAGTTAGGAACTAGAGCTGTGCATAAGCCAGAACATCTGCAGGGATCAGTTTTAACAAAACCTCTTTCTTTTTTTTTTTTTTCCCCAGGGGGAGGGAAATGAATGGAGGAGTATTTTGGCATTTTGGTCTTCAATACCTGCCCTTCCTCCCTCTTTCCCCCAGTATTTGGCTTTTATCCTAATGGTGAATGAAATAACTCTCCACTGATAATTTCCTAATAATACGCATTTTAATGCCAGCGCTCACAACAACGTTTTCAAGGAACCAGTATTAATTCCAAATTTAAAGTTACTATCAAAGCTTTTTTTAAAGCTATTAAGCTTTTTGAAAGAGACCAAAGACATCACTGGCATCTTTGAAAAGAGGTGTTTTTCTTACATCTACTCCCTTATGCATAAACACAGTATTACTGAAACAAAAATTGGAAACAAAGCTTACATCCAGTTGCAACACAAAACAAAAGCAAAGTTGAGAAAAATGCTTTGGTTTTACCTCAAACCTCCAAACTAAGATATAACCACCTTATTCAGCAGTCTCCTGTTTCAGATTTGAAGTATTTTACCTAAAGGTTTTAACAATTGAAGATATGAAATACCTGTTAAGCCCTGTTAGGGTTAATGCCCTATCACAGAGATGAATAAATGTACTAATTCAATACAGTCCTTATAACTTCAAGTCCCGAATCCAACAACTCCTTCTGCCCAGGAACCCTAAACTTGACTCGGTAAGTTAGTTGCTGATGCCTGAACACAATTTATGCTGACTTATGAATTCAGAATAGGTCAAGATATTTCATAATGTTAGGTAAAATGATTATTATCAAATTGCTACAAATATTCCCATAGCAAAGGTTAGTTAAAGGGCAAAGAATTTCAAATCATAAACTACAATAATTTGTTCAGTAGAGAAAGTGTTTCCTTAAAGGGCATATTTTTGGAAAAGCAGACTTTCTAATCTCATATTTCTCTGGGGTTTGGGAGGGAAACCAACATGAAATAATAATTCTGGAAGTAGTTTATAACCCTATTTTTCTTGACTTATTCTTAGACTCGCAGATTGTATCCAGCAGCATAATTTCATCATTTTCCGAAATAGCTGACCTCTTGTTTCCACCCTACACTTTTAACATCCCCCCTCCCCCTTTCTGTATCTTGTAGTCTTTCTGAGAGCAACTAAGCCAATAAAGTTTTCCTCAGCCTTGAGCAAAACTACACTTCAACTGGTGCTGCTGGTGGTGTGTTTATGTCATTACATCTTTTATGAAGTAAAAATTTTAAACATCCAGCATTAAAAAGTTGTATTGCATCTGAAATTTTGTTGCAAATTATCTCAGGCTCAGGATTTTGACACTCTTGTTGAGTAATATTTTGGTCAACATTTACACCAAAAGAACATTCTGAGTTAGCCACTGTTCTGTTGGTCAGAACACTGGTGGTATTTTTCAGTTAGCACTGGAAGCACATTTGATTCAGAAAACATTTTTCTTTTAATGTTATTCTTACTTTTGCGGATTATATCTAGGGTACCTGGCTGAAGAGAATGATCTTTAGCTTGCAAGCCATATAAAGTCTCCTCCTCTATTGAAGTATTTACTGTATTCAGCTTTTCTATTTGCTTGTGATTGCTTAGAGCCATGGATTTTTTTGCTCTAAAACATTTATGCAAATAGTCCATCTTCAAAGCCCTACAACAAAGAACTAGATTTTAAAAACAAATACATGGAGTAACCATATCTGAAGTCTTTACTTATTACGGTTTTGAAAATGCACAGTATCTTATAAAACATTTACTATGGCAGTTTACTAAATCCTATTTTAAATATCTCTTCCTGTTTCAGAGCAGGAAAACACCACCATCAAGTTGTCATCCCTAACAAAGTGCATACCCCTCATTAGACCTAAGCCAAATGCAAAGAGTGCCCAATGCTGGTTTTCCAGACTTCTCAGTCATACTCAGGTTAGCATAAAACACTCTAGTTGTACAGGAAACCCTTTGTTGTTCATAGTAAAGATAGATACATGATTGATAGAAACTTACAGCTCTGTTGGTTCCACTGGTTCCACTAAACTTCAGCTAGTTAAAAATACTCTTAACAGGGTTTATCTATGATCTCACTTTCAGAGGTAAGATGGCACCTGATTCTCATCTTCTGAAGCCCATATCTCTGTGGCCCAGCTAGATTCAATCCTATTTTTCATAAGATTCAACACAAAATGACTGAGAAGTTAGGAAGACAAAGATAAGCATTCAGAGCTGTTTAGTGTTCACTAAGTCACCTTCTCATTACCCACCCCACAGTATGATAAATGATACCTGTATTATACCTGCCAAGCATTTCTCAGAAGTCTCAACACCAGCGGAAATTCCACAACCACCCTAACACACATTTCAGTCTTCACAAGTAACTGGCAATTTAAGCCTGTTACTTGCTCATCCTATCCTCCAGGACCATTAGGTCATTCCCTCCATCTGCAAAGAAGCCCCCTTATATAATTGGAGATTAATGTTCCATCCAGTCTTCCATTTTCCAATTTATTTGGTATTTTCTTATAGATCACATTTTCCAGACACTTCTCAATAATCTGATTTTTCTCTTCTGGATGCGTGCCACTTGCAGCGCATCCTCTTGAAATCCAGTGTACACAGTGCGAAAGGTATCATCTTAGCACACTGAAAAAAGATTGAAGAATTTCCTCTATTTTTTCTAGTTTTCTGATGTTCCATTACACACTATACCCACACTGCTTTTGCAAATTGCACAAAAATAGTGATCCCAGCATCCTCAGACAAATAAAATGGATTGTCATTTGGCCTCAGAGCTAGCAGATTCTGAACCAGACCATACCTACACTGCAAAACAAGTTGATTGAGCTCTTTTCTAGACCTCATGGAGTGTGTTTTTGGGAAAGATCAGTCCACTTACAGAAAGGGTCACATTTCTGTAATTACACATTTCTGTAATCCACTTACAGATGAGGCCTCACAGAAAGGGCAAGGTGGAGTCAATGCATCAGAAGGCATCAGTGTTCCATGCCAAGGGCTTTTGAGGATGTTGGACTAGATGATCTTCTGTGGCCATTCCAGTCTGAATTATTCTCTGTTCCTATTCTATACAGTCTACGTCCATACTGCTACAACCAGGCCTGTGAAGAAACCATTATGTGCTCAATGTGAACAATGCAAAGTGAATTAGGGTTTGGGAAAGGGAGTGAACCAAACTGATCATGTTAACACACTTTTTCTGCAACTGCAACTAACATCACAGCATTCCAGCCAACTCCCTAGCATCGCTCTCCCTGCACTCCTTCATTTGTTTCCTTTCTGCTCTGTATCCAGGAAGATTTTGCTAAAATAACTGAAGCAGTGCTTGTTCAGTCTCTGATGCAAATACCATAGCTTCTGACAAAAGAAAGCAAAATAAGTGGATTACATGCTTTTTCCCTTGGACGTTTTCCCCACCCTGCTGCCACCATTTCAACAGTTTTCCAGTGGTCAGAGACTCTGGTCCTCTCAACCTGTATCTAAAATCCACATTTAAAGATACCTATTTCAGCTATATGTGTTTTATTGTTTATGAAGATCACAGATAACCCTCACATACATTATTCACTTTCCCTACAGAAATAGCTATGTTTCCCTCATGCCAATGCAACCACAACAATTTTGGAGCTTGTCCTGGTTTTGCCTGGGATAAAGTTATTTTTTGTTACACATCAGTTACAACAAAACTCCTCCGCGTTCACAGGAGCTTACTGGTATAAATTAGACCCCATGCCACAATCTTTTGCGACAGGACAGCACATAGGTGACCATAAAGTGCTTCTGCTCTCCTCTCTGCCCACAGTCCCCTGCCCCACTGTCCGGGCAGGACCCTACAGCTGACAAACCCCTTCCTTGGCGCGGGGGAGGTGGGCGGCCCGGGACACGCTCCTCATCCTCCCCTTCGCCCGGCGGGCGAACAGGAGGCAGTGCGAGAACCGGCCCAGCCCGGGGCTCCTTCAAGCGCTGCCCCAGGGTCTGGGGACGTGACAGAAACCCGTGGGCTCGCTGTCCTCCCGCCGCCGGCAGCCTGCGGAAACCGCTGGGGCCGGGTCGGGCCGCGCTGCACCGACCACTCACCAGCGGGAGAAACGGAGCTGCCCCAAGGCGCTCCCTCAGCCCCGCGCCACGCCGGCCGCCGCCCGCGAGGGAATCAGCGCTTCCGGGCACCTTCCGCAGGGCAGGAGGAGGGGAAGAGCGGAGTGGACCCCGACTCCCCCTCGCCAGCCAGAGGGGTCTGTCTGCCCTGCGCCCTCCCTTTCTTTTCGGGAAGCGATCCTGCGGGAAGCAGCGAGGACACCAACCGGCCCCGAGCGCCAGTTACAGCTGCCGCTGCGTCCGCCGCCTGAGGGAGCCGCCCGCGCCCTCGCCGCTTCTCCCGCCTGTTCCCGAGGCAGCGCTGGCGTGGCCCGGCAGCCTCACAAGCGGCTGGTCCCCAGGTCGAGCTTTAGCTCGTTCTCTGGCACTTGTGGTCAGCAGCGCGGGCCGTGGAGTCTCCTCCCGAGCCAGGCCGCGCCTCACTGTCCGCGGTGAGGGAGAGGGGACACGGGCTGGGGTTCACCCCGCTCAGCGTCCGCCGCAGCCCAGCCCCGTGGTTTCTGCCCCCGCTGTGTGATCCGGGAGAAGGGACACAGCTCCTGGAAGGAAGTTTTCCGAGGTGCTCAGGCATTTGAGGAGGAGTTAGGGGAATGTCACTTCTTTATGACAAATCCCAATGGTAGGAACGATTTTTTTCCCCTCCGTAATTGTCCTGCTAGAAATGAGTTGTTACTAGAAGGCTGAAGTGGAAATAAAAGATTGTGCTTTTCTTGCTGCCCACAGCGAGTCAGACTACTTCATATACTTCCTGTGTTTGTCAAATAATGTTTATTGCTCCTTGGAAATAACGATATGCAATTATTATATGCTGGTTTTCAGTTCAAATTGGGTATTTCTTTAGTGCAGCAGATTGGTGTATCCTATCTCATGAACAAGCTCCTGTAACAAGTACAGGCTTAGTGTTTGTCCTGTGCAGCCCACTACAGTAAGTATAGCTTGCCCCTTGTGTGCAGGAGAGTCTTGTTTTTAAGACACTCACATGCTGCCCTTACCTGAAAAATGATGACTGCCTGATCTTCTCATTGGTTCAGCCTTGCCCTCGATATTCAGTCATTTCATGTTAGTTTTGATGTATCTGCTGTTCTTCTGAGTGACAGTTGCATTAGCTTTCAAAGTTTGGACTTCAAGTGGCATTTTGTGTGTTTGGCACTGTGAAGCAGAGTCATACAAAGATGTGATAACTTGGAAAATTTGCAGAGAAGGACTTTGGGGTCACGGTGGCTAAGTTGAACCTGAGTCAGAAGCAAAAGGAGGTTTATCTAATGTTGGGCTGTGTTACCAAGAGTGTGAATCTTGTTTTCTGTTTGACACTTCTACGCTGCATCTGGAGTACTATGGCCAGTTTGGACTTGCCAGTGCAAGAAAGAAATTGCTATAATGGAGTCTTACAAAGGGCTACCAACATGGTTATGGGGCTGGAGCACATGATATGTGGGCAGAGGCTGAGGAAAATGGGTTTGATGCAGCCTTAAGCAACTTGATGTAGTTGGATCACTTTGAGTGGGCATTCCCACTCAAGCAGGGTTTCCTCCCAACCTAAGTAATTTTATGCCTCTGTGATTCTGCCTTTCCACCTCTCAACAAATTGCAAGCCAGACCATGTTTAAAGGGGTACAGAGGAGGGAATTTTGAGGCAGATTTGTTCAGGGATTTGGAAGATAGTTGGAAGTCCCCATGGGTACAGGATGAAAGGATTTGCCGGTTTGCTTCAGGGAAGACAAACTCCTGGAAGTTTTCACAAATGTGACTCCTTGCTGTCCGCTTGAGTGGGTGCAAGCTTTGGGATCTCAAAGCCAGAGTGCCTCTTTCAGAAGGTGAATAGCAGTGGCAAAGCTCCAGCTGACCCGAGCTGGTTCCAGACGTGGAAAATTCCTCAGTGTGAAATTCCAAAGTAAGGCAGCCCATCTCCATAAGGTACTTCTGCCTTCATTACAGGAAGATGTATTCAACAAGCAGCAAATACTATGAGTATAGTTAAAATAAGAAAAGACAAAAATTCATTTCTTCATAAAACCTGCATTTTAAAATCTGAATGTTGCTTTATCAGTGTTTATAAATAGAAACCATTTTTTTTCTTCTTAATATTGTCAATATTTGTTTCCATGGATGATGGGACATACAGAAATGTTTCTTGCATCAGCAGGGCTAGCGTATGCTGGTTAGGTGTTGCTCACAGTATAGCCTCAGGCTTTTCCCATTTGGAACACAGGAAAAATCAGAGACCTCCTGGTACAGGGCAGAAAGACCATCTGTGAAAGGGATTTAGAACATGGGTTTTTTTCCTTTTTTGTCTGAGGTAAAATTTAGTGTCCGAAAGAAGTATGATTAATACCATAGGATAGCTTTGGAGAAAAAGTAGGAGTCTCTTTCCTGTATTAACCATTGTCCATAAAATACAAAACCCATCAGTTTGTCTTGCTTATAACAGTGAAGTTCAAATTTAGAACAGCTTTCTTGTGTCAAGGACAACAAATGTTTGAGATTGACCAAAGGCTTCTTCAGCCTTTCCTTTGGGCTCTTTTTCACCAAAAGTAATCAGCCTCATCTGCTTCAAATCTGATTAGGCTATAATATATCATCCTCTGCCACTTTTTTCTGGAACAGTCATTTTAGCTTTTCTACTCTGAGAGTTAGATCTAGCATTATCAGTACATGAAATGCTGGTTAAATGTTACTCTGTCACTGATCACTGCGACATAAATAGTATGCATTTAATGTAATGAATTAGGGTAATAATGGTGCTACTTATCACAAGAATTTTGCTGCTTAATTAAATCCAGTGAACATTTTATGATTTATGGCTTATGTTGAAGAGTTTGATATTGCTGTAAGAAAACAGGCTCTTGAGATGCCTAGATTTAGTAGATTTACTTGTATACATGTTACTTATATAACACAGTAGTCTAAAACTGTGAGCACTGACATGTTTTATTAATGGTGTAGTACTGCGTTAAAGCTTGCAATGCACTAATGTGTTAGTCCAGTAATTGATTTGAAAATATTTTGAGTGCATTTGTTATCTCTGTGGCATTTTTTCAGATGGTACTCTCTGTGTAGTCTGAGTCTTCATAAAAAATGAGGATGTTGGGCATGTTTCAAATCTGCATTAAGAAAGGGGACTATTATTTTTGTCTATGTATGAGAAAAGATTCTGCCGTGATTTTGTTCAGGCTTCAGAGAATGTCCCTTTGCATAACTGTGCGTGAGAAGCTGAGAGTAGGAGCATTAGCACTCACCTCTCTAAAATGCTGCTTAAAGACAAGAGGGCCACCCAGTAATAGAAAATATCTAGAAGAACAGCATTTTAACCCTAATTTATAGTTAATCTTTTTATGGCTGACAGTAGATTTCTTTTTGATTGTGATAATCTTTAACAATGCAGACAAGCAAGAACTGAACACATTGAAATTCCCATTGCAAACCTGAGCATTGGTTTGTTAAAGGTGTTCATCCTCATCATGCTGGTTCCAAAGATGAGGAAGGGCATGACCGAATTTAGAGGAGTTACTGCTAGCGTCAAGCCCTTTTGATGTTAGTGCATCGTCATATTTAGTATGAATGGTTTTGTTGATGGTATTGTAGAGGAATTGGAGAGCCAAGTTCAGGAGGTCTGGCTTATTTTCCTTAGAGCTCCTTGAGAAGCAGGACTTTGAGAAACTTACAGGCCAGGCTTTGCTGTTGTGGGTTTTCGCAGGGAGGAGGAGGAGCAGGAGTCAAGTTTCAGAACTACATAATGTCCCTTGGTGCTGCCGTTTGAATGTCAAGAGTTAACGATTTGTTGCTAGTTTAAAATTGTAAGCATGTTTAATTTTCTAAAATGATGCTATTCATTTTCAATAGCAACATTAATTTTATACATCTTTTCATATATATGTATAAAGCTATTAATGAACATTAGAATGGTAATTTAGAGACTGTGTAAGTCTGAGAACATATTTGTCTTCCATTCATAATTATGCATAATATTTTATTAGCTCACAAGCAGCTTGTAAAGAGTTTTTGGAAGGAAAATGATTTGAGATTCTCCGATGCAGTCTGCTGTGAGTAGCATTGAAGAATACAGCTGGAGTAAAAGGCTGTTTAAAAATGTTATGTTTTGCATTCAGGGTTTTTTTGTTGTTTTATCATTAGATGAAAAGTAGCAGCACAGAGGAATGACGGATGACCTTTGTTAAATTATAATCTTTAATCTTGCTGGGTTTAGTCACAAACAGAAATACAGAGGAGGTTTATTTTTGTGTTTTCTCTGAAGTCTATAGCATGCATGATTTCCACTAATCAAAATGATTTATTATGTTTCCAGTTTCTCTAGTTGCTCCATCATTGCTCAGACTACAATCTTACATGGCAATTCTTATTTCCCAGGGAAGTGTATTTAGAGCATAAAATGTCATGCATTTTTCCTCAGTGACTATTAAACAGAGCTCCCACATACAAAGAAACCCATGTGATTTCAGCTTGGGTATTCCTTTGTAAAAAATAACTACAAAACAAAAAGAATTACAAAAATATGCATTGTTTCTGCTCTGCTAGGTACAGTAGAGGTCTAGAAATTCCTTAGACAAATAGGTTATTGGTCAAATGGCTGAGCAAATGACTAGAGAACCACATATATCTGGGATTTCTGATATCTCCAGGTAATAAAAGAAATTATTTTAAGGCTGTCTGGATTTTAGCTTGAAATACATTTAACACCCATCCCACAGTTCCTTTCTATTCCTGTAATCTCTCCCTTCTTCATCAAGTTGCTTGAATTTAGACACAGATTTTTACTTTCAGGCTAATTGTAAAAGAAATAGAATCACTAAATAGGTCAGAGACTGTTTCACACTAGGATTATATAGCAGGCAGTTAACATCAGCATTGCCACATATGGTCTTGAGCCTTATCAGGCTCAGATACCAAATTGTATTTTTGGGGATCAAGGCCATCTAGGTCTACTTGATGCTTTTGCAGCATATAACTTTGATTAGAAGTAAATCTGTTTATAGAAAAGTTGCTCAGCAGTTCCATTGCTGTGTGATTAACACTGCTGGAACCTACAAATAAAAAGAAAAAAGTCCAATCAGTGAAACCCAAACCAATTCAGCCTAATAATTCTTAATGTGATTCACAGCTTTGCTCTAGTCAGGGAAGCAGAGAGGTTGGCATTTTTAGCAAACAGGGAATGAACACTGAAATAGACCAGATAGAGGTGTTTTAGCTCTGCCTAAGAAGAAAATGTCTTTAGAAAGGATTTTTAAGCAGCAGAAGCGTAACTCTGCTTAATAAGCTGATGAGCCAGTATTTGGACTTGTTCAATTTAGGTATATGATAGACTGAGCAGGGAATCAGTCTCAAAGAACCAGGCTGGGCTTTGAACACCTGCCAGTTTACAGTATTTCTATTGGCCTTGCAAGATAAACTTTGACTTGCTAAAATCTGTTTTGCAACGCACAGTCTATGCTGTTTATTTCTTTTTCCTACTGGATTGAACCATAATACCCTTTCACTTGCTACTTTGATTTACATATTTAAACAGAATAGGGAACAATTTTCAAGTTGCTGCTTTCACTATTTGTTTCCTTTTAAGTATGCAAGCTTATATATTAGCAACCTCATATGCTATATTATATTTGTGTTGAGCCCAATGCACAGTAAACTTGTGTAATTCACTGTATTGCACTGAATTCATTATTTGGGTGGCTGATTTAAAGATTTTTATAAAATCAAAAGTGTTATAAGTTGAAAACAGTTGAAGTTGGGTTGGCTTCTTATTTTCAGTTGTTATGCAGACATTTCCTCTTCTCTGTCCTCTGGATGGAGGTAAAAGCACTTGTGTCTCCTCAGTGTAGCTACTCCAGTTCTGCCTTTGGGTTCTGTCTGCATTAGCAATTAAGTTCAGAGCAGTAGTGCAGTTTTGAAGGGGATGCCCTGATTATTTCAATTTAGTTTGTGTTGGAGCAGTTCTTAAAGCAGTGTTTGCATATGTAATTAGATTCCTTTCAAAGGAAAGGAAATCAGAAATTGAGCTGCAAATGAATTTTGAAGCCTGATGAGACTGTTAGGTTTTGAGTCTGTCCACAGTACAAGTAGTTGGAGCTCTTGCTGGAGATGCTTCATTATCCTCTGGGAAGGATCATATCTCTGCATCTAGGCAACATTTGTTGGAGCAGATGTAGGAAGAATAAGAAAAGAAGTTTGGCAGAGTGCTGTGCCACAGACTGGCTGGAAGTACAAGGGGTGACAACAGGCTTGCCAGGCCCTCTTCTTTCATCCAGCGCCTCAAGATATTTGGTTTGTCCCGTAGGCCATATTCACTCCAGCAGAAGTGAACAGGCAAAGATCAATGGGGTAATGTTTGTTATACTTTCTTTATACTTTTTAAGTTCACTTGGTTTTTGGTTTGTAAAAGTTTAACATGATGCTCCATCTTCTGGAGAAGAGGTGACATTTAACAGGCTTAGAATATGTCATTGGCTTCTCCTCTCTGTTTATCTAAAATTTATGAATCCTATGGAACATGTTCTTAGCAGGTTTCTATTGAGAAATGTGTTCACCAATCACCCCATTCCCTCGCCTCCATTCCTACCACATATGCTTTTTTGATCCTAATTAGCCAAACAATTTTTGTTTGCTTGTTTTTTTTTAGAGAGGTCTTTAAAAATAGCAGTGTTTGGTTTTGGGTTTTTTTTTCCCTTTATATGATCTTTCTAGCCAAGTGTTCTAGTGATTGCAAGGTTTTTCAAAAGTAAGAAAGCAGATGTTTGCGAGTCTCCCGGCAGTTCAACCAGTAGCAAAATGTGAAAGAGGAAGACTGATACAAAGAAAAAAACATAACTAAACCCATAGGCATAATCTGTCAATGAATGAGTCAGTGTTAATGCTCTCTCCAGCTTCGGGGACCAAATATCAAAGTTTTTGTAGTGAAAATCTCCGATCTGATCACGAAGCAAACCCAGGTCCTAAAGTTGGGGTTTAAAGGCATTTTTTCTGAAGTTAAGCTGATCATTAGAGGCCCCAAGGCAAGTAGTTCAGTCCAGAATTCTGACACATCTACAATGGTCTGCCCTGCTCTATAGGGAAAACCATAAACAATCACAAGGTCAATTCTTAATACACAAACATGATGGAAAGAACATTTTAAATGAAATCAAATCCAGTTCTTGAATGCACCATAATGCACCTACACAGAACAAAAAAAAAAAATCCTGAGGCAAAGAAAACTGATTTTGCAAAGGTAATCCCAGGTACTTCTTAATAATTTCCAAATCAGTATTAAAAATATGAAGTAGTGCTCAAGGTCATATTCAATTCCTTTTCCTCCAGAAAGGCACTTGCAGGTTGCCAGCAGAACAAACAGATTTAGGTAGAAGGAAGGAATTGGCTCCTTGCTCCCTGACTTTGACAGCTGCAGTGTCTGACAGTGGGCGAATCTGAATGGCCACTGAGAAGTTATAGGAGGCTCCAAAATTACTTGGGCCAAGTAAGAAAAGTTTCTGGTGTAAATAAATCTTCTTTTTATTGATTCTTTCCATTTTGGCTGTCCTGTCATGATGTCTAATTCTGGCTGTGGTACTGTTGGTTTTGGATTAAGGTCTTTGCCCTTGTAGAAAGAGGAATTTTTATCCTCCTCCCTCCTCACTCTATGATTTTGATGGAAATTGCTTCAGATTCAGGAGATTGCTTGTAGTACTGCTGACATTGCATAGTTGATTTAATTCTTAGTTTGTGGTGAGGTTACAGTCTTAATTTATTGTGGGAATAGGTAAGCAAGATAAGCTTAGGTCCATAGTACTTCAAAATGCTGATGCTTTTTGAACAGCAGTAACCACCTAGCCAGGAGTATTGTCTGCTGTGGCTTCAGTTATATGGCTTTTCAATCTTTGTCCACACTGAACCGGACTTGGTTTGCACGAGGGAAGAGGAAAGAAATGCTGTATGGATATATGGAGTCGTGCTGTGATGTGGTATTTTACACACAGATATGGAAAAAATGGCTTAAAATCACATGAACCATATATTAACAGATCAGGATGTAGAATGTGCGTTCTTGACTTTTACGCTTTAAATGCAGGTTGAGATATTGTGTTGCATTGGGCATGCCTTAGTACACAGAGCTTCCATACTGCTTCTTTTCATTTGGCAGAACAAATGTGCTGTACTTCAAATTCATGTTGATTAATTACCAACTGTCATGACAAGCAGGACATCAAGAATATAAGCAGTATTAACTACACGCTATTCTGCACATACATTTCTATTCTTAAATTGAGGTTAGCCAAAAAATGTTCTGAAGCCATATTTAGCCAGGCTAATAATTGGAGGTAAATTCTGACCTGCTGCTGGAAAAAATCCGCAGGATAATTGGGATTCCACTGATAGCTCCATCAGGTGGTGCAATTGCTGCATGGGCTGGGTACGGGATTTTTCTTCAAAGGCTGGGAGCAGGGAGTAAAAGGAGTCATCCTCTTATTTTACTGAAATACAGCTCAAAAAAGGGCCTCCCTGCAACAAATAAAAGAAATTCAATCTCTCATATAGGAAGCAGTAGCTCTGAAATAGTATTTACAGCAAATGATAATCTCAGCAGTCAAGAATGAACTAGCAGAATTGTCCAAAGATTGAAGGTACTAGTAAGTACTCTATATCAGGACTGAAGACAGCATTCAGCATCCTGAAAGAACTGCAGTCATTCTGGTGAACCTTTATATCTTACTTTTCTCAATTCTTGTGCTGAAATTAAAAGTACTGAGGTATATTCTTGTGTGGGAGGAAAAGGATAAAATGATAATGGAATAGTTTTGTATAGAAGTAGTAATTTTCTGTAGCTTTTATTTAAAAAAGAGACCTAGTATCATGTGAGACTTTTTTCAAAATTATCCTTAAGACATTCTCAGAGGCACGTTATGCTGATGTTTGTCATTGTCCAATAGATTTAAATAACCCATGGAGCTAAGTAAAATATTCCTAAGAGCTAGAAGAGAACTTGTTTCCCTACAGCACAGGGCAGTAAACAATAAGGGGAAAATAAAAGCCTTTCCTGCAGCAAATATGTGAGCCCTTCTTCCCTTCAACTCCACATCTCCAAGAAAGGGTGTGATATGCACTCCTGATTTTAACTGTCATGAAGTGAAGACTTTGGTATAGTAGTAGGAGGGTGATCAACCATTCATTCTGAGCACTACCATAGGAGCTGCACAAGTGTGGAAAAGACAAATCAGATTGACCATATCCAGATGGACCATATCCATACACACGATATGGTGTGTATTTGTTAGCACTTTAGTATGTAGTGTCTGTAGGAAGAGTCTTTATGGCTGCCAGCATCTATATGTAAGGGCGAAAGTGGATCATAGAATCATAGAATAGGGTTGGAAAGGGACCTTAAGATCATCTAGTTCCAACCCCCCTGCCATGGGCAGGGACACCTCCCACTAAACCATACCACCCAAGATTCTGTCCAACCTGGCCTTGAACACCACCAGCGATGGAGCATTCACAACTTCCCTGGGCAACCCATTCCAGGGCCTCACCACCCTTACAGGAAAGAATTTCTTCCTCATATCCAATCTGAACTTCCCCTGTTTAAGTTTGAACCCATTACCCCTTGTCCTCTCATGAAGAGTCTTTCCCCAGCATCCCTGTAGGCCCCCTTCAGATATTGGAAGGCTGCTATGAGGTCTCCATGCAGCCTTCTCTTCTCCAGGCTCAACAGCCCCAACTTTCTCAGCCTATCTTCATATGGGAGGTGCTCCAGTCCCCTGATCATCCTCATGGCCCTCCTTTGGACTTATTCCCAACAGTTCCATGTCCTTTTTATGTTGAGGACACCAGAACTGCACACAATACTCCAAGTGAGGTCTCACAGGAGCAGAGTAGAGGTGCAGGATCACGTCTCTTGACCTGCTGGTCACGCTCCTTTTGATGCAGCCCAGGATACGGTTGACTTTCTGGCCTGCAAGCACACACTGAAGCCAGCTCATGTTCATTTTCTCATCGACCAACACCCCCAAGTCCTTCTCCACAGAGCTGCTCTGAATCTCTTCTCTGCCCAACCTGTAGCTGTGCCTGAGATTGCTCTGACCCAGGTGTAGAACCTTGCACTTGTCATGGTTAAAATTCATCAGGTTGGCATCACCCCACCTCACAAGCTTGTCAAGATCCCTCTGGATATATAAAGTTGAAACAGCTTGACTGTTAT
Source organism: Ara ararauna (assembly GCA_028858755.1). Lineage (NCBI taxonomy): Eukaryota > Metazoa > Chordata > Aves > Psittaciformes > Psittacidae > Ara > Ara ararauna. The sequence goes on along the minus strand of CM054380.1, from coordinate 16,232,013 downwards.
TTCTTCATACTGGTTACACACCTGTAAAATCTGTAACCCAGAAGACAGATGTGTCTCCTGTTGCTTAAATATGAGTAATAATTTAAATATGAATAATAATCTACCCAAACTGTAAAAATATACTTTCCAGATAAAGAGCTGGTAGATGTAAGACAAATGTACAAAGATGTATTTGGGAAAATAGTTTTGTTGTAAAATCAGGAAACATATGAAGTATTACTGAAAAGAAAATACCCAGCTGTTCTCCTTAACTGTGACAAATTGAACTAACTGCAAAAGTCCAGTTCAGTGTATTGTGAATCTTTTATAAGAAAATGTGTTTGATTTTCAGTCCTTACTTCTTAAGGGGAGGAAGAGGAGAAAGAAAGTCAACTTTAACTGTTAATTAGAAAAGTAGAACTTGAATTGTACAGTAGCCCAGTACAGATCTTTACACAATGCTTTTGCCTATCCATTGTCTCAGTTAGAATGAATGCTGTTGGTTTTTAGCAAGCAGTTAAATGTCATACAGTAAGATGAGAGATGGGAAAGGAAAGGGAAATAAGTCAAAGGTGCAGCAGATAAATAATTTAACTGTTAGCTACCAACTCTTGACTTTTTTGTCTAAGTTCTTAATACAGGTCTGGAATAACACAAGAGATCTAAGGGAGAACTAGTTGAAAACCACTTATATTGATTAGCCATTGTCAAAAGTGAAAGTCATGCTAAATAAATACATAAATTTCTAGGGTATGCAACTTTGGAAAACTTCTTGCATCAGTTGATTAGTGGTGCTATTAAATAACCTTTGTTAGAATTGTGCCAGATAACATAATTTAGCTGAACTGCTTTATTTTTGTGGGTTTTTTTTATTACCTTCCATCATTTCATGACTTGCTTTAACAGCACTTCCAGGCCAGATGACTTGTGATTTCCTACAAAGTCCCATTTATTGCCTTTCATAAAATCAAAACATTAAGCTTCCCTTCATTTTCCTTATGGAAGTAATCTGGAGCTTCGCTAGTTTTTTCATGATTTCAAAATGAATATAAGTTATTCTTGGAGCTTTCCAGCATTTCCTATAGATGTTATAGGTGCATGTTATCTGGTTTGGCACATTTAAGTCCTTAATGACTTGGTATTTGTCATCCTCCCTGTCGTGAATGTTAAGTGTGATATTACCATGCTAAAATACGAACTTCTTACATTAAATGTACTTCAAGAAGTAATCAGATCTCATGTGCAAACTTGAGTCTACTGTGGAAGTGCTGTATTAATATGCTGCTTTTTCCACTGCAGTAGCTGCAGACAGCAGTCAGACCTAACTAAATGTGCATCAGTAGTTATTACAGTAGATTTGCATTGTAATTTTAAATGCAAAGTGACACTTTGCATTTAAAGACCAGTTCATTGATGAAGCAAAAATACCCAAACTTCCTTCATACAGGAAATCCCAAACTTGAAGAAGTTACAGCTCAAGTATATGTACAAGGAAGGAAAGAAGTTCAGCAACTCTTAATCCAAATTGTAACTGTTCATCTTAGTTTACACTTAAATGCACACAGGATGGCACACAGAACATTCATATCATCCCTAAAAGTTAGTATTTTCTTGTGAAGTCAGTAACATCATTGTGACCTCTACAATCAGATTGGCCACATTTTCTTGAAGGAAAGGCATTGTGCTGGATTCCTGCATCACAACATACTGCAGGCAACTTTCATTCTTTTGTGCTTAGGAGAGAGAAACAAAAATACCTTTTCTGACCTATTCCAGTCAAAGTGCATGCATGTTTGTTTTAAACAGGAGTCAAAATGTTACAGAAGGTAGACTTTGGAGCTGCACTATTGCATAGCCAGAATTAACTGTGCCTTGGAATCAGCACTGTCTGGATCACAAACTTGGGATCCTGGTATAAAAATAACTGAGAGTTCATTGTGTTGGTTTTGTTGATGCTGTGCCTTTCCTTGAACTGCAGTGTGCTAAGACTGAATGTCTACAGAGAATACAACTGGTACAAGTACCTCTTGATGCTATCATGTCAACTTAAAAAAATGTTATATTCTGTTTGTAGAATTCTAAGCCTTTCATGTTGTATTTGGGCACTCCTAGCCTATGATATGAAAAGTCATTTTCCTCATCTGTGTAAGTGCACTTACACCACTTTGCTTACTTCTTCCCAGTGGAAGTCCTGAGAGCTGTTGTTACACCAGTAGTGGCTGCTGGCATGCTCCAAAGTATACATGTCTCTACAGTTCTGTCATTCTTCTAGGGACCAGCTTCCAAGCTTTTCCGTATGTTTTGTTTGTTTTGTCTTCTTGCAGCATCTGTTAGTGTTGTGATAGAAGCAAATGCAAGTATGTTTGCCTTCATTTTGCAAGTACTAGTAAGCTGTGATAAAGATGCATGCTACTCAGGTGCACAAATTTGAAAATGATTGTACCTTCTCCATCTACATTAGAGTATTATCAGTGAAAGTCATAAATTATGAAGTCTGGGGGCCACCTTCAGTTAGAGGCAGGGTATACTATCTTTATGCAGTAGAGGTGAGAAATAGCCATTTGGATATGGCACCTGTATTATGTACAGCAATTATCACTGTTCCTCAAATCCAGGGTCTTGCTTAAACATGCTGGGTCATGAGGATGTCGGCAGACTGGGAGAAGGCACTAGCTTTTAAGGTCTTAGCAAGTCTTCAGGTTGGTTTGCCTTACAAAGTCACAATAAGAATTTAAGTCTCATGGTCTGTGCCCTAGGTTTAATGGCTGCTTTCCTTGGGGAAGCCTAGCACTAGTCCATGTACTCCAGGCTGAAGAACTTCTCCTGACCCTTTCATTATTTTGTCGGATTTTCAGATCTTTGATCTATCGCTGTAGCTATTTCCTTTGAGTCATCTAATCGTTCAGTCATTAACTTGATTTCTCTGGCAATAATATCTCGTAGCCGTTTAAAATTTAGGGACTTCTGGCTTGTAAAATAACATTGGATGACATGCTTTTCTTTGAAATAAAGGCTTCAGCTGAAAGCCTTGTGTCTCATCTAGAAATCATAGTGTAGCTTGTCCTCAATACTGTAAGTTAAATAACATTAGACATCAAACCTCAGTGTGTCTTGAGATTGTCTATGCCATTTCTGTGTACGCATCCAGTCTGACAATCCAATTCATTCAAGTCTTTATTTTCTAATCAGTTTAAGCTGCTAAATAAGTAGTTATACGACAGCTTAAACTAACTCAGGGCCACACTGCTGCAGTTCCACCTTTCACCTTACTTCCATATGATGCAGTCTCAGAGTCTCTTTACAGGGCACCTCTATCATCCATGCAGAGCAGAATAACAGGATGTGCATTGTGCTTTTTTTTTTCCCCCAGGTCAGCTTTGTTGGGTCAGTGTAGAGCCAGCACCCATGTGATGGACAGACTGGTAATTCAGACTGTGGTAAAGCTGACTTACGTTATCATAGCTGTTTTGGGAATGCATGAATGGCTAAGCTGATCTAATAGCTTGCTGCTGCTGGCAGGAAGGAAGGAGGTTCTCCTCCCCTGACCTCCAACTAGACAAAATCGTTGCCTGTATTCCCTTACTGCTTTCATTGTCAGTTCTGGAGATGGTATGATGATGTGGTTTGCTAACAAGACAGAAAAATAACCTGAGTAAGTTGCTCTGTATTAGCAGGGTGACACGGTTTACCATACATTCATATTACCTCCAGAGGCAGTACAAAAAGGGAGGAAGAAAAGGAGGTAACAGGATTGTACCTCTGAATAAGAGTGAACTAGTAGATAGAGTGCAGTTAAGAAATGTATCTGAGCTGAGTGCAGCTGGTCAGATCAATGACATTGGCCCGTGGCATTACAGAACAGTTCAAAGCAAGTCTCAAAGCAAGTAAAAGGTCTGTTAAGCAATGTGAGCAAAACCCATGAGTTACTATGAAGTCAAATCTCAAGGCAATAGTATCACACAGCACTATTAGATGGGACTACTTGCTGCTCCAAAAATTCACTCTGGCCTTTGGAGGACAAATGTGATCTAGGCACCTGCTTTTTCCTCTTTGCCTTATTTACTTTGAACTTCTGCAATTTGGTAGGTAATTAATTTCTGGCATCTGAAGGCCAGGCCTTGCATGATGGAGGAAAGGCAGTGTGGGACTCTAGAACAGCTGAGTTAGCTCTTTATGCTGTGTGTTCAAGTAGGTTCAGAATTATATTCTACCTGTTTATTATGTCTGGGGTGTCCCATTCATCCTGAATGTTTTCCTCTTGACTAGACATTTGTGCCAGAAGTTGCAGGGTGTAGGGTTGCCAGTCCATCTTGCCTTGTGTAGGCTTCATTAGCAAATTGAATTCACTTTGTGTGTCTATGATTTGCCTGAAGGTAAATGTTAATAAGGATACTGTTGTACTGGTGCAGTTCATGTGTTTTGGCTCTGGGAAAACAGGGAAGATGTTATGGGCATGACTTCTAGGTCTTATGCTGATTTGCATATTATTTTGTACAGTGGAGCAATGCTCTTGATTGATTGCTTTTTGTTTTATAGATATTTCCCAATCTCTTCTAAGGACACTAAACAGCACAAGTATTTTAACTACTTTTTTCTGAAAAGTTCTACCTTCAAAAGTTGTGATGTGTTGAAGTAAAAAAGGATGGGATGGTTTTGTCTAAATTGTTGATCAAGGGTAGTACTCGACTCAAAACTTTGACAGAAGAATTTATGCCTCTTTTTAAAGATTAAGAAATTACCATGACTGTCTGATGAAAATTCTTATCTCCCACTAACACCTACATCAAAAAGCTTTGATTTTTCTACTAGAAGAATGCCAAGCAAGTTTCATGAGGAAGATAGATATCCTTGAGTCCGTTTGGTATGCTTGCCAGGGAAGGGATCAGAGCTGCTGGCTTTTGAGAGTGTATGTCCTCCTTTAGCTGCAAAACTCAAAGGGTCTATGCTGTAATCCTTCCTACAAGAGACAGCGTCTTCCAGTCAAGTGGCCGTCAAAGCCACTGAGAGATGTTACTGCTGTGGGCTAAGTAAGTCAAGCACTTACATATGGTGTCTCACATCAAGCTTTCTTGAGAGACACTATGGAACAATCAAGAGAATGCATATGTGGCTGGGATCATATGTGCTTGTCTTCAGTTTCAAGCCACTCTTCTGAGTTGTCAAAATAAAGACATGGAAGCACACTGGCTGATGGGCTGAGCAGGAGTCTGGGAACAGAGATCTTGACTTCTGATCACTGAGCTGTTTCTAATGACTCAGGGAGAAAAGCCTTTTTGATTGCCTCAGATAAATTACTGCAGCACAGTACAATACATTTTCATGTTAGTGGTTTCTGCATTCAGTGATTGACATTTGATCACTCAGAAGAGAAAGAAAATACAAAGGCTAGTATGTATGACTGTCCATGTTTGTAAAGAAGATGCAAGCTCTTGGGAAAACACGCTGTTTGTAGCAAAGCTGTAGCGCCTTCTCAGATATAATTTCAACCCATTCAAACTAGGATGCTATTACACAAGATAGTTGCCAAATTATGTCTGTTGAATTATATAGACTGGAATAGCATCAGAGCTTTCAAAACTGCTTGAACAATTAAGTTTAAGGAAAGGTGAAATGTGAATTCTCTCAGTTACTATTTAGCGACGTGTTTAATTTCTTGAAATAAAGTATAATGTACCTCAGACTTTGAAGTGAGAAAAACTAAGTGAGTTAGCAATTGGTTATTTTAAATGGTGAGAAAAATATTCCACCTACTGCATCAGTTAGCATCTGGATTGGTATTCACAACTAAGAGCCAGTGGTGCAGGTTGAGCTCTGGGGTATTATTAAGAGTGTCCCTGAAAAAGGCTGTTTTTAAGAAGAGGCAAAACCAAAGTGTATTTCACCTTTGTATTAAGAAGTTCATATTCATATTCAGCATATATATTATTAGAGAGGATAGGGTAAGAAGAGAAAGATAGATCATGGCTGGAAACATTTAGGGCAGAAAGTTCTTGAGTATAGATACAGGCAACAACAGCAATGGACAAAAATACCTTAGTAGAGGAAATTATAAGTGGAAGATAAGAAAAGGTTAACAGATTTTGATAGATGAAGATTGAGTAAATTAGAGGCAAATAAAGTGTAAAATGGAGCAAGCAAACAGTATCCAGGGCAAACTTAAATGCAGATGAGTCAGAACACCTGGCACAGCAGAACATGCCATAGCTGCAGTATCAAAGGCAAAATGAGATTCCCGTCTTTGCCTTATTTTAGAAGGCAGGCAGTCCTTAAAGAGAAACAAATAAATCAGTAAAGAGGAAAACACAGGTTTTAGAATTGCTGCCTTGACTGCTGTCAGGGCCCTGAGACCACTACCAGGCTCTGAGGGCCCTGACCAGCCTTACCTGGAGCCTGACTCTGAGGACATGGCTGTCACTGATCCAGATGTGCAGACTGACTTACTGGGTTGAGCTTAGACCTGTGTTGTCATCCTGGATTTGCCTGCTGATGTGTGCTCTTGGCAGAAGCTGCTCTGCTCCCTTGCTTCAGTGCTGGCTTTGGCTTGCAAGTCCCTTACCCTGTGGCTGTGCTTGGCTCCCTCTCCTGAGGGGAGCATCCAGCCATTGCTGTGCCTTGACAATTCCTTTATTGGCTGGAATATGGTAAGCTCAAGAAAAATCACCATTTCTCCTTGTGCAGTATTAGGTTGGCAGAGAGGCTCTACCCATTTCTAGAAGTTAACTGCTGTACTAGATTTCTATCTTTCCAATAATTCCTTTCATAACAAGATAAATAAAAAATATAAGTAGGTGGTTATTTTCACAAATACTGGTATACATTTAAGATAATCAGTCCTAGGTCTATGGTTCTGCTAAAATGAACTAGTTTTTAATGGCAATATATGTGACTCAGTATGCTGTAATAGCTGGAAGAATCTAATCGTGAGTGTAGGTACTGGTAGGGATTAATGGTACTGTGGCCTGTGATCTCAGATCAGAGTTTTCAAGTACTGAGCTTTCTGACAGCTTACCTGGTATTTAAAACTGTTCTTAATATCCTTAGAGATTTCAGCTGAAACTCTATAACAGATACTAGTTACATGTGAGCTCTGTAAGCATAAATTACACTGATTTGGAGTAACTTTAGATCCTGAGACAGTTTATTTAGCAGTTATACAGAACTCTTCTTGCTAATGATTCACTTCTATAGTCTGTTCTATTCTAGTAATGAATAACTTTGCAGCAAGACAGACTTCAGCTTTTGTAAATACTATTACCTTGCAAAAAGCTTATTGTGTTCATTTGTTATTTATTCTGTTAGAAGAGCTGGCCTTGCTATTACAGCCTATTTGCTTCCAGTAGATCTCCTTTCTAAAGGAAGTGGTCGTGACTTTAATTTGAACGCTTCATGAAATACTACTTCAATTGATGAAGGTATTTTCAATGTAGTTTCTGTTGCTTCTAATGACACGATGCAAGAGCAACTACACTCCCCAGAATAGCTTTTTCTGCTCAGCTTCTTCTGTTCAAATGATACATCAAACTGTGTTGTTAACTAACTTGCATTAAGGTGGAGATCAATGGTTAAGCAATAGCAAAGGCATCAACCCTGAGCCTGGGTATGCAGCCTCTGCCTTGCAAGTCCTCAATTTAGAAGACTAAGCTAGGGCATGGGATTACGAATACAATAGTTAATATATGTTCTTAAGGATTTGTTTTATATGTAGGTATTGGTTAAGTTGCTTTCATTCATCACTACAATTTCTGACATTGCACGTACCAGTACTCCAGAATATCAGTTCTAGACTCCAGTTTGCTTTCTAGCTCAGTAGCTGTTGTTTAGATATAATGGTAGCTTTATCTGTAGGCTGACCTTGGCAATTGACTGTGCCCATTCTCATTTTCAGAGGTGCAGTGTACACTTCAGCTATGTTATGAACACACTGCAGAGATGAGCAATTGCTTAAATTATTTCTTGGCTTTAACTATGTGCTTACTCATAGTACTAGATGCTTTACTCATCTCCTTGTGAGATATGGGAGGGTGGCTCTAGGAGTTGTATAGAACTCCAGATCCCTGATAGAGAATGTCAGAAAGTGAACTAGTGCTAGAAACAACTTGATCTTTTGCTGGTTTGATAGGTCCTGTAAGAAATATGCTATACAAGGGGTTGTTTCTTTCAGCTGTGTAAATGCAATGAGCATTTCCACTTTCCAAACTTCTTTGCCTTTTTTGTTGTCAGAAAAATTAACTGTACATCCTCATATTTACCTATGAGCATTATGAGTATTATGGGGGTGAGGGGGGAGAAAAGAGTGTGTGTGTGAAGGATAGAGCAATAGCAAGGTTATCAGCTGTAGCAGAAGAAAGAGCTTGCCTTCCACAAGTTAAAATTAGCTGGATGTGATGACTAAAGTGCATCATCAAAACCACAGCTCAAAAAGTCAAAATTGAAGCAAACTACCTGGGAACTGTACTAGTACGTGGGGACTTTGGCCTTATGTCTCATGGATTCTACAGGGAGCAATAGTGAGGATAGTCTGGTCAATTGACTTCTGGGCTGCCAACCTGCAAGAAGAAAACTGAAGGCAGAATAATACACCATATTTTGTTGCAAACAGGTCTTAGTGTTCTGGGATTGCTGTCCCAGTGCAGGATCTTGAGCTCAGCCTGGCTTTCCTTATCTATGCTTTAGGAGATTGAAAAAACTTGCAAACTTTTTCTTAGGCTTCCTGTGCTGCTTCCTTTTATTCACAGCCCTCAGTGAAGTACAGCTGTTTCTTAAACTCCGAGATTAATAGCGGAAGTTGAGGAAGTTTGCAAGCTTGCTTTCTGTTGTGATGCTAAGAACGGTGAGCCGTTTTTATTGCTATACCCTTCTGGATTTTCAAGTAGTACTGGGTCATGATCTTCTGGAGGAAGTTACTACCTTAAAGTCTCTTTGCAATATACTGCTTTAATATTGCAGCAAATGGAAAGTCATAAGCAAAGTTACATTAAATACAATATTTTCAGTTGCTATAGATTAAACAGATTCTTAAGAAGATCCATGTGGAGTGAAGGATTGAAAATATTTTCAAAGCGGGGTCTTTTAGTCAGTTGCAATAGAGACAACTAAATGGAGATTACTATAAAAAATGTAGTCTGTGTCTCCCCATGCGATGCAGCACAGGAAAGACTGAAAACCAGGTCCCAGTTTTACTGAAATGTCATAATGTAGCTTAAAATGTGGTGTCAATTTATTACATATCATCTGCTGATAAATAAAAGCTACTTCAGCTGTGGTTGCAGGGATGTAGTGACTTGTCACTGAATAGTTGGCTGATTATAACATCTCCAAAAATACTTAAATTAACTTGTTCATGAATTGTTGAAAGTATACGATAGTGAAACAGATAGATAGTAATATTTTCAAGGTTTTCCTCCCCTCATTTAATCATGTCACCTTTTTACTGTAACTGTTCTCCGTAGAGCAAGGGAATAATGCAATTTTGTCATTTTGTTTTAGATCTCAGAGGGTGAAGTACTCCATTATCACAACAGCTGATCTAAAAGCTGATCTAAAAGATGTCCCTGACAAAAGGATGCATTTCCTTCTTCTTTTCCAGTGCTGTGCTGTCAGAGGCTTGCTGAGCCAATTCAGCCAACTGAGCAGCAGTGTCAAAAGAAGTGAAGCATTTTTGCTGAGTAGGGAGGTGTATCAACTGAGCAAAGAGTCTCAGAAGCAGAAATAGGAGGAGCTGGGATCGTTTGCTTTTGACTATGATGAGGTTAGTTTCATCCTCAGTCATCAGTCCTTACATGATTTGCTGTTGCAAAGACTATCTGGCTAGCTTTTGTTGTCTATTAAATCTTTCCTCATTTTTTAAATAGTCTTAATCAAGATTGGTGTGGTGATATTTGGAGTGAGAAACCAAAAGCATGAAGGCTGGAAACTTCAGAGGCAGGAAGCAAAACTAGATTTTTGTTTTCAGAGTAGGGATTTAATTGTTTCTGCTTATTCCTGAAATCAATATGAGCCAAGAGCTGCTGCCTTGGCCAGCTGTGAGATGCTACATTGCTGATCAGCTAGTGGGCAGCATCTTCCTTGTAAGGGATGTTGGCTCCCAATTCCTCTGTATTGTGAAGACTGGAATTCAGAGGGAAAAGGAAGCAAGAAGCAGGTGCCACTTTCAAAAATGTGGGGCTTTCAACTTCTGGCATTGTTACATGGGTATTGTCCTCTAATTCTGTCCTTTCCCCTGAGTTTTAGCAGCCATGTTTTGAGTTTGCGGGTTGGTTTGTTTGTTTTTTTTTTTTTTTTTGGCTATATCTTCCTGTGCTTATTAATCATTTGTCAGTACTGTCCTTCCTGCTCTTTTTTCCTATTAGGAGTGTTTTCTTTTATTGCCTTCCCATTTTTTACTTGTCATTCTTGTTCCCAGAGCTTTGGTTGCAGAAGAACATTGTGTATAAGTTGTATTGTTGCTAAAAATACAGTTTGCCTCTCCTGCTTAATGTGTGTAGCTTTGGAGAATGTGCAGTGGTTTCTAGAGGTTCAAGTGGAACTTGGCAGTTACTCTCTCAACTGCAAATTATAATGAAGTTTAGCAGGCTCTTTTGGACTGCATCTTACATGGTTTATTAGATGAAATGTATTTGCAGACAGTGACAATGATTTTGTCTGTGCTGGTCAGACTTCCTTTATGATAGTTAAAATAAAAAGGGTTAATAAAATTCTATTAGTATGAATTGTCACAGCCCTCCTTCCCATTAATATAAAACATAGCACAGAGTAATCTAGTTCTTTATATAAATAATGCAGTTGCCTTTAGCAAAGATTTATGAATCCTTCTGTAATATACAACATTTAAGATTGGCATGACGCTTTTTCTGTCAGAATAGCTCAGCCTGTCCTAAAATTGAATTTAATGGCTGTGGGGGATGAGGGCAGAGCACTCCTTCCTTTATCAATACTTCAGGATGTGTGGCAGCTCCTGTACCATAAGAGCACTGTGCAGTCTGTCATTGATTTGAGGGCTGTGTTTGCACTTGTTTGCTGTGTTTCTCAGCAGGTTAAACTTGAATATTACTCTGTGTCAGGAGAAAATAAAGGTGGATGCTTTCTCATCCTACTTCTAGAAGCTTTCAGTTGCAAGTATTTAACTGTGCTACGCAAGGAAATGCTTTCCTCTGCAGAAACAGTTACAGAGCTATGGGGTGTGTCATAATGTTCTTAAGGCTTCAAGTGATTTTTTTCTTTTTTTTTTTTCTAGTAAAATTGTCTTATAGCATTAAGATAGTGAATACTTTTTAAGCATTTATTCAAATGCTTAATGTATTAACGGTGCTATCTTGTCCACAGTTGCTGTACCTCAGGTGTTTATGATCTATGCTGCCATAGCATGATCATAAGAAAACCCTTCTGTACTCTTAAAAGACTTACTCTTCTGTTTCAGAACCTGTCTCTGGACTCAAGCATTATAAGAGATGGGATTTCCTAAGGCGTAACTGGACTCAGTACAGTCCATTGCTTGGACAGTGTCATACCTGTAGGCAGTGAAGTTGTGAACCAGGAACATGGCAGGTAAGGAAAAAAAATCAGTAAACAGAAATAAATGTAAGGATTCACATGTGAGATAAGGAAATATCTTGGACACTGACTAGTAGAATCTCTGCTACTTAGGGTATTCAATAACAGTGATATTCACATTTAAAATACAATTCAGATTTGGGAAAAAAAAACCCACAACAAAACATATTAATACAATATGAACTGTCGTTATATCTTTTCTACCCTCCTCTGTTCACCCCACCCCTTCGTTACCTCCTTGTGATGGTCAAATAAAGTTTCTGGGAAGAAAAAAATCACAAATCACTGAATTGCAAAACACTTCCATCTTAATCAGAGAGTAGGAAGGTTAAGTGATCACTACTGTCTCGAATCAGGAATCCCTAATTGCAGAATTCCCACTGTAGACTATCTAGCCATATTGTTCTGTGGATTGCGGTGTCTGGGAAGGTTCAGATGTCTTTGGATCTTCTGGAATCCAAATATACTCGTGAAATCTCTGATCAAAAGGTAATTTGGTGATTTCTCAACTGCAGCTGGGCGGGGAATGTGGTGAGGGAACATATTTTTGTGTTGCATTTCGCTGCTTCAGATGGTGACAATGGAATTAAGGAAATCTGTTCTTCAGGATTTTGTCAGTTTTCAGCTGTCCCTTCCCCTTTCAGTTCACTACTAAGAATGGAAGACCAGTAGATGTCAATTAGTAAATTTGACACACATAGTAGAGCGAATTGGTCTGAACTCAACCTTTAATAATGCTGGCAGAGGGCAGGTACAGCAGGAGCTCAATTCTATTGTTACTGACCTGAATGACTTTATGAAGGAAAGAGAACTCAAGTTAGAATTACAAAATAATAGCTAATTATTTAGAATCATATATAGGTCTTTTTTAAAATATGATTGCCCTTTCTAAAATACGTTTTTGCCCATTTTGATAGGGTAAATTCAGTGAAACTTTTCTGTATAATTATTTTCTTCATGCTATTTAAACCAGAGTGCTAAATACTAGAGACCTGCTATGGTCATCTAGTTCTTCTAGCTGAATTTTTAAATCAGGGAATATCTTGTCTTAGTCAGCAGCTTGCAAGGACTAAATCCTTCTTGCGTCTGATAGTGGTTACTGTTACAGTTAAATCTGTATATTTTTCTTGCCTGTTTTATTCTGTGCTCTTGTGATTCTCTAAAATGAGATTAGAGCTTGGTTTTTTGCACACAGGATGCCCCCTGATGCTTGAGATAAACTGAAGCTTTGACTTTGGGCACACTAGGGACACATAGGATGCAAAATATCAAGTAAACAGTGGTGTAGTAGTGAAACCACTGGAATTGTGCCTGCACCCAAACTGATGACAAACATGGATTTGTGTGTGAAAGTTCTACTCAAAATAAAAAAAACCCACATTCATTTCAGAAGTGGTTCTTGAAAATCAGTGAAACTGAATACTTCACAAAATTGTGATGATAAAATGGTTCCCAGCTTTTTGGTAGCCAGAAGTAATAGATTGTGCTCTGAATGGGGAATGTTTTGAGAGGGAGAAAGAGTGCAACACGAGAAAGAGCACACACCGATGTGCATGCACATAAAGGCATATATCAGCAAATAGAGCTTTCAGTATTGCTATTCTGAATCTTCCAAACATAACTAACTGCCTTTCCCAAGTTGGTCTCCTTACATATATGACTTTTTTTTGTTTATGGAAATATGTAGTGCCCATGTATGCTGCTTTCAAGCCATGCCTGTGTTGGCGTGGAGCTGAAAACCCTGTGTGTTATACTATCATACTGCCCATACTCTCTGCACATCATACAGTATCTTAACCTCTGACAATCATTTTGAAGCTACATACTCTGCAATGTTATTTGACCTGAAGGGAGGTTTAAGTAGCTGAGCAACTCGATAAACAGAAACTATGAGATGCTTAAACAAAACTTACTTGCAAAGAAAATGGATGTGCCTGTGAAAACAGAAGCCCATTAGCTCTGCTACTGGGCAAAACAAAAATCCACCAACCTGAAAGCTATTTTGACTAATCTCTGTGTCATTCAGGCACTGTTTGTTACAGATATTTGACTAGTATAAAGTAAATATAAAATCATTGCTTATCATTCCTGTATTTCATTTTTGTACTTGGTAGTATAAATGCTCCTGTCAGCACAAACTCATATGTATGTTGAACTATTATCTCAAACAGTAGGAGTGCTTCCTAATAGACAGAAGACAGGAAAATTTTGCCAGGTGTTTCTGCAATAGCCCCATGTATTATTTCAAGGATAATGTTTCTAGTCATCATTCACTTCTCAGAAAACCAGTGATGTACTGATATCTGAAAACTTTTTGGGAGGGTAAGAAAATCAAGAACACTGAAGTATATTTCCAAAATGAGTACTTTAGACACATGGCTACGGCAGAAAGTTGACTTCAGTTTTCAAATAAATGTCTTAATTTCTTCACCACACAACTGGTGTCAGATTTTCTTTTTCTTTTAGAGATAAGCAAGTTTAATTTTGGTGATAATAAACAATTTCTTTGCTAAATCTACACGTTAATAAAAAATACACAATACTAAAAATGCAACTTTTTACATGTTAAGCACTTTCAGATGCATCATTCATATGCAGAAAAACCTTGAAAATAAAACACTGATTATCAATGATAAAACTGCTTAGAAAGTTATCTTTTTTTTTTTTAATGTATGACTACTTATCTTGAATTTTCTCAGCAGGCTTTGAAATAGAAGCTGAAACTCAGGATCTCCCCTTTTGAAACTCTTCTTTTTGGCATACTCTCCCTCTGGCTGCATGAATTATTGCACTGCACCTTGTGCAGCTTGCGGGTGGAAGAGACCCACATAAGCAAAGGCAAAGCCAGGAGTTTCTTGTTAGCCTAATGAAAATCTCAAAGTCTAATCAAAGACTTATAATCAATCTAAGAATTATTTCCGAGAAAAAGTACTGTTGTAGAAAGTCTCAGTCATCATACAGTTACATTTGTTATTCACAGCCTGGTATCTACTAAGCCTCTTTTTCTCTGGTGTTACATTGACGTGTTTGCTACCCTCCTGTGCCATAAGGTCAACAGTCATAGCTTCATCAAAGAATGGGGAGGGAGTTGCAGCCTGGCAACTGTTCACTGGTGTTAACGGTGGTGGTTCAGTTCTTCTAGAGCCCTCTTGGGGCTATTTTTGTTTTCTAAAGCATGCTTGCACCTTACACTTTCTTCATGTGTCTGGAATTCCACAATACAGCTGAATTTCTTAAATGCAAAATATACTTTACACATATGTATTTTGAATGCCTATTCTTTGTTCTGCTATATCTGGTTTTACCCAGCTCCCAAATTTATTTGTGTTTAATGACCAGTAAACACCTATTCATGAGTTGAATATAGTTGAGATATCTTTACCTTTCCTGTTCTACTTTCAAGAACTTTGCTGTCATCCTGTAGTACTTGCCTGAAGTACTTAGCACTGCATTGTTATTCTAGGTTTATAAACAGTTTATTCTACACAGGATAACTACTCATTACTATCATGTAAATATCACACAATTACTGAAACAACAGGTCTTGCACCACACAATTATCATAGAATCAACTAGATTGGAAAAGACCTTTAAGATCATCAAGTCCAACTATTAGCCCAGCACTGCCAAGGCCACCACTAAACCATGTTACTAAGGGCTTCATTTACATGGTTTGTGAACACTGCCAGGGACAGTGATTCCACCACTGCCCTGAGCAGCCTATTCTAATTCCTGATCACTCTCTGTGGGAGGAAATTTTTCCTAATATCCAATCTAAACCTCCCCTGGTGCAACTTGAGGCCATTACCTCTGGTCCTATTGCTTGCTATTTGGGAGAAGAGACCAAACCCCACCTCGCTACAACCTCCTTTCAGGTAGTTGTAGAGAGCAATAAGGTCCCCCCGAGCCTTCTCTTCTCCAGGGTATACACCCTCGGTTTCCTCAGCCATTCTCCGTAAGACACTTCAGCAGCTTCATTGCTGCTTTTATGAAATACAGGATTCAGTAAAAGTACGTTTTCCTCAAATTCTGTGGGGAAGAGACAGTCCATAACTAGCTTTTGCATGCTCTTGTTCATGCTTTTGATGTCTCTGTTCTGATCTCTGTCCATTTAATCTGGATGTGCTAGGAGCTTTTGAGATCACAGAAGAATCCAATTGTTTTTAATTTTCTTTAGAGCCTGTTTAGAAATGCCCTAAAATGGATCTCAGTTTTAGGAAAAATCCTGAGCGGTTTTTTTCATCTGTCATTACAAAAATGAACTTCTTTTGAAGATCCTGGCTGAGCTTTTGATACCAAGTTAATTACATGCTTTCTTCATCCGCTGTGAGAGGTAAACAATGCTTTAACGTTTCTGGAAGAAATGCAGATGCTGTCTGAAAAATTGGTAGTGAGACAGTCTTCCAGAAATGTTCAATACTACAGCTTGGTGTTTGTAATAGGCTATTATAATAAAAGGTAAACTTCTTTATAGGATTTAAAGCTGTAATTAGTAAATGTGCTGTTGAGGATTGGGTCAGCTAAACGAGTAAAGTGAGTGTTAAAATTCCTTGGGGGCCAGTGAGGAGCTGTCTGCCTGCCAAGCTCCTTGACTCATCTGTGCTTCAGAATTAGCATAAAACAGTTCATTTATAGATTAACTTTCTGCTCACAGATAGAAGCTAAGGATGAGATGACTGATAGGAGATTAGATGGGAGTTTTGTGGTGTAGAGAATTGCCATGCATCAGGAATAACAAGCTCATGTTTCCATTGTTCTAGAAAGAAGAAGTGGCTTGAGTATACTTCAGGTGGGGTTGGTTGCTTATAATGTACTTCAGAGCAACAGGGATGATCTGATTTTTCAATGAAATTTCATTAGCAGTTTTCTTCCTTCCATTTTCTTGTCTGAGCAGAGGGGTTCAAAGCATTCAGACATCAATCTCCAGGATTTTGTTTACACTTGCAAACTGTTCAGAGCATTGAGGGTTCAGGTTTTGGCCATTTTTTTTTTTACTGCTCTGTCCTTTGCCTGAGCTCTGATTTTTCTATAAAGATGTTAATGTTATTGGCAGTGGTTGTGGAGTTAATGACTTTAATAAGCTTGCTTCTGAGATTAAATAAGCATTCAGATTTTACTGTTACACAACTTGTGATGGTTTTGTTGAGGATTCTATATACCAGATTCCTGAAGTTGCTGCAGCATGTCATGTGCCACTGAGGCTTTCTAATTCAGGCTACATTGTGCAGCATCAGCTCTTGGAAGCTCACTAGAAGCACTGGGGGATTTAGGTATTTTTCTACTTTTTAAAAAAGAAACCCCACAAAATGCCAATTTGCTCTATTCAAGTAAAGGAGACCTAGTGCGTGATGAACCTTTATCCCCCCATAGGAGAGCTGCTTTGGTGGTATTTGTACAAGACCCTGTAGTAAAGACAACTAAATTTCATGAAGTTCAGCAATGTGAAGTGCAAGGTCCTGCCCCTGGGTCAGGACAATCCCAGACACAGCTACAGATTGATGCAGAAGTGATTCAGAGCAGCCTCGTGGAGAAGGACTTGGGGGTGTTGGTCGATGAGAACATGAGCTGCTTCAGTGTCCACTTGAGCCCAGAAAACCCCTGTGTGCTGGGCTACATCAAAAGAAGTGTGACCAGCAGGTCAAAGGAGGTGGTCCTGCTCCTCTGTTCTCGTGAGACTCCACTTAGAGTACTGTGTGCAGTTCCAGTGCCCTCAATGTAAGAAAGGCGTGGAGCTGGTGGAGTGAGCCCAGAGGAGGCCACGAGGATGATCAGGGGTTGGAACACCTCCTGTATGGTGATAGGATGAGAAAGTTGGGGCTGTTCAGCCTAGAGAAGAGAAGGCTGTGTGGAGACCTCATAGCAGTTTTCCAGTATCTGAAAAGGGGCCTAAAAGAATGCTGAGGAAGACTTTTCATTACGGACTGTAGTGACAGGACAAGGGGTAACAGGTTCAAACTTAAACAGGGGAAGTTTAGACTGGATATGAGGAAGAAATTCTTTACTGTAAGGGTGGTAAAGCACTGGAATGGGTTGCCCAGGGAGGTTGCGAATGCTCCATCGCTGGTGGTGTTCAAGGCCAGGTTGGACAGAGCCTTGGGTGACATGGTTTAGTGGGAGGTGTCCCTGCCCATGGAAAGGGGGTTGGAAGTAGATGATCTTCAGGTCCTTTCCAATCCTAACTATTCTATGATTCTATGGTTCTATATAGCACTTGGAAGAATGTCAATTTATAATTATACTTAAAAGTTTAAAATAACTAAGCTGTAACTTGCAACAGAATGAAGCTTGTGGAAAAAAGTAATATGCAGTAGAATGAAGCAAATTGCTAAATTTAGATCAGCCCACAAATTGGAGGGCCTAGCCATAAATATGCATTATTATTTAATTTCTTTGACTTTGCATGGGTATATAATCAGGGTGTGCTGAATATCAGAGTTTCTAAGTGGTTTTAAGTTCAAGCTTTGTTAATTCTTGAACATGCAGTGGTGGAAGTCTTCACTGTTCCCTTTATTGGAATAGGTGAAGGTCAAAACTCCAAACCCAAATCGCATCCAACCCAGGCCAAAAGAAAAATAATAACAAATCTAATAAGCCAAGTCAGGTATGGCCTGAAAATATGTAAAATCTTATCTAGTGAAAATACAAGTTGTGTTTCCTAGAAATGGTGTATAGAAATGTCAAGATGTCACAGTTCAATTGTTAATTCTGCAGGTGAAATTCATACTGAATTTGAGAAGGAGGTCTGTTCTGAAATGTTAAGTTCTACTGCCTCTAACTGTACATAGCAAAAATATAAATACTTAAGTGCAGTTCGTAATATATTTTTGTCTGGATGGGTATGGGGCTGAGATGCATACTCAGATGTCTTCATAGATTCACAGAATGGTTCAGGTTGGAAGGGACCTTAAGGCTCATCCAGTTCCAGCCCCCTGCCACAGGCAGGGACACCTTCCACTGGATCTGGTTGCTCCAACCTTGAACACTGCCAGGGACGGGGCAGGCACAGCTTCTCTGGGCACCTTGTGCCAACTCCTCACCACCCTCACAGGGAAGAACTTCTGCTGAAGATCTCATCCCAATCTCCCCTCTGGCAGGTTAAAGCCATTCCCCCTTGTCCTGTCCCTACAGGCCCTTCTCAAAAGCCCCTCTCCAGATTTCTTGAAGGCCCCCTTTAGGCATTAGAAGACTTACAAGGTGTCCCTGGAGCCTTCTTCTCTCCAGTCTGAACAAGCCCAACTCTTGCTTTATAAGTTACTACTGAGAGGCTGCGGGAGATCATGGACAACACACGCAGATTAATATAATCAGGTGTTGACAATTTATTGTAACGAAAGCGTCGCCTTTTATAGAAAGTTTCAAGATGCTAGAACATTCAGTAATATCTGATTGGTTAACGCCTCTTAGCTAAGCGTTAATAACAGCTTAATGATTGGTTAACTATAGCAGCATATGTTCCAAGGTCCCTGCACACCCCGCCCGGCAGCCCTCCATGCCAACCTCCTCAAACTTCTGCACGTACATGCCCTCTAGTAACCTTCAGGCAGGGCCTCAAAGCCTTTGGTTCACTACTTCACTAATGTCAAGTAGCTGTCTGGATTGCTCACATGACCGTTCTCAGCCAAATAACTCTCCACAAGTGGCTCAACTATGGAAGCTGCAAAAGTCATTTGCCTATTTCAGTCAGCTTGCTTTATTGGTACCTCTCCGTATAGGTAACTGTATCCAAGTGAGAGAGAGAGTTAGCTGGGGAGTAAAATCTTTGGGCAATGCAAATGAATTTCCTTTGCCTTGTTACTTGTCCTGCAAATAAAATAGAGAAGCTGTGTGTTTATCAGTGGCAGGTTACTATGTGTCTCTGTAAGCTCAAGGAAGTAATATAAATTCAGCAGGAGCATGGTCCATGATGTGCATCATGCACAAATGCAGTACTGAGCATCAACATTCATTGAACGTCATTATCCAGTTTTTCTTTTAAAACATTATTTCAGCTATGACTGTACAGACAGGATATTGAATGTAAGTTGGAAATGACCTTTTAAATGAATTTAGAAAAGCTAAAGAAATGATTAAAAATGAACTTACACACAGCTGGAAAATAAACACTTGAAAAGACTTAATCTATCTTGTAGTTATACATAAGTGTTAATTAAAATGGTTCACTATACCTGTTTCTCAATAGGTCTAGTGGTAGATAATGTTTTCTAGTGCTGCTGAATCAGTACCTCACCAGGAATGCTTAAAACAGTCACCATGATCTGACCTGACTCATAACCATGACATTCATGCTCTGCAGGTCTGAAAATGTGGCATTTAAATTTTCAGTATAACAGTCAACATAAAGAGACAAGATGATTTTTTAGGTAACAGAACTTCATTTCATTTCTTACATGAAACTGATGAAGGTAAAATACTTTGATTTTTGCTCAAACAATTAAGCATAAAAATCAAGCTCATGTTTTGCAGTATAGAGTATTGCCATTGATCTCCGATCAAGATTTGGCCAGAATTCCTTACTTGAAGGGCATTAGTCTGTGCATCCAAGTTTATTGGCTTGATGCCATTGTTGGTGGTGTGAACGAATTTATGCTGGTTGGTTTTAAACTTAAGTCTTAAGGAGTTTAGTTGCATGTCATTTAATTTTGCATGGGATTGGGCTGACAGCCCAAATGATGACAGTATTGACTTTGGTTCTAAGTGTGTGACGGAATTGTCTGAGGACAGCTTCTGATACAGACTGCTAGAGTTGAGAAGCAAACATGGAAATTGTAGTCTGCAGTTTGTTTAATATATGATAAGCATTTGTATTTAGTTGTATATATATTCACAGATGTGTGCTAGAAAATAATTTCCTACTGAGGAAAATTCATAAAATACATAAACCAAAATGATACAGTGTGTAGAGCAATAGGAGAACGAAGTAGGCAAGAGTGGGATTATAATGGGGACTCACACGAGCCATTGCTGAAGGCTGTATTCTTCATAGTTGTACTGGCTATGAAGAATGGGGATTTTTGATTATTCCCCCTCCCCCCCCCCTCCCCCCCATTCCTCCTTTTCTCTTTCCTTGTTTGTCATGGTTTAAGCCCAACTGGTAACTCAGAACCACGCAGCCGCACGCTCACTCATCCCACCACTCACCCCCCCCCAACCCCCCCCCCCTCCCCCCCACTCCCAGAGGGATGGGGAGGAGAATCAAAAGAATGTAACTCCCATGGGTTGAGATAAGAATAGTCCAGTAACTAAGGGGTAACACAAACCACTGCTGCTACCACCAATAATAATAATGATAAGGGAAATAACAAGGGAAGCGAATACAACCGCTCACCACCTGCCGACCGATACCCAGCCCGACTCAAGCAGTGATCTAGCCCTTCTGGGAACTGCTGCCAGTTTATACACTGGGCATGATGTGCTGTGGTATGGAATAGCCCTTTGGCTAGTTTGGGTCAGGTGTCCTGTATCTGCTTCCTGCCAGCTTCCCCTCCTCCCTGGCCGAGCATGAGACTCAGAAAGTCCTTGGTCAAAGTAAACATTACTGAGCAGCAACTAAAAACATTGGTGTTATCAGCGCTGTTCCCAGGCCGAAAGTCAAAACCACAGCACTGCACCAGTTACTAAGAAGGAGAAAAATGACTGCTACTGCTGAACCCAGGACAGTATCCACCCCTTATTCCATACCATTCATGTCATGCTCAGATCCCACATTTTTCAATATACCATCACTCTTGTGTCACATATATATATATATATATATATATATATATATATATATATATATATGTACATCCACACACACACAAAGAGAGAGAGATCATTCCTTAGTGCATGGACCAATCCCTATAAAACTGCTGAGTTCATCTGGTCCATGATGTCAGGCTCCATCTCTTGTAACAGTAACCTGGGAATCACAGCAGACTGTTAGTCTAGCAAGACAGAAACCTTTTCTCATTTTGCATTATTTGGTTTCAGACTTTGATACTTCCTTTCTCCCTGTTCTTCACGGAGATCAGTCAGCTTCGTCTGAAGCTCTTAAATTGGGAGCCAGTCTCTTCAGCACTGTGTGAGTTGAGACTTTGAGTCAGGGGTTTTGTGTTCCAGGTTAGTCTCAGGAAGCTTTTCTTTCCTGGGCCAGTTTCTGATTCAGACTGGAAATTCAGCAGTGGGTTTTTTATTAGAGCTGGTACTCCCTATGGAAACATTTATTTTCTAGAAGAGCAACCTGTTTAGAAACTTCTGATATGTTCTCTGGGGTAGATGGATACTGAGAATGTCTAGGAGAGGAAAATAAACTGGAAGGGAAATTAAGCTGTGATCAGCTCATAATGAAAACAAAGAGAGAAATGTTGTGTTAGGGAGTTTGAAAGAAATGCCTGTAAGGTAAACACAGCAAAAAGATGATGTTCAAGCGGAAGATGAGGTATCTGAAGAAGCTGGACTGATATATTCTATTCTTTAGAGGGAGGAGTTATTTCATCCAGATCTGTGAAGAAGGTGCAAGTGACTGAAATAAAAAAAAATAGAAAAAGCACAGAAAGGGCTCTTGGCAGATAGTGCTGGCTGCTCTTCTGCATTGGGAAAGAATACTGCCTCTTGGCTTTGGTTTTTGGACAATGCAGCTGTAGGACCTGCATAGCTCAAACAGGCTGTTCTTTAATCTCAGTGACAGAAGTCTCCCTCTCCTCTGACTGTCTGTACTCAGTGGATTTCAGGTGCTGTTTTACTTAATGTCCATTAATTTCACAGAGACATGAGTGAGTTAGTTGGAACTGAATAAATGATGAAATCCTAATGACTCCTGAGAGCAGGTTGCATTACCAGCTTGCTTGTGTCCACAACAGAAGACCACAGTTGCCTTTGGCAGGTCCACCAGAAATTATCCACCTTCTTACCCTGGGGGATGGCTCCTATGGGTTTTTATTCAGAAAGAATGAATGAATTGGCCAGAGTCACTCTCCAAATCTTTTTTTCAGCATGAAATTTTCTGACTTAAAGAGATTTAAAAACCAAACCAAGTAACATTTAGTAGAATAGACATGCATACTTGAAGAATATGTAGCAGTTTAGTAGCAGTTCCCATGAAATTACCAGAAGGAAAATCTATAAAATAAAATAAAATAGACTCCAACAAACCCCAACATAAATTCCATCAGAGTACATTTAATTTGGGAGATGGTGAGTAGTTTTCAGTCAAGTGAATGCATGGCACCTGCTGTTTCCCAGTTGTGCTGAGGCTGCAGTGGCAGAATCTGCTTTGTCTTGGCAAGGCAAAAGTTTCATTGTTTCATTCTGTTCTATCCCTTTTTAATCCTTATCCATAATGAAGAAGATGAAAGAAGAGAATAGAGGCATTCCTACTGCATTGTCAAGAAGCAAGTGTCCTTACTCGGTTATTTATAGACCACAGGAATATCGTGGAAATGGGCTGTGAATGACTGGTTACCCATCTGTTTTACCTGCTGGGTATCGTAACTGGGTGTGTGGAAACTGACATTTTTTAGCTGATGAAAATAGGGGTTCTGAGCAAGGCATTACATGACTGACTTTTTATTTCTGCTATCCTGTTAGCCCTGGAAATTAGTCATATGTAGTTTAAATTTTGAAAACAAACGAGGCTCTTACTGTAGAGCTTTTCTCATTCCTGCCGAGCAGAGAGATTTCTTCTGCCTTGCCTTAAATCGTAGATGGGTTTGGGTTGGAAGGACCCTTAAAGCTCCTCCAGTTGCAACCCCCTGCCACAGGTGGGGACACCTTCCGCTAGACCAGGTTGCTCCAAGCCCCATCCAACCTGGCCTTGAACACTGCCAGGGATGGGGCAGTCACAGCTTCTCTGGGCACCTTGTGCCAGCGCCTCAGCACCCTCACAGGGAAGAACTTCCTAAGATCTCATCTCAATCTCCCCTGTGTCAAATGCAACATTCTAGGTTGTAGCCATTTAGTACAATTGGTTTGCTAGCTGATTTTGCCCAATTCTTCATTATGGGTTTAAAGGTTTCTGTGTTTGCTCGCTGCCCCTTTCAGACACCTCATGGAAAGAACTGTCAGTACCCACTTCCCCATACTCCCCCTCTCTGCATTAATCTAAGCTTGTGTCCCAGAATTGTGGCTGCTGCTGAGAACATGTAAGCTCTGAATTCTAGCTTGGAAATGTCCTGTTTCTTAAGATCTAGGTCAGAAGCTGATTCAAACGTAATAATTTATAATAATGAAACTAGGGCAAAACAAAAAAATATATGCAGCTTTTCAAGTATGGAGAGAGGGGAATAATCCATTACAAACAAAATAGCCAGAACCCTCGTGAGCTGAGAGAACAAATTACCAAACGAAGCTGTGCAGACCCACTCAAGCAGCTTTCTTTAACCATTGTGAGTTCCTCATTGTTTAGTCTTTCCCTTTCAATTTGTGCAGAATGTGAACATCTGCAAATATTGCTGTAGCTTTCAAATAGCAGAAGTGAACTTTGACAAAAAGAAACTATTTGACCTCTTTTAATGCACAATGGTCTGCACTGTAAACAGAATTTGAATTTGCATTAAATTCTTAAATCATAAAAGTGATTATGCATTAAAACAGTTGAATATTTTTAAATGTTGCTAGTATCCATCATAATGTTTTAAATAAACCAATCTTGTACCCTCTGTATGATGAGCTTATTACATCTTGGAGTTGCTAATAGTATCAGGTCTGTATTTAAAGAATAGCTATTCTGGGTAAAATAAAATGTTGAATTTCTTTTCACTTTGCATGCTTGTTTAAAAATTGGAACTTGCAGGAAAGTATAGCTTGTCCTCTATTGAAATTCTATAGAAACTGTTCCATCCATGGGACATGGGACTTGTCGTATTAATTTTAATTGAATTGGGGGGGGAATATTTTTATAATTTAAAGTTAAAGTTTCTTCTTCTACAACTAATGCATTTCTATGTGCAGTTTTGCTTATCCTCTCTGATATCAGGGGCAGTATTCATAGAGTGTGTTATGGGGTAACATTCCCCAAGGTAGTCTGATGAAGATATTAACAGTGGATAAAAAGGTTGCTCCCCCAGGGCTGGAAGGTAAATGCTATGGTGGTTAACAGCAGTTATTCCACTCTATATTCTTGAAATACTTCATGAGGAAGCAGAGGAGCCTTCACTGGAGGCATTGGGATCCTACAGGACCAGCAGCTCAGAGGAGTCAGGACACCTAAAGAGGCACACATAGTGAAACATTTCTTATGTGTTCTAGGAGTAGAACTGGGCCATATTTTTCTGACCACTTATTTGTTCAGTAGAAAATACAGATCTGGGGCAGCTAAAGGTATATTGCTATGTAATCCTATTGAATTTGTCCTGTTGTTACAGCAATAACTTTGGCCTGGTGTTTTGGAAATAATGTTGTCTTGCTTAGCTATCCATTTAACAGCTTAATATCCTGGCATTTCCTTCAAGCGAAAGTTTGGATTTAAAGTGAACAGGATTGTTTTCCTATCTCGGATTAACCAGTGAACTGAAAATATCCTTCATTTACACAGCAATATTTGCAATGCTTCTGTTGGGGAAAAGCTACGCATAATTCAAAGCTTCAAAGTAAATCTGCTTTAATGTGTTTAAAAACCATGTGAGATATTCCTTGATGGGAAACAGAACGCTTCTATATTATTATGTAATATTATGTAAAGATGTAGAAGCTGAGAGAAAAAAAGACTAATTGAGTCATCACCAAGAAAGCTGGAAAAATGGAAAAATATTGCCCCTTTTCTCCATTGGAGTCCTGTGGAGAACCATGTTGAGAGATTGTAAGATGCTGAAATACAAGTGGAGTTATATCACTAGTTAGAGGAAATCCCACACATTTTACTGTCTCTTCCATCCTGACTTTTGCCCAGAGATCAATTAACTTCTTTCAGCCATAAATGTTTAAAGTTTTTGCAAAGGCAACTTAGAATTGGTTCACAGTGATTACTCATAAATACTAGTGTGCTGAGATGCAATGCAGCATCTTTACCTTCCTCTTAGTGCCTTTTCTCCCGTTTAAAGCAACGGGAATAGTCAGAACTGAGGTTCAAACTCAGACCCATTGAAGTGAACCCATCCCCCTGAGGCTAAAGTAGTGGGAGGAACATTGGATAAAGTGGTTGGTAAAACCCTTCTCTGTCTTGGCATAGTTAGTTCTTCACAAGTGCTGGTACTTACCACTTCACAAGAAATAGTTGAAGCCTGTGTTTCAATGAGACCCAGCTTGCTTGGGCTATGCCTTTGGTTCCCTTTCAAGTCTTCCTTCAGAGATCTTATAGAGGAAAAAACACCTGAATTTGAAACTCTTGTATAGTGGAATAAGAGTATAAACTCATTTATGACTTGGGAATTGCAGCCAAAACCTGAATAATGTGATATGAGCTTCTTGTGTGTAGAGGAGGGAAAAGGGATACAAAGAGAGTGGTTATCTTCTTTCTATCCTTCATTTTTTTTTCCTCTCCAGACATTTCCAGGCTATAGCAGTGATGTAGCTGTAAACTTTTAAAGGAAAAGAAGCTACAGTTCTGCTTACAAACTTGGCATGCTCTTAAATAGATGACCAGGGTCAGAGTATGTGCCCACGGCCTTCCTGAATACATTAGAAGAGCAACAGGAGAAAAAGCAATCGCAGTGCTGCCTTTGACAAAGCAAACTCCTTCAGATCTACAGGCAGTGAACTGAATTGTTGGTGTTTATTCAGAAAGATTTTCAGACTTGTTTTTACCAGGGTCAGGGAAGAGGGAAAGCATCATCTGTAATTTGTTTGGTTGGGTGTATACTCCAGAGTGCTTGAAGGCAGTTCATGTGCACACATGCTGGGACTGCATGCTTGTTATGTTCTATATACCTTGCCATGCCCCAAGCAGATTAGTGAAGGCCTAAATAAGGGGATTTCATCAATGCTAGCTGTGCTCTGGCTAATTTGCTTGCTTTTGCCGTTTATTGTGGCCATCTCTGAAGAGTTAAATGTGCTATTCTTAGCTCTGTTTCTTTTCCTGCTTGTTTTGCCTCTGATGCAATGCAGTGCTAGAGCTGCAATGCATTGTCACTTTACATCACAACAGTAACAATGGCTGAATCAGCACTAGGTTACATTATTTGTTTTTCTTTCATGTGGTTAAATGCCTCCTAAGTAATCAGAGCTGCATGCTAATGACTCAAGAGTAGTTCCAGATCCTATTTTCACAAAGTCATTTGATGTGGAAGGTATGTGGAGAGCTTCTCAAGCAGTTTTTGTGTAAACAATATAAATATAGCTGTGCACTGGAAATTTTCAACCCAGTTTTGAAGGTAGTTTCCATGCAGAAACAAGTTAAAATAACTTGATTATGTTTAGCCCTAACTTTGGGCTGGTTTGTGCAGGATAAACTTTATTTTGTAAAACAATGCAGTTGACTAGAATCAACTGTTTTGTTATAGGTTCTGTCCAACTGATGCTATGCAAATATTAGTAAAGACTGGGGGAATTCTTTTACACAGTGGTGAGGTTTTTTCTGCGCTGAGAGCAAATATGCCCAAACCATATGTTTGGTATCATTCTGGACTTGACTTTTTGAGGAGGTGGACAGAACCACAAGGAAATTCAGCTCATGCAAGAGGAATTACAATGAAGTGTCCAACCAGGAAGCTTTATGGACTAAAGTCTTATAGATCCAACTGAGAAAACCGCAGCACAGTTGCAGGCCTGAATTTTAAACTTGAGAATTTTAAGCATTTGGTTTGAGCACAGTTTAAGCTTTCAGTATCATTTCACTGCTGCCTGCAAAAGTGTAAGAAACTTGAATACTGGTGTTCACACCCCACAGAACAGAGGAGTTCTCACAGAGTGGAATCAGTACCAATAATTCTACAGGCAGCTTGTACAGTACAGTTTTAACACGCTTAGTCATTCTTCTGCTGCAGTTGGAAGGCATGGTAACTGCTGAAATAGCCATTTTCATGTTCTAAGTTTACCTCTCCTATAGAACAGCATGCAGCATGTAGTTGCTTTATGCTTATGCATGACTGCTGTACTCTGGTGGCATGCGGCACAGGTTAGGTAATTGCCATTCGAGACAAGGTATGGAGTTGCTTTTTGTCCCCCTGAGTAGATCTAATGTCCTTTAACTTTTAGACCATCTTTCCATCAGTTTTAGGGAGTGGATTATACCCTGCTGTTCCCTTTCATTTTCTCAGAGGGAGGTCAAACACTGGGTTGATGTTCAGCTTGGTAAGAGTAGTCATAGTGGAATTTGAGGATTTAGCCAGAGCTGTATTCAGAAGCCCTTGTGAATGAAGCAAGTGATTCTGAGCATATAACACTTCAAGAGGAACATTTTATGCAGTGATGTACTTCATACTAAAAATAGACATGATTTCATTTACTTAGATTAACAATCACATGCTCCGAAGGTGATACATATACAATCTGTTTCAGTCTGCATGTGCTGCTTGAAGATGAGATGTGGTGGGTTCTCAGCATTCTCTGTAGTCACTGGAAGGCATCTTGGCGACACGTGTTACTGTGTTTAGCTGCAGCAGGGCATGGTATGTTGAGCTATGGTTATATAGGTTGAGTCTGCATCTTGGGGTAAATGAACAACAGTCAGATCAGACCTTATTTTAAATGGTGAACCAGTTGATGGCCCAAAGCCCTCTTCTACAGGAACACACAAAGTAATTGAGATATAAGGGAAACAATTTCTTTCTGCAGCAATCCCCTTGGTGCAATTTATCAGTAAAATACCTACTTAGTTCACAGAGGATTAATCACTCGACCTTCAGAGAAAAAATTATTGATTACCTTTTTAGTCCCTCTTTTAGAAACCAAGTGCTTCATGTCATAATGTTTATGAGTTCAGTTAGAATTTTGACTGAATGCTCCCTCCTACCTAGTGAATTTTATGGATTTATGTATAAAATTAAAGGTTCTGGATCTGTGCTGATTTTTCAGATCAAATGTGTGTTTGTTTTTCATACTTATAAAATTAACTTACTTGGAAAATGGTCTGAATGAGAAAATACTATTCACTCATCCCTAGAAACTGAGCTTCATTCCTGCCTCTTCTCTCTCAGCAGTCCAAGTGCCTTAATTATCTTGAGATGAGGTTTAACTTGGCAGTTAGTTGAACTTCAGAGAGCAAAATATACTTTTGTTTATAGAAGTGCTCTTGCACCTGGGAAGGTACTGGACCTACCACTGCTCCACTGCACTGAGTTAACAATTCATACATAAAACATGGGATTAAATCAAGATAAGAAGTATATTATCCCAAAGCTTGTAAGAATAAAGAAATATATAAGCTTAACATGTTGAAAGTACTAAACCTTCATAGACCTGTTATGATTGGTTGCAGTAAAGATAAATTGTCAGTTATTTAACAACCTCGTCTGATGTCATATACAAAATATACGTTATGTTGTGTGCTTGAAGAGGTGTATTTGGAAATGAGATTTGTATATGGATCATTTAGGTGATCTCTTAATAAACCAAAAGTCTCTGTCATTAAGAGGATAGCTGAGTGGTTTTTTTCTTCAGAATATGCCCCACTAAGATTCTTGGAGGATGTATCTTTTGGATCAAGATTGTACATTGTTCTTGAAGGGAAAAATGTGTTTTCTTGGCTACTTATTAAGTTGTACAGTAATTATTGGTGTTTCATATTTTCATATGCATTGCTCTGGTTTGTAATTTTCAAACTAACCTCAGACTTCAAAAAAGGAGATGTAACAGAAGGCAAATCTATGTCTTTACCTTGCTCTGGGAGGGTGACTTCTGCACGAAGATAGTCAGATGGTCTTCAGATTTTCATTGCTTCTCTTTTAGTAATGTATTTGCTAATAAGACGTGTGGAGAAACGAGTGGAAGGATATATTTTGTTAAATTTGATACTAAATTTGTTATCCTTCTACAGCTATACATGTGACAATATTCACTTTGTTGTACAGTAATTAAGACAAAAGAGCTAAAAACTTAAAAATCAAGAAACCAGACAGAAAGTGCAGGCTTGAGGCACCACTTCAGTGTGGCAAGAAGTGACAATGGTTTGAAGTTAGTGCAAGATGTTAGTGAGAATGTTTATGACATATCTGTATTTGCTTAGCATAATATAGATAAACTAAAATTAATCAAAGTAGCTGATGATGGAGGGAAGGGTGACAGTGTAAAAACCAGGATGCTTGGTTTACATTAGAAAGCTGCTCCCTTTGAACTTGTTTTTGTTAGTGATACTAAACTTTTATTCTGGACAGTCTTTCTCTCCATCCTCCTGTAACTCTCTTCAGTAACACTGCTCTTTTAAGTACTATCTTTAATTTTCTGTGTGCTTGCGTAATTGATGGTGGCGACCTCGTAATGACACTATATCTATTGGAACTGGCTAGGCCAAACATCAAAGCGGTTAGGATTGTCAGCGTGGGGGAATTATGCTAACTGAGAGCATATTTCAAATGCCATAATGTCAGCAAGGGCAAAGCAACCCAGGTAGGGAAAACATCTCTTCTAGATGAGGTATGACAAACACCTGTATTCCGTCCTTATGCATGCATACATGCTCATGGCTGGTGGAGCTGATAGAGGTTTGAAGAAGGTAAGACACCAAACAAACCCTTTATATTGTAGGAAGACATTTTCAAAATAATGAAGGGTTAAAATGAGCTGCTTAAAGCCCACTCCTGCTTAAAAACTGATTTAGCTCGTACTTCAGAGCACTAAGATGTCTCTGTCCTACCCTCAAATGGAGTGGTTATTCCCCCTTGTCAACTTTATAATTCATTCCTGAGATAAACAGCCAGTTTAGGAATTAGGGTTGTTAAAAAGATAATTTTCTTCAATTGGGGTAAAAATGAAGGCTCGAAAATCTGCAGAGTTTAAATACGGTGTCTATTTTTCATCTTGGTTTTGAACCTTGAAACGTTTGCCTAAGATGAATAGCTCTTACATCTGCATTCAAGGATCAATGGTGGTAAGCAGTGAAGATGAAAAGTCAATTGGTAAAAAACAAGATGATTCAGGTTTTTCAGGCTTGCATCAAGGAGAACTTGGAACCATGAAATATATCAAGCAGTTATTCTCTCCCATGCATGCATTAAACTAACATAAACCCAATGTGTTTCAAAATTGCTTGAAATAGCTGGTGTATATTAAGTGTCTTCAACTTGGGGTACTGCAGAACCATGTGCTGTTTCTTGTGCAAATACATTCTGTGGATTTTCATATGGGAGTCTGATCAGTATGTGAAGATAAACACAGCACAAGGTAAATACAGATGCAGCAGCTCATGAACCCTTTTCCAGTGTACTGTACCTTGTAGGAGTGCATTGTTCCTCATTTAGCAAGAAGGTCTAAGTAGAAAGTGGTTTTGGCTATCATCTCCCATCATTTTAGCTTTCTGGCTAAAACCAAGATAGCAAGAAATCTGCCTGATCTTTGCAGATGAAAGATCTGGCAGGCTCAAACTAGAAAAATATTCTTGCTCCGACATACATCACAATTATTTTGGAATCTGTGTTGTAGAAAAGACTGTTGGGAACAGAAATAGTTGTGTGAGAGCCTGTCTGCCGAGTGAGATTCCAGTTAATTAGCTTATAAAAATTAATCAATTTTATATTAATTCCAGAAAGTGGGTCTGGGACCAGTTGTTGGGTTTTTTTCAACAGGTTGGTGAAATACCTTCAGATGCTCCTCTAGATGATTCTGCTTATGTAATTGCTGCCCAAAAAACCAGGATTGTCTAAAGTAACTTTTCTGAGAAAAGGCTTATTTAAACCTGTAACTTCTGACTGTACATAAACCACCACAAGCAAAAGTCATGTCTGTTCCTAAGGGTTAATTCCATATGAGTTACCTTGCAGGTAGGCAAGAACAAACAATTCCTAGCAACCTGAAAAAATTCCCTCATCCTTCCTTCTTCATAGAATCATAGAATAGTTAGGATTGGAAAGGACCTTAAGATCATCTAGTTCCAACCCCCCTGCCATGGGCAGGGACACCTCCCACTAAACCATGCCACCCAAGGCTATGTCCAAACCGGCCTTGAACACCACCAGCGATGGAACATTCACAACTTCCCTGGGCAACCCATTCCACTGCCTCACCACCCTTACAGTAAAGGAATCCTTCTTATATCCAATCTAAACTTCCCCTGTTTAAGTTTGAACCCATTACCCCTTGTCCTATCACTACAGTCCCTAATGAATAGTCCATCCCTAGCATCCCTATAGCCCCCCTTCAGATACTGGAATGCTGCTATGAGGTCTCCACGCAGCCTTCTCTTCTCCAAGCTGAACAGCCCCAACTTTCTCATCCTATCTTCATATGGGAGGTGCTCCAGTCCCCTGATCATCCTCGTGGCCCTCCTCTCGACTTGTTCCAACAGTTCCATGTCCTTTTTCTGTTGAGGACATCAGAACTGCACACAATACTCCAAGGGAGGTCTCACAAGAGCAGAGTAGAGGGGCAGGATCACCTCCCTCGACCTGCTGGCCACGCTCCTTTTGATGCAGCCCAGGATACGGTTGACTTTCTGGGCTGCAAGCTCACACTGCCGGCTCGTGCTCATTTTCTCATCGACCAACACCCCCAAGTCCTTCTCCACAGGGCTGCTCTGAATCTCTTCTCTGCCCGGCCTGTAGCTGTGCCTGGGATTGCTCCGACCCAGGTGGAGGACCTTGCACTTGGCATGGTTAAACTTCATCAGGTTGGCATCAGCCCACCTCACAAGCGTGTCAAGGTCCCTCTGGATGGCATTCTTTCCCTCCAGCGTATCAACCAAACCACACAGCTTGGTGTCATCGGCAAACTTGCTGAGGGCGCACTCAATCCCACTGTCCATGTCACCTACAAAGATGTTGAACAAGACCGGTCCCAACACCGATCCCTGAGGGACACACACTTGTGGCTCTTGAGCACAACTCTTCGCGTGCGGCCATCCAGCCAGTTCTTTATCCACCAAGTGGTCCATCTATCAAATTGATGTCTCTCCAACTCAGAGACAAGAATGTCATGGGGGACAGTGTCAAATGCTTTGCACAAGTCCAGGTAGATGACATCAACTGCTCTACCCCTGTCCATCAGTTCCGTAGCCCCATCATAGAAGGCCACCAAATCGGTCAGGCAGGATTTCCCCTTAGTGAAGCCATGCTGGCTGTCACCAAGCACCTTGATGTTTTTCATATGCCTTAGCATGCCTTCCAGGAGAATCTGCTCCAAGATTTTGCCAGGCACTGACTGACTGGTCTGTAGTTCCCCAGCTCATCCATTTTCCCCTTCTTGAAAATGGGGGTTATATTTCCCTTTTTCCAGTCATTGGGAACTTCACCTGACTGCCATGATTTTTCAAATATGATGGACAGTGGCTTAGCAACTTCATTTGCCAGCTCCTTCAGGACCCGCAGATGGATTTCATCAGGTCCCATGGACCTGTGTGCTTTCAGGTTCTTAAGATGGTCTCGAACCAGGTCCTCTCCTACTGTGAGCCTAAGGTCTTCATTCTCACTGTCCCTGTGTCTGCCTTCCAAGACTCGGGTGGTGTGGTCAGAGCATTTGCCAGTGAAGACTGAGGCAAAGAAGTCATTAAGAACCTCAGTCTTCTCCAAATCCAGGGTAGCCAGTTCTCCCGATAGCTTCTGGAGAGGGCCCACATTGTCCCTAGTCTGCCTTTTATTTGCAATGTACCTGTAGAATCCCTTCCTGTTATCTTTCACATCCCTAGCCAAGTTTAATTTTAAGTGGGCCTTAGCTTTCCTAACCTGGTCCCTGGCTTCCTGGACAACATCCGTGTATTCTTCCTAGGCCGCCTGTCCTTGCTTCCACCTTTTATAAGCCTCTTTTTTCCTTCGAATTTCCCTCAGCAGCTCCTTATCCATCCAAGGAGGTCTCATGGCCCTCCTGCAGCACTTCCTTCTATTCTGGACTCAACACTCCTGAGCTTGTAGTAGGTGATCCTTGAATATCAACCAAGAGTCCTGGGCCCTCCTGCCCTCTAGGGCTATATCCCATGGAATCTTACTGAGCAGGCTCCTGAAGGGACCAAAGTCTGCTCTCTTGATGTCCAGGGCAGTGAGCTTGCTGCACACTCTTCTCACTGTCCTGAGGATCTCGAATTTGACCATCTCATGATCACTGCAATCAAGGCTGCCCTGGAGCATCACACTTCCAACCAGCCCTTCCCTGTTGGTGAGGACGAGGTCAAACATGGCATCTTTCCTTGTCGGCTCCTCTATTACTTGCAGAAGGAAGTTGTCTTCCACACAATTGAGGAACTTCCTGGATTGCTTTTGCCGGGCCGTACCATCCTTCCAACAGGTATCAGGGTGGTTGAAGTCCACCATGAGTAGAAGGGCCTGCGAACGTGAGGCTCTTCCTATCTGTCTATAGAGTGCTTAATCCACAGAGTCCTCTTTATCAGCGGTCTGTAACAGATCTCCACAGTAATGTCTCCCATCGCTGCTCTCCCTTTAACCCTGACCCACAAACTCTCTGTTGACTGCTCACCTGTCCCCAGGCACAGTTCCATACACTCCAGCCTATCCCTAACATATGTAGCAACTCCCCCTCCCCATCTGCTGGGCCTGTCTTTTCTAAAAAGCCTGTAACTTTCCATTCCAACACACCAGCCATAGGAGCCATCCCACCATATTTCTGTGATGCCTATTATATCATACCCCATAGATGTGCACATATCTCTAATTCCTCGTTTGTTCCTCATGCTACGAGTGTTTGTATAGAGGTATCTGAGCCGAGCTCCAAATGGAGCCTTCTCTTTGGCTGGAGCAGCTGGAATATCTCCACATTGCTCCGAGCATTTGTTATAAGTGCTGGCAAGTGACTGGGTGTGTGGGGATGGAATGATGCCCTCCTCCCCCAACACATCTAGTTTAAAGCTTTGTTGACCAGCCTGGAAAGCTTCCTACCAAAACCGCTCTTCCCCTTCTTTGTCAGACCAGCTCCACCAGCCTCCAGTAGGCCTGGCCTCCCAAATTGAGTCCCGTGTTCTAAATACCCAAACTCCTGACCATGGCACCGCTGCTCTAACCATTTATTAACCTGGCAAATCTGCCAAGTCTTTTTAAGGTCCTCCCCTTTATCCTGGAGAATTGATGGAAAGAAA
Source organism: Ara ararauna (assembly GCA_028858755.1). Lineage (NCBI taxonomy): Eukaryota > Metazoa > Chordata > Aves > Psittaciformes > Psittacidae > Ara > Ara ararauna. The sequence continues at coordinate 16,197,401 of CM054380.1, read as the reverse complement.
TCAATCCAACTTGACCTCCCCTGCCTTAAGAAGCAGAAACCTGTTTAAGGGCTACTGTCAGACAAAAGTTTAGAGGTAGACGAGATAGCATTTGCTTTTCTTGGGGGAAGATTCCAGAACTATAGTACTTTATTTGTGTATCAGTTCCTAGAAATTGTCATCTTGGTAAACTAAGCCTTCATTTTAAGTAGGCGACAAATGTGTGTTAGTATGTTATTTTATTTAAAGCCCATTTGGTTTATTCATTGTTCCCACCAGTGAGATTAAGCCATGCAAGGTTTGAAAAGGCAATAGAATGGAACTAATTAGATCTACTTATAATCACAGTTGGTGGGGAAAACACTGCAGCCACTGCAGCCTGGAATTCTCCTTGAGCAGGAAAAAGCAAGAGGCTTAGTTTCCATGGGAAGCAAGGAAGTGGGTTACCTTTACTGAAGCAAAAGCAGTCTGTGCAGAACCAAGAACCACCATGACAACTGTAGCTCAATAGCATTCCTGTGTATGAACAAAAGCCATGTAACATATATGGCAGAAATAGGTAACAGAAGGCTCTGACTCATCCTGTGGAACTGTAATTTAAGTTCAAGAGGGATTTTTCTATCTTGGATCTATTCCTACTGGCTCAGATGTCTTATAAGCCTTTAACACTTCAAGCTAGTGCCTACAATTGAGAAATGGGTTGGATGTAAGAGCAAAATACTATTCAACTTAAAAATATCTTCCAGCTAGAGTTGAGGTAACTTTGAGTTGATCAGAAGGTTCCATTGACCTTTACTAAATTTGATTTTCTGGATTTAGAAGAGTCTCAACTCTCGAAGCAAGATTTTGCTTAGTGAAGCACTGAGAAGCAGATGCAGTGTAGGCATCTTGGTGCTTCCCACTCAGCGCAGCTTTCTTTTAGCAAGCAAGTACCACCAATGAACAATGTGTGAGAGATTGCTGCTGTCTCTTATCAGTCATAAGTAGTAATTTTCTTTGTGTTGAATCAAATTTTAAGTGAAAACTTCAGGATATTTCATGAAAGGTTGTTTTACAAGTAATACTAATATTAGTAAGACTGGTAGCTGTCCTATCTTCAAGATTCATAAGGTATTATTCTGATAACCATTTTAAAGCCTTACAAGTCTGTGAAGCCCCTTGAATACCTAATACATGTGTACTTACTCAAGGGGTTAGGCTTTACAATAGTGTATTTTTTCCTCAAAAGATCAGAATGATACCAGTCTTTGGCAAAACTTTTGAAAATATACATCAGCTATATACATAAGGGCTTTTTTCTGTATGTAATATTGTTATAAATATAGACCAGCTCAAATGGGGAGATCAAGAATGTTCCATGTGAGGTGAGAGCAAAACTACTCCTGTCATTATGGACTTGAATCTGAACATCCTTTAGATAAACTAATGCAAGGTAGTAAGTTCTTGGCTAGGAGGGCCAACATGCTGTCCAGAAATAGATACAGAAAAGACAGATTTATATGGTTTAGGGGGTGAATGAGAAGAAGGCCTAAAATAATATTTAAAATCATCTGATTCGTAAAGGCTTGTCACTTTTACTGAATCCAGTGAGGATGGGGAGATCATACTGCAGTTTTTGACTGCTCCTCCACTTCTCAAGGTATTAATGAGCAAGCTGTACTGGCTATGCTGTGGTCAGCTGTTTTCTTTGGTGTTCCTAGAAGGTTTTATTAGAAATATACTGATATTTCAGTTTCTGACTGGGGGAGAGCAGGGAAGGAAGAGAAGCAGTCTTAAATGAGGTATTTACACCTGATTTGATTCCCTGAGGCCCAGACCTCATGCAGGCAGTTGGATGTGTAATGGGACTGTTAAACTGGCACAGTCTTCACAAAAATCAACATCGCTGTGACACAGATTTCTTTGTTAATAGAGCAGCTTTAATTAAAAAGTACAAGAGTTCATGATGAAATTCTGGCTTGACCCTCAGTTAGATTTGACTAATTTGGTGATTTCCTAGAGAAGGAGAATTCCTCTTGGGAACTGCATAGCAGAGTTTGGAAATAAAGCTAAAGATTAATTTGATATGGGGAATGGATCATAAAAGAAGCAAAGACAAACCTGGTGAATCTTGAATAACTCTCAATAGTCAGAACTGAGATGGGAAGCAGTTACTCTGGCTGAACTGCCCCTAGGGTGTTCCTTCCCTGCTGCTGAGGGTTGTTTGCAGAGGAGCTGAAGTGCTGTAACAGCCTCAAGCTCCATTCAGTGATGTTGCCTCCTTTTTTTAATGTGGGAGCCAGCTCATGTCCTTTGCAAAACCGAGAGTAGCTTGAGGCCGTCATTTCATGCATGACTTGGTAAATTGTGCAAGAAAGAACACTGCCAAATGAGGAACTAAGCCAATTTTCAATAAGAGGGCCATCTGTGATCAAATTATTTGGTGAGTTGGGAAGCAATAGAGTTTTTCCCCATTTTTACTTTGAGTTCCTTTAGCATGTAACTTTGCTCCCCCCCAAGAGTAAGTTTATGTTACTGTATCTTAGTTTGCGATGCATTAAGTTTTTGTTGAGTCAGGCTGCATTTCAGACTTGATTCTGTGGGGCACTGAAAAATGATCATCAATGTCGCTTTGGTTCTTGCTGGAGAGTTTTCTAAGGGTAGAGGAAATCCAGATACTTGTAGCAGATAAGAGGTGTATAAATACATTGTTACTGGCTACAGGAATATTCCCTAAATGTAAGAAGTTATTGCTGTAACTAGAAACATTTTAAAAGTTGGAATGCATTTGAACTAAGCTTCTCTCCCTTAGCCCAGCCAGTTACTGTTCTGTTTCACAGAATGTATGAAGTCTTGTGTAACGATGTTCCCATGTAGCAAGGATTACTGAGTAGAGCTGCAACTACTTTTAGAGATTTCTTGAACTGCGGCTTTAACTTTTTCAACAAAGACTATCTCTATGGAAAATGGAGTGGCAATAAGTTAATAGCCAATGTGTTGAAGTATTTTTCTTGGCTAACTCTGGTGTCATTGCATGAAAACGAATTCTTTTTACAGAGGGTGATTGTATTTTCCTTACTTAATACTGCTCTTTCTAAGAGCAAGAGGAAAATGAAGTGAGTCTTTCTGAATCTGGGGGTTAGATCTGGCTTTGACTTGAGCTAACACATCTGAGATAAGTGTTGTACAGCTTGTAAAATAAGGCAAATGGAGAGAAAGTAACAGACCCAGTGTCAGTAACAGGTCACGAACAGAGACAGAAACCAGCTCTGCACCTGATGACCAGATTCTGCTGCCTCTCTTGCCTCCTTGGAAACCATTGCTTGGACAGGGTAATTTGGCTGCTTGCTTCTGTTGAAGTGAACTCTGTAACAGGTAATTTTCAGAAAACGGAAACCTTTTTGTAACGTAATGCTGCTTTGGAAGGGACTGAGGACCTCTAAATATGGGTTTATGTAGCAGGCAAGAGGTACAGAAATCCCGGCTGGGAAGTATGCTCAGAAGTGCAGGATTCCAAATTCCTTGAAGTTGTGTTGTAGGTTCTTCTAGATAAGTGCTCAGCTGTTTGTGTGGAGAAGGCAATCACTTATGTATCAATCCATTTGCCTTTTAGAATAAATGCTCTCCATGAAATTACTGAATTGGTAACTTCTTCTCCCAAGTGGAAGGATGTTGGTGTTTGTTACATTGCTTTTGAAGTGCATGTTCCTTTTTTTTACACCTAAATTACAAGGGTAAGTTCAAGACACTTGAATGCAAATTCTGTTTTCTTGTTTCTGCTGAGTGAAGTTGATTTCTTACCATGTTTGCAGCTCCTCTCTTTTATCTTAAATTAAACAGTGTGAATATACCTAGAAATGGACTACGGATGTCTATGAAAATAGCAGTCTAATTCTGCAGCATGCACTCAACTGTGTGGGCAGTCATCTGCTTGAATTTGGTGAAGACTGCATATGTACTGCCAAGATTGGTCTTTATGTGTTTGGGCAAACTTTTAATAGGTTTTATTATGATTCTAACTTGTAAATTAATTTGGACTCAATTTTAATGTGATATTTCACAAACTTTTGTGAGAGTAAATGGTGAAAAATATTTGAAATAATGCTAAAGTATGTCTAAATTTAGATTACTGAAAGATATAGCTCTGTTGAAAGTAGAAGACTTAGCTCTTGGTCCTTTGAACCATTAAATTTGGTCAGTGTGTTGTATACAACTAAGTGTTTTCCAAAGGCACCATGTCACTTTTAATAGTTTAAATATATGCTAATATTCAAGCCACATCTTTTTTGGCCATTGTGAATTCCCCTTGCATTTCAGGATCTTGAATCTTTTGCTGCTGTTTCAAGAAATCTGCTGAATGACAACACTGAAGTAACCCTTACAGCAGGATGGGGATGCAGCCCCATCTCCAGTAGTGTGACAAACATCACTAATGCCTGCAGGAGAAAAGTGTCTGTCGAGGGTGAAATGCTCAGATGCATTAAAATGTCAAACTTTAAAACAAAAATGACAGTTGTAGCTGTTGAATTCCTTTGCTAAGAAAGACTAATGCAATGTCTGAGGAAGTAATCTCTAAATAAATTAGGAGATGAGATCTTTTAAAGGAAGAAAAACGAAGGCATAGACCTATTGGGAAATTTTGAGGAGACTGCCAAGAGCAGTAAAGAACACAGAATGGTTAGGATTAGAAAGGACCTTAAGATCATCTAGTTCCAACCCCCTGCCATGGGCAGGGACACCTCACCCTACACCAAGACTCTGCCCAACCTGGCCTTGAGAACTGCCAGGGATGGAGCATGTACTGTTTCTCTGGGCAACCTGTTCTAGTGCCTCACCACTCTCACAGTAAAGAACTTCTTCCTTATATCTAACCTGAAAGCTAATGTATTGCTAAATGCCTCTGAGAGTGTGCTCTTGGTATTCTGTATCTTAGTGTAGTGAAGACCAAACTTCATTGAGTGGACCCTTGGCGTTATTCTATTCGAACCCAAAGGTTCCCTCTGGCCTAAGTGCCTCGTTGAGTGGGTATGTCACAATGTGTCAATTGCCCTTACTCGGAAGTACTCAGCGTAAAAGCATGTACTGGTAAAGGATGGAGCGCCAAGAGACATCACCTGTGCGGCAGTTATCTGATGGATTCATTCGTGCAAAACCAAACGAGTTGTGGCAGCAAGAGCGGGGTGGTGGGAAAGGGGAGCGGGGAGGAGGCGGTGTGTGCGGGGCTGATCCGCAGCAACACGGGGCTGACTCCGGGGCAGCGGGAGATGCAGAGACGGGCCCGGTGCTCTGTAATGCGGATGTCGAATATGTCATGGAACGGCGGGGATGCGCAGACGGAGCCAACTTCTACAGATCCTTTTTGTGATGTTTGGCTGCAGTCTGCAGCTTTTTAGGGCTGCTTTTAGTGTGGTAGCCGCTGCTCCACATTGATTTCCCTGTGCCCCAAGGCAGGGATTTCTGATTGACAGCCCCTGCATCAAGGAAAAGGAGATTACTGTGGGGTTTCCCGAGCTAGCAGCCTTTCACTGGGGCTGCCAACGTGGGAAGAGCGCTCGAGTTTGCCACTTCTGCCCCAGCCCTGGCGTGTTCGCTGCTCCCCCAGATCCGCACCCCCTTCCCGGCTGCTGGGCTCTGACTCACCCGCTGGTGCTCGTGGAAGCAGAACATGGGGGGCGGGAGGGGGGAGCGAGCCTTCAAAGTACCCGCGCCTGGTCTCAGTTTGATGAGGCACCAGTGAGCTTCGCCCCGGAGGGGCCGGGGGCGGCGGAACGGAGCGGTGCCATTCCGTGCCGTGCGGTGAAGAGCGGAGCGCGGTCAGCTCCCTCCCCTTTCCCCGCGGCAGCCGGCGGGAGGACCTGCCGCTCTTCCAGGACCGGCGCTGCCAGTCCCAGCCGCTTCCCGGCGCTGGGAGGAGCGCGGGGGGTTCGAGGCTGCTGTCCTGGGGACCTGCGGCGGCGGCGGAATCGAGGTTGCCCTTTGAAAGGGGGGGGAGGGGGGAAAGGGAAGGGAAAAGCGATGAAGATGCTACAATCCCTCTTGTCAAAAGTCAAGAGCAAATCGCAGTTGCAGTGGCGCTGCTAAAACTTGATCATGCGGGATTTCAAGCGATGAAGAGCTGCCGGGCTTGCGTGTACTGCGGTGGGAACAAGTTGCAGGATGAAATCCAGGCGTTAAGGGACCTGTTTTCCACTTCGTTGTTTGCAAAGGAATCTACTGAAATGACTTTGAGCATCTTTAAACTGGAACTATGTGGAGGGCGAATGCAGTAAGTACCGCCCGGCCCCGCACCGGACTGCTGAGGGGCCGTGCCGCGATCCGCGCCGGTTGCCTTTGATCCAGGGTCGCTTGAAGAAGTATCTTTGTGCATGTTTACTGGATATAGAGACTGAAAAATCAAAAAGCGAGCATCTTGTGGTGGGAGCTGCTGGAGTGTGCCTCCCCGGGTTTGCTGCTGCTTAATTGAGAATTAATCTGGTCCGTTACAGGGTCAAAAAGAGCTTTACCCCGCACGGGTCTAGCTGCTCTGTGCGTGGTTTGAACCTGTCGAGAAAACTCCTGCCCTTGATCGTGTGAATTAGCTCTCTTCTAGCTGCTCTTTCCAGGCTGGCTGCCTCTTCCGTTAGAGCTCAGAGCCGTGCGTTTCTCCTGGGAGCAGACGGCCAGTTGGGAGCCCAGGATTTCCAAGGATAGAGCAGGAGCCGTTTCCCGGACGGCTGCAGGCTGATGGGCGCTGCTGTTGGGAAGGAGCTTGCATTAATTTCCAACCGAGTGTGTGCAGGGAGCACGACACTTTTGAGTCTAGTTACTTTATTTCCGTTCGCACTCCACATGATTGAAATATATTTTCCCCTGTCAAATCGCAACCCGACTAATGGTTTTCCACCGTCTCCTCTCCCCCTGTCCCGTCCCGTCCCCCACCCCAGCCCCCCTTTGCCTGCGTCCCTCTCCTCCTAGCTGCCCTCCCGCGCTTCCATGTCGCTCTCAGGCTGCGGCGGGGACCACGCGTTCGGCCAACGGCGCGGAGGCCGCCCCTGAGCCCGGGCACCGAGGGGCGCGACATGCCCGCTGCCGCGGCATGCCCTGCACCAGCACCACTGGCAGCACCAGCCCCGGTTCCACCGGCACTACCGGTACCACCGTCACCCGCCGCCGCTCCGTCTCCTGAGGCGCTGGGTACGTGGGACGACGCCCCGAGGCCACCAGGGGGCGCCATAGCGCCGCGGCCGGACTAGCCGGGGGCTCTCTCTCGGCGGGGCGGGGGGTGACGGGGGAAGAGCCGTGCCCGGGGCGGGCAAAGGGGGTGTTGTGTGTGTGTGTGTGGGGGGGGGTTGTTTGTTACTGTAATTACTATTTCTCGGGTTCGGCAGGAAGCTGAAGCGGCTTCGTGCCTGCGGGCACTCGGGTGTGTTTATTTCTAACCGCTTTCCGAGCGCCTCTGGCGCGGTGGCGGCGGGAGCCTGGCCCGCAGTGTAATGGCTTGGGAAGCACAGCAGCACCGATGTGCAGTTAAACGGGCTCTCAAGTGCTCATATCCTCGTCTTCCCCAAAAGGAGGTGATGTTACAGCAAGCCCTTGTCTTGCTGTGTGTTTCAGCAGCAGAGGATCCTTATTGATGGTGGAGAAACGGCTGGCGGGATGATAGGGGGAGCTGAGAGCTGTCCCCCGATTGGACATTCCTGCTAGGGGTTGCTGCGTGACGCCTTGCAACGAGCTCGGCTTTCGTGGCTCAGGGACTCCCTTCTTGCAGGTAGTAGAGAGCCAGCTGTGGGGGTGGAAATCCCCCGGGGCGCAGACACCGAGGGAGATCTTGCGGCGTCAGACCTGCTCTCTCTCTTCTCCGTCCTTCAGATAGTTCAGATAGCCACATCGGTCCTGCGGCTCATCTCCCTCCCCATCCTACTCTCTCTATATTCAGCCCCCTACAGAGATTCCATGAAGATGTGAAGTAAACCAATGCAGTGATGCTCATTTGTGGAACACCCTCCCCTTCAGCAGCAGTGAGCAACTTTGTGTCTGAGATCAGCAGTTCTGAGATAGATTCTCAAGTGAATGCCACGTAAGAGGAGAGAGAATAATTCAGATAGAATATTGTGCTTCTGAATCTGTTCCAGAAATGCAGTAGACTCTGCTTCAGCAGCAGCTGTCTAGGAGAGATCTTCAGAAATGAAACAGCATGGTTCTGGGATGCTGTGAAATGTGTGGAGTATATGGACGGGGGTTTCCACCAGACCTCTGGCTTGCTTCTCTCATCTTGAGCTAAAGCACCTCTTCTTTTTAGACTGTAACTAAATTTTAACTAGACGTTCAGGACACAGGAGAACAGATTTCTGTGTGTTACCTGTTTTAGGACGGCAAGGTTAAAGAGAAGGATAATAATGTCTGTTTTTAATGATGTCAGTCATCATAATTCTGTTGGCCATCCAGGAAGAATTTTAATGGGCTTTTCCTCTGAACTTGTGCTACAGTTTTTGCATTGCTTGTGGGAGACCACTTATAACACTGCCACTAGCAAGCCAACTTCTTGTGGGGATGTAAGAAGCTCGAATTGAAACTCAGGTGAAGAATGTGTTATAAAAAGATGCTGATGTTTGCATTGTGTCCAGAAGCTTTCTGTTTAAACCCGTTATTGGAGGCACACATATAACAGTGTGTATTTTTTTCCTCTCTGCTGTTTTTCTCATACAATGTGATCGCTTTTACAGGGGATAAAGCTGGCAAAGATGAGGAAAATTGGCTGTGCTCTCCTGGTACTCCAAGCTCTTCTGGCACCTTTGGATCTTGTTCGTGGAGCGGAGAAAAGTTATCCTGTCCTGAACATTGCAGTGATTCTGGGAAGGACCAAGTCTATCACAGAGAGAGATATCAGAGCTCTCTGGACCAGAGAAATGTCAGCAGACCTGACTGTTGATATCAATGTGGTGACCCTTCTGGTGGACCAGACTGACCCTAAGAGCATCATAACTCACATTTGCGACTTGATGTCAGGCACCAAGATCCATGGAGTGGTTTTTGGAGATGATACTGATCAGGAGGCAGTAGCTCAGATTTTGGATTTTATTTCATCTCAGACTTCTATTCCAATTCTTGGAATTCATGGTGGGGCATCCATGATAATGGCAGATAAGGTAGGAAAAATTATTGAATGCTTTTGCTAGTCTAATGTACTACACTGTGTTCTTCTCTATCATGAATATTCACTTCAAGCAGTTCAAAAGGATGCTTCTAATTGTCTTTCTGTGCTTTAAGAAAGAAAAAAAATACTGAGCAGTGTCCTCATTGATCATTCCTCAGATATTCTGAAATATTTTCGTCATGCCTGAAAGTCAACTTTCTGTGCGCTGTAAAAGCAGTCCTAATGAAATTTGCTCTCCAACACACTGAATGCTGGTCAGCTTAGCAATTTTACGAGCAAATATGATATGCAGCTGTAAAAACAACCTTAAAATGGTAGGAGCATAAAATGATTTTAGGAATAAGATGTGAAATTATAAGCAGGTATTCTGTGGTACTTCTGAGAAATAGCAAGCAATAGACCTGAATATGTTGGAGGACAACAGCAGCAATAGGGCAGTCATATTAAGCTGGACCTTTGTGACCCACTACAGTCTATAAATTAAGTAGTCTTGCAAACTTGAACCAGCTCTAGTATCCCCTATATTTATTAAATTAGACTTTTGCCGACCAGATGCTTCCCATTTCCTGCTATAGCTCATGAAATTCCACAGTGGCGTTGTCTGAACTGTGGGGATAACTACAAATGGTTTTGTTGGAAAACATCTCTTTATGTAATCTGTTGTGAGACTCTGGAATGACGAAAGTGACTCATGTACCCAGCTCATGTTCCTTAACACTGTAGCAGTTTTTAACCCCCCCTTGCTGACACTGCAGAACGGATCTTGTGAAGTGATCTCTGCCCTTTCAGGAATGGGTGCTTAGCACTGTGTAGGACTAAGCTGCCTAGCATGGGCTGCTGCTTGGCTTGAAAGTCCGAGAGGAACTCCCACCGTGGCATGAGAGAGGAGAGCTGAAGAGGGAGTTCACGTGCGGGAAGAAATTTAGTGGTTTTCCAGCACACAAAGCTTTTCAATGTTAATTGTAACTTATTGCCTGGTATTTCAGGGTTTCTTATGCATTAAATACTGCTATTCCTTATAAGTGGCTTCTGAATAGTACTTGAATAGTAAAGAGCTCTTGCTAAAAGCGAAGTGGTCCAGATATGCTGTTTTGTAACTTGAGGGGGAAAAAGAAGCAGGGAAGATGCAGTGATTAGTTACAGCTGAGGAATCTGCTTTGAGCTTCTGAAGCTTTTTACCTCTGGGAAGGACTTCTTCCACTGGGATTAAGAGGTTGGTCTCTCGGTTTTTTGAATGGCCTTCCTTTAAAACTTATGTCATACAAGGAGAGGACAAGTGCTGAATTACAGCCAAGATTCTTTAACAATAGCCTTGACATCTTGATTTATATAGAAAGATCAATACAGTCAGTGCTACTCTCTTAAATGTGGTCGCAATGACCAAGTTAGAGGCAGTTATTTCATATGCTTTCAAATTACTTCACGAATTTACCCATATTTATAAAGCTAGCTTTACATATATTTAGGAATTTTATTTCACTCAACTTTCTGTGCCAGTATAAGAGCATCTGAAGATCCCAGCCAGTGCTCAGTGATGAAACACTGGCAGAAATCCTTACAGAATTGACTTCACACTCGGTAGCAGATGCAGGATGTTACTGATACAGATCTATTTTTTACTTTCATGTAGGAGCCTCTAGAAAATGAGATAGATTGTATTTTTGTTGTCTCAGTAAGTTAATGCTATTTTTGTTGTATACTAACATTGTCTTTATTATCCCAATGTCTTTGATTTTAGGAGTTATCACAGTCTGCTAATAAAACATTTTTATGCTAAAACTTGGCTTCTAAGATTTTCACTTAGGATATCAAAATTGTCCTCTGTGTTAAGATAATATAACAGAGCTGTCTTCAGTAGCTTAAGTTGGCTGAAGGAATTGTTTGGACTAAAATTGCCTTAATTTTTACCTTGGGTTTTGCAATATGCAGTGTCTTGCAGCTGGGTTCAGAACATTGCAGTAATGAGACTTGTACATGTCACTGAATTAACAATTCATTCAGGAGTGAATTCCTAGGAGTCAAAGGTGGAATTCACAGTGATGTCATCAAGGCAAGGGAGGAAGGCTGAGGCAGAAGGACTGCAAATGCACAGTGTGTCTTCCAAGGCAGTGTCAGGATTTTAGCTGAAACACATGGGTGTTCATAGATTATGAAGCTGATCAGTGTTTGAAGTCTTCTGTTTTGTCTCAATGTCATACATTGAGATGGCTGGATATGCAAAAAAACACCTGGTCCCAGTCCTGCTTGTAGATGTAGTTCTCTGGCACTCTAATAAGGCCATTTCATTTTTGTCCTTATTGTGTGGCTCTAACAGGTGTTTTCCTTCTCTGTGGCATTATGCTGGTACTGTGTTTTAGATGACTTTTACTTCAAAGTGTGTGTATAGTACCTGCTTGTTTGTAGGCTACCAAGCATGGCTAACGTAAAGGTGGCACAACAGTTCTGTGACTTCTGTGCCAAGTGGTTGTTATGTGATGCTCAGTTGTCCTAAACATGAACTAAACAAAAGGCACAGGAATAAGAAGTCATCTGTTATGCTCTATATGGCTGAAGACATCATTGGAATGACTCAGATTAGATAAACTTACCATATTCTCTATGGGTAATAACTACTGTGTGAATCTCACATGAAGAGCCATCTCTCTAAACAAGAAAAAGTTGTTCTAGGTTTCTAAAAAAAAAAAAACTATGCCCCCATTTGGAGGATGCAGTGATTACTGCAGGGCATGCAGCTTTTGAAGTAGTTCCTGTGAAAACAGCAGTGAACAGTGTATAATTCAAACTGCCTCCCATAGCCCAGGTGGCTGCACTCTCCTTCAGTTTGGTTAAGGTTTGCCTGCACCACCTGAAGAGGTATGTTGCTTGATACAGGCTGTGAAAATTGATGGGCATGTGAAGCCAACCAGACTGGAATGTTTTCTGAACCTAGTTGATCTGCCTTCACCTGACATCTGCTGTCAAAACCTTACCAATAAACCAGTGTGTATGGCGCCCACCTCATCCTAATCCCAGCTGTGCTGTAGAGATCCCCTTTGAACATGGCTACTGGCTCTGCCTCCAGCTATCTTATCACCTGCTGTTGGCAGGATCTCACCTGCCAATGAACAGCTCCTTGGCTTTGGTTCCTGGTGCTGCCAGACTTTAAACATATTCAGATGTGGAATAGCCTACTGAAACAAGATGAGAACTGTGTCTGGGGCATCTGTGCCAACCTGCTGTGCATTAGCATCCTTGGAGAATGCTGAGAACAGACTAGCTGTTTATTCAGCTTGTATCTGTTGATGTTTGAGTGATCTTAGACCAAACATTACTTAGGAAGTGTTTCCTGACTTGAGCATTTGGTTTCAAGTTTAGTGACCTTTGTTTCACCACATACTATTGTAATAATGGTAGTATTTGTGGTACCTTTCTAAACCAGAACATCATGGTTTGTTCTGTGACAATAATAGAAGATTTGCTTCCTTCACAAGTGGTGAAGAAGCCCAGGTATATTGAACCACACTGCTTTTGCATAGTGCAAAATATAGTTTTTCTGTTTTCTCATTAGAAATCTTTCTAAAAGACATAACTTGAAGCCTTTTATTGTCATGGAAGTATGGACAGTTATAATGCATGCCAAGCAGCATTAAAGGTGAGGGTCATTTTCCAGAAGGGCTATTACAAAGCAGTGCTTCCTGAAACAGCTCTGGAAATGTTATGTAAACCAAATCTTTACTTTTCAATAAAGATAAGTACTATATATGGTTAAATTATCTTTCTTCATTATTCTCTCTGCTGATAACATTGAAAATAAACAATTGTTCAGTATAAAATCTCTTTGGCATCTACCACTACCTTCAGCTTTCCTTTTTTACCCCCATCTTCCTCCAAATTAATAAAGATACAAATAAAGATAGAATCACAGAGCAATTGAGGTTTGAAGGACTCACTGGAGGTTGTCTCACCCAGCCCTAGCTCAATGATGAGCTAACATCAAAGTCAGATCCAGTTGTCCATTCAAGTTTTTAACGTCTATGGCTGTAGAAACCACAGCCTCTTTGGGCAATCTGTTCCAGTACTTAACCTTTCCTTACATCTCAATAGAATTTCCCTCTGTATTAAAGGAGGGAACGGGTGCTACTGCTGGCATAGCATGGTTGGACTTCACCACCGGGAGGGTGCACTGCTGGCTCATGTTCAGCTCATCCACCAGCCCCCTGTGTCCTGTAGTGCTGCTGGGAGACCTATTAACAACACATCGACCTGTCAATAAGTAGTGGGTGAAACTGCACTTATAAGTTGTGGTGGGTGTTTTTCAGGTGTTTTACTGAGGTACTTGCAGATGTCTGCACTACCTGTCATTATCAGCTCGTTATAAACACAGCTGGAATTGCTCTGTTTAGTCCTTATTCCTGAGATACAAAAACCATACTTGTGAAGACCAGCCTTGTAACAGTGACCAGAGTACCCTCAAACTCCTGGCTATGGTACCTAGAATTTACACTCCTTTATCCATGCGCGGCTTTGTGTGCTACTCTTAAGGTTTCTCTACACATCTTAGAACTTCATTGCCATGGCATTGGCATTGCCATTCCCGTGTCCTCATAATGCAGTAATCCACATGTCACATTTGCACTATGCATAAGAGGGCTTCTATTCTTCTGCTTTAAAAATTGTTGTGAGGAATGAGGGGTTGGTTTTGTTTTTTTTTTTTTTTTGTTATAGAATGTTTTCTGGAGATAATATTTAATGAAGTGCACCCATCAATTGCGTGTCTTCCATATGCATTCTGTAGGTATCCATCCGGTTCATCCATCTGGCTTGTAAAGGCAGTCCTGTATGTTTACAGAAAAGCTGAAACACAAATTTTGTAACTTTTTATTCCTACCCTTACTGATAACTGATATCAGCGCATGTATGGCACTATACTCCTGCCTTCAGTTGGTAGTACAAAAGAGAGGACAATTGAACTGTAGTTTAATAAATGCTTTAGTGTACAAATACATGTATTCATGGAATTGGAGTTTCATGTCTCGATATAATAGCTTGCATTCCATTACACACAATACTTCCAGCTTCTGCCACTTTTAAAGAAGCAGATGAATCTGTCTGACTGTCCCTCTGGCTGTACTAATGCTGCTATGGGAAGTGTAACTTTCAGTTATTCTCATTTGTATTTTGAACTGAAATAAAAATGTAGCATTGACCTTCTCCTACAAATCTGTGTTTACTTGACCATCCTTATCCATAGAAGTCAATTTATATGTTTTTTAAGAATACAGTTGTCTTGCGCATCCATAAAGTTGTTTAGAACTAGGCTTGTAATCTGCATTTATACCTTTGACACATACGTGCCATAATGACTGCTATCAAATGCCTACAAACATGCTTGAAATCAGTCTTGCTGAGGCAAATGAAGTGAGCAGGTGCAAGTTCTTGTGCTTTTCTTCCCCATGATCCCATGCTCTGGGAGCATGAGGTGCTGACTATAGAGTGTGCTGGTTTACATTAATGCCTGCACTGCTATTGCTGTGAGAAAGGCAAGCTTCAACAGTGAGAGCTGCTGTGGGCTGTGTCTCAGCACTTGGAGGAGCATTGTGTTAGTGACATGAACCTTGCTCTCTTGCTCCCACTCTCTTTCTAAAGGATTTTATTAGCTATTTCAGAGGTGATTATATTATTCCTCATTCTCTTGTCCACACAGATATTTCCCTTTTAATTTAGCAAAGTAAGGCATGAAGGATTTTCTGGAATACTGTGAGAGCAGACTTGAACAGTGGTTCTTGTGGAGTTAAGGGTGGGATGTTTGGTTAAATTTTCTTAAGCAGAAGGAAGATAGTTTTGAAGAGACTGGGAATTTCCGTAACTAATAAGCAAATTGTAGGGAATGGAAGCATTCTCCAGTTGACTTGATTGTTGGTGTAGCTCAACTGTGGGTAAGTTCTTATTTATTTTAGCTTGCTTGATTTGACACAGTTGCAGCTGAGCTCAGTGTGCAGGGCTCTTATTTAAGAGAGAGGGGTGTTTACCCTCACTTGGATCTAGTAATTTGCAGCAAGAGCAATATATTTTCATCTCAAAGGTATTGTTTTATTTTTCTTCAAAGTGTCTGTTCTTACAATTACTGAAAGTAGAAATTCAGAAATGTCTTTATTTTAAGACAATATTTTAAAACTGGTGGTAAGTCTGTGTTAGATCATGTAATCTCTCCAAACTATTGTCTGCCTATAGATAATTATATCACAGTAAACTCCTGAGCTGTAAAAGTAGGACACAAGATCTTCAGCATAATTTTGTGCATGCAGACATTCCTGATGGCATCTTTGGAATTCTTTTCCCTCAAGACCATTCTCAAATGTAAAACCCAAAATTACTTCCTTTAAGCTGCAAAATAATAATGTACTATTTTAAAGCACCCAAGACATTTCTGGCAATCAGAATATATCCAGAGAGCATACCTGAATGCAGTGAACAGAACAGAAGGGCCTTGATATCGTGTCAAACACAGATTTTACATTTCATCCATTAATATTTCTGAGAGGAAATTTAGCTTATTTGAATAGACTGTTTAATATTGTGTTTTATTTGCTACTTATTTGAACTAACAATTTAATTTGAAGAATCTCTTTGTATTTGGGCTTCCTTGGAAGATATCTGGCATAGATGAGCCTACATCAGTGTTGGTACAATGAGCCTTCTATAGATGAACAGAGAAAATTTCTGTCTACAAGTTTTGATATTTGTTAGAAACCCGTGGTCATCTGGGCCAGCTTTGCTTGTATTCTTTTCTTCCCTTCCTCCCCCTTCCTGTTCCTCCTCTGCCTCCCCTCTTCCTGGAGTTACGAAGTTGTACGGATTTTACTGAAGGAGCCTAGCCTGGATTGTCTTCACACCATCTGTCACCATATTGTTTGTTTAAATCCTTGAGATATTTTCCTCTGTGCTTCACAGAAATAAATAAAACTGTAGCAGCATCATTGGCTATTTATATTAGATTTAGACTTAATGTCCTCAGGAGAAAAACCCTGTGCTTCCAAATGAGGTGCATAAGCTAGAGGCACTGTTTTTAAAACTGGACATGGTTGAATTCTTAGTGCATTGCTCCAGTTCTACTTCATATTCATCCTTCAACTGAGGGCTCCTCTGGCTTCTCAAGATGGAAACCTAGGAAAGAGTGTCAGGACCCTGCTAACCCCATAGGGCTTGGTTGTTCTTGGGTCTCCCTATTGTTTCTAGGAGGTTTTGTGCTCTTGTATAAATGCAGAGCAGCTGGCAAGCATTTCTTTTTTTGAGCATTTTCACTCAAAGAAGCTGTGCTAGAAGGCTCTGGCTGCTGTTTCTTTCTTTGTCCTGAGACTTGATACATTGGGTCAGGGAAAAGTTTAGACTTACAGGCTGTGTGTGAAATCAGAACTGGTTAGAGGGTAGGAATATTTCAGAGTGAAATTACAGTATGTAGAAGAAATGTAATATAAAAGCTGAACACCAATAGGAAAACCAGTTTGTTTCCTCATACGTGAATGTGATGTTCCAAGTTGTAGATGGTGGTTAGTTGGTGTCCAGCAGCTGTACGCTTGTGGTAATGCCATTGATGTTGTCACACCTTTTCCAGCAGCAATTTCACTTTTACTTGGCAGACACACAGACCTTAAGTGATCAAAAAGCCTGAGTGAATGGAAGGAGAAGGAGGTCCCCGGTGTACAAGTTCTCTGTTATTTAGGGAAGACTAAGATTCCTCTGGACTAAGGTCTGTGTTTTCTGAGACTCAGGCATGAGGGATACATTGCTGCATCCTGGGGTAGGCTGAGGACTACACAGGATTCCCTGATCAAACTTTGATTTAAACCTCTTGAAAAAGAAAGTTTCTAGCCCAAACCTGTGGCTAAGGTTTTTCTTGAATACAGACTTGAAGCTTCAAATGCAGATTAAAGAAATAATTCATAAATGTATATATCTGGACAGTAATTGTGTAATCCATTCCTACTCCGTCTGTCCTCAACAGCCACAAAGACCGAACTAAAACTGGTCTAAGAAATACAGCAGCATATCTGAGGTCATAATCTGGTCCTAGACTTCTGAAGCATAGGGAACAGAGAAACATCTCCATCTGATAGTACATTTACAGAACAGAGAATGCTTAGCAAGATTAACCTGTATTTGGGCAGGGCACATTCAAGCAAAAGTGCAGTCCCTTTTGGCTGTAATATTCTAAGAAGCACATTGCAGGGCTGTGGATGAGATTGCATTAAAACACTGTAATATTCTGCATTCAGCTCCAAAATTACTTCAGTTTCTTTTGGAAGTCATCTTTTCTTTCCCATTTAGGCATGACCAGGTCTGAGAAAACTAGGCCTGTGTTTCTGGTATACATGCAGGTTCTTCACCCTGCTTTCTTCCAGATTCCCTGGCTGAGCATGGAGAAGAAAGGTGAGAAAAATAAAATGTTAAAAACTGGAAGATAACAACCTTTTATTGATTACATTAATTAACTTACTCTTCAGGACGGATCCTACAGGTAATAGTGGTTAGGTGTGTTGAATTGGCTGCTAACAGTGTAATTTCCTAGTAGGATCAGGTACACCTGTTTTTAAGTAGCTTGAATAAAGTGTATTTTTTATTTTTTTTTTTGAGATGGAGACATTTCAACTTTAAAACTGTGTATCCCTTAATGAACATTTCAAGTAAGCTCTCCTGAGGAGGTGCTCCGTTACCAGGTGACTCTTCAGTCAGTGGTTCAGGCTTTCAATCTCCATCATAGGTTTGGGAAAGTAATTTCCTTTTAGGCTTTTAATGAGGGTGGGCTGGGCTGTTTCCTTGTCACAAATTACCTGTTGCAGCATGACTGAGACGCAGATGCTGGTCTTGCTCCATGGCCTCTGCTCGGTGTGTAGAGCTATTTATAGCCTGCCTTTTGTGCATCTCTGAGCAAGGGATTCCTATAAACATACTTCACTCAAGGGATTGCTGGATGCTGCTTATCTTGTCCTTTTCTTGACAGAGAGGGTTTTTTTGTGTCCTAACTTTTGGTTCAAGATTTCTGCCTGTAATTTTGTTGTTACAAAGTTTTGTCTATTTGTGCTGACCAGTTTGCCTCTCCATGTGACTAGAATTAACAGTTGGCCTGCTTTGTTTTCACTACGTTGATTTTGCGTCTAATGGAAACACACTGCATATGAAAAGAACAAGGATTTTATAGCCGCCTTCTAGCTCAACACAATTTACAATGCAGTTAAGAATGACAGTTGCAATTGAATAAATAGAAAATAGAATTAAAATAGAATTAAGGTAATCTGTTCTGAGTGCGTGACATTCCTGTAATGAATTGCTTTTAGGTGTTACAGAAACATAATTACGAGGCAGATTCCAGGTTATTTTTTTTTGTGTGTGGCTAATTAAGAGTTCTGGGTAAATTGTGTTGACAGAGATATCAGAGCTAGATGAAATATCTAATTGGGATAAGACTTGTGAATTGATCCTAAGAAAAGAGATGCAAAAACTCTGGAAAATGTCTGCATTCTAGTCAAGCACCATTTAAGGTGGTCTGGTTTATTTTCAGTAGTCACATTTTCTGTGTAGTAAATGAACATGTTCCCTTTGACCTGTTTGCCATGCCCTCCTCTCTTCTTCCTTCAGGTGCATTTTGACTATTAGCATAGAATCACAGAATGATTTGGGTTAGAAAGGACCTTAAGATCTAGTTCCATCCCCTCTGCCATGGGCTGAGATGCTTCATCCTAGACCATGTCACCCAGGGCTCTGTCCAACCTGGCCTTGAACACTGCCAGAGATGGAGCATTGGCTCCTTTGGCGATCTGTTCCAGTGCCTTACCACCCTCACAGTAAAGAATTCCTTCCTTATATATAACCTGAACTTCCCTTGTTTCACTTTAAACACATTCCCCCTTGTCCTATTGCTACAGTCCCTGATGAACAGTCCCTCTGCGGTATCCTCGTAGGACCCCTTTAGGTACTGGAGGGCTGCTATGCGGTTGTTCTGGTTTCAGTCTCCGTGCAGCTCCTCTTCTCCAAGCTGAACAGGCCTCTTATCTGCAAAAGGGCTGAAATTGCCTGTTGTGGAATCTGGTTTCTAGTGAAATATGCTGTGGATGACTCCAGTGCTTAGCATGCAAAGTATTAAATTCTAACACTGAACTGTGTAACAGCAAACTGGTACACAAGTTGTAAAAAGGAACATTCGCTTCCTTTGCTTGCTCTTAGACTATTTCTCTCATCCATCCATTCTGTATGCCAGTCTCGTTACATCACATGCTCTCTTCATCTGCATCCCTTCTAAAACTATACTACTTTATACTTGGCTGTCAACCTACTGTTAGAGTTAGGGTGGGGGGTTATCTGCCATGTATTGCCCTAGTTAACTTCTAGCAGAAGCAAGGTTGTCTGGGAGAGAATATACCTCTCAGCTTAAAATTGTGTTCTTTAATGCCAGGGGTACTGGGACTCTGGCAGTGTACACAGAGCACAGGTGACAATTGTATTAAATAACTGAGCAAATAAAAATTCTCTGGAATCCCAAGAAAGTAAAAACTGCTATGACTTTAAGCCAAACCTGTTTATATTCAATAAGCAGAATATAGAGAAAGGATGAGAAACTAAACCAGGGTGATGATGGTGGAGATAAATCAGCAATAGAATTGCTGATGGAAGTGATGTATTTGTGTAGAAAGAAGTAAGAGAAAACCCAAAGTATTCAAATCTCCTCAGGGTTCCTGGCCTTTGGATTTTGGGCAATTCTTCTCAAGTTCCAAGTGATTCCTTCTGCATTCATTGACTGGATATATGTACTCATATAGGGGGATATTTTCTTTTTCCTGGTGCAGTGTAGGGTCTCTGGGCTGTACTTAAGTATCTGGAAGTGGATGTACTGGAGTCTGCAAATGTCATATAAGATTTACCTTTTTTTTCCTTTTAGTATAATCTGTGGGACAGGATCAGTCTATACAACCCTCCCTTTATCTTGCTTTGAACTTGTCTGGCTACTGTGTCCAGTAATGATTGCCTTCTGTGTTAACATCCATTTGTATAGAAGATGGAAAGATTTTTCAATAATTCTCTGATTTGTAATAATGTATGTACTTTCGTTTATATGTGTATGTTCACTCTGTTCTGGTGCTTTGCAGGGGTGCCTACACACAACCTGGGTTGTGAAGAGCTGGCATTTGGAAGTATATTTATGATTCCCTTTTATAATTGATTTTTAATTCAGTCTGAATTTCAGATCTCCCTTCAGGAGCTTCAGAATACTTGGGGACAGGGCAGACTGACAGTTAAAATATATGAAAATAAATTGCTTTCCACAGTGTTAGGTGGCTGATTCTACAGCGTCCCCTATATGTGAATGTGTGTTGCTGTTGATTTAATATATTACAGAATCACAAAATCATAGAATAATTAGGGTTGGAAAGGACCTTAAGATCATCTAGTTCCAACCCCCCTGCCAGGGGCAGGGACACCTCCCACTAAACCATGTCACCCAAAGCTATGTCCAATCCAGCCTTGAACACCGCCAGCGATGGAACATTCACAGCTTCCCTGGGCAACCCATTCCAGTGCCTCACCACCCTTACAGTGAAGAATTTCTTCCTCATATCCAGTCTAAACTTCCCCTGTTTAAATTTGAACCTGTTACCCCTTGTCCTATCACTACAGTCCCTCACGAAGAGTCCCTCCCCAGCATCCCTATAGATCCCCTTCAGATACTGGAAGGATGCTATGAGGTCTCCACACAACCTTCTCTTCTCCAGGCTCAACAGGCCCAACTTTCTCAGCCTGTCTTCATATTATTCTGAGACTCGTGTTTACTGGCACTTAAATTGTAGTTTTGCGTACAGAACAAAGTTCTGGATTGTGAATTGCAGAAATGCTGATGTTGTCTAAATGACTGGGAGTATCATGAGGTTGAGAATGATCAGTGTCTTCAGAGAATAAGCATAGGAAGGTGTCAAGCAAGGATAGTTTTGGTTCTTTGCAGGATAAGCTCACTTATGGAAGGAAAAATACAAGTTTACATGATCCCCCTCCTAGGTTGGATAAAGTCAGCAAATGATCTCCATAGCTGATTCCAGATACCACTGTCTGAGCTGAATTAGAAAATCTGTTTTAATAACAACTTTTAACTGGGTCAAACATGCAGATGAAACCTTGAAGTGATCTGGTAAGACAAGAATATGATTACCAAAATGAAGTTTAAATAGAATATCAGGTTTAACTTAAGTAAAACTTGGCAGCATGTAAAAAAGATATTTCACCAGCAGTCCAGTAAGCCATTTGAAAGAGAGCACCCCAAGCACCATTACAACCCTTCGTGTACCTTATTTTCCTTCTTAACTAGCATTCTAGTGTTGTA
The DNA here is from genome assembly GCA_028858755.1 of Ara ararauna. Classification (NCBI taxonomy): domain Eukaryota; kingdom Metazoa; phylum Chordata; class Aves; order Psittaciformes; family Psittacidae; genus Ara; species Ara ararauna. The sequence goes on along the minus strand of CM054380.1, from coordinate 16,175,967 downwards.
TTTAGAAAAAAACCCAACACATTCACCCTCAGCTTCTTTTTAAATCATGCATTTACAATAAGCCTGGCTTCCTATTGAGCTGGTATAATCATTTGTTTTTCCATCTGAAAAGAAAGAGAGCCAGTTCTCAAGGTTTGAAGTTGCTTTAGAAGAGCCTTGCCTGAGCAAAATCTTCCACCTCTGGAGCAACAAAGATTATAGAAACATGCTTATGCAGTAGCTTGAAACTTCTGGCTCTCTTGGCATGAATGCTACAGCTCAATATTTGCTCTATTATTCTATTACTATAGACTTAAATGTTTGTCACTGAAAGTTTTACTGCCACTTTGCTTTTGACTTCCATGGTAGCTGGGCACAGACATGGCATTGGTAGGCTCAAGGAGAGCATTGGCTTTCTGCATCTTGAAGTGATCTCATACAGAACTTCATCAAGAAAACAACCAGAAATTTCAGGCTTGCCATAAATTATCTGTAGACATGCCTGAAGCCTTGAAGCAGCAAACACAGGTTGTTAGATTTTTTGATTGAATCCAGCCTGATTTGTGCATTCTTTAATCAAATGAAGAAGGTTCAAGTGAAATGGCTCTTGGGAGTGTGGTATCTTTTCTTCATCTTTAAAAGCTTCTATGTTGACATGTGTAATCTCTCAGTTTGCTAAAAATAAAAACATTCCCTGCCCAATACAGATAAATAGAGATGAGTTAAATATTTTATATCTAATGGGTATGTCGTGTTTTTGCGTGCAGTAACAAATACAAAGTAGTAAAAAGTGCCACTAGGGTGTTTGTGAGAATCTGCTTCATAAAACTACCATATAAGTAATTGTCTTTTTGTCTATGGTCTTCCTAACTGGAGTCTGTGCTTTATTCAGGGCATTCCAGTCCAGCGGTTGTCATTATTGTTTTGGAGAAATGCTGATTTTATTTTTTTTTTCTTAACAAAATTCCTATCTGAAAATCAGTGACTGGAATTTGTCCCAAATGAATTTCCTGTGGAGCGAAGGGCTATGAGTTTAGTCTCCAAACAGTGACTCTTCCTTATAATATGTCAGTAGAAATGTACTGCTTTGATTTTCACAGAAGCTATTTCAGATCTTAATTTTGGGCTTAATTAAATCCTCATAGAATCACAGAATCACCACAAGCAAATCTAATTCTGGCATACTATTTCAATTGCACAGATTTTCTTTCTGACTAAGGGTTGGAAGGATTAACCCAGATTTTAGCAGTTCCCTCCATGACTGGGTGGATAGGATTAAGGTCTCTACCCTGCTCATTCTGGCTTTTTAGTCCAGTTTTTGAATATTAGTTACATCTGTTGACCAGGACTAGATTTTTTTGGGAATAAGAATAAAAAACAGTATGCTCAATTCAGTGGAGTGCATTGTATTTCAATTAAAAAAAAAAAAAACCAAAAAACATTTTGCCTGTTTACAGAACCGTAATTTATAGTTTAACATATTCTAGATAAATTCTGTAATTTTCCATATTGATAGAATCATAGAATAGTTACGGTTGGAAAGGACCTTAAGATCATCTAGTTCCAACCCCCTTGCCAGGGGCAGGGACACCTCCCACTAAACCATGCCACCCAAGGCTCTGTCCAACCTGGCCTTGAACACCGCCAGCAATGGAGCATTCACAACTTCCCTGGGCAACCCATTCCAGTGCCTCACCACCCTCACAGTATAGAATTTCTTCCTTATATCCAGTCTAAACTTCCCCTGTTTAAGTTTGAACCCGTTACCCCTTGTCCTGTCACTACAGTTCCTCAGGAAGAGTCCCTCCCCAGCATCCCTATAGGTGCCCTTCAGATATTGGAAGGCTGCTATGAGGTCTCCATGCAGCCTTCTCTTCTCCAGGCTCAACAGCCCGAACTTTCTCATCCTATCTTCATATGGGAGGTGTTCCAGTCCCCTGATCATCCTCATGGCCCTCCTTTGGACTTGTTCCAACAGTTCCATGTCCTTTTTCTGTTGAGGACACCAGAACTGCACACAGTACTCCAAGGGAGGTCTCACAAGAGCAGACCTTTGAGACACTGTAAAAATAAGTATTTTAGAAAAAATTAAAGGCATAAACCAAGAATGGCATTCAATTTACTAATACCAGATTGAAACCTTGGACCACCTTGCTCAGAACTGGTTGCATGCAGCAAACATTTTTGGGCCTGCCAGCAGAAGCTGTTCCTGTATTTTTTCTCATAGTATTGCTATTAGAAATAGAGACAATTTCACTCCACTATGCAGGAAATGGAGGAACTTCTGGAATATTGTTTGCAATTAAACTCCCACATTCTAGAAAGTCCTGGCTAATCTTGTAAGGGGTTTGTAATCTTGTAAGGTGACTGGGGAGTGGAAAGTCTCATGTGCAGGAGATGAGGTGAGTCTGGTTAGTTTCTAGTAAAAATGAGCCTGTGAGCAGTATGTGGCACCTGGATACAGGCTGAAGAAAAGCTGATTAAGCAGCATGAAGTGAATTGATAAGAGGACTGAAACCAAGGTGGACATTTGGGCTGGAAATTGGAAGTAGTGAACAGTCTTTAGAAGGAAATTTAAGAAGCTCAGGAATGGCAAGAAGCCAGCTAGTGTTACCAAGGAAACTGGTCAATAAATGAAGAAATGAGGACTTGCAGCATGAAGTTCTTTCTAATCCTACAGTCTTCTTTACATTTATAAAAAAACTTGAGATAACTATGCAATACCATAATAAGATTGTCTCCAAATCTAGCCAGGCTTCTGTGAACACTGCACTTATGAATATGACATGGGATGAGTAGAAGCCTAATGTACAGCTGACCAGAAGGCCAAAGACTGTCCTTCTCAGCCTTGGAAAGACTGACTGGCCTTCAGGTCCTGGTAGGAACATAGCCTTGTGAGTTCTGTGGTTTAATCTCCCTACAGTCTGTATGTGATATTGCCTGAATGTCAGGCCTGCTAAGCAGTGGTTTACATTGCATACATTTGTGGGCAGTCTGGGTTGTAGTTGCAGCTGGAGACTCAAAACACTGTATTTTTTAATGACTGTGCTGGACATTTGTTGCTATTCTGTGAATTGAACCAGAAGTGGGACCAGCATGAAAAAATCTGATATTTTGCTGGATGGCAGTGTGTACATAACTGTGTAAAAATCAGATCCCGACTATGTTTTCTTCCAGTAACTGAGTGGCCTTGGTTTCTTTGGGAACCCAAGCCGTTAGTAGCCTGTTTGCATCAATGTGTCCCGTAGGATACTTTTAATTCTGCCAAACTATTCTTGTTTTTCATGTTCTTGCAGATTGCCAGGTTTAACAAGTTCCTCACTCTTATCCAATTGCTTCTGCTTATTATCAGTAACTGTGACAATTTCTTTCAAATATTTTAATTTTATGACGTCCAAATACCAGAAAGATCAAAACCTCTTAATGCTCAAATAGGTGTTTTCAGTTGAGATCTGTGGTGGTATTTCTGTCTCTGTAAATAATCAGGAGTTCTAGACCAACCAACTGCCTTTGGCACCGAGAACTGACTTGCTGAATATACTGACTCATTTGAGTTTCATTCGTGGAGCAAAATCCATTAGTTCTTTCTTGTGGTCTGGACAAAGGGGTTCTAATGAGTGCCATGACACACACGGTATGTGCAGTGGGCTAATCTGTACCTAGTGAATAGTGATAATGTGATTATTCTAACTAGGTCAAAGAAGTAGTAATTGCTGTTTGTTTTGAAAATTTTGAAAATTGAAAAGCTGTTAATTGTACTTATAGTACAATTTATTTATATTTTTTTAAAGAGGGAGAAACGCTGATGGAATGGTGTATGTGAAGAGATGTAGAAAAGCATGTCTGAGGAAGGAAATACTTAAAGAAATCTAAGTCTTCCTGTGTTTTAGGCACTTTGTCATTTCGTTTCAGGGTGCTGGTCCTAGTCTTTTGTCTAGCCACACTTTGTTGGTGTTGCTTCATTCCTGAGACTGTACCTTGAGCAAACTGTTTCCATCCAGGTGGAAAACTGACCATGAAAGGTAGGATAGGTTGCTCTAGGGTGTGCTCCTTGCAGATGATGTGTGTGTAGTAGGTCTGTTCCCACAGGCATGAAGGGGAGCACAGCCCAGGGCCTGGAAGCCAGCATCTGCCCAGTGGCTCAGTTGCAGCAGGAATGCAGATGGTGACCCTTCCATATGTGGCTGACTTCAGCTGTGAGAAAGAATTTTAAAGACACAATGAGACAGAGAATGAGATCTAGAGGTATTGATAAATAGCTTTTTAAACTCTGAAAATCTCTCCTGGTTGTTTCCCCTGGGCTGCTGTGGTTTTCTCCATAGCTGCCTTGAGGAACTGATGATTTTGGGTGTCTTCTCACAGAGCTTGCACAGTTGTCCGGGTTCCTCAGGCCTTGTTGAGCAATTGGAATTGAGTGTTTCTATTACTGAGAATTTTATTTTATCATTGAATAGCTCTTTTAAAAAGCTGCAGAAGGTAATGCATTTCAGAAACCATAACTTTTGTGTAGGGTCAAGCTGGGTAAGGACGAGAGAAGCTCTTCTCCCAGGGCAGGACATGATATACGTATGCAGCAGAGCATTAGCAAAAGGAAGGCTAAAAGCATTAGTTATCGTGCATTATTTGAAATTTTGCGTGGCTGCATTTAAAGAAGTAAAATGGTGTTCCTGCAGGAGTGGAATGTTCTTCCTAAAATACTGTAATGAAATGGCTGAAGTCTTTACTGATAATTTGCTGTGGCTGGAGAGGAAGGTTAAAGTGATACGCTAATGAAAGCTACATATGATCAGCAGCACATGGTTAGTACTGTTTACAGATAATTTTTTGCACCAAAACAGGCTAAACAGCAAATTGGATAAAATTCTGTTTTGAAGTGACAAAGTCTATTCCTTCCCTGAAGCAATTCAGACTTCCAGGCTTCATTAATACTGGAATTATCATAATCTGTTTAGCTCTTACAGCTGTTTCACATTTTCAGGGACCTGCAGAAGCCAATTACTTTACGGCAAAGTGCTTATTAATGAAAATACGTGGCCATGTGTAAAGAAAAGGCCAGGGCAGGTGTAAAAAAATGCTTCAGAAAGTTTAAGGCACTTCTAGGTGTCCTTTGGGGAGGGAAGAAGAAAAAGGTCAGAGCGGCATCCTTAGTTTTAGTCGTGTTTTGTTGTTTGTGTGATGAGCCTTGTTTTCTTGCAGTGCGGGTGAGGTAAAAAGAAAAACACATCTCAGTTTGAAAAAGAAAACAGATGTGTACACTGTTTATACTCATGTCATTAAATAAGGCAATATGAAGTGCTGGAAAAAGTCAGTGTAGATTTGGGAATTCCTTGTCTAGGCACAAGTTCAGGGTTTCTCTTGGAAGTACTTGGCTTAATCTCTGAGTTGGCAACCCCACTATCACTATAATTTCTGGTTTTGCTGACTTACTAAACAGAGGAGAGCATGTATATGGAGCCATGAAACAACACTGTGTTATTGGCACAGCCCGGACTTCAGCAATCTACCTTCCTGCGCACCAGCAAAACCAGTTCCAGGGTTTCATTTCCTGATTCTGCAGGGTGGTTTGCATCTTTCTGTTTGGGGCACTGTGTTATAATAGATCTGACCTCCCCAAAAGCATCTGCTTCATGAACTTGAGCCCTCCATGTGGTTTGCCTCATAAATGTAGTCCTAATGGCATGATAGTAATTATTTGTGTAATGTTATAATTTCCCTGATTCTTATGAACATGCAATAGGGAATGCTTCACCATTTTGGGTTTGCTTTTTTTTTTTTACCTTGTTTCTTTTATCAATTGAGGTTTAGGCTTTTGATTAAGAGGACCACTATGTGCTTTCAGCTTTGTTCTTCCTATCAGTTGTGTCTTGATTCCCTTCTTCCTCCCTCATGCCACCACTGTCTTTGTGCTCTAGACACTTCTGCTGCAGATACACAGACAGCTTTGGAAAGGTATTTTAGTTTAAGTTGTCTTTTACATTTTTTTGCTCCTTTGCTGCATCTGATCTGCTCTGACTGGCACACAGAAGCCCTCAGGGCCCCAGCTGAGCTGCCTATGGTCTGCCACTGCTAAAAGTGAGAGCTGACCTCCTGCCTCAGTTTTGTTGGAAATGTCTTGGAATGGCAGTTGTGCTTTGTGTGCTGTTTTGGACAGAAAATCTGTGGAATTCACCACATGTTTTTTCCAAAGTGAAGATCAACATGCGGCAAAGAGAGCAAACCACTTAACATCGAGTGAGTCAGCAAAGGAACCGTCTAGTCCCTGTTGTTCAGTGGTACTTTGGGGAAAAGAAAACAACCAAGCCATGCTTTCCCAGTTTCTGATTTTAGTCAAAGGAAAACATGCACTCAAAATCAGATCCCAGTTTCAAACTTGAGTGTTCCTAGGCTCAACATTTAAGTTTATAAGTACCAAAGTGCCTGAATAGACATGTAGGAATCATGTACTTTCCCACTCCAGCACTTACTGTTCTGACTTTTCCCGTTTTCTCTAAGATAGTCCAGTGAGCACAGTCTCTGTTGACCCTACCAGACAGATGAAAATCTGTATTTTCCTCTGGCATTTAGAATACCTGCCATGTTGATTAAAATTCTGCTGGTCTGTTTCTCTTTGGGAACTGCCTTGGTGAAGTTTTGAATGATGCTGCTGCAAAAAGAGCATCAGGTAAATAAGATGGCAATTCCAACTAACAACAAGTGTCCTAATAGGATACTGGGCCTGAATATTAATTTTGCATTGCCAAGTATTTCCAGGAGACACATAATCTGCTAACAGTTCAAGTAACCTGTTTCTCATATCTGAATAATCAGTATGGTAACAAGTACCTATGAAGTATCATAATGAAATATATATAATGTTTGGGCCTTTTATTGTGGACAATATAACTTTTGATTCCTGGATAAGATAAACACTGGTTTGGTTTGTTGTTTTGCTTATTTCCCCTTAGTTTAACGTAATATTTATGTGGTTGCTTGTGCATTAAGAGGAAACCTAGAAAGCCTATTTTTTACATGCCTTACTGGAGTAGATCAAATGAGCTAGAGAGATATACTGAAACATATTGAAATATACCAGTAGTGATACTGTAAACTATTAAGCAAACATCAGCATGTTTTTGTATGAAGATATTCCTGAAGTGAGGCTGCATTAATCCACTGCTGGTAAAATTGTGGATATGCATGTCATATAGTAAAACAGACTAGTACTTGGAGTCTTAAATGATGCTTTTCCATTCAAGTATTTAGTCCTTTTGTATATGGAAGAGTATCTCTGTGCCACTGGCCTATGAAAGACTAGAAGTTAATCCCATCCCTGATCTTACATTATCATTACTCGCATAATACCAATAATTTACTGAATTATTTAGGGCAAGTTCATAACATCACGTGTGACACAAGCTGACATCAGTCAGAAAACTTTACATGTTAGTACAGCACAGACTCCAACACATTGCCACAGCAATCAGGGTTTGCATTATATCATCACATCTTTTTCTGTTCTTTATGTTTTGAGAAGGGTAAGCTAAGCACATGAGAACCAGAGGGCAAAACACAGCATAAGGAAAGATCACTGTGCTTTGAAATCTGAAACAAAGCAAACAGCCTTGAAAGACAAACTGAAGCTGTGCAGCAGCAGATGTGTGCAAAATTACAAAGCAAGCAGAGCTGTTGGTGTGGTGGCCATGTATCTCAAGGAGAGACAGTTTGTGTTCCATGTGTGATTAATACCAGTGTGTGTGTGTAGAAGATGATAGATAGACAGACAGACAAAACTGAGGACTTTTGCAATGTGGCAATGTCCTGCCAATAGTATGCTATGCAATGAAATTACTTTAGTCCAGAAATAGGTATCTTGTGGCCTCTTTTTATTCTCTGTGTTATACTTTTACCTTAAATTTGCTAGTCATTATCAATGATAAATACTATTAGTTGACCTTATCAAATCAAAGTTAAAATGGTAGCATTGGTGAGACTAAGGAGGGATACTCTGTTAGGGGTGAGGCAGCATTGTCAAGTCAGTAAAAGCACTGACATTGTCATATTCATGTATGCATATGCATAGCATCTGAGGTGGGCCTATAGGGATGCTGGGGAAAGACTCTTCATTAGGGACTGTAGTGATAAGACAAGGGGTAACGGGTTCAAACTTAAAGAGGGGAAGTTTAGATTGGATATGAGGAAGAAATTCTTTACTGTAAGGGTGGTGAGGCAGTGGAATGGGTTGCCCAGGGAAGTTGTGAATGCTCCATTGCTGGCGGTGTACAAGGCCGGGTTGGACATAGCCTTGGGTGGCATGGTTTAGTGGGAGGTGTCCCTGCCCCTGGCAGGGGGTTTGGAACTAGATGATCTTAAGGTCCTTTCCAACCCTAACTATTCTATGATTCCATATATTTCTGCTTATCACTTAAATATTTTTTATAATTAGTAAGAGAAATGTGTTTTATATAGTTAGAACTAGTTCATGATATGGAATCCATTATTTAATGTAGCTTCCACAGTGTATGCAAATGCATTCCAACATAAGCAGTACTTCCCATTTTAAAGGGGTTTTTGTCTATGTTGTATTAAAAGGTGGAAATTGGCTGTACCTATGTAAGAGAGCAATCAACAACTACTTACCAAAGAAGTTCCTAAACAGGGATCTCAACTGGGTACCCTTGAAGTGGTAGTTACAATTAACTGTTCCTCTCTTGCAATATGGAATCATTTTTTTTCTTAAGAGGAACAGTGCTCTGTTTAAAGATAACTGATGGCTTGCCTCCTTCAAATTGTGAGTAATGTCAAGATCCCCAGCTTGGTGTTCACTACTGAGCTATTTTCGGGGAAGCGCAAATAAAAGCTGTAATTTGCCCTAGCACATCAGGGGTGTAATGGAGGTGTCTGACAGCATTTCAGTAAAACAATTAGCTTAGTGAAAAGAATTCCCTCTTGGCATGACTGTCAGTCAAAGTATAAACGGAGGGTGAGAACCTACTACCCAGCCTTGGTAGCTCCTGGACAGCAAGTTCCAGTCCCTTGCCAACTAGCACAGGTGGCATGTAACTCTTATCCCAAGACTTTTGGATTTATAACTCATGCATTGACGAACAAGACTGAACATGCTGGAAAATTAGACAACACTTGAGGTCTCTGAGATGAGGAAGAATCTTGGATATTTCATTGGTCACTATTTGTAAGAAGGTATGTATCAAGGGGAGACAGCTGAGATGTGCCTAAATCTTGAGAAAGACCTCCAGAATGATTTATTAAAAATAAGTTTCAGGGAGAGATCTGAAACAAGAAGCTTGCTGTGGCTTTGCATGTGCATCATAGCAGGATGATTGAAAAAAAGTAGAAGCACTTGACATTTGTCATTTGTACATCCATAGCTCATTGTAGGGAGCTTAGAATCATAGATTGGTTTGGGTTGGAAGGAACCTTAAAGCTCATCCAGTTCCAACCCTCTGCCATGGGCAGGGACACCTTCCACTAGACCAGGTTGCTCCAAGCCCCATTCAACCTGGCCTTGAACACTGGCAGGGATGGGGCAGCCACAGCTTCTCTGGGCAACCTGTGCCAGTGCCTCACCACCCTCACAAGGAAGAACTTCTAACTAAGATCTAATCCAAACCTATTAAAATGACATGTAAGCGGGTACTTGGATGGTTCTTTGAGTAGATGTGACTAGGAACAAGGTAACAACTGGCCAGTGGTTATTTTGTTTCAAAGGCTTTATAATAAGCTGTTCTGTAAACATAGTGAAGTTTGCTTTCTTTAACTTTCACTTGTGGCATTTCAAATTGGTGACATGTCAAAAGTGTACAGCAACATAGAGGGTGACAGTTCCCTTAGTGATTGCCACTTTCTAACTGAGCCCACAGGCTGGGCTGGTCTGCTTGGAACTGGCCTTGGGGGCTGTGTAAAGCTGCTGCTTTCTGCTTGGGGTGGGTATCTTGAAGTCTGATAACTTCCATTGCTTAATTATTTAAAATATATGACAAAAAAAAAAGTGAAGATTATTGCATTCCTAATTTAACTTGTAAAATATAATATGTGAAACCATCCTCTTACTTTGTGTGTGGGAGAGAGCTTTTCAGACAGGATGTATAGAACAGGGCATGAAAATGTGGGATGACTTCTTTTCATGTTAGAGTGACTTTCCTTAAAATACTTCTTTTGCATTTCTTGCTGCAGCATTAGAAGTTTCCACTTCCCTTGCAATATGGAGAGCCTCAGGGCTCAGCATGTCACTAGATTTCTCTGACAAGGTGCTTCAAAGTGGTGAAAGTTCAGGTATTATTTCCTTGCTGTTAGTTTCCACCTTTATCTACGACTCCAGTATTCTTGTTTGCTGTCAGTGTTGGTTGTGCCCTACCTCCTAGGCTGCAGCTGAAGAGGTCATTTGGTCAAGGGTTTCCACTTTATCTCCTCACAGTCTCTTGCAATTGACTCTCACAACACTCTGTTGGTTTACCCTCTTGCTCCTTCCTCCCAGGAGTCTGCAGTGACACCTCTTTCAGGTGTAGCTCTTCCACAGCACCATCTGCATGTCTCTCAAATTCAAGCTGATCTTCATGACTATGTAAATAATTGGTCAAAGCTGCAGGGTCTCAAATGTAGAATGTGGCAGGCTGTTTCATTCTGGCAGTTACCCATGGAGGGTACAATGTTTAGCTGGTGGCTAGAAGCTCTTGCATCCCTTAGCTCACTGCTGGAGATTGGAGGTGGCTCTAAGCATACTGTATTCATGCATTTTACATAATGGTGAGGAGAGGGAAGTCACAAGCATCAGGGAAGTAAAACTTTGATGAAATTTTTCCTGGTTCCTATTTCTTTGGTATTTCAACTTTTTTATTCTAGAAGCCTGTTTTGGAGCAACTTGTCTGTAGTATTTGGAACAATTTGTCCAGGATCTCTGTTTTTCTGTTAAGAGATGAAAATTAATTTTGCTTTTCTCATATGCAGGTACCCTGAAGATCAACCAGACTTATTCTGTGGCAGGTGTAGTGTTTCACTTTTAATGTGAATTAAGAGCTCAGCTAGGGTTTTTTTCCTAGGGCATTGTGGGGTAAGAAGCTCACATACTCTACAATTATGTTTCCAAGTCTGGGTAAGTGCTGCTACAAAGTAGGCACTTTATTATGTGCAGTCAAAGCTGGCTCAACAGAAGGAGGGTTTTCATAAAATATGCAAGTTCCTTTACAGACATGTTTGGGGTTTGGGGCAGTGTACTGATATATACTAAGGTTTGCATTCAAGGGGAGAGAGCAGATTTATGCAAGAAGGTAACTAATGTTTTAGTTCAGAGGAAGTACTTTTGATCTAATGAGCATCTTTCTTCTGTCACATTTAATGTACATACTGCACACTTAAACAATTGAAATGGAAATTGAGGCTGGGGAAAACATTATGGATCAATTTTAGTTTTTTTTTAAAACTGACAGAGGATATGACTTTATACTTAACGTCATAACGTCATGCCTTGCCTCATATGAACTATTTTGGTATGAATAAATCCCATTTATCTGATTTTTTTTTTTTCTCCAACTTTGGTTTCCTTAGTGCCATAATTATTTATGTTCATGCACCAGTCAGGAAGTAACAAGTGAAACTGGAGGCTGCAGCAGTCATCTGGGAGACGACTTAAGCTGCGGGATAAATGTTAATGGTTGGGTGTATTTGTGAGGACGATCAGCAGTGATTGGAAGCTACAAAGTAGAAATGAGAACTGCACTTCCTAATGATCCCTCTGAGATGAGCAGTTTTGATTAACTGATTTCTGAATATTCAGGAAGATATTACTATACCATTTTACATCTGCTTGATGTATTTAAGAATGGCTTTGTCAGTATGACACTAGCCATAAAAGTCCTCACCAAAATTGAAATCTGAGACTTGGGTTCAATATTTTTTGCAAAGATGATGAATTTTTCTTGCAGAAGAGCTCCCGTTGCATGCCTGTTTTGCATCCTTCTGTACACTGGAGGTGAACAAAGGGAATCCACTGGTTTATTACAGTGAGGACCTATCTTGCACATCTTGCAGTTAATTCTTTCACAGATTGATTGAGATCTTGCAGGTGTCTGAACACAATGTCATGGGAGTGCTACATTCATGGTTTCTGCTTCCTAAAGATGATGACTTAGCAGCATTTGTTTCTCTGCTGTAGCTTCATTTGTTGCCTGTATGAGGCTTTCAGCTGCAAGCTTCATGGACTGTCAGAACTGCTATCCCATGGAAAAATTAAAGTACTAGCCAGTAGGAACATCTGAACCAGTCTGTCCCTATGAAGCTGTAGCTGCTCTGCGCACTTAGCTACTATGTACTGTTCTGTGCAGTTGATCTGGTATGTGAGTCTCATGTTCATGTGTATAAACGACACCAGAATGATTGTCTCCAGACGTGGGACCTGAACTGGTCCTGAGCACAGACGCCAGGCTTCAGTGTTCACTGGATTGATTTCATCACTTGTGTCTTAATGCTAACAGCCTAAGAGTGTGTGTAAGGATAGGAGCTCTACCCCTGACAGCAGAGTTAGAAAGGAGGCTGTTTGATGAGTGTCTATACCAACTGCATGCACCAACGCTTGAAGGTCTCCTGGTTGATTCTAAAATTGTGTGACTCATAACTTCATTGAATCCATACCCACAGGATTAGGAATTCTCTTGTGTGGGAGCATGCAGAATAATCTTGGGAGATATTGCAAAAATTTTTAATTTCTGTCTGTTATGAGGGATGCAATCAGAGAAAAAGGAGTTGAAATCATGATAGCAGTTATGACTGCTGGTTTTATTTGCAGCTTACAGCCAGGAAAGTGCCCCTCTGTTATATAGGGCATGCTATGGGTTGTGAAATGACAATGCGTTCCCTTTGTAGCATTGGTTGTTCTAGGTCAGCATTGATGTGCATTGGATTTCAACATCTCTCTTCAGTCTGTCACATCATTAATGTTTGGGTTTATTTTTAGTTTTTCTAGTTGAGTAAACCTGGAGTCTGGAGGTGCTATAGACTTGGAATGCCCAGGAGACAGAATTTCAGCAGTTGCAATCTTGTGCCTCACTAAGGATGTAAATCTTCCTTGGCAGAATGTCGTGACTGTATCAAATGTTTCAGCTCAGAATTTGTTGCTGATGAATATCCTTTTGTCCTAAGATCAGGAACACAGTTCCTGTAGACAGCATGCTGTTTGGTGCAGAGTGCATGTGGACATCCCACTGACAGAGTTACTGAATAATGATGTTAATGAATGATGCCTGGAGGTACAGGGGAGTTGTTGAGAGGGGTTCATTAACTGAGTATTCATCTTTACTTGCTGGGATGTTTGCCAGTTGCGGTCATGGGTCTAACAAGAAGAAAAGGTCAGCTGTGTCCACCCCAGTGTAAATCACCAGTACCATGAATCCAAACTGGATTCTCTTTCTGTGAGCCTATTTAACCTCGCATGTACATGATTCTCCAGTATTATTTCAGTGTTTCCTATCACGTGCTTGGCTGCACAGTCTCTTAGAAGTTCTTTGGCAACCATGCAAGGTGCATAACATTTTACAATGTGAAGGTGAGAGACATGACAACTTGAAGAGAGCTGCAGGGATTTTGGGTTTATTCTGTAAGCTGGTTTGGTGTGGGCTGGCAGCCTGCCTGGGGACAATCCCACATCTTTGGTTTTCCTGTGCCCTGGGTAGCCCCGAGCACGGCCAGGAAATGCCCTGTGTGAGCAGCAGTTAACCTCCAATGGATGCTGGCACTAGGATAGGGAGAAGAAAGGCTCATTGCAAGGCTTTTGGGAAGGTTGCAGGGGACTAGACAATGAAGAGGATAAAGGAGAAGTGTTGCTGATAGTTGGGACAGACTTTCTTGGGCTGGGGGAGAGACGGAGGAGATTTGTGCTGCTGTATATGATGAGAGGAGAGCTGTTTGAGACAGGCCACAGAGTGGAGATGTACATACATATAAGAGGAGGGGAGTGAGATGGGTAAGGAGAAGAGGAATTAAACTGTTTAGAAATAAAGAAGTTCCTGGACAACTGAACAGATGCTTTGCTTCTGTCATGCTCTTTCTTTCTTCATTCAGATCCATTGCAGCTCGTACCTGGAATCTTTTTCCCCTCACAGCTCCATCAGTAGCTCTTCTGAGTGCCCCTTTTCCCGTGAGAGGAGGGAGAGCAGCTTGCTGCTGCAGGAGGAGAGCATCTGTGAATAACTTCCAGTCATGTTCCATTCTGAAAAATCAATACAGCTGGGAGATTTCAATCTGAGGCAGTATGCTTGTTTTCATCTACAGCTCATGAGAAACCAAAAATTTATGTGCATATTTCCCACAGAAGCTCCCATCTGTTACCTTAGAATGAGTTTTCATATGTATAAATAAATGTAATTTGCAGTTGAGAGAACATAAACAATTACCTATAGGGTCTGTAGGTACCTCAAGAGTTGCCTTCTGAATTAATGTGATGAAAGGAAGACTGTCCAAGAGTTGGTATTAGAGTAACTCTTATGATCAAGGATCAACTTAGATTGCGCATTTCGCTTTAGAGATATGTTTTAATTTTCCGTGTAAAAATTTGATTTTAACTCAGCCTGTTGAAATGGCTGAAAAAAAAGATAATTGAAAAGCGAAACTTTTAAAAATTACTTTGTATACTATATATAACTGCCTGAAGTTTCCAGAAGATGAAAAATTGCACCTTTATAGTCAGCTGTATTAAAAAATAGGTTACACCTTGTTTCAAATGTAAATTATTACTGGTGTTTCCCAAGTACCTCATTGAAAGCAATGACGCTGTCATTTCTGCACCAGAAAGCAAACAGAGCAAGTCTGAATCAATTCAAATGAGCTGCTTATGAAAAGGAACACTGAGGAGGTTTTATTTTGCACCTTAAATTAAGAATGATACTTTTAAGAACATCTTAGTAACTGACACAAAGACAATCTCATCTTCCTTGTCTAGGACCCTAGTTCTTAACCTTTTTATCTGGGCACACAAATATATAGGCAGCTATCCCATTGCTACAGTTGTGCTTTCATGCATAATTAGATTACAGGTGAAGGGGGTCCATGCCTTTAAAGGGCTGACTATGGAATTTCCCATGAAACTCAAGTTTTATGAAGTCCAAATCAGTATTTCATGTTGTGCACGAGAAGTTGCCTCCCTTCACTTATTCCTCTTCTTACAAAGATGGCCAGCAGTTTCCTAAAAGATTCTCACAGTATTCTATAAATATCAGTGACTTGTGAACCAATAACCAGAGGCCTGTGATACTCACCTGGCATAAAGGAATGTGAAGTATGAACTAAGTCGTGTTTCAGAAATGGTCATCAACTTCAGGCTGGGGTGGGAGGACTTGTAGAGATCTCTCTGATGCTGTTCCACTTTGTGTAAGTAAATGTTCATTGACTAGAAAGTTGGAGCCTTCCTGGAGAGAAAAAGCCTTGAGCGGTAAATGGAAAGCCTTGATAGGATCAAGTAGGAACTGAATCCTGCTAGGACAGAGAAAGCATGTGTAATTCCAGGAATTCCACCTGAGTTGAAGAAACAGCAAGAGAAAGGCCTTGATAAATCTCCTTTCCTGGTGATTTGTTTCACTGTGTTGTTTCCACAATCAGGTACATTTTCCTGTCATTGAAGTGTTATGTAGTAATAGTCCTCAAAGCCTCTTCTGTTCTGTTTGGGTGGCTCAAAAAAGCCTTGTCTATGAGCACTATTATGTAACTATTAACAACAGTAAGTAGTATTTTCTCAAGTAATGTTATGGTAAAAATGACACCCTGTTTTGCTTACTACTCTTACTTTAGCAGTGCTTGGCAAACCTCTGACTGTATCAACTATAATCAAATAATATCCCAAATGCTATACTGCAAACACCTGCACCCATCTGAACTAGAAACTAGTCCATTTTGAAAGTTTAATGGGATTGGGAAATAATGGCCCATTTTGCACAAGAGAACAACGTGCAGTGAATTTGTCAAAAAAAACATTAACAGGGAAAGAGTGTGTGTGTTAGGAAGCAATAAACCTGAGCTGATGAGGGAAGTTCATTGTGCTGTGAGATGACCTGCCAAATATGCTTTTTCAAAGAAAAATCTACATTTTAGAGAAACATTTTGTGTCACAGCCATAACCTTGAGTGATATTTTCAATGGGTGTTTTAAGATGAAACTCATTAGTTTCTGCAAGTTGTTCCTGAGTTTTATAAAGATGGTTGGCTTTGCAAGCTTTGGGAACTAACAGAAGCAACACAGCCAGGTAGAAAAGGTCCCTTTCCAATAATATCACTGAACATGGGGAGTTCTGTTGTATAATGAGTGATCTAGATTGAAGTTGCTGACATTCAAATAAATGCACCCAGTGAGAAAATTCCAACAGTTCTCTTAGTGATTCTTCTCACACTTCTTTAATGTATTTTACACCTTCTTGAACAGATGAGTTTGAGCTTTCTCGTTTTTTCCTTTACTCTATAAAGGAAGTGTGAGGCAGCCTTCTGTAGAGAAATAGGCCAGAGCCACCAGAGGTTTGACATATTCTCAGAGTCTTCTAAATTTTCATGACTCTACAATAAGAACTCACATCTGATGTCTGTTTTAATAAATATAAGCTTTGCATTTGAATTTTAAATAATGGTTGCTTGTAGAGGAAATACACGGGCAACTTCATATAGAAAAATATGAATGATGCATCAAAATTGCTGCCTGGTCCTGCCCACTTTCTTAATGTAGATAGGGAAAAAGCTGGCCTTGAGGCTGTTACAGTAGATATTGAACCCCTGGCTCTTCTGATTATTTGTTCCTCACTTGTCTCGTGTTATTCTAAGGAAACTGGCTGTATCCAGAGAAACAGAATTGTCCAGCATTTTCATGTTTGCAATACCAGCCATATTTCTGCTAAAAACCATGTGAAGAAAGGCTCTCCTCAGGCTTCTCTAAAGCCTTTGTTTCCCTTCTGTCTTTCAGTGCTTGCTTCTAATCTTTTCTAGTCTTTATCTCCTAGACTGGATTTGTCCTCAGTAATTTACGTATCTGTACAATGAACCAAAAAGATCTTGAAATCAAATAAGCCTTTAGTACTATGAAATGAGGATCAAATTAATATACAGTGTTTGCAGTTCCTTTTATTACTTTGCTTGTGCTTAAGAATTTATGTTCCCAAAACAGGTATTGCAGAGTGGTAGGTCTGAGGTGGACCTAAGTCGTGCTTGGTGCAGTTTTCATGTAGGAGATGTAGCTATTTAAACTAGGTGTGCAGAATGGTGATGTAAATGCCCTTCTCTCCTGACCCACTTTTCTGTGTTTTCCATAGAAAACATGCACATCATTTCCACTTGTATTATGAGTTTAGCTTTTAATTCTATAACTGCTTTTAAATGCAAACCACTTCCTTTCAAATTTTGAATCCTTAAATGATGTTTTTCCAATTCAAATATCATGATAAAATAGATTCCCTCAGAGGGCTTGGTACAATGTGAAAATTTGCGACTAATGGATGCATGTGCATTGTAAATGTTCCTACCAGATGGTCCTGATCAAATTTCCAGTGTTGTGTAATCACTTTAGAAGGGGCTGAATGAATTTGGTTCATTTTAAAATTTCTGTTTTAAATGTTAAAGGATTTTTCCTGCCATGTCTGATGTTGGTTTTGCCACAGCACTGATTTAGGCCACAGAAACCCGAGTTAAAAAAAAAAGTTGATGTTGTATCTGCTACCAGTTGGAGGACAGAGCTTTTGGTTGTTGAAGAACTAATTTAGCTATTGATTTTGGCATATCAGTAGAATAAGACTTTTTGCCTATAGAGCAATTCACACGAGTATAAGGAATGATTTTGACTGATTATTATAAGAAAACTTTGTAAGCTTCTTGTGTTACTGCTTCCCTTACACTGTTGTTAGGACACATATTGAATGTCCAAGCTGTGTGGCCTTGGATAACAGTAGTTACTGGTATACAGTATTTAGCTGCTTGTAGTGCATCAATTTCCTAGCGTGTCAGAAATCACTGTGGGAACTGAGTGATGCTAGCGTTGGCTTAGGATGCTATCTTAATAAAACATATACTCCTTCATATGTGCTTAACATATTTAGAAAAATTCTTATGTTTCTTTACATTCTGTTAAATGTAAAGAAAACCAATAAAGCTGTCTGGGAAAAGATACTTGCAAAAGTGTGCTGGTTGAGTCATTTTGTATGAGCAGATGTCTTCATTGCTTGAAATGAAGATAATCTGTAAAGTATGGATTTTTAGAGATGTGAATTATCAGGCTTTGGTCAAACTTGACTTTGGATTGAATTCTGTATATGACTGACACTCTCTTTGCAAGTATATCTCTACATGATTTCAGCTTAAGGGCAGTTTACTTTGGAGGAGGAAAAAGGCAAACCTGAAAGGCTGAAGGTGCAAACGGTTCGTCTTAATTTTCTCTGTAATTCTGTCTGCTGTTTTCTGCTGGAGTAAAATAGAGCAAGATCTTACCTCGTCACCTGTTTCAGTCCAGCTTATAACTCAGTTTTGGTTTCTCCAGGAACTTCCCTAAACATAGTGAAATACTGTCTTTGGATGAAAGCTCTGTCTTTTACTTGTGTTTCAGCTTATTGTGTGAACTTTTAAAATGTTCAGCCTTGTGTTTAGTAGGCCTTCCTGCCAGTGAACTTGTAATCCATTTTTTGTTTGCTTTTCTGTAAATTCTAGCCTGAGACTGAGTCGGAACTGAGATGATCTACTTAAAACTCAAGTAGGAAATTCTAATATTTAAATAATAGAGAGCATCCATCTGGTTTGAAATCTAAATACAATAGCCCAGCATGGTGCCAGACTAGCTGTCCTGTAATTCTGCCTGCTGCTCAATGTTCAGAGAAGCTGAGAGCATCGTTTTGGTTTTCCTCCTCACATGAGAAAGGGATGTTTTGGTTGGTCTGGAAAACCTTAGCACTGTGACTTTGCAGTTGTGAGAGACTATGAGCTTGCTCCAGGTGGGCTGTTACCTACACTGAAAGAACTCTTTGCAAAGTTAGCTCTTGCTAGTTTTTATCAGGGAATTTCCTCTTCTGTTCAAAAACTCTACTTGGCTTCCATGTCAAGATCTGTGTAACAAAATTCCTCTCTATCTGTGCAAATACTACATGAAAGATTGCTTGGTGCACACAGTATTCCTTTAACAAGGATTATGTGTAATAGTCTCTTTATTTTCATGGTTGGACACCTTTATTTTTGAACCTAAATTTATTCAGGGTTACCTCATATACACTGTGACTGAATAAGCAGCTTGCTTAAATTTCGGCAGCTCTTACACCCTCTTAATGCTCCTCTTTCATCCCATTCACACAGTAGACATGAGTGTCTCCATCAGTCTTCACTTTGCTAGGCTAAACCAGCCTGTGTGTGTGATGGGTTCTTGATTTACCTTGTTATTCCCATGGCCTTTCTTTATAATAGTACAGTTTCAGGTATCTTTCCTGAATGTGGATAACAAGAATTGTAGAAAATAATACCAGGTGATGCTCACCCACGCTTTGTCAGCCAGGACTAGGATTTCTGTAGCTGTGCTGCAGACACTGACCGATGCATCCTGAGATGAGCTCTTTCTCAGGACCCATGTATCATGGTTTAAGCCCAGCTGGTAACTCAGTACCATGCAGCCATTCGCTCACTCCCCCCCCCCCCTTCTTCCCCCTTCCCCCTCCCGGAGGGGTGGGGAGGAGAATCTAAAGAATGTAACTCCCACAGGTTTAGATAAGAACAGTCCAGTAACTAAGGTATAACACAAACCACTGCTGCTACCACCAATAATAATAATGATATGGGAAACAACAAGGGAAGAGAATACAACTGCTCACCACCCGCCGATTGATACCCAGCCTGACCCGAGCAGTGATCTAGCCCTTCTGGGTAACTGCCCCCAGTTTATACACTGGGCATGACGTGCTGTGGTATGGAATACCTCTTTGGCTAGTTTGGGTCAGGTGTCCTATCTCTGCTTCCTCCTGTCTTCCCCTCCTCCCTGGCAGAGCATGAGGCTCAGAAAGTCCTTGGTCAGACTAAACATTTCTAAGCAGTAGCTAAAAACATTGGTGTTATCAGTGCTGTTCCCAGGCCAAAAGTCAAAAACACAGCACTGCACCAGCCACTAAGAAGGAGAAAAATGACTGCTACTTCTGAACCCAGGACACCATGTTACATCATGATCAGTGATTAACAGAATTCATGCCTGGATACATATTTTGTGGATAGAATGGCACTCTACTTCAGTGATATGAATGTAAGGTTTGTAACGAATGTAATATTGTTCACCTTGTCTACAAACAAATTCCTTCAATCAATGTTATTTACCAAGAGTAGTGCTTTTACCACTTAAAAAGGATGATTTTTCAAGGTTAGATAGTGTTGAATGTTCAGGTCTCCCCTTAATTCAAGATATTGAATTAATATTCATATTGATATTGTATTGGTTGATGAGAAAATGAACATGAGCTGCTTCGGTGTGCGCTCGCAGCCCAGAAAGCCAACTGTATCCTGGGCTGCATCAAAAGGAGCGTGGCCAGCAGGTTGAGGGAGGTGATCCTGCCCCTCTACTCTGCTCTTGTGAGACCTCCCTTGGAGTATTGTGTTCAGTTCTGGTGTCCTCAGCATAAAAAGGACATGGAACTGTTGGAACAAGTCCAGAGGAGGGCCACAAGGATGATCAGGGGACTGGAGCACCTCCTGTATGAAGATAGGCTGAGAAAGTTGGGGCTGTTCAGCCTGGAGAAGAGAAGGCTGCATGGAGACCTCATAGCATCCTTCCAGTATCTGAAGGGGGCCTATAGGGATGCTGGGGAGGGACTCTTCCTGAGGAACTGTAGTGATAGGACAAGGGATAATGGGTTCAAACTTAAACAGGGGATGTTTAGACTGGATATTAGGAAGAAATTCTTTCCTGTAAGAGTGATGAGGCACTGGAATGGGTTATCCAGGGAAGCTGTGAATGCTCCATCGCTGGCGGTGTTCAAGGCCAGGTTGGACATAGCCTTGGGTGGCATGGATTAGTGGGAGGTGTCCCTGCCCCTGGCAGGAGGGTTGGGACTAGATGATCTTAAGGTCCCTTTCCAACCCTAACTATTCTATGATTCTGTTCTATGATTCTGTATTCTACCGGGAAGTGCTCATTGTAAGAGGCTGTTTTTTCTTCTACTTGCAGGGAGCGAAGTGTGAGCCTGGTTCTGCTTCAGATTGCCCTCCTTTCTCTTTATATTTACAACACAGTACCCAACCTGAGTCTGAAAACCCCAACATAGCACTTTTCAGTGTATTTAGAGTGGTAGCCAGAAGACTCAGTGGTTAAGGTAATGGCAGACAGTTTTCCCCAGTTAAAATACTGTAAGTTCATGGTACCTTCTTGGTTCCAGCTGAGCATCTGGAATAAGGTGGTGATTTAAAAACACCAAATAGCATTAGAGCAATGAAAGCTTTCTATCTGTTTCTTATAATTTCTGAAACATTGCTGGGGCATACTACTTTGCATAAGCTCTGTGGGCTTGCACAGGTCAGAGCTATAAAAGTAGCAGTATTAGCAGTATTGTTTCTGTCCTCCCTTTTCTAGATGATGAAGAGGTAAGCTCATATTATTAAAAATGCTAGGTAAGATATATCAAAAATAAGGGACTGTTTTGTTCATTCGAGAAATTGTGAGCTATTTTTAAAGAGATATAAAAATCAGTTAAACTTTATCAGTTTTAGTGTGTCTTACGTTTCTCAACAGTGTGCACTGAATTGAAACATAATTCATTAAAAGGGAATCATGCTGATCATTTTGGTTTGAAAATACTGACACAAAAATTGTAACTACCACTGAAAGGGGGCTAAATATGAATTATGGTGAAAGCATGGTGGTGACAGCACTGATTGCAGCCACCACCTTGCTGCAACTAATTTTATGACTTTTTAATATAACAACTTCTTTTGCAAGATTTTCTGGAGAAATGTTGAGATTTTAGAAAAAGAAAATTTCTAGAACATTGTAAATGTTACAAGAAAGAAATATTAAAAAAATTGATATAGCTGCTTTAATAAGCTAGCCTTCTGGTACAGACTAGACCTGTGAAATTAAAGAGTCATTAACACCAAATTAACCTTTATGTTAATACGTATCTCAGAGTCAAACTCTCTCATTGGCAGTCAAAATGTTCCTAATGACTGTTTACTGAGGACACCAAAGTCTATCTTGGAGCAGTTCTGCAAGTGCCAAGACCAGCTTTCCTTGGTCTTTCCTGCATTCTGCAGGTTGTGTAACAACTGAATTATACCTGTCAGTCAATTTGTCTGTGTTTTGGCAATCTCACAGCTTGCTGAACTTTGTTCTGAATCTGTAATTAGCTATTTCTAGCAGAAAAATGAGTTACTATTCTAGTCTACTTGAGATTTGTAATGGACTAAATTTGAATCTTCCAGGAGTCAGTATGTCTGTCTGTATTTTGGCCCCATTTATAACTTCATGGAAGACTGATCTTTGCTTTGTACTTCATGGCCCATTGTGCTCCCACAAGGCTAAAGGTAGCCTACTTTGTCTAGCTGTTTTATAGATCTAAGAGAATACATTTGTTTTCCTAATGGTTAACTTTTTAAGAAATTTCAGGCATTCTTGTTCCTTTACTTGCACCATATGGGCTTCAGTGTAAAAGGTTCACAGTTAATTATATTGAATTTAATAAATCTAGCAATCAAACCATGCAAAGTGTAATTGAGGTGCTGGTGCTGCAGCCAGACCGTCTAGAATAAAGAGTGATTTAGAGAGAACAGCCGGCCCTTGGGGGGGAAGACTGCTATAATTTTTAAGCTCTCAGATGCAAGATTAGTTTTCACTTTTTCTCTTTTCAGGAGAGGGATAAGAGCATGGTGTTATGTTGGTAGAATAAGAGGTAATGGGGTTAGAAGAAATATTTTTCAGCTGCACAAGAGGAATAGGTTACATGCATTAGTTCCAGTAGTAACAATACCCTGCTGGATTTATATATGGCCTTGGATATTTGTGATAATTTACAGCTAGGTTTCCTATCTGTAAAACAGATACCGAGAAGGACAACTGCTTTAATGGATTGTCTCTTGTGACAGTTTATGATACTGTTAATTTTGAGTCTTCCCTGCTCAAGATTTTACGTGGTAGATGGTTCTTCTGTGTAACAGAACCTCCGTTAAGTTTTATCCTTCAGAGTATTGCAAAATCCCCTTGTTAGCACAGAGCTACTATAGTCTGATCTAGCAGCAATAAAAACTGAAGTCACAAGGAAATAATGTCCTAAGAATGTGGCAGTTTCCTGGAGAAATCATGAAGTTGTGCACTGTTTTGATGAGCTCTTGTTCACAAGTTGAAGAACGTCTTGAAGCAGCAGAAGAAAGGGCTTGGCGCCGTTTATTCTTTCTTCCAGACAGTCCTGGTGACAATATAGGTTACATCTGTTCATATGGAGGTGCAATGCTGACTAGTGATGACTTTTTGAAGTCTGGCGTTACATCAGAGCAAAGTGGTGAAGTTCTGAACAAAGCCAAACCATTTAAAGACTTTGGCGTAACCTGGAACAAGTCTGGAGTATCTTGCTGATTGGCCTGTGATAGAGGTGTTGTGCAGGTCTGCACCTCAGTCAGCATTATTGTGTGAGAGAGAGCCAAGAATAAAAGAGTGAAAACCTGGTCCCTGTAAAAGGTTACAGGCAAAGCTATTTTGATGGAGAAGCAACTAGAAGAGCAGTGCAGAATGGAGCAGTTTGGGGTGGGAGCACAAGCCATGCTGCGTGCACCCAGGGCAGGCACGTGGATGTCAGGAGCATCTCCTCTTCATCTGCTGCAGTAAGGTGTGCCTGTTGCCCCCAAAATGGCTCCTGAAACTAGGCATGCTGCAGTCCCAGACTCGTGCTAAACCTCTGTGTAGGGAAACTGGGATGAAGGCAGAATGCACTGCTGCTGTAGAGTGTCTGTGTAAAAATAGATACAAATATATACACACATACTAAAAAACCAACATGACTTTATAACATGACATCAAGAAATGTGACTGTTTCCTTTGGAACCTCCCACTATGACTCTGCCTGCTTTGCAGAGGGAATATCCGAGTCAACCTGAGGCAAAAAAATCAAGAGCAGTGAGTTTCCAGCTCAGTGGAGCATATTTCACCTCTTCTCCAAGGGGAAATGTAGAACATTTCCTTATAATTCAGGTGTGTAAATGAGAAGCACTCCAGGTACATTATATCAGTCTTCTTTTATGGCTGCAGCTTACTTACAGAATAATTTTTTCAATGGTGGTATTTATTCTGTGATCACTGTCATTATAAAAATAATCTGGTTGCTCTGATTCATTTGGAGCTGGCTTAGATGTCAAATAAGAAATTTAGGTTATGGCCTGTTCATTTGCATAGTATCAGACATTGCTAGAGCATGACCATCCACATAAAAAAGATGTTTTTGGAAAAGAATATCCCATCTACAAATGTACTAGCTTTTTCTTTAGACCTCTGCACTGTTCAGTTAAATTAATGAAGATACCTCAGTTTATTAGATAACAAAATACTGTTGTTGCTTACATTTATAAAGAAACCTGTAAGGTATATAAAATGTGAGTTTTGATTCAAGCTGAAATGACAGCACTGTCCTACCCTTTTAATCATTAGATACTTTGAGGAAATAGCCTCTGACATATACACCTCAAAACAAATGTGTTTTACTATATTATTGACAGAATAAGAGCGCTGTGTAAATCAGTGCTTTCTGCAGTTCAGTTCTTAGCCTAATTTGCCCTAATAATAAGTTGCCCATGGGCTGAGATTGCTGTACAGGGGATTGATGATTCCTCATTCTATTCTCTTAACATGGCTTTCATTAGTTGTAGTTTCCTTATTTCTGTACTGCTGCACCTTTAACCACAGAGCATTCCTGAAGATGTGCACAGGCATTTGGAGGATTTGCTGAATCAGTGAAACAAAATCACAGGATGGTTGAGGTTGGCAGGGACCTCTGGAGCTCATCTGGTCTGACCCCCTGCTCCAGAGGAGCCACCCAAAGCAGGCTCCCAGGACAGTGTCCAGGTTTTGAATATCCCCAAGAATGGAGACTCTACAACCTCCCTGGGCAACCTGTGCCAGTGCTCAGTCACTCTCACAGTACAAAAATGTCTCCTGATGTGCAGAGGGAACTTCCTGTGTTTCAGTTTGTGCCCATCTTCCTTGGGCCTGTTACTGGCTTCCCTGAGAGGACCCTTGGTCCATCTATATACACCCTCCCTTCAGGTATTTATATGTATTAATAAGGAATGATTGGAAACAGAAGTGGAAGGGTAGAGAAGCCGAATGTTGCTTGCAGCTAATTCAGAATTGGTGTGGGCAGGTTTTCAGCATTTCAAGTGATATAAACATTGCCCGCCTTGAGGTCTGTATCTGGTTTTATCTTAGTATTTAGTATTTTACATACAGATGGCAACACCTTCCTTAGATTTTAACATAAGAACTGAGTGTATTTTTATCCGTTCACTGTTCTGTTTATAATGAGATTATTGATATAGGAATGATCAAGTGTTACAGTTGTCTTAGTTTTCTTGTCTGAGCATTTTCAAGGATGATGCGCTTTCAATGAGAGACAGCAAAACAAAGTGAGGATTGAAATAAGGAGAGTGCTACAAATCTATTTGCATAAAAGAAAAATGAGGCTACTGAATGCAATATTAACCAAGGAATGAATTCCCTGTGCCTGGAATAAGGCATCTGCATTCACTTGCTACAGTTGCCTGAACCAAGTCTTTACTTCCTTTGTCTTTTAAGCAGAATTTTTCTTTGAAAATGGTTTTATGTAGAACAGAAATGTGAATACAGTGGACTGCAGGTGACTTTGAATAAGAACTGTGTGAGTCCTGGGATGCTTGCTTATTTATTTACTTCTCTGGGGTTTTTTATACACTTTTTCCATTTGAATTCTGGAGAACTTAAATTGGCTGGAAAATTTCCTGAAACTCAGCACCCAAGATGGGAAGTCAGATGTGACTGGTTCAGACAACGGTGCAGACTGGGTCTTATTTGCATGTCTTGTGCCAAGAAGTGCCTGGGAATTGCAGTGCCATATGGAATGAGCTTAAAAGTTTAGCCTCTAGAGCATGACGTTAAAAAGGCTGGGAAAAAAGTACAAAACTATCCCCAAATCTGGTATTTTACTAACAACTTCATCTAAGCATGTTTTTTAATGGGACCCTTCCAAGTGCTAGAAAATCCAAGTTCTGGATGAAGACAGTATAATCTCCAAGGAAAAAAGAAATTATTACAGCTTTTTACAAAAAGATTGGATCATCAAATTTCACTCAGGTCAACTCACTATTCCAGCAGGCTCTGCAGGTTATTTCAAGCAAAGATAATCTGCATAAACGTGAGTACTTGTTAACAGAAGCATTAAATAAGATTATGCCTCATTTGAATCCATGAAGACCTTAGAAGTCCTTTTTATTATGGTAAAATACTGCTCTAATATACCTCCTGAACTTTGCTCCTTTCTGTCTTCAAATGCCAGGTGATGTATGAGTTTCCTCAGCTGTAAAAGTCCATGGGTTCTGGATGTATGTAATATGTTTTGAATAATTTAGAATGCATGAAGAGATAAATATATAAATAGTCCAAATCCCAAACAGAGCTCTCAATCTTTTGAAAGAAGTGCACATTATAATGGAAATTTAGTGACTGAAGAGTGTATGAGTGTACCTGATTACTGAAGGATGAAGAAAACAGAATAATCTACTAGTCTAATTTAGTGCTTTAAAGTTTTATCTGCTAGTTTTAATATGGTTTTGATTAAATCAGTAATGGAGGATTTATATAATCTTCATTTTTCTGTTTATTATATAAGTACTTCTTGTCATTGGTGAATATACTGCTTGAAAGCATTCCTCTCTGGATTGTTTTTCTTGATGGAAGGATGTGGGGTTTTTGCAGCATTGATAATGATCAGAACCTATTTAGAGAAGCTCCATTTGATTCTGTAATGTAATACATGAAGCACACTGAGATCAGAAAAGCAGTTAATCAAATTATAATTCCCCCTTAGCCTTATTATTAACTACAGAAGCATAAATGTGTTTCTTTAATATATTCCTCATAATTTAATTTCTTTAGCTATTTAAGTATTTTTTTTGTTCTTTAAGTGTCCTCCTTTTGTCTGACACTTCTGCCACCGAGTTCTGAAGCAGCATTTTTCTAGGTGAAATTTTAGCAGTGCCTCACAGACTGTCTTGATTTGTGCCATGTCTATAAAAGTGGCACAAAATTATAATGGCTTTCTCCTACTTTTGCTACATTCTTTTATAACTGGTTGAAAAATAGAAAGATGTTTAAGCGAGAACTTCTCCCTGACTGTCATTAATATTCAGGTAATTCATTTTTTGACATGTTCAGTGATCATTTTCTGATGGGCCACTATTCAAAATGGCTTAGAGCTGCTTATTATGACAATCCAAGTTCAGTATCTTGTTTTCTCTTGCCTGTTGAATTACTCCAAGTTTTATGATTTAATCTCACTTCTATCATTGGTACTCAGCTGGGTTGCTCTCCAGCTGTTGTCTAGTCTCCAACATTCTATTGCTGCATTTTAGATCTATAAGGTGCCCTCATGCAAAAGCAAGGCTTGAGACTGTACTGTTGACTCTGGATCTAATGTTAAATGGCTACTGAAATATTCCCATTTTCAGAAAGTTGTTTAGATGATGCTAAGAAAGCAAGTGGTTCAATGCCCAGCTGTTGGAATAATAATAAATATGAGCATTTGAGTCCTAGACCTTAAACAAAAGGCACATCCATTTTCACTGTGGAACTTTTTTTACCTATCTTGATGTCCATTCTGTGGATTTGTCTCTGTCTTTTGACCAAAAAATATAATGAAGTCCATAGGAAAGTTTCAATGGCATATTCCTGAACAACCCTTTGCTTAAAAGCGGATGCCTACTGGTGAAATATATTTGAGGGATAAGTTTGGACGTAGCGTAGGGTTTGCTTTTGTTGCCAACTGCAGAAATACTGACTGATGTAAAACAAAAGCTGGCAGAAGCCAGGTCTCTAGATGGTCTTCCAGAACATTGTCCAATGTGAGGACTCAGCTCGTATAACAATCAGCTGCCAAAGAACCCTCCCAGTTCTAGTAATCCAAAAAGCTTGCAGTTCATCTTAGAGACTGACTTAGAGTCAGTCTCCCAGTGCTGGTATTGCCACCATTCTACAGCATTCTCATTTAACTTACAAGTTTGCATCCTGAAAAGACTGATCTCTCTACAACAAAGGTAACATCTGCCAATATTTATATTAAGAATTGGTAGAAAACTCTAAATGTAGAGTTGTTATCATTTCTCTGTTACAGAAGGGGCAACCATCACACATACATGAGCACATGTGCATGTGCACATGCAGCCAGTTTCACAGAAGTGCAGGCTCCACTTATGAAGATCCATTACCCAGAGCACTTCACAATGCAATTTTGTTTAATCTTTAAGCCTTCTCTTGGAATTAAAACATTTCACCTCTTAAAGCTGTTTTCATGTGGTGCAATCACGGTGTTTACTCAATTGTTCGCCACATTTGTCATGTTTATTAGTGCCCTTTAAGGATCCAGAAAAGGTTCTGATTTATTCTGAAGGAGATGCAGGTTTCTCACCATGTTTTTTTCTGCATAGATTCTCACTTTTTCATCATTTTCTCTGTGAGCTTTGTCCTTCCTAAAAAAATTCTCGTGGGAAAGATTTCCCTGTTCCAAACATACTCATTGATAGTTAATGTTTTAAATATGGAAAGCACATGTGGATGTGCTTTCTATTGGAGAATCCATCTTTTCAGACACATCAGTGGCTCTTAATAACCTTGTCTATAAAGCCTAGGTGATAGGATATATGCTGTGGTAATCCGTACAAAAACCCTTGGAGTACGGGAGCTTTTGCACAACCCTTGGCTGCTGATGGAGTTAAAGAAACATCAGCAATGAAAGGCTTCTATCTGCTTCAGTTGTATGACAACTGTATGACTCGTGCTGGATGGCTGTGAGGCCTGCAAGAGGTCTGGGGGAGATGTTCTATGGCACAGGCTGGTGTAGCTCTATCTGCAGCACCATTTCTCTCTGAAAAACAAAGGAAGCCTTTATGGAGTGAAAAGGAGGGAGCAGGGTGTTTTTCTTCTTTCAAGTCATGTAAGACAGCAGGCAGCCATCACTGCATATAGATAAGCTGTCTTTGGAAGACCTTTGCTGCTTTCTGGTTTGGCTTTTCCTTTGTGTTGGCTGTGCTCCCCCCCCCTTGTCTCTCCCGCCTTTGAACATCCAGTATAATTTGATTTCTAAGTAATCATGACTCAAAGGCTTAGTATTTGACTGGCAGAGAAATAAAGGGGATGTTTAAGACTGAAAGGTTTTGCAGATCCTTAACCTGGTTCAGAAATTCAGCGATGATATTTTCATATTTTAAGACTGAGCAGTAGGAACAGACATGTCCTCATATTATTCTGAACCTGTTGCCTGCCGGGCAGTAGAGGTGGATGATTAAGCCTCACCCACAGAGCTAACTTGTGGCTCTCTGGCACTGAGTTAATACACAGTGCATGCTCTCAGATGAAATATGAAAACATTTTGATGGTACTTACAAACAGGACATAGCAATAAAATTTGCTTTCCACTGTGGTTTACTGCTGTCTCTTGAGCAGCATATGCTAGTGCTTTGCTTATTTGCTTCATCACTGCCTGTGTTGTCAGGCAAATAGGTTGTCACAGGTAAACCTGCAGATGGTTTTCTTAGCTTTGATCCAATTTATCTAATTTGTAGGTTCCCTGTGACTTCCTGCTTCTCCCCTAACTGTGAGACATAGCAATATTAGAGCCACATGAGAACACCATGCAGGCCATTTTCAACTAAATTACCCTGAGCATGTAATTACAGCTATTAGTAAAGCTCCCTTTGCCTTTCAGCATTCTCCAAAACACAACCTTCTCATGCAAGTCAGGTAAAAAGCCCACAGAGGTTAGGAGCTAGACAGTTAGACAAGTCCCTCTTTGAAGAACTTCCTTGATGTGACCAGGACAGAGTTTATTGCATGCAGTAAAACAATATCTTGGCTGTGCAAAAGCTGTGTATAGATACTGTTTATTTGGAATCCACAACCGGAGAAAAAAATAACTCTTTGCCTTTACAGTTTTTCTAGTTACCTCTTTGCAATGTACTCATCTATTTCAGTAGTGGGGGAATTCATAAACACCATTGGAGAACATTCAGGATGTTACAGAAAATCTTTCCAGAAGACAGCCCCATTCCAGGGATGTGGTTATTTCTATACTTTATAGTTTGGAATCTACAGTTTGGGGGGGTTTTGCTTGTGGTTTTGCTTGTTGTTGTTGTTGTTTTAAATTTCAGGTTTAATTTAATTTCGTTTAACTGGGAAAGCAGAATACTTAAAGATGTAAATATAGATATCACTGGGGTTTAAATCCCGCAAGGAAATAAGGTTTTTAAAGCAAAATTTATCTTTCTTTATAGAGAATTGGTGACTTTCTCTCATATTTGTATCTCTGCCCTACTTCAAAAGGATTTCAAGCAGAATTTTGTACTGAAGCAGATTTCTTGCCAGCTTTCCTTGTGTGTCTTTGCATGAGATGATAGGGAGTGGGCAATTATCTTCTGAGGGATATTTATATAGATACTAGCTCTTGCTGCATGCTAGTATATATTAGTTCTTTCTTTTTTTAGACTGGCGATCTGAAATAGAAGTGACTGGCAAAGAGAAATGTCTTAAGGGACTTGAGCATCTTTGCAGCATACAAAATATTCCATGATATATATTTACCTACTTGGGCAACAAACCTACATGGTTCCTCTCTTAGGTTGAATTGGAATTGTTAATGATTCACACTGGTCTTCTCTCTCCTGACTTTACTTACTTAATCATACTTGCTTGTAAGTGTTCTTAAGATGGTCATTGTGTAGCACAGTTTCTTGAGTATATCTAGTATTTCAAGAGGAGTTTCTGCAATCTACCAAGCCGTGTATCAACTTATGCACTTGACCTGGTATTTGTTTATGAATCTCACCTTTTGAAGTCAAGCTTATCATAGCAAATGTGCTCATCTCTGGAGGTGTATATGGTCAGTGGTAGCAGATGGATGGTTGTTGTAGCACACTTGCTACTCTGGGATATGGTATGGAAAATGAGTGGGGCTTTTCTAGAGGGAGTTCTTTGTGTAGTTAAAAGAACCAGAAAATAGTATTAAGCAGAAAATAGAAGCAGCTACCCAGGTTAAAAAAATAAATAAAAAAAATTGTTTAACAGAAAAAAGTTGGCCATGCTTTGTCTAGTAAATAACAATTGTGTACACAGAACTTACTAAACCAAACTTTCTAGTTTATACAATAGTGAAATTAAGGTTATATGAACGTGGGGCAAACTTTTCCACAGAAGTGCACTTCCTCCATAGCTTTTTAGACCTCTTCAGCCTATTCCCGTTGCAGACCTTAATCCAGGTTTTGCGTTTAATGTGCTGGATTACTGGCCTTCTGAGCACCCTTTGTATCCATAAGTATGGTTTCTATTTCTCATATTCTTTGTATAATTTGATGTACATGGAATCTTTTCCTCCACACAAATCCAGGATAGGACCATTTTATTACAACTGCAACTAGACATTACCATAATCTACCCAAAGCCCAAGTCCTGACTACATAAAGAACTATACAAACACAGTCACTCTCTTTTCCAAAGACTTCACTGAGTTCAAGAAACTGTTTTCCTCCTGTCAGCATTTTGGTGACAGAACCTATGCTAGCCACTAATAAGATAGCACTGTGATGTTACTAACAACTGATGTCAAACCAAACCAAGCACCAAGGGCAGGCTTCTCTGGGATGGAAGGGGAGCCAAGAGTGAGAGCAAGGCAGTGTTCTCACCAAGTGTGCCAGGTACAGGAGGAAGGGAATAGGTTCCAAAGCGCTGACGATGTATACAGAAGCCTGACAGGTGGAGGATAAATTAATACTAATGATTGAATTTATAATATATTTGGAGACGTTCTGGTTAGATTCTGCTTCTGACAAATTAAGCTATTTCTACAACAGTAACTTCATCTCCTCTTCTTGGCTCCTTCTCTATGGTTTGCCTAGTTTTCTCTGTCTTTTCTCCAAAGACAGAGAAGTCACAGATTTTAATAGTTTTCTCCTGACCTTTCCATTTCAGTTCTTGACAAACTCCATATTTTGATGTGCTTATCCAAGCATGTCTCTAAAAAGCCTTATGCCTTAGAAGCAATATATTGTCTAATGACATCTATGTGCTATAGGCAATTGAGGGTATTTGTCTGAGTGCATAATTGGCCCAAATATTTCTACAAGCACCCATTATCTCTTGTGCTTCACTACAACAAAAGAAAAAATCAAAATGTCATCAATCAAGTCATTAAAACAATAAAATTTCTTATGTTTATAAAATACATAACTCAGGTGTCTGCTTTTACAGCAAAGCACATCGTGCTGTATACAAGCCACATACAGTTTTCTTGCCACAAAAATAATAAACAAAGTCTTTCCAAACTGTGTTTTCCCCTGTAATGTTGGTCTCTTAGGTATGTGAACTCAGCACAAGGTTGAAGTACATACACCAAAGTAGTGCTGATACATTAGAATGCAAGGATATAGAAAATATTTTTGAAATGCTGAAATAAGCACCATGTTTGAACTGGAGTTAACCAAATTAATTCCGTGAATGAATGATGGATGGCAGAAGAGCACTGAACTACCCTGAATGAACTTTCACAGCATGTAAAATGGCTAGCAACATTTATCAATAGCAAGATTGGTTTTCTAAAAGGTGTGCTAGTAAGTAAGTTTTCTACCAGGGGTGCAACAAGCAAGATTGTAAATCTTGCTTGTTGCAGCAAGTCTCCTTGTGAGCCCTGGAGCTAGGAGGGCAGAGTTAAGAGGAAAATCTTGCAATTGCTTAAGAGTAATTGCAGCTGATTCTACTAGGATCACAGAATCACAAACTGGTTTGGGTTGGAAACAACCTTAAAGCTCATCCAGTTCCAACCCCCTGCCATGAGCAGGAACGTCTTCTACTAAATGAGGTTGCTCAAAGCCCCATCCAGTCTACAGCTGCTAGTAAAATTATGTATGATAAATAGATAAATAAATAGGAGAAATAAATAGATAAGAGAAATAAAAGTCTGTTTTCATTCAGACCATGTAATTCCTTTCTTTGCATAGAAAATACTGTATTTTTTCATTTCTCAAATGTACTGCTAACCCCACTGAGTGATCAGAGCCATATACACTGACTTATTTCATGGATTTTTTTTTTTTTAAAACATATACTTCTGGTACAAAGAAAAGTGATTTGATTCAGCGAAAAGGTGAATGTGAAACTAATTTGTGATTCATCCTTTGAATCTTTCCAAGAACAGTCTTTACCTGCAATTTGCCTTCGCAGGGTCGCTTGAGATTTCCATCACAGTGCCTAGTCACAGGAGAAAGAATATCTTCCTGCAGTTGTGATGCAGGTGGAGTACTGTTTATTTTGTAACTCTAAGAATTGTTTCCACACACAGATATAGGGCAAGGAAGGGCATAAGCCCAGAAACTAAACTTCTGGGTGTTTTTCTACTGTGTATGTGTGCATAGTGCAAGCCCCTGAAGTGCTGTGTTGGTCAGACTGTGCCAAGTTTAGAATAGAAAGGACTATTTCAGTTGTAAAAAAAAAAAAAAGTAGTATTTCTGTACTACCCCTTTGGTAAAGAAAAGCTTCCTAATGTTCAGTCAAAAACACCCCTGGTGCAGCTTTGAACCATTCCCATGCATCATGTCACTGGATACCAGGGAGAAGAGCTCAGCACCTTCCTCTCCACTTCCCCTCCTCAGGAAGCTGTGCAGAGCAATGAGGTCACTCCTCAGCCTCCTTTTCTAGACCAGCCCCAAATCCTTACCTGCTCTTCACAGGACATGCCTTCCAGCCCTGTCACCAGCTTTGTTGTCTTCCTTTGGATGCATTCAAGGACCTTCCCATTCTTCTTAAATGATTGGGCCCTGAACTGCTCATGCTGAGGCTGCACCAGCATTGAACATAGCAGGATAATCACCTCTTTCAACCATCTGCTCTTTGAGGCATCCCAGGGTGAGGTTTGCCCTCTTGACTGATGACTGGTATTGAGCCCAGCACCCCTGGATCCCTTTCTGCAGGTTGCTTTTGGTTGTCTAACTTCAGTGAAACCATATGGTTAATGTTTGACTGATCTGCTAAGAACTGGCTATTTTCTGGGCATGGCCACTCACCCTGTATGTGAGTTGAAGCTTTGTTTGCATCTGGATTGTTTCCCCTGTTTCTCGACCTTGAATGAGAATTGTGCTTCTGCTGTCATCATGAATAGTTTCAAGGGGGTACACACAACCTTTTTATCAGCACACTTGACCACAGGCAGATGCTTCTTCACTGCAAATCTTAGTGACCTTACCAAATCTCTGTCATTTTGCATTCCACTTACAGCGGATTGTTTTGATCTGTATTAATGTTCTAGCTACCAAAATAATAGTAGGATTGAATTTTTCAGTAACTGCAGTATACTTGTCTTATACAAATAGATGAAAAGTGCCCAGAAGGCCAT
This sequence comes from Ara ararauna, assembly GCA_028858755.1. NCBI lineage: Eukaryota > Metazoa > Chordata > Aves > Psittaciformes > Psittacidae > Ara > Ara ararauna. The sequence continues at coordinate 16,141,415 of CM054380.1, read as the reverse complement.
ACAAAGGTTGCACAAATAATACAAAAGAGGTGGAACAATGACTGAGTCCTCTGAATAAACCTGTAAGTACTTTACTAAAATACTGGTACTTAATTTGCTGGTCAGACACGTAGAATCTACTATAAAAGTAATTATCAAGAGATTACTGGTCTAAAGTCACTATAATTATTTTACATGTTACTATCAGGGGTTAAGCTGTATGCATTTTTAAAGTCTTGAATAGACCTGAGCAGATGGAATCCTTAAAAAAATAGGAATTTAATAACAACATGAATTAGTTTTTAATGTCACCACCTACTGCCAAGTCCTATGGCTTTGTTGCATACATATGAGCTGTTACTAAAGATCACTTTCTTTATATACACAGTTATCCCAGGGCCGTTTATAGTCTGACCAGAATCCACCAATAGCAAAATACAACTAAAAGATTTGATTCAATAAAACAGAATTATTTAAGTAGCTGATCGCTTATATTGTTGCTTACCTCTTGGAAAGGGTTTCTGTTCTGAAATGTAGGTTTCCATGCAGGGTTGCAGCAAAGTTTTCGTGTTCAGGATAATATGACATACCACTAGTAGAAATGATACTGTTTGGGGGGGTTTAATGTAGTTTGCTGGTGTGAGCTCTGTTGGAAGACGAGAACTAATCATGCTGTGTTTGATTCACTGCAAATTTAGTGACAGATTTGTAACTGTATGAGTTCTTACCTTACAAAAAATGCATTGCTATTATATATATAACTATGACTGTGTCTTGTGTTGTAACTCAAATCTTTAACATTATGTCTTCAGAGAAGGCATCAAGGTTTGTGCTCATTTCTGTCACCTGACAGAGATGAGAGGTGTGTGTTTGTGTGTCCAGGGGAAACTGAGGGGGATAAAATCAGGAAGGCAGGGAGGGAAGAGGGCAGAGCATTTGTTGACCTTAAAACCAGAGCTCAGCTGCCTGCAGTTTTCTTCCTGTGTGAACATGAGCAAGTCATTTAATTGTAGTGTGTAACTGCGGCTGTAGGAGTCCCAGTTATTCTCAGCTTCTGCAGCAGATCATTATTGCTGGATCTGTTGTTCAGTAATCATTTTGAGCCAAGGAGGCTGAAAGAAGTCTGCTTTATCTAGTGTCTGCTTCCCACAGGTCAGTACTGTGCATCATGAGCTTCTTACCATGTACCAGCCAGATTCAGCTGATTCAGGAGAGCTGCTTCCATCAGGGAGAGTTCTTCTGTTGGCTCTAAACATGGCTTATTAAACTGCAAATGCTGGACTTAGATTTTTGGATTATTAGCTTAAAATTGGAAATATTATTGGACATATTGATATGACATGAATACTGTTGCCAAAAATCAAAATGCATTGAAATAATTAAAGTAGTAGAACAGTAGTATTAAAGTAATACGAAGAATTTATAGAGCTTCTCCCTCCAAAATCCATGGCATGTTTGTAGAAGAGACTTGTGAGTTTGTAACAGGAATAAATTAATGATTAAACATTTAACATTATAAAAATTTCTGCTTTAATAGAGACTCTTGAAAAAATACCTATAATTAGGGCTACGCTATGTACAGGTTTTCAATGTCTTTTTTTTATCCATAAATCTTCTCTTGCTAGGATTGGAGCATCTGGGATGTTTGCCCAGGCCACCTGCAAATCCTTGGTATATCCACTGAATTGGGCAGATGACCTGTTCCTATACAGTAAATTAATCATGTTCTGATGTGTTAGATTTCCTGTCCAGATGGGTAAACTGTATAACACATGTACAAGTTTGGGAACTTTTAGGAAATAATATTGTCTCTATGTTGAAAAAATACTGTGAAAAGGTCAGTGGCTATTATTATCCCTTTTTGCTGAGCTGGTAGATGACAGTGGCTCATTTCAAAGCTAGGGTTGTATAGGAGTTGTTTTTCTGCCTGCTCTCAGCTCAGACTCACTTTTTCTGAGATACATTAAAGATCTGTTCAAACAACTGTACAGATAATGCAGAAAAGCTATTATACAAACTAAATGTTCTATATTACTATATGGTATGTTGCTGTTATGTAAATAAAGATACCATTAAATCTTTTATTTTCAATGTATTCATACAAAGGTGAAATGTTGGAAGTTTCTTTAAAGTCAGCACAGAAAATGAGAATGAATATTAAGCAAGCAAATGTTGGGGAGAATACCCACAAATATTAGTTATAAAGCACTTCTAATAACCTTGAAAGTTGGGGGGGGCGGGTGTTTTGTTTTTTCTCCTTATGACATAATGATAGAGAACATGGTTATCTCAGAAAAATGAAATGATTAGACATCCACGATCAGAGATGAGGGAGCACCCAAGGGATAGCTTCATAAGCCTTTGCTCAGTCAACCCTACCATGAAGTGCAACCTTGTGGAAGTAAAGACACCCGAGAGGCAGAGGCAAGGCATGGCCCAAACTTGCAAGTCTCCAAGTCTTCTGTAGTTGCAGCTTCGTGCTAAAATACTTAAATGTTACCCTAGATGCAAACTGCGATTTCTTGCTGAACTTGCCAAAGCTTATAAATTCTTCATGAAATCAAATACATTTTTATTATAGCACAAAGATGCAAACATATACAATTAAGATAACTGAGTTTCATTGTTCTGGCAAATAAGACCAGACAAGGACTGATCACTAAGCTTATGTTAGCTCTAATAGCATGCAGGGATCACTTCATAAAGTAAAAAAGTAAAAGGTTGCCTATATAAGATGTCACATATTTGATTTGCCCATTATTTCCTTTATCTCTTAAAATTAATTCTCATGAGTATTTAAGGAATAGCAGTCTAGACCAAGTAGTCATTTTACAGTTAATGTTTCACATAAACCCCCTCAAACTCTTTTCCGATCAGAAAATCTATTAATGCTACATCTATTTAAATAAATAAAGGGTTAGTGCATTGATACCATCTAACATGAAAAAGATTTGTTGGAACATGACTGGATACTGGCAAGTGTATTTTTATGTTCTTCAGGGAAGTGGGCAGCATGGATGTGACAATGGCTTGGAGAGGTGATGGTTCTGTGATTGCCGGTGGAATCAGATTTTGTGATGCAAGCGTTAGTTTGAGAGACATCAAGGCTGCAAAAGCTGTTCAGTCACTGCAGTGAAAAAACCCGTCTGCTGTGTGGGCAGTGATCCTAAAGTGAGTCTTTGCTGAGGTGCCTGTGTGTGAAGGCCTTGAAGGAGTTTACAACGAAGTGAGAAGGATCCAATCTTACTGGGCTGGTGGGCAGTGATCCCAGAGGCAGAAAGAACTGAGATACATCCAGCTCCAAGGGAAAGTTTGAGTGAGTATCAGAAGTCACAGGGAAAGTAGTTGCAGTACTGCAGTGATGTTGTTACCGGTAGTTTGTTGTGACTGAGCAATTGTGGAGGTTTTACACCTCTTCATCAGGGACTGTAGTGATAGGACAGGAGTAATGGGTTAAAACTTACACAGGTTAGATATAGAGAAGTTGTTCTTCCCTGTGAGGGTGGTGAGACAGGAGCAGGTTGCCCAAGGAAGTTATGAGCGCTCCATCCCTGGCATGTTCAAGGCCGGGTTGGACGGGGCTTGGAGCAACCTGGTCTAGTGGAAGATGTCATGATGTTAGGTGCAGTTCTGCAGTTCTGGGCACAGTTCTGCGCCCAGCATCCCCAGTGTGCCGAGGGAAAGGATCTCATTGTGCACCAGGGCATTAGGTGTTCCTGTGTAGATGTTACCTCTGCAGGGAGACGGTAATTCAGTGGTGTCAGAGAATTCCCTCAGTACTTGGTGCTAATTCTTAGTTTCCTGAAAAGATAAGCATTTAAATTTGTTTCAAGAAGTATTTCAGGCAGGTTTTGCTACCCAATTGAGATGCAGTAGGTTCTGACCCATCTGTATTCCATATAGGGATTTTGGCAAGGTTTAATAATATATATTAATTATATTTTATAATGTTTTTTTTTGTCCTGGATCCTGCTTGCACCCAGATTGTCACTGGAAATAAAACTAATGCTTGTAAGGGGATCAGAAGTAGCGTTCAGTCCAGACATAGATATACATAACTACTGGATAAAAAACTTATGTTCCATATGTTCAGCAAAAAGATCTGCTTTTGCAGCTTCCTTCACAATTATAACCAGCATACAGATAAAGCAAAGTGATTTGACTTAGTGTTGTAATGCTGTTCGTAACTATTTAAATTCCTGTGCTCAAAGCTTTCTAAAGGTTAAGAGAGGTTGCACATGGACTTACACGGAGGAGTTGGTGTTTGCTCTGAGGGGTGAACTGCCAAAGGACATCCTTTGCAGGAAAATTGAACAAACGGATAAGATAAGGGCTGGCATACTGTTACCGGTGCTTTGTTTGGTTAGATTTATCCTTTTGTTATTCCATTGCAGTTGGGGAATAGTAAAAAAGGGAAAAGTTGCTTCTCATTGGGCTGAATATAAAAGAGAGCCTGAGTGGCTTTCACTCTAGGCATTCTCATTTTTAATGCTTGTGCAGGGAGGCGAGTATGGAAGAACACAAGGAACAATTGAATGGAGGCCAGTACAAACAGGTGGAGTGAAGTTTTACCTGGCGGTTATTGTCTAGCAATGTCCGGTTTGTATATAACCATGTTTGGTTACAGAATTAGCAGCAAGCTTGATTTGTTGCCATGACCTTTTTAAAGCATTTGCCCCTTTCATCCACGTGATGCCTGCATGTCTACTGAAAAGTTTTGGCAGCTTTTCTTCTTACAACGTATTTTTAGGCAGGTACTTGCTGTCTGCAAGAACCTGCTGGTGAAAACTTTCTAATTAAAGCGTCTTCTCTGTGCTGGTAACTGCAGAGCTTGCCTAGCCAGTTTGGCTTTCAACAGATTTTGTATTTTCAGCCTTAAGATAGGCTGCCTAAATCTTTGGCTTTGAGATAACTGTCGTCTCAAAAATAAAACTAAGTGTTTGAATTTCATATGAAATTAGAATAGAAACAGCTTCTCCCCGAACTATGATCTGTACTAAACTTTATATATCAAATTAAAGCAAATGCATGTTGGCTCATTGGAGCTTACTGACATGTTTTCTGCATGGTGCTCGATACCTGCTAAAGGGAGAACATTTTCAGTGCTTCACAGTTCCTCATGTTGTTCTGTCCTTCCATCGGATTGTATATCATGAATGCAAGGGAATGAGCTAGAGATAGATGTCAAAAAGGCATTTAGTGTCTTGAATTTCTTCCTTCAAGTTTTCTGTAAGATGGGCAAGTTGTTAAAATATGGTCAGAGCCTGTTCAGTGTTGTGATAAAGTAGAAATACATCTCTGGGGTCAGCCTGAGGGTATTCATTTGTACCTGCACTCTGCAGAAGCATCTTTCACACATCTTTCAGGTATGTGATGCTACAGCCAAATGGCAGAAAACTCACCTGGTAGACATTGTAAGGTTTATTTTTGGTAGAAACAGTGGGACAATGTCAATGTCCTGTGGCTCAGCATGTCTGACAGCAGCATTATATTTTCATGTGTGCGTGCCTGGATCTCATTGCAGTACAACAGTGACTGGAACATAACTGCCCAATGGCTGAATTGTGTGAATTACTGGGCACAGCTCTGAAAGTATATAGCTGTCAATGCCACCCTTTTGATTGACAAGTTCCACTTTTGGATGTCATTTACTGGAAATGCTACCTGCTCTAAGAAGGCGTGTGTGTGCCTGTGAAACCCACTGTGGAGATCATGCACTTGCATGCTGGCTGCGTACTGTAGATGCTTTGCCAGTATTTTCATTAATTTTTTTAGTTTCTAAGGCTCACTGCAGCACTCTGCTGACTCTCCTGAATGTTTTAGGGCTTTACCACACAGGCAGTGAATCTTACAAGAGATGATCACTATTAGCTGTCGCATCATCATCTGCTTAAGATGCCAGTCAGCAGTAGAATATGAACTTGGTGGAATTAAAAAATACAGCATAGATGAGGAACAGGCATGGTGCCCAGGATTCAGCTTTTCATAAAATCCTAGAATGGTTTGGGTTGGAAGGGACCTGAAAGCCCATCCAGTTCTAACCCCTGCCATGGCAGGAACACTTTCTACTAGAGCAGGTTGCTCCAAGCCCTGTCCAACCTGGCTTTATAAACAAATTTGGCAAATCCTGTGTGATCCTTTGAACAGGCATCAGGATATTCACATCAGATCTTGAATACAAGTATCTCTCCTGGTGGGAGTGTGGTTGGTGGTTGGTCTGGATCGAGCTGTGAATTGGGTGGAGGCTTGGAAAAGGCAGGGTCCTTTTACTGGGGGGATCCCCTGGGCTGCAGCAGCTCTCAGTTGTGCCACAGAGGGAGAAGCAGCTGTGGAAACAGCTTTGGTAGCACCAGGCTCTTGTGGTTGTGCTCTCCCAGCAGCATTCAGAAATGCTTTATGGCAAAAGCTTCATTTTCTTCCCTGGTTTTCAACTTGTCCTGGTGGTGTGTGCAGCTTGAATAGCCAAATACACTTTATCAGGAATCTCACACGCAGAAAATGAGTCCTTTCTGCAATCAGTTACCATGTCTGGAATGGGCTGGCGAGGTGTGGGAGCAGGGCCAGCTCTCTCTGCCAGAACAAACAATGTTGCTGGGGCTGTGGAGCTAACCTGGCACTGAGCATGTAGTTAAAGCTTTAGCACTGGAAATGTACAAACAATTATGACTGCATTTCCTAACTGGAGTGCATTTTGTGATTACAGAACAGAAGGAATGGGATTTAGTGGATGTGGGGCTGAAGCATGGTCTGACACAGTGAAACCTGCTGTTCACAGAAGAGCTGCCTGAAGACAAGAGAAAGCAAAATTTTCACCATAATTGTACCTTCTAGTGAGGTTTAGCTATATTAAAGTTGCCTGGGCTTGTAGAAAATATAAATACAAACACTCTCTCAAATTATAGAGGTTATTGTCTCTATCATAAAGCAAGGTAAAATGTTGCTGTAGAGATAATTTTATCTACTTTCATTTTGTCGTGGTTTAAGCCGCTATAACTCATCCAGTTCGCTCACTCACTCCCCCCTCTTTCTTTCCCCCAGCTCCCTGGGGGATGGGGAGGAGAATCGAAAGAATGTAACTCCCACAGGTTGAGATAAGAACAGTTTAGTAACTGAAGTATAACACAACACCACTGCTGCTACCACCTATAATAATTATGACAAGAGAAATACAAGGGAAGAGAATACAATCACTCACCACCTATACCCAGCTGACCCCACAGTGAACCCCCACACCCTTCCAGGTCTCTGCCCTCTGTTTTTACATCCTGGGCATGACGTGCTGTGGTATGGAATACCTCTTTGGTCAGTTTGGGTCAGGTGTCCTGTCTCTGCTTCCTCCTGGCTTCTCCTCCTCCCTGGCAGAGCATGAGGCTCAGAACCAAAACATTACCAAGCAGTAACTGAAAACACTGGTGTTACCAGCGCTGCTCCCAGCCCAAAAATCAAAAACACAACGCTGCACCAGCTACCAAGTAGCAGAAAAATGACTGCTACTGCTGAACCCAGGACACATTTGTACTTATATTTATCGTGTTTTCCACTTAGCTTTTTCTATGTAGACTTGCTTCTGCCTTTTGAAAGGTTGAAACTGTGACACAAAGCAGTTGTAATGGTAAAGGAAATAGAAAATACTATGTTTTGAGAAAGAATGCATTGATCAGAATGAATTGTTTAGTTATGCATTTATTTACTTATCTTTTTTGATAGAGAAGCAAAAGAAAGGTGAAATGTTCCTGGATACACTGAAGACTTTTTTAGTTTTAGTTCTGCTATTTATGTGCAAATCTTTCCCTGTTTTTCCTTGATTTTTATATTCCCTGTAAACTGCTGAAGTGAGTGGTGCATTATTACTGCAGATCACAGCAGTGGAAGTGACTGTCTCAGACGCTGTTTGGAAATCATTGTTATCCCATGGCTCTTCTCCCTTTTTCCCACAAGAAAAAAAGCATAGGCTATAACTCTGCTTAGGACTGCTGCAGGTAGAAACTGAGGTGGAATGTTTGGTTTCCAAGCAGTTTTTTATCAGGCAATGCAAAAATCTGAAGCTCTTAATTTAATAAAAAAAAGTAATCTTTTGATATGGAGAAGCGCTCTGTAGATGGCAGCATTGATGAAGCCTTACTTGCTTTTGCTCTCAAATGAAAAGCAGCAAAAGAGTAGTTAACTGAAGGCATTTTCTTAGTAACTTTTTAATACAAATATAGAAGTAGCACTTGGCATTTTGCTTACATAATAAATTGATGTTGCTTCTTAGTCCAGTGACCTAAGGCTCATTTCAGTGTTATAGCTAGTGTAGGTAGGAAGCATTCTGATAATTTACAAGTTCCACTTTTAGTGGGACATGTTGTTTTGAACTGCACGTGATCATTTTCATTTGTGAGGCTGGAAGCAGGCATTGGCTAGATCAGTTATCAGTCCACTTATTGGGTTAAATGTATAATGAAAGAGTTCCTGGCTTACTGTCCTTAAGTAGCTCTACATACTGTATTATAGCAGGCATCATTGTTGTTCTGTGTACTTGTGCTGTATTCTTTTATACCTAGTGTTTCCATGCATTCACACATCCTATATTTTGGTGAGCAATAGTGAAAGTCATTCTAAAAGCTTAGACCTTTAAGATGATGTTCCCCTCCCTTTTTTTTTTTTATTGTTTTCCTCATTCATTTTTTATTTTTGGTGTATGAATTGATACAAACAGCTCTTGATACTCGAAGTGTGGACAGTATACAAAGCCTCATCCCTAGCTGGAAGATAATTTTTGTGCCAGTTCTCCAGGTCTGCAGTCTGGATTTCAGGCCAGTTTTGAATGCAACTGATGTTGCTCAGTATGTCGCTTTTGCCTCTTGAGGAACAAAGACACTTCTTACTTTGCAAGGTATTGAGAATGGATTTATTTGTACATGTAAATTGCTTTGAAACCCTAGACAGAAGAGTCAGAAGACTGTCAAAAACCTGGAAAGTCGTAATTGTTGTTGCAAGATAAGCTTTGTGACTTTAATCACTGATGAAAATCCTTAGTGTGTGAGATGCCCTCAGAATACAATAGGAATATTCTTGGCTTGTTAGCATACTAACGTGTTAAACAAGCTGCTTATACCTTCCTTTACAAATGAGACAGCCTAGGTATTAGATTCAAATAAGCATAAACTTGTTTTGATGACTTTTCAATCAATGAGATGAGATATAGATACAAAGGTAAAATCAATATAGTAGCAGCTGCTCTGCAACAGCACCACAGGATGGACTGAGAAGTGATGATGTACAGAGATTAAAAATGAAAAGTCTCGTCTTCCAATATGTAGAAATCACTGCTACAAAAGGTGTTAATGAAGTTGTGTTAATAATAAAACAGGACTTAGGACTTCATCCTAGTACAGCTTTGTGTGCTTGGACTTTCTGACAGCAATTTTGAGGAAAGATTAATTTACAGTGACTTCCTTTTTTTTTTTTTTTTCTCCAAATTAAAGCTAACATAGGTTGCTAAGTCAGAATATCTTCCAGTTCAGAGCAGATTTGTATGGCTACTCCATTTGCTGTTCCATTTCTATCAACTGCAATGAAGTAATTTTATAAACTGCCTAGTTTCTGCTGTTAGTTTCTGCATTATGCAAACAGCTAAAAAGCCATATGAATTAGGGAAGAACCTTTTATGTACAGTCGAAGTGACATAAATGCACTATCAAAAAATAAAGACTTCAGTTGCCTATTGTCATGTTAACATTCTAATTATTACATGCTAAAATATGCGATGCTTTATTCATTATAATAAGCCCTATTTTTTTAGTCTGTGTTCATTTTAGTTGGCATAAGGCTTCCTGACTTGGGAGAGCAAAAGGTTTTTTTTAATGTGATTGTATGTATGTTGGTGGAGAACATTTGCACTCATGGCCTTTTTCTCTGAGACTGCAGGTGACTTCATGTTAGTTTTGGAGCATAAATTGGGATCTGGCTTTGTTAGCTTAAAAATGAGGTTGTATCATGTACTCTGCCTACTGAAATCCTCTTGGTATTACTGTAGAGATACAGAAGAAGCATTACCAAGCCTTTTCTAAAATTTCTGAGATAATAGTAATTCTGGGGTGATTCAGTTTTCTACCTTGTATCTCCTAGCAAGAGATGCTCAGCAAGAAGGGATTAGGTTTTTGGGAAGTGCACTGAGACCTTCAGATTTTTCCAGTTAAAAGTTCTGGTTTAACTTATCATCACCAAAAATGTTCTTGTTGTGGGGTTTTTTTTGTTTGTTTGTTTGCTTGGGTTTTTGGTGATTTTTTTTTTTCCAGTGGGCTGGCGATTGCCTTTTTTTTAAGACAGTTTTTATAGTGTGCCTGAAATCATAGAAGCATAGACTGGCTTGGGTTGACAAAGACCTTAAAGCTCATCCAGATCCAACGCCCTGCCACAGATAGGGACACCTTCCAGTAGACCAGGTTGCTCCAAGCCCTGTCCAACCTGGCCTTGAACACTGCCAGGGATGGGGCAGCCACAGCTTCTCTGGGCAACCTGTGCCAGTGCCTCCCCACACTCACAGGGAAGAACTTCTGCCTAAGATCTCATCTCAATCTCCCCTCTGGCAGGTTTAAGCCATTCCCCCTTGTCCTGTCCCTGCAGACCCTTGTACAAAACCCCTCTCCAGATTTCTTGTTGACCCCTTTAGGAACTGGAAGCTGCACTTAGGTCTCCCTGGAGCCTTCTCTTCTCCAGGCTGAACAAGCCCAGCTCTCTCAGCCTGTCATATTTTAAGTAAGGTCATAGGAGAGAAATAACAAGGAAGAGGAAGAGAATCTTAGACTTATTCTAGAGAGCACCAGTCCTGTTAAAGTACATGATGCTACTGTATACCTTGCATGACTTTGAAGCAAAAGAACAACCCTCTAATATTAGTAGAGATAATTACTGAAATCAATTAGGGTGCAATTTCCTAAAATGGCAAATGATTTCAGTGTGATTAGTATGAAGTTATTTAGGCACTGTAGCTTTCTACCATTTTTTCTTCAGTGCTATATCAGTTACTCTGTATGAAGCCAAAAAGTTGTTGTGGGCAGTGGTGCTTGAGGCTGGAGGAAGGTGCAGCGCAGAGCATCATCCGTGTTCTGCGGGGCAGTCTGCCTGTCACAGCTTCAGTTTGCCTCTCCTGGGATGGACTTAACATTCTTTCTTCATATTTCTACTCTGCCCATGTTCTAAATCATATACTTCCTTGTTATGTTAGATATTTTATCATCCCAGTGATTTAATGGGCTGCAGTAGAGACCAGGACCAAGAGGCATTACTTCAAGTGGCAGAGGATTAGAATTTCCATCTAGATTTTTACCTCAGTCTTTAGACTGTCTTTTTGAGTCACTGCTTCATCTTGAAATACAGCTTAAAATAGCTATCAAATAGGGAACAAGGCAGTTAATGTAGTTATTTAAGGCCCCTGTGGAATGATGGAGAAAAAAGAAGATTGGGGCTCTGTGATGGTGTGTCACTTGGTGTGGCACATTTCCCTAGGGTAAGACTGACAGCAAAGGGTTGCAGACGCCCCAGTGGAGGGTGAGGCTGTCACAGGGCATGTGAATACTGTAACAGATGCAGAGGTTTTGTCCATCTGTTTGTTCCTATCTCTGAAATGAATTGGAAAATTACAGACTTTTACAATTCCTAGGGAAAAAGGTATAAGAGAAAAGCTTAATTTTCATCTGTGGTTGGTATTACTCTTCTGTCACAGCACAAAGGACTTTAATGCCAGAAAGAGCTAGACACTACCATTTCTCAGAGTACACAGCTTCTCTCAATATAAAGTGATGCATGAAAATGTTATATCTTGATAATAGACTCTACTTAAATGTGAAATGTGTCCTTAATGCTCATTTTGCTAGTGCTGTACTGGTTCTCAAAAAACCTTTTCAAAAATAGCTCAGGCTTCCATTAGTGTTTCTGGACCTTCTCTTCTGGAACCATTTTTTTATATACATTAAGTACTACTTCTGCGGGATGAAAGAGGTGTGGGATGCCTTCACTTTGACGTACATATCTTAACACACCGACTCTTCAGTTTAGAAGCTGGTTTGGGTTTAAGTTGGTTTACATCCTGCTTAATAGTTTTCTTGAATGTTACCTATTAGCATCTGTGGGGAAGAAAAACCCTGAAATAGACTTCTATTTGAACAGCTAGTTGAGGAAGGTAGGTATTGCCATGTTTCTACCACAGCACAGTAAGCTGAAGGATTTTGTATGGGTTTATGTGAAAGTCTCAGTCTTTCATGTGTCCTTGAGAGCAAGAAAGGGATAATAAGTTGATCACGTTGAGCATTTGAAGTTGTTAGTTTTCATAATCCCTTTCTATTTGGCTGGGCAGCAGTAGCATGTAGAAAATACACTGCTGAAGTTCATTTGGTTTTAAAGGTTTTAAAATCTCATTTTTCTTTCCTTTGCTTGGCTACATCCTTGATGTCCACACTCAAGACAAAGACTCTTTAATTAGTTTGACAAATTAATGAGGTTCTCTCTACTCACAGCAGTACTAAGTAGTAGGTCAGGGTTTGCATGACCTGATAAATGTGAGCATTAATTATATCTTCATTAAAAGAATGAAAATTTGGATAGGTATTACTCTGTGACAAATGGACAGCTTTGTTGATCTGTGTCTTAGACTGCAAATTGCATGAAGTAAGTTGGAAAGTACAGAGGACTTCCCAACCTTGAAGAAGCTGAGGTTCTAACCTTGCTCCTGTTCTGGAACAGAGATGATTTAGCCCATGTATTTCTGTGTGCTTGCAACAGCAGGTTCGAATAAAGTAAAACCAAGGAAATAGCAACCCAGTGGCTGGATTCTCTCTTGCTGGGGACTCCAGACCACTCTCCAGTGAGCAATTACTATACAGCTTTCTGCTGGGTTTTGAGAGATGGATAACTCTACACTTCTTGGTGTCAGAATTAGCCTTTCACATCAGTGAGTCCTGAGAACACTTTTGCTACAGGACTGAGATTGCTGCATCACTTCCAATTAGAGCTGATCTGATGTTAATTAGCCTGATGCTGCTTGGTAAGCTGTTTAGCACTTCTGTCTCACCTATAACATATGCTATGGAACTGCATATTCTTCCTTTGCGTGAGCCAGTGACTTTCTGGAAGTAGTAGCACTGTCTTGAGATTGAGTCTGATTACATGAGGACAAAACATCTCCTCATTGGGTATTTTGCTTGTGAAGCTTTATGAGCCACAGCAAAATGGTCCATTGATCATAATCAAAGTGAAAATTCCCTGTGCAATTGTCACAAAACACCAAGGTGTTTACCAACATGTTTAACATAGAAAATGAATATGGAACTGTGTGTGCAAAACAGCTGAATTACTGCTGTTTCCATTCCACATTTCCTGTGCTTTTAGCTATGAGTTCAGTACGGCTTTAATTGCTCTAGATGCATTTTTTGCACGTAGTCATTCTTTTATAAAGGTGGTGGATATCTTGGAGTTGGCACTTAAGATGTTACCTACTGAAAAAATGTGCTTCATATATTACTAGTGCAAAAGAAGAGAAGCTTAAACGCTTAAACTGGTTGAAATCTTTACATGGTGCAGGGTTTAAAGGCAAATAAATTGTGAAGTGCTTGGATGGCTGTTCTGTCAATTTTAAAGTGCTATTGTCTGGCCTGAGGAACATCATAAGATTATGCCAAATAAAGCCCATGCTCATTCGCATATGATCACCTAGAATGAAGCTAGGAAAAGTGTGGTTATCATGGGAGCCTTCTGTCTGAAACCAGACTGATACATTCATGCACATTCCCAAACTGAGGAAATTAACTCGAATTCCAGCTGTGTCTATTGAAAAAGGAAAGCTCCCTCATTCACATCTATAAAATAATAAACATCTATTTTTATATTCTCCATGTATAATGGCCGATAAGCCATTCCATATCTTTAATATGCAAGATGTAGTTTTTGGGCTTTCATGTAGGTACTATTAAGATGGCAGCTTCAGCAGTTCACAGTGCTGTCTTCCCAACTTTCTGGAATGATGCTGTGGTTTTGCTGAGAAGTTCAGCTAAACTTCCACAGAGAGCAGAAACCTCGAATGACATGTCAGTCCTGGGATGTCATTTCTACATGTAATTTTAGAAAGCTGTGCATGTTGGAGGAAATGGGGTTTAAATATCAGAAAGTTTTTTTTTGGTTATCAGCTAAATCAGTACTATTGCATTTTTAATAGGTAGATGTATAAAAATCAAGGAGTTCCTGCTGGTTTGTTAATTCATATCAGTTTTTATACTCACATGTAATTTGAAAAGGTTTGGTAGCATGTTAGTGGAAAAGGCTCAGCAACTAAATGTGGAAACAGTATCCTCAGGTGAGCAATGACTACAGTGACTGTGGTGGTTTCTCTTTAATTAGCTTTAATATGTCCTTGCCTTGAGGGAGCTGTGCAAGACCCAATAAAAATACATACTTGATAGATTAATAGAGCTCATGAATTTTGAATGGACATTGGTCCTAGGGTGCCGTTTTTCTTCAAAAGCTTTATTAAATATCCAGGAATAGTTCTGTAGCATTGACAGAGTCATTTGGTCTGTTCATACTCAGTGAGTATTTTTGTTTGGATTGGTGTGCCTCTTAGTTCAGGCCTGTCACAGAATCATCTGGTGAAAGTGAGAACTGCCATTTCATATGATCATACTGATAACTGGGGCTATAATAAAACAAGGATGTCAGCATTGTCTACTTTTGAGAAAAGAAATAATGATAATAAAAAGAACCGTTCTAAAAGTGTTAGAGGAGAATACCTTGCTGTTCAGCAGTCTAAGATTGTAATTTACACAAACGTGGATGCTGGGTCAAACCCCTTAGATTACAGGAATCCTGGAGAAAAAGCAGCTGTAATCATTGCCTGTTACCATGCCACTGTTCATTTTGAGCCTTTTCCGCTGTGCTTCTGAAAATGCCTGAACAGGGTGTTTGTGTCTGTTTCACAGAGCTGATTGTGCAAGATTCCATGAAATCTCTTTGGTTTTGAGAAAGCAACATGCTCTACTTAAGGATGGCAGTCAAAACTTTCTCCCTGGCTCCAGCGGGGAAGGAGGTACCCAGAGGTACCCAGAGGTACCTGATACATGTTAGCCTGGCACTTGCCACCGTTAATGGTGGTTCTTGATCTTAAGTAATCACTTGTATCTGATGCATTTCTCAGTGGAGATCTCACCAGGAAAAGATCAGCTCAGTAACTTACATAGAAGCTGTTAATTTGCATTTATTCATAGAATCGTAGAATCATAGAATAGTTAGGGTTGGAAAGGACCTTAAGATCATCTAGTTCCAACCCCCCTGCCAGGGACAGGGACACCTCCCAGTAAACCATGCCACCCAACACTATGTCCAATCCATCCTTGAACACAACCAGCGGTGGAGCATTCACGACTTCCCTGGGCAACCCATTCAACTGCCTCACCACCCTTACAGGAAAGAATTTCTTCCTCATATCCAGTCTAAACCTCCCCTGTTTAAGTTTGAACCCGTTACCCCTTGTCCTATCACTACAGTTCCTCATGAAGAGTCCCTCCCCAGCATCCCTATAGGCCATGATGGGATGGGAAACAGGGAGAAGCGGCAGATCTCCTGGGTCCCAGGCCCATGTAGCAGTCATTACAATGCTTTTCTCTTTTAGTCTTAACCCTCTTTTTCAGTTAGCTTATTTTCTTAGCATAATGCTCAATTTGTTTGAAATTCTCTCTCTAAATTACCTTTTTTTTTAGGGGCAGGGATATAA
Organism: Ara ararauna; assembly: GCA_028858755.1. NCBI lineage: Eukaryota > Metazoa > Chordata > Aves > Psittaciformes > Psittacidae > Ara > Ara ararauna. The sequence goes on along the minus strand of CM054380.1, from coordinate 16,125,694 downwards.
GCAGAAAACTCATGAGCTTAGGAAAAAGAAACCGAATTATTACAAATACAGTAAATATTTCAGAGTGGATGCTTCCTCAATGAGTGAGACCAGTCTGTGGAAGATGAGCAGTATTGGGCTCCTAAGTATGCTGGTACTGCTCTAAGTATGAAGTTTTGTTAGGTTATGTTACTCATTTAAATCCTCTGTTCTTCAGATTAATGCTGACTTTCCCTTCTTGATTTTTATAAGTTGTCTTTATTTCACTTGTAGTTCTATGAACAATGCTGAAAGGAATTCTCTTAAGTTCATTGCTTTGCTTCCTTTCATTCTTTGCTGAAAAATGCAATAGACATTTAATCAGTCTAAAGGGCATTAAAACTCTTGAATATTGAGAAGTCTAAACCACAGATATAAAAATAAACTTTGTGGTGTGGCAACAGCTGAGTGTGCTGTAGACCTGTTATACCTTGGCTGAGGATGGGCTTTAAACTCCAAACTTAATGTAAGGGGAAGTCTGTGTAGCAGGGAGATGCTGTTTTCCGCTGCCAGATCCAATGGGCACTGTTCTGAAGAGCCATCCAGTGTGGAGTACAATGGTCAAGAAATGTGGCTCTTGAGGGAACTCCTCTTTTCAAGCAGGCTTTGTTGTTAGCTAGGCAAAGCTCTAACCAGCATGGCAGTTTGTAATAGCAGACTAGAAAGTGAGATTTATGTGATATCATGTCACATCAGACTCTTCTACTCAGATGATGTTGCGGAAGACTCCAATGTGACAGGTGTTGCACGGATTTTATCAGGGTCTCGGTATAAATAAGCTGGTATTTTCTGGTAGGGAGAGGCAAGCAATAAATAAGGATACTGGATGCCTGGAAATATTCTTATCAAATTTAAATGAAGTGAACAGCATTTGCTACCTGGAGATGCTGAGTGGCAAGGAAGGAAATCTGATTCAGTGGCCTGTTTTCACCCAGGTGTGGTTCTGTATGATTCCTGCTGTCAGGTAGTGAACATCTGAAAAGAGCCTGGAGAAATTCTGATTATTTGATAATTATCTCATTCTGATAATTTGCTCATTCTGATAATTTGCCTCTTCATCTGTATTTGTGGCCAGAGCAGGTGTCCTTTCAGAGCATTGGCCTGTTGGGGATTTTTTGTGGGAACTTGTTAATATTTTACAAGTTTAGTAAAAGGCTTTTTGTTTGTTTGGTTGGGTTTGGTTTTTAGTTTTTGGGGTTTTTTTTCCATTTTATGCTTTAATAAGTCAAGATGTAATTTCTCTCTTGGTCCCATTATTCTTTTATATCTTAAGGAGTTTTAAAGTCTGTGGCTGATCGTTGTATACTGGATGCTTGCCACACCACCATCATTTCAGTGTTTCCAAGACTTTTTAATTACAGCAACACTTTCAGATACCTTTTATTAGAGTATGCAGCCAACTTTTGTAAATAAATTCCTGTCAATCTCTCTGGAGGCAGTTAAATGTGTAATTTGCACAACTTGGCTTACAGTCTGCCATGCAAGAACTGTGCAGTACTCTGCACCAAAATGACTTGTTAAGATTAGGGATTTTGACATGTTTTCTTGATTGGGAAACAAAAAATGCTGCTTTTTCTTTGGGGAATTTCAGTTCAGACAAAGGTGCTGAAAGGATGGGAGGAAGAGAGACATGGGATTGAAATTCAAGAAATTTTCTGAAGATGTGGGAAACTTCCTTCTCCCAGTTGTGTACTGGCTCAAAAATGAGTATCTGTTTGGGTAAAATAAAGAAGTTGTTTGTGCTTCAGAGGAAACTCTTTGTCTTAAAGATGGCAAACCAGTAGCAGGAGTAGTATGGTAGGTGTACACTACAAAAAAGTGATGTGAAGAAAGGAAGTGATAGCAGTTTCTCCCCACCTTCTATCCTCCAAGAACTGCACACAAGATGGCAAAGCCTTTGCAAATGCTGTGGGAATGCTGTGAGCTCAGATAGTGGACAGTGCTTTGTTTCCACAGATTTCCTGAGGCAGTTACAAAAGTTTCTGGAATACCCAAATAGACAGTGCGTGCACTTTCTACATGTTCACTTTAAATAACTATTATGAATATTAGTCATATGTAAATGTATGATAATTATGAAAATAGAACACTTCTGTTGAAATGTGCTAATTTTTCAGTTGAGTTGCTCTAGAATTTTGAAATTAGTTTTTCCTTCCGATTTGAAATTGGGATTTTTTTTTAATTCCCCTCAAGATTTTGGTGGATTGGGAAGAGGGTTTCCGATTCATCTGTAGGTTTTCAGCATCTATTTTATTAGTCTAGAACCAGCTATTTTCCTGGCCTGTCTGCATAGTGAAATGCCATACCATGAAGAGACATCCTAAGTAGCTGAGTGTCAGGTGAGTAAAACTACTTCAAAACCTTTCCTGCCCCTCCTTGATTAAGTCTTCCAGGTGGGGACTCTACTGTGTTCATTCCTCCTGCCTTCCATAGCCAATTTTGATTTACTTTTACAATTGCTATAATAGCAATTGTAACTAAGCAGGTACGGAATATTTTTAGTCTTCTATCATTAGCAATCAAACACACAGCTTTCAAGAGATGTTTATTCTCTTAGTGACTACTTATAATTTACATCTATTTTGCAGAAAATAGGTAAGATGAAAACAGAAGCTTTCATGGTGTAAAGCTATACTCAGTATAATCAGGAAGTTATCAATAGAGAATTAAAAGCACTTTGTTTAAATAATGCATTTTATGCTTGAGGGTGCAGAATAATTAACTAAAGGCATGAAGCTTGATAGCTGAAAAATGCTTTCACTGTCTATCAAAGGCCCAATTATATATAACTAGCACCTGAAGCAAAGCAAAGCACAGCAATGGAAGTTTCCTGCCATTTGGCAGTCCAAAAATCCTGTGCCATATTCAGCTAAATACAGAATTATTTTTATGACCTTAGTCATGAAGATGTTGTTAGTGTATATGAAGCACATCTGAGTTTTATAAGTGAAAAGCCTTCTTAGTTTTTCTTATGACCAGTGCATGTATTGGGTACAATCAGTTCTTCTGGATAAAGGAGATCACTTGGTAGACTTTGCTTCTGAGAGATTAGTTTGTACTTTGTTTCTCTATTTCAAGTTTGGGCATTTAAGCATTCCAGAAATGAAAATAAAAGTACAGCACTTTATGTTTTAGATTGAGGAGCGAGTAATTTTGTACTGAACCTTCTGCTTGAGCTGATGCTTCTGTAGGTCTTTTTTACTTATCATTGTAGGCAGGCTGGGTAAGTGGGCTGTATTTCTTTGTTCAGAATACATTTTTCTCCTAGTCAGCAGTCTGGGTGTCCGTAATAAGCAGTTTTGATCCATAGCTTATTAACAGCCATTTACCATTATATGTATCTACCTTTAAGGGAATGAGCTCTGTCATCAGGCAAACCATCCCCTGAGGTGCTTGCGCACCCTGTGAACTGTGCTGTGTTACCAGCAAAACGACAGATGTTTTTCTATAGTTTTTATGCACAGAAACTTGTATTTGAGATGATTGCACATTGTGGTTAGTCCTACATTTTGAGTAATTGCACAGAAGACTGATAAAAATGCTTCTCCTGTATAAGTCAATCCCAGTATAATCAAAAGAATTAAGATATGAGTACAACTGTAGTATTTTGGGGGCACTCCTCTCTCTGAAGCTTGAGACATGCATTCTGAATGAGAAATGGCAGAAATATTGAGAAATTCTTGCTCTGATTTGGAACGATCATCAGTTTAGCTCATGCATATAATGATAGTGAGTACTTATCAACAGCTATTTACAAGCTACATACGGTTACTAAAAAGACTTTTAAAAATCAGTAGCTCCACATATCTGGTGCCCAAGAAGTTGGCAAGAAATTCTCTGTAGTGTTAAAACCGAGGGATTTTTATTTGTTTTAAGAAATAGTGGAGGACTAAATAAGTACAAGAGAGGGCAAAGAGAATGACCTGGGGATTTCTTGCCCCAGCCTTATTTTAGTTCCAGGTAAAACAACGAAACAGCTGATATGTGACTTGCTCAATAGAAAATAAGGAGAGTAACATAACCGGTGTCAATTAAAATGAAAAATAAGCTATTTTTACTTTGTAATGAGATTAAAACTAATAGTACTGGTGAAATATATTTTCAAGGCATTTAATTTGATTATGCTTAATGAGTTTTTGAGAAAAATTACACATTGTCCAGTAGTCATGCATGCAGTTTACTAACAACATTAATATCCTACAGATGGCCATGACAAAATACAATTCCAAATGGAAATCTCTGTTCACAGGTGTAATTCTATCAGGCCTGGGACTAAATATTAAACTAGACATCTAGGACAAAATTATGGGCATGCGTTCAGAAAGGTGACTCACTACATCTTAGGAAAGGCCAGTGAAGCCTGCTAGGTACCAGTGGCCTTTTCTGGGCTTTAAACAGACATGTCTTTTGTAAAACGAAGCTAGCACATTCTTTGGTCCAGTCTTAGGCTAGGAAGAACCCTGCTTGATATCAGTGTTGTACAATGGAGTTGTATTCAAATCACTAATGTGCAGTGTGTTCAATTTTTTGGTGGCATCTTAGGGCAGTGCTTTTCCTCTTGCCTGTAATGATGGGATAGCATTTGGAGTCACTTTTTTCTTTATTTTAGTGTTGCTTCTTTTCATGTATTTGGAATCTTCACAATTGTTACCAGTTTACTATCTTTGAACAATAAAGACTTTGTGAAATTGGAAGATATTAGAGAACTTTGAGTTTACTTTTTTATGCCTGTAGGGTGTTGGAAACTTCATCTTGGATTTATTTGTGTATTGTCTGTATATGGAAGCTATGGCTTCATGGTACATTGTATTTGATGGCAATACAGCATGAAGCATGCCTGTTTCCTCACCTTCACCCTGCCATCTGTTGTGCCAACACAATGTTTGTATGGCTGTACCATGAACCAGATCAAGGAACTGATCTGGCTTTTAAAACAACCTTGTGAAGACTGTATGATATTTGGTCTCTTTCCAAAATGCGAATGAATTTCAACAGGCAATGATTGTGGACAAATGTGCCCATATAGGTATTTCCTGTGACCTTGTTTCACAATCAAAATGAAAGCACAAGTTGTTCTCTTCCAGCAGCATTTTAGACTTTTGCCTTAACTTGTTGGGAAGGTTGGTTGACATTGGATGAGGGTGCAATTGTCAATGAGTTCATTCACTTCCTTTGCAAGAAGAGGCTAAATGATTCTGAGATAAAAACAGTGAGGATGACCACATCATTTTGAGAAAATTTCTTGGAACATTTTATGCTCACAGAAACAGATGTTCAGAAAACCCGGTAATGCCAAAACCCACTGATGTCACAGGGTACTGCCAGTTCCTGAAATGTCTGTGCAGGAAATAGTCCAATTTTAGATCTTTGAGTATATTGGTGGATTTTGACCCTCTCCCCAACTCCTCAACCAATCTGATTTTCGTAGCTGAAGATGTTACAGATGGAATAATTGTTGGAGGTTTGAGTACTTTTGTATGGGATATGGCACAGGCATGGAGTTGGGGTTTGGTTGGTGGGGTATTTTTTTTACTATGTAGCTAATATGGGAATTGATCATAGACACAGTGCAATACTCTTGTGACTATAGCCCTTAATTTATCAGCATGTGCTGGAGGCTTTCCCATACTTTCTCATCTATTTGATTAAGCTTTCACTCAATTTTCTACTATAATGGATATGTTCTTAGTAAGAAACTTATTAAAGTCCTTAGTTGTCTTCCCACACATCTAAAAACACATTTGGCAGACTGAAAACACACTGACAGCTGGTTTTGGGGGTCAATTAAAAACTGCTAATGGTAATTTTCTCTTTACCAGCAATCCTGAGGGAGCTGACATCTAAATGCTACTTTTGGGTTTTTGTAGTGCATTGATAGATACCATCATAAGTCAAATTTACTGTGTGTTTGAGCCAGTCCATGTTTTACTTTATTTAAAAATACCATTTTCCTACCACTTCTTTCTCTACCACTAACTCTTCTCAATGCTGTTAAAACATTACTCCCTTGTAGCTCTCTACTGGAGACAGTCTACCTCTGTACTCCAAAAAGACCTGCTTAGACTTGGTTCTTGGTGTCCACAACTGCTCTGCTCCTCCCTGAAGAGTGTAAAAGCACCAGTTCTGTTTCCAGACGCTGATTTGGGGTTGACACCAGTCCAAGGAAGTCCCTTGGCTGTCCAGGATCACTGGACTTGAAAGGTTTACTCTTCTGAGCTGGGAGTGCTGAGGCAGAGGTTAAGAGCCTGCCACTGAAATGTTCACTCACCTGCAGTTTGTAGGTAAAATCCCACCAGAGAGGGTCCCAAATGCATCACATTTTTGTTGCTTTGGTCTGCACCTGTGTTTCTGTCCCTCTGCATCTGTATGAAGATTTTAAGAACAAGTAATGATTTCTGAGTATGATTGTTTGATAGTGATACAATATACTGGACAGTTATGGGCTATCATTGCAGGTCCAAGGCCAGTGTTTCTATCCATTCTGTGTTCTCAGCTAAGGTTTTGTTTCTGTTTTGTCCTATGGCACCCATATCAGGTACAGCTGTATTTTTCCTTCCAGTGATTTTTGGATTGGTGTTAAGCCATTTATGTCATATGCTGATGGGTGGAATGCTGTGGGCCCAATTCCACTCAATAATTAGGACAGATCTATGCATTTCATTGCTGTCTTGGGAGTCTGGGAACCAGTTTTATTATAATTGATAGACTGAAGTAATTCTCCTGATAATACCTCAAAACTAACTGCGACAGGGCTGGAGGAATTGAGGTACATAGCTGTAAAACTGCATAAGGAAATCTAATATTTTTCAGCTAAATATAATAGCTTTAGTCTGCAGGGACTAATCAAGTTTGGGACTTCATTCTGTGCTGGCATTGCAGTTGATTGCTGTATCCCTGTGAAATAAGACAGGAGCACCAACCTCCAGAGCTGTGGAGCTGTCGTGTCGCTTCAATGACAGGAACTTTCTGCAGAGAGTTTGCATGCTTCTATAATTGTAATTTTCATTCACATGCTCTGAAAAGGCTTCCACAAATTTAAGTTAGCGAAACAGGTCAACTCGTAGAAGTTTTGGCTGATGCGCCACTTATTGATATATGAACCCTCTGTTAAAATACTTTAGAGTTCTGATGTAGTCAGAATAACTGATTTTTCTTGTGCTATCCTCTGAATGGTTCTGTGTGAGCACACAATTAGCTACCCCTCTTCAATGATGTGAAGGGAAAGCACCTTCAGTGTATTGTAGGATTTTGAAACAGAGTTCTGTGATGGCTCAAGATGTTTGGATATAAGCCTCCAAGTTTAACAAAATTCTGTTAATCACAGAGGGTTCCTTAGCTTAGAATATAGATTGAAAAAATCAAATTAGAACTCTGCTTCAGAAGGGCCTCTGGCTGTCATCTTGTGATTGCCTGCTCAGAGCAATGCTGACTGTGGACATCAGGTGCCTTGCAGCCTTACATGAGTGTCTCCACCTCCTGCTGCAGCAGGCAGTGCCCCACGTTGAGCGCCGAAAAGAAATGTCATGGTTTAAGCTCAGCCGTAACTCACGCAGTTTGCTCACTCACTCTCCCCTCTTTCCCCCTTCCCTGCTCCTGGAGGGGTGGGGAGGAGAATTGAAAGAATGTAACTCCCATGGGTTGAGATAAGAACAGTCCAGTAACTAAGGTATAACACAAACCACTGCTGCTACCACCAATAATAATAATGATAAGGGAAATAACAAGGGGAGAGAATACAACCCCTCACCACCCACCGACTGATACCCTGCCTGACCAAGCAGTGATCTAACCTTTCTGGATAACTGCCGCCAGTTTATATACTGGGCATGATGTGCTGTGGTATGGAATACCTCTTTGGTCAGTTTGGTTCAGTTGTCCTGTCTTCTTCCTCCCGGCTTGCCCTCCCCCGTGGCAGAGCATGTGACTCAGAAAGTCCTTGATCAGAGTAAATATTTGAGCAGCAACTAAAAACATCGGTGTTATCAGCGCTGTTCCCAGGCCAAAAGTCAAAAACACAGCACTGCACCAGCCACTAAGAAGGAGAAAAATGACTGCTGCTGCTGAACCCAGGACACAGGTTCTCTTTGATCTCTGTCTGCATCAATATCGAGGCTCTACTTCCCATTAGAGATCTGATTCCCTGCAATCTATCCTTAGCTCTGGCTGTAGTGACCTCAATAGTGTGATGTTTTTCCTTCTTGCACAAGCTAGAACGTCAGGAGCTGAATTGTTCACCAAAGGCTTAGCAGAAAAAAAGCAGAACAAGCACTTCTGCTCTAAGCATCCAGCTGTTAGAAAGACATTGGGTAATTGAGATTGATTTTGTGAAACTTGTAACATCAGCTCTTTATACCACTGAAAAATTGTCTATTTAAAACTATTTATAATCACAAATGCTCTGTTTACACACGATTTATTTTACTGAGGGTAATTCAATTTAACATTTTGAAAAAGATATGAAGAATAGAGGAAAAATTTATACGTTGTGCAGTCGGCAAACACTTGTACCCTCCGTGATAGTAAATCAGAGGCATCATACTGTTTCTCCTCTCTGGCAAGTTATGAAGAAATGGGTACAGAAGTGCTGGCAGGTAGCATAGCCTTTTAGACCTAGGTAGCTGGTAATGTACTACCTGGAATCTTCAGTTCTAGCCAGGGAAAAGAAACAAAATTTGGTGCTGTATTTAGTTTGTGCTGTTTTAAGTTCTCCAGTTTCTGCTGAGAGAGCAGAATCTCCCCTTTGAACACATGCAGCCCCAAGGGCCAAGAGCTTTGAGATTTTAACACTTGGTCCTCCTGTAAGTAGCATGAAATACTAACCTCTATGTGTGCCTGGTGAAAGTATAGATTATCTAGATTAATGTAACCATACAACCTCAGAACATGTTAATGTTGAATTTCAGCATTAATACAAGTTAAGGAGAGATGAGGTGCCTGTGAAGTTTGTCAGGTCTTGAACCATGCTGCTCTCAAGCACTCCTGCATCTGACTGTTTTCAGGGATAGATTATCCTCTGCTTAAAGCAGGAGTCCTTAAGTGGCAGGTTAACAGTAATTTCCTTCTCAACTATATGCTATCTAATGGTGACAAGTGGGAGTGAAGAAATATGCCTCTGTTGCAGTGTTGGAAAATGCCTTAGATTTGTATGCTATGAACTCTGGTTTCATAATGCACTGAGCAAAATGAATCAGAAAATCCAAGAAACAAGACATATGGACGATATACTCCTTATCTCTTTTCTTTTTAAGGCTCCAGGGAACTGGAATGAGATAATTAAAGCTTCAAGTTGTTCATGCTGCTTCCAGAGAAATTGTTTTGGCTGGCTAGAAAGGGTGTAATTTAAAGGTCTACTCTGTGGGCCTGGCTCTGTAGTCAGTAATGTCTATTTTCTTTGTCTTCCAGTGAATCTTTGAACATGCTCAGATAAGTGTGTATCCAGTGTCTTGATTCGCCTCTAAATTGAAAGGAAACCTTTCTGTGTTTAAATTTAACTTTTAAATGATGTTTCAAACATTTCCTTTCTTTGAGCAGCAACACCACCACATTACCCCCCTTTTTTGTTTTTATTTTCTTGCAAGAGAAATGACTGTAACATTTTGAAGCCCATTTTTCCTTTGTCTTGTGTTACAAAAATGGTGTCTTTCATTCTAAAACCAATTTAGCATACCAGTGAACATATTGTGCATTACAGTGTACTTCAATTTGTCCCTTTTGTTGCTGTAATGCTGAGGCCATAGCGCAGTAACACTGATGCATTTGGTTGAGGATGAGAAATGCCTGTATCTGTAATTCAGACTTGAGTAACCTCGCAGAAGAACGTAGAAACCTCTGAGAGAATGTGTTATAAGTAACTATAAGTTGGCCATTTCTGAACTTCGTTTTGGTTTATTCCAGGTCTTTCCCAGGGCTGAGTTAGTGCTGAGGGTGGAGGAAGAAGGTTTAGGCCATAAATATGTCTTAAGGACTGATTGATGGGATGGACCCTAAGTGAGAGAATGCTGAAACATTTCTCCGTCTCATGTACTGTGAGAATGGCTCATCATGTACTGTGTTCACCCAAGAGCAAAAAATGCTATTTCCCACTTGTTTTAATAGTAAAGGATTGAATATGAATTCAGTCTTGACATTGAAAGACCACACTATCATTTCCTTGGTGAAGGTAGCAGGTCTCAGTATCTCATTTGTCCTTATTTACAGCCATTTCTCTCTGCAAGTAATCCAACTTTCACCCAAGCTGGTGATGGTGGACTAAGATGATCTGCTTTTTGGGGATCTTCAGAGATATCTGCACAATATATGAATGTTATTTGCTTTCTAAACGCTGTGATTGTCTCAGCTCATAATTTCTTTAATTCTGAAGCTCCTGCTACCTTATCTTGTAGCCCCATTATGTCATATTGAAAACTGGTTTGAAAACTCCTTGGGACAGTACAAAGCCACCAGTAATTACTCATGTCAAGCATTTAGCATATGTCCAGTGCAACGTGAATGGCAATATGCTGTAGCACTTAGCACTCATTGGGGTGTTGTGATCTGTGAAGCTACACTTGTCAGAGGGTGACAGTAAAGAATAGGGGGTATTTCCATGGCTAAGGCTACTGATGATGTTTTTTTTCCTACACCAGTCCCTCTCCTGGAGTTTCTAAGGACTTTAATGCTCTGCAGTTGCTCTTTGGCAGCTTTCAGAAGCACTATCTCCACTAGAAAAGCAGCCAGCTGTGGGACTCACCTCAGATCTGTAGCCTTTATACACTTAATTCCCAGGATGTTGTTGTGTAATCCATAGTCATTGTATTTTGCTGGCTCTATTGAAATTCTGCGTGTAGATGATGTTAGATAACTGTGGTATTTCTCTCAGAGGAATATTGACAATTATTAAGCATCGAGCACTCTTTAGAAATACCTTATGTGTTAAGAATATACCAAGGCCTAGATCAGAAAGGATTTGGGCTTACATATCCCTTTGAACTTAATGCTTTAACCAAACTTGCACTTTAACTAAACTGAGCATCTACCTAAATATCTTCAAGAATTAGAGCCTTGAGCCCATAGGACATTTTAGTCCTGCAGTACATGTAGCCTTGGCAGCAGCATTTAACTTTCAGAGGAGCTTCTCTCCAGTAGAGAAATTAAACTAAAAAATGTTTTATTTTTGCAAGACCTCATAGCAGCCTTCCAATATCTGAAGGTGGCCTACCAGGATGCTGGAGAGGGACTCTTCATCAGGGACTAGTGATAGGAACTTAACCAGGGGAAGTTCAGGTTAGATTTAAGGAAGAAGTTCTTTACTGTGAGGGTGGTGAGGCACTGGAACAGGCTGCCCAGAGAAATGGTAAATGCTCCATTCCCGGCAGTGTTCAAGACCAGGCTGGACTGGGCCTTGAGTTACATGGTCTAGTGTGAGGCATCCCTGCCCATGGCAGGGGGTAGAAACTGGACGATCTTGAGGTCCTTTCCAACATAATTCTGTGATTCTATGGCATATTTTTCCTAAAGGAGAGAGTTTAAAGCCTTTAGCAGTGCAAACCAGAGTTAGAAGTATCAAAAGGATAGATGGTCTCTTTGACTGTTTTGTCTCACTGCTAAGCCAAGTGACAGCCAATGTCTTATTTTAGAGTCAATCTTTCCATGCTGAAAATGGTGGCACAGAAATTCTTCCACTTGGCCTGATCCAAACCACAGCTCATTGTGGGGATTCTTCACACTGGTGGCAACTTAAAGTATTGTGGATCTGAAGATAATAGAGTTCATTCAAGGGCTGTCACTGCCAAGCAGGGCAAATGTGAGATTTTCCTCTACACTTCAAGTAAATAATGCTTTGAGTTATTTATTTCCATCTTTATTATGATGAATGATGTTTTGTAAAACAAAAGGTGGCTATGATCTATTTACTGTTAACCTGATTCTGATGGACACTTTGGCTCCAACATTGTTCTCTAAAACTACAAAGCAGTTTTAAAGGCTGCATTTATTCATGGAGAAGTTAGTTTTAGAAGAGCACAGCAAAAAGCGCTCCTAATGAAATTAGATCTCTGGTCTCATCTGGCTGTGTGTCTGGAAAAACTGCTAAATTCAGCATTTAGGCATGGAAGAGTAAATTATTCTAATTTTATTTATTGATTAGAGCAGTGCTAGGTTAAACTAATATCATATTAAGTCCTTGCACTCTTCAGCATTGATGTAGTGTTTTGCCAAAGCCCGGATAAATATGTAGGTGTCTTCTGAAATTGATTTTTAGACTGTTTTACATACCTTGCTAAATTAATTGATTCAGTCATAAAAAATGTTTGCAGAGGCATTATTCATTAGAACTGTCACTGATGGGTTTAGGGTTATAAAAGGACCTGTCTTAATACCCATTTTTGAACTCCATCCACTGTCATTAGATTTTTTTTCCCCACAAAGAATGCAGTGTATACAGGGAAGGATTATGTATGTGAATACAGAATGTATGCTTGGAAGTGGGCAGTTTTTGCTGGTGGACTATTAGGAGAGTTGATGATTGAGACCCTGAGAGAGAAATTGAGAGTATTATGGAATAGCTTTTTCTCACATATGAAAATGTAGCAAATTGAGAACCCTCCAGCTGGGTTTGACTAAAAGTGCATCTATATATGTTCTTATGATTCAAGTTTGATGCAACCTGATTGGTTTTGTGTGCCTGTTTCCACTTAATTTTTCAAGCTGGTGTAAAGAATCGGGAATGTTAAATGTTTGTCACGTTTGAGGAGAAACGTAAAAATGTGCTTTCTTAGTTGCATGTACTTTGCTAAGTGGCAGCACTTGCTTATTTACTTGGATAACCATACCTGAATACATAGAAAACTGGGGAAAAAGCCCAAACACAAAACTAGCCATCAAACCCTGAAACCTTACACTTTTCCCAACTTACATCTTCTCCACTACTGTGGAAAGCAGCAGGGAGCTAAAGAGGACAATGACCAAAGAGCAGGATGCCAGAAGGAGAATAGAATTACAGCTGCCTTTTAGCAAGAGATCCCTTCTATTCTTCCTGCAGACCTGGTGACTTCTTAAACATTGAGTGTGTATGTTTCTTTTGTCTTGACTTGTCAGCTGGAATTGTTATATTGAGTTATTGGGCAGCCAAATCAAAGGTGTGAGGGTACAGTAGCACTGTAGTTAAAACTCAGTGCAGAGCAAAGGTAGTATTATTATTGCATTTTATTTAGTACTATACTAAAGTACTATATAATATCCTATGTGAAATAAGTAGCAACAAATAAATAAATTTTAGAACTGCACGTTCATGAGAAGAGCATACATATTCGTTGGTGCACTGGTGGCAAATCTGACCAGCGCTGAAGTTGCTGAGGACTTTTTCTTGAGTAGAAGTAGGACCCAGAGTTGAAACCTGGCTACCTCTTATTTAGTTCCTGTGAAACCTGAGAGCCAGGTTTTTCAGATTTAAATGACAACATGTAAATTCTCAGATGAGAGTTTTCCATGTATCTGTGACAAATACTGCATCTCTGGCTGAGCCACTTTATAATCACTGCCATCTAATCAGTACTGCTTTTCTAATCTAAATATGAAGGTTTCCTGTTTGCTAAAAAATTAGTGATTCCAGTCAGACATTTTATCTTAACCTACAAGAAATGTAACTTTGCACGTGCCATTTTTCAGACCAATTGAGGTGGATGTGCATCACTAGACCTTTACCTATGCAGTGAGCTTCTCGCCAAGAATTCAGATGCTCAAACTTAAGTCAAGGAGTTCTTGTACTAAATAGAGGTCTTTAAAAATGCATTAAGTAACCAAAATTTGAAACAGCTTTTGAGGAGAGGACAGAAATAGGAAAGGTTTTATACGCTGTTTTCCCAGGAATCACTTTTCTAAGATGTGATTACTCTGTTTAGCTTTCCTTCAGCAGCATAATTAGACAGACGTGTTGGGATAAACTCCTCTATGTTTAGGAGTAATTCAAACACTATAATGCTGTGTTTATGGAAAGCCTGTAAATTAGCTGTGAGCACTCCAGAAATCATCATTGCAGCTCAGTGCATGTGGGGTTCAAAACCCACAAACAGGCTGCTCTTGCTGCAAATGAAGTTTTTGTTTGTCTCAAATGGGGATCCATGTACTATGGGTCACTTGGGAGCTGTGTCTCTCTTCCACTTCTAATTAAAACTAGTCATTTAAAAGAGGAGGAGTTTATTCTTCATTATTTGTAAAAAGCCAAAAAGTGATTTCTTCCATGGCCTTTTAATGGCAAAAGAAAATACCTTCCCCAAAACAGCAAGGCTCCTCAGCCAGGAAAGCATCATGCCAGGAGATTTATAATAAAAGAGGTCTGTCAAAGATCTGGAAATTAACGATTCACCCTTTTTAAGTCTTATGGAAGAGGTTTGCACCTTTTTGTTACAGAGAGACAGACACTTTCTGTTAGCAAAAGTGAATGTTTTCTATTCCTGGGTGTCAAACCAGCTAAGCACTTGGGTATTGCGAGTCTTTACATTTAAATTTGGAATGTCAGATTATCCTGATGTGAGACATGACATGTCTGGAAAACAGGGCATGCCAGATCTGTATGTCTGCACAGATGAAGTGAGGTTTTATTCTGCAAGTTTTCATATGCCTTCGTAAAATCTGAAAAAAAAAAACCAAACCAGCCCCAAACCCAGAAGGTTGCTTGTTCATTCAGCAAATGAGCTGTAATCTGGCACTTCCTGGTCAAGAAATGTTGGAATGTTTGGGTTTTGTTTGGAAGTTGGGAACATATGCCAGTTCTGGGATAATCCTGCCACTGAACTTCAGTATTCACCACCATGTTCTGATGACACTTTCTGGTCTTTTAGATCATGTTTTCCTGAGACAGGTTTGAATAGTTGAACACCTCCAAGATCATTAGTGATATATTCATCAGAAGAAGACCACCTCTGTATTTTGGAGAAATGTACTCCTAACATGATAACTGTGTTCCCTCATAGACCTAGAAATTCAAAAATTGTTTACATTAGAAATATTATGGAAAAGGCTTGCTTCATTTTTAGCAGTAAGATGGGCATTTACGTTCCTTTTATTATTAGAAGTGCAGGTTTTACAGCCATGGCTGTTGCCCAGCTATAGAATTGTTTGAGATATTGAATCAGGCCTTGACTGTTTTAGGATTTGGGATTGATTTAGGATTATTCTGGAAATTGATGAAGTCTTTAATTTCTTACAAATGCCAAAGGAAAGAACATTCACACAATCTTTTATGTGTATTCTTGGTCTGCATGATGTGTTATGAAATTTGCTACTCCTTTCTCTAGTATTTCATTGGTCTGCCGATGTGCAAGTGTAGTAAAGCTGAGTTGAATGTCTGTCAGCACATAGAGTATTCCTGACATGAGAGACAGGGATGAAAGCACTGTGGAAGAATTGTAGCCTGAGGAACATTGCAGCCAGTCTACCTTCGTTAGCTTTGAATGGCCTTGGCAAGTCTGAGGTGTAATCTGGAAACAAACTTGGAAGGCAGCAGGCGTGTGGAAAAGAAATTGGGTTTGGAAGAGGGTCTGTGGCCCATGCTGGAAAGGGAATACAAACAGAGCTCAGAACATGACCCGGGTTCTGAAAACAAACAAGGAAGCAACAGAATGCTTTATTACTGCTTACCTTCATCCCAGGTCTTCAAACTATTCGTTTAGGTTAGTGCTGCTGTTCGGCTGCTTAATTTAGCTGATGGGTAAATTATAGTTAATGTTCTTCTGGTAGTAAGTGAACTAGAAATCACTGTTCTTGCTCTCTACTGCAAAATAACTGAAATAGTTCTGGCATTATAAAGCTCACTTGATTAAAATAAAGTCTGATAAGCTCTTACTGAATAAGGTAGTAAATCTCTTTGGTTCTGCAGTGGCTTCATAGCTTCTTCAAATTACTCATCAACTATTATGGCAGTATGGTGGAGTCAATATGACAGGAGGAATATGTCGTTGCTGTGTGTATATAAACATACAGGCATATTTTGGTGTATATCTGGGGATTCTGTGTGTTCTATATATTATATGTGTTCTTGTTCATATTTTGGTATGTTATATTACATAACAGGTTGGACAGGGCTTTGAGCAACCTGGTCTAGTAGAAGGTGTCTCTGCCTGTGGCAGGGTGTTGGAACTGAATGAGCTTCAAGATCCCTTCCAACCCAAAACAGTCTATGAATCATCCAGTTGCACAACAGGGCACTGTTTCCAATGGGAGGTAACAAATTAGAGGACAATAAAAAGGGGAGTGGGAGGTGGGATGTATTGGTTGTGTAATCTTAAACACAGCTGCCTTTAATATTGATTATCATTCATTGGCCTGAGAAATGTGAGCCAAGTCTGCCAAGCTGTCTGTTCTCATGATTTACAAGATTTCCCACTCTGTAGATATTGGAGTACAGAACTTTTGCAATGGCAAAGCATGTTAATGACGAGCATCCTGATTAGAAGCTGAAGTACTTGTTCTAGGTCTGGTGATTAAATCCTATGCCTTCCCAAGAAAGTAACAGGAGTACAAATAATACAAAGACTTACATCATTTGTAGAAAGTTCCATTCAGCCGAGCTATAAATTGTTAATGGTGACTGCTATGCCTTCCCTCAGCAATTATTTAAAGATCCTGTCTTACTTGTACTGGTTTAGATTTGTCATCTGTCTGTCCCCATCTCTCCACAATTTTGTATAGTACTTCAGTACATAGAAGTCCGTCAGTACACCCTTTCTAAAACCATACATTAAGCTCTTTGTGGGTATGGGGCCACATGCTAGTCTCTTTGTAGAGACAGGGTGCTGAAAACCTGCTGATGAGCTGAAGAGGTTGACTGCTCTGATTTGTGTGGTTAAGGGAATAAATTAAACTGGTTTATGAACATATGGCAAACTGAATCCCGTTTGGTCCTCTTAATCATCACATACCTGAGTCTTTCTGGAGATCCTGCAGTTTAAGTGCATGGGCCCCATCTTTCTGAATTGGTAGGAATTCGTCCTAAGCTTTGCAGTAAATAAAGGTGCTCCTGTTTTCACACAAACACAGTCTTCAGCTGCTGCTTGGTGGGGGTGGGAAGAGGTGTGGGTTAAACATGTTCAAAAAACTGAAAATGTTTAAATTATTTGGGAGATTGCCTCATGTTCCAGAGTAGGAATATGCACCTAGCTGTAGGCTTCAGAACACACCTGAGTACATGGAACTTATTCTCTGAGACAACTGGAAGAGGTAACAGAGGGTTCCCAGATAGTGGTGTTTGCAGTCAAATTCATTTTGTATCTCTTCCGCTTGTTTGTTGAAGAAACTACAATCATTTTTAGCCCTGTCTTCTCAAATTCTTCTGCTCATTGTGTACCAATTTAATTGCAGGAGTTGATGAGAATATCCCTTACACCTCCATTTAATTTCCAAATGCTCTGGGGTATGTACAAATACTATTGCTCAGCTGAGTGCTCATTTTGATTTAGTAGTCTCATTTTCAAGTAATAATTTGAGTTCGTCCTTCTGCAAAGAAAGTGCTTTTCCATATATGCTTATTTCTACCATAGCACCAAGAATCTCTATTTAATTTTAATGATGTTATTTTTATTTATACTTAATTCTGTGCTTTGTGTTGAGTTTTGCTCATGAATATTCCATAAAATCTGTTCTTTCTTGGGGGTTTAGGTCAGGTTGTAAGAAAAACAATTTTTCATAGAAAAAACCCAAATGAAATTATTTAATTGATCACCACAAGCTGTTTGATATTTTCATAGTAAGCAAGAAAATGTGTCTTGTTTCTGTGGACTGACTGTATAATAATAAATTTAACTCCTTTATAAGATTGGGGGGGGGGGGGGGAGGGAGGGAAAACAAAGGAAAATGTGCTTCTTAATCTCATGGAGATGGATGAAGCCCTCAGTGTGCAGAAGTCTTCCAGTGTACAGAATCCTAAACATAGTATATTTTACAGGCTTGAGTTTTTTTATCAGACTACAGTAGAAGTTACAATTTTTTCAGCTTCAATTTGTATTTTGCAATCATATTATGTGTTATCATTTGATACACCAAGATGAAATGAGAATAGTTATATCCAGTATTGTAAAGTTATGTCCTGTATTATAGGTATGTGTTCCAACACATTATCATCAGTATGTAATGTTAAAACCAACTTTGGATCAGAATTTATGGTCACTTGAAAGGGGAGACAAGAAACTGTTTCCATATGGACAGTTCGAAGACATACTCTGAGGTGTGGCATTGTAACATGACTTGTGCCATGGTACTTGATTCCAAGTACCACTGGGGATAAGTAAATCTTCTAGGAGGCAAGATTTATAAGGAAATGCATTATACCTGCTCATTCTAAGGCTGTACATCTTATTACAAAGGAAACCTGTTCTATCTTTGAAAATTCCTAGCTGTTGAATTGCGGCTTTTGTGAAGATGCTTTTTTATGATAAGGTCATTATGCAAATACAGTCTCAAGCAAAAGATGATTGCTGGCTAAGCTCCATTGCTAAGAATAATGGATAATTGCTGCTGTAACTTAGTCATTTAAACTTTAACTGGGCCTCACTGGTTTTATTTAAAATCATGTTGTTCTTTGTATTTGTTTAATAATAAGAATGGTTAAGAAAATTGGCTTTTATAAATGGCATTCTTTAACTGTTTGTGACTTGTGTCCAGTCACCTGTCAGGATGTGTTACTTGTGCTCTGTGCTCTTTTGTATTTTCTAAAAAAGAGTACAAATTCAAGTGACAGAAGATTTCATGTTTGTGTTTTCAAATGAAGGTGTTTCATTTAAAATTAAAAATTTAAATTAACAATTAAAAAAATCAGTTCAAATGAAGGTGTTTCATAATATTTTTATCAAGAACCAGTGGTTTTCCAATATTTATTAATAACACATTCATATTATTATTATAATATTAATATTCTTCAGTAACTGAGTTTGCTCCCATAGAAGTCAGGGAGGATCAGAATTTACCTTTTCTCTTCATGAGCATGTTTGTGTTTATTTCTCTGAGACTTGGAATGAACTGACAGACCGTTGCAATTGTAGCCACAAATGTCCGTCCACGGAGAAGAATCACAGATTTCATGTGGACAGCCAGGTATCCGTCTCCTGAAGTTTCATGTGGGGGTGCAATTCCACTTTCTTTTCAAGTGACACGGCATAGTTTCTACTTCTCATTTTTCTTTTCTCTCCCAATTTTCAAAACACAGTGCAGGGAGACTGCCTTATTTAGTAGAGGTTTGAAAAATCAGCACTTTTCCCCTTAGAATGAGCTCTAACTGCTCCTGTACACAAGACAATCCCTGCTTGCTCCACAGATCTATCTTCCTTGCACAGATGGGGCTGATGTAGTTCAGCTTTGTTGTTCATCTTCTTTTAATTATCTGTTAATGTAACATGAAGTATCATCATCTGAGAAACTTAAAGTTGCATTGCTTTTATGTAGAGAATTGTGATTCATGGAAGAAAGTGCCTGAACTGCCTGGTGAGAACTGTGCAGTGAAGTTATCCTCTGCTCTTCCACATTTCACCCATCTTCCAGGCATTTTGGTGGAGTATATTGTAAAGAATCACTTCATGGCTTTTTCTTTCCCTATCTGGTAGTACATCGTGTCATAGTAAGTCATGGCAAGTTTGAGGATCAATCCTAAAATACTTATTTTAACAAGGTGTTTGATCATAGTGGAATATTACACCTGCTGTGAACAGCAAGCATGAGGTGGAAATGGCATGGATGCTGCTTTCAAGTGTCACTATTTTTGTGACTTGTTTTTGGACACCAGAAAGTCCATGGGTTGTTGCTAAAGGACCTGCAGCAGAAGAGTGATCCTGTAGTCTGTAAACTGAAAATTGCTGTTCTGAAGTATGGCACTAGGCGACACAAATGGACACTGATCAAGATACACTACTTTAAGGCAAAACACAGTTCCTCGTGCCTTTTACACTGAAGTACAAGCAGGAATTGCAGCTTTCTTAACAAGCTTTATTACATAAGGTCCCTGAGATATGATGTGGGAAACTGAAGGCACTGAACAACTTGTAAAAGCAGGTGCTTTGTTTGTTAGCCATCCTGCACAAAGGGCTTGTTTTCAAGGAACCCAGAGGATAGGCATCTCTTTGATGCACAGTTCCACTAATAAAAATGAGCAAGTATTCCACTTTGTATTTGTAGACAGCCTATGTCAGTTTACTGCGTACTTACAGACTTTTCTGAGGACACATGTAGTTACGTAAATGAGATGGGCATGGCCAAACTGTCACAACTCTGCAGATGCTCCTTTCTGCATGGGTATACCTGTCTTTGGAGGCTGTTGAGCACCCTGAGCTCCCATTCAATTTAGTTGTGAGGGTACTTATGATTTACTTCCATTATGGATACTCGAAGAATCCTTTAACTGTTGTAGTCTATACAGAGATTAATTAAAAATCTTTCATGTTTCCTGCCTAGGTTAGCAAAACTAGAGTTTCTTATTCTATTTTCACAGGGTTCTACAGAAGTGTGGTGTTGTACTTATCTAGGAAATAGTTACATGCATAGTGCTGTCAACCTCAACTAAGGAAAATTTCTGGCATTAAAAACATCGACCCAAATAATATGGTTTGTTACTTATTTGTAGTCAGTACAAATGGCATTGTGTCTCTTTAAAGTATAAAGATATTGTGCAGGTTAAGGAAGATAACTTCAATCTTCTTCGCACTGTACTGAGCATTGTACAATCATGGGGTTTTTATAGCTGGTAAAGAGATACTACATTTGCTATTGCAGAGCAATGTTTACTGTATCTAGTATGACTGTCAAATCTGTAATAATTTCTAGAAAGAATTACTATGCCTTGTAAGGACCTAAGCTTACATTTTGAACATTTCCTTTCCTGAAGTTATGTTTTCCCTTCTGATACTTACTGTAAATCAGAACTATGCTGAAAAGATACTTTGCATCTCTTTAACTAAGGAAAAACAACTTGAGCTAAGCTATTTTATAGAAGAAATAATTTTACTGCCCATGTAAAAACCTCAGTAATTTGAATATATGTTGGTAAAGCTCTTCTGCCCGGAATGTGTTCATGGGAATAGCACTTGGCAAATCTCTTGATGTATCATATTCTTGCAACTAAAGAATTCAATGCATCCTTAAACAGAACAGTAGATAGGAAATGCAGATTTAATCAAAGGTGGTGAGCACTGTGTGTAGAGTCAGGAAAAGTAGGTGCAACAGAGATTTCTGTCTGCAATCTCTGTGCAACAAAGATTTCTGTCTGCATTCTGATTTGTTACATTACCTTATTTACCATGCATCACAGAATGCAACATTCAATGTCTTTATCTGGTTAGCACATTGATATTGAAAAGTCTATCTGCCTACAGCTGAATTCCTCGTTCTTCTCCTGTGGATGCAGTAGCTCTGACTACTGGAGGCTTTGCAATTACTTTAACATGAATGTGGTTTGTTTTGTGATTTCAGTTATGCTTATTCACAGTCTCTGCAGTGAGCACCAGTGAAATATCATCCACTGCTGGTGTACTTCGGGCTATGTTTTGATCAGTAGGATTCACTCTAAGATATGCAGTTGTCTTGAGTTGTCTGATATGTAAGTGCTGATATAGATAATACATATCAGGAATTTCCTCACTGAATTTGCTTCTGACCTGCTGCTATTGAATGTACAGTGAAAAAAGCATGTTCACTGCTAGACTGATGGGCTGATCACTGACTTTGAGAAAGCATGTAATTTCTATTAGAATAACAGAAGAGCAGCTGTAGCTTTGCCCAGAGGCCAAAGATGATGTCTA
This sequence comes from Ara ararauna, assembly GCA_028858755.1. Taxonomy (NCBI): domain Eukaryota; kingdom Metazoa; phylum Chordata; class Aves; order Psittaciformes; family Psittacidae; genus Ara; species Ara ararauna. The sequence goes on along the minus strand of CM054380.1, from coordinate 16,103,921 downwards.
AAGAGAGAAATATAAAGGATAAGCATAAATGGTATTTCCCTTGAGTACACTCTCTTTTTCAGATGTACTGATTGCATATAAGAGCAGAGAAGCACACTGGGTATTTTGAAACCCTTCCTGCTAGAAGAATTTGAAAGCAGCATGCACACTTTGGGTAAATCATGATGGTTTTGTGACTTTGCCTTCCAAAGGCAGGTGAGTCAGGTTTGCACCTCTTGTTTAGCCTCCAGAGTACCGGGGAAACCAAAATGCATGTGTCTTCTTGAGATCAAGGGTCTTGAATCTCATCATCATCTTCCTCTGCTACTCGAATATATTCCCCACATCTCTGTTGCCATGGAAAGCTGCTCTGAATTGCTCCTTGAACTCTGTTCAGCCTTCCTCTTCAAACACTTGCTTCCCTGTTTGTCCTCCCCAGCTGGCCTCTTGCTGTTGGATTTCTCTCCTTAGTCCAGTGACACTGAAGCAGACCGCGTACACAGAGGTGACTAGTCCAAGAGTCCTGGCTCAGAAAGGAAAAGCACATAGGAAAAAAATAAATCAGCTTTATATTTTTTTTATTTGCTTAATATTTTATACTCACCATTTGGTGGAAGGGGGTGGAGGAGGAGGTTGTTTGTTGCCTTCATTTTTACTTGTTAAGTGTAGATATATGGAAGTTATTTAGTTAATGGTTTTCTGGCTTCTCATCCTCAACACAAGTGAGAAGTAGTTTAGCATTCAACTGAGACCAAATGTTTTCAGATAAGGAGATGATGTCTTAAGGCATGTTTATTGGTATTTAATTATGCATATCTTTCCATATAGTGTATGGCATTTATGCACAGATGCAACACATACTGTAAGAAATCAGCCTATTTGGCTTGATTTGGCTGCCATTAAATGATGATAACAATGATAAATTGTTGATGATTCTGGATACTATCCCACACGACATATTTGTCTCTAAATTGGAGAGACATCAATTTGATAGGTGGACCACTTGGCAGATAAAGAACTGGCTGGATGGCCACACGCAGAGTTGTGCTCAATGGCTCAATGTCCAGCTGGAGACCAGTAAGGAGTGGCGTCCCTCAGGGGTCGGTGTTGGGACCGGTCTTGTTCAACATCTTTGTTGGTGACATGGACAGTGGGATTGAGTGCGCCCTCAGCAAGTTTGCCAATGACACCAAGCTGTGTGGTTCGGTTGGTATGCTGAAGGGAAGGAATGCCATCCAGAGGGACCTTGACACGCTTGTGTGGTGGGCTGATGCCGACATGATGAAGTTTAACCATGACAAGTGCAAGGTCCTGCACCTGGGTGGGAGCAATCCCAGGCACAGCTACAGGTTGGGCAGAGAAGAGATTCAGAGCAGCCCTGCAGAGAAGGACTTGGGGGTGTTGGTCGATGAGAAAATGAACATGAGCCGACAGTGTGCGCCTGCAGCCCAGAAAGCCAACCGTATCCTGGGCTGCATCAAAAGGAGCGTGACCAGCAGGTCGAGGGAGGTGATCCTGCCCCTCTACTCTGCTCTCGTGAGACCTCACTTGGAGTATTGTGTGTAGTTCTGGTGTCCTCAACAGAAAAAGGACATGGAACTGTTGGAACAACTCCAGAGGAGGCCATGAGGATGATCAGGGGACTGGAGCTCCTCCTGTATGAAGATAGGCTGAGAAAGTTGGGGCTGTTGAGCCTGGAGAAGAGAAGGCTGCGTGGAGACCTCATAGCATCCTTCCAGTATCTGAAGGGGGCCTGTAGGGATGCTGGGGAGGGACTCTTCATGAGGAACTGTAGTGATAGGACAAGGGGTAACGGGTTCAAACTTAAACAGGGGAAATTTAGATTGGATATAGAGGAAGAAATTCTTTACTGTGAGGGTGGTGAGGCAGTGGAATGGGTTGCCCAGGGAAGCTGTGAATGCTCCATCGCTGATGGTATTCAAGGCCAGGTTGGACAGAGCCTTGGGTGCATGGTTTAGTGGGAGGTGTTCCTGCCCCTGGCAGGGGAGTTGGAACTAGATGATCTTCAGGTCCTTTCCAACCCTAACTATTCTGTGATTCTATGAATATCCTTTTGCAAATGTTGTTGGTGCATGAACTGTAAACAGTTTGTTATTGCAGGATTTTCTTGTGCCATGCTTGTATTAGACAAGATAAAAAAACTGGAACAGGGAATTGTACTTGCCCTCAACCACTCTTAATCCTTGTTCTAAACATCTTTTCCTCTAATTTTGGTGTATACAGCATATATCTGAATCACTCTCTGATGCCATCTTTTGCTGTTGAATGAAATGGTTAATGTGATAGATACCAAATAGCTGGAATGAAAATTTGTCCCAGCGATGAATTATTGCATAGCACTGATTCTTCTAAACTTTCATGAGCTATTCAAACAACTTATATTTTTTTTTGATTCTGCAGCAATAGTAATGTGAAAACATGTGGCATTTTGCTAAGCTAAAAATATTACCATGAAAATGAAAAGCAAAACAAAACAAATCTACATATTTTTGACTTAATGGGTTCCCAAAAAGATGTCAAGTATATTGAATTCTAACGTGTTCTGTGGATGGCTTGCAGTATTTTGTGTGCATGTTTAAATTTATGGCTGGGGTAGAGTAAAATTGATTTGGATAACTGATTTTGATAGACAAAGGAAGAATTTGGCTAGTGCAGTAAAAAGCTGTGAAAATCAGACAAAATGCAGCCATTGTGCTTTTTAAAGACTAGCGATTTAATCCTTCAGGGCAGTGAAAGGCATAAGGCTAAAACATCAGAATGAAATTTTTTTTACAGAAAAAAAATATTGGGAGAGGAAGGTGAAACACTGCTTTTCCATTTCTCTCTCTTTCTGGAGTTACATGGAAATTTGAGAATCTTCCTTTATGTCAGATCCATCTGCCTGTCCTAAAACCTGGAATCAAGGGCTCGTTTTGAAATTAGACAGATAAAGCCTGTATACAAGGTTGTTTTCTGTAACCATGGCCATGAACAGCAAGATTGTTTCAAGATTCATAATTAGAACTAGCTGTCTGCTCCAAGAAATAATGTAACTCCCTGTAACCTAAATGCTTTGATTTTATATCCATTAAAGTTTCCCAAATTGCCCACGAATCAAGAGAAGCTTATGGGCCTTATGGGATGCTGATGTGGTTCAAAGTAAATGCGCAAATTGATTTGAAAGGTAATTCTCTATAGTCCCAGGCTGAAACTTGTGGAAGAAATTCCATGTAGCCCAGCATGTTGTTTTGGTAGTAAAGTATCTCAGTACTAATATGGAACAATGTGAATATTGGTAAATAATGCCCCAGTGCAAATGTAAGAGTGGGATAGTGGGGATGGATAGTCTATATACCAAGATTATGATTGGTTTTCCAGAAACTGACTAGATCAGTAGTTGGTATCCTTCATCCGTCCTGTGTCTTTGTGATATTTTATTTCTAGAGGTAAATTATGTGAGTTACAATGAAACATACCAGTATGTGGAGAGGGAACTTACCCAGATTTTTCATTTCCTCGGATGTCTCCATCTACCCCTGATGGATTTGCTGAGTCTTGGCTTTTCACTGGGCTAATTCACAACCCACTGATGCCCTCTTAATGCTTTTTATTTCTGTTACCTGGTGAAAAGCTTTCTGTGATTCTACAAAATGAATTTTTTCCTTTCTGAAAATAAATCTAGACTTTCTTCCAACAAGTACAGTTTGATTGGGTTTGGATGTCTTTCTACTTCACTTTATAGCATCATTTCATTGTTTATTTTTCTCATCCAGGTAGGTAACCTGTAAAGAACAGGTCATCATCAGTTTGTTCTAACCTTTCTCACATGGGGAGAACAGGAGCAGGGCCCCATTTTCTTACAACCTTGTCCCCACAACTTTCTTGTGATGTGTCAAATGGGAATTACGGGCAGTTCCTTTCACCAGGATTGTTGCAGTGTCTTCACAGCAATTGTCTTCTCCGTCTTTGAAAAGCTGTTAGCTTTCCTGATTGCTCTCCCATCATTCGTAACAACTGTTTGAAGAGGACAGACTCAAGGGCTCTCTGTGTGAACTGGGTGTTCCTAGAGGTGAAAGATGTTCTGCATGGCTAATTTAAAGTAATTTTCCCATGGAAAATATGGTCTTTAGGGGCTCTTCAAGACACCCCTATCAGTTTAGTGCTGACCAAAAAGCAAAAGGATGGTGCTTGTACCAACCATGAGAAAATCAGGCACCTGCATTTAAAAAAATGGCAAAACATTTATCTGCAGCCATGACAAGACGCACAAGAAGTGATACTCAGCTGTAATCTGTGGCATAAAATCTGTCCCCCTTGCTAACGAATATATTAGTTCACACATTTTTCAGTATTTATTTGCATGGTGAAATGCTTCTAGGAAATGAGGAACTTGTACAGATCTCATCTTCTCCATAAAGGAAAAATAAAGTAATGATTTTACAGTGATGTTCATCACTGCGTGATCCAGTATGGGTTAGAGAGTGACTGATTTATATTCAAGAAATATATGAACATACAAAGCAAATATAATTAGTCTAAAAATTCTCTTTATTCTCCCTTATCCTCCTTGCAGACATCAGTACTCTACTACTTCTTGCACACTGGTATTCTTTCACCGCAGAAACTGTACAATAGCAGCTACTCGTGGTACAGCAGGCTCCACAGGGCCTTTTTGTGCGTAGAACCACAGTTTTGCCTTTCCTCGCTAAAGTATTTGCAGTGTAAGATATTTCTGTAACAGTGGAAGTTGAAATTTATGTGGAAAGGAGGTGTCTTTGAATAAAACTTTCATCAAATGACCACACACAATTCCTGCTGGCTTGCATGAATCTTCTCCGAACCTTATCAAGTTTGGTCGCAGGCTGGTTGACGTCACTTCAGCCTTTGAAAGTATTTGTCACTTGCCTATCCTGGATGAACAGGAGCTCAGACTGAGACAACACAATTTCCAGTGTCTGACCAACCTATGAAAGAAAACTCAGATGTACTGAAAATCCAAACAGTGCTCTCCAGCCTGAGGAATGGTTTCTGAGCTCTGTGCAAAACTAGTCTTCTATAATTATGTTTTTTCACTGTAATGGCTATATTGAGTTACTTTAATTCAATAGACATGACACTGTATTATTCAAAGAATATAAAGGATCAAAAACCAGTGGACTCTGCAATGATCTGCAGAGAACCTGTTCTCATTCCTTTGAATTGTTTCTTTGCTATTCTAGTGTAGAAAAAATAGACAAACTTCAACTCATATAGCGGGCCCAGAAAAGCCAAGCAGATAGTATAAAATTAAGCAGATATCTTCAAGGAAACAAACAAACAAAACCAAGCACAAACCCTGTCTAGCAAAACTTGTAGGATAAAAGCATGACCTGAAAATACAGAAGCCACTGCAAAATGAATCCCTGCAGGCTCCCTGTAGAAATAGGAAGGAGCATGCTTGATTAAGCCAGTGCTAACCTTTCAAAATCATGTTTCTCTGATATTTATTTCTTGAAATAATAAAAGGGGACATTTCAGATGTCGGAAAGCCATAATGTACTCCCTTGCTTGCTACTGCCCTTTTCTAACTGGAGTGTTCCTCTCCCAGAACAAACTTTTGAAATGAGAAGTAAGGCCTTGGTTTGTCCTTTTTGATGACCTTTATACATTTTGTGGCTCTGCATTTGCACCAGTTAAATTACATAGTAAGAAAAGTTACATCCCTTTTTTAGGTCTGCTTAGAAGGCCTTAGTCTTCTCAGTGACAAATGGTGAAACGCATTCACAGGTCTATGTGAGCAGAACCTCAGGCTTGTCGCATGCAGGAGTGGTTCTCTGTCTGTCCTGCTGCTCCCTCCCTCCTGCCGCAGTGGGTCCAGGTTGCTGGACAAGGAAGGAGGATGAGGTAGGCTCCAGGTTGAGTGCAAGGACCAAGTTGGTATCCATGGGGGCTGGGCATAAGCCTCGCTGCAGCTGAGCTTGTCTCAGGGTGATGGTGCTTGGTGGGGGATACCTGGAGCCCAGGCAGGAGCTCCGAAAGGCAAGGTTGGTATCAGCAGAGAAATCTGCAAGCAGGAGTCATGCATGTTTTTGCCTTGTGTGGGGCCAGAGAGGTGACAGGTCCTTGGGAAGCAAGTCTGTTCTGCTGTTTGTAATAATTAGGAAATTATTTCCACCCTCACATGCTGCTCTGCTTTGCCTGAAAGTACATAATTTTGTATAATTTCCCCCAAATTACTCCCATGGTGCTAATGGGGGAGTTTTCTCCCAGGGCACCTTAGTGAGATGTTTGTGTTGGGAATTGCATGTTCTATACTGTTAATGAATAGAGGCAGGAATTTAATAACTTAGTTTAGAAATGTGCAGAGTATCTTGGGAGGAAAGGTTTTCCTCTGAGCTCCCTCCCTTCACTGCTTGCATTTACTGCAGATTTTGCATGGGTCTGTGTAGTACTACAGAGGAAACCCAGAGGTTCATGGCAGATAAATGTGATTCAATTCCTCTTTACCAGGAAATCAATACATCATTTCAATTAATCCAAGAAAAATGATACCAAGTTAGCACACTGCAAGATACGTTATTCATCTCCATTAGAGATTGGTACAAATAATTTCTTTCTGTATATTTTTGATGTGATGCTAAATTATTCAGCTGAAATTCATGGCTAATCTCTGGCTTTCTATTTTTCCAGTCTTCATAAAAAAGCCAAATAACTACTCTGATTCATTAAACAGGAAACAGCTTGCATTTTATTTGTAGACCTAGCACCACATGCCTTAAATATGTTTTATAAAAATGGAATATCTAAGTTACCGTGGTGTAAAATAGGAGAAGAATGTTTTTTGCTGGATCTCTGTAGAAGATAGAGTGAGTAGGAATCTTCTGGATTGCTTTTTAAACCATGTTTCAAATTGGCATTTGCTTCCTGTCATAATATTGTCTTACCAGCGAAACAACTGTCCTCAATAAGGCTGCCAAGTGGAAAATCAATTTGGTCTTATGTTGACCCCTCTTTTGCTCTGGTTTAGCATTTTGTTTTGCCAACAGGTATACTATTTTAGATAACAAATGTTCCTTTCCTTAGCTAACCATCTATTGCAGCTTTTACCCTAGTAGGCATAAACTGATGTCAGGGCTTACTTCAGCTGGTACAGCAGCTGTGAGCATGCCCTGCTGATCTCATGGAAAAACTGGAGCTGGGAAACTAAGATGTCATGAAAATAGCTGAGGATGAGGTTTCGAGAGAAATATTCCTGTAAGTTTTTTTTGAATTGGGGAGATGAAATGTCTAATTCTGACAACACTGACAGATTTATGGACTTGATACATTAATTATTAAGTAATTTAATATATTAATCTATGAAATGACAGCACCAGAGAGTGCTGCTCTGTTTTGTGCAAAATCAGGGGGTAGTTGAAGTGCCCTTCTGCTGTCATGGCAGAATTTTATATTGCATTCAACATTCAAGAATAGTGTCAAGCAAGAAGCAATTGAAGGATTACTTCTTTCTGGTGTGAAACGTATGGGGAGATGTTTTGCTATAAACTGCATATTCATGTGTAAGACGGAAAGAAGCAAAAAGTTTTCATTTATTGTTTCCCCCCCTCGCCCCTTCTCTTTTCATTGCTGGCTTTTTTTTACACAGCTCTGGTAGAACCCAGATAAGAAGCTAGAATAGAAAAATCAAATCATTTCCACAACTACTTTGAACTATGTTTTTGCTCATATCAAGGTAACATCTTGGGATTTTCGTGCTTTGAGATTCATCTGCGGGATTCCTTTGTACTGGATAAGTGATATATCTTCCTTACATCCGTCATCAAAAAGCTCAATAGATGGGGCCATTGAAGGAAGAAAAAGAACACATTTCTCACATGCATTTAAAGGACCTCCGATATTACATCTGCATTCCCACTTTAGCGAAGACTCAGGTGGATGTCTTGATAGGTGACAAGATGGAATGTTAAGTGTTTTCAAGTGAAATGAAAACAACTGGATTTTTGGTTTTTACAAACATAGCTTTAATTTGCTGTTGAGTATAGAAAAGTAGAACTTAAATTCTTGATATGTAACAAAATACTGCCTGTATAGAGCAGAGGAATAATAATGCTTTTTGGGAAAAAGATGAAGTTTTAAAAAGCCCAAAATGAACAGTTCTGTAGATATTTAAGGATACAAGAGTCGAATCCCCTGGAGTTTTATTTATTTGCTATTTCTTTACTAAACTTTCTTTCTTCTCCTCCTCCAAACTTAATGTCCTTGAATATTCTCCTTATAGTCATTTAAATATCTGGTGAAGTTCCTAAGGCTGCAATTTGCTTGTAATCTTCCATCTGTTTCCTATTCATTGTAAACACATCTAGTCCGATCTTCAGCTCTATAAAAGCATCATATGAAGTCAGAGGAGCTACATGGAATTTCTTCAAATGAGAATCTCGCTTGTGATATTTCTACTTCATTTTTGCTGAACCCAGACTTTTTTTCACCATATAATTACAGGTTTTTCACCATTCTGATCACAAATTGATACTAATTGCCTGATTTTTGGCTAAAGTTCACATTCACAATTTTTTGAAAGGATTTGTGTAACGTGGGTGTGAACTTATAAAAAATCTTTAATCAAAACTCCCTTCATAACTACTTCTCTAATGAAATGTTTATAAAAGGAAGGGGTTTATTTTCAGCACTTTGGTTGTGTTGTCAGACTCGTGTCATGGTGACACAGGCCATTGTGCACACTACTGTAGTTCATTGCCAGACCAGATGAAAAGGACAGCTTTAGGTTAAAAATACATACTTACTAGTTAGGCCACACTTGGAAATGTCCATGTGCATTGGTTTTTGGCCTCAAATACTTGGTCTTCAGTTGCCTTATTGGAAAAGTTCCTTGTGATGCAACGAAGGACCAAGGTGTATGTACTGCTTGAAAAGTACACTACATTGGTAGCCAGAAACTATATATATAAATGGGGTAGAGTGAAATGATATAATGGAAATAATCTAATTTGCTGTAAATTATTTTACTTGGCTTTACTGTTATTTATCATAATTACAAATAAAATCCAGGATAAAATAAGCTGGAGAAGAAATCTGAAGTGATTGACTTGGCTTGACAGTATGTTTTTATGTTCCATTAGGAAGCTACAGCAAACTTTGATTTGTGGCATTTTGTGTCTAGATACCTAATTTACTTTATAATAGTAAATCAGTAATTAAACTATTAAATGCTGACTCTGAGCAGGTTTTCTGTGAGTAGTGGTTTTTTTTAGCTGCAAGTGTCCCCAGATGTAAAGCTTGTTTGTTTGTTTTTAAGCATACAGTGCACGTCACCAGGAAATAGCTCCTAGCAGCATTCAGTAAACAGACTTCCTAATTAATTCTTCTCCCAAATATGTTTTATAGCATCTGCAATTAACCCAAACCAAATTCAGATTTGGCACTGGCATTCAGAATGCCATCTTAGAGGCAGATGATGCCCCATCCAAGCAGTGTTCAAGGCCAGGTTGGACAGTGCTTGTGGCAACCTCGTCTAGTGGAAGGTGTCCCTGCCCGTGGCAGGGGGTTAGAACTGGATGAGCTTTAAAGTCCCTTCCAATTCAGATTGTTCTATGATTCTATGATTTTATTACCGCCAGTAGTGTGTGTATTGTACCTTCAGTACCGGTTTTCATGGTCTGACACAAGTTGTAAGACATTTTTCTTTTTGATCGTGATGTCAGGATTTCTGGGTACTTGGGAAGTAATAACACTCCTCATCTTCTATTGAAAAATACAGATACTCAGTTTACTCTGAATAGATTTCTGTCAGTAAAACACAGAACTTGTAGAAATGAGTTCCTGTTCTCACTAGTAATTGTATGTTTAACACCACATTTCCATGAAACTGAAGTAAATTCACGTTTCTGTTCCCCAGACGTGTAAAATAGGATAGCAGTTCACAACCACTTTCATAAAATTTGGAATTAAAGGCACCGTGTGTGTCTGTCTGGTAAAGGCTGCAAAAGAAATCTTGAACTGTTAATATCTAATTTTAAAATCATAAGCTTTTCTTTCCACAGGAGTTCACAATTTCTGTACCTGAGAAAGATGCACATAAGTTGCCACTACTGGTCAGGAATAAATACTGAAGCAAAATGAAAATAAAGGATTGTACAGATTCCTGTGTATAGTTTTGGTACTCCAATAGCTGTGATGTATATTTATCTAGAATGTAAAATTCAAATATAAATTTAGATTTTACAGCAACTTAGTAAAAACAGATCAATGAAAATGTTCGTAAATTTAGTGCCAACAAAATATATTCTTGTGTTCCTGTTTCTGATGGATGTTAAAATATGAGGCACCTGTCTTTATGCAGTATAAAACATTGTAAATATTGCAAAAGTCAAAGAGAGATATTAGAAACAAGTTCCTAGCAAGCTGACATCACAGTGGTGTCAGGCAATGTAACTGCCAGCTACAAATGAAGAGGCCATTGTTTGAAATTCCTTACATTCCAGTATTTTAATGAGGACATGACAGCTTACTGATTGTCCCTGGGGTCCCACTGTGTTAGCTGTCAATGGTCCAAGTGCATGGAGCATGGTCAGTAGTGAGCCCACAAACAGTAGTGAACTGCATACCTGGGGGTGATAAATCTGCTTCTGCAGAGTTTGACAGCTCCCACCATGTCCAATAGACCTGTGGAAATGAAGTTTTCCTCAGACATTAGGCCTGCAAGTACAGAGCATCTTCATATATGTACCGTGTGTGCATTGTAGCTTATTTCCATTGTAACTAAAGCTTGGTATGAATGTACTGGGTCATGTTCTTGATAAGTTTGATGAATATAAAGCTTCCTGCTGAAGATGTGTTGTGTGACAGTGGGTGGCTCTCTCTAGGGAGCTGCCTCATAAATACTGATTTGAATTGCTGTCTTCAAGTGATTAAGCACTACAACAAAAATATTTTTGTCAGTTTTTGGCAAATAGTTTCATTAGCTCAGGTACTTATGATTGGTGTTGCTTATTAATGATTTGAATATAAGAAGGCACAGAAAGTTATTGGAATGCAACAAAAATTTAGTAGCCATGGCAAACCAAAGAGAACAGAATTTAAGATTCTATTCCCTTCAGACTTGTACTAAATTAGTAATCTTTCACTGTTTGTTATTCTAGGATGTGATGTCCACATTCTTCCAGTTTGGGGCTTCCATCCAGCAGGAAGCCATCATCATGCTGAAGATCATGCAGGATTATGATTGGCATGTGTTCTCCCTGGTGACCACCACCTTTCCTGGGTATCGAGACTTCATCAACATCATTAAGACCACAGTGGAAAATAGTTTTGTGGGCTGGGACATGCAGAATGTCATCATACTTGATACCGCCTTTGGAGATGCCAAGACCCAAATTCAGCTGAAGAAAATTCATTCATCCGTCATCCTGCTATATTGTTCCAAGGATGAAGCTGTCTACATACTGGATGAGGCTCGTTCCCTGGGCCTTACTGGCTATGATTTCTTTTGGATAGTTCCCAGCCTGGTTAGTGGTAACACAGAAATCACTCCCAAGGAGTTTCCTTCAGGACTCATTTCAGCATCTTATGATGAATGGGACTACAGTTTAGAAGCTCGGGTACGGGATGGCCTTGGGATTATTGCCACTGCTGCATCAGCCATGCTGGAAAAATACTCCTTCATTCCGGAAGCAAAAACCAGCTGCTATGGACAACTGGAGAAAAATGACCGGCCATCTCACACCTTGCACAAGTAAGGCTTATTGGTTTGGGGTTTTCCCTACATAATCTCTGTGATTTTCCATTCTATTGCCATTTTATATTTCTTGAAGTAGAGCAGTGGTTTTTGTTAATCCCATCATGCCCTTTTTAAGCAGTGCTTTTTAGGTGTTCCAAGGGGACGTGCAAGAGGATTTGCTGCACTGGCTCATGGAAATGATGGTATGTGCTGGGGAGCATAAATACAAGCACAGAATCTTTGCAAAAGTTGACAGAAACTGTTCTTAGAGGGTATGAGGATGAGTTAAATAAATTATGCCTTTGTGTAGTATAGTTATGAGGTAATGTTGCCAAAATGCTCTGGAGGCTGTGCCTGAATCACTTGCATCAGCAGGAACCTGGTTATATTTTAGAAGACAAGAAATGTGCAGCATTGAAGAGGTGTCCCTCAAATTATAGCAGTATTAGGTTTGTTGGGTAGCTTTTATCACCTAATACCTGAAATCTGTCACTTCTGCTTCTGAGTATTTTATTTTTGTCACCTGTAATAGAATTACTGTAAAATTCAATTTGCATTGATCCAAGTTGATATGGGTGTTTTCTCAAAACAGTTTGTCATCTGGGAACTGCCAAGGTTTAAGCCAGGATTCTTCACTGCTTGGTACTCATGATTACTCCTATCTAAAATGTTGTGTAATTCCTGTCACACAGTAATATTTCTTCATTTGTTGTGTGAGAGGAAGTAAAGGGATCTTGCTTTTTTTTTTTTTTTAATAGCTCTTTACAGTATCTAAGCAGTATTTACGAAATTTGTTCTGACCAAATTTTGCAGATGAAGCACTTTTACAGAAGAGCAGGTTGGAAATGGCACAAGAAGAAAAATAAGTGCTGATTTCATATAGGAGATTGTGGAACATTTTTAATCTTCTGAGATGTAAGTGCGTATTTAGATTAGGAGTTGATTGCCATATGATGTCCTGGAACAGTTGCTGTTTTCCATGCAAATGGCATTCTTCAGAAGCACTCTTAAAAGCCAGATGCAGCCAAATAAATGGATTTTAACATTTCACACATATATTTTATAAACAGCGTGACCAAAGTTCAGAAACTTGCACCCTTCTTGTTGGAGAGGACTTGCCTTTAGTATGACACTTACACTTTTTTCTGGCTTTGCTTTTCCTCTTTCTAAGCCTCTGCTTTTAAAACTGTGTGAATTCACTGAAGGCATCGCAGAAAATCTGTGGTTCTTTCCCCGGTTGCCCCTGAGGAGTGTCAGGAGGCAGTACTGGGGTGGTTCTCCATTCCAGTGTGGCACCAGGAGAGCCGTTGCACTGTCACGTGTGTCAGAGTGAGCTTCAAGGCACTGCTGGGATGAGTGTCCTGCTCATCATGTCCACTATTAATAGTTAAAGTCCAGTTTCTGTGAAAGTTAAGTTGTATTCTGTCATCAGAAGTGTTGATGTTTAATAAACAGTGGTTCTGTTGGAAGGGCCACAAAAGCTTGAATCTGTTTTAAAAAGCACTTCTACCCCACTGTTTAGGTACTACACTAATGTAGGCTTGAATTAGGTACTCAGTATTCAGCATAAGTCATCTGTCTTCAGACCATCTTTTTTTCCTCATTAAATCTGCATGACTACAAGAATAGGGCTTGTGAGTGTTAGAGCAGCGAGATTAGACTTCACCAGGAAATTCTGCAGTGTACAATTCTTCTCTGTGAGAGTGCTGAGGCACTGGCACAGGGTGCCAGAGAAGCTGTGGCTGCCCCATCCCTGGCAGCATTCAAGGCCTGGTTGTACGGGGCTTGGAGCAGCCTGGTCTAGTAGAAAGTGTCCCTGCCCATGGCAGGGGGTTGGAACTGGATGAGCTTTAAGGTCCCTTCCAACCCAAACCAGTCTGGGATTCCATGATGTACGTAGAAATTATTAATAGAAGTTGTAATATAGTGCACTGTGGTTAATAAAGTAATTTCCCAGTGCAAAAAACTGAGCTATGAAGTGAGAATTTATTTTCCATACTGAAGATTCTTTGAGCTTCTAAAACACCACAAGAACAAGAAACAGGCTGGTTTTAATTTAGAAATGTCAGAATTACACTGAAATGAATAAACTTTAAATAGTCCTTCTTATGTAATAACTCCCCAAGACTATTCTTGTCACATATAATCTGCAAGAAAAGCAAGTATATACAAGCAGTTAGCAGTGCTAAGTAATCTCTGGGATCTGACCAGTCTCTCTGTGCCAAGGTGAATTATGTAAATTCATTGTAGTTCCTTATCCTTATCACTAAATCCTAAGTTTCTTCCTTACGTGACAAATCAATGCCTACATTGGGATTTTATTCTGAAATGTAGTCCTCACAGTTTCAGGTCACAGACAGTGCAACTTTGTATTTTAAACTACAAGATAAGTATATATGATGCTGTATTAGGGAGCTAACATGAAAAAAAGATTTTGGGGCATCCTCATGATGAAAAGGGCTAAAAGTAATTGCAAACAGCTTATGGACATGTGGTGTGCCACAGGATGCTTCCCTGCTCATGCTGGCAATCGAAGCTGGAGAAGGAGGATTGCACGTAGGGACACTGCTTGTAAGCTCAGCAGCAGAGAACTCAGTGGAAAGCAGGGAAGAGGCTCTGTAAGGCAATGCTTGAATAAAACCAAGCTCAAGAGTGGATAAAAACCTCAGGATTTTTAGACTTCATCTATTATTATGACAGTCTAATTCAGTTTTAAACCCAGTATAGTATTCTAAGGCTATGTCACAATAGCTAATTTGCTTGTAAATGAGGTTTGGTAATGCTTTATGTGCAACTTCCTGCACCTAGATAGCAATTTTCATCTTCATTTATGAAGAAAACCTATGTAAAGAAAGCCATGAAGTGAAAGCTCCTCCTCCCTCTTTCTCAAATCCTTTCAGTATTAAACTGGATGAAAGTTATATATGTTTTGAAGCACAAAATGGATCTTTTTTCTGTCACTGCAATTCTAAGATGCTTTCATTTACTCTCTAGTCTTAATAAAAAAAAATGCAGATTTGCTTTAGGTTTTGGAATTATTTGATCAATATCTATTTCTGGTGCACATGGGAGAGCTAGGTTTTCCCTATGAATAAAGGATTTACAATGCAATACAGGAATCACTTTCAATGCATTAAACCCCCTACATATATATCTATATGTATTGAATCAGATCATCTTTTCCCATTGTGTAAGACCCAAGACAGAAAAATACTAATGTTGTGATGTACTGGTGCTAGCACAGCAGGATAAATAGAATTAGCTGCTCATGAATGCAATGTCAGTTGAACGAATGCTTACCCTGTCTCAAAAAGGAAAAACATGTTAGCAAACAAACACCAAAACAAAATAACCCTGCCAGTCATCATGGAAAATTTTGATGCTTTGTGAATAGAAATGCTTCTGCTTCGTCTGGAACAGTACTCATGTTGTATATGAAAGTCATAACCTTGGGAGATACATTTCACAACAACATTTGCAGCCACTCTGATTGTACAGGGATGGATGGGGATGACAAAGCTGCTGTTCTGTTGTCTTTATCCTGAAAAGCAAAAAGATGTGTCTAGCCAAAGCTAGTCAGGCACTTACTATGAGGTGTTTACATCTAGGTGTGTTCAGTTTCTGAATACCACCAAATCACATGCAGGATGTAGAGATTCATCTTACTTTCAGTAGTGAAGGTGCAGGGTTAGACGGCTATCCACACAGCGCCCAGCTGTCATGTCATACACTTCCCAAGTACAGTTTCCTTTGTTGGACATCACTAAACCAGGGAGCAAGAGCAGTGTGAAGCCCAGTGGCCAGGTACAAATGCATTAGTTGACCCTGCCCTCAGTCACCCTGCTTTAAAAATGTGAGAAGTCAGTGAGAACAGTGTTTTGGAATATGCTACCCAGGGCTGCTGTCTTTCTGTGCACAACTGCCCAGTTCATTTTCTTGTCCTTGCTGTTGTGCTGCTGTCAGTTAACAGCATGGCTGTGAGGCTTCTCCAGAGGACAAGGGTATCCTTTCTCTCTGGCTCTGACGGTCACTCATCAGGTTTAATATTTTGAGTCCAGCTTTTAACAAAGACAGATAATTTTTCCTCTTTTTCTTTAGAGCAAAATCAGGGATTAAATAGACAAAATGGTTTGATGAGTAATCCAGCGAATCTGTTTAATCTTTTCTTGCATACAGATCAGCAGCCAGTTTACAGAGGATTTGTTCATTTAAGTTCTGTCAAAAGACTTGGGGAAAAAGTATCATCTGCTTTATTGTATGATTGAAGATGCATCATTATTCGACTAATTATGTATGAAGCAAAATGCTTTTTTTTCCCTAGTAGCGTACTTGCTGTGCAGAAAAACAAATGATATTTACTTTTACCTAAGACTCTCCAGGATATTTGTTTGTCTTTCTTGTTTTGTGATCTTACTGCAGTGTTTCTTGAGCCATTGCATGCTCGCAGGACTGCATCACAGACAGGGTGATGATCTGAGGCTGTAACCCAAGGTCCCATAGTCACAGCTTAGGTGTTGTGGAGGGAAGCATCTCATTTGAGTATATTTTCCATTTAGTACTAGATTTTTGGTAACTAAAGCTTGAAGAAGTTTCAGGGTATTGCTGAATTTGCTTATTCTTCTCCTTTGCCAGAGCAAATGCCATTCTACAGAAATGAATCCAAGTGAGGATGATGCACCTAAGTGTCTGAAGGCATGAACAAAGCTGCAAGCCCTTGTGGAGCGCTGAGGCCACAGGGATGCAAGAAGAAGTATATTTATGCATCTCCAGACAAGGACCAGGCTGTCAGTCCTAGATTTAATGTTAACAACTCATGTCAGATATCCTGAATTACAAGAAATTAGTATTGCCAACGTGAAAAAATGAATAAGAAAAGATACTCAAGAAAAAAATGTAGTCAGTTGCAGGGTCGCACTTGGCCTCATTAATTTGTGTGGGGATGGTTTCTGATCAGGAGACCCAGTAGTAGAGTACTGTAGCAATTGGATTGATACACAGGGATACACAAAGTCTAATTCACTGCTAATGAGCAGATTTTAAACAGTGGCAACTAGATATTTACACTTTAGTTCATGTGCTGTAATTGCCCTTTTCCACAGCATGAGGGCATTTTCCATCTAGTTGCATTAAAAGCAGGAACTGAAGTGATGTCGTGGTCCTTTCTCTGAAAGTAAAACTAAACTTCACTGGCAGTAAAAGAGGGGCTGTGCAGGAAGACATTCCACCCAAGAGATCCCGGCATGGTGCTGGTTTCCTGACAAAGTGAGTCAAGAAATTACGGAAAATCTGTAATCAGAATTTTCTCCCAGGTCGGTTTAGGAAGCAGAAGGTACCAAACAGTTACCAGATATGGGGGTTTGGAACATCTCCCTCTTTCTGTGATAACTAAAAAAAGAAATTAAGCATGGCCTCTTTCTGGAGCTGAGCAGCCTTCAGGGCTGAAAGCAGGCTTGGAAATTCAAAATGTAAGTGAAGGTTCTTGGAGACGGAGCTATTGCAGACACCTTACCCTTGCAGGAAGCCAGGCAGGTTTCATGGGAAGAGTTTGGGGTGCTTCTGAGTTGATATAGCAGAATATTAGTGCTATTTATGAAATGCTTTTGCTACTAATAAAATGAACTGATTAAACTCTTGGTGTTTACACTTATTTGTGGCACTTTTCCAGGGAGCTGGGCCTTTTCTAATCTTGCTCCCTCCCCTTGTCCCCTTTCAGAAGGACTCCCCAAGAGTTCTGTCTCTTTTCTGGCAGAACTGTGGCAAGATGACTTTTCCAAACCTAGTGGTAACTAATGCTTTACGGAGCAGCTGGCAGGAGGTACAAGTGGTTGGCATGCCATTTCTTTTTCACAGTCACTGAGCATATTGTTCCCAAAATTGTATTCATCCGTGCTGGCTTCTGGCCTAGGGAGATACAGCTCCTAAGCAGGCTATCGTTGCAGAGTTATATTCAGGAAAGCGAGGGCTGGGGGAAGTGGAGGAGGAGGAGAATGCAGAGGAAGAAAAGGCTCTTTGCATCACGATGAAGGATTTGAATTTAGAATAAAAAGTCTTACATAGCCTAAGATACAAAATTGTCCTTAAAAAAAGGTTTACTGCTTAAAAAAATGCATCGCTACCTTGTTTAATAGCGATTTACTTCAGACCTATTTCTGTTTGTACGTCAGACCACACTTCATGTATTTTACATTCAGAGTTTCTTAATTTAATAGATGTGTTTAGGAAAATTGTTTCTTAATAATCTGTTGTGGGATGTCTATTGATAAGCATCTTTTAAATTTCACAGTAGAATCATAGTAAGGAAGTTCAGCAGTTCAGAGCCTTGACCAGGCAAAGAAGAAAAGACAAAATTTGGATTCACTCCTGCTTTTGTAGGTATGATGCTGAGTGAATGCCAAGCTCAGGCTGGCTGTCTAGATTATTAAAATGGTTGGTTCATGCCATTTGGAGGAAGGAGAAATCTCACCAGTGACACATTGGTTTTGAGGCATTTCATCTGCTTTAAATCTCAGTTTGGAAATTCCTTCTTTGGGAGAGGAGGGAGAGATTTTCTTTTATGAAACCTTCATTTCCCTAAGTCTCTGCTGTTTGTCTTCATTGCCTGTGGTTGTCACAGATTTGAAACACTGCCTGATGGTGAAGAAGGCACTAAGTAAAAAATTATCATCCCCAGTGATGAAGCAGTAATGAGGAATTTATCATTTGATTATGTGATCTGGGCAGCAGGATGAGGGCAGGAAATGTGGGTCAGAAACAGTAAGAATAGCTAAGTTCCCCTTTTTTTGGAGGTAGCTGAGGACTGATACGTTTTGAGTAATGCTTCTGCCTTACTCAGTATATATTTCCCAGCCAGTAATCCATTTGGGAGCTGGATACTAGGTGGATTGCACACTAATTATAAACCAGCCTGTCACCACAGAGCTAGCTCTGTTCCTGAGCCTGATGAGTCCTCAATTTCTACTTCTAAAAGTCTGGATGTATAAAATTACCATAATAAAACAAAAAAAGAAGGAACAAATGTCCAAGCAAACAAAAGAAAGGGCATCTGAAACAGTCTGTGCTTCCTGTATCTGGACTTGCTTTTAAAACCATGGGACGTTTGGTTTCTAAAGGCGTAATTCCTGTATGGTGTTTCATATTCATATATTCATGGATAGATAAAAAAGAAACATAAAATAAAAAAAGGGAATGGAGAAAACACAAAACCAAACAGTTTGGTGGTGATTTTTTTTTTTATTGTATTAGTTTTGGTGAGACCATGTTTTGTCACATGTATAATAATTATCGCAACTACATTGTATGCATTTATTTTTAAGGGATCAATTAATTAGAAAGTTTATTCGTTACATTGAGCCAAGGAGTTCCTTGTTCAGTATATGTACACGCATGCAACTGCTAACTTTTAAAATCCAGGTCTTTTCTGGGTGCCCTGAATTTCTGCACATTTGTAAGAGTATTTTCTCACATGTGACTTCTTTTTACTGCTGTGATCTTTGCCTCTTTTAGGAAGAGTATTCCAGTGTTTTTTTAAGCACAAGTAGACCTGTCGGGCCTCGGCAAGCACAGAGTGCTGCTGCTTCAATGCATTGACTTATTTTCATTTTGTGTCTGCAGCAGTGCTTCCTCGTGGCTGTGCAATGCTTTTGAGGGATGGTTCCAAGTTGTAGTCTGCATTTTTTATTTCTTTCTAGCCCCATGAATCTCAAAAATCTGCATTTCCCTTGCCCTCTGGCCAGGGTTTTCCCTCAGTTTGGCTTTCCCTTGGAGAAGCCAGTTGATTCAAGGACTGGTTCATATGCTATTGGCTGTGGCAAAAGTTACCCTGAGAATGAGAAACAAGGGTCTATAAGTCTCTTGGCCACACTACTTTTGCTGGTGGATCAGGATTAAGCTCAGCTTGCTCCAAGGGACAAATAAATTGTGAAAGAGTGCTGCAGGGTCTTCTGGGACACTGGTGGGTGGGCATGAGAATGCCTATCCTGAGGACAGGAATATTTGGAAGGATGCCCTGCCTGTTACGGCAGAAATGCAGCACATGGAAGGTACTGCTTGGTGAGCACCATCGCTGGGGAGGTTCCAGAGATGACATCGCATCTGCTTCGGTTGTGCAGTATTGTTCCCCTGTGCGGTATTGCGCTTTCAGTCTGTTGCTGTTTCGTTTCTTCACATCTCCCAGAGAGGTTTATGAAGCTGGGGCTAGGATTGATCCTTATTTGAGACAAAGTGATCTTCACAATTTACATAGTTTGGGGTCTTTTTCCTTAAAAAACATAGAATCCACTAAACCTTCTTGCTTTTGCTCTCAAATCCCCTATCTACAGAATCATAGAATAGTTAGGATTGGAAAGGACCTTAACATCATCTAGTTCCAACCCCCCTGCCATGGGTTCTATTAGGGGCACACTTGTATATCTTGCATATACATTTATATGGTTAACATAAAAAGAAATCCCCAAACTTGCAAACTTGTTTGCTGTTGTATAACGTGGAGCAGAAAGTCTCAAAGATTCTGCTCCAGGAGTGGTTGTGGCTTTGCTGGGGTTTCAACAGTTTTCCCACAGTATAGGAAATCCTTATCAAGTACCTTATGGACAAAGAATGCCCATGTCTTCTGTAAGGAGACTGGCTATAGAGGTGGTTCTGTTTCAGCAGGATTGCTCCCTAGTAAATGGTCTTCAAAAAATTGGAGTCTAACCCTTTTGCCAGTCTTCCCCAATTTGTTAATGTAATGAGAGCCAATGAAGTTGTGTCAGTATTTGCAGAATAGGAAGCCCCACCTTATTCAAACTTGTTCTTTCTACATAAAGTCAGAGATTTGACATGGATAAATACTGTGTAGTCTTGGCATTAATCTGAAGGTTTATCTGGGTTACTTGATCTTTCTGAGTCTATAAAAATAAAGTTGGAAACCTAGAGAGCAGTTTGTAACCCTGGTGATTCAGAGGCTTGCTGTAAATACAGCAGGAGCAGTGTTCTGGTGTGGTGTTTCAATACTTCTCTTTTCAGTTTTGTTGGGGATGGGCAAGGAAAAAAACGAAAAGATAATTGTATGAAAGTTTAAAAGTGTTTTGAACTATAGTGCAGGCTTGGTTCTTCACATGATAAAAACCTGGTTTGGCTTCAGTGTGTGAATAGTTTTAACTTCTGCCCTCCAAAATCCCTTTTTTATATGTGTATTACGTAGGGAATCTTACTCACAAACTTCAGTTTCCAAAAGCTATTTAAGACTTCAGTGTCGTAATACTATCACAAGACCTCCTGCTATCATGTCTTTGCAAAGGTTATAGCATTAATGAGGTATGAAAGCAGATTAACTACTAATCCAAGGTGTATACTGAATTGCCCCCTTACAGTAATGAGCTCAAATAATCAAGCACCTCATTTAGTTAAGAACAGGAATATGCAATTCCAAAACTACTTCAGAAATGTATTTTTACCAGTTTAGAAAACAGAGACATATTGCACAGAGTTAATCTTGGGCAAACTTAAACCCCTGTAAAAGTAATATATAAATACTTGCTTTTCCTCACACTTCCTAACCAGGAACAGAAAAGCACACATTTGTTTTTCCGAGACAAGTAGTTGAGGATCTTCGCCAGTAAAAGCAGAGCAGGACTTCTGTCTTTTGTGGGTGAAAAATGACAATTCAAAGGGAAGGTGTTTCTGAAGAACATACACAGCTGATAAATTTTGTACAGAAGAGTATGCCTGGGAAAACAAGACCCTCCTTGAAGTTCTTTTTCATTGCAGCAATTTGAGAAGTTGTGTCAATCACAGATACTTTTGTACATGACTTGGACAATACAATTTTAATAGACTTTTGCAGATTATAGACTTTTTCTTGGACTTGCAGAATGAGTTTCGCTACTAAAAGGCTAGTAACTTCACACTGATTAAAAATATACACTGAGTTCAGGTTTTCATCTTAGTTTTGTGGTTCATCTTTATTTCTGGAGCACTTGAGCATTGCTGCACCTACAACACTGCGTCTTGTAATACCCCCTGTCTAGCTTCTATGTTAGGGCATTTGCATGCTAATCCCCAAAGATGATGAGTCATGTTTGACATCTGAGGAGTGAACCTATCAAATTACATGAAAGAAGGGTTTTCAACTCAAGACCAATCACCAATGGCTATGTAATAAAAACCCAACGGGACATAAAAGCCTGGATGTAGAGTGTGCATGTTTGTGGCCCAGCCCTTAGGAGGAGACAAAACGCTCTCCTTTTGGTTTTATTGAATGAGGGGATTTCTGCCTAGCCCTGTAATAGACAGTGTTCATTGTGGGGGGTGTTAATTCACATGTATGAATTGGGAAGGGACCTCTGAGGGAGGGTGCAGAGGTACAAATGCAAGCAGTGCATGTTTTCAGTTTTTCCTTGTTTTCACCTTGTGGTGACTTCCTGAGCTTTTCCTTGGGTCACAAAGCATTTGATTTTCAGCAGTGAGCAACCATTATTCTGGTTTCTTACATGTATGTACAAGGAAATTCTGTTTGGTGGATTGCCACTTCCTCTCAAGGTGGCAAACAAGGTTTTTATTCCCAAGCAAGCTCTTTCAGTGCCGGATGAAAAATTTAATATCTGGGAAATTAGTTCAACTGAAAAGCTGAATTCTGCCAAGGGGAAAATTTTCACACCGACAGTCTGTCACAAATTGTGAGATATTACAAGGAGTGAAGTTACAAATTGCTGTCAAACGGGTGCTGGATGATGTTAATATGACTGTTTAGGGCAGTGCACATTTAATTATTAACTCTTATGATACAATGCCATTATTGCTTCTGGGTCTGTATACTTTAGTTTAGTGTGCTTCTGCAATCGGGATTTTCAGGCAGCTATGTCAACACAAAACCTTCCTCTTTGAATATGGAGCTGAAGAATTTGGTCTGTCAGATTCACCAGGAGACCATGCTACTACTACTGTTACCAAAAAACCCAAACAACAAACTTAAAAACAAACAGTCAAAACAAAAAAACCCCACCAAAAACAACCCCCCCAAAAACAAACCCAACCCCCCAAAACAAAACTCCAAAACACACATGTAAGCCAGTAACAGTTGTTTTGTGGGCAAAATGGTATAGAGCAATGTGTGAACAGTTAAAGTAACTTTAACATCCTTCAAACACATCTGTCTTCAGGATGGAATGGTATTGGTGTTTGTTGAATTCCTGAAGGAAAGCAGCTAGGTGAAAGGTTGGACTGAATTTCTTTCAATTAAGAACACTGAGAATTCAGTGTAATTCAGTGTCATTAACTCCAGGCCATGGATATGGAGTGGAGGGCACAGTATCTTCTTGATGTGCCACAAGATCTCCAAGATTCTGAATTGGGTCTTTACCCCTCACCCACTGATAGCCCTGTCAGGCTTACATTGATAGTCTGGGGTTGTTTCTTTCCAACATGACCAAAGAACACCAATGTCAATGCAAGCTTTTTCACTCTCTTCACTCTCATGGCTGATTTTCTTTCAGGTAATGTATAAAGTGGTAGATATTTCAATATCACAGTCTGCGGAGCTTAACCTGTGTGTTGTGGTAGTTGAGACTCTTGGCAGTAAGTTCCTTGTATTTGCGCTTTTAAAAAAACCTGCAGTTTTTCATCACTCTTTCTGACCCTGGAATGGTGGAAACAATCTGTTCTCCTTGGGAAACACTGAATCTGTGTGGAACACAAATGTAAATAAGGATTTATAAGTCTGTGAAAATTTTTGTGGGCAGTTGAATTTGTTCGATGGACAGGATGACAGTATTTCTGAATCAACGAAAGGACAATGCTTTGGAAAAGAGAGTACACGATTCAATGATGAATGAAAAGCCAGCATTAGAATTGAAAGCCTATGCATATTAATAAGGAAATGGAGAAACTAGATAGACTGTATTAGAATTGGTATAAATTCTAATGATTAAGGATTTTAAGACCTTCAGGGGTAAATCTGTGTTTAGAAAAGCTATAAGACTCTGTAGAATTAAAGCATGTCTCTAAGGTAATGAGTGGAGTACTGAGATCCCTACCCCAGGGTAGATCAGGTCTACTGCACTGTCCCTTTGCTAAGTCTTCTGGCCCATGGCTGATGGTTGTGGTGCTAGAGCTCGTAAGTGTCCCTCAATGGCACAGTCCAGGGCAGAGCAATGACCTGGTAGAGATTATCTGATCACTGCTTATGGCAGGATCGCTTATAAGTAATCGGACTCTGTCCTTGGAACATGCAGGTTAGTGTGGCAATAGAGGAGATCAGAGGAGGCAAGCAAGAGTACTATGGCACATCTTAGGAGAGACACCTCTTGTAGCAGAGAGTAATTTCCTTCTGTTGACATAAATTAATCCAAAATTTTCAGTTGTATGAATGTTCTCCTTTGTAATTGAACGAAAAGCCTGTGGTAAGTACACAGTTTTATTGATTCAGTTCCCAAACAGGTAAGTGTAAAGGCAGGAACGGTGGGATCAGACCGACATTTTGCTCCATCCCTGGCAGTGTTCAAGGACAGGTTGGACAGAGCCTTGGCCAACATGATCTAGGGTGAGGCATCCCTGCCCATGGCAGGGGGGGTTGGAACTGGATGATGTTAAGGTCCTTTCCAACCCAAACCATTGTATGATTCTCCACAAAATTTTTAGAATCCTTCTTCTTCCTGTATATTTTATTCTCCGTCCCTCTATTTCCTTTTCTATTCAAAGTGCTAAATAGTTTATGTATCTTTTGAAAACTATGGAAAATTAGCCTCAATCCAAACATTATTTTAAAATATATATTTTTAAAAAAAAGTTTTGAAATTACTGAACTGAAATATTACCAAAGTTTTCATGTCGCTTTTGGCTGAAGGAATTAATGGAATTTATCCAAGTGTCCAAGCTGTGTATAGCTACGGTGTCAGGAAGGGCTGACAGGACTCATGGAGGTTTAAACAGGTGAAGCCAGACTAGAAGCACTTACCTCACAAGCACTTACTCGTAGTGAGGCAATAGTATAATGTTACATACAGAGCTGATGCAATGGAAGCTGCTTTAAAAATGATGTCTGCATTAAAAATCATATATAAACAATGCTCTGCTTTATCTTCTGCTGTGGACTGCCTTGGAATGCTCCAGCTCGCCATGCTGCAGATGTAGGCTCTTCACAGCATTACCAGGATTCGGTGCATGTATTTCATCAGTGGTTCTGGTACTGAATTAACTTGCTCATTAACGGCTTCACTGCTCATTAATTTTTCAATGAACTTTTTTTCCTTGCCTTTTAGGTTTATGATGAATGTGACTTGGGAAGGTAAAGATTTGTCCTTCACAGCAGATGGTTATCAGGCACACCCCAGGCTGGTGGTGATAGTACTCAACAACGATCGCCAGTGGGAAAAGGTGAGCATTCATTACCTCTGGGTAAAAGATGTGACGGGAGCTAGGAGAGACTTGGTAGAACCCTATTAGTGACAAGTAGACAGATTAACGTCATGGATGTCAATGATGATACTCTGCTGTAGCAGATTTGTCACAACAGTTCAGAAAAGCTAATTTTACCTGATTCTGAGTGGGTATAAGGAGTTTTAACAGGGAAAACAACATATCAGCGAAGATAAACCATGTGGGTTTCAGAAGATTTCTGTGAAACACACCTTGCATTTCTTCATACAGTTTAGTAAAATAAAACAGATGACTGAAAAATCTCCAGAAACTTGGGCCTTAACTACCTCAATTTGGATGGATTTGTGTATCTTGACAACTCCAGTCGGGGTTGGTTTTTTTTTGCTTGGTTTTGTATTCTTTGACACAATTTAGAGTGAAAGTACATTCTTTTTTAACCTGCGAGATTTCTGTGAATTAGAGGATAATCAGTGTAACGTGTACCTAAGAAGTTCAGAATCTTGACTTGTGTTCTTCTGGTAGGCAAGTGATCTTCATAAGCCTCTATATAGGCTACAAGGAAAAGTGCCTTGGTATCAGGGTTAATCATGTATGTGAGTAATAAAAGAAAAAGTTTACAATTAGTGTTTTTTCTATAAAACTCTCACCTCAGCCTATGATTGTTTTGGCTCTCAGTTTTGCAGGTTACCTGTGGTCCCATCTTTTAAAAACAGGGGAGCTTAGAAACTGTTTGCAATATGAAACTGTCGGAAAAGATACATCTGTATCATCCACCAGTTTTATTTGGAATTCATAAAGTATGATCCTGTATTATCAAATTGCTGCTGAAATCTATGAACTCTTTTTCTTATAGCTTTTGGATCCCATAAAGTCAACTTAAAACTGCAGTTTGTAAGACTGTAAGACTCTTCATGATGTTGAATAATAATGACAAAATAAGAATTACTGAAGGACTTCTCAGTAAATATGCTAGTCATGCAAAACCACAGGGAGTAGTCCTAGATTATGCTATGTATTTTTTTATGTTCATTTGATGGAAATTTAATTCTCTGGATAAATTTAATCCTATCCAAACATGCCAATCTGAATCTTTGGAGGACTCTTTTGCTCAGTATCTATTATGAAAATGTCTTACCCTATTTTAAAATTCTACAGCAGTCTGCATATCATATATAAAGTTGTGGAAAAAGTGTTCTACTACTTGGGGAATATTAGTATGAGGCACAAAAGGGACAAGACAGTTAGAGAGGCAGCCAACAATGCTCATGCTCATTTTGTACCTTGAAACTTCTCTAAAGAGACCATTTGAAGGACAGGGGAGATAGGCTTGATGTTTTTGAAAAATGAGCTAACAACAGCAAAGAAATGGTGGATATATGAACTGATGTTATGTCCAAGAAATAACTTGAGCATTTTTTAACCTTCAGGCAACTCCCCTGTCAGAGAATGGAAGATTTGGCACAGGTTTTGCTCTATCTAGCTGTGCATGTTACATGGCAGCAGTGCATGCTCCACCTGCTGCCCTGGGCTCCAAGACCTCTGTAGGCTGATGCTTACATTGCCAGTTTGCACAGTTTTCCACCTGGGAGAAAGCCCTTTCTGCTCATCACTGTGCTGGGGGGCTTCTAGGAGGAAAAGAGGAGTGACTGAAGAGAGGCTCCTGCCCAGAAAAAAACCCTATGCATTTATTCCTAGCTGCCCCTTTGCTTTAGAGCCTTTTTGTTAGCAGGCCTGCCAAGTCACTTCAGTAGAGACAGTCTGCCCTAGCAGCAGCTTTCATGTCTGCTTCTCTATTGTAGGACTATGGGAAGGGGGCCAGGTTTAATTATGTCAGAGGGGAGAAGTGAAAGGCGGCCAAGAATGGGCTGTCACCACCAGAATTATTCTTCTGACCACAAGCTGATCCCTGCCTCTGCAGATGAAGACAAATAAACTGACTAATCACTTACCCTGACAAGCTGGATGTAGCTCCCGGCTATCTGAGAGCACCCCACATTTATATCAGCAGGGCATCACAGTGCACTTCAGAAATAATAAGGCAGTTCCTCTGACTTAGAGGCATGAGAAGGCCCTCGCCCATCCCCTGGCTTATTTGAGCATTTTTCCAGTATCATCTCAACATTCTTTCCAAGTTGCATTTCCCACCCCATGTCTCTTGGCCAATTTCTTTCTCCTTGTTTCTTTCTCCTTGTGCTGTTTTTCTCAATTTCAAAACTGTCAAAGTTACTTATCTGAGATCTAACATTTCCCACTCTGAATTTCCAGACAGGCACTTGCTTTTACTTCCAGTGAAAGTACTGTAGTATCACAGAACTCTTTTATTGAAGTCTTATTAAATATCCTCAATCTTATATGGAAAGCATCAGTTCCTAGAATCTAATTAAATGATTTACTCACGTGAAAAACACTCAATGCAACAGCCTGCTAATCCTTGTAATGTAACTAATGTACATAGAAATTGCGAGTAGCTAGTTTTATTATTTCTGCAAGGAAAACTAACTGTAGTTTATGTGAAGATGTTTTTACCCATTATTCTCCTGAAAGTGCAAGATTTAATATTAAAACTCATTCTTACTTGCTTTTAATATAATAATCTGCTTTTACTTAAATACAGTTTCTCTTGGTGTCAAAATTGTTATACTTGCCTCGAAGCTTGAGGTTATAGCAAATCCGTTCAACCATAGTTGAACCATACATCTCTAAGAAATAGAGATGCCTTCCTAGAAAAATAAGTTCCTTTTTCTTTACAAATGACTCAGTATCAAAAATTTGAGGTCATGATTTCACATGTAAATGTCTTGAGTGAGGGGTTTGTCCCATATCAGATTCTGAAAAAAGCTGGTTGAACGATACTAGTTTGAAGACCAAAAAACACTTTTGGGCATGTTCAGGCATGCATCCAGCAAGATATTGTGACAGATCCTAAAGCAGCTACTCAAACTTCTGACATCAGCGTTCATATTCTTGCTGCTAATCTTGACAGGCACAGGGGCTGCTGTTTTCTGGGAAGAGATTTTTAAGAAGATAAGCTTAATGTGTTTGTTTCAGTGAAACTTGAAATTTGTCAGTTAACAGTGTTGCCCAAATATCACCAAAGCGCTGCAGGAACACTGTGCTAGTGCTAAAAAGTCCTCAGAGGTCCAGCAGTACCACCTGCAGCTTCTCCATTAAGCTTATCTTAGTGAGGTGTGACCTGGGTCTCATCCCTGGCCCACTAACTTCACTGAATTGCAAACTTCAGCCTGTTACTGTTTTTCAGCCCTTTTAAATGTGGAAATAAAACTGATCAATATTAAAATCATATACTAGAATATAATTAGGAGGGGCAAAAATACATGGTTTAATTAACTGTGCAGATCATATATGTTAAGTAAGGTAGGGAGGACTCTATAACATTTAAAGATGAGTGTATTCTGTGTGTGAAGATGAGTTTCAGGGTAAAACCAATTTTTTCTGGTGCTCCCACAGGTAGATACAGATAATATAACTGTGGTGGTCTCTATTCTGGGTGAATTTGTGAAATACAAATGTCTTATATTTTTGTAGCCACTGAATTTTTGCAAGAAGTAACAGGAACTACACGGCACAATTGCAAGTTAAATGCCACTGCAAGAACCATTACTTTCATCTGGGTTTATTCTAAACATAACCGATCATCTTTCACTTTCTGTTAATGCGGGATTTAATGTGGAACTTGATTTTGCTCTGATTAACTAGCATATGCCAGATTTACAAGCTCTGTGTGAAGTTGTACACATTTGCCTCTAAGTAGGAATGAGTGGGCAGAGGGTGAGCAATTCCTGCCTGGAATAAATGAACCAAGGTCTTCACAGAGAGCTCCATCTGGCTACTAACATCCACCATCATGTAGCTGAGAAAAGACAGCTATTATATCTAATGGTATAGCTGAAACTTCACTAGAAAAGAACTGAAAAACCTGACACTCAGATTGCTGACTGAGGGTTTTGTCAGAGTTGTGTCATAATAAAAAGTCACTTGGATGGTACAGGGCAGTTTCTTATGAAATCTCAATTGATTTCAGAGAAGGGATCGTGATATTTGAAGGATCCTGATGCCTCATGAATGACATTCCCTAAACGCTGGGAAAAAAATGCATCTGCTTTAACTAGAACAGATGAAGTTGCATTATCTAATCATCCATTTGCTGGTATAACTTTTGTGAGTGGCTCTGTGGCCTAACATGATATATTATCTTTGCTCATAGCAGAAACAGCATGCTCTTTAACATCTGCTGGATTGTCATTTTCTTTGTTCCCTCCTTGTTGCTTAGTGTATTTAATCTTCCTGTAAATGTGCCTAGCCTGACACTTACTACTGAGTGAATACTGCATATTGTTTCTGTATCAGTGAGCTTTTACTTATCTGAAAGGCCTTTCCTTTGACCTTTCTGTACGGAATTGTTTGAATTGCATCAATTATTATGCAGCATTTCTTAAATTGTATTCCCAAGGAAGATGGTTCTCTCTGCTGCTGTAAAGGAGTTGCAGCTACTATGGAAAGCAGTGGTAAAGTGTGTTTCGCTCCTGCTCATTACAGGTAGTATCCAAGAGGTGATTAAAGAGTAGGAGGACTTTCAGGGCAGCTCTTCCTCTCTGGAGGTCAAGGTATGGCTACCTGGACATCTCTGGAGAGCTGTAAGATCTTGACTGAGTGCAGAGCTGACAGAAAGTCATCCCTCACTTGGAGGAGGAAAATGTCTATTTGTTTAGTTCTTTGTCTTTACCTCATAAAATGGCTGCTTTGGCATGAAATCTTGCGCTACATAGAGTGATAAGGCACATTTCCCAGTACCGAAACTATACTAACTGCTGAGGATTTGGTGAGTGCCAAATCCTCATTTATCAACTAATTCTATGTTGATAAATGAGGCCATGGGAGGTGTTAATTTTTCTTTCTCCTGTTTGTTTATTCTCTCTCTGGGTGCTGTGTTTGTGGCAGTGCTGGGCCCTTCCTGTCAGCAGCAGGAGCGGCCATGAGTGAAGGGCCCTGCATTTGCAGAACCTGCATGAGATTTTAGAGCAAACCTTGAGAGCCTCAGAGTCTTTAAATGTGCATTTTCAAACCACACAGGACTGTAAAACACTCCCAATTAATAAGACATGACAGTGCTTGCATCATATTTTGTCATTTAAATTTAGCTGGCATTGTATAATATGGACCTTCAGACATAGGAAGCGACACAAAGATTTGCAGCAGAAGGTATGCAGCAGATGCTGCATCTGGAGGAAGGATTTTGCTCTTGTGCCTTGTTCTGCAGCTGCTTTTATTGTTATCCCAACAAACTCGATTTATGCTTTCTAGTTATTGGCTGTAAACCTGCCAGGGTAGCTCTTCCTTGGGAGCGGAAAAATGTGAGGAAGTAAAAATAGTAAATAGTTTTTATATAAAGCAAGATTAGTTAGATTTTGCATTTGCTCAACATTATTTTCTTCACAAAAGTGAGACAGCTCAGGACGTATGTTTGAAATATGTATGTATGTTTAGGATGGAAAGAACATCCCTGAAGATTTTTCTCTTTTCAAAGGCTTAGCTTGGTCCTGGGAGTGCATTTAGTATCCGTGTTGTCATGTAACATTTTTTCTTACAAAAGGATGATGTCTGTATATTGTGTACAGATCCCATCTGCTGGGAAGAGGGTGACAAGACCGAGTTATTTGTTTTCTGTGAGATGCGCCGGTGTGACAGACTTCGTTTTCATGCCAGCACTGGCACGTAAGGGGGAACATACTCTGCTCTTTTCTCTCTCTGCTCAGGATATGGCCTTGCTCTTTTTCTCTGTATGATGGTCTCTGCAATGGTGTGTGATTAGAAGTTTCTCAGCCATCCTTCTCTTATTTAGAGACTGTTTCAGGGTGCAGCAGGAGAGGGGTCTTCATGGGGTGCAGCAATGTGTAAGCTTGCATACTCTCTTTCTTAGGCTAGCTGTATTTACCTAGCTGTTACACAGAAACACACCAAATACTTCATTATCACCCTCCTTACCTGCAGTCTTTGAAAGATAAAGAGGCTGCATGAGGTGGTCAAACTGTGTATGTAATACAGGGAGTTTGTAATGTGCTTTAGGCAACAGTGGATGAGGTGAGGGCCCTATGATTGCTGATTCAGACTGACATCAAACAAGCTCTTCTGTGCTCTCAGCTATTTTCTGCTTTCCTTCCTGTATCCTGTAGAGATTAAACCAAACAATATTCCAGACTGCATATGAAGATGGAGAAAATAGGAAAGAATGTGCAAGTTCAAAAGAAAGTGATATATGTACCATTGCAAGTCTGTACTTGAAGCTAAGTTTTGCACATACAATAGTGAATTTAGTTTTGCTTATTCCATAGCTTTTCTGTGTCATTTCAACCCTTC
Source organism: Ara ararauna (assembly GCA_028858755.1). NCBI lineage: Eukaryota > Metazoa > Chordata > Aves > Psittaciformes > Psittacidae > Ara > Ara ararauna. Next base: position 16,072,501 of record CM054380.1, on the reverse strand, counting down.
ACTCTGTAACAAAGGGATATTATCAATTGCACAAGGATGTTCAAAGAACTAAATAATAGATGAAATATATATATGTAAAAGATATATACGTAGCATTTGATTCACTATTGAAACAGTATTTTTTACGTAAGTTCCAAGTCTTTTGGCCATAAATAAGGATTTTTATAATTTGGGCCAGGGTCCTTCCCAAAAATGATTCTGTTGCCCTTTTTTCAAATGAAGGCCATCTTCTGTATTTCTCTGGGATCAAGGCCACATCGCTATCAGTCTTAACTAAGAATGACAGAAACTTACCATAAATCTCTCAATATTTTGTGGCATTTCCGCATAGTAAAGTATTTGCATGCAGTTTTTGACAGTTCTGTAATGGAGAATGTCTGCATTTTTTGAGCATTATCATCAGCATGAATTTTCTTTTTACGAAAATGTTTGTTTTACAAATCCATACTGTGGTGTTTTTGACTTTAAAACCTGTCTTAATGCAGTTTACCTTCCCCTTCCATTTTTTTAATCTAGCAATGCAGATATTCCAGTGTATCTGCTGTGAATAAGCTCATTTTCACTTTTAATATAGCTAGTAATATTAATTGGATTTCTAGTAATATTAATTGGATTCTTAGGAGGCTCTATTTCTAGATACACTTTTGTGTTCTTTGCACTCTAAGCATGCTATTCTCTTCTCCATTGCATGACTTGCTATAGAGCATAACTAAATTTAGTTAATTCGGTTTAAGGTTGAATGCCTAAATCAAATTTTCAGACCTGTCTTTGAACTGTTCAGTAGTTTCATCTTTCAGGTTGCATAATCCAGAAGTCCAAATATTCCTTCTGCACATTATTTAATGCTCTATTAAATGGCTGTCATTCTGAAAAAGCCATGTTACCTAAATGAAAAAGAGATTTTACACATTTAACAGAACACGTTTTACAAAAGTTGCTATATTTTTTCCCATGTTCTACATGTGCCTTAAGGTGCTAAAGAAATGATTTGTCAGCACATAAGATTTTGAAACAGCAGATGGTTGCAGGTGAAGGTGACTTTGAGTTACACCAAAATGGGCATTGATGGGGATTTTAAATATTCTTAATCTTCCAAGAAAGAGGAAAGGGATGCAGATAAGACTGAGCAAACTGCCCTCATTCATCTAATTGCTTGTCATTAGGGAGAGGCTACACCAAGTATAAATGTTTTATCTTATACTGGCTTCATTTAAATTCAGGATGGCTGGGCCTGCCACACCAGCTCAAATATTTGAGATTATTCTTGATACATGTCTCTGGTTGACTAGTGTTACTGAGCTGTGCTTTCAGCCGAGTTCTCTGGGCAGTTGTCTTGCCTTCAGGACCTAGGAAAAAATGGTTATCCTGACTGGCACAAAGTTTTGAAATCTTAAAAATGTTTCTATTCTTTTTTTTAGAGGGGAAAAAAATAAAAAGTTAAAATTCAAATTCTATGAATCAGTAACCCAAACAAAACAAGATGAAAGAATGGATTGGAGTAGTTTAAATTATTTCACCTCAAGTTTATCTCTACATATTCTGATAAATTAGCATGTATTTCTAGCATGTAGAAATTAGCATGTAGACAGCAAGTACAGAACTGTGGGTACAATGTCTTTATTAAAACATTTCTATTTCTGTTTACAAGCTATTTCAAATGGTGGGTTTATGCTTTTAACAGTGAACAACACACTTTCTGAGCGTTTTGTTCTACCCATCTTCCATCCTATCAAAAGGTAATTCTGGCAACTGGCCTGTGCAGTAGTTTAACTCCCTTTTGTCCTTGGGCTACACTTTTCCAAGCAGTGATGGCTTGAAGACTGAGGAGATAAGAAAAAGCTTCTGAATGGCAAAGAGTTTCCTTAAGACTGATTAAGTACAAGTAAGAAGTTTGAGGCAGCAGGTGGAAAGAATAAGATAGTAATTCTTCATTGTAGTGGTAACATCTCCACAGCAGAGGCAATGTGTTTCTATCCTTGTGTATATTTACCACTATTTTATTTTTGTGGACCTGTTAGTCTTTGATAGACTGGCCATTAAAATGGTTTTTTGTCTCTGCTAAGAGTGTGCAGTTACTGTTCACTATTGTTTCATATTGGAGGTTTGTAGTTTCACCTTCAAATTAATGCTCCAATCATTTGTCATTAAAATTAGAAAATGTTGCATGAAGAATCAGGGATACCAATATTAGTAGGTAAGCATGCTAATTTAAACCTTCTACCTCAAACCTAGATGCTTAGATTTTGTTGGAGGATGCCACGTTTAGTGCATTTCATCAGTAGGTATAATGCTCATGAAGTATCACACTGAAAATGAGTGCTGCAAAACACTGAAGGCAATTGAATTTTGAAGCTGTCTGGTTGGTAAACTATTTCACTGTAAAATGGTTCATTCAAATATCACTGTTGTCTCCTACTGAGAACAGCAACCGAACTTTACATATTCTAATCTTCAGATTTTAAGTATAAACTTTATTTATATTTTAGAGCATTTGTAGTGACCTTCACAAGTGAAACCAGGGCTGGGAATGCTGCTTTCACCTCAGATATTTTGCTTTGTTGTCATTGGTAAGCCACTTAACAGTCAGCGTTGAATAAGGACAAAACATAGGATCACAGAATAGTCAGGGTTGGAAAGGACCTGATGATCATCTAGTTCCAACTCCCCTGCCATGGGCAGGGACACCACACACTAAATACCATGTCACCCAAGACTCTGTCCATCCTGGCCTTGAACATTTAGGTTTGCACGCTAATTCTTAGACGTAATAAGCAGAGCAGACCTCTTTGTAATGTTCTGAAATAGAATGGGCATGTGTAGTTGTTATAACCTGTTGTTTTTTTCCCTAAGCATTTGAAAGTTTTAAAGGCATCCAAAACAGACATTGACCAGAAGTAATACTAGATCTGACTAATGTGACATAAACACTGATCCTGCAGGATACCTACATAGAGATGCAATTTCATAAATTCTCTTTTTATAATGGGAACCTGCTCATGTTTTAGTTTTGCTTATTCTACAGCTTTTCTGTGTCATTTCAACCCTTCACTCTGTAACAAAGGGATATTATCAATTGCACAAGGACGTTCAAAGAACTAAATAATAGATGAAGATACAAAACACTGTATTTCATAAATAAGTAATACCATTCATATGCTTAGTAACAATGCTATAATTAGTTCTGCATAAGCTAAAAGGCTTCTAATAAAAATATTAAAATCCTACCATGTTTTAATTATGTGCTTTAATTGCGTAAAACTAAATTCTTACTCTTCACTTAAAATAAACAAAAAAAAAAAGGGGTTTTGATCATTCAGAACTGTAGCAGGATGTTAGAAGTAAGTGTAACATGTAATCTTTAACAGTATAGCTATTTTAAAATCAAAATATCAAATAAATATTGAAGCTGTTCTCTTGTGAGTCCAGCATAAGCAGCAAAGCAAATTCAACACTGAGCTAACCATCTATCAATTGGAGCAAACACATCCAACAGAAACAACAGATTCTTTCCAATTACTCCTCATTTGCCATTTTTAGTTCACCAGTGAAGATTTTCAGAGCTTTACAGCTTTTCTACCATTCTTCATGACATTGACATCTTTCTCTTGCACTTTTTTGCATTGTCCTTTCTGACACTGAGAGTTACTTGTGCTGGTGGTAGCAGGGATGATTTGCAATGTACATGCAATTTGCATACCATATAAAGCCCAGATGAATCACTGTAACACCCTGGGACTGCAGCGCTAGACCTCTTTGAACAGAGAAATAGGGATGCCCCTAAGACCCAAGGCAAGGTCTTAATTTTTAGTTATTTTTTTAAATAAGTTTAGAATGAGTGAATATTTGGATAAATACATGGAAGGCAACAGATGAATTTTGGATCTAACTTTCGAGATTCGCTCAACATGTAATACTTCCATAAAAATACGTCAAAAGAAATTAGCATTTCCCCAGAATCAGCTGTTTAAAAATATGACTGGTTATTTCCTCCTTCAGAATAATAAAATGGCAGCTACTCCAGTTGGAGGATGAAAGAGTGCCATAATTCCTTTCTCAACAGCATCAAAACAGTGATTACACTTTTGATAGGACTTGGTAAACTCATACTGTGGTGGGCAGCTATCATTTCTGTCGGTCCATGTGATAGTGATGCAGGTGCAGTGTGGTTTGCAGAGGGAAGTAAGTGCTTGAGGATTCAGCAGATTTGCTTCCTTCCGGAATCCTGTACTTGAGTGATTTAGGAAGGCAGGTGCTGCCACTATAGAGTCCTGAGCACACAAATGTAACTGAGCCTCAGTCACGTTTCGTTTCTTCTTGCTGCTTGGAATAGGCAGACGGTCGGGCATGTTTTCCACTTCTGAAATACATCCTATTACTTGGCACGTTTGCTGTTCGACTGAAGCAGAGAGCTGGCTGGAAATCTCCCCATTCCAGATGGCCAACTTCATGGCGTACTTATGGCATAGATACGAACAACACCATGTAAGCTAATATAAACCAGTACAGATTCAGCTGTGGATGCAGTTATATACCATAACTTGATGATTCAACTGTTTTTGCCATATAACTGCCTCACACAGAGTTAGACAGATTTGTTTGTCCATGTATGAAATAGTTTTTGTATGAAATCACATGCATTAAATCACACAGATTTCATCCATTGTTTTGCTTAAATTTCATGCTAGAACTGTATGTATAAATCCTGTGCCCTGTTCCTATTGATTTAGGTGGGAATTCCTAATTCCCTTGAGATGTTTTGAATTTCCTCCTTTAAATGGGTAGAGATTTGGCATTTCTGCCTCCTGCATTAATGTTCAGCAAAACATCTTGAATTATAAACAGGATGGAAAGGAAACTGCAAAGGGTACATGCTTGTATGCTTCCCTAGATAGGAATGGAAATAAATCAAGTTCTTCGGAAATGTTTCTGATTTATTTTAAAGCCTTTAGAAGACAGAAGGCAGATGACAGTTTTTTACAGGTTTTTTAGGACACGAGTCATTGTACAGTTAATTCCCATCATTTTCCTTGAAAAAAGAAATATTTTAGCAGTCTCATGGTTATATTATCATTTTTTAGCTTAAGCAACTAACAAATTATTCAAATGAATCAGGTTATAAATGTGGATTACTAGCTCATTTATTTTATCTGTCATTGCTACTTGGATAGAACATGCAATTTTATGTTGCAATTAGATTTATGGATACAAAGTAGTTCAACAATCTGAAGAAACAAATGCCAGAGTTTTCAAAATATTTAAATCATATGCCCCTTTCTGGTCTTCTGGGAGTGGAAAGAAATGTAGCTTAGTTTAGAAGGGATAAGGTATAATAGTTAATAAATAGATAATTTTAATGTAAAGTGGGGAGTGCTTTCTAAAACTCTCTCAGCAGTTGGCATTAATTAAAGCAGAATAAAATATGTTATTTGTAATAAGAATTAAATCATGCACGATTGTACTTGTATTTACTAGAAATGTTGTTTGGCCTGCCTCAAGTGCAATGATAAAGGCTTCCACAATGGCTTTCAAACTGTAAGAATAGAAGAGTCTTCTTTTTTGAGAAGATGCAGAAATTATATTATGGTACTTTGGTCCTCAATCTGATTTATATGTGTGTGGGTAGTTTATTTTTCTGGTTTGCTGCTGGTTTATTTTTCTTTTTTTCTTTTTTTTGATAACTGTTTTTCCATGACTGTAAAATGATCCTGACTGCAAGTAGAGTATCTGGTTGCTGTTCTGGCTCAAATGGAAATTATGCATGTCAAATTTCAGCACAGCTATGGCCAGGTTATAGATAGCGTTAAATGATGTCAACCAGATTTATAAATCTGGTATCTCTTAAGATTTTACCTTATTTGTCTTTAGCACAGTGCATTTTCTCACTTCATGCAGTTACTGAAAAGTTCTAAGTAATTTTGATAATAAAACCCCAAGACAACCATCTTTGCAATGTAATTTCCTGTACCTGTATCCCAGCACATTTAATATTAGCTCTCATTTGTCAAATGAAACATTAGCACATCAGCAGCCTGTGTATCTTGGCATTCCAGGTGGGGAAATGGGAGAACAACTCCCTGAGCCTGAAGTACTCTGTTTGGCCAAGGTACAGCTCTTTCGCAGACAGCGACCCCGACGATAACCATTTGAGTATTGTCACCCTGGAGGAGGCTCCGTTTGTCATTGTTGAGGACGTGGATCCTTTGATGGAAAGTTGCCAGAAAAACACTGTGCCATGTCGTAAATTTGTCAAAATTAAGTAAGTAAATACACAGCATTCCTTTTTTTTTTTTTTTTTCCTGAGTGCAAGCTATATTCCCCTATTTTCTTATTTCATCATATAATTTTTTTCTGATACTTTGCTCTTTTCCTCTGGCTTCCTGTCTTTGCTTTTCCTTCTGTATTTCATTTCCACTTTCTTTTTCTATTTCCCACACTGTGTACTCTTGATTGCACATCTTCTTTGTTGCTGATATAAATAAGTTGAAAGGCTCTGGTTATAGACATGGAATTCACATTGAATTAGCAAGACAGTAAGTTTATAGCAAATTCAAAGTCAACTAGAATTAGCCGTTTTCAGTCACATGGAAGAAGAATGCATTCTAAAATAGAATGCATTGTGCTTTAATGAGTCCTCTTTGAATTCTTTCCAGTTATGTTGAAATATGCCTGTTTTAATTTGCCTTTAACAGTTTGAGAGTATCTCCTATTGAAAATGTACGTTTATGCTGAAATTTGGTATCGGATAAACTACTCCAGCATAACAAAGCACTGTGACATACCATATAGAAACAAGTCCCCTGCTTTGATTGCTTTGGAGGGGTCATTAGAAATCAGTGGAAAATTTATCTTTGTGAATTTATTAGTGTTGATTCACCATTCTGTGTTTCAGTCTACATATTTATGAACTGACTATAATAACATTTTTTACTGAGCAGGTGGTAGGGACTATAAGGCATGTTTCTGAAGATTTCCAGAGACTCCTAAATGGTTGTGTACATGCTTCCTGAAGTCCAGAAAAATGTTTCTTTTGACATAACTGTAGTTGGTCAAGTTTCAAACTAGTTTTATTTTAATTTTGAATTCTTCCAAAGGCTTTAAAATATTGCCTTGGTTTCTGAAGACGCTTATACTAGAAAGTTCTACAGTCATGAAATTAACATTTCAGAAAAAAATAAAGGGAAATCGTGGTGTTTACACTCAAAGGTGGCCTGAAATTCACCTTCTCAAAGTACAGAAAAAGGTGCAGCATTCATTTTCAGTACGGGGAGCTGCTGTGCCCTTATGTAACATACATGTTGGGAATTTTTCTAATTTCTAAATGACATGTAGTCTTCTGCCTTGAGAATAAAAGTAATAAATGTTTAATCCAAGTCTAAGAGAGAGATTAGTGAGAGGAGACTATGTCTTGATGGAAAAGTGCAGGAGGCTAGATGCTGAAGTAGAAAGCATGTCATAAAAGGTCTACTCTTATCTTCCATTTATTTCTCATCAGGCAACTAAGTTATGACTAGTAAAAGCTAGAAACACCATATAAAGCATCCTGTGTATTATTTCTCCATCGATTCAGGAAAACATGGTCACCCACAAGCATGACAGAATGTCATTTCAGAGTATGCCCAATTTTGCTATTGTGGTTCGTCTGTTTTTCGCAGTAGAAATGTTTTTCTTCTCTGTTGACAGCAACTCAACTAATGAGGGGACTAATGTAAAGAAGTGCTGCAAAGGATTCTGCATCGATATCTTGAAGAAGTTGTCTAAAACTGTCAAGTTCACCTATGACCTGTATTTGGTGACTAATGGGAAACATGGCAAAAAAGTCAATAATGTGTGGAATGGAATGATTGGTGAAGTAAGTTCTGTTAGGTAAAAGATCTCTTAAGTAAGAACTTAGCAATGTTTGTTCTTCATTCTTTTGGAGAATGAGGTATTCTCTCCTGAGTAATATTGGTGGTGTCTTCTCTTTGTGGATCAGGTGGTATATCATCGTGCAGTTATGGCTGTGGGGTCTCTCACTATTAATGAAGAGCGCTCTGAAGTGGTTGACTTTTCAGTGCCATTTGTTGAGACTGGGATTAGTGTCATGGTGTCACGGAGCAATGGCACAGTTTCACCATCTGCTTTTCTAGGTATGATTCTCCAACCCATCCAGATCATTTAATTGCATTTCTATAGAGATGGGCAGGTTTTATTGTTCATTAAGCTGTACGGTGCATTGACATGTTTCTGTCAACTTTTGAATTCTGCATCAGGAAGTTTGTACTGTGTTGACCTGCTGATTAACATGACAATTAGCACATGAAGATAATGCTGTTGGTTTCAGATGCAGTGAGTGAAAACAAATTATTTCAATGTGAAAAAAGAATTCCCAAAATCATCAGTTGGGAAAATTACTTCCTTGAAAACTGCTTCTCTACAAACTATTTTATGCTTGTTTAGCCCATTATAAATGGTTTCATATCTTTTTAATATTCACATTCACAAAAGGATTTAAAAACAACTTTTAGAACAGCTAACAAAAAGAGACTTCCTTATGATGAGAAGAGGTCTAACAGCTAATTCAATAACAGTTCCCTCTGACTTCTGAACACTGTACTACTGCACTGGAGAGCTTCTGAGTGTTTTCTCCATAGATGCAATTAAACAGTGGAATTGTGGTGATGCAGTTGAACAGTGGAGATACAGCAAAGAAATGAAAGGCTGGGCAGAAAGGACATGGGATATAAAAAACCTGAAGACTTTGGTATACTTTCCTTGTTTGTTTCTTGTTTCAATTGTTTATTTCTCCTTTCATTATTTTCCTCTCCTTCTCCTCTAGTGTTTAGTGTTTACTTCTCTATTTAGGGCTTAGCTTAAATTTACCTGAATCTGAAAAGAGAATGAGCCATGAGACGGACCAGAAGTGCCTGGAATGCTGTTATGTTCCTCATAGTGTATTTGGGGACAGTATTTTTAAAGATGTTTTGCAGTGGAAAATAGTTCTAGTGACACTAAAATCATCTAAATGAAACTGGAAAAAAACCCCAGCCCAAACCCAAACAACCCAAAATCCAGCCATATTTTCCAGATGTCTTGTGAAACAGCCTAGTATGTTCAAGTCCATTGATGCCTTTTTTTGCATCACTGATGGTAGGTTCCTTTTAGATTGCCAAGTGTAAGTTTTTCACTTCTACTGAAATTGCTTGTAGCCATTGAGGAGCAGATGTTGGTGTAATATCAGCTACAAGTGGGCAAATGACTGGGTTTTCTTGCACAAGAATCATCATTTAGCAACAGAGCTTATTTCTCATACCTGTTTCATAAAGGTACATTACAGAGATTATGCAAATAAATATAATACAGTGAGTAATCAAATAACTTCCCAAACATAGTAAACAGATTTTGTTGGTGGTTTAATATTTTTATTTAATGAATTAAAGACTTTTTGATTAAATTATTAGAGGCTGTATTTTAATAAAAGTATTCAGATAGTATTTTTTCATTTCTCTAAGTCATTGACTTGTAAAGATACTTCATTTTTTTAAATTGCAGTTGCAGCATGTTGAAATTATCATTTGAACTATAAGTACTGGAGTGCTTTCTAAATGTGCTGCAAATGCAGTTGATTTTTACTATAGAATCTGCTTATCTCTAAAAAACCTGCTTACAGCTACCATCAAAAGAAGCAACTTTTGCATTTTCCACAACATATTTCTTAGATTTCTAAAATGCATTTAATGTTGTTTAGTTGAGTGAACATATAATTCAAATGGTAAATAGCCCCATCTCATAAAGCTCTATAGAATAGCATTACTTTTGAAGAAATCTGATTTTTGTAGCAATAAATCAAGTCTGTGCTCTCAGAAGTATTTTCTGGCTTTTTACACATAGATAAAACTTCCACTTTACTGGAATTGACTGTATACTTCGAGTAGTAAAATGCTTTGCCGTGCAAAATACTATCAGCCATATAACTGAATTTATTCACAGACTGATTTTGTTTCAGTTAAATGAATGTCTACAAACTGAGTCATTTTACGTTATTCTTTTAAAATATTTTTTTAAATCTGTCAAATACAATATTTTTTTTAATAGCACTTGATGACAGCTCATGAAATATCTGCTTTTGTGATTTGCTACTCTGAATGTAGACCAGTACAGGGTTTTGTCTGAATTAGATTTTCCATTCAATTGTTGTGTCCAGTAGATCTAAGGAACTGCTGGGCTGACAGCCTTTTCCTCATTTTCATCGCTGGCGGTGTTCAAGGCTGGACTGGACATAGCCTTGGGTGGCATGTTTTAGTGGGAGGTGTCCCTGCCCCTGGCAGGAGGGCTGGAACTAGATGATCTTCAGGTCCTTTCCAACCCTAACTATTCTATGATTCTATGATTCTCTGCTGTGTTCTGATTCTGACATAGGTGTCTTCTTCAAATGAGAATTTTATCCACATTGAAACATTTTCTTATTGTACCACAATTCATATATGCTTGATCAATGAATTATTTAAAGATTCTGTAGACATTTGATTCAACTTTATTTAAACAAACAAAATAAGGGAAATCTCAGTTCCAAATATCTATGTTTTTAAGAGGGTGAGAATTCATAAGGGAGGTCTGTTTTCTTTTTTGGAGGCATTGGTGGAATAGGAAATCTATGCCCCTATTTATTCTCTGTATTTTTTAAGTACTGATTTTGGTGGGAGGTAAACCTCCAAGTTAGTGGAGTAAGGTGTTTTTCAGTGCTCTCCATTGCTGGTCATTCGAAACATACACTGGGAAGTCATATATTAGTATTTTCTGCCATATCACAGCTTTACTAAAACTTCTTCTAAAACCTGCTGGTTGCCTGAGGGAAATTCTCTTTGTGCCCTTTGAGAATCAAAAAGCAGTGCTGAATGCGGAATGTGATCTCTAACATGACAGGAAAATCGACTTTTTTATTCCATTGATTTTGTACTTGTTCAGTCTCGCTACTTGCTAAATAGATTTTATTTTCCTATTGCTTCTTTTAATAGTTCACCTTATTTACCAGGCTGCTGAAATTATTAAAGAGCGTTCTGCTTAAACTGTTATTTGTAGCTCATTTATTCACATCTGCTTGTTTTGCCCTTTGCCTTATTTAGATTTTGACAAATCACCATTGCTGTTTCTACACTGATGCTTTTGATGAGTTTTATCAACTTCCTTTCTTCAGTCAGAATGTTGTCAAAATTGTATAATTTTATGTGAATTCCAATTTAATCCAGTTAATACATCATTTCATAGAATATTTGTTATTAACTACTTGGCTACATAATACACTTTTCTTGTCTGCATCTGAACAGATCTTTCTCTGCCTTTTAAGAATTCTGTTATTTTGCTAACTTATTATTCTGTTTGAACAAGCAATTACAGTAGTTGAAAGAAGTTTCCATGCTTGGGCCCAAATTATTATACTTCATTCTAGTTCTGAGTGAATCATTCATGCTAACTCGGGCAAGGTTCAGATTATGCTATTGGGCTTAGCACACCTCAGCTCTCACCTATAGTTGTTTCCTGCAGTGGTGGAAGAATTTTTCAGTGGTTCAAATCTTAATTTAAATCCAAAGAACGAAGAAGTTAGGATGGAGGAACACAGGCAAAGCATTGAAACACACTGATTTCTTCTTATTTCAAGTGCTTCTGAGTCTGTGCTAATTTTAAATAGCATATTAAGATTGTTTTCCTCCCACTTTAGAACACACTCACACTTGCATTTTCTATCAAAATTAGTATATAAAGTGCCCCCACATAAGTTGATCTGGTAAAGAGGTATGACTGCCATACAAAACATTTCTTTCATATATACTTATACCATGACAGCTACCACAGAGACTCCTGAAATGACAGAAAATTTGTGAATTGGGCAATGTGATATTTAAGAACTTCATGTTATCATATACCACATCACATATCCTTACCACATCCAGTCCTTTCAAAAAGTTGGTGTTTAGTCTGGTATTTGAAGCTGGGTTTAGATTTCTGTTCCAACCTATTTCTTTTACTTAAATCATGGATTTCCTGTCTTTCAATCTGACTTTCAGTTTTCCATAAAAACCTGATTTCAGAAATTTGCTTCCAGATGAGAATGAGACTTTCAAAAGGATGTGTTTGCAATTGGTAAAAACAACATCTTCATTGCAGGTAGATGAAATTAAACACAAAGAGAAAAAAAAACCAAACTGAAATTAAAAAAAGGAGTTTGAATGCAGGTATTTAGCTTTCTTCTGTGATACTTTTTGTTGGGTAGAAAATGTGAGTCTACTTCACTCAATTACCAGATGTATTAAGCATATGCTTAATTGCTTTTGCTCTGCAGAAAAAGTTATCATGGTTCGACCATTCTGTTAATGAATGCATGTCACACTGTTTAGAAATGGACTGTAGGCTGAATAAGCGGTGAGTCAAACCAGTCATTTGCCACTCAGAGTCAGTGAAGGCTTTGTCAAGAAAAATTGTGCAGCCTTTGTTTTTGAATTGTAACTTACATTTAAGATTTTGACTATGAATTTTGGGTAATGTGCTAACAGCAGTTCTTCATATATTGGTACTTAGTTATTTGCTGGCATTTTTGTTGGTAAAAGCTAATTTAAAGAAAACTGCTGGACTTGGCCAGCCAAAGACATTAGAATTCTTGGGTTGGTTTATTGGTTTCTCTTGTCTGTTTTGCTGCAGAGCCTTTTAGTGCTTCTGTCTGGGTGATGATGTTTGTGATGCTTCTCATTGTGTCTGCCATGGCTGTCTTCATATTTGAGTACTTTAGTCCTGTAGGATATAACAGGAACTTGGCACAAGGGAGAGGTAAGCTTTGCATTTTACACAACCCTGGAACTATAAAGTAATCATGTATTTTCCATTGCTTGCCCTCCATCTTTTAAAATCTTGAGCAATGTGTTCTAGGTGGCCCTACTTGAGCAGGAAGATTGGGCTACATGACCTGCATGATCCCTTCCAGGCTCAACAATCAGCCATTCTGTGCTTCTGTGAAAATAAACATAACATAGGAATAAAACAGTGAAAGCAGCTATGAAACTGTTTGTTCTTTGTAGAAAATATGGTTTCTTAAGGGCTTATATACTCATGTTTGTATTCTAATTAATTGGGATCATCCTATAGAAGGGTAAGTGATACCAGAGAGTTGGATTCAGGCAGTATATGGTTAGTAGACAGTATCACTTGTACAGTGTCAGCTTGAAAATAGCATTGTAGTTCTACAGACTCATGACACACATTCATTGTACATAGACTTATATATTCCCTGCAAATGGCCTGATGAACTCAGCCTTGAAATGAAGCCACTGGTAGAAGGGCATCACTTCTTCCTGTGTAGCATCATTGGTTATAGAAACCTCAATTTCAAAATATACCAGCACGACAAATTTAATACACAGCTTGCCTCTCTCAGTGAAAGTTGCAGTTGTTTATTACTAACACTTTGACCTGAGAATGAGGATTCCATGCATTATGGTGCCCTCATCCTTCCTTTTCTTTACTTAAAGAGTGCAGCCTGGTTTTAATTTCTAAATCATACTTGCTTTATTTTACAACAAGAGATCTTCTAGCTTGGCGAACATAGTTCTTGGAACTATTGCAAGCTAATGGTTTCTTCTAGATTATGATTGGCTTGTTCCCTGAGAAAAGGTATTATTGCAATGTTCAGATAATGTTATCATTTCAATAAGATGGTAAATGTGTAACCTCTGTCCAAAATAAATTCTATGTTTAGGAAGAGGAAATTAAACATGGGTAAAGTCACTGTAGATCTAGGGGTAGGCTGTTCTTTTCTGTGCCACTTCATGTGCCAGAATTATTTGCTGTACTTACAGCTACAAAGGCGTATTATGGTATCCTAGTGTAGCTGTAGAGACTTGCCACAAATCCAGCTGTTGTTCATTTGAAACATGGAAGCTTAAAATAAATGGGAATCTTTATGTAGATTACCCCTTTCCCTAAGCATTTTTGGCAGGATGAAGCTCAATGGTAGTACATTCTCCAGTAGCATGAACAGAACTTTAGATTGCTTTCTTGATATATAGTTTCCTTATCACTTTTGCTCAGAAAATACCTATTATCCCTGTATCTGCTCAGTCTTAAATGGTTCTAGAAGGTTGTTTCAGAAACCATTTGCCAGCTCCATTGCATTTATTTTACTGCACTCTTCTTAGCACTGCTGCAAAATAGAAAGAAGATAACCTAAGATGTAGTGCTTGATTGCACTGTGAAGGATTTGCACTGTATTAGAGAGTGTTTCTATTGAAATTATAACATGCACTAAGCATGCCCACTTTGGGTTTTATGATTTTATTAATAATTAGATTATTATTAAAATAAATTATTATAGCAATAACTAAATCTGAGTTTGTAATGTGCATCTCCTTGGCAAAAAGGATGGAGCAGGGAAGGAGGTAGGATTGCAGGTGTCTGCATCAGAGCTTATTGTCTGCATTGCCATTTCATTGAAAGATAGACACCTATAAAAAGGTCAGATGAGTCACAGTCAAGGGAGGCCTGTTTCTTTCTTTTGAGGACAAAGGAGTATAGATGGTGAGCAATATGTGATGTCTGCAGTGTACTTACCCATATCTGCCTAAGAACAAACTTCCCTTTTGTCGTGGTTTAAACCCAGCTGGTAACTTAGAACCATGCTGCCGCTTGCTCTGTCTCCCCATTCTCCCCTCTGCTCCTGGAGGGATGGGGAGGAGAATCGACAGAATGTAACTCCCACGCGTTGAGATAAGAACAGTCCAGGAATTAAGGTATAACACAAACCACTGCTGCTACCACCAATAATAATAACAATAAGGGAAATAACAAGGGAAGAGAATACAATTGCTCACCACCCAGCCCAACCCAAGCAGTGATCTGGGCCTTCCGGGTAACTCCCTCCAGTTTATATACTGGGCATGACATGCTGTGGTATGGAATACCCCTTTGGCTAGTTTGGGTCAGGTGTCCTGTCTCTGCTTCCTCCCGACTTCTTGTGCCCCTCCTCACTGGCACAGTATGAGACTGAAAAAGTCCTCGATCGGGGTAAGAATTACTTAGTACCAATTAAAAACCTTGGTGTGTTATCAGCACTGTTCTCAGGCTAAAGGCAAAAACACAGCACTGCACCAGCTACTAAGATGGGGAAAAATCACTGCTACAGCTGAACCCAGGACACCTTTATTCACACAGGGCTCTCACACGTCTTTTAAGTGGATAATAGCATTGCTAATCCACTTCTGCTGCTGTGTGGGCACGAGGGCATTGTGCTGATGGCTTCTGCTTGCTTTGGGATGAATGAAAAGCTGAATGCAAACAGGTATAACAGAAATTACAGAATGGGTCAGCTGGGACAGGTTTTTACCTGTAATGACAGCATGTTTGAAGCCACAGAACTGACTCTGAGCACGTGATGTTGCCAGAGTCTGATTTGCTGTAAGTCACATATCTATACAGGCAGCTTCTCTGTGTTGACTTACTGATTTAGCCTCTGAGTGCAAAGTTGCTTAATGTAGGTGATGTGTAGAATCTTTTAATCTTAAATATGCTTACACAAACTTCAGAAAGCATAATGTTAGAAGATTGAAGTACTAGAATTGAATCATTAAGACTTAAACCCACAGTTTCTCATTTTAAATGTCTGCTGAAAGGGGCAGTACTGTGGCTCCTACCTTACTGAAGAGGCATACCAGTTTGCTTCTCCTCCAAACTTATGCTTTCCATTTTCATTTTAAAACTTTTGAACTAAACGCCACATAGAAAAATGTTGAATTATTTTTTTAGAAATATGAAAATTAATGTCATTATAATAGAGAGTACCTATGGTAAATCCCTTCATTCCATTGGCAGTACATTGAGTATGTATTGGAATATTTTTTAACCATGTTAAAACCACGTGAGTAGTTTGTTATTATGTAGGGTATCTTGCCAAGGTTTAATTGAACTACGACTAAAATAATGGCTCTTTGCAATTACAGATCCCCATGGACCATCCTTTACCATTGGAAAGGCAGTCTGGTTACTCTGGGGCTTGGTATTCAACAACTCTGTGCCTGTGCAAAACCCCAAAGGGACGACAAGTAAAATCATGGTGTCGGTTTGGGCTTTCTTTGCTGTCATTTTCCTGGCTAGTTACACTGCCAACTTAGCTGCCTTTATGATTCAAGAGGAATTTGTTGACCAAGTGACTGGACTGAGCGATAAAAAGGTAGGTCTTCAGCTCGAGGTCAGTGCACCTTTTTCATAATCCTCTGCAACTTTGTGCTAAAAAAAGCCGCCCAGCGAATAATAAGCTAAAACTGAACGATTTCATTCTGAGTGTCAGCCTTTACTAAGAAACCTAAGACCCAAAGCATTAAAATATCAGACTGTTTTCAAAGTCTGAGTTGCCTTTTCAAAAGTAAATGCCTTAATTGAAGAGCACCTCAATTTTGTGATGGGAGGTAATTCCTGGTTGATTAAAAAGAATGCTTCACCAACAGACAAAAGCTTGGAAACTGTAAAAGTTGGCTTGAATGCAGAGAAGGCATATTTAAAATTATTTGACCATCTCTGTGTGGAATATTAATAATATATTATTTGAAAAAAATAGGCATAAAAGCAGCAACTGTCCAGTAATCATCAGAAGCTAGTTAATGCTCCAGAAAAAATGTCTTTTTGCTTTCTATGTAGTGCGCAAGGAAATTATAGAAAGAGCTCAGATTTAAAGTAGTGCCAGCACAAATAAGCAAAGAGAAATAATATAAAATGATACATATTGTCTTTTTGAAAGTTTTTGTTGTGTAAGATGGCAGGAGGAAAAACAAACCTGAGAAAATTAGAGGTTTTTGTTATCACATGGAAGTGAGATGTAAGCTACATGGGATAAGGTGCAGAATTTTGATGTCTTTGTGGAAGATGCTTTCCTAACTTAAGAACCTTTGTGAGAAGTTCACTTTGACAATTTTGCTCATCAAAGGTGACTCTGAGAGTTTACTCAAACCCTGCTTGGGTTTCACACAAACTGACAAATAAAAAATATGCTTATTTTTCATTTTGTTCTAGCTTGACTGAACTTGCTTCTCCCGAAAGTATACTCCCCAGAGCTTTGTGAAATTTAGTCAATAATCTTATACATCAGAAACCTAGCAATTACTTCTCTTTTATTTCATTTGTTTGACTGCTTTGTAATACTGCTGTTGCATGGAGGGATTAAAGCCCATTTGCAGAATGATTGTTGTGATGAATATGCTCCAAATACATAGAGGGCATGCTGTTTTCAAGTTTGTGCCCAGCTGTTTTAAATTGAAGCTAAATATTGACATTAGAAGTAATGTTTAAATACAGTATAGCACAGGGGAGAATCTCACAAGGGATTTCTCTCAAAGGACAGCAAAAAAAGGCAACTGTTATTCTAAAGAAGGCAACAGCTCAGATAGCCTTTTGTCTGGTTTTTGTTTTAACTGCTTCTTATGGTCAGCTTTTGATTGATTGCCTGAAGTATCAAAGCATGAATTGCAAGCATGGCTAGAGGAAAGACAGATAAAAAGAAACAAAAAATGATAGTATTTTGTTTTTATTAAGTTTTTGTTACAAAGCTTTTGAAAGAGTATGAAGACTGTTGAATATACCTTTATTTTAAGGTAATATTCTTAGTAAGCAACTGGTAAAAGGGGCTCTTCTCTTGACGATTAAAAAAAAGGATTTGAGAAACATCTTCCTCCTGTTTGTGAGAAAGTTTTCCTGGGAGGTGTTGGGTTTGGTGGGATTTGGCTTGTACCTGGCACAGCATTAGCATCTGGGTCTGCTGGGGCACCCTTACCTCCGTCTCATTGCTGGCTGTTTGCCATTCTCACCTATGAGCTAGGAAGATGCCAGTATTTGCTCTGTAGCTTTTGGCTAATAGCTTCCTTTTTTTTTGTTATTTGTTTATTCTCTCTGCTAAGTAGTATTTTATTTCCACAAATACAAGCAAAATAAAACTAGAAAAATACTTGAATCAGAGAATACCATCTGTTTTTGTGTGGTCTACTGATCATTTATTTGATCTTCCACCTTTGGTTTTATTTTACGGTTCTTTGGCCTGAAGCATTGAGATGAATCAGGGGTGCCATGCCTTTTCTGATTAAACTGAACAATCCAGAAGCCCAAAAAAGCAATGAGCCATTCAAAACATTGTTCTTGTTGCACACAGGTTTTGCCTCTCCATAATCCTAAGGTTTCTCAGTTAGTAAAAATTCAAATAATTAAAGGATAATTTATGGGAATGTAATGCAATTCACGGTAAATTATTTTTCTCCCCTCGTTGCCTTGTTGCTGCGATGTTACTGGTAAGAGAACAGTTCGGGCATTTGCAACCACTTCTACTGTTTTTCAGCAGGGAACTCTGACCCTTCCTGCAAGCAAAGCAGCAGTAGGCAGAGGCCATTGAGAAGGGACAGAGGTATGGGTGAAATTAATTTGAAATAGGTAATATGTGGAAGTTTAATACAGTTTTGAAAAAATTCTGGCCTGGTAAATCAGTTTCCTTTTCTTCCCTCTCCCCTTTTTCTTATTGCACAACTGAAGAGTCAAGCTCTTTTGACAGTGCTGTATTGTCAATGTATTAAAGTATTCCTAATTAGAGATATTGGAGTTTCTCAGTCCAGCTCCGTGTGACAGGCTGGAGATAGGAGAAGCCAGGAAAATTCCTTCACTCTCTGCGCAGTCATCCCTGTCCCTCAGCATTCAACATCTTCCTATTGGTTCACCAGGTTTGCTGAACACGTGATACTGTGCAGTTTGCCCCTCATTGCTTTAAGACCACTTGATAGTTTTCTCAACCTTCCTAATGTCACTAATACATTTCTGAATGCCTTATCATCTATGTGACACCAGAAATACATGGCACAGCATGTACTGGAGTTACTTGGGGTAGGTGTTCATAAACTCAAACGATTCAGAAAATGAAAAGAAAATTATATTTTGACATTCTCGTGTATGTAAAAGATGTTTTAAAAGCTTTATGTTCGTAGAAAGGTACAGAAAATTAGTCCAGAAGTATCCAGCAAAGATGGTATACATAGCACTTGTAAGTTTTGAGACTATTTATGCTCTTTTCATGTGATGAAAGAGTGATAAGATTACTAAGGGAGCGTAGGTAGCAGTGGACAGAATTGTCTTGCAAAGTATTTATCTGCCGTGATTCCTTCGGAGAGTCACGTTTTAAGAAATGCCCCATGTACATGTGGTCTCGAGGGTTCTCTTCAGCCTTAACAGGAAGCCTTAATGATGCCATTCACAAGTTCCTTATTTTTGCAAGACTACAGTGTTCTTGTAACCTTGGCTTTGTATCTTTGTGCAACAAGATATCACAAGATCTAGAGTTACTAAGAGATATGTAACAGGACAGGCAGGCTGAGGTTGAAAGGAAGCATGGATGCTCTTATCCCAATTTCTTATCCAAATTCATCTTGCTACTTCAATATTAGATCTTTACAGTGCTTTCTGAGGGTTGTCAGGCACAGATATCAACTGCATTTCAGTACCTGATGATTATAATAATAGTCTTGGAATTACTAATAGCTATATTTTTCAAAGATCAGAAATGAGATTGTCAGCATTGTCTGGTAAAAGAAGACAGGAGAGAGTTCAAATATGGGTGCTTTTCTATCACTCCAAACCAGCCATAATTCCGGTTAAAATCTATGTTAACAGAGTGAGAATATTTACTATTTTTTGCTATTTTAGTAGTGTTTTCCTCAGAACAACAACAAATAACTGCTCTGAATACCAGCCTTTTCAGGCAAGCATGCAAATTTTTGGATTAAGTCAGTATTTAACGTTTGTGAAACATGAAACTGCTGTGAAACAGTAAATACTTTACTGACTTAATGAGATTGTCAGTTCTGTTGAGTTTTGTTAACTGGAGTTGTTGTTAGTTGTTTTGGAGTTTTGTTGCCATGTGCCATAGTTCCAGCAGCTGGCAGAGCATGGGGAAAACAAGAACTAATGGGTCAGCCTAATAACAGTAGATCTCTCTAGAATTACGGTTCAAGCATGGGGGCTGTGCATACAGTTTAAGGATTTTTTTTAATGTTTTTTTAAAACTTAGCATTTCAGAAAATGTCTAGGAAGCAAAATTGCTTCCCAGCAGACATGGTAGCTCTCATCATGGAGCTTCAGGGAAAATGAAACCAGGTAGAGTTGATCCTTTTTTCTTTCTTGTCCTGAGCCTGCCATGCAGCTCTTCACTGCAATCACAGAGCCTATGTGCTTCTCCAGGACATGTCAGTTCATAGAATATAAGTTTAGAATTGATGAGAACTTTAGACACCTTAGACACAAGTGCAGTGTAAGTAAAAAGATTTTAACCCTTTTTTCCTTCTTCACAAGTAGTGTGTGAGCAGGCAGTAGCAGCAGATCATTGTTTCAAAATAATTCTCTGCGTGAGTGTTAAAATTCATTGCTCGGGTGTCTTGTGTCCAGAAATTCCAGTCTGTGGATGGTGTTTGGAATTATTAATCTGCTTGTTCTCCCTGTGATCTTTGAACTTGTCCTTTCATTAATCTCTGCTTTCCTGCAGAACTGTTTTTGTGTTCCATGAATGTACAATTTGTGACAGATACCTCAATCCCTTCAACTTTTCCTATGGGAGGAAATGCCTCCCAACATCTTAAACTCATCTAGATGTTCTTGAAGAGTGAGACTATTGAGAACCAAAGTCCATTTCTTCATTACTAGGATACTGCACCCTAATCTCTCTGTGTCCCCAGTTCCCCTGCCAAGGAATTGAGCTTGCAGAATGCTCACCACAGCTCCATTTCCAAAAAATGCCAGCTGGATGAGCAGCAGCCGTTCTTACAGGTCTGGAAATCAGTGTTGTTTCTTTAGTTGATTTTTTTCCAGTTCTGTTGACTGGTAAATTTGATACAAATACTAGGAGACTCTGGAAGCCATCTCACTACATTGGGGATTCATTATCTATAGATTTAAATAAAGTTAATAGCAAGCTACATCTGGACATATATTTAAGAGCAGGGTTTGTTTCAGTGCTGCATAATAAACTCAAAAAAGGAGATAGCAAATATAGACTAAGAACCATGACTAGCATACAGTGTAATTTTAGTGCATAGGTCAATTAGTATGTGTAAAGTAGAGGCAAAATAGTAATTTAAACAGTAAAGCTGTGAAAGGGGAAAATGAGGAAAGTAAGACATCTGTTAGCTAAACAAACAGAGAAAAATAGAGTTCATTCCTTTATGCTTTGTCAAAATATGCTTAATTAAAATGCAGCATTTAATTGTAGTTCTGTAACATGAAAATATTGTTGCAGCAATAATTTCACAGTCAAGGTTTGATGGAATTGAAAATACTCCCATTTTCTGTGTAAGCCTATTTGTAGTCTCTTTGCAGATTGGCACTGGATCCTGGGAATTCTTGATGCCCTGGGACCAAACATTAAAAAGAGAAGTATTACATATGTAGCCCAAAGGAAGCAGCAGCTGTATAAATATTAGCTGTCTCTTGCAGCACAGGGTATTTAAATTTCTAACTTCAGCAGTGAAGCCAGAATGCACTTTACCATGGAATTCATGGGTGACTGCTTTTATCAGTGCTCAGCTGAATTCCCTCATTAGCCAATAGTTCCTCTAATTTGAGCGGCCTTTTTACTTTCCTTCTTAAAGAGACATTTTAGCTTAATCCTAAAGTGTCACTTGCTATTTAAAGGGAGATATAGAAAAGGTGCATATAAAATTTTTAGGTCTGTTGGCAAAGGTTTATGTGAGATTATCTGAACAATTTCCAAATCTGAAAGCTGAGTGTGCCCTGAGCTATTGCGAAACCTTTGCAGATATTCCCTGGCTTGTTTGGGCTGATGCAATAGTGAGGCTAAAATTGTAGGGTAAACCTATACACCCACAAGCAAATGATTTGTAGTTAAATTGTAGGAATAAATAGGGACTAGGTTATATGTGTGAGAGCTCCAGAAGCCCTTTTCATGTCAAATGATGTAGCTGCTGAGCCCCTGGGGAAGATGCAGGAACTCTTATTTCCTTGAATCTAGGCAGTGGAAAGAAAGGGAGCTCTTAACCTTGTCCCTCCCTGCGCACAAGCTTCCTGGGATCCCCGGCACCCCTGCAGGAGCAGTTCCTTAGGCTCAAGTAGCGCAAATGATCCTTTTGCCTTCTTTGTGTGGGACCCCCAGTGCCACAACTGAGATAGCAGTGTGAAATGACTATCAACAAAGTACTGTTTTCTTTTGATTGCTGTTTACCAGAGTGTATGCTTGTGGTTTGTATTCTCTAGGGAGATGGTGACAGATAAAGAACATCTTCCAACATGTCTCTGCTTCAGTTTCTGCTGTCCTGTCATATTGCAATGGATGGGAGGTCACATTAAAGTGGCAAAATTAAGCTGGTTTTACTTTGGATGTAAATGTTTCTGTAAGTTCAGTCAGTGTGAAGACACAGTTTCTGGTATAATAAAGCTGAATTAGCCCACAGCATTTGTGTAGATGAAATTTGAAGTGGTCAGTCTGGGGTTTTATTTGTTGATTTTTTTTTTTCCAACCTGAAGTTGCTTTGCTTCAGATTTTGAATGCCTGAAGCACTCTGCTTTTCTCTTTTCTCTCCAGTTTCAAAGGCCACATGATTATTCACCTCCTTTCCGATTTGGAACAGTCCCAAATGGAAGCACAGAGAGGAATATCAGAAACAACTACCCCGATATGCACCTTTACATGACTAAGTATAATCAGAAAGGAGTGGAAGATGCCTTGGTCAGCTTGAAAACTGGGTGAGCTTTTTTCCATGGATTTTAAAGAATACTATTGACTTTGCAGAAACTGAGGAATATTGATCTGTACTTCCAGTGATACTGAACAGACTGATGTCAGGCATGCTGTGTGGTACATGGCTCTGTGTGTGCACTGTATAGCTACCAGGAAGGACAATGATTGCCTGTGATTTGTATGACTAATTTAAAATTTGCATGGAAGCTTCAATGCCCTATGTCAGATAGATTCAAAGGGCAGAATTCTTCTCAGATTTGAAGAGAGATGATATGGATAGGCCTTGACTTGTGTGGGGGCTCAACACAGACCATGATGTTTTGTACAGTCCCTCATTCTTGCAGAACTCTCTCTCTCATGGGAATGTGCTTTCTCAGGGTGAATTTCCAACAAAGCTTGTTTGTCTGGCCAGTGTGCAATTGCTTGTTATTTCTTTTCAATTTCCTATCCCTTTGGTGTGCTTTTAGGTCCACTATTGCATTTTCTTCCCTCCTCTAATTAGCATGACCCTGTACCTTTACTGTGACATCCAAAATACTGACTTTGATCTTTGTAAAAGCTGTTGAGATGAGATAGTCTCAAATGCAAATGCCTGCTTCTGGCAAATATTCTGGCAAATATTATTGTCTTTCTTCCTCAAGATCTGAGATTCAGACTTGAGTGCCATCCATCCTTTTCTCTAAGTAGCCCATTCTGCCTGGTTAGAGAGAGACTGAATTCTCATTCTTAATCTTCAGAAGGTATTAATAACTCTACTTGTATCAGGATTCGTCTGGGTGACAGGAGTGTGTTAGCTCCGATAATCTTTTCTCAACATGCAGGCTTGATAATAACGTGTATTTTTGTTAATAATACTGCATTACAATGATCATAATTTATCAATATAGATTGTTCAGGTTTGTTTTATTTCAAAGTGAGAATGCCAAGTTATGCACAGTGGATTTCAGTCCACCTACTCTAGGGGCTGTTTCAAGGCACATCTCACCTGCTGTTATTTTTGGTGAACACAGAGCATAGTTCTTCTTATACCAAATTAAGCTGTTAGCTTTGGTCCTTTTCAGGGAACTGCTTGCCCTTTTAATTTTCACTTTCCTTCTGCCAAGCATGTAGGGGATGTAACACATTTGTGTCCCCGAATCTTTCCTTAGAGTGCAGGTTCTCTTGGAAAAGTAATACTTCCTATTGTTTCCTGCTCTGCTGAATCGACATTGTCTGGACTGTCATCACTGCTCAAACCATCATCAACTGTCAGTTCCCAAGCATGGTTTGTCCCACCCTGAGATAGACATGTAACATAATGTGAGATGAATCACACCCAGGTCTTCCAAACTGGAGGCAGAGCTCTTGCTCTGACCAAGGCTGTGCAAGTCACGTTTCCTGGGTGACAGCTAAATTATGCGTTATAGTCAGCTGAATGCTACCATTCCTGCTGTGAATTTTTCAAGAAGCTGTCCTTAATTTCAACCATTTTTAGGGCTTGTTCAGTTGGACGGATTTATTTAGACAATGTATATTCCTTGTTCTTTTCACCAACCATTTGTCCTACTGGAAGTCCTGAAATGTTGCTGCTAGCTTTGAAATTGTGCCACCTGTCAGACATTTAAGCATGAAAAAGGTGGGCGTGGAGGGTGTGCTACCTGACTGCAGGGGAGTTCAGGACGTTCAGTAAAACTCAGGCTGGCTGCTCCTGTGCCAGCTGCTGCTCTTCCTCAAAAGCTTCAGTCCTTTTGACAGCATAGCCTATTCATTTTTTATAGATTTTCTTTTTTCCCCTGCTGGAGCTCCTTTCCTCTTCTAAGTGATTTCTCAGAGTGGACACCCTGGGTGTCTACCTTGCTCTCCTTGACTGACGTTTCTGTAGCAGATGGTGCAAATAAGCTGCCATGTGCGGTGTTTTCCAGATCAATATAAGTAACTGCTACATACAGCTGCGCTCCATAGTGTTTTGTCTTCTGCCACCTGCAGAAGGATTAAACAGCATGCCATCAGCTGCTTTCAGACTTATATCCTTCAAAAACAGAATTGTTCACTTTTTCTACCAAATTTACTGTTGTTACTCTTTCCTCATTTTTTGTATACCTATACTGTACCTTCTTCCTTTCTCAGGAATTATTTGACAAGATTGTTGCTCTCTTCCACGTAAAGTTTGCCCTTTCATACTTGCCCAGACTTGATCAAGCTTTTAGCTTCCCTACTTTGCTTGATCCCATGATTTTTAATGCGTTGCCCCAAGGAGCATTTTGAGGATGAGTTATCTCTCCTTCCTCAAACTGCTTCTGCTTCTGAGCAAATATATAATTTCTGTTTTTCTCTACAGTATGCCTGTGTTCTGCTTATCTTCTGAGAGCTGTTTTGTCTGTTTTCATCTTTATCTCTGGTCAAAGCTATTCCTGTACCTTTTGTTTTTTTTTCATCCTCATCATTGGTAGCATACAACAAGTAATTTTTCTTACATGTCGTAAATCTTGCTGCTTCAGCACAGCTTTTGGAAGATGAACAACCTCGTAATTATAGAGTCATAGACTACAGACCTGGGCAGGACGTGTAAAGATTGTCTGGTTGATAACTGCTGCTGTGAGTCAAAATAAATAGTACCTGTCTTATTCCTAAAGAATATTTGTATAACCTGTATGCATTTCTAGTCCCACTTTTAAAACTACTTTTGACTAATTGAAGACACAAAATTTAGTCCATTTTAATTCTGCAAATACAGTGTTTGAGTTTAATTTTAAGATCGAACAAAAAATACCAGCAATCAGGCAATGCTTAATGACTGAATAATGCTGCACATGTGGCATCTGACTGAATAATGCTGCACATGTGGCATCTGATCTAAATAGAATCAAACTATCAGGTAGTCTCTTGTCACTGTTCAGTCTGGTTGTGCTGAATCTCAAATTTTTACATCTTTTGGTCAGCTTTAATTAAAGTTATCCTCTTGACATGTATTTGGAATATCTTGAACTTTGAGGCCATCATGTTTACACAGAGTTGTTATTGAGTTGAACTGGAAGAGAAAGTGGGAAGGAGACAAACATAAAGCTTCAGACACACAGATTTCTCCAAGAGCTTTGTTGTTCTGGAGACATGCATGTGTCCTTTTCTTCATTCTGAAAACGAGGTAAAAAGCAAACTGGCTTTTTATCTTGCTTCTCACAAGAAGCAAAAAATCAGCTGCTTCGGTCCAGTTGTGAACATGCCCAGGAAAAACCTCAACGGCAGAAATACAGATTATAATGTGTATAAAATAAATTATGTTCCTGCCTTTATTTCCTGGTTTGGTGCAGGGGTTATATAGCTTTTGTGCTGTACATGTAGAGATGAGTGTGCACAGATCTGGGTATGGGAAGCCTTGAACAAGATACCCAGCGTCCCCCTATTTTTGAGAGGTAAAGCTAATAGTGTTTCAAAAATTAACTTAGAAGGAAAGCATCTGCTTTTGGGTTTGTTTTCTTTTGCTGTTGCTTTTTCTTTTAATTAGAATGAATAACTTCACTACACGGGCAGTAGTCTTGGAACTGTCTTGTTTGATTAGCATCAAAAGTGTGTGAGATCATTCTAGAAAGGAATGAACTGGGTAATGCTGCAAATGAAAATGGAAAAGAGATTTTTGCTTTAGACAGACATTGACATTATACCTACTCCTTCAGGTGAATCCCCATGGTGAGGTTCATCACAACTTACTCATGAAAGCTTGCTGTTATCAGTGGTGAAGGCAGATTTATCAGCTATATTGGCTTTCGCCCTTTGATAAGAAATCAATCTTTGTTTCTAAAAATATTAAAAAATAAGTATCTTAAAGTCTTAGTAATATCTGCTTCATGTCAATAGTATCTTATTTCTGAGATTCACACATACAGGTCTCAGAGAGCTGCTGCGGCACCATTTGAACAACAGGAGAACTTTGTATTTATTGATTAAAGATCCCAGTTTGCAGCCAGGCCTGTTAAAAGGGAGCAAAATTAGGGTTGTTATTGAACTGCTACTTCGTCATTTTCAAAATGGCAAAATATTCTCACTTCTTCAATGCAATTTAGTACTCTAAGTAATCACAATCTTACAAGCTTGGCAAGCAATGTACTGTTTTTCCCTAAATTTTACGCATGTAAGGGATCAGCTGAACCATATGTGCTGTGCTACCCGAGGAGCTTCAAATTGCTCTTTAGGCAGGACTGAGCAGCTCAGGAGTTCTCCAAAGCATTTGATTCCTTTTCCTTAATGAAAACAGAAATGGCAGTTATTTTCCTGAGCATTATTCAGACAAGTCTGTAAGGCATTAGCTATTGCATTCTTGGTAGGTGAAGTCCAGCTGTGTTAGAGCTGTGGTGGCTCCTCCCTGTTCTTTAAATGTTTATTGGTCAAATAAAGCTCTAAAAATGCATTGCGAGCACTTTTGTCTATGCTGTGTTTAATTAATCTACATTTCAAGAACTCTGTATACCAGAGACACAGTTCTGTTGATTTTGCTTCTTGGAGAGAGAGTTAAGTCTTCGGATAGGAAGCAGTTAATTTTTACAGTGGCTGTGGGGGTTTGTTTGCTTCTCTTTGCCTTGTTCTGTTTTTCCAGAAGGGATTCTGGATAAAGAATGCTATTTTTCTGCAAGCAAAACACCATTACCTTTTGTAATTCCTGGGTGCGAGTTGTGCCAGCTCATAGCTGTTGAGTTTGCCTGCAGTGTTTCTCTGTGTACGAGTGTTCTGCTGTAAAACTGTCACAGTGAGAAAACGCAATGGCAGTAAACCTGAAATGCATTTCATGTTCCCACTTTTGCCCCAGTTTATGTACCCTGAAGTATTGTCTGGGATTTAGCTGCTAATGGCTGAGATTAGAAAATGTAACTGGAAGAGGCTCTTCTTACTATAGAGAAAATGAGAGACTTTCACTTGCCAATTGCCTGTCACTTCTTTTCTAGGAAACTTGAGTTATGATGGATCCCTTGTGTTCTACAGGCAAGCCGCCCCTTGTACAGCTGTAGGCCCCTTTGCTGCCGTGAGCAGGTCTCAGGTTTTATTTACAGCCACAGCCATGCCTATATATTCAGGGATTTGCTGCTAAAGTTTTCTCAGGGCTCCATCTGCCTTCCTATTAAAGATTGCTGTGCTGGGTGGTTTATACCCATCAAGTTTAATACCTTATTCCCTAGTCATCTGTACTATAGTGGCAGAAATGCAAAGCTGCTTGGAAGGAATGCTGTGGTGAAAGCATCGTGTGCTGCCAGAGCCTCACAGGCCTGGTGCAGCGGAGTATCACATCTGAGCTGTCCCTTGGGAAGATGCTATAGGCCTGCAGGCCTCTCCTGAGCTGCTAGTCACTTTGATAAGAACAGGAGAGTGCTCTGTTCCTCCACATTTTGTAATGACAAATAATAATGCTTGAAGAAACACCTGAAAGGATCTAACTGAACACTGTGAATGGCATGAGGAGCTGTTTTCTCCCCACAAACACATTCTCCCCTGTGAAAACAGCACTACGGTTATTATTTGTTTAGATTCCAGTGGTACTAAGAAGAGAAAGTGCAAGAGATGCCCCTAGGAGGCTCTGATGCTCTTTTACCCCTCAGTTTCTCAGTTTATTGGCCCAAATTTGATTTTTGTTGTGTTTGCAGTGCTTATAAATTGTATCGAAGTCATAGCTTTGCACAGTTTGTTATTTGCTGAACAGATAGGAGCTGGTCAGAGGCTGTGCTGGCATCTTCTGCAGTGGGACACAGGCATAACCAGGAGGAAGACATCTCCATTTCTGTCAGCTGGAACACAGATCACATTGTGCCCAGCAGGTCCTTCTGTTAATTAGGGCTGTCAATTAAAGTGGTGGTGTACTCAAAGTGAAGACAAACCCAACTTTTCTTCTAGGCAGCCAGCTGACATCTCTGCTTGGATGCAAAAACAATGTCAATAGTTCTTGCAGCATTTAAATTACTTTTTTACAGAAAAAATATGATCAAAATAGTCATCAAAGGACAATGTTCCCAGTTTCTTTTCACCTAAAAAGGGGAAGCTCTAAGAGAAATTACCTGTTTGAGAGAAAAATAATATATTTTAATTTTTCAGAAAGAGTGCAAATTCTTCATCGTTCTCGTGGGCAGAGGATAGCAGCTTGCACCCCCAACCCAAAGAAATGGTCAGCAGACATAAATATTTAAACTTTTCATCTAGTGGCTCAACAGTTTTTGACTGTTTCTGATTGACAACATGTTACAGTATCTGTAATTGAGAATATTTACTCTTTTCTTAGGCATTTAATATTGCAGTACATACAGCAATTCATTTACCAGAGTTTTAAGGAATTGCCAGAAATGGCTGACTCTGAGTTCTGTCTGAGGGAGTGAGGAAAAGGTTGATGGGCAGCAGGAGAGATCTGTAGACTGTAGCAACTTATTGTTTGCAACCCTCCTGGATGCCTGGGATGATAGGTAAAGAGAGAAACTGCGCTGTACACAGCTGTAGCACAAGCACTCCTTTATGCAACCCAATTTTAAAGGAACGTATCAAATCCTTAAATACCTAGCTATTATTCCAAAAAATGATGTTTTCTCGTGCTTTCTCATGGCCTGCTCATCTAAGCTCTCTATTCTGAACCTGCCTGGGATTTGTGTTTTTTGCAGGCTTCAAAAACAGGATTAAAAAATCAAATGCACAACTGAAATAACCACGTTTTAGATGGGAGAGCCTTGCTCCAGTCACTTTTTTAAGATGTCATTGGAGCAGCAGCCTGCAGTTAATGTATGTAATGATCCTAATAAAGAGAGAATGATGGTCTCCTCTTTCAAAGTATGGAAGACTTAGAGATCTTATGGGATACTCAAAATTCACCACTTTAAACTACTGAATTGGAAACTTGTTTATTCACATGTGATTGGAAAACTATTTTCATGAGCCTACTTCTGTTGTAACTACCACAAAACTCAAAATTCAAACAGGAATTGGCCCCCGTTTTTCATTTTTCACTACTGAATAATGAACCCATCTTGTATTGCTACATGTTGTTTCTTTAATGAGAAATATTTAGGAAAATTACTTCATATTTTCATCCTATCTATAGGATATTATTTTAAATATTTTTGACCTTGAAAGGGAAAATTATTATGCCAGGTGATCATTCCTTTAAGGGGTGATAAATCCAAAATGTGAATGTGTGACATAAGACAAGAAATTGATATTTCAGATAATTCACTGTCAATTGTACTTATAAATAATGGTCAGGAGTATAAAATAACTTAAAGGACCGACTTAACTAGCTCTTGGATTGTTCTGCTTCCGTACATAATCACCCCTAGGCCATTTTTCTGGATAGAATATTTGGCCATGTTTGGAGGCTGATGCTTCAGAGCATCTGTTTCTGCAGCTGCTCTGAAAGACAAATAATTCAGTAGAGCTGAGAGACACGACCCTGGGAACTCCTCAGAAAGAAGTTGAACTGAACTTTGATTTTCTCAGTCACATGCAATCTGAACCTGAGCTAGACACATGTGAAGCACTGATGAGTTCAGGCAACTTTGGCTCTAAATCGGATATGGAGTCTAAGATTTTATGCCTCCATATTTTCTGCTTTATAGCTGGAGTGGAAATAGAGATGTTAAATACTTTCAGAAGTTGTTCTGTAGTTCTCTTTAGTGCTGGTAGGTTGAAATAATCACAGCTTTAGACCACTTAAGGTTGTTTGCTTGTTTAAGTAAAAGTGAGTATCAGTCAGTCTTTGCTCTCTCCTCTCTGTCTTAGCGTCTCTCTCTGTCTTTTCCCTCTTTAGCACCAGACCTTTGTAAAGTTTGGTAGTGATGGGTAGAATATTGCAGTTGTGGACTTTAACTGGCATAGTTACTTTCTGGATCTGTTGTGAATACCAAAACAAGCAAGCTCAGACAGAAACAGAAGGAACTGGTGGAATGTGAATAATTTGGGAGCTCTTAAACATGATGGGGCTTAATACAGCTCGTGAGATACCCATTTGTCTGAAGCCAAGAACATGTATTCTGGGACAATACCATCCATACAGGACTTGTTTCTTTTATTCCTCCTTAAGCATTTATTGTTTCCTAGTGTCATAGATTATCTGGTCCCAAGTCTAAGCCATTGAGGAGCTTGCTGCCCATGCGTAGGTGTTCCTAATCATGTATACCTCTAGGGAAATTTGTAAGTCAAGCAGCACTGAACAAGGATCCAAAGCTACCTAGGAGAGCTGCCTGGTGCTGCAGAATGTCTATTTACCCCTGTACATTTTGACAGTGAGTACTAAATTATCGTACAAGTATACTTCCTAAAAACCATCTGCAGGAGTTAACAGTGTGAGTAGCAATTTTCCTCCTGACATTCTGTAAAAAACCCAAAAATCTCTGCTAAACAGTTTGGCCCATTCAGTACATTCTCTCCTGGTTGACTGGGTTCAGGCAACTTCTGCAATCAATAGCTTAATTTAGATTGACAGAAGATGGCTGGGGTAACTTAATTTCAATTTACATTATGAAGCTTTCTTTTCGACTTCAATCTAATATTCGTTTCGGTGATTATTCGAATATTCATTTTGGTATTGCACTCTGAGGGGAATGATTTTCAGTTGGTGTTACAACTGTAGTCATAGAATCATAGAATAGTTAGGGTTGGAAAGAACCTTAAGATCATCTAGTTCCAACCCCCCGGCCATGGGCAGGGACACCTCCCACTAAACCATGTCACCCAAGGCTCTGCCCAACCCAGCCTTGAATACCGCCAGCAATGGAACATTCACAGCTTCCCTGGGAAACCCATTCCACTGCCTCACCACCCTCACAGTAAAGAATTTCTTCCTTATATCCAATCTTAACTTCCCCTGTTTAAGTTTGAACCCATTACCCCTTGTCCTATCACTACAGTTCCTCATGAAGAGTCCCTCCCCAGCATCCCTATAGGCCCCCTTCAGATACTGGAAGGATGCTATGAGGTCTCCATGCAGCCTTCTCTTCTCCAGGCTGAACAGCCCCACCTTTCTCATCCTATCTTCATACGGGAGGTGCTCCAGTCCCCTGATCATCCTTGTGGCCCTCCTTTGGAGTTGTTCCAAGAGTTCCATGTCCTCTTTATGTTGAGGACACCAGAACTGCACACAATACTCCAAGTGAGGTCTCACAAGAGCAGAGTAGAGGGGCAGGATCACGTC
Source organism: Ara ararauna (assembly GCA_028858755.1). Taxonomy (NCBI): domain Eukaryota; kingdom Metazoa; phylum Chordata; class Aves; order Psittaciformes; family Psittacidae; genus Ara; species Ara ararauna. The sequence goes on along the minus strand of CM054380.1, from coordinate 16,040,642 downwards.
TCTTGACCTGCTGGTCACGCTCCTTTTTATGCAGCCCAGGATACGGTTGACTTTCTGGGCTGTGAGCACACACTGAAGCCAGCTCGTGTTCATTTTCTCATCGACCAACACCTCCAAGTCCTTCTCTGCAGGGATGCTCTGAATCTCTTCTTTGCCCAACCTGTAGCTGTGCCTGGGAGAGTATTCTAAGTCTTGGTATTCATTTGATTTTGGGGTGAGATCAGGTGCTTGGTGAACTTGGTGAAGCTGAATTTATCCTTCATCATGCTGCTGTAACTGGGGCAAAACCTTTACTCTAATATTACCTTCCCCCTACTTGACTTTTCAAATGTTGTGTTTTGATAAACTGAGGCTTTGCATGTGCTTCGTTGCTTTGCTTCTGAGACCTGAAGTAGAATGCCATTCTGTTGCATGAATTAATCATAAAAGGCACACTAAATTTTCCATTAGTTTGTTGCTGAGGGAAAGGTTACAGGGACTGGGAAGGTGGGTGAACAGAGGGGTGGTGGATGGGGGCTCCTGTGGGGTGAGGAGGGTGAACATACCCACTCAGGTAAGCACAACACAGTGATGCAGGAAGGTTCACAGCAGCCTTTCTGTCAGCCTGAGATTGCCCTGACAGGTGAGGTGAAGCCTCCACAGTCTCTGACAATGGTGTTAATGTCTGTCAGGGCTTGCTCTTTCACACTCTGTGTCTACATTTTCTGTATGAAAATTGAAGTGAGGACATTTTTAGCTGGGAGAAAAGGTGAAAGCGCATTCCCTGCTAATGAGTTCATCATTTAAATGAGTTCAACTATGTCAGCCTGTGTTGTTGCAGGGAGGGTGGTTGTTAAATTTTTCCCCTAATGAATTGGCAATGTCAAGTTGTCAAGAAATCCACCCAGTGTGTTTGAATGTAAGGTCTCTGTGCAGCTATTTGAATGTGTGCTAAAAGATAAAGTCACTGCTGGAGATCAAGTGCCATCAGATAACTGGAAATGCATTTTACTCAAACCCAAGTAAAAGAAGTCATCAGTCCTTCATGCCGAAGGTTAGATAACTCCGACTCTTGCTCCAGCAATAGCAAAGTGTCACTTTAGAGCACTTCCAGTGAAGTCTTCTCTTCAGAGCAGCCTTCTTTCCCTTTGATTGCTGCAGCATCCCATAGCAACCTTTTGGCATTAGAACCCCTGGATAGAGTTTGAGATGCACAAATGACATTGTGCCTCGCATTGTGCACTCTTGACATACTTTCTTTTATCCCTTCTGTGCAAAAGAAGGGATAAAAGGTAAATTATTAAATTTTTAATATATCTATAAATCTGTAGTATAAATCCATCACATTTTAAAGCCAGTAGTTTTGCACTTACTGCCTTCCCAGCAATGGTACTGATGATCTTAAAACATATGCTTATATTTAATCCACCCTTAAGTGTATGTCACTTTTTTTTGCCTAATATCAAGTTATAAATGCTATTTTAAGGGTCATATGAGGCATCTATTCTGCAGACTAGGCAATTTATTTTTAAAAACAAAAAAGCTGAAAAGTAGTGGGGTTTTACAGAATGCTTCGAAAATGAGCTGTGGCTTTCCAAAATTATGCTTAGGGTATAAAGCTTTAATAGGTAAAAGTGTTTTGGATGGAGGGGATGGGGGTAAAGAGGGGAGGGCGAAGGTGGTGTTAAAAGTATTGTTTGAGGGTTAACTTGCAGCATGGTATTTGTTAAAAGACAGTCATTTCAGATACTGTGCTTTCAAAAGACACAACTGGAGCCTCACTAAACAGGTATGACAGTTGGTGTGTCATAGTCTTCGTAGTCTCTTTGAATTTATTTACAACAACTTTGAGGAATAGCATCTCTTAGGTTTTTAAGTCACCTAAGTCAATTTCAAAAATAGATCTGATTTCATTAACTGTCTTTCTCAGAATAAAATGTATATAATTTATAATGAATAATTATTCTTACATATGTAATTCAGCTTTAATTTTTCAGTGTAAGGCCCAGAAGGTGCCTATTTGGGTTCTAAGTTCTTTTCATTAAAGATAATGCTGAAAAATCATTGTGATACAGCTGTTTACAGTAAAATGAGGTGCAAACAAACTGCTGTGATGGTACAATTCATGTATACATGGATTCTGCTTTTGTGTAAGTCAAATCTGTGTTAGTAGTAATAGACAGCTTTTGTCTAGCCATGAAAAGAACCTCTTTGGGGTGTTAGAAAACAGAAAGAAGTAAGAGCGAGAGAAATTGATTCCCATGTTAATGTCCTGGATCTGACAGATGAACACTGCCCTACATTGCACCCACTTTAGCAAGAAATTACTTCTGTTGTAGATATTCTATGTTTGGATTTACTGCAGTAGTTGAAAACTAGAAAGTGACTTCAGTCATGCTCCAGTTTCTCTGATCCTCAGTCAAAACACAGCATTATTTGTTCCATAGATTGCAGTGCTTGACAGGAAAATAGAAGAACGTGAATAAAGAGGACTGCATTGAAGCATCCCTCTCATTTTCTGAATTCTGTCACATATGTCATAGCAGGACACAAAGTAACTGAAAGAGATGAATTTCTGGTATGCTGCATTACTGGCTGTTTCTCCATACTACTGAGCAGATTGCCATTTTCCCTGTTGTTCCATCAAGTAAACAAACTTGCTGGAGGGTCATGTAGTTGGTTAAGAAAGCAAAGCAATACTTTCTAAGTGAGCTATACTTCTGTTGTGGAGGAAGAACCTATGACTAATAAAGGACCATTTTCCTAATCCTGCTTTTCTATTTTTATCATAGGAATTTGATGATAAGTATGAGCCAATAAAAAGACAGGGGAAACTATAGGGAAGCATTTCAGCTTTTCTGAAATTACTTTTCTATTCCTTTTCCTCTAACTTTAATTTTCTTTACACAGGCATTTTTGAACATGTACAGCAACACTTTAGATAATGGTTTCTTTGCAATAGCTATTCTGATTTCTCAACTCTTACACTTCTTGGTTTCTCGTAAATGTTTAGGTACAACACTGTCCACATTTGTTTTTCACAGATCTCCCACTTCAAGTTATTACATTCAGTAATGCACTTTTGGGGATTTTTAGAGCTATTAAAATTCATAATTCTGTAACACCTGATGTTCTCCTGTTTTGTGTGAGCTAAAATTCTCCGTAACCCCTCTCCTCTTTGTGCTTGCTGGGTAATGACGGACATTTGCCTTTGTAGTCTCATACAAATATTCCAAAATGTTTATTTTCCCTCCTACCCAGTATTATTGCAGTAGTTCCAAGGAAGTTTACGAACCTGCCAGTTGCTCAGATGAGTCATAACACTGTAGTTCTGTTCCTCTGCATTCATTGAAGATGCCTGATGCGTTTGGCTACTTCATGGCAGTTATAAGTCTTGTTTCTTGCTGCATTCCAGTTTCTGTAGTTCTCTTTCATCTTTCTAATAATTCTTAGCAATTTATATGAGCCTGCACAATGTGGCAAAGCTTTTTGCCCCCTGAAGTGGCTGCACTGAAATGACAAATTAATTGATTCCATTTTACATGACTACGGTTTGCAAGACTCTTTGAGCCTTTCTTGACGTGGGGTGCTGTACTTGGTGCCTGTAAGCTATTCCACTTACATAACTTAAATAGCAGAGTGGTCAGTGCTCAAACCAATGCAAAGCTGTCTAGCACAGATGAATTTGCTGCCACAAGGACAAAGATGCTGGGGCTTGCCAGAAAAAGAAGAGAAAGAAGGAAGTGGTGAGTGGAGCACACGTCCAGGCTTGCCAGTCCTGCCTTGAGAATGACAAGACAGAGATGGGCTGCTGCACCCAGCAGTCACTGCCATACACACAGCCTGGCTCTTCCATCAGTGCTAAGCAAAACAGCAGATGTGTCTTTTCCCAGATAGACATAGCAGGAAAGGAAGTCCTCTGTGGCCCCAGCAGCCTGCTGCCCTGTGCAAATGTCTGCTTTGTCTGCTTTCAGACCTTCTGCTCACTGCCAGCTTTGCAAACTTGGAAAGGGTCAAATTTCAGACTTGCCCAGATTTTGTTGTCTCAGTTTTTGGAAAGTCTTATTAAGGAATGTTTAAAGTTATCTGAAAGTTCTTAAAAACTTAGAATGTCAGGAATTCACCTCCTACTGATGGAAGAGTTGGGTGCCCTAACATCCAAGAGCTTCAGTCATGGCTTGTGACTCCCTGCCCACGCTGCAGCGTACATCATGTTCTGAAGCTTGGCTTTGCAAGGAATAGTACTTCTGTAATCAGCACATGATGATTACAGGGAGTAATTATAATTATAACATTGAGAGGGTATAAGATTTATGTTTGAAATATATATTCTGAATATGAGTTTGTAGACAGAAAGATATTTTGAGGCCGATCTACTTTTTTATTTACAATTCATACACTGGGCAGCAACTGATAGCAGAACCTTTCAGCACTTGGCATCTATCAAGAAAATACTTCATGTTTTAAATCAATTTGGTAATGAGATTTATTGTGACCTTATAGAAGTAGCATAGAGAAAACCCTCAAAAGTAAAGCCTTCTGTGTCTTCAGAACCTGCTTTCCTTGTAGGTACCCATTGCAGCTGATGAGAGTCTGGGAAGCTGGGGAGGTAGGTCCACAGTGAGTGAGTGAGTGAAACCGTGATTGCGCCTTGTCTTTCTGTCCCAAGGTTCTACTACTCTGCTCAGTAACTAAGGAGGCAAGCTGCGTATGAAGAGCACGATTTCTGAGGTAGCATAAGACTTTTGCCCTGGAGCCTTTAGCAAAGTTATCTTTTTCCTCTGTATTTCTGACTAAGTCTGTTTTGATATAGAAGGATAGCTGAGTCTCTGTATTTTTTTCTGTGTTTACCACCATGTGTTTTATATGCTGACATTGCAAAACTATGAATCCCAGAATAAACAGATGACAGATTCTAGAGTGTATTTTAACTTAGGTCAGCTGGTTGCAGCAGTGTCTGTGCCCACATTAAATTCCAATCCCTCGCCTGAGCCAAAGACGCCCACTGAGATGGGGAGTATCCTACCTTTCTCACAGATAACTGCAGAGGTCTAAAAGCATGAGATCACATTGTATTGATTATGGCAATTGTCTGCTGTAGATAAGAACTGTTACAAGTTTCTTGAGGGTATGACAAACAGTTTTCTTTTTCTTACTTGTGCGCTTACCCATAGGATGTGGATTGTTCTTTCTCTCTACACAAACCAAAGATTGTTTCCCAAGTGCTGAATCAAGGCATGTCATTTAGAAAACTGTCTGGTCTTGTGCTGAGGACTGCAGCTTTGGCAGTACCCAACATCCTCTTGGCTGTTTCCAGTTTAGTTGCCCTCAGTGCTAGGTAGACATCCATGTCTTATTTCTGGATCGAATCTGTGACACATCACCTACCAGATGTTTAGCAATTGTCTTCTCTGTGTTAAATTACCATTTAAAGGAAGGAGGAAGTCATACTTTTAGCACTGATGGAGCTCTGCTGAGTTTTAAGCTGGGGGAATAGTTTCAGGGAAGAGTGGAAAAACAAAGGAAATGATGGCTCAGCTATTTCTTTTAATGGCTGCATGAGCCACCTGTACTTTCTCTACATTAACTACTTCCAATTTGATGATTTCAATGGTGACCGTTGGGGTAAGCATCCTAGAAGGAAAGCAGTAAAGTACAGTGAATAGTCACTTGACCACTCTTCACTTTTTCATGACAGCACACAAAATCCAGCAACCTCACTCTCTCCTGGTACTGCTCTTGGTTTAACATGAGATGGATAGGGGTGTATTTCAGTGCCACATATTTTTTTATCCCATGTAGATTGCTGCAAAAGCTGGGTTCTGTATGATTGATTAAGAACAAACGTGGAATGATGTTGGTCATGAAAGTATTTTTTTTCCTGTCAGTGGCCAAACTCTGGTCTGCCGAGGTCTTGCTCTGTTCTCTAGATAAAAATGAAAAGCTTTATCAACTAAAACCGATTGAAGCTAATGGCTTCCAAAACTTCAATAGCGACAGAATTCTCAACTGGTATGTACTGATATAATTGAAGTTGATGTTGTAGCTGTTTGTGCCACAATTCATTTATTTTTCTAGTTCCCTTTCCATGAGGAGAGGTCCCAATTGCTATGAGCAGTATTTTGCCAGCCTCTGTAATTTTTATTCACTCAGGAAACTTCAGTGGTGCTCCCCAGTCACGCTTTGTGGCTCCTCAAAGGTATGGCTGTGCTGGGGAGCTGCAGGGCCAGTCAGAATGCAGGGGAACAACCTGTGAAGCCAATTGTGTTGCTGCGTCCTCCCCATTCCTCTGACTCCTATGGGATGGGAAAAAATATTGAAAAAGCAGTGTGTTACTGGGGGATGTGACAACTTTGTTTTAGTGCATGATTTAGGTGGGATTTCGGCTGAGATGATACTGCTTTCCTATTGCCTCTGTATTCTGCTAGTCTTGTGCAAGTGGTAGAAAACTTAAAGGTTTTGGCTGCAGATGAGGGCAGCAATACAAAATAAACTTAAGTTTTATCTTTTTTTTCCTTTCAAAGATTGCAAATGAATTTCTGTAGGTAGAAGAATATCTTTGTTTTGATCAAGGTCTACTGCTGACAAGTGATCGTCCTTGCAAATGGCCTCTTCTTCTTGTACATGCACTTTTAGTGGCTTCATTTGTGAAATATCCATGCACCTGTCTCTTCTAAATCTTGCTTTACAGTGCTTCTTAAAAGGACACCACCCACCTCTTTTCCTTTCCTTACTGTCTTTGTTTTCCTCTTATTTGTTGTGTTCCTTATATACTTGAGAGACTGGGATTATCCCATTCTTACATTTGTAGATAGATGACCTGAAAGGGTTGAACTTTTCCACATGTTCCTTTATTCCTCGTGTGCTCTAGGTGCACAAATGATATGTTTGCAACTGCAAATCATAAAGAAATACTTTCTACAATTTTTAAGCAAGACTTAGATAACAGATATGCCCCAATACCTTCCTCTGTTTTAGCAAGGACTTAACCTGCACTTTCATTGTTTATTTTTGGAAAGAGACATAAAGTAAGTGTCTGTGGCAAACCGGTGAAGTCACATTTTCAGTCTCAGTCACTATTTTAAATAGCTAATTGGTTATTGTTTCAGTTCTAAAGTCTCTATTGTCATTTCTGTTGGTTTTGGAGATAATTTTGCATCTCAAGGTACTTACCCATTTTGAGAGATACAAAAGATAACAGGGCAAGACATTCTGTAGCTTGGTTTCTCAATATTTTTTAACAGCATCCCCTAAAATAGAAATGCAAAACTATGTGTCCTACTTTTCCCTCACTAAAATAGATGCCTTTTGTTAATTTTAGATACAGCAGAGCAGGATATGTAATTAATGATATCAAAGAATCCATATGATATTTAACAGGGTCCTAACATCAAGGACAAAAGCCTGACAACAGCTGTACCTAATGATTTGGTTTGTAAAATGTTTTCTTTTATTTCAGGAAGTTGGATGCTTTCATCTATGATGCAGCAGTGCTGAACTACAAGGCTGGAAGAGATGAAGGCTGCAAGCTTGTCACAATAGGGAGTGGATACATCTTTGCCACTACAGGCTACGGAATTGCACTTCAGAAAGGATCACCTTGGAAGAGACAAATTGATCTAGCCCTCCTTCAGTTTGTTGGAGATGGTAGGGACCAGTCTTTTGTCCTTTCTTTCTTTTTTCTATGTATGCACAGTGAATTCAGTTTCAGTAGCTCTGAGACTTCTACTACTCTTACAGTCTTTAGAAAAACGAAACAAATGCAAAACAAATGAGTAAAATTATTTTTTGATGCTGAGACAGGAATTCTCTTTCACTCTGTTCTAACTCACCTCACCACCAAGGGCATTTACGTCTATTTTCAGAAAGTGTTTCCGTATACATCACAAAGTAATGCTGGCCTCAGTGTTAGAGCTTCCCTAAATTTATTAATTTTTTTTACTAATTTTGCCTTTGAGCAGTTCCTGAGGGGTTTTTACTTGGTTATCTTTCAATGGAGAAAGGCAGGGCTCAGTCTCTTTTCCTGAGTAACAAGTGATAGGATGAGAGGAAATGGCCTCCAGCTGCACCAGGGGAGGTTTAGACTGGGTATTAGGGAAAAGTTTCTTCACTGAAGGCGTTGTTGAACATTGGAGCAGGCTGACCAGGGAAGTGACTGAATTGCCATCCCTGGAGGTATTTAACAGATGTGTAGATGCGGCACTTATGGACATGGTTTAGTGGTGGGCTTAGCAGTGCTGGGTTAACAGTTGGACTCAATGATTTTAAGGTTTTTTTCCAGCCCAAATCATTCTATATTGGTTTTGCTGAGTGTTTAGCTCAGTTCAACTGGTGTGAGGGATGCCAAATCTAGGATGGATTAATTTAAACTTCTGGTGAAAAATGTTTACAGAACTGAAATAGAGTGACTGGTTTAACTGGATTTCAAACAGCTATTTTTCATTCTAACTCTAAAATAGAAGAATTGTAGGTCCTCTTGGCACTTCTGCCCTGAGCACCTTTGGTGTATTTGTAGACAGCAATAACGACTTGAACTACATTTTGAATGTAAAAATGTTTCTTTGCCACAATGAAACTTCAAGCCTTTCACATGTGCATGCAAATAATATGCTGGTTAAAAGACGTCTGTTTATGACTAACTAAAATCTTTCTTCAGGTTGGAATATGGGGTGTTTTACATGATCTGTTGGGGTTTTTTTACACAGATGCATATGTTAACTTTTTGACAGTTCTCTGTCAGTGAAAGGAGGGTTTTACTGCAAAATAAAGATGCACTTAGTGTCACCAATGGAATGCTACTGAGACTAAGAATGGCAAATTTCTGTACAATAGAACAGTTTAAATGGCAAAGTGCAGGACCTCGGCATAGCACCCTCCTGTTCCATAAAAACCAATACAGTAATTTTCATACTGGAGACAGTGAGTGTGATAGTCTTCCAGCACATGGATTTCATTCCTATTTTAATACTAAATGACTGGAAGAGATGTAATCATCATGACTGATGTATTTTGTCTGATGTACCTAGAGATACTTATGTCATCATTATTGATCTGCTGGATTTAGAGAGGCTTGTGGAAGAAACATTGCTTCGTCCTGCTAAGGAATGAAGCTATCACCCATAATAGCTAGGTTTCAAGCAGTTACATAGTCTTATTTTAAACAGTTGCTAAAATCTTTGCTTTATTTTTCTAATTGTGAATATTTTGTGAATAGGATATTTTTCTACTTGTGTAATACTCTTAAGTATCAGGTGCTGTAAGTCTGACCCAGAGTAGTTAAATTCTTTTCCCAATACTAAAGAAGAAAATGCTTCTGTAGCCTAAAAGGAGGATCTGAGGTGTCTTTCTCAGTTGTGGGCTAACCCCTCTAGATGTTGCCAGAGCATCACTGAGGTTTTCATTCTTTTCACCTTGCATTTTCTTCATGCTTACTCTTTCATCATTTTTGCTCCTTCTCATCCAACAAAAAGAACTTAAATCACAGGGAAGGAAAATAAATTAAATAGAAGGGAAAGTATTTGAACCTATTCAAGAAAAAGCTTGTCAAAATACCAGAGGTACTGCGTTTTTATGCATTGCTTTGTCTCTGACTATAAGGGAGAAAACTAAATAGATGGGAGGAAAGAGGAAAAAACCTTACACTGTGACCTGTGGCTTTACACAGCATATGAATGCTTACATCTTTAGCCCATTTTTAGTAGCTGAAGATAATACAAATGAATTTATTTTATATGAATATATTTATATTTCATACAAATTTGCCTTCAAAACTGTATTAAAACTTTCATGTGAATAATTTATAGACTTGCAGTAGATGCAGATGGCACCGAGATGAATGAAACCTTGTCATGAAATGTCTGCTCCCGTGTTCATCTTGCTGAGATATTATTTCAGAAGATAAGCAAAAGTTTTGAATTCACAATCCTTGTTTGTTCATGTGTTTACGCCATTTTATTCAGTGTTATTTTTTAGTGCCTTTAGAAGGTACTCGGAACAACCCATGAATGCTAAAACATTCATTTTCTCCTGTAAAGGATGCCTAAATTTGTTCAGAAAGTGGTGTGGGTACTATGAAAGAGAATAGCAGTTGGACATATAGGAATTATTGTAGGTATGTTTCCTTTAGTCCCAGAGATGTTTGCTACCTTGTGTCACTACATTGTGTCACAGGTTTAGATGATAATTTTCAGAGAAAAGACCCAAGCAAACAAATAGGGAGAAAAAAAAAAAGAAGAAAAAACCAAACCAACCCCCCCCCAAAAGAATGATATTGAGGTTGAAATTTGTTCTACTGATTTACATTGCGCCTGAAGTACATTGCAGGAGAACTGGAACAAAGCACCAGGAAATTAAATGTAAAGAGTGATTGCTTGGAACTAGCATGACCTGATTTTGCAGTATACATCTAACTTCAGTAGTTTGATGAGTAATCTTTGTAGCTGTGGTCTTACATAACTTTGTAAATTAGAAGGGATGAACCCAGAGTTCAGACCAACATCACTTTGCTGTATCACTGAAAATCTCTTTGAAGTTATAAAAGCAAGCAGGGGGGGAAAAGCTTCATCTTAAGGTGATACCCCTGGGAAAGCTTCAGTGGAGTCTGAATTAGGTTGTTTAAGTAAATAGGCAAACACAGATGAAGGCAGAAATACTTTTTTCGCATGTATAGCCTCTGCTGAATTGACTATTTTTCAGATTCAGACTATAAAACAGCAAAGCCCCTAGTAGTTACTGAATTATTACTCAATATATGTAATAGAACATTAATCACAGAATGGGTTAATTTCCATGCATGATTATAAATCTAATGAGTTTAATAATTGTCAAAAGAAAAATGCTGATGAGTTGAACAAACACAATTTCTTGATATGAATGTTAGGTTAATAAGAGGAGAGAACCTTTGGATGATATTAGATATTTGGCTGAGACCAAGTAATTTGTTTAAAAGTATATCTGATTGTACCTAAAAAGCCCCATGATTTCAGCTCTCTCTTACATTTACACAGTGATGAGAGAGCCTTTAGAAATGTGTTTTAGAGCTTTCAATTTCCTCTGTGTATGTCTTTCTCCTGTGATTTTTCTCATTTGATTTTTACTTGCTTCTTCTACATCATTCTCCTATCAAGCCACTGACACATTGAAATGAATTTTTTTGCACGATGGATAAGAACTTTTTCTCTCTTCTTTGCTGCTGTAAAACATCCAACTGCAATATTAATGACTTGTTCATGCAGGAGCATCTATTCATACTTTCCAAAGTTGATGGCTTTGAATCCTCTCTTTACCTTGCTGGAAATGGGGAAAAAAATAAAGTAAATGCAGAGAAATGTAGGTTTGTTTTAGGGTTAACTTTAAACTTAGGCTGGGTAGTTTATGCGTATATACGTGAGTAGTGTTCTGATTCTGAGGATAGTTCTTCTGGGTGGACAAATTATGCTGACAAGTAACAATTACACTGCAAAAGCAGCCAAAGTGTCAGTGAAAGGAAGCATGCTACAAGATGCCAAATGTGCTTCTCTAACAAAGAAGAAAAGAGACAGAGGGAAGGAGGATGGGAAGGAGTTGCTGAAATAACCCTAAAATGCTTCATCATGTGGTCTGTGCAGGTTCATATATACAGCCCAGTTCATAGGAAATTGAGATGAATATGCATATGCATTTGTCAGTTAGATTAATTGCTTTGGAACACTAAATCTTTTCAATATTAAGAGTTAGGAGTTGCTTTTTCTTGTATAAAGGGAAGTGTATTACTGGTGAATTTCTGACTTTGTACATCTTATATTCTGTACATCACATCTCATTATCTGCGACAACTTCTAGTTGACAAATGGCATCTGCAGTTTTGTTTAAAATAGTGGCTCATCAGGGTAATTCTCTAAAGCACAGTGGCGGTCATGCTTCGGGTTTTTTTAGCTTACTGTGGTCACAATATGAAACTTTCATTTCATGTTTTTTAACAGAGAAATAAAAATATTTCTACTGAATGCAAACACTGTTTCTCAATCTTCTGTTGAGAAATAGAAGCACCCAGTTCAAAAGCAACTGAAATGATATGGCCGCTAAGAAGCGGCACCATCATTTTGTTTGGATCTTCCGCCTACAGCCACAGGAATATGTCAGCACAGAAATGTTGTGCACTGAACACTCCCATGAAACGTGCTTTGATTTCTTTTCTAAACCTCTGTTAAGAGCACCCAGAACCCAGCATGTTCACCTCGCAGCTGCCAACTGCGTTTTTGTGCTAGTTTGCTGTTTGGTAAGTCAGTAAAGGCTCAGCACACAGCCTTTGGAATGCAGTAAGTCTATAGCTGCTGGACTATCAGCATTTGTGAAGGCACCCACATCCTCCAGACTTCAGTAGCAGGAACTTTTGACCAGCTATCTGAAGGCCCAGATATTGTGGATACTCCTCCGGCTTTGGCTGCACAGTGCCATTTTAAACAGAGTGGTACTTACCTAAATATATCTTGCATAGTTCAAAAGACATTGCTTCTGAAACCTATAGCATCATGTTGTTGGGATTTGAAGCAGAATCTCTGATGCCTAGTAGGTGAGGAGAACTTCTTTCTCTCTCTCTTCCCCCCCCCCCCCCTTTTTTTTTTATCCCTGTTCATTTGTGAACAAATGAGATTATTGAACTGCAAATGGCAAAGCTGCTTTGGAATTAAGAGAGTAAAAGAAGGGCTTCAGAGTGTGCAAGGGATGGAGAGAAGGACAGTGAGGAGCCGTTAGCTATGTGGAATGCAGCAGAAATAGAGGGGGAAGAGATGTACGACAAGCAGAAATAGATAGAATCAAGGAACAGGAAAATGCTGGGTAAAGAGAGCAAGTTTGGGGAGCAGTGGGAAAGTACCAGCCAGCTAGTACTACTCATCTGAGGTATTGGTAATGTATTGTGCTGCCTGCACGTTACGAGCTCAGCTTGAATGAGGGTCTGGGAAGAGATCTCCAGGAAAAGAGGGGCAGATGGTGTAGTTGTATTAAGCCCTTAACCCTTGAAGCTGCAACCTTTAAAGCAATTAGTGACACAGAGATGTAAAGAAGAAAACTGGTTTTGGTTTGAGTTTCCATAGAGAGTCTGTTATACCCTTCTTAATAACTTTCAGATCTGGTTAATCTTTATGTGCTTTTAGGATGGCTTAGTACACTAAGAATTATTTTCCTGGGTGGATAATTGCTTCCCACTCCCTAGTGGTAGTAGGTAGCTGTGGAAATGAGATTTGCCCCCTTTCATCTGGAAGAGGAAAGCTCTTTGTTGGTTTTTTTTTTCTACATTTTAGCATAAGCCTTCCAAATCACTGTCTAGATGATAAGGAAGTGTAGCACTGTGACTCACTTGGCTGTTAAAGACCAAGAAGGAAATACATATGTGATTATAAGGACATATTTTCAGTGCGTGCTGCTCAGGCAGAATACACCCACAATCCCAGTGATTTTCTGTTTATATTTAGTGTCCTCCTCAAGCAGTGGGTGGAACAAATGTGACTGGAGAGTGTGAGTGTATAAGTGGAGGGTGTTCATGTAGCTGAACAAGAGTTAGAAGGATTGTAATATTGAAAGTCATGCTTAGCAGTTCTGATAATTCATCCTTAGCTAATGGGAACATGCAGAGCGCAGTCATTAGCTCACAAGAGTTAGTTTACTGCTGTCAGTCATCTGTGTTCCCCGTGCTATTTTTACAGGGGAAAATAACTCAGAAAATAAGTGAGATTGTTTTGAGGGATCCAGCGAATTCCAAAAGTTGCTGTGCTTTATATAATCTCTTCCATGAAACATGCTGGACAGATCATAGAACTAGGTCAAAATGAAATTGATGAGCTTGTTGAACCAAATGCACATCAACTCTTTTGGCTTCTGACACTGCTATTCAGTAAAAACCCTCTCATGTTAGGGTCCAAGTGATGGGGTGCTACCTTCCTTGTCCATCACTCAGTAGGAGTTCTCACCAGAGTAAGTGTGACACAGTGTCCCCAGATCTGAAAACTACCGTTTTTCCAGTCTGAGCGAGCAGATGTTTCTGCTTGTGCAGCCACCGTCTTTGAAGATCTGACCATTGTGAAAGTCTATATTTAACCCTTTTATTCAAGATCTGTAACTAGTATATCTCAATTTTATTTGCATGTGGGCTCCTGAGGCTGAAACTCAGGCTGCACAAGAGTCACCACCCTTTATACTGTCAATACCAGCCTGTTTCTTTTTGCACCTTCTGTTCTCACATGCATTGTGATCTCCAGCTGGGTTGGCCTCCTGCCCTGCACCTGATACAAGGCCAGGGCATGTGCTGAGTTCTGTCATACTTAACCAACAGAGCAAGAAAGATGTTAGGCTGCAGCTCGGCTTTCTCCACTTGGACAGAGCATCCTTTCCTTGCTTGGCATAGACATGCTCTGTCAGAAAAGGCAGACCACTTAGCTAGGTAGGGGTGGTTGCAGTGTGTGACAACAATGGAGAAATAACATTTCTAGACAACTCTCATTCATGCAAGGCAGTGTTTTTTAGAGTCACAGGAGGGTGTCTCTCCATGCAGCTGCAGTTGGCTGGTACACTTGATACAGGATGTGACATTGGCACAGGCATGTCCAGCACCAGAGGTTTCCACAGCTCAGGGGGTTGCAGTGCCTTTGTGCAGTGGATCTCCCTGTGTAAACCCCATCTCTCACCCATGCTCAAGAGAGCAGTAGCGCATTTTAGAAATGCCACTGCCAGAGAAACCCCCTTTAGATTACTTTTTCCTTAGTTTGCTTAGGTTTGCTGTTTCTCTCATGTTCTGTTGGCACCTTGTGCCAGGTTTTGGTTTGCAATAAGGTGAAAGGAGCAGGCTGGCCCTGAAGTTGTCAATTGCAGACACCACATGAAGCGTTAAAATTCTTTTTTTGGATTCATAAGGGGCAGATAAAATAGATTTCTTCTCCCTCTATGTGTGAGAATAATTTAAATAGCTTAAAATTAAGGTAAGAACATGGTGAGAATACCCCTCCAGAGTTTCTAAGGAAGTAGTTGAAGCAGCCTGTGAGCCATCAGTGATTATCCCCAGGAACCTGTTTTTAACATACATGGTTAAGGTAGAGCAGAAAAACACCTATCTGTTAAAGAAGAAAAATAAGAGCTCAGTGAATTATAGCCTTTGGTGATTCTAAAAATATTAAAACAATTAATTAGCTATTTAATTTGATCATTGGAGGACGAGAGAATCAAAATTCAAAAGTCAATTTTCCAGTTACACATCTTGTAGAATTAATGTAATTACTCATCTGGCAGGATAACTGTTCTTCCAGAGAGTGTAGACAGATACATGAAACACAGGTAAATAGTAAATTCTTCACAAGGATCATTTCTGTTTCTTTTTCTACTTAGTCAATGCTTTGATTGTAATCTCTGTTTATATTTTTGTGGCTTATTCTTGCCTCACATAACTTTTATTGATTTCTTGACAGACCTTTCTCACATGTAGAGCTAGTTCTAAAGTCCTATCTCTGACCATTATTATTTCTTCAATTTCCCTCCATCAAACACTCCGTTCAGACTTCTGCTGGTGGTGTTTCCCTGGGGCTGGCTGAATGCAGCGCATCTTTTGAAACCAGTGTCTAAAACTTCTGACTGCTCTTCCAGACTGACATGAGTCTGTGCTTGATCTAGTTGTATCACATTGAAACCCAGCCCAGGCTTGGCTTACTTCATAGAATCCCAGACTGGTTTGTGTTGAAGGCACCTTAAAGCTCATCCAGTTACAACCCCCTGCCATGGGCAGGGACACCTTCCACTAGACCAGGTTGCTCCAAGCCCTGTCCAGCCTGGCCTTGAACACTGCCAGGGATGGGGCAGTCACACCCTGTGCCAGCACCTTACCACCCTCACAGGGAAGAACTCGCTAGTATGTCATCTCAGTCTCCACTCTGTAAGCTTAAAGCCATTCCCCCCATTGTCCTGTCATTGCATGCCCTTGTAAAAAGTCCCTCTATTTCCCAAGAGTGAAGATCAAAGGAGGTAAATTATGGGATTTGATTTTGGGGTGTTTCTCACTTCAGGGTGAAGTGTGACCCACAGCTGTACTGGCTGGCATTGTGCTTTTTGGTGCTTGTCAGCAGCTGTGGACAGAAGACTAAAAGCTCTGTGGCTGTGGCCTTGGAGAAGGGAGTGGAGACACTGCCAAGCACACAGCACTTCTGATGCTTGTTACTAACCAACTATCAATGAACGTTCTTGGTTTTGCCATCAGAAGGATACAGGGTTAGATTCTCCATTTCTGTCACTTTTCCCCATTCTATGACTTTATGTGGGTTTGGGCATTCTCTTTATTATAAATAACATATAGTTGTCAGTATTCGTGCATTTTCCTGGATGCAATGCATGTGTAGATGTAGAGGGGAGAAAAAAGCACTGAGAAAACAAAGGAACACCAGTGAAATGACCCCTAAGTTAGACATGTCAGTGTCTCATGGCTGGCCTATCACTTGGTGATGCCTCTTTCAGGAAGGTGGTTTAATGAGCAAAGCTCAGAGCCAAGGGAGGATGCCAGACCATTACAAAATCCTGGGCCTGGGAAATGAAGGGAATCTGGGGATACCAGTAACCCCCCTAAAAGAACCCTGGAGTGCTATGTCCAGGAGACAATGACAGAGACTGCAAAACACCAGCACGTTTTTCAGCTCTGAGAAGATGGTGGCAGGGACTGATGACACCACAGCCTGCAAAAACTGCTAAGGGCTACATTGAGGAAAAGCATGTAAGGCTACCCTTTGATCTGGATATTTTCAGTGTCTCTATAATGATGTTTTTATTGTGAAGTAATTGTCCAGGGGACACACTGGACAGTTTATCACTCCTTCCCAGAGCAATAAAGTGTGCAATACACTAGAGGTGTTGCACTGAAATGTAAAAAGAAAGGCACTGCTGGGATATTCAGTCAGAATGTCCAGCTGGCATGTTTTGATGCAAATAGCAGCCAAGAGCCAAAGCACCACAGCCTCAGGAAAACACCCAAGAGAAATACAAAGAGATCCAAGTACTGTTTGAGCTGCAAGCTTAAACCCTCTGTGTAAATAGTATGGAATTACTCCTGGGAGCACCAGAATTCTGCAGTTTATTAGAGAAGACCATTCTGGTTTTGAGTGAATAGTGCAGAGGCTCAGCACTGATTGAACTACTTGTTTATAGTGATTCTTACACTATGAATGAAGCAGTCCAAAAGGACCTGGCTATTTAAAATAAAAGTCCTGAACTGAAATTTAATCTAGCCTCAAAGTTCAGTGCTTTGAGTTCCAACTCCAGGCAAGGTTTGGAAGAGGCTGATTTTTGCAAGGAGTTGATACGACTGTTAAAAAATTCCTCATACCTGAGAATTTAGTAATAAAAATGTTTTGCCTTCCATAAATATATTGGGTAAAACGGAATGGGCAGGAAAAGCAATAAATAGATTGGGCATTTTTGCCAGTTTTATAGGGTCAGCTGTGCTGAAGTGTTCTTACAGTTAATTTAGTAACTGTTTTTTCTGTGTTTCTGTGTGTATACACACATGTATATAAATATATAGCATAAATTGTAACTGATTTATATAGACCAGAATTAGCAGCCTAATTTCTCCATTCCCAGATAATATCATTTCATAAATATGATCAGCCAATGATTTACAGTACTTTGCAATCTGTAAAATAGTGTATCACTTTTGGGTGTTAATTAACAGTGATTTCTGTCATTGTCAGATAGAAGGGAAGGGATATTGCAACAGCAGGATCTGTGAGACTCTGGGATGCTTTGTTCTTTGTAGCTTGCCAGGGCACTGTCATTTATCTCAACTCGGATCAAGTTTGATTGTTTTGTGCAGTGATGTTTTTGGAAAGGTTAGTGAATTATCAACAGTTACTTTAGGCATACATGCCAAAGAGAAAGGTGGGCAGAGGAAACAGTAATAAAAGAAAGGTTTAAATTCCTTCATGAAGTTTGTTATGAATTGTAAAAGGGCACAGCAGTCAAATCAAACTGATGTTTGACAATCATAGGAGATGTGAATTTTCCTGTGGGAAGTAATGAGGGCTGATTGTCAGAGCGTCAGCTGCTAATGCACAAAGCAGGAACATTGTTCTCTTGTTGGACTCAGGTTCTTTTCTGTAGCCTCTGTGAGTTTTGTTAACCCCAGCTATGTATGTAGTGATAGTATGCAATATCTATACTGTTACAGTTCATAATTTATTATCTCTGTGTCCTGGATTAAAAGACTTTTAAAGATTCATTAGGATTGACTTTCTTCTTTGGGGATGCTCTTCGGTATTTTGAAGATTGATCACTGTAATTTGGGAGAAGATACACTGTCTTTTGCAGATGTAGAGGTTCAATTCATGCGTCAAGCACAAAACTAAACTCAGAATTAACCAGGAACAGAATCATCTCTCACGAATTTGTGAAACGCCTTTGCTGAAGTGCCTCAGTACTTATCCTTCCTTCCTACTTCAATTTTTCCTTCGCATTCTATGAGAAGCAATTTATCAACCACAGTCTTGTGTTCCACTTTCAACTCACACATCCAAATTATCTGTCGGCTGCAGCTTTCCTAGTGCCCTGGCACTCTATCCTGCAGAATGGTCTTGTGCAGCAGGTAACTGATCTTCTCGTCTAGCTTGAAGGTAGCTGGGGGTTGGAACTAGAAGATCTTAGGGTCCTTTCCAACCCCAACCATTATATTATTATATGAAATGCCAGTATAACTTCTAGCCTTTTTTTTTTTCCTGATCTTCACTCAAATGATGCATGGATTATAATACTGGAAATATGTTCTGTAATCATTGGGTAAGGATTAGGGACCTGTAGCATGGGAATTCTTCCCCCCAGCTGAAGCCATGTCCTAAGCTGGGAAACACCAAGGCAGGCAGTTCTGTACTTTCTGATTCTCAGTATTGCCTGATGCATTTTCTAGAAACAGTGAAGTATGTGTCAGTGAAAATAATAAGTTACTCAGCTAGCTATATCCCTAAGAGGGTAAGAAGGTATGTATGCACATGCAGTGCTTCTGTAAGAATAACACTGAAAATTAATATATCATGCAATATAAGAAACAGTCTTGGCAGGGACAGTTAGTTTCTTGTACCCCTCTGTCCATGTTGGCAGTAGCAAACACTAAGTGACACTGTCCTTCATCTGAGGCCAGATCTCATCAGTGAAATACGGATTCTAAGAACATGCAACAGAGGGAGACAGCGGATCTGCTTCCTTAGCTTTAAGTAAATGAAGTGTTCGAATGGTAGTAAGGATGTGGCATAGCCAGAAACAGAACCCAGGGATGCTTTCTTTCTGTTTCAGGCACGTGATGATACTGTTTTGTTTTGGGCTACTGCCCAGCAGCAAAAGGCCAGAGGAGACTGTAAGAAGCAACCTAGGTGATCAAGAAGAGCAGGCAGGAGCAGAGGGCACCACAAGAGAGGAAGCTGGGAGTACATGATGTGGGAAGGGTTTGCAGTTAAGGCACCATCCAGGTCTCTGGGAGAAAATAGAAAACGAAGAGAAAGCCAGGAGAAGAATTGTGTTGGAAAGGTACCACTAGTTACAACAAAAATTAAAAAAAGAAACTTAAATAAGAAAAGGGGCATACTGTATTCCTGCAAGTATCCAGGCATTAAGTGACAGTTATATTTGTATAGTATGAAACACCACAGACTTTGTTAATACTGTATCATGTACAACTATTTTTCCTCACTTGCTGCATGTGCTGTACGGGTAAAGCTAGGCAGGCTTTCCATTTCCAGTGTAACAGAACTTCAGACACAGTGCTATGGGTGATTTTACATTCAGTATTGGTGATTGTCATTGCTTTTCCATAAATAAAAGTATGATGGGGAAGCAAACCAGAAAGTTTTGATAAATGACATCTTCTCTTTCTGAAGTGCTTGTAGATCAGAAAGTGGTTTCAAACTGCATGCCCAAATCAGTTTACCTGGTACTGAAATGCAGCCAGCTATGACACGAAATGTGACTGATGGTGACTGCAGTGCTGGCCTGGTGCAGAACCCAGGGCCAGCCACCCAGGGCCTGGCTGCTGCTGCTCAGCCTCAGTTTTTAAACATGCCATTCAGTCTTTATTGCTTGGATACTCTGTCTTTCAGCACTCAAAAATATCTTCTTAGGCTGGGAGGCTGTAAAGTAAAAATATGGAAGGCATAGAAGGACACAAAGGATATTGACTAAGGCTGGACTCTGGAGTACACACATGGTCGTACTACTGGCCAGACCTGCAGACGGGAGCAGCTTTGGCGGCACCTATTGGACTGGGATGGGAGGAGCTTCCTGGATCTGAGTGTGCACCAAATGCAGCTCTCATGGGTGGGGTGGAGGAATTCCCTAGGACACAAACCCTCCAGCTCCACTCTCTGTAAGAAGTGATACTCATTACAGCAAGCAGAAGCAAGTTTTATCCAAATCACAGATCCTGCTTCGTAGAGCAGCCAGCTTCCCACATAATTTATGAAATCTGAGGACATCTGAAACTATGGTGCTGTGAGTTGAAATCTGCTATATTAGCAAATCCTTAGTAGGTAAGACTAAAGCTCTTCATAAATAAGGCAGTAAATGGTGATGTATTTTTAAGCTTGCAAAGACTTCTGAATACTGTGAGCAGTAATTTTTGCTTTCTAACTGGTTTGACTCCTTGCTTTCCCTAGGAGAAATGGAAGAGTTAGAAACCCTGTGGCTGACTGGTATCTGCCACAACGAGAAGAATGAAGTCATGAGCAGCCAGCTGGACATCGACAACATGGCAGGAGTGTTTTACATGCTTGCAGCAGCCATGGCACTCAGTTTAATAACCTTTGTCTGGGAGCACTTATTTTACTGGAAACTTAGATTCTGCTTCACTGGAGTCTGCTCAGATAGGCCGGGATTGTTGTTCTCAATCAGCAGGGTTAGTATTGCTTTAGTATTCCCGCTTCAGGCAACAGATAGAATAAAAGCTACCTCCCTAAAACATTGTCTTTTATTTTATTCCCATTTGGACATTTGAAATACATGTTAGAGCATCAATGTGATGCTCCGGAGTTGTCAACAGGCTTAGGATATACTTGCACTCCATGGGAAGCCTTTTCTCCATTGGTTTATTCTAGGGTATGAATTATCATATGCCAGGATAATCAGTAATCATATGCTGAAATAAATAGATGCAGGGGAAGTTCTGATGAAGAAATGGTAGAGCTGCTCAGATGCAGGAAATGGACTAATTTTCCCCCCAAAAAAATCCAACTGCTAAATTGGTGACAGACATCAGCTCTTATTTTTGTGCATTTCTTAAACAAGTGGATTTTAAGTGATAAAAATATACTGGGATATGATATGCTTTTCTTGATAGCAAATTTGAATAAACCATATGAGGTCAAACACAAGTGTCATTTATGTTTGGTTAGGCACTAAGAAAGTGTCTAACCAATAATAAATGATAACTTTAACAAACCCAAAGTGCATTTATATATCAAATAACTGATACCTGTTGTAAAATAAGGGAATTATGTGCTTTTTCTTGTACTCTTTACAAATTAGTTGGGTTTTGTCTTTTTTTAACATAATGCTTTCATTATGTAATTGATTTTGCTGGATTTTTTATATAGCTGAGGAGAATAGAAAATGGTACTAAAATGCCTAATTGCTTTAAAATGTGCTGAAATTACCCTGTTAAGTAAATTGGACTGTATTGGAACTGCATTAAAATACCCTGCTCTACTCTCTTGGGCATTGTCTAGAAAAGCATATGCGCTTTGACCTCCCCATTTTGCATTTGAACTTTATACTTTTGGCCTTTTACATATGAAATTCTCCTTATCAATGGGGGGTGCGGAGGGGTGGGGGCGGGTACTCGTTTCAAGGGCAAATGTCTGAGAGTTGCAAGTACACAGATTTGGAGATGTCAACTGAGATCATAGGAGTAACCCAAGAGGCTGGAATTAAAAGATGGCTTCAGCCTTTTGCTCAAAATGAACTCAAATTCAGGGTTTAGAGAGGGGTTATGTTTTTTTTTTTCACATGTACTGGGATAGGAAACAGAAAAGCAAAAATACAATAGCTAGAAACCTTTTTATTTCAGTGACAGTGAAGAATATCTTAACTTCAAAGGAAATAGCCTCACTGCAGGCTTTTCTAGAGGGGCAGATTAATCACTGGTTTAAAATAGTAGTGTTTCCATTACTGAAAGTTAGTTACATTTTGTGATAAGACCAGGGAACCTTTTGGGGTCCCTTCTAATCCTGTTTTCTGGAATAAGTAGGGGAGGCCAACATTGGCCACTGGTATTGAAATACTGGTAGTTTTTCTCCTTTAAAGTTCCAACAGATATGGCAGAAATTATTCTTTCATATCAGTGTAAGTAAATGCTGAAAGGATAGATATGTACTTTAATCTTTCCAGTCATTAGATAAGCAATGTTTAATTTATTTTTATTGCTAATTAAAAATAGAATGGAAGTATTTAAAATGTACACCTAGTGATTCTATTTGTTTCGAATTACTCATATTACAGGGTATTTACAGCTGCATTCATGGAGTACATATTGAAGAAAAGAAGAAGTCTCCTGACTTTTCTTTGACTAATTCCCAAACTAACATGTTAAAACTACTGCGAACAGCGAAAAATATGACCAATATGAACCCTTCAAGAATTAACTCCCCCAAAAGAACAGCTGATTTTATTCAGAGGGGTTCCTTGATTATGGACATGGTCATGGATAAGGGAAACTTGATATTTTCTGATAACAGATCCTTTCAGACAAAGGACAACTTTTTTGGTGACAACGTAAGTGAACTGCAGACACTTCCTGGCAATCGACACAAGGACAATCTTAACAACTATGTTTTCCAAGGTCAGCATCCTCTCACACTAAATGAATCCAATCCAAATACAGTAGAGGTTGCAGTAACAACAGAAGCAAAAGCAAACTCCAGACCTAGGCAGCTTTGGAGGAAATCTGTTGAATCTTTACGTCAAGAATCTGTACGTCAGAGCCAAGGTTCCCAGAGAGAAGATGGGTCAGATGAAAACAGGCAGCTTTCAGTGAAAAGCCAAAGATACCTTCCAGAAGAGATTATCCATTCAGATGTATCAGAGACATCAAGCCGAGCTACTTGCCACATGGAACCTGAAAACAACAACAAGCACCACAAAACCAAGGACAATTTTAAAAAGAGGACAGTAGCATCAAAATACCCAAAGGACTGTAGTGAAGTGGAACTGACATATCTGAAAACCAAACAGAGCTCTCCACGGGATAAAATCTACACGATTGATGCTGACAAGGAGCCAGGATTCCGCTTGGACACACCTCAGTACATCGAAAACATTGTCCTTCCAGAAACTATAGAGCTTCCTGATGTTTATCAAGATCACAATGACAACTACAGGAAAGCCGAACTTGCTAACAGGACTCCCTTGCATAACGAAGAGAGTCTTCCAAATAATGACCAGTATAAACTTTATGCAAAGCACTACACTTTAAAAGATAAAAATGCTTCCCTAGTTGACATGAATGATAGATATAGACAGAATTCCACCCATTGCAGGAGCTGTCTTTCCAATTTGCCCACTTATGCAGGACACTATTCAAGCAGATCTCCTTATAAATGTGATGCGTGCTTGCGGATGGGAAACCTCTATGATATTGAAGAAGATCAGATGCTACAGGATACAACAAACTTATCACTTCCTGAAGAAATATATCAGCATAGTTGGTCACAAAACAATGCCCTGCAATATCATAAAAAAAACAAGTTGAGGATTAGCAGGCAACATTCTTTTGATAATATCGCTGATAAGTCCAAGGAAATTGATTTTGGAAGACCTTCTCGTAGTATAAGCTTGAAAGAAAGAGAGAAATTTCTACAAAGTAGTCCATATGCAAGCATGTTTAGTGTTCCTTCCAGCAAACTGTTGAGCAACAAGGCCTCACTTTTAACTCATGCTCTGGAGGACAGTAAGCGGAGCAAGTCCCTGTATCCTGTTCACTCAGATGATAATCCCTTTCTGCACTCGTATCGTGATGACCAGCACTTATCTCTTAGGCGAAGTCCAGCTGATCTTTATAAACATTCATTACCAACAAGAGGAAGAAATGATAATTATTTAAGGTCATCCATAAAATCTACAGCATCTTATTGTTCCAGGGATGGTCGGATCCATAATGACATGTACATTTCAGAGCATGTTTTGCCTTATGTTGCAAATAGGAATAGCTTGTACTCAACTTCAAGGGTTTTAAATTCCTGTAGCAATAGACGTGTGTATAAGAAAAGGCCTAGCCTTGAATCAGATGTTTAAATTTTCCATGAACGCTTTATTTATAGGGGAAAAATAGTTGCCACCATCATAGAGGGAGAATTTACCCTTTAACAGTATCATGATACGGTAAATGATACATAAACCTCTCCCTTTCCCAATGTACTTCTGTACATGAATAAGTAAACTAGTATGCTCTTACCTATCCTTTTAAAATGTCTTGTTGAAAAGGATTTAAAAAATAGCCATTTATGTATGCTTTATATATAAATGGCAAGCTTTACTGAAATAGCCCCAATATATGTTGGCAACTATGCTGTTTTGTATCTAATTATTTTACTATTTTGGTTCTTATTCTAATTTATGTTGCTAAGTATCATTCAATGTACTTTTGTCCTTAGCAATGTTTAATGATTTTCTAGTACTGGATAAGCAATATGGTATGCATGTAGTATGACACAGACAAAAAGAATTAGGAATGCATTTGCACAGAGTCAAAAACAAGACTCTAAAAGAGAACAGAAAGCTAGACTTTCAAAAATATGTTTTAGCTTCATAATCATTTTCAAAGCCAAATATAAATAATATTAAAAACAAACAAACAAACTCCAAACCCCAGGACCTTAATAAATGAAGTGCAGTGTTTTAGCACAAGATTAGTATATTTATTCTAGACTGCCAGAAAAAAAATGGGAAGGTGGCAGGCCCCAACATGTGAACTGCTGTGAACCAAAAGGAAGCCCCATGGAAATCGGTTAATGTACAAACGCTCTTCTTCTATTGCACATGCACTTACCATTGCAAACTAAGTTCATTGAAAAGTCTGCAGTCATCTTGTCAGAAATTTCACAGCTGCCTAATCCAGAGTATATATTTTTAGATACCACTATATGGCACTTCCTAAGGGGCTGTGGACTTTATTAGTAACCTTGAGGCCTAATGTGTACCTAAGTTTGCATTTGCCCCTTCCTGGAGATTACTCAGGGCTGTATAGTATTTCTTTTATTCCTTCTCTTCCCAAATCAAATCCCAACCCACTGTAGTTCTTTGTTCATAGTGTATTAGTGACATCTAATTAATTGTATGTTAATAGCTGTTAATACAGTATCAAACACCGACAGCCATACAGTCAGTGTGATCAGTGAGGAGCACAATACCATTTATTTGCACACACAGTGAAGGAAGAGCACGTTCTGAAGAACTTCTTCCTTCCAGAATATTGTGCATATTTGCTGAACATCAGACCATGTTTTTTAACCCCTCTGATCTAGTCTGTTATATAGATTGAATATATGCACACATAACTAAGGAGAAGCATCTTTATTATCACTTACTGGTATGCAGAGATATTCACATAACAGGGATGTATTGTTATATGACTTCTAGTAAAGATCTGTCAGGTTATTTCACAAATGAGTTGTCATCTACACATCCCTTCTTACCCCTACTGGAAAAAAACCCACTAGTTTTTTAAGCATAAGGGAGTGTGGAAGGGAAGAGAGGAAGCATTTCATGAGTACAGTGTACAGCTGTACATTTAATTTAAGCTAAAGAAGGAAATCTAATTACTCATATACTTAAGTACTTGAAAGCATTCAACAGGTGGTGCTCTACCATACTCTGCGACTCTCAGATTTGCTTTAGGTTTTTATGTAGAGGAGGTTTAGATTATTCAAGCATTATTCCCTACATTTCACTGAAGAACAGCGTGCAGAGAAACTATTACCACTGTGTATTGGAAAATGTGAACATTACCCAACTTTTCTCTAAACTGACACTCTGTCAATAGCATTATCCCACCAGTATCTGCATGCCAGAGGTGCAGGATGCAAGCTGTTTCATTTGGTACAGCACACTGCGGAGTGGCAAATGGCAGATAACATAAATGACGTAGAGGGACAAACATTCTTGAATTTTGTTTACGATTCTGTTATTAAACAGCTTTAAGCCAATTTTAAATACCAAACAGTACAGAATGAGTTCTTAGTATTTACCAATGTATTTGTATGTTCACCATGATGGTGAAGGATGATATCTTTGAACGAATTAAATGTAATCAGATGTGGGCTTCCGAGTCATTTTCCAGCTTCCAAAAGTCCCAGTATACTTTATTATGTTTGGAAAGCATATCTGTGGGTATCTGTGCACTTTCCAGAGCAAATATGTTTTGAGTATTCTTTATTCAACATTTGGTCCCAATTATTGGCCCTGATTCACAGGGTATGCTTTCTGGTTCCTCGCTGGATGTAGTTTTTTATAAACAGAAGATCCTGATATACCCTTAGAGAAATTCACCTTTCTTAGGAGCAGTTGTATGAGCTAAGCAGGACTAGGGTTTTTATTAGATGAATACTACTTTATGAGACAAAACCTTTTCCCAAAGACATAGATATACTAGTTGTCTTAGTTCCTTCCTACAGGAAGGCAAATGCAGTGAGGGCATAAATATTGTTGTAATGAGTTTAATAAAAATATTTCAGGGAAATTTTAATTTCCAATCCAAATCACAGTATATTAAGTAAAATCTTAAGTATTTTGAACTGTCTGGTGTGTTTCAGCAGATATGGTATTTGGTATAACACACCAAAACTTGCCATACAATCCACAGAGTTTCACCAAGTGAATCATGGAACTCAGTGGTAGGTAGCTCTTGTTTTTCACATCATCTTAAAGCTCTCAAAATATTTGCTGATCATTCCAAGTGTTTTGTATCACCATCACTATCAAACTAGACACAGACAATTCAATATATATACAAGTACTGTATTTGAAGTGGTTGGAAAGATAACTTCCCATTAACAACATTTTGTAAGTGAACTGTTCAGTTCCAAATGTAAACATCCTAAACCCAGGTGGATTTATCCTTCTGTGAAATGTACAAGCAAATTAGCTATAAACTCATATACTGCAGTGTTTGCTTTTTCTGATTTGAGAGGATTTCTGGTGACTGTAGAAATTTATTATTATTAGCTGCAAATATGTCATACAACCACCTCCCCTAAACCAAAAGAAATTAGAGACAGAGGGAAGACTTGATAAGGTTGCACAGCAGTTGTTCACATGGAAATAAAAGATGCTGCCTTAAAGGAGGGGTGGGGAGAGAAACAAACAACAAAACAACAAAACCCTCAACAGACACTGAAAGTAGAGGGAATAAGGATCTGCATGCATTTGTTGTTTTGATCTTGGTATATTATATGAGTGAACAAAGGGTGGAAGAAAAGGCTAAATTGTAGGGTTGTAGGTGAGTAGCTGGTGTGGTTGCAGATGTATAAAAGTAAAGAAGAAGAAGCTGAGAAGTTGAAGGAAAATCTTCAACAGTAGAGCCACAAGCCACAGCTTGTGAGGCTCAGCCATAGAGTGCGTGGAATTCTGAGTATTGCCTGAGCTTTGTTGATGTATTTGCGCTGACTTTCAATTAAACTGAGATCAAGATTTTCTGTATTTCCCTCTCTCTCACTCTAGCTGCTGCTATTCTTGAAGAGGAGAAAAGAATCTTCCTGCATAAGTGACCATCCTTTCTGTACCTTTCTGGATGGTGCTGGTGACTTGTTACATTTTCCTGATTACAGCTCTAGCAGTTTGTTGGTCATTTCTATCACCAAGATTTCACGTGACTCCAGCTGGAACTGAATCAGGCTGTAAATGATATGGTCCATTCTTGGTAGCATGTCCTGTAGTGTTACACTGCTCCTGGACGACAACTATTGTGGAGGCAGGATATTGAATTGCTGAGGAATGGAGTAGGTACATGTATGTAAAACCAGCTACATAGACATACCTGCCTCTTGCTTTTTTTCTCTTTTAAAGACATTGTAGAACTTATTCATGTTTTTGTCTTTCCCTTTACACAACAGTAAATTTGCCTTTTTCCTTTCAAATGGGTTTTGTGTTCTGCTTGTGTTTCTTAGAGCAGTGTAGCCATCCATTAACTTAATGCATGGAAATAAGATATTTTAATATATAAGATAAAATTAAGGAAAATTAAGAGGTTTTGTATTTCTGGAAAATTTCATTTAATGTTTTTGCAGCTTTTGCTCAGGATTCATTATTCTGTTATTTAAGGTGTTTGGTTAGGAGAAAGAGTGCTGTGGACAAACAGAAACCAAATCACCACCAGCTCACCATATTTTGGCAGCGTCTCATAAATACCTGTCTCTGTCATCTTTCAGGAATGCTTAGTAGGTGAAATAAGGCTCACGTGGGAAATCAGCAACATTTGTTTTTTCCTGGTGAAAATAAATCGTTTTACGTTGTTTTAAAGGAAGAAAACGCTAGAGTTGTGTGTCTAGCTTTGGGTTTCAGTGCTGGAAGGCTTTCTGTTTCCAGTGGGGAGAGAAAGTTCCCTCTGGGTGGTAGTTTAGAGCAGTGAAGGCTCAGGAGCAGATATGTGTGTGAGATGTCCTGAAAGGTTTTACCTCTCTCCATTGACTTTGTAGAAAGTATGGGCTTCTAACTTATACATCTCAGTTAGATGGGCTTAGAAAAGTAATGGTCTATTCACTCCCAGCCGCAAAAATCCACTCATTAGATCTGCGAGTACGAAGTTAAACCTTGCAGGTGCATATGGGTTCCTGTGCTTCTGCAAGTAGTTACTAAGGTGGCAATTGAAATACAAGTGTCAGGATCTATTCCTTGCAGAATAACTTGCTGCTTTCATATTTCTGCAGTGTAGCATATGTATCTTAGTGATGTGGAAGATTTTGGTAGTATTCCTTCCCTTGCTCAGTTCCTCAACATAGAACAGGAATTGTGGCATGAATCTAAGGGTCTAAGAGTCAGCTTGGATTTAGGAAGAGTTCAAGAGGTGAATCTTTTTTGTTGTTTTACACTGCATTTAAGATGTTTGATACATAAAATCTAGCGAAAACAGATCTTTTACGGCAAAATACTCTCTTAGATAATACAGAAGAGTAACTGTAGCTTGGCCAGATTGTGCTAAGTGTCAATCAACACATCACGTGCTTTTTTCAAGATAGAGTGTCATACATTCTCTTGCTAAACCTTCCCTCTCCTAGCTCTAGTCCTGTCTTAGCTCATAAGTCCTTTCAAAGTAGGTATCTTTCCTGTATAGGGCAATCTGGTTTGCAATGTAAAAACTGTTTTCCAGTGATACACTTAAATTGTTTGCTTTATTAATGTTATTTTTTAATCTAAACTTCCTATTGAGAGATAAGTCTTCAAAGTATAATAGTGCTGAAGGAAAGAGCATAAAGGCCTTTTAAAGTATGACTTAGGATATAAGCCATTTCTCTGCCCAAACTCATCTGTACTGTCTTTTTTAAATGTAGGAGCAACGTGTTAGTATTTGCTATCACTAAGAGGGAGCACAGTTTAACCACAGCTGTGTATTTATTGGTGGATGTAAGTGCAAGTACAGACAGGTATGTGATATGACAGAGGAATGGCTCAACCTGCTCTGGCTGGAGTCACCTGTGAAGCTGTGGGTAAACTGGAGTCGCCTCAAGACCATCACATCTCTTCCATCTCTCTAGTCATGCAGACTTTTCTGTATCATATGCACATGTTGTACAGAGTGTGAAATGCTCGTTGATGCTCAGCTTTCATCATGGAATGAATCCCATGTTCACCCTCATTGCAGTGTCACTGTGGTGTTTGTGGGATGGAGAGGTGGTTGGTCATGCTCTCTGGTGTCTGTTGCCCTGTTAAATGTGATCAAAAATCCTGCCTTGCTTCTGTCAGCTCTGCTGGGGAGGGTTCCTGCGCTCCCTGTAAATAAGCTCCTCGTTTATGTTACCTCAGTCAAGCTTTTGATTTTTTTTGTGTGCCCTGCTTCTCTCAACCTGTGTACAGAGTATGCTGTCTAAAATTATGTGCTCTTCCAATGTTCTGCAACTTTGGAAGTCAGGATTACAAGCGTACATTGCCCTGCACTTAGTGCTTCTCACAGGTTCATGAGCTTTTTTATGTACTGCAGAATAGACCTGCTGTGATTCAAGCTGTTTTGTTTTTAAATGAATGCCAGTCTAACAGCTGTAAGAATCCATTGCTGATTTTGTGATGATTTTGTCATAATTTAAGAATCAGAAATTATGTAAGTAAAATTAACTTACCTCACTATTTACCAGGTTTTTGTTGGTTTGCACTTACTTAAATGACACTTTTTACTCCTTTGTTTAGTTCTTTACCTGTATTGAAAACAATGCTAAATTAGTAGAGAATATAACCATGCTGTAACATTGTCATGCAATACCTTTATTAGTAGATAACCACACTAAATATAGTATTACATATTTAAAAGAGAGATGGGTTTCACTCTCCAACTCTTAAGAAGTAGTGGTGATAAGCAGTTATACTCCTAGATGTTTTGTCCCTTCCCTTTTGTATTAGTATTTGTTTTCACTAATATATTTCAAAAATTATATTTCTATGTGCACGTTAGAAAACTGTGAAAATAAATGCCAGTAAATATTGTGATACTTATTCAGTACACTGTAAAGCTCCAAGTGAGATGATATTTTGCTTGGGAATTGATGAAGGTTTCCTCCCTTCTCATAAATGGTACTAAGCTTTAATGTGGCCAATGATAATATTTACAGTGACATGAAATTTGAATGGAGAATGTCTTGTTTTGCACTTCTAGTACTATTAGAAGAAATTATATGTTTTTCTCAGCAAATGCATTATGAGAACACTTTTTATTTGTGCATTGCGGTACATAAGAATAGCTGTTTTGAGGAGATTTGTGTTACATCATTACTACAGGATTCTTTAGTCTGGTAATTTTTTATTCAGCCCATTTAATAATGGTGTTTAATGGCACAAACCTTTTGGAAATATATTTTGGCTTCTGTTTCACATTACAAATCCTGTATTTGGACTTGGTTAATGCAGTCAAAGGCCCTCTCAAGTCTGCTGGGCCTCCCCGTGCTGCTGTGGAAGGGGACCTTTCTTGTTCACTGTTGGGACAAGATAAGAGGAGTTGAGAAGAATGTTGGAGGGTGTGTTATGCAACATTTGAAGTGTCAACGATCTTCAAAAGTGAAACAAAAATGAAACTGGAGGTTCACAGCTCCCCACATCAGCGGGTGGTCTGTGACAGGCTGCGGGGTGTGTGGTTTCTGGAGGAAATGATAATATATAACTAAAGCAATTTGAGTTCTACTGAAGTTCCTGAAAGTCACTGAAAAAAACAGGAGTTGTTTTTTTTGGGTTTTTTAAACAAAAGTCTTTATGTTTTCATAAGAGGTTTCACATGAAAATGGGCCAAAGAATACAATTAAATATGCAAAAGATTACTCCTATGGAAAAGGGTGTCCTGTCATCTTGATATGCACAAGCATATTAATGGTAATGGGAATAATGTGTGTAATTTTCCTGTACATTGCTATGTAGGTTGCACTATTTTGAATGATACAAGCCCGATATTTTAATTACCAAATACCATGAGAAGCTGTTTATTAATAAACTTGTTAACTTAAATATATATACAGTATACACACGTGTGCGTGCATACACTTTCCAACCTAGTCATGTGTGAATCATCTCCCAAAGCCGTGGGACACATTTCAGCAGGGCTTTATTTTAATGGATTCTCTTTTTTCCAAACCTCCTACATCCCAAGTTCTCTAGCACCATTTATTGTAGGGCTTGATACCTGGTACAGAAGAGGCTGAAGGACATGCTGAGATCAGGATTGAATTGTGCTAAGACAGGTAAACACACAGCAGAGGAGAGTTTCTGTCCAAAAAAGCTGAAAATAGCACTCATTATAAATAACAAACACATAAGAAAAGGATGTTTTCTTATACTGTTCTGAAAATTCGTGTCCAGAGAGGGTCTACTGGCCTGGTGACAGACTTTAACATTCTATGTCAGCTTACATGATTCTTATCTGGTCATTTAAAGATGTTATACAAGGTAGCTGAGGAAGAATATCTAAAACCCCCAATTCTCAGGGAAGATCAGCTGATGTGCGCACCAGTGCCTGCCCATGCAGACTGGGTGGTTTCCAAAGCTGGTTTTGCACCCAGAGGCAGTATTTAGCTCTGGTGTTTGTCAGAATTACTTTTCTCAATGCACAGGCTTCTGAGCTTGCTGTTACTGGTGATGTGGAGATTTTTACCAAGAGATGATTGTGGTATTCAGCTACTTTTCTAAAGTTACAAAGCTCTAACCAAAAAATATGACAAAAAAAAAAACAAAAAAACCTCGGAATCATTTAGGTTTTTGGATTTATTTTTTTTCCAAAGGGAGAGTTGGATAGTTATTAATTTTTCCACCTTAACTGAGAAACTGAAAATTCTGTAGGGTCAAATTTTGTCTGTGATTCATTGCAAGTACGCCTTGGAGAAGAACTTGGAACCAAGTCCTTCCTCAGCAAGAAGAAAAGTTTCGCTTAGTTCATTTTTACCTGGCCAAGGTCTGGTTTCCAAATTAAGGCAAAACACCTTTTGACTTAAATAGGGATGTGTGAGGGAGTGATGGGAGAATAGATCTTTAGTGCAGTTCATACTCAGAATTAAAAACCCCCAAACCACACCTAATGTTGCAAAAGTATGGAAGGTGCATCATGCAAACCTGTGTGCAGCTGGCATAGAAATGAGTGACATTTCTAATAAGAATTGTTTTCAGGTTATACGTGATATCAGCTATAATAATTTGAAATAGTCTTACTCATTTCAGAACGTCCACTTTGCACTGGTGAAGAACAGCTTGATTTCTGTTTTCACACCTCACTCCCACATGTACATGCACAGTGTATCTTGTGTCTCCCTTGTTGAAACCAGAAGGTACAAACAGAATTCATTAATGTGTTAGGCAAACTCCTACCTGATTCTTAACGAAGTATGCTATTTTTATGCAAAATTTACATCTATCCGTTTCAGGTTCTCTCAGGAGCACTTCACCTGTGAGTTAATAATGTTAATTTTAATTCATTGGATTCAGATTTACACTAATCCTGAAGGGCATTTTGTGCTTCCTTTCATCCTGTGTAACTATTTTTGCTGGCTTAGATGAAACCACTGATATTTCTGTGCTGCTAAAAAAACCCCACCAGAAGTATTTTAAAATCTCAAATTACACTTTTAAAAACATTTTAACCTGTTTACTTGAATAATGTGAATTTAATGTGTTGTCCTGATGAGTCTTTGTATACATACATGTATATATATATAAGCTATATATAAGCTTTATATATACATATATGTATAATGTTTTTGGGGAGAATGATGGGCAAGATGAAAATTCATCAGTGTGACCCAGATTCTAACAGTTTCAAGTAATACATTGCTATTTTGAGTTTGATTAGACATTATTTGCAGTTGAACTCTCAAAACCAAGATGTAACTGGAATTCAGTACTGGATCTTCAGTCATCATCCTAAGACCAGGTTAGTTTCATTTGTATCTTGAGAAACTAAAAATTCACAATATTAACTTATGATTTTACTCAGAAAGAAACTCAGTTATTAGTACAGTTGGAAAAGTATTCTTGTTCTGATGGGAGAAAAACCTCCAGGTGTACTAATCTGAGCTGCTTACCAAAGCACCGATATACGTTGCAGTAGAAGAAATTTGCATTCTGTGAATAACCTCTTGCCACAAATCTTGGAACTGTTTGATTCCATGCACAGTAAATTAAAAAGCCAAACTTCTGTTATTTACTTGTGCAATTTACTGTGACACTCTTAAGAGTATAATATTTAAAACCAAAAGGTAAGTCATAAATTCCCGATTGCTAGCAAAGAACAGCAGAGGTTGGAA
The DNA here is from genome assembly GCA_028858755.1 of Ara ararauna. Taxonomy (NCBI): domain Eukaryota; kingdom Metazoa; phylum Chordata; class Aves; order Psittaciformes; family Psittacidae; genus Ara; species Ara ararauna. The sequence goes on along the minus strand of CM054380.1, from coordinate 16,006,701 downwards.
GACCTCTTAACACTTGGGGAAATAAACTAGGTTGTTACAGTAGAAATAAAAGAACACTGGTGAAGTGGAATCAAGCATAAAATACTTAATTTTTAAGATAGTCTAATGGATTCTTCAACAGGAAGGGTTTAGGGAACAATAGAATAATTACAAGCTAGTTTTGACATCCCAATTACTGCCTGGTTTATTAGGTAGGGTTAGCAAACTGAAATGAATTTTAATACACGTTTCTGTACACACACAGTGTTAACTGCCGTATTAGAGATACACGTACACCCGGCTACCCCTGCACCCCTTTGTCCCTGCTTCTGGAATCCTGGTGGCAGTGGGATCTACCCATAGCACACATTGCAGCTTGAAGGAGCTGGGATGTTCACGCTCTTCTCCCCATGGTCCACATACACTACCCCACAGCAGTTCACCCCAACCCTGTGCATGACTGAGTGCTAATACTGTATAAATATTTTGAAACATATCTGAAACAAATGTTTGCTTCAAACTTTTTGTGATAGAGAAATATATAATTATTATGGTTGTCTTACAAATTGTATTGTGTTAATTTTTTTGTTAAATATGTAGAAAAACATTAAGGGAATGGGGGACTCGAATGTCTGGCGTACCGAAATGTATATATTTGGGGAAAACACACGTGCCAAGTATAACAAGATGTAAAAATTGTAAATATATGAAAAAGTCATTTTTCTAATAAAGATAATTTCTGCCAATTGATATGAAAATGGACAATGGTATCATTCTTGCCTGTCTTCCTTGTTGAATGGTACAAGATGAAGCATCATCTATGACTAAGGTTTTTTGATAGGAGTGGATTTGATTTGAAAGGTGTAAACAGCCACATGTTCCGAGCCATCCTTTGCTGTTAGAAATGACCTAAACGTGAAGACGCCTGAAGCTAAAGCGACAGTACATGCTTGATGGTCCCAGTTTAACTTATTTCACAAAAGGGATGGAGACAATTAATTAATGAAAAGCTCATTCCATGTGGGAAGTCTACTTTGATTTCAAAGATGCTCCCTCAGCAGAGAGAGTAGTGGGACCTAAGCTGAGGATGGCTCATTAAGTGGTGGTGGCACCATTTTTCTGCATCCTGAAATACATCAGATGCACAAAACCCGTTAGGCCTGCAGGAGGAGATCTTCGCTGTGGAAGTGCAGGAGCTCTTTGGACAATTGTGGAGGCAGCATTCAGCCTGAGGAGGAGGAGGAGCAGGTGTCCTGCCAGGAGCGATGCCATCCCTGAGAAGAACTTGGGACCTGGGCTGCGGAGTGCCCCCACCATGGCAGCACTCTCAGAGGTCTAGCAGGTGAGGATGAGGAGAAGAAACAAGGGGGGTGAGAAAATGGCAGCCATGTCTCACATCTTCTATGACTTTGGTATCAGCAGGCTTGCTTAATATTCTCCTTAATCAGGACTTAAATCAAAATAGAGGTTTTACTGGAGCAATTAAAATCTTTCTTAATTTCTGTCTGTTTGCCTAGCCAGGGGAGCTGAAGGAGCAAGGTTCCCCACTCCTAGATGGTTTGGAAGGACCCCGTTTTCCAGGATGTCACATCAGCTGATTAAAGTCCTTCTTGATTCCACAAAATGGGCATAAACAAACCCTTGGCAATTAGAATAATGTTCTTCGGGGCAGTGGGATGAAAGTGATTATATAAATCCAAAGCATCATTTCAATAAATGTGCTTTGTTTTGAATACAAAAATGACAGGAGGTGAAAGTTTGCTTAAAGATATCTTACAGCAGAATGGGCCCATCTATTTGATCCAAGATAAACATGGCTGCACAGACATGATGAGAGATCAAAACTGGAATTCTGTCCTTAATGAGGTTTTTAATTGGTAATGACTGCTGGGCTTACTGTCCTCTGCTAGAAAGCCATTTTAAAGGGACCCCACTCTACTTTTATCTAAACATGATATAAATTGAAGTGTGCCCAGGTTATTGAATCTTTATCTGGTCTTGAATCTTTATTTTTATGCAATGGACAGGCTGAACAGTTGTGCACAGTAGACATGGTGATCCAAGTGGCTTTGCTTCACCTGCAGTGGTGTCCACCAAAGGCCCAACTCTTCAGTCATATAGAAGAAACCAGAATCTCCGTAGGAGACAGGTGATGCTGGACATAGCCCATGAAACTTGGCCTGGAATCACTGCTGTGCCTCCTGTCCTCTGGCTGAGGAGGGGGCTGGCAGTGGTACCCAGGCTGCTCCTGCCACTTACTGTACACCTGAGTCATCTCAGCATCAGTTTTCATTCCTTTTGGGATCTGGTTCTAAGAGAGTCATACCCTCCCCAGTTGTTCTTTCAAGTCTTTGCTGATGTGTCTATGGCAACTGTCAGACTTCTAAGACTCTGCTTACTAAAAAAAAGTCAATTTTAGGTGGTGCCTGGGAAATTGAAGCTTTTTAAGTCTGAAATAGTGGGCATGGCTCTGCCAGCAGCGCTCATAGCACATACAGCGATTCACCTGGTGTGAACACAAATGTCTCACTGTAATTTGAAGGCAAACCCACCTGTTTTCAAGGCCAGCAGCTGAAGCCTGCTCATCTCTATGTACAGGGACACCATCCACCCTACTTCTTGTGGTGTTTGCCCCTGATCACTCATCTCTCCTCTTTTTCTAACAGCTACACGCGGCATTAGCCTCCCCTTCCAGATGTGCGGCAGTACAAAAGCCAAACTGTGGCTTTCAGAAATTGCATTATTGATCTATTGCGTTGTCTTTGGCCACTGTTATTGTTCCCCCACTTGGCAGTCTCCTTCAGCGGGCATCTCCCCATGCACAGCACAGCTTGTAACTCAGTCCACCTGTCTGCTGAAGACAGGAAGTTCCACATGCTGAATTTCTCCGCATTCATTTCCTTATTTTCTGTCTGCAGCCCCCCAAAAATTACCTCCTCTGTGGGGGTAATTTATGGGCTATTTGTTTATTATTTGCCACTAGCTAGCTGGCACAGAATGATCATTACAGATGTCAACTGCATTCTGTTCAAATCAGTGTGCTTAGATCTTACTTATAAGTAACCTATTTATAATGCAAGTGATGATCTGAAGTTTCTTAGCATTGCAGTAGGCAACAGGGCAGGGTACTATAGAAGATAATCAGGGCTAACCTTGTTCACTCAAGATTACTGCAAGGTCAAAGACATTTTCCAGTGGCCTCCATGAAGCTCCAGGTATAATTTGACAGCAAGAATCCTTAAAACTCCCTCTGTGCTGCGAAAGCTCCCGAGTTCTACCGGCCCCAGCACAAGCTCAGTTTAGCAGCTAATCCAGTCACAAGCGGCACCAGCGGTACCGCAGGCTGGGGCCGAGGCCCGCGGCAGAGCCGGGCAGGGTAGAGCCGGGCAGGAGAGGGTAGAGCCGGGCAGGGCAGGGCAGGGCGGGACCGCTCGCCGCAGGACAGCGACGTCGCTGGGCCCGGCCGCCTCGGCCTATTCCCGCCTCCCGCCCCTGCGCTGAGGGGACCGTGACCCCGCCTCCGGCTCCCGCTGCGCACCGCGGGCTCTGGGGCTTGGCCGCCTTTGCCTCTTAACCGGGAGCGGGATGTGGGTGCAGTGATGATCGTTTGTGAGGAATTCCGGTGGTGGTTCGCTTTCGAGTCACCAGAGGTTTCCTCCTCATGGGGAACAGATCTATTATATTAATGTATATTAATGCACATTTATCTACTGCCGATCCTTCCCTGCTTGCCTAGTGGTTTAAAATGCAGTGCAGCAAAGACCTTTCCCGACACATCTCTTGATCTGTAGTACAGCTGTAATATTCAAACCTGGATGATTCACAGAGGAAATCGCAGACAGGAAAAATGCTGAATCTCTGAGGATCCACCTTTGAAAAAATCATGCTACTCATAATGGATGTATATAAACCCACATCTCTTTTTCAGTTGTCCTGTCCAGTGGTTCCAGTATGTGTGAAGACAGTTGAGAAACAACGTCTCAGTGGCCTGATACATCTGCCAGTTCTTACCTCAGCTGAAACCTCTCACAAGACCTCGCTGAGCTCCTGATTTCTAGAGGCCTCAGCAGAAGCTAATCCAGGTCTTCGCAGAAGCCAGACCTTCCACCTGCAAGCAGGCTGCATTAGCTGCGCCTCATGAGCCCACCACAGGGTGACATTCACCCTGTCGTGGAGAGGGAACTCGGAGCACAAGTGCCAGGACAAGGCGAATCTCATGTTAGTTTGCAGCATGGGGTATGCAAGCTTGTTTTTGTCTATTGAGGGCTTCCTGAGTTGAAAGCTTCCCAATTCTTTACCTCTCCAAAACAGACTTTCAATCTTGAACTTATGAAGGCACTTGATGTGTAAGGCTTGTGAGTTGCTGACAGGTGGTATCTTGAGGCATTTTAGACAGGCTGAGAGATAAGGCTCCAGGGAGACCTTAGAGCATCTTCCAGTGCCTGAAGGGGCTACAAGAAACCTGGAGGGGGAAAATTTACAAGGACACGAAGTGATAAACAAGGGGCAGTGGCTTTAAACTGACAGAGGAGAGACTGAGATGGGCTCTTAAGAAGCTCCTAAGAAGGTGAGGCGCTGGCACAGTTTGCCCAGAGAAGCTGTGGCTGCCCCATCCCCGGCAGTGTTCAAGGCCCAGTTGAGCGGGGCTTGGAGCAACCTGGACTAGTGGAAGGTGTCCCTGCTGGTGACAGGGGGTTGGAACTGGATAAGGTTGAAGATCACTTCCAGCCCAAACCATCCTGTGATTCTATGGCTATATGCGCAGCATACTGGCAGTTAGGGCAGTAGCATTTCAGTGTATGTAAAGAGCTGTGAAAGCTACAAAGAGCAGAAAATCTGAGCACAGGGCTCTAGAGAGAAAAATACAATGTGAACCAGGTTTGAAAGCCTAAGACTGTTACTGAAGTGTCATTATGAAGTGTATCATTCCACTAATTACCCTGCGGACTGATGTTCTTTGACACTTCAGAGACTTGGCTATGAGCAGCTCTGTCCCTCTGTCCTGCACAGGGAAAAGCAAATCAAGAGGTAACCTTAACAGGCATTTCTCTATGCTCAAGGGAAAATAGGCATCTTGGACAGGTTTTACTCCCAGTTTCTGGGTCAGTATAATTTCATCAGGTGAGAGGTTTGCCAAATGAAGAAAGTGCTTTTGCAGTGGTACCACAATACCATGGTGCTGATTTTTACCCTCCTCTTTCCAGGCAAGAAAAATATGACAAACTGTAGAATTCTCCTGGGGGCTGAAATGCCTCTGAGTTTCTTTACTGCAGTTCTAAAAGGAGAACCATTTGTGTACCTTGGAAAGGACAAAAGTTGTAGGAATATGGATGGCTAGAATAACTCTGATTTTCCTCTGAGAACAAAATTGCTGTTGCATTCATTTGGCCACAGTGAGTGTTTCCTATTATGGGCTTTAAAATTGCAGTGCATGTTAATTCCTGTTACCCTTTTTGTTTAATATGTAAATGTGTGTGAAGAGCTTATGCTTAAAAATAGGGGTGGGGAGGATGCTGAGGGTTTTTGCTATGGGAGAAGCTTCCAGATAGAGCCAGACAGCACTAAGAATCCTACAGAAAATGGCACAGCTCTCTTTGAACATGCCTCTCACCTGCAAGAACAGCTTGCAGTAGGTCTTAGCCAACCAAGAAAATAATGTATTTTTAATGAAAAAGTCAAATCTCAAATTGTTACTCCATTTTTACCCTAAATTTTTACCATTTTTACCCTAAATAGAAATGCTGGAATGATAATCTGGTCCTGTTTTGCACAGCTTTAAATCCAGTGCTGTTCCTTTCCATGGATGCTTTAGTATCTTGGCAAATGAGAGCACCCAATATGACTTTAACTATATTTGTACTTTTGTTTGGTTTCACGTCTCTCTTTGCTGAACTAAAAAGTTCTGACATTATCACCTTCCTTCTTACTTCCCATTCTCTCCATCTACTCCTAACAGTTTTCTTCATTCCTGTCCCTGCTAGAACATCATGGAAGTGTGAGCTGTTCCTTGAACCTGCATGGTCAGCACATTTCTGCCTTAGTAAAAAGCATTGTAATCTCCATGTTCTTTTCTATTTCTGTCTCTATAAAAACTAGCATTTCATTTATTGCTGCACTGCCACTCTGCAGTGAGAAGATGATTTCAGTATTCAGAGCATAATGACATCCATAACTTTTTTTTTTCAGATGTTATTTTTGCACTCAAAACATTTGGATAGCTTAAATTATTTCTCCTTGCATGTATTTACTTTCTGGCATTTCTAAATTCTAACATATTTTTTTTTTCTTAATATTTGAGTCTCACAGGTCATTTAGAGCTCCTTCAAATCAATGTAGCTTGGAATGGAAAAGAAATTACAGGTCCTCTACAGACCGGGGCTTGGGCTAGGAGTTTTAAGGGACGCCAGGTAGATTTCCATACGTCTATGTCCTGAATGCCTACGTGTTGTGGTATTGCATTCCATGTGCTGAGGACTTTCTGAGTTAATGTTCAGTATAAAGAAAAAAAAGCTGGATTACATAATGTGATGCACTGGGTGAGACTACTAAATGCTTTGAAGTCAGATAATTAGAAACCCACAGTTTAGGTTATCGAGAAAGGTATTAAATATTGATGCCTTGAGAAAGTGGCATGTATTCAGTTCTTTCACATGGAAAGCTTAAAGAATCACGGGTTTACTTCTTTGGGGCCCTGCCTGCAGGTAGCAGAACTGGTCTTACCGGAAGAAATTGAGTCAAAATGGCCCTATTTGATCCTAGTATTTTTACAAATTCCTCAGAGTAGTGGGTGGCTAGATTGGAGTGTATATGAGCCAGAGTTGCCAGCTCATTGCTCACATCAGTGTATTCCCCAGCTGGTTCTGCATACTTCTGTGGAAGTGTTTCTCCTTCCTGAGGCTGAAGAAAAGTAGGATGTGAGGTTATCTGCAGTGTGATGCTTGTGCCCTCTTGCTGCCTGTGGGCTACTGCTTCAGATGATAAAGCTGTGCCATATTTGCCTTAAAGCCTTAACAGCAAATCCCATGGTTTTAGATAGGAAGTCAAGATGATAGAGTTATTTACACACAGGCAACTCATAATAAATTAGACACAAGTTAACTCAGAAGAATTGGTGAGCATGCAGAGTAACTCTGGTTCGGCAGCCTATGCCAGAGCAGCTGTACTGACATGCATGAAGACCAGTTACAACTCAGAATGCTTCAATCCTCCTGACTACGAAGTGTTCCCACTGGCTTCGTCACGCCGGTGAAACCCAGGGAAAACTTGGTCCTAACTTCTTAGGCTTTAGAGAAGTGTGGCTGTCACTGAGACTAAGTCAGGGCTGCTGATACTTAGTGACTCAGTGTGTGCATGTATGCACACTTCTGCATGTCTGGACGTATTCTAAAGAAACAGCTTCTCAAATTCTCTCTTATGTGACTGCAATGCTCCCAGTACAGAGCCTTGTTTGCTGATTTTAGCAGCAATTGTATGAATGGATTGGGAATCTCAAATGCTGGTTTCTAATGCTGGCCTTGGCATTCTGTGGCATGGGATCTTCACCTCTTTGGTTTCCCTCCAGCATATCTTCGGTTCATAAGTAAGGTCTTTGCTGGAGTTAATGTCTCTTGCCATTGTCTCATATGAAGCAGACACCAAAGTCTTGGCAGAGGCAAATGGGCTTTTCAGCAATAAAATAATCAAAAATACTCAATTACTAATATTTCTCCTCCCATGAAGGCTGTTGGCATACTTTCACTGTACCTGAGCATTTGCTGGCAGAAGCCTAACGTAGAGAGAGGTGTAACGAAGCAGAGCACATCGCTGGAGCCTCCCATATTTAGGGTGAAATATAACTATGAAAATCAGTCTCCACATTGGTCTCACTGCACAACCTGTGGAATTATTAGGTAATTTGGGATAATTGGGAATTAAATCTATATTCAAAATGTAGCATTGTCCACACATAAGAGAGAAACGGGCTTTCAAGGCCTCTTGGGCTAAGATGCAGCCATACCTGGTATGCCAGGAATGTGCACTCCACAGCGGCTCCCGTAACAGGCGGAGGATAGAGCGAGGTGGAGATCTTGCGGTTATGCTCTGTCCTAACTTCAGCAGATAAAACGGGAACTAGGTGGTACAAGAAACTGATAAGCTGCATACTTGCTACCCTGAGCCAGCGGCCTGTCATCTTTTTGACAAAATACCGTCCTAGTGTGAACTTTGCTTCATTATAATGCTAAAATACACACCCCTCTCCAGTGCGACCCCCCTCCGAAATAAGACCACCTCTCTCTGAGCATGCGCTCTGAATTTTTAGTCTCATATACCTTTAAATCGAGGCGAGAGAAATTTTCACCAATGGTAATAAAGGTATGTATGACTAGAGTCACTCAAGCTCCACCTTGAAGGTAAAAATAATATAAAATAGCCCAAGAGGAAGGGGGATATTGGGGAAGATACCATCGTGGACGAGTCACGGAAGATAACATCAACCGACTCCTGGGACCGGTCGACGGGCTGGACCTCTCTTCCCCCCCGATAGGGATGCCTGTGGGTAAGACTCGCACTGTATCCAGTGCTTTCCTAGGAAAAACTTAGAATCTCTATAGAGTTATTTTTATTGTCACCTCTATCTTTTACAACTAAGTTGTGTCAACTTTATTAAGCGCTTGTATTCATGTAACCATTGTATGCACGTGCTTTTGCAGACAGTATTTATCACCGGCAATCCATAAGAACCTGTAACTGTTGCACTAACAAATTTAGTCAATAAGTCGTACTGTTTTGATATCTAATTGTTACTATCGGTAAATCCAGACCATTAGAGGTCCGATATAAGCGAACGCGGTCGGATTAGCCTCCGGACCATTAGAGGTTCGATATAAGCGGACGCGGTCGGGTAAAACCCAGACCATTAGAGGTCCGATATAAGCGAACGCGGTCGGATTGGCTCCCAGACCATTAGAGGTTCGATATAAGTGGACGCGGTCGGACCGATAGCAACGTATCTGAAAGTAAAACAAGGGGTTTGTTTTCCCCCCACACACACTCTTTAACGCAACACAACCACCTACAAGAGAAACTGCAAAGCCTTAACAGGGCTGACACCCTGTTGCTCTTCATACTGAAGAGACACGTTTGCCATGTGATCACAGGGAGGAAGTACAGGTTTTAAAGCTGCGGACCTGCAATCAACAGCACCACATATAGAACATTAGTCTTTTTGAACTTGACTGTTTGTCCCAGTCTTCCACAGACACTTAATTCTTTTTCAGCCTTGTGTAAGTTATGTTGTTAGATAATTTCTGTTTAAGGACTTTTCCACATGATATTTTCAGGGGACCACGCGTGTGACATTTGCTGTTCATTAGATCCCTGTGGACTCATTGATGTGTCCTCAGGGCCCCATGGCTATGTTTCCTTTTTTTACTTCATTTTTCACTGGTTTAGCTGGCTGGTGGGTGTTGTACAGGGCAGAGCAGCTGTCGTCAACCATACCACTGTGTCCTCCTTACAAGGGGCACATGGAAAAAGCACTTTGGAGGAAAGAGCTTTGTTTCCCCTTGAAAGCTTCATCATGAGAAAAATGATAATAAAGAGGACTTAATGAGAGAACTTGAGCTAACTATAACAAGAAGGATCCAAATATTTTTTTAATGAGATAGGCTATAAAAAGAAAAGTCCCGTAATGATGGTTTCAGAGATTTAATCAGAGGATTTGATTTATATTCCAAAATCTATCTGTGTGCCAGAGATACATCTTCATTAAGGGCCTGCATTTTAATGGTCCACCAATCAAGCTAAAGATTTCTTTGTGGATGTTAAGACTGTGACAGTCCAATTTTAATGCTGAGATATCTTCCAGTTGCCTTCCCTGCACAGGCAAAAATCCCAATGCATCTTTTCATGGCACCCTTCGTTGAACTGGCAGGTGAGAAGGAGGAGCAAGAGGAATGAGTGTCACTGCGTAAATCAAGAGGTTGACACAAGCTGTCCACCCACTGCCAGAAAATAGTGTCAATTGGCTATTTCAACCTAAAAAAACACAACTCCCCAGCAGAAACTGACTCAGGGGTACTGAAACCGTGGGTCTGAAGTTGTATTTGGTTCTGAGACTTGTTTCCCAGTGCACAAAGAGGAGCAGTCAGAGAGTGACAGTGGTGGGGACAACGTGGAGCAGCTACACAGCAGCTGGTAGTTGTGTAGCATCCAACCTGGCAACGCCCCACTCCAATTTCTCCATTAAATAAGGCAAATAGTCAGTATTCAGCCCATACAGCTAGCAGAAGGATGCTTTCCTTACAATGATAAATGCTTCCAACTGCTGAATGAAAATACTGTATTTTGAAAAAGAGATGCTGCAGAGCATGGTGTACAAGAGCAATATTGGTTTAGGATCTGAATACTGGGAGGTGTGGTGTGGTCCTGCTAGGCACCATCTAACTCAATAGTGTTGCCATCTGATTCAGATGAATCTCCTGAGCATAAGCGAGCCCGTTTTCCATTCCCTGATGTGCCAGTGTGTTATACCTCCCAAAAGTGATATAGTGCCTCCAAATATTTGGATGATTTATTTAAATTCTTGTGTTTATTTACATTTTGATTGCTACAGATGGAATAAATTTTCTACTTTGAAGTTTTATTGCATTAATGAAGCTGGTTTAGCACAGCCTAACTCTCTTTGGAAATTCTCTTCAACCTTTCCAGCTCTGTGAAAGATAATTTCAAGTAAAATATGATGAAGCCTGAGTAAGTGGTCTCAACACATGGCACCCTGCTGTCCTCAGATGTACACAGGGAAAGAGAGAGGCATGTGGTAAATTTCTTAGCCAGAAGTTTAGCTCTCAAATGAAGTGGTTTTCTTTTGAAGAACCAATTATTTTTAGAATAAATAACTTTTTTTTTCCAATTCTTTTTTCTCATTTTCCCCAGTATCCTTTCTCCTGTGATACCTTACCTCCTCCTGGGAAGCACAGTAGATGTATTCTGGGAGATAGAGACAGCATCATAAGTTTGTAGGAGCTGTATGAATGCAGTAGACTTTGGCAACTTCGTCATCAGATGCATCATGGCCCTTTAAATGATTTTGAAATGTTGACACCTGTCTTCAAATACTAATTTATTCTCTGTTAAATCTCCAACAACCACTAGTGAAATGAAGACTGGTGAAAGCCAGCGGATGTGGATGGCAGGACCAGCTCAAGGTTTGTCCTCAGGTGATGTGACACTGAATTTCAGCCTGTGAGAGGAGACACGTTGCCTTGTTGGCACCAGGTTTGTCCTACTTGTGGCAGAGCATCGGAGGGATCCATTTCTATTCAGGCATCCTTGATATTATGTCCTTTCATACCCTATGAGAGAAACTCTCTGCGCAGGTGCCGGTGCAGAAATACATCAGTTAAGCTGTGAACAATGAGCTACTTTCTTTCTTCTAACACTAAATTCAGATCCTTGAAAAAAAGTTAAATAGGACAGGTTGCACAGGGAACAACACCTTTCAGTTCAAGCAGTGCCAGGGTGGGTTATATGTAGTGAGTATGAAAGGCTTTGTCAGATTTCATGTTCAGCTGGTGTGTGCGGTGTAAGAAAAAAAGGTGAAGTGCGTGTATTGCACAGGCAGTTACTAAGGATGTCATTGACCCCATTGACTTCTGTGTCAGGCTGAAAAATTTTGGAAATCTGCTTTCCCCAATGTGGATGTCTTATCTTTTGAGTGTACTGTGGAGTAGATGTTGTAAAATTCTTGTATTTTCCCGCATGATTACTTCTGGAATAAAGTGCAGCCGCAAATGGATTTACACTCTCTAATTTCCTTCCCTTGAAATGTGGCAACTTGAAGCTTGGCAAATACAGTTTTTGTAACCTATGAAAAATGTGCTCATAACTTTATATTTTAACATGAGCTGCTTGCTATTCTTGCCTTAATCTCAAAAACCTGGTAGTAAATAGGCAGGCAGGAAAAACTATTGAAACCTTTGACTGGTTCTTACAATAACTCTGATTCAGTACTTTGAGTGACTAAAATGAAATTGAACCTGATAACATCAGTTTTGCACTGCCTGTATTTTCTATCAGCTTTTAATAATTTTTCATAGCAACTCTTCATTAACACCTCATCCTGGAAACGCATTCCTTCATTGTTCTCTGGCACTAGACTCCTTTTTTGCTTTTCTAAATCGTGTTTCTTCCTCTCATTCGTCTGTGCTCCCTGCATATCACAGACGGATTTGATGGATTTCTTATATTGAAAACCGTCTGCTCAGTTATTTTAGATAACATAAACCCTTCCACCAAAAAGCAAGCTGACAGAAATTCCTGCTTAACCAAAGCACTCATCTTGATGCTTCTTTCCAACACTTGCGCTACAGCAATACCTCCTCATCTGAAAGCTTCCAGAAAATGCTGGGACTCAAAATGCTTCTTTGGACTTGTTCAATTGGCTGGACAAGAACTGATGGGACCAGCCCAGGGAGCTGGCCTAAGTGTATGGGAAGGGACAGATGAAGTGTCTGAAGAGGGAAGGATTCACATACCCCTGTAGTAGGTCATCGCATCCAGCACAGACGATATGGGAGAAACGGGATGACAGCATTCAGAGAAAGTGAAGAAACTAGGGAAGACAGTGTGTGGTTAGACCCTGAAGAACTGCAGTGTGCATTCAGATCACCTTGATGAGGAGCAGCAGCATGAGAAGAGGCTCCCCTGGGGGGATTCTGGGGGAATTCAGTTCCTGCTTTTCTGGCACAAACACTTGTCCAGGCCATCAGAGGTCTGGCTATGAAGGTGATATATTTCACAAAGGATAAAAACTAAATAAAACTGCTTATTTCTTTTAGGAAGGCTTTTCCCTTCCCTGGTTTGGCCTGCACTTGCAAGTTGAAGGGCTGTTTGTGCAAAGGACCATGTTTGGCTATGTGGCCTATCATCTGGGACATCAGACGGAAAATGCATTTCTCATTGAGACCTCAAGTTGTGGGAAAAACACGAAGGACTGTGAGACAGTAAATCAAGTTTGTAAGAGCAACATAGCGGCTCTGTCACACTCATGACTGAGCAGTTGTATTTCTGCTGTGTTTTGACGGAGGAGATTTTCTGTTTGACCTGCCCGTGTGCAGAAGCACTCTGGCATAAACCAGATAGGCTGTACTCAGGCTGAAAAGGAAGTATTGCTTTAGATTAACTTTTTCCTCAGCTATTTCTCTGCCCAATCAATTTAGTTGCTCAGGTCATTGCTCAGCAGCACATGTGTGCTCAGACCAGCACATGGGCAGTCCAAGCAGTGTGTTGGTCAAAGGAGGTTCGTGGCCACGGTGATGGGTGTCCCTGATAGGTGGCCACAGAGAAGGCACAGCCATAGGCAAAGGGTCCTCATTTTATCTCATCCTCAAAGACACTGCCGTAACTGCATCCAGCTGCAAGAAAAAGTGTTTCCAGAGTTTGTGGCTTCTAAAATGTGTAAGCTGTGGTACGTGCGATTTTCACCACCTCCCACAATGGGAGAGGTGGGATTTCTCACTCAAGGGGGATGTGTGTTGTACCGACTCTGTAGAGTGAATATGTGCCTCCAAGTGGAATTTCACAGCCTGGTCCTCCTCCTCAGAGCTCACGGGGCTGCTGGTTTCCTTTGGCAGGAGGGACACCATGGAAAAAGTCACTCTTGGAGGAAGCAAGTGTTACCTGGACTAATTACCTTGCATAGTTAGCAATCCTGGAAGCCTTTAAGTTGATCTGTGGAATGCAGAAAGGGGAAAGTGGCTACAACCTCTAGTGTAACTTAATACAAAGTAATGAAAATTTTAATAAAAAGAAGCAAACAAGTCCCTAATGAGCTACCTGAGCCATAGTTCCATAAAACTTAATTAATCTTTCTTTGGTATTAAACATCATGATGCAGGGAAGAATCTGTGTCAAGGGCAGCAGTGACTTAGTTTCATAGCAAGGAGTGAACTTTTGTGTGTGATTGTATCTCACCACATGCCTGGAAGAAGATACAGAGGAACAACAATTGAGGACCTCAGGTACAGAGATGGCAGAAACCAGCAGCTGGATGGGGCAGGTCATGAGCTGACATCATCAGGTAAATATAGCAGGAGGTGTTTGGGGCTTTTTAGTCAAGAAGTAAAGGAAAAAATTTTTAGTGCATGTTTGAAACACATCTGCATGCTACTGATGGTTTGTCATTGGTTTAGGCTGTGATCTAAGTTGCTGGTAAAGCTTGGTTCTACATAGCACTGGCCACAAGCTTGCAACCCTTTAAAAATACCTGACGAAATGCCTCAAGGACACCAGGTATATAGAGTCAAAGCTTTATATCTCACATTTTACCAAAATAAATCCTTCCAGAGGTTTAACACAACAATTTGGAGGGCAAAAATACCTACTGCATGCTCACAATAGTAAGAAGTTCCTCCCAAAGCAGCTCCTACCCACAGCTGCTGGTTTTATATGTAACTGCAGCATGAAAGCAATTACTGCAGAAGTAAATATCTGTTTGCTCAGTACGCTCATGCCCATGTCTAGGAGCTGGCTGAAGGTCTGCATTTCCCTCAGGGTGATCCTATTTACAGCCCTGCTTTCAGACATCCTGCCCTAGCATTAGAGAGAGCAAGTATGTCTGAGGCTTGCTGAATTGCTGCTGGAATCCGTGTGCCACGCTGGCGGAAGCAATCTTCAAAAGAGGAGGCAGCTCCTAAGTCATGAAGACAGAGGCTTTGGTCCGAGAGTTGAACTAATGGGGGATGCTGACAACCGCACAGCTGGTGCTGTGGGTTTTCTCCGTTTCCTTCTGAAAGCAATTGTTGATCTCTGCATCTTGTCTACAAAACAAAAATCCCCTTCTCATTGATGAATGGATGAATACCCTGTCCTAGAAAAATAAAGCAGATCAATAACATAACAGTCTACCTATAGTGCAAGCACTTTGGTGGGGATTTGGAGGGCTGGAGGGTGATGTCTCAGCCATAGCCCCACCATGGTCAGGTCAGTGCCTCATGCAAGGCAATCCCAGCAAGCAGGAAGAGAGATCTCCTGCCTCCCAGGGTTGCCTGGTTTGAAGGGCGTCATCTCACACACTTTGACAGTGCTGAGAGACAAGCATTTTACCAAATACAGACTCTCCCCACTGACTTTCCCTCTGATAACTAATTTAATGTTCCATTTATAACATTAACCACTTTTGGTTGTACCAGTAGTGTCTCTCCCACTGAACATCTTCCGTGAATCACAAAATATTCAGCTGGTGGTGGAGACCGTGTCCCCAAAACCCAGTGGTCAGCCAGGAGAGCTGGTTTTGTGCTGCTCCAGGGAGTCAGTATTTATAGACCTTGAGACACAAAATGAGAACGAAGAAATGATGCGGCACATCTCATGACAAAAACGTTGTCTCAACTTCCCTGACCAGCTTACTTTGCCACACTCTGGTGAGGCACTAACTTGACCAAAATCAGGTGTTTGATTAAGTGTCTTTTGGTGAGCAGAGCATGGGAGAAATCATTCATCTCAGGGCTGCAAGGGGTGCAAGAGCCAACTGTCAGCTCTGTGATGCTGCATGGGGGTGATCCCAGACCACCACAGGGTAGGACACTTGGACAGGGAGAAGGAGCCATGTTCCATCCTGTGCATGTATTTTGTTGCACTTGCACTGTGAGAGATGAGCAGTTCATCACTCCTCGAGTCTCTCCCTTGCCTTTGTCCTCAGACATTTGATTTAATGTACGATGTGTATTCCTGACCACTTCAATGCCAGGAAAGCTTCTGCTATAGTGTTTTGATTGGCTTCAGGTTTTTGCATATGTTTGTTCAGAATATGATTTCACAAGAATTGCAGCTTGCTGCCAATCTTTTGCTACCTGTTGATGCATGGGAAGAAGATAGAATATTTACCGAAAAAACCTAACAATATTAATGTAGGAAAATAAATGTGTGCGTGAATTAATCCACAAAAAAATACTTGTGGGTTCTTATAAGTGGGGATAAGAAGCGGAAGAGCTGTCAATAGTCAATATTATTTTATGCTATCCAGTTAGTGATAGCAGCGTCAGTCTTTTGTTAACACCCTGTTTCTTCTGTTTGACTGGACCTTGACTTATTGAAGCCAAAGACCACCTTTATTTCATAAATTCATAGGGCAAAAATGCCCTGTAGATGTGCTAATGTGGGAGAAGCTAATTAGGATGAAGAGGGAAGCTGTGTTCCAGGTGCACGAGCCATTAGTATTCTTCTGCTCTAGTTCCCTGAACCACTGCATTTATTAACCTTTAGCCAGATCAGGGACAATTTCTTCTGTTTCTTACATAATGCTGGAATTATAATTGACAGTGCTGAGGAAAGGGAGAAGTCTCTCTGCAACTCAGATTTTTCTTGCTTTCATTTAGAAGGTTTTAGAACAAGAGTCTTATAAGCTGTGAATAATTGCATCTCATTAACTGCATACTAGAGACACATGTATATGCATATTAGTAGGAATGGTGTATATATTTGTCTGGAAAATGTTATGGCATGCTTCAAGAAGCATCACTGATGTGAAATTCAGTGTGCACAGCATGTTTACGTAACTGGAGAGATGCTGCTAAGGAGGTAGGAGCAGATGATGGTTGTATATCCGGGTCATGGAGGCTTCAAAAAAAGAGCTTTCATCCTCTTAGTTAACTGGAGAGTTCATCAATGTTTGGTGCTCTGTTAGTGAAAAAGGAGTGTTTTTTTTAAGGCTTGCACTGTCCCCCCTCACAATGTTTGCTGCTTTGAGGGTGCAATGTTTCCTGCGGGACTCAGCTTCCTGCCTTGTCACTGAGAATATTTGCAATGGCTTTCTCTGGTACCTCAATGGGTTTTGCTCTTCTACGAAAAGTTAGTTTTGTGCCAGTATTGTAAATCGTAATTCACAGCAGATTTTGGAGTCTCTAATAGACAGAAAAAGCTGCCAAAAAGTAATTTGTATGAGTGGTAAGTTGCCTTAGCCCTTCAATCCCTTTAAGCATTGGGAAAATCAGATAACCTATTTACAATCTTCAGATCACACACTTTATTTCTATGTTTTTTTCCATATGGTTAGAAGGATGTTTCTTTTTAATAAAATTAGGTAGTTTATTTCCAAGAGGGCAGGTCTCTACTCTTTAAAGTGTCTAAGCAGTGACCCCAAAGACAACTTTCCTTAGTGCAGAAGCTGCCACATGACTGTGTGATAGGGGTGCCTACCCTCGAGATTAACCTGGCTGCAGTGCATTAATTAATTGCTATCTGGCACAACAAGTATATTGTTATTGCTTGTATTTGATACAATTCAACTCACACATGCATATGCTGGCATGAAGAAAATGCCAACTGCTCTTATTTCCAGCAAAACAGTGATAGAATTGTCAAATTGATGAAAAACAAAAGCTTCCTCCTAATTTATTTGTTATTAAATGAAGAAACAAAAAAATCTGCTGTTTAACTAAGTAACACTTTCCACACTCTGCTGCAAAAGCAGCTAACACTTAACACTGGGACAATTCATGATGAAGTTGTTGAAATATCACTGTCAGATGAATTTTCATGCTTTCCTTCCCAATGCAAGCTGTTGGTTTCTTCTTGCTCCTATTGGATTAGAACCATTTAAACTAAGCAGAGCTTTTCTGTATGGTTCATTGCATCTTTATTGTTTTGCCACAATTACAGTCCCTTACTGTAAAGTATAACATCAAATTATAGGAATATTTCCTACTTTAAGCTACCTTATACTTTCCTTTAAAGGGAAAAATAAACTGCCACCAGTTTTTTTCTTAAAATGACTTATTTTTGCCAGCTTCATCTTGGATTTGACCTGAGCATTTTAACACCTGACCAAAAAGTGCTACAAACTGGGGACCTTGACACTCTCTACAACTACCTGAAAGGAGGATAGAGAGAGGAGGTGGCTGGCCTCTTCTCCAAAGTAACAAGGAATAGGACAAGAGGAAATGGCCTCAAGTTGCACAAGAGGAAGTTTAGAGTGGATAGTAGGAAAGATTTCTTCACAGAGAGGGTGTTCAGGCATTGGAACAGGCTGCCCAGGGCAGTGGTGGAATCACCATCCCTAGAAGTGTTCAAAACCCATGTAGATGGGGCTGTCAGTGACATAGTTTAGTGGTGGCTTGGCAGTGCTGGGGAACTGCAAATAGTGGAGCCTGCAGGATTGTTTCCAGAAACAAGATGAAAAATGTTCATCAATATGTTAATTGCCAGTTAGAAAAGAATATTGGTAGGGTTGCTGTAGTGATTTATTCTTTAGCTTATAAAATTATTTTCCTATCATATGATTTTTTTCACAGAAATAAATTACTTTGAGTATTACAGCTTGTGCTTAAATGAAAAAAAAAAAAAGGATTTTCTAAGCTAGCAGAATTATTTTTTCCTGTATTTCTAGGGAAAATAGTAGTGAGGAGTCATCAACTTTTGTGAAGTGCCTGGAATAAAACAGATGATCATAGACTTCATTATGCTTTCGAACAGGCATGCAAAATTCTGAACCAGACTTTTGCATCCACAGAAGGGTACAAACCTGGAGGCAGATTTTGTTAGGAGCAACAAATCATCAAACAATCTGATCAATGAAACAAAATAGAGTAAAACCACACAGGATTATGTTGTCTTTGAGGAAAGACTGAAAGGTCTTAGTGAATTAATTTTCCATCATATTCAGCACTTTGTTAAAGCAGAGGTGGGAGTCCATGTATGAAACCTTCCAACACATCTGTCATGACCAAACTCCAAGCTGGACATCATACCGAGAAGTCATATAAAAGTGATGCACAAAGGTGAATGAAGAAGTGAAACAAAGCTGCATAAAACTGAAGTTAATCCAAAGACTGGCTTCTAAACAAGGTAAGCCCCTTCTCACCTGTTTTGAAAGGCTGTTCCTAGCATGAGGCAACCTATCCAAACTGTTTAGTTGGTTAGTAGTGACTAGCATTCAGAAATGCAAGTTGATATTCTATTGCTTCCATTTTCTTGTAATGTTTATTAGATGTTTCATTATATATTAAAAATTCATCTTGCCTGTGCAAACAAATGAGATTAATGCTTTCTCATTAATCAAGACATCAGACTCTCCTTGTGAAGCAGGTCCTATTATGAGCATTTAGCTTTTACATTAAGGAAATTTCACTGTAATCTGTCCTTTCAACTTTATAATGTTATTTAGCAGGAGTAATATATTAAATCAAACAACTTGTGAGCTCCAGATGTTATCACCTTCAAATTTACAACTACAGTCCTACCACAGGGGACATACTGCATCTTTGAAAAGTCCAGATAGGACTGATTATTGCTATTTCACTGAGCTAGCTAATATGACTCACACTGTTCCCAGGCCATAGTGACTTGGGGATATGCCTGTCCTTGACCCAGGTGCAGGGATGGATCCCGGCAGTGAAAGATGATGCTTAATCCTCTGTAGCTGTATTTCCCCTTCATTTGTGTGGAGGAAGAGTGACTCTTTTTTCAGGATGTGCTAAGAAATGGCCATAACTTGTCTGAGAAGAGCTATAAAACATAATAATGTTTGGGCTTGCTGAGCTGGTCAGCAAGAGCTCACCATTACTGCAGCTTCATTTCGCTGGCCCAGGCTCCCAAATGGAGTCAGAAGGATGAGCCACTGCCCATGCTGGGGGTTAGAGCATTAGAGAGTGCTGCTTAAGCAACCCCTACTGATCTGGAGGACATTTTAGAAGCCACAAACTCTGGAAACACTTTTTCTTGCAACTGGGTTGATTCAGTGCTAGATTGAGTATACAACAGCTCTGTGTCAACAAGACACACTTTTAATATCCTTTACCTGTTTTATAATCCTGCTGAGGTGCAGTATTGGAAATATTAGTCCATGCTTTCACTCTTTTCCTGTTGCTGTATTGAAAACTGGAATATTACCTTCGTGGCCCAATGGGGATAGCAAATTAGACAAACTCTTATGCTGGGATCCCTCCATCTGCTTACCTGACCATGGGTGGAAATACTATAGGAGCCTGGTTTTCATCCAGTTATACCATGTACTGGTTGATGCAAGATAGCCAAACAAAAAAACATCTAAAGGAAGTGTATTCACATGGTGGGTGGTCTTGGTATAACTATACCAGTTAAATTGATGGTAGTGTGCCCATGTAACAACATGGTCCTGTTAGAAAAACAAGACCTATTCAATGTTGAATTTAGATAATAGCTTAAGTGATTAGATTTATGCCTTTCTTAAATATGTGTCTGAAATAGGTATGCTGTATCTGCTTCAATCCTCTTTAGTGCTGCCTATAATCATGCTCCCATTAAAACAACACTTTTAGGGACTATTTATTTGATAGACTTTCAAGTATTCATTACCTTAATTACCCAGTATAAATTACCCAGGATACTGTATCCTTGTTTGGCTCAAAAATAATTGCTTGTTATTATTCAGGTGCTAATCACCAAATCTTAATCCTTTCCTAGTTTATTAATGGATTTTCAGAGGAAAAAATAAAGGAGAGTCTTGAATATGTCTGTTCCCTAATTTGTTTAATAACAACAGTGTGTCCATTTTGTCTCTGGAGGACTTCCACAGATTATGTCAGGCTGCAGAGACAGGTAATAGTCTGCATGTGGTTCAGGAAGGTGACAGGATGGGTGTCTCACTGCTGTGGGTTGCTCTGTGCTCCAGCTCTGAAAGCTGCAGATGAACATTACTTGATATGGTCTGATGGGATTTTTTGTTGGCACTTTGTATACAATTGCTTGGGCTGTTCTCCAGTGGTGACAAGTGCTTGCCACAGCAAATGAAGTCAGCTCCTGATGATTGAGCAAGGCCTTGAGGTGCACCATCTGCCAGCTCTTTGCCTTTCCTTAATACACTGTAACTGGTGTCACTGGTGCTTTTAATGCGGGCATGTGAAAGTGGATCTGTGATTGTATTTGTCCATATGCTTTCTGTTGAGGTAAGACTTGAAATCTGTGATATTAAGTTGTTGCACAGGAGTGGTCCATGAGGATTTTTCACTGGTGTGAGCACCCCGCAGTAAGTCCAGCTTTGGTCCACACAGAAGATGGCTTTGGTCAGTGCCCTCTGAGGTGCCAGCTGGCAGTGATATTGTAGGAGAGGTGTTGCCCATCTCTGGTGGTGAATGAGGGTTAGCCTCTGGACAGGCAATTTTTACAAGCCTGGCTGAGGGTCATTGGTATCTGTAGCTAGTGCTGAGAGCCAGGTCTGCAAGGCGAGTGTCCAGAGGCTGAGCCTTCCAAGTCCATGAATCTTAGAGGTCTGCATGCAGGAGAGTGAGCGCCCAGAAGCCAAAAGCTTTTCTTCATTTCCCCTGTGCTCCCAGAATATGAGAACATGCTTGTGCAGAGTAAGAAAATGGTACACTTGTAAATTGGAAGAGCACCTTATTCTTACTTAGATTTTCTGTGGAAACCCTGCAAGCATAGTTAGAGCACCCTGTGAGCCAGACTGGAGAGACTATTCCCAGTCTGCCTCCAGCCAGAAGGTCACACTTTGTCATGCTGTTCCTTGACAGCATGCCATCCTGGCACTACAAAATTTGCCCACTGCTTATGCCACATGTGTCTCACAGTGGTAATTTTTGAGTACTTCTCAGTTGATCTCAAAGTCGTTTATAACAGAGTCATTTATAACATTGCTGTCCCCATGTTACAAACTGAGTGTAAAGACTTTTTGTAAGGCCACCTATCAAATGCATCAAGGAGCAGAAATGAGATCATAATTTAAGTCCTGGTCCGATGCTGTGTTCATTATGCTGCAGTGCTTCACCTGAACACAAGACATACAGTGAACCATATCCTAAAGATATGGTGACTAATATCCTAAATATACGGTAAGGCTTTAGCTTGTAAGAAGAGTGTTTTAGGAGGTTGTAGTGTCTGTAGACTGACCATTCAGTGTAATCTAAGGGCTTGGCACATGCCAGGAGGAGCCCACAGCATTTTATCTCATTAGTGTCATCACTGGAATTATTTATGATTGTTCTTGATTTATCTTGGTCTGTCTACTTTCAGTCCAACTCTATAGGAAGAGTGATTTTGTTTTTTAAATCAGATTTAAGCTATTTTTGCCAGTGCTATTTCCAGCTGATGTAATTTTTCATGGTAATTAGGTGAGCAAACAATTCCACAGTATGATGTTAAGGATGTGAAAAATTTCATATATGCCATCCTGCCTATAATACTCAGAGTAATCCTGATCAAAAGATGGTGTGAATTGTGTGTGAATTAATATTATCATACAGATGTCTTTAAGTGTTGATACTCTTTGATGTGGCCAAGTAGAAAACCTTAGGGATCAGTGAAGATTAGGAGAAAAGTGACTATTTCTGATAACAAATTCTACCCACACTTCATAATACAGGCAGATTTGGATGTACTAAATCACTAAAACAGGCTTTAAAAAAAAAAAATCAGTGTCTTTATTTTTTCCCAAACCTGATTTTTTATAGCAGTCTATTAAGGAGGAAGGAAGAGAAAGAATGTTGTTGGACCAAGTTTTCCAAATGGACCATACTTTCTGATTTTTCTCCCTGCAATTAATTCCAGTTTTCTCTTTGTTTCTAACTTCTGACATCCTTCTGGCCAAAAAGAGACAACTGCCCATATCATACCTGTTAGTAAGGCTTGGCACTAAGCCTTGTGCAAATTGAATAATGTATGTTTGGTTATATGCCATGTTCATACACTTTAAAAGAAATTAGTTTGAACGGCTTCCATTTGGACACAAAATTCCCAGTTTGTCACTGAAAAATGAACTGATTTCAAGTTAAGAGTGAAACATATGATAATAAAATGCTGATCATTCTAAATTCTTTGCTGCATATCTGATTAACATGATAACCCTATTTTTATGGCACCCTGGCCAAATGTGAATGTAAAGGGATATGGTATGTGAACAGGCCTTTATTTGAATTCCACTGTTTGCCAAATGTAGTAGGACAAATCTGAAAAACTAGTGAAAAAGCAACCAACAGTTTGCTCTGTTGGATACATTTGCAAATGCCTTGAAAGACATTTTAATGATATGTGAGAATATACTCAGACAAATTCACTCTATTGATTCAATGAGCTGTACCTATTAATTTGATTCCCTTAATAACCTCACATGCAATGGTGTTCTGCACTTCAGGACATGCCTTTTCTTTTTCGTTGAAGCTTTTGCTTTTAAAACTACGGGAACCCTTTTGAACCAGCACACCTTTTTAAATGTAGTACTATCAACATCTCTGTGGCAGTCAGTCATTTGCTGATATTCGTCAATATGTGCATTCAAAATTAGTAGTACTAGTGTTTAAATAGGAGTACTACTTACATTACATTTTAACCAGAAAGCTGGAATCTCTATTATCAATATCTGCCAGGAAAAATAATTTCCAACCATAAACTTAATTTGGAATTCACTGTGTGCCAAGAGTTGCTTCTTTCTGTCAAGGCTCCCTAATGCAATAAAGCGGTATTGTTTGACGTTTAACCTTTCTTTGAGTAAGCTTCCAGACTGATATTTTGTTTGGTCACTGTCTGACAGGAAGTGAAAGTTGTTATCAATTCATGTATAAAATCCTGCAACATGGAAATGCTACTGATTACTCTGTGGTAGATCTGGATAGCAAGGTCCTATGGGATTTGGCCTCCATTCCTATGATAAATTTCCTTTATTCTAGGAAGAGAGACTTCTCATAAATAGCACTTGTTTCTGGCAAATTAAATTAAATAGAATGATTTTCCCTGGCACCAGCACTTGTGACTGCTGAGGCCTGCAGTAAGAGCAGAAGCGCCCTACACCACACCTGAGCTGTATGTAAAGTATTTATGCTGGGACTCTTGTACACTCACCAAGGCCTAAGAGAGATTTAATATGACTGAAGTTGATGGATGCCCTGCCAACTGCTGCACATTTGTGTTTATACAGCATCCTCTGTATTGTGGTTAGGCCCGGAAAACAGACTGAATTCTTACAAACTGCCTAATATGTCATGGCTTTATTAAAATGCATACAAGGCACTGTGAATGAAACACTTGAAGCTACATATCTATCAAGGTCGGTTTGTGACCACTGCTGAACACAGGACCATGGATTTGAGCAGGTGCAATCCTTATATGCCACTTATTTTTCAACTGTGTAGCTTGCTTAAATGAGTTGGTGTTCATCAGTTAGTTGGCCTTCTCTATTTGCTAGATTTCTGTACACTTGACGAAAGCTTTAATGTGTGTGGGGCACGTGCAGTGTGTTTGGTTACTGATGGTGCTGCCTAGAGGTGATATAATAATGATTATAAGAGAACAGAAGAAAAGTGGAAAGCTCATGGATTTTGGTTATAGTCATTATGTAAAAACATGGCAGTGGATCATTGTATGTGAGTAGACACAGCAGGAGAGAGAAAAAACTCCCGTGCTGTTTACATTTCCAGTCATTCCTACAGTGCTTTTGTGTATACCCACGTGTATGCTCATATATTGTGTGTGGGTACTGTGTGCAGAGTCTTAGCTCAGTCCTTTACTTGTAGCTAATGCTAAACCAGTATTTTACTAGGGAAAAAGAGGGTTTGCTTTTTCGTTTACTTATTATTTTTTCAAAATAAAATGAAAAATAATTAAACTAGGTGTTGTGCTCTCAGAGTAGGGAAAAGAAAAATAACATTAAAAAATAAGTGTGAATGTATATCTGTGGTCCCATATTATCTGAGTAAGGGGTGTAGTTTAGCAACTCATTGTTTTGCCGATGTTGTACAGCTTAAGTAGTACTTGGAAGCTAAAGCTTCTGAAAGGAGTCTGCTAGCCCTAGGTGCAAGGGCACTGAGATCAGGCTACATTTGGGGCCACACAGCCAAGAATACAAGGTTAGCTTGTTAAAGAAGGTGTTAGAAAATGAGAAGGTGACATCCTGAGGCTGCTTATCCCAGCTTCAGGGCCTGATTCGCAGGACCATCTGAAGTATTTTGTGTGAACATATCGCTGGATGATGTGCATAGTGACTACTCCTTTCAGCTGTCAACATTTCTCAACCAGGAAGAAATTTCTTTTTCATGTCTTCTAAGTTTCATTCCTTCAGGGCATACTTCCATGGAGTCATTAAAGATTTTTATTATTCTTTCATTACTGTATTGCATTTGAGCCTTAAAGTGTGGTCTGGAATTTAGTTCTGGAAAGAATCGGTTTTTCTTTGTCCCTTAATTCTGTTGTAGCAAGGCAGAAAATACTGCAGACACTGCCATAAAATTCAAATGGTTAATGTAAAAATCTTTTCCCAACTGTGACAGGGTAATATGAAAATGTTCTGTTTATCTATTTCTTAATGAGAAATAAGGAGTATAATAGATATTAAGAGATTGCCTAGGGCTAATGTGTTTGAGATCTGTGTATTGAAAGTTTCTAATGTTTAATAAATTATAAACTAGCAATGTAGGATGATTTTAGAGAGTTTAAAAGTATTTGTGGGTTTTGGTAGTTGTTTTCTGTTTGTTTGTTTATTTTGGTTTTTTTGGTTGGTTTTTTTTCGCCCTAGATTTTCATTGGCTGATGAATACAAATACATTGCACTTTTGCAATTCATGTCTGTTCCCATATGAAATTCGTGTTCAGTCAGTGAGGCCAGTGCACATCTGGGCAATGTACTTGCAGGCAGGCAGCGAGGTTCATTGTCCTCTTGTGTCTGCGGAAAGCAATCAGGAAAACATCTGTGCTTAGCTAAGAGCTGATTTTAATGGGTTGGGTTCAGATGCTGGCAGAAGGCATATGATCCAAGAGCTGCGAAAGGATGGTTAATTCGCTGTCAGCTTTGGAGCCTGACCATTAGTTGGGAGACACAATACTTATTTACAAGGCAAGGAGGAAGCAGTGGGAGTCTGTATGGCTGGGAGGAACAGGAATGAAAAGTGACAGAGTAAGTGGCACTGAAATGTTACTGTCTTCCTTGCCAAGGGGGGTGAAGAGAATAATGCCATCAGATCAAGGCTTAGTCCTACTCCAGTTAAAAGTAAACAAACCCCAAAACAAATTAAAAAAAAAAAAAAAGATGGAAAAAACCCTCTAGCCATTTGGTGAGGGAGCTTCCTTATGAAGTTTGTAGCTAGTCATTGCTCTTCAGGAGCAAGGATTGTGCCAGGTTTACTGAAATTGTGCTGCTAACTGGCTACATTTTCAGCTATTCTTATCACAGGTGTGTGACTACCTTAAAGCTGCATTTAAAATAAATCAATAAAGGTGGATATTGGTAGCAGCTGAGTTTGCTGCTCTTTTAAGTGAAAGGAGGAGGCACAAAAGCACAAAATGTAATCAGTTCTAAGTAAGGTTAAGTCTGATGGCTTTGTAATGGGGGTGCTTGAAGGTAGTTTTAGGTCCATAGACCTTAGCACAAAAAGTGTAAGAAAAATAAAATAGAAAAACAGGACCTGGGGATGGGCACAGTTAAACTGGCTGATGGGTGGAGGGACAGGATGATTGCTATGTTAATGAACCCATTAAGGTGGTGTAAACATCTACTGGGCAGTATCCGGACTAGCAAATGTCCAGAATGGGAGCAGTTAAGCTACCTGATAAGTAGAGGGACAGGATGATTGCTATGTTTGTTATGTTAATTAAGCTGGTGCTTCAAACACTGCCAGGGGTGATGAAGATTGTTGGAAGCAGTAAATGACTCTCAAAGACCACCATCACATTTTGTATGTATGCGGGAAACTTTCTGGAAAATTATGTAATTGATGTGTAGCCTCATGAATATGTATGTATGCCCAAATGACTATATAAGGATGGCCTGTGCGGCAGTACGGGGACGCACGTTAGGAGGAGCTATCCCTCGCATTTGCCGGCGCCGCAATAAAGGAATACCTGCGTGTCATCTTAAAAACTTCATTGGCGAGTTTGCTCCTGGAGCTTTCTCCGAATCATAAGAGCCCTGTTACACATCTTCTGGGGGTGGAGGGATGTTCTTTTTATTCCTTCCCCTTTTGGCAGGACTTGTTGAATGTAGGGCCAAATGCTTGATGAGGTGAATTAGGATTACAAGTTTGTTTTCTTAATATGCTAGGTCTTGACTGTTTGGTAGTTCCTTTTTTTATGTGACATTCCTGAGTTTCTGTAAAATGTCTCTAACAGAGGCTAGGAAAGTGAGGAATATTTTCCCTTCTATTTTTCAGGAGTGTAAATATGCTTAAACTCTTAGTAACTTTTGAAGTGCTTTATGAAAATGAGAATAGGGCATTTTACAGCTGAAGATGAGAGGTGGTTTCAACTTTCTGGAGAAGCAGGCTCCTCTGTTTTGTAAATAGCAGGCCTGGATGGGACAGGTCTGGAAACCGATTATTGGAAAGCAGTTCTGTACTGTGCTTTCGAATGAAGGGAAGTCTCATAACAACCACTGCTGAGGCATCTTCTGGCTCCTGTTCCTCACACTTGCACAGTCATAGGGTTTTTGACCTCTTCCCCATTGTTACATTGTAGTCTGTTCCTTAAAGGAAGGAATATTATGGGCTTTTGTTCTGTCTGTTCAGTGGCCACTTGTTTTGCTGTGAGTTCGAGCTGCTGGCCAATTGAACCACAGCTAGCAAACTGTGTTAAGTTTGATTGAAACGTATCTGGGTGGAGGAGGAAAAACCTACAGTTGTCTACAGAGTGCTTTTGACTCTTAATTCAGTGCCTGTTAGACATCATAAAGTCCCCTCCAATGCTCACCTGTAAGAGCTAGTCTAATACTTTAGCTAAATCTTGTTTACCAGAATTGCTTAAAATAATAAAAAAACCCTGCATCATAACACACACAAAAGCTCCACTAATCAGATTTAAAGTGTAACAGCCAACAACTTTAAAATATGTTGATAGATAGCTTAGTTTTGACAGACGTGTGAGTGTTTTATTATGCCAGTTTTTGAGCAACGTGTTTTTTAATGTGTGGAGTCCCAGAGAAGCTGCAGTTCTTAGGTTTTTGTTTCTGTACCTTAGTGGCAACAGGAGTTGGAAATGCTCGAATGAAATATGCTTTTTTTCACAAGCAAGAAGCAATAAACCCCTGGGACCTGGAAAAAATGGTTCTCCCTTCAGTTTGAGAGAACAATATCTGCACTAAACTGACACGTTAATTGAGTCTGGCAGCCTCCATTTAATTGTGACTCACTGCAAATGATAGAGTCAGCTCCTCAGTTACAGTTCTGGTTGTGTAGAGTGAATAACAGGAAATGTATAGTACATATGTTGCTTTTCCCCTCCTTTCCCCCCCCCCCCAAAAAAAAAAAAAAAAAACCTACAATTTTGAATATTTGAAGATTTGTGATGTTCTTGAGTTTTTTATTTTTTTGGGGGGGAGGGGGATTGGGGGGATGTCAGTCTAATTCATTGATTTTTGGCCACAATAATTTTAGAATTTGTCTGTGAAATTCAATCTCACAATTTATGAGACATTATCACAACCATTCTGGATTTTAATACATATGAGATACAATTAAGCAAAACTAAACTTATTTGGCATAATTATGCTACAACAATAATGCCAATAAATCTCAGTTCTGGCTAGTAAAAAGAACAAGGCCTGTGACAATGAGTAGCCCCTGCATCTGGAACCAAGTTCATTGCACTGTAACTCACAATATGCTGTTGTTGAGTTTGAACAGAAAAGTGTGATGACTTCCTTTGACAAAGTTAAGAAGATACCACTGTGGATCAACCTCATGAGGAATAGCTGTCCTCTAAATCTTTTAAGTCTAAATAATGGTGTAAAATAGGGAAATAATGCAGGAAATAACTGGCTTTACCTGCATGTACAAAGTTACCAGTCACTTTTATCTTCTGATTTGAATTATACTTACTATTAAGAAAACTTATGTTAGGCTGAAGTCTTATTTTGGTGGGAGTCAAGCGCTTAGTTTAATTGTACCCATATCAAGAAGGTTTTTAGTCCAAGATATGTTGAGAAAAGAGATGGTGGAAGGTAAAAGAGGGACAAATGAATAATGATGCCTGCAAGGTCTTTGCAGAACTAAATAGGCTACTGGGACCAGTGCTAAATCCATTTGGTTACTATCAATTACTTGCAGACATGAGGAAATGTTCTCCATCCGATTTGCCAATGTCATCTGGTTTATAAATGCTAAGATATTTAATGGCTTGATTAAATCCTCCAAAAGTATTTAAGCCTTAGAAGTTTCTTCCTGACTTCTGTAAACTAGAATCCTAATTTACCTATGAAATTGACCATTGCATAGCAACTCTTCTATGACTACGTAATATCCTGTGCTTTTAAAATGCTTTCCAAGCAAATGATAACGTCAATTTTTTAAGAACTAAAATTTGCAACAGATAGAGGAATGAGCTTTAACTTAAAAAGGAACATGGGAGAAACTGGTGTTTCAGATACCAGTTCACAGAAATCTGCATTAATGCAATTCTAAACTCTTGAAAAGAAAGACCTGCTAGGGTTTCTGTTGTAATGGTTGGTGTTTGTCTTATTCCTAGAGCTCTACCCAGTGACCAGAATGTTTGGAATTGATATTTTGTATGTGTTCATATATTATAGAAATATGGAAATAAAAAATAAACCAGGATTCAGAGAAAAAAATTCAATTTCAGAACAGCTTTAAAACATTACAATAATAATTGATATTGATGTGCAATACTGGATAACTAAAGGCCTATTACTCCCACAGAAATAAGAGAAAAAAGGATGTGAATTATCTTCATCTAAGTAATACCTCATCTTAGAAATACAGGTTAATAGGACTGGTCCCTGATTCCTTATCTGAATAAATTTAATTCTTAAATTCTAACATCATATGGAGAGGCTGAAGCTTCCCCTTTTTTTCCACCCTGGGGTAAGGTGTCATTACAATAGCTATACCTTAGTGTAAAAAACAGCTGTGTATAACTTGCATACTTCCAATGATTAATGTTGTAGTTATTTCTGTTGTGCTAATACATAATGCTTCTTGCATTTGCTTTTGTAGGACAAACCTACATCCATTAGTGGGGTGTTATCTTGCCAGCTTCTCTGCTATTTTTATTGAGCTAATTCAACCATTGCTTTACCTAAAAGGCTCTAATTAATCATTATGTTCCTAATCTTGCTTTTATTGAGACCACAGTTAATTAAGTTTAAAAATTGACATGGCAAAACATGATCCAGACAAATTACCTCAGAGGAGGATATGTATCAGTGAAAATCTCTGGATTAATACATTGCTGGCTTGTGCAGCTGGTGCCAAAGGACTTTCTCAGTAGCCCTGAGCTGGGGGTGCCTGTCGGGTAAGTGTAGCCATGCGATGCACATCGACTCCCTGAAACTACATCAGCAGGTTAGGAGCTGGAGGATGTCACCAGCTGCTCTAAATGGTTTTGCAGTGAAGGAGGCTGATCTTGAAGGTGATCAATACCCCCGCTCCTGACCAAATCAATGGCTTCTCCAAGCCTAGTATCGCACTGTTGAAATTAATTGGAATGAGAGGGGGCTTTCCTCACCAGGAATTGTCCTGCACCACCTGGGGCAGCTGCCTTGGAGGCCTTGGCCCTGTGGCACCTTGGCCTGGGAGGGCCTGTGCTGTGTGAGGAGCCTGGAGCTGAGGGAGCGGGTGTGCAGGCAGGGTGGGAAGGGGGTATAGAGTCTGACAGGATCCTCAAGGAAGACCTGGGGAGACAGTGCCTGAGCCCCCACCTCTATGCAGCCATGCTTGGTACAGAAAGTCCTGAAATGGCGGAGGCTTGGCCTTTGTGAAAGGTAGCTCGTTCTCCTGCACATGTAGGCTTGGTGCCCTGGTAGCTGCTGAAGGGTGGAACCTGTCTGTGGAGGCCTTGGAGCTGCCCTGCAGAGGGGGTGGTGGCAGTGAACCCCTGCTGCTGCCATGGGTGCTTGCTGGGCACCCAGGATGCTGTGGAGAGGCTGTGCAGCTTGTACAGCTCTGGGGCCATTAGCCCTGCTGTGCATCCCTGTGAATGTCAATGGCGGGGCTGGGAGGCCTAGGCAGGATCCTGATGGGATCCATCTAGAAAAGGGCGGAAAGAGCACCTTTTCTAGCTGGCTGTCAGCCATCTGTTGAGAGCTGGAAACCAGGAGCAGTGGTTACAGGCCACAGTGAAGTGAGGCAGGAGTGGACAGGGTGGAAAATGAGTGCTGCATGGTGATGGGAGCAGGGGAAGCCTCAGGTATGATAAAACAGGGTTCAGAGGGGCTCATTTTGAAGCAACTGAGACCTGGCAGTGCAGCTCATGTGGCTGGAGTGCTGCTACAGAAAAACAGGCAGGAAAGGTGGGGAGGACGAGGAGGATATGAGAAGGGCCAGCTTGAATGTCCACAGGGCTGAGAAGTGTGCCAGGCTGGTGGAGAGCCCATGGGCAAAGCCATAGAGGTCTGGTGGGTGGGTTTGTTAGGTCAGTTCTTAAACGATTCAGTACTTGTGTTGCTATAGTTGCAGGCAAAATTATTACTTCAGGGCGGTTTGTGTGAAGTCATTGGTAATACACCTTTAGAAACAAATTAAGAACACTGGGCATTTGTTCTGGAAAAACTAACCTGGGTGTGAAAGTTTTGTTTTATTGGGTCTCTTATTTTTTCCTAAAGTGATCAGTAGTGAATATATTTAGATTTTTTTTCCTGCAGTATCTTGCAGGCTGTGCAAATTAGATACAATAATTCATTTAAAGAGTCTGTTGTCCTTCGCAGCTGCTAGACGAGCTGTCTGCTGTGGCAGTCTGAACTCAACAAATTACTCTAACCTCTGTTTTAAGGGTACTAAAGATTCTGAGCTAACTTGAAACCACACTGATGTTCCTGTGGCTGCAGGATAAATGGATAAGATAGAGGCTAGATAGACTTTTGTTCCTGTTCAGTGCGGTGCTAAATAGTCTTGCATGCTACTAGATGAAGCTGTAAAGGGCAGAATGCTTGGTTCATTTTGGGCCAGAACTACACCTTTCCAGCATGTTGGAACATGTTAGTACAAAGTGGCTGAAGTTAGGCCCAAGTAGTTTGCTTAATGAGATGTTCAAAAGCAATTGATGAGATGATTCTTTTGAAAGGGAGGCCAAGTGGATGAAGGAGGAATAAATTCATGCTGTGGCTACTGAAATGTCTGTCTACTGTATACTGGTTTGCTGATCTTAGGCAGTATTCCTGAGAGGGTTCAGGAAAGAATAAGCAAACTTGAAGTGTTTTGTTCTTTAGAGAATCTTTAGAGAAATTTACCCCTTGCCATATTTCTTTTCCTTTTAATGATGAGTCTCCTAAGTATTTTGATTCTTAGCTTGTATGTATTTTAGTCTCCTTCCTCAATTAAACATTGAAGAAAATTGATGGGAAGCAACTTCCTGTTTTATTCTGGATAAGGTGAATCAGGTTACAAATGATACAAACTGGTTTTGTGTTTGATTGTTTTCTAGCTGTCCAGCAAATTAGAATATTGCTGATTTGCCCAGCTTTTTACCTCTGCACCAGAAGTATTTGCACATGAAAGTATTAAAAAGAAAATAAATCTTTTGAAACCTAGATATTGCTTTTACTATAAAAATATTTTAAGAGAAAAAAATATCTGAGTACAGGTATATTGTTGTCCTTTGCTAATTCTGGAAACATTAACAGATGAAAATAAGCTTACTTTTTTAACATTAGTTATTGTGATACTTATGTAGAGAGATACCTACATCTGCGCAGTTATATTCTTCAGAGTAATGTGCTCTTACTGGAATTAGATTATTCATATAAAAAGGATGATTGCTCAAACACAAGCGACCATAATTTGAGGGTTAGAACGAGGTCAAACTTATTTTGCAAGTATATGGAAACTAATTGGTGAATTGCACATGCAGACAGGTACACTCATGAATATAACTGTATATTTTATAGCCTGTTTTCCATTTCTGATTTTCTCATAGACTGCAATGTGCATTTATCTCTCCTGGCCTGTTGTAAGCACTTTACAAAATATTAATGATAGTATTAAACCCAAGTCCTCAATTAGATGTACACTCCTATATCACAGAAGAATTGGTATAAACTTCTTACCATATCTTGACATGTCAAGTAAAGATTATACTGGTTCAGTGATCTCTCTCTCAGGTACAAGCAATTTATTCTCAGAGGTACATAATTCACACACACAGAAAAATAGTCAACAGAATAATAATCACGAGTAGTTTATCTGGTGAATTTTCAATCAGTTGTGGTATCAATAATTTATGCATGAGTTTCAACATTGCATACATTACCATTTCCAAAGAGTGATTACTTCTTGTCGGAGAATGTGGGCGCTCCAACTGTGTAATGAAGCAAGTAAGGTTTTAGGACAGGTCAGACAGAAAGAAGCTTTATTTACTGTGATCACCATTAGACAACAATCGGAAAGCGCCTCCCCTCTGCTGCCAAGTGATTGCAAACCCAACCTATATACTGTGTCAGAGAAAGAAGAAATAGGAGAGAAAACCCAGTAATATCAGTGTTAACAAAGCCAGGTATCCATCCCTGAGGTGGGTGGACTCCTTAAGTACCTTGTTAACAGCCGCTATTCTAACCATGAAGCTATTGAGAGATAGCCCTTGTTGGAGCCTGGGGTGGCACATGCACCGTTGTCTTTGTTTAGAAGTTGGAAGTTGAGAGCATTCTCTGACCATTGTTGGCTTTTAGGTGAAGGAGATTTTTTTCTTTAGTAACACCTTCATTTAGCCACACCTCTTAATAATAAACGTTAATAGTTTTACCACCAAAGTCTGAATCCCTATCAAACTTCTTTTTTTCCCTGCTGCATGCAAGTGCTGCAATAAGTGGGTTGAAATAATACCATGCAGCTTCTCTGGCTGATCATGTGGACAGCATTGCTTGAGGAACTGAGATGAAGAATTTAATTGTTTGCACTATAATCAACAGCAAAGAACAGCAAATATGAAAATGAGTGCCATGAGGCTTATATCGGGTTAGGTGGCAACGCAGGCTGCTTCCTGTCTAGTAGAGACGCTGTGCTGGCTATGTTATGCTCTCAGATCTTGCTTTACACGTGCTGGGAAAATACATTGTATTCGTGTATGTACAGAATGCATATGCTTATACAGTATACGTGTTAACGCATCAAAGAAACTAATTTCTTTGATTCTCATTTTTCTTTCCTTAGAGCAGGGATGTTATGAGTCCCAAAACTGGATTAAAACCATTTTGTGATGTTGAGTGGCCTGAGGGGGAGTAACATTCTTGTCTTCTTACCTTTGTCATTGTTGCAACCAGACTCAGTTACTGAATTCTCTTAATGCTAATTATCTGCTGGTATCTGACCCCTCCCATGAGCTCATCCATGAGAGAGGGGGCCAGTGCAACTCCTTATCTCAGTTTATTGATGTGGCGTTTGCAACAACTTGTTAGTCAATCGCTTGCAATTGAAATTCGATATCACTTTTCAAACTTGTAGAAGTTCTTCCCCCTGTGTCTGGGATTTCTTCTGTTGTTTAAACTCTGAGAAAAATAAGGAGAGAGTAACCTGAGATCAGGGAAGATCAGTGGTGAGCTGTATTCAACAATCACTGAGGCTGCCTAGAAGCAACCAAGAAGTGATTTATTTAGTTTTGTTGCATTAATGTTCAGCGATTTTTCCCCAGTTATTTTGATGCCCATAATTCCTGTCTATTGTCTTTACACTGTTCACTCTTCCTAGTTCTCCTTTGTTTTGGGCAATCTTCTAGAGACAGGAGGTGTATTTCCTGACTTGGCTTCAATTGGATACACAGATTGGTTTTAAATGTGCATAGATTTGATATCTAACAGCGTGTATCTGGCAATTTGCATACAGAGAAGGTGAAGGTGTGCAGAAGCTTGTTATTCAATATTGGTTTGAAAAGGTTGTGTTTCTGTTCATCAATTTTAGTCTGTTATCATACTACCATGTCTACATTATGGTGCTTGAGTTTTCCCTGTGAATTACTTTTTCTTTTAATCTTCAAAAATCTTAAGAAAATCTTGGCAGTTTTCAACTGTTGCAAATTGGTCTCTAGTCAGCTGCTGCCATAGCTAAGATTTTACTAGGACTTTCTTTAAACTTGATTACTGTAAAGACTGTGCTGATGGCTGCTTATTGCCTGTTATCTGAGACATGATTGAGAATCAGTTACATGACTCAAGGTTGTTTTGTTGCTTTTTGGTTTTTTTAATATTTATATCTATCTTACATTGATTTAGTCACATAGGTCACCTGCGTTATTACAAATTTAAATTAATGTTTTAATTTTACATTTTAAGCTCTGTGTTCCTTGCTGTCCCATTGGTTTCCTATTTTTAGATCTTTTCATCAATGTACACAGGCCTGCTACTATTTTTAAAGCATTTGGCGGTAAGTGTAAAATTAAGTAAATTTGTAAAGCAAATTAATTCATGATATTGTTATTAAATTAAGTGAAGGGTAGCAAATTATGAAAATCTACAAATCTGAATTATGTTCTCTATCATGCATTTCTGAGGGGAAAAAATAGGAATGCTTGAGAATTAAAATTTCAGTCTATTCAGTGTTTGATTATTTTAATGAAGCCTCATGGATATGGTTGGCTTATGGCAGTCTCCAGAATTGGATGTTGGCAAATGAATTTGCATCCAAAAAAATAAGGTACAGTACCCAGTCTTATGCTAATTGTGGATGTTATTTTGTGCCGCACATAATGAGATCTCAGCTGTAAGAAATGAATATAATTGTTTATATTGTCCCAGCTGTGTGTAAGTAACACCATCCTAAATTGGCTGTATTTCGGCAGCAGTGAGCTTCACACTATCAAGTCTAAACCACACTATTTCACCCCCTTTTACTTGAAATAGCAGTTGGATATTCTGAACACCTCTGCAAGAAAAATAATGACAAAGAAATTATTTTGTTTGCAATGCAGGTACTTTTTCTGAGCAATCTCTTAAAAAAACCAATTTTGTCTGGTTTGTCTCATTGGAGCTGTTATTGAATAAGATTCTTGTATCCGTGATCAATATTTCAGGATTTGAGCCCCAGATAAAATATACTTCATCACACAGTTTCACTGCTCACATTTTTTAATGTATTTAAATAGAACTGAACAGGATGTTTTAGAAGAACATGCTTCATCTAGAAATGCCAGTTTGTCAAAACCGGAATTGTGTGGGAAAGAGCTGATTTGAACCTTTTTTTTTTTTTTTTTCCTTCCCTGCCCTGTGGAAAAAGCTTTAAGAAACAGATTTCAACTGGTGAAAGCTTCACATTTCAACAGTTTCAACATGCAAATGGCAGTTTTCTTGGCTTGCAAAAATATTTAAACTATAAGTAAATGCAGTAAGAATAAAAGAAGTGCAGAGAATTTTAAGAGAGTGAAATCATTGTACTTAAGACTTTAATTAGACTTTAATTAGACTTTATGGCTCTGCATCCACATTGCTTTCAGCACTCTTGTGCTCAGATGCAGCTAGCTCATAATTCTTAATTTTGCCTGACATATCCTTGGCCTAATGCTACTCCCATTCAAACTGGCAATGAAATAATGCTACTTCCATTCAAACTGATGGAAAACTGCTTTGGGGTTAGATCACTGCTGAACACATGAAAAGCCTATCTTTTCTCTATGGCAGTATGTGTGATCAAGGAGAAGGCCGCTGACTCACGGGCCACACTGCAATGTGCTGTAAATCCTACTTTATAAGAAAAGAAAACCAAAAATAAAACTGCTGCTTAAATGGCAATTTCACTGAGATTTGAATACATTATAGTATTATTTTCTGTGATCTCCTGGTGGTGGTTTTGTGGATTACTGTCTGATAAATGTAGTTGTTTGCAAACCATTACTTAGGTGCAAAAAACCCCCACATTTACCATTACATGTTGCAAAGTCTCTGGGAATCACATTATGAGGGGCAAACCCAACAGAATTCAGTAGAAATAGCCCTGAAATCAGTAAGTTACTAGGAATTACTTTGATTCTCTTCTGACAGAGAATGTTGTTTCTGCACATGAAAAAAAACCACAAACCTAAACCCTTCAAAACTATCCTATGCAATTATTTGATGGAGTTATATTCCTTATTTTTTATTTTTTTATTATTATTGAAAACAATTAGATCAACCTATTGAAAAATCACTGGGTTTTGTTAAATTATAGAGCACTTAAAAGCCTGAGAATATTTGTTAAAAGTTATTGGTATAATTTGGTTAAAAGAGAGCTCAGGGTAGATAGATAGAATTGCATTTTTACATAGTGTGACTGACTGAAATGTTTTTCTCTTTGGCTACTTAAGTGTTGACAAAATTGATGTTGTCATGTAAAATGCTGCTTTGCCAGACATTAAAGGTTGCTCTATGGACCTGTAGAGAAATTGGCTATGGAAGGTTTTTTGTTCTGTGTGACATGATCAACTCTTTTGTTATTCCAGAGTAATTGTAAGAAGGGAAGGGTTATTTAAGACAATCAATGGTACTTTGTCATTAATTGAATTATAACTTTTTTAATTCTAACAAATTTTTCAATACTGAGTTACAGCATTATAAATCCTTGAGCTAAATGCAGATTTAATGCAGGGTAGACAATGAACAGTGCATCAATGCCCACATAATGCTGAGCTGTACACACAGGGAAAAGCATACTGAATTACTCATAATTCCCTGAAAACATCAGTCCTGAACTGCTTGGTAGTCAAACCCAAATAAAGTATTAGAAATTATTATGTAAAGTTGAACAACACTGAAGTTGCATTCTGTCTCTATGAATCATTCACATTCACATGTATGCACATTCACATGCATAATGCAGCACATTATTCTGATTCTCATCACCTCACAAAACAGAAATAGAAAAGAGGGGCGGAATATCTGGCCTTCCCAGACAGCTGCATGGAGCACCTTCTGCCCTTGCTGCAACCTGCACAGCTCAGGTTTTTGTTACCCTTTGTTAGGTATTATCTTCTCACCTGCATTTACAGCATTCCAGCTAAATGAATAGAAAACCCTGTACTGCCTGGGGCATATGACGGTGCAAGTTTGTATCTCCAGCTGAGAAACTGTATGAACTTCTGGAGACATTTGTAGGACATTGCTTTTCAGTAGGAAACTTTACAGAAAGAACCCATACCCAAGACCCAGCTGAAATTTCCCTTCTGTAGGAAGTGTTCTCACTAAGGGCTGAAACTGGACCTGAATTTTGTAGTTAGCCCCAAGCCTTACTGGACATCAAATGGTGGAGTGTTTTGATACCAGATACCAAGTCTGCAATCTCCTTAGACTTACTGGTCTCAAGACTTATCGTTCTCAAGACTTATCTGGGCTAGGAGAGATGGAGTGGCTTCCCTGTGTGGGTAAAATAAAGCTATTATGAATAGAATGAAAAGAGTATATATGTATGTGTGTGATATATACGTAAACAGGTGTGTCTAAAACCAAGAATGGTGACTGGAACTGGAAAACAAGATGGCACAAGGTTTAAAGCAACGAAAGGATTTCTTCATAGAGTCATAGAATCATAGAATAGTTAGGGTTGGAAAGGACCTTAAGATCATCTAGTTCCAACCCCCCTGCCAGGGGCAGGGACACCTCGCACTAAACCATGCCACCCAAGGCTATGTCCAATCCAGCCTTGAACACTGCCAGGGATGGAGCATTCACAACTTCATGTAAGATAAAGCATTAATTATGGAACCACTTGCTGTGAAGACAAATGCAGATAGATACACAATGGATTAGAGAAATTCAAGGGCTGTTAAGTGTATTGGGGGCTGTTGAATAAGGGGTTTAGAAGTAAGTTCCAGGTAGAAAGCCCTAATGTAGTGAAAAATAAGCAAGTCCATCCTCTGGGCTTGTGAAAGTACAGAAATAGTTGATTGGAATGATGGGGATACCCCCTAAGATTATATTTGGTATAGCATTCACACATATGTGTACATATACACAATGCTAAGCTATGTGATAGGATTTTCTATTTTTGTGTGCATGTGTACTGAATGATAGCTCTGTCTTTAGATGGGTGTAGCTGGGGGCATACACACATATTTAGTGTCTTTGCTTTGTTAGTCACTTTGCTACATGATATTTCTGGATATTATTTTCCAAAG
Organism: Ara ararauna; assembly: GCA_028858755.1. Lineage (NCBI taxonomy): Eukaryota > Metazoa > Chordata > Aves > Psittaciformes > Psittacidae > Ara > Ara ararauna. The sequence goes on along the minus strand of CM054380.1, from coordinate 15,967,758 downwards.
GCTACAGACCGTTTTATACCTGTCAGTGTAAAACTATGAGGTTTCTTTCTGCTGTGCGTGTTTAGTGAAAGATTTTCTTCCGTCTCATTTGGTCTGTCATCTGTTAGAACTTGGTTTTGAAACCTACTTGCTTTGGAGGATAGGATCATGCTGTTTAACTACTTGCTCAGATGGGAAGTACAATTTAGACATAACATCTGTGCAGCTTTTGAGACATTCACAAGCACTGCCAGGCCTTCTCTGTGATTACAGGCATGTGAGGATTGCATTCCCTCTGCTGGTTTCCTGTACTCAAACAGGAGAATGGAGATCTTGGATCTTCCCTTTTATTAAAGACCCTTTCTTATTTGATTTGAGCTTGACTTGAGCCTTTAAGGGATTAGGAGTATTAAAAGGGCTGAGCATGCCTGTGGGAAAAAGATTGTCTTCAGCGGCTGTCTGTTGGTAATCCCTGTGTGATGCAAAGCAAGGATGTGCAGGTTGCAGAGAGCTGTAGTTTCCTCTGATGAATAGAGGGGTCATAGTGGTGCCAGGCTTTTGATGCTAACATTTTATAATCAGACCCTGGCAACAGGGAGCAAGAGTGGTGCCACTGTCAAATGCAAGCTGAGAAATGTCAATTTAGCTCTAAACACAGGCTCTGATATCAGAATTTGTGATTCATGGTGCTTTCCACTGTGTCTTGTGTTTGGTTTTATACAGTCTGCTGTAGTCTATGTAATAAGAGTTGCAAGTTTAGAAAAGCCTTCATATATGTGTAATGTAACAAAATGCAGGAAGATGAGCTTGGAACTTCATAGATTCACAGAATCAACTAAATTAGAAAAGACCTTTAAAGTCATAAAGTCCAACCATTACCCCAGCACTGCCAAGGCCACCACTAAAACACGTCACTAAGGGCCCCATCTACATAGTTTTTGAACACTTCCAGGGTTGGTGACTCCACCGATACCCTGGAGAGCCTGTTCCAATGCCTGTCCACCCTTTTGGTGAAAACATTTCTTTGATATCCAGTCTAAACCTCCCCTGGCACAGCTTGAGGCCGTTTCCTCTTGTCCGATCACTTGTTACCTGGGAGAAGAGACTTACCACCCCCTCACTACAACCTCCTTTCAGGTAGTTGCAGAGAGTACTACAGTCCCCCTGAGTCTTCTTTTCATGGATTTCTCTCTTCATTAAAAAAAAAAGAAAAGCTGTTTCACACAAGGCATGATTTTAAAGATGTTCAGGGTGTTCTCTTTGATCAGCTGAGGGGGAGGGAAAGTGCACTGGGACAGGAACCTAAATGAAGACAAAACAAAACTGAAGTTTTTGGTATTTCAATAAAATTTGCTTTGTAGCTTCTTTGAAATGGGAAGCCATTCAATTAGGTAAATGAAAACCATGTTTGAACTTGAAGGGCTTTGAGCAAGGAAAGGGTCTTTCTATGACGAGACCTGGAAAAAGCTTTAAGGCTTGCAAGCCTGTTGACCCTGACTCTTTATGAAGCCATTTGCTGGAGATCCACTGGCACCACACTTCTTCACCTGTGGCTTGGGGCTCTGCAGTCCCACTTGCATGGCAGGCATACCCATGACTTGGAGAACTCATGTTTAGGTTTGGATGCAAAGAGTCGGACTTAATCTGCAGTCTGATGACAAATAAGAAGAAAGTGCATGCTGGAAAAACAAACTCTTAATGTCATCTTGAATAGCAATTATGATGCATTTAGCACAAAATAGTAGTTATAGGAAAAATAGGTTGTTTTTTCCATTTGCAGCAATGTGGTTCCCTGTGAGATTTAATTAATGGCTCTCGTTTATTCTTATTTCTCACTATTTTGTGAACGCCAAGTATAAAAGAACACAGTTTGGCTTCTGGGCAGCAAATTCATTTAATGTTGATATAGAAGTGTCTTTTTGAATTTTTCAAGGGAAAAGAGAGGGAGGGACATGGAGGGGAAATGTGATTAGTAGCATTGATATCATAGACAGTTTGAATGGCTTTAGCAGTCAGTGAATTCTTATGAAAACTGAATTTATATTCCTGCACAACAATCCAGAGAATGGGGAATTATCTCTAATAGCACATTAGATGAATGGAGCCTGGAAGCTATAACCTACTTAAGCTGGATATAACATTTTGTCTTTTGGGGGATATAGGAGATGTTAGAAACCCACCTATGCTCTCTTATCTTTTTCAATTAAGATAATAAGCTTTCCTTTGGATAATGTTGTCTTGAGGAATAAATTTCAGGTTAAGCAAATCTTCCTGATGGATAAGACAGGCTGTACCACGTATTTCACTCTGATGCTGGAAGGGACAGAATAGCCTGTCTGCATATTTCCTCCTACAAGCATAGAAAGCAGGGAGTGAGGTGGATATCGATGGGGTGGATTGACCAAGTGAGCTAGAGGGCTGTGTTGCTTAGATAAATGGAAGTTTTGCTACCACCTTTCAGTTAATTCAGGATCAAGCCTTCAGGCTTTCATTTCTTCAAAGCTTGGTTGCATACCCACTGGCATTGAAAACTGAAACCCAGTGGTATAAACTTACATCTGCCCTTTTCATATGAAAAGGGCTGCTCTTTGAAGGCAGATAAACCAATTTTTAGGAGTATCTTGTTTTTGGGAGAGGCTGGAACTGAGAGCAGCAACCTATTGTTTCATGTAGCAATTGTTTAGTGCCTGTGTTTGGTTCATAAGGTCTAGAAAGAAGATCAATGTGAAGAAGTTTGGCTCCCGTCTTGTGATGCTTAAGCTAGCAAAAGAGAGAATGAAAAGGAAAAGAGAAATGAAAGCCCATTGCAAAGGGCATCAGTAGGCAACAGTGAATCCTGAGGATTTCATAGCACCAGAAGCCATAACTCTTCACTTTCCTTATTACTGTACACAACATGACATTTTGAATCCTGCCCAGTCCTGTCTAACATCATCTGCTGTCATCCCTGTTAGATCAGCACAGGTGTGTCTGCTTTTGAAGTCATTATTAATGTATTTGTTAAAAAAGTTTTTGAGTGGGGAATAGGGATTTATATTTCGGCTGCTCTAGTTGAATCATTCATCAGCTCTTTCTTTGCCTTTGGCAATGGATATGTTCTCCTCTGCCACAGTACTAATTTTAGTTCATTTAGGCTCTCTTAGTTTAATTTTTTTCATATTTGTTGCAGCTTACAGACATGGGACTCTTGACAATTTATGTATGACATGAGCTTGGGCTGTTTATTCCTCCCCCTTCCTGCTCCCTTTTAAAAAATCTTGTTGAGTATTGACTTTCTTATAGAATTTTGAAACCAAATGGTATTGCCAGGAGTGGCTGAGCTGAGCAGCTGAAGGCCATTTGGCCTTTGTGCAGATCTCTGCACTGCAATGCTGCGCCACCTCCACCACTGATTGCACCACTGATTCTTCTCACCAACTGCCCTTTGATCTGTCTTTCAGCCCTAGGGAAATGCACAGTAGCTGCATACTGGCTCACCAGGTGTTCTTTCTGGTCTTAAGAATAGCATATCATATTTGACTCCTGTATCATCAATATGTGATTTTTACAATGTCTTGGGTCTTCTGTGCCCTTTTCTGCTGATGCGGGTAATGCTGAGTATGAAAGGAATTGGAGTTTTTTTCAGGCACAAGTTTTGAATGAATTTGAGGCATAAAACTGGAAAGGATTTGGCTTATACCCTGTGAGGTAAAAGAATCATAGAATCGTAGAGTAAACTAGGTTGGAAAAGACCTTTAAGATCATCAAGTCAACCACTACAATGATGTTGCTTTTGGCTTTTGAGTGGATATGTAGCTTCACAAATAAAGTGTTTAAATAAATCACCATTCTGGGTCCCCTAGTGTACCAGTGTGCTCATTTCTATTACATGAAAAAAGCAAGAATTTGAGTGAGAATAAACAGCTCTTTGCACATATTTGTCTGCTGGATTCATGAGGCACCTTGCCTTGGGAAGCAGTTTGGATAGAAAACTGCATATGCTTTATTCACTGTGCTTTATGAATTGCATTTGGGGAGGATTATTTAGGATCAGATAAGTTCTTTCTTTCATTCCCTGACATAGTTCTGAATTTTATTCTCAGTTTTTTTAGATATCTGACCTTTTACATTTATTATTTTTTCCATGAGAAAAACCATGAAGTTGATATGACTTGTGCTGGGTTTTGGATTCATTTGGCTTATTACTAGAAAATGCTTAACACAAAATCAAAGAAACAGATGCTATTTGCTGAATTTCTCTATTGCTCACAAACCTTCAAGCTCTTACCATAAACTTGCTATAGGGGCTGCTGTTGGCCATCTTCCTGTTTTTTAATGTCACTGTCCTTTGGCAATAATAGATCTTAGTGAAACAAGATGTTGTTTTTCTCTGCAAGCTGTATGCATTTTTCCACTTTGTGCTGTGCATTTTAGGCAGGCTGGGAGCGAATAAGGTTGCTAAGATGAATTCTCAGATCACCATGTTTTCTGCCAGAGATGAAAGGCCACATAAATACACTTTTCTGGCTTCTTTCTCAGATGCAATTTCTCTGCTTTCTTTTTTATTTCTGCACTCCGCTGGCAATGTGGAATCATAGTATCTCTATTTACCTACATGGCTTTCTTAGCAGTATTATCAGAGTACAATTATTAATGAATCATTACATCTTTTTCCCAAAATATCCACTTATAGTTAAAACTTTTTGTTCCAGTTCACACTTGTGTTTAAATTTGGGCAAAGTACTTAATGTTATAGCAAAATTAGCTTCCAAAAGTGTTAAGTAATGCCTCTTCCAGCAGAAAAAATATCTATTTTAGAGGGACTAAGTCAGATGTTTTGGAATGTGCTATATCCTATATCCATCAAGGACAGCCAAACTAACCTTAAAAATAAAAAAGGAAAAATACCAGGAGATCTATTTTGAGCTGGGTCTTCCAAGACTGCTGAGGTTTCTGTTCTACAATGGGAAATATGGAAGTTTAGGACTGAAACAACTTTATGCTGAATGTCTGCAGTCTCGTGCTAGAGCTGTTATGTGGGACCTAGTATCATCAGGGAATCTCTGATCATCAGTCCATAGTTTCTGATCATCTTTCTCACAAACCCCAGTGGTGTCAGGTTCACACTTAGGAATCTTGTGACTCTGGAGAGTAAAAGTACCAAGCAAGTAAAGTATAACTTGAGACTTCTATTGCCAATAAAGTGGGCTGAATGTAAACAATTTCCTTGTTGAATGGGAATGTTTCATTGGAGTCCATGTATGCAGAAGGAAAGAAATATTTGTCCATACACTAATTTTAAGGAACAATAAAATTCTTTGACATCAAGTTTATGCAAAATCTGCAACACACATCCCAAGGCAAAGCTGAAGTCTGTTTTGGAATTTGAATCTAATTAAAGTTGTTCTGTAAACTTTTTTGTTGTTGTTGGATGTAGTTGTGGGGTCTAGTTGTGGAAAGAACAGTTTAACCCTTCTTGATCCATATGCAGTCAATCAAGTTAATGATGTTCCTATTGTTTTGGTAAGTAGTCAGAAGAAGTGTGACAAACATAGAACTATGGCATTCCCTTACAGGCACTGAAGGAGCTGATGACATTTTATAAAATGCAGTTATGTAAAGCATTGCTGGAGGCAAGACTGTGAAGCTGAATCTTTACGGTTTCCAAGGCAGAGAAAAAGTTCTAATGTGTTAAGTCTTGTAGAAACTAGCCTGGGCTTATTAGCTCCAGCTAACAGGACTCTTCAATTCAGCTGCAGGTAAAGGTATTTCTTAATTAGTGGAACAGGGATGCAAAAATATTCTTAGTATTTAAAGTTGGTTATACTCATTCATAGCTTATTGAATTAGAATCCTTAGAAAACATTTTTCTCTAAAAGAATAATGTTCCACATCCCAACACTGATTTAATATTTCTGTTAAAGCTAACTGCTAGGGAATCTAAATTTAGAAAGGAACTCTGAACGGGGACAGTTTTTGCCTAGCTTACAAATGAATTGCTCATGAATCATTCCATGACAGATTTAGATGAGTAATGCATTTTTGTAATGAGCAGTACATACTATGCATCTTTGTCAATCTTCAGGTTTAATTGGGAATACACTCAACTCTCTCTAGTGCCACATATATAGTTTTGGGATCCTGTGTGGTTCAAATAGGAATTACAGATGTCAGTGACATTATACTGATGATAATCTATGAGTTGGAAAGTGATGCCTAGCTAAAGACATATTGAATTTCTCCAACTTAAATCCTACCTGCTGTTAAAAATTGGAAAAGTTAGTTGAAATTGATCAATAAAAGGTGGAAGTAGGTTTTCTTGTTATTGGTCTCATCAATAACTTTTGAAAAGTTTTCTTTTGATAATCTTTCAGCGACTCAGCTATGGTCAAGTAATTCTCATGAGTGCAGTAAGGTCTACAGTGCACTTGCTTAAGCATTAGAACTTTAAATGTACAGTTTGAGGATGGATTATCCAACGCTAAACAGATAGCTTGGTTTAGACAACCACTTTTCTTCATCCTGCTCCCTAATATATCAAAACTGAGCCCTAATTTCATCTAATCTCATGAAATAATGCTTTTCTCAAAATTTTGCAGTTCTGCACTCGTTTCCCCTTAGAGGTTTGTTTTCATGGGATTGTGTGTGTTGTGGCTTCAGTCAGTGACTGTTGAAGACCTTCAGTTTTTTATTTAAGCCTTCTGACCTGACAGAGAAGGATGGATCCTCTAGAGAGCTCTAGAAGTGAGCACCCAGGACATACATACTGCTCTGCCAGTGTCTGGCAGGGAGACTAGAGGCTTGTTTGAAACAATCCAGTGAGGAGACCTGGAGTGGTTTTGCTAGGAATCGTGTTACTGTGTTGGAGTAGTCACCATAAAAATTCATATTCAGAGAAGGAAGCTGCATTTCTTTACAGCCTGAGCTAAATAGTCATGGTCCCTAGGTGTGGCTGTTGGTCATGCCTATCTCCTTCGTGTGGGACAAGCAGTGGAGAATGGAAGTGTGTGCAATGCATGTTTGTCATATGGTTCTAGCTTGCACACACATGAGCATGACCAGGAATGGAGTTCACTGCTCCTCAGAGGCACAAGTATGTGCATATGATAGATGAGTCTAGCATGATTTTTACCCTTATGGGGATCAAAAAATAAACCATGCAAGAACACTGGCAAAGTTAGCTCTAGGAAAGAGATTCCAAATAAATGCTATTGACATTTGAGTTGTCCTATCTCATTTTAGTGGCTGGCCTGCTGTTTTTTGTTTATTTTTAGGAAAAGATTTTCAGTAACAGGCTTTAGGAAGCCTGGAATTATGTTTTATTCCCTTGCATTGACATATGATAATCGATTTGTATTGGCCATACAGTTTCCAGTGTCCGTGTACTTTATGGTGTGCAAATGAAGTTTGAAACCTGGAGTAGATTTGTGCTTGGAAATCGTTATAACAGTTAATGGGTGAATAAAAGCAGAGAAGAAAATTATGAGCCAAACAAATGGATTATGACAGGCTCTTTGTGTAAATTACTCTACAGAACTGCACAGTATTTCCTGCAAATTGTGCTCTACAAGTTGAAGGTCTAATTAATGAAGTACTGCAATAGATTAGCATCTGTCTCATTTTTCTTATTAGTAATCCCCAGTGCCAGGTTTGATAGCTTTATTACCTTGCCTGGTTTTGGAAGGGCTTTTGTGGAAGCTGTGGTCATAGACTAGTAGAGCTGTGGTCTTTTTTTTTCTGGTGGTGTTTTGTTTGCTTGATGCTTCAGTCCAAACTTAGGTGTGATTATTTATTTGGCTTGCTGTGAAGTAAATTCTCTTTTCAAGGTCATTTTACTACTTGGAGGTTTAGAGATTTGGAATAACATTTGCACGTACACACACATGTGTGACATTTTATTTCCAACAGAAGCACTCTGGAAAAACCAAACTGGGAAATAGTAGCCTATGAAGTGTTACATAAGCTGCAAGCGTATTTCATATGGGCACAGAAACCTTGTATTGACCTGGATGAAAAAGCCAAAGATTCACATTAATGACATGGTGTATGGGAAGCTTTCTTCCTGTGTGTTTCTGCTTGCAGTCATGAACTGGTTCAATGCAGAAGAAGAATATAATTTTCTAAGTTGGGGGTGGGAGGGTGGGGGTGATGGCTTTGAATGCATGCATGTGAATATAATCTTTCCTACATTTAGCTTTAGGTCAAAGCTACGATAGATTTCACATATGTGAGTGCCAATCAGAGTCCTAAAGTTGCCTATTCCACTTAAGTACTACCTATGTTTTCTGGAGCAATCAAGGACCTTATTTTCAGGAATACTCAATCCTAAAAATACAAACAGAGTGAAGTCTTGATCACCTGAATCTGTTCCCTTAAGTATAATTCCAACACTTGTGAAATGGAGCACTCTGCTGCAGTGTGACTTTTAGTATACGTAGCAGCAGGTATGACAGTAGTACTGCAGCTGAGCATAGATTGGTTCTAGCAGGATTCAGTGATTTATTGCATCAGGTATAACAGCATGGTACACGGTAGCATGCTACGATTAGATTTAAGCAACATAAAGTGATGGCTGAAATGTCAAGAGGCAAAGGCATCCATTTTTCTGGTCAGCCAATATTAATTCTCTGACCTGATGTGCTGCATAATTTTGTTCAAAGAATCAGAACAGTGGGGGAAAGTTTACAAGGAGAGATAGATGTAGTTTTTCATGAACAGACTGATTTATGATAGATGCGTAACGATCTAAGTATATATCTAGCTGTTTTAGCTGTAACTAGCAGTTAGAAGTAATCATTCAAGACCAAATCATCTTAATCCCAGTTCAGAGCTTCTGTTCTTACAGCCCATCTGTTGACATGACAAGTTTGTCAGATTTCTGAAGACTGTTGCTCTGTAATTTTACCATACCCTAAAATGGTGCTGCATAAATCAAAGTGAAAATTGGTGAACTTTGGCCTTGGGATAAGGTATTTTGCCCATTAAATCTTCAGAACATTTTTTTTTATTCTCAGTTATATCACGTTGCCTCCGATATGTTTATTTTTGTCTCTGGAAAGGAAGACTCATTAATTTACTAATTTTTTTTTGTCACCAAATCTTCTTTATCAAAACCATTTACATGAGATTTCACCAGCTTGCACCTCTAGCTTTAAAGGTGAGAAGCCTGATCCAAATCTGAAAAAATGAAGGTAAGAGATTATGCACAGTAAACCAGTTTAAAAGGACAGCATTCTATTTAATTTGTTTGATTTTATCGACCTTTTTAAAATGCCAGGGATTATGGTACCAGGAGAGATGCCAGCAGAAATGCAAGGATTTTTTTTTGTGTTCTAGGCAAGTGTGTGGTCGGTATTGGGCTATGCTGGTCTGTGAACCCATACCTGTCTGTGCAAGACACCATCAACATGGATTTTGCAGCACCAGGTTGAAGTGGAAGCATGGTGTTTGTATTTCACGGTCCCTGTACCTTGTGTAGTTCCTCTGCAGTACCACTGGTGGAAAAAATGATAGAGCTGTAGATGTAGATGCATCTGCATCTTAATGGCATCTCTGCATGGCATCCCTCTGTAGCCCTTGCTACTATATCAAAGCCGCTAATGGCTAATAATTTAAGGAACTTCTTGCTGAAATCACTTTGCTTCCAACCTACTATAGACATACTTGCAAGAACTACTATAGTCTTTGGCTGTCATTGGCAGGGGTAGAATTTCCCTCCCTGCAGAGGTGCATGGATATCATGTCTCCAGCTGGACATTGAGCCATTGACCACAACTCTTTGCGTGAGGCCATGCAGCCAGTTCTTTATCCACCGAGTGGTCCACCTATCAAATTGATGTCTCTCCAACTTGGAGACAAGGATGTCATGTGAGACAGTGTCAAACACTTTGCACAAGTCCAGGTAGATGACATCAACTGCTCTACCCCGTCCATCAGTTCCGTAGCCCCATCATAGAAGGCCACCAGATTGGTCAGGCAGGATTTCCCCTTAGTGAAGCCATGCTGGCTGTCACCAACCACCTTGTTGTTTTCATGTGCCTCACCATGCCTTCCAGGAGAATCCACTCCAAGATTTTGCCAGTCACAGAGGTGAGACTGACTGGTCTGTAGTTCCCCGGCTCATCCATTTTCCCCTTCTTGAAAATGGGGGTTATATTTCCCTTTTTCCAGTCGTCGAGAACTTCACCTGACTGCCATGATTTTTCAAATATGATGGACAGTGGCTTAGCAACTTCATTCACCAACTCCTTCAGGACCCGCAGATGGATTTCATCAGGTCCCATGGACTTGTATACGTTCAGGTTCTTAAGATGGTCTCGAACCAGATCCTCTCCTACAGTGGGCCCAGGGTCTTCATTCTCACAGTCCCTGCATCTGCCTGCCAAGACTTGGATGGTATGGTCAGAGCATTTTCTGGTGAAGACTGAGGCAAAGAAGTCATTAAGAACCTCAGCCTTCTCCAAATCCAGGGTAGTCAGTTCTCCCAATAGCTTCTGGAGAGGGCCCACGTTGTCCCTAGTCTGCCTTTTATTTGCAATGTACCTATAGAATCCGTTCCTGTTATCCTTAACATCCCTAGCCAAGTTTAATTCTAAGTGGGCCTTAGCTTTCCTAACCTGATCCCTAGCTTCCTGGAGTGGTGTCCCTCAGGGATCGGTGTTGGGACCGGTCTTGTTCAACATCTTTGTCGGTGACATGGACAGTGGGATTGAGCGCGCCCTCAGCAAGTTTGCCGATGACACCAAGCTGTGTGGTTCGGTTGATACGTGGGAGGGAAGGAATGACATCCAGAGGGACCTTGACACGCTTGTGAGGTGGGCTGATGCCAACCTGATGAAGTTTAACCATGCCAAGTGCAAGGTCCTCCACCTGGGTGGGAGCAATCCCAGGCACAGCTACAGGTTGGGCAGAGAAGAGATTCAGAGCAGCCCTGCAAAGAAGGACTTGGGGTGTTGGTTGATGAAAAAATGAACATGAGCCGGCAGTGTGCGCTTGCAGCCCAGAAAGCCAACCGTATCCTGGGCTGCATCAAAAGGAGCGTGACCAGCAGGTGGAGGGAGGTGATCCTGCCCCTCTACTCTTCTCTTGTGAGACCTCACTTGGAGTATTGTGTTCAGTTCTGGTGTCCTCAACATAAAAAGGACATGGAACTTTGGAACAAGTCCAGAGGAGGGCCACGAGGATGATCAGGGGACTGGAGCACCTCCCGTATGAAGATAGGCTGAGAAAGTTGGGGCTGTTGAGCCTGGAGAAGAGAAGACTGCGTGGAGACCTCGTAGCAGCCTTCCAATATCTGAAAGGGGGCTATAGAGATGCTGGAGAGGGACTAAGCATTAGGGACTGTAGTGATAGGACAAGGGGTAATGGGTTCAAACTGAAACAGGGAAAGTTTGGATTGGATATGAGGAAGAAGTCCTTTCCTGTAAGGGTGGTGAGGCAGTGGAATGGGTTTCCCAGGGAAGTTGTGAATGCTCCATCATTGGCAGTTTTCAATGCTGGATTGGACATGGCCTTGGGTGGCATGGTTTAGTGGCAGGTATCCCTGCCCATGGCAGGGGGGGTGGAATTAGATGATCTTCAGGTCCTTTCCAACTCTAACTATTCTATGATTCTATGATTCTATGTGCCCTAAAATTTAATCTGGTATTAAAAAAGTGATCCAGCAAGCACTCACTTGTACTAATGAGCTTGGTCCCAGGTTCCTGTCTGTAACTTCCTCACATAGAGGGGCTCTGGGGAAGAACCTTTTAGACCTTCCCGCCATCCTGAGGCACCAGAGAGCTTCCACCACAAGGAAATGTGTAAAGGCTAATGCAAAACTTCTCACTTTAATGAGAATGTTTTGGAAGAAGTTGCACAGCATGGCTAAGATGAAGCTCATTAGCTGAAGAACCAAAATAATCTCTTCTAATGATTCTTATTTTCTTAATGTTCTTCCTTGAGCACCTTCTGTATTCTTCTCCCAGCCAAATAAGGGCTAGGAGGAATAAGAACTCTTTAAGAAATACTCGTATCAAAGAAATTTATTTATGTTTTGTGGCTGAATAAAATGCTGCATTATGCTGAACTGTGTTGAGCTATCAGTCCCAAAAAGACATTTTATCAGTTTAAGCTCTTCTAGGATTTCTCCATTTCACCCAGGAAGGGGTGTAAGTCACAAAGAGGATATGTTGCCTAGGGAAGTTTGTGTGGTGTAGCTACAAATCTCCAAAAGATTATTCTGATGGGTCTCATGAGTTCCATTCCAATTTTGTTCTTTACTGTGTGGTTGTTCTGCTGTCCTGTGACCATGTGCAAAGAAGTCTGTAATGAGAAAGAAAGCCTAATCACTGGGATAGCAGTCTTGTTTTGGTCTCCCTTTTTAAGACCACCAGAATTTAATATGCAAAGAAGATATAATCGATAATGGGTATTATTAATTATTAAATTATTAAAGTCAGAACAGGATTTTCTCAGCTAGCCACTGCAGCTTGCTTGTTCTAGTGAGGAAACATTTCTCCATGGAAAGAGAACAAGTCTGCTTCTAAAAAGGTGTAATGAGATGGTGCGTGGCCATTAATGCATGGAAGTGTATTCATAAGGTTTCCATCATGTCCACTAACACCTGCATGCATTTTCTGGATCTGTCCTGATAAATTGAGCTTGTGAAAATTCCCTGCAGTGTTTCAGGAGTAAATGATTATATGTACGTTATTTGTCCGTGCCACTGAAATTGTATTATCAGTGATGGATTAGTGTGTCAGGGTACATCATACATAAATGATTTTTAGAGTGAGCAGCCTTCATCTAGAATGTGTCAAGTCCCATTGTATGTGGGGAATATCTGAACAGGTTCTTCTGTGGTCGTAGAAGATCCAGTGTTTGGGTACAGAGCTCAGGGAAAGGAGTTCATCAGATATGTTGCTGTGTGCCTGCTTCTTTGCAAATAACAGGTGAAAATCGGCTCTCTGTTTTGAAGATCTTGCCTAGACACTCCCTTATCACCCATCTCTAGATCCATGCTTTAGCACTGGTCCCTTGAAATGCACAGTTATACTCAAGCAGTTTGGCTTGTTGTCTTGTACGTTGGCTTGTAATCTGAAGTGACTTCTCTCTTTGCATGCTAAAAATACTCACAGCCTCAAGGTGTACAGGTGTTCTGGCCACTGTTTTCAAGCAGGTAGCTTGTGCTATAACCCACATCTCTTGGGTTATAGCTGTCGTGAGGGTTGAGGTTTCTCTTTAGCACTGGCAGCAAGCAGCTGGGCCTTCTTCAGATAAAGCTTGGTCTTTACATGTTTATGCAACAGAATGACATTATAACTCCTGCACCATGATTGAATTTGTAGAAAATCTTTAGTCTGTTACACTTACAGCCCTTTCTCCTCTTCCTGCTGATATCTGTTTCTGACCTATATGGTTTCTATTTCTATTTTCTTGCTCCCTTAAAACATGTTGTGACTCATAACGTTAACAAGAAGGAAACATCCATGAGCTATTTCTCTGACAACCAGTGTATGTTAATTGGCTATTGTTTATTGGGGAAAATAATCTCCAACTAGCCTGTAAAAGTTTGGCATCAAGCGAGATTTGACCTCTGTGTTTTAGGATGGCTACAACAGCTAAACTGCATGACAGCATCTCAGCAGCAGTTTAATATCTACTATTACCATGATGAGATGCAATTTCAAGAGAGGAGAATGGGGAACTGTATTTGCTACAGACAAGTTTTCTGAGATTGCATATGAACTGTCTGCTGATAAACTTTGGCATATTAATCACATTGATAGCAAACCAATTTCACTTGATAGATTTAATGGGTATTATTCACTAAGCCACTCTTATTTGAGTATTTTATGTTCACATCTTGTGACTGGCTGCCTAGATCAATGGAAAATAATTACTGCTGCTTCATTTAGTGTTTAAATAAAGCAAAGGTTTGAATAAAGCCAAACATAATGCAGCAGGTTTTGGCTGACAAAGTGGTATTGTTCAGAGGTGTCATGTTGTGCTATTCTGTCAACAAGTCCTTAAAAAAGACAAAATTTCAGTGGCAGAAATGGGCTTTTATAACTCAGTTCTTCCATTTGTGTGTCATTCACTGGTGTGCCAGTATGAAACTGAACTCCAACAAAAATTTCATTGTTATAAGAAATAGGGTTTTGTTTTTTTTTTTTTTTTTTTTGGTTGTTATTCCTCGAAACAGTGGCTTTAAAATTTTCAGTGCGTTTATGATTAATTTTTCTTCTGTGGCATTCTTGTGGCAGCAATATGGTCTGGGCACAGTGTTAAAATGCCCTTATTGAAAAAAGGCAAAAAAAACAACTTGATGAAAGCGGGGTCATGAGAAAGAAGCTTAGAAATCAAGGGAGTCTACTCTGAACCTCATGACTCAATGGGAGGCCCCCCTTACCCTTTTGTGCCCTTTGGTCTCTGAATCATTTGTTTTTAGCTTGATTTTTACCTCTATTTTCCTTTGTATGTTTCATCCATGCATTAAATACTAGAATGAACCTTGCCATTGAATTCTCTTAAGTCATACCTTTAAGTATCAAATTAAAACTGCTCCTGTGAGTACTTTTTAAGGTCATTCTTTGAGTGACCCTTAGCCATCCATTTTGTGACAGAGTAACATCTCAAAACCTGATAAAACTGTTTGGGCATGAGTAAATTCTGATGTGTGGAGCTTCTCTCAATGTGCCTATGCCTTGCTGAAATGAAGCAATTATACAAAAAAAATTATTATTGATTTTGCTAAGACTTTCTGTCATCTGGAATAAAGTTGGACTCTTCATTTGACATGTATGAACACAGTATTAAAGGAAAAGAAAGCACTTCACTAATGTGGGTATGCTTCCAGTCACCTGCCAACACTGAGAAATTGAGCTAATATTGTCACAACAACAGGTTTTTTTTCCTCTCCCGGATGCTCTAAAGCAATTACTGTGAAAAGTCATCTTGGTAATGAGCATCATCCCTGTTTTAGAAATGGAGGAAATGAAATTACAGCCAAATCTAACCATGGGCAGAATACAAATGTCAAAAATGAGCAGAAAACTAGATGTGGTTATTGATGATTTCGGTTCCCTAACTGGAACAGCACTTGTTCCTTGATCATATAATTTGGAGCCCCTTGAATAAAGTTAAATAAGTCTTGTCTGAGTTCTATAATATTGCCGTTCTCTGCTTTTACTTCACATGCTTAAAAATGAAACTGGTCTCCTACTGTTAGCAGTCTGGGATGTGTTATCTTTAAGTGTTAAATTGTTAGTGTTTTGGTTCCTGTCTTCATCTTCTGCCTTAAATACTTTGATAGGTATATGGACGTCAGAGTTTTCAATGTCAGCATCTTGGCAGGAGTTCTTTAGGGATGTGGGTTCATGTTTAGACCACTCCTCATCACCAGGGTGATGCTAATATTCAGGCAGAAGCCTATCCAGATATTACTTCTGCAAAGCAGAAAGAAACCAGTCATTATGATAGACTGTAAATCAGCATGGGGAATCACAGAGTCTTAGAATGGTTAAGATTGGAAAGGACCTTAGAAAGGAATGTGATAACCTAATTCAGTACTTGAGATAACACTGCACTGTTTTCTCCATCTTTCAGAACTGCTTCAGCTGTGTATCTGCAATTGTTAGGTAGTACATGGTGTAGGATTTTCTCCTTATTTAAGCATATCTCACATCTCCACATACAAAGAAGTCTGGTATTCATCTAGGACACTGAACTGGAAATGGACCTACCGTGGGCTAATTGCTCACTCATTTTTATTTCAGCAAGTTTTCTTCATACCCTGTACTTCACAGAAGTGATCAGGTACTATGCTGGGCCCCTGGAGACCATGATCTCTGTAGAAATCAAGAGAAAATATTAAGGGAAGGGAACACAGGAGAGCGAAAAACTTAATATTGGTCAGACAGATAGGGGGTGGTCTTAGCATTAGGTGAACAGTTGTCTTTGCATATTAATCTGCATGATGTTTATAATGAACAAATGTTTTGGAAAAGGAAGAGTTATCATTTATGCTATCTGGCCTTTGTTTTTCCTTACCTCTGTGGAAATGTTTTCAAAAAACTTCTTAATAAACAGAAGTACCCATTGGAGCAGATTGCTGCAGATGGTTTTGCTTAACATCTACATCTGTCTAAAGATTATACTATACTACTAGGTTGCACTTTATCCAACTGATGTTCTGAGATGAGAGCCCACATATGATAATATTGAGATGCTGATATTAGTAACAGTTAACAATATAAATACTAAGAACTGTATTAATAGAAAGTAAGAACTATACTTTATTAGCTTACAAGAGGCCGTGGTCACTGAACTCGGTTTATTAGATCAAGTCTTGGTTCCTTGCCCCAGCATCTCTCTGTCTAAACACAGTGTCAGACCAGCACTGCAGGTGGTCCCTGAGAACACTTTTAAAATCAGTGATTTTAAATATGCATCAGAGTGGTAAACTTGAAAATTTAGTCTCGAACATGGGTGCTTGTTGAGGGCTTTTGAAAAGCTATATGCTGTCTAGCATTACTCCCGTGGACAGATCTATTTAAAAAAATAGCTTTAGCCTCTTGGCTTATTTTAAAAGCAGAGAGATGTAGAAAGGGTTAAGAGAAATAGATGACATAGTTCCTTAACTACACTGGGCATGAAGAGCCTTTCCAGGCAAGTTGAGCTGATAGGCAGACTCCAAGGACTCTTCAATACCTGCAAGTTGCTGGTCTACTGGGAAATGGTAGTTAGGCAGTTACTGTCATCATAAGCACAAAGTAAAAAATCACACTTTTGTGAAGATAGCCTTGAGGCCCAATGTTTCTGATGTTGCAACAACTTTTCACTGTAAGAGAAAAAATAATACAGGGTGACTCTAAGGATTTGAGTTGACTGTGTTTTTTATTCTGCTCATGGACTATGGGGCATTATCAGATGTAAAAAAGCAGTTGTCTTTCAGTGAATTAGCCTTGGGTGGCATGGTTTAGTGGGAGGTGTCCCTGCCCATGGCAGGGGGGTTGGAACTGGATGATCTTCAGGTCCTTTCCAACCCTAACTATTCTACGATTCTATGAGTCCATGGAGAGTAGTAAAAGAAATATGTGATGCCCGGCCTTGCCTGTCATGTGGAGATATTTCCAGGCTAAAGACCTTTAATTCATAGATGCTTTAGGGGGCAATTCCTGACCATATCAATGTTTTTCAAATTAAAGACTTTTTAAATTTTGAAGCAAAAATCCCCACCAAGCAGTTTTTCAGATAAAATTATTCACATTTAAGGCTGCTGGTGCTGAGGTTTCTTTTCATCATCATCATCTTCAGCTCCTGATTCATTCTTCATGCAAGGAATGCATAACATTTTGAAAAGGGTGAGTGCCTTTATATCACCCTGGATGTGTTTTTGAGGTGCTGTGTATCCTATATAATCCTTGGGTAGATTTCAGCAGCGAATGGTGCTTCCATTAGATAGAACTCCTTTTTATGGTGTCTGAATGTTGCTATTCCTTTGTTTTCAGGAAACAGGTAACTGAAATAGAATCTTGGCCCACCGTATAATGGGCTCTAATCGTGTGTTCTCATCCTGAACATTGCAAAATCAGTTGGATAAAAAATTAAAATCACTTTTCCCCTGAGCAGTAAATGAATGCCATGGATAGATACAGATTTAAATGCATGACTGACATGGAAATTTTAGGGAAAAGCATCATGGATCTCAGAGTATTGCCAATGCCAGTGGCAGCCTCAATTCACAAATGAGGAAGTCCTATATTCCACTTTCAAAAAATAAAAGAAATCCATAGCTGAGAACAAGTAATATTTGAATCATGGAAACCTTCTCTATGGCTGCAGGGTGAACAGCACTTAAAATGTGTGTTTGACTGCATGATAGCTACTTTATAAAGGGTCCTATTGAGACAATGACTGCAAGAGGAGGTTAAGTTGTTACCTTAGGCTGAGCTGGCTGATTGTAATTGGCAATTAGAGATTTCTATTGACGAGAAGTCTGAAAAAAGACAGACTCAGCTTTGTTGCATTAGCAACCTGCATGTGAGATGGTACTTAAATCTTGCTGCTCTGTCAGCAGGGTGCCAACAGTAGGTATCAGTGTGCCAAAGTAATTGGTGAGATAGGTCAGTGTAGCAGAGACAGAGTAATTGTCATCTCAAGGTTCCCAGAATATGCTTTCATGGTTTATTACTGTCCAGAAACATCCAAGATCAAATGATTTAGGTGACCATTTGGGGCAAGAAAATGCTCAGGTGAGCCGGGAGACAGAAGTAAGAAAGGATTAAGGCATTATGCTAAGCAGCCCGAGACCCCCTGTTCCTCTTTGTAATGGTGATGTGCAAAACTTCAAAACAGTGCTGAGAACAGTTGATGACTTTACTTTTTGTGCCTAGTGAGTATTTATTAGTTTGTCTGAGAGAAACATGTTTGGCATACACCAGAATTGTTGTAAGATGACCTTAAACTGAGCTTCATAATAAACAAAAAGAAAGAGCTTATAGCACGTTGTGTATAGCTTTGAGCACATTAATACATATAAATGTGTAATTAGAGAAACATCTATGATGTCAGATACTATCTGGATAGTGAAGCATGCTATGCTTTGAAATTGATACTAAAAATGGCAGTATTTTTTTTCCACTCCTTGTATGTAAATATTTATGGTGTATTTCACTGTGGAAATTACATATTTTTAGGTAACATTTCCTGATTTATCCTAATCATACATTATTTTATAAGGCTAAGAGAACAGAAAAGTCCTACTGGAAGACATGTTTGTGCCTGAATGGACCAAGAATAAATCACATTCATGTGGTTCTAGCTTCATTATCCAATATGTGATTTACTGGAAAGGTTTGCACCAACTTTAATTCGTCTGAACCATAGAGTATATCCCTTGAATTGTTCTGAGCTTTTTAATTGCCATTTGATGTCTGTAATTATCAAGTGTCTTCCAAAAATGGTCTTTTGATTTTAATATCTCTGTAAGGAAAGTGGGGAAAATGTTAAAGTATCATAATGATTAATGCTTGGCAGCATTTAGCTGAAGATGAGAGTGAAATAGTTGATCTATGGAAATAGTGTTGATCTACCCTTGTCTAATATTATTACTTATCCTTTGCTAACAGATTCCTGTGGTTTCAGTACAGTAAATGTGCACCCAAGGCTCTCTAATGAGGAATATGAACTGCTAGTCCATGTAGTCAAGTGCTTTCTTAGCACTTAAAAGACAATCTTGCTACAACAAGCTGGGGATTGTCAATGGTGGGATTTTTGGTTTAAAAATTCAGTGTGAAGCAGATGAGAATTCTCACAGGTGAATTTTAGAACTTATGTTTGTTGGAGAAGCTATCTTTAAATAGAAATGGGTAGGCTTATCCTCATCAGATTTTTTTTTTATTATAGACTTTATAAAAGGGAACCTCGTGGAGCTTCTATAGATTCCAATATCTAATGTTAGATTTATAATTTCAGAGATAAAGTTTCTGAAAGATTCTCTGAAACTTAGCTTGGATTCAGGTTTGGAATCTTTTGGTGTTTCAGATCCTAAAAATTTAGGGTATTTTCATTTAGCAATTACAGGCACTTTACTGTCCTCTTGAATAGTGTTGCCTGTACTTAGTACAAGATTTCAGTAACTAAAAAAATTATTTTGTAGAGTTTCTCCATATATACCTTAGAGTAACTGAGAAAATTAAGTTTCACATACCAAATTCTAAATGGAAAAAAATGCTGAAGGTTCAATCAGAAGCTGCAGATTCTATCAGAAGCCTGTTAGCAGCTAATCTATATCTAGTAATTATAATGTTAACTTTTTAGCTAATCACAGTTTAATGAAATTTATTTGCACGATGACCCTATAAATAAGGATTTCACGAAAACCTAAACTTAAACTGAGTCTCAGAGCAGCCAGGGTGCAACAGTTTAGAGGCACCAAAATCTCTAATTTCTATTGAATTTGAAAGGATCTTGATCAAGATCATCTATACAGGGATGGATAAGTTCCAGCTCCAACTCCTGAAGTGTTCGTATCCTTGTGCATCTAGTGAATGGAATATTTGAATACTATTTCACATACAAATTGAAAAGAAATGACATCAGCTGTCCCCACTTTCAGATTCTGAAAAACTGAACTGTTGGAAAACCCCATGTAAATGCGTATTCATCTAGGTCTTAGAAATTGATTGTAAAACTAAGATCATTCACTACTCTTACATCATCTTGTGCCTTGAATGATAAGTGAGGTTGTGGCAATTCTTAATCATCTTAGGAGTCCATCTGTATTTGCATTTGTTCTGAGTCTTCTCAGCTCATGGCACTTTCTGTGGAGCCAACTCACCTAAAAGTCTTCTTTTCAAAGTGACTGATGCAGACTTTACAATACAATATTTTGGTCAGTTGAATTTTGTTGTTTGCTTGCATTTTCCCCCTCTCCTCCCGCCAAACCCCTGCTACTTTTCTGCACGTTATTTCTTTTGTCATTTTTCTGCCCAGTACTTATGTTGTAATTTTCAGTACAAGTATTTTTTGCTTTCTGGGCATTTTTGTTTAACTTTGCATGCACTGCTCCTCTGTTCCTGTAAATTGATACATCATAAATAAATCAGGCTGTGATGCAAGTATGAGTAAGATTTGACTGAAATATAGAGTCAGTGTCATTGCAGATAAAGAAAACAATCAATCCATAATCAAATTCTGAATATGGATTCTTAAAGCATTGTTATATGTTAATAAAGAAATCAAAGACAGCTTCTATTATATGCCTATGTTATTTATATATATACACACCCATATTACTAAATTATTTATGACATAAAATGGGAAAATAAATTTGCTACTCATTTTTAATCAAGAAGACTCTAAATAAAACAAATAAAGAAATTAAGAAAACACATAAAAATAAAATAGCTGGGAGAAATTTTGTCCCTGATAGGTAATTTATCATGCAGGCTGAATGGAGTTGTTTCCTGAGTTTGAATTGTTCAAAATTTGCCTGTTTAGTGGGAGGGAATTTCTCAAAGTGTGCTTGATATACTAACATTATTTGAAGAGTATCAGAGGAGAATGGAGAGGCTTAAAAAGCTTTATACTATGGTATATTTATGACTGAACTGCCATTATGCAGGAGCTGTAGAAAATAACACAAAACATTGCTGGAGTCTGTCATTCCCCAGGAGTTGTGTGTACCTGGAGGGTCTCTGTCTGACCCAGCGGTCAGTCCCAGAGGTGCATACCAGGACTTGCGCAACCCTGAGGCTGCCTCACTGTCCTCCCTAGGCTGGGAGGTCAGACCTGGCTCAGGAGGATGTATAACATCAACTTTTTTTCCCCTACCACACGGATTTAACAGACTTCTATTTTATGATGTAGAGAAACCTGTTATTCGTAGTTCTAACTTGAACTGCATGATTTAGCACTGTGGCATTTCATTGTGAGATACTTCTTGAACTTAAAGGGTTGTGTCAGAGCTGAGCTCCTGCTGCATGTCAAAGCTGCCGCATGTCACTGAAAACCTCCTGTGGTGATGGAAAGAATGAAATAGCCTGGAAGCAGGGAGGTTACAGGGAGGGGAGGTGGACAAGGGGAATGTTGTAGTGAGTGGATGGGAAAAGGACGATGTTTCTGAATGACGTGCAGTAACTGCACCACAGTTACAATACAAAGAAATGGTTCTTCAGTAGTTTGAATACCATATATTGTTGCTTAAGCCTTTGAAATAGGTTATGTGATGCAGCCAACAGGCAGCTTCATGCGTTTTTTTCATGGCAAGGCCTATAAGAAGGTAGTCTGTGTCTTACCAGACCTAAATCAAAGTTCTGAAAAAAACAAATTACTTTAGAAGGTAGCATACATATTACAGCACTGGGCTGTTTCTAGCTGGCAGAAACCAGAAACAGTTCCATAATTCCTACTAGGAATTTATTGCTGTAAATCAAGTGTAATAATAGAAATACCTATATTCCAGAATGACTTGTGATCTTGGGTAAAATTTAAAAGTGTGCTTTGAGATGAAGGACAGCCAACTGACAGAACAAGTTTTTTCGTAATGAAGTAACTGAATTCCAGAAAACTCCAGGTAATGCAGTGCAAACCTAGAAAATCCTCTGTTGTTACAATGCTCCTAACAAAAGCCAACTTTGATGAAAGCTATGACAGTCTTTAGCCTAAGATCTTACTGCTCGTTGAAGAAAGATTTTACTGAGAAATAACTAGGCTTTTTTGCTGCTGCCGTTTTCTTTCCTCCTTTATTCTGCAGACTGGACAATTCAGAGGGGTAACACAAATGGGGCTAGACAGGACTGAGAGACCTATAAACAGGCACGAATCAGTTTCTGTAACTTAGGAAGGCATGTTGAGTTGGCAGTGAAGGGAGAGAGTTTTTTGTGTGGATTTGTTTTTAGTTTTTTTTTTTTTTTTGAGTTCGTAGATTAGTTACCACTAGAAAGCACAAGTAGCCAAAAGCAGAATTGGCAAAACAGCAATATGCTATAAACTGGAATCAAGAAGAAGCCTTTTCCTAACCTGTTTTTTGCATTTAGAAATGATTAGAGAATCAGAGGATAACTCTGACTGGATGGAGCCTGAGGAGGTCATAATTAGGTCCATGAGTATTGATCCATGTTTTCTCCATTGCTCATCTTTTTTTGAGACATTGTACTCATTGACTCTATCAATTAAAGGGTAAACAAATTCCCCTGAAAGATGGAGCAGGTGCAAACAGTATGTGCTACATATTCACATCCTGGAGTCCAGGGCTGATAGCCAGGTGGGCAAGGTAATGTGCAAAATGTCACACTAAAGTGTTTTCCAGTCAGAAGATCATTCGGTGAGTCTGGGCAGAGTCCTCTAAGCAGAAATCACCAACTGAACCAAGTATGTATTACCTAAGCAGATTGCCTTGATAAGACATCACAGAGTAATACAGCAAGCAAGTTTTGTGCCTTTCACTGATATAAAGAGCTAGAATTTTTCATCTGGTCCTTGTTAGTGACTGTGTCTCAATAGATCATGGTGGAGCAGTTTGATTTTCAGTAATTTGTTCCTTCCCCAGAAGTCACTGGATGTAGATAGAGACTGAGATTCTAATAGCATCGCCTGCATTATTGCCATGGTAATGAGAAAACTTGTCTCAACTTGGGAGTTTTTTCCTTGTTTATCGCTATGAATTTCATTGCTATACAGTGAACAGCAGGTGAATTTGCCCATATAGCTAAAGAGAAAACGATGGCTGCTTTTTATATAACACTCTACAAATGTTATTTGGAATGTTTCAGAATACATTAATATGGCATTTGTAAGCAAGCTTATAATTGGCAATATGTTCAAATGCTTTTGATGTTTGACTTGGGCAGGAGAGGAAAAGCTGTAGCACTGCTTGCAGGAGTCACTGCTGAAGACTGCGGCTGGGATTTGCATGCCTGTAGCTTTCAGGCAAAATAAATAAAAAAAATGCAGCCTAGAGCTTCTGTGAAGGGACAAATGAAGAGAAATGAAAAAGAGAAGGAAGAATAATAGGATGTGATAGCAATTCAGGTAAATATCACTGCACTGAAGGCAGCAAGGTTTGCGATAGAAAGAGGGAATGAGAGATATGGCTTTCATGCTTTAGGAAAATCCTCATCTCTGCCAAGCCCTTTTGAATAGACAGATATGTGCAGGAGCTGAGAGGTGACTTTGGGTGTGATGACTCAAGTTGTCTTCACGATGGAGGCAGTTTATTACAAATGGAGAGGATGATAAAGCCATGATGAGTCAGAGATATAAATGACAGGAGGCACCACCGTGCTCACCTCAGGCGCCCTGTGCTGCACACACCATGGAATCCCGCCTGGGAATTCATACCAAAATAAGTGTCTCTTCTAGAAAGATACTCAATCTTGAGTAAAAAACTTCAAGAAATGGGACATCTATATCAGTCAGTAATAGCTGACAGTATGGCCGTCTCCCTAAGTCTATTTTCTCAGTTTTGATTTCCAACCATTGGACTGTGTTTTATGTTGGTTAGCTCGAATTTCCTCCATGGCCAGAAATATTGGCTGTGTCTCTCTTTCTCTTGGTATTTGTATGCTGTTTGTTTAGGAAACATAATATTTCTGGACAGGATAACTGAATGGGGTGGGGAGGGGAATGTTTTCCATCTGAATTTGATGTATTAAGTCCTAAGAAATGCATTGCTGAGACAGTCATTGTCAGTAGTGGGCTGTTGCTAGCAGAACTAAGCTCTGCTCCTGGGACATTCTGCAATTTAAAGAAGGAACTAACACAAATGGTGTTAGAAGGAAGTAATGATCATCTTCATGAGGGATAATCTTTTCAAAAAACTCCATGAAATTAGAAAATTCATCATTAACTCTCCAATGACAGCTGATAATAGCATTATTTTTTTTGCTTGGATTATGAAGATCTGCAAAAAGAGTTAATATATATTATATAATTTCTAGTAGGTTAAAGGCTGCATGAAAACCTTTTAATTATTAGACATAATCTAGGCAAGTAACACCTCCTCCTCCCCATTTCTAGCACTGCTCAAGTGCCTACACAGTCCTATTCTTTTCTAGCCATTATGGACATATTAGGTAAAGGTATACTTCAGAAATAGGAAGCTATATTTAAGCAATCATGTCTCATTTCCTAGCTCTGTAGGTTTTCAAAGGCAGCATTGCTTATATTTAGTAGCGGTTTTACCAAGGGAAGAGTACCAAGAATATTGAAAAACATTCT
This sequence comes from Ara ararauna, assembly GCA_028858755.1. Taxonomy (NCBI): domain Eukaryota; kingdom Metazoa; phylum Chordata; class Aves; order Psittaciformes; family Psittacidae; genus Ara; species Ara ararauna. The sequence goes on along the minus strand of CM054380.1, from coordinate 15,943,095 downwards.
TTGAATATTTTTCAAAATAATTCTCAATCTTTAAGTAATACGAAACCACATTAAACCATAGCAGTAAGTACTTCATGCAAAGGAGTGATGATGGCTGGAAAGTGCTGAAGCTATGGCAATTTGGAGATTCAATTTGTTACCAAGTTTTCTTCTGTATTTAAAGTGGAGATTACCTGATTGAAGTGATTGCACTAATTCCTTTGCTAGTATGAACTTGCATTGTGGCTCTTAGTATCTGTCTGCATGCTGGCAGTTTTTCTCTAGGGATGCCCTCTAGGGAGGCATCCCAAATATTATACAAGATGCCTGTGTATCTGACAATGAGAAATGCAGGGAGAAACCGAGACTGGGCTCTGAGTTGAATCATGTGTGACATTGGCATGAACTTAACAAGAGGTTACATGTGGTTCACGGAACTGTGAAGCCCTGGCTCATGGGTGCATGTGCCTTTGAGTGCAGCCCCAAGAAGGTGAAGGAAGGGCAACAGGGATGCTTGTGGGTTAGAGGACTTTGATATGCAATGGGATGAGAGCCTGAATAGGAACTGGAAAGAAAAATCAAGTCAAAATGATAAGGATTCCTTACAGCTGGTGGATACAGGCACAAGCTCATTGCTGCTTGTTTTTTGAAGTTATGTACAAACAGCCCAGTGATGTATAACTTTGGGCAGATCTGCATTTAAGAAAGACATAGAAATAATTTTTCTCACTCTTATTTTTTTTTTTTAATTTCATGTTGCTGGATTTGTGTCTCCTAAACTCAGCAATCCACCTAAGGCCATTTTACAAATACTATTTTAAGAAGCTCTTTTAGAGAAGTGTGTGTTACAACATTTTGCTTTTCACTTGTAAAAAATGACAAAGAAAAGGACTCAGGGCACTTATAACTCCTTCAGTGTCATTAGTACTGACTCTGTGGATTGCAATAGTTACACACGCCCCACTATGCACTAAATATCCTGTCTGTGAAACAGTAGAATTTGAAGCCTACACATAAGATCTACTTAAGATTTTATTGCCTTATTATTATGAAAATAAATGCTGAAAGTCCCTGATATGTATATATTTGGTCAGAAATTCACATTTTTGAGCAAATATAAACTGTAGCTATTCAAGGACTATTAGGGCTGGATGTTTTGTGAGTTTCTCCCAGCAGTCCAAGCAAGAAGCAAGTTGTAAACAATACATCATGTGTATTGAGGATTCAGTGATGCTTTAGTGACATTTCAGATTTTATACATAATGGCTAAGCCATCTGAATGGGGTTGGGATGTAAGACACATGAACTAGGGAGACCCATGTCCCATTGGGGAAGCCAGAGCTATGCTGTGAGTGCTGCAGTGCACTAACCACAGATGACTTACAGCCACTGTGTTTGTTAGTAAATTATCTGGAAGTTCCCAGCTTCTCTTCTGGCTTTGTTGATGAATTTCAATAGAAGAAACACTTGTATAATTTTTGTTAGTTGTACTGTTTTTTTCAGTGTTAGATATGGCTGAGTATGTCAAAGGCTGCTGGTTGGCCAGAACTGAACTCTAAGAAATGGGATTTTCCCCATCCCAGACAGATAGATGTTTTCTGCAGGAGGGTGGGTTAAAGATCTGTAAAGATCCCTTCAAAATATATTTTCTGTGATTCTGAAGTGATGTTATGTGTATTTATATCATAATTGTTGAAGTTCTGTTATGTGAAGTTACTGAATGTTATCTATTTGAACACATACAGAAAATCCAGTCATGTAGATCACTGATGCTTGCTACTTGACCTTTCTAATGTCATGTTAAAGTTAAGTAAAAAGATTCTCAGAGGCCAGGAGAATTATGTAGGTCAAGACAAGGTCATGAAAGACCTAGTATAAAGGGCTGTATTCTAACACAGATAAGGATTTTATAAAGTGATTTGTGATGTTTATCTTCTCATGACAGTTGAGTTCAGGATGTTAGAATTATTTTGGCTATGTTAGAAGTTTGTTATTTTGACAGCTGGAACTGAATTGATCTTTTTTCCCTACCAACAGTAAGAATAAAGTCCCTGAACCATGCCTCATCTGTTATTTTTATGGGAAAAGAGTCCAGGTTTTGACACAAAGCAAACAGCATTAATTATAAAATAATGTTATATTCTGGCCATGGAAGTTATGAAATTAACTTGCAACATCATGACTTAGGGATGCAGTTCCTTCCTGAGGCTGCCAATAGGGTGATCAGGGTGAACATTATCAGCTTTACTAAGAAGAGTTTAAATCTAATGCGGAGGGATGCACAAATCCTGAATTCTGATCGCGTGAGAAAGTGCTGATACTGGAATTCAGGAATATTCTCTGGAGTGGGTTTTTGTTACAGGCTGATTCTAATGTTGCAGTATTTAATCAGTTATAACGTGATTTCTTGCACCATTGTTTTTATTAAACTATGAAAGTTAATTTTATCCCAAAGAAGGGACATATCTCTCTTTATCTAGTCCTCTTTATTCTTCAAGCAAAATTATAATGTGGATTTCTGATGACTGGTTTCAGGCAATAGATTATTTTAAATCCTAAATAGAGAAAGAGTTTTCAATTTCATTGTGAGAGCAGTCAGCATGAATTAGTAGAGAAAGCCTCAATAAATGACATGGGTTTTTTTATTTTTTTTAAGTAAAACTATCTTTGAGAATATTTAGGATAAGCAGAGAATTATTATCTGAGCAGACTGTTATTGCTTTGTGTTTTCTAGGGTGTTTTTGTATAAGAATGTTTCTAGCATTAGATGTATGTGAGCATCTTTAAAACAGACACCTATTGTGTTAACACAGAACGATAACTTCATCTGTCTTTTGTTCTGCCTTAAAATGGTGTCTGAAGTAGCTCCAGCTCCTAATTTCATGGGACACAATTCCAAGCAACATCCTTCATGCTCCCTAGCTGGGGCAAACTGTGTAAGCTGACGGTAGGCAGCCATCCTTAACAGATCAACTTCTCGGAGTTTTTACTGCTCAGAAGGCCAAACCTCACAAGGTGTGGAACAGCTCCTACCAGGCACTTTGGACACTAACTCCTCATCTCCGCATATCATCTCAGTGTTAACAGAAAAGTGGTAGAGAATTCCTGTAATAAGAGTATGGACAATTGTCTGGGTGCCATAGAAACTACCACTGCAAGGAAGAGCTTTCCCTTCTTTGCCTTTGCCATTGAAATACAGAGAATGCTGAGACTTTGTAAAGGAAAAGAAGTGTCTTACTTTTATGTCATGCAATTGTCCATTTGCTGCAGCTTTCACTTTCTTGCTGTGTGGGATCAGCTCTGTGCAATTAACTCTAACGTCTAAAACGTGTCTCTTATGATGCTATGTGATGATATTTCATATCAGAAACTTTTATAGTGTGCTCCTTCCCATCACTGGTCTTCAGGCAGTCAGATGACTTGGCCTTCATGTCTTTTCTAGTCATGTGAGGCAAAGCAAGCTGTCTTGTTGGCAGCCTGTGGTGGCTATGAGCTCCTGCCTTCCTCTGAAGAGTTGCAGGTGTGAGAATGTCTCAGAGGATATGATACCAACCCTTGGTTCTTGGCACAGAGAGTGCCTTTAATAGAAATGTCTTATTTTGTATGCAAACGGATGGCTAGCAAGGCCCCTTAACGCCTTGGTAGCTATATCCCTTCGCAAAAATCTGTTAATAGAGGTGCAGGGAAAAATGCCATCCAGACAGATGGAAATGGCTCTGCTGCTGAAATGCTGCCTGTGTGCAGTGTGTTTATTAAGGGAAGGATTCCCAGGCCAGACAGCTGTATGTAGTGTGCTCCCACACCTATGCTGACAGGGACATGTTAGGGAGAATCCAGGGCACATTTCAGCATGAAAAATAGCTTCCCCCAAAGAAACCATGGGGGTTTGCTTCAGTTCAGCAAATTCGTTATTGGGAGGGGAAATCTTTAGATGAGCCTTTAATTTACTGGTAGAAGGAACTCCCATATAAATGACAGTCTTCTTATACTTTATGTTGCCTGTTGCTTTATTTCCCTGGGTTATTTGAATTAGCTTGGTCACTGTTGGAAGAGGGGTCACCAAGGGATGCTTTTGAACTGCAGTTGGTGGCTTTCTAGCTAAAATCCTTCAGCAGTGGAGTTACTATGCAGTTGCTATATCAGGATGGTGGGGGGAGATGGACTGAACAACTCATGAAACATCTCAGATCTTGTTCTTTCAACGGCTTGTTGTAATTTTCACAATGTGCAGAATTTTTTTTTAACCCAATATCCTGAGCTAATTTTGAAAGGAAAGTTCTGTCTTTCTAGATTTCCTCCCACATTTCATTTAAATAAGTTATTCTTCACCTTTTGTTCCAGGCTGCCGTGCTCTGTTAAATGCTACTTCAGAAATGATTGCCTTTAACTGATGGGTGAAATAATCTCTGTGCAAAGTCTGGAAATTATTTTCAGTCAGGGAGGTATTTTAAGCTTCTTTGAAGTGAGAAGTGCAGGATAAGGGGGATAGGCGCTGCGTGGGACTATGAAGTAGGTATTATGTGTTCTTTATTGGCTTCTGTTATTTGGTGTTTTATGGGGTTTTGAGCATGTCAATTTTTTTTATTGGCACTTTTTTCATAGATGTCATGTTATTTTGCCACAACACCTGGAAGAGGTTGAATGGAACAAATATGGTTATGGACTCTAAAATCTATTTTTTATTAGCTCAGTAGGACAGGCACTGGTGGTTCCCTGCATGATCTTCCTTTGCAAATGTCTTCTCAGCCAAATCTAGCAGCTTAAATAGGAGTAATGGGCATGTCATATTCACATCCCTCTCAGACACCAAGTCATCTTGCAGTTGTGCCAAATGCTGCTATTTTGCTTTGTGTTCCTTCACCAGACAAGCATGTAGGTGTGAAAAGCAAATTGCTGTTAACAATGGTCAGACACTTACATGTTTTTGAAAAGGACCTACTGATGCAAACATCTAATTCACCAAACTGAGTGTATGTGCTTCTATTTCCATATTAACCAGCTGGACTCTGTGCCTTACTTTAGTGTATCTGCTCACCTGTGATTTTCTCTAGTGGCTGTGAAAGGATGTAGCTGCCTATGCCCAGAAGAGCATTTGGTGTCACGCAGGTCAGAATAGATGCTCTGACCCCTGCATTGCTGTTCAGGCTGGGAATGAGAGCCACCATCTGTTTTTCTCTGCCATTTAGAAGATTGTAGTTTCAGAACTTACACTGAGTAATAGAAACACTGATATCCTTGTGCTGCTTGTTTCTGCTACATCTTTTTTGTGAAAATTCTGAGTAAGGACTGCTTTCAGGGGAAGGAGGAAAGGGAGGACCATAGTCTCTGTGAAATCACTGGGGTCTCATGCAGTAATGGCACAGATCTGCATGTTGCTGTGCTCAATAAGTAGCTAAGATATTGTGGCTGTATCAGACTGGTCATGGGTTTCAGAGATGACAATTGCAACTCAGGGATTCTTACATCTATGGTCATAAAAAGTAACTTTGCAGTGTGTTTCATTTGCAGCTCTTGTTCCACAGCCACTTACAGTAAACACAATACTATTCACATGTCCCTGCAAAACCTATACTGTACTTGCTGTGCTCACGGTGTTCATCTATTTATCTGGTCTACACACATGCTAAAAGAACTGTGCAAAATTGGTTGCCTTGATGAAGCTGGCATTCACAAAACTTTAATAAAATTAAAATGTTGTCTCAATCTCCTTAATGCTCCTGTAACCTGTATGCCTTTAATCATCTGCACTGTTACTGCCAGTTCAGTTACCATGTATAAGTGAGCCTGATGCTTTAATGCTAGTTACTGGCCTACTTTCAAAATCCCTTATAGATGCAAGTTGTATATAACTTAAATAAGAAATGCTCCATGTAGTCATTGCTACTGTTATCTAGAGGAAGGGAATGCCATTTCCTTTATTTAACCTACCAGCCTGTATCCCCCGGGTACATTTCTTAGAGTTAAAACTGATAGTGTTCCAGTTTGTAGGTTGCTCATTAGCTCTGCAAGTAGATCACACTGCTGCACTCCCCAGTCTTGCTCAAAGTAGTCTTACTACTAGTGTCAGTCTTAGCTAGAATGCATATCAGAAAAGTCTGGTGATTCAAACTGCATGTCAGCATCACTTCTGCAGTGAAATAGGCCAGAAGAAAAGCCAGGCCTTTCTTTTTTTTGTGTTCCTTTGAGTATTGTTACACATTTGTCTTGAAACAGAGGCTCCTTTTAACACAGATCCTGCTACAAACATCTTGTATGTTCTTTTACTCTCCACTCTTATCATCTGTGTTTCATTCTGGGGCCTTGATTCTGTGTTTTAAGTCTTGACAACTTATAACCACACAGCTTGTTATAATAGCCTGTAGAAAGAGCCTTCTTGATTCATGTGTATCAAAATGCATGACTAAACCCTCACTGTATATTTTGCTGGTGTCTGGTATTCAACCTCTTTATGCTTTAGTCACACATTAAAAAGTGGTGCATTCATTTTCATAACTGAATTCATCATCCTAGCACTATACTTTGCAGAAGGAAAGATAACGGGGAAAGCAAACATTTCTATTAACTTGCTGTGGTGTATGATCTACCAGTCAAAAGAATTTAGATTTATTTTTTGTTTTGAAGAGGAATGCTTAGAGGGAGGGAAAGAGGATTGCTAGAAGCAAAAAAATGCAGCTACTTGCTACTTGTTTCAGATATTTGTCCAGCCTGGCATGAAGCTTAGAGAGAAACATCTCTTGCTCTGCCTGTGTTAAGTTGACTTTACATGCAAATGCACTATATTCTTGTGCTATTTGTAAGCATCTTACTGTAATTTGGGGGCTTTGTAGTTTGGCAGAACTCTTGGATGGGTGCCTATTTCCCTGGTTTTATTATTTTTTGGCCTTTAATATCTTAATTTCCTACTGTATCACCAAACTTACTGTTTAGTTTCTAGCAGTGAAAATATAATAAGTGTAAAATTATTCCAGCTTTTTTATCTTGATCTAAGGTTCTTGTGCTGAGCACAGCACTTCTTCCTCAGGGATTCAACATTAGTAGCTGACACATTGATTAATATCCACTTGTAAAACTTCCAAATCCAAAAGCTTTGGGCACAATATGTAATTTGCCTGAAGGGGGCTCTGGGAACTTCTGAGCCAACATGCAAAGCTGAAGGGATGGGACTGCTCTTTGCTCAATTTAGCAGATCTTCTGGACACTTTCTAGCACCTCCTCATTGCATTTGAAAGCTTTTAGCCTTGATACATTTGCTTTGCCTAGTTCCTGGATACCAGGACTGAATTTAGTTCACTTCTCTTGTTGGCAGTAGTTTGCTTTTTGATCTTTTTGCCACTCTTGCTTGGACCTTTTCCTTTCCTTTCTATGTGATAGGGCCCAGAGTGGCATTGTTCTTCCTAATTTCTGACAGCTCTTTCTTGTTTGAACTTATGTAATGGGCTTGGATGGTGTCTTCTGCTGCTGTTTGCTCACTGTAGAATCACCAGCAGCAGCATGCTGCTCCTGCAGTATAACCTTCTGTCTGGGCCCTCAGAGCAGATGGAAAACTGGACAGTTTCAACAATTATTACTACCCATGCTATGATTTCTTGCTCAGCCTACTCTGTCCACTCACTGGCACTTGACAGACCTCCGCAGGAAAGCATGTCCCAGCAGCAGGCCCAGAAGGGGTGATAGATCACAGGCCTCCAGCTTTAGCTAAACATCCCCAGACTCTTCTGTGAGAGAAGAGCTCTGGCTTTTGAAGAATAAATGGTAACAGGAGAGCATCACAACTTTGGGATCATACAGAATTATTTCTGTAGCAGCAGGTACTAGTGATGGCTGCTCAGAAAAGTGCCAGCATAGAAACTAGAAACATGTGAATTACCATGGAGATGGATACAAACCTGGTAAGGGCATTTTCAGCAGAACTGTCTCCTTGGCGAATTCACCAAAATGCAAACTTTTTGTGGGAAAATATCAGATGACAGGAGGAAGATCTCAGAACAGACACTAGCTTAGGGTCCAAGGTATTCAAACTGAGCTTGGAGGGAACCAGATTCAGATCTCTGCACTGAATATCATCTCCAGATCTTGTTCTTCTTCTCTGTGCCTTCCTTTCCTTTTAAGTAAAAAATGTTGAAAGCTTTTGAAATCTTGACATTTTGGGTGGAGCTCATTTTCTGATCCAGCTCATCACCTTGGGAACATTGATAGAAAAGCCACATTTTGTCAGTCATTAGCCTTGCTGTTAAAACAAGGTCCTTATCCACTCATGTAAAATGCATAGTAGTCAGGAGGGGGAAATGAAGATTCTGCTAAACCACATATAAGGGAAATAGACTATAAACCTTTTTAGTTTAACCTGAATAATACCTAATAATCCTTCTTTTAAAAATATATAATAGTCATCTTTAGTATGGTAAATTCCATCCTACCCTGCACAGCGTCCAGCCACTCTGAGATCAGTGAAGTAGAAATCCAGGTCAGTATTAGATGCTTTATATACTGTGGGTCCACTGCAGGCTGTGCTTGGAACAAGCTGTCTAGCTCCATGTCATGGGTTCAGCAGCAGCAGCCATTTTTCTCCTTCTCAGTACCTGGTGTAGTGCTGTGTTTTTGACTTTCGGCCTGGGAACAGCGCTGATAACACCGATGTTTATAGTTATGGCTTAGAACGTTTTGGTCTGACCAAGGACTTTCTGAGTCTCATGCTCTGCCAGGGACGAGGGCAAGCCAGGAGGAAGCAGAAACAGGACACTTGACCCAAACTGACCAAAGAGGTATTCCATACCACAGTACATCATGCCCAGGATGTAAAAACTGGGGGCAGGAACCCGGAAGAGTTCAGTTCATGGCTCGGTTGTCGGGTGGTGAGCAGTTGTATCCTCTTCCCTTGTATTTCCCTCATTATTATTATTGGTGGTAGCAGTAGTGATTTGTGTTATACTTTAGTTACTAAACTGTTCTTATCTCAACCCATGGGAGTTACATTCTTTCTATTCTTCTCCCCATTCCCCCCCCACCCCCCCCCCTTGGAGTGGGGGGGAAGAAAGTGGGGGGAGTGAGTGAGCAAACTGTGTGATTTATGGCTTAAACCATGACACTCCTCTTCAGCCTCCCTGAGGTTATGAAGCCTCCTCACCATCTCCTGCAGCTCAGCTGCCTCCTGCAGGATGTCCTCCACCTGGGCACACCTTGGCAGGTCTGCTGCCTGCCCCTGCCCCAGGAGAATGGTGTAGGCATTGCTCGCAGTCTGAGGTTTGCACTGCAGCTTCTCCTTTCAGCAGCTCTGTCGAGGTGGAGGCATTGGCCACCACCTAGAAAAGGTGAGAAAAAAAATCTCAGTTATCATTCAGCAGTTTTGCTCCTTAGTGGGATTTTCTTAGGTAAAGAAAGCAAGTAATGTTTTGCCATGTAACAGTCTTTCCCAGGAGGTAAACAATTTAACTCAGCTGCTTTGATTTGTGTTACTGCTACCAATAATTGTTTTGGTCAGGCTTTTGTGGGAGTGGGTGAAAAATCCAATTCTGCCTGCTTTGAGTTTTTTTACCAGTATTGCTTCCCTCCAAGGCAGAGCACATGAAGTTGTTTTAAACACAAACATCAAAGTACCTGGATTCCTTCTGGAAATTAATATGAAACATAGGAAGGGAGGAAGCTGTAGGTTTGCCTTTGCTGCAGAGCTCATGAAAGGAAGCAGATAAGGTTGAAGGGGAAAGAGAGCTGTTCAGGAGAAAGAAGTCTCGAAGACTGAAAAGCTGAACCCTGTGGTTTGGAATAATCCTCAAAATTTTCTAATCTTTTGGGTGATTAGTTATAATGAACTGATTTTTCAGAGGCTTTTGAGATTCAACTCAACCTATTGAAATGCCTGAGAAAGACAAGGGAATTTGCTTTCACCCAGGAGGAAAACTGAAAAGTAGTGGAAAGCTCTCACATTCACCTATCATCAGCAACAAACTGAGAAATACTGATAGGAAAGAACATGATAAGGAGCTGCTGTAGAAAGCTGAGGGTAAAAACATTTACAGCTTTACAGAGCTGAAGAAGTCCCTAATCATAAAGGGCTCTGAGCATCCTGATGTCACATCCTGTTACAGCTGCTGGGAGTGAAGAGCTGCAGGGAGTCCTGTCCTCTTTCTGTGCTCCAGGGAGATGCAGGCAGTGAAGAAAACCCATCCGTAGGAGGTGATAACTTGCATTTAATCTGGGATCTAATACTAGTAAGAGAGCAGTACTAGATACCAGATACAGGTTCCCCCTGGGATGGCAAATGGCATTTCTGTGTCCTTTATGAAAGGTGACATCTTCATGAAAGAAGCAGGCAGATGTGCTGCCAAGGGAGTAAGTGAAGTGAAGTTTAAGACAAAGGCAAAAGAAGCTGAACACAGATGTGATGTTCTTTGGCCTTGCCTGCTTATTGAGTATATGCAGAGTAGAAAGAAGATACATTAACTGAAAATTGAATCTCCTAAGAAAACTTCTTCAGTTTGTTCAGCTACATTACTGCATTGTTGGCCTGTTCTGTAGGCTGATAAAGAGAAGAGGTGGTTTTGTTCCGAACTGAGTTGGATAAAACCCTTTTTTTAGCAATTTGTACTGCTTTGAACTGAATGTTAATTCATCTGGCCAGAGTTGGGTGAATGAAAGTAAGCCTCTCCCTACCTGCACAGATTTTAGCTTAGACCCAAATAATATTTTTCCCTTTTCAACTGAATAATATGGAAATTATGAATATATTTTCAATCTTTTCCATGTTTTGTTTTCTTTCTTCTGCTTTATTTTCTTAAGATGAACTGCCATATCAAATAAATGACAGGTCAGTCAGCTCTCATGCCAGAGGGATAGCTGGGAGACATTGTGTTGCCAGGTTAGCCTGTGTTCACTAAGATTTGAAGTTTTTTGGAAATTGGCATTGAAGGTCTTATTGGACTCTAACTTCAGATAGGTAGTACAGTTTGCAAGAAATAATCTCAGAATAACTGAAAGACAGAATTCAGGATATGTAAGGAAAAAAAGCTGTAAGGTAAAGCAAGACAGAGTCCCCAGCTTGAATTTGAAGTTTGATTATTCTTTTCTCTCTTGGTGGGAGAAAAGTCCAGCTCTTTGGTTGCACTGGGTTCCTTAACATCCAAACCCTAAATCCTGGTTTGTTATGAGTTTGCTTTGGAGGTGGAGTCTGTGTATGGAGCCCTTAAAGTCTAAGAAATGCTGGTGCTCATGCAACAGCATGTAGTATAATAGAGGCTCTCTCCTCTGCCTAGCCATGTGCTTTGACAATATTTGTAGAAATTCAGTGCTTTGAGACCTCTGCCAGGTTTGGTGACACGAACAACTGGTTTCATATCAAGGAATGCACACACCTTATTTAGAAAACCTGGCAGATACCTCCAAATTGAGGAATATTGATTTTGGAAAGTGATGAAGAAGTGGATGTTGGAAGATGTGGAGGGTGAAACCCTTGCAGTTAAAAGAGCTCTGAGGCCGCACCACCTGCAGGTAGGAATCTAAGTCAGCATGTCACTTTAAAGCATTCTTTGGAGAACCTTCTTTCTTCCTCTCTGCAAGAAGCCCAGAAAGGTTGATTCTCTAGCTTTAACCCTTCCTTTTAGGGGCATTAAATTAAGTAATGTAAATCCACTCCTGAAAATTTACCATTTGTCTAACTCTGAGCCCAAGGTGGAGTTTCGATGAGGAGAATTAATGGTAATATTTCTTTTGGGAGCATTTGCAAACATGTCTTCTGTCAGCAGTTTTCCTATTTTCCCCTTGATGAAGCGTAGTCTCAATTAATTGCTGTTTGTGTGGTAGTTGTTGATTTAGACAGTTATCTGATTTTTTTTTATTTTTTTTTTAAATCTTTAATACTTACTTGTTCTCTTTCAAAAAGCCACAGAAATTCTGGCCTAAAGGCATTCCCATCTGGGAGGCAGTGAGCCTTTCTAGGAGGTGAGCACTGCAGAAGATATGAAATAAGCACTGTCAGGACTGCAGTGCATTTCTTTGACTGGTCTCTGCTAAGATAACCCCACAGCAGTGTCTCTGTATTTGTGTCCCTGTATGCATATGTTTGGGTGAGCAGTAACTAAAAAAAAATAATCCGAATGACAACTCACATTCCTTCTCCTGGAAAGCAGTGATGGCAAATGTAAGTTATTTATCAGACTAGAAGGGATGATCTAACTGTGGGTACAGAATCTTCTCATTTCCATGGTAATGAATGTGTTCTAGAAAATTTGATTTATATCATATAGTTGGAGAGTACCTTTTATTTTAGGCTTCCTGGAAAAGGTTCTATTAAGCAGATTATTTTGACACTGCTTTTGTTGCTATCTTACATTACCATATCAAAGAACCACTCACTACACTAAGCACAAGAAAACAGCAGTACCATACATGGGATACAGAGTTTATATTAACTGCTTGCAATGGCTAGTGTTCTAACTTAATTTGAAGGCCATTTTCTCTTTGGATAACACAGTTCTGAAGAACTGCTGAATAATTTACAAGATTCACATCTACTTAATGTGAGCAAACATCAGGACTCTAAACCCATGGTACTAGCTATTCTTTCGTGTTGCATACTAGTCTGACAACCACTTGCAAAAATTCCTCTGCAAACCTCTCTGCTGTTTAATGTTAAAAAGCCCCATGGATTCTCTCAGGATAAATTGTGCCTGGCAAATTTGGTGGCCATCTATGATGGGGCCATGGCACTGGTGGATAAGGAAGATTGGCTGAAGTCATCTACCTGGACTTGTGCAATGCGTTTGATGCTATCTTGCATGACATCCTTGTCTCTAAACTGGAGAGGCATGGATTTGATGGATGGGCCACTCAATGGATAAGGAATGGATGGATGGTCACGCTCAGAGTTGTGGTCAGCGGCTCATTGTCCAAGTGGAGTTCAGTGTTGAGTGGTGCTCATCAGGGGTTGGTGTTGGGACTGATCCTGCTCAACATCTTTCAGCAACATGGACAGTGGGATCAAGTGTACCCTCAGCAAGTTTGCTGACAATGTCAAGTGGTGCGGCACAGTTGACACACTAGAGCAAAAGGATGGGATCCAGAGGGACCTGAACAGGCTGGAGAGATGGGCTTGTGCAAACTTTGTGGAGTTCAATAAGGCCAAGTGCAAGATCCTACACCTGGGTTGGAGCAATCGCAGGCACAACTACAGGCTGGGAAGAGACTAGATGGAGAACAGCCCTGTGGAGAAGGACATGGGGGTGTTGGTTGATGAGAAGCTGACCATGCCCCAGCTGTGTGTGCTTGAGCCCAGAAACCAACTGTGTCTGTGGCTGCACCTTCAGAGCATGAGCAGCCGGTTGAGGGAGGGGATTGTCACCCTCTGATGAGACCCCCCTGCAGTCCTGCGCCCATCTCTGGGGCAACAACACGAGGGACGTGGAACTGTTGGAAGGAGTCCAGGGGCGTCCACGGGGATGCTCTGAGGGTTGGAGCAGCTCTTCTCTGGAGACAGGCTGAGAGAGCTGGGCTTCTTCAGCCTAGAGAAATCTCCAGAGAGATCTCATAACAGTCTTCCAATACCTAAAGGGAACCAAGAAGAAATCTGGGGAGGGGCTTTTGACAAGGTCTTGTAGAGACCGAACAAGAGCGAATGGCTTTAAATTGACAGAGGAGAGACTGAGATGAGATTTTAGGAAGAAGTTCTGCCCTGCATGAGGGTGCTGAGGCCCTGGCACAGGTTGCCCAGAGAAGCTGTGGCTGCCCCATCACTGGCAGTGTTCAAGGCCAGGTTGGATAGGGCTTGGGGCAACCTGGTATAGTGGAAGGTGTCCCTGCCCATGGCAGGGGGTATTGGAACTGAATGAGCTTTAAGGTCCCTTCCAAACCAAACCAGTGTGTGACTCTATGAAAAAAATCTAAGCAGCATTCCTCAATTTCAAGGATATTTTTCCATTAAAAAAATATTTGGTTCATATTGTGAAATGTGCAAGCTAATATTAACTGGAAATGGTTTTGAATTTTTTTTTACTTTTGGGGTATTTTGCACAGCTTGGAATAAGATATTGCTGGTTACATTGGTGCCAGCTCTTCCCCTTGCTCCCTTCTCACTGCACATCCAGAGGTGCTAGCTTTTTGTCGTTATTGCTGTCTCATCATTTAAGCATTCATACTGGTTCAAAGTACTGATCTGACTTAAAAGTAATCAGGAAATAACCAAGAAATAAATACTTCTTTGGAAGCAGTTAAAAAAAAATATAGCTGGAAATCATATTAAAAAAAAATCTGTTTATAGTGGAAAAATATATTTAAAATAATGCAATTTTCTGCACTTTGGTGCATCTTAGAGGTCAAGTTCACTTCTGTAATGTGGGAATATGCAAAATGAAGGTTTTCAAGGTGAGCTTGGAGTGAATGGGAAGCACCGCAGGATATTTAGCACATTTAAAGACTGACATTTAGGTTCACCTCTGCCAGCTTGTGTGGCCAACTTTGCTTTCTCTGTGCTTTGGTATCCTCTCACAGATCTTTAGGAGATGGTTTATTTCTTAGTTCTGTGTTTTTACCTTAGGCATCATGTCTGCTTTCTCCAAAGTGTTCAAGTGATAATAAAGGATAATAAAGGAGGAACAACCTAAAATGACACATGGCCCTTTTATTTGTGTCATTCCAAGGGTACTAGAGAATAATTCAAAAATAATATTGGTGCTGTATGAATAATTGATGTTGTAACAGAGTCTTGGGTGGCATGGTTTAGTGGGAGGTGTCCCTGCCCATGGCAGGGGGGCTGGAACTAGATGATCTTAAGGTCTTTTCCAGCCCTCACTATTCTATGATTCTATAATCTCCAGACCAGTTGTCCTTTCATGAATTAGTAGTTCAGGGAGCCATGTCATTTCCTGCCCTTGTGAACACAGGTTTTTACAACATAGCAGGAGAAACAGAATCACTCTGCATGTTTAAATGTGGAATTTTGAAATACCACTGAAGTCACTGGGGGCACAAAGATACTTTATAGGTGACAAAGAATATTCTAGTATTGTTCAGGTTGCAGAGACCGTAATGTTTTGAAATTGTTGCCTAAAAGGAATAAGAGCAAAAATCTCCGCAGCACTACTATGATCTTCATGCACATCACCTATCTTAAATTCCACTAAAGAAGCACAATGAGCAATGGGGCAGTAGCAGATGTATTACCTTTCCATAGCTGTACTCCCAACCATGCCTTAGCTAAGTTGTCTGCTCTGAATACTGCCTTTAGAGGCCTGTAAACATATTCTGTTTAAATGATACATCGTTTAGAACTGAAAAAGGTAGTAGTAGTCATAGTAGTTATGGGTGTAACTATGCTGGTAAATTTGAAACTCCTCCATTGCCCTTGACTCCAGAAAGCTCTTGAAATTCTCAGTTTTAAACTGTGCTGCATCCATGACACAAAACAACCAGAGCCAGACAATGCCAATAAAATGTTCTGGGAAAAAGTGAGGGCTGAATTTTCAAAGGTAAACAAGTAACAGATACCCAAGCTGTAAGAATACAAACAGACAGCAGCTTTAATATTGAAATTACCCAAATTTTGCCAATTTCAAGTGTAGCTGTGCTATTTAGGTTCAATTAGATTAAAAGAAGAGATTTTTCTTTAACGCAGAGTTCTGCAATGCTGTAAGAAGGCAGTTATAAATAAATAAATAAACAAGCGCAGACAGGGAGCACAGATGCCACTTAATGTGGCAATGTATTAAAGTTTACAGTTACTTCTTTTAGACTCTTCCCTGGGGTGCCATGTGTCAGCATCCTGGAAAAGGAGCTGCAAAGTCTGATTCAGTGGTCGACATCTGTGCTTGCTGGCTTGGATTAGGGATACTGAATCAAAAAGTGTTTGATCTGCTTTACCAACACTAAGCTGACGCGAGGTTATACAGCTTTAGTTTGCTGGGGTTTTTTATCTGTTTGTGTTGGGTGTTAGGAGTCAGCAGTGGTTGGCTTTTTTGGTTTGTGATTGCTGTATTCTTAGGCAGGGTATGTGGTGTGAAATGGGTTTGGCTGTATCTGTAACCTGCAGAGGAAGAGCTCTGCATTTCACGTACTTAGTTAAAGAAGAAATACTCATACGGGGATACCTCATAGGTGGGAAAAAGTGGCAGCTGCTCAGCGTACCAGCTGCTTCATGTGACTTTAGGTTAGGTGTAAGGTTAAGAAATCTAACTCTTAAGAGATCCTGCTAATGTAAGTACCTCTGGATTGTTTTCTTTTCCAGTGGAAAAACATGAAGCAGGAGCTCCTGTGTTAGTCCCGCCCTGCTGCACTCAGACATCATGAGGTGTACCCTGGCATAGGAGCTGCCCATGAGCTGCTGATGGGGAGAAGCAGTTCAAAATGCACAAGCTGGTGTCTTCTGATGCAGGGCAAATGGGTTTGTTACAGTAATTAATATTGCACAAATACTGGCACATGTGCTTGCTTTGGGTTAGTGCCATACTACTGCCTCATGTTCCATCCTTGTATGTAACTAAACCACATGTGCACTGAGCGTCCTAAATATGGGATACATATTCATGGCTTTGGCCTCTGCTTGGACTTTCAGACAAGAACAGGAGTACTCAGGAAAATAGAAATTATTTTAATTCTTCCATTTAAATTTATTTTGGTGTAAATAACTGAAGGATTTCTCAGGATAGGGAAAGATTTTAAAGAGGAGTGATATTTTTGCTGTTTTTAAAAATTAGCTTCCAACTGACATTGCTTTCTTCTAAGTCACTTAAAATCTCACCCAGAAACAGTAAATACAATTTGTAGCCATCATAAATAATGAAAGGATATCCACTTCAGTGGAGCATCTGCCATTGCCATACGAGCATGGTAACAAATTATAGGGAGAGTTGCTGTTCTTCCATCACTAGAGGATTTTAACGGGGAAAGCAGCATCATCTCTAGGCTTCAGTGTGACATTTTTTTTGTTTGCTCTAGGTCTTCTAACTACAAACTTCCCAACCTTTTGGGAAAAAGGTGAAAACGTGAAAGTCTTAAGAGCCATTTCTAACAGAAAGCTGTGTTTTCTTCTTCCTAATTTTGATTTGGGGAAATTTGACAGTGTAGCCTATGTGCATATACTCCTGGAATCCCTTTACTGGATTAGTGTTTTAAGTTAAACACCTTAGATTAAGGAAATACCTGAAGTTAACCTGCATCCAGCTCAACACATGTTGTGTTGAGAGACTCAGATAAACTGGTCCCAATCCTGTCTGGTCATTCCAGTTTAGTGGCTTGCTGTCTGTACCAGCCTTACAGTCCAGAAAATTGCTTATGTGCTAGTTCAGTGATTTCTCAAAATCTGGTATTTCTGCTTTTGAAACAGTATCAAAGTTTGAGATTTATGGGAAAGTGCTAACTGATGATTTTGTGAACTGGACACAGGAGAAACAAGCTGCCAGACACCCATAATTTTGGTTGAGAGTATTCTAGTAATGCTGTAGCTATCCAAATAAAATCTGGTGCCCATCTTGACAGATACATAGCATTCGTGTGACATAGGCAAATGTCAGCTTGTGGTTCCCAGCCAAAACACATTTAGCTCACAAGAGCAGAAAGTCTAGTAGTCTAGCCCTTTGTTCATCAACTAGAAATACACTCTAAAACTGGCCTGAAAGTAGAATGAATTACAGGGAAGAACAAATACACATATATTAGTGTTCCAGTCTATCACTGGAAACAGTACAGTCGTGTGTGTGCTGTGCTGTGCAAGGTCCCTCCAAAAGGCTGTGTGCACATCAGGTAAAGGAAGCTATTCTCCTTTGTTTCTGAAGGCTCCTTTGGATTTTGGTTCCTGGCATTTTGAAGTCAGGGTACATATTGTAGGCTTTGTTCAACTCTGATGAAAAGGGAAACTGATTATGTGAAAAGAGAATTTTGCTGTAGCCAGAGTGCTGGTGGGGACTGGGGGAGGGATGTATTTACTGGCAGAAGATAGCCAGAAAAAGCAGACTGTGCCACACGTTTATTTAGATAAGAGTATAAACCGAGGGACTTAAGAGACTTCCAGGTCATTCATCTGAGTCGTCTGTATTGCATTCTTCCAGGTTTGTGGATTTTGTTTTCTCCTTTAGAAGATCAGCAAGTGTAACAAAAAGCAGAAGCTTCCAAATTAAAACTTTTGGGATACCACCTGTCCTTGGAACACAGTTCTGCCCTTGATGACTTCATAGAATCATAGAATAGTTAGGGTTGGAAAGGACCTTAAGATCATCTAGTTCCAACCCCCTTGCCAGGGGCAGGGACACCTCCCACTAAACCATGCCACCCAAGGTTATGTCCAATCAAGCCTTGAACACCGCCAGTGATGGAGACATTCACAACTTCCCTGGGAAACCCATTCCAGTGCCTCACCACCCTTACGGTAAAGAGTTTCTTCCTCATATCCAGTCTAAACTTCCCCTATTTAAGTTTGAACCTGTTACCCCTTGTCCTCTCAGTGGAAGTTGTGTGTGTGAATAAAGGGTTTTAATAATTACAAACTGTATGCTAGTACAGGCAGATACAGCTACTACTATAACTTTAAGAAGAAAATAAAATTACACCACTGTCTCCTATTAAATAGACTTCAGTAGAATGATAGCCCTTCATTTTTTCTTAGCAAATCAGATGTAAACAACAGTAATTAGGTATTTATCTCCATGACATCATCAACACATCAAGCATGATACGTCTCAGTGCAGTTTTCTCCTACATGTAACTGTGTCTGGTGTTCTGCCTATGAAAGATGAAAAGCAAAAGCAGTATGAGGCCTCCCTAAAGGAAATGTTCAAGAGGAGAAAGGGAAGTGCAGTAGTGCACCAGTTCTCCCCCAATTACTGTGTCCTTCCCATCTTCCTAATTACCTGTGTGGGATGCTCTGGTTTGTCTTGACTGATTCTAGAGCTCTAGGCTTATCTGACAGTGGAAATCCTTACAAATAGAGCAAAAGAAGCAGCTTCTCAGACTAGGAGCAGACAGTAAGACACGTTAGTTATATATCAGGTACTTCTTGACACATTTTTTTATTAAAAACTATTGAAATCTCAAAAGGTAAATCTATAACCATCACAAATAGTCGTTTGAATGGCTTAAATAGGATATTTTAGGCTTTGTATTTTTGCAAACTTTTCCATACTTGGCATCATGGACAGAAACATTTGTTCCTCTTAGCAACAGAGCTTGTGACTAAAAGCCCTGCATTTCCCTTCACAGCCAAAGCCTCTCATTTCCTTTTTGCTTCTCAGGAAGCTCTTGTTGAAAACGTCCACAGCAGCTGCTATCTCTTACCACAGAGAACTTGGTTACTCAACTGTAGATGACAGAGGCATAATCAGCTTTTGATTTTCCTATTTTTTTTTCTACAGGAAACAAAAGCCTGTTTCAGAGAAATTTCCATTGCGCTGGGAAACATAGATGCTCATAGTGTGCCATGTTGTAAAAAAGAAAACTGTTTTGGTTTTATGCTGTGATAATGTCTGTGGTGCCAGGAGCTGCAATAAGAGGTTCTTTAATTCAGCCCTATAAGTGACAATGCATGTGTTTGAGAGAGGTCTCCACTGACCTGGAAATGCAGAAGCTCCTTGTCATATTCCACAGTGAGCTTAAGAGTCCTGCAAGACCAGAGAACACAAGAGAGTATTTGGAGAGCTGAATGTTGGTTCCTTAGCATGTAATTTACTTCTACTCACAAATATATAAACATACATGTAAAACATTCTGCAGCTGTTAGAGCCTTTCTGCCCCAGCATTTAGTTGCTGTTATTGAAATTCAAATGCTTGAGTATTTAATACTTGAATCTTAAGCTTGAAATAGGAGTCAATCATATGGAAGTCATCAAGGTTGCTAATAGACTGTACTTAGTGTGAACAGTAACAATAGAATGTCACCCAGTCAGGAAATTTGTCTTGTAGGAATAATGGAGCCAAATTCTCACTCATGTCAATGTAAATCAGGAGTGTCTTCAATTAGTTAATGGGAATGACATCTGTTAAAATTGCCATGAGAGGAGAATGAGATCTGCTTTATGTTTTGAACAATTAAATGCTTGAAATGGGCATTTTGACTATATATGCTCTGATAGGATTTTAAATTGTCAGAATCAGTTAAAATTGCTGCTTTTCCTATGCATAGGATGGTTTTAATGGTGCAGTTATTTTCCTAGTGACGTATGTTCCCCATTATACAAAAAAGTCCCTTTAAGCTCGTTAAACCTGTAACTACAAAATGTGGCTGCTCCTTGTATTTTTTTTTTTATAAGCATATATTGTGCAAGCTAGGTAAGAATAACAAACATTGGTAATAAGCCTAATGTGAAAGTGGCTATTAATATACTATGAAAAGTAGTGTGTGTCTCTTTTGAAATGGAAAGGCAGATATCGCAAAATCTCTAGGGAATGAAGATGTAGCACTGAAAAGTTCAAATGGAACTTTACCATATGCTCTGCTTTCCTTGATAAAGGTTTTGTTTCTTCCTCACCCAGTAGTCTTCTGCCTCATGTCCATTAGACACTCTGCACGGTGCAGGAGATGAATGGAGAAATGCTTTTGTCAGAACCAATTGATTTCTCAAACGATGTCACCAGCACCCTGGGCTGCATTTAGGGTGTATGGTGGAAGGATGTAATTCCCAGATTATTTAAGTCAGTATTCCCTGCATTTTTCCAGATGAGGAAATAAAGTTGTTCAGATCAAAGAGGGCCTTTGTGAAGAAGGTGTTAGAAAGGAGGGACAATTTGGGCTGAATTATACCATTGTTCTATTAAAAATTTTAACCTACACTGCCCCAGCAGTGTGAATAAATTGTTGCTCAAGTTGGGGCCAGTATGTTGGTATGAATTCTTTGTATTTTGAACTTGTGATCTGAATACGCTGAAGATGCTGGAAGTTTCAACAGAGTGGTCTTGGAGAATCTGTGGGACTCGGAATGCCAAAGCCAGGGAGGGTTGGTACTGCCATGGCCCTACTGCCACTCCATGTGGCACACCTCATGAGGGGTGCATGGCCTCATGAGCAAGGCCAGCCAGGTGAGGCCCCTGGAAGATGCTCTCTAGAGGAGTGTTCATGGGGGCACTAAGGAAAAAGTAGGGCTGTACTTGATGAGAGTCTCTACTCTCTGTCAGGCAGATCCCAATAAAGTCCATAAAAGTTGTAAAGTGTCTTTTCAGGTCACTGTCAAATCAGTCATTGTTGCCTTTTGCAGTCCACAGCTGCTGAGGAGGTTTTGCTCACATCCAGTCATCTTTTTTATCAAGGTGTGTTCAGAAAAAAGTAGGGCGCTAGTTTTGGCTGTGCTAGACTGAGTGGTGCTTTAGATAGAGGGATACTAGTAAGAAATATAAATCTCCTTGGGAATGAGGAATGTATTGCCCATCTGAATTTGTGGTATATTTTTGACGGGATTCATGTAAGGTCCATTTCTGAACGCCGCCTGTGTTTTTAGTGACCCTGATCTGTCATGGTCTATCATGAACAGTGAGGAAGTTGCTGTGGAAACACTAATTTTTGTCACATTTTTATGAATGGTATGTCTCCCTCAGTATCCCTATGACCCGTTCCAAGATCTTTCAGAACTATAGTTGCTGCCTAATAGAGCTATAGTCTATGGTTGATATAGAATGTACTTTTTTCACCTATTCCATCATTAAAAATAATAACCTGTCAGCACAATGCATTTTAGAATATCTGTTTTTATTTCCTTTAGATTTTCCAAGTCTGTAGTTTCATCTTGAAGCTTTTTTTTCAGCTACAAACTATCCAAATTTACGTGATTAGCAATATATGTGCTGGAAAGGAGAAAGGACTGAATATGAAGGGATGAGTATCCATTTTCTCAGTGATTCAGCACTGATCCTTTAAATTTGTGGGGTTACCTTCTGGATATATAATGTATCGAAGGTGCTTAATATGTATAATGACTTATCTGTATATGCAGATATATAATGGATCTGAGGTGCTTAATGATAATTTTATATAAAAATTTCCATGGCCAGGTGGTGTTCACAGTGAATCCATGAACAAAGTCTGCTTTTATTAATCAATGTTATAAAAAAGCCTCAAACATAAAACCCGCATGAATGCAGTCTGAAGGGCAGACTGGCTCTCTCCCTGTCACCTTTCCCAGTTGTTCCACTTGCTTCTCCTAATTCACCAAAGATCACCTCTTGATTCACTTAGTGATAACTGATTTGACTTTTGATGCTCAATGCCAGTAGTTATTTTAATACAGTGTTTTGAGCAGGGGGAAGGCAAGCCTGAAAATCCATATAGATAGATGTATACATACATATACATCTGCACACACAGAGACTTGAAATCTGTCTTTCAGCTCTTTGGGGTCTTTAGACACAAGTTGTGATCTGTGTTGTTTTGTTGGGTTGACATAATTTTCCTTCTTCCCTTTGCTCTGTGCTGGCTTCTCCTAAAAACCACTTCATGCCAACTCAGGAAAAGAAATTCCTTCCTGGAAGGCAGGGTGTTCAGAGACCTGGATGATGCTGCTGAAATAGAGACTGCAAACTGTACAGTGCAGACACATTTCAAAAGAGGTGCATGCTGGGGCTGGAGGGAAGGGGGAAGGTGATATTTGCACTAATTTGTATTTTGTATCATTAAGCACTTCCCTTTGTCAGTCCTGAAGCAGAAAAAAAACAACAACAAAGTGTTCTCTATAGTTATATCTAATGAATATAAAAGTGCTGCTTTAGTGGTAAAAGTATAAATCATTTGTGTTTCCAACAGTCCAAAATCCAGAGCTGTACAGGTGACATAATAAGTTTTCCTTATTTCACTTGTCTGGTTTCATACAATACAGCTTTTAAAATTGATATTGACCTTTAATGTTTATGGAAACAGCTATCAGTATGCAGAGGATTAAATGGAGCAGTAGAAAGAGCATGCAGTAAATAAGTATAACAAGATGTAACTGATAGAGTAACTATGATGTCCCAATGAATAAAACTTGGTATTTTTTGCTGTGGGCTAGTTCCTCAGCACTTCTCATCTTGATGTTGGATACAGCAGGTATAAGTTAGCCTATGTATTATCCATCATTCTCATGTGCACTTAGAAAAACTGGTCTCAGGAGAGACTTATAAATTTATTATTTTTTATATTCTTTATTTTCCTGAGGTTTAAGTTACACAGTGATACCCTCACAGTTATAACAGGTATACAGACCCTGGGATACAGGACCTGGCATATGAGGATACAGCAAATAAAACTGAGTGACTAGGCAATAAAATGGAAGCTAAAATTCCATGCGAGCAAGTGGGAAGCATCTTCATGTGGGAAAGAAATATCCTCTTTGCTTTATCTCTGTGTACATGTTAACTCAAAACCTCCTGCTCCTCATCTTTTTCCCAGGTCTGTATAGAGGTCTCCGAAGGGCCAGGCAAGCAGGAAGGTAGTTTCTCCGGAAGGCACCTGCCATTCAAACTGGACTCCTCGCCTGGGAAGGGACTGTGGGATGAGCAAAACCTGGGAATGAAAGCCTGATTTTAGGATAGGATGAGCCTGATAAGGTTTGGAGCTTCAGGAGCATACAGTGAGATCTCTGCACTAGTGCTCAAGCTATGGGAGCATCCAAACCTTGCAGATTGCTGTCCTACACCCTGCAGCAACCTTCTTCATTATTACTTGTAAAGAGTAGGATCTAGCATTGCTGTAAGTCATTGGCCATCTTTCTCTTACCTTCAGGATATATCTGCTGAGGCCTGCACTGTCTGATCCCAAACTGACTGACCCTGGTGGCAATCTTTGCCATCAATGAAAAGGCATCTTCATATTTGCAAAAACTTGGAAGTACCAGCTTCTAGGCTGCTTTTGAAGAATAATTCCAATGGTTAGGAGAAAAAATGTCTTGTTGGATAGCTGAGGAGACACAAGCAGTATTTTTGTCTGCTGTGTCTTCTTTCTACAGGTATTGTGCAGTAGCTGAACTACAACTCAATGATTCATAAGGCTGAACTTGATAAAGGAAACTGCATTAGGTCCTAATAGCTTTATATGAGAATTCCAAAATTTTATGCATTTATGGATAAAAATCCTGGACACTGGGGAAAAACCCATTGGCATTACATGGACTTAAATTTACACTCCGCTAAGTCTGCATGAAACCTATTACAACACTAACTTAGTTTTCTCCTTAGTGGCAGTTTTCAGTTTCACCATCAAATTAGAGGTCAATACCCTTAACAATATTGATCTTGGCTCTTTAGTGAAACATAGAGGGATGTATATTGATTTTTAGCATCTGAAGTGCAAACTGAAGGAGGACTGAACAAAGAAAAATGTAGATAACCTTTTTTCCAGGAGGATGTTTCCAGACATTCAAACAGAAACTTGAGTATTAGAATTTCATAAATCCCCATGTTCAGTGCGGGATTTTTGACTGACTTTTTGTACTTACTACCTCAAAATGGCAGGTATAAAACCTAAGTTCTGAATTACTGTGTTGAATAAATGAGCATTTCACACCTTCCCAGGAGTCCTCAACTGAGCATCTGTGTAAGAAGGGTTCAGCCTGCCTGCAACATCTCACAGAGATACGGTGCAGCTTGGCCAGCTCCAAGGTGGAGTCCAAGAGGATGCAGTGAAGTTTTAGTGCCACACTCAAACAAGCTCACAAAGCTGCCCTGAAGCACAACGTCTTTTGATGAAGGCTGGCAAGTGTTCAGATAACTTGAGTGCAGGTAGGACAAGTACAGAACTATGAAAAAAATTGCACAGACACGTTTTAAAGTTAGATTCATTTTCAAGTCCAGGTGGATTTTACTTCACTTACTTAAAAATCTTTTATGTGGAGATGGATATGCAGCCATTATTTAAGACAGGCATTTTTTTATGTTAGCATATCAAGGCGGATTAGGAAGAAGGATAAGATACTTCTGTATCCATGGGCTATTGTTTGTTGGCTCTGCCTGTGATTTGAACCATACTGTGAAATCCGTACTTGCTTTTAGCTTCACATTGGGTCCCAATCTATTATAAAACAGCACATTTCCACTGCTTCTTTTCAAGCTCTTGCTGACAGTTACAAGAATAGTTCAGAGCTGCTCTGAGCAAGGGATGCTTTTCTGAAGGAGGCTCTTTCTGTGGGAAGTTTCAGCAGGAACTGAAGGCAGAATGTCCTTGTGTAGTTGCCTAGGATAAAGGGAGGGGTGTTCTGCCAAACACGTACAGTAATTCATGCAAAAAACCCACCACACAGATATTTTTGAAAACATATGAAAAATATATGTGCAATATGTCACCTTTCCAGGCATAGTGCCAGTGTACTGAGTTCTTCTGGGCTTTTGTCTTCTGTAGAATGCCATAAATTAGAACAGCAAAGGCAAAACTGGAGGAAAGAGGGAGGGAAAAAGAGGGGAAAAGGCTATTTTTTTGGCATCTTAATCTTACACATGTCCCTGTTCATAAAACTAAGTGTTTGATTCCTCTTTTCTCCAGACTGCACTGTGCTCTTCCTTGGTACGGAGTGTATGATAAGGCACTTTGCTAAGCATTCAGCTATGTGTAGCTGAATTAAGTTTTCTTTCATGTTGATTTTGATCTTGTTGCAGTCATGGATACACGTTAATCACAACCTGACTGCTGTGCCAGGTATTGGCATGCTCTGCATGTGGCAGAATTCAGATGGAGATGGTTCTCATGTAGTTGATTTTTACAGTCTGGGCTTTTTTTGTTCTTCTGCAAGAGCATGGAACAGTTGGTGTGGAATGAGGAAACTTGCTCAGAAATTCTTGGGGTGAAGTTAGTACTGCAGAAACCATCCTGATGACAGAGGTTGCCCAGCCATTTTCCAGTAGTGAAGACTTTTTAATATTTTTATAAGCTATGTCTAATGTCTTTGACTTTCATAAATGGTGTTTGATATTTAACTGGAAGCCCCTGGGTTTGCAGAAATGCCACAGTTCCTTCTCCCATGTGTGCTAGTTAACTGGATTATAAACTACTGTGTGTTGCAATTTCTCTTCCATATTCTTGTTTTCACCAAGAAAATTATTGTATCTAGTCTAATTAATATATGAATATGAAGCACTCTGAAGAACTAAAACTTAATGTAGCCAAAGTGGCAGCAGTAACACTGCATGCTACATAAAACACAAAGTGCAGAACCAAAGTAGCAATCCAGGTTTGAGGAGCACCTGCTGGGCTCTCATCCTGCCCATACACTTCCTGGTCAGTGCACATGTCCCCACCAGCCTGGCATGTGCGAGGTCGTCCAGTGGCACTGGGGGCAGTTGAAGTGAAGGAAATGGAAGTGTAACAGTATGATCAAATTATTAATTTATAAAAGAAAATAATCACAGTATCGTAAACTGAGAGCAAATGAATTTGTCATCATGCCCTCAAAAGTTAGAAACTGCTACATTTACGGTTGCCCACTGAGCCTTAAGTTTTCCCCCAGCTTTTCTGATCCAATCTCAAACTCCACAATGGTATCCTGTGTTTGTGGTGCTACTTGCAGTACAGAAGTTGCACATAGAAACAGAGAGAGGGAAGATTTCTTGGGCCTCTCTAATTCTGGCATGTGCTAACTTTCAATTGGGTGACTTTGCTGCGTCCTTTAATATAGCTATTTTTGTGTGTATGTGTGTATAAATTAAAAATAGCTCTATAGAAATAACTTTAAAACCCTGGAGTATTTAATAGCGAGCAATTCCTTTCTATAAAAAATTTATAACAACTTATAAAATGTAATCAACAGAGAATTGTCCCCCTGCTTTTGAATTCTTTAGGTGGTTTTAAAAATAATACTTTAAGGATGTTGGAAATGGCAGCATGAAGTGTTTCTTTCCTGTTGGATAGTTGCTAAAATAAATGATTCCAACTGTATGAAAAATATGAAAAGCCTACCACTGTTACACTTGAGCCTGTGTGAAAGCACCTTCTTTTGATGGGGTAATTGCTTTGGCATATATAAACATAATTTATTTTACTGAGATTTAAAGATTAAATACCAAAGTCCTTCAAAATGGGCTTCTAACGATGTACTGTTTTACTGTGTCTACAGCCAGAGGTATTCATCTCAGGTCAGTTTATGTTAAATATTGGGGCTTTATCTCACCTTTATTTGATGTTACTGTTTTATTTTCAGCAAGCAGTAAACACTGTAGTAGAGGCCCAATATAAAGAAACTATAAAGAAATATTTTTTTAAAAGCAGCATCTAAAAGTCTATAAATTGTGAAAGGATTGTGGAATAAACACTGTTTAGATAGTAGGCAAAATACCAAATCTGTTGCAACCAGATAAAACAGGAGTTGAAGAACTTTACATTATCACTGGAGATGGCAAAAAATGTCAACTGTTTTTAATGGTTTTAGGGAAGTTAAAATATATTTCCCTAACCAATATTTTTTTAGGAAAATTGTGGATAAGGGTGTTTTGTTTGGTTCTGGGTTTTTGTCTGTTTGTTTGGTTTTGAGATATCAAAAGGTAGAAAATATTATCCTGTTTTAATTTCTTCATATGAAGCCTAAATGTAATGACCAGAATGAAAATAATAATTAAAAATATTTGGGCCCCAAAGCTATGTTTTGATCCAAACAAAAATAAATAATGAATCTCTTTGCTATAATCTTTTTATTAGGCTCCCATGTCACAAGAGTATCTACTGTGTCAAACAGTGGTTGGGTACAACAAATCCTGGCATTACACTCCCAAGTCTTTGTTGAGAGCCACAGGGTAAATCTGCAGCAATAGAACAGATTCCCACAGCTGTGGTGTCTGATTATATAGTGTGCTATAAAAATTAAATGAACACTATGCTTAAACAAGATAACAGGAGAAAATCGTAATACGAAGTCAAATGTAGATAACTAATACAAATACTCTTCTATAATGAAACATTTTCCATTGATGTGCACAACTTTCTTGCTTTCGTAACATGCATATTTGTAAATAATGAATTTTAATGAATGAATGCTAATTACTGTAGATCAAAACAACTATTGGAAAGTTTAGAACTGGATTTTAAGTAGAGCTTGTTGGCATTAACATGAGGCATATTTTAGATAATATTCCTCGAGCAGCTAAGCTTTGCAGTCTTATTTGCTTTCTTGTCCTGCCATCTATTGCCTTCTGAAGTCTATGAGCTCTAGGGATGATTTATATGCCCTATGTATCTGAGGTGGGCTAGTAAAATATGTTCAGCAGTCTTGACTTCTGCAGGGTTCTGAGGAAATGCCTTATTTAGGGACATAAAGGAATGGTTGAACACCAGGTTTGACAAACTTGCTCCTCTCTCATGTCTCTCAGAGAAGGAAAGTTGTGCTTCAAGCCAGTCTTCTCAAAGCCCTCTCCACAAAGCTTGCTTGCTTGCTGTCCAGAAAACCCAAAAACATCACAAAGCCCCACAAACGTTTAAAGAATAAACTTCTTCTTCTAACGTCACTGCCAGTGCATCTTTGCCAAGAACAATTTCCCCTTATGAACAGATTCATGTTCTTTTTACAAGCTCTTTCCACCTGAACACATGGTGACCAGGATCCTACTAACCCTTTGCTGGCTGCAGCACTTCACAGTTTAACAGCGTGAACATGCTACTGATTAGTCTTCCCAGGAGCATGGATGACAGACTGTCCTAACTCCTATAAGGAAATCTTACAAGTTGTTTATTTTCATTAGACTGTTACACTGTAATATACATATCTGATTGCACTGATCTTGCCAAAAATCCCCAAGGTATATGGTAGGGTGGGCTTTTCTGTTCGTTTTTGATTTCTGCTGGTTGCTTGTGGGTATCTTCTTCTGTCTTACAGATACCAATCCAGCAGATTAGTGTCCTGTCGCCAATATCAGCAAGATCAGGATTGTGCTGCAGCTGTCTTTGGTCCTTTTCATGAGGCAAAAAATAACATCAGCACAATCTAGTGGTGCCAAGATTGTAAAAAGCTGTAATGACATATGTTTTTTGGGGGGAATTGATGCTGTGACTGAATAAGAATTATGATAATAGTTGTTTGGATAGTGCTGGTGGCGGTTGCAAGTAGAGAAATGCTGCTCTCTGCCCTTCAGAACTCCTTGGACATATAACTAGCTCGTCATTGTTGGGATGTTGGGATGCATTTAGAAATCTCCTTATCAAATGCAAAACTGGTATGAGTGTTTGTAAACAAAATTTAGGCCAGTTCCCAATGAGCATCATCACAAAACAAATCACATTACTATGGATAATAGTCTTTGCTCAGAGTAGCCTTTCCATGTATGATGGTAGGGACTGAAAAATCTGTGTATTACTTAAAACTAATTTGTAAATCTAAAAAAATCATTGCATATCTTCTGCTGCCCTGACAAGCCACAAGTAGAGAGAATGCATTCAAAAGCCTGCATTGACTTAAGAGTCAGTAGAGACTGGCTATTCCTGTGTTGTATGTCTCAAAGAATATTATATATCTGGGCTGCTTTTCCAGTCTAGTCCCAAGTTCATTTTGTGCAATTGTTCAATGTTTATGAGCCATTTTAGTTTTCAGTTTCTATTCTGATTTGAGATAAATCTTCTTGAGCACTAGTTTCTACTCTATAGTGCTTGGAAAACCAGGAGAGTACTCACTGGCCTTTCTATTTGCTGGGAAGTAAGTATGTCTTACTTATGTCTGTATGCCTCCTTACTGCACAGATCAGAGGCTTTTGTTATTTCTCTTCTGTTATTGCCCTGGTGTTTATACCAGCTAACACCTTTCCAACAGCATGAGGAAGCCTGTAGCTTGCTCATAAGCCAGTTGCAATCCTGCAAAGCTAAGACAGAAAGCAAAAATACATAAGAATTTTACATCAGAGGGTATTTAAAGAATAGTATGTCACAGAGCTAGTATATCTTAGCTACCATCTCTTTCTTGGATTATTTTAGTGGCTGTGTCTAGCTTTCTACTAGCTGTGCTGCATTTTAATGGCTTATCATAATCATAAAAATGCACCTATTGCCTCCATCTAGAATATGGAGAGCATATTTAGGGGTGATGCATAAAACTGGAAGCTAGTGAATTCGTGTCAGAAATAAAGTAAAAGCCATCTTTACAGTGTTGTGACAAGAGTTCCTCATGCAGCAGGGCCTCCTGGGAGCTGTGGCTTGCCATTTTATGCAGCCCCAGAGCTAAGCCAGACACCTCCAAGCTTCCCCAGTGAAGAGCAATCTCTGGGCTGGGTGAGGTAGCAAGCTATTTGCAGATTGAGTGTTACAGAAACTCCTAGTCACTTCTGATGGGAGCACTCAATGTCCTGGTATCTAAATAAGCCTAAAAGTTATAATTTTAATTTGCGTTCCTGCATTCTGTAGTTCTTACTACTTTCAGAATCTATTATAAAGTCATGGAGAAGAGGGAACAATTTTCTTTCTGGCCAAGTATTAAAAATACCAGCACAATCACTTGTTTTTCACAAATAACAATCTTTCCAAGGAGTTCTAAAAACTAAAATAATAAAAAAAAATAAATCTTGTCAGTTGCTTCTCTTCAAGTGGTGAGTAGCTGTCCTGGGTTCAGCAGTAGCAGCCATTTTTCTCCTTCTTAGTAGCTGGTGCAGTGCTGTGTTTTTGACTTTCGGCCTGGGAACAGCGCTGATAACACCGATGTTTTCAGTTATGGCTTAGAATGTTTGGTTTGACCAAGGACTTTCTGAGTCTCATGCTCTGCCAGGGAGGAGGGGAAGCCGGGAGGAAGCAGGGACAGGACACCTGACCCAAACTGACCAAAGAGGTATTCCATACCACAGCACATCATGCCCAGGACGTAAAAACTGGGGGCAGGAACCCAGAAGAGTTAGTTCATGGCTCGGTCGTCAGGTGGTGAGCAGTTGTATCCTCTCCCCTTGTATTTCCCTTGTCATTATTATTATTGGTGGTAGCAGTAGTGATTTTTGTTATATCTTAGTTACTAAACTGTTCTTATCTCAACCCATGGGAGTTACATTCTTTCTATTCTTTTCCCCATCCTCCCCCCCCCACCCCTCGGAGTGGAGGGGAAGAAAGTGGGGGGAGTGAGTGAGCAAACTGCATGATTTATGGCTTAAACCACGACAGTAGCTGAAATGGGCTCTTCTATGCTAGGTCTTGGGAGGATTATTAGAAGGAGGAGAAAGAAACGGGATAAAGCAGGTCAACTAGATTAGAAAGAATCTTCTTTCAGGGTTTCATTCGTTTCCTCTGTGTAAGTCCTCCAGGAACTGCATTAATGAAAACTAAGAACTTTCTGACCGAGCAAAGATGTGTGTAATAAGGAAATAAATAACAAGGACACCCTCTGGGCCGCTATCCTCTGCTGTGGTAAATGGGTTAACTCTGGCAGAGTTGTACTGAATTCTAACAACTGAGGATCTGCTCTTTATAATTTGCCTACTTGGAGCAGCTATGTGTTTCTTTTTAAGTAACAAGGAAGCAACTTCCTAGTCAAGTAAAGAATGTATGTTGATGCATGTATTTTTTTTCTGCCTCTATAAGCAATGGACTAAAAAACATATTATGTCCAAAGTTGCAAAATAGAACATGCAAGAAATGTGTAAGCTTGGAGAGAGGAAAAATGTCTCCTTAACTGTTGTTCAAAGGAGAGCAATTTACCGTACAAAAGGAAACATTACAGATGTGATGCAGATAGGGACCATAAAATCCCCAAATCAGGATGCTGACCTGATATCCATTAGTCGATGCTGCATAAATCCTCAAAGAATGCTTGGTGTGGGAAATAGGCCTTCTAGGCATAATATTTTAATTTCAGCCAAATTAATGATACAGGGTAAAATGAAGTCGAGGATATTGCACCAGCATCAATACATCCACCGTTCTATTTCTAAAGCTGCCAGATTTTTAATAGGAACATATCTGAAACAACAAATTTCAGAGTTACCATGCACAAATTCATGGCTTGCTTCCAAGGCAGATTACTTCTCTCAACGTTTCTTTCTTGTCATATAATGTAAAAAGAAAGTATTAATCATGCAAATATCAATATTTAATGAGTATGTGGTTAGTGCCTGCAAAGCACTTGAGTGATAAAAAGTGCTATCTATGAAGGATGTTTAATCCTTGCCTTAGTTGGATACAAAAGGGCTGGGAACTGGTTCATCTTATCTGGAAAGGCAGGTCTCTGATACTTGTGATATGTTGTGTAAAATAATCCACTCCAAACTTACTGAGCCCTATGACAGTCTTTCATTCACTTCAACCTGCTTTGGAAATTCATACTATAGAAATATTTGCATGGTAATGAGGATACAGTTCAAACCTAAAAATATACTAATTAATTTAACAAATGTTTGGAACATTTGGCTAGCTAATTAAAATGACATAATGAGTGCTGCAGATACCATTGTTACCTTATGCAATTATATAAATGAAGATCTACTGTCAAATGAGGGACTGAGCAAAGAGGATGGTTGTAGAAAAGAAGTCAAGAGTAAGCTTTTCCTGAATGTTAGTAACGCTATAAAAAATATATCAATGTGGCCTTTTGAAAGTGAGTCACAGCACTTCTCCTGAACTACTTCCTTTTTATTGAGGAGTTTCTTTTGGGCAGGTTAGCAAGAATTAATGGGAACTTATGAAACCATTGCCAAATTGCTAAGAAGCTTGTGTACCCGACTAATCTGCTGAACTTGGCCATGAACAATCACTGGGTAGATAAAGTTCCAAAAGAAAAGTATTTGTTTTTCTACCAAGTCTCACTTGCTTTTCTTACTTTCTGTTTCTGTGTGTTATGGGAACTGTTCAGGTTTAACTAGGAGATCCAGCATAGAGAAAGTTGTTTCCATAGGTGTCACTTTTGTCTCAGGTGTCTGCTGGCACGTTGCACTTTTCTCAGCTAGGAGAAAATTTGGGGAGAAAATATCCAATTCCTGTATTTTGGGAGAAGGTTTATTTGGTAGGATCCTAGATTTTGCCTTCTAGAAGAGGACATGTTATCCCTAAAACATTCTGCTTAAAATTTTTTTTCCGTACTTAAAAACCTTTCTTGCAAACAAATACCAAAACCTACTATGCACAAGACTCAAACATGTACCAAAATTTGGGCTGTTTAGCCTGGAGAAGAGAAGCCTTCCAATGTCTGAAGGGAGCCTAAAAAGATGCCAGAGAGGGACTCTTCATCAGGGACTGTAGCAATAAGACAAGGGATGATGGGTTTAAACTTAAACAAGGGAAGTTCAAGTTAGATATAAGGAAGAAGTTCTTTACTGTGAGGGTGGTGAGGCGCTGGAACAGGTTACCCAAAGAAATGGTAAATGCTGCATCCCTGGCAGTGTTCAAGGCCAGGCTGGACAGGCCATGAGCATCCTGGTCTAGTGGAACGTGTCCCTGCCCATGGCAGGGGGTTGGAATTGGGTGATTTTAAGGTTCTTTCCAACCCAAACCATTCCATGATTCTAGGTGCTTACCTTTGATTTTATGCATAAATCTCCCCAGTTCTTCTGAAACATTTGCTGAAAAGGTATGGATGTGTTTTAGACCAGGCCTGTCAAAGTGACGAAGTCTCTATCAAACTGTATGTACAATGGACCTCCTCCACATGGTGAGGTGGCTTAATGAGGGTGCAGGGGCTGTTTGTGTATGGTCCAAAGTGATAGGAGGGAAGCTTACAGCTGAAAATAGGAGCTGGCAGCCCAAAGTCAAAATTGGTAGGGTGGGAATATCTGAACACTGCATGATACAGGAATGGAAAAAATAATAAAGTAGTTTGGTAAGAGAAGATCATGGTTGCCTTGGAAGGCTGGAGGGCAGGTTGCCTCTCATGGTGTTGCGGTAGCAAGCCTGAACTGTGAGAAGAGAGCTGCTGTCTATGGTGGAGGATGGTGCAAACCACTGCCACTTTTAGAGCAAGAGTATGTACATTAATGTGTGAAAAATTCATCATTTGATGAAACCACACGGAGTTACATTTCCATTTGATAAATAGGGGAGCATGAATAGAGAATGCAGGTAAGGCTAATTTATTTTAACAGGATTAAAAATAGGGTCTGAAACTTGCTGGATGACACAATTTCCTCATGTTTTGCAGATGTGTAACAACTACATTCTCTCCAAGGTCTCTGTCTGGAGACCAGTGGGCACCTTAATGCAGGCAGCTAGCAGTCCTGCTGAAGGCAATAGGGAAGACTAACACTCCAAACCAAACAGTGCTCTCTCCATGTTGAATACCCGTAGCATTTTGAATGCAGGATGCTGACTAGTGTCTGCTTGGACCAAAGGCTGACGTTAGTTAATTATAATTAGCTTGAGGCTCTTCTCCATGCTCAGAATTCAGTGCTGTTGGTGTAGGAAGCAAAACAATTATCAAGAATACAGGAGGCTGTGATTTAAATCTATTTACATAATTTTGCTATGTTTGTCTTAAAATATTTCTGTGTCATTGAAGAATCTTTCCTGGGTTGTCCTTGCCAGAGCTATTTTGGCAATTTTCCTGAAAAATTAGCTTTCAAGGAAAAAGAAAAGGACCTCCTGTGCAGGACTGGGCTGGTGGAGGTTAGAGCCATTCCCTGGAGGCAAGTGAGTGGAGGTGGCATGGCCCTTCCATGAGCAGGAGCAGTGCCAGCCCTTGTCCCTCTGCACCAGTGTCTCCCCAATCCAACCTCTGTGTTCCTTGTACCATAAAATCATTTCCTCCTTGACTAGAACAGCTTTGAAAAATGCCTCTGATTTTTGAACAGTTGGGGTCCTATGGGAAAGAAGGTCTGTCCTTTAGTGACATTGAAAAGGAGAAGAAAGGAATGGAGAGTCACTAACTCAGGGTGTACAGAGTGTGTGACGCTCCATTGGACTAATTAGTAATTAAAAAACTCCAATAACTTTCACTTGGATTTCTACTCAAACTGATGAATAATTTGTCACATCTTTTAAACAGTAAGCTGCACTAGCATGATCAAAACAATGTATTCTCTTGTCTTCTCTGATGCCTGTTAGCATAAAACAGCAATGTACTACGCGGTGTCTGTGATTTGAGACTTTAGACTTGATGGCTTTGGTTCATTCAGAGATATTATTTTTAAAGACCTCTTTGCTATGATTTTTAGTAGGCGGTACTTGTGAACCAGCACTCTGAAAAAAGTGCATTTTGTATGGGAAAGAGTTTTGTTATAAGCTGACGCTAGCCAAAAATCAAGACTAGGAGAGTGAGTGAGGGAAAAGAAAAAATTTCTGCCTTTTATTCATTGGAGAATGTGCAGCTGTGGGACAACGGAGGACATATTTGGGATTCAATTCAGGTTCAGGATTAGAAATGCTCTTTTCCAATCAGAAGCATACAGGTGAGACATGCTTTGTGTCTTTTCTGCCTACCATCAGAACAGATTCAGGTGCATGTATAATGCATGAGGCAAGTACCAGAGCTGATGCAGAATAATCCATAAAATATGAAGCTGATGTTATGAATAATTAAAGCACAAACACACTCAGAAACACCTGCATGCACTTAATAGGATGGGTTGGACTTGGCCTATAAGAGAGATAGAATTGAAACTGTCCCTCCTCCCTCTTGGGTGTATCCGGTTTGTGTGTGGAGCGTGCCGCAAGGCGCAGCTCCTGGGGCACCCCATTGGTTTTCCAGACCCCTGTTTGGGAAGGGAGTGAACACCGTGTCTTGCCTCTGCTGCAGCTGCAGAAAGGCCATGGTATATGTTTTCAGAGAGAAATTACCAGCATGTTTCCTTGTTATAATATTGAAAAGGCTGAACTTTCAGACTCCCGGTAAGTAAATGCCAGTTTTGTTTAGAGACTGTGAAGAAAGATGAAATATTTAGCTTTTATCAATAATGTACCCTCTACGTAACAGTGCCTACATCAACACATGATCTGTGACAAACTGTCACAGATCCTCTGATGTATTTGTGTAAAGCTCAAGTTTTTTTCTAACTTGGAGGTGAATAACTTCTGAAGTCCCTGCAGAGAAAAGAGTGAAGGGTGAGAACTGAGCTAATAGTATCAGCAGAAGAGAAGGTCATATAAATTATTACTGCTTGTATGGCTTGTTCACTAACCCACTCACATAGTGTTAGCATTCTTACCTAAT
Organism: Ara ararauna; assembly: GCA_028858755.1. NCBI lineage: Eukaryota > Metazoa > Chordata > Aves > Psittaciformes > Psittacidae > Ara > Ara ararauna. The sequence continues at coordinate 15,907,165 of CM054380.1, read as the reverse complement.
ACTTTCATGATCTCAGTGGAGATCTTGAGTCTGTTAAACTAGACATTGATCGCAAGAGACCAGAGGAAAATATCCTTGTCCTAAAGCATTGGTTTTAAATGGAAGGGGCAAATTACGGGATTTTTTCTGAAGTTAAATGGCTATCTTTTTTACGTTGAATAAAGCTAGGAAAAATACAAAGATTCATAGCAAAGATTGATTGTATTTTTAACTGAAACAGGGGGAAAAAGGTTGTGTCACTCTAGGGAGCTTCCAAAATTGTTTTAATTTATATCTCTGTTAGCGTGATTTGAATGTAATTGAAAATATGGTCCGTGGTTTATTTTGTATAACTGTGCACATATCAAACTGCAGTACACTGGTTTTTATTCTGCAACTCTTATGAAGGAATTATAGCTTTGTGCACAGCAATCTTATATCTTTGTTATTTAAACTATCTTCTTTGGTTTCATGCCTTGGATCCTAAGGAACTCTTATTTCATAGAGAGAAACCATGTATCGCTGAAAAAAAAGATGGCTTCAAAGCTGAAAAAATCACAGTGCTTTTGCCGGATCACACAGAGTGGACTGAGTGCTCAAGGGATTAAATGTATATGGTACAGATGAAACAATAGAAGCTGGACCTATGGGTCTCAGTGAGTATGAATCAGCTAAAGGGACAAAGCTGTAAGAGTTCAGCAAGACCAGCCCTTACAGTGACAGTTTGGATGGCATGTCTGTTTGCAAGACAGTGGTTTTCCTGTGGTTTCAAAACTATGAGTCAATTTCTAGTTTTCCAATAGACTCACTGTCTTAATACTGTTGGATCTGCTTATGTTTTCTGTTCTCAACTGATACACCTGAGGTGCGTTCCTATTTAAATTAGGCTATAGACATTAGACAAAAGGAAGTCAGTTTTCCGTTAATTCTAGAACTAGGACAACAGCCCCTTTGGAAAATGCTGTCGTTATGAAAACACTGCTCAGATGAGCCTTGCAAAGCACACAATGATTGTGTGTGGTTCTTTAGATGATTTTACCATCTTCTTTTGCAGAACTCCAAGTTCTGAAATACTTTCTGTGGCTTGTGTCTTGGGTCAGGCATCAACAAATCACCATTTGTACTTATCTCTTGAGGTTAGACTAAATGTTGAAATATTTTAGCATAATTTATTGGTAGGAAATAGCCAGTGACTTTTTATTCCCTTGCATCTAGAAGCCAATTCTGGAATGCAGTACGTTGTCCTCAGACCTCAGTCTTTAATAGCACAAACCTTCAGAGCTGTAGAAAGCATTCAGATACTGTGAACTATGTTGTTTAAAGACAAAAGAAAACCCATCAGCAAGCCTAAATCAAATAAACCCTGTATGTTACTGTGGAGGAAGTTGAGCTATCACTAAGTCCCTACCTTGATTTTTCAGTTCATTGTACTCAGTGATAAACCAATGTTCTTCATAACCATAGCACTATTCCTTTCCTATACAGGAAATGAAGGAGCTGAAGTGGCATTGGGCCATGGACAATATTAATTATGCATCCAGCATCTTCCCCACTGGCAGATAAAGGAATACTTTTGTATGTCAAGCCTTTCTCTGTTTTTCAAATTATTTTGTTAGAGAGCAAATTTCCTGGTAGTTCTGGCCTCCTGAGGGGGAAGAACACATTTCTGTAAAGATTAAGTTGGGACTTCCTTTGCCATAACATCTTTTGGCTGCCAGAAAACTGTTCCTTCATCACTGACCACCATAGAACTTCATAGGCTTCCTGTGAGCTGAACTGACAGATAAGGTGTTCTTCACATAAAGCCTACTTTTTTTTTTTAATTGCTAAGTACTTCTTTTAATAGGTAGTAAATGAATGTAAACAGAATTCCAAAATATAATCATCCACTCACACCAAAGGACTACACACACACACATCCTGGCAAGAATAAGGTTGTTAAAAATTAGTTTCCTAAAGCTACTTTAGCCTTTGAGTTTGTTTTTAATTATGGGTTTATATCAATTTCAAGAACTTCTTATCTTCAAACCTGCTCAAAAAGGACCAGTGTGTACCGATGAATTCTGCTTTAAGCACTTTAATGTTGGAAAGTAATTGCTGTACGCATACAGCAGCTGCTGGAGGGACAGATAAAATAAGCATGTTTGAATTATTTTATCCTCTTTAAGTCAAGAATTGAAAAAGGACATGTTGCAGTCCTGTGACCTCTGAAAATGTATCTGCATGCAAAGAAAGCCATGTTTATTTTAGCTTTCACAACCACACTTCTTGCAACATCTTCACCATCAGACTGATCATGCAGTTGATGGACATTCTAATCATCTAGTTCACATTATGTCACTTGCATAGAGTGACTTCAAAGCTGCTGGTTGTACCTCCTATTACCATCTGAGATCTAATGGATGCACTTTTGGTAAGTCATTTTATTTGAAGGACCTGCACACCTGCTGCAGTAGGAATCTTGTGTAATGTATATAAGCTCCTGTAGAATGTTTTGATACTAATACTGTGCTTATAGCTCCAAAAGAGACCTTGCCAAATCGTTAAATGGATCTTGCAGAGCACTGAATTTTAATTGCTCTGGGGATACTGAGAGAGAAAAGCATTGATTGACTAACTTTATGTACGTTTATTAAGAGTTGTTAATCTAATATCTAATTAAGGGACTTTATTTTACTTTTTGTACACTATCTCTGTGATTTCAGTAGTGATATTTTAAATGTCCCTTAACAATTTTCATGCACCAAATGGAAATCGAAGACATTACCATGAGCTGAAATTTTTCTCTTAGAGCCAATTTTTCAAACATGGTAGTTTCAGACAGGTAAACTCAGTTACCCACAAAGCCAAGTGGTAATGAGATACAGAAGACCCGAAAGGAGGGAGCCCAGCTTCCCAGCACTGAACACTTTTGAGATTTGGCTGGGCAACATGCTGGAACATGTAGCCTAGGTCATGCTTTGCCTAGAAAGGTTGGACCAGATGATCCTTGAGGTGCCTTCCAATTTGGTATTCTATGCTTCTGTTACTCTTCATGACATAAGTGAGGTTGCATTGTGTGAGAAGAGGTGGGATTCAGTAGTTTTGTGCAGTGTGGGCTCTTTTAGTCTGTCGTGAGTCTCTCCTGATAAAACCCCTTTGGAGATGGAAGTAACTTAGATGTAGAGTAACCTAAAGACAGGAGGTTACACTAGGACAGGCATGGAGTCAAGTCAAGGTGGTGGGATGCTGTCCTGACAGTGAGATAGCAAGTGAGTAAGATGCAGAAGCACAATGTAAGAATAGTGTCCTGGCAAAACTATGTTCTGTCCTGCAGAACCTCCGCATTGCAGATGGTGATCCTGTGAAAAGCTGAACTTTAACATTCATGTCAGTGGATCAGGATTTGTCATCTCCATCTGTGTGTATTCTTGGGGCTCAGGATGGGGACAGAGCAGACTAGAGAGAACTGTGAGGATTTCATTTTTCCTTGTGGGCCCCAAATGAGAAAAAGTATCAGTTAGCTTTGAATTTTGTTCACAAGGAGACTCTTCAGACTGAGGGAACATGGCTTTTCATCTAGGAAGAGAAAGAGCTGGTCAGGTAGTGTAATAGAATATGTCTTACAGCCTTGGAATTTGTATACTGAAAAATGTATTATTACTGGATACTTATGGAATACAAATAACTACTGTGGTGCATATATCATGGTTGTATAACATGTTACACTAGTTCTACCATCAATTTTTAATGTAAAGGTGTAAAATATAAATTTCAGACCATGTTCCAGAGAGTGTATTTTCCTGAGACAACTGTAGTGAAAGACACTGAAATGTCAGGAAGAGTGAATTTAAAGAATGGATACAAATCTACAGAACCTCTTCTGGCTAGACTGACTAGAGTAAAGAACGTATTTTGCATTGCCTGTGGCACAAATAAAGTGTGAGGCTAAATCCCATGTGACAAAATGCTGGAGAGCCATTAAGAATTGAGTATTACCATATAAAAATATAGCTGGCATAAGATGAATAACAAATAATGAGGAGATGACATATCCAACTTATTAATTAATTGTTATAATAGAGCTAGCTCAGGGTAGAGATGTTTGCATGACAGATTGGGTTTGAGTGACAAGGTTTTGGTAGTGGGGGAGCTGCAGAGATGGCTTCTGTAAGAAGCTGCTAGAAAGTTTCCCCATATCCCACAGAATCAATGCCAGCCGGCTCCAAGATGGACCCGCTGCCCATCAGTTACAGTGGTAGTGCCTCTGGGATAACTTATCTAAGAAAGGGGAAGAGTTACTGTGCAGGAGCATTTGCAGTCAGAGAGAGAAGTGGAAATACGTGAGAGAAACAGCTCTGCAGACCCTAAGGTCAGTGAAAAACTGCAGCCCATGGGAAGAACTCATGTTGGAGAAGTTCCTGAAGAACTGTCTCCTATAGGAGGGACCCCAAGCTAGAGCAGGGGAAGAAAGTGAGAAGTCCTCTCCTGGTGAGGAAGGAATGGCAGAAACAGGATGTGAAGAACTGACCACAATCCCATTCCCTGTTCCCCTGTGCTGCTGGTGAGGAGAAAGTACAGAAAATCTGGAGTGAAGTTAAATCCAGGAAGAAGGGAGGGGTAGGGGAAGGTGTTCTTAAGGTTTGGTTTTATTTCTCATCCTACTCCGATTGCTGATAAATTAAACTAATTTCCCCAGGTTGCGTCTGGTTTGCCCATGATGGTAATCAGTAAATGATCTCTCCTTTGCCTTCCCTTGACCCATGAGCCTTTTGTTGTATTTTCTCTCCTCTGCACAGCTGAGGAGGGCAGTGATGGAGTGGCTTTGATGGGTACCCAGCCAGGATCAACCCGCAACATGCATGTATACCAATAACCTTTGTTATAAAGGGTCTGGTCTGTAAATAACCAAACAAGAACTTAAACAGTTTTAAGTACTGCATTTCAAGTAGAGAGTGGCAAACAACACATGCAAACTCAGAATTCAGTTTTCTGTGTCAGTTGCCTCATTGTATCAGTTAAGACTTTTGTAAATGTACACGAAATACCATGATCAGATATTTTGGTAATCAGGACATTGATTTATGATATGTAAAAGAAGAGATTGAGAAATATTTTATTATTTAGTGACCAATCATTTAAAAAAAATCTGAATTTATTTAAATGTGTCAGTGAATGCAGCTTACTTTTAAACCTGCTCGAAATAGTAAGTTCAAGGATCAGTATCAAGGGTATCATCCCTTGATAGGGGATCAGTTAAATATCCGTAACAAAAAAAAGACAAGCTGTTAGTGCTGTTAGTATCTAAGAAGGCTTGTCTACTATGAAGGTTTATTGAAATTCATCTGGGCACTGACTACCGTCCTCAGCATGCCTCTAACATGTGGCATGCAATTCTAAAACCTTTTTAGTTTGTCTCCACTAAGAAAAGTCCTGGATGACCAGACATGCTAAGATTTGAAAATCAGCCTTGTACAAAAATGAAACAAGTGCAGAAACCTCAGTAACAGCAAACTGAGTCTTGCTGTTCCTACCATGAGAGACTTCCTATGGAAAATTTAAATTGTATTTGTATGCACAAGTGTTAGTTACTGAGCTTTTTTCTCTGATCTTTTAAGTCATTGTGGTTTTTTGATCACAGACTTTGAAACCATGTTACTAAGCATAAAATTTGGTCCCTTGCTTAATTAATAAACATTGATTAAGGCTTGTGGTGCAAGGACAGTAATAATGTCATAAAAGATGGAGTTTATTTCCTGTCAGTATGATGAGAAAACAGGCAAGATGTAAAAAATACAAGAATAGTTTCTACCATCTGCAAATTTGTGGGAAAAAGCTGATAATTAGCAGAGTGCAGTCTGAGCTGGGTACATCTGTGTGCATTTGTAGTAAATGTTCTAAAAGACTATTTCAATAAAATGCTTTAAATTGCCATCTATTTTTATGGTTCACAAGTTTCCACAAGCACCCAGGAGAGTAAATGTGTTTTTCAACACAAAGGTACCATACTCACTTAGCATGGATTTCATTTTTGTAGAAGGAGATGAGCTTAGTAGCACTAATTTAATTTACTGAATTGACAGCATTTAAAGTTTTAATTGTAGACCATAAAATTCTCCCTTTGCTCCTGGCTCTGTTACTTTTAGAGACAGCATTACAGGGTGTATAAGGTCTGCCCCTGCAAACTGTAATGAGGCGAATTGCAAGGGGATGAGGCTGGTAGCTTAGCATATATCATGTTCTTCCTGAAAATAAAATACCCAAAACAAACAAACCCAACTCCCTGAGCTCTAAAACAGTCATGGAATGAAATAAACTCTGTAAAGGTCAAGACGTTGGACTGGAATTTTCCAGGGAGTGTAAGAGTGCTAGCAGCTCAAATACCATTGAAAACCTACCCTGTACAATCTGGACATATTACAGAGACAAAAGGTCTGTAGAAACAGCTGCCCTGGCAATACGGGGTATTGCCTCAGAGAGAAGCCTTTGAACCACGGTCAGCCTCTGGCTGGGGTTGCAGGGAGGGGACATTGCACCTCTCCAAAGGTGACCTCCTGGGAAGTGCTGCATGTATGCAGCCCTCCCTGTAAGCCTGGGTATAGCTGCAGACACGGCCTACTCTAGACGTGTAGAGAGTGAGAAAGATGTAATTTAGTCCTTTAAAGCATCTTGGGCAAATGTCCTGGGTTCAGCTGTGTTGTGGTTTAAGCCTCTCTAACTCACACAGCCTGTTCTCTCACTCACTTCCCCCTCTTTCTTCCCCCCGCTCCCGGAGGGATGGGAAGGAGAATCGAAAAGAATGCAACTCCCACAGGTTGAGATAAGAACAGTTTAGTAACTAAAGTATAACACAAATCACTACTGCTACCACCAATAATAATAATGACAAGGCAAATACAAGGAAAGAATACAATTCTCACCACCTAATACCAAGCCTGACCATGCAGTGCACCCCCCACCCTTCCGGGTCTCTGCTCTCTGCTTTCCATCCTGGGCATGACGTGCTGTGGTATGGAATAACCTCTTTGGTCAGTTTGGGTCAGGTGTCCTGTCCCTGCCTCCTCCCGGCTCCCCTCCTCCCTGGCAGAGCATGAGACTCAGAAAGTCCTTGGTCAGGCCAAAACATTCTAAGCCATAACTATAAACATTGGTGTTATCAGTGCTGTTCCCAGACCAAAAGTTGAAAACACAGCGCTGCACCAGCTACTATGAAGAAGAAAAATGACTGCTGCTGCTGAACCCATGACAAGCTGTAACAGTTATTTTTCTCCTTCCTAGTAGCTGGTGCAGTGCTGTGTCTCAGCTTTAGTCTGAGAACAGTGCTGATAACACACTGACAGTTTAGTTGTTGCTAAGTAATGCTTACTCTGATTAATGACTTTTCTGTGTCTCATGCTCTGCCAATGAGGAGGGGCACAAGAAGCCAGGAGGAAGCAGAGACAGGACACCTGACCCAAACTAGCCAAAGGCTTATTCCATTCCACAGCGTGTCATGCCCAGTATATAAACTGGGGGGAGTCACCCAGAAGGCCCAGATCACTGCTTGCATTAGGCTGGGTATCTGTTGGCAGGTGGTGGGTGGTTGTATTGTGCATCACTTGTGTTTATTGTTTTTGGTTTTGTGGGTTGGTTTTTTTTCTTTCCCCTTCTAGTTTTATATTCTCTCTCCTTGTTATTTCCCTTATCATATTATTATTAGTTGTAGTTTTATATTATACTTTAGTTATTGGACTATTCTTATCTCAACCTGTGGGGTTTACATTCTTTCCATTCTCCTCCCCATCCTGCTCAGAGTGGGGCGGGGAGAGCGAGAAGTAAGCGAGCGGCTGCGTGGTTCTGAGTTACCGGCCAGGCTTAAACTACGACAGCAAATAGGCAGGATAAATATGAAAATACTTCACAAAAAAGAACAGCTTCCATCCTTCAGCTGACACTCCCCAGTGCTCCTTCAAGCAGTTAAGCGGAAAGGATGTGTGTTCATAGTCTGTCTTTCATTACTTTATCAGGCAGAAACTTTTTCGCTGGGACACTACCTATATTCCCTTCTGTAGTACTTAAAATGGGATCTGAGCAAAACTCCAAGATCCTCTTTTTCTCAAAAAAAATTATTTGTATATACAAAAATATGTATATAAATACATATATAAAAACATGTTCAAACATCTTGAAATAAGTCATAAAATGATGATGATTTGATTTTGTGTTTTGCCACAGGGTGTTGTAGCTCAAGTCTTTTAAACTCCAGTTCTTCCTTTAGACATTGCGTTCTCTGGTACCTGATATGGGAGAGAGCAAGGGCACACTTGAATAATGTGCTTGCTTTAATTCATATATTAAATAGTGGTATTTTTTTTTTCCACCACACAGGCACCTGGGGATTTTGGAAATGAGTTGTTAGCACTATGAAAATGATCTGATCACTTTGTAGGTGCATCTCTATATAGGAATAGGCAATATAGCCTCGTTCAAAATCTTGAAGCCTTTAAGTTGCTCTTATCATCAGAGGCCTGGACCTTTATTCAACAGTTATGTGCTGTATGACAGAATCATAGGATGGTTTGGATTGGATAGGACCTTAAGATCACCTAGTTCCAACCCCCCTGCCATGTTGCACTATATTCGAGAACATGTTACATATTCTGCCTTCCGGTCACACAGTGATAAGTTATATTTTGCTGGAGTCGGAAGTGTTATATAAAAGTAGAGTAAGGTTAATGTTCCTAAGATTGCTGCTGTAATGAGCAAGTAGATTAGCAGAATAAGCCTGTGATGTCTTTGTAAAGGTAATGTACAACACGTGTGTGCAGCTTTGTAGCTAAAGACAAGAACGTTGCACATAATTTTGCATCCAAACCTGTAACCAGTTTACCTGATCATCATTAGTTTTTTTATATATTTAGAAAATAAATGCCCCTGAAACAGTTAACATGAAGAATGAGCTTATTCTTGAAGTTTGTATTAAAGTGGCTTCCTCTCCATCACTTAATCTGTTCTAAAGCCAGATTTTTATTTCTGCTGTAAGGTAAGATGCTATGTGTGCTGAGTAATGAAGAGCTAAAGTTGCTGTTGTGTGTAGTGAATGTTTTATGAAAGATGTTAAATGTAATGAGTGAAGGCAGATACAGTGGTAGTTGTAGTGTAAAAATATTAGCAAATGATATAACTGTCAAATTAATTAAATTCAGTATGATATAAATTAAGGCATACTTGTATGCAAAATATGAGTTCAGGCATTAAGCTGGTTAGTTGTAACTGGTATATCCAACTGCTGTCAAGTAACTATTTCAGCATGAAGAGCATCATTTGCATTTGTTGTAAACTCAGAACTTTAATTCTGTCAACGGGAATTGGGCCCAAGTTGTCAACAAAGATTAAAAATATCACCTTTCCTTCATAAACAACTTTTTGTTCTGGATCTTAAGCTTGTGTAAATTCATGTAAATCCACAGAGGCCAAGTATATTGTCGTGGTTTAAGCCTCTATAACCCACTCAGTCGCTCTCTCACTCCCCCTTCTTTCTTCCCCCCAGCTCCCGGGGGGATGGGGAGAAGAATCGAAAGAATGCAACTCCCACAGGTTGAGATAAGAACAGTTCAGTAACTAAGGCATAACACAAACCACTACTGCTACCACCAATAATAATAATGACAAGAGAAATACAAGGGAAAAGAGGATACAATCGCTCACCACCTATAGCCAGCCCGACCAAGCAGTGCACCCCCCACCCTTCCAGGTCTCTGCTCCCAGTTTTACATCCTGGGCATGACATGCTGTGGTATGGAATACCTCTTTGGTCAGTTTGGGTCAGGTGTCCTGTCTCTGCTTCCTCCTGGCTTCCCCTCCTCCCTGCCAGAGCATGAGACTCAGTCCTTGGCCAGACCAAAACATTACCAAGCAGTAACTGAAAACACTGGTGTTATCAGCGCTGCTCCCAGGCCCAAAATCAAAAACACAGTGATGCACCAGCTACCAAGAAGGAGAAAAATGACTGCTGCTGCTGAACCCATGACATATATATACAAAGGAAAGAGAGCTGAATGTGAAGAATGTGGATGCAGAGTGTTTCTGTTACCAGCTTTAGCCCCCTGCTTTTACAGGTGTGCTTGGCACACCTCACTGGTAGCAAATTGCTTGAGCTCCATGCTAAGCTGTTTCTTCTTTTCACTGTTGCTGTTCTAAAGCCATATCATCCTGCTTGTCAGAAACCTATTTTAGATGTCCAGTTGAAATCGCTAGGTTATAGTCCTTTTGTTCCTTTACTAGTATTTTCCTCTGGCTGCTGTCATCTTCTTAGGCTTCACTTTGCCAGCTTTGCTGTTCATGTAAGTTAGGATATTTCTTCTGGTTGCTGCCAATGCTCCCCTCTGTAACTGTAACAATTCGATCTAATCTTTATTGTTGTCAAAGACATTGATATTGGTATGATGCTGTATTCCTACTTGGCCTGAATATTGTGGTTTTGAATGACTGAGTTTGTTAATACTTTAGGCATACCCATACATGACATTATCCTGCCTTGTGAAGAGCACCAGCCCAGTGAGATATGCATTAGCACAGGCAATCATAAAGCAACTACCTTTTTTTTTTTTTTTGATAGCAAACTCATAGTGTTTTATCATGATAATTATATTACTGGAGCTGGCTACAATCTGGGTTTAGAAGCTGACATTTATTTGATTAGAATGAAACAAAGTCTTTTGTGTTTTTCCTGTTCTTCAGTGCTAAGAAAATTATTAATATTCAAAGGGAGGCTGAGAGGATTACAGTGTGAAAATGAGAGGTACGAATGGGGAGAATTAACAGCAATGGCAAGAAGATTCGTTATTGACAATGTTGTATTGGAAGGTCAAAGAATTTGTTACCATCTGGAGGAGATGGCTATCAGACTGCACCTGAAAGCTTTTCTTTTCAAGGTCTGGTATTTCATGACTTTGTGATGAAATAACACAGTTGTATTTTCTAATACACAGGATAAAAATTGAGGTAAATCAGTACATATCTTTGTAGTGTTCTCAGATGCTTGCAAAATATTTTATTGAACAAGGGAACAGATTAACTGTTTGCAAAGCACATGATAGTCAATAAGAACCTGAGTAAAGTCAACACAGATATTCCCAGAGCTAAACCTGTTTAACTTTCTACTATAACAAGATGACAGGTGTCACATAACTTGACTTTAGATTTTTAATACTGTCTCCTGTGACTTCTTGTAAGCAAAATAGAGAAATATGCTTTGATAACAATAGTTAGATGGAATCAAAACTTATTGTGGAATGAGTCTAAGAGAACAATTATAAATGACTGTCAGAAAGGAAAGTTCCCCAGTGGGCTGCCGAGGTACTACTCAGTGTTCTCATTGGCAGCCTGGATCAAAGAAGAGAGTCTGTTCACCAAATCTGCAGGTAATATTAGTATGAACTTGTATGAAGAAGTTTAACATTAAGAAAAAACTTGATGAGTGGGAAAACTAGTTTCTATAAGTCAAATAAAAGAGCTAGATTTGGGTATGGACAACTATCTGCGTGTCATGGGTTCAGCAGCAGCAGTCATTTTTCTCCTTCGTAGTAGTGGTGCAGTGCTGTGTTTTCAATTTTTGGTCTGGGAACAGCGCTGATAACACCGATGTTTATAGTTATGGCTTAGAATGTTTTGGCCTGACCAAGGACTTTCCGAGTCTCATGCTCTGCCAGGGAGGAGGGGAGCCGGGAGGAGGCAGAGACAGGGCACCTGACCCAAACTGACCAAAGAGGTATTCCATACCACAGCACGTCATGCCCAGGATGTAAAACTGGGGGCAGGAACCCGGAAGAGTTCAGTTTACAGCTCGGTCATCGAGTGGTGAGCAGTTGTATCCTCTTTCCTTGTATTTCCCTGGTCATTGTTGGTGGTGGTGGTGGCAGTGGTGGTTTGTGTTATACCTTAGTTACTGGACTGTTCTTATCTCAACCAGTGGGAGTTGCATTCTTTTGATTCTTCTCCCAATTTCCCCCCCCCCTCGGAGTGGGGGGGGAAGAAGGAGGGGGAAGTGAGTAGTCAGGCTTTGTATTAGAAGGGGTGAGCTATTGTATTCTTTCCTCGTATTTGCCTTGTCATTATTATTGGTGGTAGCAGTAGTGGTCTTGTGTTATACTTTAGTTACTAAACTGTTCTTATCTCAACCTGTGGGAGTTGAATTCCTTTGATTCTCCTCCCCATCCACCTGGGAGCAGGGGGAAGAAAAAGAGGGGAGTGTGTGATTTACGGCTTAAACCACGACACTGTGCAATAGGTTAGGGAATAGCAGGCTAGGCAGGTGCTCTGAGAAGGAGGCATGAAGGTCCCTGAGTGAAATGCAGTTGAGAAGGGACCACTACAGTCTTACTAGTAAAGCTCATCATGGGAATTTCAAGTAGCAAATTGCATAGATGAAATCAGCCTTCCTTCCTCAGCCACTAGTAGGATCCTGCCTCATCACCTCAGTAATGAAAAAAGGGCATTACATGGATAGTGCATGCATGCCAGATATGTAGCAAATACTGCCTTAAATTCCTATTTGTCAACTGTTCTGTAAAGTAGTTTTGCTAAGACCTAATCTGGCATGAAAGAGAAGCTCAGTGTTTTAAGCCAAGTTGCCTCAAGAATTTATGATAATAAAGCTGAGGAAAAGGTTTCACAAAGATAAACAGTCTTACATCTCAGCATGACTAAATTTTCTAAACAAAAAAGACTTAAGATTTGTGTGTTGCCCATCCAGGACAAACATTAAATGGTAAACATTGCCTGGCCCAACCACATGTAGCTGAAAATCAGCCATGTTCTTTACCTTAGAGTCACCATCTTAATTTCTGAACCTTGCTTCTTTTAAGCTGATGAGCTGGTCACTATTTTTACTTTATTACTTCTTATCACTGATTTTTTCCTTGAACTGGAGATTTTATTGCTCAGTTTATTTTAAGCCCTTTACCTAGGGCTTAAATCAATATTTTAACAGATTTTCTTGCACAGAACTACTTTGTTTTCCAAGACAATTTTTCTAGACTCACTGATGATGAGTCAAGAGTATGCTCAAACCATATGGTTGTTTTCAAACTTGTACCAAAGTCCTTTCCATGCTCCACTAAAGAGTGGGCACAACTGTGTTCCTCAAAGGTAATGCCAGGACAGAGTTATTTCCCTGGTCATGGTAGCCTTGCAGAGTTTTTTAGGTCCTCTGTGTTATAAACCACATGCTTACTCACTGTATCCCTCTCTTGGCTGCCTCACAAAGAAACAGCTGCAGCAACTGTGTGAATTTGCATCCCGCAGTTTTAGACGGTCAGACATTGTTTAACAAAGAATATATTTTAAATATAATTAAGTTCATTGTGACTTTAGTTATAGACCTGTAGCCTGCATCTCAAAAGTACAGCCTGCTTTGCAATCCCTGTGCATGCTGAATAATACTTATTTCTGAGTTACCAGTTAGAGCTAAACAGTCAGTTAAGCATATCTAGCTAGTAGGAACATGACAATAAAAGATGTACTTGCAGCCCAGAAACCAAGTGTGCCCTTGGCTTCATCACTAGCAGTGTGACCAGCAGGTCGAGGGAGGGGATTCTCCCCCTCTAATCCAGTCTGGGGAGACCCCCCCCTGCAGTCCTGTGCCCAGGATGTGGAGATGCTGGAGCAAGTCCAGGGAAGGCCACAAAGATGCTCCAAGGGCTGGAGCACCTCTGCTCTGGAGACAGGCTGAGAGAGCTGGGCTTGTTCAGCCTGGAGAAATCTCCAGAGAGATCTCATAACAGTCTTCCAATACCTAAAGGGGACCAAGAAGAAATCTGGAGAGGGGCTTTTGACAGGGGCTTATAGAGACAGGACAAGAGGGAATGGCTTTAAATTGACAGAGGAGAGACTGAGATGAGATTTTAGGAAGAAGTTCTGCCCTGCATGAGGGTGCTGAGGCCCTGGCACAGGTTTCCCAGAGAAGCTGTGGCTGCCCCATCACTGGCAGTGTTCAAGGCCAGTTTGGACGGGGTTTGGAGCAACCTGGTATAGTGGAAGGTGTCCCTGCCTGTGACAGGGGGTTGGAACTGAATGAGCTTTAAGGTCCCTTCCAAGCCAAACCAGTCTGTGATTCTCTGATTTATTCTGTAGATAAGGGCTAGTTAGGCTATAGGACAAAGCAAGGTTTCCAAGAAACTTCTGTGGGTGTTGGACTTGAAGGTAATTTAATACTATGATTTTATTCATGCTTTGTGTGATATTTGTTGCTGCTATTGACAATTTTGGAAATTGACAAAGCTGTTTAAGTGCAAAGGGATCAGGAGGCTCATTCAGTATTTGCAGAAGCTGAGCTCTTTGCAGGAGGTAGCCGAAGGCTCTGCTGGAGGCCATGGTAGGATGGTTACGAATTGCGAAATTTGTGTCTGTTTTCATACATCATGCGCCATCACACATCATTTCACACACCAATTACAGACCCTGCCTACTGACCTTTTCTTGTTTAGATGACAATTAGAGAAAAAAAGAAATTAAAAACTCCAGCAAAGATCATAAAGTAGTAGAAAAGGTATTCCTTTTCTGTCTCTGTCACCGGCTTGCTGTGGATCCCTGTCTAAATGAGACTTTATCCTTGGGCTCAGAATTCTGTCTTCATAGTTGGCTTTTAAAACAGGTGGGATCCTGGGAGTGGGGACTGTGCATGCTTCTATAATGTGGACCCTGTGAAACCTGCATTTGAATTTTGCGCTGAAATAGCACACATTATGATAATAATGCACTCCCCTACACTTGTTTGCAAACTAAAAATGTAGGTCAGTGAAACTATAGCAGTCATTATGCTGGGAAATATATATAGAAGTAAATGTTTCTATTTGTCAGAAATTAACCAGGCAAAATATATTGTTCTATTTGGAGTTTATGACTTACAGTACATATTGCTGTGTGAGACTGGGCTTATGGTTGACAAAAATGGTGACTTTTGTGTGTAGATAAAACCTCTAAATTAGGGCTGTATAAATGTAAATAGAACTTGCTTATCTTTTCTTTTATGGTCTGATGAGCTTCATAGCCTGACATTCATTTCAAAATAGTGGAACTATGGGAGGCAAAAGCATAGTGCTGCCATGAATAGAAACTACTTTTCTTCCCCAACAAGGTTTTGTTGTGAAGAAGCTCTGAAAGGGAAAGCCTAGGAAAGGACAGAGGGAGGAAATCATTACAGATGCAAAAAATACCCATAGAAATAAGGGAACTAGTGTTGCTACCAGAAATTATTTTAGGCATTAGAAGTGACAGAAATATCTTAAACACTACTGAAAGAATTTCTGCTTACCAGGTCATTATTCCATTGTTGTTTTCTCTAATTATTGCTACAAGATTGCCGGGTGTTATGAACCCACCGGGTGAAGGATGTTTCCAAAGCAGCTCACCTACAGCAGCAGCTGTGCTGTATAATTCAAAATTGAGCCCTGTCAGCTGATGCTAGTCTGTGAAACACCATTTACCCTGGGTAAATTTACATGTGTAATCTGCCAGAGTCACTAGAAAGGGAAATAATCCCTTTGCCATTTGGATTCCAGGCAAAACTAATTTAAGGATATTAATAATGTCACCATAAGACAGCCAGTTTAGGAACAACAAAATTTCCAGCTGATAGACAGAAAGAAATTTGCTCTTCTTCTGCAGAATCATGCATCTTATCTAAAGGTATATGCCTGAAGTGGATATAGAATTATGCACCAGAGGCACAGGCTTTTCTGCCATAACTGCAAAACGGCATTGCAGGGTAAAGGAGCTCCACCTCCCAGCGGAAATGGGCTGGGGGGTATTCTATAAATCCTCCGCAGTCAGTGGTATGGATGCATGGAATATGCCTGGCTTTGCTTCCAGGAGCAGCGAGTTGTGTCAGCAGACAGAGATCATGGGAGTAATACAGTTGAGAGGCCAAAATGAATGGATAGCATCTGACTGATAATTGGATTTAGGCTAGAGCTGATTTTGCCGTATTCACTTTAATTTTTTTTTTTTATTTTTGAGCTATGGAGCAGGTTTGAGAGCAAAGGAGCTGTGATACAGTGACATAGTGATAACTGTGTCATAGTGAATGTAGTACATTAGTAGTGCTAAGCTGCTACCTCTGAGAAGGACTCTTTTCCTACACCTTTACTTGTGGTAGCGTGTTGGAGAGTAGCTGGAATTTCCTGAGATACTTTTTGATCTCTTGTTATTTTCTATTTTTATCATTGGGAATGACAGGGATTCTCACATTTGGCAGGCAGAAGTCAATCAGGGCTATCGCTATTTTAGGGCCCTAAAAAGTTATCTCTGAAAATCAAGAACATAAATTCACATCTTCTTATTTGGAAAGTGTAAAAGGTTCAAAGACATACAAATGCACATCGCTTCTCCATGTGGATTTTGAAAAGATGGAGCATATTTTGCTAGCAGAAGGGAAACTTAGGAAAGAAACTGTGTTAAGTGGTGAATCTGCCTGGGAACTCCATGAGAAGTTGTTTGAATTTAAGAGATTCTATTAAGGGGAATGCCAAAAAAGTCTCTAGAACTTTTGGGTTTGAGATATGCATTAAATTTTTTATCTGATGGATCATGATCTTTTTTTTTTTTTTAACCTTTTTTTTTTTTCTGCTGGCTGAGTAAGCATGAGCGTGTCACAGTTTCAAAAAAAATAGGGTTTTTTATCAAATGTATTGAAGTAATTTTGTTCCAGCATAAATTTTTGTGTGGAAATAGTAAAAATTCAAACTCTTTTGTCTGATTTTATAAGGATTGCCATTGCTTAGAAAAAGAGTTATTTTGAAGCCTAAGTTTAAAACAGAATATCTGTTATTGTTTAAGAATAGAGCAGTTGTTTTCATTTCTTTATTAGGTGTAACAGAATGCTAGGGAAAAAAATATTGCATGTGAAATGTGAAATCTGATCTATGTAATTTTCCACTGATACAACAGCTGCATTTCCTTTCTGCAGAAATTGCTGTCAATGAAATATTATACCTGAATATTGAGATGAAGAATGCAGACCAGCTAACCTCATATAATAATGGATTTTTAAATAACAACGAAACAGTTGCATGTTCCCTGATGTCTTTCCAACAAAATATTTGTGATTTTTATTGTTTTCACTATGTGCTTCAGTTTGAGTGAGGAGCAGTGGAAAAAGGAATATTCACAGCATTGTCCTCGAGCTGTGTGCTGACTTTATCTCCATAATACATGTTAAAATGGTCTTAGGAATAGCTTTCTGAGATACACAAGTACTGTGTAGTGCTTCAATTTCATTGAATCTTTCTTCTGTGGGAGATGATTTTTCTGAGACCTTTGAGTTCCCTATATTCATCAAACATCTCTGATCCCTGTACATCAGAAGAGATACATGCTAAAGTTAACATGCCTATTCTGAAACCAAGGAAGACAGACCATGTTACATCATGTATTAGCTCAGTTTTCATGGAGCTGTAGTGATGATCAATTGTTCATCTGGCTTAAAGCCATCTGCCTTGGGTACCCAAGGATGGTCTCTATGCTGGTAGTCTCCTACAGGGAAACAGAAGGTAAAAGTAGCTTTTCACCAACAGCTGCTTTCCACTTCCTTGTTAATGATGCATGATAGACCTCAGGAAAGAGTATAACATGTGGAAATAAAGTGGGACTGTTATTAAGATCTCTGATATTCAGATATGGAGTCATCACCTTATGCCTCCTCCATCTAGAGCATCATATTTTTTTAATCTCTTTGAGAGCTAACCTTGTAAGAGTGCAGAATAAATGTACATGTTGTGAATTTGCATCTAAGGCAGGGATCTAGCTCATACTGTTATCTCAGTATATTTTGGAAATAGTACGGTGGTGTGCCGGGCACTCTAGTTTTTATTTGTAATCTTCCCAGCTTGAGCTGGCGGTTTGCTACAAAAATAAAATCTAGCTGAGCCAGTCAAAAACCCTTTGGCTAGCTGATAAATGTAAATAGATGCCACAATGTAGAAAATTGCAGTTGAATGCTTGCAGGCATCCATACACATTGTGTTTAATTAATGACATAATAAAAGCAACTAATAGTTCAAAATATCTTAAATATATTTTGATAAATAAGAGTGTATAAGTGTTGAATAACAGCTATTTGTGGACTGCTCAACAGGTTTTTCTTTTAAATCTGCTAAGGGTTATTGGTAATTATTTCTGTTTCCTCTGTTCCACTGGCATCTCCTTATTTTTGTCTATAAACAGGTACCATATGCTCAAAGGGCTGATGGGCTTTACTGTGTTTGTTTCTGATGTTACTGCTTTACAGAATTGTAAAGCAGCAATTTTTGAGGTGCAGGACACTGCACAAACTTTGTGGGTTTGAATTTTAGACTCTGGTAGTTCTAGTGTATTTATTAATTTATCAAAAAAGCCCCACCCATACCCCAACTAGTAAGGACAAGAATATTCAGTGCTAAAATTCTTTTTAATACTGAAAGGTTTCAGACAGTAAGAACAAAAAAAAAGGAAATGGAATAAACCAGCTATATTATTATTGACTCGCTTCATGCTACTCAAATTGCACAATGCAGTTAAGGCTATAAGTGCCATTTTCCAGTGTTCAGTACATTGCTAAATTCCTAACTGAAGTCTAAAATCCCTTCTCATTCTTTTCAGGATGATTCTCTTCTTCTGTCCCCTGTCTGTCTGTCTCCTCTCTAGTATGCAAGCACAGCAAACCAGGGCATTTTTCTGAGCAGGACAGAAACAGCTTGAGAGAGCGCTGTTGTTGACAGAAATGTCTGTGACCAGGGTCCAGGTTATCACCTGAATGGGACAGCGTGTCACCACCAGTGAGCTGGTGCCATACTGCGTATGAGCTTATTGGGAGAGCATTCACCACAAAACAGGGATTCACTCTACTTCAGCAGCAGGAATTACCAATACTTAAGAAACCATGCTCGGTTACACCAGGCACTGAAAATGGCTTGCTTCAAACCTGCTGGGTTTTTTTCCTCCAGAGGCACGCAGAGGATTAAACTCAGAAGCTGAAGGGTTTGGGGGTTGGCTTTGAAAAGTCACTGGGGAACTTTAGTAATTCTGAGATCCTTCATTTGAGTGTAATCCTGTCCACTGGATACAAGAACCTTCCTCCTTACAAGGGACTGAATGTTGTTAGCATGCAAAATCGGTCTACCAGTAGTCAGAGAAAGGAGCTAAAAAAATGAACCCTGTGAGAATTTGCATTTTCTGATAGTTAAGGTTGCCCTAACTGAATTAGGATTTAAGACGTAACACTGGGATAATCCATGCAGTAATTTCAATATTTTACTGCTCTGGCAGTGTAAATCCTGGTAAATTAATTTCTGTAATGCTTGAGAAGTTTTTTTCAGACATTTCCTTTCTCATACTTATTATATGAACTCTGAAAATTTACATTAGGATGTCTATGAAACCGTCTCAGTTTTTTATTTGAGGGCAAAGCAACCCTAGCTATTGATGTTTAAAAAGAAAGCTATAAAGACATTAATGATACTTAGTTGACTGTACTCTGTATTTAACTGACAGACCTTTTTTCCTTAGATGGATTCTCTCAAATTCTAAAATCTCTGCTTTCAAACTTAAGACTGATGTTCATGGACAAATAATCTGAATTGTGAGGGGGCATGTTTTAAGATATATGTTCATGTGGTGGCAGCTCTGTTTTTCCCTTTTGATTTAACACATCAGGGATTTTGCAGAGGTATAGGTTAGAAGAAACTTTTGCTGAGTTCTGTTTATACCTGCTTGCTTAATGCACTGTCTTGGAGAAGCTGCCATCTTGGGTGGGATTCAGAGATTAAAAGAGGGAATTCAAAGATATGCAACCAGTTGTGAATCACATGGATGCCTGCATGCTTAGCACCATAAGACAAACATCCTACTTAGACCCTATTTTTCTTACACATTTGTCCATGAAGTGCTTGAAAAAGGGAACAATAATTTAAGATAATTACTTGGTGTAGTTGCATTCAGTATATTTCCACACTGATTTTTGATCCTTACATTTTAGTCTCCTATTCATAGACAGTAGGAGAGTTATAATACAGAGTTATAATTGTGCCTAACACTCACCTTATTCATACTCAGAGAAAATCAACATAATATCAACAAACTATTTTGGAGGCGGAATATAGAACTACATGGATGTGAACTACTTGGAAAGGAAATGAAGAAATGGAGGGCTTTAGGATGAATGCAAGTTAAAAAATACCTGTCTCCTGCAAAGTCATAAACTCTGCGTTTCCTTTTCATAATTCCATTTATCCAGTCATTCTAGTTGGAAACTGCTAAAGTCTGCAGAGGACCATTAAAACTTAATCTCAGATTAATTCCTGTGTGGTGTTATTAAACACTGACATATTCTGAATGTGAGAACTGTGGAGCATTTTCCTGCAAAGAATGACCAAACCTCTTAAGATAAAAATAATTCCTACTGCTAAAGCTGTATGCACCATCTTCACAAGATTTTAGTCTTTATTTTTAGTCTTTCTAATGTACCCTATGAATACTGGCATAGGTTTCCCTCTGTGAAAGATGTCAGAGAGAGATGATGTCTCTCCAGGGGTGCAGAAGGGAAGAGTACATAGAATCATAGAATAGTTAGGGTTGGAAAGGACCTTAAGATTATTTAGTTCCAACCCCCCTGCCAGGGACATGGACACCTCCCACTAAACCATGCCACACAAGGCTCTGTCCAACCCGGCCTTGAACACCGCCAGCGATGGAGCATTCACAACTTCCCTGGGCACCCCATTCCACTGCCTTACCACCCTTACAGTAAAGAATTTCTTCCTCATATCCAATCTAAACTTCCCCTATTTAAGTTTGAATCTGTTACCTCTTGTCCTCTCACTACAGTCCCTAATGAAGAGTCCCTCCCCAGCATCCCTATAGGCCCCCTTCAGATACTGGAAGGTTGCTATGAGGTCCCCACGCGTGAGTGAGAGAAGACAAAATGAGGGGGAAGGGAAGGTTGTGAGCAGGAAGGATATGAGGATGAGAAAGGGGATATTTGTGGAGGATTGGTCAGCAAAGAACTATCATTTTGGGAAAAGAAGGGGAAAATCATGGAAGAGAAGTTTGCAGTTGTTGGGAACAGGCTGAAAGACAAGGATCATTGAGTTACTGAGCAGGACTGAACTGTACCCACTTACAAAGAAGGAGTCAGGTTGGATGGGGCTTGGAGCAACCTGGTCTAGTGGAAGGTGTCCCTGTCTATGGCAGGGGGTATTGGAACTGGATGAGCTTTAAGGTCCCTCCCAACCTAAACCAGTCTATGATCCTATGAAAAAGAAACTATTAATGGTATTTCAGGGGAACAAATGGGAAAAAAAAGGAGAACTTTCCTCTAGATGTCAGTGAATAAGCTTGCAAACACAGCATGAGATGAATAGCAATAAATAGTAAGTTTTTTCCCTTGTAGTGGATTCATGCATGTTTTTGATGAAAAGTTAACTGTAATATTAACTTTCATGTTCTAAAAATTGTGATATTATTTAATAGAGTTCTAACAAGGATGACAAACTAGACAGTTCATCTAGTTTAATAGCAATTTTCCAGAGCTGTAGAGAGTAACTGTCACCAGTAAGGTCTTAGAGATGTAAGAAGTGCTCTACCCAGCACTTTAACCAGAGAGGCTGGCAACTACAAACTCTCAGTCAGAAGATTCACCAGAAGAGACTACTTACATGTTCTTCAAAGAGTGGGATAATAAAGTGCTGTCATTTTTGTAATGCACTTTTTGAAATGTGTTGTCAAAAAGAATAACTGTTTGGCAAACCATCTGAAAAGATAATATTCTCAAAAATGTCACTTTTTTTTTTCCCAGAGAGTTTAATGAAACTCATGATGTTTGCTTTTACTGATCCAGTTTAATCAAATGTTGTACTTCCCCCTTTTATTGATTAATTTTTCAATAGAAAACATTCCAGCTGGTGATCAATGGTGGTAATTTAGAAATGAACTCTTCCCAAGCTGCATAACAGAGATGTCACTGCCATCTATACTGTCACTGTACAGTGAGTATGGTGCTTGGTCATATATAATGTTGTTAGAAACAACCAAACCAACTTTGGTTGCTTTGTTAATGGGAAGGAGATTGTCAGGGCCCTGAGGGCACTAATGGGCTTTAATTGCCCTGAGCAGCCACACCAGGCCCAAATTCTCAAGCTCAGGGCTTGATCAGTGTTCTGTTGTGGGGTTCCTGTCTCTAGCCTAGTCTCCTAAATTGCTGTTTGGGCTTCCTGGATTGACCCTGAGGTCTGCCTCATTCCCTTGCTATGTGTGCGGAGGGTAAGACTATTGCTAGCCCTGCTGTATCAGCTCCACTCAGGTACTTTAGGGACTATGTACAGAGACATCCTTGGGATAGCCCAATTTCTGCTGCTCCCTAACAAAAGTGATGTGCTAGAAAAGAGGTCTTCTAGGGTGGCTTTAAGGGTGCAAATAAATTGAAATGAGAAGGGAAAGAGTCTTATTCTTACCTCAATAAGTAGAATGACCAAAGATTCTAAAAGAAAATGAAAAGAGATAGAATTACTCAGCTTCTGGGGAAAAAGAAAACCGGAAGCAGCAGCAAAGGGTAACCCAAGGGAGAAACTTTCCTAGGACTGGGAAAGGGCCTTCAATGGCTAAGGCTTATAAACAGAGATAGAAAGAGGACTGGAAGTTCAAGCTGAAATAATAGTAATTGTCTATTTCTGCACTGCAAAGGATTGTATGGGAACAGACCAGAGCATGATGTGTGTAAAGCCTAGAGCACTAAAGTAATTTCCAGCAGGCTGATGGGACAGGGGAACAAAACATGAGTCCTGGAGTGAAGGAGAATTATGGAGTAAGTACTGAGTCCAAACAAATCCTATCAACTTGACTTAGAGCACAATAAGTATGCTATGAGGGGCTAGATACTGATCCGTATGAAAGCATCAAGCACTGATAATTGCAGATACAAGATGAAAAAAGCAGAAAAAGCAGATTAGGATAAAAAATTTGAGCACTGAGGAGCAGAGAAATAAAGTAAAAGAATAAAACCAATCTTATTTGAGAATAAAAAAAGGAACAGGCTAACATAGTGCAGAGAGAGGTAGTAACATAAATGCCTTCACTTGTGTGACTCATTTGGTTCTTTCTTTGCTAGTAGATTATGCTTTAATTATGTCTTTGTGAATCACATAGCAGTGAGCTGCATATATATAAAAGTTGCCAGGTACCAGATAGAAGTACCTAATTGCAAAAGAGGTGCCACTGTCCTACAGCCACACCTTTGCATTGGCTTCCCATCATGGTATCTAGTATAACTAGGATGATCTTGGGCTTTATTTTGGGTGCTGGTGACCAAATGATGAATTTTCCCTGCCAAAGCTCAGGTACTGCACTGGCAGCTCTGCCAAGCCAAATGTCTATGGCTAATTTCTCAATGTGTGTATTTGATACTACTGGGTGTAAAGAGAAAGCTATTCTATTTGCTGAAACATCACATTGAATGATTTATGGTAGACAGATAAAGATCTATATGGAAGGGTCTCTAAGTAGAACTGGTGTCAAAAGAAAATATTGATGGGAAGAAGAAGATGGCAAGTTTCTAATTTGTTTTTTTTATGTGCACAAACATTGAAATATTACTAGAGAAGGCATAAGTAATTAATGGGCTACATACAATTTTTCATTATCTTAATGTTGAGATGGGAAGGAAAGTCCTTTGGCAAAAGGCACAGGCACATTTCAACCTCAAAAAGGTCACCTGGAACTGCCCAACTACTGGGAGTGACTGAGCAACCAGCACGACTCACTGCTATGACTCTATTGTCTTATGGCTCCCTTCTTAGTCTGCCCAACCATGATATCAAATGGTGGGTTAGTTTTTCATCTCCTATTTAAGGACATGAACTTGAAGGTATGTTTTCTGAGCAGCTCAGTGGCTGAAATAAAATAAATCCATATCCAAATGCAAAATAGAAATTTAGTGATATATGGTATTAGACAATCTGATAGATTTTAATGTCTGACTCATGATTTTATGAGTGCTGGAGTTGCCAACAGATGCTTGTCTGAACTGTGAAACAGACTCTTATGAGGGTGCAGGAGGTGGCATGCGTTAGCAGAGTGGGTAGCACTGCATTAAGCATTGAACAAGGGCTTCTTTTTTTCTATGGTAAGATGTTTTCCTTTTAGAAAAGGAAAAACAGGCAAAAGGGGAAGAACTAAAAGGTTGAACTGCTAGGAATATTGTTGTAATGCTGTTTCTGTTTGATTTGGTTGTGTTGTGGAATCATAGAATCAACTAGGTTGGAAAAGACCTTTAAGATCATCAAGTCCAACCATTATTCCAGAACTGCCAAGGCCACCACTGAGTCATATCACTGAGGCAAGGGCGGTCAAACTCAAGACCACCACTAAGTCGTATCACTGAGGCCAGGGCAGTCAAACTCAGGCCCACTGTGCTGGATGTCCTCATGTTGCTTTCCTCAGGTTTTCTAAGCTCACTGGTGCTGAAGGTGTCAGGAATCTTTGAGCCATAAGCCTCCCATGTGTGTCAAGATGCCAAAATTACCTGTGCTCCCATGCTTACTGTGTTGGGTAAGAGAGAGACAACTGCAAAACCCCAAGAATTTCCTGGGATATATCTCTATAGACAGAAACTAACCAATTCATGCACAGGAGTGCCTTCTCTTTAGTTGTTTTTCATTGCTGGCACTGCCCATTCTGGCATAGATCAATTCATATGCCTGTTCTCTTTAGCCCAGATGTCCTTCCTGTTGGATGGGCTCCCAGTGTCTGTATTTCCAGCTGAAGCAGAGCAAGAAATCCCTTTAATTTTCATGTAGGCTACTGTCCCTATTGGCCTTTTCAGCTTCTGAATGTTTAGTTCTCCCTTTTCTCTGATGTTGCGTATGAATAATTAAAAGCCCAGAGAGAAGGGAAAACAGGAAATCCTGTGGTTTTTTTACTTTTAAATGCCACTGCTGATTAGATGATAAGTTGAAGATTTGCATATCTTTGGGTTTGGTTTGGTTTATTTTTTGTTTCTTAAGCTATCCTATAAAAAGGACAACTTGGACACCAGACTGGTGGTCAGGAGGCTCGCCTCTCTAGAAGCACCAAATCAGCCCAAAGATTGAAGACAAATAAAATACCCAGTTTTCCCTGTTGATAAAACTGGGTGATAGTTCTGTACCAAATCTTGTCATTAATGGTCTTAAGGAGCTATAATATCAGAAGCTGTTTCCCTTTGATACTCCTGATAGTGGCTTATCTGAGGCCACAGATCTGCTGACGCTTGTCCTGATAGCAGCATGGATGATGACTGCTGGTTTTGTTCCTCAACAGGTTGTACTAGTATAACTCTGAGGACAATTTGTTTAAAACAGAGATTTTTAAAGAGTATTTCGCCAGTCAGTAAATCAGACAAGCATTTTCTGAAAGCATTTCATCCCAAATAATCCCTGACAGTTTGTTTAGCCTAAATGTATATTTAAAGTTGAGTCTTGTGTCTATTTCGAGCACTGGCTTGAAATTAAAATACCGTGTTAAAACATTGACTCCATCCATCTTTCCTTTGTTTCATCTTTAATGCCTGTGCTGTCATGGATTTCTGAGTGGAGACTACAGCAAAACACATGGCCAAAAATCAGACTAATATTTTGCAAGTTGCCCCTGTTGGAGCAGACTTACTTGGCCACTTTTGAACAGGGCATCTCTTCTTTTGCTTCTTATTTGGCATTTGTCAGAAGTCAATTGACAAAGTAGCTTCTCTCCTGTTCCCTCCTCTACAGTCTCATCTCGTGTTTAAGAGAATATCTCAGCAAGCACATGGCAAGTACCTGTGTTCACCCTTTTGGGGTACACTTTGATTTAGGTATTTGCAGAAAAATCACTGTTAATTCCACAGTAGCATGTAATATAACTGCAAGACATTCCGTTTGCTTAGATGTTTAGTGGGTTTGCCTATCCAAAAATTCATTTTAAGCCATTAAGATTTTTAGATGTCTCTCTTGGTTATAAACTGCATCAAGAAGCCTTCCAAATTTAAAGTCCCATATGGGCTTTTACAGTCTAGGGATGCTGCCAAAAAAGTCCTAAATCTACATCATTTATTTTGACTGCTTAAAAGGTAATCTTTTCATATCATGGCTCACTTTTTTCTTCCACAGAGGTTGGGAACTGTCCACTGAATGTTGCACTGGGAAGATGAGAGCGACCTGTGCTCATTCTTACTTCTTCTCCGGCATCCTCTGTATCTAACAGGAATATATGCTTACCACAGTGTTTAAAACCAGATTAAAATCCTGGTCCAGCATGGCTAATAGTTGTTCTGCTCTTTAGTGGGCTCAGGATTGTACACTTTTGTTTCCAGTACCAGTAATGTTAGGTCAGGTGCAAAGCTTTTTTTGGCAGCCTGGACTAGTTGGCAGGTTTAAGAACACCCCTTCTCCAGCCAACCTGGGAGGCACCTTTGCACTGCTGGGTAAATACAATGAGCTATTTGACTGGAAAATTATCTTAATAAGCAGCATTTTAGTAAAACTTGTGGTTTGCCTTCTGAATACTGATTAATGCAAATAAATCTTCATTACTCTCTTGCTTGACCTTACCTTCCTCTTTGGTAGGTTTTAATATTTTTTTTTTTCAGTAACAGCATTAAAGATTCAGCTGTTATTCAGAGTAATTCTTGTGCAATGCAAATCTAATAGACTTGATGCACAGCATTTTCTTTAGAATAAAAGCCAACTGCCTTTATTCAGCTTACACAATCCTTTCCTGAAAGAACCCTTTATACAGCTCATGGCATGTCAGCAGTAATCATAGACTGAGTGGTGGTGCATGCAAATCAGTCAGCAGCTGCTGTCTAATTGGGCTGGAGGAGTCACATAATGAATTTGCCAGTAAGTGTAAGGGTAGATGGTATTTAATGTTCATGGTATTTCAGTGTTGTGCTGCTCATACCTTTCGGTGCATACCAGGTGTCTTGGTTTAAGCTCAGCCAGTAATTCAGAACCATGTAGTCGCTCGCTCACTCCCCCCCCTTCCTGTCCCCTGCTCCTAGAGGGATGAGGAGGAGAATCAAAAGAATGTAACTCCCACGGGTTGAGATAAGAACAGTCCAGTAACTAAGGTATAACACAAACCACTACTGCTACCACCAATAATAATAATGATAAGTGAAATAACAAGGGAAGAGAATACAACCACTCACCACCCACTGACTGATACCCAGCCCGACCTGAGCAGTGATCTAACCCATCCGGGTCCCTGCCCCCAATTAATATAGTGGGCATGATGTGCTGTGGTATGGAATACCTCTTTGGTCAGTTTGGGTCAGGTGTCCTGTCTCTGCTTCCTCCCATCTTCCCCTCCTCCCTGGCAGAGCATGAGACTCAGAAAGTCCTTAGTCAGCCTAAACATTCTAAGCAGTAACTGAAAACATCAGTGTTATCAGTGCTGTTCCCAGGCCGAAAGTCAAAAACACAGCACTGCACCAGCAGTAGTAAAGAAGGAGAAAAATGACTGCTACTGCTGAACCCAGGACACCAGGTCTAGCTGTATCAGTCTGTTATCTTTGCCACCTTCACTCTGCCCAGGTAGAGCCCTGGCTGCCACCATATGCAGTGCTCCTGGGCCTTCCAAACCCATGTGGCAGTTGTCAGTAGCCTGTAAAACTTCACCCAGGTATTTTATGCTGGGAAATAAAAGGAGAGTTTTCCTAGTCCCCTGGTATTCAGTCTTTCCCCAAAGATACAACATGGAATAGAAGCCATCTTATAACTGTAGCTCTGTCTCTGGCTGATGTGCATACCTTCTCTTCACACCAGTGTTTTGTATTACATCATTAACACAGTTGGGATGCTAATGGTGCTCTAGGTAGTTCTGGTTGTCTGGTTTGGTGTGTACCCCCCCCCCCCATTTTCCTGGAACTAATGAGCACCAAACATTTAGATATGATGGGAAGCTGGTTAGAAATGCAGACTAAGGCAGCCAGACTGACCCAGGAGTCTGACCTGTTTCCTAAAGCAGGTATTTGGGAAGGATGGGAAGATGAAAGAAATGACAGCTTTAATATGACAAGATTCTATTGCAATTGGAGATAAAAATCTGGTTTCCTGAATAGAAAAAATCACCATACCTACTGCATACTGTGCTGGTTTATGCCAATGAGAAATATGTGGAATTAATTTTGCTTAAAGGAGCAAAGGGCACTAAGTACTTGTATTTTTCTAGTGATAACTTCTAAACTGCTCATGAGTGCTTTGCATTTTACTGGGAGTTTCTGTCATGTCCTCACAGCATAGGTTTCCACAAGAGGGAGAGGCTATAGTGTTTTTCATAGAAAGTAAAACAAGGCAAAATGTAAAGTCATGCGTGGGAATGTTATACATTGCAAACTGAAAATTACCCCCTTGCCTTTCTTTTCTTCTATCAGCCTCTTCTCAAACAAAAACTGCCTAGTACTTTTCATGATGATCAGAACTGTTTTATTATCTTTTTGTTACTGGGTTCCAGTTATATTGTTTCTCTTGTTATATACTATTAAAAGGTTCTAATGAAATACCCACTGGACTGCTGGTTGTTGATGCTACAGTACAATAGCAGTGAATAATTGATAATAAATGAGGCCTTTAGGATCTCAGCTGATTCTGGTTTGTTCCAGAAGAAAGGGAGGATGAGGGGAAGAGTGCTGGTACCTTTTGTGGTTTAACTTAAGCATCACTCTAATCTTGTTTAGCTAAGTTCTTAGTTTCTGTTAGGTGCTCTCATTTCTTTAGCCATACCAGGTTACATAACAAGCAAAGCAGTGCTCCAGGCTGGTGCAACACGTGATCTTTGAGATGCCTGGAGCCACCAAACACCTTCAGTAAGAGGAAGGTGTCCTGCTGTCTTGCAAGACAAAAGATCAGGATGCAGAAGCTGTTTCGGAGGAGACATGTTTGGGTTAGGTTTGTGGTGGTTGTTTTTTTGTTTGTTTGTTTGTTTGTGCTTTCTTTTTTCTTTTTCTTTTGTTGTTGTGCTTTGATTTTTTTTTTCCTTCATATATCTGGGGAGAAAAAAATAATCTGGAAGTGTATGTGAATCTCCTTGCTCTGCTTCCCCTTTGGATCCTGTTCTCTTTCTTCTTGTGGAAGATTTTCTTGGTGACTGTTAGGGTGAAAATACTTCAAACTTCAAAGAACAGTAATGCATCACAAAGAGGAGATTTTACTGTTGAAAACTGAAAGCAGTGCAAATGCCACCTGGGTATTTCGTGTGGTGGCTTCTGCTCCATGTCACTGTCAGTGCTCACCCAGCAGTTGCTTTTTCATCTCCATTCCAAGATGTTGTGATGAAATGAAGCACCATTCATTCCCACAAAGTGCTTTGGGTTTATAGATTCCTTTCTTTACACTTTATTTCACCCTTTCTGCCTGCTCCCTTCTCCCTTGCAGCGTTTGTGCAGCCTGCCAATCCTCTACTTAATCCCAGGGAGCATATTTTGGGTACTGGCACAGTGGAGAAAAGAGACAAACTGATTTGCATTTCTTATCTGTGAGATTCACTTGCAAAATCTAGTACTGTTTTACTGACACAGAGGCAGGAGAGATGATCCTGTAAATCTGACATCTCTTTATTAAGGCTGAGACGAAAGGGAGTGGAAAGACGGTCTGAGCTCACTACAGGAAATAATATTGTAGGTAGTTTTCTTTGCTGTCTCAACCCATGTTCACTGAAGTTTTCCTGGTTGGTTTCGAGCTGCACTCACAGTGCCATTGTATGCCTATCCAGTCCCAGTTTATCCAGTTGCATACAGCTCCTGTTTCCCTGCAGCTCAGCTGGGGAACAGCAACCTGGCAGATGGGCTGTACTCATGTCCTACCATTCTGGTTGCATCACCTTTGCTTTTACATATAGACACATCCTGAACCCAGTGATTTGATTAGTTCAAGTGAGGTTAAAAAGCTGATTTCAGCAAGTTGTGGGAGGCGGATCCTCTTAGCCCTTCTGCTGCTGCCTCCCTGTGTGTGTGAGGGGCTTGGGAGGCAGAAGTAACCAGAGTAGATAATCTGCTTATGGAAAGTTCCCCTCTGTTTCTGGCAGTCTGTTCAGGTTTCCAGTACATCAGGCTGCAAGCTGTGAGCAGGTACTTCCTTAGAATCACAGAATCATAGAAGAGTTAGAGTTGGAAAGGACCTCAAGATCATTTAGTTCCAGCGCCCCTACCATGGGCAGGGATACCTCCCACTAAACCATGTCACCCACGGCTTTGTCCAGCCTGGCATGGAACACTACCAGGGATTCACAACTTCCCTGGGCAACCCATTCCAGTGCCTCACCACCCTCACAGTAAAGAACTTCTTCCTTATATCCAACCTAAGCTTCCCCTGTTTAAGTTTGAACCCGTTAACCCTTGTCCCATCACTACAGACCCTTATGATTAGTCCCTCTCCAGCATTCTCTATAGCCCACTTCAGATACGGGAAGGCTGCTATGAGGTCTCCATGCAGTCTTCTCTTCTCCAGCCTAAACAGCCCCAACTTCCTCAGCCTATCTTCATACGGGAGGTGCTCCAGTCCCCTGATCATCCTCGTGGCCCTCCTCTCGACTTGTTCCAGCAGTTCCATGTCCTTATGCTGATGACATCAGAACTGCACACAATACTCCAAGTGAGGTCTCACAAGAGCAAAGTAGAGGGCCAGGATCACCTCCCTCGACCTGCTGGTCACGCTCCTTTTGATGCAGCCCAGGATACGGTTGGCTTTCTGGGCTGTGAGCGCACACTGCTGGCTCATGTTCATTTTCTCATTGACCAACACCCCCAACACCCCCAAGTCCTTCTTTGCAGGGCTGCTCTGAATCTCTTCTCTGCCCAACCTGTAGCTGTGCCTGGGATTGCTCCGACCCAGGTGTAGGACCTTACACTTGGCATGGTTAGACTTCATAAGGTTGGCATCAGCCCACCTCACAAGCATGTCAAGGTCCCTCTGGATGGCATTCCTTCCCTCCAACGTATCAACCGAACCACACAGCTTGGTGTCATTGGCAAACTTGTTGAGGGCGCACTCAATCCCACTGTCCATGTCACCGACAAAGATGTTGAACAAGACCGGTCCCAGCACCAATCCCTGAGGGACACCACTCCTTACTGGTCTCCAGCTGGACATTGAGCCATTGAGCACAACTCTTTGCGTGTGGCCATCCAGCCAGTTCTTTATCCACCGAGTGGTACACCGATCAAATTGGTGTCTCTCCAATTTAGAGACAAGGATGTCACGCAGGACAGTATCGAATGCTTTGTACAAGTCCAGGTAGATGATTGGGCAGAGAAGAGATTCAGAGCAGTCCTGCAGAGAAGGACTTGGGGGTTTTGGTTGATGAGAAAATGAACATGAGCCGGCAGTGTGCACTTGCAGCCCAGAAAGCCAACCATATCCTGGGCTGCATCAAAAGAAGCGTGACCAGCAGGTCGAGGGAGGTGATCCTGCCCCTCTACTCTGCTCTTGTGAGACCTCACTTGGAGTATTGTGTGCAGTTCTGGTGTCCTCAACATAAAAAGGACATGGAACTGTTGGAACAAGTCGAGAGGAGGGCCACGAGGATGATCAGGGGACTGGAGCACCTCCTATATGAAGATCGGCTGAGAAAGTTGGGGCTGTTGAGCCTGGAGAAGAGAAGGCTGCATGGAGACCTCATAGCATCCTTCTAATACCTGAAGGGGGCCTATAGGGATGCTGGGGAGGGACTCTTTGTGAGGAACTGTAGTGAGAGGACAAGGGGTAACGGGTTCAAACTTAAACAGGGGAAGTTTAGATTGGATATGGGGAAGAAATTCTTTACTGTTAGGGTGATGAGGCACTGGAATGGGTTGCCCAGGGAAGTTGTGAATGCTCCATCGCTGGCGGTGCTCAAGGCTGGATTGGACATAGCCTTGTGTGGCATGGTTTCGTGGGAGGTGTCCCTTCCCCTGGCAGGGGGGTTGGAACTAGATGATCTTCAGGTCCTTTCCAATCCTAACTATTCTATGATTCTGTGATGTCAACTGCTTTGCCCCTGTCCATCAGTTCCGTAGCCCCATCATAGAAGGCCACCAAATTGGTCAGGCAGGATTTTCCCTTAGTGAAGCCATGCTGGCTGTCACCAACTATCTTGCTGTTTTTCATGTGCCTTAGCATGCCTTCCAGGAGAATCTGCTCCAAGATTTTGCCAGGCAGAGATGTGAGACTGACTGGTCTGTAGTTCCCTGGGTCTTCCATTTTTCCCTTCTTGAAAATGGGGGTTATATTTCCCTTTTTCCAGTCATTGGGAACTTCACCTGGCTGCCATGATTTTTCAAACATGATTTCTTACCTGTCTTATGGCAACCCCAACTTCTAACAGAGCACTGCCTCTGTGACACATGGGGAGCAGAGTGGTTAAAACCCAGTCCTGATTGCTGGTTGGCAAAATTCCCTCCTGACTTTAAAACAGGTGTTTCTTCAAAGCTCCGCAGCAGTGGTGACATACTTGTTGTAGTATAAGGGCATGCTTCCAAGCAGGACACGGATTCTTTACGCATGCTTTTGAACAAAAAGAAATGAGAACCTGAGGGGTAGTTAAAAAAAGTGATAGTTGGCTGGATGAGAAAGTAGCCTCCTTGGTGCCTCTGTACTCAGTGCTTAATACAGCCTCTCATAGCTATGTGTGCAATAGGCAGGAGGGCTGCCCACTCAGCCTTGGATCACTGCTTTCTCCATTCAGGTTCATCCACTGCCTCTCCAGGCACGTCTAGGAACATGGAATCTAAGGGAATGTGGGTCTCCAGGTACCTGATCCTTGAAGCAAGCAGAAACTGCAGATCGGTCAGTACAGATATGACTGTACTGTTCCAGGAGCTGCTGGTTAATCTTTCAGAGCTTGCATCTGCTCTTCTTGCTGCTGCAGTACAGCTGCCTTGTGCCTGCTGTGGTTGTCTTGTTTTACTTCAGTGTCAAAGAAGAAATGGACTGTTAAATGTTTTATTTTCAGTCTGATGCTGGTTTTGTGCCTGTCCTTCCATTCTTCCTGCCTCATCATCTTCAGTACAGTTAGTTTGAACTGTGAAATCATGGGATAACAAAATATTTCGGGCTGGAAGGGGTCTCAGGAGATTGTCTAGGTGTGGCTAGCGCAGGGTACTCAGTCCGGTCAGGTTCTGAGTATCTCCAAGCATGGAGAATCCACAACCTCTCTGGGCAGCCTGTGCCAGTGTTTGATAACCTTTGCAGTGAAAAGGGTTTTTTTTTTCATGAGTGATCAGAACCTCCTGTTTTTCAGTTTGTGCCCATTGCATCTTGTCCTCTTACTGGGCACCACCAAGCAGAGTCTGGTTCAGTCATCTTTCCACTCTCACATCAGATATTTATGCACATTAAGAAGACCCTTCCAACCTTTTTGTCCAGGCTGAGAAAAGTCCCATTTCTCTCAGCCTTTCCTCATATGAGAGATGCTCCATTCCCTCAGTTACCTTATGGCCCTTTGCTGGACTCACTCCAGTGTATCCCAGAAATGGGCCTCACTGGGACTAAGCAGAGAGGAAGGATCACTGAATGCCAGAGCACTCACTCCAAAATCATTACCAGATGTGCAATTGGTAGTGACAATTCTGTAGCGAGGCCATGGAGCAGATTAACTTCTATGAATTTGGTAATTGTATTTGATACTGTATCTGCTGAATAGCTTGCTATTTGGCCCTACATTGGAGTAATCTTTTTCTGGATGGCAAAGCAATCCGTGCACGTCAAACCCCACTGACGAGTCTATGCAGAGATGATTTGTGATTCTGGCCTGGCACTTAGGAAATTGGTTTGGTTTGGGTTTTTTTTTTCCTGGTTTTTCATCTTGGCATTATTCCACCAATATAAAAGTCATGTCACCAAATGTATACAGAAGGCATTTTAGAAGTTGCATTTCAAGGATTTCTAACTTGGTTTTTGTGGTAGAGCTATCTTAGAATTCTTATTAAGGCAAATAAAATGAAAAGAGTAATTTTCAGTTTAGTTTAAAATGCTGACATCATTCATGAAATAAATCATGACAAATATTTATAGTCTTTTTTTCTGAGTGGGCTGGTAGCCTATGTTATGTAGAGGCATTTTTCAACTGATACACTCAAGAAGAAGACTTCATCAGTTCTGCAATATTAATGTTTCTCCATTAGATTAATCATTCTGTGAAATCCATCAAATATCCATCACCCTGCTGAGGCTCTTTTGGTCGCTTCTGTCCTTAACTACAGCTAGATTTGCATTATGAGGGCAGACTAGAATATTCCAGTAGGATTTCTGCTAGTAAGGTGTTAACAACTGTGGAAAGGAGTTCGTGTTAAATCTATCTCCACTGATTATCTATGGCTAGAAGATGCTTTTTCTGCTTGCAGAGCACAGGGCAGAAAGGTCACGTTCTTGTCCACTTCCTCTTCTGAGCCTTGAACCAGTTTGGGCGGGGAGTCTCTATAGTAACTCTGTGTTTAAGTTTAACCATCCAGTATTTTATCTCCTTGTAACAAATATATATACTTTATTTTAAATACTTCTATAAAGGAGATAAATGCAATGTGCAAAATCTAACCATGGCTTAGAAGACAAATCCATGAGGTGTAAGAATCCAGCAATGTGAAGGCAACCACAAAATCTGACCTCATTTGTGCCAATCATACTTTCAGTTTCAGATCTGATGGTTTGCTGCTGTGCAACATGTTCCAGACCTTGGGGAAACCATTGAGATGTTGATCCCAGAGATACTTCCTGGCTCATAGATCGCCTTTTCATTCAACTCTTGTGCCAGGCATAATGGTGGCAAAGTCAGGTAACTTGCTTTTATATTTAGCACATGGACTGGTATTTGCAGAGCCATGTTTGACATCTGTGTCCCTACTCAGTTACGAAGCTTCTGTTGGCTAATATGGATTGGGCTCTCCATCAGCTGCATCTTCTGCATCACAAGCAAGCAAGATGCAGGATGTCTTTCTGTCCAGACTGGTTCCTTTTTTGAATGTATGGACTCCAAGATTATTGACAATGTATTTTTAAAGAACTCCAGTAGCTGCTCCATGAGTTTCCCAAACTCCTTGGGAAGTACAGTACCTTGACATCCTCATAAAACTGAATACCTTGGAGATACTGAGCAAAAGGTTAGAACTGTTGAGTGTTTTAATCAATAATATATGAGTTGGATGAGCGGTATACTGTACTTTGCAGTGTACAATCAATAATACATTTTTATGCTCAAGGTTTTAAACCTAAGAAAAATACAGCAAAAATTTCATGGTAGACTGCCCATGAGAATCAATAATAAAGGCTCCCTTTTCACCTTAGAACAGTTCAATGAAAAACATAATGAATTTATTTACTAAATAATGCTGCAAATCTATTATACATCTTCTGGAAATACCAAATGGACAGCAGTGTTTAATATGGTAACATGGTCATGAATTTTCCAAAACTGAAAATGCACAGATTAAGGTTGTTATTGTAACACTTCAGTTACTTATGGAAGAATAAAATACAGGAAAACAGAGTTTACTTAAATCAAGGTGCGTTTGTTATTGTTATTTCCTATTTGTATCACTGTAGTATGTAAAAGCCTCAACAAAGGGGCCACGTTCCAATATGCAAGGCAAATAATTGTCTCCAGTTTCAGTTGGCTTTACAGACATGGTTGCTAACAAATGTCTTGGGTTAAGCTAGACTGCTTCTCTGAATGGAAGTCTGGCACTAGCTAGGAATCTATTTGCAAAATAATGTGTAAAATTTTCAGTAAAGTTCACTAAAGTTTTGAACTTTGGTTTCTCTACTGAGTCACACAGCAAAGTTTTATACTATTGAATTTTTTTGTGCCTTTACAAAGCATTATATGAAAAAGAGGATCAAACTTTTCTTAATGCCAGCTGACCACATTTCTGTTTCAGGCTTGCAGTCATTAATTTCTTCTTGCTGAATCACAAAGTGTATTGCTTTGTTAGCAGTACTTCAGATCCCCCTGGACTTCTGCTACTGTTTCACTGCATCACCCATTATTTGTGATGTATTATTATTTGTATGCGATCTGTACTTGCACCACTTCCATGACTATGCTGTGGTAGCTCATTTGAACAAGAAGCAGGAACTTCTGTAAAGAGTGGCTTTTTTACTTCTGTGGCAAGTTGCCAGCTGTGTAGTATAGGGATTTTTTTATTCCAACTGCTAGGAAAACCGTGTCGTGGGCATGTCCAGGCTACTGGAAATGCTCACACACTTCTGGACTGTGACTGAAAAGAAGGTGGGAAATGTACAAAAGAGACACCAAACTCAGTATTATCTTATTTTTGCCTTCTGGAAAAACAAATATTGCCTTTGGTACTGAATAAAGATAGTTAGGAGGAGAACTGATTTTATTCTCCTAGGGAGGTTGTTATTCTTTTAAGCTAAGGTCTGTGAAAGTATAAAAAATGAGTCCTGGTAGATCTGGAATGGGGGTTATAGTAAGAATAGTGTGCTTACTTTGAGAGTCTGGTGGTTACCTCATTTTTTTGGGTGCTATTTCCTAAGGTGTGCTATTCATTGGGGACCTCTTGACTCCATAAAAATTGGTAGCATATCACTAATACACATGTAGTCACTAAGTTTCTCTTGTATGTAGTATATATGTGTGATTGTTTGAATGTGTTGGGAATGATCCTGTTGTTATAACATAAAAATGTGTTTCCTATATTTAAAAACAGCAGCAAAAACCTGGAAATGGAAGGTCACTTTTCCATTATGAAACCCACAGAAACCACGATGCAAAGATCCCTCAGCATTATGTCTGACTACAAATGTGAGTAGATGTTTTTGAGGTTTTGGTTGGGTCTTGGCAGGTTCTGGTGGAAACCCTTCTGTGGAGAAGTGAAAACTGAATCCAACTTTTTCTTCACAAGCACAGCAGAACAGCAAAAGACAGTTTCTACCACGCTGGGCTTGGTACCTCAAGATAAAGTTGTATTTCCTTATCACTGCTCACAGCTACCTCATTTCCCATGTACAATAATTTCTGCAAAACCCTATAAACCAGGCAACTAAAATACTAAGAAAACAAGTGTAAGTGTTGCTGAAGGTAGGAAATAAAAACAATTAAGGATTTATCACAAAGTGATTTCCCTGTTTTGCAGTCTGCTTAATTGTTGTCTCTGAAACTCCATCCCAGGGATGTAATGAAAATGTCACTTTTTTTACGCTGTTGTGTCTTTGAGAAAACATCCCCTGGGTGGGACAGACTCATCCAGGACAGGTTTATACTAGTATCTCAGATACCAACAACAGATAAATCTCAGGAACAGAGTTCAGCCCCTCCCATCTGTGGGGTGAGTTCATTGCAGGCTGGGCTGCCTTACTGATGGTATTGCTACGGTAATCACTGCCAGCTAGGAGTGAAACCTTGGTTTCCTTTATGTTGCTGGAGAGACAAACACCCCCAGAATATGACTCAGTCTCCAATCTGCTAATTTTCTGGAGGTGTCTGTCTATCTGCATTTACTATTGAAGGAGTACAAAATGACTGTGCTCCTAAATTAAGTATTCTGCTCAAATATTTCAAACTGGAAGAATGAATCTGCATTGAAGACCTGAATATCCTCATAAAGTCTAGGCTGAACTTTTTGCCACTGTTAACCAACTTAGTTAAATTCAGCCTTAATGTGCCTGCAAGACAGGTCTGATTCCATCATGGAAAATGCAAGCACTAAAAATTGCATATCTGCATAGATGGGGCTGCACACAGGTAGCGATGACAGCCATGAAGGAGTGCAAAACTGAGAATAGGTGTGTCTTTTGTCAAAGCTGGGGCAGGGAAGCAAAAATTTGACATCCTTGCATAGGTAAATCTGGTAATTCCTGAGAATGAGATTCTCTCTTCAAGCAATCTATTACATGCATGCTATTTCTGTTTGGTCATTAAAATTTTGAACTTGTTTGGTGCTGAGCATATATCTTTATTCCCTGAAGTCAGTAGAAGTTAAGGTTGGATGGCACCTTGCAAGACCAAGAACTTTGAGGTGCAAGGAATGAGAAAAGTTTATTGGTTTTGGAGATAGTCAAGTCTATGTGGGTGTTTGCTCACAGTGCATGCAAGGTTTCCCCTCTTCTCGAAGAGGAGGAGGTAATTAATTACCAATAGCATTCTCTTAAAAACAAACAAACAACAACCCCCCACAAAAATCCTTGCTATAT
This sequence comes from Ara ararauna, assembly GCA_028858755.1. Lineage (NCBI taxonomy): Eukaryota > Metazoa > Chordata > Aves > Psittaciformes > Psittacidae > Ara > Ara ararauna. The sequence goes on along the minus strand of CM054380.1, from coordinate 15,869,063 downwards.
GTCATTCTAATAGCCAGAGGGAGGTAGAATATGTCTTCAAATACTGTAACACTATTCCTAATCCTGCAGGTTTAATAAACAAGCTGGATGTTTCTGCTACTCTTAGTTTTTCATACCAATTGTAAAGTCTGTAGAAAGAGTAACTCAGTTTGTCAGACTGGACGGAAGCCTGTTGCTTTGCAGAGAGCACTGCATGGCTGATATCCAAAACATTACCTTCTTGTAAGTAATGGCAAACCTCTCCCTTTATCCCCTCTGTTTTCTTCTGTCCCCATCACTGTTGTTTTCCTGACCACACTCATTGTATGTATCCATTTCCATCACCTTAAAAATGCCAACAAGGAGCTTTCTCTTGCTTGTTATCTCTCAAATGCCTCTCAGCAGTGATTACTGTGGAATTAATCTCTTGACTACATCAGCAGAATGACCCTGTCTTGACTTTCAGCAGATGCATGTCATGATTATTACTGCATGCTAACAAATTTGTTTGGGGCTGAATGATAGCAGTAGATGTCATCTGGAAGAGCTAGTTTGCATTAGAGTTGCTTTAGTTTGATTGCTACAGCGCTGGTTAAAATTCCTCTCAGCAGCAGTATTGCTTGATTGCTGGGTATTGCAAATTCAGGAGAAATTAGAGCTGTTTGAGTGTAGTGGATAAACTGTGGTGATTCAGCAGATATTCTGCCTTTGTTCTTTTTGCAGCACCCCCCCCCTTGAAACCTACTTTTCCTACTTTGCCCATGGAGAGACAACCTATTTTATTTCTTTTAACCACCTCCAAGAGTCATCTCCTGAGACATCTGGGGAGAAAGAGGAGGGGTGAAACATCCCTATTGTTAGTTATAAGCCACTCTTTCTCTCTGACATATTTTATGAACTCAAGAGCTGATAAAAGTCGAATGACTGACTTCTGCCTTACTTTTCAATCCTAACTTCACATGCTCTAAATGAGAATGGGAGAGAAAGTTTGAATAATATTAGTCAGGTACTTGGGGAAGTAGAAATATGGCATTGCTAGATCCAGAAATGTCCTGATGCATTTTGAATGTGCATGCTGCACCTTGACTGCCAGTGAGAGCAATGGTTTTGAGTTCTGCCTCCGCAAACACTGTGTTCTGTTAGGGAGGGATAGGTGCGTGGTTCCATGTGAGCTTCTAACCTGGAGTAGGATTTACCAGTCAGCTTCAGCTGGTCTAAGTACACATTACTGTGGAAGGGTAATCCCATACAGCTCTGTGTTGTCTGTTATTCCTATTCCATTACACATGTTGCTTTAGTGATTGGATTACTCTCAAGTGAGTCAGGGCAGCTTAATGATCTGGCTGAAAATAAAGCGGTGCTTTGAGTTCATTTTCAGTGGTTATTCACCCTGTGCAAGGGAAGAGGTGGTGCTCTGCAGGTTCCACCTGTGCAGTAGAGAAAGGGCAGGCCTGCCCATTCAGCAGCACCATGGTCTTGCATCTGCTGACACCCTGTATCATGAATTTAGGTGTCTGAAGTGTGAATGCTGACTCTTTAAATAGCCAGTAGGCACAAGGATTCCTTTCTAAGCTTTTCCAGTGTAACTATCTTCAGCAGCAATCTATTAATAGTCTGCTAATTTAGAGAAGTACCAGTGGCAATTAACACTGTATAGTGACACCCGTTCAAGGGTGGAAATGCTTATTCCTGCAGCGATTATGTTATTGCAGCTTCTTCTGGTGTATGGTTTTGTTCATGCAGCCCTGGATTTATTCAGATTTCACAGCTCCTGATCCAAGTGAGTTTTGTTAAAGCATTAGAGTTCCTTCTGCATTAATTTTTCTTTTTTGTTTTAGTGGTTTGCCTGTCAGTTGTTCCACAGTAACGCAGCATGGAGAAGGAAGCCGGGCTGCTATATATAACAGGAAAGATGATTACCCTCTTCCCTGGGGAATCAGGATGCTGGGCAGCAGGGCTCCTTCAGCAAGCCCCTTGGGAGACCCTCTGTATGGATCCAGGGTCCTGGGTCCCAGAGCTGCACTGAGGCAATGTCACGGTGCATGGTGCTGCTCTTGCAGATACTCACTTGTTTCAAATACACCCTGACCTTCCACCACTCCTACTTGTTTGTGTTACTTTAGGTGAAGCTGCAGAACTCCAGCGAGCATGGAGCTGACTGGCAGGCCAGATATGGATTAAGATGCTCTGTGGATTTTGCAGGCCAGATTAAAGTACTTAGACGGATCAGTCTGGCTCACGGGCTATATGTTTTACATTCTTGTCATAGAAAAGTATTAGGAATAGTAAGAAGGACTAAATGTGAGCTTATATTTTACAATTTGGTGTTGTAACTACTTTCTTAGGGAAAGCAGAATTTGAAATAGTTATACGATTTTTGCCTGTTGTTTTTTTCATTGCAGCAAATGCCTGTTATGTCTTCTGCGTTATAAAGCAAACCCCATACCCTCTTATTATAGCCATTCAATTAGTTCCATCTCCTCTGCTTCCATTTTCCAAGCAACTTAACAAGATGAGACAAATCCTTCAAATTGCACTTGTATTATAAACACTGCCAATGAGCCTTCAGCAGGCAGGAAACCTAATGGAACAATCTCATTTTAAAGAAAGCTGGTTAACAGCAAATGCATTTCATTTTCTAAATTAATGGTGGCAAGTAAAAGAGTGTGTTCTCACCTGTAAAATATTTTCCATCTAGACATCTCAATGTTACCTTGCAAAGAAATGTGAATAATGTTTAGTTTCTGTGGCACAAGGAAAGTGAAGGACAAGCCTGAAGCAATGTTCCAAAGACATACTACCAACAGTGGGAGAACTCTGGCTACATGTCAGATTTGCTTCTGTTGGGTATCTTCCCTCTTCACCACAACTGGCGAATCAGTCCTGAACAGGTTTATGAAATGTTGTGTCCCCTTTGCAGTAAGGAGATGTTACTGGCCTCACTGTGCACATGAGGTACAATGAGAAACTTCAGCAAAGTGTAAGTATCAAAGAAAGCCTCATGAAAAGGTTTTTGGAGGGTATGGCTGATGCAAGGAGCAGTTTACTGGTCTGCACACCTATTGAAATCTCAGTGCTTCAGCAGGTAACACACACGGTTGAACACACACACACACATGGTCAGTGTTTAGTTTCTGGCAACTTGCTGGAAGGTGGGAGATAATGAGTCTGATATCTGAAGTTGGCCTTGCTGGGTCTAAAATTTTTGCCAGCTGAATTATATCACTTGCTTCTGTTCATTTTAGTGAGAAGTTTGATGGAAGGATGTGAAAGAAAGTGATGGATTTTAGTCCTTTGTCTAAGGTAAAGATATGTATAAATGCCACCCATGCCAATATTAGGCACCTGATGATTCTCTCCATTACCTCCCTCATTTAATGGCACCTTTCTTTACCTCCTCTTTCTCTGTTTTCTACCTGGAGATCACAGCTTCTTGGGGAAAGATGATCTATAGGAGAAGCAGCACTCGCCTGGCTGGTATTTAGGGGATGTGCTAAGCAAATGGCAGTGTTGTTGCTAGGGGGAGAGCACAAGACTTTTAGAAATATTACGGGACATCATAATTAGAAGGAAATGGAATAACTAGTGAAAAATTGGCAAAGCAAAATGATAGTTTGGTAGATAGGCAAAACCTATAGGAAATGCAAGTTTATTAGCTCTGATGTTCTTTCACACAGCAGTGGGAAAGTTTAGAACTGACCTCAGTGGTTTTGCTAGAGAAAAAGAAAACCCCCACCAAAAAAGCCCAGGCTGCAGCTTGAGAATTAGCTGTGCCATCTGCAGGTCAGCTTGATTTTCTTGCATTAGCCCTTCCTTTACTTTTTATATGTAAATGTATACAGATATTTTGGGCAGATTTTGTAGGTTGGGTCAAGCAGTCTGAATAGCACAGGCAATGAGGACAAAGTAGTATAAAAAGGATGTTATCTGGATATTTGCATCATTGTCTAATAGGAAACTTGGCATTCTGCTGGACTTTATCTTCGTGTTCATTGCTTCAGTCATAAAATTGCTGCATTTAACAAAAAAACCAACAAGCCAACTTTGGGGGGAATGTGAACATTTAAATTTAGCATCAGAGGTCATTTAACAATATTTCTGAGACTTCAGCTATTTACTTTTCTGCTCTTAAAATTTTCCCCTACGCTTCATGAATGCTAAAATTTGACACGGGTTTCAAAATGGATTATACAGCTCCCCACTAATGCTATTTTTTCTTCCTTTAAACACATAATTTCTGGCTCAAGGAAGCTTAGCTGCAGACTGCTGGATTCTGGATGAGTATCCAGGGGTTGTATTGCCATGTGTCTTTTCTGTTGTAATCTTCCCTGGGCCATCAGTGGTGGTTGCTGACACTGCCCACTACCAGTTTTAACTGTATCAGTTTCCGATGAAACCCTTCCTGACCACATTTAAATTCACTCACTAAAAATAAAAGAGAAACCCCTAAACTGATCAAGAAACTACTAGCCTTCTTCCCCAGACCTTCCTGCCTCCCCCTACTCTCTATTTGGCACTATTTCCCTTTCTTCAAGATGGCTTCCAAATCCTAGAGCTGTTCCTGGGAGCCAGAAAAGAGGGGTTGTGTGGTCTGATAGTGCCTTCATTAAAGTTGGCAAGAAGTCTTTGATTTCAGTGTCATTTGGATCAGGCCATAGGACCCAGGCACTTTAAATTTGCAAACTCGGCTTACTTATTTTAAACCAAACACTCACTTTGTTGGAAGGAGATTGAGCTTTGAAAAATAAAATGGAGTAATCCCTAGGAAAATACTTGCTGAAGTACGACATTGCTGGTGGGTTCAGAATTTGTTTCCTATGTTTTAATTTGATAGAGTTGGGGTTGAAATGGCTCCAATTGCTAAACGCTTAAAAAAGAATTGCAGCCCTTCATCAGTGGCTTCCTAGTTTGATCATTTCCTTCTTGACAACAACCTTCTTCAGTCACTGCAGAGTTCAGTCTTTGCGTTTGGTATCCTCTTCTGAATTAGTGGCCATGGATAATTTTTTTCTGTCGTACAACAGAACACTAAAAACCTGTCAAGCTTTTAATCTCTTTGCACCAAAAATAGGTTTGATTGTTGCAGGATACAATTCCCACTAAATGTGCATGATATTAATATCTTTTTTTGCATGTCAATCTTAGCTGAAGTTTCCTTGAGCAAAGTGATTGGGCGCCATTTTTCTGTGTGAATTTCATGACTTATAGGTGAAAGTGAGGAAAGGCACAATTTCCATAGATCAGATTAAGTGCTTAAAATACCTATTTGTGAAACTTTTAAGATTTTAAACTGGTATCCTGGTGATTTGCCTTTTCAGGATGTAGTGTAGGCATTACTGGAGTCATCACAGCAAGCATTGTCAAAGAGCAGTGTTAGATCTTTCATTTACAGGGCACATCTTGGTCATATCCTGTAAATGTTATAGTCCAAATGCTCATTGTCTTGATTTATAGAGTAATATTGGGAATTACACACAACTCTGTGCTAAAGCTCTGTCTTCCGCGAAGTCAAGGACATAATATTATCCAGGTCAATTTCAAAGGAGACCAAAGAAAATCCATGAGATGTGATTTTCCTGAAATAAGATCTAGTGGGGGTTAATGACAACCTTTAGGTTGCTGCCTCAGGGCATATCTAAGATGTGTGCATCCACTTGGCTGCTGTAAGCCTTATTGAGGGTTATTCCTTCCCATAATAAAAGCCAGTTTGTGTCACCAGAGTGATAAATGATACCCCCCCTTAGTAAACAAAGGGATTAACAATACATGGCATTAAACATAAGATCTGCAAAAAGAAACAGAGCATTCAGTAACTCCCCTGATCTTCATTTTATCTCAAAACATTAATTTTATTGCCAATGGAACTCTATATAAGAATTAATTAGGGAACTTCACAAGCAGTCAAAACTCTTGTATGCCATTATAAATTTATCATTGCTGAAAGGATCTATTTCTGCTGTCAGACATCATGCTTATCTGGCAGAATATGGAATAAATAACTTCCTATATAAAGAACCTTGGAAAAATGTGGAAAACTTGTTTTTATAAAGCTGAACATTGTTTTCATTGTCTGTAAGGCATTTCTGAAGAAACAACCCGTTTAGTATTCTGCTGTTCAAATATTCAAACTATTGCAGCAGATCCCTCAGGTTCCCCACTCAGAGAGAATTTGCACAGTGTTGTGTTGAATACTTCAGTACATGTGCCTGTCCATAGATGTTCCTCACCTAAGAGAGGTAGAAGGGCTAGGAGTAAATCATTACCATGTAAGTGTTTCGATGAAGTCCTCTTGGACTTCATGGCCAGCTTACCATTCCATTAATTTTTATTTGGATTGTATTAACCATAAACAATGTCTCTCTTCTGTAATTTTCTAAGCTTATCTCACTCATTCCAGCATCACAGATGAGCTGTGTTATGCATCTAATACTGTCGAGATAATTGGGAAAGCCAGTGCTTTGTATTTCCTGGTTATTACCCCTCTGGCTCCTCTGTTGGCCATGCTTACTGATATTCCCATCACCCTGATCACCCTGATGATGTTCTCCAGGAGATTCTGAGGTTTCCCTTTTTTCTGCCTGGCTTTGTGCTGCTCCTGTAAAAGCTGTCAGCTGACAAAAGAGGCATGCTACTGAGATCAGGGCAGATGGGGCATTTGAGTTGTCCGGACTTTGGTTCTCCGAGGACTGTATGTCTCTTCCTGTTTTCTGTGAGCTAAGAAGAGGATAATCTATTACAGGAAGAGAAGAGATGAGAAAGGACAATATAGAGGCACATGTGTGTGAGGCTCAGGACTGCGGACCCCAGGGCTGTTGGGCAGCAGTGAGAGTGGGAGCAGGAAAAAGCAATGAAAGAACGGCAGAAGAGCTCAAGCTTAACAACTGAGCACTGACCTTGCAGGGCTTGGGCCTTACATGGTGCTGCAGGGAATGGCTTCGATGTGTGTGGCTGGGATGCGAGATGAGTGTGGGTAGACGTGGGGCTGGGAGCATGATATGGCTGATCAGGGGAGCTGACATGGCCAGAGATCTCGGGAGTGCCAGCAGGCATTGCTTCCAGCACCAGCAAGAAAAGGGCTTTACCCACACATTTACGCTTACGTTGGCTGTTTGAGAACAGAAGCACCCACACACTTCTGAGAAAGTGATATTCCAAGTTTTTCCTTGGCTCTTACTGTGGACACCATGTTATCCTGGTGCCTCAGCAAACTGAGCTTTGGGAAGCCTCAGACAGATAAGGCCTTAACGCTGTCCAAGCCTGCAGTCTGAGTCTTTCCTAACTCTTGGATCGTTTTGCAGCCAGAGACCCTTATGTTTACATCACAGAATTTTACTGAAAAGCCAGATTTGCCACAAAATTATGCTTTACTTTTGGTGCATCTTTTTCATGTGGATGTATTCTACTATGGTTGCCGCCTTCATCCTGCTTTGCTGTTCTTATCCATGCTATCTATTACCTTAAACAGATGATTTTTGACAGAATTTCTCAGGGGGAAGATTTTTTTTTTAAGTAGCAAGTCTGCATGGTTTAATGCTATATTTTCTAACCGTATATGATACATTGAACTATATGAAGCTATTGCCGCATAAATAGCTATGAGTTCCCAAGATGTGCTGATTTCTGTCTTCATTTGGCTTCATGGTAATCAGGCATTTTCTCACATTCTTCTTGCCATAGAATCATAGAATAGTTAGGGTTGGAAAGGACCTGAAGATCATCTAGTTCCATCCCCCCTGCCAGGGGCAGGGACACTTTCCACAAAACCATGCCACCCAAGGCTATGTCCAATCCCACTGCTCATGTCACCAACAAAGATTTTGGACAAGATTTGTCCCAACACCCATCTCTGAGGGACACCACTCGTTACTGGTCTCCAGCTGGACATTGAGCCATTGAGCACAAATCTTTGTGTGTGGCCATCCAGCCAGTTCTTTATCCACCGAGTGGTCCACCTATCAAATTGATGTCTCTCTAACTTAGAGACAAGAATGTCATGTGAGACAGTGTCAAACGCTTTGCACAAGTCCAGGTAGATGACATCAACTGCTCTACCCCTGTCCATCAGTTCCGTAGCCCCATCACAGAAGGCCACCAGATTGGTCAGGCAGGATTTCCCCTTAGGGAAGCCATGCTGGCTGTCACCAACCACCTTGTTGTTTTTCATGTGCCTCAGCATGCCTTCCAGGAGAATCCACTCCAAGATTTTGCCAGGCACAGAGGTGAGGCTGGCTGGTCTGTAGTTCCTTTGGTCATCCATTTTCCCCTTCTTGAAAATGGGGGTTATATTTCCCTTTTTCCAGTCATTGGGAACTTCACCTGACTGCCATGATTTTTCAAATATGATGGACAGTGGCTTAGCAACTTCAGGACCTGCGGATGGATTTCATCAGGTCCCATGGACTTGTATACGTTCAGGTTCCTAAGATGGTCTTGAACCAGATCTGCTCCTACAGTGGGCCCAGGGTCTTCATTCACTCAGTCCCTGCATCTGCCTGCCAAGACTTGGGTGGTCTGGTCACAGCATTTTCCAATGAAGACTGAGGCAAAGAAGTCATTAAGAACCTCAGTCTTCTCCAAATCCAGGGTAGCCAGTTCTCCCGATAGCTTCTGGAGAGAGCCCATGTTGTCCCTAGCCTGTCTTTTATTTGCCATGAACATACAGAATCCGTTCCTGTTATCTTTCACATCCCTAGCCAAGTTTAATTCTAAGTGGGCCTTAGCTTTCCTAACCTGATCCCTAGCTTCCCGGACAACATCCCTGTATTCTTCCCAGGCCACCTGTCCTTGCTTCCACCTTTTATAAGCCTCTTTTTTCCTTTGAAGTTTCCTCAGCAGCTCCTTATCTATCCAAGGAGGTCTCCTGGCCCTCCTGCAGTACTTCCTTCTAGTAGGGATATATCGCTCCTGATCTTGCAGCAGGTGATCCTTGAATATCAACCAAGAGTCTTGGGCCCCCCTGCCTTCTAGGGCTATATCCCATGGAATCTTACTGAGCAGGTTCCTGAAGAGGCCAGGGTCTACTTTCTTTGAAGTCCAGGGCAGTGAGCTTGCTGCACACTCTTCTCACTGTCCTGAGGATCTCAAATTTGACCATCTCATGATCGCTGCAGCCAAGGCTGCCCTGGAGCGTCACATTTCCAACCAGCCCTTCCCTGTTGGTGAGGACGAGGTCAAGCATGGCACCTCTCCTTGTCGGCTCCTCTGTTACTTGCAGAAGGAAGCTGTCTTCCGCACAATTGAGGAACCTCCTGGATTGCTTGTGCCGGGCCGTACCATACCTCCAACAGATATCAGGGTGGTTGAAGTCCCCCATGAGAACAAGTGCCTGCAAGTGTGAGGCTGTTCCTATCTGTCTATAGAGTGCTTCATCCACAGAGTCCTCTTGGTCAGGCGGTCTGTAACAGATCCCCACAATAATGTCTCCCATCACTGTTCTCCCTTTAACCGTGACCCACAAACTCTCTGTCGACTACTCACTTGTCCCCAGAGTTCCATACTCTCCAGCTGTCGTGGTTTAAGCTGTAAATCACACAGCTCGTTCTCTCACTCACACCCTTTTCTCTCCCCTGCTCTCGGGTGGATGGGGAGGAGCATCAAAAGAATGCAACTCCCACAGGTTGAGATAAGAACAGTTTAGTAACTAAAGTATAACACAAGACCACTACTGCTACCACCAATAATAATAATGACAAGGCAAATACAAGGAAAGAATACAATCGCTCACCACCTAAAACCCAGCCCGATCATTGCCTCATGTTTCATTTCCTCGTGATCCCATAGTTGAAGGGTTGGTTGTTTATTAATACAATGAAGATGAAATTCTTTCTGTAATAAAAAAACCTTGAAAGCCTTATCAAAGTGTGACTTTGCTAAAGATAATCCCTGTCATATCACTCTTGTTTGAAACGTTGTCTGTTTATTGAAGTGATTCCCTAATCTGAATGTGGATGTGTACAAACCAAATCCCTTAGAGGAACATCCTACAGCCTCTTCTATGGTGCTCATGTTGCAAAGGATGCTGCTACCAAGCACAACATATAGCCATGCTTGTAAGAAATCAAATACCAATGCTTGTGAGTGCATCTGTACTACTCAGGGCTACCTCTAAATAAATTAGGTTAGAAATTCAGTTTGAATAGGAAGACTTTCTTATAGCGATGATGCGGAAACAGTGGAGTGTATGACTGTAGAAGAGATTATAGACCTTTTGCTAAAGGAAGAACCAGACACATTTCTATTGGGAATGGTTAGATATAGCTGATTTCGATGTGGGAAAAGCCTTGACATTTTTTTGGAGGTCCCTTCTGTCCTGTGATTCTGTATTCTGTGCTTCATCATTTCACAGACAGTGTAGCAAAACCCATAAATCCTACTGTATAATGTCAAAATATAAATCTGACAGTTTACTGTGAATTGCATGATGAGCAGAAGGTCTCTAGAGGGGAAAAAGACTCTGAAAACATTGTACTGAAAGATGGATTTACACCTGAGCACACTAACATGATATGAAAGACTGAAAACATCCACCATCAAGTAAGATCACAGAATCATAGAATGGGTTGGGTTGGAAGGGACCTTAAAGCTCATCCAGTTCCAACCCCCTGCCACAGGCAGGGACACCTTCCACTAGACCAGGTTGCTCCAAGCCTTGTCCAGCCTGGCCTTGAACACTGAAAGGGATGGGGCAGCCACAGCTTCTCTGGGCAACCTGTGCTAGCACCTCACCAATCCCACAGTAAAAATACTATATATATGTATATATGTATGTATGTATATTCCTTACCTCTAATTGAAATCTTCCCTGTTTATGTTTGTTCCAGAAGATCTGTGTGAAATTCTAGTTACAGCTTATTCTGAATATGTAGGAGCACATTGAAGAGTTGTGGAGATATTAAAGAAACTTGAGGCAGAGGGGCAGTGAGCAGAGGAAAAAGGATTCCCATACTTTGATTTTATTTTTTTTTCTTAAGTCTAAGAATATTAATCTTGAATGCCTTTATAAACTCAACAATATTTATGGAACATGCTCATTGAATTATTCAAGTTCCTGAACTTAAAAAATACTTGGTTTTAAATTTTGATTGTGCTATGGGTAAAAGCTTATCCTGGCATGAAATGACATTTGAGGAAGAAGAGTGTGAAAGAGATTGCATTTTGGTGTTATATGGTAAACATGGTAGCAGAAAAATGTTGACAATTCCTAGCTTTTATTAGTTTAGGTATTCAGTTCTGATGAAAAAATAATATACCATGACCAGCTCTGTGGAGAAAACACAGAGGCTGCAAAAGTTACACAAATTCTTTTAATAGGTCAAATTAGAAAATGAATACTTTGTAGGGAGCAGGAATAGTATGCACACCCTACTGTGTGTTCACTGATAAGAGATAACAACTCAGTCTCTAAAACAGATAAACATTCTGAGGCTGGACTTAATGTAAGTTTGGAGGATGCAGGTTATTAGAAGCTATAGAGAGAAAATATGTCTTTTCTGATGCTAGATGGTGGGCAAATCCAAAGCAATACAAATTAAAGAAAGAGTTTTAAAATGCTTGTGCATAGTATGTGCTCAAAATTGTTGCAAACCCTAAGAGAAAGCTATTATACTGTTATGGACCACTTAATTATGTTTGCTGAATAAGCAGAAGTAAAAGAGTAATAGAAAAAGCTATGAAATGAGGGAATAGGCTGTATTAAGAAGACAGTAATTTAGAAAGTTGCTAGAACAAGGAATTAAATAAATAATGCTACATGCTTATTTATCTAACTTACCTATGATGGCAATAGAAACATTTAAATGAAAAAGAGAACACAAATTGAGTGAAAATTAATGTAGCTTTTTGACCAAGAACCGTTCTCCAATTTTCCTCATGTAATGCTCACTTACTGTGTAGATTAGAGATTATATCTTCATAGTACTCCATGCTGGCCATGATCTAAGACACTATATTGGGCTTAGAGGGATCTTGATTTCTTTGGGAATGATAAATTAGGTACTTCTGTTGATGTATTTAGGCTTGAAATAAAAATGTGCCTGACAGGGATTTCATGCCTGGTTTTGACTGAGATACGCATAATTCCTTTTTTACTGTCCAGCATGTAATTTGTACCATTAATAATACCGCAGAATGTTAAGTCTAATGAAGGCTTCTAAAGAACGATGTTTTGGATATTTACAGAAGGTGTTAATCTTGATCTTTGTCCCAGATTCCCTTTGTCTAAAATAGTTATCTTTCTACTGCTTATTCAGTTTTTAATCTGAGTTGGAACATTCATTTGAAAAGTCTTCTGTTGCTGTGAGCAGAACCAGATGCCGTGTCTAATGTATTGGCTCAAACTAAGATTTTGCCAGCATCATACTGGATGGTCCCTAATGATGGCCAAAAGCCATTGCTATGATTATAAAAGACAGGGGCTTTTGTAATGTGATTCTTTCTTCTGGTTTTTAATATAGATATACTGTTGATTAAGATTTTCAGAGGAATTGCGCCAGGTAGAGCTTTTGGGCTACAGACTTTCCCAGCTTTTAATAAGCAGTTACAGACCTAAGAAATCTGCTAATCACTCCTAGAACAAATTCTACTTTGGCTCTCCACATTTTCCTGCAGAAATGAGTTCCATATAGCTTTTTTTAAATATTCCTGGGATTGGAGTAGGATAAATATTCAGTAGTATTTGTCTAATGTCAAATACATATACAAAGAAAGAGATTATGATTTAACATCTACAGTAGCCCCAGTCCATAGAGTCTGCAGAGGTTTCATGTGGTGGTGCAGCAGCCTCTCTGTTTGGTGGGAGCTGTCCCTCCATGCAAAGCTGGTGGTAGGCCTAACATTTGGTCCTACTCACTTGTCCCAAGCAATCAATTTACCTATGCAGCCACTCTGATGTTCCAGCAAAACTTGCTGCATTAATTATATCTGCCCTGAGTTTACAAGCTTTTAGAGCTATTTTGACCATAAATATTGCAAGCTTGCAAGTCAGCAATAGGGGTTTATTTTTCCAAGGTAACCAACTCTCAATTAAATTTAACTGCCTGATCCTGGCCATTATCAAACCTCTCCTTCAATCTGTGGTTTTAGAATAAAGGAATGAATGATGTTTCTAGGTTATTAAGTACCAGGCAGTGGTTATACTCTAAGACACTCTTTTTGTTGCAGAGTTTCTACTTATTCTTCTCAAAATAGGACTTCATTCAGGTATATTCTTGCTGAGGAGTGTGAGAAAGATGTTTTCTCCAACGCTACCCTACTGTACTCCTTTACAAGTTAAAAGCATGGAGTGAGATGCATTACACACGTTTAAACCCACCATCGTGAACAGCTAATGATAGAGTATCTGTGTCTATGACAGAGCTGTATGGCTAAAAAGAAAGATCTACCAATCGCATATGACAAATTATATTTTAGGATACAATGGTCCTTGTAATGGTGTCTTAGTGTGCTTAAGTAATGCATAAGGTCTCTGTTTGCATCTTCAAGACAAAGGAAAATATATAATCCGGGAAATCTGAGTGTAAAACTTGTGGAGAGATGAGACAGAGATATGCCTATGCTCACATCCATAGCAAGTACTTCCCTCGAAGTTGCATATAATTCTGTGAGCCTCTGTCTCCCTAAAGCTCAATCTGTGGATAGCTTTCAACACTTAGAAATAACTGTGCCTGAATTCTCATATTAGTAGTTGAAGGCGCACCTATCCAGGCAGCAATCTTTAACTAGAAGTTTAGTTATTATGTACCTTTTTGTTAGGTATTACTGATGTAGCAGGAAGCCCCAAGCATTGGTTTGAGTCAGTAATTATTCTGTGGCCCACCAATATAAAAAAAGCCCTAATGAACTTTTATTTGGTATGGTTTGTTTTTTTTTTTTTTTTGATGAAAGATGTCATTGATGGTTTATTCTCAATCTGTTTTCTGTTTAATCTCTTGTATTGGTTCAGCTGGTATTGCAGAAGAATGTAAGACATGTTATAGTGCTCATTACTTAAACACGTAAATATTTGGTGAATATTTTGGTGATTTAATCATATCTGTCATAGGGATTTTGTTTTAAAAAATACCTTCTTAAATCAAGCCACAGCAGACTTCCTGATTGCTCAGAACATGAGTTCTTAGCAAAATAAATGGTAATGATCATTAAACTGAACTGAAGAGAGTTGCTTTTAGTAGAAACCTTCTATTTTAAGTTTTCTGTAAAGAAGCCTTGGAAGACAAAATTTGGAAAATGAGCCAGGCTGGGACAGCATCAGAAAGCTGCCCAGGGTCCTATATTTTGAATATCATTGATGTCGCATATAGAACACCTAACCAAAAAGGGAGCCCCAGCGCAGCCCTCACACATATGGCACCTTTCTTTATGCACCCAGTGTGCACAGTGAGATCTTCCTTCATATGGGGTAAGCATTATCTCTTTTTAAGAAGGTGATATCATGAGTAGGCACTTTCAGAAAATATTGCTTTCAGAAGGTGCAATCTTTGCACACTAGGTCATGGAGGTATGTTATAGGGGGTTACTACAAAGACAAACTTGAGAAATGACTCCTTTTACCTCTGATGATTTCTCTCCCTCTTTCACCTCTCCCTCCCAATGTAGATCTGGTTGCTTAATGCAATTGCTTGACTTCCAAAAATGCTCAACCTTCCCATCTCCTACTAAGGGAGGGAAACGGTTACTATGGATTCACTGCACAGGAACAGATGTATTTCAATATGCTGGGTACTAACTACATTGCTATCCATGTGCTTCATGTTTTTTTAAAGTCCAGAATAGGACTGGCCTATGGATAGCCCACGTAAGACTGCCCTGGCTCTGAATTCCTTGCACTTCTCCTCTGCCTCCTAGTACAGGGGTATCAGTGAAAAATAGCCGAAGAAGCCTGAGTCCTACTTATGCATTTAGGCATCAAAATCTCTCCCTCTCCCTAGTGTTTCACCAGGCAGCAGACTGACTAATGGCCCCAAGATAGGGTAATGCATTGAGACGATGCAAAAGCTACAATTGGGGCTGATTCTATGCTCAGTATATAAAGTAACTGTCACTATAAAGGATATATGTCAATTAAGGAAGTGGGGGCTCGGAGGCTAGAGCAATATGGAACAGGAGTGAAGGGGCTTTCACTGATGATGCTATTTACCCCTTAATATATTGCAGTTTATTAAAGAGAAGTGAGTGCACATCATAAGCTGGAGTTGACAAAAACTATTTCTCAAACTTTGAGGAAATATGAGTGTGGATCTGAATAGCTTTAACCCTCTTCTATATCAACATTAGCCAGTGAATGATTAAAAACATTTTGACATTCTGCCCATGCAATCCAATTCACTTCAGCTCATTTCCAGCTCTTGATTTTTGCTCTGGTATATTAAACCTGAAGAGAATGTTGGGGGACTGGGAATAGTGGTGGAGGAAATGATCCAGAAACTAACTTCTATAAAGGCTCTAAATAGAAGTGTAACACACGTTGCAGAAGCACATGAAATGTCAGTCCTATAGTGCTGTCATTCATGAGAAACTCAGCGGTGTTATGGTAGTCATGTTTCTAAAATCATTCTTGTTTTGGCATTTCTCTATTTTTTCATCTCTGCAGTAGCTCTCTGAGAATGAACCTGCTCAGCTTGAGTGAGACCTTCCATTAAATGCACAACTAAGCTCGCTTTTTCTGATTGAGTCTCAGATCTTGAAAGGTTTGAGCAAGTACTTTTCTTATAATGTGTATTTTGTGTGTAGTGGATATATCCTGTGTGTGCTAACCTCACCAGGTCTTACAGGATAGAAAGCCTAGGACTCAAAACTTCATCAGTATTTTTAATCTACAAAAGTAAATCTTCTGCACATCTGAGCTGTCTGGTAAATAGGACTCTTATTTTATTCTCCTTTATTTTTTTGATTAGAGTTTCACTGCTGTGTTTTCTAAAGCATCACAATTAATTTCTTTGATGTATGGAAATATGTAAAAAACTTGTCTGTCTGCAAAGGCATTTATTTTGTAGGCGTCTTTATAAATCAACCCAAGTACTCTAAACACAATGCCAGGTTAATTTATAAGTGCCCTCAGTGGGGATGCAAAAGGATCAGAATAAATCATTGAATTGCTTAAGGCTGGAGGTCAGGCAGGTCATAGATTATTAGAGTGATATGTCTAAGGGAAGAGTTAACAGAAGTATTCCAAAATGAAACAAAACCACTGCAGTTAGTGTATGGGACAGGTGTGCTCCAAGCAGTGTTGCCTGCTCACGAAGCACATGAAAGTCAATTCCTCAATAATCAGCACGTTCACGTGTTTGGCATGGGATCACTTGTATTGGCAAAGCCAGTGGCAGTTGACTTACAGGCTCCCCACAAATATATGCTTCTCATTCACATCGTGGCTGCAAGGGCAAATGGAAATACTGTTCTTGCCTCTTACTGGCATCTACTAAAGAGCCTACCCTGAGGCACTAGAACAGATTGTACTGTAAAATTTCCAGCGAAGAAACAGTGTCTAGATGCAATGTCACTATGCTGTCTTTAAGACCATGGCCCATGGGTCCAGGAGGACTAGCCCTTGGTCTGTGTGGGTTGCATGGCCAGTACAGAGTATGCCCTGTTCAGGGTGTCTGTTCAGTCTCCATGTATGATTCTGATCTTACGCCACCTGTAATATATTCTTATCCTATGCTTAAGAGGTGCATGTTTGTCTTGGCTGAATTCCTCCTTCTGTATAAACCCACTGGAAGATTGTGACAGAGCAAGAGTTTGCATCCAAATCTTTGAAGCCTTAGGGTAATCTTAATTAGATGCCACTTAAGTGGCTAGGCATAACTTTTTACTCTTTATACAGGATCATTTTAATGCGTGATTTTTCTTTTCATTCTAGCTCTGACATGAACAGGATGTGATATGCTCAAAACAACATCTGAAGCTATTGAAGCATGAAGGATAATATCTGAAAAATATTAAAGAAAAGGAGAAAAGGTTTAAAAGATTTAGCTGCGATGAAAGAGCATCTCATCTTCCTATATGATTCATGGCTTCTGGGGCTTACCTGCAGGTGACAGTAGGCATGATCAAAAGTTGCCCTTTTGTTTGATAGGACTTATTTCTGTGTCTGCTAAAAGCCTTTCCATATTAATGCCCTGGCAATTTGTGGCTTTCCACTCTTCTGTGGCTTGGACAGGACAGCTGTAACACCTTTACAGAAATGTTCAAGAGAGAACAAAATTAGTCTTGGAAAGAAATGCTAGTTTCTTTATCCTTCTGGGATCATGTGTATATATAATAAAAGGAAGTTCAATGTTCCTTACTGGCTGCTTAAAATATTATTCTTCTGGAAGGCTCAGTTCATCGAAGCACTTAAGCATGAATTTAACTTTAAGCACGGAATGAAGTGAGAGTCAGTTGTCAGCTCCATGCTTTTCAAGTCCCTCAGCTCAAATTATGTTCCTTGCTGCTCTGATTCTTATTTTCTGCATACATATTCCCAGTACTTTATGGCTTCATCCTGTTTCGCGGACCTTGTTCTCACCTTCAAAATGGCACCCAATGCTTCCTCTCTGCAGGGTTTTGTCTCACACACAGGCAGGCTCTTATTCCCACTGGACACAGGCAAATTCCATTGACCTGCACCTCCCTCCATCCCTCTCCCTTGTCTGACTGCAAGGCTGCTACTCTTCTTCCTTCGTCTGGAGCAGTCCTTGTACCCCACCAAGGACCTCTTTGGGGGTCCATTGCCACTTTTGCTAGCACTTTCCCAGATAATTATCCTTATTCCTGTTACTCATCCCATTGTCCTTTCTCATAATTAACTTAGAATGTATGGTGTGGTTTAAAACCTTCAGAATAGCTGGTTTCCTAAATAATTTAATTCTCAAATGATAGGGTCAGTATTCTTTGGGGCTGGTGAGTTGCTTCTGCTGTCTGAGGCAGAGGAGGCGTAAGAGTTTTGAGTTTTGCATGCAAATTCAGCTGCTAAGCTCAACTATGGATCTGAACTTAAACTGATTAAGGATGATTTATGTCCACCTATTGCATGAAAGACAAGTGTATGATATTTCAGGTAGGGAAAACTCACTGAAGAGAGATACCTGGTAGAGATGTAAACAGTTTCTCTCGTATGCAGTTTACTTGCATGTTAATGTCCCTGAATGCTTTGTATTAGAGTTGATTGGAAAGACTGCTTGAGTCATTCTGTTAATTAAAGAAGATATTTGCAGAATACAGGGATAATAAAAGTTATTAAAGCTTTGATACATCAAACATTTGAAAATCGCAAACTGTTTCACCCTTTCAGTCTTTTTTTGGTCGTCACTTTCATCACTCTTCCAATTTAACATAGTAAAACCAGTGAAAATGCCAGTTTTGGTGCTAGAGAGCAGAATTTGGTTCCTCATGAAATTGTACTGATATTCACCAGCAATAATTTAGTAACTCAGTTCACTCTTTTATGCTAGAATGGACTTTGAGTCTTTCAAAGCACTGTAATTTCATTCTTCTGAAACACTTTTTCATTCCAACCAAGTTAATTCCAAGTCATTTTTATTTATCTGAGTAGCCTTGTCTTTGTTGCATCGTTTTTCACTAAGTGTGTCTGGGATTTACTGTGACCTGTGAACTATTTCTTCCACCAATCACCTGTTTAAATTGTTAAATTCATTACTGAAGTGGCAGAAGTTAAAAATAGATCTTTTTCTCTGGGGCTCAGGACCTGAAAACCGTAAAATTAAATGCCTTGAACACTTGTTAAAAGACTGGATTAAAATTAATTATAAAATTCATAAATAAAACAATTGTAGCAATTAACTTAATCTCTCTAAAGAGACATTAACTACACAAGTATATCTTTCAAGTTTCTGTGGAAGTATTGCCCACAATCATTTCCAGGCATGAGGTCTCAGCAGAGTCCTGTCCTACTTGAAAGAGGTCCAGGCTCAGCGAGGCAGGACGATTTCCAACTTACGCTCATAGGAGCCTATATTTGATTTTGCTGGAAATATGCTACGGAAACAAGAGCCAAAAGCAGTTGTGGCATCATCGGCCCTTTGAGTGAGCCTTCAGCAAGTTTGCCATTGACACCAAGCTGTGTGGCTCAGTTTATACGCTGGAGGGAAGAAATGCTATCCAGAGGGACCTTGACACTTTGTGAGGTGGCCAATACCAACCTCATGAAGTTTAGCCAAGCCAAGTGCAAGGTCCTGCACCTGGATTGGAGCAATCCCAGGTGCAGCTACAGGCTGGGCAAAGAAGAGATTCAGAGCAGCCCTGCGGAGAACGACTTGGGGGTGTTGGTCGATGAGAAAATGAACATGAGCCGGCGGTGTGCGCTTGCAGCCCAGAAAGCCAACCGTATCCTGGGCTGCATCAAAAGGAGCGTGACCAGCAGGTCGAGGGAGGTGATCCTGCCCCTCTACTCTGCTCTTGTGAGACCTCACTTGGAGTATTGTGTGCAGTTCTGGTGTCATCAGCATAAAAAGGACATGGAACTGTTGGAACAAGTCCAAAGGAGGGCCACGAGGATGATCAGGGGACTGCAGCACCTCCAATATGAAGATCGGCTGAGAAAGTTGGGGCTGTTTAGACTGGAGAAGAGAAGGCTGCGTGGAGACCTCATAGCAGCCTTCCAGTATCTGAAGGGGTCCTATAAGGGACATTTCATTAGGGACTGTAGTGATAGGACAAGGAGTAACGGGTTCAAACTTAAACAGGGGAAGTTTAGATTAGATATAAGGAAGAAGTTCTTTACTGTAAGGGTGGTGAGGCACTGGAATGGGTTACCCAAGGAAGTGGTAAATGCTTCATCCCTGGCAGTGTTCAAGGCAAGGCTGGGCAAAGCTGTGGGTGACATGATTTAGTGTGAGGTGTCTCTGCACATGGCAGGGGGTTGGAACTAATCTTAAGGTCCTTTCTAGCCTTAACTGTTCTATGATTCTTTGATTTATTCATTAATAAAGACTTTTATAACCTTTTTGATAAGTCACCTCTGACCACATTTCCAAATGTGTCAGTGCCACGAGCAACTTGTTTTGTTTGTGAGAATGAATTCAAAGCTGCTAACAAAACTACTTGGGCAGTTTTTCCCTGAGGTTCAGCCTCATAAATTTGACAATTCCCATTTAACATGTGACCACTTTTACTTAAATATATTTCAAATACAGCATTAGAGAATTAGGAAGACTGAGAGAGGGAAACAAGTTGTCTTTTCTCCTTAAACATGAGTGAGAAAATTTTAATGATCATTCGTCTGTAGTTCCCATGGGGTATCTCTGTATTGCAGCAAGTGCTATAAATTAGCTAGGTTGGATAATTGAAGCCGTGGTTGCATGGAGGTTAATGTGGGTGACAAAAACTGCTCTAAAAGCAAAGTAAAATATTCTTAAGTTGCTGAGCAACCTACACCACTTTAGCCTATAATAGGTACTAGAGCTGGCTGTTTTAAAATCAGCTCATGATTGTCTACAATCCATTTTGGCACTGCTGCAGTCCCCAGGAAATACCTGAAAGCTACTGGTCATATTCTTCACTTCAGAGAAACAGAGTGAATAGATAGACCATGAAAGAGCTTAAAAACACAGTATTATAACTGAAGAAGTAGCTACTTCTTCAGTGTGTAGCATAGGGAAAAAAAATATCTCTGTGTTGCTTGCTATTATGTCTATTACTTTCACACTAAAAAGACTGAGATATTTCAGTGTGTCTTGTTTACCCTTGCAGAGGCAGTAGGCAGATGGACACCTTCATGTTTGATCCTAGTGCTTACTGAGCTGGCCAGTCCCAAAGCAGCCCTCATCCAGGATCCAGGGAGCTGCAATGCAGAAGTATCACTATCTTCAATTTTACAGATCAGAAAACTGAAACACAAAATATAAAATTAATTGTCCCAAATCTGGTTTTCTCATGGTACGGTCATTTAAGCTTGGGAGACTGATTCACTAGCTCTTTATCCAGTTGGCTCTGATGCTTTTCTACCACTTTCATGGACCATATCTTTAATCACAGTCAATATATTCTGTGACAGAACCTTGTTATTTTTTGCATAATTGGTTATTAAAACAATAAACTGAGCATATAAGTACTGAAGTGCAGCTCCTTATCACAATTACTTGACAGTGCCCTGACTTCAGTTCACCCTGGAAGATGGTCTTACTTGACTTATCATTGGTAAAGACATGATTGCTGAGCCCACTGCAGATTTCTGCTGCTTTTTAAATGATTACTTTGTTTAAAGGCACAAAGTGTCCCAGTACTTCTCTGCTGGAGCTGTAAATGATATTTTTTTCCCCTAAGACCCAGTGGAATTTTGTCATAGATGTTTTTGATGCTGTTAGGTTGTGGGAGGCCATTCTGGTTCAGGGTACCTATAATGGTCTCAAAAACTTAGTTTTAGTCACATTGCAAAGGCATCTTTTCTATTTTTTGTACAGTTGTAAATATCCTTGAAGAACATTTAATTCTCTGCAGTTTTCCAGCTTAGATTTTATCAAAATGAATAACTGTCCTGGGTTCAGCTGTAGCAGTCATTTTTTTTCCTTCTTAGTAGCTGGTGCAGTGCTGTGTTTTTGACTTTCGGCCTGGGAACAGTGCTGATAACACTGATGTTTTTAGTTACTGCTCAGTAATGTGTGCTCTGACCAAGGACTTTCTGAGTCTCATGCTCTGCCAGGGAGGAGGGGAAGCTGGGAGGAAGCAGAGACAGGACACCTGACCCAAACTGACCAAAGAGGTATTCCATACCACAGCATGTCATGCCCAGGATGTAAAAATGGAGGGCAGTTACCCGGAAGGGTTGGGTTCGCTACTGGGTTGGGCTTGGTATCGGGTGGTGAGCAGTTGTATTCTCTTCCCTTGTTATTTCCCTTATCATTATCATTGGCAGTAGCAGCAGTGGTTTGTGTTATACCTTAGTTACTGGACTGTTCTCATCTCAACCTGTGGGAGTTACATTCTTTCAATTCTCCTCCCCATCCCTCTGGGAGCGGGGTGGGAGAAAAGGGGGAGAGTGAGCGAACGGCTGCGTGGTACTGAGTTACCAGCTGAGCTTAAAACCATGACAATAACAAACTCAAACTCTGAAGTTTGAGTAACAAACTCTTACAGAGAAAAATGAAGAACATATGGTTTAAAAAAGGACATATGGATACAAATGTGCATATTTATACAAACGTATTCTGATCAGCTCAGATTTTCCTTTTCTTTCTCTTGTGATCAAAATGTGATAAGACATAGAGGACAGTGTAGCTCCTAAACAGCCAGATCTGAACCTTGCAAAAGTTTTCCAGTGATTTCACTGAGCTTTGGATCAGGTCTTTCTTGTTGGGTGCACATCAGTGAACAATTCAGACTAGATTTAACTATGTGTAAACTCCTTGTATGCCATGAAAAATATAAAATACTTCCAATAGAATTTCATTTATGTTTTGAATGTGTATTTCTTCCACTAAGTGGCTAAATAAATATATGCATCTATGCAAAATAAGCTTAGCAAAATAAGCTTAGCAAAATACATGTAAAGTAGAACCAGGACAGGGAATTCATAGCAAGATGATGATGTGGACAGAGATGTTTTCCAGTTGTTTCTGACTCAGTTTCCAGGGAAATCAATAGATACACTCAGTTTCCATATGAGCAGCGCTAGTCGACTTATATACTAGGTTCTAAGCTCTTCAGCTAATCTGTAAGTAAATAATTCAGCTGGTAAATAAGTATGTTGGAGTCTGTAGAGCTACACCAGCTAGAGGATCTGTTCCTGCAGCATCTGCCTGTAACATCAAATATTCAGACAGCTCAACAGTTTAGCCATTTGAATTTCAAAACCTCATAAAGACGAATCTCAAAGTGCTCTGCTGTCAGGTTGTAAACATGGTTTCTGTGTTTCTTTGCTGCTTGTGTTTTCTGAGAGGATAATTTTTATAGTTTGATGAAGAACATCCAGCTCCATGACACACCTGCTAACAGTGCTTTGAGTGTACAGAAGTACCTAGTTAATGGTGGCTTTGTATTGAAAATGGGCTTTTCTGGATCATAGGGAGCATTAAAAAAGATATTTTCTAATCTGTATGTTCAACAGCTTTCTAATTGCTCATGTGTGTTTCAAATAGCATTGCAATTCCCTCTGTTGGCAGAGCATTTTACAAACCACCAGGATTTAGATTTTCTTCCTAGTCTCTTAACCAAAAATATTGAATGAAATGCAGCCAAATAAATTAGGAAGATTATCATCCTGTTACAGACAATAAGGAATATATGCTAATGAACAATTTCCGTCTCGTTAATAAAGGGTAAGAGTGTGCTTGTATACATAGTACGCCCTCATTTTATTAACTTTCTACCTTTACATGTTGCTATTTATTACCTATATAGTAGGATGTAAATATAGCCACTTCTTGGTAACTGTGAGGGGAAAAGTAGCAAGTATTAATCAGAAAAAATGTTGTGTGTTTGCTGGTGAAACAGATTCTATTCTAAACTCCTATTTGAATTTCGCGGGAGCTGGGGACTTTTCAGCTCTTACAAGTTCTCAGCTAAGCCTGTAGGGCTCAGTGGCTCCTCTGCTGCACAGTCCTGGAGATGTGCTGTGGCTGCTGACGCTCATATAAGGAGTGCTGGGAAATGTCAAGGAAAATAGCTTTATAATAAATCTGAACTCCTTAGTACAGCTGCAATACTCTGCATAGAGGTGGTCTAAGGTGGTGCACTCACAGTCAAATGGAAACAGCATGCAATACATGCCATCTAATCTCCTCCTCTTTCTCCCTCTTTTAAAATTAAAATGTATAACTCCATAATCCTCTGACAAGTCCCTTTTGGGGGACAGGGTGGGATGGGAAGGTTGTTTGTTTTGGGGGCTGGTAGGCTGCAAAATGCGCTAGAGATCAAATCTCACTTGTGCACTAGATTATGACAAATCTGCCATATATAATCAGTCATGAGATAGCAATGGTTTCCATGGGTCAGCAGTATATTTAAGCTAAAGCAAAAGGGAGGAAAGAAAAGGAGTTTCCTGCAGGACGATGTTTTCATATGAACTTCTCTCTCCAGTGCCAGCACAAGGAGAGCTGCTGTTAGAAAAATCATAAAAATCCAGCCCTCTTCCTCCAAATAAGGTAACTATACCAGTCCTGACAGCTGTCTGTCTAACCCGTCTTCAGAGCTCTCCAGTGATGGAGACCACTTGGCCTCCAGGCAATCTATTTCTTACATATCCCTTTCTGTGAGATATTTTTCTTTATATGTGTCTTGAATGTTCTGTGTGCTACTCCTCAATCTATTTGACAGACAAAAGAACAGGATCTTTCACTTCTCTTCCTTTCTCTTCCCTCTATGAGCCAGATCAGAAATTATCAGCCAAGGGCGCTAAGAGCCCTGAAGGTTTGGATAAGTTTAGGATTGAATTTGGACAATAATTTTTGAGCCAGGACCAACTGTTGATAAAATTCTTTCTGTGTGCAGACAGTAACTTTAACAAGCTGGATCAACGGGCTGCCGGCCAAGCTTTGCTGGGCACAGGCAAAAACCTCTTTCATGTGCTGAATGCAAAGTACATGATGTAGTTAAAACCAAAATGCATGAAAACATTCATTTCCAGGGCCTTTGGACATACAAGCAGGTCATCTGGGGGCTAGGCACCACCTAAAAGGCCAAGAAATGTTTGATAGCTGGCATGTGCCTATGCCCTCCTTGAGGCACAGATATGCTGCGTCAGGGCCAACCACACTTTAAACCACCAGAAAATGTTACAAAATAGCCCCAAAAGCCAAGAAGCACTCTTGAGAAATGTTCTTGGCCTCTTGGGACTGCACTGTGATGCTGGACAGTCAGTCCCAGTCCCAGGTCTTGCCACTCAAATATGAATGCAAAATATGGAAGCATATTGTTTGCTGTCATAACTCATCTGTGAAGCAGATGTTTCTTTGTGGGAATTATTCATGCTGAAGATCACACTTCAAAGTAAGCAATAATTGTCATTTGTTCCCTTTAAAAAAATGAAAGCTAGAAATCAAATGAATGAGTTTCTTTCCTCAAGGGAACAGACAAAACAGGGAATATGATCCTTTTGGCATATTTGTAGCAAATATTTTCAGGTAATCATACTAGTTCCATGCTATTCTAACACGGATTTAGATAAGGGGATACAAATGACAATAAGCGTATAAGAATAATTACAGAGGGGGATAGGGGAAGAAAGAGAGTATAGAGGGGCTGAAATGAGAAGGCTATGTAAGTAGTATCTAGGCGTTGAATACATTTGGGCAACAGAGCACACAGCAGGGAAAAATAGCCCATTTGTAGAAACTGCAGATTTCTATGTGACTAGACAGAGCCAGGAAGCCTCCTGGTTAAGACTTCATTTAAGCAAGCTCATATGACTTCACAGAAGCCAAAAGCAGTTGCATTGCAGCTTACTACATAATTTATTCCGCAGACCAATTCTCAGCTACCTTGGGTCAAATATGGGCTGAGTGGCAGCCTCTAAGTGTTTTTGAATAACCTGGGAAACCAAAGACCTGTGTGACACAGTTCTTGGACTCAAAGGCTATCTTCCTACTAATAAATTAAGTGGTGCCAAGGAATATTCCCAGGCATCACACCTGTCCTGGGTTCAGCAGCAGCAGTCATTTTTCTCCTTCTTGGTAGCTGGTGCAGCACTGTGCTTTTGTCTTTCAGCCTGGAACAGCACTGATAACACCAGTGTTTTCAGTTACTGCTTGGTAATGTTTTAGTCTGACCAAGGACTTTCTGAGTCTCGTGCTCTGCCAGGGAGGAGGGGAAGCCAGGAGGAAGCAGAGACAGAACACCTGACCCAAACTAACCAAAGAGGTATTCCATGCCACAGCACATCATGCCCAGGATGTAAAACAGAGAGCAGAGACTCGGAAGGGTGGGGGTGCACTGCTTGGTCAGGCTGGGTATAGATGGTGAGCGACTGTATTCTTTCCTTGTATTTGCCTTGTCATTATTATTATTGGTGGTAGCAGTAGCGGTCTTGTGTTATACTTTAGTTACTAAACTGTTCTTACCTCAACCTGTGGGAGTTGCATTCTTTCGATTCTCCTTCCCGTCCCCCTGGGAGCAGGGGGAAGAAAGAGGGGGGAGTGAGCGAACAAAACTGCGTGAGTTATAGAGGCTTAAACCATGACAACACCGGAACTGTCTGTGTTGCTTCATTGCCAGGATGGCCCTTTTGGCTGGTTTGGATCCCACAGCAAAGTATTGATCTAGAAATCTTCCACATGAAATATTTTGGACTCACTGATGATGTTTTTCAGCAAAATTATTTAATCAGGTGAATTTCTGACCTTTCCTAATTGACCATGTGCAATATTTCAGAACATGAGAGCTGCCTATCTTCCATCTGCATCAGCCACATAAAGACTGCTGTATGGATCTATTTCCCACTTACTGTCACTGAAATTTAAAAAAAATATTTTGAAAAATTATAAAAATATTGTGATTCTTAATGCTTTTCTAGGGAATGCCTCGGATCATTAATCAATTATACTTTCTTCCTTGTACCAAAGACTATTTAAAAACCTCTGGGTATGTTCTGGAGTCAGGGCTTCATCAAGACTTTCCATCATCAGTTCAAAGCTTGTACCCAGAGTTCATGCAATTACTGCATTGAACTTTGAAAAATATAGTTTAATGCTTCAGACTTCATTAAGTTGCAATAAACAGATTTATTGCAAGTAAATGTCCCAAAGATGGTGTTGCTTTGCTTTGAGTAGCTTGAGTAGAAATGCTGCATGTTGGGATTTTCAGGATGAGTATCTTACTCGGAAGGTAAGAAGGAAATGCGGGTATTATTTAGATTTATCTATTTTTTGATATTGAAGCTGGCAATTCAAAAAAAGTCTGTGCTAGTTCTATTTCTTAGTTCCTAAAAGCAGCTCCTCTCCCTGAGCTGATTTGGGATTTATGGGTATGGTGTATGAATCATTACATGACATAGTGCTAGATAATTAAACAGCTGTTTTTAACAGAGCTCCTTCATTCTTCGATGAAGCAGATGTTGTGTCATCTTTTTGCTGTTTTCAGGTATTCCACAATCACATATAATATACATTAACATTACTCTTGTTTTAAATATGCTGGTATCTTCCCCGAGTATCAAAGCTCTATAGTCCATTGTAGGCGGATCTGCACAGGCAATTAACACAGAGGAGAGTGCCTCTCACAGACTAAGGCCAGAACCTAAGACAGTGTCATCAGTGTGTCTCCACTGGGTGTAGCAAAGCAACACCAGTTCACACTGGCTGACATTTCGGTTGCAGATGTCAGACACTATGCCACGATTTACATTTCAATAGCTGCAAATGGGAGGATGAAGTTAGAGTGGGAACAAGAAAGAAGAGGGATACAGAAGTCAGAGCTTGCCTTTTCCCTTTCTACTGCAGCTGCCAGTGGCAATCTGAGTTGTTCATCTCCATCCTGACCTCTTAACAACAGCATTCACCCCAGCACACTCATGATGATATCTCATGGTGTTTTGAGTATGTTAGCAGGGAAGCTAGAATCTCTTCTGCATTTGCTTTCTATGTTATCAGAAACACCAAGCAAATACCAAATGGTAGATGAGCTGAATAAAACTAAGTATCAGGTTAAATGATATATATTCCTTGTCAACTTAGAAAGATGTCCATGCATCATGTTTTTATGCTCTTTGTTATCACAGTACTTTATTTAGGAGAGGAAAATGTGTACAAAGAGCTGTAGCAAACAGGTGCACCCCTTGAGGTAAAGCCCTCCTACACTGCACCACTTGTGGTCTCTGTGACTGATGCTGAAGCTGCTTCCCAGGTCAGCATGCCAAGCAGCTGCTGAAAGCCTGTGAATGGAAAGAGGAATAATGTAAATATCAGGAAGGGATAGCAAGGGTATTCCAAGAATGTGTCTTATCCAAGCAAGGTAGCTCGAATCCATCAAGAGTCTTCAATCAAACACTGATTTCCAAAGGTCTGTACTTCCTCATACAAGTACTTCTATTTAGTTATGCACTTCACCGGAATAAATTTCATGCACTGATGATGTTTTTGGACTGGCAGTTTTTCAATTAGCCCTGCTAGGAAGTATACATTGTTTCTATCTCCAATATATGTTACACGCATACTTATTTCCAGTATATTTATAATGGAAATAAAGCATTATACTTCTAGCCATACTTTTTCCCAGATAGGAAAATACCCATGATCTGCTTGTTCGGTACAGAAACAGGTGCTGTAGTACATGGTCCAGATTCTGGATTTTTATATACTGACCCAGCTCCCCAGCTGTTTCAGATTAATGTATCTCCTTGAAAGCGAGTGAAGGAGATGTGCCAAATTCAGACCCTGGCTGAAAGTCCAGCTTATTGTCTAGAGATGTTGAATTTTCGAAGGCTGGCACTTTACCCCTCAGTGATGCAGAAGAAATGACTGCCTCAGAAAGTCTTTCTCCTTTTCAAAAAAAGACAGTATTTTAAAATTATTGTGTAACATGCCCTTTCTCCATCCCATGATCCTCATTTTGTTCACCATTATTTTTAATGGACCAATTTTCTCTCTTGCTTTTTGTTCACTGAATCCTTATTATTGTTATCATTATCATCATCAAAGTGTTTGTGGGCTGCCAGCATTTGATATTGCATTTCACTGATCTAATTATGTCTGTGGCTTGTTCTGGGCCTGTTTATTTTTATGGATCCTCAAATACTTCTCTTTACCAAATTGCTTACATGCGAATCTGTCTGCTTGTTGTTTATATGATACTTAGCCATTGAGCTCTTTTTTACTTTACATTTGTTCCAGGGGGGTGCTTTAGTCTGATCAAACTTTACATCTTCATCAAGTAAACATGGGAAGACAACTAAGATGAAGGGGTCTTCTCATCTGTAGGTAAAAGGATGTGCTGGGCATAGCTTGTACCAGCTGCTTTTCACTCCTGCTCCCTGCAGGTAAAAGAGTGTAGAGCCACATGCGTTATCAGCTATTGATAGCTCACGGCCTGGCTGGGTGTGTGTTAGGTTAAAGGAGGAGGCATAAGATACCCACTGTCCCTGCCTGTGCAAACAGCATATATACGCTGAGCTTAGTTTCAGATTTTGAAGTGTGGAGGATGGAGATGGGGACAAGATACAAAGGTATAAACCCATTTAACTTTACTGGCACTGATGGATGTTATGCTGGTCTAAATATTCTGATTTTTTCTTTTGAACATCATGGCCATCTTTTTAAACTTGGCAAGGGGTTAAGGTATAAAAACCAAAAGGCTTCTGTGAGAGCCCCTGAGCTGAGGAGACTTTCTGTAATCATCACTGCTGTGTGTTAAACTGTTTACATGAGCTGTTTTCTGCCTGACATTGTGCTCTACGAATGAACCATTAGGAGTCCTCACTTGAAGCTCACCTCTCAGAATAGCATTCATTCCCATGGAGATGTTTGGAGTCTCTTAGAGTTGCCTGCAAACAGCCAGGCTGAATAATACGCATCCTGCTGTGGTGCCCTGGGGCCATTAGGTTCCCTGTGCCACTGTGCCTTCAGTGGGCTGGGTCTTTCCTCCCATTCCTTAGCATGTCTATTTTTTAATAAAAGATGAAGAAGTGCCATCTCTCATGCCATTTCCCCTTACCTGCCTTTTGGGAGAACATCTGCTGCAGCCACAGAACCAACAGGGTCATTCCAGGCATGTGGCCTGCCTGGGTTTCACTTGCATCCGGCAAGGCTGTCCTTGGATGCTACTGCCCCGTTCAGGCTGCCAGTGTCATCTGTCTGCCTTCTGCCCGGCCCATAACACCATCTGCCTACCTCTGCTCGTGTAATCTCTTCTCATGCACATTTGGTACTCTGCTTCGAAGTGCATCTTCTGAGCAGAACACCCGCTGAGAGCCTGTAGTGTTTCATCTTGGAGTAGAGGCGTAAATAAAGGCAATTATAGTCTCATCTTTCCTCATAAATTAATAAATAAATACTTGCCTCTTTTTGTAGAGAGCAGCCAGAGGATGACAAGAACAATAATACAGCAAGAGTGATATTTTGGCTCAGCAGCTTTGTGTGGCACAGCCTTCGTTTCCCAACTTCAGCCAGAGGTTTGCATGGCACGGTGAGCAATGGCAGGGGACAGCCAGCACTGCTCCCCTTGCCTGACTCTTCTGGGTGCTTGGGGCAGTGTGAGATGTTGCTCCAATAGGCAGCCAGCTTCTGGCATTGCACTTGGAAATCTCTTGCTACAACTTTTATCATGTTTTCCCAATCAGCTCTCAGTAACTGTTGCCCTTTATGCCATATATTTATAAGATCCAAAGTATTTGACTTATCCTTCAGCAGCACTTCAGTGGCTGGTCCCTCAGCTCTCATTCCTCCAGCAAACCAGACCAGCCATGTGCTGTCAAGAAAAATCTTGTAGCTGGAAGTCTTGCAGAGAACTTCATCAAAACTTTGTGTTTTGCTGACTGGCCTTCTGTAATTGCAATTACTTTAGCAGTGATGATATACACATACACATGCATATGCTGTAGTTTTGTGAGTTTCTTGGATCTATTATAATCAAGAGTCCATAAATAACTGCTTCTAATGCACCTGACTACAGAAAGTAATTGCTGTTTAAGTGGGTAATTTATTATGTGCTAATTAAATGCCCAATAGGTGAGAATGTTTTAATGAAAAGTAACTTAACTCAATAAGCAGGTTTTTAATAATTGTTAGTTGTCTGAAATACACCTGATGCAGGAGTGCTGTACTGACAATCTCTAGTTGATGTTTTAAAAATATACTAATTGTGGATAAATAAATATTTTATTGCATATATCTCTTTCCCTATCTTTCAGGCACGCAGCTGTGAGCTAGAGGCCCTGTTCTGCTTTATTTTAGTCTATTTTTCCCTCATTTTGAAACTCCTCTCACTCATGCTTGTGAAATAATCTCAGTTACAGCATCATGAAACAGGATATGAGCAGAGGCAGAGAGCCGCTGCCTCTCTAGAAGAAAAGTTCTAGGCTTTAACTTCAGTTGGCTATCCAGCTTCAGGTTTTGTGACAATATTGGGTGCAAGACCAACAAAAGTATCTTTTGTTACAGTCAGACTTACGCTGTGAGCATGAAAAACTCTTGGAAGCTCAGCTTCATCCAGAAAGAGAAATCAAAGTGGCAGAGCAGTCAGTGTCTTCTGTAGACATCCTTACAACTTCTGCAGACATCCTTACAACTCACAGATTCCAGAGATCCACAAATGTTTCACATTTCTCACATGCCAGAAGGGAAATAGATTATATCTGGGGTTTGCAAATTGGGATCGTTTGGAGACACAGACATCACTCCCTGGTGATGGTACATGAGCAAAGCTGGGAACTCCTACACCAGAGAGAGCTCCTCATCTGAGGAGTGTGCAAGGTATCAGCTGTTGTCTTGGAGTAAAATGATTATGCAGAAAAAATGATAAACGGGAATGTCCATTGTTAATGTACTTCATTTGCAATGAAGGAATCTGAAGGATGGGAGCTGGAAAGTGGATGTGCTTCAGGCAATGCAGCAGTCTGCTGGCTGTGGTCAAATCTAATATCCTGGAGGGAGTTTGAACTGGGAACAAGTACTATCAGATTTGAGGACTGGCGGAAGCAGACAGCTTGTCAAAAGTATGAGAAAGCATCTACTGACCTTTCCTTAGCACTTGCTTGCTGTTAATCTTCACACATCTTAATTTCAGTGTGACTTTCGGGTATCTTTTGCCATCATCACACAATGACTGTTGTTAATTTTTATTTTTTTTTTTTTGGTGAACTTAAAGAATGATCTTCTGAGACTAAAATGGACAGGGGCAAGGAGTGGATCTCTCAGTAGCTCTGGTGGGGTAGCCATTAAAAAGTCACTATGCTTCCTTGGACCTCTCTTCACCTTATCTATAAGATGGAATTAACCATACATATTTCCATCATGAATACCATTTGGTATTTCCTGATGAAAAATCCTATACATGCTATAAATGTTCATAATTTTTGTCACTCAGGCACTGATTTAGGAATTTCTGGAGTACTCCCACATGTTGAGAATCACACTTATCCTAAGGACAAGAATATTAAATTCAAGTGCTGATCCTGGCTAATTTGACAATGACATATTTTTCTAGGATAATCCCTCAGATCTTATATAAGAAAATGAATTGTATTTGCTGGCAGTGTTCAAGGCCAGGTTGGACAGAGCCTTGGGTGGCATGGTTTAGTGGGAGGTGTCCCTGCCCATGGCAGGGGGGTTGGAACTAGATGATCTTAAGGTCTTTTCCAACCCTAACTAGTGTATGATTCTATGATTTAGAGCTAGAAAGAAGCACAGAATTGTATGATCTTACCTGTTTCAATCCAGCCCTCCAGTGCATTGTGAAGCACCTTGCGTTTGACTATGGTAGGGTTTCCAGAGAGACATACATCTTCCTGATTTGTTGGTCTTTTGTACCAATGGCTAATTGCCTTAATCATTTGTTGACTTCTATAAAGATTCTTATTTCTTTATGTTTTTTCTTTTTACAGGAAAAAACCTAAATAAAACCCCAAACCCATCAGTCTTGCAATTCCTTGGTTCCTATTCCTGAAAGGTGATACCAATAATTATTTCATTAAGAAAGTTGCTAAGGTAAGTCCTTAGGGATTTGGTCTAATTAAGATGAGCTTATTCTGTGAAAAAACAGCATGTACTACCCTAATGAATTATCCAGCTTGACTTTTGAATAGTCACTACTAACTGGAAAGAAGAAATGATGACATTTCAACAAAGCAAGCTTGAGTGCTGCTATCATAATCTGTTCATAGCCATTCTTCGTAATTAAATTTTAATCTTGGTGTGGGCTTCAAAAAACTATATTCAGAAGGTCCATTTTCAGCCCAGGTTTCATTAACCAGTGGTTATTCTGAAGGTCTCAGAATAGCAGCAAGAGCAGGAAGCCACTTTAAGGCAAGAAACAGGAAAGAGTGGGTAAATGCTGACACACAGACCACTGGATATAGCCTGAAGTGTCAGAGAAAAGAAAGCAATACAGCCAGATTTGAAGAGATAGCTAATATCTTTAATGCAACCAGCTAATAGAGATTGGAAAAAATGGAGAAGCTTTCAAATATGCAAGTACATCTGCAGGGCTGGCAAAGAAAATGATAAAATTCAAGTTTAGCCCAATCTGTGAACTGTAGTGTTTAACAACTTATGATAATCACCTAGACAATTAAGCAGAGAAAAGGTAAACTTTTTAGCCATAGAAAAGCATCTGGGGATGCCAACAAAAGGCCATGAGCCCCTGCCAGCTAGGGAGTGGAAAGGGGAAGCCTGGAGAGAGCTCTTGCGAAAGGGCAGGTGGGAAAGCTGTACCTCCAAATCTCTGTCTGCTGTGTTTTAGTGTCTGGGAGAATGCTAAATTTCAGTTCTCAGGTGTTTCATTAGTCTTCTTTGCGGAGACTGGTGGATTAGGACTCAGAGCAGTCCTTCAGCTAATTGTAAGCAAGAAAGTAAGAAACAAGTCCCTCAAAACCACAGTGGAGATTGATGAATTCAGAAATGTCTCATCACAGAATATGAAGAGCATTTTTCTCCTTCCTCTCAGTTGCGGATTCCTACTTTAAGTGTTAGGGAAGAAACTGTAAACTTATCTGAATTACAAGCAAAACTGTGTGCCTCCCCCAGAAATGGAAAAGAAAGTATTTTTCAATGCTTATACATTATGTAACACTTAAACATATCATTTAAAAGGACATTAGCAACTTGACTTATTTCCTCATTTTGGAGATGCTGCATTAAAAGGGAAAATGCCACTACTGCAGTTTTCTTCTTACATAAAGCAGATTTGTGTCCGCAGTGCCTGTGTTCATCTCTTCAAGGCTGGGGCACTGGAGAACCAAATCCTGCTTGCCAATAAATAGATTTCTTTGCTTTTCACTGAAGGCTATTGCAAAAGGTTCTTGGGTGGTGTGGCCAAGCAGATAAATAAAGGTAGCACATAAGGAGCCTGGTGGGCTCCCAACTTTGTCCACTTGCCCTGGCTGGAACAAAGTGGAAGCAATTTGCATAGTTCATGTATTCAATTCTAATTCACGTCTGGTAAGCAGGCAAAGCTGCTTTCACTCCTATTCCTTTTGCACAGCACAGCTATGTTAATGCAAGTAGTCAGTGCGTGCTTCCACCCTACTCTTGATTTACATGTCTCTGAAACATCCTGAAAATGCAGAGGAAATTGGTGGCAAGAAGGGTCTGGTTTGACAGCTGAAAGCTGACCCATTTATCCTCTCACACAAAGGTATTAATTACAAAAGGTCTGATGAGTTTTATTTGCAGGGACTTTTACAGTCTGGGACCTGGAGCAATAGGTTAGTGAGAGATGCTGGGAAGGAACCACCTTGTAAGGAGATGTTTCATGTAAACGAACCATGTACAAGGCACAGAAAAGGGTTTTTTTTCCTAGGAAACACATAATGTCCCAATATATTAGGTGGTATAATTAATGCAATCAACTATTTACATGATTATTTTCAGACCACTTCCATGTATAGTGAAACATTTTGCATTTGCTGTTAAAGATTTCTGAATCACTTGCCAAAAAAAAAGGATTTGTTCTTTGTTTTTTATTGTCTGATGCCTCAGGGTTGGTTGCCTCTCATGGTACTCCTGAAAGGAAAGAATTAGCAGCTTTTCTGGGTATTGGAAGTACAAGTACACGTTCAGAAATGATGCACAGTAGGAGACTAAACTGTAATTTACTTTTCACCCTTGGTGTGAGTCTACACGAGGAATTTTTGATAATAGCTGTGTACCTCACCTGTGTCCCTGTTCTTTGTCCAAAGAGCTATAATTCTTTACCAAGTGTCCCTTGATTCCTTTGGAAATTACAAGTCTAAGTGTTATTTCTTTAGCTGGAGAGTGGGCTCTGCCTAGCTGTACTGGCAGTGGCTCATTGCACTGATCAAGGTGGGGGAACCCTTCCCAGTGGAGGGGATGCGTGACTTCCTGTGGACTGGATGCCCCTTGCACACTGGCCATCCTCGGGACATGCCTGCATTTGCTGACCCAAGTGTCTTCCAAATGGCATGGTGTGTCTCCATTTGGTTCCTTTTTATGTATGTGACTTCAAACAGGCAGTAATGGCAATGCCATCATCACACCTGATCTTACCTATTATCTACTGCTGCTACCAGGCTTCTTAGCTCATGCATAAATGTTGTTGCATGCACATTCTTCAGGCATTGCGACAGATAATAATAGATGTGAGTCTACCAGAAATAAAGCTAGTACTGAGCCTTGCTGCTTTCTTTTCAGTATGATTTTGGATTGAAATCTTATGGCAAAAAACTGGTGAGGGGAAAACAGCATTCCTGTTCATGAACTTGATGTGTCTGTCCCAGCCTGGCATTTCCAGATGCAGGTTTCTGCAATTGAAGGAAGGACTCCAGTGGCTGCAGCACATGTGGACATGGGTACCATGAGCTGCCTTGAACTGAACAGTGAGGAGAAGATGGCCATATATTTATTGTGGAAGCATTGGCTTCATGGTAAGCCAGATCTTTTATTATAGTTTTATCATCTTTTTGAACTTCATACTTAATTTAGGTCAAATCTAGACTACTAAACAGAACTGTTATGCAGCACACGTATCAAATAAATGAAGTGTGGGTTTAGCATAGCTCTGACCTAGTTACTTCATGCAGTGTTTTCTAAAAGCAAAAATTGAAATCTTTTATCTGAACAAGAAATGAGTGTTTGTTCCCCTGCCTATTGCAGCATTTTGCATATATTTGATTTCAAAGACCAATAAAATTTACCATTCTGAATGTTTCACAGGCTTCATAAAGGATTGTTTTTGCTGGTAACAAATCCCAGTAGTGTACTGGAGAAAATAATGTGTGATAGCAGAGGTACGCAGAGCAATCTTGACACATCATGTGGCAGAAAGACAGGACTAGAGTTGGTAAATATTAATAAAACATTAAAAATAGCTAGATGTTTTTAGAGTAATTCTATTTTTGTTGCTGTTCTCAAAAACAAAACCAAAGATATTGGCAGGAAAGAAGAGGCAAGCCAAAAAATGAAATGCCAAGATGTTTGAAGAATTCACCAAATACAGATGTGCTTTTCTTCTCCTTACTCAATCCCACTGTCCATGTCACAGACAAAGATGTTGGACAAGACCGGTCCCAACACCAATCCCTGAGTGACACCACTCATTACTGGTCTCCAGCTGGATATTGAGCCATTGACCACAACTCTTTGCATGTGGCCGTCCAGCCAGTTCTTTATCCACCGAGTGGTCCACCTATCAAATTGATGTCTCTCCAACTTAGAGACAAGGATGTCATGTGACACAGTGTCAAACGCTTTGCACAAGTCCAGGTAGATGACATCAACTGCTCTACCCCATCCATCAGTTCCATAGCTCAGCAAGTTTGACGATGACACCAAGCTGTGTGGTTCGGATAATACGATGGAGGGAAGGAATGCCATCCAGAGGGACCTTGACACGCTTGTAAGGTGGGCTGATGCCAACCTCATGAAGTCTAACCATGCCAAGTGCAAGGTCCTGCACCTGGGTGGGAGCAATCCCAGGCACAGCTACAGGTTGGGCAGAGAAGAGATTCAGAGCAGCCCTGTGGAGAAGGACTTGGGGGTGCTGGTCGATGAGAAAATGAACATGAGCCTGCAGTGTGCGCTCGCAGCCCAGAAAGCCAACCATATCCTGGGCTGCATCAAAAGGAGGGTGACCAGCAGGTCGAGGGAGGTGATCCTGGCCCTCTACTCTGCTCTTGTGAGACCTCCCTTGGAGTATTATGTTCAGTTCTGGTGTCAACATAAAAAGGACATGAAACTGTTGGAAGAAGTCTAAAGGAGGGCCACGAGGATGATCAGGGGCCTGGAGCACCTCCCGTATGAAGATAGGCTGAGAAAGTTGGGGCTGTTCAGCCTGGAGAAGAGAAGGCTGCATGGAGACCTCATAGCAGCCTTCCAGTATCTGAAGGGGGCCTATAGGGATGCTGGGGATGGACTCTTCATGAGGAACTGTAGTGAGAGGACAAGGGGTAATGGGTTCAAACTTAAACAGGGGAAGTTTAGATTGGATATGAGGAAGAAATTCTTTCCTGTAAGGGTGGTGAGGCACTGGAATGGGTTGCCCAGGGAAGTTGTGAATGCTCCATCACTGGCAGTGTTCAAGGCTGTGTTGGACATAGCCTTGGGTGGCATGGTTAATGGGAGGTATCCCTGCCCCTGGCAGAGGGGTTGGAAGTAGATGATCTTCAGGTCCTTTCCAATCCTAACTATTCTATGATTCTATGATTATGAATCAACTATTTATTTCCTACCATCTATATCACATTACATATATATGCATATAAAGACTGTGTGTCTGAGAGAAAAAATACTTAAATTTCTTTATTAATTAGATTTCAATTTATGCTCTTAAACAAAAATTGGTTCACTCCGAATTATTAAAAATCCCCCGTAAAATAGAGATAGGAATTTTTCAAGTTTGTAATCAATTATGGGGTTTAGTAATTAATTTTCATAATGTTTGATCTTAGAAATTATGATTATTATGATTAAAATGGGAAAACTGAATGTAAATTGAAAGTGACAAAAACTGAAATTAAATGTTCTGCATCCAACCCCCCCACCTGAGCTATCAAGAAAATTGTTTAATTAAACACAAATTTAGCTGGGTTTTTGTTATAATAAGATCATAGTAGCGGGTTAAAACTTAAACAGGGGAAGTTTAGATTGTATATAAGGAAGAAATTCTTTGCTGTTAGGGTGGTGAAGCACTGGAATGGGTTGCCCATGGAAGTTGTGAATGCTCCATCGCTGGCGGTGTTCAAGGCCAGGTTGGACATAGCCTTGGGTGGCATGGTTTAGTAGGAGGTGTCCCTGGCCATGGCACGGGGGCTGGAACTAGATGATCTTAAGGTCCTTTCCAACCCTAGCTATTCTATGATTCTATGATTCAATGACAAATTGTCAAATAACTCTATAATTAAGTGGTACAAAGCAGTTATAAGGCAAATTTCACGAAAAGAGCTAGAGGCTGCTTGTTACTGCCTTGGCAAGGAAAATGCTAGTATTCTAATGGATTGATTTAAGAAGCGCCGTGTAATTTATAACACTTCAAAGATGTCCAGTGATTGCACTTACAACGAATACAAATGGGAGCTGGAAAGAAGTGCTCAGGTACGTGGAGGGGATAAGGATTCAGTCATTTCCATTAGGTGAGTCACTGGGATTCTGCACTCATCACAGAAATATCTGTTTCTTTGCAGAAGACAACAGTGTGTTCCAATACAATTTAATACTCAGTTATAATACATGTTTCCATTTCGTGCCTTCTTTTTGGCCATCCTCTTTTCCCATCTTCTTTTTTGCCTCTTCTTGGTGCTTTCCTCCATTCCTGTTTTGTATTCCCTGCTTCTTCCTGACACTTTTGAAAACATAACACTTGTTGCTCAGGTGTATTGAGCCCTCAAAACTGAAACTACACCATGGTTCATCTATTTTATCTTTCATTTAGCAGGGCAGGCTTTTGAAAGCAAGGGAGAAAAAAATAAAAAAAAAACTTGATTAAAACCAATATGCCATTTCTTCAGCCAGTAGTGCAAGGTTATTTCTGTGGCTCTTTAGTCAATTTTATCTAGATTTACCTGCTTCCTAAAACTTTAAGTAAAAGAGTCAGTAAATAGCTCATGAGAAATTACTGCTTGTGCTACTTGAACACAGGACTCAGTTTAGTAGGCCAGGTCTACTGGGGGCTGGTGGAGCTGGTCTGACAAAGAAAGGGAAGAGTGGATTTGGGAGGAGGCTTGCCAGACTGGTCAAGGATGCTTTAAACTAGATGTGTTGGGGGAGGAGGGCATCATAACATCCCCACACACCCAGTCACTTGCCAGCACCTATAGTAAACGTTCAGAGCAATGTAGAGATATTGCAGCTACTCCAGCCAATGAGCCGGCTTCAACTGGTGCTCGGCTCAGATGCCTCTATACAAATGCCCGTAGCATGGGGAACAAACAAGAGGAATTAGAGATGTGTACACGTCTACAGGGGGATGATATCATAGGCATCACAGAAACATGGTGGGATGGCTCCTATGGCTGGTGTGTCGGAATGGAAGGTTACAGGCTCTTTAGGAAAGAAAGGCCCAGTAGGCGAGGAGGGGGAGTTGCTATATATGTTAGGGATAGGCTGGAGAGTATGGAACTCTGTCTGGGGACAGGTGAGCAGTGGATAGAGAGTTTGTGGGTCACGGTTAAAGGGAGAACAGCAATGGGAGACATTATTGTGGGGATCTGTTACAGACCACCTGACCAAGAGGACTCAGTGGATGAAGCGCTCTATAGACAGATAGGAACAGCCTCACACTTGCAGGCACTTGTTCTCATGGGGGACTTCAACCACCCTGATATCTGTTGGAAGGATGGTACGGCCCGGCACAAACTATCCAGGAGGTTCCTCAACTGTGTGGAAGACAACTTCCTTCTGCAAGTAATAGAGGAGCTGACAAGGAGAGGTGCCATGTTTGACCTCATCCTCACCGACAGGGAAGGGCTGGTTGGAAATGTGATGCTCCAGGGCAGCCTTGATTGCAGGGATCATGAGATGGTTGAATTTGAGATCCTCGGGACAGTGAGAAGAGCATGCAGCAAACTCACTGCCCTGGACATCAAGAGAGCAGACTTTGGCCTCTTCAGGAACCTGCTCAGTAAGGTTCCATGGGATATAGCCCTAGAGGGCAGGGGGGCCCGAGACTCTTGGTTGATATTCAAGGATCACCTGCTGCAAGATCAGGAGCGATATATCCCTACTAGAAGGAAGTGCTGTAGGAGGGCCAGGAGACCTCCTTGGATGGATAAGGAGCTACTGAGGAAACTTCAAAGGAAAAAAGAGGCTTATAAAAGGTGGAAGCAAGGACAGGTGGCCTGGGAAGAATACAGGGATGTTGTCCGGGAAGCTAGGGATCAGGTTAGGAAAGCTAAGGCCCACTTAGAATTAAACCTGGCTAGGGATGTTAAGGATAACAGGAATGGATTCTGTAGGTGCACTGCAAATAAAAGACAGGCTAGGGACAACATGGGCCCTCTCCAGAAGCTATTGGGAGAACTGGTTACCCTGGATTTGGAGAAGGCTGAGGTTCTTAATGAC
The DNA here is from genome assembly GCA_028858755.1 of Ara ararauna. Taxonomy (NCBI): domain Eukaryota; kingdom Metazoa; phylum Chordata; class Aves; order Psittaciformes; family Psittacidae; genus Ara; species Ara ararauna. The sequence continues at coordinate 15,828,993 of CM054380.1, read as the reverse complement.
TTCTTTACCTCAGTTTTCACCAGAAAATGCTCTGACCACACCACCCAAGTCTTGGAAGGCAGACACAGGGACTGAGTGAATGAAGACCCTGGGCCCACTGTAGGAGAGGATCTGGTTCGAGACCATCTTAGGAACCTGAACATATACAAGTCCATGGGACCTGATGAAATCCATCTGCGGGTCCTGAAGGAGCTGGTGAATGAAGTTGTGAAGCCACTGTCCATCATATTTGAAAAATCATGGCAGTCAGGTGAAGTTCCCAATGACTGGAAAAAGGGAAATATAACCCCCATTTTCAAGAAGGGGAAAATGGATGACCAAAGGAACTACAGACCAGTCAGCCTCACCTCTGTGCCTGGCAAAATCTTGGAGTGGATTCTCCTGGAAGGCATGCTGAGGCACATGAAAAACAACAAGGTGGTTGGTGACAGCCAGCATGGCTTCACTAAGGGGAAATCCTGCCTGACCAATCTGGTGGCCTTCTATGATGGGGCTACGGAACTGATGGACAGGGGTAGAGCAGTTGATGTCATCTACCTGGACTTGTGCAAAGCGTTTGACACTGTCTCACATGACATCCTTGTCTCTGAGTTGGAGAGACATCAATTTGATAGGTGGACCACTCGGTGGATAAGGAACTGGCTGGATGGCTGCACGCAAAGAGTTGTGGTCAATGGCTCAATGTCCAGCTGGAGACCAGTAAGGAGTGGTGTCCTTCAGGGATCGGTGTTGGGACCGGTCTTGTTCAACATCTTTGTCAGTGACATGGACAGTGGGATTGAGTGCGCCCTCAGCAAATTTGCCGATGACACCAAGCTGTGTGGTTCGGTTGATACGCTGGAGGGAAGGAATGCCATCCAGAGGGACCTTGACATGCTTGTGAGGTGGGCTGATGCCAACCTGATGAAGTTTAACCATGCCAAGTGCAAGGTCCTCCACCTGGGTGGGAGCAATCCCAGGCACAGCTACAGGTTGGGCAGAGAAGAGATTCAGAGCAGCCCTGCAGAGAAGGACTTGGGGGTGTTGGTTGATGAAAAAATGAACATGAGCCGGCAGTGTGCGCTTGCAGCCCAGAAAGCCAACCGTATTCTGGGCTGCATCAAAAGGAGCGTGACCAGCAGGTCGAGGGAGGTGATCCTGCCCCTCTACTCTGCTCTTGTGAGACCTCACTTGGAGTATTTGTGCGGTTCTGGTGTCCTCAACATAAAAAGGACATGGAACTGTTAGAACAAGTTTAGAGGAGGGCCATGAGGATGACCGTATGAAGATAGGCTGGGAAAGCTGGGGCTGTTCAGCCTGGAGAAGAGCAGGCTGCGTGGTGACCTCATAGCATCCTTCCAGTATCTGAAGGGGGCCTATAGGGATGCTGGGGAGGGACTCTTCATGAGGAACTGCAGTGAGAGGACAAGGGTTAACGGGTTCAAACTTAAACAGGGGAAGTTTAGATTGGATATGAGGAAGAAATTCTTTCCTGTAAGGGTGGTGAGGCACTGGAATGGGTTGCCCAGGGAGGTTGTGAATGCTCCATCACTGGTGTTGTTCAAGGATGGATTGGACATAGCCTTGGGTGGCATGCTTTAGTGGGAGGTTTCCCTGCCCCTGGCAGAGGGGTTGGAACTAGATGATCTTAAGTCCTTTCCAACCCTAACTATTCTATGATTCTATGATTCTACTTTAGACTGAGGCTGGCACTCGCGAAGCTGGGAGCTGGGGAGGAAAGTCAGAGCCCCACCTTGGTTGGTACACCACAGTTCCTGGCCACCTTTTATTCCCAGCAGCAGTACCAAAATGTGACTGTGGCTACCTTCCTTATTCCTAACCCCTAGCTGCATCATTTGCTGTCATGAATAATAGTTTGGAGGGGTGTTCTCCAAAACTTTGGCCTTTCCTGGGCTGTCTTCATCTTATACAGAGCTACAAAATCTCAAACCAACCAAGAGCAACTAGAGATGAGCAAAATGTTCCATGAGAGTTTCATCATTTGAAAGGTTGAACAGCCATTTCCACCTCCTTTCCATACCAAGGCACTGTTAGACTGTACTGATATTATTCCTTCTCATTTAGAACAAGGCAGAACTCCATGGAGAATATGCAAATTCCTAAGCTGTCTCTTCAAATCAAGTTTTATTTGAAAACTAAATCTGAGTAGAAGCTAGGTTGTCTTAACTGGTTTTTATTGGCTCCTTCCTCATACTTCTTTCAGTAACTCAGGGGCATGTCCAGTTTGGATACGGAGCGGAAAATAAAGAATAAGAGCAGACTGGGAGACTACTTCCCCGAGATTCAGCTTTGGCTTCTAGCATTTGTGGCTAATACTTAGTAATTAGTCAAGTTGGATTTTTACATTTCATGTGTGATTATGCTGGGCATAATTCTGCTGTCACTCATGCAAAAGTAAATACTGAAGCTAATGGAGTTATATGAAAATAAAACTGATGTAAATGAGAAGAGAATCAGCTCCCCTATGGATACAAGATCAGATTACTGCCACGCTCCTATTTACACTAAAAATTCTTTATACCATTCTGACAGTCAAAAGTGATTTAAAATTGGTGGAACATTGATATCCACTCATTTTAAGATGTTTTTATGCTCCCAGAACAGTAGTAAAAGCTTTAGTGTAAGTGTGACTAGACTTCCCTGTTAACAGACACAAATCATTGTAAGGAAAGCATGAAGATGTGGTGGCTCCTGGCACACTGCAGCATTCCCTTCTCCCTTCCTGCCTTAGAACAAACATCTGTACCAAAGGCTCGGCACCACCCAACATGATGGTAAACATCAGTAATTGAGCTTCTTGCACCATCTCCCAGTGATGATCTTGATGTTGGCCCCTGTGGGAATCACTGTTTGAGGGATGCTTAGTTCGGTCATCTGCTTTCAGTCTTGCACAAGTAGGAATTGTATTTCTAATTTGTGTTTGCTAAGTGCATGGTGGGAGGCAGAACACTTCTCATGCTGGAAAGTCTTCAATTAAATTATTAATTACAGGATTAAGTAATAGTGAAACATCTTCCCGAGTGGGGAGTAATGGGTTGTGCAGGTCTGTATCTGTTTTGCATTGTTCCCTGCAAGGCAAGTGGGATATTGTGTGATTGGACTGAACCTGAAGCACAGCATCAAGGTACCAAAACTGATTTGCTGCATTCATCAGGTGAAGACATCCATCAGCTGTTAGCCAACAGAGTTTGCTGTGTGTCTGGGTCTGCTCAGAGCCAGGAGGCAGTATAAAGACAGAGCAGGGAAGAGGCTCTCACTGGAGCACTGGGTGTCTTGGGTGAAACAACCAGCTACTCCAAAGTTGTTCTAGTGACTCTTCTTGGCAGGAAACTCTATAATCAGATTTCTTTTAAAATCTCCCAAATCCTTCTTTGCTTTGATTCTGTATATAAGACTACGTAACTCTTGGATAATGTGTACTGCTATGGTGAGCCTTGAAATTTAATGGTGAAATGAAATGTCAGATAAGGAAACTGACTCTTTAAAAGTGTCTTAATGGTGAGCTGAAACAGCTCCTCATCTTCTCAAGGGGCTACCAGGTTAGGTGATACTAATGGTCTTTCCCAAACAGATGACAACACTGATGTTTTGCATGTGCTGTAATGGGACCCCATCCCTGACCTGCATGCAAGATAAGGGTAAGTGAAATGGTTTAAAATGCTTAGTTGTTTCCTGTCTCCTTAGGGAGCCTTTCTAGCCCTGAGAGATCACTGGAGTAGATAACTAAGGTATCACATAAGATAACACACATCATGAGCTAGGAAATATGCTACAGCTCTGGGTGATTTATTTGTATAGGAGAACAACTGTTCCTGTAACTACAGTAAAGCGTCTAATAAACACTGTCATTTTAAGCACAGCACATCAAAATTGCTTAAGTATGAGATGGGCACCAAAAAATCAAAGTTGAATAAATACATGTGACTCTGTAAATGCTTGAAGCATAATTAGCTGTAGTATTTTAAATGAAGACTTTACATAGCATATAGAAAAAGCAGCTTGTTTACACACCAAGTTCAGCATTAAGAGCTATGCTGTAATTTGTTGTTTGAAAACGCAGTGCTGCATGCCTCTGATTTTATAATCTGTTGACTCAAATCACAAACTGTCGAGTGCATTTCAAGATTATCCATGTTTGCATGTCAGATTATATTTTTTAGGCAACACAGGTTTTCTGTTTATTCTTAACTGCTGATGATTTTCTCAGGTTTCTGCCACATGCTGTGTGTCACAGATGAGTATTTTGCTTTCTTAAAATTTGAAAAGTCTGTATCCAGTTTAATAATTCTGTCATCTCAGCATTGCCATTAACACTGAATTACAATAGTGGGTATTTAAGCACCAGATTATGGCCTTAAATATTTGTTAAAATAACAACAGGGATAGACTTTTTAAGAAGAGCCAGTAATACTTTAAAAACATCAGTCAGTCAACAAAGACATAAAGACTGATTTAGTGACTAATTAAACAAAGTTTGCTGAATGTTTATGTCCACCTAGCTAAGCTACACTTTTATGCATCGATCTCACTGTGGGCTTTATGCATAATTCACACACATTGACAAAAGTCTGTTGAAAAAAGACATATGGACAATATATTTAATGAACGTTTTAAACAGTTTGAAGATTAAAAACAACGGAAGATTAGTAAACCCATACTCAGAAAAGATGCTGGTGTCTTCTTGTGCATAAATTACACATTAGCTTGTTCTTAAATGCAGTGTATGTAAAATAGAGGTAACGTAGTGTGCAGTGTTAATATTGATCAGATCTTTTGAAACCATACCCCTGTCCTGCTGAAGGTAAGCACCCTCCTTAGATTCAGAAACATATTAAAAGCGTGTGAGTGCTTAGATAAGCACTATAAGAAACACGGCCTTTTAAACTCTGAAGTCAAATAAATACATTCCACTAAATGATAGAAGTAATTTAGTTTTACCATTATCTTGTTATAATATCACCAGCCCATCAAAGCAGTGAATTTAAATCCCCTTAAAAGTGGGTATTTTTTACATGCTTAAAAGTACACATTTTATTGGATTAAAAATACTATTCCAAATATGAATGTGATTTGAACAATAATCACAAATTCCTTGTTATTGGAAAGACAGCATTGTTTTTCTGTTGATTTGCTTCCAACATTCCTCCTCTCACCCCCACCCCTCCCCTTTTAAATAAACATTTCTCTTTTAACATCTCTCCAGCATTTGAACCAGGAGTAATCCAAAAAGAGTAATGGAAAGAGTTTCAGTCAGCAAGTGGGAATTTATGTTCCTTTATCCTTATAAACACTGCAATCAAAAATCAAGCAACAGAAGCCAGTATTCATTCTGTTTATTTTCACACTCTTAATTTTAACCAGTCCTGAATGTCTAACTCATGTGAGCAGACATTTTTCTCATGGAAGCAGTTCTTCTCTCTTACATGTTCAAGCTATTAGCTTTGCTTTACCTTTGCTTGGGAAGATTTATCTGCCCATTGCTCATAGGCTGCTGGGTGATGATGTCCAGCCTCTTCATCTATGGCAACATTGTGCTGATCAGAAAACTTGCAAAACATGGAAAAATCTTGCAGGTGATCTTTGTCTAATCAACTTCAACAAGGCTTTTCCCTAACACTACAAATTAAATCTAAAGCTCTTTAGGTTTTCAGGTTATACTCAGTGTTGGAGCTTGCTTTATGCATATCATAACTACCCCAATATGACATGGAAATGAAGAAGGGAAGAAACAAGACTGAGAAAGCAGAAGTCAGTGTTTGGCATTACTGCAGTGTCCTCTCTTCTGGGCAGGTTTGGCAGGCAAGCAATGAGGTTATTAACCACAAAATTCAATGTGGAGCCAAGTGACATTTCATTTGAGTCAGAACTGGAGCTGGAAGCACAGTGGGACAATATATTTGCATTTAGCAAATATTTTAATGTGCACTGACATGTCCTTTAATCAGCTGCTGTCCCAGCCTTTCCTGTTTACTCTTCTGTGAAGATGGTTTGTTCTTGTGAGAAGGTTTCTCTGAGCAGATTTTTCTGTTGACACGAGGTGATGGAATAGCAGCTTCTCTCTGTGTTCAAACCTCAAGGAGACAGGTACTGACAAACGCTGCACCTCCAAGCAAGCCCTCTTGTCCTTACGCAATGTCCGATATCTAGGCTAGCACAAGGAGTAATACTGTACAACTGCAACAGGCCAACCTTTGTGGCAGCTGGGTACATCCAGAGGATGTGAGTATGAGAACGTGGATCTCCAACAGTTTCTCTTCTGCTCTGTGTTGCCATGCAACTTTTCAAGGCTTTCAATGAAGTAAAACATTTTTGTGAATCAAATCCACTTCCACAGAGTTCACAGAGAATAATACGTCCATGTACTATAAGAAAACAACATATATCTAGGTGAAAATAATCAACTTGCAATCTTGAATTAAGTATCTTGCTTCCTGTAACCTGTGTGATTGAGGGGTTAAAAAAAAAGAAGCTTTTGTTTTCTCAACTCGTCTATGTCACTGTTGAGATGGCCAAAAAACGCACACACACATTTCTTCGGTAACTTAGTAGGGAGAAAAATAGATAGACCCTTTATTATTACAAACCACTACTTATATACCTTTTCTAGCACACGTGTCTTTTTAGCCATTGGTTAATATTAGTTAGCAATGGTACATTATTGGATAACCCTTTACTGCATTGCTAAAGTCCATTATTTTGCCAAGTTCTTTCTTTGTTGTTAGTTACTCCCCTTAACTGACTCGTTCCTCCAGATGCCTTCTGCTTTCCCATTCGGATGCCTTCTGCTTTCCCACTTGGATGCCTTCGGTGCCTCATTTCTCATGGATAAACTTTAACATCTTCAAGACCAAGTTCTAACTTCATGCCTTCAGTCAGAGAATCCACGGGCCTGCTGTAGCCCCCCCCCCCCCCCCCCAGACCCACACTGCAAGGTTTAGTCCCAGAAGGTATGTGGCAGTGCCCTATCTCCATGTGTTACCTCTCCCAGATGCTAGCACAGGTTGCCCAGAGAAGCTGTGGCTGCCCCATCCCTGGCAGTGCTCAAGGCCAGGTTGGATGGGGCTTGGGGCAACCTGGTCTAGTGGAAGGTGTCCATGTCTATGATAGTGGGTTGGAACTGGATGAGCTTTAAGATCACTTCCAACCAAACCGTTCTACGAGTCTATGGCACAGCTCCCACTGGGGCTTGTAAGGTGTGAGAGACTGATCTGAAATCAGATTCCACTGTCCATTTCCTCAAAGATTGATAGCAGAAGCTGCATTGGGACTCCACCCTCCACTGCCTGAGGGATGACTGGAAAAGAGCTAAGACTCTTCTGTCCATTACCTCAAGGATTGGTGTGATGAATTGCTGTCCATTATCCCAAGAATTGCTGCAGACACATGTGTGTGCAGACACGTGCATTTGGAAGAGCTGGCTTCAAGACCAGGAAAACTAGTCCACCAGGAACAGGAATATGTGACATGAAGAACATAGGTACTCCCCCCAGCTCATTATAAAAGGGGGAGTAAGACCTTGCCAAAATGGGTACCTTCAAGGGGACTCCAGAAGGACGCCTCCACGAGGACACCCACCTCTGACAGACTCTTGGGAACACTCCTCTCTGATATTGACTGCGAACCCAGAAGAACTCCCACCACTGATGACGATGACAACGAATCCCTGGGACACCACTGGATCCATGGTGGTGACTATCTCTCTGTCTCTCTGCACCCCGAATCCTTGCTTCATTTTCTACGTTTTTTCCAATCTGCCCCATCGCTATCCCCTTTGTTAAAATAATTTCCCTTTTTTTAGTAACTGTCTTTTTGTAATTTATAATAAACAAGGTGTCCGGTTACATTGCTTAACCTCTTTTGCATCTTAATTTCACTCTTGGGATCACAAACTGAAACAGGGTCCGGCACTGGGGTTTTCTCCAGTCGGACCCTGACATTAAATTGGCGTCACGGACAGGATCCCTCACGGTGAAAAGTATCATAATGTCAAATAAAGTGTGGGGTATTATGTGTGCCTCTAGGGGATGTAAGGGGTAGATTTTGTTGAAACAAATGTGCTGTCTTCCTGAGACAACTACCCCAACCCCTGACACAAGGTCCCAGCAAAAGCAGTAGGGGCAGACTCATTTTCTTTCCATTTCATTTTCTGTTTGGCTTGTTAAGCTACTGCTTTGCCTGTACCAGGACAGGTTCCACACTTTATTGATTAAGCTGTCTGATTTTCTCTTTCAGTAACAGCCTTCATTTGAAAGTGTATCGGTTTTGCTGAATCAGCTGTGTATCGAAACGCTGGAGGGTTCAGTTATGCTTCTGTTTGAGCTGCATATTTGTTTTAATCCTCATGTGCATTTTTGCTTGTTCAGCTGGCTACTACTTTAGCCAACTAATTTTGGGGGTGGAGGGGTTGCACTGTCAATTTAATTTCTGACTGGGAAACATATTCTACAAAATAAGTTCCAGTCATTCATGGTTGAACTGTGCATCATTGGAGTTAAATGTTTTTTTAATTATTTATTTGCAGTATTTGCAACCCTGTGCTGGGAATACCAGGAGAGTTTCCAACCTGGAAGCTAAACATAAGTAATTAGGAGCACTGTCTAAAGTCCAGTGTGCATGTGTGGGTGAGTGGGTGGATGGGGTCAGTTTAAAGAAAGCATTAGGAAGGTCCGTTAGTTCACTTTCTTTAGCATCCATGGAAGTTGGGAAGGCAAGTACACAGCCTAGCAAGGGGAGCACAGGTGCAGATTCAATTGCAATTCAAGCAAGCAGTGTATTGCGATGGCAGTAGCTTCCCTCAGAATTGAAGCTGAGGTCAGAGATAGCTCTTTATATTTATCTATTTTTAATGGCTTGAGTTCCAAGACTTTTCGGAATGCTTTGCAATGCAGACCCAGAAATGCTAACTGCTCCAGATCCCAATTGATTCTAGGTACAGACACCATGTTTTCTTTAGCCACTTCCTGCTTTTGGCATTGGGCTCCTGTTTGAGACCCTTCAAATATTGCAGGAGATGCCTCTTGCTCAAGAAAAACTAGCACATCTTTTGGGAGGGAACAGACTGTAAGCTGTAGCACACAAACTGGTAAGTGATAGCATGGATCTTGGGGAGAAGAGTTAGTTCCATTGCCAGCAAAGATATGATACTGCATCTCAGCGCTGATGTTAAAATAGTGCCCTTCTCCACCTTCCTCATCCTCGTCTCTTCAGACATCAGGCAATGCTTGAAGTCACCTGAAACCACAAGTCTTTGATGCAGTTCATGCTCTACATACCCTCTGGGGACAGCCAGGGGTTTCTGTACAGAGCATGGCTACAGGTAACTTGGTCGTGGGCACCTTAAGCTGGTCCTAAGATGTGGACAGATGAAGTATCTTCATCCCGAAAACAGCTTTAATGTCTACCTTGTCTCCAGTTGCTCATCTCATAGACTCACCCAGAAAGTGCTTGAAGCAATGGGATTGAGAGGGTAGCTGCCTGACAAGAACAAGGGTCAAGGGCAGAGCTGTCAAAGGAGAGCAATCACCAGCTAGGCTTCTCAGCTGGAAAAGCTTTTCCTCCTCCCCCTCCTCCTCTGGCTTCACAGCTACCTGCAGCAGTGTGCCTGGCTGTGCAGCATGCAGAGGGCACACAGCAAACCCAGGCTGTGCACAGGGACTGCCTGGGCTACGTCTGTGCGAGCTGGTCACGGCGGAGTGTGCGCGGCTGCCTGCCCCTGGGTTGTCCCAGCAGTGCTTCCTCCCTCAGGGCAGGACCAGGAACTCACAGGAGTTTTTAACTTGCCTATCAGAGAGACCTTTTCTGCTTTCGGGACTGGAGAGACATCAAATATTTGCTGGAGTTTTCTCACTGATGCAGCGAAATAACTCCCAACACATCTGCTCCCTCTTAAGTCAGAAAGAAAGGTTTGTGTAACTTGCGCCCTTGGATGGTCATGCAGTGTGGCCAGCAGGTGTTGTTCATGCATTTCAGTGCTTTTCTGGTTTGTGTTTGCTTTTATTTTTAATTTTCTGAACACAGTTTGGGTCTATATGTATAACAAAAACCCTCTAAGACTTTCCTTATCTTCTTACAATTTCTGATCATCACTTATTAGTACGGTATTTTTTTTTCTCCCGAATCATTTACCATTGATATTTTGCAAATGGGCATAATGAGGTAGAAGTGCTATCAGTAAATCTTATGTTTTCTCAGTATTATCAAGCAAGATTATTAGCTGTAGAAAGCCGTCCTGAACTCCTGAGGCTCCTACACAAAGCTTTTCGGAGACTCCCCCTACAGTGCGAAAGAGACGGGTGGAGACTGAGGACTGAAATGGCAAGTCAGTGGAATTTATTTCAGTATCTACACCTGCCTCTTCTGCTCAAACGACTGCAAGTCTGTGAAATCATTACTAGAAATCCTGTGACCCTCTTCATTTAGGCTCTGCAGAAGCTCTCATTTAATCGGGAAATTAAATGAAACTCAATGCAAAAAAAATCAACTTTTGGAGAAAATGGCAAAATTGCAGTGAGGGCTGGCAAGAGACAGACATCCAAGAGCTGGTGAGTAGAATGTGGATAAGTGACTGATGTACAGTGTCCCAGCTTCAGGACCCAGCTTTGAAGGCTCTTACCATCAGAGGGAAGATGCTCTGCAGCTCCTTACTGTTATATCCCTTTCAAAAATGTGGCCTTTTTTTGTACCTACATTACTGTTTAGTGGTTACATTTTATGTTATTTCTGTGCTTTTCTATTTTAAAAACACCCTCCCACAGCACCTGGTGTAAGCCGGGTGCAGGAGCTAGCTCCCTGTGCTGAGAACAGAAAGGCTGCAGAGGGAGAACTGTGGTTTGGCTGCCCTGATGCAGGACATATCCCAGAAGTGCTTTTGCCTTTTGCGAGCAGCCCGTGGAGATTAGAGCAGCCTGAACTGTTGCAATCAGCCCTCCAGAGACCTTTGCTCCCTTGAGTTGAGCTGTAGCCAGCATCTGGCCCCACCCTGATCTTGGTCTATTGGAATGACGTTGGAGTGAAGGACCTTTTCTTCTCTCTCCCCTTTTTTCTTCTTTATCCCCCCCTTTTTCAGTGTCTTTAATGCTGCTGTAGATTAGAAAGCTTCTGCTGTAAAGGAGAGGGGCCGCAAATGACATCAGTGTTATCAACTCAGCTGTGAGCAGTTCTGGAAGGGATGCCTTGCAGGAAGCCGGCCTGGAGCTAAGCAACTCTGCCATCATCAGGCTCAGTTCAGGAACGCAAAAACACGGAGGGGAACTGCTGGGAGGCTGCAGCATTCCTCACTACAGGCACTGTGCCGGAGACGTATTGCAAGAATTTGTAGCTATCGTAGAAAGTTTCCTGTGAGAAATTTCCTATTGAGTGCTGGAATTCTTTAGATCACAACTGGGGAAAAAAAAAAATCTAAAGGCTGTTATTATAGTTCATGAGCTGACATTTTATCTGAAGTGAAGAGATAAAGAAAAGCATCAGTGCAAAGCCACCCTAGGAAGTTTAGGCTGGCTTTGGCAAACACTTTCAAATATTTACAGGAGATCTGCAGATCACCTACTGCTTATATCTACAGTCCTCCTCAGGCAGGCATTACAACAGGTTGGATGGTCAAGGTCACTGAACACTTACCATTTTATTGCTTGGGCCAAGCCAGCTACAGAAAAAGGAAAAACCAACCCAAAACTGTACATAAAGCTTGAACTGATGCCAAAGTTATCCTTTAGAGCTTAAAAACTTCTTTGAAGAGAGAGGTGCCCTCACTTCAAAAGTTCTGTTGTACTCACCCTACACCCAAAAAGGGTGTTGAAGAGGCAAAGCTGTCCTGCCCAGAAGTTTCCCCAGGACATGGTGGTGACCAAGAAATATACCTATAGCAGCACAGAGCCTCATGGCCCAGCATGTACAATATGAGGGATCTATGCAGTTACAAACATTTATGTAAAGAAAGATAAAAATCAGCTAACTAAGAGGAAAATCCATGTTTTTCACACATTTAATAGATGGGTTCTTTCATAGATCATTTCTTTGGAGCAGCCAGGGCTCCTGTGAGCTGGGTATAATGTAGCTGTAAAACTTCACTGCCTTTCCACTGTGCCCCATACTACCCATGCATGCTCCAGCTCCTGGGAGCTGCAAAAGGCAAAGCCCTCAGCCACAGGACTTGGGCACTGCTGGTCTCTTCAAGCAGTGCAATAGCAGTTTGTTTTCTTAGTGCTGCCGTGCTCCATAGCTGTTCAGTGAGCCAGTGTTGGCACACAGATCACAGTGATGCTTAACTCCTGCTATTATGCAATCCAAATGCCTGAACAGCTGAGGGGGATAAGGGACAAAGCAGCAAGGGGGAGAGGAAAGCAAAGGTCCCCAGCACTGCCTTCCTGCTGAGATGGGGTTTTGCTACCAGAGTGAGTTATCTCGGCACAGCTGAGGTCTGACTCACCTCCAGCATGGTGGGATGGCATGAGAACAAGAGCACACAACACAGAGCAGAGGAAGGCCTCCCGCAGCCATACTGCCTGGGCCCTCTGCCTGCTCCTGCTTGGAGAGGTGTGCGAGATGAGCTTTGGGTGACCTTGTTTCATTGCTCTGCTCAGACCTCGAGGGCAGCACTGGAAGCCCCTGCCATCGGGCTGGTCACTTGTCAACCAGCAGAGCTGACCTCTGCAGCGGGCTCCGTGTAATCTCCTGGGTTTTGCTGTGCATTCCCTCCCCTGTCCACCCCCTCCTGGAAACACCTCACTTGAGGTGTGACTGTTCAACACCACTAGAATACAAGGATAAATGTCACCAGGAATGTCCCTGACCACCGTCAGGTTTTCCTGTCGCAACCAGGTGCACTGAAGCTAGGGCTTTAGCAAGCTGTTTGGGATTAGAGAGGAGGATATATGATTTAGCCAGATCATAACAAACTCAAAGACCAGAAAACGGGAAAAATAAATTGCGATTTCCAAAGTTATAGCTATCTTTTACTAGAGACCTAATAGTTGAGTGACTAAGATGGGTGAACTGGGTCCTCCCTCTCCCAAGTGTTTCTGCGCTCCAGCAGCCCACAGCTGCTGCTGCTGAAGGTGTTGCTGATGATTCATGCAGCACTTTGCACATAGGTGGTGGCAGTGTTAGACATATGCAAACAGGAGTGCAAGGCACATGTACATAATTCAGAATGAGCTTTCCATTCCTTGTTAGGCAGCTGGATATTATTCTGAAGATGGTTTTTGTTCTTGTACAGGAATAAGTGCGACGGTGTCATGATGGTTTTGCACCCATGTTCTTGTTATAGAACCATTACTCTGGCCCAGCATGGAAGAGATGGCCCAATTTTTCCTCTCTCATTAGCATACGGCTGACCTGAAATGATTCCCGCACCTAGATATTTCACTGGTCTCGTGGTTATCCTTAGCCTAGCTTTGTCACTTGTTTGTGTCCAAAATACTGGAAACCTTAATCAGGCCAAGCTCTGCTTTTCACTCTGTCTGCGGACTTCTTTCATGGTATGTGGCAGCTAATGAAGTGAAGCAAACTTATTTTCAGAATATCAAAACTGTTAAATAGGGGTTAGCACCTCTGGTTCAGGATTTTCTACCAGAAAAAGGCCGAGGTCTCTTCCTTTGGAAGAATAATTCCTTACTGACACAGATTGAGGCAGTAAGTTCAACTAACAAAATGAAAAGGACCAAGCCTGCTACCTGACTGCTATGCAGCTTGTTTTTCTCTACAAGATTAGATACACAAAATATATAAAAGCTGGAAACTGGTCCCTATTTCACCTCTAAATCCCTCCTTCAGGTGTCTTCAGCTCACTTGAGAACCCAAAGAGCCCAGAGGAGAGGTTTGGTGCCATTCCATTGCTTGGACTACCCAAGAACAAGGAGAAAGTGGTGAGTTATTAAACAGACAACTTATACAATGTAAACATATCATCATAGAGATGGCAAGAATAAACCAGGAAGTGTCCGGAATGGAAATGAGCTTATTTCCTACTGACATTATTCCTTTATGAAGTATGGATGGTAATGAATGTTAATCCACTAAGAAATTCTTAGAAAGTTATCTGTTACATCTTCAGGGTGAAAATGTCTCAGTTGTGGCACTGAATACTGACAGTCTCATATTTGACTTACCAGTGATCATCAAGTTTTACATCAAAGGTCAGGAATTTATCTTGACTTTGTAAGCTGTGAGAAAGAAATTTATAAGCACTTTAATTTATTGCCCTGTCATTGTTAATTTATTTGGTATTCACTGTGATAGCACTTCTGTTAATGAACGTATTTGCTAATAATGTGGATGTCATATATATTTATGCTCTAATTTCTTTCAGCGGTTCATCAGGCAAAGCAAGTTAGAAGCTCTGCCATTTAAAATCTTTATAAATTTAAAAGGGAAGTCGTATTTTATTTCAAAGAAGTACTTAACAAATATCTATCACATTTAGCTATGCCAAATGGGGACACATCCTAGCACAGAAGAATTAGTACTGAAAACAAAATGATAAGCGTCTAGAACTGACTGAAGCCAAAGGGGAAGATTGCCATGTCTTTCAGAGACAACCGGTCAGACTCCATTCAAAGTATATAGATCAGCTGGTGTTTGTTAAATATAGCTAATAAATAATTTAACATAATCATGTCTGTATATTTTGTGTATGAACAAGAGTTGAGTCGCAAATGGGAAAAAATGCTCTAGGATATCTGTTTCAAACTCTGAATAAACGTGAAAAGGAACTGACAAAAGAACCATAACCTTTGCACAGTGGAGAAATTTGTGCCTGTATATGGGGTTTTAGTTTATAAAAATCTCAAGAATGTAAGTGAACCTTGAGATTTGAAGTCAGGTGGTACATATATATTTTGCTGATTCTTTGCATTAATGTGACTTTGCACACATTTTAAACTCAAATACAAATACTTTGTAATCCTTTCATACATATTTTTAGCCTGTGCTCTGCAGATCGTGCAACGGTGTCTCAAAACCTGGAGTTTTTTCAGTTAAAGTCAGCAGAAGCCTTGTCATTGGTTTCAAAGGCTCCAGGACTAAGAGTAAAACTAATTCATTATTTCTGTAATCTAGTCATAAGCACTTTCGTAATAAATCTATGGATAAACAGCAAATACCTTCTTTTTTCTGAAATATCAACCTGGAACAGGAGGCCCTGGACTCCTAGGCTCATGAGGTCCCTTAATACATTATCAGGCAGTTACATGGCATCCTAAATGAATGCCTGGAAAATGCTTATGCACCATCATGACTGTCATTGCTTTATTATTATGTAATAATGGATTATTTCTCTTACATTTAAAGAGTAAATGCTGATCAGAGAGTTCTATTGGTATGAATTTTCATATCCTTTGATGATAAAATTCTGTTCCATTAATGCTTTGAGTCCAGCTCAACAGAAGTGAGCAGGAGGAGGAAAATAGATGACTACAAATACACTTTAGAAACCTCTGCTATGACCTAAACCACCTTGCCTATAAATCTTAATCTTGCAGTTTCAAAACCTGACACAGTGCCATATATACACAGGCTAATGCAAGCACGTGTCCCAGGCATTTCCAAGGCTCCCTACACCCCAGGGAGCTCAGATCTGCCTGGGGACAGCAGATGGACAGTTGTCCTCTCTATGGCCCTCGTAGGCCTCTTTTCCACAGCTGCCTATTATTTCCGTAATCACTTCATTACTGCCTTTGGAATTGATTAGAATTAGAAAGTACTGCAATGGCAAAAGGGGACTCTGGCAGGATCTGTACCAGTTGGAGAACCATTTTTGCTGGGGTATATGCTACCCTCTTACACCGTTGGAAGTGGGACTGGGTTCAAAAACCCCACATTTTCCAGGGGAGAGAAAGAGACAGAAAACCTAAATTGTTTTTTTCAGACCCTTTCAATGTTTTCTTCTGAAAAGATTGCTAGTTTACAATGCAGTAGTGTGTTCACAGATTAATTTTATACTTTGATTAAGAAAACTTAAATGTTTCCTTTAAGCTTTTTACAGTTTGTTGCCTCTTAATTAAGATGGAAAAGTACCTAAATGCCTGAGTGGTGGATACATTATGAAATATTTTACTATTTTATACTTTCCCAGTTTATATTTGTAACTTGGTGTCATAACAAATCTTATACATTCTTTTCGTGACGCTCTGAATGCCTTTGGAGCCTTTAGCAAGTTTAGATATACAAATAGAATCTGCAATATTAACAGCATACTGATTTAGAAGCTTATGAAACGTCAGGGTTGTATTTAGTGCAGACGTGACTCGTTGTGAAGGAGTCTTCTGGCTTCCTGTGTTACTATATGAAGAATTCATTTTGGCATTTCCCTTTAGGGCTGGTTTCTTTTAAACTGTGATTGTATTAATAATATCATCTCATGATATAACTGATTGAACCCTTTTTGCAATGGGGAAAAATTAAAGCCCAATCTAATTTGCTACTGGCCCATAGTCAGCAAAGCCATAGAGTAAAGGACATTATTTTCTCTCAACTTTTCTATATGGGCATGTTAATTTTTATATTTCATAATCCTGAGGTAATTAAATGCCCCTAAATGAGGAAATGCTTCATGTGAATGTCATCAAACAGCACCTGTTTCCAGGGGACAGTGTTATTCCACTGAAAACCTAGGGTTTTTTTAAGCAAATACATTCTGAAGCCAAAATTGTCACAATTATTACTTTGCTCAGATGCAAAAGCTGCATTTCTAGCTGAAGAATAAAAGGACACCTTGTTTTTTGCTAGTGTGCATATTGTATTTTTTTCATGATTCAGCTTGCTGGTTCCTTAGATCTATTTGCTTTAGGTTTAGCAAGATATCAAACATGTTAGGTTCTAAAAGATTGTTATTGGTGATGTTCTTTGAAGTGCTGGAAAAAACTGAGCTAGCTTCAGCTTTATAACTAAGGTCTGATTACCACAGCCAAGAAAAACACAAATAAACGTGGCATGGAGTCACCTATGTATTATCCAAGAAGATAATAGTTTCTCCTGAGTGATTTTCTCAAGGGAACTTACTGTGATTCACAATCAGTGAGCTGGTCCTGCATGGGAATTTGATGTACATCGATGATCAGATGCCTACTGGAGGAGCAAAGAAATTTGGCTGTGCATTAGATTGATAACAGCAAAAATATTGTCCAGCTCATTACCACACAGTGCAGAAGAAGAGGAATAGCAAGGGCTGCTTCCTCGCTAAATAACCAGCCAAGGCTGTAGGAAACAGAGGTGCAATCCTCCTTCAGTGATGACTTAAGAGATTTCTATTTCACTATCCACACCATAAAAATAACCAGTCTTACATGTAGACTTCCTGCATTTTGCTCCTTTTTTCCTTGGTTTACTGATACCAGGAACTTTCTGCTAGATGAAAAATAGAGCTTGCAGAGAGCAGGAGTGCAGTTTGGATAGTGGACCCATTTCTTCCTCTGCAGTCACCATCCTGCTGAGGTGGGTAGGTGTCATCTTAGCCCCCATGGCAAGCCTTTTTCAAGTCCCTAATTCATAAATGTTCATTTAAACCTGAAACTTGAGAAGATTTTTCTCATTTCTTCAGCTTGATGATTTTAGTTTTCCCTTTTTAGTGGTACATATGCTCAGTCCTCTCTGAAGCTTGTTAAATGTCTGGGCTCAGTGACTCCCTGTGATAATGAGTCCTACAGCCTAATTATGCTACAAGAAAAATAGTCCTTTGGTCACTTGAGATTTTTTGGGTCATTTTAATCATATTGATTGTTGCACAATGAGTCATCTAAAATATAACAGCACTGTGGTCATACCCCACCTAGATGAAAGATAGCTCTGCAACTGGGATCTTCAGCTGATGCTGATCTTGTTGAGCTTTGAGGACCTGTTAGCACTAAGAAGGGAGACAAGAAAGGAGGTCCTTGGAGAAGAGCACCAGGGTGTTCTTGAGGAAGGACAGAGCCTAAGAGGGCACCACTTCTCCCGGCTCACCAAGGAGCAAGCTCCTCTCCAAGTAAACCCTTGAAATGAGGAGAAAGTGATGGCTCTGACAGCTACCCATACTTGAACTCGTGCAGCTTTCCACAAGACTGTTCGGAAGAAAGAAAAGTCACCTAGGAATGTTAAGCTTAAAAAAGCAGCAGCACTGGTGTGTATTTTTGGCATGAACTGAGGAATCCTTTTGTTCCAGCTACAGTCCACGTGCTGATTCAGCTCAGCAGCTCTTCTTTTCTGTTCTTTTCCTTTCCCAGGGCTTTCTTAAACACCTCTTCTAGGTTGCTGTTTTCTTCCTACCTGCTTCACTTATGATTTGTAAGAAGAGTTAGTAAAAATATTGGCACGTACTCTCAACTGGTGGCAATAGTCTGTAGAGTATGCATCAGGGTATGACTGTGCTCTTCTTTCATGTTTTTTGCTGTATTTATTTGATCTCATCTACAATGAAGCCTTTTGATACTCCAGAAATGATAGAAAGGCAGCATATGGTAAATGATAATCAGGTTTTTCAATATGAAATACTTTGAATAAATTAGCTTTGTAGAGTCTATCCAGAGCTGCATTGTGCTGTGATTTCCCACTGAGTCACTGTCCAGACCACTCAGCCTTAGCAGGTTAGGTTTTCCTGGGACAGAGCTGGTGGTGTCACCCCTACACACTGCACCTGTGTGTGGCTTACTGACCTGGGCTCCAGACAAAAGGCAATTTTGAGTTGACATGGATCCTGTGTGAGTTCTGTTTCTTTCCTTAACACTCTCCAGTTACCAAAGGATAGCTGTAGATTTTTTCGTACTGAACATGCCAGTGTTTCAAATAGAGCCAGAATCACAACTCACTGCACACTAAGATGTCTGATCTGGTAAGTGGCTATTTATATCTAGGGAATTTAAAAAAAAAAAAAAAACAAAAAAACCAACCAACAAACAAAAAAAACCCCAAATCAAACAAAAAACCAAACCAAACCAAACAGATTTTTGAAAAATATAATGGAAAGGATAAAGACAATAGTCTGAACATGCTGTAGAAACAAGAGGGGAAATACTCAAAGAGCCAGAGCTTGACCAGAATTTATATATCCTCCCAAACTCTCAAAACTTCTCTCTAACAATCATTTTCATTCTCAGGAGTAATTTTCCTGAATGGCACACATGAAGAAATTGCATCTGCGCTGGCTGAGCTCTGTATGAGGACCAAAGGGGGAAAAGCACCTAATTAACAAGTGATGAAACACTGAAGTGATGAGGTAAGCTATTCCCAGTAAAGGTTGCTCATGGCCCAGCTGATGTCCTCAACTGCTGTGTTCAATAGCATTCACAGAAAACAAGCTTGATTTGTGTAGTTCATCCAGGCAGTATTTTCAACTGACATCCATGTGCCAGAAAGGAATCTCTTTCAGTGCTGATTTACCTCACTTGGGCTGGAGACACAAGAGAGACATTTTCTTCATGGCAGATGGCATCAAATAAGCTCCAGGGAGATTTGCTGCATTTCGGTGATAACAATGTAATGCGCTTATTTGATTTCATCATGCAAAACCAAAATCATCTTATACAAGACTTCACCCAGATCAGTCTGTACTTTTTTTGCCCCATTTTTGGCCCTGAGCCTGACAAATGATTTCCAAGTTACCCAAAATGGAACTTTTCTTCCTCTGTCTTCAGACTTATGAAGTTCCTTTTTGACTGTTTTTGTTTCAGGTAGCAAAAAGTGTATGCCACCACCATAAATACAGCTGTGATGGTTTTATTTCTTGTTGTTTCTCATACAGAATATTTTATATTATGAATAATGAGCTCTGTTCTGTGTCTCACAAGGCTGACGTCAAATCCTCCCCTTCCCCTTTCTCTCAAAAATCTCTACAAAAACGACATTTCTATGACAAGAAATCATAGTGACATTCCATTGCCCGTGGCCATGCAGCTCCATATCATCTCTTCTGTAAGGAGATAAGTGATGTGTGATTTCAAGATCATCACTTCCAAAACCTATGGGGATGCTGGCAAAAAGTTAAAAAACCCAAGTAAATGCTAAAATGTCAAATGAAGAGTGACTAAGTTAGTTTATAATCTTGACTGGGAAGGGTTCGATAAAGGTAGATAGCAAGTGGTTACGGAAGTACCGGAGATCTTCCACTGGCCAAGTCACAAGCTCAGCTGCAACTGCCTGAAAACCCTGGGCATCTTGAAGTACATTTGACAGTGAATTTCCACCAATGCCCACTGATGGTATTCATATGACCCCACTTTGGCCCCACACCTTAGCTGGCTGGGCTGAAGGGCTAATCTCTGTTAGCTGCCTAGAGGGCCATTGAAGAGAAGCAAGGAATCAAAAATACTGATCCATACTTGGGGGCATGCCTTCTGAGGGGGCTTGTCTTTCCTGGTCAAATATACCAGACCCTGAAGGACACTTCCCAATAAACTAGACAAATCGCTATAAAGTCAAAGCTGAATATACTTGACAGCTTTGTGGGGGTTTTATTGTTATTATTTTCTGAAGAAAGTTTCATTCTTCTGAAAAATGTTGCTGTAAGGACTTGAAATTCAGATATCAACCAGCTGTATTTCTTATCTGATGTCCTTACACAGTGCTACTGTGCCATTGTCACAAATGTATAATCACATCTGGAGAATAAAAACTTATTGCCAGATTTTGTTGATTCAGTGTAACTATATTAAAATATTATAAATTACCTTGGAACACTGATGATTGCTTTTTCCCCTTTAAAATTCAGCAAAAGGATAAAGTGAACATTGGACTGACTATTTTCTCCTTCTATTGTTTATAAGAGTGACTGACCTTCCCTTGGAATGAGAGATCTAAAAATGGCATTCATTGCTGGTGACAGGATGGCATTTGAGATGCAGGCTTTAACCCAATCAGTTACTTAGACGTAGGAGTAAGCTATTTCTATTGAACAGTAAGATGGATTGAATGCAGAGTGGCATTAAAGGGAGGGAGTAATGCAGAAGCATCACCATTGTTTCTTGAAGGTAATTTTAAGTAAATGACCTTAAACTGCTCACACGCTTGAAAATAAATCTCTGTTCTGCTTGGGTAGTGTTTCCACAGTGCTTGTTATTTGCAAGCAAATATGAATGAGATAGACCCTGAATTTTAATTTTATTGTATTTTCTGTCAAGCCAGCAATTCTTTAAAGAAACAAGTCAAAAGTTACAAAAAAGACTTCAGGAAGGAGATGTAACTAACCTGCCATGGAGCAGCAGTCGGTATGCTGATGCCACCAGGCTTGGAGAATGCACTGGCATGGGGGTCACAGGATGCCTGAGCCAGCGGCACCCTGGGCACCTTCCCTGGTTCATGACCACAGAAGCAGGTATGGCACACGGCAGGGGCATGACCACAAGCTGTGTTCTCATTTGGGCTGCAGTACTGACCGTACCTGGCAGGGACACCAAAACTGCATTAGACCAATGATTTGCACATCTTATTTCCCCTTTTTTGTTCCTTAAGTCTCCTTTTCATTGCTCTTGTATCTACTTTCTTCCATCCCAATTCCCTTCCAAATGACCCCAAATTACGTTTTCTCCACTAGTGCCCATCCTGCCACGCCCATACCCAAATCTGGTATTTCCAGTGCTGTCTCCTGCATAACTTCAGCCTAATGCAGCATCATGGGCAGCTTGGTGCTGTGCCTTTGCAAGGTCATGCAGCCCACAGGTCTCCCAGTGCTCCCCTCATTTGTCACTGCAGTTTAGCCATTTCTCACATAGTTCCCCCTAAATGACCCGTGAAGTCCAAACATCCCTCACAGCCCTGTCTGGACCTTTCATCACCCCTCACACTTATCTTTCACATTGGGTGCTTCATCGCTTTGTGTGCAGTGGTTTCCCATGTCCTGCCCAGCCCACCAAGCCAGTCAAGACCATGGCCCAATGCCTCCCAGCCACCCATTTGTGTTTTTTGAGCATATACACTGGAGGGACAGAGACTCTGCTAAGACATGGACTACACCAAAAGATGGGATGAGAGCAGTAGCATTCAGGTAGTGCACAGATTCATCTGGCCCAGAGGAGAAGATCAGGTGGTGTCCCAAGTCATGACCTGCACCCTTGAGGTGGAAGGATTTGACAAGACATCCTGATGTGGTGGGATCAATGCCGGCAGGAAGAGACACTTTTGCAAACTTACAAGGAGGTAATTTATTTTTGCTGCATGTGTGACAGTTCTTACCTATCCAAAAGTGAACAGCGAGTGAGGAGAGAGATTGGACCATGGGGACATCAGGGGCTGGGAAATGGCTTGGCAGTCATGGCTTTCATGAACTAGCCATGCACAGAGCTCCTGGAGCAGCAAGTGGCTGGCTGGGAAGCCGTTGCAGGCTGACAGCAAGATGTGCAGCCTTCAAAGCAGAGTGCTGCACTGGCCATTAAATCATTCTTTTAAATTTTGAACTTGGACAATGCACACTGATAAAAGCATCACAGGCATTTGGCAGCAACTCAGAAAGGCACTCAAATATATGCTCAATGTTAAGCACATTGACAATCATGCTTCTCCCCAGGAAAACACATCCAGAAAAGCTCTGTCAGGTCTAGGCCTTAGAGGTCCATCAGCAGTCCCAGACAGGATCATCAAAAGATCCTCTGAATGCATTCTCTTCAGAATTGAGGTAAAGAAAGAAAATTTAGGTAAGAAAAAAAATCATCATCTGTGGAAAAATGAATTATCCATACAGAAGCAGGGCAGTGAATACATTTTGATGAATTTGTGGACTCCAATTACTTTCCTAAACAAAAAAAAAGGGAGCAGGGAGGGAAGTGAAGTAGCTGTCCACATGAGGAAGTATGCAGTGAATAGCTTCAGGGGAAATAATAACCATTTATACTTTTGGAAACGTCTAAGTGCTACATTTACATATTTTCAAAGTGACTGATTTCAATTCTTCAAATTATTAAAAGTTAAATACCTTGTAATTTACCTAAATGTTAAGAAGATGGTAAAAAAAGAACTAAATACTGTGAAAGTGGACTAAAATATTCCATTCATGTTGAATAAAAACATTAGGTAAGCCTGAAACTGTTTCAGAAACATGTATGGTCCACTGAAATAAAATCTATTATTTGCACCATTCCAGTGGATGATACCATCAAGGAAAATTAATATTATGTGTACAAGCTGTATGTTTTTAATTTCTCTACAGTGTATTTAAATTATTTGGGCAATGGATAGGATATAAATACCTTAGAGAGAATAGAAAAGTACATTTACCTCCCTTTCCTGCTAACGGCTTTAGTACAGGATTTCAATAGGTTTTTAGCCCTCCCTGGGGAACAAACCTCAGCTCTGCCACCACTAACCTATAGCAGGCTGTGGGAGCTGGGTTAGTCTGAGCAATTTATTTGTGAGGGTAGAGAGACAGTGCTTTTTTAGAAGATGAGGGATGCTGTCAGACTTTCTGGGGGAAAAATGTGTGTAATGGGAAGAGGTCTGGGTTGATGGGTGCTTCCAGCAGCAGGGAGATGAGGGCAGCAGTGAAGTCAGTGATGGTGGCTGAATCAGAAAGGGATCCTTGTTTCACCTGCTGCTTGTCCCACTGTTTGTAGTAAGGTTTTTCCACAAACAAGGGGAGATGGAGACTTGCATTGGTTGGAGAACCATTTAAGCTTTTCTGCCTTTAATTTGAGAGGGGTGGAGGTTGTGCATCTCCAAATCTGTTCTAGAAGAAGTTTCACCAAACTGAAGTACCTGCTCGGGGTGATGCTGGTGCATACCTGCAATGAATGGGGTTTGAGGACACACATCTCTGATTTCCTGGGGAAAAAAAAAAGGCAGACGTACTTAAGTTCTTGAGCATGTGGTAGCCATAAGCTAAGTTATGAACAGAACCCTACAAACCTCTCTTTCATGAGAAAGAAATCATTCAATTGCTTTCATGACTGCATATCCCTAGCATGTCATCCTCCATGCACAACACACAAGCCTATTTATTTTGTAATGACGTGTTGTTGCTATTCTCCACCTCCACACAAAGCAGGATGCCAAGGGAAGGCAACTCTGAAAGGGACGTTTGCCAGCGACCATCACTCCCAAGTGATATTCTTGCTACTCAGCACAATGCCTTAATGCGTTTGCAGGGCATTAAGGGTCACCTGTCATTCCTCTTTTCTCCTCCTGCATGTTTGAACTCTTCTATATTGTGTTTGTGTCAATTAAATTCTGAAAACTGTGTTCAGACGGCATTAAGGTTTTGACCACAAAGTTTCCAAAGCAGTCACTGAGTTAGGTAGAGCTAAGAGCTGATATTTCACCACTTCCCACCCACCACAGCTTCAAAAGAGTTGGCTGTAACTGAGAGAGAAAACACTGATGTCCCTTACAGTTTTTCTAGAGGCGATATGCAGTTCTCCAGCCAGGATATGAAATTCCTCTTAATGAAGAGGACTCATTAGGAGTGTATTTTTTTAGCAAAGTAGTGCACCCATAGTTCCCTGGGCTTTATACTCAACAGAGTATAAAACAAAGTATAAACAAAGCATTATACTCAACAGAGGAATTATCAGTACATCAAAATCATTTCCTCTGTCAAAGAGGAAAGAATCCTGTTCATTAAAATATACTAATCAGCCAGGCAATCCTTAGACTGACCGCTGAGAAATGAGGTGGCTTTCAGGTCCCCTCCCAGCCTTCAAGGAAGGTATCCAAACCCCCAGGCAGTGCCAGAAGATCTCTGTGGCATCTGCTGTGGTCACCCTCACTAGAAGAAGTGCTCAGACTGGTTTTATAGCGCTGATGAGCCCTTTCCTACAATGCAGAGAGCAGTCACCATTCAAAACACACCTGTGGAGGACGTGGCCATCCTTAAGGGCTTTGTTTCACAGGAGATAATAAGATCTGATGCTCTCTCCAGCTATCACAAGCTTCTTGGTCATCTAGTCTGCTTAGACCAGTCAGATACGCTGCTCCTGTTTCCTCTTTGAGAGAAGGGTTTCCATTGCAAAGGGCTGAGTCTGTACACAGCTCAGGTCTGATGGGTATCGCCAGGGATATATTTGTTTCATTTCATGTTTGCATCTAACCAGACTTTTGTACAGTTTGTAAGTTCTGTTTTATGATTCCAAAATTTACGCATTTTTTCTTTTAGCTTTTTTCCCCTCCAATAAACAAGGCAGAAAATCTGGTGATACTATGGCAAGTGCAGTTCTGTCAAAGCAGGAGTTTTTATTTTGCTGGTTGGCAGATACCAATACTTACCAACAGCATCATGATACATTTGAATAGATTGCCTTAACTGCTGCTATTTATCTTCTAGTTATCTTTGTTAATTTTTTACACTACCATAACAGGAATCAGTTGCAGAGCCCCAACTTTATTCCAAGATGAATTACAATGTTAGTCTTCTGAGAATTTTCTGCTTTCATGTAAGCTATAGTGCCTGTTCCCATTGCTGAAAGGAGGAAAGCTGTGCTGTGAAAATATTGGACTGAGTCATTCAAACTGACTTTGAATTTCAAACTTAGACCTTCACATTTTAAAAGATTGTTTCAAAACTGTATAATAAAAACATCTTTTTTCTTACTTTCAAATATCAGTGGGGCTTTTAGATGGTTTTCTTTATCAAAAGCCAGTATAAGTTTATAGTACATTGTTACTGACAGGTAAATAAATAATGTGAAATTATCATAGATAAAAACCGAAATACATTTGAAAATGAAATTGCAATACTTTGAAAAGGCAGATCCTGCACTAAAAATATGAATATTCGGAGTATATTACATGCAGAAACTTCCATTTCAACGCTTTTCACTTTGTAGGACTTTTTCCATTGCAAATTACATATAAAAAAAAAAAAAAAAAGTAATTAAAATAGCAAATGCCAGGAGAAAATTCTTTCTGCAAAAATATCCTGCTGGCCTGACTTTTTCAGTTTATAATACCAAATGGGTTTTGTTTGTTTGTTTCCTTTAAAGCTAATTTTTTTCCCCATTGAAGTTCCCCACACAATGGTATGTCAAGGAAATGATTCCTGTAAAAAGACTTTAATTGTCAGATACTCCCTCCACCCCCAAAGGACCCAAAAGAAAAGAAGTTTCTCTCACACATTCAAGAGCTACCACACAAGGAAGAATGGTTCCTCTAATGTTTCAAGAATTTTCTGAGCCAAGAAAGACCATTTATGCCCTCCAAAACATCGGATGGAAAGGGTTGGAGCCACAGAGGGGGTCTGCACTCTGTGTGCTTCCCCCAGCCCTGCCTGTCTCCAATGAGCAAGACTGCTGTATGGGGCTGCTCAGGTAAGCAGCTGTAATTGTCCCTCTATTACCAGCAATAGCTCAGCGGGAGAAAAAGAAAACGGGCTGCCAAGGAGGGGAGCTTTGAAGCTGGGAATGCTTTTACAGTGTGTGTGCTCCATGCCGTGACAGCCAGGCGGGAGGGGAGCTGGCACGATTAAGGAATGAAAAGAGTGTATGGCTCGTTGCTGCTTTGATCCTGTCTTCAAAAGTATCCCGTGGGCCCTCTCTTCTGCAAGGCAAAGCACACACAGAGCACTGCCTGGCACATACAGGCACTGCTGAGCTGTGGGACAGGGCAGGACTCAATGTGGGGAGGGGAAAGGCCCTTCCAGCTGCTCATGGAGGGGTCCATTTCAGCTCCTAGCCCACTTTCAGGATCAATGTTGTCTTTTCCTTTTCTTGTTACAAACACATAGCAAAGCCATACAGTTTAGTACTTTGGTCCTAAGTCCATGGAATTGCACAGAAGAAAGTCTGGAAAGAGATTACTCAGGCTGCCCCTTCCCTCCAAGGTTGGTGTTGCTTCATTCCAGCCTTCAAAGACACTCTATGTTCATGGTTATGGTTGCTGTGAGCAATCAGGCAGCCAGCCTAGTACAGAAAAATTGCTGACATTCCATCTTGCAAAGCAGTCTTTAGCAAGGTAAAAGATCTCAGGGTATTATGGACAAAATTCTCACACTGAAAGTTGATGGCCTCTGCAAGGGCCATTTACCAGCCAGCCACAGTGCAGCGCGGAGTGGGAACAGAGGTGTACTGCACAGTGCTTCATCACTGGTGCAGTCTTAATACAAACACGAATGCAAAAACATCTTAGTTAGAAAGATCAGTCTTAACTGTTTGCCTTTGAAGGACTGGAAAACCAGAGCCAGTGACAGAGTGCTCGTATTTATTATGCACTTGTCTAGGCACATCTGGTGGGGCATGGTGAGCAGCAGGGACCTTGCACTGGTCTTAGATCAGTGTCCTTGGTCTCTGTGCTGCCCCGGTGCCAGTGCACTGGCAGGTCGAGGGCATGCTGCTGTGTCCTACTGGGCTGTGCCAGGGAGCCAGCCTGGCACAGGACCTGTGGAGATGGATGTGTGCCCCAGGGAGCCTTATGTACTCTGCCTGAGAAGGTATTGATTTGACTCCTTGGGTTTTCAGAGCAGAACTGTATTTAGACACCTACCTGCAGCCCTTTTACTGGAAACTTACCCTTGTACTAACCTGGATACCAGTCACTGCGTACATCAGGCAGGGAATGGAAATAACCCTCCTTACCCTATGTGTCCACCCAGAAAACATCAACCATCAGTGCTGTTTAAATGTGGAATATCAAATATCTTTATTAACTAGTTAGGGACACATGAAGCTTAAAAATTGACTGCACAAAGTGCTCAGGACATTTGTATTCAGCAAATATATGTACACACACAGAGTACTCAGTGAACATCTTTAAGAACTCCAAGACAACAAGGCTAAATTTGAAGTGTGCCTGATTTATTTATACACTGATTTAAGCTTTACTGTAGCTTTCTCTGTATTTTTCCCTAACTGGCTATGTCTGCTTACAGTCCATACACAGGTTTGACCTGAGCTGGCACCATGGAAGCCTGTGAGAGCAAAGATAAGTCCTTTAGAGTTACTAAATATTCTCATTCTCTACAGCCTGTTCCAGAGTCACTGACAATTCCTGTCCTTTGAATAAAACATGTCACTAGTGTCCATCTCAGATCATGGGTAATTACAACTAACATTGTCATCATACAAATGGTCTTGTAGAACAGTTCAAATATTGTAAGGGATGGCAGAGTTATATCAGGCTCAGCGTTGATGTCAATACTTTCTCTGCAATTATAAAACCTATAAAATATTAAAATGCCATTAGAGTTATTGCAAATTTTCAGAAGTTTGAGACTGGATTTCCACTTGCAGTCAATCAGATGTGCTTTTGAAAATGAAGAGTTGCGTGAGGATGGGAAACTTCAGTCACAAATTTGGGGTTTAGCAAATTTTTTCCTCAGTGACAGAAATCATGTCTTTAGCTGTATTTAAAAAAACCCCAGCATAGAAGTTTCACAAGACTCTGGGAACATTCTTCCACTGCTGTGTGGAAAAGAATCAAAAAGAAATTATTTAGGGAGGCATAAGCCCGATATGTGGCATGGAACAGAATTACGTTTTGTCTGGCTCCCTCCCTGAAAACACTCACAGGACCAATGGTGCCAAATATAAAAATTAAACCTGGGACGAGTAATTTCACAACAAAACCACTAAAAAGTGGGACCCTTTCTACACTGCTTTCCCTTGGAAAACTAAATAACTGAGTGCCAGTTATTTCTTGATAGGAGCAGGAGCTTGTCTTTCCATTGCCTGGCTAGGCAGAATGCCTGGTCAAAACTGCAGCATCCTTGGCTTCCCTGAGTATGGCACTGGATGCCGAGAGAAAGGTAAAGGGAATAACAGCCCCTTGCCATACCTCTGAGGAGCCAAGTGAGGGTGAGGGTTGAAAGTTGGAGGAATGCAAGGCTCAAAGGTACATACTCATGTAAGTGCACAGAGAGCCTTCTTGAGACCCATCTGTCTTTGGCATGCTGATGTTGTTCACGTCAATTGGAAAACCAGGAAAATAAATTGCTTTTTGCTGCAGAAACATCTCTCTTGCTGCAAGGCCCAGAGGGTGATTTTGGCATCCCAGTGGGGAGTTTAAAGTCAGGCAGGATAAATCCACGTCTGGCTGTGCTTGAGGATGCAGGTCCACAGTGGCATTGCATATGAGGCTGTCTACCCTGGGGTGGCCACTGGCCATCTCCACTGGTTGAGGGATCTCTCCTAACTAGGCACAGTAGGACCATACCTACAGCTGTGTCTGAGGCTGCTTCTCAGTCCTCTCAGGGGATGAAGTTATTGGCCAGTGTGTGAATACTCGGCCCTGTGACTCTGCAAGTTCTTGCATTTTCATATGTAACAAAACCTAACCTTTATCCTGAGGTGATTCCCACATAAGAGCAAGTGAAGATCCAAGCTGAAGGAAACATCAAACGCCAGAGCCAGAAACCTGCTTACTGCAGTAAGCTGTGGAAGATGACCTTCGTTGTCTATGCCATTAGGCCACTGTTGACTTTTTATTTCTGTATTACATGTCCACCCCCAGCCAAGGAGCAGAAACAAGCAGAACCTGATTCCTCAAACTTTTACAAAGAATTGCAGACCTGTGATGATCAGTTTTCAGTAGCTATATGGGAAGGCTGGGCTAAAGATATGATATGTATCATCTGAAGTTCATTGCAAGTCCATCCAGCATGTAGTGGCAGCTTTCATTAGGTTTCGCCATGAAGAAGCCTCACAGGAGACAGGAAGAGAAAGTGGGAAAATTATGAAGTTTGACAGTGATTAAAGACATTATCTAACCCCATCCTTTGGTACGAAAGAGCCATTAATCACAGTGTGGATATGGATTTATGTAGTGCTCAGCAGTGACCATGAAGGAAATAATGCTGACTCTCCTGAAAAAAAAAGATCCAAGGTTAAGGATCTGCTCGGAAGCACTGGGAAGACTCACAGTTTCCAGGCCCTATCAGTCACTAGGAGAGAGTGCTGCTGCTTCCCCAAGCACGGTACAGCCACAACGGCTGCTGTTTTCCTTGGGATGGTGCGTGGGGTGGGGCTCAGGTGTCCTCAGCAGCCTGGCTCCATCACCAACTCCAGGGCACTGTTCCCCTGCTGCACCTTCCACCTCACATAACACATGGAAAATCACCTTCATCCTTGTAATTTTTTTTTCCCCAAAGGTGTCTTTCATTGTGTTTAATGTACCTTTATTTTGAATTTGACAAGGAGAAGTTATCAAGGACAAAATACCAAAGTCTGCCTTTAACTAGACCAGCAAAGCCCTCAGACTCTAGCTCTCTGGTCTTATAAGAGTATGGGTGTGCAGTGCCTTGCTGCAGGCTGTTTCAAAGGGACCATCCTAAGAGATAAATGAAACCTATCATCAAGGATAATCATTCTCCTCTTTAAGCAGCCCAAGGAAAGCTGAGGCCATGTGGAACCCGAGTGTGATGAATTGGGGGGAAGGTTTGTCTTGGCAAATTAAAATCAGACATGCATACCCTGGAACAGGACTGGAACAGTTCTGGGTTAATAGTTGATTTAAAAGCATATCACAGTTTATACACCTTTGGTTTTGGTAGGGTGCACAAAATCAGCAGAGACAGCTTGGAAAACTAATTAAATTTTACTCTCTTCCTACCTCTAACCCCTTTTCCCATCAAAGGCTTCACACACATTGGACAACTGAACTGCAAATGAATTATTGCTGCATAATTATTGTATGCATTCTTGTCAAAATATTAATTTTGAGTCAATCCAAGATTTTTTCCAGCTTATCCTGGCAAACTCAAAGCCAGCTGATTCCATAAATTAATTTGCAGAATCATAAAAATATAGAACAATTATAACACCTCATTGATAATGGAGGTTGGGCTTTTTTAGTTTTAAGGTGACTGCTAATTCAAGGTCCTTACGTGCTCATTGCGTTTTTAATTTTTCCAATGCATTACTATTTGGAATATAAAAAATTGAAAAATTTCTATTGATTAGAGACCCATTCAGCAGCATTTTATTTTGCGTTCTTCCAAAGGGGGAGAAAAAGCCACAGATGCACAAAAATACCAGATACACTGGAAGTTTGCACTGAACGAAACAGTTCCCTGAGAGAAATCTGTTGTTCTGGAACAGTGATTATTTTACCTTTGTGTTTTTGAAAGTTGCTATAGAAAAATGTTAAGAATACAGAGCACCACTCACTTAAACCTTGAATTGTCTCATAACTTGAAATCTGAAATTGTATTGAGCTGCTATAGTCCTCTTTTCACTCCTTAATTCAACTGAGACTGCCTAGACATGAATTCACACCAATATATTTCATAGACTATCATCTTTGGGGAAAGAGGCTTTTAAAGCAGCTGCTTTTTTACAATGAGTTTATACCTACTTTTTTTGGATCTAACACATAATATCTGGTGGGCAGGGAGATACTAGAGCCTTCATAGAAAGGATGAAGGAGCTTTCATTTCTGCTGTCAGTCCAACCTGCAGGAAAAAAACACTTCTCATACAGCTACACAGAGTCTAAAACATGGTGCCTTGAGTGAAAGTTATTTTATTGTAACAATGGAGATGAATGCCCTGATCTGTTAATAGTTTAAAACTTAAATTCTTCCATAGACACCAGTGTGTTTCGGCATAAGCTTGAAGTTAAGTAAGTGTTTAGGGCATTTCCGCCTTGAGGTGTTGACAGATAAATGTGTGCAGAGCAACGGGATGTATGAGAAGTCTGGTTTGAAAATGAGAGGTAAGCCTGCATTTCCTCATTGGCACTGCCATTCAATGAAGTTCTAGACAGAAATAAACTCTGACATTTGACCTGTATTTCAAACTTACTTAGGTGCAAAGCAGATCTATCTAAATTTAGGCCTTCCCTGAATTCGTCGAAATATGGGATCAGCCTTTGGCTTCAGCGCTCCAGTGGCTAATTTTGAACGTTGGGTTAAAAAGTTGCACTTCTAGAAATGGGAGAAAAATGTTTCTGTGAGCAAATAGCCAAGAGGAACAAAGCCAGGAAGGGCAGTGTGGAACTTCTGGGAAGTATAAACTAAAATTATTAAAAAAGTAGGAAATGCAGTGACGAGAAATGTCAGCCGCAGCTCATCCCTCTGACAACACCAGTGTGCATCCAGAGGAGATGGAGCTGCATGATGTCTTCTGGAGCTGCTCACATTTCTAGTGAAAACCCTCTCCATGCTCCAGTGAGAGAACCAAGCCTCCCTAATCATGAGCTTCCCGATCTCCTGCTCCTCTCCTTACTGGTGTTTGCTGCATGGCACTAGAATAGAGTGAAACACACAGCTAACGATGTCAGGCTTGTAGTAGGAAATCTAGGAGGTCAAGCAATACATAAATTAATTCATTTCTTTATATGATTAATCAGATGAATTGCAAGACCTTTTAATTCACAATTCATCTCTCTGATTTATTTTGGTTTTGTCATACTGCTATTAAAGGCATTCCTGTTCTCTGCACCCGCCAAGCTAAAAAAATGCATTACAAAAGCCTCAGCTGTTAGCTAGTAACGTGTTGATCAAATGTCTGGAGCAGAGCAGATGGGTTCCCACCACTGCGTGTGTTGGCCTAGGGCTCCTGGTAAGTATAGAAGAGCGATTTCTGTCATTCTGTCGGTGGTATTTATATACTGCTAGTCACCATCCTATCAAGGGCAGAGTAGTATATTAGCATTCTTCCCCGGAGTGGTTTTTCTTGATCATTGTAAAGCTTTGCTCTGACATGACAAAAATGTCACGTAAAATGTTAGATGGTAAATAGATTAAAAAAATTCAGAGTATTGACCCATCCAGATATGAAACACTGGTTCTCTCCACCTTCTTCCTTCCAAGAGGCACAACAGAAACTTGAGCTTCAAATATAATGTTAATTAGAGAAAGATGGGGAATGACAGAAGTGACAATTGCAGAGAAGATAAACCAAATGCTTCTATTCATTGGGTTTTGTTTTTAAAGATTTATAGAAACACCGTATTAAAGCCAGGTAACCAGAAATGCTTCTTTTCACCATAACCTTTTAGCTCTGATACTGTCAGTGACTGGTAACAGTGAGTTCAAGAGGCCAGTAGAGAGCAAGGACGGCTAGAAATGCTGGAACAACAGGGACAGGCCACACATAACAGCTACGACTTACCAGAGATAGATTTTTCTTTTATTAAAAAGGGAAACCCCGTCACTGTGCATGTACTTGTGTCTCAGGAATTAACCGTATTACTGTCAAGGTCTGAAAACAGTCAAAGTCCCTGAAGATAAAAATAAAGAGTCTTAGAGTTTTCAGAAGAAAAAGTTAAAAGATGCGAGTCCCTCGCTGGTTGTGTTCTGTGGTGAGAAGAGACCTGAATTTATCTGATGCTGAAAAATCTGAAGGTTAATGTGTGCACCTCACCTGCCTGTACCTGGAGCATTGTGCAAGCGCACGTGCCCTCGTGTCACAAGCAGCCCTGCAGCAGTGCAGCTGGAGCATGGGGCTGTTACAGGTCTTTTCTTGGTCAGCGACAGCATTGCCAGGTCATGTCAGCAGCACAGTGAATTGAATGAAACCCCTGTTTGCTGGGAGAGACTCTTTGGATTTAGATCTTGCCAAATATCCACCTGGGAATGGTCTGCTTTCCCTCTGACGGAAGCCTCTCACCCAGCCACAGAGGTTCACTTCGCACCCCTTCTCTGAGCATCAGTTTTGTCCCCGCTCATAGCAAATTCTAGAAGGGCCTTTTTTACTTATTTGCCCTGCAAGTAATTTCTCTGGACTTTTACTGTCATGGTATCTTTTGTGTCTGTTATAATAAACAGGAAAATAAATCCTCTTTTGGGTAAAGAAATATTTTTCAAAAAAGCCTGATAACTCTCATATTTTTGAGCATCAAATTCTTCTTTGAAGAAGACCCAAAAACTTTTCATTTTTGATGACCAGAATGCATGAAAACAGTGGTCCCTTATCATTGCAAGAATTCACTCTGCTGCACCTACCTCTTAGGATAAATGTTTCTGAAATAAGCTTGTCCTTATCATCTGAAACAGGCTTGCTAGTTACAGGAATCCAGAGCCTTTGCTTTTGATGACATCTTTCCATTGGGCTTAATGGAGAAATGCAACTTCTGAAAGTTTGTAACCCACCCAAGCATGACATCTCTGAGATACCACTTCATTTCTTCTCTCTTTTTTATATTTTTTTTCTACCTCATCATAACTTTTTTGTAGCCTGGACTGATATCACATAAACCTGCCTAAAAGGACAATGGCATTAGAAAATTTTCTCTAACTTCAAGCTTGAATAGCACTTACTGTAATGGAAGCAGTCATGCTGTTTTGACCTTTCATGATTGAAACTCCTTCTCATAAGACTTTGTTCTGGGGAAGACCAGCAAAACTCTGTGATTGTGACTGATGTGTAGTCTAAGATACAAAAGTCCTGGTGACTTTGAGATGCAACAGTATTTCTGTGTGTGCCATTAACAATACAGCCCCTCAAAGATGACTGAACCCTAATCCACAGCAAGAACTGCCTGGACATCACTGGTGGCTGTGGGAGAGGTTTGGGAACAGGCACTTAGGATCAGTCAGTGTATGCCTGAGAGTTGCTCTGCCCCAGAGGATTGTGATCCATATTCACAGCTGCTAAAACACCTTCCAGCTACCCAGAGGAAAATATTTATGTTCTCAAGTGGCACAGAACTGTTGATAATCACCTATCTGTCTATATTTTTATCTGCCCATCAAGGCCAGGAAAGGGAGTAGGCATGTCCATTGCTTATGAAAGCACTAGAATCCACATTTCTTCTTTGCAAAACCCACAAATTGTCATTCAAAGTAGAAATTCAATCTAACTGGGCTCCATTCTGTAGACTGTTCTGTTTTCCTAACAGCTCTAGCTCTTAGAAACGGAGGAGTATGTGCAGCCTAGGAACTGAGCCAGGAACACGGAGCTCAGGTAAGTACCAGTCATCCTACTCCCAGCCTGTGTTTTTCCTGTCTTTTCTGCTGAAAAGAGAAAATCACCACATTTCATGCAGATGCTCCATTTTCTAAGGTAGCTGCAATCAGATGTTGCACGTCTCCCTCTTGGAAATGGCAGCACCTACACCCATTTGCAGGTTAAAAGACAGTCACCCCTCTCTGATGGCCTCAAGTCTTTCATGGAGATAATAAAACAGCATGTTCCTCAAAGCAGAATTTATGTATCTGAAGTCTTTCACATATAAAAAACACGATGCATTATCTCTAGCAGAAGAGGGTTTTTGTTTCATTTTATTCTCTTTCCTTGAAACTAGATCGTTGCTAACTGGGTTTGACTTGTGTTTTGTGACTCTGCGAGGGTGTGCTGTCATCCAGCACACCTCTCAGCTCATCAGAGGGATAAAACATACCTAAGCTGAGAGATCCAGCATGGAAAGAGACCACAGGCAGCATGAAGAGGCAGTGGTGAGGTGGACCACACCACCCTGCTGCCTGCAGGCAGAGAGCCAGGAGCTGAGCCGGCTGCAGGGCTGGCTGGCTCCGTGCTTCCCAGGGCACACTGCAGGGGCTCCTTGAAGACTCTGAGCCCCTGTGACCATTCAAAACCTACTGCTCTGACACAATGAGATCACTTGTGCCACAGCAAAGGAATTTACTGATACATCGCTCTAGTAATCCTGAAAGAGAGGCAGACATCTTTCCTGCTTCGCAGGTGTCTGTACACTTGATGGGACTGACCTAACGCTGCTGGTATTTTAGAAAATCACGTTTGAGTCTAGATCAGGACTTGGAAAAAAAATCCTTTCTCTAACTGCATAAAACAGGGCATAGGCTGGTAGCAGGAATGGTACGACGCTTGATGCTTCAACCCTGCTGTCTGTGCCAGGCTACCACAACTTCATGGTGCTGCAAGCGCATCACTTGTGATGGGCAAAAATCAGAGCTGAAACTCTGAGCAAGCAGAGCTCAGAACTATGTGTTAATGAAGACTGACTTGTTCTTGAAAGAGATGTTGTAGTTTTGCTTTAAAAATAGTTAAAGCTGAATTCAGTATATCTTGATCCATTATAACTGAATCTGCTCAGAGAAGTTTTCTGAGACTAATTACCTACTGTCTCTACTTGAAGTAAATATTAAAGGCAAGAACAATAAACATGGGCTGAAGTATGCTATGCAAATAATATATATAATTACCAGTTAAACCCATGCATTCATAGCCTATTAATCACTATGTGGGTTTAGATGGTATTCACAGCAAAGCAAAGACAGTGTGACAGGGTGGGACTCTGGTTTTGTCCCTCATTGCAAAGAAAAAGTCAGGAAGAAATATATAAACCAGTCTGTATCCTATGTCTCATCATTGTGCCATAAATAATAAGAATTCTTCTTCTGTGCCAAAGCCCAGCTGCTTTATTCTTTTCAGGGAATGCTTTTCCAGCTGTGGAGAGTAAGGCTCAGGTCACTTGCACGACACATAAAGCAGAGTGAGATTTTTCAGAAGCAGTGGACTTTAAAGCAAATCTAATCCTACCAATGTTAACAAAGTGAAGCCAATCCTGACCACTGTGTAAAACCCCAATGGATTTGCTATTTGTCTTCCTGCATAAAAAGATGATGAAAGACAGAACTTCAGAAAAAAATACTGTAAAAAGTGAAGATAGGCTGAGAAATAACTTCATAACAATATTGCAAAAGAAGAAAAGGCAAAGAAAAGAAAAGGCAAAATCAAAATATTCCTGGTCTGTTAGTGTTAAATCCAGAAAGGGATCTGAGTGGGGAGATGCTGCATTGTGAGAGCCAGAAGGGCAAGGCTTGTGTGTGCTGAGCTCAGGCAGCTCTGAGACTTGTGATGTGTTGATTGGGGACCTCCTGGGTTAGGGAGCTGCTCTCCAGTCTGAGGCAGGTGCATGCTGCTCTCTGTCCCCACCACCAGGGCTCAGCACCACGGCCAGATGTCATCTCTGCCCCAGGGAAGGGGCATGGGTTTCTCTGCACATTGCGCTGAAGCTGGATGGGTTTCACACGTCTGTGTGCTTTAACCCTTCCTTCTGCAAATTGGAAATAGGTTTCGTGTGAAAGAAATCAAAAGAAGGACAATTCATTATTGAATTGAAATGACAGTCACTTCTACTATGTGGAGTATTTGTTGGTTGTATCACTGTGCTTACACTCACAGGTATTTCCTGTGTGGTGGCCATACATGAATGACTGGTTCTTCTGAATGAGGGCAAAAAAGGGGACATTCATAACTGACACTGCTACACTTGCATAAAGTAGGGAGAAGGTGCATGGCCTTTGGTCACTGCATGGGCTTTGGCAAGACAGGTGGGGGCTTAAAATGAGCCTAAGTATGAAAAGGGAAGAGGAGAGGGGAAGGAAGGGAAGGACATCATCTCCGTACTGTTTCAATAAACATTATATGACATCTTCACTTTTTTAGAAGTAGATTCTTTCTTGGAAAGAATATTTGTACAATACTTAGGATAGAGAGAATACTTAGAAAAAGGGATTCGAATAATCCTTTTCCTTCTTGTGCTCCTTTTCTCATGTTGATAGACCTGCTTGAGATCCTGGCATATATTATAAACCTCCTCCCCTTACAGGAGATTTAGCTCAGCCCTTAACCTCTTCTCAGATGGACTGTAATTTCAGCTTCTCTCTTGACATCAGTTTTAAATAAGAACAAACTTCATTCCCAGCCAGTGCCCTACATTTCAGCCCTCCATGGCTAACCTCGTGTACCCAGCAGCAGCTCCTCAGAAATCAGCACAGCTATGCTATTTTTGGCAGCCCAAGGTTCTTGCATTTGGGACTAGGGTCCCTTCTCCAAGCAGAGCAGAACTGGGCTGCTGGGCTTGTAGCCCACTTGGCTGCGAATGCTGCACCACCATTTGCCCCTCTGTAACCAGAAGCAGAGAGCAGGAGCTCCTAAAAATAGTCGAAAGGAAACAAGGGGCTAATGTTGCTGGTTTGTGCTCTGTGAAGATGCATTTTGCATGGTGTACAGAGACAAAAGAGGCAGAGAAAATGCTTGGCAAAGCCCTCAGAATGGCTTATTTACCCCCGAGTGAGAACTTAGATTTGTTGAGTAGACTCCATATATTTAGCAGACTCCTGAAATGTCCGGATGCCTCTGAAAGCTTACTAAATTTTTTATTATTTTATGCACTATTTGCGTGGGCAGGTTTTGGAATGAATAGTAGTAAATAGCAATCTCCAGTGCTGCTGCAGGTAGCCAGTGAGAGAGGAGAGCCAGAGAGACCCAGCTCACCTGTGAGGTCCTAACAATGTCTTTAGAGTGGCTGGAAGCATAGACCACTATTAAATAGTGGGAAAATAAACACCAAATCAATGAGTTAAACCTCTCTGGGGCATCTGAAGGTAGCCACGCTATAAGGAGAGGACGGCTGAACATCACAAGCTCAGCTGAGGTAGAGTAAGGTGTTATGCTCCTGAGCAGCCAGACCACCAAAAAAAGATTCTCGAGTTAAGACAGAAACTGTGTTAGCCCTCTCTGTTGAATAGATGCTGCTTTTATTTTAGTTTGGGAATAATTTCTTCTCCATAGTAATTCTTTAGTAATGCTGCTCCACTTAGACCAATTTAGGCTGGAAGAAAAAGATTTGCCTATGAGAGCTGTGCCCCAGTAGGACAGCAGGACCAGATTTATATCTTTACCTTGTTTACTGTCTGAAGGGCTTACACCTTCTGTGTTTACTGTCCCTACTTAAACAACCCCTGCATCTTCTCTGTCTGTGCCTGTATGCTGGATTAACACCAGCCATATGTATTTAAAGAACTGAGCCAGCTTCCACGTCTTTGTAATAGATATATAATTATTGTGTGGTTTTCCTTCCAGATTTTGGTTTCTCTTGTTCTTGCCTCTATTGCACACTGCCCTAACACTTCATTTACTCAAATTCTCAGTCTTTGTCTGTGTGTGCTTTACTTACTTATCAAAAAAAGAAGCTTATAATGATTCTGAGCTTGTCTATATATGCTTCCTTTCCTTGCATGTTCATGCTTTTCTACAGCTCCACCACAAGCGCATATAGACATATATATACACGTATAGCTGTGTGCAGTCAAAATGAAATTTATCTCACTTGTTGAAGGCCACTGGCAAGCATTAAGTTACTTGATACACTGTTCACATTTACAGTGCCGGTAAATGTGACCGAGTCCAGCCAGGACCAAGCTGACTGTGCTCAGGCATGGTGCCCCAGCAGCTGGATATGACAGAGCCTCTCTCACCCCAAACCCCAGCCTTCCCTTTTCTCTTGTGCTGCCAGCCTGCTCATAAGTCAGCCTGAGCATCTACAAGCCTGGCTGCAACCTCACCCCAGTTCAAGTCATGCCCAAGATGCAGCAACAGGATTTTTTACTGCTTTAAAGTGTAGCTGCAAGAGGAGGAATAGCATCAGCATCCACCTTTTGTGACACAGCCTGTGTAGTGGCACAGCTTTTTCACCTCTCCTTCTCCCCCAGCTCCAGCCTAAATTCTGCCTTCCAAGACATATAGGGAAGCAGGTAGTTGTTCATCACATCAGTGCTTTGCCACCATGAACGAAAGCAAATACAACATTCATAGAACATAGAGAGAAAGTGATCCATAGGGCAGGAGAGGTCCAGAGGGATGAACTTGAGAAGGCACAAACCTGTGGCATAGCAGGCATCACACTACTCAAGGAAAAGTGAACTTGGGGCTGGGAATACTGCTTACACACATCACATTAAAGAGCTGTTAGGTAAAAACCATCCTGGGACAAGATGCAGGACCTGAAGCCTCTCTTGCCGGCTTAGCTTCATCTTCACTGCATCACCACTGACAACTCTCCTGACTTTATGCAATAATGTAGCATTGCCAGGATATCTGTCATTTTTTATCAGTTCCTATAGCTCAGCTGCTCAAAACTTCCTGCTAGTGTCATTTAGCCTCTCTCCTTCTCATAGATAGCTCCTGGCTGCTAATATATACTAACAATTTTCACAGTCGCCTGCTTTCCATCTGTTACAGTTTCACTGCTGGTTTTTTGTCTTACTTCCTCTATGATCTCAGCTTGCTTTTGTTGAAGTTACACACTTTTTCATCCTTACTGTGAATTTTTGGCTCTTTAGACATCAAATAAAATGTCTCTAAACAGTTCTCAGTTCTCAATCACATTTCACTCTATTTCAGTTCCTTCTCACAAATGATTCAATTCATGACAGCTTTCAGGTTGGTGCCACTGGTGTTTCCGAGGTGTAGAGATGGTTGGTTGGAATTTTTTGTCATGGTATACAGTAGATGTAATGTAGTCATGCTCTCTAGCACCTAAGTG
The DNA here is from genome assembly GCA_028858755.1 of Ara ararauna. Lineage (NCBI taxonomy): Eukaryota > Metazoa > Chordata > Aves > Psittaciformes > Psittacidae > Ara > Ara ararauna. Next base: position 15,788,920 of record CM054380.1, on the reverse strand, counting down.
TTTTTTAACTTCCAACCGTGTGGTCACTCCTTTAGATGCTGATGTAGCACTCCCAGTACTGACAGCAACACTTTTTGAGCTACAAAATGTAGTTTTAAAAAGTTCTGACATTTAAGTATTATGATGTGAGTCCTGCAGCAGCTGCCACTCACTTGTCAGCCCAGCTGCAAGCTTCTCATTACAGACAGGTGGGGAAGGAGATGATGGTCTCGTTTTCTTGTGTGATTTGCCTGTCCTTAGTAGACACCAGGTATTACCTGATCTTGTGTGTTATTCCATAGGTCTATCAGCTGTGTGATTCAGTGTTGTCTGACTCATGTATGGGTAATGCAAAATTTGTTCTAGCACATGCTGTTCCCTTGTTTTTATCCAGCTGACGCTCCCCAAGTTATCAGAACTGCTTTGCACATTGGACCTTTTGGGTTTCACCAGCAGAAAGGTCAAATATATAGTCCTAGATTTTCAGCTCCAGTTCTTTGTGTTTAGTCATCAGGCATGTAGCACCTCTGACTAGCAATTAGAAACAATTCTTCTCTTTCACTCCCATGGTTGCTTGACCTCAAAAGTCATCAACTCAAACTTTTAATTCCCTTGTCTAAAACTTTCCTGTTCTCAGAGGCAGAACAGATAGAAGGTGTCTCAGGCTTGCCTGAGGACATTTACATTCAGGATTATGGCTTGACAGGGAACATCTCAAGTGGAGAATCCCCAGGTGGACCAGTCTTCAGAGTCCATGCACTTGATGTGCTTATGCCTAAGAGAGGAGTTGCAGGCCCTCGGGGTTTTCTTTTATCACTAAGGAAAAAGGCAAGCGACCCTGAAGAGCATCAGAAAAGCCGATTACAGTGTTATGATGGATGGCAGGTCACATAATGAATTGGATTAGGCCACAGATGGAGGTATCTGCAGAAGAGAAACACTGAGGACTTCATAGCACTCAGTAGGAATCCTGCACTGTTTTATCAGGATGATTAAAGAAACAGGGTGTTAAGTGGGATGGATGGGTGCTGAAGGCTGCAGGAAAAGTGTCAGCTACTTTACCAGAAGCAGTGGTTCTGAGCAGTAGGTTTAGGTGCTTGGAGAAAAAGGATCACTAACAGATCAGATCTATGATGGCACTGAAAAGCCTTCAAAGATAAATGGCAGAGGGCTGATTTCCTACAGATCGATGGTTTCCTAAGACAGGTTTCATTCTGAGGCAGTGAAAGCAAAATTTTCATAGAGAACTTTTACTGACGTGCAAATTGAAACAGCAAAATGCTGTTTATGCATGTGTATGCATGTAAATATGTTTCAACTTTCCTTCTTCACTTGACATGATTGCAAGAGAAATTCCCATCCTGACTTTTCACACCCACATGAGTACAGGAAGAAGGAATTTAAAGGTTGCTTGATTTTATGTATCCACTGTGAAATTCCTGACTGCTGAAAGTACATTTTGTTGAAGAGATATGAGTGCTATGTAATTTGCTGTTTGAGGGCCTCCAACTGAAATGTTACCGTACATCATGTAACACTTTTCATTGAGTGGGAGTTCACCTTGCTTTTCTTTGGCCAAAAGTTTGAAGTGTTATTCTGTGCAACAGCTACCCTTTGCAATGGAATCAGGAGCATTTAACTGGTATTACATACCTGTTAGTGCTCTGTAATCCCTAAAGAAGCATGGAGGAACTTTCTGCCTTCAACAGACAAGATTGTGATTGCTTGCCATTAATATTGACAGCATTTCTGTGGGCAATAGATTTTCAGGGATCTAAGGAGTGTGATATGCAAAATACGGAGTTATAAGTCCAACAGCTTTGTAATACGTAATGGAGGAACACAAAATACACAGCTGTGATACACTAAACCTTTTGTCACTCAGCATCACTTGCCAGAGAAGAACTTGGTGGCTCAGAAGACACAGCCACATCCCACTGACTGCTTTCTTGCCAAATCAAACTCTTCTCTATCTTTGCACAGAAGTCAGTCCCTCACTAGTGAAAATGCTGCACTGACCTGCAGGGGATATCCCTGTGCTGCGCTGGGTGCCAAACTCCCTGGAGCTGGTCCTTCTTTGTTCTGAGCTTCTCTTTGCCTGCATTGCTCTTAGATGCGTCATGGATGGATGAAGCCTCAGGAGCTAAAAGTAGGACCTCTTCTATTGAGCAGTCACATGCCTTTCCAGAAATAGGCTTGAAAAATTGTATTAGCCCTGTTCCAGTTTCTCTGGCCTTCTGCTTGGGCTGGCCCTGCCTGCAGGGATGTTGGGCTAATGGAAGTATTGGAAAGACTCAGGCAGTGACCGAATTCAAAGCCAGGGATACTCACAAGGGATTTCCACATCATGCAGATTATAAATATCAAACTGAATCTGATTTCCTTGCTGGTTGGTATGATTGGCTTATTATTGTTTATGTGTAAGTGCAAATAAATCATTTTGCTTAAGCTTTGTGGATATATGTCATAGATTTGACTCTCCTGTCTTGCAGAGCAAATCCCTCAGATGATTATACAGTGAGAAAATATATGTCAAAGAAAATGTTTCATAGCTCCAACCCTCACTGCAGGAATAGCTGAGTCAAAAGGCTGCAGTCAGTATTTCAATTGCTTTCATGCTACCAGCTTTCTTAAGAGAACTTCTGACAGCAGAACAGCAGACTTCATTTGCCACAGGCCCAGTAAACATAACGAAGGAATTAAGAAGAAAGTGAAAATATCAAGGATGACATTAGTGCAGATTTGGCTCTCCTGAATTAACTACTGCCAGGTCTGTCAGGCCAGCTCTCCCTCCTTTAAATGAAAACAATGATGTTTGGTCTCAGAATAACTTAATTCCTTGGAATAAATGCACTGGAAAATCCAAGATGGATTTTTTTTTTTTTTTTTTTAAGAATAAGGGTCAGAGATTCAAAGAAACTAAAGAATAATAAAAGAGTCGTAATTCAGGCAGCCTAAAATCCATCAAGTCAGCAGGATTGCTTGTTAACCCACTCTGAGTCTGTAGGGCATAGAGAGTATTAGAGTGAAATTTATTCCAACCCTAGGTCCTAAGTAAATGTTCGCTTAAGTAAATATTGCCATTAGTGGGACTGGCAATATTTAGGTAAATTGATACCTAATGTGTACCTAATGTGGAGTAATGTGTTTACTCCAGGCTTCACCTGGCAACACCTGTCCCATAAATCATGTTCAAAAGAAAATGTTCAGAAAAACAACAAAAAGCTGTGCATCTTAAGTCTTTTATTCACCATTGACAAAGAACTGCACAGACAAATGTTGCATCTTCAACCTGTATAATTGTCTAGGGGTGGTCACTAGATTTAGTAAAAGATGCCAGGAGGAAAGATAAAATGGACAACTTTTTTTGACTGTCTTTGCAGCAGACCACATCCTGCTACAACCACTCATGCATTTGTTGGTAAATATATGATGAATTCACAACAGTCAATGTAACAGAGGAGAGCAGTAAAATACAGAGCTGGAGTAAAGAAGTTCATGTTCTGGAGAAACTGTATGGCTTGAGAACCAGTGACATTTGTGTTGAAACATAACTACTCACTTATCAATACGAAAACAGGAATAGCAATAGAACGCTTCTCTTCCATAATAATCAGGAATCTCTTTTCGCTAGCACTGAGCAATCTTTTTATCACTGTAAGAGTGGGATGACTGCAATTCTGTTCATGTTTTTGTTGCATTTGTTTGTAACACATCTTGCTCTGCTTTCGTTTTCTCTGTAGTTAGAGAGCTCTGTTATAGCTTTCCTTCTGGAAATATGCACAGCAATTAAATTTTATTATCAACTTATCTTTAAACATGTTAGCTTTCTTTTTAAATCCTGGTTCTTCAGCAAACTATTAAGTCTTCATGTTAGAGTCAAGGATCTTATTCTTGCAAATGGCAGTGGGGGGTTGGAACTAGATAACCTTAAGGTCCTTTCCAACCTTAACCATCCTATGATTCTATGAGCATTAAAATTTGGCCTTTTAATACGCAGGACAGTCCTCAATTATCAGTGATTTTCCCTAGTCTTTAAAAGACACAAAAGTCCTTGCCTGGGTTGAAAATTTAACTCCTGGATGCACACACTAAAGCATTACTATCAGAAAACTGTATGTCCTCTGCATTTGTAATGAACATATCAGAGACCTCATTGTTTCAAGGAAAGTAAGCAATTCTGCACTGTCAAAATTTGGATCTTTTAATAGTAGTCATGGATCATGTCAGGAAAAGACCCATTTTTCCCTGCTCATAAAGAACCCCAAACCACACAAATGAACAAAAACCCACAACACCAACAAACAAAAATCTAAACCAAATACTATCAGTTCAGCTTCATTCTGTGTTTCAGATGATCAGGAACAACATCACATATCTCCTGGTCTATACCTCCCTGGCTGTTCAAATTAATCAAGGCTTGAGGCAGTATTTATTTCTTAGCTTCTGAGATAATAGGTTATTGATTGAGCTGTGAGCTAATAGCCAAGGTTATGTCTCACATAAGAAGTGATTGTGTGGATTGAACTTCATCATTGATCCTGTTTCCAGACATTCAGGGGGACAATGCATTTAACTGGTGCATAAATAATGACATTCATTGACATCTAAAGATGTGGTTCCTTACCTCCACCCACTGCCAGTTACTGTGGTCAGCCCAAATAGCCACTAAGACTGCCATTAACTTACACTCAGTATTTGCAGTTCATTGGATCTTCCCTATCGCAAGCAGGAAAATAGGAAGAGTTGACACGCTCAAGTCATCTGTTCTTGCAACGATGTTCTAGATTTCACTGGTGCTTCATCTTGTGGCATTGCCATCTTATCATGGCACAGATGCTGAAGAACCATGAGATGAATGAAATACCCAAAGGGGTATTTTAAAGGACTAAAAAAGGATTGAAAAGATTAAAATCAGAAACTAATAGAACCATAAGTGCAATGTAGAATTGAATGGAAGTATTGACCAGTGACCAAATGATTGGAAATGCAGAACTGGGTACAACTTAGAAAGTCCATTCTAATGAAAATTTCAGGATTGGTCTCATTGCAGAATAATTGGTGAAAAATATTTATTTCACTTTTATCACTTTGGCTGTTCCAAGTCATAACATGTAGAACAGAAACCTTATTGAAACATGTATGTCTGAAATGTGTTTCAGAAACATGGATGTTTCAATGAACTGGTATAGGTCTACAAGAGTTACCTTGAACTGGGATATTTAGAATGGAAACTGGCAAAAAATATAATAAAATAAAATTAAAGGAAGGAACCCCTGAAATGTCTGCTTTGTTCAGATGGAACCTAGCATTAAAATGATAATTTTATAGCAAAACATTTTGAACTGTTCTAATAGTTAACAGAACCAGTTCCTCTACTATTCACCTGTTCATACCTTTATATACTTATTAAATTAATTAACTATGTACTGGGAATCATCAGGAGACAAGTAGCGAAAACCAAATGCAGAAAATTACCTCACTCTTTCTTGCAATCTGTTGTAAGTATTACTGAGAAATGCCACCCATTTTTCCTCTGGTCTTTGATTTGATTTTCCCAGTCGTATAGGTCATTTCCTCACAATTCTGGCATGTCCAGCCTGGAGCTGCGTCCTGTGTGGAGTCACAGCTAACACAGGCACTTCGAAATGTCTTTCTGAGACTGTGTGCTCACTAACAGCTTTTAAAATGTCATGGCAGTTTGGGAATTAATTTACTTTCCAGTTTCCCAAGCCTCTGGCCTTTTCTATGCTTTAACTGAACTTTTGATTTGCAGGTGCTTGCCTGACTCAGTAAGGATTTCCTAGTTGGCTTGTTCACCTGCATGCAATTTTCAGGTAAGATGCTGCTCATGAAGATATGTGATGGGAACCTAAAAAGTGATTAATTTATTTGACACAAAAGCATTTTGGAACAGTGCTATTCAGTGGCATGAGCACTTTGCTTTTATTAAGCTATGCAATGGGGAAAAAAATCCTAATTTCAAATCCAAGGAAAGGCATCAAAAAAATTATTTGCCTTAAGGTATAGAAGCTCCTGAAAAAGCTGGTATTTACTCCTCTTTGAACTATTAGAGAGACATAGCATTTTTTTCTCTCATTTATGTCAGTTAGGATAGCTAATGATATATTATTACCTGACCAAGAGTCAGCCTCATCTTGCATTAGCATTATATTCTCTTCCTTGTACTTAGTACTGCTTTTTGAACTGTTTTCTGCCGCCCAAACCATTTCAAATGCAGTTACAATTTCAGAAAATAATAGGGTTCTTGAGGTGGTGTAAATGCATCAAATACGTTGGCATGCCTCTCCTGCTCTGAAGCAGCTGAAGATCCTCTCTGCATTTCGAGAGAAGGAGCTCGAAGTGCGCATCTGCCTTCCACTGAGCAGCATTCAAGGCTTTTTTGTAACGTTAACAAGCTAAATACTGTCTACATACACTGGGGAGGATACATCTCACAGCTAATTGTGCACATCCACCATAACTGCCAATGAAGGGCTGATGTCTGCTTTCGTTTCCTCTGAATTCAATATGAATCCAACAGCATTTGCAAGATCAAATCCCAAGCACAGCTATTGAATATTTGTTACATGATATTGAATTTTTCAGCCCAGGCTTGAGCAGCTCCTGCTAATTAGTGACAAATTTCCAAATGGGTGTTCATGATTTCAACAAAGCCAACACTTTGGGGGGAAAGAGTCTCCAGTGTGGAAAGAAACTGGATCTATTCTGTCCAAGTAATTAATCTAAATGAAAGACGGTGAGTATTTGTTACTTGCCACGTTGCAGTGTGTCTATTGGTTCTCTCTGCAGAACTCTAAAACAACATCTTTTTAACACTGGGGATCTTCCTATGAGCCTCTTTTTAGGTTTCTACCAATAAATAAAATAAATCCCTTTTTGCTTTGTGATCTGGATTTAAATGAATTGAAGTCATAAAAGAAACAGCTGAGCTTAATTCTATTTTAGATTAAGAAAAATCCTGCCCTGAATTTCATGATTGGGTGCAAAGACAGGTGTCAGCACAAAGTCAGTGGGATCTGTTTGGGGATACACACAAAATTTAAGACTATTTCCGTAAGTGCTTACATTGCTAAAAGACCTCTTAAAAATAGTATAATGGAGATTGATGCTTGTATCTGAACACATTGGACTATTTATCATTGGCAGATGCACCTGTGTTTTAAATTAATCTTTGAGAACCTGCACCAAAGGGAAGGTCCAGTGTCGAGGCTGTCATTTCTCCTAGAAGCTACAGCCCTTGAGTCCCATCGGACAATTTGATCTCTACGTTGCTCAGGGGCACATAGCTATGCACTCTTGATTGGCACCTTAGGGTCCTTGATGCCTGTGGAAACTAGAGGAGAGGTTTTATTCATCTTCCTTTTCAAAGGTCTGCATCTGATAAATGCTGAGCAAAGCAATCACAGCAGCCCTAGAAATGAAATACCTGAGAAGTCCTGCTATCCAACCTTGCTCCTTGCTTTGAGAATAACAATTGCACCAGACACTCGATTGATGCTGATGACTGCTCCTGTGCTGGGCCAGTCCTGATGGGCTGGATGACACTGGAGGAGATGAGACTTCCCACATCTTTCCTCCCACTACTACATGAAAAGAAGGAAAACAGCACTCTAGCTTTGCCTTGCATGGCTATGGAAGAAGAATGCAGAGGCTGATACTTACATTCTTGAAAAAAGATAACCCAAAGAGTCACTACTTTAACTTGTACTTCCTGCTTATTTTACCCTATTGCAACTTCAGCAAGTTTCTGTGCAATCACTATGATTTCTTTTGACCAGCTCCTTTTGGCTTCATCCCTGGGTTTATTTGGGGTTCATATTTACCCAAGGAGGCAGGTGAGCGACATGCTAAACCTCTCCTTAAATCCAGCCTTATTCTCCAAGTCTGAATGAGTACAGCAGAGCACTCTTCACTTCACGGAGTGTGTGGCAGGAAGTTATAAGGCTTTTTCTAAGAAAAGTAAAATGAAAATTCCCAAATGCAAAGAGCATTTGAGTCTTCACAGAGCATGAGAACAGCCACAGCCAAGTTGAGTGATGCGATTTGGTACCAGCCAGCTGCATCAACAAGATAATTTTCTTTTCAATTTCATGTTCTTCTAAATGAAAAGCCCACATTCTGATGCTTTAAATTGTTGAAAAAAATTTATGTTAATAGAGGTAAAATGTACCATGTAAAGCTAAAATGTATCAGATAATAAGCAGGAAAAGATCAGACTCTGCAATAAAGGAAAATCATTTTTTTAATCAGTAAACAACATGTTTCTCTGCATTAGCTGCTTTTCATTTTTCAAGTAAGAGTTAAATTCTTTTCAGCTGGATATCAGTCAGTACACCCTGGATATTTTTAAATACTTACAATCACAAACCTAAAAGACACTGGCATGGTAAGAAGCTTCACACCAATAAAAATAATATATGGAAAGGTAGAAGAGATGAAACCCAGCAATAATATTTTATGTGATACTAATCTCACTTTAAAATAGCTTCTCATTTTTATGCAAAAGGAGATATTTACAATCATCCTTCCCACACAGCTATATGGCCATGAAGCAGGTTGAGCACTGTGGGAAGGACGGAGGAGCCCATGGCTTCTGCAGCAGCCTGGAGGCACCCTCTGCTTGTCATCCAAAGTATGCTGGAAATCCACTTCAGATAAACCAGTTTTTTCATACTGAGAGAATTGATGCCTAATCCTGCCAAAATTCAGGAAAAGAAAAATTATACAAAAATTATCAAATACAATAACTGAATAAGGGTGCAAGAGATGTGGCTGATTTACCATCTCCTGCCTGGGGACCACAGACACAGCACTAGATTTGCTGCCTCCTCTCAGGTTTTCCTTACTACCTCCTGTCCTGCGTCAAGTTTGAGCAACACCCAGCACAAGACAGCCGTGACCTCAGCTAGAGAGTCCTGCCACCAGAATCAAATAAACATATATATTCTCACTGCCTCTGCTTTGTTTTCGCTGTACAGGAGGGCTATCCTTCATTTACCGCGTCACAGGATTTTTCATTACATCGCACTTTTTTATAATAATCATAATACATAATTTGTTTACCTCACATGAACATGTGAATACTATCAACTAAAATTATTAAAATGATCCCCTTCTTTTAGGAAAACCATGGAATTTTCTAAACCTTTATTGTGATGTGACTGCAGCCATTGCTGAATTAATATATTGCAATGAAGCAGAAAGCAAAAGTTGCGAAGTGTGTTGGTGTAAAACCTAACATTAAGAATTTTCAAGCAACAAGAAAAAAACCCAAGTCTTTTCAACTTAGAAAAGTTGATAAAAATATCCTCAGGATATGCATTAACATAGCAAAACACATTGTTGATTTTCTTCAGGATTAATGAATTTTGCAGCTTAAAAGGCTCTCAAGTAACTACGATTACAAACAGACAATCTTTTTCTACACTCTTTCCTAAAGAAATACCCACAGAAGTGAGAGCTCTGTCAGACTGAGAGCAATTCCCCATTTTATAATTTGAGGGGGTTTTTTCTCAACAGAGACTGAAATACTCCAGGGCAGTGTTTGTCTCCTGCAGTGCAGATATGCTCATTTTGGCCATGGTTATCTTTTCATAAATGAAAGTATTCCATTCATCAAGGAAAGTTCATGAGGATTGTGGTTCCTCCTTGCATTTATTACTAAAGGCTACACTGTAGTAAATAACTTACCGACCGCATTTCACACCTAACAGGTAAAATATTCTGCATTATTTTATTACATGATTCATCAGTTTGGGCAAATATAAATATGTATGTACATTTTAAAACATCATTAATATTGAATAGAAACATAGAATAGTTAGGATTGGAAAGGACCTGAAAATCATCTAGTTCCAACCTCCCTGCCAGGGGAAGGGACACCTCACACTAAACCATGCCACCCAAGGCTCTGTCCAACCTGCCCTTGAACACCGCCAGCAACGGAGCATTCACAACTTCCCTGGGCAACCCATTCCACTGCCTCACTACCCTTACAGTAAAGAATTTCTTCCTCATATCCAGTCTAAACTTCCACTGTTTAAGTTTGAACCCATTACCCCTTTTCCTACCACTACAGTTCCTCGTGAAGAGTCCCTCCCCAGCATCCCTATAGGCCCCCTTCAGATACTGGAAGGATGCTATGAGGTCTCCATGCAGCCTTCTCTTCTCCAGGCTGAACAGCCCCAACTTTCTCAGCCTATCTTCATATGGGAGGTGCTCCAGGCCCCTGATCATCCTCGTGGCCCTCCTTTAGACTTCTTCCAACAGTTCCATGTCCTTTTTATGTTGAGGACACCAGAACTGCACAAAATATTCCAAGTGAGGTCTCACAAGAGCAGAGGAGAGGGGCAGGATCACCTCCTTCGACCTGCTGGTCACGCTCCTTTTGATGCAGCCCAGGATACGGTTGGCTTTCTGGGCTGCAAGTGCACACTGCCGGCTCATGTTCATTTTCTCATTGACCAACACCCCCAAGTCGTTCTCTGCAGGACTGCTCTGAATCTCTTCTCTGCCCAACCTGTAGCTGTGCCTGGGATTGCTACAACCCAGGTGCAGGACCTTGCACTTGGCATGGTTGAACTTCATGAGGTTGACATCAGCCCACCTCACAAGCATGTCAAGGTCCCTCTGGATGGCATTCCTCCCCTCCAATGTATCAACCGAACCACACAGCTTGGTGTCATCGGCAAACTTGCTGAGGGCGCACTCAATCCCACTGTCCATGTCACTGACAAAGATGTTGAACAAGACTGGTCCCAACACTGATCCCTGAGGGACACCACTCCTTACTGGTCTCCAGCTGGATATTGAGCCATTGAGCACAAATATTTGTGTGTGGCCATCCAGCCAGTTCTTTATCCACTGAGTGGTCCACCTATCAAATTGATGTCTCTCCAACATAGAGACAAGGATGTCGTGTGGGACAGCATCGAACGCTTTGCACAAGTCCGGGTAGATGACATCAACTGCTCTACCCCTGTCCATCAGTTCCGTAGCCCCATCATAGAAGGCCACCAGATTGGTCAGGCAGGATTTCCCCTTAGTGAAGCCATGCTGGCTGTCACCAACCACCTTGTTGTTTTTCATGTGCCTCAGCACGCCTTCCAGGAGAATCCACTCCAAGATTTTGCCAGGCACAGAGGTGAGGCTGACTGGTCTGCAGTTCCCTGGGTCTTCCATTTTCCCCTTCTTGAAAATGGGGGTTATATTTCCCTTTTTCCAGTCATTGGGAACTTCACCTGACTGCCATGATTTTTCAAATATGATGGACAGTGGCTTAGCAACTTCATTTGCCAGCTCCTTCAGGACCCGCAGATGGATTTCGTCAGGTCCCATGGACTTGTATACGTTCAGGTTCCTAAGATGGTCTCGAACCAGATCCCCTCCTCGAGTGGGCTCACTTTGACATCAGTGGATAATTGAGCTTATCAGATTGTTGCCATTGACTCTGTAATCTTTTTCTGAAACTGTACTAATCCTGATTCTTTTACTCTCTCTGTTCACTAACTTGATGGGCAATGGTCTTCACATTTCAAAGCTCTTCCTGTGCTCCCAGATGCAGGCTATTCTTATCACCTATCAAGTGACTTCAGTGTGGTCCATGACCTTTTGTTGACTTTGATGATTATTTCTTTCCTAAGTCACTAGAAAACACCTCCTGCTCTGGACTCCCTTGTTCCAGGGCAAGGACAGCTGCAGAAATTGGCTACAACCTGCCATCTACAGCCCTCTCTTGCATTCCTATTTCACTCAGTTGGTCTTCCCTCTTTCAATGCACTAGGCTTGCTCATAATGGGCCCAGATTGCTTTTATCTTGCAGCCTCACCTGGGGCTTGCCAGGGGGAGCAGGATTTGTCCCACAGGCCCTAACAGGCAATCAGTCAGATAAAAGAGAGCTTTTGTGGTGGGAAGAGCAATGACATTTTACTCTGCCTCCCCTTTCTGCTTTGCCCAGTATGTGTGGAGGATGAAAATGCAGGAGACCTCATTTTCCTGAGTTTATTTGTCAGTACCTATGAAAGTTCTTCTTTGCTAAATCCTAATGGTATAAACACGTCAAAAAGAAACCCTTGTGTTAGGTAAAGAAAAAAATAAATCTACTGTAGTATGTTTACATATACACTACGATAAAATCTAGAAATAACAATATATATTCTCCTGCTCCTGGCAGGCATGACAGGTTTTTGCAGATAAGCTGGGATCACTGTGTATTCCTGAAGTGGACCAGGCTAAGAGGGCACTGACAGCCTGGTGTCACCTCACTATATATGTGTTTCTCCAGGTAAAGAATCTACCCCATGGACTTTGTCAAGAGCAAAACCATTTCCATTCAAGCACTGTACTTGCTTAAAGGCGCAACAAAATTAATTCACTGTCACATACAATTAATAACCAGTATGTTGGCACATATTGCAAAGCTTTTTTTTTTGTTTTGCTTATATACAGCTAATTGGACCTTGGTTCTGGAGAGCTGTACCACAGGCCTTCCTGCTACAAGGAGCCGGTCCCTTCTGCCTCCACTGAGGGTGGGGAGGGGAGGGCTCTGCTTCCTTTCAGACATTTTCAACAGGAACTTAGAGGACAGTTGTGACATCTCAAATTGTGGTCAGGACTGCAAGAAGTATCAGGGTTCAATTTCTTGAGACTCTTAATAACTTTGAAGCATTCTTTTATGTGCAATGAAGTCCCACCCTCCCCTTGGTCTTACAGGACCAAAACAAAAGCACAGTGTTTACATACAGTATTAGACCAACTTTTGTCCTAGTAATCACTTAATGCACATGCAAAGGGGTCAAGGTGTTCCTTAAGCAAATGTTCATCATGCGTGAGCACTCATAAAATTCTCTTCATTGCCTCAGCTGCAAAATCCCTGTTACATTGCCTCACAATGCAATTCACAGGAATAAATTACCTTTATGGTAAGGTAATACAGATCTTAATTGACCTCACCATATTAAGATAATGTTGTGATGATATTACCATCACATATTATGGTCATGCTGTGATCACCATGTAACAGCAGACAATTACTCCCTGCCATATCCAGCCAAGATAACTTTGCAGTATTCATTAAAACAACTCTGAGACATTATTTTCCCTCCTGAGGCAGTTTCACCTGAGTACAGGGCAGGTGCACACAGACATTTCTCTATATTAGCAACAGAAATTGTGAATTCAGCTTTGTTTACAAGAGGAAATAGCAGCAACTGCAAGCTGATGGGATGCTGCCATACTGCCATGTGGAGGGATCAGCCATTTACCATAAACCAGTGAATCCATCAGTAAGAGCAGTGAAAGGTTAGGCTCAGCAAAGAGAGTGAGAATTCTCATTAAGAATGAGAATGACTGCCTGGTTGTGGGTGAGGTTCCTGTAGAGCAGATGTGCTCACTGCAGAGGTACACCTGCAAATTCAAACAAAAATGTGGGGTATGACTCAACCAGTGCATGGTACTGTGAGAAACAAAGTGCAGTGCTGGAAGCCAAATGAGAAGGAAATAGTCAGCACTTGCTCACAAAATGACTTAGATTATGTACAAAACATTAATTCACCCTGGTTTGGATCATAGTGAATAAATAGCTGTCCAGACCAATATAAAAAAAAAAAAAATAAATAAAAATAAATCAAAATGCAGTGTTTCCAAAACTGAGTTATGAATCCAAAGAGTCCATACTTCCAAGCCAATATGTAAAACTCTAGTGGAAGAAAAAGGCACAGATCTTGCAGAGATAACTGTCCCTAGGTCATACCCTAATACCTTTGCAAGTATGCGCACCTACAAAGAATGAAAGTTCGCCTGAGTGTTTGCATTGTATATGTCCAAGGGGTCCTTTTACACGATGGGTTGAGGCTTCCTGCGCAGTCCCAGTTTGAGGATCAGTCCAGCTGGTCAGACCTAGTATAGACCAATGCTGATGTTGGAAAAATTAAGCCTTAGGCCATGCAGGTTTTTGGACTACTGTACATGAACTTTCTGGATACGAAGGCACTAATGAGCAGGGCATAAACTTATTTCCTGTAAGCAGCAGAATTACATCCACCTGGCTTTGCCTTAATTAACAAATTGTTATTTCTATCAGAAGATGTCTATATTTCATATATGATTGACACAAACAAAAAACATTATTCCTCCTCCCCCCTCCCCCTCTTTTTTTTGTACCTTATGTAATCTTGGGTGCTTTCCAGATGTGCACAAAGACATGGTGCTGACGCTATTTGGAAGTGACTTTCTTTTTTTCTCATCCCAAGAAAATTACTGTGTGAGGTCTTTTTAACAAAAACAGTCTTGCAGTACATGATATCAGTGAGACATGTCTAAAAAGCAGAACTTGCACCAGATGTGTAGAAACATTTGTACCTCTGAAATCCTCTTACAGCTCCCTGGCCCCTGCGAATGAGCAGACCTGGGGAGCTTATGGTGATGTTAAATGCATAGTGTTACCACTGTCACAGTGTTACTACTGAAAGTTACTTTTGGAATTGCACACTCTGAACTATACTGTTACATACATATATATAAAATAGAATCATAGAATCATATATATATGCCTATTTAATCATAAATCTGTATTTGGGTTGCTTCTCTGGGTGTTGGATTAGCATTGCTGTACTGTGCCTAGCTGACCCTGAGCAGCGCAGCCCTGAAGGAGATGCACGGAGCATTCACCACTGAAATGATCCAGACTGGTTTTGCTCTTCTGAAGTGCACTTGCCCCATTTGCTGACAGACTCTAACTTGCATTATTTGTCTTCTCGCCACAGGCAGTAAAATGGTTTGCCAGGATTTTAATGGAAAAAAAGGAGTTTGTTTCTCATTATTCCTCGCTCTGCTGTACAACTCCTATTGCAAGTGGCCACTTTAAAACTGTCCTGGAAACAGTTTATCACAGCCCGGCTACAGTGCCGCGTGTGTGTAAGCGCTGCAGGCAGAGGCCATTATGTTTCAGCTGCTGGCAAGGAGTCGATACAACATGACAGCAGGGAGGGAAGCCTGATTAGAAACGGTATTACCGGATAAAAGCCTGGTCTTTTTCCCAGGATGAACAACCCCTTTTAACTTGCAGAGGGCTCCATCTGAGTGCTGCGAGGGTGCAGATGTCTCGGTGTCTCACTCCACAGTCTATATTTTGTCTTCTGACACTTCACTGTAAGCAAAGACTCAGTGCCTTGCTGATGCTGGGAGGGTCCTCTCTGCAGCACCTCTCTGCCTAGGAGCAAAAATGGTTTTGTCATGCTGGATAAAAGCTGTTGGGTCTTCCTGACGAATCACAGGTTGGGGGGATGTGACCTAAAGAAACATAAATGTTCTCTGGAAAATGTATTCTGGCAGAAGATTCAGCACATTCTGCAGATTACAAACTGTACCCAATTTTCTGTTTTAGCTGCCTGATTTTTTGTGCTGAAGCTGTTGATTTCTTCAGCTGTCACAATTCAAAGAAACGTTTTCCTTGCAAAAAGAAAAGGAGCAGTTGCAAGCATTTAAAGAGTGCTGAAATGCAGTGTTTTTCATGGCTACTTTCTATGCCGTGCTCCATTGCTCAGTTTCCTACTACTGACTGATGTTGGTGCTATGAGCCCTGACCTCACAAGGCCTTGTGTCAAGAAGGTTCAGAAGCTTTGGTGCAGCTTCAATTCTGAGCTACGTGATAGAATAAAATCAAATGTGGTTACATCACAAACCTGTAAGAGCAGTCCCTCTGCCCAAGGTATCTACGGGATCGTGACCCACTTAGAGCTTTCTTGTTGCCCCTGTCACTGCTTGAAATGTCAACAGGATTGCAGAAACGGTGCTGTCTGTAGCTTTTCTTTCAGAATCTGCTGGTCCTTATGTGACTGTTGCTGGTGATTGGAGGTTCAGAGCACAGGAACGTCCCTGCTGTGCTTTGTTTTCTACAAAATGCCCTGGCCCTGACGTGTTCAGCTCGGAGCTGTCTTGTACCCTTCCACAATACCAACGTTAACAAAACTTAAACAGCCACAAAACTAGGAAAGAAAGAATTAAATAATTTCACAATTAAGCCTCTAAATAAGGGGAAACATAACTCAAGGATTCAATGGTCTCACACGTATTCCTCTCCCCTTACAGTGTTACCTGTCATGTAGGCATCCTTGTGCCTCTGAGCTGCCCTGGGCAGGAGCAACATAGCCCACAGGTAGGCATGCACAAGCCTGGGAGGCACCACCCAGCTCTGTTAAACAACATAGGATGATGTGCCAAAGCCTGCAGAGTTCCATGGCACCTCTTGCAAGGCCTTACCAACTCCGCTAACACTCCTCAATATCACTGCCCCAGAGCTGAGGGATGTAAACCTCCTGGCTCAACTGATCCAGGAAGACCTTGTGTGTTAACTTATTTACAGTTCATTTGGTTTTCTCCATCACTCTGCAAGACATGTTTCCACAGTGGGAGCTGTGGCCCCAACAGGCTTATTCACAGGACACAGTTTCTCATGATGCTGTGAATAAATGTGTGAGAGTTTTCAGCACTTAATAGCATCAACCACAAAACAGAAAGCGCCGTATGGGAGCTGGCATGCTGCTCTAATCAAAACAGGGGAGAACAAGGCAATAACAGATTTACATCACTGTAAGACTTAGGAAAGGGAAGAGTAAAAGATCTGAATTGCCATCATATAATGGGAATTTGTTTTCAAGCTTTAACTCAAAGACCTTGTCTTAGTTTAGAAAAACAATTTGTTTTTATCTTCTTCCATTTCCCCCAATGAACCGAGGAATAACAACATTCTCCCTGTAAGTTCCCACAACTTTGCTAATTTTCTGACCTGAGTGTCTGTGAACATTTTGCGCATGTATTTAATTCTATCCATGCTTAAGACATGCACATCATTCTTGTTTTTAAAGGAACTTGCAATTTAATAGACAATACAGAATATTACTGTATAACAATGTGAAAATCGTAGAGTGCACAAACCACTAAACTAGAAGGTGCAAGCAATTACTGTCTGTGGAGGAATGTGTCATTTTAGGGGTAAGGATACATCAAAATAGAGGAGGAAACTGGGGCTGGATCTAGCTGCCATTGAAGACAAAGCTCTCATTAAACCCAAGCAGAAGCTCGGCTATTCTCAAGCCTGTATAAAGTCATGCCATCAGAATACCACAGAAGAGTTAATGGAAGGAAAAGCAAATAATTAACTGTATTCCTACTGTGTTTAGTCTTTTAAATGCTGAATTTCCCCAGAAAAATGCAAGGAATAATCTTTACCATGTATTTTGAAGAGATTAAAATACCAGTCTGAAATCAGGAGAAATAAATCAGCTCGGATAAAAGGAACTTGCCTTCATTTCTGCTTAAAGAAAAGAAAGAAGCACATAAAAAAAAAAAAAAACATGTGGGGGGAAGAATACTATTTCAAAGAAACATAGAATCATAGAATAGTTAGGGTTGGAAAGGACCTTAAGATCATGAAAGTCTTTTAACTGAAAGGAATGCAAGCTCCAAAAGCTGAAGTCCAGTTCTTCCTAGTTAAAAATTGGCTGGCTCAAAAAGGTTGAAGACATTTCTTTGAAAGCCAGTGGGTCTGATCAAAGGGATTGGGTAAGCAAAATATTAAGCCCTGCTTTATCTGCTTTCTTTGCCTACCTAACATTGAATCGCTGTCTTTTTTGCAGTAATGTTTAAAACCTGAATACCTAGTCAGATTTAATCTCTAACTCCCACCTGTCTGTCACCTGAGCACCTTACATCACCACTCAGACAAGAAAGACTCTGAGACAGCAAGAAATTAAGCTCAGGAGCCCAGGCAACCTCCATCCAATACATACAAGTGTTGCTCCCCCTCTTTCTAAGGAGAAGTCTGTCGGGACACTTCTTCCAGCCTCTCCTGCTATAAGACCATCAAGTAGATCGCAGGCACATTGAAATTTGGCTGTTCAACATGAGCGAGAAAATCTTCTTAGAAATATTTTTTAAATGCCTGACATCTGGCATTGATTACATTTATCTGCATTAATAAAAGACATTTCTCACTCAGTGGGTACGGGTATTTTTTAATCTTTTATGCCATCATCCAATAAGCCTGAAAACTGATAAAAAGCACATTCATGTGCAAATCAATCCTTTTTCATTTCCCTGCATTTTTTTCATCCTATTTCAATATTTTAAAATCAAACCTCTTTCCGAGTTGTGTAAATTATTCCTTTTAGCATTGCTAACGACAAATGTACAGAAGTAAATTGTCAGCCACTGCAGAAGAGAAGATACACATGAAATGACTATGCTGAGATTCAGAGGACTGATAGTGATGTATGGAGCCTTTCATGCTTTGACCATCTGTTTAATTCTGCAATACCCAAAACTGATCTATAGTTATGGTCATGTGGTAATTACCTGGTTGTGATTATATGTGAATATATGATTGCTAGTCTCTGTTTTTCCCCTGCAGTGGACCACTATTCTGCTTGCTGGCACTAACTCTCTTTTCTTTTGCTATAAATCAATCGCAACCATTCAGTTAAAACTAATCAAATAAACTATTTTACCTTTCTCCCAGGCTCTTTTGCTAAAAGACCCATTTACTGATCCTGTTCAACATTTTGTTGGTGACATCCACAGTGGGATCATGTGCGCCCTCAGCAAGTTTGCCAATGACACCAAGTTGTGTGGTTCAGTTGATAGCTGGAGGGAAGGAATGCCATCCAGAGGGATCTGGACAGGCTTGAGAGGTGGCCAATGCCAACCTGATGAAGTTTAACCATGACAAGTGCAAGGTCCTCCACCTGGGTCAGGGCAATCCCAGACACAGCTACAGGTTGGGCAGAGAAGAAATTCAGAGCAGCCCTGCAGAGAAGGACTTCGGGGTATTGGTCGATGAGAAAATGAACATGAGCCGGCAGTGTGCGCTTGCAGCCCAGAAAGCCAACCGTATCCTGGGCTGCATCAAAAGGAGTGTGACCAGCAGGTCGAGGGGGGTGATCCTGCCCCTCTACTCTGCTCTCGTGAGACCTCACTTGGAGTATTGTGTTCAGTTCTGGTGTCCTCAACATAAAAAGGACATGGAACTGTTGGAAGAAGTCTAAAGGAGGGCCACGAGGATGATCAGGTGGCTGGAGTATTCACCATACAAAGACAGGCTGAGAAAATTGGGGCTGTTCAGCCTGGAGAAGAGAAGGCTGCGTGGAGACCTCATAGCAGCATTAAAATATCTGAAGGGAGCCTACAAGGATGCTGGGGAGGGATTCTTCATGAGGGACTGTAGTGATAAGACAAGGGGTAGCGGGTTTAAAATGAAACAGGGGTAGATTAGATTAAATATAAGGAAGAAGCTCTTTACAGTGAGGGTGGTGAGGCACTGGCACAGGCTGCCCGGAGAAGCTGTGGCTACCCTACCCCTGGCAGTGTTCAAAGCCAGGTTGGATGGGACTTAGAGTAACATGGTCTAGCAGGAGGAGTTGCAATTAGATGACCTTAAGGTCCTTTCCAATGCAAACTGTTCTATGACTCATGTAACTTTTAGAAGGTAACACTTTACAATGATAGCTATCCATCTTCCAACCCACTTCTACTGTTGTCCATTTTCCTCCACTGTAACCGTGAAGCAGAAGGAACTCCTTTAGTGGGAGCTGGGAAGAAAGAAATCTTTCTGATTAGAGATAGTTTGTGCTTGCAGCTGTTGCAAGAGAGTCTGGTGACCAAAACACAAACAAATGGGAGATGGATCAGTTCCTAATATCAGTTCCTAATATCCCACAGCAGCTCTCTGCATTCCTCATGGACTCTGTTAATGCGGACAGAAAAAAGTTGTGGTCCAGCTTGTGTCTGCAGAGGTGGCTCAGGGGTTGCGTCATCGTTCCCTGGAAGCACTATACTTAGAAGGCAACCTTGTCCATCACTGTCCCTCCATGTTCTGTTCATCCCCCAGGGATGTTATCTGACTGACACTTAATACTTTTCTGCCCACATATTCTGAAGACTTTTACCATGTAACTGAAGCCATGTTGTAGTTCTGAGCGATTTGCTCAACTTTGACAGCTCAAAATGGAGAAGTCACAGAGGATATTTAGGTTGTTTCACTCCCACTCCCTTTGCTCTTTTCCTTGGGAAACACAGCTTTTGAAGAACATGCAAATTGTCCTTTCACATTTCCTGCTAGTGGTAAATATATTTGTTTGCATTCTTTTGTTTACTTGATCTTTGTTCAATGAAACCTACAAATGCACCAAAGTGTTACTTGTTGGTCAAGTCATCAGCTTAGAAAATATCTAGCAACAGAGAAACATCAAATGAAGCAGCTACAGTGTAATTTTCTGATCAGCCTATTAGACATTTATTCATCTGAACAGTTTCATACCTCTGTTCTACCATGTCATCTGGCAACATCAGACATCTGGAAATTATATTCTGTCACCAGATATAAAGCCTGTAGATCTCATTAAAATATTCATGATGAAATAACAGTTTAGTCAATTGGTGACTTCTTATTACAATTAAAACATTAATTGCCACCATGCTATTACTATGGGGTGGGAGAACTTAATGGACATGCAGTATTTTATGTATAAATACAAAGAACAGGAACACTGCAATAAGCTCAAAGCAGCCGAGGGCTTCTTCTGTGTAAGTGAGAATTTGTGTACAGGTAAGTCTGTAAAGAAATTTGGAGGGGAAATACTAAAAAATGAAGAAAAAAAAATCCAATTCAGTTACAAGCTAACAAGCTTAGATTCCAACTTAGGTGCTGCAGGGAAAGCAGCTTACAGTGCAAAATCCATCCAGGACTGTGGGTAACTCCCAGGTGCTCAGCCCTACCTCTGAACTCTGCCAGCTATACCTCAGATCACACAAATGGGAACTTATTTTCCCTACATGAATGGCAATCACTACCATGCAAACCCTACATATCCTAATCACAGCTAAGGAGCTACCTATAGAGTGCAAATTAAAGCAGCCACAGTGTATTTAAGCTAAAAGAATTATCAATCTGACTATCCTATTTGAAATGAAGATTTTCTAGACTACATTCAGCATGTTCTGGAGCATGACAGTCCTTTAAATGTATTTGAAAGGAATAGAGAAAACACAAAAGAAAGGTAACTTTCTCATGACAAAACCTAACAATTTCAACTGCCATATGGGGAAGTCCAGGACTGATGCTTCTTCCACAACTGCATTTCCATATCTGCTACAAGAGTGACCTGAATTAAAACCATGAAATCATGAATGAACCCATTTCCTGGGTTTGATCAAAAGCTCAATGAGTTCTGTAAAATCACTTTACTGACTCCTGGTGTTCAGCTCAGGCTTTTGTCAAGGCTGGTGCTAGGACATGTATAAAAACTGACTAATTCAGCAAACTTAATGAAGAAAGACCCAGAAACACCCTATCCTGCCCCACCAACAACAGACACTCCAACAGAATTACTTTCCATTACTCTCTTCCATCAGAGTACAGATGGAAATTTTTTACACTATTACCCAGCATGTAGCTATCTGTATCTTAAACAGTAGCTTAAAAATCCCACTGTTTTTGTCTACTTTAACTATTCACCACATCATAATGATTATAGATAATTTCTACTCTCAAATTAACCATGGGTAACATTCAAATACTCTTCGGTAAGTTCTCCGAGGACCATGGAAATCTCTAATTTCTACATCAACAGCGGGCTTTGCATGCTTGGTTAAGTCTAAACTGCCTGTTCCTAATTTGTTTCTCCAGATGAATATTAACTTGATTCATAGCCTGCTTCACAGGTGCTTTTAAACATATTGTCATCAAGGAGCCGGGATACAAAAAGAGAATTTCCTATTTTGCTTTCAAACATGTTGCTAGTAAACCACTCAGTTGTTTCACCTTCCAGTTCTGCTTTAAATAACAGACAGGGCTTAATCTTAGAAAGAGCCATTCCTTTTGAGATTGGTATTTAGTTGCTGAAGAGCTGCTGTTTGCCAGGGTATTAGCATAGGTAGGGGACTTTGCTATAAAAATGTTTCTTGCATCTCTTTTCATGTTGAGTGACAAGTTCCTGACTGTGAACACTGATGGGTATTACAGCAGAAAAGCTGACAGTTTTAGTAGGAAGGCTGAGTAATAAAAATAAAAATATCAACAGGCATAGAAAGAAAAGTGACAAGGCAGAAAATGCAAATACAATGGAACAGAGATCTTAAAGACAGATGGTGCCAGATTATCAGTGTCAGAGTCAGTGGAGTTACCATGTCTGCATCAGCTGAGTCTGCCCGTTTCAGTGAATCCATATGCAAAGCCAGCCATATGCAATTGATTAATTCAGCTATTGCTATAAAATAGAAAATTAACTGCTCCATTAAAACAGATATTTTAGTATCAGCTACAATTAGCAAATCTCCTTCTCTGCTTTCCATTTGCCATGCATCCTTCTCCAACAACTTCTTGGAATCTCCCAGGACATCTTAATTACCCACAGTGAGCAATTGCCACTGAGCTGTGGGCAGCACACTGAATCAGTTTAAAAGTACAGCAACTCACATGCAACTTCTGCTGCTACAGATTACTTCATTAAACATTATTAGTCACCTAGAAAGTCCTAGAAGATAACATCATCATGGTCTAAATAGAGTATGAAATTGTAGACTCAAATTTTAACGTTTCTTATTGGATTTATCGTGAGACCCAGTGTAACTCTTGTCTTTTACACAACTGTGTAGAAGTCTCAGAGACTGTTTGGGGAATGATTATAAACAGAGCTGTCAGAAGCCTGTCCCCACAGGGCCATTTGTTTGTCCATACAATTACTATGTTAGTACTCTATTTTCAACAGGTTTTTTTCCATCAGTGTGGACATGATTGTAAGCTCATATGAAGTCCAGACAGCCAGAAATTGTAGCCAGGTCCTGTAGTGCCATTTATCCTTGTCATTACATGCTCCACAGTTAAGAAGCAAAGATTCAGTTGCCAATTAAAGCAAGAGTTACCCTTAAAATAGATTAACATGTGCCTCAAGTTATTTCTCCTCCATGGCCTAATCCTGCTCCAGGGAATTCTGTGAAAGCTGCGTGACTCCACTGAAATCCTTTCCTGTCCAAACCATGGCAGCTGCACTAACACAGCTGAGGCTGGGATGCACGTGCTGTAAAAAAGTCAGGAGATAAATCAAGGTTATTTTCATTACTGATTTGAAGGAAACAGCCTGTGCCATAAGCTAAATAATGGGATGCACCTAAGCATGGCAAAGAAGGATTTGGCCTTATTTGAGAAGGCATAAATACAATTTGGGGTTTGTATTTATGGTAAAACATAATGCAAGCTGAAATAGGCAAAGAAATGCCTCTTTAAAAATGGAACAGCTGTTATTCATCTTGACTCTCTGGATTTGTAATCAGCTTTATCAATTTAATTTCATTTTTAGCATGTTTTGTGACAACACCTTTTTCAGGGCCAGAGACAGCTGAACTTGGTTTATTAAAACCCTAGGTGTTCCCCATGCTTGATTAATGAAAACATCAATATATTTTATGGAATTTAGCAAAAAACAAGAAATTGAGATTTTTTTAGAATTTAGATACAGCTCTTACACCATGTAGAGAAGACTACTGAAAATGCTAGGAAAAAAAGCCAAACCAAACAAAGCTGAACTTGCCAAGAGAGATGTACAAGTGAAGACATAGATATATGAAGAATAAACACTGTGTGCCTGATAAGTTGGAAAATGAAGTCAGAGAATATTGGAGGCCATCTCCAGCAGTGTGTGCATTTCCCATGTGCTTGAGAAAGAGCTGGCAGTGCTTCAGGATTCCTAGAATATGTATCCACTAATCACATCCAAATAAGTGTGTCATGAACACATTTAAATTGGTTTATCTATGCAAGTGCTGTCTGCAAAGCCTTTGTGTTTAGGAACAGTGGGACTCCACTGGCTGGGTTAGGTGGGGTTGATGAAGGAAGAGGAGTTCCTCCATGTCAGAAGTCATGACACCAGAGAGCAGCAGTGACCTTGTCCTAATTTCTCTCAAGTCACCAGTGCTCTCTCATCTCATACTTTTTAGCTATTTATTGTGAAAGGACTCAGAGGAGGCAAGCTGCCCTGGTTGCAGTGACAGTCATCTACCCAATATATTTCAAAAGTAAGAATAACCATGACTTAAGAGCGAGGACCAGCAGCATGATGGTTACTTGCAGACACTTGATGTGGGTGTCACTCGCTTGCATGCAAGGGGGTGACACAACTTCAGTCAGTCACCCTCTCCTGAAGTCCCCACTTAAGCCAGTGAGACTTGCTCAAGTGCTTCTGAGCAGATTTTAAGTGAATCTTAAAGCAGCACACAGTTCATGCCAATCCTCTGGTTGCTTGCTGCAAGACAATGCAGGATTTCCTCTTGGCAGTCACAGAACTTTCCTGGCAGAAGTGATAGGCAGAACAAAATGATCAGATGTTTCATGGTTCCTGGGATGGCAAAGTGAGCTAGGCAATGCTTCAGGGTTACTGGCAATCCTCATGGCCCGTATACCACACTAAGTGCTACCAAGAACCTTGCAGCTTTGTCTCAGCTCTTTCACTACAGCCATCAAAGCAGGAAATCATACAACCCTAAGTGACTTATTCCAGATCATTAAGTTTAGCTACATGGATATCTACAGATATATTCTTAAAGTGTTGCTATTGTAAAGCAAGGTCAGGGATTATGTTGCTAGGAGGAAAAGTAATTCATATTGAAATACATAGCCAAAAAAAAAAAAAAGAAGTTCTATTCCATTGTAGAATTTCCATAATGAAGCTAAAAATTCTCGTTAATATTTGTGGGTCTGATACAAATAATATGCCCTTGAAGTAAAAAATTCTTGTCAATATTTGTGGATCCAAACCAAACAATACAGTATTTATATGACACTTATATTTACAGGAGAAATCTAATCTCAAGGGGATGTCATGATTGTTAGGACATTGAACTTTCGTTTTCCAAGTTCACACATTTGACCTTCCTTTGCAGCACACTAAATCAATGCATGCAAATCCCTTTTCACAGCTCCATTCCCATTTAAGCCAATGGCAAAACTCCCATTGAATGTAATGAGGGTATAATTAAGCCTTTACATTTTAGCAAACTCCATGCAAGTAGCTCACAAACCTATAGAATGAGTAAAATTTTGATCTGCAGATGACACAAAATATACAAAAAACCACTCAAAATAAAAAAAGGAAGCTTCACATATATTTTGGGCAAGTCTAATCAACCCTGTTGGGCAAGTCTAATCCTGCTGTTCCAAAAAAGAGTTGTACAAAGTCTTGTTAAAGCAAGTCACCCCACGATCAGACCTGCCTCTGAACAAATATAATGCATACTTCTTTCAAACTCAGGATGACTGAACTGTGAAAAATAAGATTCTGTCCCCTTACTTCATTTTGACACTACCTCAACGGCAGATTGCTGGTTTGGAGATAAAAATACCTGCTTAACGTGTGGCTGCACTAAGTCCAAAGAAGACAAGATAACCCCAGATTTACTTCTGCAAAGTCATTATGCAAGGTGGTTGTCCGCAGCAGTATGAAAAGTTAAATCTCAAGGATGCTGTCCCTGAGGTTTCACAGGACTTAAATTTAAAGGCATGTTTAGTATATTGAAGGGGAAAATAACCGGTCCTAGTTTAATGAACCTGGCCAGCAAACAGCAGAACTGGAGGTTTTTCCTACAGATTGTGCCCGGCAGTACATGCGAGACATAGGGAGAGGGGACAAGTACCCAGCAGTGACAGGGTTTGTCAGAGGCATTAGAGAAATCATTTTTCCCCGGATCCATGTCTGAAAGTGGCATTTCAAGAAAAATGCAGTTTGCTGTGACTTGGAAACCACTACAAAACCCTTGCTTGCCAGAAGCACAGGCAAGCTTGTAATCCTCTTGTAAGCATTAGTTTTGGAAAATGGCTTTAGAACATCTTCCAAATCTTTGAAAACTGAGCTTGAGCTCTGTGGGAGAGCACCCTGGATGCCCTGCTCACAATCCTCTTTGTTTCACCTCGCTAGTTTGTGGCCCCCCTGCTGCAGTGGGGAGGTGGGATGCGACTCTCTCCTCAAAGTGGGCACAAGGCAATAAGCAGGAATAGGAGTTAAATGTTTTGCTAAAACAAAGGACTGAAAAGAAGAGGACAAGTAGAAGAAAGATGCTCTGTTAACAGGGTTGCCTTCTTCAGATATGCCCCCTGAAGCACCAGTCTGCAGCTGGGGGCTGTGCAATGCACCTTGCTTTCTAGCCACGTGCTGCCAACAGCAGCGCTTCTAGCCATGAAATCCAAAGAATGACATCTTAACCTGGGAGTCTGGAAATCAAGGCAAATCTTTGTGCAAGCGAGAACTTGGCTTACCGCTATTTTCTTTCTAAATCTGTTTGTCTTTCAGTCAGGAAACAATTTTCTGGAGAGACAATTTGGCCATGCGTATGTAAAATCCTCTGTCAAGCCCTGGGGGATGTTATATATCCTAATAAGCAAAAAAACTCAGATGAAGGTGTGAAAGTATCATCTCTCAAGTGATGTTACAGGGGTAAGTACATTTGTAGTGTGTAAGTATATATTTATGTCTGCACATCTGGACACACATACATGTGTATATTTATGCATGATTTATACATCTATGTAGGAAAACAATATTGAGTTATACAGAGTAATTTTAGGCTGGAAGCAACAGGTAGAAAAGCGAGGCAGTTGCCAGCAGAGTTAAAGGAGGTGACAGAGGTGACAAAACCACTGGAAATCTTTCAGAGCTCTGTAGATTAACACCCACCACTGGAAGACTGGTCATCAGATTTTGGGTCTAGATGAACATGAAGGTTCCCTGGCATGAAATTTGTGACACAGGTTCAACAGTAGAGAGGAGCACTGGCAGACAGTGCCTACCTTTGCTCAGTGTGTGGCATGCAGCAACCCCTGGTGCTGTTGGTAATGCCCACTCTTGGGAAGGATTCCACCACTGGTGCAGGGCATGTGTTAGAAGCACCAGGCAAGCAGCAGCACTGTGATGCCTGCCCTCATTATACATAGATCTAGTAACCTACTTTGTCAAAAAGAGCACTGAATCAGATGGCATTACTGGAGAACACAGCAGCAGCTCTCTATCTTGTCCATCTTTGTACTGCCACTTTGCCCAACAGAGATGCAGTGTAAGAAGGCAGGAAAAACTCTTTGCCTGCCTGGTGCAGAGACCTCACTTCCTTGCATGAACATCAGTTTCTTTTCCTATTGCAGGACAACGTACAAGCAGAGTTGTGATCTCCTAGTTCTTTGTACAACCTGCTGTGGTCATGCCTCCTGTGAAGCATGTCACAGTGGGGCAGAAGACAGGGATGCTCCTCTGAACATATCAGTTCAATTTAAATCAATCACTGCAATTTAAACATTTCGCAGTGAGATTCTTGGCACTGGTTTTCATGTGAATCAGTGCAGCATCACTGACTCCCATTAGCTACAGTTTGGGGCTACTTTTTTTGAAGAGCTGAACAAGATGCTGGGAATTAGTATTTCCTAGTATACAAATAAAAGGAGCACCACTCAAATGCTAGCACAGGGATTGCAAGGGAAATGACCCTGGAAGAACCTGGGGTCTTGGCAATGCAAGCTGATGACCCTTACGTATCTCTTTACAGATACAGCAGGCAGGCGTCACCATCCTTTGCTTTAATGTCCAAAATACAGACATATACATATAATATGTTTGAACCTGTGCTCCTTTAAGTCAACGAAAAGAAATGAGACCTCATATTTAAGTCTTCTTTCTAGGATGAAATGATTTGCAACCTGACAGACAATGACTTTCAGGACAACCTCAATGTAGACTGCATATGAAATAGTAAAACTTAATTATACGCACTGAAGAGCAAACAAGAGCATTTAAACACAAGCTTTCTCTCGCAGTTTTATTTCCCAGTGACTCATACTGAAGGGATATTGTTTTCTTTCAGACATTAACTGTTGAGGTACTAATAAATAAAATTTCTGGACCAAAGCATCCATGCCAATCAGTGGATAGAATTTGTGAGCAAGGAACAAATTGCTCACTTCATCAGTTACTCCTTTCATATTGCAAAAAGACACGCTGGCTGTTTCAGTGGCATGTCATACAGCTCACATCCTTTTTAGCTTGCATACGAACACTGGGACAGCTCCCTGTCAAGGTGCTTGGTAGCCTCCTAAACACCACACAGACAGCGCCAATGTGACAAACACAGGGTCATACACACAGAGACGCATTCAGCTGTCTTAAGCCCACAGAGAAACTTCTCATTTCCAATACAGCTATACATTCATACATATATATATACATTCTTGCAAAGGAAAATAACTTGCAGATGGCCCTGCCAGGTCAGAGCAAACCCTTAGGCAGCTGCTGGTCTTTCCTGTGTCTATGGCCAACTTTGCAAAGTTGGAGGAGCAGAGGGCTCCTTCGCCTGTGTCAGTGATGTGAAAAGTGTGTTCAAAACCCTTTTGGGGCTTCTGGGAACTTGAAAATTCTCTAGAGAGGAGAAAATGTCTGCCTTGCAGGTGCCCTATCATGCGCTGCTGGGAGTTGTTCTCTGAGAGGTTTTGGACTATGGCCTGGTTTCATTTTCCTTCTATCTGACGATATTTATTTGAATTTCAAGCAATTCCTGCACATGCTAAACTACTGCACAGTCTTATTATTTGCAGAAATTTTTTAACTAATTCTACTTTCCATATTTCATGTGATCAGCACAGTCAGAAGCTTATTTTACAGTAAACTGTTTACAGTAATCAAGTATTGAAGTGGTTGGAACTAGATAAAGGACCTTTCAACTCAAACCATTCTATGATTTTGGTGTATAAAAACCCTCTTTAGCATGCATCCAGTTAGATTCATAGGAAACAGACCCCGCTGTGCATGGTAAACTCTTTTTGTTGTAATCAAGCATGAGTTCTAACATTCCTAACACCACAGGCCACATTTTCAGGAGCTGTTGTTCCTCATGGTTGTAACCTAGAATACAGCCCGCCAAACTATACATATGTTCTTTAATTTATGCTGATGGTGCAGGAACGAGGAAGGATCCCCTTCTGTGACTCAAAGTCATGCATCAAGGTATTTTTTCCCCACATATCTGCCTGCTTCAAATAGAAGGAAAGTTACCGAAAATGAGTGTAATCAGTTTTTCATGCAGTGTTTCTTCAGAACAAGTGATCCAGGACAGGTTTTGCCATCTGGCTTCCTGCTCATGAAAACGCCCTTCCTGGATGACAGCTAATTAGGTAATACAATAGTTTATCCTTCTAATGTGCTGATTTACTTAGTGAGAAAAACAATATGCTTGTGTATTTATTCATGTCATTTATGTAACTGTTTGCATGTAGACCTTTTCAGCTACTTTGAAATAATTATAATGAAGGTGAATTAACGTAAGTGTTGCATTTTGCAGCTCAGTGTCCCCTTTTGATTTCAGGAGGCAAAAAGAAGTGGGAGGATGCTTAAACATTTGAGAATGGAATACACTCATAAACTGTAGCTCAGTTTATGAACTTCAGAGGTTAAGCATTGGCTACAAAAAACCTTTTAATCAAGGTGGATCAAGCCTCTCCGTTTAAACCCATTAGCAAAATTTGCAGTCATCTCTAGCTAATGACTCAGTCTGAATTAGCCTTTCAAAAGAATTAAGGGAAAAGAATCAACACGTTGATGGTGTTTGAAGCACAAGTTGAGGTAATTGAATCAATGTGTTAAATCTTAGATTAAATTTTTTAATCTGTAAACCAGTGATCAAGAGCTATATGGCTGAACCTAGATGCAGTGGTTAATTCTGATGAATTATTCTGAACAAGGAAGTCCCCCACAGTAACAATTTATCTGAAAGCAGATTTGCTTATATTCACCTCACTTGAAAAAGGCACAATGAGGGTTGAAACGTGCCAGAACTTCCCCTGTGAATTCACGATGGATTTTATCCTTTAGCCTTTCCAAGGCTCATACATTAATATGTTGTGAAAACAAGACTTTTTGAGCAAGTCTCTTGGGAGTCCACCTGGGAGAGTTAATGAAACTTCTTTCCAGGTCTCTGGGATGGGGTCAGTTAACAGATAGGCTTTTTGCATTCATACTATAAAGTCCAGCCACATCCTTACATTGCGAATTTCATATAGTAGTACATTAGGAGAAATCCTGTCTCCTTCAGAGTAGTTTAACTGGACCTGTTTTAACATATAATGAAGCAGATCCCTCAAGATCCTGGCAAGATGAGATCCTGCATGTGTAGGTGTATAAGGACTGGTACATAGGAGCTCTCTGAGCATGTTTCCTACCAGAATGAGTTGCTAAAAGAAGAAGTCACTCTCACTGGGTTCTTGTATTGGCCCCAGTCTCTTGGTTGCCCCCTTGTATTGGTCTCAGTCTCTTGGCTGCCCCCTCTGTGGGTGAAAATCCCTTTGAAGCAAAGACCACCTTACTTTGGTTAGAAATTTCATTGATGGTTCAAATTAATTTCTGTAATTAAGATCTGATGAAACAACAACCAACCAAGCATTTTTTTCCAACTTCAAAGCTATCTATACTCTTGAATGTGACCTGTAAAACCTCCCATCCTTTTATGCTCTCCAACAGCAAGCAGCTTTACTCAAGGACAAACATGAAAAAACAAATGAAAGTGGCCACCAAACCTCAGCTTTGAAAAACAAAACCAAACCAACCAAGCAAACAGCTACGTTCAAGAAGAACTTTTACGGCTCCTGAAAACTGCAGAAATGCACAAAATATTTCTGAATTTGGAGCTGACCGAGAACAGTGTTAAACCTGCAAATTGAGGCTCTTAGCCAAAATGAAATAAAGAAAGAAGTCACGTATGAAGCTGGCTGGGGCTGTTTTAGCCACAGCAGGAATGGAGGTGTAGCACTACCATGCCCAGGTCATGCACCAGTCCTATCCCTGCACCAAGTTGAAAGCAGGAGCTGAAAGATGACTCAGAGCTGCATTGAGCTTGTTTAATATTCATTCAGACCACAGATTGCATTAGTTTCCTCATTTGTTTTCTCTATTTTTCCCCCTCCTCCTTTTCTACATTGTCCCTAATCAGAAATCAGACAAAATGCCCTCACCTGTCATTCAAAAACCAGAAAATGGAAAAAAAAAAAACCACCAGACCAAAAAGTCATTATTTCACTCATGTTAGTGGAGGCAAAGAGGGGGCCCGATCTAGCAGCTGAGTGCCCTATGCTGTGAGCTGAGGTCACCCCTGAGAAGTAGGCAAAACATCTACTTCCAACAAAAACAGCCTCCAGTCATTGTGCCTGGTTTGGTGCTGTAGAGGTGCAGCCGCTGGCCAGAAATACCACTGTGCTTAGGGACCTGGGCACCCATGGTGAACTGCCCGTGACTGATGGAGCCCCTTGCTCTCCATGTGCAAGCCTGCTGGAGCAGGCTACTTAGAAACCTCCTTTCAGGGGGGATAGCAGAGAGTCTTATGCATACTATATAGGGATACCTGCTATACAGACAGAGATTTGCTGTGAGAAGAGACCCTGGTGTGGGATAAAAGACAAAGCTTTAGGCATAGTTAAAGACAGTTTTTCCTTGCAGCAGGAAAAGAAAAAAGGGGAGGGGATGGGAAATGCCATGCAGATTAGTGAAGATCTGAAGAAAACATCACATAATAACCATATTTTTGCATGGGAGAAATAAGCATTGACAAAATTCACATGTCTGAAGGGAATTTAATTGAAAGATTAAGCATAAGTCAAGGCTCAGGGGCCCAAAGGCAAAAGATATCATGCATTAAAAGTAGCAAGTCATGCCCTTGCTTAGAAGATACTGTGTTTAAGCACGTGCCTTCTACTGGCACATCCTGATTAGACTGCCTATTAGTAATCTGAGGCTTCTTATAAACCATTAATTTAAAGTTTGTTTTTTATTGAAAGACAAAATGCATCTCAAAGCAAGAAATAAAACAGTTATAGGCAGTCTCTTTTCCAGCACACACAGATACGCTCCACTGACCACCAACATAAAAAAAAAAAAAAGTAGACTGCTAGGTCTTGGAGGTGAGAAATCGAAAAGGTCTATTAGGTCGTCTTGTCCAGCTCTCAGCTAAAGCAGACGGCTTTTTCCAGGGATTGTTTACCCAAGTTTTCTAGAAAACTTTTTGTTGGACTAAATAAAGTATTGTGTAATGTGCTTAGTAATATCAATATTTTCCCTGAGCTTAAATAGCTGGATGTATTTCTGTGTGTTTAAAATATTATTTTACTGGTAGATGCCAGTATAGGGTTCCCATAGTATAACAGTCCAAGACTATCTCACAAGGCTCTCTCTAAAAACTCACTTGGCATTAATAGCCACTCTTCCCAATCTCCTAGAAGAAAGCTTTTGGGGGCTACTTAGAGCTTGGCTGCTCAGAAAGCTTCTGAGCAAAGGAACAAGCTATGGCTGGAGACAGGCATTGGCAGCAGAGGTGGGCTCACTGCAGGAGAGCCGTTTTCTCCCCTCCAGGCACAGGCAGAGATGTGCACCATGGGATCCTGGGGACTACAGCTGAGGAAAACAGGGAGGAAATAAGACATTTAAATCTCCACAGGCATATCCATGTGCATTTGAGGGAGCTTCACTGAGCACAGCAAGGTGCTGGCGAGAGCGAAAAATCCCTCAATA
Source organism: Ara ararauna (assembly GCA_028858755.1). NCBI lineage: Eukaryota > Metazoa > Chordata > Aves > Psittaciformes > Psittacidae > Ara > Ara ararauna. Next base: position 15,756,344 of record CM054380.1, on the reverse strand, counting down.
TTAATATTAAATCTGATGGAGTTCTCTTTAAAGAAGCATGTTAATATTGTGCTTCAGAGTTATTAAGATTATTAGAATTCATTTCAAAGAAATGTAGGTCACATTCTGCACTGCTGGTTTGACGCATAAAGGGAGCACAGCAGTCTCCAGCAGCCCTGTTTTCAGCTCCAGCTCAGCACTAGCAGGTAGCAGCAAGGGAGAGAAAAGATGCCGGCAGAGCAGCACGGGAGACATCCTGGCCTCACCGGAGTCAGTAACACAACTCCCACTAGTATCACCTTCCTTTTATAGACACTCTTCCCAGGGAAAGGGGAGCTGTGCTATATCTCCTTAGTATTATTTATTGACAGAGGTCTCTCAAAGCTGGGATGTAGACCCTGACGCCAGCTGAATTACTCAGCAAAGCAGCATGAGGGAGATAGAGAAGGAGCATGAGAGTTCCCAGTACAGTGCAATACAGACAGCAGGGAATAGTGAAAGCATATTTTGATTTCTTTGTTTCAGATTTCTTTTTTAATAAGGACAAGAGAAGAGACAGAAGTTGTGAAAGAGCTGAACTCTTATCATTTGACTTCTGTAATTAGCTGAAATGCCAGAGCGTCCAGGTCTGGACATAATAAGAATATAGAAATTGCAGTGATGCTTCATGCTGTAAGGGCAATTAGAAAAGCAACAACATATTTTAGCAAATATTTTCTTGAAAGAAAAGATAATAAATAACAAGGCACTGAGGAGACATTGCCTATTTCTCTTCATTATCTCCCTTAAAATAGACTGAATTGCAATGTAAGGTCATACCTCAGCTTTGCGAAGGCAAGACTAAAAGCAAGCTGGTATGAGCACAAGTCCTACCTTTCTTTTGATCACAATTGACTTGCCTTTTTAACACTAAAGAGCTAATGTATTTGACTGTAGTAATTTAGCAGGGAATTATTGCACTGCTGATTGCATTATTTTACAAGCAGCAGTTTTCATCTTCTGTCTACTTTTAATACTGCCAAATTAATCTAACAGTAGAGACATAATAGGATACATAATTACAATACAAATGTTATTATACAATGGCACAAATATATGTAAAATTCCATAAAGGAAGTTATGTTTCTGTTGTTGAAAGAAATTATTTCAAGGACGACTAATTCTCCTCCTGGCCACAGAGTTCCCCATCAGTCATGAGATTCTTACTAATTGTTGCAATTTGAAAAACTCAGTAGAATTCTAACAAAAACTTCAACAAAACCCCACAGAATTTTACAGCAGCTTCTGTTTAATTTGTCATTCTAAAACAGAATCAATTTTTATTCACAGCAAGACCTCAGAACTAAGAACTTCTGCATATCTGAAAAAAAAACATTGTGTGATACAATCAATGTCCCCGCTGCTCTGGGGAGTTCTTGATGCCATCACCTTATTTCTACCTTTTCCAAGAGGCTCTTTACATATGCTACAGCTCTATTGACAAAAATCTGCATTTTGTGCTGGTCCAGGCATGACATATCTTCGTGTTGACCCATGAGGTCTTGGGGAGAGGGCTAACACTCAATGGCTGGGGGCTGTCTCTCCAATTTAAGGATGGTCAGGCTGGTTGGAAATGAGATTAGTCATATATTAACTGCTGCTCACAGCTTCATGGTGAGACTCAATCTACCTGGATGCTCAGCAAACAGTGCACCACCGTGAAGGATACAGCTTTGACACAAGCTCAGACTGTGAATTCTACTACCATGACATAAACACTGTCAGCTTGCAAGCAACCCCAAAGCTACTAGCTACATTAAAGAGCTACAGCTTCTTCACTTATAATGCAACTGATTCCTATCTTCTGGCACTCATGCATAAAGTGAGACTTGCCATACAATTCCTTAGGGGTGAATAGCCAACAGAGAAGCTATAAAGGCAGTTCAGCAAAAAAAACTGACTCACTAAACAGAACACTTAAATGCAGTACCACAGTATTAATAAAAGCCTTGAGCTGGCTTTCTGTGTTATCTCTACACTGGCTCTTATGCAAGGAAAACAGCACCGAGGGATGATCTGCAAGAAGGGGTAAAGGGCTCACCCTATTTGTGGCAATAGCCCCCATGCCAAGGCCAAATGCTGATCGCAGTGGTGCTGTGCAGACATATCCAGGCCAGGACTTGCAGCTGGGCTGAAGTTCAATGCACTGGAAATACTGGTATGATGTTTTGGAGACAGTCATTTTCTTAATCATCTGAGTATCTATTAAAATGCAAATTGGCACAGCAATTAAGACTAATTAAAATAAATAATAAATGATAATAAGAGCCCAAAATGGTCTATTTCGAGGCAGTGAAATACAAGCTTTTCCTTATTATTCATTATGACCTAGTTAAATATATTCATTTATCCAGAAATCTAAGAGCCCAAATTCCAGGAGGATAGGTACCTCACCATCTTTGTCTCCTCTCTCCCCATCTAGAAAAGATAAATGCTGTTGTGCTTAGTATCCATGAAAAACTGCTGAAGCAAATGCCACGAATAATCAGATCTGATTGGGCTGTAAACATTTTTAGAGAAAAATACCATCCCTTTCAGAAATCATCAAAGCAATTATTACGCTACAGGATCTATCTCTACACTTGAGAACAAAGGAAAAGAAGAGTATTTGCTTTGGAGGTTATTTAATTTTGGTCGGAAATTGCTGCATAATCTGATTCTTATTTTCCATCATTAATGTTTTTTTAAGCATGACATTAACCTCCACTAAACATTTCCTTTTGCATCTGGGCTTGCTCTTCAAAATAAACCGCACCTATTTCTATGCATACTTCACTGTCAGAATATCTGTTGTTTCAATTACAGATGGAGTTTTGGGTGAGGGAACATTTTCAGAACCACACCAGCTTTCAGACACAGGGCTGCTGTAGGACCTCAGGATGCTTCAGGGTTTGGGGTGAATCTGGGACTGATCCTGGGAAGTGGTGTTAGGATCCTCTGTTGGAAGATAAGCAGACACAGCATGCCAACATCACCTTGGGTTTTGGATATGTTTGGTATTTAATATCCAGGGAAAGTCAAAGGGACCATGGAATAAGCTTTAACCCTAAATCAGAACCAAGAGATTTCAAGCTTGCACAACTCAAAAGAACATTTTTTAATGTTATGATCACTCTTTCATAATGTGCCTATAAACTACTGCCAAATATTCATTGTATTTCTGATTTCAAGGTCTTGAAGACAGCAACTTCAAACAAATAGATAAGTCCAGCTACATGTTCAGAATGAGCCACCTTCAATCCAAGTTTCTCAGAACCAGTGAAAAATATCTTTTAAGTTCAAATGTACTTTGCCTCTTCCCTAATGGCCACCTTTATATAGTATTGTGGTGGCTTTCTGATTTCATTCTTGCTTGAGCTGAACAAACAATCAAAACAGACCTATCTGTCTGAGCCCTTGCTCTGGTATCAAAGGGTCTGTGTGCCTGAGTTTATTGCAACAAATCAAAATCAATGTATTTTAAATGGAAAGCAATTTCCACTGGTATTATTGTAGATATAGATGTGGAAACAACATTAGTCACAGTTTGCTGAATGATAGGCATTTATGCCTTAGTGCTGTTTTATAACTAACACTTCATGAACAAACAACCACTTCCATGCAAATACAAACCCTAAATCTTCCCATGTACAGGGTAACCATCATTGCAGAATGTGAACGTATTGCATTTCATAACAGCCCTATAAGATACAAAGTGTCAGATGATAAGGATGTGAGGCACAGAGATTAAATGATTTAAGTAATTCCCATAGACAGTTTTTTGACAGAGCCAGAAAATTAACTCAGAATTTCATAGTCCCTGACCAACATTTTAATCTCAGCATTAGCATTATTCAAGTAATCTTTATTCCTAGCACAGTGGTTGTGGAAGCAATGGGCCATTAGGGATTGCTGTAGATGCCATGTACACCCTTGGGTAAGGGCTGTACATCTTTTAACCCATGCACATGCTGGGCATAGCAAGACCAGGCACACAAACACCCAACAGTAATATGTATCTGCCCGAGGCTTGGGTAAAGCATTCAGCAATCTTTAATACACAGATGAGGCTTTGACTTTCCTTTGAACCTGGCAGATGAGACTTTCAACAGCATAATATCCAGTAGGATCAGAATGGGAACTCTCTCTGCCCTTCATTCACAGAGAGATTTCCCACCTATTTCCCCTTGCTCCTGTGAGGCCTCCTATGCATGTTGCAGCCTCATCTTACCCACCTACACAGAAAATTCTGCAGGACATGGCTGTGTGGCTCAGACCATTTGCCTGAAAGTCTCTGTGTCATTTCTGGCTTTTTCACTGTTTTTTCTGAGGCTTTCTTCCCTCCCCATCATTTCCCATCCCCTTTGCTGGGGAAGCAAAGGCACTGTTACACTGGTACACAGGGTGGTGAAGGGCAAGGCAGTTCCTGTACAGCATTAGGCATTTACAAGTTATAATGAAGAACCCCATATCTCTTTGTTTTACAAGCCAGTCATTTGGAGAAATAGATGAGTTGTTTTTTTTAGTTTGGATGGTTCTACTTTCTTTCTAGACTGGAGTAACAAATAAACTGAAATGAACATGCCAGCTGCAATATTTTCAAAGGAGAGTCAGAAGCGGGTTTTAGTTTTTTTTTTTTTTCAGTTATTAAGCATGTAACATTGACTGCATCAAACTATAAATCACTGGATTTTAATGCCAATAAGTGACTCTTACATAATCATTGAATCATAGAGTGGTTTGGGTTGGAAAGGACCTTAAAGCATCCAGTTCCAACCCCTGCCATGGGCAGGGACACCTCCCACTAGACCAGGTTGCCCCAAGCACCATCCAACATGGCCTTGAACACTGCCAGGGATGGGGCAGCCGCAGCTTCTCTGGGCAACCTGTGCCAGTGCCTCACCACCCTCACAGGGAAGAACTTCTGCCTAAAGTCTAATTTAAATCTCCCTTGTCAGGTTTTGCCCTGGTCCTGTCCCTACAGCCCCTTGTCCAAAGCCCTTCTCCAGCTTTCTTGTCAGCCCCTTTAGGCACTGGAAGCTGTTATAAGGTCTCCCTGAAGCCTTCTCTTCTTCAGGCTGAGCAAGCCCAGCTCTTTCAGCCTGTCTTCATAGCAGAGCTGCTCCAGCTCTCAGACAATATTTGTGGTTTCCTCTGGACTCTCTACAACAGTTCCATGTCCCTCTTATGTTAGAGGCCCTAGAGCTGAGCACAGTACTCCTCATAATGTTTGGCTGCTACTCATAAAAGGAAAGGTGATGGCTAAAAAGAGTTAATCTGTGCAGCAGCTGTTTCTTCATCTCATTTCTTTGCACTATCTATCAAAAAGAATAAAAGTTTCCAGACTATATTGCTGATATTACATTCAAGTTTACTGAGCTTTTTTTGTCTTGAACTGTATATCAGATCAAGAAATATTCTCCAAAATACTTGTAGGAACTTTTGGGAAACAAAGTCCTGTTTTCAGTACATCTCCCAGGAAAGCAGTAGCTGTGTGACTCCAAAAGCCAGAGCTCAAGCTCACACTGATTTGAATACTTTTCAACTAGTACCAGTATCAGCTAGGGCAAAACCTGATTTTTTTTTAAACTGTTTAAACCAAAGACAAGCTCTCAGTATTTTGAGCTTGTTGACACTATGAGAACACATAGTAAGTATTTCTATAGCAGAAAAATAATAATCAATTTTTTTGATGCATGAACAGAAAAAAAACCCCCAAACAAACAAACAAGCAAACAAAAAAACCCAAAATACAAGCCAACAAACCAACAGTAAAATACATCAGAAAGGACCACAGATTTTCCTTTTAGTCATAATACTACAAACATAACTTTGTCCAGGACAGGATTTATATTTCTGGGAGTTCACTGAAAACTTATCCCAGCTTTCTGCACCCCAGCTCCCATTTGAGCAGGTTTGAGAATCACAGCTAATCACACTGGGAACAGTTGACATTGTGCAGAAGGAATCTATGCAATGGATGAGCCTACCATTGGCTGAGAAGTTATCACCTCTGCTAACCTATGAAATGCTAAGATGGCTGTTCTGGGGCAGCTGGGTTTCCACCACTTAAGAAACATCTCATGTCTGAGATCATTCCCAGGGGTTTTCTGAAGTTATCCCCAGAAAACAACAGGATTACACAAGAGCTGGTTTGTTCTTTGTGATCTCCAATGACAGTGCCTGAGAGGAAGCATCTGTGCGTTAGTGGGATGTGAAATCTAGGAGTCACAAGATGGCTCAATGCAAGTTGTTTGAAGAGAAATAACCATCCCAAGTCCAGCCTGGGGTTTCTTCTGAGCCTGCTGATCCCATGCACACTGGGACCAGACCAACCTGCACCCACTGTATGGAAGGCACACTCTGCTTGGCAGGCTCATGCTTTCCTAACATAGAAAGGTGTATTTCAGACAGTCTCAGATCATTGTTTCAGCATCATGTCATCATGCAAATACTGATTTGCCTTTACCAGCGTTTCTGCATTCTGCAAATTATCAGCTACAGTACTTCTGGATGGCTGCAACATCTTCAGTGCTATGTTGGGGTTTTGTTTCTTTTTTCCCCCTCACCTAAAAAGAGTTGCTTTGCTAAAGCCAAACTATTTCAGAAGATGGTATTTATTTGAAGTTTTTGATGGGAAGGTTTCTGGGGACTATAGTGATTTCTCTGGCCAGGTTCAGAAAAAAAGAGACTCAGAATAAAATGTATGACCTTCTCAAGTCAGAAAATGGGTGCTTTGACAGAGCCTTGCTACAAAAGTGTGTTTAAAAGCTTGAGTAGAAAATGGTAAGGAAGCAAAAAAACCAAAATCTACAAAAGATGCCACAAATTGAAATTGCTATTTTTTGGCCATCTCTGCTTCTGGAAGCTGTTACATCTGCACTAAAGAATGTCATTATGAATCAAAAAGTAATTATAATAAGAATATCAAAGAAGTCAGATTAAATGAGTGGTAAGTGCCTTCCAATAAACTTAAACAAAATTCTCTTTTGACAATTACAATTCAGCAGAACAGCAGACATCTTATGCAATTCTGTAACAATTTGTAATTCTGCAGTAGGTTGTTATCAAATAGGTTTTTCTTCCCTAGATAAATTGACTTCAGATAGATCATTGCCAAAACCTTTTTTCGATTTGTTTTACATTCAGTTATCAAGAACCCCCAAAGATCCATTCATTAGACTTAGCTAAATTGTTCAACACTGAAAAGGAATTGGGAAACAATAGTATAAAATGTGAAATTAGCTATGACTAATAACCTGAATAGAAATTCAAGATGATGAACCACTGATATGTGTTCCAACATATATGAAACCTACTATCTTGTGTGTCACAGCATTTTCAGAGTGATGCTGGTTTGAGAGCCAGCTTTGTTTTTTCAAAGTCACATTTAAAGACATTTGTATGCAACATATTTTCAAGGAGAAACTTCTATGAATTAGCTATAGTACAACTTACTGTCCCATGTTCTGTTTGTATGAAGCAAGATTTTAAGTCTAAATGATGATGTATGGAGTAATTTTGTGGTATCCCACCTTTGTGCTTTTATTCTCATCTAAATCTGGTTGAGTTAGTGGGAGATTTGCTTATTTGTTCAAACCAGCTAAAACCTATAGAAGGATCTTTTGCGTAACTGCTGGAGAAAAGGAATTTAAGTGGCAGTAGACTTGAGGTGTTCAGTGTCGTCCATAGTCCTAACAGAGGAGCTGTCTGCATAACAAGAGAAGAAAATATTAATAGTTCAGGAAAGCCATGCCAAAGATCAATGTGTCTGCTATTTTGACTGTCGCAGGTGACCAGAATTTGAATAAGTTGAAATCATATTTAGAAATCTGCTTCAATACTTCAAGCTCAGATGACTGAAGTAAAAATACTGTAATCAGCAGTAGGTTACAAAAATCTGCCTTTCATTAGAATAAATAAAGAGGGTGCAAGTAAGTCAGATCTTTTATTGAAACGTCAAATGGTAACTGACTTATCATTCACTTCTGAATTGAAAGCTGCTCGTACCTTAAGAACAGAAATCTCATTTCAACACATTTCAATATAAATTGATCTTTAAGGGTCATTACATAAATTAATCTCTAGTAATGTGGTTCTGAACATGTCCAGAAAAGGCTATTAGAGTCTTTGCAAATGACATTTTGACTTGATGAAGGAAAGTTTATATAATTCAGCGTGAGAGCTCTTCATAGCCCTGGTAGAATTTATTCACATAGGTGTAGTTTTCAAATCAAAATGTTTTTTTAATTTTGCATATTAGGCAGGGATGATATGGAGGATATGAAGAAGCTACTACTCTACCATCTGTAAATGAAGAAGCAAAGCTGCATCTTATGCTCATGCCTCCTGCATAGTCTACAGCAAAGGCATACGTAGGTCTGGCAGAAAACCAGTAACTCTTTTCTGAGGAACTTTTTAATTTTGTCTCTTTCCTATCACACTCTCACAGTTTTCCAAACTCCTTATTTTTTAACAGAACTGCTAGAAAGTTTTGAATATCAAAAATGCATACACCATGGAGTATCTTCCTCTGCTATGATCACATTAACTGAAGTTTGGCTGCATCCCAGAAATGGAACAAGGCTTCCTTCATTGTTAATTAGCAGCAGTCTAATTTCTCAGCAGAGAAATCTTGTCTTGGTCAGCACTGGGACTCATCAGACCATTTTCTCACACTAGACATGAGTAAGCATAGAAGACAGCAGAGAAATGGCTGTCGTACACTGTTGTGAGATTTAGCAGAAAGCCCTTGTTTACATCACAGAATTAACTGAGAAGAGCCCCTGGTGGCTATACCACACTGTTTGCAAATAGAGTTAGGGGAAAGTAAACCTGTCCTGTGTGTGTCTGGCATTGTGCAATTTAATGATAAAGGGGAGAGGCAGTAATGAAATACACAGCTCCTGAGCGAGATCTAAATGAAACCCATCTCTGGCATTTTTAATTTTTAGCATATAAAAAAAGTTGAAAAGAAAAAAAGACTGTCTCTTAGACAAGTCAGATATCCAACAAGCAGGATACTTGGATTAAAACCAGCCTAGCTCTTTGCCAGTACTCTGACTCCTTGGCATCGCTCTCGGGGCTGGAGGCATGCCATGTACCCCCTGCTCCAGCAACAGCAGCAAGCTGAAGGAGACCTGCTGCCCATGCAGAAAGGGTCTCTCTGCATCTCCTGCCTGCTTCAAAGCCCAGAGCACGCAGCCCCTACCTGACCCATCATTGCCAGGATCACACCATGGCTCTGGGAGCTGCTTCAGCAGCACTGTGGGTATAGCTGTGTGATTTAGGGAGCAATCAGTCCTTCTATGCTGCCTTGTGACCAGGGGAAGACAGAGCAACTGCAGCTATGCTGGAGGTGACTGTTTGTCTGCAATGGCCATGTGTACATTCCCACGCAAACACACGCTCCTGGGCTCTGCCTGGTGGTGGGTAGCAAGGTCCAGCCTTCACTAAAGGGTTTCTCTCCTCTGACAACCCTGATTTCTCATCCCAAGTCAGCGCCCAGTTAAAAGTTATTTTACCATTCACCACTGTTTGCTTCAGTCATTAGTCTCTTGTATGGCAGTTTGTCAGATGCTTTTAGATCAGTAATTTTTAAAGTAGTCATTATCTGCCCAGTTCACCTTACATTGCAAAACCTAAGATTCAGTGATCAAATAACAGCAAATCAGGAAAATCAAGACTTGCAATACAACCAAATTGATCTTCTGCCATAGTTATGGAGCTGAACATTGCTTTAGAAACGTTGTCCATATTCACAGTCACTCAGATAATAATGGAAATAAGTTCCTGGGATGCTTGGGGCAGAAATCACTGTCATGAATAACTGAAATGTCTGAAACAGAGATTTCACTGATGTTATTTTCATTTGTTTGCTTCTTTCTAAAACAGTTCAGTGGAAGGAGGTACAGAGCAGGGAAGCAAATGTTAATTTATAATTTTTCAGAGGGTACTGAAAAATTAGCAAGGAGGTATCAGAACCCAGTAACTTGTACAGCTACAGCATGCCAGCCTGCAGGGCAATAAATGAAGTAAAATGCAAAGTACAGCCCAAATAACTGTGCTGGAGCTACACATTCATCAGCAAAGTAATCTGCAGTATAGCCACATGAATTATGCTTAACGATAATAGAAGATGGAAAGAAGGAGAAGGATGATAGGTAGAATAGCACATTCACCTCTCAGATCACTTCAGTTAATACTCGAATTGCTAAAACGGGAAGGGGGAGGGCAAGGAATATTTTTTATTGTCTCATAACCATTCCAGTTTTGCTCATAAGCTGTTTTAACCACTGTTACAAGTAACTTCCCTTTTCTTCCCCCTTTCCTTTACTTTCTCTTTCCTTTCCCTTCCCCTTTCTTTTCCTCCTTCCTTTACTTTCCCTTTCCTTTGCCTTTTCCTTTCCCTTCTGCTTTCTTTTCCTTTGCCCTCTCCCTTTTAATTTTTCCCTCACATAGGCTCAGAACTACAAAGTGGTGCAGATGCCTGCAGCAGTCCTGGGAGGCCTTTGAAGGTTAGCTCAGTTGTTGGATGACCTTGGGCAAGCAGCCTGCTTGTCTGCTTCATTCCCCAAAACCACAAGTCCACGGCATACATGGCAGCTTTGCTATAGAAAGGCAAGAGCTGCAGCAAAGTGAGCCTCCGCTTCTGACCCTCACCTGCAAACTGGACTGCTGTCAGTTAGTTTGCTCAGTTTAAAGTAGAGTCTAAAACAGAGAACCAGCTGAACATTTTTCCCCCCCTCATTGAAAGCTCTTGATGTGGAACTACCAAAAATAGTGGAAATCTTTGAAGTCACGGTGTAATATTATGGACATGAACTGAAGTCCAGGGAAATGGTTACAAGTTGCACTGATATTACTTTGTGCACTGGCTTTTGCCTGTTTACTGATGCTCTCTAATTTGTTGATGCCCTTTCCACAATGTGATTCTGAACAGAGGAAATCTCCGAGCCCCTCAGGGAAAAACTCTGAAGATGTTAGATTTTAAAAAGCTTCTTCTAAATCTCCCTCCCCCAGCTTACCAAATGCTTTTACGAGTCTATTAGCTTCATTAAAGAGTCAAAAGAAAATCCATCAGCATTCTGTGTTTTCTCTCTAGTGATTCGGAGACATTTATGGCTTGGAAATGCACATTTAGGGCATCCCAGACAATGATGAGAATGTATAGGGACCTGTCCTGGGTTCAGCAGTAGCAGTCATTTTTTTCTCCTTCTTAGTAGCTGGTGCAGCGCTGGGGTTTTGACTTTTGGCCTGGGAACAGCGCTGATAACACCGATGTTTTTAGTTACTGCTCAAATGTTTGGTCTGACCAAGGACTTTCTGCATCTCATGCTCTGCCAGGGAGGAGGGGAAGCTGGGAGGAAGCAGATACAGGACACCTGACCCAAACTAGCCAAAACTATTCCATACCACAGCACGTCATGCCCAGGATGTAAAAACTGGAGGTAGGGACCCAGAAGGGTTAGATCGCTGCTCGGTCGGGCTTGGTATTGGTCAGCAGGTGGTGAGCAGTTGTATTCTCTTCCCTTGCTGTTTCCCTTGTCATTATTATTATTGGTGGTAGCAGCAGTGGTTTGTATTATACCTTAGTTACTGGACTGTTCTTATCTCAACCCTTGGGAGTTATATTCTTTAGATTCTCCTCCCCATCTCTCTGGGAGCAGATGGGAGGAAGGGGGGAAAGTGAGAGAGTGGCTGCGTGAGTTACGGCTGGGCTTAAACCATGACAGGACCTTACACATCATTACACTTTTTAACTTTGTGAGTTAGGAAGATTTCTGTATGAACTGATTGACTGAGGGCCTGTTAGCACACACTAACTTATACTCTTTTCCAAATCATCTTTATTTTTATAATTAGAATAGCTAATACAGCAACTTCTGGGAGAGAAATGTCTTTAGTGCTGAGGATTATTGTGTCTCAGGAATGGCTGCCTCATGTTACTGAAAAAGTAGACAGGTCCAGGACCAGTGAGTGCTCTCTCAGCAGCCTGATTAATTGCAGCACTAAAACATCTTAGCTTCAGAAGATTCTCTTTTTTCTAAAGGCAGTTGTGTCACCTGTGAAGGGCATCTGCGATTAAACCAGTAAACACTCTTTGCCTGTGTGAGCTATGGTAGGAGAGCAGAGCACGTGGGAGATTTATGGATATTTCTCATTTCTCGAGTGCCATTTACGGGGAACAAGTAGGGTTCAAGAGAAATTACCATGCCCTTTGCCAGCATATGCAAGGTGGACTCTGCCAGTACTGAGCAGCTATTTCTAGACAACATACAGGGCTATGCTCAGCTCTTTCACCTTATTGAATCAATGGATTATACAGAGATGTAATCTATGTTTATTCAACAAAGTGACTTTAGGGAAAAATCAAAATATCACAGATTTGACCCCATGTTCCCTACAGAAATTGCTAATTGTGTCTTGAAGAAGACACAGAGGTCACCTCCTGTTTTCCAGCTCTTCTGCACGTTTGACAATCTGGATTTACTTTTTTTTTTCAGTTCTATTGTCTCCAGTTCAGCATCAAAAGTTCAAAACTTCTTTATCTTTCATCCAGAGTTGGTTTTTTTGTGAGAGGGTAGGCCTTCACAGTTATTTGAAGGTGGGCACAAGCCTTCTGTGCCTCATCACTACAGCAGTTAGCCTGCATGGTGCCGAGCAGGGCCAGCACCTGAGCAGAAACACATTTGCTCACACTGAGGAGAGGCAGCAGCTGGAGCCTGAGCAAAGTCAGGAGCATCTGCCAGAAGCTCTAGCCTTTCCCACCACCTTTGGCAGATACACTCGGGCAGTGTCTGTTGGCTTGATGGAAACAACCACAAAGTCATGTTCACAAGAACCACAACATAATATCTAGGGCACATCCCCATTGCTGGGTGCAGTTGCCTGACTGCAAACCCACTTCTGGTCTGAAGCTATTCACAGATGTTTCTTTGTAGCTATGTCAAAGCTGCAAAAAACGTCCAGCCATTGCTTGTTAGTGTCACCACAATAACACAATAGTTGTGACAGATTCAATGATCAGAGCTATAGTCTAGATGGTTGCCCAGGAGTGTTGGCATGAGGCCAGGTACCCCTGCCTTGTGCAGAGGCCTAGAGAACATCTGCTTTCTCAAAGATTCAGGGTTTCCACCAGTGATCATTTGGAGGACTCAGTTCAGGCTGAAAACCTGTGGTTAGCTCATTCCTGCTCCAGAGCAGCTGAATCAGGGTGGCTTGTTGTCTACCCAGCACACAGAGAGATGTGTAACAACACCTAAGCTAGATGTCACCTGCTCAGAGCTTGGATGAGCACCAGGAGGCATGCCAACAGTAACATTTACCCAAGCTAATATCTTAGTTAAGAAGCAGAGTGTTGGGCCAGGCAGAGTGCTGGACTTGCTCAAAGCTAGCTTGAGTAACTTCAGAAGAGTGTTGCCTTGTGCTTTGAAGGCTTGCTTGAATTTTACTGATCTTTAGCAGGTCACAATGTTAAGTCATATTTTCTGATTTTAGCTGAGTGATCAGTTTAAACTACTGCTGCATAGGTTGCATGGGTTATTTTAATAACAAACCATTTTCCCACATTCCAACCAATTTACCCTGATTTTGTACAGTGACTACATCTACTAGGCAATGCTGAACACTGGAGAAAGAAACAGACAGGACAAAACTCTCATTTTGCTATCACAGATTATACTCTGTCCCTTAATTTCAGAACTGAGGTTGCAACTCAATTATGAAGCATGCTAAATGAGGTCTATATTAAGCAGGTGGCATACAGCTAAGAACGCGAAGTTTTGGATAAGAGTATTTTCCTTCTTTGCACTCATATAATTGCAGCCTGTGATATTCACAGTACTTTGGTAACTAATCTGATGCGCTTCTCCACTTGCTCTATGAGTAGTACTCAGCTATACTGAAGCATAAATTTAATATCTTCCATTCACATAAAGTCAGATGAGAGACTTTAGGAGTACAGATTTCTTGACATTCATGTCATGTATGAGCAACTTCGCTTACAAGGATATACAGACCCTTATTAGGCTGCGTTAATAACACAAAGAAGGACTTTGCAGGAGAGAAGAAATGCAAGTTAAATGGCAAGAATCATCTTGGTAGACAGGGCTATTGCCTTAAGTGGATTTGATGTGGTTAATCCACGGTAAGATTATTCATTTTAAAAGTACTTCGAGGACATGAACAATAACAAGGGATTTTAATCCTGTATTTGTCACTGAAATAGGAATTCTCCACTTGCACTATGTCACCTTTCAGATACCAAATGGGCGCACTGCATCTACACCAGCCAGTACTGCCAGTGCTGCTGCTTCCAGCTCTGTGCAGCCACAGGAGTTGATAGTCAATTACTGACCTCTGAAAAAACTGCTTATTTTAGCATTTCTGATAAAAATTGCTGCTTGAAGGACTGCATCAAAACAGATCCTCTCATGATATTAGCCTTGTGTCTATTTAAAAATTGAAACAGGAGCAAGCTCATAGTGTCATGTACCAGTGACAAGGAGCAAGGTCATTTCACAATGAGCTGCTCTATCCATAAAGAGAATTCTAATCTCAATGAACACCTAAAGTGCATATTTTAATGGCTAAAGTGCTAAAGTGTTAATGGAAACACTAATGTCTCAAGGAGTATAAAATAATACAGAATCATAGAATAGTTAGGGTTGGAAAGGGCTATAAGATCATCTAGTTCCAACCCCCCTGCCATGGGCAGGAGCACCTCCCACTAAACCATGCCACCCAAGGCTTTGTCCAACCCAGCCTTGAACACTGCCAGCGATGGAGCATTAAGCCCTTAGCAGAAAGTTCCTGCAGTCTTACCAGAAGAGTTTTTTATCTTCTACCTGCAGCAATAGTCAGAGAGAAATATCAATTTTTAAGATGAGCTTTCACCTCACTGGAATTAATTTCAAAGCAGCTTTGCAAATTCCACTGTTTATTCCCTCAGTCCCTAAGTAGAGAGCAATTATTGATTTAAGTAATTTCTTGGGATGATAGGTCAAGTTTCAGGTTAAACTGCACCTTGTAAAAATGTAGTCTCATGCAAAAGGAGGGACAGAGAGGGATTAGTAACTTGCAATGCACTTTCTTACAGGTACATTTACTGTGTCAGCACGTGCTCACAATAAGCCTGTGTGGTTTATATGTAGCAAAATCCATTTAGTTGTTCGTTGTACCAGAAAATATAAATAGCACTGTAGTATGAGCACCCCATTCTCATGGAATTGAGTCCGATATCCAGAGTTTTACTGTATTATATAAACTGTAAGGGAGAAGAGCGCTTGCAAAAGCCAGGAAAGTAGCTGTATTGTGGCTACAGGCTCTATGGAATAGTTGCTACTCCAGAGGGAAACTTCAGGCATTGAAGTCCCTTCACTATATGAAACCTCTGACCACATACCTGAGGTCCTACTCCGTCAGCTGTGTCCTCTTAACACAGTGCACCATGTCTTGCCACATTTTAAATGTGAAGAGTAAGGTTTTATCTCCCTGCTCTTGATGGGGAAGTTGAAGGCTCTGAAGCCTCAGAGGCAAAAACTTCCTTTTGAACCTAAGTTTTTTTATTAAGTACATGCAGTTTTGTGACAGCAAAATGTTTAGGTCTTGTTAGCTTTTATTACAGTACATGCGCTACTTGATTTCTAAAGGAAGTAATAAGAATCCTATGACCAATAGCATTACTGATACAGTTGACAGCTGATAAAATTAATATGATATTCAAAGTTACAATAAAGAGTGTCAAGACTTTGGTAGGGCTGCCCCTGGGCCGAAATGTGGAGGCCAAATACTAAGGCTGGGAAAAGGTTCTTTCTATAGGTAGTTGTGAGTGAGGTCTACAGTTAAAACAATCTTTAAAACAGCACTCATTTATATTGCTAAGGGGACAAATTCCAGTGAAAAAGGATCATTGTGGCTGTAGAGAAACTTTTTCTCCTACAACTTTCTCACCTCTCTGAAAAACTGCAGCTCTTTGTTTTCAGTTCTGTCCTCAGTCTGATCTGAAAAATGGATTTCTGAAGACATTCGTCTTCCTGGAAGTACTGCATTCTTTAAGCTTGCTTTCTCAGTTAACCCTAATCCAGTAATATTTAAAAAAGATCTTGTTTGCTTATCTTTCTTCTGTCTTTATATCTTAGATATAAAAAGTATTTGTCTGAAGAAGACGTTGTCTCACCTACTACTGTTATCCTTTCAGAAGCCAAGATAGCACCAATGTTAAGGCAAATTATTTGTAGTTCAGATGGCTGAAGGGAAGCAGTAAATCAGCAGCTGCAGACAATCAGGGATTCCCTGAGAGAGTAATGGGGGGTGCAAGGATGGGTGCCTCTACCATTCCAACCACCTCTTTCTGCACCAGACATATCCAACAGGGCAAAGGTACCTCTGACAGCTGACAAAATTGTGGTGGGCAGGAACCAAAGGTATTTATGTGTCTGAAGTCATGCTTCTTGTACTTACTAGTCCCCAGAGTAGGGAGTTATAGGCAAATATCAAAATATTAAACTGTCTACTAATAAAGGATGTTGAGTCAGACTCCAGCCAATATTTGGAACTGTTAAATTATGGAGCAGCACTGATGTTGTCTGCTGACACTTCATTCCCAGTAAAACTTACCTAAGTAGTAATGCTGTAAAACAAATTCAGGTCAGGGTGACTAGAGACTTGCAGTTGTGCAAGAAAGAAGTGTGGGTGCAACGTGGGGTGCCAGCTCCCATGGGTCTGTGGCAGTAGTGGTGAAGGACACTAGTATCAACAGAGGTAGCTCTGAATAAGAATTAAATCCATCTGACAGGGACAATAACACTGGAAAACCCAGCAAGGTGGGAACGGAGGAGCTTCAACAGCCACACCACCTCCCCTGGCCACCTGCAGAGGGAACCTGGCAGCGTATTAATCTGCTGCAAAGTCAGATCCAGCCCACACAGAGTTTCTTTTTATAACCAGCTATAATCCAGGTCGCCCACTTCCTACTGACAGTTTCAGCTTTCTTCTCCTGCTTCCCACCCCAACCCTTTTTTTTCCCTTTTTTTTTTTTTTTTAAATTGTTTGTTTGTTTTCTGCTCCAGACTGAAAGGTGTTGTATTGCCACAGATTCAGCTTAGGGTCGAAGCAGAGGCCATCACACTCTGCCTTTTGTGCCATGTGCTCAGAGGAGCTCCACAAAGATGAGGGAGCATAACTGATATGATAACAAAAAAACAACATCAGATATAGCAAGCCTCTGGGAATAGGAAGTGGTTGGAGATAGACGCTTTAAAAGGTTGTCTGTAGGCTTGAGACATGCTGCATTTTTTGATTCCTGAGAGTTTGTCTTATGAACATTTTGAATTATACCTAGTTTATGTGTCACTTTATTCTCACAGCCTAAATCTGCAAATCCATGATTTAGACTATACTCAGAATGAACTTTCAGAAGCATCCCTATTGCTTGCCTTTTAGAAATTAAATATTTTAGACAATTAACGATGGTTTTGATCTATTGTTTCACAGAGAATGTGATACAGCTGGGCAGGAAGGCCAGAACACAAAGGTACCCCAAAAACACATTCATGCATACAGAGGTGCTTAAAATCACTGATTTTAAGGGAGATCAAAGTATCTAAGTACAGACTTAATATTCCAGTCTAGTTTGATGCTGTGCCACTGATGGTAACAACCATATCTGTAATCTCATTCATCCACTCTGCTTTTCTTCCAAATGAATGCAGCAGATGCACTCCCAGCCTATGGTCCACTCCTGGTTTTTGATAGGGAGTTGCTAAACTACTTCAGCACCATTTGCAAATCTTAGTGCTGTAAAAGCTCAGCTGTTTGGCTCTGCAACACACTGGTCTGAATGAGCAGCAACCAAGATATACAACTTTTCAAAGTAGTATTGTTTTTGTTTGTTTAGTGGGCTAAGTAGTTAAGTGACAAAGGGTTGAGAGTAACAGAGGATTTCCTGACATGAGGAGAACCCTAGCTTAGTTTAAAGATTTCTGCAAAATGGACCAATTTCTGTTTTAGACCATGTGTGAAAATAACCAGAAATAATTATTTGTGTCCTACAGTGCAACTCACCAACCAAACCCCAGAGATACACACACAGTTTACAAAGAATGAGGAAATAAACCTTTCAGGTTTCACAGTATCGGAGCACCTTCTGGATATTTGCTTGATCTTAATTACTGGCACTTTGTGAAATGCAGTTTGGAATCTGAGCCCCACAGCTTTCACCAAGACCTACTCATGCAGAACCTGAAACACTAGTTTTGCTTTGAGCATTGGGGAATTCAGCACATTTGGTGTTCATATATGTCAGGGTTGCAGATTGTCTTCTAGGCTTCAAAGGTTTTCCGGGCTAACATCTGAATTGTGCAAGCAATAACATTTTATTCATGTTTATTAAAATCAGATCTGCAAAGTCCTTTCTGAACTGGGATCACTTTTTCACAGCCTGATGAGCCAAAGAGCACGTGTTCAGGACTTGTGTTGTTTTGGGCCTTATCAAGTTTGGAATTTATAGATGTACAGCTGCTAAAGGACTAATGCCAATCAATATATATCAGACAACAGATAGTATTTTTCACCATTTCTTAGTTTTCATGTATAAAAACTAAATGAAATGTAATGACCCTCAAATGAAATGTAATGTCCCTCAAACATCTAACCAGTCTTCAAACTCCTTCACTCCAGAAGAGAGATTGGCAGTAAATAGACTGTTCTGAACATTTTGTGTGTTGTACAATCGCACTACACTGAGTCATTGAAAGAGAGGACAGGATTTTGCTGCTGCCATGCAGACTGCTGGTTGTACTATGAGGTCATATAGAACAGATTTCCTGCCACCTCACATCTTGTGCACACCTTGCCTTAATGCGAAGTGATAGTTGAAGAGGTTGGTATTTCTGTGTTTCCAGTAGAAGTTATTTTGCAACCTACATTTTCCCTATGAACCTGGTTATTTTAACTGTTATAATTTTTACATGCAGTCATAATAAGAGAAATAATAACAATGAAGGGTTGATTCATGCTGCTCTAAAATTAAATTATAGGTGAATTTAACAAAAAGTTATTTACTTCTAATACCATTATTTCCCTTAAATCAGCATTTCTTTTAGTATCATATACAACTATTCTCTAATGTGAGATTGAATGTTATCTTCAGCTATGAAAACAGCAACCTAACAAATCAAACTCCTAAACAGACTGTGAAATGCGTACACACTTACTGCAAAGATCCAAGCAAGTAAGCCGCAGAACTGCTTACAGTGATTCAAGACTTCCATTTACAGAAGTATAATTTCCTTTGATGACTTTTGCAGAATTATTTCCTGGCTCGCAAGTGATAAAAAGCACATTTAAGAACTCTAAAATGTTTATTCTTTTTGCCATGTGGAAACAGATGAGCTCATTGGAAGCTTACATGATTTCGGTTCCTAGCTGTAGAACTGTTGTATTATTGAAGACTTCTTTGAGATCTTTGTGCATTGCTCCATCGCTGGTGGTGTTCAAGGCTGGATTGGACATAGCCTTGGGTGGCATGGTTTAGTGAGAGGTGTCCCTGCCCCTGGCAGGGGGTTGGAACTAGATGATCTTAAGGTCCTTTCCAACCCTAACTATTCTATGATTCTATGAATATTACTTTTGAAAGAAAGAAGATGATGAAGAGCCTTACTTGTTATATGAAACTAAAGGATGTTAGAAACTGAGAGTGGAAAAACATTTTGGTTTTCTTTCAAGCATTCCAAAATTTATACAATGAAATTGAAAGGCAAATGCTGACTAGATTTTCATGGATTTCTCAATTTAACACAAGGTGAAAACCCTGACTCATCAAGGAAATTGAAATCTCATTACAGTTAACATCCCTGACCCCTCTGTGGTGGCTATCTTGTAATAAACCTGCTACTGAACCTGAAACAAGCAGTCCTCAGTCTTTGTGTAAACTGCTACAAGCCTGTTTTCCACTTACAATAGTTTATCACTAATTTAATTCTTACCTAATTTAATTCTTATCTAAGCTCACATAATAGGATTGTATAAACTATAACTGTGAGAAAAATGTAGTTTCAGACCTGTGGAAAGGGAAAGTGATGTTGGGAGACTCAGTACTCCAGGGAATTAAGACATGGACTGGTGTTGACCTCAAAGGAAGTGCTGGCATGATTATACTTTCTTTAGCCGAAGAGTTTCTCACATCCACTGTTACAAGACTGATTTGGTTCAAATTCTAGTGTGCCTTACCATCAGAAATTAAAGTAGAGCTGCTGTTAGACCTTGCTGCAGCTTTTGCTTTACTGTCAGTCTGGTTAGGATTGGATAGAAGACACAGGTTCCTCCAGTATCTCATTGATAGCCAGGTGGGGGCTTGACTATCTCTGCAGATCCTACTCACAACCACACTGCACTGTATTTGTGGCAAGGTATAAGATTTTTTCACTGCCTATTTACACAGCATTATTTTAAAACTTCCAGTAAATCCATAGGAAAGCCTTAGTTATTCCAGCTCACACATAGAGTAGCAGTCTGTGGCACTGTCACATCATGTATCTTGTAATGTGCAGTCTTACATTATTGTGTTTTCCTAGGAAAGGATCAGTATATTTAAAAGTGGGTTTGACAGCTCTTGAGTTTACCTGGACATAGCATTTATTATACTTTAGTAACTTGTTCTCATTAGCCTGTCCAAGTCCTCCCACCCATGTTGTAGCTGCCTTTGCATTCATTTGCTGAATTTCCACAGTACTTCTATAATTCCAGACTCCTCAACTCCCCCTGGATATTATCACACTAATGTCAAACTCAGACTCCAGTTTTCTACATTTACAGTTGGCACTTAACTGTGTCCCTGCCACCTAATCAGTCTCTGAGCTCCCTCCATCCTCTACAAGCCATGCTCCACTTCTTCCAGCGTTGCTGCTGTTGAGACTCACACTGACCCCTCACAACTCTCTCCCCACTGCAGCACCCCAGTCTGATCCTAGGTAGCTCCTCCTGCCAGGTGCCTAATTATGACTCCATGAAAACATTTAATAATTATGTTCCACATATTTAATTGTTGATTTTTTGTCCATAAAATTTGTTTCTAAATATTTTTAAAACAATTATTTTTTTTATATTACATGTAAGCATCACTATACTCAGTGGTAGAAAGAAGGATGTAGAAATACATGATCTGCATGAAGGAGTACACATTATAAGGTGACATTGAATTTATAATAGCAATAGGAGAGACAGTGAGAGGTGACATCTTACTGGACTGACCAATGAAGCTGGAAAAGGAAACAATCTTTCCTAGCACACAGGCCCTCAGTACATACAGAATTTAACTTCATGAGGTTAATCCACCAAACCCTCTGCAAGAAAAGACTGAGAGAGAGCAGGGATGGGAAAATTCAGTAAAGAGATAACTGCAAATGTGTTTCTGCACTGTTTCTGCACGTGGACTATTTATGGAGCTACATGAAAGATTGCTGAATGTAAATGTACCCTCCAACAGGATCTATTAAAAGAATTCTATTCTGAATTCTGGCTCTTAGTGAAATGGTCAGAGCATTGCCTTTCCAAGGAGACATTCGAGACATTCAAGTTCTCTTGAAGTGCTGGCGCTTTGCAAAGCTCCCAGAAGAGCTGCAGGGCCACCATCGCCACAGTGCTCCCCAAGTTGGGCTGCCGATACGCTGCATGTGAACCAGTCTCCAGTTCTAGCGAAACCAAGCCGGACAGCTTCACAGAATGCATCTACTGCATTTGCTGCAGGGTAGGTACTAAATGCTGTGATCCCAATATCCCGTACATGCTTACAGACCAGTAAATCATGATATTTTTCAGAGAAATGTATATAATCAATCTGCTGAGTAAGCCTGGTCCAAAACCTGCTGGGGTCAACAGAAAGATACCTTTCTGACCACAGCTCTGTTTAATTGCACCTCTTGCTCAAGTCAAATCAGAAAGACAAAAAACCACCAACCACTTTGTTTTATGTAGCTTTTCTTCTCCCAAAAATTAGAAGGGTGAAAATCATCCACTTCAGGGGCAGGATTAGGAAGCGCTCTGATGTCCAGTCAAGACTCAACACATTGCAAATACATTTCACCTACAGACTTGTAAATAAATAAGCATTGTATGCATTTTCCTTCTTCAAATGCTTAGTAATGACTTGGAAAGCGGAGTTAAAATGGAAATCACAAATTTGTTTCACCTTAACCCTTTTCATTATGTGTACTCTAACCGTTGGTTATTTTCCTATATATGAAGACAAGTATGAATGCAATTTCAGATTTTTTTTCACTTTTTCAATTGTACCGCCTTGATTGTATATAAGCACTAATAATCCAGTTTCCCACATTTCCTCTGATATTAACATGATATATCCCAGGTGACAGAGTGAGAAGTTAACAAAGTTGACTTGACAGGAGAAGATATAAAAATAAATCTTTGGATTAAAAAAATATGTAAATATGGCAGATAATTCAGGAAACGTTAAAAGGGACTTTAAAGAAAGGGAGAAACATCTGGAATTGTTAATTACGGAAGCCACGCTCTCCCTGTGGGCCTCAGACATGCCTGCTCTCACCATCATCTCTGCAGCATGCTGTACTTCTCCAAGAGCTATTAAACCCTCTGCGGAGAAATTGGTTGGATTTGGGTCTTATCTGTGTTGCGGCCCTGCCTAGAGGGCCAAGAGGCCTTGGCACAGGCCCTGTGCCAAGGAAAAGATCTCCTGGCCTGAGCTCTCAAGAGGTTAATTTGATGGATAATGATGGCAAACAGAACAGAATAAGTAAGTGAAAAATCACTTTACTGCTTTATGCTTCCTAGCATGACTATTCAGAATTTTCTTATTTCAGCTGCTTCTCAATCCCATAATAAATGGAGTTTTAGTGAACTGAAAGCCTTTAATTTTCAGAGAGGTGCTTCTCTCTATTCTGCTGTCTTGTCTGGCCTTTTGGGTGAGGTACAATTTAGATAAAATGGCTAAAATATTCAAGAGCCACATTTCTTCCCCTTCTGACCCTTTCCTCTCCCTTGAGCTGTCTGTGCCTGCCATACAAATGTGCATATCACTATCCTAATGAACTAAAACCATCCCTTCTCATAACTGAGCAGAACATTCTTTGCTGTAATCAATTTTACTCAACATCGTGCAAAACCATATATACTGTTTCACTGTTTCTCCAGAAAACAGTAAGCACTAATGCATTCCTAACAGAGATGGACTATTACTCAAGCCTAAGTAAGCCACCACAGCTCCAAAACCGTTTAAAAAATAAAAAACTTTCAAAAAAGCCACAGCAAGTGCTGCTGCTGCAGTAGAAATGAGCAGTCCTGGCCCTAAAAGTAGGCTCATCTACTGCCAAAGTCGAAGAGACATCTCTTCTTCCTTGCAAACAATAACAAGCACACACTTCTCCGAGTGGTCTAGGCACTGATGAAGGTCAAAGTCCTGATAATATATATGATGGGAGGAGCAGGCTTTCCAGTGGCTGTAAGTAACACCATGGCATTCTCCTGACTATCTGCAACATAGTGCTTTATTAAGCTATGTGACCATTCATATGCTCTGTGTCAGGCTTGCTTTTGCACAGCTAGTCTTCATATTCAGCAAATGGTCAAGCCAGATGTTTGTGCTAAACCCACTCCAAACAGCACATTGAGGTCATCTTTAACCCCTGGTGAGACCTTTTGTTTGTCACCTCAGGGCTAAAGGCTGAGAAACAGATTTCACCAGTTTACAGGTGCTGGACCTTCACTGTGCTTGATAATTTGCAGCTAAAGATTCCCTCCACACTTTGGGACTTCTTGAAAGCTCTGGAAGACGTACTGCAATGCTGAGACTGATAACATTCACATCATAGAATCATAGAATAGTTAGGGTTGGAAAGGGACCTTAAGATCATCTAGTTCCAACCTCATTGCCATGGGCAGGGACACCTCCCACTAAACCATGCCACCCAAGGCTCTGTCCTTGTCAACCCAGCCTTGAACACTGCCAGTGATGAAGCATTCACAACTTCCCTGGGCCACCCATTCCACTGCCTCACCACCCTTACAGTAAAGAATTTCTTCCTCATATCCAGTCTAAACTTCCCCTATTTAAGTTTGAACCTGTTACCCCTTGTCCTATCACTACAGTCCCTAATGAAGAGTCTTTCCCCAGCATCCCTATAGGCCCCCTTCAGATACTGGAAGGCTGCTATGAGGTCTCCATGCAGCCTTCTCTTCTCCAGGCTGAACAGCCCCAACTTTCTCAGCCTGAAGACTTACTCTATTGCATGTGATTTTTAACTTATCTGTACCCCCAGATAGGAACCACAGTACAGCAAACTATCAGATAAGGTTTTCCAGCCTATCTGCTTCTCTGCTTCAATTATTACATGGGTTTATCATCTTGAGCTAGAGGACAGATAACTCTGTGACCTTTTCAATCTTGTCTCTTTAGCAGAGTTTGCCAATCACAGTGCATCCACTAACCAGAGCTCTAAATCATACAAATCCAAAAAATCAGTTTCTAATTGTAAATCCTGACAAAGTTTTGTTGTGCCTCAATTCCAGCCAAAAGGTGTTTCCCACATCTCAGTTTTACAGGAATGCTTTCTTGGAAATATGACACAAAGAGTACAGATTCCCTGGGAAGTCTGTTTCTATGCAACAAAGGAGGCTACTTCCTCAGTGCCATCTTATCTGTCAGGGCTCTAAAATACCTTACTAGACAGGTACTGTTAGCAAAAAGTGGGTCATTAATACCCGGCATAAAGACATGTTGTCAGCATTCCATGAAAGCTTTCTCATGAGAGTAATCTTTCTATTGATCTAGGCTTTTATTTTTATTTTCAGATCTTTAAAAGTGACTTTGTAACATTTATAATATCACTAATATGATTATTATTTGGAAAGCATGAGGACAACTTCTCAAACCTGCTGAGATAAATTGAAAGATAAATGTCTATACTAAAGAGATTTCTTTCAAGTTTAAAAAATTTATAAAAATCTGGAGTTATTTTCTTAGTACTTAAGTACTACTTTACTCTGTACATAATCTATGAGGGGAAGGGAAAAAAAAGAAAAGCAAAAAAAGAGAGAGAAGAAAAAAAGGACAGCCACAAAGAAATAAAATAAAAAATAAAAAAAAATAATAAAAAAAAGATATTTTAACAGTTGTTTTTCTGGCTTCATTTGAGTTGTGAGACCATAGAGTTATATACAAGAGAGAGGATATTTTGCTTTGGCTTTATTTATAAATTATTACTTTTCCCACTTATCTCCATGATTTGCTCTTCAAATTACCAAGAACACCACTTTCTTAAAATATTTATTCAAAATCTCATACTTGCCATTAAAACCATTACAGATGTTGATATCAAGTGGCAGCTCTATATGGGAAAGCTGAAAGTGTCATTTTGCTATTGATTAACATGATGTTTCCTAGAAACCCATGTACTTTAACATTCAGGATAGCAAAGAAGATAAACACTGGTAATAAAGTATTTGAGACTTATGTAGAAAGAAAAGTAAAAAAACCTTCAGTGAATATATAGAAAAGCACATCTAAGTGAAATGTAGACCTGTGATTTATTTTTAGACAGTATAGTTAGTGCTGCAGCTTCTGAAAGCCGTTACAGTTAAATCAGTGATGCAGCTTTTAAGAGACACAAGCAGGAATGGTATCTGTCTAAAGCGCACAAAGTTATTGGAAGGAATTGTTATGGCTTACCCCGTTTCAAAAGCTACTTACTGAGCTTTTCTAATGTTACTTTTCATCATTTTAATGATTCAAAAAGTTATTGGTCCTGAAAGCAGTTTAGCTCAAGAGGGAAGACGCTTGGAAACTTGGAATGCAGCAGAGCTGAAAAAACAAGAAAATTGTTCTTGCTGGACTTGCCAAGTCTGTAACTTACTCACCAAATCTGTGGAATTTCATAGAATCACAGACTTGTTTGGGTTAGAAGGGACCTTAAAACTCATCCAGTTTCAAACCCCTGTCACAGGCAGTGACACCTTCCACTAGACCAGGTTGCTCCAAGCCCCATCCAATCTGGCCTTGAACACTGCCAGGGATGGGACAGCTACAACTTCTCTGGGCAACCTGTGCCAGCGTCTCATCACCCTCACAGGGAAGAACTTCTTAATGTCTAATCTAAATCTCCCCTCTGTCAGTTTAAAACCATTCCCTTTTCCTCTGTCACTAAAGGCCTTTGTAAAAAGCCCCTCTCCAGATTTCTTGTAGGCTCCCTTTAGGTACTAGAAGGCTATTTTAAGGTCTCCCCAGAGCCTTCTCTTCTCCACGGTGAAGATTTCACAGCAGCAATGCTGTAAGCTCAGAACTGATGCGCAGAGTGCACGATTCCAATGCATTGACTGCGCACACAGCCTGTCTGTTTGCATCACACCGCGTGCCGATAGAGCAGCGAGGAAAAGGCAGTAATGGGGGAAGCTGTCAGCCCGGATTACTGCCAAGGTCTTCAGCCTGATGTGATCCCATCTGACATTGCCACAGGCAACCTGCCTCCATTTATAGTCAGCTGCACCATTAAAATCGCTGTTGATAATTTCAGAGTAAAAAGTTCAAATGATTGAGTATTCAACTTGGAAAGAGAGGGCTTTTTGGTACATCATTAAAAATGCAAGCATTTGGACACTTTGTCTTTAAGAGATGTGCTTGTTTGAAGAGCATGGGGAGGGAACTTTCCATGCATCCTTTTTAAACTGACATCTGTTTTTGAAAGACGGAGACCCACTGTTCTTCCCTAATGAAGTATAACTGTGATTCCTCACAGAGAAATTAAAAGATGGATGTGGTGCTAGGAGGTTCATTTTGCAAACTGCTGTGCTTTATTAACTGTGGACTGCTGTGTAATTGCATCTCGAAATGTTAGGAGGTGTTTTCAGGGAAGTAGTTCAAATTACCTAAAGAATACCAAGTTAATAAATGCAAGCAGACTGTTTACAAAAATAGCAAGATACCCTTGAACTTGCCTAAAATTAAATAAATAAATAAATAAATAAATAAAATTGGGCAACTTTTGAGGAGCAAAAAAACCATCCTTATTTCTGAAATACTAAGGAAACCTCTTGATTTTTCCTAAGTTACTCAAAGACTGTTTCCTGACTGCCATTCTTGCACAATATGTTTGATTACAAACCAAACTGCATCTGTAAGACTACAGTTCCTAAAAAAAAAATTAGAGAATCAACTATTTTTCCTGTACTGTAGTCATGGCTGATATAAATAGGGGAAATACAGCTCTTTATAATGCAAGAGCATAAGACATGACATATATAATTGTGATGAATACAAATAGACAAGAAAATGGCTTTCTGTGACAAATACTACATCTATCTCAAGTAGAGAACCTGATAGATTTCTGATGGGCATAGCTTAAAAGTAACTTTTATAGCAATTTCTCCTACATCACCTTTTTACTAGCTTGCAGCAATCCCTCAACATGCTTTTGACTTTCCATGAAGTATCATAACAATTAGAAGGAAAAAGGGCAATTTGAAGAACTATGGCATATTCCTATACTCCTTACACAGATGATGTTTTTCAGTTTCCCTTTGCTGCCTTTTCTTCTTTTTTTTTTTAACTAGCATTTAAAACTAAGACAGAAAATAATTCATTCAAGAAGGGACAAGTACAAAACCTAAGCACCTTAATGAAAGCCTCACTGTTAACAGTAATTCAGTAGTAGCTGTGCAGAACCACCACAGCAAATGCATATTCGAGCTATTAAAACAATAATGAACAGTTTTTTTAAAGAGGTGGGTGGGTGTATGTCTATCTAATCTAATGACATGTTTCTCTCCTATCCTCATCATATACGGTTAACCAGCTAATTTCTTGCCCTTTTTTACATTAGTCCCTCAAAGCATTCATATGTAGCCCAAAAACTAAATCTTAGAGCAAGTATTCACTGATCAGTTGATTCAAATGCATCAGGCTTCTTTTTCTCTTACCAAATCATCAATACCTTGTAACCTCAAAGGTGACAGTGGTTGTCATTAAAGAATGCTGTGAGCTCTAATTGGTGAAGAAGCAGTAGAGATGATGTAAAGAAATGTAGAGTGCTTATTCTTACCAAAAAATGTTTGAGTTCAGGGTTAAATAACATAGATTTTTATGCAGTCATAGATCCCAGCAGCTTAGTCATAACCAAGGTCCCACAGTATACCAAATCATAAGAAAGACCTCATATCTCTGCATCTAAATAGTTTGTGAGAGGAGAGAAAAATGGAAAGTGAGAGAGACTTTATGATGTCCACTGGGGGATAAGCAGAGAGAACACCAGGAGCACAATCTAGTCCAATGTCTGGGAAAATACTAGAATTCAACCTTTGCTGTATAAAAATTTCGGTCTTTCATGTCTGTAGTGTGTGGATTCTAGAAAAAGATGAATTACAATAATGTGTAGCTTATAATTGGTTTTATTACCTCTATTAGTTTACTTCCAGCACCAGAGATGCAATTTTAATGTACAGATCATTGTAAGAAGAGAAGTGCATTCATTCACCAGTAGTTAACAACAGAAAAGCTTTGTTTTCCACCTCACAGAAAGCTAATGCAGACTCACTGTAAATGTAAATATCTATTTTTGTTATCTGTATTGTCATATGACTTGACATATGCATTTGGTAAAACGTATTCTTCCCATGCTTCTGGAAACTGCTTCCATCCCATCTGCTTCGTTCCTGAATACTTAAATCTGCTTTGTCTTTAGCAGCAACAACTCAAAATAAATAACATATATCCTTTGTTTGTTGATATGGCTGTCAGCCATTTAGTACTTCCTACTCCATCTGTCTCTTCCCAGCTGTTCAATCCAAGCACTTCTTTCCAACCTTGGTGTTCATCAATGGTACTAACAGTATGAAGCGTTAACATGGAACCCTTTCCTAAGATGCATTAACAAAGACTGTGGGAGAGAAGTACTGCGCATGATTGGCAAGGATCAGGTCAGGGATTTACAGAAGGAATCTGGACATGTATGGGTCCAGGGGACTGGACAGGCTACATCCAAGACTGGTGATTCATTTGATGGCATAGCAAGGTTAATGACTATCACATTTGAAAAGCTACGGCAAACCTTCTTCAGTAAAAGGCAAAGAGAAGTATTGGTGGATCAGTCTAACCTCACTTCCTTGAGAAAATTGTGGAGCAAGTCCTCACAGAAGCCACTGACAAATATTATCAAAGGCAAAGACAATAGGAAGGAACAGTATGGATTTACCAAGAGAAACTGTTCTTGACGAGTTCAGCTAACTGCTATGGAATGACTGGCTCCATAGGCAAGACCAGTGCATGTAATTCTTTCTTGTTAGCAAGGCTTCTGACAAGATCTCCCAAAGATTCCCAGTAGTCAAACTGAGACAAGTGAACTAAAGGAACAGACTAAAAGTAGGTTGAAAAACAGTGGGACCATTGGGCTCAAGCAATAACAGTCATTGGTTAAAAAAAAATCTAACTTTCCTGTTCAGAAGTAGTGTTTCTCAGGGCATGGTATCAGAGATAATGTTGTCTGGTGTCTTTATCAAGCACAGATGATGGGGTGGGAGTCATCCTCAACAAGCTTACAAGTGGCACTGAGTTGAGGTGGGATCAGCTATCTCAGGAAAGTTCTGCTGCTCTTCACAGGGACCTCAAATACTGCAAGTAGCGGGCTGACAAGGACCTCATGAAGCTCTGCAAAAAGAAATGAGATGTCCTGCACCTGGAATGTAACAACCCCACGCACCAGTACAGGCTGGGATGGCACTGCAGGAAATGCCCTGGAGCTGGTGCTAGCAATGAGCTGAGCAGGAGCCAGAGGAGCCATCTCTTCCAGATTTCTTATTTTAATAAACCAGCAACCTTTTCATGTCACAAAAGGTTCATCCTGAAGTTTCTTCAAGGAAAAGAATTAAAAAGTACATTAAAAGGAGCAGATGGTTTGAGTGGGGTGGTTAATAAGTGCACTATCCAAATGCACAGAGTCCATTCTGGATAATGAAAAGAGCTGTAAGCAGTCACATAAAGAGGAATTTTACTGTGCTAATAAGGTATCATTCAGAGAAAAAAAAAAAAAAAATCTGTTTGATTTTAAACACAAGTCTTCTGGGAATGACACAACTAAATGCCACTAAAAGTGATGTGCATTATCAGCTTTCAATGGGAAAAATAGAATTCCAAGAGCACATAAAAAATTCAAGCAGTTTTAAGAATTTTACAGGTACACGTGCATGTAGGTGAGGGGTGGTGGGACAGATACACAACTTTCAGGCCAATGTTTCTCTACCTGTGGTCCAGAAAACATCAGAAAAGACTATATGACAACTGTAAAACCAAATAAAAAACAGACAGATGCCTCTTTCCACACACAGACTTGCTATGTAATTAAATATGGGGAAATAATTATAATGCTTAGGCATGTGAAGTTTTGTTTCATCTGATTGTAAATAACAAGTATTACAGCACTGTTGCTTGAGTTAGCTTATTCTTTTTTTCCCCAGATGTTTTTGGTGTTTGTTAAGACAAATGTAAACCTTCAGAGGGAGTTGGATCAATTAAAATAGAGCTTAAAAGGCACTTAAAATGTTTTTATTGCTTTGTCTTGTACTCAGATAAGAAATAAATGTGCACCCTAAAGATCTTCCTGAAGGGAAATGTGAATGTAGTTATGCCAGAAAATTTCTAGGAAGAAATTTCATCTTGAAAAACTGAAATATGACCATCACTACAGCTAGAAAAGGCTCAACTGAGGCTTGAAAAAGCAGTAGAAATTATGTGAAACTACTGAGAGCATTTGTGAGATAGCTTCAGAGACAGGTCCTAGATACCAATAGCAGACAGGAAACAGAGAATGTTAATTTTAACAGAAATTGACAGAGTTCTTGACAGCTTTGGAAATTTAGTATTTAGTCTATCTAGAACACTGAAAAGTCCTCATTTGGTATTTCTATGCAGCTGGGACCAGACAGAATAAGTAATGAATAAGAGTAATGTGGAAGAATCGAGTCATAATCAATTCTGCAATGGAAAACTCACATTTCCTTCACTTGTTTCATTCATAGCTCTGAAATTTTGACAAAAAGGCTTGAAAGGAGTTAAACAAAATCCAAGTCAATGATTAAAGTGACCTACTTGATACCATTTTCTCAAGGCCAAATTTTGCACATATTATACTTTACATGTATCTATTTTTTGATGATTCTCCTTCCAAAAGGGTTGGAGAAAATTAGTAACTCCAGACAAACTCACCTCAAGTATTCAAAGATTCAGTACTAGGAAATGACTGAGAGCAGGAAACTTCTTTTGATGGGAAGTTGCTACAGGCATAATACCATCCTCAGCTCTGAAAGTGCTAGTATCAACAATACAATATGAAAAAAAAGAGACACTATATATACTTTTTTCTTGCTTTAGTGGCCATATTAAAATAAGAAAATTCCAGTCTCATACTGATAATTCGCAAGTTCTTTGGCAAAATGGGACAACCAAAAATTTCATGTTGTGATAACTTTCTTTACAAATCTAAAATGTTGTGCTTGCGTTGATACCATCGGTATCTTTTCACTTTTCCTTTTGAAAAGTCAGGTTTGGTACTTAAGTGGAAAATATTATTTTAAAACAAAATTGCTTACTTTCGAATTACTTTTAAAATCTGCAGGCTTTGTTCTGAATTCTGATTTTGTGGATGCTCCTAGAGAAAACTCAGGCCAAATTAAAATAATTTTTTATCCTTTTGCCAGCATTTATTTATTTTGTGAAAGGCAGCATTCTCTTAGCACTGAGTACTTAAGAGCACATTATTTAAGTTTCTCTAGCCTATTCTGTGCTCCTTCCAGCTACCATTCCAGAAGCACATGTGTATCCCACAGTCCTGAGTGGCTATTTCTAATGTCGCTGGACATGTTCTGTGAGGGCAAATAAATCCACACCTCAATGCTGGAGGGGGGAAGGGATGAGGAATTGTCTCATAAGCCTAGGCCTAGAATTATTAATGCTTAGACTATTCTAGATAAGCAGATGAGTAGTTTTCTGTTAGACTGTTATCAATAACTAATCTTTCCAGGGAAAATCCCTGAGCTTTGGACATTATTACTTATATAATCTCTTTAAATATTTATTCATAAATAAATAGGTTTTACATATCCCTATGGTGCCAATCTAAATATAACGCTGATTGACATAGGTACTTAAGCAAATTATGCTGAGTTGAGCAGAAAACTACAATTACTCAGTTCTATTTGCTAATCACCACACTATATTTATTGAAGTGGCTAGAAAGATTGTGTCACTTGATTTCTTGCCTTTATGAAAATTACTTTGAAACTTTGACTTCAGTTATTTTTATTGCATATCGCTGGGCTGGCCACTTTTTCCACAGAAAAATGAAAATTGTTAGTCTTTTTTTTACTATTTAGTGGTTTTTACTAAGGGCAGAACAATGAATCTGATAACAGTAAATGCATTGAGCCTTCCCCCACTGGAGGCAATTTGGGGCTGTGCCTGAAGCCAGCTGTGCAAGACATTCTTGGGCTCTTCGTGAAGAGGCTAGCTGAGGTCTACACATTAGCCAGGAAAAGAGCCAATGTCTAACAGTACAGGATCCTTGACATTCATTTATGACCCAGGCATGCGTTAAAAGATTTTGCTGCTTTTCACCATTCAGTGTAGGAAAAAAAAAACCCTACTTCAGCAGCATAGCAATAGATAACGAGCAAAGCTGACTTGCTTTTCTGAAGAGTAAAGTAACTTCAGCTTTGAGTCAGGGTTGGTTTGTTTGGCTTACTGATCTAAGCAACTTTGAGTACCTGAGCTTTGTCATGGTGTATATAAATGGTAAATGGAGGAGACCATTTACTATTTGTAGTATATTTGAAACCTAAAGAAGTAAGTAAGAGACACTTCACCAGGAGGCCAACAGGAGGAATATAATTATCACAACTATTGGTCACACATATGTCCTTGCTCTAGATATTCTCACATATTCTGTGGAACATTTCACTTTCCAAAGCCGCAAAAGAACAAGAACAGAAACAAGAGATGGTATTCCAGGCACAGAGTGACCTTTTCAAGAGGGAAAGCATATGTCCTCAAACCTAAGTTGTCCAGTTTGCTGAAATTTCATTTTTAAGTCAGCTCACAAAATGAATTATGTCTTCTGGTAAAATAGGAAACAGAAGTCTGACAGCTGACTGCTTTCTTAAATTTCATGGAAAAAGCAGAACGCTCATGGCCTAGGGTATCTTCGTCTTACAGTAAAAGCCTTCTGTTGCAGGACTCAGACTTGCCCAGAAGAAAAAAATCTCACAGGTGCTTTTTCATATGAAATAAATTGAGTGCTTTCCAAAAATACAAAAAGTCCTAATGATACATTCAAAGCATTTTTGGCAACAAGCGTTACTGAAATGTAAAGCCTGATGGATACCCTTTTCTTGGAAAAGGGCTCTTTCTTTTTATCTTTCCATCCATTCATTCATCAACCAATTTGTATTCCTAAAATAACTTCATGATAGCAACACGTTGTTGAATCATGAATTTACCAACAATTTCCTCCAATTTAGGCTACTCATTTGCGAAAAGCTTCAGGAACAGGGAGCGTAAATAACCTCACTAAGTTAACCAGAAAGCTTAATGTGACCTTTAATAAGAAGCTTCCTTTGCTTGGCCCAACCTACTATCTCTAGGTCATGTACAGGAAGCTCCATCTAAGTGGAAACTGAACTGAGTCCAGGTATGTGGTGTTGCATCACTTGGAGAGACACATTCCTACAGGACATTAGTCCCTTTCCTATCCAGTCTTATGATCCCCTTTTTCATGTGGTCGGAATGAATACTCAGCTTTATTACTTTTCCATCAAATTGCTCATTTCTGCTAGTTTTTGCAATTGCACAAAAAAACTAAATAAAACAAAACCAAAAAACAAAACAAAACCAAACCCATCCAGTGTTTCAGAAATTCCAGGGTAAGGAGAGAGAAAACTAACAGCTTCCAAGGGACCAGTCTGCCTGTTTTTGGTGCACACTACTGTATCTGTTAGGTCAGTAGAGACAACTTAATGTTGTTATACCAGGCGGGAAAGCATGAATGGGTAGTGGCCCCCCCATTGCTTGCAATCTTTCCTGAAATTAAGGCTTAAAAATGTAACATTTTTTAGCAGAAGTAGCATTTCTGAATTTCTCCTTATCTGTCTTCCTGGCTGAGGTTTCCAACTTTGACATTTCCCGCTGGAGGAGGGGCCTCTGAGAGACAGGCACCAAATACCTGCTCCCCTTAAGTCCTATCATTATTGGATGTCACTTTATCTCAAAGATACTGCTGGAAAACTTAAAAGCTCCAGAAAGGAATTTCAAAATTCACTGACAAACTTTGTGTGAAATTGTCACTTCTTTCTTACTATGACTATAGGAATTAAGGAGCACATTGAGATTCCATCAGCATGGAGCATCTTGGTGACAGAATGTGTTTCAACAAAAACTCAAGGCCAAAGGGAAAAAGACTGTAAATGACAAATGTAAAAAAAAAAAAGCAAACACCCTAAATACTTGGAAAAAGAAAAAAGGAAGAGGAGAACAGTGCACACCTAACAATTAAGGAGAAGGACAAAGAGAACATAGAGGGTAACTTTACTGTCAAACAACTAAGAAATTGCTGAAGAGAACTTGCATTCAGGAAAGACAGGAAGCAAGAGACCTGCTTCCACTGCCCTATCACCAGCCCATTTCAAGAGATCTTTCCTATTGGCACATGAAAAATAAAGAGAAATTACTTGCATCTACATCCTAATTCTAACCTTTATTTTTTTTTAAAGCAACTAATGTAAGATTAGTATTATTTTATTCCTATAACTTTATAAGACTGTTAAACAATACCACACAAAAAAAAAATGTGGGTTTCTTTTCTTGTGGCTTATAATCATGTATGGAAGTTACTGCCCATATATTTTTGCATCCTAGAAAGACAGTCTTTAAGAGTCTTTAAACACTTTAAGTCAAATACAGGCAGAAAATCAAATTTGCATGGAATAATTTAATTCTAGGGAGTTTGCTCTGATCTTTTTTCTTCAGCACAAAATTAGCTAAAGTGACCTTAAGTGGGCTGATGTTAATACATTTGTGCAGAAAAACTATACATGAGGGAAATAGATTAATATTTACAAGCACTCTGAAGAAGAGAAAAATGACCTTTCTTAATTAAATGTCATGAAATGAAGGGTAACATTGGGACAGAATATCCATCCGAATAAAGTTAAGATCCACATGTTTCTGGTAGAGTTAAATATTCTGGGCTCAATTCTAACTTAACACTTGAAAAAATCAGGGCATGCTCTTTTGAGATAAATGGAATTACCTTGTTTTATATCAGCAAAAGCTGTGCAATACCAAGCTCTTTGATCCTAGAATTACTGGATAAGTACTTTTAAAGAATTTATAAAGTTCTGTAGAAGGAAACAAAAAAGTATTTTCACAGACTTGTACTCAGTAGGAGATGCAGCCCTATATTAGCTTTCACTCAGGAATGCTTCATTATCCAAGATTATAAATTCATTTGGCATAATGGAAAACCAGGATAAATTATTCAGAAAAGATGTAAATAGTTTATATGCCATCAGTAAATTCTCAAGGACAGGCAGATTTGAAATATTTTGAGGCATAAGGTTAAATACCTATCTGATGTGAGCTCATACATAGGTATTCTGATTTGAAGTATTATGATGCTTTTAAGATATACACAGAACAGAATGTTATGGTTTGCTTATTTTGCTGTGTTATAACCTCAGGACAGACGAAAGAATATATGTTTCTTTAGTTATTTCTCCTGCTGATAATTTTCAAGGGAAGCTGTGATTTCATTTGTTTCAGCCATGCTGGAACATTTTTGGTATTTACATTATATATTTTCTCCTTTTACAGCTGTGGGTTTGCTGTAAATGAAGGAAGATACAGCATAAAGATTAGTGGCTCTAAATGCAGAATATAAACTTAGAAAATTCAGAGAATGATC
The DNA here is from genome assembly GCA_028858755.1 of Ara ararauna. Lineage (NCBI taxonomy): Eukaryota > Metazoa > Chordata > Aves > Psittaciformes > Psittacidae > Ara > Ara ararauna. The sequence continues at coordinate 15,720,375 of CM054380.1, read as the reverse complement.
AGGACATGAAAATGAATGAAAAAAGATGTTTTACATGAAAACTTTTATTAAAATCTTGACCTTGTAACATGGTTAACTAGCTCATTCATTTAATTAAGCTCTAGAGTAAGGCCACATGTAGTAAAATGCAGATGAAAGGAACACTAGTTAATCTTATTTAGTAAAGTATTTAAACACTGTCTTGGTTCAGCTGTAACAGTTCTTTTTCTCCTTCCTAGTAGCTGGTGCAGTGCTGTGTTTCGGCTTTAGTCTGAGAACAGTGCTGATAACACACCAATGATTTAGTTGTTGCTAAGTAGAGCTTATTCTGATCAATGGTCTCTCTTGCTCTGCCAGTGAGGAGGGACGCAAGAAGTTGGAAAGTAGCACAGACAGGACACCTGATCCAAACTAGCCAAAGGGATATTCCATATCACAGCACATCATGCCCAGTGTATTAACTGTGGGGAGTTACCCAGAAGGCCCACACTGCTGCTTGGGTTGGACTGGGTATCAGTTAGCAGGTGGTGAACATACATATGGTGGCTACATATGAGAGCTTTTTCTCTACAGTTAAGAGATTTGATCCATTAGGTACAGTTTCCCAGTCCTTTCCAGCATAAATCAAATAGCAATGAGAGAAAATATAAAAAGAGAACAAAACATCCCTCATATTTAGAAAAGACACCAGTCATCGCTATTTTACTTGATCTTTCATGGACTATATTAACAGATTTCTTAAATGACTAGCAGTCCTCTCAACCTCAGCACATGCATGGAACAGCTCAAAGCAGCAGGGTCAGAGAGCTTCAAATTGTAACTTAAAACAGCACCTATTTTTGACACTGCTCAAAACCTGACATAAAATTAAACTTGGGAAAACTATTGTTATATTTCATGATGTATGCTAGCAGGGCTTTCATAGCCATGATATAAATTCTGAGCCAAAATCATTCTACCTTTAACAATTACTTTATCTGCTGTGACTAATGCTCATTATTTTCCCAATGATTATATTTTGTTTAATTTTTCCAGAATTTCTGTTCAACGCTATTGAACACTGTTCTAAATTGGTTCAATACTGTTAATTAATATTTGTATTTCCCAGGCAGTCTAGCGTAATTGCAGGAACATTAATCTGTCAGCAGTAATTTCAGACAGGTTCACAAACTCTCTGCTCTCAGTGCATTTAATAGGGCCACTCTGCCAGAAGAAACCAGTGGGAGGGCCAGGTTGAAACTCAGACTCTTGGTTCTTTGATGGAGACAATGTTCCTGCCAACACAGTAGAATATCAAAGGAGACTAAACAGTTTATTCTATCAATTTTCAGTAACACAATGTATGCGTCACCCAAATTCCCCCTAAATCAATAGAAAAATTGACTTTGACAAGGCTCAGAGCCACTGAGAGCTGCTGGGCTTGTTTGCAATGCCAAACCAGAAGTATGCAGCCTAACAGAGCTTGAGTCGATCCCTACAAAGGGGAAAGGCTGGCCCTGTGGTGCACTGGCCTCTCAAGGCAACAAGGCTTTGTTTTTTTGCAGTTTCACAGGAGCCAAGCAAAAAGCTGCAGGGAGTGAATATTCTTCTGCTGTGCAAACTCCTTAAAAAGATGGATTCTATATTTGAATGTCTAATTAATATCCATCCAAACATGGCTCATAAGATGGGTGTTGGAATCAAGATTTATAGTCCTTAGCATCTTTACTTTTTTTTTTAATATAGGTGTTTGTGAAACAAGCTGCCACCCAAACAAGGTAACAGTGACAAGGTCTGACCCACTGAAACACACAGCAACTTCTCTGTCAATTTGAAGTAGTTAGGGCACTGAAGTCATCCCTGTTCAGAAAAACACTGTGAACCTTTAAAAGGGGGCAATGACTGTCTGCCAGCTTGTATCAGACTAATACACTGTTGTCATGCCCAAGCATGTTCGCTAAGCCATGGCCTGTAGTCTTCCACCGCCACTCTGCAATGTCTGCTTTAATTCCAGCTTGCCCCTGGCAGGACTCGCTGAAGCCCACCTGGCAAATGAGCCCTGTGACCAGTCAAAGAGGAAGTGGCCTAGTGCAATGGGCTTGTCCGGCATAAACTAGTGCAGCTTTGTCAACTTCAGCTACATTGGCTTCTGAAGAGCTACACTAATTCATACCAGTTGAGGCTCTGACCTTTAAATATTGAGATCAGTTTAGTCCGCATCTGTGAATAGGTTATCTCCTGAATTTAGATCATTGCTGCACTATGGAGTTACTCAGTACAATTTGATATTTAACTGAAACTAGTCAAAAATTTGTCTCACTGACAGTTTTCACAAAATTGAACTTTCCAGCATTAATCTATGTAAATTAAGCTGTAGTAAAACGTGCCTTGTTAGCAAAGGATAATTTGTGTCACAAACTGAGTCTTGAAAGAATTAAGATTCACTGTTTAAATAGGATGCTGAGTCAATGGATTATAATCCTGTCATGGACTGTAATCACAGATGTGAGCATGCAAACTCATGGGGTGTTTTTTCACTGCTACATGGGTGAACAGACTGTACAGAGCAGCACAAAGCTGCAGCCCCTGCGGCTCCCACAGGATGCTCATCCCCATGCTCGCAGCATAGGGGTGCTTGTAAACCCCATGTATGTGAGAGGGGCTGTGCAAGCACCATGTAAGGGGAGTTTCAGCTGCTCAGGATTAGTTACAAGAAGGTCTTGAGGTATTCATAGTACTTTATTAAACCACAACAGCAGATAAAATGTTACTTGTCAATTATGTGCCACTAATGTCACCAAATGCCTTTGATCCTAATTTGATGTAAACTGTGCAAGTAAGGAGCTTGTCCATATGATATGACACTGCAACCTGGCACAGAACCAGGAAGCTGGCTCCTGTAACCCAGGTTGTCTTCATGCAGCACACCTCTTTTCCTATGGCAGTTCCCATGCTGGGTGTCAGAAAACAGAAACAATGACACATGGGTGTGAGGAAATATCACCTCAGGCAAAATTTCTAAGGGAGGCATTAATTTATAATATTGATGGTAAGCTGCAGCATATTTACTCCCTGAGCTACTAGACCATATGGAGACTAGGGTGGTACCCACTCTTCCTTTATCCTTCTCCTTCCCATTAAAGAGGATCTGACCCTGGACCACTGCACCATCTGAATTTTCAGCATTACAGTGGGGAAAAAATGCTCTTGAGGGAGTAGGAGAGAGAGGTCTACTTCTCTCCCGTTGCTTCTTAGCAGTCATATCAGACAAACAAAATCTTGCCTATCCACTTCCCCTAATGAAATAATTTTGAGTCACAAATATTACATGCAAATCTAAGTTTCCCCTAAAAGGATGCCTGTTCTGCAGCCATTTTGCTTCTGGAGAGTCTTTGCTGTAAATTATAAAATAATTCATCAATAAAGGATGCTTTTAAGGATTCATCACACTTTCATACATATGCTATTAGACAGTCTTTGCATTCACATTTGCTGCCACCATGCCTAAACATGAAACAAATTCTAAACCAATGGACAGGTCCATACAACACACTGGGAGGAAAGTGTCTGTTGAGATTTTCAGCAAAATGCCTGATTAGGGATACAAGATGATGTTTTTGTTCCACAACAGGGTATGTATCATTTTATTGTAACTTCAATGCCCTAGAGGTTTTTAAACTCTACTTCTAAAGGACATAAATTCCTTTATAAACCATACTTGGTTGAAACTGTGGTCTTCTACATACAAACTCAAAGTGAAGCTTCTATGATGTCTGACCCGAAATGCTTTCCACTTCTAAACCCTTCATTACAAAATATTTAGCCTAGAAAGCTCAGTCCTGGACTTCATAAAGTCTTGCCCTCTCGTCTGTTCAAAGAATAGTATCACACAACATCACGATCAGTCTAAAATTTTATTGTACAACCACTGACCTTGAATAGACTTGTGGAAGTTCATGGATTATCTGTAAAAGGCTCAGGGATGTGAATTTCATTAGAAGTTGGTCATCTCATACTTCCTTTAGAAAAAGCTTCAGAGATTATTGTGAATAAGATTTTAACTGTGAGAGATAGAAAGCGTAAGAACTAGAAACAAGCCTTACTTGCTATGTATCAAACTTGGTGTTCAGTTTTCACATAACACAACCACAAGAAGTAATCACCTGCAAAGTGCTCTGTGGCCAAACATCTACATCTCTCTTCTGAATAAATACCTCTCAATTATCTGTCCAAATGCATAAAGCTAGGAATTGCATCCAGATGTCAGAAACACGGGAAGGGTTTGCAGCTGCTGAGAAATCCTTTCCCCATTCCTCTAACAACTATCCATTTTAATGCAAAATGGCTTTATGTGAGTCTCTGGTCTCCAATTTCTTTCCCCTTGCCACCGCATGAAGTATTTGCATGCTTGCCTTGCATGGTGGACAGCTTAACTGCATGTACTTCTGTGTCTCACTTCATTAACTGCCTTAGTCCTCAGCCTCAGGAGGTCTGAGGAATGGCAGGAATAACACAATGTAGTCTTCAATACAAGATTCAGGTCCAGCAGAAAGGCTTGTAAACCTATGTCTGCAAAAGCTTTACTCCTCTGAGCAAACTGTAGCTTCCACTTTCCTTTTTGATAAAAAGAGACCATGAATTTATAAAGTTTTATATAAGGCTGATTATTTTCTTCATCACAGAAACATTTCATATCTGTATCCCACACTTTCCTGAAATGACACATGCAATGAAGTAGCAGGGAGACCCTCTGAATAACCTCAACATCCTTTCCTGTTTAAGATAAATGGTTTTGTGCTGCAGGAATCTTAAAGTGTATTAATTCTAGCCTACATAAAGCTTTGAATCTGTATGAAACAAGTTTAAGTCAAAACTCATCAGGAACTGAGATACTTCATGAATGTGCAAAAGCCAGTGAACTATCAAATTAAGGAACAAAATGTTCCTTATTTGTGTCCCAGTAGTGATTTCTTCAAATAATTCCACTACAAGTTTTAAGTTATGTCAACTTATAAAGCATAGACAAGCTATAAATTATTCCTTTCTAAATTTAAAACTTACATTGCACCATTTGAAACTACCTAAACATTTAACACTAGATTGCATGCGACCCTGTAGATTGAAGATCCTGATCTTCCTTGTTTACTTCCACCACCACCATGGGATTATCAATCCTTTTTTAAAAGAAAAAACAGTAATCAATAGTGTCTTATTGATATGTCTGAAGAATGAGCATGTGTTGCTTGTTTCATGCATGAATGATCTTTTAGATGCATAAATTAATAAAAACTTGCATAAATGTAATAAAAAACCCACCTTATCAATATGAAAGTTTTGCTTTTCTTGCTTTTACACTGGGGTAATTTCTGGAAAAATCTCTTTGTTTTCCTCATTGGGTTAACGAGTGTGCTAGAGCAGCTTGTATTGCATTCAGAGTAAAACTTGCATACTGCACAACAGATGGGTATTGTGAACTGTTATGATGGCAGAGGAGTAGGTTTTAAATAAAACATGGAAAACTTTTCTATCTCATTAAGTTTCCAATTTCTTTAACATCTTTAAAGTAAATGCAGAAGAGTCTTAGTGGAAGCTGTTCTTATTTTGTGTAATTAGATGTCTTTAGATGTTATGCAGAGAAATACTGTTATGAGAATAAAAGCATCAACACAGCTTTAACTCTGATTTACAGGTTTTGTGCACACAGTTGTACAGCACGTATACATAGTTTCTGGTGCTTCTTCAAAACTGCCAGGGTCAAACACAAATCTGAGGGAACAAATCAAAAGGAAGGTGCTGAAAATACCTTCCATTCTTCCCCCAAACTTTCTAGAATACTCACAAAGGCTGACACCCACCCCCCCCCAAAGTCATTCTTTCTATCTTTTTGCTATGCTCCATCGCTGGTGGTGTTCAAGGGTGGATTGGACATAGCCTTGTGACATGGTTTAGTGGGAGGTGTCCCTGCCCCTGGCAGGGGGGTTGAAACTAGATGATCTTAAGGTCCTTTCCAGCCCTAACTATTCTATGATTCTCCTGTATTCCTAATTTTTCCTTCAACTTTTCATCTCGTTTCCTTTTCGACTACATAGCCTATTTAATAGTCAGAAGCCCTATGTATTTGCATATCTTTTCAATTCTATCAAGATAAATTGATGAGCATTATAAGCTCCCACATAAGCTGCACAAGCAAAGGATTATTTAGCATGCTTTTAGTCAGAGAAAGAGAAAAAAGCCAATGCTAAATAGGAAAAGAAAGGGTAATTATTCAAATTTTTACTGAGAACCCTTACTTTCTATTATATGTATTATAGGACGAGGTGGTTTGAGTCCAACAGTTTTACTAACATTCAGAACATAAATTTTAGATTTACAGCAAGCACGATAAGAAGGGACTCCAATTGTCAAAATCCGTTTTACCTTTGAATAAGCCGAGAGAGAATGCAATTTAAATGAGATGAGCCAGAACACTAGAGCAGCACATAAGGACTATGGCCCAATATACAAAGCAAACAGGTTTTGAATCTGAGCAATGAGAATAATTTAATAGATTAAGATGTGTACTGGGGGGAGGGAAGGGAAGACTGAAAGCTTGTAGGATACAAATGTCCATCAGATGGTCAGTCTGATCTGCCATTATGCTGCAGACACCAACAGGATAAACTGTAAAGTGAATAAAAATACCTGAAAATAGCCAGTCTTTTATTAGAAGAGCAAGTTCTATCTTTCCCGCCAACTGAGCTTCCTTTCCTGTAAGCCTGCACTGAAGATAAGGGCTTGAACAAGAGAGTTTTGTATTTAGTTTGAGAGTACTCTTTGGAGACAAGATTTAACTTATGTCAGTTTAAGGTATTACTTGATCTGAGGTGTCTGCCCACAACTTACTGGACTTATTATGTCTTATAACTGAGCCTGTGTGCATGGAATCCAGCTGCCCAATTCCAGACTTGTTTAAACCCACTTCCCAGAAGGGAATCAGGGTGAGGCATAGACCATCAATGGGAGGCAAACTCCAGTCCCTGAGGATGGCCTGATTAAGGCTCACCTGCATCAGCCACAGTGAATGACATTTATCAATCCTCTGGCCTTCAGTATTAAATTCTGTACATCAACTGCATCAACAAAACATAGTGCTTCCTTCACCAGCAGATTTCCAGTACTGCTTGTTCCTGCCTTTGAGTAGCAGTACCCATAGCTTCAAATTCCATTCCAGACATGAGCTACTGGGCCTCTGTTCACACTAAAGGCACATGAAACCTTTCTACAGACAGACAACTTCCACTTTGAACTGCTAGCTGGACAATGCAAAACTAAACATTCTCTCTTCCCAATAATTTGAGATAAAAACCCCAAAAGTGTTCACCTCTAAGGCCATTAAGAGCTGCTCAAGACTTCCTCATTTCCATAGGAAACACTAGACACATTGAGGCTCAGTTCTGAGTAATAGGCACTGGATTATTTTTTCTTAATGCCTAGCATTATATCCCCAGTTTAATAGCCACAGTTTCCTGCTTTTGAAACATTTATGAGCTGATTCAGGTAGCATTTGTTTACTGTTCGGATTGAACACACGGATCAGCAGTTCTGTTGGAAAGTGGTTCATTTTGCTTAGTCTTCACAGCTCCTTAGTGCTTTTTAGTTGTTCCTGCTTATGTGTTACAAATTTGTACAGATGACTCCTTCAGCACTGATGAGTGACATTTTCTCTAGAACTACTGGGCAATACTTCCCTCCCAGATAAGTTCTCCAGAACATCTAGCAAAGAACTAAGCACTCAGCTACATAATTACATTGGAAAAGCAAGATCCAGGACAAGACATATAGGTAGTTTGAAGCTCAGACCTTACAACTTCCCCCATTTTTTAATTTAGTTTTTCTTTTAGGGTCAGTGATGAAAGTAAATAGGATTAGTTATAGCAGTTAGCACAGCTGATAGAGTTAAGATGCACATGAAGGACTGTGGCATGTGGCCATTGCTTCTGGCAATGCATGGATTATAAAATTGTGCATTCAACTCTTCCCATGTTTGTGTTCTGCCAAGTCTCTTAGGGCTCATTCTTGCTTTTCAATAGCATCTGTACCTCCTACTTCCCATTAAAATATACTAAATCAAAATGCAATGAGAAATTCTCAACATTCCTAGTTTAGTCAAGAGCTTGGTTGAGTTTGATTAAAGTTGTTAAGCAATTTTAATGTGAGGGGTGAAAAATGAGAGAAGGCAGGAATAGTCATAATAGAATTATATACCTCATTTAACACTTAAGAATTATCTATGAGGCACCAACAAGACTAGATGGCTGTCAGCTCCAGTGAATGCAGTAAACGGATCAAATATAAGCAGTCAAGTGGGAACTGGCACCTGCAGAGAAGAGTGTAATGGAGTAGCGTGACTGCGGAAGCAGTGCAAGGGAACAAGAACCACCTAATAAGGCAAGAAGAGGGCCCTCCTCTTTTTTTGCCTCTGGTCCCTCTTCTTGCAGCATGTACTTTCTTCTCCAGGCACCATATCCCAACTTCCTTGTGCAAGCCCCTTCTCTTACAGGAGAGACTTAAAAAAAAACCCCAAAGTTAACTGCATCTGTACAGAAAAAGAACAGAGGGGGAGCCATGGGATGAACAATGGCAGGCTAACTCAGCTAATTCTCTGTAAACTGTAGGCAAGCAGACAGGGATGTTGGAGTAACTCATTAAAGCTCCCTCAACAGCAACTGACCTCCATCACTCCTAACATGGACCCTTGATGAACCTTGAATTCCATTTTCTGTTATAGTTCAAACACATTTTCATACCATCTAAAGGCATACCTCTTTCATTTGCTCTGCAGAACAGGCTATCAAAAAGTAATTTACAGCTTTCTCTCTCTTTATAAGAACAAAAGTATCCTTCTCATTCCTTCATCTCTCCCTCTCATTTATTTGCTGAATTATCCACTGTCAAGAATTATTTCTACAAGCACTGCCCAACTAATAACTGGGCAGCTCTCAGCAACTCAGAGCTACTTGCTTCAGTTGTTCTTCAAATGAGTAAACTTGCTACCCTTTAATCTGTGAACAAGAAATTGTACTCAGTTTAACAGTTCTTCAGACTGATGGCGTTTAGACAGTTCATGGTATTCTTATTTGAACTAGCCCAGAAAAAAAAACCAAACCACAAGCAAGTTTTTAAAACTCTTTTGTTACAGTATAGTACAAACCTCCATTTTCCCTATTCTAGTTTTTCCCAGTGAAAGCAGAGCAGATAACACAGCCTTCAGAAAGAACTGTTCCTGACACTGGTCCCTCCTTCTTCCCAAATAAGCTCAGTGATTTTTCTTCATGCTAAGGATTGAAAGCCAGCTAAGAAGTATCGCCATTCCCCTCCCTTCCCACCATCTTTCCCAAGAGTAATTTTAGTGGAGCTTTGATTGATGTCAAATGAAATTAACTGGAAACATTTAATGTGTTTAACATGTAAAGGCTTAGGGCTCTATTCACTCAGAGTTAGAGACTTCCTGTGCTTCATAAACTCACAGAGGACACTAGAGCCTGAATTTCAGCTCTACAGCCAGATAACTTATTAAACAGCACCTTGACTCCTGCCATCACTGCTGCTTTTCATTTCATTATTAATAGGTGGAGGACTTGAACTGATGGCAGCAAAGACAGAATCAAAAATCCTGTGGAAAAGATGCTGTTAATTTTAGTATTGTGTCCATTAAGTAATAGATTAAATTAAGCTGTATTTCCCTCAGCAGCTGTTGAAAATCCTGGTTTAACCAAGTGAAAAGAAATACTGTGCTTCAAATGGAAGGATGTATAAGATTCCTGCTAACAAATAGCTTAGGGGGAAGGGCTCTGAATGGAAAGGGAGGTTTCATAAGGCACCTGCTCGAGAGGGAATCTCTCTTCAGCTTTCTTAAAACTAGAAAAGTCTCCTGTCACAAAGTATTGAAAGTTGAATCATTTTTAATGCCTTCTCTTCTTTGTAGCAGCATCCTGAGAAGAGAGGTTTATTCCTAAGTAAACAGGTGGTTATGTCAAGTTAGAAAGAAAATTTCTTAATATTTACTTCCTTTTTGACCATCTGTCAAAGGTATATTAGCCCTTATAAGGGATAAATATGAGAGGCTCTGAGACCCCTAAGGGATGCCTTAGTCAACTGCACTCAGGCTGCATGAGATCTCTGAGATCAAGGGAACTGTTACCAGTGTTCAGAGTACTGTCTCTTGGCTGGGCAATAGAACCAGTGGACTGCACTGGTGATTTGCAACCACATGTCAGGCATTCTCCTGAACCCAAAAAAACATTTGAGAATTCAAGCTTCCATGGTATTCTCAAACTGTAGGTCATTATTAAGTGGTTCATGGAAAAGAGTCTGAAGTAAATGTGTGCTTTTTACGCAGTAAAATTACTTTGTGAATATTGACTCTCTTCTGAATCATAGAATCATCTGGGTTGGAAAACCTTTAAAATCATCAAGTCCAGTCGTTATCCCAGCACTGCCAAGGCCACCACTAAACCATGTCACTAAAAGCCTTATCTACAGTGTTTGTGAGCACTTCCAGTGACAGTGATTCCATCACCTCCTTGTGAAGCCTTTGCCAGTACCTGATCACCCCTGCCTCCTGAGGGGAGCATTGTCCAGTCCTTACAGCTAGGATATCCCCCTGCTCAACTGCAGCCACTGGATTACTTCTGTGAGAACATTTCACACACTTTATTAACCTTTTATCTTGAAGAGAGCTTAGGTGCACCAACAGTGAAGCAAGGCAGGCCCTTACTCAGGGAATACTCCATTTGAAATTGGTGGAAATCAGAGCAGTGCACAGGCTATTAAGGACATGTAGGATTTGAACATTACTCGCTTTAAGAGGATTTACTTCTTGTACCTGCTTTTCTACTGGCATTCAGAGTTACTTCATCGATGTGTAAGCAAGTCTATTGACAGTGGATTTTTTTTTCCCTAAATGACAAAAAGGCTCTGAAAGGTCTATCTATACAAATACCAGCCATTATCCTTTCTACTTTCTGTTCTTTGCCATTTGTAAATATATTTGTGTTATATATTACACTGTCTGTGAGAAGCCTCATAATAGTTCGATTATTTACCAACTTATCTTTAGCACACAATTGATAACACCAAGCTCAGAGCAGTTGAATTTTTATAAGGTTATGCTTCAATGACACAATTGCACTCTATTACTTAGTTATGACTTACAAAGCTTGTCAGTAATTCTTCAAAACCAAGCTGCAGTCAAAACTTCAGCAGCATACTTGCTACTGCAATGGCATTGATAGAGCAACGGTTTCACTGTTACTGCAGATTAACTCAGATTACTGACTTCCTGAGCAATATTTACTCCTCATAAGATTGATAAGAGTTCTTCAAAACATTCCTAAAATGCATTGCGCTAGCTACTAAGAAGGAGAAAAATACCTGTTACAGCTGAACCCAGGACAGATTATCATACACTTCAAGTAGCAAACTCACATCCTCCATTCTACCAGAAGACTTTTCATTTTCATTTAGTTCCCTTTTACATTCCATCTTCTACCAGAATGCTATAGAAGTTGGGTTTCCATTGCTGAGCTTTAGAGTCAAGCAGCAAGTGAGGAAAAGGCTGGAACAAGCCAGATTTCTCCTGCTCATGGAATCGCAGAAATTCTGCAGATACTTTTATCTCTGGAAGTGCCAAAACCTCCAGTTTGTCGGAAGCACAGAACCAGTGAGATGCAGTCATGGACCATGTAAGCTTCCTCAGTCAGCTCAATATGAAATGAAAGAAGTCCTTAAACTACCATCCTGAGTATATATATAAATACAGGTCACAAATTATAAATTTCTCAGAAGGTAGGACTGCCACCAACGATGATTTAAAGCCTCAGGTTTCCAGAAGATTAAGCTGGAAAATTAAGAGCAACAAAGACTCAAGACATGTAGTGTACTAAGCAAGGCTTTAAAACATCACATTTCACTGCAGTTTTGCTCTTCTGCAGCAGTCTGGAAGTAGGTGTATCACAAATACTCTCTAGTTTCCACTCAACTCAAAACAGCTGTAAGATACTTTGGTTGTGGTTTATAATCGCAGATGAATGATCTTGAAAGCATAATCAATCAGCAACCATTTTCTAGGCTGTGTGTGACACTAGGGAAAATGGAACCAGTTTTGCTGTCTTTGAGGTCATTTATTTTTGTGTATTTTCACTGTAAAATAGTTGGAAGGTACCAAGAAATATCCATCTCATGCAAACATAAGGTCATAGCTAATGAGTAAGAAGCTGACAATTCCAGTGGGCCATAGGGTCATATTGCTGTTATTTATTTCACAACAGTATAAAAAGGAAAAGTTCCTTTGCTATGTCTGCAAGATCAAGCACACTGTGCAACCACAGATGCTACTGCTAAGTAATAAGAGGGGATCAAACAGTCTGTAGAGTTCATCACTGATGTGTACTTAAAGTGACCTACAGAAAAAGCATCTCAACTACCACATTTCTCAAGTTCTGTGCAATGCAACTGAACAACCAGGTTATTTACAATTATAGCTGGATCTATCTGCAGTGATAGACCACAAATTCTGCACATCAGCTAATCCTCAGGGTGAAGTTGTTCTGTCATGGAGACTTTCAGAACTTCTCTAGCTGTCTCCAAGTACATAAATGTTCAGCTATACAGTGGGATCCCCATGTTACAGTTACAAAACCACTATTCAACCTCTTGTGATAGGTGAATTACAATATTTTTCAGATACTTATTAAAAACAGCACATGTTCTGACTCAAGCATAAATAAAGCAACTATTTGTGAAGTATGGCATCAGTTTGACTTTAAAAAAAAAGATACATTTCTAAAACATTCTCATTCTCTTGACACCATTTTTTTTTCTTCTACTCTTTAGAAATAAGAGAGGAGGAGTTTAACTAATAGCAACCACAATCCAGACCACCTCAGAAAGACAAACTGCATGAACCACTGGGTAAAAATGGTAAACCACTCTCCATATAGACTTCAAACCTGAACCTAGCAGTCTATAAAAACAGATGAGCCTGGATAGATGGCTGAGGTCATTGACCTAATGCTTTGCTGAAGAAACAAGGGTAAATATCAGAAGCATAACAAAAGCCCATCTCAGAAAGTTTTTAATCAGTAAGAGCAGGGAACTGCTAACTCCATCAGGTCAAGGGGCATGGAAATGTGAAGGAGTCTCTGCCTATCAGACTCTATTAGAGAGAAGCAGCCTTCTAAATTCAGGGTGTCTCTCCTTCCAGAAAGGGCAATTAGGTTGACAAGGCAGCAGTTGACCTCCCTATGGAGCTGCATCAGTCAAGCCAAAACAATTTGGAGCATTATGAATTGCCATCTATAAAAACAAGAGATTGCTGTGTTTTAAGTACAATTGAAATTAATTTCAGGTAGCTAAGGCAGTGCTGGTGTAAGACTGGGCAGCACTGCCTCCACCAAGGTGCCCATATTGCAGCATTTCGCAGTAGCAGAGCAGATAGCTACTGACTGAGTCTTCAAGTACAGCTTCTCTCAGCATGTCTGTCAGCTATAACACTCTCACCCAACACGAAATCAGGACATTTCCACCATCATTTCCATCCCAGTAAGCCAATGTTGTCACAGGAATGGCTGCAGTGAAAGCCAACACTGTGCCAACAGCTACTGCCTAATCCTATTGCACTGGGACAAGCAAAGGCTTATGGCACAGAAATCAGCAGAGTTCTCCAGAGCCTCCCAGGGAGGCCTGAGGAGGGAAACTGGAATTGTGCAGCTCTCCCTGAGGCAGTGAGGAGGCTCCTGGACATGGGCATCAGATGAGATAGCAGTGCTGGAGGAGAAGCTCAAAGGAGCTTGTGGTCAAAAAAAGAAATATGAATTTGCAGTCTACAGTTGCTGGAAATAGAAAAACTTCTGTAGCCCTGCCTTTGAACCCAGGCACTTTCCTTTTTATCACAAGTCCCTGCTTGAAAAATGTAACAGAGACTACAAAACCTGGAGTTGAATACTTTTTGACTGCAGACAACATCTCAGAAGCAACAGTAAAATAGTTAATCTCAAGATATTTCACTCATCTCTTTTCAGCGATAAGCAGGCAGGGAGCTGAAAAAATAAGTTTGCCCTCAATATCTTCCTGGGTAACCAGTAATCAAAGTTAGACTTTATTTCTTTCCTAATTTCTAACCCTATTTTCTTTCCTGAACACAATATTTATTTTTCTTAAGAAAAACCATGTTTCCCCATTATCTGAAGCATTTTTAATTACCCAAAAAGGATGAAGGGGGAAAAGTAAAGCAAGTTTTGAAAGCTTAAAGTGACTACAGATATACTATTGTACACAATTTCCCCATGTATAATGAGAAATTAAAGGTAATGGAACCTATAATTTGGTCAGATATTTAGCACTGAGCACTTCTTTGCTTAAGCCATGTGATGTCAAGACTTCTAGAAACTCTAATAGGATTAGGCATTTTTCTTGCCCCATTAAATGGTGTAATTCTGTTAGAATTATGAATTGAATAGTTTTATCCTTTTTTGTAAAGAAGGAAAAAAATCATCATTAGATATCATTTCACATGTACACAGCCTCATGTCTCAATTTCTTTCCAAAATCATTTTTCATTTCAGTTAAAGAAGTTAAAATAATTTGCCCTAATGCATTATTCAGGATTATCTCCTAAAGCTTTGTCAATAAAGCTCAACGACTGTTTCCAGAATGTCATCAGTTATCTATCAAGGACGCAACCAGGGTAGCAATTTTCAGGTCAGATGGGGTATAGCAATCCCCATGTTCTTCTATGTAAAAGAATCTTTCCTCAAACAGCTTTACTGCTATTTTTTTCAGGCGCACACAAGTCTGAAGCACTTGGGTAGCTTGGGTTTTGTTGGGTTTTTTTTTGTGTGGGTTTTTTTTTTTTTTTTTTTTTTTTAAGATTTCTTAATTGAAGAGGTACTTTTTTTGTGAAAAAATGAAGTAAACTCGCTGACTTCATGCTAAACTCATTTCTTCTCCCAGTTTAAAGCAACCTTTGATGCAAACTAAAATGTGCAGGTGTCACTGTGCATCAGTATTGTATACCAGAGATGTGCACAACTGAAGGGTTTTGGCACTGTCTCCTTCCAATGTATTAAAGGTTGTGTCAGAATAAATTCATGTAAGCAAGGATCAGATTTTATTAGGGGAACATCATTTGTTTTTAATGAATAAGAGCAACTTAGGAATATAGCTGATTAGCTAAGCTAACATTGGAGAGATGAGCTGTTTTGGTGACTGCCTAGTAGCAGTTCAGGGTGATGACACAGAGGTGCAGGATAGATGCTGTGCAACAGGTGATGTCCAAGGACAGGCAGATATCACAGACAACCTGGCCCAGCACCCACTTGCTGGTCACAGTGTACATGGTGCTGATGGACATGACAAGGATGAAGATGAGGTCGGTGACAGCCAGCGAGGAGATGAGATAGTTGGCCGGCATGGGGGATTTTCCTCATCTGGTAGACCGTGGCGATGACAAAGGCATTGGAGAGCACTGTGGCCAGGGTGAGGAGTGTCAGGATGACAACAAGCAGAATCTTCCAGGAGAGAGAGGTGGAATCTCAGTAGACCCCTTCCTTGGTGCTGCAGTTTTTCCTCCAGATAGGCTGAGAAAGTTGGGGCTGTTGAGCCTGGAGAAGAGAAGGCTGCATGGAGACCTCATAGCAGCCTTCCAACATCTGAAGGGGACCTATAGGGATGCTGGGAATGGACTATTCATGAGAGACTGCAGTGACAGGACAAGGGGTGACAGGTTCAAACTTAAACAGGGAGGTTTGATTGTATATGAGGAAGAAATTCTTGACTGTAAGGGTGGTGAGGCACTGGAACGCGTTGCCCAGGGAAGTAGTGAATGCTCCATCCCTGGCGGTGTTCAAGACCAGGTTGGACATAGCCTTGGGAGGTATGGTTTAGTGGGAGGTGTCCCTGCCCCTGGCAGGGGGGTTGGAACTAGATGATCTTAAGGTCCTTTCCAACCCTAACTATTCTACGATTCTATGATTCTCCGATTCTCCTCACTCCTACCACCACTTGTTTTATTCAAGTAAGCATAGCACCCTCCTGGGTAGCAAACCAAGCTGTGTTAAGACTGTAGTCCCAATCCAGCAAAGCAGCCAACAATGTTCTGTGTCTATCACTTTTCAATGGCAATATGCATTAAGGCTCTGTTACTTTAACGGAACTTTATGAAGTGCTTAAAGTTACACAATTTTTTTCTAAAGAGAAGCTAATTCATGAGGATCTCCAAGACTGCAACCATTTAGGAGGCATAAGAACCAGCTAGTAAACAAGAGTCCTCCACAGCAGATGAGGACAGATATAACAAATATGACCCCTGGTCCTTAAATCTAAATTACAAATTCTTGGAATATCCTTAGGGATTGTCCATCAGGAATGTAACTGATCCTCATCAGCAGAGAGATTTAAACTGACAAGAGCCTCTCCAAGCTATCACAAAAGGACAGGGATGTTTTGTTGAGCTCTTCCCAACTCTTCAGCAGGCTTTGGGGACTACTTTCTCCACCAAGGGATGACGGATTCCTCCTTGTATCTTGTTATCAGTCAGGCTGAAATAAGAAAGTATGTCATGCTTGCATACTACTACTTTGAAAACCAGTGCTTGCTGATACCTTTGTATAGGCTTTGCCAAGCTCGACTAGGATGCAATAGTAATGAAATGCAAGACATCTGTATTAATTGCCATTAAGATAGAAATTTAAAAAATCCTGCTGGAGGTACAATATTTGGAGCTTACACCACTCCTGGAACAGGAGCTCTGCTCTCTATTGACTGTGAAACAGTTTACAATTTTTGTTATGTTCTCTTCATTTGAAAAGGAGTCAAACATTTCTCAGCAGTTGCCACTTAGTCCCATGCATCAATCTTTAGTGCCTCTGCAGACTAGCTAAACAAAGCTGAAGTAAGCTCCATCATGTGTCTGGTTTCGTTTAATCATTCTTGACCCTCACCAGGTTTGTACCCTCAAAAAGATCTAGTAGGACATAGATCATCCTCTTCTTAAATACACATTGAGAATCCCTGTTGGAATTCAGAGACCCACCTGTAAGTCAAACAAGGGGAGAATGCTACAGGACCATTAGGTTTCCCATCCCTAATCATTATGGGCTACAGAGATATCTTCCTGATCTGGATCTGTTTCTTGGGGAAATGATACTGAGAAAAATTGTTCTTATGCTTTCCATTGGTAAGCTTAAAAGATTTGTAGTCAACTAACGCATAGATATCACAAAAATTCACCAAAAGCACATTAAAGAATTGCATGACCTTAGCCAGGAAATGTACCACACGCTCCTGAGACCAGATAATAGGATAAAGCCAGGTACCTGTGAAAGTATCTCAGCTAGGCAATCAGTTACCAGCATTCCTGAAGTGTGTTGAGCCTAGGCTTAAATCCAAATCAGCTAAGTTTTTATAAGGATGTAGCTGCTCAGTTTTCCCCAGAGGAGCCCTGCTCATATTAGAAACTAACAAGGATTTTCAAAATGTATATTTACATAGTGTTTTCTATTGATACTAACAGAAGGTTGGTGTCTGTGTATGAAGTCAAAAGTCCATTGTGTACACAAATATCGTGTACTGGCACTCTTGTTTAGAGCTGTTTTTGCTGTGTTACTTTTGTGGCATTGTTTCAGGTAGTTTTTGGAGGTAAGCCAGTCCGAGCTGTGCATTTTACACTAGTTACAACTGCTTTTCCAAGTAAAGCAGCTGCAGTTCATTTTCAAAATTAAACTTTATGAAAGGAGAAACGTAAAGAGCTGAAGTCTACATATAATACCCTCATGGTTTAGTTCTATTATACAATCCCCTGTAAAACTCAGCTTTCAGCAGTATCTATGTATTTCTGGTTTGTCAGCTTTTCTGTTGGGGTTCTTATTATTGTTTATTTTTTACTACTTGCTCTAACTTGTGAGTGGTTCCTTCCCCATATTTAGTCTCATAAAAGTCTCATTAATCCACAAAAACATCTGCTTTTCTGGAAGTTCCAGTGTTCTTTATTTGTAAAATAAAGGATGCAAAGACAAGACTTGAGGCACTATTTCATGGCTGTTGCACTTAGCAGAAGTATCAATACACTAGGCTGTTTAGTACTCAAAATTACATATTCATGTAGTTGGCTTATTCAATTTTCATTTAAAACTGCTTCATAAAACACTAGATCTAAGCTTCTTTAAACAAACAAAAAAGAAACTAAACCAAACCCAACACTGCTTTGCTGCTTGGAAATGAATGCTTGTTTCCACTACTATACTGGATACACACACCTATTCATGCTGACCTGGCTGCATGTCACTATTTCTTAGTGCATGGAGAAGATGATCCTTCAGGTCACAACCTTTTTATTAGCATTCTAGCTAGACCCTGTAACTCCTGCAACTCCACACACATTGTATTTCTACTAAGGAGTGACTCCACTTGCTTTCCAGGTATGCTGCTTCTATCACTGTCTTATCTTCAATCATAGACTCTCTCAATCAGAAAACCTCAAACTGGAAGAGGTAATAGAGGGAAAATAATGAGAGGATAGGAAGAATAATTATACTGAGTTACATTAAGAATTAAAAGGAATACTTCATTTTGCTGTGCTATTACTTCCACAGCCCCTGGAGAAAGACTGCTCTGACTCAACTACTCTGTACAGCGATTAGGTACTATTAGTTTTTCCAGTGAGAATAAAGAGCAATGCATCAAGTGGAATCTGTTTTCTCTGAGTAGACTCAAAGACCACAGTGCTGCCCTGTTTGCAAAGGTCTATCTGCTCACATCACCCAAAGGGCAGAACATAGTTATGAATACTCTGTGTCCCAAATGAGCATACACAACCAGCCAGAAGCATGACAGTCTGCTTATTGCAGCTCAGGAAAGGATCATAGGACTGTTCATTTTGGATCAGAGCAAATGTTTCTCTAGAATGGGAGCTGAAGTCAACAAATACCAGAGGGCTGCCCCAGATTGTGCCTCCAGCATTCATACTCAGCCTTCTACAGTCAAAGCAAACTATATCACTGGGACAACTCAAAGATTTCTCGTGCAACAGGGGCTCTTGTACAAACACTGCACTAAACACATCTCTGTCCAGCACCTCCATAGAGCAAACTGTGCTTCACTATCCACTTTGCATATACTGAGTGTGCAACGATATGTCTTTGCCTTTCTCTAATCATTTAGGAAGTGAGGGCTGTACAATGCTAAGTAATGCCTTAAAAACACTGGCGTAGACTTGCTGGTATCATTCATCAAAAGCAGTGTTTTATTGTATTACCCCTGCTAGGCACTCTTCAGGATCATCATTTGTGCAATGTATGGTGATTTCACTTAGGAGACACAGTCAAGCACAGCCCATGCGTTTATTGTCACCTAAAAACTGTTATTGCAGTTATGCTGGGCTCCACTATAGGAAGACCTCCATTACATCCTAATGGCATAAAAATGTTTTCCCTTCAATAGAGCAGTCACCCTAACAAAAGTTAAAACAAACCCACCAGCCAACCCTTGAACTGGCAAGGAGAGGATCCCTTTATTGCACAAAATCCTTTCATTAGTTTGATAGAATTTCAAACTATTTTCCACCAGCAAAGGAATTAGAAGGAACAATTAATGACCCAGAAGTTAAACAAATGCACATGTTTGATCATGTGTGTTCATATTATTTAAATCTTGGTCACTTTTATCCAAAGCATATCCTTGATTAAGACACAGCTTTATCCCTCAGCTGAATTAATTATATTTCAATCTTAATAAAGCCAGACGTTTTCAAAGCGGAAGTCACATAAAAACAAGCTTATCCTTTAGCTATTCAGTTCCTTTTAGTCCCAAATGGACTGGAAGTATTTTGGGTCTATTGTTATGCTCTTACCTCTGTGAAGTGGGGCAGTCCTCTAAACCAGGAACAAATGCAGAAACACGAAACAAAATCATAGAAAGGTTAGGGGTGGAAGGAAACTTAAATATTCTCTTCTGCTTTCCCACATGGGATGAAGGATGCTCACAACCAAGGACATTCTAGGCACTTTGAAACAAAGTCCACACTAGTCACAAGCTTAAGTTCTGTATTCAGATGTGTCCACAGTGTTGATGGAAGTCTAGGTTATGTTATACTTCATATCTGTTCTTTCATTTATAATTTGCGTGATCTCTCCTAAAGGCCAAAAAAAAGGGATACTTTTTTAAAAAGGGAGGGGATACTTAAGCATGATTTTGAAGCTGAGCTCACACAGTCCTGACAGCAACTGCATTCCCACTTCTTTCTGAAGTCAGAGGGTTTGAAGGACTCTCAGCCTGACTCAGATGTCTATGAGACACCATGAGCATGTAATTAAAAACAAACTGGAATGGATGGTGTCCCAGAAAACCAGAGTTAATTGTTCAAGGTGTTAATGTGCTTTGAATCAGGGAGTCAAATCAGTGTAGGTGACAAAGCAGGGATCAGAGCTCTTCAATATGCTTTGTTTACAAAGAAGTAACTATCTATGGATCCTCTAATATCACCAGCCAGCAAGCACATCAGTGCATGGTCATATCACTTTCCACTGCATTAAACAATTCTCATGTTATGTGAAATACAAAGTAATGAATCATAAGTTTTAAATAACAAATACTTGGTCTTTTTCTTAATGGAACAAGCAGCAATCCAGTACTGTTTCACATAATGATTTACCCCAGTCTTCTCCACATTATTGAACAAAACACTAGGAAGTCCTGAAGACAATGATTTGAAATATCCCAACACGTGACTTAGGTGTATTTCATTCTATTGAAATCAGTTTTCTCCAAAGCAAGACATTTTGTAGAAATGAAAACAGCACTTCAGTATAACTACTGAAAACATGAGCTTTCTGTACTAGCACAGAAACTCAGATATTTTATATTAAATGCAAACGAGTATTTTATTAAATTCACAATAGAAAGATGCAGCATTAGTCTTGATTCCCTCATCAGGTCCATTTTATTCTAGCGAGATGACGTTAGTTTCCAGGTCATATTACTGTGTAGAAGTGATGCACACTAGAATTGCTGTAGTAGCAATGACAATCAGGCCAAATAAATCTGACACCTCAGTTTGGTTTTAAGTGTCACAGGTCACAAGCTAAGGCCAAAAGAACTAGTTTCAAGTAAGTCTACTCAAAAGTACAGTTCTTTGAGTTTCAGTAGATGAGATCTGCTAAAGCTTCATTCATCTACTCAATGAATTGCTTGTCCCTAGGAGTCACATAATTGTGTAGCAGTCAACTTGAAGGGAGGAATCTAAAATTAATTCTTTCTTTCTCTTTCTGCTGAAAGTTAGAGCTATAAGAAAACCAGTGTTACTGTACTACAATAAGTTGCATTTTAGGTCTCAGTTCTTAGATATGCTTCCCAGGACAGCTATGCTTATGGCCTCTCTTGTGTAACATAACTCAATATCCCTGTTACGTTACTTGGATTTATGCCTCTATCCTATGAGACATTTCACAAATGCAGCCTTAGTGTTGTCAGGCAGCTTGATGGATGTTAAATCCTGAAATTTACTCAAAGACATTCTAATAATGGCATGGAAATGCTGGTTCCAAATATAAATGCATCAATGTTGTAGTAATCCATTCTTCCCCACCCTCATCACCTTCTGTGATAGTAGTCATATTGGTAAAGAAGTGTAATATATTAGACATTGCCTTAACATTACCCAAGGCACTTGCATCACCACATTGAAACAGTCAGATAATCGAGTCCTATCCAAGAGGAAGCTGCATTTTTTTCTTAAGCCTCATGCATGCTCTGATTGTTGAATGTAGCAAAATGAAGCCAGGAAAGAATTAGCAACCAATTAAGAATTGTATCTTTGTGCTTCACTCTGATTTTAAAAGGATTTAAATAACACTGAAAAGTGATGACTGTGTGACAACCACTTAACATTGACTAGCCTGATAAAATTTTACATGACAATGGCCAGTAACACCACACTACCAGATCCTCTTACAAGAAGCAATCACTCTGGTAACTTTGCAGTCCTAGAGCTCTTAAACCAGCTGTCAAGTCAAATGAAACACTTTAAAAGGAATCCTGAATGCACATGTATAGTTTGCTCAATACCATCTCATCCTTGTTCTGACAGCAAGAAACATCTATGCAGCAAACAAAGAAGGAATAGAAGCTGGTGGCATGAAGGCAGGCAAAGTGGCCACGTACAGGAATATAATATCAGAAGGAAAAATGGCAGTGTCATATTCAAAGTCTTCAATGAATGGAAGCAGTGGGCAATACTGAGGAAGAGGCGTGCTGCCACACATGCAAAAATATCCATTTAATTGGTCTACTTTTCTAAGCTACTTTGTTCAACCTTAAATCTGGGGAGCCAAGTCTTCAGTTGTAAAAGAGACAAAATCCCAGACTGGCTGCTTGTTATTTCATTTAGACATAACTTAAATATAGAATCATAGAATCATAGAATAGTTAGGGCTGGAAAGGACCTGAAGATCATCTAGTTCCAACACCCCTGCCAGGGGCAGGGACACCTCCCACTAAACCATGCCACTCAAGGCTATGTCCAATCCAGCCTTGAGCACCGCCAGCGATGGAGCATTCACAACTTCCCTGGGCAACCCATTCCACTGCCTCACCACCCTTACAGGAAAGAATTTCTCCCTCATATCCAATCTAAACTTCCCCTGTTTAAGTCTGAACCCATTACCCCTTGTCTTCTCACTACAGTTCCTCATGAAAAGTCCCTCCCCAGCATCCCTATAGGCCCCCTTCAGATACTGGAAGGCTACTATGAGGTCTCCATGCAGCCTTCTGTTCTCCAGGCTGAACAGCCCCAACTTTCTCATCCTATCTTCATATGGGAGGTGCTCCAGTGCCCTGATCATCTTCGTGGCCCTCCTTTGGACTTGTAATGTCTTTAAAAAAAATTTCAGACACATGTTCAATAACTAAAATCCCACAACTCTATGAGCAAGCATGGTCAAAGTTACATTAATGACTACCTGAATACGAGGTCTACACTAGCATAAGACTGAATATTTCAGCTTTAGATGGAGCATGCAGTTTCTGAGCAGAGAGTTGCTTTGGGCTGGACTGACCAGTTTTTTATTATTATTCATTATTTACCTGGAGCACTCATTTCCCCCTGTAAAACTTTCCAACCATTTCAGTGTGGCATAGATCTGGAAGTTAGACTCATCTAGCTCCCAACTAGAAGCATAAGAAGAAATCACACAGTGCTATGATAGGAAGTATCAGTGAATTTGTGTTCTGTGGATAAAGCATGAGAACATCTGGATAATTCCTTAGTTGTTCTAGAGTAAATCAGTTATCTGAATCTAAGTAAAAGGCGAGAAACCTTATTACAACCACCTATAATGCCATGATGGATGGTGTTACTGTCACTTAGAGACCAGTGGGCACTCTATGCCAGAGGTCCACAGTTTAGAATCAGTTCCTTTGTAATAAAAAATCAGGTTTGAAGAAGAGAAAAAAAAATCAAGTTTGAAGAAGAAAAAAAAAAAAATCAGATAATGAGCAGTTTTCTTGAAACTTAAATGCTAGTTTTTATTTCCTACTCTTCTTCAGGTCTGATGAATTCTGCATCCATTTAGCCACTGTTGGTTTAACAGAAACATCAATAGGAGGTGAAAGATGGGGGGAGACAGGCAGTATTGGATAGTCATATCAAACAAGTGTCCCCTTAGGAGGGCTGCCTTCAAAAAGCTGTTCAAAAGAAGTTCTGAAAGAATAAGTGTGACAGGAGGAAGATACAACTTCAAAACAGGTAGCTCTAAGCAGCATCAAAAAAGTAGGATACAAGGCACAACGTCTAACAAAAACTCAGACTATAGAGAAATCCGTGATAAATGATTCATGCATTGCAGAGGTTATAAATGACTCGAATGCCATTTCAGTAACACAATGGACATGTATTCCTTGCTGAAATGAAAGTAATAATGCTGTGACTCTAACAAAATATGGTTTTATATCATTCTGTAGGGGTCCTCCCTGCTTGAGTTGGGTAAATACAAAACATTTCCCTATCCATTAGGCCAACGACTTAAACAGCATTAAACTTATTGAGGAATCAGTAAGATATCCCAGTCTGTGCCCTTGCCTCTTCTACATCTGAAGAGGTGAGAAGTCAAAGCTGCATTACAGAATGCTTTAAACCTTCTCAAAATCAATTAGAAACAGCAGAGAGATCTGCCACTGCCCCTCTATCAGCTGGAACCGCTCTGCCCAATATGGTGGCAAATACTGCTGGGAGGCAGATACTGACCAGCTGCATTCAATTCCTGTTTTCCACACAGCCAGTCGAGCTAATATTGTGAAATTTTGACTTCACAGTACATTAGTGGCCTAAGTCTGAGCAGAAAGAGTCTTGAACAGTAGTAGATCTGTTTTTTCTCCCTCAAAAAAAAAAATCAATTATTCAAGACAAAGCAGCTGCTTTTAGACAGATTATTAAGTTTTATCCTATGACTTGAACAAGTGGAATATACCAGCTTTAACCTTATCTGTCATCTGAAACTACTCATTGATTTTTTGACAGTAAATTCTTTTTCATAGGTGCTATATCTTGATGTCTAGTAAGACAGTTTTCATATCACTGCAGTCTGTTAAATAAATCATCAGATAGATAATTCAGAGAAGAATCTGTGTGTATATATACATGCAAGGTATTAAAGTTTCTGAAAAGACTCTGGACTTTGCAGAACCTTTGGCATTGCCCACAGTATAATGACCACACATTGGATCTTTGCTTTGCAAGCAGTGTTTCCATGGAAATTTTCCACTATTTAAGTTATTCATGTTGGTTTACACAAATAAATTTGCAAGTATATCTGTATTTTGCAGGTGAAAGAAATGCAGATAAGCTATTAATCATCAAGAAAGAACAAGAGGCAATTTTGACAATACATTAGTCCTGTCACTATTTGGGATGAAATTAATTTAAAATTTACAAGGGAACTGATAATACTTTGTACTTCATTTTGCTGCTACTTTATACCAACCCACTGTCTGCATGAAAAGGCACCTAGAATTTATGGTGCTGCATCTTACCGTGCATGCCATATTTTTTATACAATATCAATGCCTATTTTACAGTAAAACAGTCCTGCATTAACCACTGTGAACTGAGATGCAAAATCAGACAAACCTATTTGTAATCCAGGGAAAGGAGATTTATCCCCCTAACCCGTATCCAAAAATGGTGGTTGACTGCCATAAGCATTCTGGCACATGGCTCTGCTGCATATGACATGGCATTGAATTGAGTCTAGGGAAATTAGTGAGTAATGGCATTAAGAAGAGTCTGACAGGTATTTCTCATTTAGAGCACATCAACAAAAGAGCAAAGTTGTTTCCTAATTTTTTGGAAACCATAACTGGGACTTGGAAAAATTGCATATAAATATCTCAAAGGTGGATGCCAAGAGGACAGTGCCAGACAGGGAGCAGTGGCCATAAACTAAACCACAACAATTTTCACCTCAACATGAGGAAGAACTTCCTTATATTGAAGGTGGCAGAGCACTGGAACAGGCTGCCCAGGAGGGTCATGGAGTCTCCTTCTCTGAAGATATTCAAAACCTGCCTGAACACGTTCCTGTGTAACCTGTTCTGAGTGGCCCTGCCTTGGTGGGAAGGTTGGACTAGATGATTCCAGAAGTCCCTTCCAACCTTAATGGTACTGTGATTTCGCAAATTCATACAAGGAAGCACGTATGAAAGACTTTCACTCTTGCTGCGTAGCCTTTAATACAAAGCCTGCCTACACCTTAATAAAGTAGCAAGTGGGCCAGAAAATGCTAGTATTTTTGCAGAAAGCAAGAGAAGAACAAATACTAGAGAGACAAGCCGTAGTAACCAAAGTCACATTTGTACTGACAGTACATTAGATTCCAAGACAAGGTAGAGGGTTTACGTTATATAGAAGTACAAGAGAAGCTCACATGGTGCTAGGAAAGAGATTTCACCATATTAGCTCTTCAGAGGTCTCTTTTTGCTCCTACTACATATGTTAATGAAGCAACACTAACTGATGGTCTCTACATAAGTTCCCTACCTAGTCAACACTAAATCTATGACTAAGCTTGCAAGCATTTCCCAAACTTTACCTCAGGTCCCATTTTGTTGCCAGTTGCATGTGTAGTACTTCATGGCAAACTAAAGCAAAACAGAACTCAGCGTGAAAAATAGAGACAGCAATGCAATCAGCAAATCTGTATATACTTACTGTAAGCAGTCATGCCCCACTACATGCTACATCCAAAACAAATACTATTTCTTGCAACTATGCAGCAGGACCCTGTATGACTGTGACATAATTCTCTTATCTCACTGAGTCCCAAATGCAGAAGAGCTGCAAAACTATTTTACTTGAGAGAAGCAGTGAAAAGATATATAAGAAAATAAAAAGGAAGTTTTACTACATAGAACATCACAGGTTTTACAGCTGTGACAATGAACCTGATGATTGTTCTGCAGTAAAGCTGATGATATATACTCACTGAAGGGCAGTATGCCTTTTCAGTTCAAAGCACTATGCTCTTCCAAGATGAAGTTTTTGCAGAAAGGAAAGATTGTTCTTCCATATTTTAAATGCTGAAGTACATATTTCTATGAATTGGTGCTCAAAGATCCTTGGCACTTTTCTAGAAGCATTACCTCATGACAGATTGTCAAAAAAGGTATCAATTCTCTTTACACAAATGGATGGTGCTCTGCTAAGAGCACACCTTTGATACTTTATCAGTTCCTCATCAAAAGACAATACTTCTAAAATAGGTCACCCTCCTCCTACACAAAGAGAATTCGTTCCAGTGCAGCTGAAGGGTGACTTCAACCTGGCTTACATGAGACTTTGAAAGGTGATTCCAAGAATACAGAGTGAATTCTTTCAACACCAACTCAGACACATGACAACATTTAAGGGGAAACATATATTAGCATGCTTCATTGTAGATTAAAGCTCAGTACCTTAGTAAACTTCAAAAACCAACATGCAGTCCCACCTCAAAAGGCAAGCTATAAAGTTACCGCTGATCCTGTAGTGAAACCTCCACTTAACAGCAGATGTTTCCATCCAGAGATTTTAAGTCCAGAACTTGACTGAAACCCTAACTAAAGACGTGTACTATCAAACCATGCTTGTCCTCATTGCTTCTGACAAATTCACCAGCATATTCAATTATGAAAATTAACAAAGCTTCTCATAAAACAGAAGATAGGGAGCTAGAAAATAAAAAAGTGAAATATACTGCTGAAGTGAACTTTCTATTAGAAATATGTAAGACTCCATGCAGATAGCCTACATTTAACAGCTGCTAGCTTACAATAAATGCTAAAGCTTGTCTTATACAATATCTCCACTACCAGCATTGAAACATTCTTGCATTAATGTAAGCATACACACTCTCAAATACTGAACCAAGTAGTGCCTACTCAAACTAACAACCATGAAGAGCTAATCCTGCAATTTTAGTATAAGACAGTATTAAAATTTGTATAGAAATAAAAAGGAAGATAGTCAAATACACAGTCAGACTTGTTCTTCCCAAGAACAAAATAAGTTACACAGTTAAGCCAGAACAGCATTTCACTGGCTTACCTTAGAGTTGGATGCCATTCTCCAGAATTAAGTCCATCTTGATTTCCTTTTCAGAAAGGAATCACAAATATGTAATTTCTTCTTTTGCAACCACTCCTAAACTATCAAACATTAAAATGGCTGCTAACCCTTTTATTTTGCCTTCCTGACTCTGATTTGCCTTTGCCTCTCCTGGGCCTCCCATCAATTGGAGAACTAATTTATGTTGGTTTCACCTCATGCTTGTTGGGTCTGAGTCCACTCTGAGCAAACTGTGGATGTTCAAATTCAGTGCTCTTTCAGTTTTAACCTTTCTCTCACCTCCCCCCCTCCCTTAATCATTTCAAACCCTTCTTCTTCTCTTAGCCTTAAAAACCAAAAGTGACAAGAAAATATGCGCCCTATGCAATAGAAAATACAGTATTTCCCACAGCCTTCTCCAGGTGCAAAACACATTAATTCCCAGGTTCTTTTGTTTAGCCTGTGTGTTCCCTAAAGTGATGTGTCTCGCTTGGCCTGTTTATATCTTACAACATTTTTTCCCCAAACAGTAACATATTTTTGTTAAACATTCCTTTCAAGAAATAGCAATGAAAACACTCAGTGAACACTAGTATTGACAGTCAGTCTGGAGAATGAACATAGGATCAGAGGTGATAATTCTGTAAGGTCTTTCTTGGTCTGGTCTCAGGCAGGAGGGAAGTTGCTGCAGGCTGGATTAGTGCTTTCAGCTGGCTAGATCCACCTTACATGTTGAAGCCGGAAAATCCATGTACCCCTAAAGAGTGCTCTGTGGCTGCTGCAGCTTGGACTTTTTGCTCTTTACTAAGTTTGGTTCCCAAAATTGCTGCTCATTTCTTCTAATAATGCAGTATTTATTATTAGTTTCAGATCAACAGAATTTTTTAGATATTTTTCATTTCAGTTACCAAAATATGCCTCATTAAATTAAAAAACCTACAAAGATTTAACAAAATATATGCATTTTACCCATGCCTATGGCTGAAAACAAAACCATTTCTTAAAATGGAACCATGAAATCTGCTCTTGTGAGATCTCACTTGGAGTATTGTGTGCAGTTCTGGTGTCCTCAACATAAAAAGGACATGGAACTGTTGGAACAAGTCCAGAGGAGGGCCGCGAGGATGATCAGGGGACTGGAGCACCTCCCGTATGAAGATAAGATGAGAAAGTTGGGGCTGTTCAGCCTGGAGAACAGAAGGCTGCATGGAGACCTCATAGCAGCCTTCCAGTATCTGAAGGGGGCCTATAGGGATGCTGGGGAAGGACTCTTCATTAGGGACTGTAGTGATAGGACAAGGGGTAATGGGTTCAGACTTAAGCAGGGGAAGTTTAGATTGGATATGAGGGAGAAATTCTTTACTGTAAGGGTGGTGAGGCAGTGGAATGGGTTGCCCAGGGAAGTTGTGAATGCTCCATCACTGGCAGTATTCAAGGCTGGATTGGACATAGCCTTGGGTGGCATGGTTTAGTGGGAGTTGTCCCTGCCCCTGGCAGGGGGGCTGGAACTAGATGATCTTCAGGTCCTTTCCAACCCTAACTATTCTATGATTCTATGGAAAATAAAGCACAAAATACGCAAGTGGCTTAAGGTACTGAATAGAAATGACAGAAAACAATTACTCACAGAGTCTTTCTGCTTGTGATCCTGAATCACAAGATATTATCAGAAGACAAAATGGTCTTTAGCAGAATGAATGAAAGACACAGTCACAGAGGGCAAGTAATCCTCCACCTGTTAAGAGCATCAGACATCAGCAGTGGGCAGCACGGTCTGTGCTGTGGGAATACCAAACACAATAAAGTTAGGAAGTTTGTGTTCATTCACACAGCACTGTAAATTAATAACTGCAAGATGAATAACATGATATGAACAAAAACATCAAATTGTCACTAGCAGGTTTTCCATTAGAGTGAAATGCAGAAATTATATTTCAAAATTATGCTAATCCCTTTGCTACTGCTTTGCTAGTTATTTGTGTTTTGCTTGAACACTCAAAACACAGAAAGAGAGTAACTAAGGTTTCTTCAAAACAGAAAGCTAGTTAAAAAAAATAAGGTACTAGAAGCATAAAAAAGAAACATATAAAAAACAACCCCCAAACAGATAGAAGCCAAATCTCTCCCTTTAGGGGTGATTGTTACTCCTGACAGTCCAAACCAAAGATTTTCTATGGACTGGTCCAATACAAGGGAAAAATGTGTATATTTGGGACGGCAATATCAGAATGCTCTCAGCATTATTTTGGGAGACATTTATAGACTGTGATAGAATTCCAGAAAGGCAAAGTATTTTAGCAACTTGTCTTTGTATCTGTCATAAAGAATCTTTCACAAATGCTGTAAAAACTCCTGGCCAAGAAACAGCATTAAGTCTCCTTTTTATAACTTCGTATTTGTTTGAATAATAAGATCAAATACATACACTTTGGAAAGTAGCTGACATCAAGCAGTTACCAAATCGTACAATAATGAAGATCAGTAGAAAAACTCATTACAATCACATCTTATCTGGGAGAAGATAATGACACCTTATGTAAAAGCTAATTATTTAATACTGAACAGCTGTTACCTTAACTCTAACCAATTACTGCTAGAAATTACTAGCAGAAGTTCATGGGGCTTTCTCAAAGCAAGATATGTCTATGGTGCAAGTGAAAAGTGATAAAATATTCTCAATTTTATCACTGATCTTAATATATGTTGTTTCATCTCTGAAGGCATGTATCAAATTAAGCCTTCCATTATGAAGAGTCTGACATTTGGCTTCCTCCAAGAGGTCCATCTCTAACTGAAGAAAAACATACTTAGTGTTTTAGCTTAGAAAAACATTCAAGTACATATTTTATTTTTTCCCAATCACAAAATTTCTCAGCTTCTGAATAACTTTGATCTAAATGGGACAGATTCGTACATTTACCATTAGCAGCATGCTTAAGACTGTCCTGATGGGTTTCTTTTCTTTAATCATTCTGTGTTGCATCAGCGCATGTTTCTCCCTCTTCTAATACCCAAGATCATGAGCAAGTGTCTAACTTTTCTCCACTTTGAGCAAAGGAGAAGAAAGGCACAGTTTCTGTGCAATGAGCAATGCAGTTTTACCAGTTGTACACTAAACCCTCAATCTTTCACAAGCCAGCCTGAAGGCACTTCTTGCAAATGGACTGGGGAATTTCACAGCCTGAGGGAATTTAAACTTTCCCTTTCTGTAAAAATTTAAACCCCAGTAATCTAAAAGCCTACAGTGTGTGCTTGCAGCCCAGAAAGCCAACCATGTCCTGGGCCACATCAAAAGAAGTACGTAGACCAGCATGTAGAGAGGTAGGATTCTCCCTCTATGTTCAGAACTATTAAAAATATATTAAATTATTTGCCAGTACAACCTTGGACTTTTTAAGATAGAATGACATGTACTTCGTAGCTGTTCTTGGGACTTCCCCCTGGTAAAATGTGCTGCTGTCTTTCTGATCAATCTGATAATGAACTCATCCATCAGACTTATAATGAGTAATAGACTTCAAAGTTTATACACTGTGCTGCAGAACAGGTAGAAAAAATTTGAGAAGTTATTTTCTTGGCATAACTCTTCTAAACAAGTTTCCACTCTTAAAACAGATGAGAAGGTTGGGAAGTTTAAATTAGGCACACTGTAATGTGTCGTCTTGAGCATCTCAAACTAGGGTGTGGTCAGAAATAGAGAGGCAGAGCCAACAGTTCTAAGACGAATCTACTGAGGTTTGCAGGTTTTGCAGCCCTGAATTGGAGTAGGTCAATACTAGCACAGCATTTTGTATATGGGAATAAGATGGATGTCTTAAATTCTTGTCTCTGTCATAAATTCTTCTAAAGAGAATGCAAGGAACTTCATAGTGATCCACTTATCAAATAAACTGTTTCAGGAGAAGTTCATCCTAACTCCAAGACAGTAATAATTGGTTTATTCTCAGAAGAGTCATCCTGTATTCACTTGTCTCGTAGTATTCAACAGTCTTGTTGACACCAAAGGGCTCTGATTTTAACTTACTGAAAAGAACCCTAAAACTAAAAACAATAAAAAAGGTTTACAGGTGGAGAAATTCTGAAAAGGCACTAATATTTTTGAATTGATTAGCTAGAAAATTACAGTTATGATTAATTTCTTAGTTTTTGATGACTCCCTGTCTTCTGTCTACTTTCCTAGGAAAACACTTTGCTGTTCTCTTAGCAAGTAGTGAGAATTCACAGCGAGCTTTTAATAAAATAAACCTACTCAAGGCTATTCTGTGAAAAGTATGACATTTGTTTTGCATTTATGGTAATGATTTAATAAATATGCTCCCCGATGTGTTTTGCAAGACCCTGGAGTGCTGCACAGAGTGGATACATGGCTTCCAGACATGTTTGTTACAGAAAGCAGATTAAAATGACAGAGCAGCCAGGAGAGGAACATGCAGAGAACTTACTGGAATGACACTTCTGGTTTGATAAGGATGTTAACAATAGCTATTAAAGAGGCCAAATAAAAGAGAGCTAGAAAAGAAGTTGAAACTGCTGGAGACTTACAACTGCTCTCTTACATCTTCAAGCCTGTGCAACCACAAGTGTGCAAGCCTGCATTGAGGGACAAACATTTGTTCAAGCAAATGTCAGGAGAGAGAGAGTGGACTCATCAGAGAACTAACAGTGAATTGCACAAATTCATCTGAGGTTAAAATAAATTCTCTAAGCATTTGTTTATTCAGAAATAGCAAAAGTACTTCAGTGATTCTCCTTTAGTGCATTAGGAGGATTGAAGGAAGTAGGGCTGGGGTGGTAATCATTGAAGTATCTCTATACCTCAACTGAAGGTAGTCCTGCTATATAGTATTTATTTAATAAAAGAAATAAAATATTTATTTTCTCATCCTGGCAAAGCAAATATATTGAGCATTTACAGTTTCATTTATATTGAGGTGAGCCAAAGTGATTGAAGATTCAGTCCTATTAATAAGAGATAAAGAGGTTTCCTTGTATAGCTTGGAGACGTGCACCAGGCTTAACAAATACTGAGCAACACATTCCTTACTCTTACTGCATATAAGAAAGACATGATACAGATGTGACAATTGCAACAGGCGATGAAAGAGGTTCACTGTACATACCGGAAGGAATGCTGTCGAGATTGACCAAAGCCACTAAGCCCATGAAATGAGTGCAGCATTTTGACTTAAACCTCAAAAAAAGGAGTAATGGATGGGATGGGTTGAAAGTAATAAAGCAGCATTGCAAAAATGAAATCCCCAGTGCTAGTGAGAAAGACTATACTGCAGATTAGTTTTAATGAAAGGAGATATATTCAGGAAAGATTACATTTTGAATACAGGGCTCAGAAAAGAGTTTTCCTGCTATTGTTTTAGGATGATAGAAGAATAAAAATTAAGCGACAAAAATGAACACCATTGTCAAAAAAAGACACCAAAATTCAGGTCAGGATTTCAGAAGCACAAAAGTGACAGAAGTACAGATTCAAGGGGTCTGGAAGCTGAACCAGAGATTTGAAACTTGGAGGAAAATTTAGAAACTGAATAATGAACACTTAGTCAGTAACCTACAGAACACCAAAGACTGGCATTGCAATCAAAAATAAAGAAGTCAAAGCATGAAGAAAAATTGTAACACTGAGTTTGAGGATGGGATATAGCACTTTCAGGTGGCTGAAAATGACAGGTACCAGCGCTGGCAGGTAGACAGAAAAAGCAGGCAAAACAAGCACCAAGGCAGGAAGCAAAGGGAGCAAATCTTTAAAAGAAAGATATGCCTAGAGCTTGTATTAACAAAGAGAGCTGTTTTGCTTTGCCACATTACAGTTAGTAGTTAGGCAGTATGCAGAACTGGTAACCAGCTGATAGTACTGTATTTACTGCAGTGTACATCTGCGTTGCTGCTATTCATTCAATCAGAGCATCCCCAGCTTCTCTTTAGAAAGCCCCAGAGGCAAGGGAAGAGTACAGGTTTTTATGAGGGATATCTCTCCTTTCACAGTTGGAGTTGCAGGAGCGACAGGCCTCTGTGTTAAGCGTTGTTTCTTACTATATCACATTAAAGATAATGTTTCAGTTTCACATGCATCATTCAACAACCAGGAATTTACAGTGACCCTTGATACCTTTTGGCTGCAGTTCTCAAGTAATATGAGATACTGGAGAACATGGATGTTGAAACAGCAGTGCTGATGGTGTAAACAAGCCAGTTAAAAGTGTCAGGCTTTGTTCAACTAGGAATCACATCCTTGTTATGAGCTGATGCATCACACCTGCTTCTTTCAGGTTAACTGACAAATTGCTGCTATGTAAATCTGCATGTTAAATATAACATCATGCCTCTCCTGAGACTGGATGAGTGAGACAGGGAAACTGAAACAAAGAAATAAGCACACTAAACTCATGGTGTCTCACATGACAGCATATCCTTCCACAGAGGAGTATAATTCTGTCCTTGAGACAGGATTACTCACAAATGCCACATATATAACAGAATCCCAACACAGACAGAGAAAAGATGGTGTTTTCCTTAAACTTAATAACTACAAAAGCTGAAATAGAGAAAATTATCAGTGCCACCTCGAGAAATTAGTTAAATGATCTCTGACAGCCATTACAAATATTTGACCTTCATTCTAATCCTGCTTCTATAACATGCAAGGAAAATGGCCCACTGTAATTAAACACACAGTCACATTCTTTTTATCATTTGTGGATGTTTAGCACTGCGGGACATTTCTGTATGAGTAGTGTTGTCCTTCTGAAAACCCCAGTCATTTCTCCAAGAACCTATACCACGCTGTCCTGGCATATCTGTATCATCTGAAGGCATGCATTGGTTTCACAGGTGAACAAGCGCTGAAAATAATGACTAAGCTGTGAGAATAGGGTCTCTTCCATGTTGTGTAGCTGGAAAAATACCAGAAACAGCTTAGAAAGATGTAGTTCATCCTACTTAATACACCAGTGTGTCTTAGCTCATCTACCTAACCCCCTGCTAGTTTTGGGGCTGTCCTTACAAAGTGGAAGTCCTGAGGCTTTATCAAAATATTTGAATACTGTACTGGGGTGTGAACCTGATAGCTGAGAGATCCTTTCTTACTTGATTCTGAAGGTACTGGCTGCTAGTCACCAGCAGAGAAGAAATACCGGGCTAAATCATAGCGTGGTTTGGGTTAGAAGGAACATTTAAAAGTCATCCCTGCAATAAGCAGGGACATCTTGAATTCAGTCAGGTTTCTGAGAGACCCATCAGACCTGACCTTGAAAGTCTCCAGGGACAGGGCATCCGCAGCCTCCCTGAGCAACCTGTGCCAAGTTTTCACCATCCTCATTTAAAAAAAATATCTTCTTCGTATGTAGTCTAAATGTACCTTTGTCTGATTTTCTGAGATAGTGCCTTTGAGTCCTGTCTGGGTGATTACCTGAGCATAGTATGATTTTAAGGTACTGTCCATCATATCTGAAAAATCACGGCAGTCAGGTGAAGTTTGCAATGACTGGAAAAAGAAAAATATATCCTCATTTTCAAGAAGGGGAAAATGGATGAGCTGGGGAACTACAGACCAGTCAGCCTCACCTCTGTCCCTGGATCAGATTCTCCTGGAAAGCATGCTGAGGCACATGAAAAACAACAAAGTGGTTGGTGACAGCCAGCATGGCTTCACTAAGGGCAAATCACACCTGACTAGTTTGGTGGCCTTCTATGATGGGGCTACAGAACTGACAAACAGGGGTAGAGCAGTTGATGTCATCTACCTGGACTTGTGCAAAGCATTCGACACTGTCCCACATGATATCCTCGTCTCTAAATTGGAGACACACAAATTTGATGGCTGGACCACTCGGTGGATAAAGAACAGTCTGGATGGCTGTGTAACAAGTAGTGTCCCTCACAGATCGGTGTTGGGACTGGTCTTGTTCAACATCTTTGTCGGTGACATGGACAGTGGGATTGAGTGCGCCCTCAGCAAGTTTGCCAATGACACCAAGCTGTGTGGTTCGGTTGATACGTTGGAGGGAAGGAATGCCATCCAGAGGGACTTTGACACGCTTGTGAGGTGAGCTGATGCCAACCTCATGAAGTTCAACCATGCCAAGTGCAAGGTCCTACACCTGGACCAAGGCAATCCCAGCCACAGCTACAGGTTGGGCAGTAAATTGAATCAGAGCAGCCCTGTGGAGAAGGACTTGGGGGTTGATGAGAAACTGAACATCAGCCAGCTTCAGCGTGCGCTCGCAGCCCAGAAAGCCAATCGTATCCTGGGCTGCATCAAAAGGAGCATGACCAGCAGGTCGAGGGAGGTGATCCTGCCCCTCTCCTCTGCTCTTGTGAGACCTCACTTGGAGTATTGTGTGCAGTTCTGGTGTCCTCAACATAAAAAGGACATGGAACTGTTGGAACAAGTCCAGAGGAGGGCCACGAGGATGATCAGGGGCCTGGAGCACCTCCCATATGAAGACAGGCTGAGAAAGTTGGGGCTGTTGAGCCTGGAGAAGAGAAGGCTGCGTGGAGACCTCATAGCATCCTTCCAGTATCTGAAGGGGGCCTACAGGGATGCTGAGGAGGGACTCTTCTTTAGGGGCTGTAGTTAGAGGACAAGGATCTAAACTTAAACAGATGAAGTCCTCATTAGATAAAAGGAAGAAATTCTTTAGTGTAAGGGTGGTGAGACACTGGAACAGGCTGCCCAGTGAAGTGGTAAGTGCTCCATCCCTAGCAGTGTTCAAGTCCAGGTTGCACAGAGTCTTGGGCAACATGGTCTAGTGTGAGGCATCCCTGCCTGTCACAAGGGAGTTGGAACTAGAGGATCTTAAGGTCCTTTCTAACCCTAATTATTCTGTGATTCAGACCTAAATCCACTCTTTCCCTCCTTTGATATTCAAAAGCTTACTCTGCTTCTTCTTACAGATTCTACATACAGTATTGAACGATTTAAGACACATTCAAGTAAACAACATTTGTTGGGGTTTAGTATTCTACACTTCACTAAAGTGCATTATGTAGAAGAAGAAACAGTGTCTGAAAACATCTATTTAAATCCTTTGAAACAAGCATGGACAAAGGCAGTGGCATACAAACTGCATTGTCAAAATAATTCCTCCTTCTCTTCATGCCCAAACCCCAGGAACATTATAACATTTTCTATCCAGTCATTCAGTTGTGCAATAGTGTGGACAAGCTGTCGCCTTTAAAGCTATTTGAGGATTTCTGGTTTGAACTCAGACACATTAAACATTACTTGTTGCCTTAGGAACACTAGGTTTTTCCTGTCAACTTCTGGTGCGCCAGATACATCAGCAATTAATGTACCTGCCCAGCTGCATTGTTCAACATGGAAGGTTGAGATAGAGCCTGAGCATGGTATTTCCTGTGCCAAGAAGCCAAACTGTAAGGTCCTGAGCCTCTATCAGTCAACAATGACAGCACTCATGTACACAGCTGAGCCTCTGAAAAGAAAAATACCCAAACCAGCATTTCTTGACATTTTGCAAATTGTGAGCCTAAATTCTAAAATCCTGTGTTTTCCCTATTGTCACTTATTTTAAAACTGATAGATTTAAGAAGACAAGCAGAGGGCAAGCTGCCTGCCTTCTTATAATATCTAATCATTCATCTCAAATAAATATTAGAGATCCTAACTTATCAGAATGGATACTTAATAATTAAATAAACAAGCAAAATGACCAAAAAAGTTGCAAGTATGATTATATTATATATACAGCTTTACTTTAAGATTTAAGTAGGACAAATCAATTAATCCATCAAAATTAGAAGAGAAAGGAACTTCAGGTTCTATAATTTAGTGAGATTCAAAAATAGAAATTAATTGCATGAAATTGTGCTCTATTTCATACGCTTCCATGGACAAAATGCAACTAATGACTCTTGTAAACAAGTTAATTGATGTGAAAAATATAGCTCATAATACCTTATATGTGACCAAAATCTCACAAAAAGGACATAGACTTGGTGTTGTGCTATGATCTATACAAATCAGATACAAAACAGATACAACTATGCTTCTCTGTTGATGTATCAGCTGAGAGTCTGGCTCAGTTTTCCTTAAAATGAGAAAAAACATGTCCTCTAATGTGTCCTCTAACCCAGCAAAATAAAATATTTTTCTAGGTTAGAGTATAATAAAATTTGAGAGCTTGAATAAGACTCAAGCTCTCAAAAGAAGTTTTCACTAGCACAAAGTCAAAAAATCTCAGAGCAACTCTAAAATCCCAGTTCTGTCAATGATTGCTCAGACATTATGCAAAACCCTCTCAGTAGAGAAGCATTCAAAATGGTAGCAGTTGCATTGCCAATAAAGTCACAAATGCTAGTAATTCTTGATTTTTGGCATCAAACTCATAAATTAGGATAGCACAATAGCTTGTGATCAACCAGTCAGGTATTTCTGTGGAAAAAAACGGTCATGGGATTAGCGTTCATTCATTTGTCCTTGAACTGCAGGGCTACAGAAAAAAATACACACTTCTGAAGATTTTTTAACTTGCTTAGTGTAGATTTCATCTTGTGTCTGTCTACTTTTCATACCCAAGAGACATATGCAGTCATGCTCCCATCTGATGTCACCTTTCCTGTTGTATCAGCCAAACTGGTAATCTAAAAATAAAATAAAATTAAATCATTTCAACAAGCTGTTTTTCATGAAACTATACTTATTGCTATTAATTATAAAACTCTACAAATCAGTCCCCTCAAAGATCAGAAAGTTTCAAGTAAGTTCCTGTTTCTTGTTGAAAATGATTTTTTAATCACTTTCAATGTGATAGTTAGTTTAAATTTCTTGCCCCTTAAAAAATGTGTAAATCAAATGTGATATGCCCCAAAAGTGACACCCACACAACAGGCTGCTGGAAAGCCTTACATTTTCTGTGTACAAACTGTCTTTGAACAGACAATGCATTTTTTCAGAGTGTGTTTGGCATTGGATGAATGCAATTTCTACACATCACAAAATAAGAACAACTTGTCAAGATTTTATGGAGTTGCTTTCAAATAAATTATTTGGCAATTTGCTTTCTCCTTGTAAGGCCTGATTCAAAATATATTGAAGTTATTAGAAAAGCACTGACTCCCCTAAGCTTTGTATTTATTCAGGATATAGACATGGCTAAATATTTCACAAATATATTCTGAGAATAATTCATTTGTTAAAGTTTATGGTTTTATGCGTAAGCCTTTTTGAGAAATAATATTGCTCATTATTCACTCAACACTAAACCACACTCACTTGCAAACAAAACAGAAGGAATCACTGGACAAAAATTAAGTGATTTTTTTGTTGTTTTTTGGATAGATATGATCTCATGCTTTGTAAAATATGATATAGGAGAAGAACAGCTTTTTCTTGAGTTTGTTGCCATGAAATACATCCTACTGATGAATTTCTTGCCATTTCTTAATTATGCTGATTAATGTTGTGATCAGTTTGTGGAAATAGCTCCTTGGACATAATTTCAGAGGCTCAGGCACTACCTGTGTGGAAAGGCAACATTTCTGGCAGGCAGAGACAGCTCCCTGCTCCAGGCAGAAAGGCTCACCTTGCCTTTACAAGGATGGCCAAGAGGGTTGCAATGTAAACAAGCACATACAGTTCCCCCTCCAAGCTCTCAACAGCTTTCTTGTAGAAGGACTTTCCCAGTGTCCTACTGCAACACTAAAGCAGCCTGAAAAGGAAGCAAGCCCATTGCAAGCTACTGTGCACTCCTGAGCTTTTCAAAATAAATATTTAGCCACTCACAAAAAAACTGGCTTGCTGGGATTCTGCTATTTATACTTGCAGTGGTTCACTGCACAGGACCACTGGCTTTTAACTGTTGCTGTGAAGAGCATCCGTTCTTACATGAAGCCTCACAGAAGCAAATGACATTTGATATAATTTCTTACAGATGTCGCAATTCTCCCTCTTGTATAACCTGCCAAAACATTTGCAACCAAGTGCATTTGACAGAAACTTGGCATAGGACTTCCATCGATTACTTTAAAATTCACTGAATAAGTAGATTAGTCAGAGGAAAAAGCACAACATATATGAGTGAATCAATGAGCTGATCCTTGGCAGATGTCTTTCCTCAGAATTAAAGTATTTTGACCTTTCATAGAAGATAGCTAAAGGAAAACAGAAGTTTAATAACAATGCCTCACTTGTTAAGATATTACATCAATACACCACATGTGAAAGGCCATCTCACAAATGGAGACACCCTCAGCACAGTGAAATGACAAGCTTTTAATAAATAGAAGAGTGTTTGTCCACTGCAAATAAAGGCAAAGGAAATAAGTACTTTCACATAAAAGTGCATAGGTAAAGTGAACATCAGGGTGTTCATTCAATGCTGAAAGAAAATCAGATGGTGAGGAATCAGGGCTGCAAGAAAAGGCCTGGAAGAGACACCTCATTCCTCATCCTTAAACATCCTGGATCTGCCTGGCCTCTGCCTGCCTCAAGGACAGAGATGTTTAGAGGGAAACCAATGGAAGTTCACCTCACCAGACCTTTGGATCTGCCAATGTTACAAAGGACAAATACTACCCAACACAAATGTTTGTTCAAGAAACAAACTTCTGTGTTCTTGGATTTTAGTCCTCCTGGAACCTGACAGAAAATTTGCTTTTAATAAATATCAAGCAGCTTGTTAAGAAATACTAATCAACTTGTTTTAATTATATCACTGGAATTATATCCACACTGCCTTTTAAATTAGGGAAGCTCACCTTCAACTCGTCCACATTCAACAATTAAAAAAATCCCATTATATCAAAATATTTTTAAAGCAATTGTCATAGTAACTAGAGGCTGTTCTAGTTCAGGTAAAAATAGAGTGAAATAACAAAATAAACTGTAAGATATTGCTCTGCAGACAGGCTTTCCAAGGTATTTCACTGTCTACTAGTAGATTTTTTGCAAACTGCCATTCTCCTTTTCAGAGTGTGTTCGGGAGATTTTCAGATGATTTTGATAGAATCTGAAGTGTGCAGCTTGTATTAACACTTTGGCAATTCTGAAAGTCACGTAGTCTTTCCTCAATTCTTTTTCTTTTTATTGTTATTTCTTTTAAAATATTTTCTTACCATATTTTATCTGGTTTTCTACACTAATATAAGAAGGTTAGATTCTCCTTCACATAAAGGATCTTTTATAACACTTTTGTGATGTCAAGTAAACTCAATGGATATAAACAGCCTTTTGAAAGAAGCCTCCCTGGCTGGTTTAAATCTCTGTAAAGCAAAATACCAGCCTCATTCTACCTACAGTACAAAGGAAACTATGGATGTGATTGAAATCATCTGACTATGGATGCCAGAACAGTTTTGTTATATAATGCAT
This sequence comes from Ara ararauna, assembly GCA_028858755.1. Classification (NCBI taxonomy): domain Eukaryota; kingdom Metazoa; phylum Chordata; class Aves; order Psittaciformes; family Psittacidae; genus Ara; species Ara ararauna. Next base: position 15,679,462 of record CM054380.1, on the reverse strand, counting down.
GTGAGCACAGCTGCTTTCTTATCACAAGACCCAAGATGAATACGTCACGCATTGAAGGGCAGAGTTACCTTCTCTTCTGTCTCCTAATAATTCCCCCTTGATGAGTTACTTTCTATAGGCCATTCACAATACAAAATGAAGCTGTCCAGAGTACAAGACACAAGGAATTGGCACCAAATCATCTCCACTTTCATCCCACATCCCATCACTTTCTGAATGTTGTTTCCCAGAGACACCAGGAAGGTGATCCACTCTGTTCTTCGAGATACCCTTATGTGGAATAACACAAGTGATTTCTACAGGAGCTAAGAGGGTGCAGTCAGTTGGATCTTGGGGTGCCATTTGCCATGTAGGCATGTGCAATGAGTCTGCAGAAGCAGTGAATCTCACAAACAGTGAGGAAGTCATTTCAAATCTATTATTGACCAGAGAGCACTGTGTTAATGAGTGAGCTCAGCAATTTAGTCAGGACCACTGTGATGATATCAAGACCTATGTGGTATCTATAAGATTCACACCACTCCCTGGCATGTGAGCAGAATTTCAGCACATCAGAATTTCACTATTACTGTGTACACAGGACATGAACTGTTTGACCACCATCTGCCTCCTAAGAGAGTGTGCAGTGTAAATTCTAACCAACAGAACCCACATTTTAAGCATGGTTCTCCTAACTTTCAGCATCTGGTCTCTTTAACCCAGTTGGGCTTCACAGATTTCCTTTTAGAAACCTACTCCAATATTTCCTGATTCAGAATATGTGTGAAAGGGGAGGAGTATTCCTCTAACTAAGATTTTATCATTTGGTATAGAAAGTACAGCGCAATAAATGTCACTTTAAAATAAGTTTTCCAATAATTCTCGCAAACTTTTCTGCTTCCTGTATGTAGTATTATCTGCTTCACATAATGACCATTTTACACATGATAAGATCTTGCATATTTTGGAGTTGAGCACAATAGATCTTTGTTTCAAAAGCTTGGAGACTGAATGGCTAGCTATAGCACGAATCATATGTTAGTACTGAACTAAAACTGATGCTCTTGACTGAAGGCTGGACAACACACAATGACAGTGAGGACAGAAAAAGAAAGGCATATTTCAAATGCAGCTTCTGTTGTCACAAATCCAGAGGTTTCCTTCGGAGATGGGGAGATCTATGAAAGCAAAGGTCAAGTTTAAAAGAAAAAGGGTTTGGCAGGGCCTTCATTTCTATTCTCACATGAGGCTGTGAAATCTTAGAATATTTTTTTTCCTTACAAGGTCACTTTCTGCTAAAATTATACACAAGATTCTCCCTCTGTGACCCTGCCATAAAAGTATAAAAACCAGATTTACATCAGAGAAGACCAGGCTGCTTTGCCCCTTCAAATGCAACAGCATCCTTATAACTGAACCATTCTTCCCAATCTGTTACTAACAAAAAGATTATTTACAGTTTAAGCTATTGATTTTAACTTGTCTAGAACAATTTCTTTCTTATATTCCATAAAGGAATAGAAGATCTATTACCTACAGAAAACTGAAGAAGAAATCTCCAGAATGGGCTTTGCCATACTGGATGTTGCCCTCTGGTCTGGTTTCTGGCAAGTTGTAATTATGTAGCCTGACTCTCAACTTTCCTGACCTGTGGCTACTGTCGCATAGTTTCCTGAATCATCCATAAGATATTGAATGAACTGGGCATAACTTACTTTTGTTATGCAACTGTGTGAAGAATACAACTCCTTATCACGGACTGGATGGCCCAGAATAACTCTGTGCAGAAATCATTCAGTATCCAGGGAAAACTTTCAAGCTTGCAATGACATGACATTTTCCTGGAAAGCAACCGTTAAACTCTGACTAATGCTTTCCCCTCTTTTCTTCTCCCTCTTTTAATTCTATCTATACAGGTTTTGAAACTCTGAATGTTCCTGGGCACTGAAAACAATGCGAGGTGGAGACAGTAGAAAATGTCTGAGCAGTCTGGACAATACCATCAATGTGATATTATGGGAACATCTTGGGGAAACACAGCAATCCAAGGGCCTAGAGTCAGACATTTCCTTTTTGCCCAGGCACTCCATATTTCCAGGGCACCTATTAGGTGTCCTGAAAGGACTGAAACTTTGCCATTGAGTGAGGTGTTCCTGCAAGCATAGTTCTTATACAGGTTGGATGAGCCACACTGCGACAGGCTTTGAGTCCCAAGTGCTTCTGGATCAAGCTAGTGGGACCAGCTCTGGGAACTTCAAAAATTATGTTCCTACCACAGAACAGGAGCAGGAGCAAAGCTCCCCTGTCTTCTCCCTCCATTCCAACTGGGAAGCCTCCTGGTGTCACATCCAGAGATGCACTTGTGGTGAAGTGAAACTAGGTGGAAGTGGATAATAAATGTAAAGAAATATTAAGAAGTTGCTAAAGCAAGTGAAGTTTAAAACAGCTGATGTTTCCCCACCCTCTTAACAATCATAGCTGACGACAGAGAAGAGTGCAAATATGTATCGTCCCCACCCAGAACTCACTTAGAATTTGCTCCTAGGAAGCTAAACATCAGTGAATGTGACAGAGAAAGATCAAACTTGCAAAATCACTGATATTGTGTACTCATTGCTTTGTTTCAGGCTACTTCACGCTATTCCGGTCTCCTATGTGAAACATCTGGTTAGTTCCCACACTCTAAGTACACACGCCATGGAACCTGAAATGCCATGTAATGTGAATCATAGAAGCATAGAGTAGTTAGGGTTGAAAAGGACCTGAAGATCATCTAGTTCCAGCCCCCCTGCCATGGGCAGGAACACCACACACTAAACCAGTTACCCAATACTCCACTCCAGAATCCTTGCAAGAAAGCGTAACATAATGTAGTATCACCTGAGTATGCTATAATATCACAGATACCCCATAGGAAGGCGCACAGATTTCCATTTTATTGGAAACAGCATCTCACCTTGAAACAGGAGGTCAGCAGACTGAGAACGGAGGGTACTCTGGTATGTTTGCATGGAGGGAACCCTGCACAAACTCTTTTCCCTCTCTGCATCTTAATATATGTGTTCCTGAGACAGTTAAACAAGACCATCACAGAGAGGCAGCAAGAGCTACTAAGATTTGTAGTTTGCCTTGAAATATTAAAAAAAAACAGCACTATTCTAGACCTGACTACAGGTACCAATTATGAGAAAATTACCATGTATTACTATGTAAAATCCTGAAATTGCTAATGATAATGTGTAATGTAAGAAATGTTCATGTATGTTAACTACCTGAGCTAGCAAGAGGAACTCTTCTCACCAGCATAGCCTCCAGCATGTTTGCATGCAGTACTTTGTTTTCTCCAGAGCAATGGTAATGTTTTAGATCATCTTCTGTGCTATAAATAGAACACTGCGACCTGCTGAACATTTGCTACCTGGAAGACCATTTCCTGAACTTTCTTGGATGACATTGCCACATCTGTAATGAAAAGATGTAATGTGCTAATTTATAAGGCTACTGTACTGCTGGTATTTTAAACTACTCAAGTGTGAGTAGCAAAAGCTGGCTGGTATTTGAAATCTCTTTGGCAATATTAGCTCACTGTGGATGATACTTGAAACTATTGTGGCACTTTGGGCATTGGAGATAGATAGAACAGTACTGGCCATTGCAGGAGCTGAGATAATATTTCCTAAGGCAAATACTTTATTTCTAATGAAAGGAGAGGAGTGCATGTGAACAAGAGCCTAACAGGGCTGCTGGTCCTCAGATTAGTGCTTTGAACAAAGAGTGTTCATGTATAAAATGAAACCACTGACTTGAGATTTATCATTAACAATAGATGGGGAGGAAGCAAAACTTCTGCAAGAAAGGCAGAACTGGACAGTAAAAAGCAGTTTTCACTTAAAGTAGTAAATGAATCCATGTTCTGTGGGTCCTATTGTAAGCCTTAAGGGGACCATTATTGCCATCTAGTGTGACTTCAAGCATAAAATAAGCCACAAAATCGTACTCAGTCTGCTTTGAGCCCAATAACCTCCACTCAGAGTAGGTCACATCTTTGGAAACATTTGCAGGCACAGTTCTAGAAATACATGCTGGCTATGGTTTCTCTGACTGTTATGTTATGTTATATTGCCTGAGTACCCAAATTGTTGCCATATTTCTGATTTCACCATTTACTTTCTTATTGTTGATTGACCTGTGTCTTATAATAGATTAGAGAAAATCAGAATCCTTATCCTTATTTAACAGAAAATTGATATAATCACATAAAAACCCTCCCAAAATCAGGAGTTACAGCTGGCATTGAGGAATTAACCTTGCATTAAGGAAACTGTCCTGACCAGAAACACCATGTATGCTGCTACTTCAGTGTCCAGTAGAAAAGCTCACAAAATCTAGTATGCTGATTTTACAACTATGGCTATTAAGTTATTAAAATCTAAACAAGATGCATGCAAAACACTCAAGAAGAGATTTATTTCAAGTTTAAATCTGTAACTGTATGTCATCCATGTAGGCTGAAAATCAACAAACATGAGAACAAGAAATCAGAAATTCTCTCAGGTTACCCTGGTGCTCACTCCTTTGGCTGGAAGAACAGTCCTCTCCTAACTAATCTAACTCCCTTCTTTCGAAGTATAGATGTAAATGAGTTTGGCTGTAGATAATCATGTTTCTTTCATTACTGACACACTGAATAGTTTCAGACACTGGCTGGGAATTGAACTTCTGGGGACTTGGCTTGGCATGATGTCCTTTTAATAGACCCTGCTCAGCACAGAGTGTGAAATGGCTTCAGAGTCCTCTCCAGGAACTCTGATAGGCCTGCATGCTTCATCACAGGCTATTACACACTCAGATTCACTGAGCTGAAAATCTGTGGGCAATATATATAACTTGAAAACATCCATGAAACTCTTCAATGTGTCTGGAATTATTACCTGTAATTCTGAGTGCATTAGCTGACAGAAAATATTGATTTGGAATGAAATCCTTTTCTTCTGTGTTGTTTCTAAGGACACCCAGGAATCCCCAAAGAAGAGGCTGAAGCAGAGGCTTTCAGTTTCATTTTAGACACAATTTTGTGGTGCAAATTAATTGCTCAGCTTCAATCACACAGGAAGTGGCCTCCTCAGACAGACCAGAGCAAGATACCTGGCTAGAAGGAGATCCTTTTATGCTTCACAGAAATAGCCTCATTTATAGTGGGCAATATTTGTAATAGTCTTTGTTAGGGTTACCAGAAAGAGTAAACCATGCGTTCTTCACCTAGTTATCTAATTGCTACTGGTTTCTGTGTCTTCTAAACATTGGAGGCCTGAATACCTTGGCACTCTTATCAATGGAAAGAAAAGGCATTGCCACGTGGGACGCAGCCTTCTTGGCCTGCTTATCTTTCTGAATTGGCCAGCAAAGAGACTCCTTGCCCAGGACATCGGGGAAATTGTTACACGCAATAAATCTGGGTCTGGGTTTTCCAGAGTGCAGAGTCCCACACGAAGACAACATGTAAGGGCACACATAGTCTTGAATAGGACTTACAACGTGTTCATCCAAATATTTTCCAGAACAATGATGTTGTCACAAAAATCAAAACTTCATTAAAATATGGATTTTGGTGGAAATAATTTTTTTCATTATAAAAATTTGAGTAATGGTATTAAATATTTTCAGAGTATGTTTCCATTGTTTTTCATGAAATATATTTTGAACTTCATAGCAATAGCCATTATCCATTATCCATTGAATAGTCTAGACTATTTAAAATAGAAGGTGGACCATTGTATTTAAACAGAATTTCTTTTCTCTCACAAAACCCACTCTAGAAAAGAAAAAAAAAAGACAAAACCAATGAAAAGCAAACCACCAAAAAACCCCACCAAGCCTTGTGCTCATCCTGGCTTTAGAACACGAAGTTATCCATCTGTGGAATTCCCTAAAAGCCAGACAAGGAAGTGCTGCTGAAATCTTCACTGCCTCTTTTGAAAACATAAAGTTCATGCAGTTCAATAGATTTCCATAAATTTGATAACATTATCATCCACTTAATTCCACTGAAATTCATGTACGCGCAACAGGGAATCAGCTGAAGATTGAGGCTTCTTTTAGTTAGTTACAATATGAAGACAACCTAATTTATTGTAGTGTTCTTTAGGGTAATAAATCTACCGTGACCTTAACCATGATTTTTTCTGTCAGTTCAAAAACATGATCTTCCTTCTTGGTTAGCCAGGTGATTTACTGTGTTCTTCAACTATGCAGCAACAGATTATTTCATTTATGTCCTCCATTTATTCTTCTAACATTGCTAATCTGGGTAATAAAGAATCAGGTTCACAGCTATTATCTCTGGTTAATCTGTCATAATTGTCTACATCTTAAATTAGAGATATTATGCTGCATTGCATTTAATAGAGTAGCTTCATTGTGTGCATTAGACAAGCTCAAAAGAAATATAACCTTGACTGGTATAACCCATTTCAGATTCCAATTTGCTAAAAATATCTCTTTTAGAAGCATTAGGCAGATGTAAAAAAAGGTCCTTGTTCTATGTGACTGGTGGTTTCCACAATACATTGACAATACTTCTAAAGAAATGTACATCCTCGGGAGAATAAGAAGAACACTGCAGGAAGAACACTATAAATGACAGAAGATGACATCAGATGAATTTGCATAGAGACCCTTGTATTGTCTTTTGGTTTTCATTACTTGCCTAAATTATGTTCTGGTCTACTTGACCAATATTCATTGCTGGAATCTGTTTTTCTTTGACGGATGGTTTTCTTAGGCATTGTTTTCCCAGAGAGGTTGAAGAAATTAAACCCTAATAAAAAAAAGAGGCAAGTGGGTTAGTAGGTTTAGTTCCAGGCTAAAGAGATGCAAGTCTTTATTCCCTCATCATTGCTTTAGGGTGCCAGAGGACATTAGAAACAACAGCAATGTTACAGACCCACAGAATCAAAGACGGGTTGAGGTTGGAAGGACCTCTGGAGGTCATCTCGTCCAACCCTCCTGCTCAGGCAGGGTCACCTAGAGCAGGCTGCCCAGGACCTTGTCCCCACAACCTCTCTCTGGGCAACTTGTGCCAGTAGTCAGTCACCCTCACAATAGAAAAGTGTTTCCTGATGTTCAGAGGAAACCTCCTGCATTTCAGTTTGTGCCAATTGCCTCCTTTTCTATCACTGAATACAAATGAAGAGCCTGGGTCCATCTTCTTTGCATCCTTCCTTAAAATATTTTTACATGCTGATGAGATGCCCCTGACCCTTCCCTTTTCCAGGCTGTACATTTCCAGCTCTCTCAGGTTTTACACATATATAAGGTGTTCCAGTCCATTAATCACCTCAGAGGTCCTTTGCTGGACTCTCCAGTAGCTCTGTATCTCTCACTGTTGAAATAACTCTCTTTTTTACTTTCTCCTGGCAATCAAAGAACTCAAGCAGACAGCCAGCTATGATACCAACAGCACAAAGAAGCAAAAATTAAAAAAACCCAACAAAACAAAAGAAAAAAGGCCCCCCCCCAAAAAAAAAAAACCAACCAAACAAAAAATATAAAATCCCACAAAAATAAAACCAAAACAAAGAAGAGTTACACACCAAGTTGAAGTGAAGATGTCAGGTGAGATCACCATCTTTTGTTCTACCTCACCGAGAAACTTAACAGCACAAAAAATGCTTTGCTTTAAGAATGTCCTCCAGCACCTGCTATGGAGTGACTATTGGAAGGTGACATTTTCCTTTTCTTGTGACTGGTTACGTGCCCTGGAAAATGTAAAAATATCACCAAGGTATGCATAAGAGAGGAGTTAATTAGTAAACTTCCTGATGGGAATATATTAACAGTGTAATAAGATGCTCAAATACTCTCTTTATGATTGTCCCTGCCAAAGTAATTGTTAGAAAGCTTTTTTGTCATACAAAAACTTTTATACTCCATATGGAGATCCAGATGCTGACTGTGATCTTTGTGTGGCAAAGGTCAGTACAAACACTCAGCCTCTACATCTCATCAAGCTGCACCTCTGAGACTGTTACTGGAAGGATCCTGTGTCAGGATTGATATCTATAGACAACTTTCTCCTAAATCCATCTATAAAGCCAAAGGGAATAATTTCCCTGTATCAACACATAATGCTTTGAGAGGAAATAAATATTGTATTTTTTATTGTCACTTGCGGTTTTTAAACTCTTTTGTGGCCAAGTTCAAATGCAATTTGTCCTGCACAGTCATTCCCCAAAGTGGACAACATAATTAATCATCTATCCTTATGTACTTGTGACTTAAAATGACTTTTCGCTAAACACTCTTACCCTAGCCATTCCCTTGATTAATCCTGAACCATGTAAGCATGAATTTTATTACTGTGTCTCTCCTTCTGTCAGCTGGAATGTCATTTTGGAATTTAATCTAATGGAAAAAAGCATAGTATGTTGATTTTCCCATTTTTCTAAAAAATGTCATCCATTTTCCGTTTGAAATGCTTTTAAAAATAGATTTTCAGGTATCTGGGGTGACCATTATGATATTTCCTTCAGAATAACTTTCTAAAATTATATATAAAATATTTTCCTATTTAAATATGGAATATGAGTGATGTAGAATTATATTCCTTGTAATAAAACCTCCCAGCCTCTTTATAACTGTCTAGACAAGAAAAACCCTTTTGAAAAGCCCCACTAATCTTAGGATCATCATTTAAGAGGACACTGTCTCCTCGCCTATTTATACTCTTATCTGTATCTGATAGAAATCTGTGGGCAGGACACAGCCTAGTTTCTATTTCCCTTCCTCACAAAGCCGAACAACTACGTTTAGCTCATTCTTTCTCTCCAAGAAATGCAATATATAAACAATAAAGAAACTAAGACTTTAGAGCAGCATAGGCAGCAGTGTGTTCATTTATATCATTCCAGGCTTACAAATAAGATGGAATGCAAACCTTTTTTTTTTAAGGTTACAAAGGAATGGTGGCAAATTTCCAATTATTTCAGGAGATGAAGCAGCCCTTTTCAGCATCAGTGTTTCACATTTCTGTAACATTGTCTTGCCTGATTCAGCCACCTCTTTAGAATTGCTTGCATTAAACACTTATAAAAACTTTGAAAGATATCAAGACAAATGTTTGCAAAAATAAAAATTTAAAATTCAAAATAAAATAGTATTTAATATAAAGCCTCCTGCTACTGCACATCCTCATGTCCCCATATTGTTTTGCTGATTAATTTATAAGATTATATATTAAACAACTATTTTCTTTAAAGGCCTCTCTGGTGCAAAATAAATTAACTTGACACATAAAATATAAATTGTTCTCATTTTGCAGCTTTTCAAAAGGATTATATCTTGTTGCCAAAAAAAAAAAAAAAAAAGAAAAAAAAAAAAAAAGCAAGCATTAAAAAAGACAAAAGAAAAGCAATAACAAAAATCCCTTGAGTGGGGGAGAGATTCTCTTCCTTCCGACACCCACTGACTGCACGAGACATGCCAGGATCTTTTCGTTTCATTTTGGGAAAAGTTTTTTTCAAAATGAGTAGGTCTGTGTTAGGGACCACCACAAGGAGATAGAAACAGTTTATAGAGGATTTTTTTTTCTTTTTTTCATAAACAGTAACAATATAGTCATGAGCTCCTTTGAAATTCTTTTCCTTAACTCTTCCACAAGGAAGGAAAGTGTAAGATGAATTTCTGGTCATCTGGTCACTGTTCGGCTGTACTTGAAAATCAGACTTGGTACCATAACTGAAGGAAAAAACCTCAAGAGCAGTCTGTTTCCTATTCTGCAGTTACATCACCTACACACTGCTTGTGCTAAGAAAGTTGTCAGAGTAATGGTACTGCTGTATCAGTGCAGCTCATTTCCCTGCTGATTCAAGAATGAGCGTAGTGATGCATTATACCCAGTGCTCTATTTTTGCATTAGCAGGATCTTATCACTTCTGTTGCATTGTTATAGCTTAAATACTACATCCATGTCCTGAATAACCATCTTCTAGCATAAAAACTGCTTGATTTGGAATAATTAAAGTACTTACATATATTATTTATTTTGAATGAAAGAGTTAAAGTTCTTTAAGTTCTTCAAGAACTTCTAGTATTTACTATTTATCTGAGAGGTTTCAATGTCAGAATGACACTCCCAGTACTCACAGGCTGTCTGGTTCTAATAACAAGGTAAGATGTCAAACTGCAGATTGCATATCTCTTATCACTGCAGTTTTGAGGACTTTTATATAAGCTCTGTTTCTTTCCAAGCACTATTTTATTCTGTGACATTGATATAATCAATACCTTTTCAAATCAATCCATGTCTTGCTTGGGTAGATAAACATATGAATCTAGAAAAGTGATGCATTTTAATATGAAGCCTTTATCCTTTCTTATTGATTATTAACCAATTATATGTTTTCTCATATGCTTTCTCATTCTACAAATAAACGGCAAACGATAGTTGTGACAGCCAACTTGTACATCTAGCACCATCTTGAGGTTAAACAGTTCTTGACATTCTAAAATAAATGGACTGCTTGATCCTAAGCTCACCAGAAGCTCTAGATACGTAATGTAGATACTTGTATTTTAATTACAAAAAGTAATTCATCAGTTATAGGAGAAAAATACTATTTTTTTTTTTAATTTGCTTCCTTTCATTGACTTGAAGACATTTCTGTTAATTCTGCTGGCAATTAAGCTTTAATTCTTGTTCCAAAGGAAGATGGGATACTACATATTTTTATTTCTTAACTCTGATGAACACTGTACTTAGAAGTTACCTAAGGGAAGTTGTAACATTTAGACCTTTATACACAGGTTCTGCAGCAAGTATTTTCAATTTTCATTAGCATTAATTCTGAAGTTTACTTCTGCATGAAAACATACATTTACAAGGAATGTTTTGGTATATTGGGCCAGTCATAAACATCTTTTAATACTAATTTATTTCTAACTGAAAATATATGTGTATGACTGGCTATGATATTTTGAAGTTTTGAAACAAAGAAAATGTCAAATAAAAGCTATTGGGTTACATGATTTTTCACTGTTCTCCCAGTGTTTGAAGGTTATCATGACACTGGAACACATTTCTTGCATGTATCAGCATGATATGATTCGGGCTTGGAATGAAAAGAAGATACAGGCCAGCACGTTTCCAAGGAAGCCAGGCAACAATGACAAAGCTGCTGAGCTTCTCCAGACAGACTTGCAACTCTGAGACTTTCTAAACAATATTTGTATTAGCCATTTGCATGTATGGTAATGAAAGGCTCATCTACACATTGGCTGTATGCATACATTAAACAAATCTGATCATGAATTCTGTGCTACTGGCTGAACTCATAGGTCTGTCATGAGAATTTTGAGTTGACACAATCCCAGTTTTATGAGCACCTCACATGGCAATATTCACTCAAATAGTCCTTGCTGTGTCCACGAGGTTTTGTTGATTATCCTGTTTAGAGGCTTTTAGTATTTAGAACTTGTATCACGTTCAAGAGCTGATCTTTTAATTCAGTTGAGAATTCAGCAAAGATACTGCAAAGATACAGAATCTAGTTTACCTTTAATAAGGAAATGGGAACATTCATGACTCAGAAGAGTGTAAAAATATATGATTTCCGTAATACTAAGTATCAGCACTTTGTGCACGTTGTTTTTTCTGCTTCAAAACCTGACTGCAAATACAGAGCAGAGGAAAAACTAATTGATTTAAAACCCACCCGCCCTTAGAGTGTTCACATGATGTTCAGTTCTACAGGGGGTGCCATGTCATTGTACATGGAAGGATCTAATCACATGTAAATCTATCCATGTATTCACATCACATGAAACATCTAAAAATTTATTTCTTTACTTTCATTTTCTACCTCATGGCTCTGTGAATGTGCGTTTCATCTTGCAATAACGTACACTTAAAACTGGAGGGTTGATCTTGATAAAAGACTTCCAGTGGTTTGGCTTATAGGTTTCAGTATAGTTTAACATGAATTATATCTGGTGGTTTTCCACAATGAAGATAATTGTTTTTTGAAAATCAGTTGCAGCCATTGTCAACATTAGGGAACTGATTTTATTCCTGTGAATGAGAAAATCTACTTCTTGGTTAGCCAGAATCCCAGGACCAAGCCCCCCAAAATGCAGTTAAACAACTATATCTGTGGCTCTTTTAAACTTATATGAGACAGTAAGAAGAACTGAATGGCACTGAAAGTTCCCCTTTTAACAGGTTTTGTTAAAGTATCTGCAGAGGCACCTCAAACTTTCAAGTGACAGTATTAGGGGAAATCCCATAAATGCTGTCTGTGAAAGCCTCTTCCCAAAGCAGCTGTTCAAAACATCATGTAAATAACAAAGGTATAAACAGACCAACAGGCTCAGAGACTCTAATTACCTTTCCTGTTAATTCACACTACACTCACAGAGGGAATTAAACAGGAATGTGGGCCAGTACTTCAGACAGTGGCAGACAGCCTAAACATCCAGCTTGAAAATGCATCTGGATTCAAAGTTAGCCCATCCTGCAACTTATGTCTTGAAAGATAGCACTGGATAGAAACTAGGTGTATTTCTGGTTTTGCTGTGATCTCCTTTACTCCGCCACCCACCCACCCACCCCCACCTCCTGGCTCCCTCCCTTTTCTGTCAGATCCATGTAGGCTGTGTATTTTTCAGAGCAGCAGCTGTGCTGGTGTACTCCACTGGAGAACGGGACCTGACCTCCAGAGTCACATGGAGAATTTGGCTATTTCATCATGAAACCCCAAATCTTGAGACTGGAAGAAGCTTGATATATTTCTAAGATTTGTCTGCATCTCTTCATTCCATCAATGGTTTATAATTTATGAATGAGGGATCTAGGGAGAGAGCAATCCCATATACTTAAAGGCTAGCACAAGTTACAGTGTTACTGTGATTTACTCAGCATTTGTTACCTATTGACATTTCTTGGTTATGTCCATGCCAATCCAGTTCTTTCCTAATTGCTCAATTTAGACATTGAAAATCAAAATTACTTTTCCTGTTCCAACTGCTCTTGTTCCATCATTGCACTTGACATCCAAATCAGCAGCCTGGCTGAGTATTTTAAGTCCAATGTTGTTAGTGTTGTTTTGTTTGATGAAGAGCAACATTCTCAAAGCAACAAAATGTTTTGTGAGACAACAGAAGCTTAGAGCTCCCTGGTCAGCCCAGTAAAATGCTATTTAGCCTTTATTGAGATAATTAATTTGATACATATTAAGTTTGCTAAAAAGCACATGCACTCTTTAGCATGGCAGTTTGTCTCTGAACAGATCATTTTGCTGATAGCTTTAGACCGCCTATTTTTAGCAAAATAAAAGAAAACATGTAGGTCAGATCAAGTGCAGGAAGCAAAAGGGCAGTCATTCAAAGGCAGCTACAAGAGCTAGCTACCACTAGAACTTGCAGCCTGCTTTAAAGGGTGATGGAGCAGTAACTGAGCTCTTACTGAGAGATCATTTCTCACTGGGGGTGATGTTGACTGGTGGTACTGAATCAGGTATGTCTGCACCATGGCAGGACAGTCTGCAGAAGACCACGAGCCTATTCTGATGTGGAGGAGATAGATGGGAGTTGTTATTCCAGGATTTTTTCCCCTTCTTTTTTCTGATAATCACTGCTTGGCCACAACTGGAGCAGAGACACCTTGTGCAGTTAACATCTGCTACAAGGGAGTATGGCAAAGTTGCCGTCTTGTTATATTGATTATTGGGGGGGGCTATCTTTTGGTTGGTTGTTTGCTTTTTTTCAACAATATATCTATTCCTTCTAAACCAGAGGGCAGTGGAACATGTTTCACAACTACTTGATTACCAGAAATAGCAGCAAGGTATATTTCTGCTTCCTGTATATTACACATGGATCAATATTGTGAAAGGTCAATAACACAGTATAAATATTTGGGGTTTACACAATGAGGTGCGAAATGCCACATACATCTGATAGCCTTGTCAGAACAGATGGTCTAGCTACTTTTCCATTGCATTAAACTCTTTGACTCCTCAGCCAGATCAAGGTGGTTCTAGTGATCACTTCCCTTAATCACTGAGAGATTTTTATGGAACCATGAAGATACAGAAATGTATCAGGAGCTGCCTGCTGAATACATCGGTTACAGTTGTGCATGCAATAAATAAGAAAAAAAGGAAACAGATCTAAATCCTTTGTCATCACACTTCTCAAGAATAATTTCCATGATACTAAGGTCCACCCCAAAGCAGGTCACCCTTCTGAAACCATTCTTATGACTATCACATCTGAGAAAGCCATTCACCCAGAAAGTTCCCACTTCAGTCCCATTACACAGCCTAAGGATCTATAAACACCACCCTACCAACTACCAAAGCACAGCCACATCTGCAGCTGGCTGCTTCTTATTAATAACTGTAACGTAACCCTTAGCCACACCCTGATTCAAGACACCATCCATATTCACATGGAGCAATGTAGATTTCAAAGCTAGGCATGCATTTGTGTGCTTTTTGGAATTGCTTCTTAAAGACTGTTGCAGAAATGAATATCCTGGGTCTGATCTGAAGCTCATTCAAAGTTATTGGGTCATTTTCCTGGCTTTCAAGAGGCAGTAGCTCAGCTCTTATAGCCTTATCTTGCTTCAAATGAAGCAGCAGGTGAAAGTTAGATGATTTACACAAATCTGCATAACACTATTTGTGGGGTAACAGCCAGGGAGCCCAGACTGTGGTTTTTGTCACCAGTATCAGAAGCTCCTGCCTCAGCACCATTCTGAGACTGTGGTCCAGAGTAATTAGAAGAGGTAACTGACCTTCGTGAAGAGTATTTCTGAAAGACCTCTTCTCCCACTAATACCTCCCCACAAATGACTGTGTTCAGCCCCACCTCACTGATATCTAGCTAGGTATCTGCACCTAATAGGTATTTTCTTGATGACATTACATCTTTCCTCTCCTCTGACTATAAACTTCATGAGCTTCAGCTCAGAAGCCTCTGAGGTGAAGAACACGGAAGCTGAGAAGCAGACCCGTGTTCCCCTGAAGGTAACTCATTATCACAGTGCCAGGAACAGGAAGCTAATCAAATAACCATTAATGACATGAAATTCCCTTGCCAATTCACTTCATGGAAGAGATCCATCTTGTGAACTAACAAAATGCATCAGGAAAGAATATCATGCTCTGCAGAGAGAAGGCTTAAAAAGATGCTTTTCTACTGCCAACTGTTTTCAAAGCTCAACTTGAAACAAGTGACAAAGCAGTAGTTATTGTACAACAGATTGTGTGGTTGCCATGAAAACGAAAGTTTCAGGACTCTTAGCTATCATTAAGATCCTCACTCTCACATTGAATCTTGATCGTTGCAGGGTACACAACAGGAACCCCAGTGGGACCATCTACCCAGTAATTTGAATGTAGTTGTGTAGGAGGCCCTTATTTCAAGCAGACTTTGTACATGTGTGCAGGGTAAACCTAGGAGCCTAATAAGCTGGAAAAATGTATATCATCTGCCCTTCATGGGATAGACTAATACTCCTCTGATGATAATTTCCAAAATGGGTTATAAATACTGAAATTTTAAAATGTTGTGAGAAGCAATAAAACCACTCAGAGAAAGCATATCAAATTATTGTGTGATAATCCCTCCCTTATTGCAGCCAGGAGATTTTATTTTTAAGTTGCCTTTTAAAAATGTCTACGGCAAAGAATAAAACTGGTGGGGATGTGATAATACCATAACCACTGAGACAAAAATCCCTCTCCAAATGTGCAAAGCCAAGATCTGTTATTATCAGACCAGGATGCACTTTTAAATTACAATGTGCAGATTAATAATAATAATAGTAAAGGCTACCCTTGGAGCAGTGCTATTCAGACAGATCCTAAAAAAGGTCTCAGATATCCTTCTGGCAAACCTGAAATCCATCCCAATTCTTTACTGGCTTGTGAAGTACGGCACCAACTGTTTTCCCATATGTAAACCATGCTGCTTTGCTGCGGAGAGAAGTCAATAAGAGAAATAAATACACATTCCCAAGCATCAAGAATTGCACCATTTCCTGGCTGTGAAAGGAAGTGATTTTTGAGGAGGACATGATTTCTTATTTTCTCCATAAATATCTGACTAATATTTAGTGTCTCTACTGGTTTTGTTTCTGCAAGGTGTAATGAGAGAGGTCTCAGAGTTTAAATTTACAAATTCCAAGGGCGTTGTAAATGAAACAAAAGTCAGAGGAAGCTGTGGATAAGTGAGCAAACTGAGTCGCTGGTTTAACCTAAAGAGTTTTATTTTTATCAATAATGTTAGCATGAAAGGATCAGAGCATATCTAACAGTCGTTACTAGCCTGTGAATCCAAAGAATACACTGCAGCTTTTAGGCTGTGCACTTCACTGCAGTTTGCTATTGAAAATTTGGCACATCTTCGGTCTGACATTTGTTAGATATAAGCTGCTGTTCCTCAAGTACAAAAGGCATTATGGAAAAACATCTGAGAAAGATGGTGCATTATAGAACAGCTGCAGGGATAGATTCTGTATCTATTTCATGAGCAGAATCTAGAGATTTTCAAAATATGTTACTTTCATTTGAGAAAACTGTAGAAAATGTAGAAAATGGAATCATCTTTCTCTTATTCACTGAAAAATAATATAAAAGTGATCTTGAATGCTCAGTATGATAACAGATAAAGCATGAGATGTGATATAAATGACACTTTTTACAGACCATAAAACTAGAAGAAGTAAAGAATGCCTGGGTTCTTAATATCAATTTATAGTTTCTACCTTGAGAAAAATGCATTAACACACATGGGGCTATGATATGAAATATGTACATTGAAAAACTGGTGCAAGTCTAGAAGATAATTTCCTAAATCAAAAGAGTTGTATCCAATGTGGTAGGGAATCTATATTAAACTTTACCTTGAGACATAAAGAATGATTCCTCTGAGAGCTAAAAATTGTGATCGTTGAGGTAAAACCAATCATCCTACTGTGTGTCCTACGTGCAAGCGAAATAGTCTAAACCACAGTGTTTTTAAAGAACCAGTCCCAAAAAACTGTAGTTACAAAACAGATGGACGGTTGATGCAAATTTAACAGAAAAGCATAAGTGAGAGCAGGTTACAATGCCATTATTTATCCAAATGCTACAAAATAGTAATCAAGGAAACCTACTAATTTTTAAAGATTCATTGTAGAGATGAAAGTATCCATGAAGTAATAAGATTACTTAATAAATTACAAAAGTAGGGCAATTGAAAATAACCATATAAATCAAGAGGTAGAACTTGTAGAACATTGAGAGAAGGCCAGAAGAGGAAAATGGTTAGCCAGCACAGTTAAGACCAATAGGAGCTTTTGAAAACTCATAAAGCAACAAAATTACGATTACCTTTCCAGATGCCATTAAAATGTGTCCCACAAAATCTAAGTTCGGTTGCTTGCTTTTAAAAATCTTTATTTGTGGTTTTAAGATGTAGATAAAAATACGCAAAATACCAATTCTGTTGCCATATTAAAATTATATTTTTAATGACAGATAGCTACCGCTATTGACTGTTGATTTGTGCCTATTCTGTGGTATTACCCACTGCCTTCATCAGTCTAGCTTGTGTATCTTGATTTGAAGCAAGATGGCATTTATCCTCTGGAATTAAAGGCTGTCAAGGGCTATAAGAGAGGAATTGTGAAAATAAAAAAGCAATCAGTAAAAAGCACATATTTACCAAGAAATGTAACTGTACAGTTGCCTCAGTGGTGTTATTGTTTTCTCTCAGGTAAAATTGTTTTATGACAGGCAGTGAATTTTTTTTATTTCCAGTCCTGTAAGCAAACAGCAACTACAAATAAAGTTGCCCCCAAGGAAAAGAAATCCAAGAATTACAAATTCAAATGAGATGGGAGATGTGACAGAAAGCAATTCTCAATGCAGGTTAGGCAATTATGAGATGGAAAACATAAAAAGTTGCAGGAAAGGTATTTCTCTCTTTCATATTTCCTGGTTTGGCCTGGTAGTGTTTGAGTCTTTGGATTACTATATTTAATTAGCAATAATTTAATTCCTACCATATATTTTTAGATGCAGAGCTCTCAGAAGGAGACACTTGCTCCCTCTGAAAGCCACTGAAGACTTACAGACACACATTGTTATTACCAGTGTTTCTTCTAGTCACCCAATGCAGGAATGGGGCCATAGAGAACAGGTGTGGCTTCAACTCTTTCTCAACTTATAACTACCTATAGTCTATCAACCTGCAACTTTGGCTGAAAGATGGCAAACCATAATGTCTTTCTCACTGTGTTCAGGTGGGAAAAGTATTTATGTCTGGCAAAATATTTATGTGTGCCAATGAGCTCCTTAGGAAATCATTACATGTCACAGAGCCCTGGTGCTTCAACTATAGGTTTGAACTGTATGGTTTCGAAAGTGACTTCCCCGTAAGAGAGAAGGGGTGACATCTAAACCACAAGATTTTGGATTTACAGAAGCTTTTAAACTAACTCAGGCCTAATCTTAGCTCTGGACTGCATATACACATTATGATTCTTTCCCCTGTGTAAAGGGTTTGAGCAATTCCAGTAAAAGCTGCTTTTAGTTTGCATGCACCGTAGCAGTATAAAGGAAAGGAGGGGTTTTTGCAGGCATGTTTTCCTTCTAGTATTTTGGAAATGCTTCCATTTTAGTAACTGAAAAGAGAACATGAAATCTCTGCAGACGAACAAAGACAGGTGTGGAAGAGGCTTAAAAAGCAAAAACCACATTATCGTTCAGCTATTCATGGCATTGTCAGCAAGGGAGAAACGCCAAACTTGCCAGGCCAGGAAATACTGCACAGTTGCAATTTTGGCAGCGCTCACTCTCCAGATAAGTCTTCAAAAGCAAAGGAACAGAAGGTAAGAATATAGCAAAGCACGTGCAATTTATTGGAACAACATAACTGGGAAACTCTCCTTCGGGACAATAAGACAAAATATTCAAAACCTGGTACAAAGGGGCCTGTCAGTCAGAGTCAAGTAGGATTTTAAGAGACATGGCAAATGCAAATCAAAGATACAACTAGCTATTAGCTACTGTAAGAGGACCTAAAACACTCTTACAGAGCCAGTTCAGGGTACATCTTCCCATTCCTTCACAAATTAACCTCTTGCATTTCCATTCAAGTTGAAAGTAAACACAAACAGCTTCAGCCTAACTTCTAGTATTCAAGTGAGGCAGCTAAGACAGAAATTTAGTCCCTTCTCAGTTTCCTCCCCCTTAAAGTGGAAAGACTGGGGTCTCAAGAAGGTTTAAGTATCAAAGCATCTTCGTGCCCTATGCAGAGGCAATCTCATGGATTTTTCCAAGAAGTCATTGTGGGCACTCATATTTTGCTTACCAAACTGCAGAGTGGGTAAGCAAAATGCTGGTATGGGTCTTGAGTACAGAGTGTGATGTCCACCAATGTACTTTTGATAAGAATAAGGTCAAGTCGTGTCGAATTTGAACTCTTTTGGCCTCAGTCTGCTCACCCACACTTCTTATGAGAACATTGACCTGGAATTTCAAAATTCTATCTAATACAAACGCCAGTTTGGCCTAACTATTAATAAACCTAAGCCTATCAGCTAAGTACAGCGCTGCTTGGATTGATAAACAGTCCCTAGACACAGGGTGCTTGAGATAACAAATTTCATTCTCATGAAACCCAGGGCTTCGGCTGCCATTATAAATACTGAGAAGTCGCAATTTCTGTCTCTATAGAATAATAATTGGGGCTTGGGTTTGCTACTGTGCTACTTGGAGGCTCCTCTGATCTCTCTTTTTAAGACAAGAAAGTTAGCTTTTTGGAAGTTGTAGAACTTCTTTAAGAAGTACTTATTGTTACTGTCACTGCACATATCCCAAGATGAGCTCCTGTTGCCTTTTCTCATGCTTTAGCTTTTTCTTTAAGTACGAAGTAGGGGATATTTTTTAAACTCTCTTGTTTTATTAACTAGCAGATTGATATTCATGCTGAAATGCAAGGTTTTCTCAGGGAAGCAGTACATTTTAATAAATGAGTTGATATCACTGGAAAAGGCAAACAGGCTGTCAGACACACTAAGGAGATAAGATGAAAAGACTGGGAAATTGTTCTGTTTTTCAAGGGTATTAGCTACTTCTCCCTACAAGCCTTATTTCTTTCTCAACTTTAAACCTTCACAAATGCAACAATACTTCTCTACATATTAATATTTAGTGGTTTAAATACTAGGTTTATTTCTACTATAATCAACTAACTGCCTCTAAGGCACTTTCGAAAATGTAGCTGGGTCTAAAGAATTTTATGTCAGTCTATAAAAAATTTTATAATAATTTTGCACCAGCATCTCACAGAACTTTTAAGATAAGCTAAAGATATTAGATGCCTAAACTTCATTAGTTCCAACTTGCTCAGCCACTTTCAAAAATCCTGTAAAATATTAACATCCATCATTACATGAATAAATAATTTTTTACAAGCTATTCCTTAATTGGATTTGGAAATTTCAACAGGAATAATTTTAATCTCTGTAGACAAAATGTTTGAAAAAAAATTCTCCATATTGTTGGCAACCTGCTGTTTCTTATCCTGGACTATACCCCTTTATAACCAAGTTCATTCAGAACCACCTTTAGTGAGAATGGGTTATAGGGCTACCTAGCCTAGTAATTAAGTAGAGTGTCAAACAAGTATTTGCAGACATGAAATATTTGTTATTCACTAGAGATCATTTTCCTATTAAGACCAGCGGAAGTGTAGAATCTAAATCTCTATTTTATTGTGGATTTGGATGCTGACAAGGAAGAGAGGGCAATGCATCATGAATTACCTAAAAAAAGTAATTAGATCACAGAGGCATAAATTTCTCTCTTTGGCCTTCACTGTATAATTTATGATCACATATGGGCAGTCTCAAGTGGCTTAGCCACGTAGAAATTAAGAAGTACCAAAAGACAATCAGACGTCCCAGATTTAATTGTTGAGTTACGTAAATGTTATAATTAATTGTAGGGAGCAGTAGGAAAATTAAGCTTAGTAATATATGCTGATTAGTAAAACCTAGGAAAAGCTATTCCCTACTCAAAGAAAACTCATCTCCACAAAAATTCACTTTCCTTGCTAGCAGGATAACCACAATAGCCTAACAAATACACTGTGCCACACAGGTCATTTCAGAATATGCTGTACACTTCCAGTAAGCCTGCACTCTGCATATGCTTTGCCATAAAACAATTGTGTGCCTCAATTTATTAGCATTATTACTTATTTTTATTACAGAATTGCTGAACATCTAGCCATTACGTGAGACATACTACAGCAGACATTGTGTAAACTCATTATACATCAGACACTCTGGAGAGTTACAGTTGATAAATGGTTGAAGCTGTAGTTTAACACTGAAGGGAAAATATAATGATTCACAAACTTTTAACTGTTAATTCTGTATACTCCATCCCTTATATATTTTGAAATGGTTCATTTTTACTTTAAAAATGGGCCTGACTACTATTGTCATAGGGCATATCTACTGTGACCAAATTTACAGCTGTGAAGACTACAGGCTTATTTCCCCCCCCCCCCCCCCCCAAAAAAAAATCCCATTTTATTGTGATACTGAGCTTCCTCCCCAGTGTATTCTCATGACATCAACCTGTAAAGATTGTTCTGAACTCCAGTTTTTGTGAGCAGTCATTGCTGTCATACTATGAAATACCGTTCTCAGAGGCAAGCTTCTCTCTTTTCCTGCAGAGCATCCTCCTCTGGCTCTTAACTACAGTGACTGAGAAGAATCTTGATGCCTAATTAAAAGCTTCATGATCCCTAGTGTTTTCAGCTCCTACATTTACAAAACCTTTTTGAGGCAAATCTAAAAAAGCAGAATGGTATTATGCTTCTCACAGATATATAACAATGCTTCTGCTAATTCATTAATTTGTTTTACATCTGTCAGAATAAAGATTAGCCAAAGCTCAAGTTTGAATTCATAATCAATGAAGCCAAAGCTCAAAAGTCTTTAACCCATCATACTGGAATTTGCAAGAGATCAGCCTCTGATACACACAATTTACCACTTTTTCTTTAAAATCTCATAAGAATAACTTTTCTCACAATATTCTTGCTGGGTGTAAAATAAAGCTCACAAATACACCTTTTTGCAATCTAACTTAAGAAACATAAGCCTTTCAATAATGAAGACCATCCAGTAAAATCCCTCTGGTTTTGTTCATGTTATTAATAGCAAAGCTGAATTGGGTTGAAGACAGAATAGCGCGTACAAACCTAGGAAGAAAGCATATGGTTTTTGGTTTTTTTTTTTAGTTATGGTGAGTCTTAAGACGCCTACATTTTACTCTCAAAGCCTATTGATTCTTAGATATGTTTCTGCTGATAAGTATGGAATACCTGCAGAACACCAGAACAAATAATTAATGAGGTCAATAATGTTTGAAAGTTACCTTTTATTAAAGAAACGCTCTAGATAGGATTTTGTCAACCTGGAAAGCAACATTGCATCATGACAAATCTGCTAACCTCCAGCAGAAGCTGCTCTTTTCCTTGTCGTATTCTCCTGCAGGTGTCTCTGTTCTTTCTCTTTACTTCCAACACCATTCACCGGGAAGATATTGATTATTCCAGGAGATTGGATCCATAACAGACTGCTGCAATCCATAGTCCAGGGAAAAACAGCCATCAGAATTATTTTACTCAAAAATTTAATGCTTTATTGACAAAGAACAGTTGGGTAGGCCTTGCAGCCTTTTCCATACCTTTTGTTATACACTCTCTCATGAGCGATTTGTTGCAATATAACAAAGTTTTTATTTATTTGGCTCATTCAATAGGGAGAATTTAAGAACATATTATTTTTCAGCATGTACCCTGAAGTATTGTCTAAATACTACCAAAGTTACTGGCACATCAGTAATATAAAAATCTAAGTTTTCTGTTGTTTGTTAGCACTACATTCCTAGCTTATGTATCTAGAAATATTTTTTGACAATGTAGATCTCTGTTCTTTCTCAATTTTCACTGTTCTGATTATAAAAACAAGCTAATTTTCTGAGAGCAAAAAGATTCAATTATCATTAGGTTTTGAGTATCATAAAATTCCACCAATTATTTCCACCTAAGGGCTTAATTCTTGTTTCTACTGGAGTTTAATTCTGATACTAAGCTAAGTACCATTCTAAAATTTCACAATTTGTTTTTGTGCTGTACACAATTTGTGCTGTAAAGGGAATTAAAAAAAAAAGTGCTAAGAACTAGGTACCAATATGGAAAATAGCTTATTCTATACCGACACTCTATGTAGTGTAAGCTATTACAGTTTCTCAAGGGGAGAAGACGAATCATTCTTTCTATTACATTTATTTATATTAACTCATAAATGTGTGATACAAAGACAAAGTTATGGTAGAGCATCCATTTTATTTGTTCCACTGACCAAGCGTAAATGGGATGCAAATCTAGTTGAAATGCACAGGACCACAGAGCAGCTGAGATTGGCAGGTTGCTCTGGAGATCCAGTACCCCACAGCTCAAGCAGGGTCAGCCAAAGCAGGTTGATCAGGACTGGCACACTTATTAAAAAGAAATAGAAATCCAACAATATAACTTCTGTTCTTCCAGATCATTTAATCTTTGAAAGACTAGTCCATGTCTTACAACACGAATTCAATGGGAAAATTTCTCAGTGATACAACTTTTCAATATGCCTTAGTCTGAGGAATCACAGCACTTGAATGTCAGAGTTTACTTTCAAATTTAGACTTCCTTTATTTTTGTTGCTGAAAATTGCTTGGTGTAGAAAAGAAGACTTTTGGAATTGAAACTGTACAGTTAAAACAGGAAAGAAAAGGCTTTCCTGCCCCCATTAAACTGTTTGGACAAATTGGGGTCAGGCAGCGGGAGTAATAAACATTTTATTGAAGTATTACCTCTGAAAATGTAAAACACTCTTGAGAGATAGATTATCTTGTGAGACTGATAAAGTAAGGGAAGCAAATCAAGATGATTAATTCCTGTAATGATTTTAATACAATCAGAATTTTGTTAGCACTGTCAGCACATTCAGCACGAGCATCAAGAGATTCAAATGATTAATATTGCACTGTACCTATGAAATACAACAAGCCAAATTCTGCTCTAAGTTTCTGTACATCTGGGGTATATCTGATCAGATATGACTTGCACCCATTTAGCTGATGGCAGGCTCTGGACCTTTATCAGCTGGCTTCAGTATACCCTTACCTGTCCTTTGAGTAGACTGACAAAATCAGCAAAAAACTGACAATAAATAAATAAATAAATAGAATAGAATAGAATAGGCTATGTCCCAGGTTGGCCAAGAAATCAGACAGCTACACTGGGACAATTCTAATGCAAAGACCTGTCTTAGACTTACAACTTTGATATTAAAATTGCAATTTGTTTTCCCTGGGTTTGGGAAGGTGAGAGGAGGGGGGAGGTTGGTTGGTTGGTTGTCTCTTTTTTAGGGATTTTGTAGGGTTTTTTTTTGCTGTGGGTTTTTTTGTTTGTTTTTGTTTGCATTTTGTTTTGGTGGGGGTTTTTTGTTAGTGTTGGGGTGTTTGGTTTTTTTTAATAAAGAAGGGAATTGTGCAATTTCTTCTCCCTTATTTCTTCCATCCTAAAAACCACACACATCTATTATGCAAACAGAGAAAGACAGAATTGTCACTTATGTGGTAGGTTCACATGAATGTGTCACTAGCTCTGAAGAAGAATTTCTGGTTGAAGATAAGAATGCTTCTATTTCTTAGGATGATGAGGACCTTCCTTTTAACAACTAAACTCTTTTGAAATGACTGAAAGAATTACAATTCTGGCAATCACTCCAAAATTTTTGCCATCAGTTTGACATCAGCACAATGGCTTTCATTCTTTTGCAGTGTTTGTGATTATTCACATGCAGATGAGATGTTGCTCTGTTAATCACAGAATAGATTGAGCCAACAGGGTGAAAAAGGGTTCCCTATCACAGCTAAATACAGAATATGTGTCACACACACAGGTGTTTGGTGGTCCTCTTTCCTGTCCTAGCCTGGTTATGGCTCAGTTACTGGGCTGAGAGCTCTTTATGATGGTAACAGTTCTTATTTTTATCCACATTGTTGTCACAAATGGTAAGGGCATCCTGTGCCATTACAGTATAGGTAATAATGTGACCCATTTGCATTAACATCACTTAACAGCTGCAAGTTTTGTTATAGTGGATCCTGAAATAACAGCTCATCTGTATCTCATTCTAAAAATGCATCCATGCTCAGGGAAGCCAAATCTGTCAGTTACTGAGTTTAGGCATCATTACAGAAATACACCTAAGAGCTAGTGTCAGTCTGACTGCCAACGCTTGAAGTCCTTCCCATGTTTGCAAACTCCAAGTCATGTGAGTCTGTAAGAAGAGTGAGGGAGTCAATGGAGGAGTTAATGAGGAGGTTGAGAGGGCTGCTTCAGCTGACTGTGTGCTCCTGTGACATAAAGCATTTATTTTAACCACTTCAAATGTGTATTTGCCTTTCTGCCTTGTAGTTTTAGAGGCAGAATTAATAACTCAGAAAGAAATAGTCCTTGGAGTGAAACAACCTAAGTTTCCTATTTCTCTTTTATTGAGAAGTCCAAACAAAGAGCCAACATAAGCTATCAGGACAACATTTGCTGTACACAGCCTTTTCCTTTTATCTCTGAAATAGATTCCAAAGAAACACAACAGCCTGAAAGAGTGGCAATTGATATACCTCTACAAATTACTATGCCTGGATACAGACAACTGTGGAGAGCCTGTGAGAGCCAGAATGCAATCCTCCAATACTGTTTCCTGTCACAAGTGGTCCTTCTGAAGTAATCTGAACTACTACTACATAAGTCAGGAAGAACACAGGTCTTAACTTCGAAAAGGCTCCCAGAATTTCTCTTCAGTGGGCATTGGCCTAAGTTCTCATGCCTTAGGGCAACGAGTCATTTATGGCTTTGTTTTTACCAAGTCCTACAGTCTCCCTCCAGAATGTGATGCCAAATTAACCTCAATGGAAGTTACTTAAGAGGGTCAAGCCAGTGCCCCAGTCTTATCCTCTGTTAATATAATGCAACCATAAAGCACAGCTCTTGGGAGCACAGCGAGATTTATGCAGTTAATATAAATGTACTTTGAAGTGATCTATTGGGAGAAAAAGAACTAAAAAAGAAAACCACCACAGAAAAGAGGAGCAGCAACAGTAGCAATAACACCAAATTTGAGTATGTGGGGAGTCTGAAAAGGCATCTTTACACATTTATATTTTAAATAAGTCAAAGCACTGTATCAGCAGCCCTTGGACAGCATGAGGGCATTGGTTTGTTAACAGTATTCCTCTACAAACATATGCATTTTAATCCTGTGAAATCCTCAAGAGTGCTTTGGTAACGTTTACCCACTAACACCCCATTGCAACATGATTATTTTCATTTCTTTGGTTAATCCTTTGGGGCACATGTGGCACATGTCTTCATGGCAGAAGAGATTTTCCTTCCTAATTCATACTTTTAAAGTGAAATTAAGACTGGAACAAGAAAAGTACAGTTTAAAGGAAGATGAAAGTACATGGAAAAGAAGCGATCATTAAGTTGTGACTGATTTGTATTTCTTGATCAGCCAAGAAAAACTCATTTTATCTGCAGGCCTCATGACTTTTCACTGCATAACCATATTGCACCAACTTTTAATAGAAAATAAGAAGAAACATGACTGGGTTATTATAGATTTAGGTCAACATGAATATGTCAGCAAGACAGACGTGCTAGCAGAGTCAGAAAGCAACGCAGTAATGATCTGCAAGGCCACATAGTTCAGTGTTAGAGCAGACATAGCTCCTTTACAAGCACTTTATTTTTTAAATCAATTTCTTCTACCTTTATGGATTTCTTGAGTCAAGGCCAATGCTTTTATTCTGCAGCCAGGGACAGGCTACACAATAAAAGTTGCAGAAATTAATTTGTTTAAAAAAGACATGAGTCACTGAGATTTGAGAAGAATACAAGCATCTTGGAAAAGTTACTGAGTATAAATGTTTATCCTTTGTTTACTCACCTCTGCAGCATGTGAAAACTTGGAAAAGCAGTTTGAAAGTCACATTCATGTGTATCATATGTTTAAATAAGTCTGTTAAGACTATATGGTCCAGCTTTCACAGTAAATTTTGTGTGGATATGACTTAGGTGTAGCACATCTAATTTAGTCTTTAGAACAAAACCCTACAAAGGCCTACGATTTTGCTTTGGTTCTATATTCTCTATGAGTTTCTTCATATTTCACTTGATTCTAATCCCAGTTTCTGCGATAAAGAATTTTGTGGAAGCAATCACCTGGGTGTGGGGGACTACGTGACTGAGGGTATGAACTCAGAACTTAGCCTTGAAGATATTAAAGCTTATCCTTGAAGAATGAGGGAGCTGAAGGCATTCGGAGGAGCGAACAAGTCACGGGAAGTAACTAACCGCAGAACAAGGGTTTGGCAAGATAACAGACTTTAGTAATGCAGCAAAAGATCATCTAATAATGTGCTGTTGCTAACTGATGTAACCAATGGTTAAAGGACACGTTTGCTAAAAACTGTATATAAGCAAGGGTTTGTAACAGTAAAGCAGAACTTCTACTTAATCACCAAAGAAGCATGTTTGTGTTGAGTGTCTGTCTCAATCACTACACCTGGGATGATATAAACACTTTTTTTTGTTTAAATATGAGATGTAGAAGGAGTGCCAGGACCTGGTACTTAGCTCTCTGAGCCGTTGTTACCAGCTTCCATGACACTAAGGAATATTTAAAATACATTTAGAAATGAAAGTGTCAAAAGATGTAGACTTGTTTATAGCGTAGTTACAAGGGATCAAAACTTGAGGTGTAATGAATTTAGCAGCAGGAAATTATATTTGTTAGCAAATTCTGGAAGAAAAGGAACTTTAAGAATTAATCCAAGGACTTATAAGGATGAATCTTTATCAATGTTTATCTAGTGAAGGGCAGATGAGTTTGACAAATTGCACTGATTACATTTTCAGTATGTGAGCAAATTAACATTTTACTCTCATTACTGCTGCCTTGTTGCATTTTGAGCTTTCCACGAGATATCTACAGCAGAGAAATGAGCTAATATGCACAAAGACCGGTGTAACCTCATGTTAATTCTACTTCTGAATCTTCTTTACTCTTTTTCTTTGTAACAAAACTGAGAAAAAGAGTAAAGAAGATTCAGAAGAAGAATTAACTTGAGTGGGATTCTGTTTTACTTGATTCTCACAACTTTATCTCTCACCTGGCTAAAACCAAAAAATTACTAGCGATACCTGTTTCAGAACTCACTGATAAAAAATTGCATTTCCTGTACTTCATGCCTCAACACAAAATTGCATACTACTATTTTTCTCATAGTCAACCATCTCCTAATGCCATATAGCCCCTACGTTCCTAAACTATCACTGTATGAAATGATCTCTTGTTCACAGTGAAACTTTTTCACATCCTTCTGCATCAAGGCATCATTTACACTAGAAATTAGAGATTTTTTTAAGGAAATATTTAACAACTAACATGACCTTGAAAGTGCACCTAAACTTTCATAAACCGGAAGAACACATTCAGATTTGGTGGTACTTCAAAACCCTCTATTTATCTCAAGATTATGCAGTTTTGTTTAAACTTGAATTACATTAAATTTAATTTATCCCTAATACTATAAAATGAAAGTGAGATAAGCTCTTACAATCCTATGACAATGGGATGCTGATTGTGTCTCATGGATTTGAATTGTAGATTCAAATAGATACATTTTATGTAAACGACATCATCTTAACACAATTTTCTAGAGATTCTGGTATCATTTATCTGAGAATATAAATCAATTTTAAATTCATTTGTATTTCTTCATCTTAAGGGCATTCTCTACATAAGAAAATAATACAGCTTACACATTGCAACTGATAGTTTTCAAATATTATTTAAAAACTGATGTTTCCAGCATTCAATTTCAGCTTAACTCTATTTAGAAGAGGAAAAAAAAAATCACTGCAGCATTTAGGAGGGTTTGGATTTGCTACACAATTTTCAATTTATAGCGACTAAAGACGATCCTGATTCCAATAGATCTATGCAGCTTTTATCCTTGAAGTTACTGAATCAGTCAGTTTCTCCATTAGCTGGATTTACATGTTGAAGACTGTATTGAGAAGCGCATCAGCAAGTTACAACTATTAAATGATTCAGAGCTTATTTTGCATCATTGCACCGGTCTTCATTCTTCAGGTACATTTCTGCTAAACAGGTCAAAAGGAGCAGAATGCCTATATATATGCTATTTACCCTGAAAAGAGCCTTAATAAATGGGCTATTTTAAACAAGCATCATGCACATAGTAAAAAAATAAAATAAAATAAAATGGAACAGCTTCTGAATGATCATAGAATCATAAAATAGTTCCTATCTGTCTCTGTATAAAGAAAAGGACCGATTATAATAGTACAAGCCTGTCTAAAGATAATACAGATATTCTGATATTCTAGAATGCTGAATAATAACATCAATAAACAACAGAACAGGGATTAGAGGAGGTCAACACATGATATTACTAGTAATTAATAATAATAGTAATAAAAGCTGACACTTTAACTTTGATCCCTTTCTCCCTACCACAAGAGAATCCAGGCTGTACATCTGGAGTTTTGGCTGTGTGATTTATGCAAGATGAGGTTCACAGTCAAGAAACAAAGAGAGGTTCTGAAAGCTGAAAACTAAATTCAGGCCAAATAACCTGAAATCAGAAATCTAGTACTGTTGGTATAGTCAGGTTGCTATTGTATAATTTTCACATTAGAACAAATGAATGTAGATTTGGAGCTCAAAAAATCTCCTCCAGTGGTTTCTGTTGTATAAAAATATTTTATTTCTTCTTTTATCTAGGCACACTATCTATCTTCACCATGTTACTTAGACTATCCTTAACAATCTGCCTAAGGTCTGCCTTTAAAAGATAGTACAGGACGCCTGGGCTGGAATTCTCTTTGTGTGATTTTGTGTGGGTTTTTTCACCATGTGTCTTCAGAATGAAGTTTGGTTTTGTGAATTTGTGTGATCATGACACAAAGAATGAAAGATAGTTTCCTACGAAGGCATGCTGAGGCACATGAAAAACAACAAGGTGGTTGGTGACAGCCAGCATGGCTTCACTAAGGGGAAAACCTGCCTGACCAATCTGGTGGCCTTCTCTGATGGGGCTACGGAACTGATGGACAGGGGTAGAGCAGTTGATGTCGTCTTACCTGGACTTGTGCAAAGCGTTTGACACTGTCCCACATGACATACTTGTCTCTATGTTCGAGAGACATCAATTTGATAGGTAGACCACTTTGTGGATAAAGAACTGGCTGGATGGCTGCACGCAAAGAGTTGTGGTCAATGGCTCAATGTTCAGGTGGAGACCAGTAACGAGTGGTGTCCCTCAGGGATCGGTGTTGGGACTGCTCTTGTTCAACATCTTTGTCGGTGACATGGACAGTGGGATTGAGTGTGCCCTCAGCAAGTTTGCCCATGACACCAAGCTGTGTGGTTTGGTTGATACACTGGAGGGAAGAAATGCCATCCAGAGGGACCTTGACACGCTTATGAGGTGGGCTGATGCCAACCTGATGAAGTTTAACCATGCCAAGTGCAAGGTCCTCCACCTGGGTGTGAGCAATCCCAGCCACAGCTACAGGTTGGACAGAGAAGAGATTCAGAGCAGCCCTGCAGAGAACGACTTGGGGCTGTTGGTTGATGAGAAAATGAACATGAGCCAGCAGTGTGCACTTGCAGCTCAGAAAGCCAACCTCATCCTGGGCTGCATCAAAAGGAGTGTGACCAGCAGGTCGAAGGAGGTGATCCTGCCCCTCTCCTCTGCTCTTGTGAGATCTCACTTGGAATATTGTGTGCAGTTCTGGTGTCCTCAACATAAAAAGGACATGGAACCCTTGGAACAAGTCCAGAGGAGGGCCACGAGGATGATCAGGGGACTGGAGCACCTCCCGTATGAAGATAGGCTGAGAAAGTTGGGGCTGTTGAGCCTGGAGAAGAGAAGGCTGCGTGGAGACCTCATAGCAGCCTTCCAGTATCTGAAGGGGGCCTATAGGGATGCTGGGGAGGGACTCTTCATTAGGGACTGTAGTGAGAGAACAAGGGGTAACAGGTTCAAACTTAAACAGGGGAAGTTTAGACTGGATACGGGGAAGAAATTCTTTACTGTAAGGGTGGTGAGGCACTGCAATGGGCTGCCCAGGGAAGTTGTGAATGCTTCATCGCTGGTGGTGTTCAAGGCCAGGTTGGACATAGCCTTGGGTGGCATGGTTTAGTGGGAGTTGTTCCTGCTCCTGGCAGGGGGGTTGGAACTAGATCATCTTCAGGTCCTTTCCAACCCTAACTATTCTGTGATTCTGTGATTCTACGAACAGCCTCAATGGTTTTCTTTGCTGTTATTCATTACCCCTTTTCTCATTGCTTTAAATGCACCTCAGTGAAGATACTGTTTTATAACTAAAAGAGGGAGAAGTTTTTAATGACTCCATGAACATTTCACAAAGAAAGTGCATTGATATACCGACATTAAAAAGAATTAATTGATTGATTTTTGAACACTATCAACTAATCTGGTTTTCTGGGCTGCACTATTCATTTGAAAGAAAATTTAAAAAATAAGCATTTTTTTCCTCCAGTATCCTGTCAGGTCAGCTATAAAGCATGTAATACTGTTCTCTAAAAGTAGGGGGTACATATTTCTCTCCTTATAATTTATTTGTATTTGTTACGAGTATAACCTTAATGAATATATCTACCAAGAGCATTCAGAGGGAAGTGAAGGGGAAAGCAAACAGGAAATGAAACAACTCCATCTCTTTCAGTTTAACATCTAGGGAAATAACAACACATGAGTATTTACCACCGCAGTGTGATGGACAAGACAAATGTAAGGTACCTCCTGGAGTACAAACCAAGTGGAAAGAACTGGTGCTCACAAAATATAAGACAACTTGGTAATTAAAAAAAGTAGGAAAAGTGGGGAATTTTTAGGCAATGTCAGACAATGCATACTAAGAGAATTGAGAAAATACAGAAGGTTCTCCAAATAAAAATGGTTCTTCTCTTCATGAGCATATAAACAGTTCACAGTGCAGCTACAGTGGTAGGTGTAGCAGCAGTATCCACCAGAAAATTCCCAAATTGCCAGAAGACCTTTCTCCCATCCACCTTTTATCCTTCTCCAAACACTTATTCATGCTCTGCTTTTTCCCAATGTTAGCCTCATTTTGACCAACTTTATCTCACTGCTTCCTCCAGGTTATCTCTACCCAAATTTACCTCCCAAGCCTGGTATCTTTTGTATGACATATCGCCTGCTACCTCTTTTGAGCCACAGAACGTATTTTTACTTTGTGCATTCCCGCAATAAGTGGCAAAACTGAGTTCAGCAGATTCAGGTAGATGGTCTTACTGCAACAAATTCTGAGTCCTCTGCACACCGAAATTAAATGCAGAGGGATACTGGGCAGGGAGCAGATGTTCTATTCACACCAAGTAAGGAACCTGTCACAGTCTGGAGGGAAAACAAAAGTCAGTAAGCTTCTTAATTTGTTCTTTCCATACACCCTATAAAGATCAAATTTAATTTGGAAACCTAATATTGTGTCCTTTGTCTTTTTATCTATCGGGCTAAAATAATAACAAAAAAATAAAACAAGCACATAATTTAAGTAGTTTAACAAGAAGTCGACTTATTAATTACAGTTTTCCCTTCTCCTTAATGAGGGCCAAATTAATCTCCAACATACATATACGATACACCCTCTTTGTAGGAAAAGGTATGATTTCTACTTCATTGATTTTCTGAAGACTTAAGAAATTAAGCTTTCTGGTTCTGTTGCAAAGGTTTTGAGATGGGTCATCTAGGAATATATGTGAATGATAGACAATGTTTAATTTCTCAGTTAATCACTGGTAGGAGACTCTCATGACGTATTTTATTTGTCTGAGTCCAACACTTTATTAAAAAGACACAGTGCTTCAGATACAAAGCAAACAGATAAGAAAAACTATTCTCTAACAAATCATCTATTAAAAACAAAGAAAGGAACAAAATTCCTGTGTCAGAGCTGCTTGTTATAATGACATTGGAAAAATTATGCAGGAGTAATGGGAAAATTCAGTTTGCTTTGGATTACTTTAGAAATTATAACTATTCCATTATGTATTTGTTAAGTCCTCTGAAGCAGGCTTTTGGAACTAGCATCGATTTTGTGCTGGATAAGACAAAAGCTTTCTATCATAGGAACACAGAAGCTAACACATCAAAATAAAGAACAACAGTTAATCTAATTCAGTTTCTTCCCCAGTTTACAGTTTCAGGTGCTAATACACCTCTGTAATTACAAGTATCTATATAACTCCATGCAAAAAAATAAGCACAATGAAATCTGAGAGAGATTTGAACAGCTCAGATGGGGATAAGACTTGTAAACACTATTCCAGCCAGCATTTTTTGACAAAGTATCTTACTGAGACTCTCATCTTCTTGAAAATCAAATTAGCATCATCTGAAGTCATTATATAATACAAACTGCATCCATTTTAGAGGACCAGGACAAAACATAACCTAAAATCCTGATTTAAGAATTAAAGCAGGATTTGAACCATTTCACAGAATTTTTTTATAGGTGAATTTTGCCCATTGACACCATATCAATCCATACTGCGATAACCCTGCGAAGCTGCAGAAAAACACAGTGCCTATCCCAGAGGTGCTACTCTACCCTGTCTCATAGATCCTAGCTCAGAGGAGATCAGTGCAAAAAGTGTCAGTGTCTCCCATTCACAGGCAGTAAGGTCTGTTAAGGTACAGATATGGTTAGCTATGGGGAGTCTGCGGACTGAATTGAATTCTTTCAAATCAGTAGAGCAGAGGTGAAGGCAAAGGGAGAGATAGGAATACAGGGCAAAGTTGCAAGGAACGAAGGAGAAGGTTAATCCTGGCTGGGACACAGCCACCCTCAGCTGTGTCCTGGGTGAGTCTATGAGTCCAATGCACCTGGCAGACACCATGGGAGAAAGGGAATACAGCATGGAACTATGAATGTGCAGGAAAGAGGCCAAGCTGCAGGGAAAGTGTGAGGTGGAAAACATTTGTATGGCTGCCACTTCCAATCTGAGAGCCTTGGCAGGAATGACAATGCATAGGCTTGATTGCCCAAAGCAGTGCAGGGGGACACATAGGTCCTACATAACCCTGCAAATGAGCTATCACTCCGGTGACCTAGATCTGCTCTCTGGGCTGAGCTGCTATAAATTGCAGGAGTCATTTTGAAATAAGTACATAGACTAGTTACTATAAGTTGTAGTAACTAAGAAACAAGTAATTTACTAGTTTCTTGGCATAGAAAATTGTCACAAAAGTGTTCAAAAAGAGACCCCTGAAAGCTATGAGGCAAGGTTGTCCACTGATGCTTATTAAAAACAACAGAGCAGATACAACCTCTGGCTCAGGAAGCCCTTAAATTGATGATTGGCAGAAACAGAGGAGAATATAACAAGGAAAGCACAAGCAGTATTTAATGTATCTTTTTTTTTTAATGCTCTTTCCCTAAACATCTGCTACTTCTGGCATCATCAGAGCTCCAACCATGCAAAAAGGAAGCAAAAAATAGCATTTCTCATGTTTTATTAGATCTAATTTTCAGTCAGTCTGATTGAAACATGGCAATTTGGTCTGACCTAATTCAGCCTTTCTTTAGAAGGAGAGTTGGTGAATATTTTTATTTGTGAAGATGGACATTTTTTAAAGCTGAAAATTTTTAGCAGTGTTGGATGCTTCCATGCTGTTCCAATAAAAACCATTTAGGTTTTGTCCTTTTGTTTCTCACTTTCTCTTCTGTCCTTTTCTGGTACAGAATAAAAAAGGGAAATTGTTAATTACAGATTTCTTCCTATTGTTTTCCTTCTGACTCAGCACAATTTTGAAAAGTTACTGATGGGTAGAAATAAAAATCTACTTCTTCCAACTGGAGTAATCCCAAATTTTAATATTGATAATAATATTTTAATATTAAATTACAGCCCAAAATGAAAAAAAAAAAAAAAAAGAGAAATAAAAGTGTACAGCTTATAGACACATGTTCTGGTTTACTGCACAATAAAAGATGAATGAGTGGAAAAATTTTTCAAAGAAAATATAATTCACTAAAATGACTAAAAATCGTTACTTATACTCCCAGATCTGGTAATCTAAAATAACATTTAGAAAAAAAAAAAAAAACAGAATTTGGATTTGAAATCTGGTTTTCATTTTTAGACCAAAGAAATCATAATCATTTGCAATTTTCTGGACCAGAATATATTCTTCTCATCATGTCTGTATTCCCATCTAAGCAGACACTTTAAAAAGGTGGCTAATGCTATGCAAGCACTGTACTGAATGCAGCTCCAGTCCCAGAGATCTTACAAGCAAACTTAGATTCAGTAAAACACATGCATTAATAAAGACTCTGCAAAAGCAGTTTCTGTCAGAAATTCCTAATACTCTTTTTCTTACTGCGAAAGGAACAGTTCCTTAGCCAAACCCAACCCTATTGACAAAGGTAGATACTAGTGTATCACAGATATATAGCGGAGTTGGCAGAAGTGTTTTATAGTTATCTTCAATACTTTTGAATGCTACATAAGAACTGACCCATCCATCTCCCCATGTGTACAGCAGATGCACTGAAAAGAGCCATCACTACTACAGTACACAGTAAAAGAAGTTCAATTTGCTAGTTGAAAATATATTTTCTTTTTCTTATGCTTCTTTCCTCTGTCCAATCTCCCTCTCCTTACCCAATATTTGGAAAATAAGCCTTGAAATAGGCTGCTAATGCTTTAAATTTAAAGAACATCTTCACTGACTATGAACATGTCAGAAATGCTTCTCCACAATACACACTGTTGAAAAAGGGTGTATTTCCCAGGGCAGTAGCCTGTGTTTTGTCCATCACCCAAAGAACAGTTGTAGAATTACAGGTATGCCCTATGAGAATTTCAGTTCTGTCCAGAAGCATATGTGCAATTTTAATCTCCCCTCCCTGCCCTGTTTGTTTCATTTTTCAAAAATATTTAGTCCAAATGCTGTCTACCCATCCAGTGTAAATTTCATCAAGAAAGAATAGAGTTCCCATAACTTTTTTCCTCTCTGGTGGAAGTTACTCCAGAAAATGTGGAAAAAGTTTTTATCATCTCTTCTGCAAAGTTAAGAAACAGGAAACAGATTGCATTTGGCTGAGTCACAATATTACAACATACCTTTTTACAGCATGTACATTAACAATTATTCTAATTCATAAACATTAGCAACCTCCCAACACTTGTGGGCGTTACCTTCCATCTTGTGGTTATGCAGGTTCCAACTCCTTATAATTTCATTTTATATTTAAATCAAAATACTATTTTATTTCTTCAACAAAGAAAGAATAAATAATGTAAAATGTCAGCCTTTCCAAATGCTAAGGAAACCCTGGCACTCATCTGCCACAGGAAACCTATCTTTAGGACTAAAGGTTTATAAAACTAAGGAGAGCTTTTGTCCTAGATAATGCACAATTTCTACTTGTGTGGGTGGATTTTTGGGGATGTGTTTAACAAAGAGTAGAAGAAAACTTAGTGCCTTGGCAAGGTATGAATATAATAAATGTTGTTCAGTGCTTACAGGCAGAGGCGGACAAGTTTAGACCAGGTGCAAAGCCACTGGTTTCAGGAGATTTCATCTTTCAGAATGAAATTTTGCTCCAGTGGAATCCAAACCATTGCTCAGCAGCATTAAAGGGTCAGTACCCTAGTCACTTTATTTATAGGGTAAACCACCGGCTTTTAAATAATGCAAAATAATTAGTTTCTACTGATTTATAGCCCATTGGAATAATTTTAATTGGACCTTGCTGATTTTCTCCACTGATGGCCAGTTCTTTCTTAACTGTTTTTTCCTAAGCAGTGGAGCACTGAGGAAAATTACTCTAACACTAATGTAGACAGAAAAATGCCCCTTGGTGGAATTAAAACATTGTTAATTATAGCCCCTTCTGGAAATACTTTGCCAGATGCTTAGAAAATAATGTCCATAGATACCTTAAATTTGGGGTTTAACTGCATGATTTTTTGCACATAAATATTCCCTTTAGTGATGTAATTCCAAATGCCCAGCTGTCATTTTGAAAATCTCTAATGGCCCTCACAAACCTACACATAGGCCCTTAAAGAAAATCTTCTCTCCCTACTCTCCACATAGTGATTTTCCACTTTTCCTCTTAGATTACACAGTGTAAAAATCAGAAAGGTACACCTTCTCACACACAAACACAACTTCATTGGACAAAAATAATGTACCTTAGATACCTTCAGCATTGAAACAGATAAAAGGTCTCTGCAAGAGTTATTGAGGACGCAGAAAAGAGATTAAGGTACTAAAAGCCTTTTAAATAATTTGTGCCTTTGAAGGGCATAACTTATTTCTATCTATAATTTAACATATATATTTTGTGATTAATTAGAGACAAAAGGCCTAGAAGAATCACACAGGCAGTGCCCTGGATCACACCTTTGATGCAGGAACTGCAGATGAACATTTATTGATATTGTAAATGTGTATAATATCAGAAGATGCTACTGGCTTCAGTGTTACTAAAAACTTGTTCTTTACTCACGCCCATGACTGAGACAAGTTTGCCCACAAGCCAAGAAATACTACACTGGGAAGATGAGCTGAGATCCCCCTTCAAAGGGCTGAAGTTCCTCATCTGTACATAGAACAGCCAGGAGAGAAACTAGAAGAAAGCAGAAGCCAAGCTTTGCTCTCTGTAGTGCAAGCATAAGTCTGGAGTCACTGAACGGAGAGAAAATCATAGAATCATAGAATAGCCAGGGTTGGAAAGGACCTTAAGATCATCTAGTTCCAACACTTCTGCCATGGGCAGGGACACCTCGCACTAAACCATGTCACCCAAAACTCCATCTAACCTGGCCTTCAACACTACCGGGGATGGAGCATTCACAACTTCCTTGGGCAACCTGTTCCAGTGCCTCACCACCCTTACAGTAAGGAACTTCCTCCTTATAACCAATCTAAACTTTCCCTGTTTAAGTTTTAACCCTTTACCCTTTGTCCTAGCACTACAGTCCCTAATGAAGGGTCCCTCCCCAACATTGTTGTAGGCCCCCTTCAGATACTGGAAGGCTGCTATGAGGTCTCCACGCAGCCTTCTCTTCTCCCAACTTTCCCCAACTTCTCCCAACAACAACCACAACTCTTTCCAAATTCTCCCAAGAACAACCACAACCCTTTCCAACTTCTCCCAACAACCAATCCCAACTTTCTCAGCCTGTCTTCATACAGGAGGTGCTCGAGCCCCCTTAACATCCTCATAGCCCTCCTCTGGACTTGCTCCAACAGCTCCATGTCCTTCTAATGCTGAGGACACCAGAACTGTACACAATACTCCAAGTGAGGTCTCACAAGAGAATAAAAACCTACTCTCCCAATCAGGGCAGGAATCCTCCATTCAGGGGGAGAAAAGAAAAAGAAAAGAAAAAGAAAGGAGGACTTTTAAACTAGCAGTGGGTGCTTGAATGAGCAGACATGATGACTCTTTGTTTACCTTTAAAAATAAATCAGTAGACCAGAGATCTGAGAGAAAGGTGTACGCTTTAATGCTCTGGCCAAAAAAAAAGTGAGATTCTTAAAATAGGGTTTTTTTTTAATTCATCATATATGCCATTTTTTAGCTTTTTTTAATTCAGTTTCTCTTCCTCTTTATCACAAGGAAAGAATAACAAAATTCAACAGTTGATGAGCTTTGAAGTTGAAGCCCAAAACAAAAACCAAACAAAAAAAATCTTGTTTTGTTTTGTTTTTTTGGGGTTGTGGGTTTTTTTTTCCAAAGGACCACAGAGAAGAGAAAAAATTCTGTTACCAACAATTGCCATTCTGGCTCAGATGCTGCCTGGCCTGTTTCAAAGGCAACTGCTGCTATGCCTATGCTGTCAGCAGACGTGCTAATCTGCCTCCTAGGAGCAATGCATCTGCAAAATACCTACTACAGCAAGACCAAATGGACATCTTTTTTCAAGGAAAGCTAGCTGGTGAAGAGAATTCCACCTCATAGCTTTGCGAAATCCTGCCATCATACTAGAACAGCTTCAATGAGTCAGGGCTCATTTAAATATTACCACTACCTCTGCTCCCACCTGTGTTCTTCTGAAAGGACAGCAGTCTGTGAGATGTCTCATTTCTGTCAAAAAAAAAAATGGAAATGCTGGTATCTCCTTCTGTCCATTTCCCCAAATCCAGTCTAGTACATTACCTAGGATCATGTTATATCACTGCCACCAGTTATTGCTTATTACCTGTTTGCCTACTGGAGAACAACCAAGATTGGGATTTTTCCCTTCCCAAATAGTACCAGCCAATGAATTCATTACCTCCATGAATTCTGAATGCAGTACTAATCCCATCCTCCTCATGTCCTCAGTGTTGCCTCATCACCACTTGGAGTTTGCCAGTGTACTCTCAAATAGTAACTCAGAAGTGCTCAAAGCCACTTTGTGCCAGAGAAGGCTTAAGTTTTAAGAACAATGGTACAGAGGAAGGGAATGCATGAAATTATGAGAAATTCCTACTCAAAAATGTGTAATTCCTACTCACTTTATTTCTAAATTTAGCATAGTTTATTAGAAAGGCAGATCATAAAACCTTTTTCCCACTAACAAAATACAAAAAACAAATCCCCAAATAATCAGAGAACTAAATTAACCCATATGAGTATGCCATCAGCTGTGGCTTTTTTTCTAGAAATAATAGCATAAAACTTATTTTGGCAAAAAAGATCTATTCACCTTCAGCCAAAACTATTTAATGTCACTGAAGCTGACAGCACTGCTCAGCATCATTACATTCACTTTTAATCGCCACTCTCCAAGCATTACTACATCATGTACTCTATTGGCTTTTGGCCATTTCAAATGTCATGTCCTTGAATAACAATTTTCTGCTTTCCCATTTTTTCCCTCAAGCACAATAAAGGGTATCAAAGCATAAAGTGCACAGAAATTTAGCTGCATAATCCCCATTGATACTATTAGAGTCAAAATAAGAGTGAAAAACCAAACCACAATATATCTGATTTTTTTTTTCCTGACGTATACAATGTACACATGTAGAGTACAGTACACTGGGAAAAAGGTCTTTTTATCCAGAACATTCGCTACATATGATAAAGGGAAGCTCTACGTGCTCATAATGCATTTTGTCTCTAATGTGTTTGGTTGGGGATTTTTTAAATTACACTGAGTCAAAGTCAAAGACACAGCACTGGAACACAGGGGAAAAACGACTGGTATGGCTGAACCCAGGGCAGAGACTTATAAGAAATTAGTCCTTCCAGAGCCTGTTTAAACAAGTGTAGCAACCTTTTGTGCATCCAGAGTCAAAACTTATGACCAGTGCCATAACAGAACACAGTAGGGCCATTCTTGAAATTTGTTGATACACCTTTTTTTGGACATCAGAGAAGCAGAGCCTCGATCATAACTTTTCTTAAGGCTTCCCATATCTGTTTTATAGCATCTGTACAGGGGGGAATCTGGGCTCCACTGAGGCTCAGAAATATTATTGAAAGTTTTGCGCAATGCCAAGCTAAATTTTCTTTTGCTAAATATGCAAAGCACTGGAAATCAATAGGTTCAAGCCTCACATTAGCTAGCAAATCATTGGATTCCAAACCTGCAAAACCAAATAACTCCCTTGCTAATCTTTAAAAATGTCTTCATTGTAGAAAACCTTTATATATTCATGATATGTTGTAAAGATTTTTAATTATACCTGTGCCCATCATAATTACAATGCCTCATTATATGATTATACAGGTTCCTATTCAACAAATAAGAAAACAAAAGAAAGAACAACATCACATATACCTTCCAAAACGCTGGAAAATAAGTACTGGTAAGGCCTAACTGTGCCGGCTTTTCTTGCATAAGAAGTTTCACAGCAGAAAAACGCAAGATTCAGGACAGAACAGGCATTAGCTATGGCAATCTCTGGGGCTCTCTATGTACTATGTACCAGCGAAGTTCAACAGAACGTCACTGTATGGTTCTTCTATTACACTCCTGCTTGGTACCATCTTGCTAAATTTTTTCCTTCAGCACTTTACCAGGTACTTTCTTGACTTAGTGATTTAGTAGAACATTTGGGCAAAACAATTTCTCTTGACAATAACAGCTACATACTGCCAGCAGATCTGTAGAAATACACTGTTAATTGCTCAGTTATCCAAAAGATTTTCATTCCAGTTTTGAAAAAAATCAACCCCCCCCAACAAATACAAACAAAAACAAACAAACAAATGAAAAACTTAACCAACTTCTGTCTTTCAACTCTGAGTTTTCAATTTTGGCAACAACAAGGCTGTTTTCTGCTATAGTGCTATTCTTCTGCTACCTAATGGAATATTGATCTTCCCAAGCAAGTGTAAAGCAATCAGCACACTACAAAGAAGGGGAAAAATAGGTAAGGAGCCATCTCCTTATTCTTTTCATACATAATTGGAACAAATACAAATGGACTGAAACCAACAAGCCAGAAATTTTTGCATACTAAACATTACTTGTGGGGTCTCCATCCTGAGGCAAAGTTTTGACATGCATTAAGCTTGACATGATATTGAGATACCTGCTGTAAGGGTTTACTTGCGCTGGATTTGCAATCTTAAGCTCCCAGACCATGGGACTGAGTAAATACAGTTTAATCTGTGGTGCAATGTTTCTGGTGTGCATTTATGAGCTTCCTGTGTTTCATTTCCATAATAAAAATAAAGGAGTATAAAGT
Source organism: Ara ararauna (assembly GCA_028858755.1). Taxonomy (NCBI): domain Eukaryota; kingdom Metazoa; phylum Chordata; class Aves; order Psittaciformes; family Psittacidae; genus Ara; species Ara ararauna. The sequence goes on along the minus strand of CM054380.1, from coordinate 15,637,574 downwards.
ATGCATCCAGCCAGGAATTTGAAGGTGTCTCTGTGCCTGTAGAAAGAGCCTCTAGTAGGTACAAGCTAGAGTTAGGTGGGATGATGTTTAAATAATAGGAGAATTTTGGAAAAACAAACTAAAGAGTGGGAAGACACAGCAGGTGAAAGGCTTACCTGCTTATAATAGTTCATATTCATTTATATTACAAGATTAAGCCCTTGGACATTTGTGTCAGAGTCTGAGAATATTTAACACAACTCCTGTTGTTCAGCTCTGAACACGGCTGCTGGCTGGAGCATGAAAGACTACCTTTCACTTGTGTTGTCTGAGAGGTCTTCAGCCATTAAAAAAATCCCAGCCTTCATTTTCTTAATTCTTATCAAATAAGAAAGAAAAAACACAAACAGCAACTTTCCCAAGTCCTTAAGCTCTGGCATAGGAAATCCTCTAGAGTAGGTTCAAGATTCCCTTTCTTGGCCTGTCAGCTGACATCTGTGCTTCCTGTGAACATACACACATTGAATCTTACAGTGCTGGTCACCTGTGAGAAGAAACCTCCTTACTGCTGGGGCCTTCACTCACAGCAGCAGTTCCTGATATGATCTTTACTAATTTAGGTGTGTGTCCTGGGTTCAGCAGCAGCAGTCATTTTTTCTCCTCCTTAGGAGCTGGTGCAATGCTGCGTTTTTGACTTTCGGCCTGGGAACAATGCTGATAACACCAATGGTTTTTGTTGTTGCTCAGTAATATTTCCTCTGACCCAAGACTTTCTTACTCTCATGCTCTGCCAGGGAGGAGGGGAAGCTGGAAGGAAGCAGAGACAGGACGCCTGACCCAAACTGACCAAAGAGGTATTCCATACCACAGCACGTCATGTCCACTATAGAAACTGCGGGCAGTTACCCAGAAGGGTTAGATCACTGCTCGGGTCAGGCTGGGTATCGGTTGGCAGGTGGTGAGTGGTTGTATTCTCTTCCCTTGTTATTTCCCTTATTATTATTATTGGTGGTAGCAGTAGTGGTTTGTGTTATACCTTAGTTACTGGACTGTTCTTATCTCAGCCCATGGGAGTTATATTCTTTTGATTCTCCACCCCATCCCTCAGGGAGCAGTGGGAGGAAGGGGGGGTGTGAGCGAGGGCTGCGTGGTTCTAGATTGCTGGCTGGACTTAAACCACAACAGTACTTTTTGGTTCCCAACATAGGGCATGAAGGGTTGAGATAACGACAGATCTGACCAGGGTGTGTCTAATCCTATTTGTAATAAGCATTCATTGTTTTGGATTAATAGTCACTCATCACAATGCTGATTGAATGGCTCTCCAAGTTGTTGCTCTTGATCTCACAGTTTCAGCATGTCATACCTTATTTACAGCAGGTATTTGCTGTGTTAGTGTTTATCAGCTGGGGGGCTTGGGCTAAGGTTCTTGTTTCATTGTACTTTATGGTAATGATTTTGTAATACAATAGAATCATGGAACTGATCTGGCTTGCGTTCCCAGTGTGGTCACCATCTCTATACTTTGGGAGGTATACAATAGAAGTGTTTAGCAATTACACATCTTTTTTCCCCTCCTTGGGTGGTCAACCCGTGAAGGAGACATTCCCTTACGTTCTCAGCCCCCCCACCAGACCTTTTACAGCATCATTTGAGAGTTCTGAAGGTTTTGAATGGCCTTTAGGTACCCTTGAGACCTGCCTGCTGATTGTGATGGGGGTCACTATGTTGGCACAAATAGAGAGTGTGTTTTACCCACGATCATTTCAGCTGATCTCAAGAGTTAAGCAGAATCAGGTTTCAGCCTTGTCTAGAGTTAGATGACGATATAGGAGGACCAAGAGATTTTCCCTGAGGCTGGACACTCATGAGTGGTAGGGTGTGTGGGATAGTATGGGCAAGTATCTAGGCCAGTGGGCCCCTCCAGTGCTTTGGAATTTCACCACTGAACAAGTGCAAAATCCAGAAAAATTAGTAGAACACTTAAATGAGGTGTGTTGTCATTCTGGTCATACCAGAGAGGGACAAATCATGGCAACGTGCTGGGGTTTGGCCTATGCTTACAGAGCCCTGTTCAACACCATCCAGCACCTTCAAAAGGAAAAAAATGTCCCTGGATCTGAGGGCAAAACAACAGACAGCGCAGCTGCTCCAGCTCCAAATACAGCAGCTACACCAGCCCCAGCAACAGGTACAGTAGCTACCCAAACTTTGACCGCAACAGACAGAGAAGCTAATCCAACTCTAAGTACAGCAGCTACACCAGAGGACCAATTCATGCCAATATCAGTTGTCCCTGTATGCAAGGGGAAAAGCAGAAAGAGTCAAGAAAGATGAAGCAAGATGAAGAAACAGTGTACTCACCACCCTGGACAGCATCTGACCAGGAGTTATTAGTATGTGAATCAGAGGGAAAAGAGGAAGAGGAGGTGACATCTCGACCCTGGACCTCAACCAAGCTACGGAATATGCGAACAGATTCTACCCATCAACCAGGGGAGCACATCACCACTTGATTGCTCCGATGCTGGGACAATGCGGCTGAAGGTCACGAACCAGAAGGTAGGGAAGCCAAGCAGCTGGGATCACTTGCTAGGGAAAGGGGAATTGACAAAGCAATTGCAAGAGAGAAACAGTCCCTCAGCCTTTGGAAGCGGCTCTTGGCAGCTGTGAAAGAAAGGTTTCCATATGAGGACAATGTTATGAGTCGTTCAGTCAAGTGGACTACTCTAGAGAAAGGCATCCAGTCTCTGAGGGAATCAGCCATTGTAGAGATGATCTATCACATCAAGCCAAATGCCAGGGATGTACTCATAGATTCAGATGAAGTTGAATGTACGCTACCCATGTGGCGGAAGTTAGCATGGAATGCACCATCATCATATATGCCCATTCATTGGCAAGAGTAACCTGGAATGACACAGTACCACTAACAGTGAATGAAATGATTCATAAACTCCGAGAGTTCAAAGACAATCTCACCCCTTCCATCATTTCAGCTGTGGGAAAATCTGTCCCAGGAGCTCAAACAATTGAGAGATGATCTATCTGATCTATCCATCCCTGGCAAGGAATCCTGGGGTTCTGGAGAATGCACATCCTGAATTACAGTTTGATTGTAAGCCCTCTCTATCATGTGACCTGGAAGAAAAATGATTTTAAATGGGGCCCTGAAAAACAACAACAAGCCTTTGAGCAAATTAAACGAGAGACAGCTCATGCAGGAGCCCTTGGACCAGTCTGGACCGGGCCACATGTAAAAAATGTACTGTACACCTCAGCCGGGGAGAATGTTCCTACCTGGAGCCTCTGGCAGAAAGCTCCAGGGGAGACTCAAAGTCAGCCCCTCTGCTTTTGGAGTCAGGGATACAGAGGATCTGAGGCCAGCTATACCCTAACTGAAAAAGAGATACTGGCAGCCTGTGAAGGGGTTTAAGCCACTTCAGAAGTGATTGGCACTGAAGCACAGCTCCTCCTGGCACCCCCGTTGCCCGTGCTGGGCTGGATGTTCAAAGGTAGGGTCTCCTCTACACGTCATGCAACTGATGCTACATGGAGTAAGTGGGCTGCACTAATTACACAACGAACTCGAATAGGAAATCCCAGTCATCCAGGAATTCTAGAAATCATCATGGGCTGGCCAGAGGGCAAAGATTTTGGAATGTCACCAGAGGAAGAGGCGATGCATGCTGAAGAGGCCCCACCATATAATAAACTATCAGAAAGTGAAAACCAGTATGCCTTGTTAACTGATGGGTCCTGCTGTATTGCAGGAAAGCATCAGAGATGGAAGGCGGCTGTACGGAGTCCTCTATGACAAGTTGCAGAAACGGCTGAAGGAGAGGGTGAATCGAGTCAGTTTGCCGAGGTGAAAGCCATCCAGCTGTCCTTGGACATTGCTGAATGAGAAAAGTGGCCAGTACTTTATCTCTACACTGACTCATGGATGGTGGCAAATGCCCTGTGGGGGTGGTTGCGGCAATAGAAGCAGAGCAACTGGCAGCACAGAGGTAAACCCATCTGGGCTGCTGCACTGTGGCAAGATATCGCTGCCTGGGTGCAGAACCTGGTGGTGAAGGTACGCCACGCAGATGCTCATGTACCCAAGAGTTGGGCCACCGAGGAACATCAGAACAACCAACAAGTGGATAAAGCTGCTAAGATTGAAGTGGCTCAGATAGGCTTAGATTGACAACATAAGGGTGAATTATTTTTGGCCCGGTGGGCCCACGACACTTCAGGCCGTCAGGGCAGAGATGCAACATACAGATGGGCTCGTAATCAAGGGGTGGACTTAACAATAGACACTACTGCCCACGTTATTCATGAGTGTGAAACATGTGCTGCAATTAAGCAAGCTAAATGGTTAAAGTCTCTTTGGTATGGAGGACGATGGCTGAAGTACAAATATGGGGAGGCCTGGCAGATTGATTATATCACACTCCCATCAACCTGCCAAGGCAAGCACCACGGTGGAAGAAACTACCGGATGGCTGGAAACATACACTGTGCCCCATGCCACTGCCCTGGGCCTTGAAAAACAGATTTTGTGGCAACACGGCACCCCAGAGAGAACTGAGTCAGAAAATGGGACTCATTCCAGGAACAGCCTTATAGACATTTGGGCCAAAGAGCATGGCATTGAGTAGTATTCAAGTCAGATGCAGAAGGTGAGGAAGAAGAGGAGGTAGATACAGATGAAGATGAGCTAGATAGAACTGTTGGCTCTGTTTTGGACACTGTCTACAACAAGGTGACATAGAGTCCGCTGGCACATCCAACTTACCATCTCAATTTTGCTCTTCAACAACTTCAGGAGCTTAAACTTCAGTCACAACAGCTGTTGGAGCAAAGCCAGGCCCAGCACCAGACTCTCTTTGCCACTACTCACAATTCAGCACCAGCCATATACCTGTGCCAACTGGCTCTGATGCCCACAAGACATCAAGTGTCACTTCCAGTATCCAGAAAACACCCAGTTTGCACAAAGTGATGCCATCCCAGAATACGCCTTCTCAGCTGATTCTAAAGCTCTCAGCAAACCACAGGCAGGCAGTGGTCAGTGGTACTGAGTTACCAGCTGGGCTTAAACCACAACAACGTGCTTTATGCAAGTAAAACAATAAAATGTTGCATATTAAGAAATCATATTAATTTCTTTCTAAATTGTCTCAACTGTGTTACTTTCATTGCCTACCATACAATCCTGCAATACTACAGATAACAGCAATTAAGTTAAAATGGATCCCACTCGGTCCTCAATCCTGTCCTCCTTCTGTCCATATTGGCCAGAGGGGCACAGAAATTATCCCTAATTGGGATCATTTTACTGCTTGACCAGGCCAGCACCAGTGGTGCTTCTCTGCATTAAAAATGAGCCAGGGGTGGTTCACTTGGGTTTGGATGCACTTACTTGTAGTCCTCAGTTCCCTTGGACTTTTAAATTAGCAGAAGTTCCATAAGCTTTTACGAATCTTTGCAAATGCAGTGTAAGCATTGAGATGCCTTCCCCCTCTTTGCATATTTACTGCTCCTAAACTTCATCAAGGTAATGATTATTTGCTCAAAATGCTGTGTGTGCAAAAGAGACACATAAAACAACTGTGTCCACTGCATAATGTAGAGAGGAATTCCCACTTTGAGTTCAATTCAAATGTTACTGGTCACTTTTCAGAACTTTTCATAAATTAAACATACTTGTAAGCCTCCCTTACCTAATGACTGAGTAATGTCAATTTAGCTCAAGTGAAAGATTTAAATGTCAAGAGAAATACACAGCAAATGGATGGATATAAAAGGAATCATCAGAGTTAAGACTATTAAAATAAATTAATTATGTTAACACTTTTAAAATGTTACTAGCAAAAGGACTATGCCCCTTGTTAGGAGCATTCATCCATGGAAAATAAATGTGGAAAAAAAATCACAATAACTGTACTACAAAATGTGATTCCAATATCAACAGGAGGGCTCCTGGTTTTTTCCTTCCCTTATGTCTGGAAGAAACTGAGAATGAGATACCACTGAGAGCTGGAATCAAATCATACAAGGAAATGAAAGACTAAGAGAGAATAAAAGCTCTTAATTGAGTTCATATCACGCAGGCAAACGGAGGAAGAAATGGAAACCAGCAATTGAAGAACATCAGTCATAATGGTGCCTATTTTTTTCTTGTTTTGCCTTGCTCCTTTGTAAGTTCTGCCACAATCCATGTGTATTATGTCCCTCACATCTACAGGCCCAAACCTCTAGGCTAATTACAAGAAGCTGAAAACAATATCCTTCCTGAACAGAATACATTCGAAAATAAGAACAGACAACTACCTGCTGGTCAGCCACTTACATCTCTTCCCTCCAGTTTTTCCTGTACATTACCTCATTATTCCTATATAAAGGACTTTGTGTGATTTATTAATGGGCTGCAAGATCATTTTGATACTCTCCAGCTGAATTATTTACAACAGAAGATGCAGGAATGAGATCACCTTATCTCTGCTGAGTGCAGAACTGAATGAAATTAATTTCTGACTTTTTGCTTCTAATCAGATGAGTGCAAATCAACACGAAACCTTCCAGTCTCTGGGGTATTTTCAATATGGCAAATATGATTTTAATATTATTTGATCAAAAGAGGAAGCAGTAGCTGTTTCAAATTGCTTTTTAATTCTTATATATCTGTGATGGACAATAAAGTAAAAGAATATCAAAAAGACAAAAGAGAAAAATTCCTTCAGATTCTACCTTGATATCAGTTTACATATGGTAAGTTGATATAATGTGCTTTCACAGAAGATTCATCTGATGAAGAGGCAAAAAAATCTATTCAAGAACAATGAAGAAATATATGGTAAAAAGTAAGAAGAATACTTCTCAGGAATGGAAATACTGGCAAGAGGAAATAGCATACACAGCTCTCATCCAGAAAGCAGAGACACATGGTTAATTTTAATTTTAACTTCATTTGAGACTGGAGCATGTGATTCACTGCCACATTTAGTTCAGAATTAAAATTAAGCATGTGCTTAAATGCTTTGCTGGACTGAGGCCATATCTAAGAGTACACTATTCATGAATCCCTATTGCTATAGGTTGATTCAGAATTGAAAAGTCAAAGCTGTAAGACAAAATACCTGGAATTTGTTTAATTTATTTTTTTTTTCATGTGGGAATGCATTGGTGCCCTGAAAAGCTACAGCAGTTACATAGTTCCTTTTGAAAAACAAAGTCAAACAAACAAAAATCCCAGAAAACTTAGCAAAAGAAATTCATCTAGAAAATTCACAGAACTTAGAGAAAGAAAAACTGCTTTTCAAGATTGGTTACACTGTCCTATATGTCTGTGTATATTGTGATGACCAGCTTTATGTATTTTTCCCCCCTTCAGCATTATATGGTTCACAATCTACATTGTATTGAGATAAACCTGAGAAAGAAGCTGCTATGAATATCCCAAAGCAGCGATTTGGACCAGTTTCTGGCTGACTTATCTCCTGGTTATCCTTAGCCATATCCTGAGTAAATATGTATCCTTCCACATGCCCAGAGAAATGTAATTTCTAATGTCACCTCTCAAGCGCTGGAGCCAAAATGCCTTTCAGTGCCCAATAAATTCTGCAGGTGAATGCAGAAAAGACAACCACAATTCTGTCTTTTCCTTACTCTAAGCGATTTGTTACCTGTGAGTGCAGAACAGAATAGGCACAGCAGCAGCAACTAATGGAAGGATACATGCCCACCACAGTTCTGGGTACCCACACTGTTCCTTTGCAGCACTGTAACTCCTCTTCGGGTCTTAAGGAGCAATGGAATTGCCCAACATAGGGAACTGTGGCCTGCCACAAGAAGATCTGAAGTGGGCACACTAGACAAGTAAAGCTCTTTTTATCATCTTGTCTCTCCTATTTTGCTTCAAACAGGCAAGGACAACCTACTACACTGAATATTTTATTGTTACAACAGGCCACTAACTCCACTGGTATGTTGTACAATGCACAGAAAGAGACTATAAGCTTGGGTTTCAGAATGAGAAGTACTACGCTCATCTCAGAGGACTATTTCTTTGATCAAGAAAATCAGAGAAAACAAAATGAAAAGAGAGCATCCGTGATGGATGCTGAGGAACCAGAACTGCTAGAGAGAGTATCTTAAGGTCAGCCAAGACTTTCAATTTGAGTATCCATCTCAACTTTTGAGTTCTACATTTCACACTAATTGAGCCCAAGAAAATTCTGGCCTGACAGGGTTCTTGCGCCTCGTCATATTAAACTGTACAAATATGACATTGATATGGTGTTAAGTGCTGTCTGTAGTCCCAAAGAGGAAAGAGTCTTGAGCTCCAAAGAAAGAAGTTAAAGAAAAGAAATTAAAAAGACTACGTGAAAGAAATACCGAACTTTCTTTTTCTTTATGGGCCATGATTTTGTCCTAGGATTTCTATATAATAAATTATGTCTCTGGGAAATATGTGGTATGAAAAGACTCTTAGCTATTATTGCAAGTGAAATGGCAGAGATTTATCATCTGTCACTGAGCTCTTCTACCACCTCCCAGCAGACCTGTGTCTGAACACTTTAAACTCATCACCTTTTTCCACAAAACATATACATGCCGCTGTAACTTATCATTAACAACATGTGTTTACAGGCATTTGACTGTAAAAGAGGCACAATTCTGTGTTTTACTGACCACAGATCAGTGGAAACAGACAGCTGAAACCTTTTTAAGATGTTTATTTGTATTGTCCGTGGGAGCTGCATGTTCTCAAAGCCGGTCACCTTATGTTGTCACCCTCCCTTCAATACTTTGCAGGATCTTGTTCTCTCCTCCTCCTTGCTCACACAAATACAAGAGAACATTGTCAGTCTTGCTGAAACATCAGCGCCTCTACTGGCAAGGAGAGGGTTTGATTATGCTACTACTTCACACGGCTCATTCTTAACAGAACAACTGGTTGTCCTTTCAATTTAGAGTTTTAGTTTAGAATGAAGCTGTATGTTAGGGGCTCACAGGCTATAAACATGCTTCTGTCCAAGGACTGAAGAAATAAAGACACTTCCTCCCGTTGAAAGGAGGGCTTGGAGAGGTCCTCTGGCTATCTCATTTTCATCCCATGATGCAATTGGCCAGTGGCCTGCTTCACCAGGACAACTTTGTATCCCAGGCTACCTGGATGCACTCCTGCAACTGTCATTTGTTCCCTCAACAGTAACAAAAACCTGTAACTCTCACATAGTACTTGTTACTGGTAGCTCTTAGCTCCTCTGTCACAGAGGAAATGGGTGTATTTACTCTTATTGTGGATGTAAGGAAACTGTGAAACAGAGGTGAGTAATTTAAGGTACCTTAGAGATGACCAGCAGGGCCAGGGGGATACCTCAGTGCTCTAATAGCCAGGGTATGCTAAAAGAATTTGGTGTGTATGTATCTCTGAGCAAATGTTTTACCTATCAGCAAATAACAGGATAAAAGTATTAGCATTACTTAATACCAACAGCAGCAGGATTCCCATTCACATTACTGCTCCTATGGTTTAGTCCTTGAGTAGTTCTCACCTTGAGAACATCCTCTGAAGGGTCACACTGCACAGCCTGCAGAAGGACTGGATCTGTCTGGACTGGAAGTGGTTGCACAAAGATGCAGGACTGGAGCTCTGGTTCTGCTCATCTACAGTGCCAGCTGGAGCTGCCTTGTGAGTAGAGGAGCACAGGATGGGAATGCTCTCCTTGCCTCTTTGCCTTCCCACACTCATGCAGCATAGGCAAGATGAAAAGAGGGTTAAAATCCCTCATTAAAGGCCAGTTGGATTCCTGCAGCAATGTTACTATACATAGTTATAAAGCCTGATGCCCGCAGGCTTCTGGAAAGAAAAATAGAAGTCAGCTGGATTTCCTTTTCAATATGGGACATTGTCAGATAGCTCTTCATTAGCATCTGCTGTCTCACAGTTTCCCTTTCAAAGGCTTCTATTGGAAAAGACAACAGCTAAATACTGCACATGACCCAAGGCCAGGGCTGTAAAGAAAAACAAATGTGGATTCTCTTATAATGCATTCCTTTACCAAGCAATTATATTAGTGCATGTTTGTTGATGGACTACTCAGTGAAAAACTAGCTGCACGTATAACTGGTCAGGGAGAAAATTTACTTGTGAATTTTTTTTTATGTCTTTATTTTTTTTCCTATAGAAAGGAGTTCTCTACAAAATGGAGGTAAATGTTATTGTCCTTTTGTGTAAGCATCTTTTATGGTCCAGAGTAGATTTTTTTGATCACAATAAAGGGAAAAGAAGGAAGACATTCCTACTCAAAAATAAGCAGGAATCTCATGCAACTGTCCTTGCCTAACCTATAGCTTTAGCTTCTCTTGTTAAGCTGTCCTGTTTTAAATGTTCATTAGGCCAGAAACAGTGGTCAGTCTATGTCTGGTATTCAAGGTACTCATCTGTCATGAGAACATTTTATCTTCATGAAATTTTCTCATAAAATTCTCACCAGTCCTAAAATTAGACAACTCAGCTTGAGAGAATGTAAGATTTTCTTATTCCAGTGGAAATTATAGTTTGCAAGAAATTATTTCAGAGGAACTCCCTGCCCCTCTCATAAAGATTCCTGCATTCTGGAAAAGAGCTGCCTGGTTAAAATTCCTCCTTGGAATTTCTGCTAGTTGTTTTCCAATCAACACATCTTCCTTATACAGCACAACCTCCTTTTCATTGCCTCTCTCTCTCTAAACAACCATACATACTTCTGTCTGCTTCCCTTTTTCTACCTGTGCTGAAATTTCTTATCTTCTACTCCCTCTCCTCCCATCTGCACCATTTCATCAAAGCACTTACACATATGCACAAGCAGTAGCCTACCAGCACGTGTTTAAATGCCATGACTAGGAGAATGGAGTACTGAACTGAGTTGCAGGACAGAATCTGACTCTTATAAATCTCTTTTTGTATTAAATTGTTAGTCCCCAGGAGCCTCCTAAGGTTCCAAATGTGATTCAGAAGCACCTGTTGAGTTCCCAAGGAAACAGTATGGACTTCTTCTACCTCCAAGCTTTATTCTAAGGAGTTAATGAAGTGAAAACACTTGCACTGCTCATGGAAGTTGTTGAGTTTTCTTCCCCCTTCATCAGATGTGATTAATTTAAGAGAAAACTGTGTCACAAACTAAATTTTAAATTTTTCAAACTTATGGCTTATTGTACAGTCCAGATGCCATTTTAAATGTACAATGGAACACTGTATTCATGTACAAATTGTGAAACAAATGAGGTCATGAGGGACCTATCCTTTGGCAGTCTCATACCTTTATATAAATTGTGCTTTCTATTTTGAAGACTGCCTGGACCTCATCACCACAGGAGATAGATAAATCAACACAGCCTGCAGAAGTTAATACCATTAACTCTTGTTTTAAGCTCACCTGAGAATTTGGCTCCTGGAATCTACTCTGCTTATGATTAGATATACTCCTTCCATCTGACACACCAGTCTTAATACCCATACCTTGAAAAATAATGTAATTGAGTAGTCAACATCTGCAAAGGCTTGAGAAGGTGGGGATTGAGAAAGGAAATGCAGAACCAGGCATAAAAACCCAAAAATGTCCCAACCTAAAATTTCTCTTATACTGGACTGATCTCCTCTGTATAGCATTATCGGACTTAAACGCACATATGCTGGTCTTATGATTTGTAAACATGAATTAATATTCAACATGTAACTCAGGAAACAATTATATAGCTAAGTCCCATTTATAGTTAGGCCACTGGCATAGACACAGTAGAGAGAGGCAAATGACATGCAAAATAATGCTGTGGGCAAAGCAAACTTGAACAATCTGAAAAGGGAGAGAAAAAAGATAATTATCTAAATGGAACATAACAGCCATTCATTAAACATTCGCAGCTTGATCTACACCCCACTGAAGTTAATGGAAAGATCCCCCTCAGCTTCAGTGAATTTTGAAGTAAGCTTTTAAACATTAGGAATAAGAATATTAGATAGAATATTAGATAGGAGTAAGAATATTAGATGTTTTCTTAATTATTTTTTATGGATTTTAAGGTGAGGGTTGGTTTGTTTGTTGTTTGCAGGAAGGGAGGAATGTTTGGTGGCTTTTTTAGCATTTCACACTCAAACTGCAATGGAAAGGTCATGAAGTAGCAACTCTTTCCTGTCGTTTCTTTCTGTGGTTTCCATCAGCACTGCCTAACTCCAGGACTCTGATAGTACTTATCAGGAGAGTTACAGACTTAAAAAAAAAAAAAAAAAGAAAGAAAAACAACCCAGGATTTCTGATCTCATCACTTTAGCAAGTAGCTGAAAGCAGACTCAATTAAGTAGTTGTCCTCAGAAAGGCAACTGGTATTTACCAGTTACTTCAGGCAAATTTGACTGCACATGACTAACATTTCAGTGGCACTGGGTTCCAATACCTTGGAAAACTGCCACAAAATCAAGATTTCATGTAAAACCCAAAGTGTTGTCATTGAAGTAATAGCTGAGAGACTTTTATTAGCACAAACCAAAAAGGTATCTTTCTACTTTTCATGTCAGAGAAATGGGTTGATTGGTGAACTTACATTTCTTATCGTCCTGGGATAAGTATGCAAAAGTTGGTTATTATTTACACGCTTTTGTATGAAATGTTCTGCCCAGTCTTTAGATTAAACTTGGATGGAGTATGACTCCAGGTCTCTCTCTACAAAGCGATATCTTTGCTGACTCTTGAGAAGAAATAGATAAACCATATCCAGAGCAGGCCACTGGAGACTAAACCACCTAGAGCATTCACCAGGTATTCCCAAACTAAGAGCCAGATATTTCAGATGGCTGCACTGCACTTTACAGTGAAAAATTGTATGTTTTGTTTTAGCAACATTTATAGCAGGAACAACTGATCTATAGGGGGGAAAAACACTTTAAAATAGTTCTAATTACATACAGCCCTGTCATGTTGTTAAATGAGGCCCACTGCTGTTTTATGAATAATTTGTAGAATTCATTGTCAGTAAATTATACTAGGAATTGGGAATAGGCTCTGTACTGCAATGCAGCAGGTTTCCCCTTCCCTCCTGCCTTCTTATAATACATTCAGGGTATTTGTTGTAATCACAGAACATAATTGCAATTATACTCAAAGACAAGAAACTTAGAACGTACAAACAACAGTGTATCATTTCCCACCAGATTGTGACTTACACTTAAATAATGAAAGTAGCTGAGTTAGCAAGAATGAAGACTCTTTCTAATCAATGAATCATATGAAATGTTTTACCTATACAAGGCCATACAAAGTAACGGCAAAGTTTCTTTTAAACATTTTTAGGTTGATGCCAGAAAACTCCGAAATATTTTACTCCTGAATAAGAATCTTGTATCACAGTATCTTGGAAGACAAGCCATCCCAAACCTAGCACAAGCACAAAGCAGAATTTCAATTAAAATATAACTTAAAACATAAAAACTGACAAATGTTGAATTCCCCATTCCCTGCCATGCTATTTCAGAGCCTTATGCCAGAAGTCAGCCTTCTGTTCGCTGTTGCACTGATCCTTCTCACCTCTGCAGATCTTTTTAGCTCATCTAATCCAAAGCTTGTTTCTCAAGCATAAAATAGAGTTGCCAATACAGATTCTCCATACCAATGCAGAAAAACAGTCCTTTAAATGAATTCAGCATAATGCTCTCCTTCTGTATCTACACTATCAACTTTAACAAATGTCTCCTGGCAGTGTAGGTTTAGTTTGGGTACTAGGAAAAATTACTTCACTGAAAGAGTTATCCGCATTGGAACAGAATGCCCATGAAACTGCTTGATTCACCATCCATGGAGGGATTTAAAAGGCATGTAGATGTGGCACATGGTTTAGTGGTGGACTTGGCAGTACCAGGTTAATGGATGGACTCAAGGTCTTTTCCAAACTAAACTGTTCTATGATTCTAAGGCTGGGGGACCATTATAAACTTGTAGCCTGGCTGCTTGTTTAACTCACGTTGCAGCAATATCCCACCCAACAATTCTGTCTCAATCTTGTAGCTTGTGCCTGATGTGTAACACATCACTTATGATGCATCTAGTATTCAGTCTTAAGTCATTACAGACTTTACCCATTCTTAAGGTAGACTGTTATGACACATAACTCTTCTGATTCAGGAAGAAAATTAGAAGCAGCCCATGGAACCAGGTTCATGCAACAACCACTACGCACATGGCTTTGACCCAGTTCATTCCATCCTGCTTTCTACTGTGCCATGCCATTGGCATTTTGTATTTTGCATGTCTATGCACAAACACTACTAAAGATTAGATTTCACTAGAGCAATTACACTAATTAGTTAATCAAGTTTAGCTGAAAAAAAAATCTCACATTTGAAAAATCTGCATTTTTTACAATCTTTGCCTCCAGTAGTCCAATCACTAGTCCATAACATGTTGCTGCTCTAATCAGAGGATAATGTCAGATAAATATAGATTTATATCAAAGTCTGTAAGATTTGGATAGACATTTCTTTCATATTATGACCTACAGGGTTGTTCCTATATAAGATAGCTATCCAAAAAGGCCATTATTTACCCAGACAAATATCTAATACTTACAACAGCTGCCTAAATATACCATTTTGGTTTTGGATGTATTTCTCTAGTATACAGCCAAGGAGGAAAACTGAAGCACAGAAGAGAAGAGCAACAAGAGTTAAGGGGGCGGTGGTCTCTGATTAAGGAGATAACACAGTCTGTACCAAAGACAACAAATCTGGAAAACAAAATCTCTGAATTCTCTTCTTGATCCTGACCCCTGTAAGCATACACTGTAAGCATACCACCGACTCCATTTCACCTCTGTATCTTTTCTCACCTTGCTTTGCTCACTGTAACCACCCAGGGGTTCTCTCCTGATTTGTGTTACACTCTGTTTAACAGAACAATACTGCAGCGCTGCTACAATTATAAAATGCCTGGAAGGCTTTCTCTGACAGAATTTTTTAGTAACATAAGATAAGCCATGACTTAGTTATTTGCATTTAGTACACAGGCATTCTGTAAAGAGGATACTGGAGGATTTTTCTATGGAAGATACCAAATTTCTTTACAGAAAGAAAAAAAAATCCTCAGATACTGAGTTCACTGAAGTCCTGAGTTACCTGCTGCGTAAATCAGAGGATTATATGCACACTGTTTTCTAGAGCCATTTCTGTGGAAAGCATTCTAAAGCTTCCAGACACTACAATGAAGAAATTTCATAGCCTGGTCAAAATAGTCACCAAAACTGAGGAAAGCTCTTACAGTTATAGTATAATTCAGGAAAACCTGGAAATCGGTCATAGCATTATTGTCTGCTACATACCTATTACTGTCTCCTGCTAACATCACAGTTCCTGGGAAACTACCAAAAAGATTCACTTAAATACATAGGGTTCTGTCCTGGGTTCAGCCATAGCAGTTATTTTTCTCCGTCTTAGTAGTTGGTACAGTGCTGTGTTTTCAACTTTCAGCCTGAAAGGGAACAACGCTGATAACACACCAATGGTTTTAGTTGTTGCTAAGTAATGTTAACTCCAATCAAGGACTTTCTCAGTCTCAAGCTCTGCCAGTGAGGAGGGGAAGTCAGGAGGAAGCAGAGACAAGACACTTGACCCAAACTAGCCGAAGAGGTATTCCATACAACAGCACATCATGTCCACTATATAAACTGAGGGGAGTCATCCAGACAAGGCAGATCACTGCTTGGTGGTGAGTGGTTGTATTCTCTTCCCTTGTTTCCCTTATCATTATTATTATTGGTGGTAGCAGCAGTGGTTTGTGTTCTGCCTTAGTTAGTGGACTGTTCTTATCTCAACCCATGGGAGTTACATTCTTTCAATTCTCCTCCTCATCACCCTGAGAGTGGGGGGAGGAAGGAAGGGAGTGAGTGAACAGCTGCGTGGTTCTGAGTTACCAGTTGGGCTTAAACCACAACAGGTTCTCAACAGCATCAACACAATTTTAACGTAGCTTGAGCAAAGCTCCATGGTCTTCCCATAATGCTAAATTCAGTAAGCATCTCTGAGTGGGTCACTTTGTCCATAATGTGATGGACAGTTTCTGCAGGCTGTCTGCTGCCTGCTACATAAGATGTATTTATCTGGTGAGAAAGGAAGGAGGATCATGAGGTGATGGAAGATAACATGACAGTTACACTTCACTCCTGCAAACATCTTTTTGGCAACCTAGGAACAAGTTGCAGGCCTTTTGTCAATCAGTTCTCCCTTTAAAACACAGATCAAAGAAGACATTACACCAAATTCTTTGCTTTCCCTTTGTGTTTTTGTCTTTCATCCATTTTGAAATCTGTATAGGGAAAAGAAGCAGGTTTCTACTTACATAACAATGTCTGCCTGACTTGAGAAGCAGTTTTGCATTTTCAGCGGTGTGTCTGTTTGGAAACTCAGCCACTTTCCACTGAGGAACCCATTACAGTGCCTGTGGTGTGGTAAATTGCCTCTGAATACTCTGCTCACTGCTGCTTTCCTTGATAAGTGGCCTGGCTGCTCAGGTCCAGCAGCACAGCCCCATCTCATTCTCAAGGCTGTTATTGTGAGAGCACTGTTTTTCCTCTGTAAAGACTATTCAGATTAAAACTAGCAACTTTTATGCATAAAACTCTCTGTGAAGAAGCATAACAAAAATCAAAGGCTTTTATCTGATTAATAGAGCTGTCAGCACCTTCCTGAGATTTAACTTCCTTATTGTGAAAGTTTAACTAACTAGTTTCAGAATAAAAACCTACATGTCAGGTTGCTGAAGGGGGTTTCCTGTGGAAGTATCCATGGATGGAGCTTGGTGCAGGCTTTCTTGAGGGAGAAACATGGCTGCGGGCTCAGCAGGCTGTGGAGCCTTCCTTAGGGCAGTGTGGCCGCAGTCCTTGTGATGGGCTTTCCTCGAGGGGCTGCAGCAGTGGGGCCGGCCGGCTGCAGGGGCTCATCTCTGAGGGGATGTGGCCGTGGGCGCAGAGGGCAGCCCTTCATCATGTGTCCGGTTCTGGGTTCCTCAGCACAAGACAAACAAGGAGCTATTGGAGAGGGTCCAGCAGAGGCCACAAGGATGATAAGGGTCTGGAGCATCTCTTATGAGGAGGGATCGCAGGAGCTGGGCCTGTTTAGTCTGGAGAAGAACAGACTGAGGGGATCTCATCAGTGCAGATCAATATCTCAAAGGCAGGTGCGAGGAGGACGGTGCCAGACTTTTCAGTGGTGTCCAGCAACAGGATGAGGAGCAATGACCATAAACTAAACCACAAGTTTCACCACAACATGAGGAAGAACTCTACGCGGAGGGTGGCAGAGCACTGAAACAGGCTGCCCAGGGAAATTGTGGTATCTCTCTCTGCCTTGTCAGGGGGCTGGGCTGGATGATGTCCAGAGATCCCTTCCATACCTAATGATTTTGGGATAAATCACATTATGGTAGTAGAAAGCAAGGCTGAAGTCATATGGATGCATAGGAGCTCAGGCTGTATTGCAGAGACACCACTGGCCAGGAGGCAAAGGCTGTATCTGAGTGCTATATGTAAATCAACCCACAGTGTACCCAGAAATACATATCTGAGCATTAGTCCCAAAGCAGGAGAAAGTCTGGATTGGTTTTCAAATGATGAAGGAAAATTCAGAGTTGGACTACCTCCTATGCTTTGTAAGATTTAAAATTAGTATTAATTTTTCATGTGAATGCTCTCCTAGGTGTTGGAAACTCCAATAGTGGTAGAAGAACAGGAGTAGACCCTCTCTGGCTTGCCGTCATAATCAGACTGTTTCTCCCTTCTCCCCAAGGCCCCAAAGCCACAGGTTCTTCCTTGGTTTTAAATGGAACAAGCAAGGCAAAGTTGCCTATCTGTGTGGCACAAACCCTTCCATGAAAGGCAGCAGTCAGTTAAGATAATTAGCTGCCCAGTGCTCAGCCCACACAGCCAGGTCTCTAGCAGCCTCTCCACTGATGTGCATGGAGCTGCACAACGAACTGCTTCCTGATCACCTTTTCTGCAGGAGATTGCTGCCAGTACTAGTCATCATCTTTATCTACTCTCTCCACTTGCTATGTGCCTGTCTTCTCACTAGTAGAAGGTGATATGTTATCTAACAAATCTGTATGTTCCTCTATTGATCCCTATCCAGACCTAGCATTTAGGCACTGTCTCAATGAAACAAGACTGAGGTGTGTATACAAAGATCTGCATGAAAGTGGATAGTCTGTGCTGCCTGCTTCATTTTCCTAATTGCTGCAGTGTCTGTGGCAGTTGTGTGGAATAACAATAAGAATTCCTCTGATTTAAACTCCAACCAGTAATTTTCAGACCATTAAAAAACCTGTTTAATCTTTTTAGCTTTGCCCAAAGGTATTCTGTGAGTCATCTGGCTCTACTACTTTTTCAAGTATATGCTCACTATTAGTTTTACCTAGATTTCAAATAATATCCTCAAAAGCAAAGGTATATAAATCAGCAGTTCTACTAAGAGATTTATATGCAAAGTTTAGGGTAACCTTCCTGGCATATTTTGGGGCCAATTCTCCACTGCCTGGTTAGAACTAGGAGCTTTCTTTTTTTTCATATAAAGCAGATAAATATATAAATTAAGCATTTAGCTTTAACACAGAGGTGTTAGAAATACCTGCAGAAACTAGACTCAGATAATTGAGACTGCATAATAACATTCAGCTTAATGAAATGTTGATGTTGGAACAAGAGAAAAACATTGCAGAGTACCCATATGACAACACTGAATAATCTGATATTATAGCATTAAAATGCATCCACTTGATTAGAGGCCAGGAAAAAATTCCCTTGGAAACAAATTCTATGTTCAATAGGCTGTTCCCGCGGCTGGATAATGTAACTGCTGCATTAAAACAGCCCACAGAACAAAAACATGGCTCTAAGTTTTAAATATTTTTGCCAAGCACGAAAAAATCAGTGATATTTAGAATAACCCACACTCGGAGGCAGCATCCCCAGTTCATACACACTCCTTCTCCATCCCCTTAAGAGATGGCAGCCTTCACACTGAGCAATGCCAGAACACTAAAGCCAGCAGTGCTTGTACCAGGACTGTGTTTTGTACTATGCCTAACCACATTCTCAAGCTTACTTGGTCATGGCTGTCTCTGAGCACCACAATGTGCCTTTACTTAGCAATAGGTAGTTCTGTCCTGAAGTTTATCCTCTAAACACAGGACAAGAGGAGAAACAGAGGCAGAAAGATGAAGTTGCCCTCAGCAGCAGCAGAGTTCATTTTGCCTTGTTCTCTGTCCTTGCAGCATCCTGCTGCTCCCCATCGTTAACACCAAGAAAGCAGAGCAGGTACAGCACTTACAGTATGTCTGAAAGAAGTTACATTAGAATGGAAATGTGATGTTCCTCCAGCTCGTTTAAATAACAAAGGACTTACAAATATTTTGTTTCTCATCATCTTTTCACTGTAAATCAAGAACAACTTCTCTAAATTAGACGTAGTCACACTGGTACAAAGCTAATCTCGAAGACCTCTGAAAACCACATGGTTATAATCCAAGCAGAAATTATGTGAAACCCTTTGTTTAATCATGAATTTACATCAGCCTACTACACAAATCTCCTGCTAGGGTAACAATAGACAATTTGGAGGAAGAATTGACTCCCACCCAGCCAGGACGTAGGTAAGATTGCATCAGAGCATTCACAGAGCCCAAAAAAAGGCACAGAAAAAAGTGAAACAGAGTACTCAGCATGGCTTCTCCCTGCATATTGGCCTTATTAATATATAGACATATATCTCTCAGGCAGGTAGGTTATACAGAGGTTCATTATCTCACACAGTGCTCATAAATCCTTCCACTTTAATCTTAGACTATAAAAGCAGCTGCTCAGTGTTGATTCTAAAACAGATATAAAAAGTTTGTAGTGAGTATTTTTAAAATGTTTTCTAAAATAGTCACCAATTTCACTCCCAAAGGACTGTATTACCCCCGAGTTAAATTCAAGTTTATTTTGCATGAAAACAGCTGCTTTGAAATCAGTGGGATTGCATCCACTTAAGATGTGGCTGAGGTCCTCAAACCACAGCTTTGTAGTGCATCTGTATCAGGAACAGAGTATGGCAAGAAGAATCCCTCATTTTACCTGTGCATTTTTCATTTCCTGAGCTTCATGAAGGCTTGCTAGAGTTGCTCTCCCACTCTCCTCCAGCTGTGGACATGGACTCCATGCAGTGAACAGCCACCACAGACACACCAAAAGCTTTGGGCAGGAAGGGCCTTGTTTGCAGGTACAGAAAAGGGATACATGGAAGTCTCCTTCTCCTTGGACAGTCACATTTGAATCTCTATATAAATTGATTCAGAGAGTGAGACTGACACAGTACAACTGGGATATTCAGTTGCTTAAATGTTAAGTGTCTGATACCATTTCAGATAACCTGTAGTAATGAAGGGGCTGGTTTCTGTCAAGTCTTATATGTTGTATTACCCAGCTTCATTAGACAATTTCCTGTAGGCAGCTAAATCCCACATTTCTTGACCACTTGTGACAATCTTTTCCATCTAAGCAGGTGGCCATCTGTTGTACAAAAACTGAGCAGGTGTGGTGCTGTACAACATGCATTTCACAACTTGGGGAAATAAACCTTGAAAACAGAATGGTGCAGTCTTCTAATGTTATTTGAAATAAGGAATGAAGAAAAATTATGTAAGAAAGATCAGTTTGTGCCATGATGGACTCAGTCAGGAATCAATATGATTAGACAAAAGCTGTTTATTACTTGCTAAGCTACTGTTTATATACTTTAGGCTTACAGCTCTAACATTACATGTCTTTCTATGATTGGTTACATATACTTAGCAACAGGCATACTATTGGTTAACATGTTTTGTGAGAACCTAAACTGTGGTTTTTGTAAGCAAGCAAGATTTACAGTCCAATTTAGCAACCTCCTTATCTTAGCTCCTTCTTGTCTTCCAGGCCTGCATTCTTGTTTCATTAGCTATCCAGGAGTTACTTCTTTTCCACGGTCGGCTGCACATAGGTAACCAGGAGTTACCCCTGCTACATGGCCAGCTGCACATAGTTGCTTTCATTCAGAGAAGGCCTATGTCCATTCTCTAACAAGAAATCATCCACAAGTTTGGCTGATTTGTTTTTCTCTTTTGAAAAAGTACTGAAGATTATATGTAAGGTAGAGGTAGATCTTTCAGACATCACTTACTTTCAAAACTAAGTTAGAAGAGTTTGTGGGGAAAATGTGGTTCCAAGCAAAACAAAATACATAGATAGACTAGGTAGTTTTGAGAGAATAAGGCAATAAATCAAATCCTCATAAATAGCACTCAGAATCATGTACCATACAAAGTGACCTACAGCAGTACAGAGAGAAAACATATTTGGAAAGCATAAAACGCAGAAACCAGACAATTTCAAGAGGGCAAAGAGTGCATAATTTATAAGTGAGGTAAAACTGCAGCGATAGCAATAAAGAAGTGAAAAGTAGAAAACTAGGGGTTTTCATTTTAAAGTTTTCACATAAAGTACAATAACTCTGCTGTCATCAGGGGGGTGGAGGATACGAGCAAGGCAAGTGCACATCCTTGTGCTGCCTGATAGCAGCTTCTGGTGGGAACTCACTGATATAAGCATAAGAGTAATGTAATGTCCAGTCCAGCAGCTAACTTTCCACTGAAGGTACTTCAGTCATTGTTAATCCTGACATTACCAATGTCATGTAGCTCTTATTTTATCTACCTCAGGATGTTGCATACAATTTTGCAAAAGACATGGGCAAAAAGAGTTGCTGGTTTTAAAACAATGGAGTGTAACTCACATGGTATTTTAATGGACAGCTCATTCCCATTTCTTCACAGTAATGTCCACGTCAAGTGAAAGGCACAACAAATAAAACCCAGCAGTTTCTGCCTGGTTTAGCTCTTCTCCCTGTTCACACATTCCCCTCTTCACACAGCCCATACTAATATTGCTTTCCAGTTGAGGGTGCAAGTATTTAAAACTTCCTGCTGTAGCTGATCTGTAGCACTTGACATTTTCAGGCTATTTCGGATGCATGTTTGACAGGGCTTTGAAATAGCGGTGTAATAGGGATGTGAAGAAATCAACTCAACCTGACTCTACCACACCAAGCAGAAGGAAACAGAGTGAGAAAATTCATGGTTGGAGATAAAGACAGGAAGATCACTTACCAGCTATTGTCAGAGGTGAAACATACTCTACTTGGGGAAAATTGATTTACTGCCAATTAGGATAGATTTAGGTAGCAAGAAAAGAAAAGACAGACTTCAAAGCAAATCCTTTCTTCCCTGACTTGAACTGGCTGCTTCCATCACAGGAGAGCCTCACCCTCTCCTCAGAGACCCTTAAAGTTCTGCTGTCAACACCTTGCTTTTTATACCCAGCACAAAGGCATACCCCACAAGCTTTCTCAATCAGACAAGGCAGGGGTTTGATTCTCTTTTTACAGGTCACACCTGAACACAAAAAAGATGCAGCAAGCCAACAGAAAGAAATTGCACCCAGGCATCCCACAAGTTGCACTACATTCCTCAAGCTCCACTATAGCTGTTGAGTTGGAGCAAGAGAACCTCATGGTCCCAGCCTCCCACCATTGCTCCACAATTCTGGAACCTGAAGAAGCAATACTATTCCACAGCACACATCTGCAAGAGTAATTGTCTTAACTAAAGCTTAGTGGATTTAATGTTTTTTATTTAAGTAGAGTACAAAAGAGGGAGGACATTTCATGTGAGTCCAGAAGAGAAGTTCTCAGCTCTCTACCTACATTTAATACCTTTCAATATTAGCTTGATACTGACAATGCCAACCTAGCTGTGCGCATCATTTGCAGTTAACAAAATGCTACTTTTCTTTGTAAGACACCTTTCAAGCTTATCATCCTGGGGGGGAAAAAAGAGCTTTTATACTAAGGGGGGAATAGGTGCTGGCTGGCTACCTAGCAATCACTGCCAGTATGAAAAATAGTAGGAAGCAAAAAGCTATATTATCAACAGCGTACAGCAGGCACAAAAGTACAGCCACGGCTGCATTTGAACTACCAGTAGTGCCTGTTTCAAGGAGAAGATGGAGCCTGGGATATCTAGCAGTGAGTTTGCATGATTAACACAACTTTAATTTGCTTTATAACATAACTGCAATTCCTACAGGTTATCATGAGAAACCTCAAGCTAAGCTTTGCTGTGTTATATGCTCCCAAACGAGAAAATGAAGTTAGCACTGAGAGTGTGGGCTTTGGTGC
Organism: Ara ararauna; assembly: GCA_028858755.1. Taxonomy (NCBI): domain Eukaryota; kingdom Metazoa; phylum Chordata; class Aves; order Psittaciformes; family Psittacidae; genus Ara; species Ara ararauna. The sequence goes on along the minus strand of CM054380.1, from coordinate 15,614,329 downwards.
TCTGAGTTTCCCTCAGAGCAAGGATTTCCTCCTCGCCATGTTCCCATCTGTTCATTGACTCCTTATAGCATTCAAAGCAGAGAGCAAGATTAGAATGAGATAGAGGTAGAGAGATTTTAGCTCAGTGTCACTGATGATTCCCATCACAGTTACTGCCAGCATGAGAAGAAATAATGAATACCACTCAGCTTTTATGTGCTGCCTCCAATGGTCATGAGGTTTAGGTATCTGAGTGTGTCATGTACCCTCCATGTGAACACTTTATTTTGACTCTTCAGCATTTTCTATTTCAGCGATGATTCCTTTCTCATCCCCTTCCATTGTAGACTGAGATAGCTGTAGTTACGAGGCTGTATGAAAAGGTTAGTTAGTTTACTAGCTTTTGTTATAAGCAGAGCAATTTCTTCTCATGGGTAGTGCAGTTTCTCCAATGAATCTTTGGCTGAGTCACATTTTCTAGCAGTGATGTAATTTTTCACTTTCCTCCAGAAGTGGAGGCACTGAGGAACTAAAAGAGACAGAAATAACATCTACACCTAGTGCCACTCACTGGATTTTCACCCACTCTTCTGCATGCTGGGCCAGCCTCTGCATCAGGAGTCATTTGCTGCTAGACGAGATGAGAGACAAGACCTGAGAGGTTGTCATTGCAAAGAGTCTGGATCTGTAAGCTGAATGCAGAAGCAGACTTCCAAGCTAGCCTTGCTGCATTCCACCTATGGCTGAGGAGAAGTGGCAGCAGTCTATATAACAGTCAAGAAAGATTAAGAGGCAAACAACTGCCTGTGAACCTTGTATCCTGATGCATCACCATCAGGGAGCTTTCATCTTTGTGAAGGTCTGTTTGAAACAAAATCAAGAAGAAAGCTGTTGACAGTTGCTTTTGTATTTTGGCTTAGCACTGAATTAAAAGTCAAGGAAGCAGGAGCAAAGTATTCAAGGAAAAAGCTACTAAATGAGACACTTGTCAAACTAAGTTAATTTCTGGCCTACCCACTTTGACAGCATCTCTTTAATCACATACCAGAACAAGGAGACAATCAGCACCACTGGATTAACATATAATTTATTCTGAAATATTTAACATAGCATTGTATAACTGTGACTGATAAAATATGACTATGACCAAGCCTTTTGAAACTTTACATTGCTGTGCTGGAAAGCCCCAAGCAAAGTATTTTGTCATGAAATGCTTGTGGCTGACTGCAGGGCTTTGATGTGGTTATTCCTTCTCTGAGACAGAAGACATGTAGCATAGAAACCAGCACAGCAGCCAGTGCAACAGCATCTTTGTTAAACACTGCATTAGTGCCTTGATAAAATAAAGACCCTGCGAGCAAAAAAGGAGCTTTCAAAGCACATCTTTGGTTCCAGGCAATGTGTGTGAGTCACTGGAAAGATCTGTGCATAAAGCTTATAAGTTCTGAATGGTGCTACAAACTTGTCTCTGTAAGAATCACTACATCACTGGGTCCCTCTGCCTTTGCTGACCACTGGTGTGCAGGAGCGGCTGGCCTACCTCCTTGGGCCAATGTGGTCACAGCACACAGAAGGGGCTATTGGAGTTCAGTGATCATCTGGCCAGCATATATTACTTTAAGATCAGGTATCTTGATGGAAGACAGAAGAAAACACAATCCAAAAAATTCTTGCTCTCAACAGGAGAGATGACAAAAGAGAGCTAAAAATGGTCCCATAAGGAAGAGAAGAGGAGAGAGAAGGATAGTGTGGGGCCAGGAGCTCAGTGCAGACTCTTTAATGGATTAGAAGGGGGTTTAGAGCAGCTCAGGGACCTGCAGTAGTCAAATGAGTTGCCCAACTCCCTAAACACAGCTGGGCAGTCACAGCTGTGGGCAGAAGTGCAGCGCTAGGGAGGAAGTGCCTGGAGAAAGCAAAACACTCCAGCTATCCAGCCAGGAGCAGGTACTGAGGGAGGACACAGTGTGGGGGGCTCCCACAGTGTCTGTGGACTGTGTTATTGGTCTGGTCCTTTCTGCCTATGTAGGCAGTCAGGCCATTTCCAAAGACATTGCATGACTGTAAAGGCAGATGATACACTTTCTTATTGCAGGTGACATTATGTCGTGTAGGAGGTGTGTGGCATAGAAATTATACAAAAACTTACAACTCTGTGTTGTCTATTTTTGTTACAGCAAGTTGAAATCTTAGTGAACTGGTCAGACTGCAACATGCTAAGCCACTGTCCATCATATTTGAAAAATCACGGCAGTCAGGTGAAGTTCCCAATGACTGGAAAAAGAGAAATATAACCCCCATTTTCAAGAAGGGGAAATGGATGAGCCGGGGAGCTACAGACCAGTCAGTCTCACCTCTGTGCCTGGCAAAATCTTGGAGCGGATTTTTCTGGAAGGCATGCTGAGGCACATGAAAAACAACAAGGTGGTTGGTGACAGCCAGCATGGCTTCACTAAGGGGAAATCCTGCCTGACCAATGTGGTGGCCTTCTATGATGGAGCTATGGAACTGATGGACAGGGGTAGAGCAGCTGATGTCATCTACCTGGACTTGTGCAAAGCGTTTGACACCGTCTCACATGATATCCTTGTCTCTAAGTTGGAGAGACATCAATTTGATAGGTGGACCACTCGGTGGATAAAGAACTGGCTGGATGGCCGCACGCAAAGAGTTGTGTTGAATGGCTCAATGTCCAGCTGGAGACCAGTAACGAGTGGTGTCCCTCAGGGATTGGTGCTGGGACCGGTCTTGTTCAACATCTTTGTCGGTGACATGGACAGTGGGATTGAGTGCACCCTCAGCAAGTTTGCCAATGACACCAAGCAGTGTGGTTTGTTTGATACGCTGGAGGGAAGGAATGCCATCCAGAGGGACCTTGACATGCTCGTGAGGTGGGCTGATGTCAACCTGATGAAGTTTAACCATGCCAAGTGCAAGGTCCTCCACCCGGCTGGGAGCAATCCCAGGCACAGCTACAGATTGGGCAGAGAAGAGATTCAGAGCAGCCCTGCAGAGAAGGACTTGGGGCTGTTGGTTGATGAGAAAATGAACATGAGCCAGCAGTGTGCGCTTGCAGCCCAGAAAGCCAACCGTATCCTGGGCTGCATCAAAAGGAGCGTGACCAGCAGGTCGAGGGAGGTGATCCTGCCCCTCTACTCTGCTCTTGTGAGACCTCACTTGGAGTATTGTGTGCAGTTCTGGTGTTCTCAACATAAAAAGGACATGGAACCCTTGGAACAAGTCCAGAGGAGGGCCACGAGGATGATCAGGGGACTGGAGCACCTCCCATATGAAGATAGGCTGAGAAAGTTGGGGCTGTTGAGCCTGGAGAAGAGAAGGCTGCATGGAGACCTCATAGCAGCCTTCCAGTATCTGAAGAGGGCCTATAGGGGTGCTGGGGAGGCACACTTCATGAGGAACTGTAGTGAGAAGACAAGGGGTAACGGGTTCAAACTTAAACAGGGGAAATGTAGATTGGATATGACGACGAAATTCTTCACTGTAAGGGTGGTGAGGCACTGGAATGGGTTGCTCAGGGAGGTTGTGAATGCTCCATCGCTGGCGGTGTTCAAGGCTGGATTGGACATAGCCTTGGGTGGCATGGTTTAGTGGGAGGTGTCCCTGCCCCTGGCAGGGGGGTTGGAACTAGATGATCTTAAGGTCCTTTCCAACCCTAACTATTCTATTATTCTATGTTCACCTTTTATATCTTAACTGTAACCTCACTGAGAAAAAGGGCCAAGAAGCAATAGAAGAGTATGTGAACTGTTCAAGTTTGTCAGCGTTTAAGGACTAGATAGAGGGTACATGTCATCCCACACATTTTGATTTACTTGTCAAGCTCATGTTAGGAATTTTGATAACTTTTCATAGGTTTTACTAGCTGTTGAAGTACTGTCTGACAGCTAGGTATTTGGGACAGATACTGTGAAAACAATACATGGAACACACCCACAGAGATACAGTCTCCCACATTCCTTCTAGAACAACTTTTCCTTTTCCCAGCTGAGGCTGCCATCTCTTTTGGCAGAGACCTTTTTCACAGCCCATTGTGACTGAGGTACTTAACTAACAACTAGGTACAGGCTGAGATTTAATAAAGGAAGGCTGTGACAGCAAAGAGCAATCTGAACAGCTGAGATAAGGTGTAGGAAAACAGAAGTTTTCTCAACAGTAGAGAAGAGAATACTGCTGTGGAGCCTCGAGGTTTAAACCCCACCCTAAGAAATCAGTCTTTTTGCTTAGATCTCCTAATGGCATGATTGAGAGGACTGGAATAGCACCTGACCATCAAAAGTTTTGCTGGCCAGCAGTGAAAAGCACATTCTGCATATTCATGCACCATGAAAGAAAACATGGAGGGAAAGAAAAAAAAAATCTGCTGATAACTGTTTGTGTTCAGATTTGAAATACAGTTAGTCTGTGACAATGAATGCCTCCAATACTTACATGGTAGAAAGCCTACCTAGATAATTGAGCTTAAATCCTTATACAAAGCTTTTGATCCTGCCTTATACTTATTCTGCATTATACATATTACACATTCATTTGCCCAGCTATAAATAACTACACAGGGCAGGGAGGAGAGGTCTTGAGATCTGAGCTCAGAGAACCTGCACTGGAACCACTCATCAGCACTGGGAGAGGTACAGAGGATCTTATTCAAGGAGGCATTTTAATTAATTCTTTTTTGAAGGATAAGGAATAAAACTGTCCATTAATCTAAAGGCTTCAATGTAATCATACAAACATTGCCTTTTCTTGATGGTTTTTATGTACTGTAAGAAAGCCAATAATGATCATGTGGAGAAAAATAGCAAAATAGATAGTGACTTAGAGAAATACCTGGAGAGCAAGTAATGCCATTTTTACAGTGCAATTTGAGATGCCTACTGAGAGTGATTTGGTTCTTTCAGTGATTCAAGCTGCTGTCCCTCGGAGTGGCATAGCACTGCATTAGCATGCTGCACTAGAAAGCACTTAACTCAGGGGAAAACCCATATTCTGGTGGCCAAACTAAACTTATATATCAAAGACATCCCTGGCTAATTTTTCATCTATAAAAACAAGATAACAAGCCTATAATTACACCCATTTCCCTGTCACAACACAAAAGCAAAATTCCTAAGTAAAATAAATATCCATATTTTGGGGTGATGCTGCCCCTTTTGTGGTGCAAGACAAGGAACAGAGTAAGCCTTTCCACCTCCAGAGCATTCAGAAAGGATGAGGAAATGTCTGTGTTGCTACTGAAGTTGCAAGGAGGTAAACAAGACGAGTTGAATGAACAGGTCCCCATTTACTCTGAGATAAGAAGCAAGTCCTTCAGAGAAAGCACAGACCTGAAGACTACGGTGTTCTTGAAAGGCAGTGCAAAGAGACAGTGCCTGTATGTCACATCATTAGAGAAGGAGGGGACATTGTCACACATGGAAGACAGTGTTAGCTCCATCATTTCCAGTTCCTGACCACCTTCTGCCTCTTAGGCTGTTTCTGCCTGAAAAAAACCTTTAACAGTTTTGCTTCTTTAGCATATCCCACATGAATCCCAATGCTGGGCTTCCTGTGAGCATTTCCAAATGAAACAGATTGCATTAACACCTATTTTATTATTACATTATCTTCTTATCTTCTTTAATCTAACCGCATCCTTGACATACTGTACAGTTGTTCGCAGGTACTGCAAGTGCAATCATTTCACAGTTTGCAGGTATTTAGTATTGTTGCATTATACAGGGAAATGCCCTTTCCCAACATCCCAAAACAGGGTAAGGCACAAGACAGCCAACTAAGGTCACCTGTGAGAACTGATCAAGCTGTGGGTTATTTCAGAAGAAACAAATTTCCAGTTACTCCAATACCTTCTGGAAAATTCACATCTGGACTTTGAGGCCCATGTCTGCGAGGATAAAAATTGTGCATGCAAACCAGACAGATCATACAGGCTGCCCTCCAGTACTGCCTACATCAACAGAAATAGGTGCAAGAGGGGCTGTTGTCTTTCCCCAGAGCCATTTTTCTACTTACGCCTATGCCCCATCCTAAGGGTCACCACAGGCATATTCAGTAACATGACATTAACATCACCAGCCTGAAATACGATATAATTACAGGTGATATGACCCAACACTTCATTAGTATTGTCAGCACAGGATGAACAGAGCTGGCTTCAAGAGACACACAAGTGAGTGTGGATTATGAATTTTGAGAGCTATTCATACCTAAAACCAAAACAAAACAACAAAGCACCTTATGAAACACATACAGAGGTGCTAAGTAAGATGGGAATGGAACTGGAATGTATATGAGGAAGAAAATGAAAGATAAAGGGACTGGAGGATTGCTACTGATGTGCTCCTCTGACTTTTAGGTGATCACAGGTGTGTTAAAGTAAAACAAACAAGAGGCATTTTCTCTGGTATTGACCTTTTCATCACAGGGATCACAAGTATTCTTGGGGAAGAAGCTAGTGGCATGATAGGCAAAGCATGACTAGCAGAAAAAGGGAATATAAATCAGGAGAGCAATAGCAGAAAAACACAGAGGCAAGACAAAGCATACTCCTGAAAGAAAATAAATAACTCTTTTTGAAGGAGAATATCTATTTCCTAATTGCTGCAGCCTGCACCTCTCAAAGGTGTGTCTTGGTTTCCTTTCTTTTCGGATTACACCACCAATTTCAAAATTGTTCACATGCTCAACCCCGGCTCACAGTGCATACAAAGTGTATGCAAATCAAAGGACACTTTCTCAGGCTTTTGACTGACAGCTCGCAGAACAGAAATGTCTGAGGCATCCTGAGAGGTCGGTTTGTTTGTTGTTAATGGGTTTAATTTTACTGAGACACCAGCTGTGGACACCCACACATCTGAAGGGTAGAAACACCATTGTCCCCTGATCAGGCCCGTTTATGATGGACCAAAAAAAAATTCATCTAGTAATTTCTTTATCAAGCTCTAAATGCTATTTAAGCAAAACTTTAGATATAGGTGGATGCATCAATACTGACACTATAGAACTATGCCTGAAGTATTTCTGATTCCTTTTATAAATTACACGTTTCACATAATGGAGGCAATCATGCCAACAAACCAACTGAAAAAGCAGACTATTTTTTGTCACTAAAGAGAACTATCATTATATCTAATTCTGCCTTTTGCGGATTTGATGGAGGACTAATAACAAGGAACTATGGAAAACTTTCATCATGACACTGTCCTTCAAAGTTCTCTTTTTTCCTACCCTAATTAAAATTAAGCTTTAAATTCATTGTAGGTGTTTATAGAAAAGACGTAGAATTAATATACAATTCCAATGAGTACGGTGGCTACTTTATACTTTTTCAGTCCTTATTGGATTTCAGCAGCTAAAATGTAGTTGTATATTTCTTGTGAATCAATGTAGAGGTTGCAAGAAAAATAAATTTTATAATAGACCTATTTGATTCTCTCCTATGCTGCAACCTCATTTATGGAATTATGGGTTTGGTTTTTAACAGAGTTTTTTAATTGCCATTATAGGATCTTGCTTCATATCCCAAACTGGCCTGCAGTTATTTCACTCTCAAGGTGGTATTTTAGGATATATATTCATATGACGAGCCAGCTAATCACAAATTTACAAGAGAAGGCAGTAACATTTTTGTAAGAAAAACAGAGCCTTAGGAAATGAGATCAGGTGAAAAAATATCATGTCACTACAGAGAACAAAAACGAGGGATATGATCACAGCCTTCCAAGACAGGAACAAGGTTGCCTGGGAAAAGAATATGACTTTCTTGAAAAAACAAAAAAAAGAAAAAAAGCAAAAAACAAACAAACCCACCACACATGAAAACAAAAAAAAAAAAAAAAAAAAAAAAAACCACAAACCAAAAACACCAACACAAATGACCCCTTGGAGGAATGCCAAGACCCTGCTAATAGGTGAAACAGAAGTCTACAGGAGAGGATCTAGACCAATGGAAAATTCATTTGGAAAAAGAAACTGGACCTTTGGAAAGAGATGCAGGATTTCCTTTGAGAGAAGAAATCTTCAAAAGAAAACACAGCCAGGAGCCAAAAATGAGGCACTTGTGCACTTGGAGTGAATTTTCTCATCTTAAGAAAATAAGGCCTTGACTGGTCTTAGAAATTCTCAGTCCTTTATTTCCAGGTTTCCTCTGTTGACTTATTCAAACCCCAGTTAATTGTTTCTATTTTCTCTGATGTGACAGCACCATTTCACTGCCTGGTCCTAACTCACAAGGAGGTAGATAGCGTTGCTAAATTTTACTTCCATCAAGGAAAAGTCTTAAACATCAAATTTCTACTTCTCCTAATAAAAATGATACTAACATTTTGTTTGTGTTAGTAATCATTTTTCATTAAAATTCAGTGAAAATGTGAATATACTTAGTCAGTTTTCTTTTAGACTGAAAAAGAAAATTAATCCCAAAAACTTTTGGATTTATGATTATACTTCCACATGAGGAGGGCTCGGGCACTGTCCATCTCAAGAAAACATGTACATCTTGCTCAAAGATGTACAACGCGATGAAATCTAGCAGGTGATACTGGGAGACTGAAAAGAAAGAGGATATTGCTTAGAAATAATTATAGTTTCACTGCTCTGAGTCCCATAACAGCATATGTTCTCTAGAAGTTATCAAAATACACATTTATACATCATAAGTCATTCCTTTTCAGGGAAGTTATAGAAATCAGCTTGAATCCACTTTCCTGCTATCTTCTACTTACAATTCCTAGGTATGACAAAGTATTTTGGAATAGGATTTTGAAAAAGGGAGAGGAGAGAGAAGGCAGTGGAGAAAGAAGGGAAGCCAGACTGATAAACACATAATGTCAGGCAGAAAACATTTCTATGGTAAAACTCAGCTTACTGCAGGGGGTTCTTTGACCTTTGCAGTGTCTGGACATTCACAGCTTCATGCAACTGCATTGCATATTCCCTTGAGATCATTATCTATTCTTTCAAGAAAGGAATACAGCTGTCTAATTCTTCCTTCCTCATACTCAAAATTAACTCAGATAATAAACGCTAATACTCTAACTCTAGTTTCCAGAGCAATCACTGCAGATACACAACATCCCATTTTCTCTCATGTATATATTGTGTCTCACTGGGATAATTCCACAAACTGTTGATTCCAGGGAGAAAGTAAACCATTGCTTTTTTAATGTTCATTTGTTTTAGCCTGAGGTGATGCAGATGTCAAGTATAATGACTTAATCCAAAAGATCCTCTGAAACCTCTGTGCTGATCAGCTGCCAAAGTAGTAATATTTTTAGGATCAGCAGGTTGTCGATGGCACAGAAATTTGTAGAATATTTGAACATTTGAACAATTAAATTATTTAGGTTGGGACCTTTGGAGGTCATCTGGCCCAACAGCAAGCTTAAAGCAGGGCCAAATTCAGAATTAGATTTACCTAGAATTAGAGACACAACACCTCAAGGAAGATTTCAGAGTAATACTAAGAGGGAGATTCTCCAAGATCATCATACACAGTTCATCAGAAAATATCCCTAGATACACAGAAGGCTGTGTAGAATAGCATAAAAACTTGTGTTCACGGGCAGTTGCTCTATGGGATTATTCTTGAGTTATGAGACAAAGAACTTCACTCAAAACAGTATCTACGCAGGAGGGGGCTTGAACTGAAACCTCTGACTAGATATCCACGGTTTTCTGGTTTTAATTCCAATCTTAGTCCACTTATTAATTAGTCCAATTAACTTTATCCCACTATGATTTTCTTATTCAACGTTTCTGAGCAGTGGAATCAATTTGTCTAGACATGAAGGTAATATGAAAATTATGTAGGGAACCCCAAGAACGGATCAATAGCACATAATAACAGAAAATGTTAAGCAGGTTTTAAGACAGCTAGAACATAAAATAGAGGGAATTAATTTATTTCAGCAAGAGGACAATTTGTTTTACTTCTAGACAAAAAAAAAAAGAATCAAAATCCTTATTTAGCAATATGAACAATCAAAATGACAAAGGAAAGCAAAAGGACAACAACCACCATCCAAAATAAGGTATTTTATGGCCAGACATGACATAATCATGTAGTAAGAGCCTTTACTCCTGCGTAACACAGCTCAAGGAACATCATTCAGTAAAGTTCAGCAAATCAGTAATAGGTGTTGAAACAATGTCTCCCTTTAGAAAGAAAATCAGTCTGTGATGAAGGACCACATGTTTAGGTTAATGTTTAATTAGTCTAACAGTTTCTTTGAATTTTCTAAATGTGAAACCGTGATAAAGACAGACCACAACTTCCAAACTCTGTCTTTCGGTTTGAATACTTCTATTTTGTGATGTGTTTGCTTCAGACACATTTGATCTCATCCCAAGAAGTGGCTAGCATCAAAAAATGAAAATTAAAACCCATATGGTGTGACCTCATAACTAGGAATAATTAGCAAGTGTCCCTGTTCTAGAACTGGCTGTGATGGTTTCCAAACTATTCACCTCCAGGATGCAAGCTTTGCTAACATAGTCAGCATAGGTCTCTTCAGTATGACAGAAATGTACCAGGTTGGTTACAACACAGAAAATGTTTACTCATGATTAAATACTGAAGATTTGACTTACAGGTTAAAAGAGTAAATTAGTCTAAGAAAAACCACAAAAACCAAACAAACCAGAAAACCAACAAAACAAAACAAAATGAAACCAAACCAAAAAGGAGAGGAGAGGGGAAGGGGAGGAGGGAAGGAGTCCAGAGCATCTGCTGTTTTAAAAATTAAGTATTGAAAGGTACTTAGAGATACTGAGGGTAAAAAGGAATCCTCTAACCACCTCATCCACTCTGGGAAAGGTCTTTTGGAGAAAAGTCTCATGACGTTCTTAGGAAAGCATACTCTGAAACACAGTTGCAGTATCTACATCTTTGCAGCCAAACATACTTTGATAGTGAATCTGCCTGATGTTCACTCTCTTCCTCAAAGCGGAGTTCATGGATGTATCTGAGATATTCACTGCTCGTTAGCTAAGGCAGATTTTCCTCACAGCCATTATGTCATACGCTATTTACAGTAATGAGTTGTTTTTTCTTATTCCTTGCAAACAATATTACTGGATCACTTTCCATACCACACAGTATAAAAAGAAGTAGCTGAAGTGTAAATTACATGGAATTGCACCTCTGTATTACTGCTACGTTACCATACTACTATAAGAAACAAAACTTGCCCTGCGTCAACAAACACATGCATTCAGATATGTTAACCGTAGTCATCTATGGAGTGAAAAAAGATCATTAGCTGCAAGAGTTCAGTGTATTTCATAGAACCATTAATTCATAAGCCTTACCAAATAGAAGTCTAAATCAGAAAATACACAAATCTGAAAAATCCTGAATAAATGTTCAAAAAATGGCAAAGTGCATTTAAACACCTGTGCAAAGAATTCATTATTTTCTCACAGAGCATAATCCATAGGACAAAGATTGTTCCACTTATATTACACTCCTGGTACTATTAAACTGGTAGTACAGTTGTAGAGGACAAGTACCTGTGTTAGCCTCAATTTCCTTTAAAATTAAGGTACCCACTGGCCAGTAACCGCTGTACAAATTTGGCAATACAAACAGCAGCACAATTGTAAGGTATTTGGTAAAGAATTGGTGACAATACAATAATCTCAAAACTGTTGTGACTAGTGACTGTGCATGCCAAGCTGCAATACAAGCTCTTCTTGAGCACATCACATTTGATTCTGAAAATAGAGGTACCCAAATCATTTGTCACTTCAAAAATCATTCACCACAAATTTTTAATAACCTGACTCATACCACATTTATGGAGTGACCTGATTAGTTTTATCTGATTATTTCTTAGCATAGCATAGATTTTTAAAGTTCATGGAATTTATAGCTAATGCTACATGCTTTCACATTCTCTGAGTTTGTTTTAGGAATCCTAGCAGTGTCTTTGCACAAACACCTTCCCTGTTTCTGTGGAAAAAGCCAGTGTTCTGTGTAACAGCACATTTGTACTTTCTTCATTGCTTCACCTTGTCAGATTGAGCAGTTTCTATAGTGTCAGTTATAATCTAAATGAAGGAAAACAAAAACCTAATCAAAGAATGGAGCAGATAAAATGAAGTAGTGAAATACCTGCTTTCTGCTATTCAGAGACACAGAGTGAGAACTTCCAGGCAAACTTGCCCAACTTAGAGAAGAAGCAGCCTTGCAGAATTTTGAAAGAAGAGAGAATGAACTTCAAGAAGGAAATTAAAGCCTTCTGCCATGCCCATAAGAATTTCCATGATGAGATCAAAGCCTTTCATAAAGAGACCAAAGCTAAAGCCCTACGGAACGAAACAAAGATCTTCAGGGAAAAGAACAAGGCTTGCACGGAAGAGATTAAGAACGCTTTAGAAAACAGCAATAGCTTCCTACAGAAGATTAGGGACTTCCAGATGAAAAAAAGGGTTTTCCAGGAACAAGCTGGTAGCATTCAGGAAAAGCTTGAAGAAATCTGGAAGAAAATGAAGGCTACTAAGAAGATTGAGGTTCTTGAAGAAAGGAATAAGGCTGATCAGGAAGCAGTAAGAGCTTTCCTAAAACAGAATGAAGGTATCCAAGAAAATAATAAATCCCTGTATGAGAAGAACAAAATCCTGCAGGGAAAGCATAAAGCTCTGCAGGAAAATAACAAGGCTTACTGGAAGGACTCTATGAATTTCTGAAAGAAGGACAAGATCTTCTGGGAGGAAGAGCTGGCCATCACAATCAGCAAATTGATTCTCTGGGAAGAATTTATAGCTCTTGGGGAGAATGACTGGAGGATTCAAAAGGAAAAAGGAGCTCTGTGGGATGTAATGGAAGTCCTGAGAAATGTATGTATTTCTCCAGGAGAAGAAAAACTACTGGAAACAGAAGAGAACAATCTTTGTGGCAAGTATGGTCCAGATGTGGACACTAGAAATAAAACACTGGAGTAAATCAAGCAGATCTGAAGCACAACTTCACCTTCAATGACTACCTAAGTCCCAAAACACAGATGGGCCTTTCACCCTAGAATATCAGAAAAGTTTGAATTATTGTTTTAGCTTTATTAATGTGATTGTTCTTTTTTTTTTTTTTTATTTCTCTTACCTTGACTCCAGGCTCATGCAGTCAAAATTGTTAACTGCAAGTCTGTTCTCAAAAGCTTCACTGAGCTGTGCTTGTGAGTTATACACAGACACACACTCCAGCCTTTCAGACTGAAATGCACTCAGGGTTCACTGACCCCACTCTGGAGGGCTCCATTTCTTTTAAAGGTGTCCAGGTCAAAACAATAGCTGTTATCTACTGTTATTCACAATTATCTTTTCTTATCTGCATTTTTTTCAGCTCTCCATCTTATAACATTAAAAATAGCTATGTGAGAATTTATGAAGTTCAGTTTCAAATTACAGAAAATCAAAACTGGCTGGTTCAGTTCAATAATTTTAAGGCAAATACATTAGCTGTACTGTCAACTGTATCACTTCCTCGAATCAGTTATTCAAGGGGCAAAGTAATGCAACAACTCAGCCTTCTGTCTTTCAGAAGCCTAAACAATATATTACACAGACAGTGCATAGATACAGCTAGGCTCAATGGCTGCCTGAGGTTGGCAATGCATTATCTGGATTTAATTATACCTATTTTTGTTGCTTGAAAAGCAACACCAGCAAGATAGCTGATGCAGATGATTCAGTAGTAAATCAATAAAGCAACCAGATCACAAAGCTCTTCTATATAGTTAATAAATAAATAAATAAATAAAACCAACAAAAAATCCCCAAATAAAACAAAACCAATCCAAACAACACCCACAAAACACATCCATGAAACAGGAATCAATTAATTTTGATTCATGAGTTTTCTGTTACCAGGGAAAAGGAGTTAATTCATAAGTACGATCACTCGTACATATCATGACCCTTCCACTTTACAATTCTTCAGCTATTACCTATGACACTTAGTCAAACAAATGCAAGTTCCTGGCATCATTCTGAAATATGGCATCTCATAATCAAAACAAAATTCAAAATCTCTGTCAAGGCTGGCTAGTATGAGAAATTGAATTGGTGTTCACTCACTGGTGTGAGTTTTCAAAAGAAGGCTAGAAGTGACTTATTTCAGGGAGAGAATCATTATTGGAGAAACGGCCTGTTTCACATATTTCTTGATCATGAGGACATCATTAACATGATTAAAGAAAATCCTTCGCTCTCTCAAATAAATTTAGCAGACAATTTCTCATACTAGTCACATCACCTACTCTGACTGTACTACTTAGTAAGGACAAAGCTTTAACCTTCAGCTTAGGGATGCAGCTTTTGCAAAATGTCAACCAAAACAAAACAAATAATTTTGTTATCTCTTCAGAATCTAAATTATTTGCTGCATGGACAAGAAAAATGAAGCCTAAAGAAATTTAATAGTGGTGAGTGTTTGATTAATGCTGATCAAGAACAAGAAAATCAGATGTTATATCTGACTGAAGAAGGAGTTAGAAACAAGGCCAGATGTAAATAAGGCTGCAGGAATTGCCCTATAGTACAATAATATACAAAAAGGACATTTATTAAATTATATACAAGATGTGTCTTCTGATTTGACAGGCAATCAGGAAAGAAAACAATCTTATTTTTTAGACATGTTGCAAGTCAAGCTGAGAAATGTGAGCCTCATCTGTATTGGAGAGGAAGCTGAGAAAGGAGCTGGGAAGGGAGTGGGATCACTTCTTTGTTTGGGGAACTGCCTTCAGGATATTCCAGGCTGACATATTTTGTTGCGACATGTCCTTTCAATTTTTTTCACTTGTATCATGTTATATTGTCTCCTGGACTGTAATTAAGTTTGACGGAGGAAAACAGACCAGCTAAGATTTAACGTGATGTGGCAGTTAATAAATATGCATATTTGTCAATAGTTTTATTAAATAAACCTCAGTGGCAACAAACTGTGGAAAGGGCAAAGGCAAAAAGGCAAGTTCTCTCCCTTGTAGAGAAATAGGATAAGTAACTTAAATGGTTGGAACCCTCTTGAGAGAGTTTCCATGTTTCCATATACAAAAGAGGCAGGTGCTGCTTTTGGATTCAACACAAGCTTTTTTTAATTGTACTCTGTAGACTTAATTCATTGTTCCAAAGGAAGAGACAAAAGCAAGTAAAGCTGGAGAGTCTCATTTCCTTCACCTCTCACAAGCCTATGTCCCTGATATGCAGCACCAGAGAAGCCGACAGCTGTATGCAGGTACTTCCACGCTCCTGGCGCACTTCGAAAGAGAGAAAGGAACCTCTCCTGGGTAGGGCTCATTGTGTACTAATGGCTACCCAGCCAGCTTCATCTAACTCAACTAAGAGGATTACCTGCCTTGGGAAACACTCCAGGAATGAACAGCTCTGTGCAGATGGAGCTGTACTGTCTGTCCTGGTGTGACCATGCAAGTACTGTGCTGCTCAGTCCAGGTCACTGCTCCCACCCTGGTCTAAGCTGTAGTAGTTCCCCACAGGCCCCTTCAGTGGGGGTTGGCGTTGAGTGTTGTGCTGACACCCATTCCAACAGGGCTGGACTGGAGACTCAGTATCAAGGCAGGTCTCAAAACACAAGCCAGTAGATGTGCTCTTGCTTTGGATAGGACAAGGAGAAATTATCAACAACACCACTGTTTGGCTCAGGAGCTCAGACAGATTGATCCCCAGAAAGCTCAGCCACGGTAGATTGGCTCAGCTCCATAAGCTTTGATAGAACATTGCTAATTTACTCAGTCCCAGAGGAAATGTTGCTTCATGCCAGTCTAGGAAACTGAGGATAAAAACAGCTTTTCTAAATCTGCTCAGTAACACTCCTCACTTAAGTAGGGCACTAATTAAATTTAGTTTATTACATTACCTATTAACTGTATCTTAGACATTCAAAGTCCTTCTCATAAGAACGACACACCAAACACTGATATGGCCCTGAAGTGACCTGTACGTCAGAAAGAGTGATATTTCTTCAGTTTTTCCTTACTCTCTCTAGGAACTGACCATGCAGAGATTATAAAGTTAAGGTATCTTTTCCAGTGAAAATATTTTACTAGAAAAATAGCTTTTTTCTTAGCCTAATGGATTTGTTCTTTAATGTCTCTCAACTCTTGACCTCTGTTCAGATCTACTTGTTCTTACCTGGAGCACAGAGCAGCTGGATGCAACAGGTAGTGAGGGGCTAATGCGAGATCCTAAAAAGGTTTTGTTCAGGTGGCAGTACATAGATAGTGCAATGCAGGGGAAGAAGGAGATCAACTTCTTTGGTTGAAACTTACATAGAACAAGACAGATAGATTTGAAGAACATGTTACATCAGGTTTTATGATTATGTCACCACCACGTTGGTTTGGATGGCAACCAGTACTGGCCAAATCCTATAAGACGAGATGCTCCCAGAAGATGCTGAACATTAACAGCTCTAATGACAATGGAAGCTCTCTAAACATGATGTTTAATCTTGTAAGGTATAAAAGCCAAAATCTCAAGTGACTGTATCATAACAACATCACTTTTATACAGCTTAATCTCTACTATATAATTAAATTTGTACATAAGTTGAGCCATAGTAAAGCCTGCCTTCTATAAACATTTGTGCTTCAGTGTTAATTGCTTCTAGCTTCTCCTCTGTGTAACTCCAGTGAATACATAAAGCTGCACTAGGGATAAATTATACTTCAATACCTTTGCATGGTCAAAAAATCTTTATTGCTGTGGAATGATTAAAAATGATCTAATCTCTATCATTGCTGCCCTGTGGCAAAAAGGAACAGAGTCAATGTGTAAGCGCAAATGTGGTCACATCAACATTGCAGAACTCTTCCGCAGATGTTGTTCTACCCTGGTAATACAAGTATGAACTATATAGTACTGATCTACTCCTGCATCAAATCTGCCCAGGAGTAGGAATCTGACACATGGTAGAGCTGTTTAAAATTTGTTATAGATTCATAGAATGGTTTACGTGGAAAGGACCTTAAAGCTCATCCAGTTCCAGCCCCCTGCCATGGGCACGGAAACCTTCCGCTAGGCCAGGTTGCTCCAAGCCCCATCCAACCTGGCCTTGAACACTGCCAGGAATGGGACAGCCACAGCTTCTCTGGGCAGCATGTGCCAGTGCCTCAGCACTTTCACAGGGAAGAGCATCTGACTAAAAATCTCATCTCAATTTCCCCTCTGTCAGGTTAAAGCCATTCCCACTTGTCTATCACTACATACCCTTATCAAAACCCCTCTCCAGATTTCTTGTCAGCCCCTGCTATATTCATTACAGCTTTTCCTGTTGCTAGCTTCACATCATCCTGTGCAGATTCAGAGCTTTCCCTGCTCTTGCTGTCCCTCTGACACCCCACACCCAACAGGACTGAACTGCTGCTCAGCTCTTGTCATCTCCAAGGTGCTACAGCAGAAGGCTTTTTTCTTGCAGCTACTGCCAAGTCTAACAGCTCCATCCCACTGTTCTGGGAGAAGAGCAGCTGAGGTTTTCCAAGGTGTGTGTTCTGACTTAGCAGTACCTTGAATTTTTAACCTAGGCAAAAAATCACAGTAAAAGTTTCCTCTGTCATGACAAAGCTCGGATATTTCCTTATTGCCATTTTCTCCCTCTGGTAGTTCCTTGACTACAGTTTGGTTGTGGAAGAAAATCCTTTAATAAAGGAAAAAAAATGAATCTAAGACTACAAGTAAAAACTAAAGAAATCTTATAGATATGGAAATCTTGTTTCCATGGACATATTTTAAAGCTGACAGCCTTGTTTTGTTTCTATGAGCAGCACACGGTGTAGTACTCAGAGATAAGAATCTGGACTTTGGGAAATGAGGTATTTGTGAGGTCAGAGGAACAGTTATAAGCATAAGGTGTTAGGGTACTGGAAGACTAGAGGAAACTTGTGATACAGAGACCTCACTCATATTCCACAGATGCCATCACCACAGAAGATGAGCAGCCTTCTTATCCTCCAGCAGATCAACACTCCACCAAACTTGGTGTAGCCCAAAAGTTTACTGAAGGTGCACTCAAGCCCCTCATCCAGATCATCAGTGAAGATATTGGAAAACACTGGTCCTAATACTAAGCATGAGGGACACCACAAGTGACCAGTCGCAAGGTAGATACAGCACCATTCATCACTACCCTTTGGGCTTGACCATCCAGCCAGTATTTAACACAGCAAAGAATATAACCCATGAGAAATGACCATGAGCAAGACATCATTTTTGCTGAGGGAAAGGGAAATAGCCAGGGAAAACAAACAACATTTATGTAAACAAGCAGCTTTTAGTAAAATCTGAACCTGTCGCAAACACAACAGTTTTGTCTCTGGAGAACTATTCTTCCATAAAGCACAGAAATAGATATTCTCAACTACTTTTCTGAAATATGCACTTTTTTTTTACTGGTGGATGCTTCATCCCACTTTCCAGATGCAAACCTTTCTCAAGACACTGGGACAAGCATAGCTCTGCCATCTCTCTTGTGATTCCAACAAGAAGCTAAATGAGTCCATTATGACTACCATTGCTTGTCAAACCATTTATACTCATCTATCAAGGTACATAGTGACTTACTGCATCACCAAAGAAAATTACTACTCATTACTTTGTGCATCAGATTACAGCTAAATTATTGTTTTCATAGTACAAGTGTTATGTATTATTCAAATTCTAACCAGTGCATTAACTCTGCCACTCAGCCAAGATTACAGCTAAAAATAGATAGCGCATGTCCTACTTCAGAATACATTTAGCATTACTACCAACAGCATCTCAGATTTCACATATGCTCAGATTTCACATCTTTAACCTTCAAGAGAATTTGAAGAGTTAAAGTCAGTTATATGCAATTGTGATAAGGATAAATGAAAGCCTCTAGTTCTGGCCACATTGTACCAGCTGGCATGTGCAGTTTTGCATGATTTACGGTGGAGGATGTAGTTATATTTGAATTGTTTGTATTGACTTCATAGGAATAAGAATAACGTATGAACAGGATTAACAGTGTTTCACAAGTAGCCAGCTCAAAAGTAGAACTGTATGTTTAGAACTTGTCCAGATTCACAGTAAGAAATTGCATTTGAACTTCAATATCCATTCTTTATCCTTGATCTGCCTGAAAAAGGCTTACTTCAGGTACTGTGAGTCACACAGAAAATGCTAAGGGGATACAAACCTTTCTCCCTCATGGATACAATCAATAGTGCTGCAGGTACTTCTTTGTCCTATAATTTAGCCATATATTGGCCCTCCTCCTCACTTATTTCCTTCTGCTCTACCCACTCAAATCAGCACTGAAGACTTAAAAGGTGTAGTTTCCAGCCCAAGATGAGAATACTCTTGTGAGAAGAGACAGTCTTCATCTGATTTATAACATTTCTGATGCAAGATTTCCTCTACATTACATATGCCAGGCTGTTCAGTACAAAGCTAGTTCTACTTACATGCCAGCCTAAATTCTGAACCGAACAGAGACAGGCAAGGAGCAGAAATGGATATCATTCTCGGCCACTTACTTCTGAAGGCAGGGGCAAATTTTCCTCACTTTGCTTGTTCTTCTAGCATCCTTTAAATCGCTGCCCAGTTTTTGACACACATGAAATTTAATTTCATTTTGATATAGAGCATGCATTAGAAATACAGCCATTTTATCATTTAAAATATAGTTCTTTTTATTCCCTGTTGAAAGACTTTTCTTTTAATCTTATCTTGCTCTAGTCTTAGAGCAATATAAAGGCGTATATTGGACATAAATGACCTGCAGTAGGACCAAAGTGTCCTAAATTGGCTTCAGACAGGAATTCAGTTCAGTGCTTAAAATAAATGCTCATCTAGCCACAGATTTAGTAGGAAATGGTTCTACATTCATTAATCAACCTATTCAGCTACCAGTTCAGACAGATTAGACGCTCTCTTCTAAAGATTAAATTGGCCTGCGATTTGTTTATAATCCCTTTTAGGGTTCTTTTGTGTTCATTTTCCTTTTTCATTCAATTTCCCCGGTATTTTGAAAATTTAGAATTAAAAAGGACTGTCCCACAGTGCTTCAAAAGATTTCAAAGCCAACAGGCTCCTGCCAAGGTTAAAGATGAAATGTGAAAACAACTCCATTGTATTTTCACCTTCAGAGGCCGTTTTTGCATGTCTGATTTCCTGTAGTTCCCTGCTGTATAACAAAGTATTTGCTGCACTCTTATTATAAAACTCAGGTTTTGTTATCTGTAATAGCTGTATAATTCAAACCACTGTTTAGGTAATACAAAAATAAAAGACTGCGTATAATATTGGCGTTGCCCTCTCTATCATTTATTTAATAAGAAACTTAATTTAATGAGCACTTTAAAAAAATAATTTATAAGCCATCTGGACTCTAAGGCTACGTATCTATTGTTTCTGGAATGTGTCTACATATTCTTTCCGCAATATGGTATCACAAATATTTCTGTTAGGAAGGATGATTTATTTCAGCCATTTCATCACATATGGTATGTATTTTGCATATTTTGTGATGAAGAAATTAAGGAGGTCACTTCTGAACTGGCACGCACTTACAGCCAAGAGGAAATCTATTCTTGCTTGTGACTGATAAAGTGAGTTGGTTATCATAGTTTATTGCAAATGAAAATTGCACCAGAGTTCCCAACATGAAAACCTCTTCTTGGGCATACTCTGCAATGCAAAGCCTTCTGCCTTTTCCCATAGTAAGTATATCACCTTGCTTGGGACCCAGTTAAGCACCCCACCAGACCTCCTGCTGCTGCTGTTATTAGCACTGAGTACACTATGCTTTGCTCTGAGGCTGGCGCTGCATAACTACTTGTTGCTCATCTTCATACAGGCATATTACTGGGTAATGTAAATGAAAAGTTTCAACTAAGATGTAGAAAGAATGGGAAGATGGGGCATGTTCGTATACTGGTAATGCTGTGTATGTTTTGACATGTTTGCAGTCTTTAAAGAGGCCTCCTTTAAGCTCCTTCAGAACCTTCTCCAGAAAACCTCACTAGGAAAAGTGGAAATAAACATTTTTGTTTTGGTGCAGTTTGCTTACACTTGTCAATACTTAGCACATCCAAGTGGTATTTGAGTAAATGGTGTTTATTGTTTTGATTTTTCTGCACAAAATCTGGCAAAAATCTATGGTGTTTCTAAACAGGACAAAAGGTTATTTAAAAGCAATTACATAAGTGAAGTAGGGCTCATTATAAATATTGGAATAACTCTTCTAAAATGAATTGGATGCTCAATGGCTGTATTTAGAATTGTATTTATACCTCCAAATTGTTGTTTGGAGGTATTGTAATTTCATGCTTTGGTTACACTGAAATCAGGGTAACTTGCTTGGTGGAGTAACTTGGACTTCTTAGTGTAAATCAACAGGCTTTCAATGGTTTCAGTGGAGTTATACTGACAAGTAAAAAAAAAAAAGTTATTTATAAATATCTTGTACCTTATGTGTTCTACCAGCTTAAAAGGTTAAAGTGTCACAAAGAAATTGGCAAGAAGCAGCTACACTTGCATCAGTGAGAAACCCAAGAACTTCCAGCAGCATTTTCCCTTTTTCAGGACAGACAAGCAAGCTAACTGATAAATACATTAGAAATTAATTGTATAATTTATCATGTAGTGATTCGTAGAACTTGCTAACAACTCGACAACATAGTTTATGCTGACAAGCAGGTATCCCCTATTGCAGCTCTGGGAGACATGGGGGATATCTCCTCGTAACGTGTCTCATCCAAGTGTCAAACAGAGTGCAATTATATTGTTGTTTAACGTATATATTCATTACATTTCTACTAAATGTCATACATATTTCTAACATTTCCGAGAACCATTTTACATAATTCTATGCCCTATTTCCGCATGCGTACAACAACGTAGCAATGGTCTTTGGGACCCCTGGTGGTTAGTTCTTCTTCATCACTTCATCTGTTGGCTGAACTTTAGGTTTGGAAAGTCCTGTTGTCATGCTAGCAAACACTAGTTCAGTTCTACCTGGTTATTGTAAAACATTTACCCAAGATACTTCACTGTCATCTACCACAAAGCTCTTACCCAGTGCCATTGTTGCAAAGCTACCACGCTCAACGTTACTTAATCACAAAGCAGAACTGATTTCACTTATTTTTTTTTTACAAAAGATTATACTTCATTTTGTATTTCTTCGTTTCAGTAGGAAGCAAGGCCTTCAAGGCAGTATCTTGCACAGCTAAGGGTAAAGTAGATCTTTAAAAACCACTCATGAAGTGGCTGAGTGCGAAGGAGAAGAGAGGGCTCCCTGACTGCCAGTTGTTGGGAAACAACAACCCAACAGCCCATGTGCAGCCTAAAGCTTTGCTTTCATCTGCTGCCCTGCTGCCTATTTTGTTGCCATCATGCTCTGAAATTCCATTACATTTGTTGTCTGCTCTGAAATGTGATCAGGGATAAACATTTCAACTGCTTGAAATAAAAGTCTGCTTTGTAGTCCATTTCCCCAGTCATTCAGAAAAATTCTGAACAGGAACATTTCCTAGAAACAGGTACAACTCAAGGAGCAGCAGCTGAGGACAGCCAGCTGTATGTGTCAAATACAGTCACGAATAAAATCCTGCCTCTAGTTCTCATCCTGTTGCAGTGCTCAGACCCCAGCTAAAACTCCAGATCTGCCTGGTTTTCCTGTGTGTTTTCTACCATTCACAAGACACAGCAGCTTGGCAAAGCGCACCTAGTAGGTCTTCTCATTCTCTGTATGGGAAATGGAGGAGAGAAAAAGAAAAAAAATCTTTTGTGTGTTCCATAAGATTGACCTTGACATATAAGAAGGAATGTGGTACAAGAAATACATCTAAATACAAACACATATCTATCTGTGGATCAAACAGTTGTAGACCAAGTCACAGACACTGTCAGTATATGAAAATGAGAAAGGCCTTCTGTTACCAAATCCATAAATAGGCTGTAGCTCTTGAGTGTCTGATCTTATTCTCAAAGAATGTTTGTCTGTGCTATGAAATGCTTCTGCCTTCTGTCCTGAGCTACATGAAACATGGTTTTGGAACAAAACCATGACAAGCAGCTCATGTGTACAAAAAACAATTAAATAAGGGCATAAGGAAAAATATTCACCCTTGCAGAATGGCTCACATGAGTGAAGTGTTCATGGAATTTGTACCCCCAGTAGTAACCCATTCATCTTCAAAACAAAGTTATGTATACTGATACATTGAAGTACGTAGTAATATTGTACTAGTGGGATTCATTTTTTTGCTATCTCACCCCATTAAGTACTGACTTTTTTTTACTGCCAATTCAATGGCACTGGCACATTTCCAACATTATTTGGTCTGTGACAAATGCTACCTAAGGAACTGACAAGCACCCTAGAACTGCCTACTTCCTCAGTTACAAAACGAATCTAGCTTAGAGAAAATTAGCTGAGACAAATCCCTTCCCAACTGAGTTGGAGCATAAGATTTGCCAGAAGTCAATGGTCTATGCTGTCATTAATTACTTGTGCGTGGGTTGGTTTTTTTTAACAGGTAGCAAGAAATAAGTATCAGGAAGAAAATATGTATATATTTTATTATGAAGTTTAATTATGCCTCCTTTTAATATGTAGTTTAATTAATTAAATAAATATTTACATGAGAAAATTGAGATTAGTCCCCTTAGCAGTACTAAGAAACCTTCCATTTACAGAAAGAAGAGACAGTTTTGCAACTGCAAATCTGACTGCCTGTTCCCAACAGAACAAGGGTCACATTTATTTGTGAGCACAGTTCTGTAAGCAAGCTGGAAACAACCAAGATGAAAGCTGCTCTAAAAGTACACAGTGACATTTTTGCAACACTGAAATTTTAGCCCTAATTGTCCTTTAAGTTACATGGCATCTCGTCCTAGGTTCAGCAGTAGCAGTCGTTTTTTCTCCTTAGTAGCTGGTGCAGTGCTGTGTTTTTGACTTTCGGCCTGGGAATAGCGCTGATAACACCGATGTTTTTAGTTGCTGCTCAGTAATGTTTACTCTGACCAAGGACTTTCTGAGTCTCACGCTCTTCATGGGAGGAGGGGAAGCCAGGAGGAAGCAGAGACAGGACACCTGACCCAAACCGACCAAAGGGGTATTCCATACCACAGCACGTCATGCCCACTATATAAACTGGGGGCAGTTACCTGGAAGGGTTAGATCACTGCTCGGTTGGGCTGGGTATCGGTTGGCAGGTGGTGAGTGGTTGTATTCT
The DNA here is from genome assembly GCA_028858755.1 of Ara ararauna. Taxonomy (NCBI): domain Eukaryota; kingdom Metazoa; phylum Chordata; class Aves; order Psittaciformes; family Psittacidae; genus Ara; species Ara ararauna. The sequence goes on along the minus strand of CM054380.1, from coordinate 15,590,117 downwards.
CTTCCCTTGTTGTTTCACTTATCATTATTATTATTGGTGGTAGCAGCAGTTGTTTGTGTTCTACCTTAGTTACTAGACTGCTCTTATCTCAACCCGTGGGAGTTACATTCTTCTGATTCTCCTCCCCATCCCCCCGGAAGCAGGGGGGAAGAAGGGAAGGGGGGTGAGAGAGCAGCTGTGTGGTTCTGAGTTACCAGCTGGGCTTAAACCATGACAAAAAACCACAACACATCTTGAGGCACAACCACAGCTAGCATGAGTTATTTTCAGAGTTATATCGTGACTACATATTGCAAGATATCATCCAGCTTGCAGACCAACTAGATTTGAACTAAAAAATCGTGTATCATCTTGCCATATACTAATTTGTATCCCAAAAGGCAGATTTTCACTCCATTGTCCTGTGAAAAGTTCAGGACATAAATCCTTGGCTGCTACTAAACATATTTCAGAGCAGATTTTTATGTGGTTATGAGATAATTACAAAATTCTACATTCGGGGGGAATCTCCATGACCCCTCTGCACTACAGTCACAATGCAAATCAGCTTTAACAAACCCCAACTGCTGGGAAAGCCGCCACAGTCCAGGTCTGGGGGCAGAGCTGGTGTGTGAACTGATCATTCCTCCTCACTTTTGTACATGTCAGAAACAGCATAACAAGATGTCTCTGAGCTCTGTTCACCTTGTACCTCCCTCAAGCCCACATGCCTCCAAGGGTCCCCAAGGGAACCCAGCAGACCACGATGCCCAGGTTCTAGCTAAGGATCACTGATAGAAAGAGATCCTGGAAGCTGCCTTTTTAGGAGCTACAACCTAGTGTCAACTGTTCTCAGACATTTATAATGGGGTCTGGAAGACAGGGGGAGAGAATCTGTAATCATGATATGCTTAGTCAGAGACATTGGGTGAAAGGCCAATGTCACTACCAAGTCTTTGGACAAAAGGAGGCTTCCCTCACCCCCCAGGCAACCACCTCTCTTTAATGTTAGTTCTAACTTTCAAGATTATATTTTTTTATTTAAGATGCAGCACGTTTCTTTTTCAGGAAAAGTGAAAGTCTGTATTCACAATGAGGCAGTATGTACTACACTGTGTTTGCCCCATAAAAAAGAATAAATGTTAGCCCTGTGCCAAAGTCCTGACCTTCATATTTCAATACAAGATTTACAGATGCAAGACCAGCAGACATTAAAAAATGTCCTCCACAAAATCTGTCCCTATTCAATTCTCCCTCTGCAACCCAAAATGTATATTACAGATTTTATCACATTATTAAATTAGTATCAGACTTTAATAGCTAGTTCCAGCGGCACTTTAAAAGATTTTTGTTAGTAGTGTGATAAATAATTGAAAGCTGTGCTTATTATATGGCTATTTTACAGAATCTTTATATATCATTGCAGTGATTTACCAGTCAAAGTTCTATAACAAAGTATGGAGCAGTTGAAGTCTCATGATACTCTTAGTTATTACTCTACAACTGAGCCACTGGCTCACTTGAATGGCAGCGTATAACTGTGAGCACATGATGTGTAAAGGAATAGAAAACCCAAGTGTAAGTAAATAAAAATTGCTGCTCTGTTTTTCCACAGTCTATACACTTTTATAAATGTATTCCCTGTTTCTTGAGCTTTAGCACTGCTCATTTACAGAATTGCAGACACTTCTGTAAACTTTGGCTTATTTGAGGTTTTGTATTGCACATACCTCTCCTAAAACATAGTGCAGTCAATCTGCAAAGCAATCCCCAGCACACAATTTGCTGACACGTACCCAGCTTTCCTGGCTCCGCTTTACACATCACAGGAAGCTTTACAAAAAAATAACTTCTTTTTTTAACAAATATCTGCAGTCCTGTTTCTGAACAAGCACTTTTTGAAAGCTGAAACCATAGAAGAAAGGCTTCTTCCTTTTGCCTTCCTGGAATCTGTTCTATTGCCTTCAACTGCCCTGCAGTTAGAAGCAAGTGAGGAAGAGGCAGCCAATTACCTGCTGCATTCATGCACTGACATTGTATGGGAGAGGAGGCCACAAACAGCAGATTTATACATTTATTCTCCACTTTCAACAATACTACCTTACAAAATTTGTGACAAGCTCTTGCTAGCCTTATATGTCATCAAATATTAAAAGGAAAATACTGCTTATAAGAGTCAGCCTAATGGCTCTTCTGAATGCTTATTTCCCTTCCAGCATTGGCTGTGCATATAGTGGTAGACCACTGCCTACAGGACCCATCAGCACCCCAAGAAATGTTACTGCCATTGCCTTTCCCTCCCACACCTTCTCAGTGCTTTTCTTTCTCTTAATGACATTATTTGTAGACACATTTCCCATCCTTACTCTTTACACAGTTGCCACTTCCCAGGCCACCATCCCTGCACTGCCTATGGGGATGGAAGGATTGCCTGGACACAGATCAACTTCACAACAGCAGAAGCAGAGCATGGGAACATGAGGAAACTGAAACATTTCAACGCCAATCCTAGTACAGCCTTCCTTACAGCCAAGGTTAAGTGGTTCCCTTTAATTAGAGGATTTGGGGGTCAATTTAAAACACTCTTAACCCATTTTGTGTTAGCCTTTGCTGAGATTTCATTGTAATCTGAATCTTCATGAAAGACACCACAGTACATAGACACCTATGTCAGCTCTATTTTCAGGGTCACTCAAGTGTGACATGTTTTGAATCTGAAGTCTGGATTTGATTTACATGACCCCACATGCATGCAACATGATAATAAAAAACAGGTTCTTGCTGCAGCATTTGTGTATTGGTTGGTGCATTTACTCCCTGTATTGTAATAGGCAAACTACATAACTCCTAAGCTTGGAGCAGGAAACAGCTATTGCAAATGGCTTATGTAACGTGTGAAAACTGACACAATGACAGGTTCTCAGAACTTCATTAGCGGTGTTGTACATGTTATTCAGTAGTTTGAAAGTGGTTTTTTTCTCCACTCATTCCCCATTATTGTAAGTTAGAAAAAAAAAATTCAAAACAAAACAAAACAACAAGCATCAGGTTTACTACCTCTAATATACTTCTGCATAGTATGGCACCTCTATTATATACAGTGTTTGTGAGTATCAGTCAGTTGGATGCCTACTGAAGTATATAGCCTAATTAAACATATAGTAGGCAGAGTGCAATAAGCCTCAGCACTACACAGTGTTTGGAAGGGCACTTTTCCTCGAAGCCTGCTCAAAGTACCTCAAGATCTGCATCTCCTGCAGTAAGCTAACACCCAAAAATCAACTTTCTGCCCCATACCATCTGTTAACATCACTTTCAGCAGGCAGGAATGGACAGTCCTTGCTATACTTTTTCTTATTAAGATAAATGTGAATAATGTTAATTTTGGAATTCACAATTAAAAATAGTAAATTTGTAATATTATTTTGTATACATTATTTTTTATTTTCCCATATTTTTTATATTTGTATATATTTTGTATATACTACTTTGTAATATTAAAAATTGTAATATTGCTCAGATGGTGGCTGGCAACACTGTATCTTTTCACAATCACCGAAATTTAAGATTTCATAATTTAAATTTCTACACAGAGATATGCCATCAAATTAAATCTGTTAATAGATACACCAAATGCCTAACAGCAATTCCATCTGCTTTTATAGATAGATAGATGACACTAACCTCTTAATGTTGCAAATAATTTGAGTAAACAAAGTATGGAATACAAATCAGTTTTATATTTTTATCTAGCTGAATCTTTTTCATTCAGGTTAAAAATGAGTATGCTACAGTCCTGTCAGATCTTATTGCAGAAAGTGAAACAAAAGTCTAATGCTTCAGAAATGCTAGATGCAAAATTAATGAAGTATGGATTAATCCCATTGATTTTGATAGCAGCTGGTTTTTGTTTGGTTGGGGTTTTTGTCTTTGAAACTGCTTCCTGTGGGATTTGCCGATGACACCAAGCTGTGTGGTTCAGTTGATACACTGGAGGGAAGGAATGCCATCCAGAGGAACCTTGGCACACTTATGAGGTGGGCTGATGTCAACCTGATGAAGTTTAACTGTGCCAAGTGCAAGGTCCTCCACCTGGCTGGGAGCAATCCCAGGCACAGCTACAGGTTGGGCAGAGAAGAGATTCAGAGCAGCCCTGCAGAGAACGACTTGGGGGTGTTGGTCGATGAGAAAATGAATATGAGCCGGCAGTGTGCGCTTGCAGCCCAGAAAGCCAACCATACCCTGGGCTGCATCAAAAGGAGTGTGACCAGCAGGTCGAAGGAGGTGATCCTGCCCCTCTACTCTGCTCTTGTGAGACCTCACTTGGAGTATTGTGTGCAGTTCTGGTGTCCTCAACATAAAAAGGACATGGAACTCTTGGAACAAGTCCAGAGGAGGGCCACAAGGATGATCAGGGGACTGGAGCACCTCCTGTATGAAGATAGGCTGAGAAAGTTGGGGCTGTTGAGCCTGGAGAAGAGAAGGCTGCGTGGAGACCTCATAGCAGCCTTCCAGTATCTGAAGGGGGCCTATAGGGATGCAGGGGAGGGAGTCTTCATGAGGAACTGTAGTGAGAGAACAAGGGGTAACGGGTTCAAACTTAAACAGGGGAAGTTTAGACGGGATATGAGGACGAAATTCTTTACTGTAAGGGTGGTGAGGCACTGGAATGGGTTGCCCGGGGAGGTTGTGAATGCTCCATCGCTGGCAGTGTTCAAGGCTGGATTGGACATAGCCTTGGGTGGCATGGTTTAGTGGGAGTTGTCCCTGCTCCTGGCAGGGGGGTTGGAACTAGATGATCTTCAGGTCCTTTCCAACCCTAACTATTCTATGATTCTAAGTTTAGATTGGATATGAGGAAGAAATTCTTTCCTGTAAGGGTGGTGAAGCACTGGAATGGGTTACTCAGGGAAGTTGTGAATGCTCCATCACTGGCAGTGTTCAAGGTCAGGTTGGACATAGCCTTGGGTGGCATGGTTTAGTGGGAGGTGTCCCTGCCTATGGCAGGGGGATTGGAACTAAATGATCTTAAGGTCCTTTCCAGCCCTAACTATTCTATGATGACTCTATGACTCTATGACTGACTCTATGACTCTATGATTTGGAAGATCCTGGCTTGATAAAGTGGCATGTTCTTTTTATTTCTCATAGGATTCTTGGTAAGAAGGATCCTGCAATCAGCTTTATGACTTTCTCCATTGCTTCTTAAAACAACTGCCACAGGCAATTCTGCCATAATCAGAATTCTTTAGTTTCTCTAGGAAAACACAAAGCTGTTCCCTTCAGATTGAGTTATTTGACTTGTATTTGAAAGCCGCAAAGTATTACACATTAAGAAGGCTGAGTGAAAGGCATGATAAATGTGCAGCCAGCCCATACTAACCCCAATAGCAGCAGCAGGTGCAATAATGCAGGCTGTGCTGAATGAGTTCTGCATGCTCGTATTCCACAAATTGTACAGAAAAGCAAAAGAAATCATGAATTATGCTAAAACCTAAATTATTCTCCTACCTCAACAGTTGTCCACAGTATCTTTCTGACACAATTTTAACCTACATGCATTAACCAAATCCAACACCCAAGTAATGGGAGAAGGAATGGGATTCCAAATTCTTAATATCAGTGTTCAGTCCTTGTTACAAATCCCCCTTTCATGCCTCCACTAACGCAATTATCTATTTACTGCAGTATAGATACCCTCACTTCTAGCCTCCAGCTCAATCAATCTCCAGGACCAAGGTAAGAGTCATGATGCATCCACCTACCCAGCTATGACTGATGTGAAGATGCATTATCTGTAAACACTGAGGTCTCAGAGGAAAGTATCAAGTCATTGGAGTGATATTGCTTATTCATTAAACAATAGGTACAGCTCTCAGCCAACAAATGTGAACTACCTATTCAGATATTTAAGATTCTTCATAGGAAAGTACTTGTATGGGGTTTTTTTCTGCTTTCCTCATTTTAGGGTAGAAGGACAAATTGAGATTTACCATTACCATCTACATGGAACAATCCTTGAAAATAATTTAAAGATTGAATAATTTTATTTCCTTAAGGTAAAAATCTAGGACCAGAAAAAGGTCATGAAAACTTCTAAGCCTTTCTTGAAAGCATTAAGCAAGTTGAAAAATGTTTTGTGTTCACTTTCTGAAGCAGGGAAGTTATTTCCTCAGTGTTTTATTGTCTCTAGGAGCAGCTAAAGTTTTTTAAAGAGCACTGAGATCACCTTTACAGACACCAACACAGTGTAAACAGGATCATTTATAAAGCACTGACATGATAACGCTCAGTTCCATGCTAGAAAAATTAAGGGAAAAATGTGCACAGTCAGCCCATGGCTGCTGATGTGCTGCCAGTCTGGCCACAAGAGCCGCAGTGAGATGGTCATTTAACTTTTGAGCAGAGCAGCTTTGGTGGTTATCATTGCCACAGCGTTCTGAATTTACTGATCTGTGCTGTAAACTGCTTTTAATGTGTAGGTTGAATCCTTCACTTGAGAATCGATTCTATTCTAACCTAGAAATAAAAGACAGATGTTTCATTTTGTTGCCTTGCTGAAATCAGTTCATTTATTATTTAAAGATGATGCTGAAGAATACATTGCCTCCCTGTAAGCCATTCTTCTTCAGAAAGATCTATGTATTATCACTAACACCTACATCCCCACATCTTACAGACAAGCATTCCATCCTTCTTGAGTAGCTCAGATCATGTTTCCCTTAATATAAAGGAAGATGAAACATGCAGTAGCTTTTCTGAGGAAGAGATACATGATGAGCCAAACTGTACAAGACAGGCAAGTGCTTGTAAATAAAGCCAAGACAAGGTTGTTCAAAAGTGCATCAGGATTAGTGTCCACACCTTTGCTAATACAGAGACCTGGGAAACGTATTTGCACAGCAAATAGCTGCAGAAGAAAATATAACCAGGCTACAGATATTAATTTAATCTTCCACGTTCTGTCATCCATCAGTAAGCTGTTGTACAATCTTGTTTGGTTTGAAGCACAGGTGGTTAGAAGCTAGACAGGACAGCCAGCAGTGCAAACAACTTTTCTCTCCCTTTAGGGAAAAAAATCTTAATCTCCTTGGGGAGGACTCAATTATGTCTGCTGAGAGATGTATATATTCTTTTCGGATGAAACAATATATTGCTTGCTTACCTCCAGAGTTGCCTAATATTCACTTTTTCTCTCTTTGCGCTCAAATTCCCTTGTCTTCACAAAACTGGAGCCACTCTTCTTTTGAAGAGGTACTGCCTGTGTCTGTAATATTTAACAAACATGGCACAAATAAAAGACAGCCTTAGAGTTGGAAACATGCCCTTTCCACAACTTGCTTGCCTATGAGCTGAGCTGATCCTATAAGATGTTGACTTTCCAGTTGTAACTTGTATCTCTAGGAATTAGGACCACACAGCATTCTGTGGATCGCCTTTTCCTGAGAAGTTCTTGCAAAGAACATAGGACTTAAACTGGAGACCTCAAGCTACTGGTAAAGGCAATTTTAAGAGATTTAGTCTTAACAAGATTTCTTTTATGTGACATTGAGAGGTGAAGTACATTAAGCCCATGAATGTCATCAGATGTCTCTACACAAACGCCCTTAGCATGGGGAACAAACAAGAGGAATTAGAGATATGTGCATGTCTACGGGGGTATGACATAATAGGCATAACAGAAACGTGGTGGGATGGCTCCTATGACTGGTGTTTTGGAATGGAAGGTTACAGGCTCTTTAGGAAAGACAGGCCCAGTAGGCGGGGAGAGGGAGTTGCTATCTATATTAGGGATAGGCTGGAGAGTATGGAACTCTGTCTGGGGACAGGTGAGCAGTGGATAGAGAGTTTGTGGGTCAGGATTAAAGGGAGAACAGTGATGGGAGACATTATTGTGGGGATCTGTTGCAGACCACCTGACCAAGAGGACTCAGTGGATGAAGCGCTCTATAGACAGATAGGAATAGCCTCACGCTCGCAGGCCCTTGTTCTCATGGGGGACTTCAACCACCCTGATATCTGTTGGAAGGATGGTATGGCCCGGCACAAGCAATCCAGGAAGTTCCTCAACTTCGTGGAAGACAACTTTCTTCTCAAGTAATAGAGGAGCTGACAAGGAGAGGTACCATGCTTGACCTCGTCCTCGCCAACAGGGAAGGGCTGGTTGGAAATGTGACGCTTCAGGGCAGCCTTGATTGCAGGGATCATGAGATGGTTGAATTCGAGATCCTCAGGGCAGTGAGAAGAGCTTGCAGCAAGCTCACTGCCCTCGACTTCAAGAGAGCAGACTTTGGCCTCTTCAGGAACCTGCTTAGTAGTGTTCCATCAGATCTAGCTCTAGAGGGCAGGGAGACCCAAGACTGCTGGTTGTTATTGAAGGATCACCTACTGCAAGCTCAGGAGCGATGAATCCCAACAAAAAGGAAGTGCTGCAGGAGGGCCAGGAGACCTCCTTAGACGGATAAGGAGCTGCTGAGGAAAATACGAAGGAAAAAAGAGGCTTATAAAATGTGGAAGCAAGGACAGGTGGCCTGGGAAGATGTGGTTTAAGCCACTATAACTCACCCAGTTTGCTCACTCACTCACCCCGTTTTCTGCCCCCCAGCTCCGGGGGGGATGGGGAGGAGAATCAAAAGAATGCAACTCCCACAGGTTGAGATAAGAACACTTTAGTAACTAAGGTATAACACAAATCACTACTGCAACCACCAATAATAATAATGACAAAGGAAACAACAAGGGAAGAGAATACAACTGCTCAGCACCCGATACCAAGCCTGACCCAGTAGCGAACCCAACCCTTCCAGGTAACTGCCCTCCATTTTTACATCCTGGGCATGACATGCTGTGGTATGGAATACCTCTTTGGTCAGTTTGGGTCAGGTGTCCTGTCTCTGCTTCCTCCCGGCTTCCCCTCCTCCCTGGCAGAGCATGAGGTTCAGAAAGTCCTTGGCCAGACCAAAACATTACCAAGCAGTAACTGAAAACATCAGTGTTATCAACGCTGTTCCCAGGCCGAAAGTCAAAAACACAGCGCTGCACCAGCTACTAAGAAGGAGAAAAAATGACTGTTACTGCTGAACCCAGGACAGAAGAATACAGGGATGTTGTCCGAGAAGCTAGGGACTAGGTTAGGAAAGAGAAGTCCCACTTTGAATTAAACTTGGCTAGGGATGTTAAGGATAACAGGAAGGGACTCTATAGGTACATTGCAAATAAAAGACTGACTAGGTACAACATGGGCCCTCTCCAGAAGCTATTAGGAGAGCTGGCTACCCTGGATTTGGAGAAGGCTGAGGCTCTTAATGACTTCTTTACCTCAGTCTTCACCAGAAAATGCTGTGACCACACCATCCAAGTCTTGGAAGGCAGATGCAGGGACTGTGGGAATGAAGACCCAGGGTCCACAGTAGGAGAGGATCTGGTTAGAGACCATCTTAGGAACATGAACGTACACAAGTCCATGGGACCAGATGAAATCCATCCGTGGGTCCTGAAGGAGCTGGCAAATGAAGTTGCTAAGCCACTGTCCATCATATTTGAAAAATCATGGTAGTCAGGTGAAGTTCTCGATGACTGGAAAAAGGGAAATATAACCCCCATTTTCAAGAAGGGGAAATGGATGAGCTGGGGAACAACAGACCAATCAGCCTCACCTCTGTGCCTGGCAAAATCTTGGAGCAGATTTTTCTGGAAGGCATGCTGAGGCACATGAAAAACAACAAGGTGGTTGGTGACAGCCAGCATGGCTTCACTAAGGGGAAATCCTACCTGACCAATCTGGTGGCCTTCTATGATGGAGCTATGGAACTGATGGACAGGGGTAGAGCAGTTGATGTCATCTTCCTGGACTTGTGCAAAGCGTTTGACACTGTCTCACATGACATCCTTGTCTCTAAGTTGGAGAGATATCAATTTGATAGGTGGACCACTCAGTGGATAAAGAACTGGCTGGAGGGCCACATGCAAAGAGTTGTGGTCAATGGCTCAATGTCCAGCTGGAGACCAGTAACAAGTGGTGTCCCTCAGCGATTGGTGTTGGGACCGGTCTTGTTCAACATCTTCGTGGGTGACATGGACAGTGGGATTGAGTGCGCCCTCAGCAAGTTTGCCAATGACACCAAGCTGTGTGTTCGGTTGATACACTGGAGGGAAGGAATGCCATCCAGAGGAACCTTGGCACACTTATGAGGTGGGCTGATGCTAACCTGATGAAGTTTAACCATGCCAAGTGCAAGGTCCTCCACCTGGCTGGGAGCAATCCCAGGCACAGCTACAGGTTGGGCAGAGAAGAGATTCAGAGCAGCCCTGCAGAGAAGGACTTGGGGGTTTTGGTCAATGAGAAAATGAACATGAGCCAGCAGTGTGCACTTGCAGCCCAAAAAGCCAACCGTATCCTGGGCTGCATCAAAAAGAGCGTGACTAGCAGGTCGAAGGAGGTGATCCTGCCCCTCTACTCTGCTCTTATGAGACCTCACTTGGAGTATTGTGTGCAGTTCTGGTGTCCTCAACATAAAAAGGACATGGAACAGTTTTAACAAGTCCAAAGGAGGGCCACGAGGATGATCAGGGGACTGGAGCACCTCCCGTATGAAGATAGGCTGAGAAAGTTGGGGCTGTTGAGCCTGGAGAAGAGAAGGCTGCATGGAGACCTCATAGCAGCCTTCCAATATCTGAAGGGGGCCTATAGGGATTCTGGGGAGGGACTCTTCATTAGGGACTGTAGTGATAGGACAAGGGGTAATGGGTTCAAACTTCAACAGGGGAAGTTTAGATTGGATATGAGGAAGAAGTTCTTTACTGTAAGGGTGGTGAGGCACTGGAATGGGTTGCCCAGGGAAGTTGTGAATGCTCCATCGCTGGCGGTGTTCAAGGCTGGGTTGGACATAGCCTTGGGTGGCATGGTTTAGTGGGAGGTGTCCCTGCCCCTGGCAGGGGGGTTGGAACTAGATGATCTTCAGGTCCTTTCCAACCCTAATTATTCTATGATTCTATGCTGCTGCCTATGTTGCAGTGTGACAAGAGAGTAGACAGTTGAAGTATTTCGATTTAAAAAGCAAAACAAACAAACCAAACACAAAGCACAGCAAATGTCAAAAAATATTCCATGGTGAAGTAAAGCCCATCTCTAGGAGTACAGAGTCTCTGAACTTTAATCCATTTTGGACTCCAGCATTTTAAATCTTTAAAAGACATAGATGAAGTGAAGGCAACTGTAGTGTTTTTTCAGCTTCTGGAAGAAAAGAAAGCAGTAGAATAAGGAAGCTCCTCCAGTGGAGTTACTAAAGAATGCAGTTACTCACCAGAGTCCCCATCTCAGGATCCCGCCTGGGCTACTTCACAACAGAATACTCCTAAGAGAGGGCTTAGAGAAACATCACAGGTACAGTGAAACAATAAAGACATGAGTGAATCTTGGTTTCAGAATGATGAAATACAACAAAAACGACAACATGGATAAGAAAAAAAATTACTTTACTTACAGTATTAACTTCCAGTCATTGAAAGTAGATACAATCCTGACAGTGTTGATGCAGTGGAAAATGAAGCGGAGCTGTGGCATGCTGAATTTACAGACTACTTCACTATGGCTTTGAAAGGGCTTCATTACTGTGATGGTCTTATCCTGCTCAGGGAAGCCATCATTCTGCCTAGCTGGTGACTGCACAGAAAGCAAGGTGGAGCTGATGAGGTGATGCTGTAAGAAAACTTGACCCTGGCTGAACATAGCATTTCTTTCTTCAGCCATGACATGAGATCATTCTAAGCAGCATTTCTCATGCAGCAGCTCTGCTGACCTCTTTCACAGCAGTGCAAGGCTGCTTCTCTATCTGGAGTTTTGGAGTTCCCAGGCTTTCTGATCAGTAGATAGGTGGCAAAGGCAATATAAATAGCATACATATTTAGCTGCAATAGTATGCAGTTGATCTTGTGTCCCCCTCGCAATATCAGCCTCACACCAGTACTTGGATATGTCAAGGCACACAAATAATGCTGATCGGGATAATACAAATAACTCTTTCAGATGAGGAATATTTATGTTCTTAATGCCTGGGAATAAAATCTGGTGTAAATTGCCTCACTTATGCATCCTCAGGAGGCCATGACAAGATTTCATTAATCTTGGAATTATGGAGGAGACAAGACCAATAGACACAAAGAGCAGCAGTCCCAAAATTAGATATCTTAGCATTGACCCTGCACTTTTACAGCAGCCCAGTGCTTTAACAGCTGGTATCATGGTCCTGGCAGGATATCAGCCCTTGCCTTAGTGATCACTGGTGCTGGGGATTTTCCATGGAAGTCAGATTTACGGATTCCAGCAGCACATTGACTCCAGTTAGACTACCTGTCTGAGAAAGGACCCAGAGTGACAGCTACAAAACCAGTTTGCCAAATGCTTGGGGGAGCTCATAAGTCAAATTGGTATTGCATGCACACAGCACTTTGATTGATTCTAGTTTAGTCTGTCTGGTACTGATAGAGCTGAGCTCTTCTATGAGCCTATACAGCAAGTATGGATATTACTATGCATATTAGAATTAGATATTTTTTCCTTACAGAAGACTTAAAATGCAGTATTTACAAGTTAGTTTCTAGTCTTTCTCTTCATAGTAATTTCCCTATTAATGGCACTTCACCCTTCAAATACACAGTAAGAAAATGGGCTTCAACCCCTATTTTTAAAGTTTCACTCTCTGGTAGACTCTGACACCAGTGAGGATTGCCTGGGAGCAATTTCCCTCCAGCATGAGCAATGGACTGACTATCCAGTTGCTTTCAGGGCACTCCTGTACAAGAAGAGTTCTTCGTTTGCAGTATCTGCTACATCTGCAGCACTGGATTTAAAGGGTATTATATTTATGGGATGGATTAATAGTCAACATCAAATGAAGACTGTGAAAGACAGTCTTACTTCTTCTTTAGCACAGTCATATCGCAAATAGAAGAGATGTTTAATTACACTGTATGAAAACAGCAGATGAGAGAAGCTCAAGTAAGTGTTCTGCTATAACAGGAGCGCCCACAGACCCGTCAGGATTTTGTGAGACAGAAATCTTTGACAGGAATTCACAATTCAGTCTGTATCTGTCTGATTTTCCAGGCCTGTGAAGGTCAGGGCACTGAACACACACAGGCTATTTGTTACAAGTTGTGTCTTTATGCCTCACTTTCTCAAGCTTTCTTTGGGAAAAGACTTGCAGAGGTCATTCCTTCCTTCACCTTTTCTGGTGTGGGGTTTTGAGTTTGTTTGGGTTTTTTTTTTTTGAACCCTGTCCATTCTCAGACTGTTAGAGCAAAAATTAGGATTTCCCCTTCCCCCTATTCCTTTTGTTGTGACATGGTCCGGTAAATAATTCCTTTCGTTTTTCAACAGGTCGTACCTTTTTTTCTATACAACCTCTGGGGTCCTTAGAGGAGGTAAATCGTCCACTGCCAACCTGTCATGGTTTAAGCCCAGCCGTAACTCACGCAGTCGCTATCTCACTTCCCCCTCTTTCTTCCCCCCCGCTCCCGGGGGGATAGGGAGGAGAATCGAAAGAATGTAACTCCCACAGGTTGAGATAAGAACAGTCCAGTAACTAAGGTATAACACAAACCACTGCTGCTACAACCAATAATAATAATGATGACAAGGGAAACAACAAGGGAAGAGAATACAACCGTTCACCACCCGCTGACTGATACTAAGCCCAACCAAGCAGTGAACCAACCCTTCTGGGTCCCCTGCCTCCAGTTTTTTCGTCCTGGGCATGATGTGCTGCGGTATGGAGTACCTCTTTGGTCAGTTTGGGTCATAACTGACTCTATGCTTAGCCGTCAAGACCTTGCACAAACAAGAGAAGAAAACACAGAAGGGGAAGAGTTAGCCAGAATCATTCAATAAACCTTTTGACAAAACCATGACCAGAAATCAGGCTACCTTGTGGGAGATCCATGCACCATCCCTGCAGGGCAGTGCTGCCGATTTTTCATTTATATACATAGGGGTCTAAAAGTTTGTTCTATTTCCTCTTAGAATGAAAATCGTGGAGGCAAATTATTGGAATACGTATTTAAGGTACGTGTTAGCTGTCTGATTTTATGTGCAAAGGCTGAATGTTCTACATTTGTTTAATTAAATGTATTAATGAAAAGAAACTTTTTAAGATGAAAATGTTATTTTAATTGCCCAGGGACTGCCTCAGGCTCAGCTGGTTTTACCCTCTCCACCATACCCATGCATCCTAGTGCCTTGTGCCATGACAAGTCTCTGTGAAATCAGAAAAAAAACACAATCCGTGTTTCTGCTGTAGTCTCAAAGACATTAACTTAGTCACTTGTTGTAGTTTAAGCCTAGCTGGCAGCTAAATACCACGCAGCCACTCACTCCCTCCCTCCCACGCCAAACAAGATGGGCAGGAGAATCTGAAGAAGAAAACCCCACAGGTTGAGATAAGAACAGTTTAGTAATTGAAATTAAGTAAAATACAATAAAATAGAATTAACAACAGAAATAATAATAATAGGGAACAAAAAAAAAAAAAAAAAGAGATGAAAATTCAGAAGACAGAAGTGATGCACAATACAATTGCTCACCACCTGCTGATCAATACCCATCCCACCTCAGAACTGATCAACACCTTCCAGCCAGCTCCCCCAGTTTCTATACTGGGCATGACGTGCTGTGGTATGGAATACCCCTTTGGTTAGTTTGGGCCAGGTGTCCTGTGTCTGCTTCCACTCAGCTTCTTGTGCACCTCCTCACTGACAGGGCATGAGAGACTGAAAAGTCCTTGACCAGGGTGAGCATGACTTAGCAGCAAGTAAGCATTGGTGTCTTACCAGTATTGTTTTCAGACTAAAGCCAATATACAACACTGCACCAGCTCCTAGGAAGAAAAATAAGTCTTTCCAAGCCAAAATCAGGACATCACTTTAATAAGAAAAGGAAATAAGACTTCCAGCTAGTCTTCCTTGCTGAAATTGAGATTGTAGAGTGCCAGTCTGACACAACAGTAGGCTCTGTGCATTTCATTAATAACACTGTTATGGGGATCAATCTCCACATTGTGGGCTCAAGAACTGGGCCCTTTCAGTACTGAAGGGGACACTGGTTTTTCATTAGCAATTTAAACTTGTCTTCTGTAGCTTACTATTTCCATCATGCAGCATCTTAGTCTTACACTGTGACTTCTAAGATCTCAACTAGAAAGTTCCATAAACATGGAGATATATGGTTTCAGTGGGTCCTGCAGCAGTAGTGCAGGAGATTCCTGATGTGCTCAATATATTGCAGCCCCCTGGTACTGGTACTATCCAACTGGAAAGTCATAAAACAACATAAAATAAAGTGCTGGAGCAGAAATTATTCAGTCATTAACACTGCAGACACTCAGCCAATAAATCTCACTCAAAATGGACAGCAGAGCGTTTGCAGACACACACAGAGACCAGACAGCCTCATGTGGCCTTGGTGCATGTTCCTGTGAGATTTACGTCAATCACAGGGTTTACCTAGGGCATGAAATCACATTATTTTGCTACTGGCACCACTGGCTCTTTCAGTTTCATTTTAAGAATATTCATGCCCCAGATGCACTTGCAGGCACTTGCAGTATCTTCATAGTACAAAATGACTTCAGGTTTCTTCTAACAACTTGATAAGGATTCCTCAGTGCTTGGGAACCAGGGCTCTAACAGACCTGATCTTGTGCAAAGCACAGAGCTGTTTTCCAGTGGATTTACTTCATCTAGCATCCCTCAAATGCCACTGCTTGCAGATTTGGAAAATGGAAGACAGCAATGACAGCATTCATTGCCATGAAGCAATGTCAGTTTAGTGAAATGAGAATCAGGCCCCTTTTTTTGTCTTCAACAAAAAAACAAAAAAAAAAAAAAAAAAAAAGAGTAATTTAGCATTGCCTTGCAGTTACTTTGTTCTAATACAAAGGTTTGCAACTACTAAATGAATCAAAAGGAGAAATCATTGCTGTGAAAACAATGCAAGGACAATGATGAACTGAGCCCAAGACTGAAGGGGAGAGACTTCAGGCAAGATATGAAGCACTGAAGCAAGGAGACAAAACGGAGGAGTAGAGTCCACGTAGGAGTCACAGGAGTAAAGAAGGTTTTATAGCAGGAACGACAGACCTCTGAGCCTCTTGCAATCCTTCATTTCATACAGCTTTGTTTATTGTAGCATCTTTCTTTCCTAAGGCTGGGAGCTTTGATTTATAAGACTGTGATTTATACTTCGGAGCTAATTTTCTCCAACCTTGAAAAAGGAGGAAAAAAAATATGAAAAGGCTTTTCAAAACAACTGCAGGAAAGCTATAATGCAGCTCCACTCACCTCCTCCAAAGCTGAAGGTATTTCAGGCTCAGAAGGCAGCATAAATAGATGTTCAAGACTGAATTTCACTAGCTATTGAGATCCAGTGCTTCAGAGGTTGGTGTCAGACATTGCTCTTTGCTGGGTGGTGAAGAAAAGTAGTGACGTTTCAAAAAGCCTACACAGACTCATCATCACAGGAACTCAAAACTGCGTCCAGGCACCCAAAAAAAGTAAAAGAGAAGTTAAAGTATTAAGACAATCTGATTTTGCCTCCTCTCAAGGTAATCACAAAGCTTATGCCGACTGCTGGGGATGTGCGTATTAAAAGAAAGGGTCTGAACTGAGAAATGCAAGTGGGTGGAGAGACTTCCCAACAGCTTTGTTTCAAATGTTAAATCGATCCTGTAGGCAAGACTACAGTAGGAAGCCTGCAACCTCCATACCTACACCAAACCTACTTTGCAGTGTTCACATGAGCAGAATCTTCATTGTTTTAAAAACCTTCATGGGTTACCTACCAAGTAACCACTTGGAAGCAGTACCCCATTGGTATCTAGTACTATCAATCTGGGTATTACACACCATATTTTCACATACATCCTACCTAAATATAGGGACCTAAAGAACATAATCACTAAAAAGAGTTAATCAGTGAACAGACCCAGGTATCTCAATGGGGCAATTCAGCTGATGTAGGACATCGCTTGCCTGCTGTAACAAGCTACCTGATAATACATAGGGGAGCACAGGTTAAGTGCATGCCAGATTCAAGCATCTAACACTAGATGGAACAAATCTGCGTCTAAGTTTTTCAAAGACCCTTGTGGCCACTGGAAATAACCATAGGTTTCAACAGGCTGTTGGTCAGGATTTATCTTCATCCTGGTTTTGTAATAAAAAAGTCAAATGTAGCCTTAAGCATTTAAAAAAAAAAAGAAAAGAAAAAGATTAATGTATTACACAGCTGAGGCCTTTTTGCTGATACTGCTATCTCTTTCAGTTTATCTAAGTGAAAGCTTGCAATATCCCTCGGTAGAACATATAAAGCTGTTTTCGGAATTCTCCATTCCCCCTCTTAAATACCACTCCATCATCTGACAATCAACTTAAAAAAAAGTCCGGGGTGGGGGGAAGAAAAAATGTAGATTTAATCACTGGCAAGAGACTCTATAATTTCCCACCCTAAGTTTAATGTCAACAAAAGATGAAACCTCTTTTCCCTTCACAAACAATCAGGCACAATTTTTATTTTTAATGCCTTTTGTCAGCAGTGCCAACATTTTTTATTTGCTCTTAACTCCAGTCACTGTGAAGTGAGCTAAAAGCCATCTACTCTTATTATCTCACCACCCCATAAATAGCCTTGCTAGTGAAATAACAGAAACAAGACTACTAACAATCCCCTGCTATCCCTGAAATGAGTAGGTCATGTACTCAAAGCCAAGAACAGGCTTTGACCGCAGCAGTGTATTGAGGCATACATCAGTAAAAGGAAAGCTACCATCTACACACAGTACCAGACACATATAGCTGCAATCAATTACTTGTATTACTGCAGTACCTGAAATCCTTGTATCTGAACCAGAATCATATATTTCAAAGCAACAAGTAAGTAGAGAACATAAGAACAGCACAGTGCGAAAAGTACTAAACCCTGCAGTGGAACAGACAGAAGCCACAGCCCAGACAAATGGTGAAACAACACCCGTGCAGGTCTGTGGGGCAGGGAACCCTCAGCACATCAGCTGCCCCTCCATTGCAGAGTGTCATAAGAAACCTTTTACAGAGGAACTAGAGGAATGGCTGGGAGGTGGGTTTAGTTACAGAGAGCTCCTGCTGAGTGTAGGAAAACCTTCAAGGTACACTCCTCAGTGTTTTGTAGCTGCACTATTAAGGGCTTTAGCAGGGGCCGGATAAGAGCTGGTAACTCAAGGGTAATAAGAGGGATAGGAGGGAGGAAAAGAGAGGAGAGGCCGTGAGCAGTCCTGCAATTGACAACTTATTCCTAATGACTTGGAAGAGGGGAGGCTTATTCCTTGGTGAAGGAGTACAGAGAGCTGGTGACATGGCTGAGGAGACTAGCTAAGGAAACAACCTTTCTAGAGGCTTCCCAACAGCTATGAGGAAGGAAGACCACAGCTACTAAGGTGAGAAAAACAATTGCTGCAGGAATTGAAACAGGACGCAATTAAAGCTTCATTTTAGGCATTGTTTAGGTATATAAATGTGGGGGGAAAAATGTCCTGCAACAGGAATCAGCAAGACTTAGACACTGGCCAAATAAAAGCATCTACAGAAAAGTCACAATCAGAAGAATGCTTCAACCAAACAGACAGGGATTTGTCTCCTTTGCTGGTCTAGCAAAGCAGCAGCAAGGGGGGAGTAAAGATTAATCTGCCTTAATAGCAGATGAATAGCTACACAGAGCTCCGAAGAACTGTCAGAGAAACTTAGATATTCTCTTGAACACAGGTCAGATAGTGGGAAACATCAGATAAGAGATGGAACAAAATTTGTGTTTGCGAATGGTGTTACGCATGACCTAGATGCAAAGTCTGAGTCAAAGAGGGGAGTAGGTGGGAGAGTGTCCCGGGGAAACCTCTCACTACGGAGGGTGAGAGGTGTCCTGCTAACAGGGTACCCCTAATAGCTGGGGATTAAGAAGGCAAGAGAGAGAGGTCTATGGCTTTGATGTACTCAATCATAGGAATGCAGCTTGGATAACAATAACGTTTGGGAACTATTTTAGACATAGATAGGTTCTAAAGACACCTAAGACATCTTTCTTAATATAGGTAGCTGAGTGGTTTTTGCAAGTGCAGATAGCTTTCATGAGCACGCTCCTGATGGCTGTACTTGCTCATGCAGCTTTTAATAACCAGACAGAAGCTGAAGTAGAGAGGAGTCATAACCAGTCTTTTTCTCTGCAAAATCCTTGTGTGGCAAAGAAATTTGTCAGACATTGAACTTCTATGCATCATTCATTTGCATTTGTTCCTGTACTTGCTTCTACAGTTTGGTAATTGCTTCCTTGCCCTGCGCAGTGAAGTGAAGGTAAATAATGCCACCCACAGGTGTACGGGATTATTGCGGCAATGAATTTCGAGATAGACATTCTTATCCTGCAGTTAAATGGAATGTTAATTCTAACATGATAGTGACACTTGGGTTCCTCTCAATGCACTTGCATTTGTGATCAGAACTGCAATCCCCATGCAGTTTTGTACTAAATATGGTTTTATTGTGCCAAGGGCTTATTTTTACTTCAGATAATTTGAGGGGGGAAAAAAACCAAACTAAGGTAACAAAACAGAAACTAAGAATAAAAAAATCCTCTCATCTGAGCACTCAGCAGTACACAGATCTGGTGAAAGCATTTCAAATAATGAATGCCATCCACTTTTTTTAATTAAAAACATATACCAGATGCATTTTCACAGTGTGTAGCATGTTTTACTTAATTTGTTTTTGCCATTCCTAGCTTAGAGATCATTCAACCGTGATGACAAGGAATTCAACCATTTAATAGTAGTTCTTCACAGAATAAGGCGAAAGGCATCTGAAATAGAAGCTCATAATAACAATAAGAAGCAGGAAAGAATTCTGTTTACAAATACCATACTCATTCTCTATCTTAATTTCCTTAACAGTATTTATTAAGAATGTTGGAATGGAAGCAACATTTTCAATAATTGTTACCTGAACATTAAAATATGATTTTATGTTCAAGGTAAAAGGGATTAAAGGATATTTATTAGCTTATTCTTTGTTTCAGAGCCACAGGACCCAGGAGTACACAGTCTAGTAGAAAGGCTCAGGATCAGATTGCACTGAAGCGGAACAGGCATTGTTTTCTCTTAAAATGATCTCTCTCAAACAACTAAGGTAGGACACTCACAGGAGATAATGCTCTGGCACTCTGTGTAAATACATTACATCTCATAGCTGGCATGAATTCACATCTACTCGCTAGACTCACAACAGTGAACTCTGAATTCAGTGGGACATAAGAGGCTCTCTATGCCATAAATCCTTCTTACATTCTGTTGTGCTCTAGATTCTTACAAAAGATCAACTTCCCTGAATCCTCTAGGGTTTCACATCAGTATAGACTGGGGCTGCAGACATATGTGCCCTTGATTTGTGTTTTTGGATTCCTACAGAAAAAACTCGTAGGAATCAAACACACAAAAAAAATGGGTAAATACAGGATTTGGTACTGCAAATGTTATGCTGAACAATGGACTAGTCCTAGCCGAAGTGTATTCACTACATGAAACACAGTTTGCATATGTTGAGTTTCTTGGATGTGCACATCAACTGGATAACCTAAGAAAATCAGTAAGAGAAATACAAAAACTGAGAACTGACTTGTCTAGAATATGTTAAGTATGAGAACTCGAAGATAAGCTATAGAATCCTGCACTTCATCTTATGTTAAATATCTTGTATTTTTCTAGTACACAATTGTAGATATGGCACCTACATTTCAAATTCTTATCTCAGCACAATATTAATATCACCCTAGTTTACATATAGCAGTAAGCCATTGCATGCATTATCATTTAGCTTCTTTTAAACTTCTTATTG
This sequence comes from Ara ararauna, assembly GCA_028858755.1. Classification (NCBI taxonomy): domain Eukaryota; kingdom Metazoa; phylum Chordata; class Aves; order Psittaciformes; family Psittacidae; genus Ara; species Ara ararauna. The sequence goes on along the minus strand of CM054380.1, from coordinate 15,569,231 downwards.
TACAGAACATGTAAATTAAAAACCTGGAGTAAAGAGATGAAACTGTTCTATCCTAAGCTTGTCCATCATAACCAGCACTCCTTGCTAACTTGCCGAAGAAAATGCGTTTCACCAGGAAAATGACAGATAAAGCAAATGTCGATTTCTTGGCTGAGTTGGGTGGTGATGGAGACTGTCAAAGTGAGTTTGTGACTGGATAAGCTGAAAAGCCTCATGCATCTGGAGACACATCCAGACCTCCTGTGTCTGAACAGTAAACCCCCAGGGAACAGAGTTCTCCCTGATGGTCTCCTCATGGGTAGCAAGAGCCCAAATTCTCACTTCCTCCATGGAAAGCCCTTAGGCATTTGGCCTCCACTAAAGGTGAGGAGGTGTTACACAGGGTGCCATTGTTAAATAGCCCAGACCTCGCTGAAAGCAATTTTACACAAAAGCTCTCACCAACTTAGAGATTTTCCTTCCTCTGGACACAACCTGCATCCAAACAGTAAGACCACATAAAAACAGCAACCATATGACTTCATAACCTTGCCACAGCAGAATAGAGGGGCAATGCAAGTCAAAACTTTGAAAGAGTTAAATAGGGTAGCCCTAGGTTAAATCTCTAAGCATCTTCAGAAAATGTAGCATACCTGTGCCTGAAATGGGACACTCAGTAATTAAGTTTTCACAAATATACCCTATACCCATATTTACTTACAGCTAAAATCTTCATATACCTGAAAGAAACACTACATTGCAACATAGGCACAACAGCCCCTTGGAATACCACTATCCATTGCAGGCTCTAGGACAAATAATGGCAAGTAGTAAGGGCTGTGCAATAGGAAAAAGCTCACAACACGGAACCCAAACCATACCAGTAGGTGCTGGAAAGCCCTGTTGCGTGTTGGTAAAGAAAGCTACTCAGAAAAGCAATAATTAATTCCTTCTGGAATTAATCTGCAGATTGGTGCCATTTCCTTTGGGTTCAACAGAAATAATACCAAGGAAAAGAGATATTAAGAAAATGTTAAAATACACAAAAGTTTTGACTGGGAGAGGTTGTGAGTCCCCTTCCCAGGGACTAATAGCACATCACAAGAATGATTCAGAGTAAAAGCAGCACAGGGACCCCCAGGAGGAAGGCCAGCAAACCTGACCAGTGCAAGCACGTTGTTAATACCTAGAGCATAGGAGATATAGCTGCAATCCTCCAGCAAGCCTAGAGTCTCTCCTTGCTGCCTCAGTATTATGTGTCAATTGCCCACACTCACCAAAGGTTCAGAAGCAGAACTGAAGAAATCCTACTTTGCTTTCCAGACATTTAAAGCTAAATCCACTTCAGCTAAACCATCCTTTTCTGAGTTTCCTGCCCTGGCAGCCTTGTTTCGAAGCAGCTCCTCCCTCCACACACCTCCTGCCACATACTCCCACCCACCACACGCTGCTCCTTCAGATGTGCATTGAAGGAAAATGGGCTGCAGATTAAAGGCGGGGATTTGAAACTGACCACTTCTTTTGGCAGTTTGTTTGTCAAGCAGCTGAACTCTAAGCACAGCTTATGCCCAGAGGTGTGCCTCAGGGTTAGGAACAAGCACATGGAAGCAGTACTCCATAACCTGCCACAGCCTTCAAAGCAGAAGCTTGCAAAATTACTCCCCAGCAGAGGTACAGCTGGACATCACAACAGTGTAATGCAAAGATTCACAGTGAGGCATTTTAAAAGCACCACATGGATCCCGTCTTGGACTCACACCAACTCCACAGGGAACTAATCACTGTTTGCAGCAGCAAGGAAAACCTGCTAAAGTATGCTGCTAGTACACTTTGCTGGACTGAAAGGGAATTACAAATATTGCCTGCTCTACTGGAATATCAAAAAGGAAACCTTGTCAGAGCACCAATAAAAACCAGATAAATACCTTGGCAGCTGTCCAGCGAGCATGCAGCTTTGATTCATTCAAGGAGAACAACTGATGACAGAAAACTTCAAGCACCAATCCCTTTTTAATTGGTAATAAACCAAAAAAGTGATGGAGCATGTGAGAGACTGATCTGAGATCAGACTCCACTGTCCATTGTCTCAAAGACTGAGATAAGAAGCTGAGAAAATTCCACCTATCTTTTGTCTCAGAAATGGGTGGCAGCAGCTGAGAGAAGACTCCAATGTCCATTGCCTGGGAGAAGGGGTGAGGAGCTGAACTGGGACTCCACCATTCATTGCCTGAGGGATGAGTGGGAAAGAGCTGAGATAAGACTCTTCCATCCACTACCTCAAGGATAGGTGTGAGGAATTGCTGTCCATTATCCCAAGAATTGCTGCCAACACATGTGTGCGTCTGCACATGCAGTTGAAGAGCTGGCTGCAAGACCAGGGAAACTGCTCCACCAGGAGCCTTTAATGCATGACATGAAGAACAGAAGTACTCCCCCCAGCTCATTCTGAAAGGGGCAAAAGGTAATCTCAAAAGGGAACCATTGCCATGAGGATAACTCCAGGAGGACAGCTCTGTGAGGACACTCTCCACTATGACAACTACGGACCCTGAGGGACACCCTCCATGAGACATTGCCATAAGGGCAACTCCATCGGGACACCTCCAGGGGTACCTTTCAAGGGGACAATTCCAGAAGGACGCCTCCACAAGGACACCCACTTCTGACAAGTTCCTCAGACTCTTGGGGGACACTCTGCTCCAATACTGACTACGAACCCTGAAGGACTACCACCACCTCCGACAATGGATTCCTGGGACACTGCTGGATCCAAGGTGGTCACTATGTCTCTCTCTCTCTGCACTCCAATAATAATTGTCTTTTTGTAATAAACCAACTGATCAATTATGGTACTTGACCTTGTTTGTGCCTTCCACTCCTGGGATCACAAACGAAACAGGGTCCGACACTGGGGTTTTCTCCAAACGGACCCTGACAGAGGGCAAGGAGGAAATACCAGCAAGTTTTCTTCTGCAGGGTTTGCCATCACATGGATGAGGCAGCATAAACCATAATGCACATATACTGAATCTGCTGCATCTTCCAATCCCAAACAGCAGCTCTCAGAAGCACGAAGGAAGTCCCTAGCACCAAAGGTTGACAACACAAAGGTAACAGGACAGAAAAAAGTTTCAGAAAGCCTTGTAGGAGCTGGTTCGCTTCACCCAGCCATCATAGCCAGCCTCTTGGAATACTCACACCAGAATATTTGGCAATGCACCAAGCTTCCATCCACTCTCCTTCCTTGAAATATGCCTATATAACCTTAAACAACACCAGTTTCCCTCTGTCGTGGTTTAAGCCTGGCTGCTGACCGATACCCAGCCCAACTGAGCAGTGATCTATCCCTTCTGGGTAACTGCCCCCAGTTTACATAGTGGGCATGACATGCTGTGGTATGGAATACCTCTTTGGTCAGTTTGGGTCAGGCATCCTGTCTCTGCTTCCTCACAGCTTCCTCTCCTCCCTGGCAGAGCATGAGTCTCAGAAAGTCCTTGGTCAGACTAGACATTACTGAGCAGCAACTGAAAACATCAGTGTTATCAGTGCTGTTCCCAGGCCAAAAGTCAAAAACACATCACTGCACCAGCTATTGAGAAGGAGAAAAATGACTGCTACTGCTGAACCCAGGACACTCGCTTACCTCTTGGTAAAAACTCTTTCTGTGCTCTCTACAACAGCTGACTGCCTTTATTTCTTTCTTTATAAGCCCTGCCTGAGATCATTAATGCTGATGCCTCCACCCTTTCCTTCCAGCAAGGCAGGGTTTGCCCCTAAGCAGGTTCAACCATACTTGCCTCTAACCCCACCTATGAAACACAGCACAACTGCCAGGAAGAGACCAAGCAAACACATCTTATACTCTCTAAGAGGGTATTTAAGCCTATAAAGTAGGGGTTTTTTTCCACAGGAGTTAGGATAGACTGAAGGAAGAGCCTGACCTTACATGACTGAAATCAGCAGAATTCTTTGTATAAGCTGCACTGCTTAAAGTGTTAGGTCAGAGATTCAGCCTTAAAAATCATTGGGATGCAATAGTATGATCTGGGGAAATAACTGCTCCCAACAACAATCAACATTGAAATTACACTAGAAGTAGAATGAACATGAGACGCAAAGCTGTGTTTCAGATCAGTTGTTCCCACTACCCCCAGAGCAATGGAGCAGTTCCCACTGACCCTGTGGCTTGAGAGGTTAAAGGGGCGCAGCTACACTGTGTTGTGCACCTACCAGTCCAAAGAAAGCCCCATCACTGCTTGCTATTTGCAGGTGTGGTTTTAACCTTAATTCTGGAAAACAACACAAAGTACACTAGAACTTCCATACTGGCGAGAATACTTTCTGTGTTAGCTCACATATTCTGGTAAAATGTGCCATTCCCACACAAGAACATGACTGCTTTCTTCTCACTTAAATGGTTGAAGTTTTATTATTGTGGAAAAATGTAAGGCTTCCTTCTTCAGACGGTCACAGGCACCACTGTGTATCACTGTCAGCTGGTGTTGATATGAGATGCCTGTAGCAGTATGCTGAGGAGCTGCAAGGGCTCACATGTTAGTTAAAACCTTATCTACTGATTTGGAATTTGTGGTGGATCTTTACTCAGCTTTGATTCAGATACCATTGTTTAGCACTTTAATGAGCCTAAAGAAAGAAAGCATTTCTCCCTCTCCTGCATTTGCTGTGCTACCTGTGCTACAGATGTTGAAGGAAATGTGTAGCCCAAAGACTGCAAGGTTCCTGACCCCTGTGAGGGTTTCCTCCTTGTGAGGATAAGAGTGGAATACCTGCCTGCTGGACTCTACACTCTCTCAGGATGGAAAAAATAGACTGATTCCTCTGAGAAGAAAGCCACATATTAATTATCATTAGGTGGATTTGCAAAATACCAGTTGGCTCAACATTCTTCCTTCATTTTTCAGCTCACACTAAGTCCTTGAATCAGTTAACAGTGTATTGGGAGACTTCTTCACTTGATGGTAGGATGCCATGCACAGCGATACGGACCAGGCTGTGCTCCTGCCCAGTGCATGCCAGAGAAAGCTGTGAAGCTGCATGTAGGATGGCTCCCTTGCTGGGTCACGCTCTGCTCTCTAGCTATGTATTAAGACACAGAAGGCAGTATTAGCTGCTCAAAGATGAACATTTGCAATAGTATAAACTGAGAAAAGCAAATACACTTGCACCAGCTCCCACTAGAGTTGGGAAAAGAAGTCTTATTGTTATAGGATGGGTGTGCTCAGATGCTGTTTGGCAATTTCTATATTGCTCCGTGCCTCAGTCTCCCTCCCTGGTGTGTGCATTCTTCTATTATATTTGATTCATATTTATCTTCACACCAATTAATGCTGCTCTAACAGTGTATGTGAGTATGTAAAAAAATGAGGATACATCAAAGGGATTGGGCCTTAGGTACTTAATTATACAGTTACATGTTGTTTCCTTAGGTTACAACCTCTTTTGCCTCCACACATGACTGAAAAGTTTTCAGCTGTTGTAAACTGCCATCTTTGCTTTGACTTTCGTGGAGCTCTGAGAGTTTCTACTGATAAAGTGTCTGCCCATGGCATTTTACATCACAGTTTAAGGCTTTTATATTAAGCCTAACTAAACTGACTGATTTATAAAAACTGCCATAATGATTTTCAACACAAGTTTCTTTGAGGGGGGCTGGGACTGAGACGTCTTCCACATAAGGGCCAGTGTGTCCTGAGGTGAGTGGTTAATCCAGGTTGTGGTGTTTCGCCAGGTGCCCAACCTGCCATTAAAACTCCCCTGACAAGCTTCTTTGGTTTTTTTTCTGTAATTTTGTATATTTCAATCTATATTTTGGGAAATGGCTGCTTAATATTTTAAGGGGTTTTTTTTAATTTCGAAAACTGTACTCAAGACAGCCAAATATATTACTATGAGACAGCTTATTTGTAGAAGAAGAGCTAGAATCAGAGGATGGTGTAAGAGTTGTCCCTGGAAAGGATGCTGGAAGGTGTAAGACAACAATGGAAAAGGTTTGGATAGGTTACAGTGCTACACAGGGAAGTGAGCAGCTTCCCCTCGCCACTGCCCTGCTCTGCAGATGGTGGTTTGCACCTGCAGGCAGTGCTACCATGCCTTCAAGTCAGTGTGTGTTCCAAGCGCGGGGTGAAACCAGGCAGCTCTGGCAACATGTATACCCCTTATTTACCAGACCATGGAGGGGTTTACTGGGACTTGATATGGTCAACAGGTCACGTTGTGATATGGTTATTGCTAGATCTGTTGGAAAAGCAAAACCGTCATGACTCAGTTTGGGTAATGCCTTGCAAGTCTCAAACTGCGCATGAAATACATAGTGAAAAGCAGTCCAAACTTCTGCGCCTGTGTATATTCTGTGTCCTAGAAACTGTTAAATCCCTTTCATGTAGTGACAGGAGGTTAGCATACATGCAGAGAGAGAGAAATGGCTGGTGATTTAGCAAAAGTTTAGTTGATGCAAAAAGCCAAATGTCTTCCCACCTCCTACAGCAAGGTGGAAGTTAGGATACATAATCTATCTAAAAAGGCTGGAATAACTGTTTAATAGCCTGAAGGCAAGGGCCAAAATTCAAAAGCTCCAGCATCATGAAGGTTCCAAAGAAGATGAGTAGAAACCAGATTCTCCAGTGCCAGCAAACAAAGCTGGAGGACGACAGAGCTTGCTATGTAGGAGTGTAAATTGTATGCTTCAGCTACCAGAGGCACTGGGTTGTTTCACAAAAAATCTATGGTGTTGACTTCAGTTTCGCCTGGGGTGGCGTCAGTGAGATGTGCACAATTACGGTCTGTTAAAATAAGATCTAAAGCAGATTCTTTAAAGTTTCTGACCTATCTTGCGCTGTCTTCCTGGCCTTCCCATCCCACATATGCTGAGATATAGAATTCCACTCCTTTGTCAAGTTCTCAATTCACCCACTCCATAGGAATCAGATGTTCAGAAAATCCGGACTCCAAAGGAATTCCTAACTTGTTATATATAAGACATGAGCTTGCAGCAATATGAACTGAAATTTCATGAGAAAGGTGTGGGTTTTTTCCTACTAAACTGGGTCGCTTTTCCCTTGTCATGCATAATCCTTTATTATACCAGCAAAATTATTATACAGAGTGCATTTAATTTTCTGCACATAATGAAGACAAGCACTCAAACCAACTCGTGATGGCTCTTTTGAAAGTAAAGATTTAATTTTTGAATGCATAAATTTGTTCTTCATTAGAAGATACACGACTAATTATTCCCTGAGTATTATAACAAAATTAAAGCAGCCCAGTCATGGTGTACTTGTAAAATGCAGATGTAATTGCAGCAAGGGAGGGGAGAAATGGAACATTCATTAGGGAGAGGCAATGTTTTACAGAACTCCTGTGATAAAGTAGATGCCATTTATGGGATTTATTCTTTAAAGCTTTTAGGTACAGAAGGTTAGGTTTTGTGAACACCTACTCCAGGTGGCTTAGAACTGCCCTTGCAAATGCTGCAATGAATATTTCTGCTTGGTTACAAATGAATTATCAAAGATGTAGAAGTAAGCTTTGATTGAGATATTCTATACAGTCATTAGAATACATGCAGGTTTCAAAGTGTCCGGATCTCAGGATGCTATATAGGCAGGATAGACACTTCCATATGCATGAATGGCTGAAAGAAATATTCTTACTAGAGGAAAATGGGACGCCAGTGTATGCCGTAAGTTTTGCTAACAGAATGTTAAATAGGGCTACCTGTTATAGGTTTCAAGCCCCCCTTCTCCTTGAGCAGCAGCTTAATCTTCCTTGCTTTTCAGTAAAGTCTTGTTAAAAAACTCCATTCCAGCGCTGATGCTGACATCCTGATTCCTGTTGCTGTGACATGACTGGAGCATTTTCAAGGTCTCTGCAGTCAATAAAATCTTTTGCTGACGTCAGTAGGGATTTAGATTTCCCTTGTTTTTTAAAGAATGTAGAGTGTTGGTGTAAAACAGCATGACACCTGGGAGCTTGCATATATATATATATATATATATATATATATATATATATATAAATGCAGAAATCATATGAAACATTTAGTCCTTTTTCATGAAGGCACACAGAAGATATTACCTAAACTTCTAGGATTGCTTTCAAAGATAGACGAAGACCTGGACAGACTTGAGGAATAGGTTAACAAGAACATCATGACATTCAGCGAGAACAAACATGGCAAGTCCTGCCCCTGAGCCACATCAGCAATAGGGCTGGGGACTGAGAGACTGGGGGAAGCTCTGCAGAAAGGGCTCGAGCCTCCTTTTAAATTGAGTATGAGCCGTGTGTTTAAGGTGATGGAGCCTGACCGTGTATGGGGCTGTTTGGGTAAGAGCTGACAGATCAATCATTCCCCTCAACTCAGGGCTTGTGAGATAGCATTTTACAGGAGGAAAACCATGGGTTTGGTGTGCCAGAGAGTGGTCAGCAAGTGGGAGTATATCCAGCAGAGGGTCAGTAGGATGTTCAGGACTCTGAAGCACATGGTGGCTCAGGAGAGGTTAAGAGTGTCAGCTTCATTTAGCCAGCAGAAGGTAAGCTAAAGGGGCATCTAATTGCTGTCTTCCACTAACAAAAGGGGACTGTATTGAAGATGGAGTCAGACTCTTCCCAGCAGTGTACTGCAAAACAAGTCAGTGGTCATGTTTTGCAACAAGGGAAACTCCATCCTTCAATTAAATGGAAAAAGTCATCAGAGTAACGGTTATGCATCAAAGAAACAGATTCCCTGTTCCCTTCCGTTCCTGAAATTTGTCAGAACTGAGCTGGCTAGAGTTCTCAGCAACCTCTCGTATCGTAGAAGCTGTCCCTGCTTTGAGCAGGAGGCTGGACTGGCGGATTTTAGAGGTCCCTTCTTACCTCGGTTATTCTCTGATTCTCTGATTTTATTTCAGAAAGTTGCTAGTACCTGTGAAATAGGGTCCTACCATAAAAAAAAGACTGTTAATATGGCACTCAGTCCTTCAGTAAATATGTTGCATATGGATATTTAGAGTTCTGCCTGCTACCTTCAGGGAGAACAGAAAGCTCCATACAGCTGCCAGCAGAGATGGTGAAAGCCTTTCCTTCCATCATCTACAGCCTTGCTCTGTGGATGTTCACTGCCTCCAGCTCTATGGGCCCTGCGATATCTACGGATTTGTGTAAGTGTCTGAAAGGATCTAATTTAGGAAGAGAACTCTCTCTTCCAGGCAGTGCTGGTATCTGTGGGTGAGTTTGGTTGGCTTTCAGATCATGTGTTGATTTTGGTGACAGGAATATAGAGGAAAAAATGTTCCCCATATGCTCATTTGGCTCCTTCTGTCCTTAGGATGCACATGTGTCTTTTATGTGTTGGGGCCTCTTTGACAGCAATGTCAGGGGGCTCCATGGGCTATGACCATGAACAGGCAGGGAGGTGAACTTCCTTCTCTTCCCCTCAGCTCTCCCTTCCCAATGATTCCTGCATCCAAAGAGGAGCAGGCATCTTGACTACCCAAGGTAGCTTGTATGTTGGGGAGTTGGTTCAGCCAGTTGTATCCTGACAGGCTTTGGGGTAAAAAGAATTGCTTGGACAGCAAGAGCTTCCTACAGATTGTCATGGTTTAAGCCTGGCCGGTAACTCCCACAGATTTAGATAAGAACAGTCCAGTAACTAAGATATAACATAAACCACTGCTGCTACCACCAGTAATAATAATGATAAGGGAAATAACAAGGGAAGAGAATACAACCGCTCACCACCTGCCGACTGATACCCAGCCTGACATGAGCAGCGATCTAGCTTTTCCAGATAACTCCCTGAGTTTATGCAATGGGCATAACATGCTATGGTATGGAATACCTCTTTGGGCTAGTTTGGGTCAGGTGTCCTGTCTCTGCTTCCTCCCAGCTTCCCGTGCCCCTCCTCACTGGCAGAGCATGAGACTGAAAGTCCTTGATTGAAGTTAATATTACTTAGCAACAACTAAAAACATCAGTGTGTTATCAGTCATGTGTCCCTGCCCCTGGCAGGGGGGTTGGAACTAGATGATCTTAAGGTCCTTTCCAACCCTAACTATTCTATGATTCTATGATTCTCTCAGGAAGGAGAAAAATAACTGTTACAGCTGAACCCAGGACACAGATGTACCTGGTATTTGTGAGAACTCTGCCCTGATTATGCTTATGGGTACCAAGCAGCAAGAAATTCTCAGGATGATTTGCTTTCAATGGGGATGGCTTTTTTCCCCTGCCAGCATTGCTCTTAGCTGTAGTCTCTCTAATGAAATTGCCCATTTGGTGTTAAATTTGTAATCTGAACTGAGTGCTATAGATTAACAGTTGTTGCTGCTTTATTATTGAAATGAGAGTCATGGGATCAATTTAACTGTTCCTTGCTTCTTTATTTGCTTAAGACAATAGAGTCATCTCTGCAAATTCTATTGCTCTGTGGGTATTTTTAGCTTAATTATCATAGATATTAGCAACAATCAACAAAGATTTTCTAGGTGCATGTGCTTGCTCCTTGGATCACTACCTTTTTATAGACTTCGTACTTTCAACTTACCTTCCTTTTTATAGTCGATCCAGTCTGCTCCCAGAAAAAAAGCAACCAAACAATCACAAAAAAACCCCACTCCAACTCATTTTTCAAAAATATTAATACCTTCATTGTAGTTTATTGTAAGAATTGAAAGCATAGTGATGATTGTGCCTCCTGTTACACACGTAGCTAAATATTCTGGCTCCTTGAGTAGGTATGACATGGACTTTGTGTGTGTGGTTTATTTAAAATAGTTCAGAATGGATCAAAAGCTTATTCAAAGTGAGTTTTCAGTAAGGCCTGACTGTGCCTAGGTTTACCTTCCTTTGCAACATATCAAAATGTAAAGACAGAGGTTATACACGTATCTATACTCAGCTGCAGATGGTTTGGTCTTTCCATTCTGACCAGGCAGTGTTCACAGGTCCTGATCTGGAGAGTAGTGCCTCCCATAAAGGGAGTTTGGGTTAGGTTCATACAACCTGAATTGAGATAAAAAACTAGCCTACAGTGTTGCCAACATAACGTAAAATAAAATCCCTCAGTATAATTTACCAGACTGCTACATCATAAACTCACCTATTGCTGATAGCTCAAATTAATAATATCCCTCAGCTGGCTTAGAGCAGCAAGGAAGGTGCCAGGGGAAAGCTCTCATTGTCTATTGAGTTTTGGATCCCTGCATGGGTTCATTTGAGGTTTTATGGACAACTTTATGTGGAATATGTAAACAAAAGTCTCTCTGATTAGTTGGAGCATAGCTGGATGTCCCAGCAGCATAAAGAAATCAGTCCACATTTATGTTTATACTGCCTATCTTCCATTTAAAATGTAGCATGAAAAAAGCCTTATTAACATTTCTTAAGAGTGCCAGCAAAAGCATTCGGCAGTTTCTTGCATTTGAAGCACTGAAAAAGAAATTTAATATCTAGTTTAACATAACATAAGCATGTTCAGCTTCCAGTAAATATTTTACTAACTATTTAGATTACATCTATGTATTTTAAACATAATCACTGCAAACCTCTTAAACTCTTTTCAAACTGCATCACCTACAAGATAATATTCTAAAAAAGAACAATTACTAAAGAATTTTAAGATAGGAATAATTGCCTTTACGTCACAATCCTTTGTCTTCTACTTTATCGCTTCTCCCTCTTTTCTGCTTTTTTCCTTCCTCTCAAAACCAGTAAGAATAGGAAACCAGGACTAATTTTATAGCAATTTTAACAGAAGGCAAACTAGTAAAACGGGTAGAGAGAGCAAAGAGGGATCTATTCTAGCACTGCACTTCAAGTCTTGTAGGATTTATATGTGTAACTTGGGTAGTTAGATCACCTGCTGAATCCAGGCTTAAGTATTTAACCCAATGATGCAACGAATAATTGAAAATGAATACCCAAATTCGGGCTCAATGCCACTTCCATGGAAGTATACTCCGAATCGCTTTAGTCTTAATTTAGCTATTCATGTTTTGGACACTTTTCTGTAAAGATGTGCTTTGGCATATGTCTTTATCAAATGAATTGATCAAATGTCCTTCTTCCATGAATTTTTGCTGTCCAAACAGGTGTTAGCCGTATGCAGAAGGGAAAAGTATATGTAGGTGATTTTGCTTGTATTTTTTTTTTTAAGGTAAGATACAGTGATGCCAGATCATATGGAGATGCCAAATACGGGGATCGACAGGTGAAATACATTAATCCAGAGCTAATCCTGGCTGTACCTGATGCCCATCAGATGAACAGCATCAGTGTGTGCAGGCAGGCTCTTTGGTGGTGCAATGCTGGCTTGCATGCAGCCTCCCCCTGCAATTCTTCACCACTCATTTGCACATTGCTCTATAATTTTGCTTGCAGTAGAGATTTTCTTCTAGAAAATAACAACAACCAAGATTTAATGAGGAGATTTAGCTTTCCTTGAAGTCTGGGGCCACAATAGATTTTGCCTGCCTGCATAGTCCCAGTGGTGCAGACAAACACCAGTATGTTTGCTTCATCATTATTATTTGACCAGCTGAAAACTCAAGACAAGGATTGCTTGTATTGAAAGAATGCAAACATATATTTTCTCGATATTAGAACAAAACAATACACACATATCTGTAGGTGGTATGGAAATGAGTGTTTGCTAGGGTATAGCTGTGTGAAATAAATTGCTCCCAAATGATGGTTATATCTTTTGCTATGCCAATGTAACATATCACAATTCTGAGAGAAGCCAAAGAAGACTTCCAGTAAGACAGTGAGGTCTGCACAAAAGAACTGCAGACTAGCAAAGGGAAAATATGTGCGCTACTAAATGCTGCCTCATATAACAAGTGCCTCAGTAAATTAATATTTGCCCTACCCGAATAGCTGTGCAGTTCTTGCTAAACACGCACAGAATGACTTTGTAACCCCCAAATCTGTCCATGAAATCGACACACTATTCATATCTCATGAAAGGCTGCTCCTTTGCTGTGCTGGGCCTGGATGCTGCCCTTCAGTGTTGCCCTGGGCAGATTAGCAGAAACATTAAATGTGTCTCCATTGTGCAGCTCTCCTTTCTTCAGTCTTTTTGCTGTAGCTATGACTCTCCCTCTTAAAATAAATACCCTGCAAGGTATCAAATCATCTTCCATCACCTGAAGACAGATTTTACCTCTAGATTCTGTGAGACTGCCTAAAAGAAGCTCCAAAGGCTGCTGTGCTGGAAGAGGGTGGCCCTCTGCACATCACGGGCTAATGGAGGAGGTACATTTCAGGGCAGAATACTACAGCACTGAGAACTTTTGGGACCTATACTAACTCATTCATATATTGGTTGCATTGAATAAGGAGGTGATAGAAAACAAAGATTTTATTTTACAGCCACAAATCAAATTATTACATTCACTGATTTGGATTAAAACTTTTGCTTTTTATAGTAAAAATTCCTGTCTAAGAACCTGTGATTCAACTAGGAAATTTGATCAGTATGTATGGATTGTGTGAATTCAAAAAGAGCCTGCAGCAAGAACCTGACATGCAATTACTATCTCACATGACCAGAAATAGCAATCAGAAGTGATTGTGCTGTTTTCACCCAGCAGAATTCAAGCTCCCAGAGGGAACACACAACCTGGGTGCTAACACAACTGGTCCCACTGGAGGAATGGTCTCATGTGGGAGAAAAATAGTCTCCCTCTTTTCAGCAATGCCTCCCTGCAGACTCTCCTCAATTCTTACTTAGTCTTCTCCAGTTGTGCTGGGATGGCAAACCTTGCATTTAACCGGTTGATGGAGTAGGGGTAGATGACTCCTGCTGATGACTTAGGTGCAGGTATAATGAGATTAACAGCATGTAACAGCTGGGGTTGAAAGCCAGGTAAGATTATAATCTGTTAGCCAAGCATGCCGCATCCCTGAAGAGAGAGGTTATTGCATAGCTTCTACCAGAACCAAGGAAAACAAATCTGGCGTCTTGCTGCAGGTAGTTTGCAATGTGCTTTGGGATACTCTGAGGCAAGAAGAATGTTTGTCACTGCTGTTCAGCTGGGGACAGTTGTAGGAAACAATTGCCATCTGCCTACTGTCTGAAGAGGGAGAAAACCAGTGAGTTCTGGTAATAATGCAATGTTCACAGTTTCAGGTCACAAATTTTCAACCAAACCTTGATTCAGATGAGGAAACCATTAGGAACTCTTTAACACGTCAGTAACTCTAATTACAGCATCTTCAATATTTGAGTAAAGTCAGTGGCTCTCCTCCTGCATTTCTCCAGTTAACAGCATCATCCCCATAATAATCTCTGATCTCTCAGCTTTCCTGCAGTGATAATCCCTGTGTCCTCAGTGATTCATGGATGGATCTGTGTTCTAGGCGACAGAAGTTTTGCTCTTGTGACTTATCCACCTTAGACCATTGCCAATCACTGACGTCTCAAGACTCCTTCTGCAAGGACAAATGACTTGGCCTTTGGTTTCATAAATACACTTGATCACTGGAACTAGGTTATTACCCCATAAAAACTTTCATCCTATTAATGAAAAGAGCATGAAGCATGTCAAATAGTAATTGATATTAAAAAGCTGGATACATCAGCCTGGTGTGTTATAACCTAATTCATTTTCAGAGCTATCATCGTCACAAATATTTATGGATGAGTGGGATTTTCCTACTGTTTCTAAGGCTGAAGAGTAGGTGGCTGGTATAATCCTACCTGCCTCTTTTCAAATATTCAGCATGTTCAGAGTGGGATGGGTTTCTGAAAGGGGTATAGAAACATCCTTTGCTTAGGACTGCAGAGAAAGACAAGCAAACAGCAGCATGTTTGGTTTTGTCTGGCTAATTTATTGCTTACTGTTTGACTGTACTTTTATGAAGGCAAGGTGAATTAAAATGCAAAGCAGCAGAGAAATCCACTGAGAGAATATAGGAGTCTGAAACTATTACAGGCAAGTGGAAAAATTAATAGTATGAATCTGAACAGCAAGTGCATGTGAGGGTTAATAACTTCTTATTTTTGGGCTAGTTATTTTCAGTTGCCAACACTTGAGTGTGGTTGTGAGAGGGTACAATAATGCAGCTTGTTGCCTCTGCTTATCAGGAGTTACAGCTTCCAAAGGCTCAATGTTGAGGAGTCCTCCAGAGGGCTCAGAGTAGATTCGTCTACCCTAGTGCTGGCTGCACTGCCTCCAACCTTACAGGTGATTTTTCACTGAGATCTAGTCTGTGGAGAAGGACTTGAGTCTTTTCAGAGTGGTGTGTGCTCATTTGACCTTCTTCCATGTATTGAAAAGTAAAAGAAATGTTTCTTTAGAAGAGAATGGGAAAAGCCACATGATTAAGTTCCTAATTTAGAGCCCTATGCCAGTACCAACTGCCAACATACTAGTGCTTGTCTCCCCTTGTACCCACAGATGCTTCATGCATGTCCATGGAAATCTGTTTATGCTCCTGCTGCCATGCTCCAAAATGCTGGCTGTCCAGTGTCCGTCTGTAGCTATTTACACATAGCAGGAAAGTTATTCCTACAAGTACGAACATAGGATCGTATCAGTATCCTGGATCTACTAAAACTGGTGTAGGTATAGTATTTTACTACAGCAGAAGGTCTGGTCCTCTCACCTGAGCTCTTTAGATGCTTCACGGGTAACACCAGTGATTCTTCTGTAGTGGAAAAGTACAACAGCAACAATATTAGAACTATTCCAAGTGACAAACATTTCACTGCAAAATTCTCTGTTGCAGATCATAAAACACAAGTGAAGAAATGCTTTCTCAACAGACCATTCATTTTTTTCTGCTTATTTTTAATATTAAAAATATTTTTGCTGTGCTTAATAATGTTGAATGATGTCTTATTCCACGCAGTAAGATAAGCCACAACTTATGAGTTTTATGCCCAACTTTTCAGACAAGAATGCGTTTCTAGGTGTGATCAGAATCCTGAAGCACAAAGCTGTTGGAAATCTCAGCTAGGTAATCCATGGTCAGCTAATGTGTTAGGGACTGCACAGGGAACAGCTACACTGTCAGATTTTGTGCCTTGGACATAGAACTGGGAATGCTTTTCCTGCACTACATCATCTGCCTTGATCTTACAGAGTTAAGATGTTCCATGTACTCCTCACCTTTCACTACCCAGCTCTGGATTTGGTATCTCTAATGCTTAAAAGAGGGCATGCAAAAGATCTTTAATATAAACTATTGCAGGCTAGCTTATAACTAGAAGCAAGACCCTCTCCGTATGTATTCCAGCAGTAATTTCCAGGAAAAGCAGCCCAATTTTGAAAATTAGGCATAAGACAAATAGCTGAAGAGCCATTATTTCACCAGGGAACTGTGTGTGCCCAGATAACTTGGAAAAAACATCCTGGCACAGTTTGTGCTCCTGTCACTTTGGCCCAGAATAGATCAAACCTGCAAACACAAGACAGTGTGGAGTAGTCATTCTCCCTCTCCCAGACTAGAAAAAAGACTATTTTGGGCTTCTGGGTAGATACTTTCAAAGAGCCTTTTTGGCTGGTAACCTTGACCAGGCAGTTTATTTCTGCCTCTTGGTCCTGCAGGGTAGATCTGTCATGAAGGAACGGAGCTGCTAATTTGCTTTCTCATACATCATCTCCAGAAGCACCATGACTGCCCCAGAACATTTTTATTACCAGTGATAAAATGAAGAGCTATCACAGGAGCTATTTTCTTCACTCAGGATTTCAGGTTTCTGTATGAATAAAGGATACAGGCTAAAGAACCCTTACCCCACACCTCACTCAAATGGGCTTCTCTGGAGACCAACAACCAGCTTATGCATGTGTTATCAATCAGCCATGGGTTAACCTGTACCTTCCTTTAAGCTGGAAAGCAGCTTATTGCTGTAATGTTAATGGTATGTTCCTAAGCTGGCAGAGGAGATAGTGCATTATGTTCTAAAGGTTTTTAGCCATTTTAGCAATCCTGTTCTTTTCAAGGCTGCTTTAAAACATCTATAATAAAATAAGCAGAGTTACTTAAAGCTAGCCTAATGTTTAAACCTACAGCTTTACATTCCAAAATAGACTTTATGGCCCTTCACAGTCAGACACTTACCACAGGGCTTTTTATGGATATACAGCTTCCCCCAGTTTTATTCTGCTTCATCAGCAATTTCTAGTCAAGTTTCCAGAAAGAATCAAGATTATGGATATCTAGAAACAATAAAGTAAGAACCACTCTTTTAAATGAGATTTTTGTAAACTCTAGACATGACAAAATGCAAGTATGTGAAATAGGAAATATTTTTCCATCTCCCTCTGAGGATTTTCTGCACTGGTTCCTTCTGAAGAATGCTTGACAAAACAGAGAGGGGAAAAACACTCTCATTCTCTTCTGGCATCTCCTTCCTGGCCTCCACTGTGCTGCTTCCAGCAGGGTACATCCAGTCTTTGCCCACATGGATGCTTGGCAGTCTTGCATCTCCTGCATTTGACTGTTGAAACTGTTCCTCCCAGATCAGGGTGGGAACAGACATTAGCATTTCCTACAGATTAAAAATGCTATTGCCTGGCCATTGCCTTGGATCCTCTGAGCCTTGAGAGAACTTTGACATTTTCTTTTTAGTTGTGCTCTCAGTAGCTGTTTGCACTGTGACATAAATACACAGCTCCACCTCAGACCCCTGCTTTGAGCCACTTTCAATTTATTTTTGACCCCATTCAAAAGCGTTCTCTTTTATCAATTTTAAATGTTTCACTTCCATATGCCAGTGTTTTCCTTGCCACTGCCTTCACTCCTTTTCAAAGCCTCTCTTGTAGTGAGCTGGCCCCTCTTCCCATCCATTACTTCTGTGGATCTTCCGCAGAGGCCAGTAAAGCCTCCCAGCAAGTTGTATTGATATCATTTGGACATCATGCAGTGTTTTTAAATCTGCATAATAACGAGAATGAGAAGCAGCCCTGTCATTCATATCTGGAGCTCTGCCAAATTCCCTGAGGTCTGGAAAGGTACAAACTTCAGTGGAAGCTTTCCCTGTGCACTGATTAAGTCCATCTGGTTCTCCAGCCTCAAATGAGAACTGGCTCTGTGCCACCTTTTCCTCACCTTAGTCAGGAGAAGGGATTTGATAGCCATCTATCGCTGTGACTCTTACAGGAAACGTCTCTGTTTGCCCCTATCCCTTTATTGAAACTGGCTAGCAGTGTCAGAAGCTGTTAGGATGGATGGGCAGACACACAGAGCCTTAGACAGGCAAAGTCCAAATCTGCACTTTGGATCTGAACTCCTGGAAGTACACTGTTTGGGCTACAGAAAGAGGTCTCATGGGGATTCACCTCTTTTCTTTGGAATCAGCAGCCTGAGCTGTTTTGTAAAAGATGCTCTTTACTGTTTGCTTCTCCAAATAAACGTCGTCTTCTTTGCTACACCGTGGTAATCCACCTCTGGCAAATAAAGTGGCTCCTGTTGATCTCACTGCAGGGCTACTTCTTGTTGCTGTAACAATCAGTGCAGGAGCAGCAGGAGGTGTGTTGAGATAGCTTGTTCTTAGCAGACACAGCTCAGATGAGATTGGGAAGAGGGAAGGAGGGGGCAGCCAATAGAGAGAGGCAATAGATTACATAGAGGAAAAAGAAGAGAAGGAAGAAAATGAATAGCCTTCTTGTTTCTCCTATATGTTGACAGTTTCCCAGAACAGATTGAAGCATGTGAACAATCTTCCCTCTCACAAACACAGCACAGTCACAGGAATGCCAGGCTCCTCTCCCACTGCAGACAGCAGCACTACAGGTAGCTGTTTCTTGAAAATGCATAAGCTGCAGGGCTGTTCCTGCTAATAGCTAAAAAGGACTCTCAGTGATCAGAAAGTGAGTGCTTCAAGTCCCATCTCACTTTGATTTTACATCAAGCTCTCTGAAGTATCTGAAGTTCTACGCAAAAACACATTCCTTGTCGCCAGAGCAGAACAAAGACCTTTCAGAGAGGCAGGAGAAAGTCGAGGGGAAGGAAGGCTTATGAGAATGAGAAGCAGCTACTTTTCTTGCTGGAGTATTGTATCCTGTAGTTTTACCTAGAACTGAACTGTGCAAATTTGCAGTAATGGCTTGAAGATCCATTGTGAGTTACTGAACCTTGCGAATTACCAAGTAATTGGAAAAAGACAATGAAAACAAAGATTTGCACCATAAAGTATTCCAAGTTCATTTACTGGGATGGCTATAGGCCTGATTATTTAAAAGAACACTTTGCAATATGCTGTCATCCCTAGGAGGTGATGCGTAGTGAGGGAAACAAACAAATGATGAAATCTTAATAAAGAGAAGTTTCATAGTAAGAAAGAAGGGCAACATTATGACAGCAGTAAAGATTACGTCTATGAAGGAATACGGAGGCCCAAATGAGTTGTACTGGGTTTTATAAGAAGACATACAAATGAAATGGCATTTAGGGTTGTTACATAAGTTGTTACTTAGTCCTCTCTGTCTTAGGCAGAGCTCAAGCCCCTGCAGCAGTCACCTGCCTGAGCAAGGAAACTCCTTTGCAGCCACTCTTGTCCTCCTGCCTTTGGTCTCTTGCTGTTTGGACCAGGACAACTTGAGTGTACCAGCAAATATAACAAAGGGTGCTGGAAAACACCATTAAGCTCAGATGGTGACAGAACCTCCATGGAGAGGAATCTGAGTCCAGATGAAGGATTCTGTTATGGGTCACGCCTTGGCAGAGTTACTGCCACTGTGCAACCTGCCCACATGCTTGTGGTACATGGTGTGTTGTACACAGGACAATGCACATAAGGAGCTGCCAGTATTGATTCTGCTTTACAAAGATGGATACTGCTGAGGATGCATGGTACAAAATAATTCAGAGAAGACAATCCCTCTGCCATATCATTGGCAGACCTCAGAATGAGTAGAGATCTTGTGAATGCACAGCCACTGGTAGAGCTCGACCCAGCAGCTCTAGCTAGAGCACTGCGGAGCTGCACGGAGCAGGCTGTACTGCCAGGCAAAGCCCAGGTTCCCTGACATGCCTCAGATCCACTTCCAAAAGAGAAAAAGGTTGCCCTTTGCTTTGCCATTTTTCTCTATTTCCAGCAGTGATACTGACTCTCACCCTTCACACAGTAATAAATGAGGAACAAGATGAGGTACAAGATGATAAAAATGTCTATCATCTTTCCCCTTCCCTTTTGTTTTCTCCTTCTGTGAATTTGCTACAGGTGTGCTAGTTAGTGATGGATGAGTTTAATCCTTGCCCTTTTTCTAAGGTCTGTTGGTTATTTACCATTCTTGCACTTTGCTGATCAATATCTACAAAGGGAATTTTGTAATTTATAATGCGTGCTAATGTGATTTTAGAACTGTATAAATCATCTGACCCTGATACTCATTGTTGAATATGCGTTTCTGACACAGATAAGTGACCACAACCCCTTTGAAAATCCCGCAAGTTGCTTCTTAACCCTCTTCTTTTTTAAAACCCTCTATGAGAATCCTTCCTCCTTCTCTCCCCACCAGAAAATATGTCAATGTTTTTTTGGCATTTGAAGAAACAGAATCCTTCTTATGATTTTGCTGTTGATTCAGCTGCCTGAATTTTAAGTCTTTAGGTTATTTTTTTTGTGCTACGTTGTTCAGATAAGACAGGCTGGCCCTACTCCCACAAATGTCTGACTCCATGAGGGTCAGGGTTTGCTTTCAAATTGTTAAAAACTCCCATAAGTCAATAATATTGAAGATGCGCCCATTTTTCCTACTAAATTCCTTTTTATTATAGGATTATAAATATAATAGTGGGATCAATATTTGAAGAGATAGAATACTTTCTCCAGCCTTATTTAATCAGCACTATTAATACTTGGACATAATCCTGGTCCACATCATCCAAGGAGACAGTCACTTTCAACCCTGTTGCACAAATATGGCAGGCTGACCTTTAAATTAATACTGCAGTAGCGCATTTATATATCTCCACTTGTCCCAAGGGATAGAAGGCTTGGTTTTCTTACAACATCAGGTTTACTACGTGATTCCTGAAGTGTCAATATAAAAAGGATAAAAAGTTTGGGAGCATCAGTTTCTGCCAGATGGAGAAAATTCTGGCTTGGGAATCATTGATGCTCTGTTGAAGTAAATTTATAATTTAGCAAATAATTCATGTTTAAATCAAGCTTGAGCACAGATAACCTTAGAAATAACAAGATCTCTTTTCATTTTTAGTTACGTTTGTTTCAAGAAAGTACACTGAAAATCCAGACATTCCTCATTTACAGATATGTCTCTTCACGCAGAGGCATAATGGATGCTGTAAGGATAAGAAAACCTCTTTCCCAGTCACTCGCAGTGAGAGTTTACTCAATATGCCTGAACAGTAAAGCAAATGGAGGGTTTCCATGTTGATATTGTTAGGGAGTCTGAGGGAAATCATAATGAAAAGCTATGACAACAGCTGGGCTGGCTTTATGTAGCAGCAGACCACCTTTACAATAAAAACTGCTCAGGAAGTTAGGAACTGTCCCAAGCAGTATGGGGTTTGTACAAAAGCACAAATGGAATTAACCATTATTAAGATGTAAATAACAAACCATACAAACAAATGACACTCCTTCAGGACTGACATTTTTATCCATGAAACAGTAAACACAGTCTCATCTAACACACAACCAGAATGTGCACAGTCCTGATGCTCCAGATATTTCTGGAGCTCCTGATGTTCCAGAGCTTCTTGTCTCTCCTGGTGAAGTAATGTTGATCCAGACAAAGACATACAAAATAAAACTGACAGCACCATCTCACAGATCATGCCATAACTGTGCGATTTGGATATGTTGAAATCAAGCATATAGCCATTTGATTTTGTCTAACTGGAAAGTGTAGCTGCTGAAATGGAAGATTATGAGAAAAAACCATAGCAAAGCATCATGAAGCATACCCTAGCATTAAAACTGCTAGAGGGTTGTTACTTCCATTAATCTAGAGTCTAACACAAAACACAACGCTTTTGTACCCTGAGAGAGCAGCGTGGCTGGATGAGACAGGCACATCCTTTTCAGTAGTACATCAGAAGCAGGAAAGCATCAATTTTCACAAAAGTAACATTAATAGCACATATGTTCGCTACCTAATTAATATAAGGAGAGAATGACTATGATTCAATTTCACAATGGAAATATCATCATTCTTTAAAATCTTTTGAATGCTTATACATGGAATTCTGTTCGTATAAGCAGGCAGAAGAACCTCTGGGTCAGTATCTGCATGTATGGAAAGTTTTGCAGGACTTGGGTCTATTCTTCCCAGCGTTTATAAATTCATATAGATTAGTAGGCAGAAATTATTTCTGACCAAACAGCATGAAAAAGTTCCATAACTTGGAATCAAGCACATATATTTTCGGTGAGAAAAAAGCTTCATTGGTAACAAAACCACTTGTGAATTTTTCAGTCCTGATTATCATCCATGAGACTTCAACTAAAACCATTTATGCTGAACTACAGAAGACACAGGAATTATGGTAACTCCCATTTGTAAAGATCACACCTGCTTTCAAGATGCAAAGCTGAATAAAATTAAAACTTCTTTGTACCATCCAAATGCTGGTGCATTTCAAAGAGTTGATAACCAAATGCATGCAGATGATGCATACCGAACAAACTGTTCTAGGAATGATCCTCAGCAATGACTAATATTCAATAATAACAGCCATGAAATGAAAGCCATATTAAGTTTTATTAAATAGTTTTCCACTGCCTTCATACTGAAGCATTAGCATGTGCAGCAGAGCTCAACTGAATTACCAGTTGAGAAAGTAGTTTTGGGAGCTATTATAAAATATATCAGCAGTATGAAATTCAAAGTCCATGATTGCTCTTAGAGTTGTTTTGTAGATGTGAAAAGGGGAAAAGTAAGGCAACCCCAGTTAATAGACAGTGACAACTGTACCTATCAACCTATCTCCCCTTCACCCACCTTTGCAGAATTGCTTGGCTGCAGGGCCTTGATAAGAGCACAGGACAAACTGGGATCTGAAAGACCAAGAGGATCTAGGCTATGGTTCTCTGTGATCAAACCAGAATCCTTCCAATCCTCATTCCTGCACAGAGGCATAAAGATTCATTGCTTATCCAGCTGGTAGTGCCTCAGGAGCAGCAGATCTTACAAGTTGAAAAGTGCTTCTCCAGCACACCATACAAAAGAACAAATTGCAGCCTAAGTGCATGTATTTCACAACCAAATCCACTTCTTGCAGACGTGAAAGAGCCACTGATGTTCCCACGCTATAGCTCTGACAGTGAAGTGTGCCACCAGCACACATTGCAGCCCTTAGATCTCAGCTCAGCTCACGAAGATTCCAGAGACTCCAGTTCTCCTTTGCAGTCAAGAATGGGAACTGTTCCTCATGCACTTACTCTAAGTGAAACACCTTATGGTTTGGCCTCCCCAGACTACATCATCCATAGACAAATATTTGGTCATCATGCCCCTACTAGATACGTTCCTGTGTTCTTCTTTTGACTCATTTGATTTTTCAAAACACAAAAGCCCACGGTCTCTAGCTATAAAGACATAAATATACGTCACATTTTATGACAAGCTGCTCTGATGGCAATTTTACTTAAGAGCTTTTCCTCCTTTCTCTTTCCTCTACTTGGATGCTAGGCATGGTCATCTGAGAAGAGTGAAATGCATGAAGATCAGCAGCAATGGTCAATCAGGACAGCATACATTTAAAGATACATGATAGAGATGTAAATGAGAGGAAAACAGAAAAGTTATGTAAGCATTTACAGAAAAAAGATTCACCTAAAGGTTAAACTAAAATATCTTCAAACAAAAAGCCATCAGTTGCATGAGGCATTTGGGCTAGTATTCATTTTGTTCTCACAGCATTCTTTCCCTTTCTGTTGAATTACAAAGGATTATTAATTATTGCTGTTGACATATTCCTGGGATAGTGCTGTGCTAAATAAAGACAACACACAAAATGCAAACAATAAAACATGCTTTATACTCCCTCCTACCTATATTTCTTTAGCTCTTTTACAGCTCCCTTAGGCGCTCCTTTCACAATGCCAGTGTTCACTGCTGTATGATGAGAATATCATCCATGCCTGACCAGCACACAGACTGACTTATGAGACCTGAATTAAATGGAACAGCTGAGAGTCCTCCCAAATTAAAAAAATAAGGGAACGTGGTGCAAAAAATGGGGCACACTTATTTTTGTTCCTTCTTGTTGAGGCCAGTACCAGTACCTCCTGATGTGCTGTAACTGCCACTGTTTAGTCATTTCAGAGTTAATTATACCTCTACTCCTGTTTTCGAGGTGTTTTTTAATCCATTATTTTTATGAGAAACTCACAGTTCAGTCTAGCAAGATGTTCAAAGGAAGACACCTTGTTCAAGAGCTATAATTATCAGCCTAGAGAGGAGATATCTGAGACAGGAAACCTAAAACCAGATGCCAAGCCTGAAAAGTGGTCAGCCGCATTCACACTGAAAATACAATCTCACCTTCATGCAACTAAACACTGGGCAGACCACATTGGGTATCGTGGAATTATTAGCAAACACATTGTTCAGCCACAGATTCTTATGCTTCATGTAGGCTGGAACACTGCGGTGTTCCAACACTGGCTGGAACTTATGGTCTATTATTCAGAAGGTCAGACAAGGCAGGACTCAGCATGAAAAGAAAATTTATTTACCAGCCAAAAAGATAAATTACAAATGCAGGTAGTTCAGAGACACTACAAAATGTACACAACTTCAAATGCAGGCATACTTTGCTAAAACGTGAAATGCTAAATACTTCTTTTTAGCTACTCAGCCTAATCCTTAATACCTTCTCTAAGATGACTTTATAATATAGCAAATAAAGGAAAGATGAGACATGAACACCAGACAGGTGCAGGAAATTCATGTCTTTCCTACTTTCTACCTCCATGGGTTTGAACTCAAGTTTCATTTTGATTAAGCTCCACATTTAAACTCCAACAAAAGCACTGGTCTACTCACATTTTCTTGCTGAAAGAATGGAAAAAGAAAACGTGTGTGTGTATATTTATATAAAGAACAAAATCATAATTCATCTGAGGCTTATGATTGTGGAAGAGCAGATGAGAGATAGAAGCTTACAGGTTTGCATTGAACATATCTGCCCAGTTCTTGTCTCTGGAGGCGCAGCACTAGGTGACTTCCTGACCTCCACACAGACAGGATGGATCATTCTGCAGCTACCTTCTTCTCTTTTTTATGCTTGTCTTGTCTGAGCTGTCTCATAAGCCAAAACTCTGCTTTATATAGTTTCATATAGTTATGGGGCAAACTGTATAGTACTATTCATAGTACCAACACAGCAATTGGTACACAGCAGTAACAAAGTGAAAGTATTAACGAGCTTTGTTACCAATAATGAGAGCAAAAGCTGAATTCTCAACAACAGACCTGGCAATGCCTTCAAAGTTGAATATTCACCACCTCTACACTGTTCCCAAATACCATCACTATTTGACCTGAGCTCTTCATAAAGTGTGCAGTCATGCTGGACTGACTACATTTTCTTAGCTCCATGTCCCAAAATACAAGTACTAAATTCAAGCTGTGAATATAAGGAATCCCTATGAAAATAATCCACCACGAGGTAGCATGCTGCTGCTGGAGTCCAGCAACTTAAATGCATTTATGCCAATGCCAGCAGTATGGGCAACAAACAGTTCAAGATTTCGGGAGAAATACCCCTTGGGCAAAGATCTGTCTATCACACCATGTTGAGATACCACTGCCTTAAGCTGTAAGACCACTGGATTGACTGGGCAATACACTTTCTTAACAAAGAATAATACTGCAAGTAATTGTTTCCTAGAAGGCCTTACTTGCTGATTACCATTTTATAACACATGATTTTTGCATGAGACATCTTTCTCACTTAAAATTGGCAAAAAAAAGAAATAATGCCCTGAAGCTCAAGAGTTTGAGCTTTGGATTCACTTATCATTAACAGCCACGGGGACATATTGCAAGGTCACATGATACCTATCAGCTTCCTGACTGTTGCACATTTACAACGGATGGGCTGGACTCTCTTGAGACTCGTATGCTGCTATCCTGATATAGCTATGGCAATTGTTCTTAATCCTCTAGGATACCTCTGCCCCTTGTTTTCTAATGTCTTCTGAGAGAACATCATCATCTGCATATCTGCTTTCTGTAATGATCTGATAACACAAAGTAGCAGTTCATGTCCTCTTGTTTGCAGAGATTTTTTTCTCTGAGGTCAATATTCTCTTTTTTAATTTGTTTCCATCAATGCTCTAT
Organism: Ara ararauna; assembly: GCA_028858755.1. Taxonomy (NCBI): domain Eukaryota; kingdom Metazoa; phylum Chordata; class Aves; order Psittaciformes; family Psittacidae; genus Ara; species Ara ararauna. The sequence goes on along the minus strand of CM054380.1, from coordinate 15,542,979 downwards.
TGTTTACTGCCTAGGAAAAGTGTCTGTGGCAAACCCATGCTGCTTCATTAAAATCCAGGGAGCATTAGTCAGAAAAGGGCACAACCATTAAGCAAAATTATTGGAAATATGTTAAGCTCTCCCAAATGCCCAATTTTCTTATTGTGACTTCTGCATTACAAGTATTGCAGTGGTTTCTCATGGAACAAGCTCACACATCTTAAGGCATACCTTATTCTAGTTCACTGCAGATACCTCCTAAAGCTCCTAAGGGAGAAAGAAATTAGATTACAAGAACATTTTTGGAAGATATTCTGAGTGCCTGAAAGGGCCTTTTCCTTCTTCCATTTACTATTCTGACACCAGATTCTTGGCATAATGCTCTCTGTGAATACAGATAAATTGCAGATTGAACAGAAGCAAGAAAGAGCGCAGTCAGGGATCAGCTTCCAACTTCTGTTCCCAGGACAGATCTTCAGCAGTGACTCTGGAGGTGACTGCTCTTTCTTCTTGAAGATCCCAGTGACCTTCAGAATTTACTGGAACTTCATAAAACATTAACCACAAGCACATATGTGAGCTCTTGAACCCATCTGCAGAAGCAGATGATGGTTGCTCACCGAATTGGTCCCTTATTGGTCCCATCCACAAATATCACCTAAAGCATATACTATCCTGAAGTAAGGGAAGAGCAGTAACCATTTTTGTTATTTGCTTAGGGCTTTTTTATTGTCATGTTTTCTTTGAGGTGTGTGGAAGACAAACATTAAATAATTATCTTTAGGTGGGCCAGCAGAGCAGTAGCCTTGCTGGAACTCAGAAAACATGATCTGGAATCACACCTTTGTAAAAGACTCTTTGATCATGCACAAGCAAACAAATAACTATTCCACTTCCTTTCTGAAGCTGATGAGAAAAACCCATGCTTATGTCCTCAGGGACCTTCTTAACTAAAAATAGAAGAGCTGTAACAGCAACATCACTGCATGGCGAGTGTAATTTACTTAGCCACTGTATTTATAAGGATTTTCTCTGATTCAAAGAAATGCTCATGACATAACTTACAGATATTTTTAAATACTGGTGCCAATGCTCTTGAAAAATTATAAAGTATTGCTGCCTACAGCGTGGCATTTAGCCTGGCCATAGACGAAATCTCTTTAACTGTCTGAAGGTGATTAGGGGAAATAAAAAATCAAGAGCAACACAGCTGATAAACTCAAAGATCATGCAAACTAGAGTCAAGTATATCCAGTACAGTTATATAACGTACTCACTGCTGTGCTTACAGTGCACCTACCCTAAATATCTCCCACCATGATCAGTAGCATACAGGCTCTCTACTGTGACCCATGCATTTCCTGGCCATGCTGAAGTATCTACTGAGTCTAGTAGAGTTATATCAGCCCATCAGTATACCTCATCCACCTGGGGTCTATCTGAGCTGCACTCAGAGCCATGACCACAGCATAGGCATTTCTTTCAACCAGTCCAGCAAACATCCAGGGCTGGCATAACTTGTTAGGAGATAAAAATATACACAAGTGACTCAGAGATACTCTGCTTTTTTCTCTGGAGTCCCTCTTCTCCTACCTTATTCCCTCAGAGGATATATTGTCTGATCCAACATCAAAAGTAGAAGTACAGCAAAGTTTGATTACTACTGATTTCATTGAAGGTATTCACCATGAGATTTTCCCTTTGTTTGTTCTAACTTAAAACCAAAAGTCTGGATTGCCTCAGCAACTTGGGCAAGTCAGAAACAATTACCTCAGTACTAGTGCAATTACACCTGTGTGAAACGAGACCTCAAGAGCCAAGAGTGAAATCTCTGTTTCAGGGAGCAGCCTTCAGCAGCATTTCCGTGCAGGGACATTCTGCACAGAAAATTACCCAGTGGTCCCAGTGGCCACGGAGAATGGAAAATGCATTTTTGCCTTATTGCATAGAAGTGTTCAATATCACAGGGCTGAATTTTCAAAATAAGCAAAACTCTGAGTTCTTAAATTCACATGAAGCAAACAAGGTGAGAGCTCTCAGTGAGAAAGTACTCAGGCACAGCTTGAGTTCATAAGAAACGTAAAATAAAGTGAAGTTGTTTGACCAGTTGGGGAATAAAAACCCAAAGAATATATTGTCTTTTCAGGATGTGTAAAAAGATATTTTTCTCAAGTTCCAGAGCTAAATACAATAAATAGGACCATTTAGTTCAGTCTTTAACAACACTTCTGGGTATGATGAAATCGGTATGATGAAATCATAGTACCTATAATTTGGGGAAAAAAGCTTTTGCCATAGTCCAGATATTACAAAATCATGTTTCTTAAAATTCTAGTTGAATTTCAGACATTCAAAAACTTGAATAAAATTACATGAGCGCACTTTAGGCTATTATCCATTCAAAAGCTCAGTTACAAACAAAAATGCTGCATCAAAATTGACTTGATGTCTTCTATTCTAAAGCTGGTTTTAATGTAATAAACCATAACAGCATTAATGCATTTTACAGTGTTGAGAATCATAGTGATAAGTTGTACTGAGAAGGGTTAATCTGGAATGGTAGAAAATTCTTGGACTTTTAGAAGGAAAAAACAATAAATATCATCACGTATTTTACAGAAATACACGAGAACTCCAAATATGAAAGAAGGAATTTCCATAAACTGCTTCCTCCTTTTAAGGTAAAAGAATGGTTAAAGACAGTACTTGCAGCATTCCCAAAATGTGGATTCACACTTCTCCAAAGAAAGTCGACAGGGAGATGGAAAGGACACAAGGATATGGAGAATGAAAATATTACATTATTTATGACATCTTCTGCAATGGCAGCGAATAAAGCCTGTATTTCCAAGCATAAATCTGACTGTTTCTTCAACACTGTAATTAAGGTAGCCTTGAGCTCCCACAAAAGCTTTAAAACAGTAAGGTTTCACTCCTTCAAAAGGCATTTAAATTTAAAATTAAGCACATATTTCAGTCCTACTAAAATGCATGTCTTTTAAACATACACTTAAATACACACATCAGTAGTTTCCTGATTTGACTGGGTTTAAATACTTATTTTTCTGAAGAAGGATATGAGCACCAAAGGAAAGGTGCTTGTACAGATCGTTTTGTGCATATCCAGTTCCAGCCCAAACCTTTGAATAATCCTATAAATGCTTCTTCAGGAGCATGTTTTATTTATATCAGTCACTTCATTAAGCCAAAGATAACCTCTACATTCTGCAAAGTGAATGACCTACCTGTAAGCTCAAGACTAATATTTATATTCCCTTCAGTGACTCACAGGAAAAAGTAATCATTCTCTCTTACAATGGCTTCATTTCTTTCTTTGACTCATAACTTCAAGATGGGCCTCTGCATCAACCATTCATTGCAGGTACTCCTCAGGTTCAAGGATGGTTCTGTAGAAGTCTCTGAATTAATTATAAAAAGTAACCATTCTCTCTTACAATGGCTTCATTTCTTTGACTCATAACTTCAAGATGGGGCTCTGCATCAACCATTCATTTTAGGTACTGCTCAGGTTCAAGGATAGTTCTGTAGAAGTCTCTGAATTAACTATTTTGAAAGATATTTCTTGCAGTTAAGAAAAGCTAATGAAAAATGCTTACAATTACTCACAGCGAAAGGCTCGGAATATGGTCTTGACACAGAGCAGCAGAACAAAAGGCAGAATTGTCTGTAGGACCACCAGTTTTGTTCAGCAGAACTAGAGGCTGTTGCGACTTTTTCAGATAGTTGAAATATTTCTTTAATATTAGGATTACAACCCTGACATCCATAATGTGATAAAACTCCTGCAGAGACCCTCATTACTCCACTAGCTTGTCGGTTACAAACACCCTGGACACAACATGTGAAGTACTCTAAAGCAGAAGAAAGTGTTATTGTAAGAATCAGCCTTAAAGAAACATGCATAGAATTCCCATTCACAATGCACACATGCAAAGTCCATTTATAAGCTGTACTGAAGAAAAAAATTGCATTTGGAAAAAAATTCAAATTGCAGATTCTGGGTCCCGTTACTGAAAGTTCCTTAAAAATTAAATCACATTGATAAATTTTGCAATTTATTTCAGTCAAGGACTAAAATTGTTAGATCTCTGCTGTCTGGGGAAACTTGAAAATTCATCAATATTTCTGAGTTAAAACACTGACAGGTTCAAAAGGTTAAAACCCCCAGGTTCAAAGAAACTGGAGAGCGATACCAGCTCTACGCTCCCATCAGACCATGAGGATAAGGCAAAGGTAGCTGTTATGTCTGTATGCAAAGCACAGAGAGAATTAAAGAAGAAAATCTTCCATTTCACTAAGATTTTATGAGAGTATGAAGAATAAAATCTTTATCTCAGGCACCTTATGCAACATCATTCTCCCAACAGCATTCTTCTCTTTGATTGCTTTTACTATATTCTTATTCAAGAAACCATTCTTTTCAAAGTGCTAAATTTCCAGGGTTGTATCCTTGTCTCACTGATCTTTAAAAAAAAATAATTCTGGGATTAGATTTTCAGGATATTGATGGGTTTTGGTACTTCAGGATGGTGTATAAATTAAAAAGCATATCTTTTAAAACATGTCTTTTAAAAACATACTAGCATTTAGCAAAAAAAGTATAACTGAAATACAATCAACTTTGAGTTTAATTTTTAAAAAGTAGGAATTTTCCAAATCCTGAACTTTCAAGGAGTTTTCATATGGCAAAAAGTGAGGTTTACATTTCCTAGTTTATTCCCCATATTGTGCAAACATCATCCCACTGTGTCTGAAGACCAGCTCAGCCGCGAGCATCATCGTGCTTACCTGCATTTACCAGCTATTCAGCTGCTTACAGAATGGATGGCTCTGTGAACCTTTTGTGAAAAACAGTATAAATTTATGGACATACAAGAAAACTTTAGATTTCTCTATTAAAAAATTATCTTGTTCCTTCATTTACATCAATTTTTCATTTTTCCCTAGGAAACCTAGAGCATGTAAGAGAACGCTGTTTGTTTCTTTTGAAGATATAAATATAATTGAAATATGTTTTCCCACAAAACTTTCTGCTTGAAGGACAATATCCTGACATTTCTCAATTTCCTGGATTCTCTATCACATACTCCAATGGCACTGATTAACATCAGCCACATCCTGGCATAAGTAATTAGAAGAGGGGTATCAGGTCTGAGTGTTAATGGTTGCTCTAAAAAAGATTTTGCTATCAGCTACTGAATTCAGAAGAGGTGTTTTATTTCTTCTCTCTTGGAAACCTGCCTTTTTGGCCCTTTTGCTTTCATAAAGCATGAAGAACTATTCCTAAACTGTCCTTCCAATTTCTGAAGCAGGTGATTGCTTCTTTTTTGAGGAATTGTTTAAGTTCAAAGGTAAATTACTATGGAAATGGTACCTTCAGGTGCCATTCTTCTGCTGCCAGCCCTAGAAGAGTCTCTACAGAATTTATTAAAGAATCATAAAAGTTATCTCGCTCAAGACAGAATGCAGAAGTTCTGCAAGGAGGCAGTAGACATTTATTCCTTCTTTAAAAAACAAACATGCTTGTTATTTACTACAAGCAATAAAAAGCCCATGTTGGACTCAGATATAACAGGTTAGCCCAAAGATGAAGCTTTCCAGTATTCCAATTTTGCAGCTACAAAAAACTTCAATGTGGAGAGCGGACATGTGGGATCCCACTTATTCTCAGTGACCTACATGATGGTGGTGGTGTTCCCAGCACCCATTCTACCATCTATTCCTGCTAAATGATATTAGGCAATGCACCCAGGCTGAGGGACGGAGCCAGCTGAGAGCACAGCCCACTGTGACTGGGAAATCAGTGGAAATGAGCACAAACCCTCACTGTAAAAGCTCTGTGGGCACTGAGGATCATTCCTTATGCCAACCACAGCCTTGGCTTTTACTGAAACTTGTAGGACCAGCTTCATTTCACTGCAGCATTCCCACAGGCTCACCAGAGCCCTCTGACATGCACTCTGCAGAGATTACAAATGACAGACTTCAGCAAGCAGGTTTATGGGAGAGCTGAGCAGCCTAACAAGGGGTACTTATTCTTCAGTCAACTGGCCGGACCAAGCCAAAGTGCTCTTCTCTGCCTCCCGGTTTTCTCCTTACAGCACTGAGTTTCATGGAAAAAAGGTTTTTTGGCTTTGTTTTTTGTCAAAATAATCTTTAGGAGCTGTTGAATATACCAGTCTTTGTTGCTGCGCTGATACCCATGGACCTAGGGTAGATTGGCCACAGGGACCGTGGCAGCCTGAGCTGTAAAGGGAAGGGTGGGAAGCTGCTAGGCTTGCATCCACTCCTGCAGCACTGCAGGCAGCTGACGTTTCTATCCTTGGAAAGGTCAAATGCCTCATAACGGGAACATTATAAACTCAGCACCGTGCTCTGAAGAACTCAGCCTCAGCCCCATAACTCACACCACAAACACCATGGTATGAATATAGAGCTGCCGTCCTAAGGGAGCCACTGCCAACGCAAAAGAGCCAAGTGGTTTTACTCATTTTTTCCTGTCGTTGCAAGGACGAAATCCCACACAAAAAAAATTAACTTATTCCTTTGATGAAGGCAATAACCAGAATGGAAAAATAGGAAAGGCAAACCTGACCTTCTCACATTTGTGACATACTGACAAGAATACAAAATGGCAAGAAGTACTATTTTTAAAAGCCATCATCCTGCTGCTGTCGGACTGCACTTATGTCAGCAGTAACCAACAGCAGAAACCTGCTTCCACAATATTTACTTGCAGCAAAAACCTGGGCTACCACCTAAAATCACCACAGCTGCCTGTGCCTCCCTTTCAAGGTCTCTCCCAGGGAGAATGAAGTTTGTGTTACAAAGAAATCCAATTTTCATTTTATATCTATGTACTTAAAATTAGCCACAACTGATTCTGCTGAGGACTCCAGATCTGTAAAGAACAGAAACAGAGATAGGCAGAACCAAAATTGTTATCATAACATAAGGTGCCCTCAATAGATCAGATTAATATTAATAGTACTCAATTACCTAGATGCAAAAAAAAAACCCCTTCTTTGAAAGTTTGTTCAAACTACCCCTAAATTCCCACAAACTTGGGTTAGGGACACAGGGGAGAATCCCATAGCAAGCTGACAAGAAGGTTGTATTAGCTGAAGAAAACTCCTAACCAGTCAATTAAAAAATATTTATGTTATTAAAAAGGTATTGACTAAATGGATATGGTGCATACATGCCCTTCTGTTTGCAAATATCTCCTAAGGTCAAAAATAGGTTAACGCTTAAAAATAAAATGCACCAGATTAGGAGTCATGTAATATACCCTGACCAAGACCAAGTTAGTAAGTCATAGTGTGTCACACTTCACTACTTTCTTTATGCTACTGTGCTTATGCACCAGTTATGTGACGTGACTATCCATGTTTTATATACAATCTTCTGACAGTGTGTATGGGAAATACAGCAAAAAATATGACCAGCGTTAGCTAGAGGTCGTGCTGGAACAATGAGGTTTCTTTACATCAACACTAAAACTTCTCCTGGTTGCTTTTTTGGCTGAATTAAACCAGCAAAAGAGGGGTGACAGAGGGGATCTCAGTCTCAGCATAGGAGCGAGCTATTCACTTCTATGTTCTCTATGGTAGGAGCACTTGTGGGTGAAAGCACTGGACTCATACCAGAAAAGATAAGTCTTTGATCAGTCCAACAGGGAAAGAATGAGAAGAGCCCACAAAAAGTCTCTTAAACCACTACATTTAGGGCAATGACAACATTCACCTGGGGTGTTGAGTACGGCCCAAAGAAATAAATGAGGAACAGACCAGGAACAAGAGAGCAGATCAATAAAGATATAACACCACAGTTGCCTCAATCATGCCATTTTAGCAGTTCAACAGAACTGGCAGTGAAAGTGTATAAAAGGACCTAACAACCAGGAAAACTGCAACAATCTCAGCATCATGACTCCCAGTCTGCCTGGAAAGAATGATATGGGGAGGGAACAAGTGGACACAGCGGCTAGCTGGATTTCCTGCACCTTGGCTCATCTCTAATGGATGGAAAGCCACCATGAACATGGAGTGTGAAACTGCAAAAAGAAAGAAGAAAGTCAGCGTTTAAGAACTCAGGGGAATTCTGCATAAAGACTGGTCACATTTCTAGCTGCTCCTTCCTTTTGCATTAAGAAGCATTCGACAACCAAACAGCATCCTGTTGAGATGCTTCAAACTAGAAAGAATATGACTGAGGAGACCTCCTTATTCCGAATTTGGGATTTCTCATAGATCTTTACCAGCTTTGCTATCAGAGACAAGCACAAATGTAACTAAGCTGGAGACCTGATGGACATCGGTGTGGTAACGTGCTGCTGAAAGAAATTCATGGCTCCAGTTTCTACCTCTTCAGCAGCTGAATCCACAACTTGCGTTTCAAGGCTGCAGATACTCAGATCTAATAACTTCACTAGTGCCTCACTAACAATTGACCATTTTCTGTACTTTTATCTAGCAAGGTATACTCTTTTCAAGAAGAAAAAATTCTTTCCTTGATGCAAGGCAGTTATACAATCAATTAAAAGCAAGTAGATTAACCCTAAAATGGTGACTTCTTTTAAAATTGCTCGTCTGGTTACTCCAGACTGGGTACAATGGCTTTACTAGCTGTTGCAAGTTAAGATCTTGTCTAAATGGAGAGGAGGATATGTAAACATCTGCCAGGAAAAAATGCCAATAAATTCCCCATAAAACTCCCTTTTATCAAAATTTTAATCTGTGTCTAGCCTGCAGCCCTTTATTCCATAAAATCTTCATTAACTTTTAGTACCAAAATTATTGTTCAAAGTCTAAAGCAAAACATGTACTGGGCATATAAATGATTGCAAGCTTTTATACGTTCTATGCTGCAGCAAGCATAAAAGGAATGTGTTGTCTGTTTCTCTTCGTCCCTGGGGGACCTACTGCTCCAAAGAACATCACCATCTGTTGAAAATATCTTATTTCTTACCCTTTTATTTGCCTGTAACTCTAAAAACAAAAGCAAAACACAGCCAGAGTTCAAACAGCCCAAACTCCCATGCAGCACTTCTGATTTCTATTGCATCCTCATTAGCAGAACCTGAGAACAATTTCACCATAGCAGAATTGTTAAATTCATGACAGCTCAGCAGAGATCTGAGCAGCAGAGAACTGGCGCCTGTCTCATATGGCACAGTTCTACATGCCATTCATGTAAGGCTTCTTAATAGACCATCTCTTAAAATCTAAGAATAAGCAAGTACACTGTCCTTGCCTTCTCAGAGGGAGTGTGCCCTGTTCTGCTTGTTGCCATTCTCCAGTAATGGAAAATATCATCTATCAGAGAGAATAGCAAAGTAGGTAGGTAACAGGGAGGTTGCAAATCCAACTTAACAGCACTGAGAGCCATGCAGCACTCCAGCATCTACTTGCAACAAATCCTACAAGGACACTTGTAAATAGTTAATTTTAGTAGGAGTGATACAATAGTCAAATTGGATTTGCACAAATCATTGTTAAATAGGGTAGCAATAAAAGAAGAATGGACATTGCTTCCACCTGACCCTGCTGTAATTGAGCTCATTTTATCAGGATAATCATTACCTGGGTGTACCCAGCCCTGTAAAGACAGCTCTTTTCATGCATTAGTGAATGATGGTTTACCTCATTATCACTGATGGAAATAATATTTGGAAACACATCCTTGCACCCATCTGTGCGAGCTGCCTTTCCAATGCAGTTCCTGCACTCTGTTCTGTACTTGATTGCCTGAGCAGCCTGCTGACAAGCTGAGCTCACTCTCCACATTTAAATTAACAATTTTGTGTATCATTAACCAGAAATATCTTCATTTATTCTTGATCTTTGGCTTCTTACTACAGAAAAATACAATATTAAGGTGCCAGCCAGAGGGCTGATTTTTTTAATCGATTATTCAGTATATTTTTCTATTCCAAAATAAAAGTCCTTTAAAGCACTCCTACTCCACTGGATATTGAATGCTATGGACGTTTTTTACCTCACCTACTTTTCCCTGTCCCATTCTGTAAGAGACCACCCCTGTCGGAAAAAATCATCAGGTCTTTGGATAAAGAGAAACAATGCCTTCTGCTTGATTAACCGCATGTCTCAGTGCTATCAGCTGCTTTATAGGAGAGAAGCATGAGACAGGCTATCAGGGAATCAAAATTAGCCACAGCCAGACAAACCTCTGCAGCAGCACCGTGAGGTTTGAGTAAACCATTGCACACTCTCAGGGAGTTTGCCTGCAGTAATAAAAATAATTCTTGTGGCTTTCAAAGAAAATTGGTAAATTGACAGTAAAGACAAAAAAAAAATCCTGTATCATCACTTTTTATATTATTTGCAGAGGTTGAGATGGGTAAAGCACAGATTTTTTGCAATCTAGATGTGAGAATCTGCTATTAAGAAGTATTTAAGTAACTGCAAGTATTAAAATGAAAGACATTAAAATTGGCAATATCCAGGTGCAACTGCACAGAAGAGCATCCATTGGAGTGCAAACTCTCGGCTGCCTGAAACCTGAGAGAATCCCACCCAGCTTTTCACTGATAACTCAGTAAGTGCTTCTTAAGTAAGCATGAAGTCTAACCCAATGTTAATCTGCTAAATGGTTGTTGAATGCTTGAAAGAGAGCTACCCACTTCACCAGGAAGATGTCTTAAAGTCCTAGAGAGCAGCACAATCAAGGCGAGCAGTGGTTCATCAGCAGTTATTGAACAGGTAAAGGCAAAACCCCACCTTCCCTTGAACCAGAGCCACTGCAACAACAAAACACTCAGCACCTGTTTCATCATCAACGATGTGTTCATATATCTGCTCCAGTGAGTCCAGAGGAAGCCACAGAGATGCCCCAGGGGCTGGAGCACCTCTTCTATGGAGACAAGCTGAGAGAGCTGGGCTTGTTCAGCCTGGAAAAGAGGATTCTCCAGGGACAGCTTAGAGCAGCTTCCAGTCCTAAAGGGGCTACAAGAAATCTGGAGAGGGGCTTTGGACAAGGGCCTGTAGTGATAGAAAAAGGGGAATGGCTTTAAACTGGCAGAGGGGAGACTGAGATTACATTAGACACTAGAAAGAAGTTCTTCCCTGTGAGGGTGGTCAGGCACTGGCACATGATGCCCAGAGAAGCTCTGGCTGCCACATCCTTGACAATGTTTGATGCTAGGATGGACAGGACTTGGAGCAATCTAGTCTAGTGGAAGGTGCCTCTGCCTGTTGGAGCTGGATGCGCTTTAAGGTCTCTTCCAACCCAAACCATTCTATGATTCTGTGAGTCAGCGCAAGAAGTGCTCAGTTGGCATGAGGTTTAGAAGTTTTGCTGTGGCAGAGATAAAGTGGAGACTGTTGGCCAAGTGACAGAAGGCTTTTGCTTTTAAATCAGCAGTATTGTTCAAATCACTAATAAATGCAAGTTATTTTGTCCAATGGCATTCATCGGTCAGCTCTATCACATCAAATTTGTCATATCTGTTAGAAGTCTCAGAAGAGGAAGCAGGACTAATGGAGTCCTATAAAGTTAACCAGGACTTCACAGAAACACTCAAAGCTTGAAGTCTATGCCAAACTGCCAGCTTGGTATGCCCCCATCTGAAATTAAAACCCTTGCACTAACTCAGGCAAAAAAAGCATCTCAGAATAAACATCACCGTGGCTAACAAGAACATGGAGTGAACTGCAAAACAATTGAACTCATGTGCCAAGTAAAAGCTGACTAATTGCTGTAACTCTGATCAGTTGCTCCTCTGCTCTTGAGAGCATTTAGCATGAGTGTAGAAGACAGACAACCTTGATATTTCAGTAACTATTGAAGCTGTCTGTTTAGCAGCCTGGGTGAGGTTATGAGCCCAGAAAAGGCTTGTTTCAGCTAATTATCACAACCTCTTCCTCCTACTACTGATATAGAGAAAGGTTACCGCAAACAAGAAAGCAGTCCAGTCTTGGGCACTTCTCAGCAACTGCTGTTCTTCATGCCTCTTGAGGATCTAGGTATAGCTGGATACAGTAACTTCTGCAGCAATTGCTTTCCAGAGATTAGGACTTTCAGCTTTCTTTTTTTTTTATGAACTAAAAGATCTATACCTGTAAGTACCTACCCAGCCCTGTTGCATGCTCAGCTATTTGACAGGAGCACGTCAAACTTAATGTTTGGGAAACTCATATATATTATGAAGTTCCCAAGCTAAAGATATTAATTATCTGAAGCCCAACCTCCAGGCCTTTTTCTGAGATGCTCAGCTCCAGCCACTTCACATGCTACAGGAGGAAGCAATAGGTCTCACTACCCAAGTAGATTAACTCTCCAGAGCTTTTCTAATTAGAGATACCAGCTCCATGCCAAGGAAATGTGCTTGCTGCAGCTTAATTTAGCTCTGCAGTCCTGACAAACCAGTCACTTTTCTTCTTACGATCTTGTGCAGTTGGAAGACACACTTTTTCTGAATAATCTATGCTCAGAGATACCACTGTTCATGAGGAAGGCTATTTACATGATTTAAAACAGATCTATAAATTGGTCACTTAAAAATAACAGATAATTTGCTCTTGTAAATCACAGAAGCAGAGAACAACTGAGCTTGGCAGGAGGACCCCACTACAACCCTGTTCATGGTGGGTCAACTTCATCAGCTCAAGCTGCCCAGGTCTGTGGCCGGTTAAGCTTCAAGTATCTCCAAGGCAGAGGATGCACCACCTCTCTTGGCCCCTGTGGCAATGCCTGACCACCCTCACAGTGAGAATGTTTTTCCCATCTAAAAAGAATTTCACCTGCTGAAATTGCCCACAGCTCCTTGCCTTTGCTGGGCAACTTTGAGGAGAGTCCAGCTCCAGTCCCTGTAATTTCATATTAGATTACACCACATTTATAATTATTTGAATTGCTATTTGATGCTTTCTCCATTTTAACCTTTCAAAAACCAGGCCTTATTTTGCTATGAAAGTCACTGGGTAGAATGGGAAGAGGTGCTTTTTCTACATGCGTGGCTCCTGTGGATGAGCATCTCTTCTGCAGAGCAATGTGGTGAATTAAGATCCTCAGCCAAAAACAGCCCTAACAAAAACTCCTGTTAGTCAAGGGAATGAACATTTTGTTGCTTACCTTTCCATTCCACTTACAGGGTGTTTTATAGTACAGCTGTTCCTGGGAAGCTCAGCTCACGTTAGCACAAGGCACAAGCTCAAGTCTCGGCAGCAATGCAGTGCACCAGCCAGTGATGAGGATCAACATGTTTTTCTAACTCTTTGAGCTTTTTGCCTTGTACTGGGCCAGAATTCACAGTTCAAGTTTCTATTCTTGCAATTTGTCTCAACACACAACTTTTGTGCCTGAGGACCTTTGTCATCAGTTACCATGTGAAAGTAAGATGAAAAGCTGTTGTTCTTCCTCACTTAAAAAAGGAGAATACATTTTTTCTTCCCTATATTCTACCTCTCCCAATGTCACACAGCCTCATATCCTGCTGCTATCCATCCACCTGGGAGCAGTGGGATCCTGCGTGCTCAGTCCCCAGGCTGCAGAGGGTTTTCTTTCCTCCCCCATCACTAGTTGGCAGCAGATGATGACATGAACCGTAATCTCCACCAAAACGTAAAATTGTATGTAGCACAGCTCGGGTAAATCTTTCCCAAGTATTATTTATACCTGAGACTTATGCTCAGCTGCAGTCCATTGGTTTTGTCAGTCTCAGTCCTCCTCCTGGTGGGAAGAGATATAATGGCTCAGCACCAAGCGAAGGAAGGAGAGGAGGAACTGGGGACTAGATTTGAGCTGGCTATCCCACCTTCCTCCTAGATAGTCTCTCCAGATTGACAGCCAAAACTGGAGCCAAAAGAGCCAAAGAGGAGCATTTTCCTTCTGCCATAAATAGTGGCATGTGAACAACACACCAAGGCACTTCCCTGCCCAAAATCTGCTCCATATAAAGGGGGGCAGGAAAAATCAAAGAAAAGAGATATTTCTTTTTTGTTGGGGAGGATTTGGTGGGAGTGAGAGAAACAAGAAAACATTTTTCTGTGTGCTGTTGTATCTTCTGAAGAAGGGCAGGATCTGTCTGCAATGTGAAAATAAGACTATTGTGAAACATGGCAAAAATGGGCTTCCAGCTTTTTTATCTAGATTGTTTTTCAGCGTAGAGTGTGGCCTGGCTTGTTCTTGTCCAACCGTGCACATGAACACCTCTTTAGAAAAGAACAGAATGCCCCTGTCAGCAGCTGGAGTACCAGCACCAGCTCAGAGCTCCCTGGTGTGCAGCATGGAGCTAGCCGCAAGTAAACAGAGGCATGAGCAAGCAGCATCTTGCAATGAAGGACCGAAGAGACAGAAGATGATGGTTACAGATCTACTGGCTCCTCAAAGGAACAAAACAACAGCAGGACAAAGCCAACACTTCAGTGTTGTGGAGGAGCCCAGCAAAGAGACTAGATTTCCTTCTCTCTGATGGTTTCTCTCCATGTGTTAGCTGTGTGCCTCATTACTCAGAATTGAAATCAAGAGCTGGGAGTTGCACTGCCCACCCTTCTCCACAGCCCCACAGGTTGGTGTGATACCACACATCACAGAAATGAGACAAAAAATGAAGACAAATAAAAGGTCGATGCAATACAGAGGAATTAATAGACTTCTCTGTAGTGTTTCCCTTGGAAGAGGTTGAAGGCTCAGCCTTTTTTCTCAACATAGCACTGCAACTTTTGGTAGGTTTTAAAAGCAAAAATACCACAGGGATATTTGTGCTTCCTTTTCTGACTTTTCTCCTTCACCACACTGTACTGGGAAAAAGTAGCTAGAGGAGTTTCAGCTATTGTCATCCAATGTATTAAAACCATACAATTTTGGGTGGCCCCAATGCATTATATGTAGACAAAACAAGCACAGCTTATAACTAAGCCTTTCACATAAGCAGATCACAGGCAAGGGGGTGAAAAAGTGATTGCATACCTAAGCATGCCACCTGCATATCAAACATCAATTAGAAGTGGCAAATGCCACAGCCACTGAATCCTGCAAACTACAGAGGGAGGAACAGCTGAGGTGGGCTGAGTAGTGGCTCAGATGTACACTCTGCTTCCTGCAGGGCGAGCCCAGGGGTCCGATGCCCTATCTCATGGAACGAATGCCAAACCTCAGGTGAGATGAAACCAAAGCCCTGTTCCAACATCCATTACTACCAACAACAGCTCCATTAAAGTCAATAACTGACTCTCTTTGACATTTCTGTATTATTTAAAGGATCAGCTCTCGATTCTAGCTGTCTGTCACATTGCAGTATATTGTTCTTCTCTAAAATGAATGGTTTGGGGTGAGAAAAACAGCAGACAATTTTTTTCTTCTGTTTAAGCTTTAACTTCACAGCAATCCTTCTCCCACAGACCTTTACACATTGCTCTTAAGTGCAACACATAGGATAAGATATTAATCCCGAGAGATCTCCCTGTAGCACAAATTCATCAGCAGTACTAAAGCACACAGTGGCTCTTGTACTTCACTATATACTACTGCAAAATAATACATCAATCATGAGGTCAGAAGATTTCAGTGCTCACTGGTTTTGTGGAACAGATTAACTGGATGATAAAGAAGATTAATTTATTATGGGATCTGCTAGAGACACTAATTGTTTGCAAGAGAAAATGAATTGTTTACTAAGATTTAACAGAGAAAGGATTCCTATTTATACATGGGAATACAATCCTATATCCCTATAAAGATGTAGGACTGTATGGATCTCAGTTCCAAACAGTTGCAGTGAGTGGCTCTGCATTCCAGTGTGAAGCCAGTGCTGTGAGGTATATCAAGGTTTGCTGCTGTGCCCCTCCGCTGCAGCATGTGATAAGCCCTGCAGCAGCATAAACAGCCCCAAGCTGCACCCATGGAGCGTGCCTGTTGCTGTGTGGTAGGTACCGACTGATGCTGGTAAAATGTTCTGTGTTCATCCTGAAAACCTCTGCACTGTTCTAGGAAATCCATTAAACTTTTGCCTGGTTCACTGCTGTTGATGTTTTCTCTTGCCAGCACCACACGTGCTACTGGGGCTCTGTTGCCAGATTCACTCCATTCCCATCACCTCTTCCCAACAGTAACAGCATATCCCAGATTCCCAGGGAGGAGCATAGGGTGTCCTGAGGACTCAGCTCATCCTCCTCTTCTTGACCAAGCACAGGGAATTTATGGTAACATATATGTCCAGATGGAGCCAGGATACCTGGGGCCTGATCCTGTGCCTGGGTTTCTGACTACAAATTCAACCATCACAGGCCAGCACCATACGGAAAACCATATTAAAGCACCAAGAATGCTGCTCTGAGTAGAAGTGCCTGTCCTCAACACAGCACTGCAATCTACTGGGTCACATCATCTTTCACCTTTTTGCGCATCCAGTTATAATCTGTGAAAGACCATAAGCATTCTTTTCTCCCACCTTTCATCTGTCTCTTCTCCAAGGCTGAAACTCCCCTCACATCATCTCATACTATCTGGTATCTGTTTAAAAACCTCAGAATGACAAAGAAAAATACCCAAACACAATTATTTTATTGACTCTGAGTGCAAAAAGACCCTCAGTCTCTTGAAGCCTGTGTCATTCAAAGTTACGGCTTTTACAGGCAACTGACTAGAACAGCACACACTGCATCAGTACTCTGTGCATTACCTGGAGGTGTTGCTCTATTCCAAATAATAGGAAATTAACAACTGCAAAAGGCTTGAGTGTTCCCAGCCAGTAAGCATTACAGAATCAGATTGCCTGCCAGTAAGCAGCAGAATCAGTATTATTTACATAGATCTACTTATTGCAAACTTAGAACGCCACACTGCTGTTACCCAGGAGACTACTGAACCACCCAACCAAATCATCTAATTCACTGGGATGAAAAAAGAACACAAAAAGAGACAGCCTTTCAGATCATTTGCCATTATCCCTTTAAATGGAGCTGCCTTGACGTATGCTGTGCATCGCAGGGGATTGGCATGGAAGCAGAGCGCTCTAGGACAGTGCAGGACTCTAAAACCAATAAACCTGCACCTCTTGTTTTAAGTCTTTCCCTTTTGTTTTCTACTGATGTGTGTATGCCTTTTCCATTTGAGGATTTGGCAGCAAGAAATGCCAGCGGATTGCCTGATTTAAGGCAATGCTGAATGACCTCCATTTGAAAGATCCCTAGCAGGGACAGAACTAAGCCAAATTCCTCCTGAAAGACCAGGGTACTGCTCTGCAAAGCTACCTTGTGCCCTCTGTTCTTAAGCAACCAGCTACAGAAATTGCAGCAGCATGTGCTACAGAAATAAAGCCAAACATTCCCTGGGTTGTTTGGACCTTGCCAAAGGGTGAGCAGTTTCTACCTGTGTTTTACCAGGTTAGCTGCAGTGCAGACAGGGTTTATGCTGCAGCACTGGCTGTATATGGTATATATATACAGGGCTGCTGGCCTGGCCAGTGGCTTGCCTCTGCCCAGTCATGACTACAGGCTCGGCTGGACGAAACAGTCTTTGTGCATCTGCAACCAAGGTGGCACTTCAGTTTTAGGCACAAGCTGCTTGAATGTAGTGCCCCAGGAGCAGGCGAGATACTAGCTCAGCAGCCACTCAGGCTCACTCCACCACTGCAACCAAGAGATGTGCGGCCCGGGGTGAGGGAAAGCCAGTTATTTGTGCTCTCAAGTGAGGGACACACTGTGGAGTGGGCCAGGACAGGCACAAACCATCTAAATTAAGCCCATCCAGAAGCACTCTCAAAGTCGGAGCCAGTTTGTTTAAAGCTGCTAGTTGTCACCAGCAGGATTGCTATAGTTGAACTCAGAAGTGCATTGCACAGAACTGCTGGGAGCCAGACTTCTGGTCAGATTCTGTTCTCTGATGACAAACTCTCATTAAACAAACTCCTAAACAAGCAGCTCTGTACTATTTCTTAGCAAACGCAAGTTGCCCAAGGAGAACCCTGAGTAGTTCGTACCAACTGTTAACACATTCAGTAAGATATAGCAAGATGCATCTGGGAACTGTGCAAAAAGCTCCGTATAAGCCAATACTTCTAAATATATGAGGTATCTGGGAACTAAAGATCAACTTATCTGCATATCATCATCCACCATGGAAAATAAAATGTCAAATAAACCAGGTATTCTGGTTGCACCAGGACTTTAATATAGACCTAAGCCTGAAGCAGAGGTCCACGAGAAGTAGATTTTCAGTCTATGTTTCATACAAAACTAGGGTACTCGTATTATTTAAAGCTAGCTAACCAATAGGTACCACATCATAAATAGCCAGTTTCTATCCTTAATTCAACCTTATTCAATACATTGCTCAATTATCTGGGAAATATACAAAGCCATTACAGACAAGTTTGTGCGTGGTAGAATTTGGTGCCAGGAACACCATTAATAACAGGAACAGATCTGGAAAGTGAGGTGATATCAGTTTATTTGAGCAAAGTGCCCTGAATAGCTGCAAATAGCACATTGCCTGTCTAAGAACCAGGCACAGAGGACATGCTAATAACATGGATGACAGCATTTTGGCATCAGCAATTGAGAAAATTAAATGGGGTGGGATTTGTACAGAACCAGACACATTCTAACTCCCCACTGTGATACTAAGAGGGGAGAAGAAATCCAGTACTACATAAATAGGAGATTGTTGTGGTTTAAGACCAGACGGTAACTCAGAATCACACAGCTTCTCTCTCACTCCCGCCCTTCTTAGCCCCCGCTCCCGGAGGAATGGGGAGGAGAATTGAAAGAAAGTAACTCCCACAGGTTGAGATAAGAACAGTCCAGTAACTAAGGGATAACACAAACCACTGCTGCTACCACCGATAATAATAATGATGAGGGAAATAACAAGGGAAGAGGCTACAACCACTCACCACCTGCCGACCGATACCCAGCCCAACCGAGCAGTGATCTAACCCTTCCAGGTAACTGCCCCCAGTTTATATAGTGGGCATGACGTGCTGTGGTATGGAATACCTCTTTGGTCGGTTTGGGTCAGGTGCCCTGTCTCTGCTTCCTCCCGGCTTCCCCTCCTCCCTGGCAGAGCATGAGACACAGAAAGTCCTTGGTCAGAATGAACATTACTGAGCAGCAACTAAAAACATTGGTGTTATCAGCGCTGTTCCCAGGCTGACAGTCAAAAACACAGCACTGCACCAGCTACTAAGAAGGGGAAAAATGACTGCTACTGCTGAACCCATGACAGAGTTTAACAAGCAAGTGCAGGGAAATAGTGTTATTTTGGCATCCGGTATCCAAGATACCATTGCTAAATGTTGTGAAGAGCTCTGGTGACCATATTTCAAGGATAGTCTTGGAAATATATGAAGGATTCAGACAAGACTCTGAAGTTATATTGGATCTGGAAAAGCTGCTGATAGTAAGAGGCTTTCATAGCTCAGGCTATGAGGTGGTACGGATAATTCAGCTGCAGTCTACAATTACCTCCTAGAAGAAACTCTAATAGCACACAGCTCCTGGCCCAGCCAAAACAGATACATTACAGAAGCAGAAAATTAAGTAAACATTTTAAAGCACCTGAGTGAGGCAGGCACCAGGGGTCCTGCATATGAGCCCTCTCCCAGCCATGCTTAAATGCTCTGCCTACCTGCACAACTCTGACCCCTGTATGACCATGTCCTTAACATAACCAAGAATGAGGTTAATGGCAGTCGTAAAGCTTCCAAGAGAATAAAAGAAAAGGAGCTCTATAGAGAGTACCTGGGGAGCCAACTGCTCAGTCTGCCTGCAGAGCCATTTGCAACACAGGAAAATTGAGTTCTTTGGGTGTTGATTCCTCCAAGGGGATTCATGAACAACGTGAGGATGTTTTGGAGCTGTGTTACTTCCCACCAAGACCATTGCAGGATTAAAAAAAGATGTCAGATCATACAGAGGACACTGTACCAGCTGAAGAACATCATGCAGCATGGCTAAGCTTGGTATCTGGAAAAAGGTCCCCAGAAATTATAGAATCCTTCTGTAGGAATAAGAAACCCTACTGGGTCACTGTAGAGTGCCTTGGAGCACCACCACAGTGGACAGGGAAAAGCAAACATAGAATCATAGAATAGTTATGGTTGGAAAGGACCTTAAGATCACAGCAGCCTTCCAGTATCTGAAGAGGGCCTATAGGGATGCTGGGGAGGGACTCTTCATTAGGGACTGTACTGAGAGGACAAGGGGTAACGGGTTCAAACTTAAACAGGGGAAGTTTAAATTAGATATGAGGAAGAAATTCTTTACTGTAAGGGTGGTGAGGCACTGGAATGGGTTGCCCAGGGAGTTGTGAATGCTCCATCACTGGCGGTGTTCAAGGCCGGGTTGGACAGAGCCTTGGGTGGCATGGTTTAGTGGGAGGTGTCAGAGGGGTTGGAACTAGATGATCTTAAGGTCCTTTCCAACCCTAACTATTCTATGTTTCTATGATTCTATCATCAAGTTCCAATCCCCCTGCCAGGGGCAGGGACACCTCCCACTAAACCGTGTCACCAAGGCTCTGTGCAACCTGCTCTGAACACTGCCAGCGATGGAGCATTCACAGCTTCCCTGGGCAACCCATTCCAGTGCCTCACCACCCTCACAGTAAAGAACTTCTTCCTCATATCCAATCTAAACTTCCCCTGTTTAAGTTTGAACCCATTACCCCTTGTCCTATCACTACAGTCCCTAACAAAGAGTCCCTCCCCAGCATCCTTATAAGTCCCCTTCAGATACTGGAAGGCTGCTATGAGGTCTCCACGCAGCCTTCTCTTCTCCAGGCTGAACAGCTTCAACTTTGTCAGCCTATCTTCATACGGGAGGTGCTCCAGTCCCCTGATCATCCTCGTGGCCCTCCTCTGGACTTGTTCCAACAGTTCCATGTCCTTTTTATGTTGAGGACACCAGAACTGCACACAATGTTCCAAGTGAGGTCTCATGAAAGACAAACATGACAAGCCCATGCTCCTTGCTTAGGGAATGCAGCTATGGAGCTGGCATGCTGCAAACTCCACGCCATCTATGCCCCTGACATTGGCAGTAACACAGCCTCAGACAACATCCATCCATAAAATTGAAGAGTTGCAAATAGATTAGGTTTGAAACAATCTTAAGAAAAAAGAACTCAGTTTAGTCCTCCCATATCCTGCCCTATCTAATCACTGTGAAGATCATCCGTACAGTCTCAGAAATTTCATTATCTCCCATTCTTGTCATAAATTCAGCAGTTTCTTTGATAAATCGTATTCCTTTCTCTCATTATTTTACTAAAAATACAAGTCAGAGTTCTCATTCAAAGCCCACACCAGTAAATTGGATTTATTTATAAAATTGGAATATATACATGTGTATAGTACAAATACATTATAGATAGGATCATGATGTGCCATTTCCAAAACAGCAGTATCATTTCTATGGCTCTTAAGGAGCTTATTGTGATCTGCGATGCATGTGTTTTCAGGAGCTGCGCTTGTCACCCAGAGGTCTGAACCTCCCTCATTTTTCTGGTTAAAACAGATTTAATTTTTTTTTTAGTCTATCTATGTGATATGTGATTCTGGAACAGTTATTCCTGTGCAGTAGCCCTCAGTCTGGAATGAAATCCTTCATCATTTTGATTTAGCTTTATCCAAATGCTCAAAACACTAAACATCTCCCTTATTCCAGATGAGGAAACCAAAGAACAAACCAATCAGCAACCCTCCAGCCCACAGGGCGCATTAGTCCAAACATCCTAACACTGCACTGGTACTGGGCTCAGTCTAAAGACCTATACGTTCCATGTACACAAGTGTTCGTAAGCCAGGACCTATCTTGTGCTCATCCTGCCCATCAAAATTACCACTGACCTAGCCTTATTCAAGATTTAGAATTCTCTCTCATGTAGCCCACACCTTTGCATGCATGTTGCTTTGCCCAATAAGTCTTTCTTTTCCAAAATGACTGAGAAAGAATGTTGAAATATATGAAAGAACAAAAAATATTACTCAACAAAAAATAAACTGTAGTGAAACAGATATTTCTAAAACAGCAGCAAATGTCAAGGAGCACTGTGCATCCTCAGCACATCCTTAGTGATGCAGTGGGTAATGTGGGCTGATGCAATCAGACACATTCCTTTGCTGAAATATTCAAGTAAAAGAAAAAGACATGGCCCTTTGGTACTTTACGTTGGTTATCAGCCTGAAAGGGGAAGAAACTCCCTCTCTCCCCCCACCTGCCAGCCCCACAAACTCAGCATAGAACCACAGACATGGCTTCAATACAGCATTTTCCACCCACCTCTGCTCCCATTGCTCAGTACCACTCCTGAACAGAACTGCCCTCTAAGAAATAACTACTTTTGCAAGTTTTCAGGATAAATCAGTTCAGTGCATGGCCATCAGTGCCAATGCAGCCATAGTGCCAAATGCTGCTGCTGGGAGCAAAGCCAGTGGCAAAGTGGATAGTGGAGCCCTGACTTTCCTTGGAAACGCAGCCCAGGAGCCTTGTTCTTGCACAGTTAAGTTTCCCTACCTGCAACTCAAACACCACAAACTTGGCATCACTGAAAAAACTTCTTAATAGAGAAGTGCACTCACAGGTTAGCTGTACCTTGACATCTTTCCAGGGGCGACTGGTCCAGCCAACAGGAGAGAGGAGTAAGGGCAGCAAAAAGACACCATCACAAGGATATAGGCTCCTCACCATCGTTATGTCTTCATTACATCTGCAAGTCAAAATGCTGCACTTTTTCATCATTTTACAGACAAGTGACTGAAGCATATGTGAGAACCCAGATACTTCCTGTATCTGAAGGATTTGGGCACTCAAAGCACACAAACTTCCTTCAAAATCCCACAGTGATTTCAGTGACTTGCCTCGGGTCAGGAAAGGAGCCTGTAGCAGTGCAGGGAATTAATCTTGAGCAGCTCCAAGTCCAACTTTTGAACTGGCCACTGTTATTCTCCCACATAACACAGAAGTGGCGCCTTCGGGAAGAGCTTTTCTACAAGATTAATTGTGTACGAATTTACTTTAAATTAGCTTGTGCTAGACAAACACAAAAAAGAGTACCCATCTATTTTCATGTGATTAGATTTATTTATGCAATAACCAGAGTGATGAGGGTGCGAGTTCTCAGCCTACAGAGCAGCGGGGCTGCAGCTCCTCCAGCTGAGCCAACCACAGGACAGGCATCAAGGTGAGGGCTTATAAGTA
This sequence comes from Ara ararauna, assembly GCA_028858755.1. Classification (NCBI taxonomy): domain Eukaryota; kingdom Metazoa; phylum Chordata; class Aves; order Psittaciformes; family Psittacidae; genus Ara; species Ara ararauna. Next base: position 15,519,817 of record CM054380.1, on the reverse strand, counting down.
ACCCCTCCAGCACATGCTGCCCACTGCGTCCCCTGTCCACGCACTGAAGGCCAGGACAATGACTTCTGCACCAAACCCCTTCCTGGCAGTGTTCAAGGCCAGGTTGGATGGGGCTTTGAGCAACCTGGTCGAGTGGAAGGTGTCCCTGCCCATAGCAGGGGGTTGGAAATAGACGAGCTTTAAGGTACCTTCCAGTACAAACCAATCTGTGAGTCTATGACTGTATGAAACCCAAGACTGCCCTGGCATCACAAGTCACACGCAGGTTCATCTTGCCTTTATTAACTCCTGTTTTGGCAAGACTCAATGCTCAGTTTGGGACAGCAGCAGTGCAGGAAGCCAAGGAAACCCAAGTGGCCCCAGAACACATTGGCAAAAGCAACAGGGAGTTTGTGTGCAACATCTTTCATACAGGTGCAGCTCAGGAGGCTGCACAAGTGCATCTGATATCCTCACCTGCTCCAGAGAGGTGGCGGATGAGTCATGGCCATAGGTAGGTCAGGCTGCAAGGTGCTGCCGCAGGAACACGCTGAGCAGCCCCAAAAGCATCCCTGCAGGAGACAAGCAGCCATTCACCTCTCTTTTTCCCAGGCAGCAAAAATGAAAACCCAGCCAGGAGCTTTAAAGCCTCTTTATTTAAAAGGTAAAATAGAAATAAAGTTTAGAATGACGTTAACTAAAGCTTCCTAAAATAAAACCTCCATTAAAAAGGGAGGCTGAAAACATCTATTTCTAAAGCTGCTGCATCCTCCACAGCACTTGCACTTATCACATCCTCAGCCCCCCCAGAGCCACTGCCTCCCCCTGCTCCAGCCATGAGCTCCTTGCTCTACTTAAAATAAAAGGGAAGGACTACTGCCTGGGAAGATAGGCTTGCCAGGAGAGCAGGCTCCTACCAATCAAGTCACTCTATCAGGTTAATTAGCACATAAATTAAGGAATGCATTGCATGCAGTAGTACAAGGCAAAACCATGGTTCTCCTTGACACAGTACAAAAGAAGGGTTATGGGGAAGCACCAGGGACCAAGGGCATGAGTTATTTGTGGCCCATGGTGCAGTCTTAATAATCAAAGCAAATGAAAAGTTTTACCATATTTCCATCCTAACATTTATTTCTTCCTTTATTAATTTTTAAGTTTTCTACTTAAAAAATTGTGACATATTTTCCAAATATTTCAAAATTGTGCACCTAAACTACGTTTCAACCACACTATTTCTGGGGCCACACCATAGCTGGGAACACCATGCAGCTCCTCAACCCCAACAGCACATCCTACCACATGAGGAGAAACTAGTATATCAGCAACCACCCTCTGTCCTGCAGCGCTCCCTTCACACCCAGGCAGGATCTTTGGATGACAGAGCTGAAAACCTATTTCTGCTGTAAAAGCAGCACCGGTTCAAAGGGTGCTCCAGCTCATAACATGGGAAACTCCATCTGGAGTTCTGCCACCCCTGCAACACGCTGACAGAATCCTGTAATTCCTCCTCTCTCTAGTCAGCAGCTCCCCTATGGAGCCTCAGGCTATTTGTGCTGCTCCACCACATACATGGCATGTCCAAGCCACCTCTTACTCACCACTCCTTGTTTGCTCCAGGTCAGGAGAGGACAGCTCATCCAGGCTACTCATATCCTGTGTGAGCAACCCTGTGGTCCTTCCAGTCACACCTCGTGTCTGGCGTGAGGAGTGACATATCCATCACTCTTCTGCCTTCATCACTGTAGGGCAATCAGCCCAGGAGGAGAAGGGGTGTAGCAGCCAAAGACAACAGATTTTAAAACTGCTCTGACCAGGGTAAAGCAGCTCTGAAGAAAGAGTGGGTTGACATGAACCCACCATGGACTGTGCCTTTCGGAGTATCTATTTACTTTGAAAACATCAAGCAGTGCAGCTGAGGGTTTGAGCTGCAAGTCACAGCGTTACCTAAAAGACAGGGAACAGAAGGACAGGGATAGAGGATGGGTATATAGAGGTAGCTAGGTAGACTTTCCTTTAGTTAACACATCCTTGGTTAATGAGCACCAGAGGTAGGAAAAGTTTTTAAACCATTTGTAATTTTATTCATAATATCTTCCAATTTAAACACACTCCATCCTCTTCTACCTTGTATTAGCAGTAGCAGGCCTCGAGGGCAGGGATTTACGGAAGGAAAGGACAGAGCAGCAGCTTTACAAAACCATTTCCCAAAGCTCTTGTTAGCCCGAAACAGGCAACAAGTATTAGATAAACACAAACAAAAAACAAGACGCACAGGTTTTGCAAGCTGAACCAGTGCATATTGGCAAAAAATAGCTGTACACATGATGCTGCCCACGCCAGGGGCACCAAAATTAAAGGGAAGGAGAACTTCAGGAAGTGTATACAGTTACACAGGTGATCACGCCAGGGATAAAAGCACAGGAAAGGACCAGTGGGAGCTGGAGGAGGAGGGGGTGAGCCATGCTGACTCCACTCCAGGCAATGCACGTGGGCATCAGGGCAGAACCACAGACTGGGGAAAATGTATATGGGATTGACAAACCCACTGCTGCTCTGGTAGTTGCTGCCCAGCCAAAAGCTGCTCACTGGAAACAGCTGAACAACGTGCAACTGGGGATTTGTAGTGGGATGAGGCCATGTCCAAGTGCCCCAGCAAGGGGAAGGGTGCGTCTGCGCAGCAGCTCAGTGTTCTCTCCAAGTGCCACAGGAAAACTAAATGAGTCACCAGCAGTCAGAGAGAGCTCAATTAGAGCAAGCTCACTGGATATACAAAGAAATATCTCCAGTAAATCTCCCCAGCCACCATTCCCAGTACTGCTGCCTTCAATTAAAAGGAGTCTCACTCCAAACAAAGGCCACTGACAGAGGTGCTCCACATTTAACAAGTGCTGATATCAATACTCAGCCACATAGTTCCCTTTGCAGGCAAGGGCCATGTGGGTAGACAAAATCTTGCTTCACCAGCACAGGCTAAGGAAAGGAAACCAGCAGGAAATTATACAATGTATTCATCACCTTTCATCCCATTTAGGCCAATAAATTCCACTGTTTAGGGAATCACATGCACGTGTTACATATGCACCCGGGGCATCCCCAAGTGGCTGCTTGGCCAATGATTAAGATGCTTGGTTTTCTCAGTCTGAAGTCAATGTCATAAACTCAGACCAGAGGAAAGATGGCACCAGTGGTATTATGCTTCTACTGGGGATGCTGGTCTTTTAATGCAGTTTAAAAATGCACATTGGTGCTCCCAGCTCTCCCCTCGCTCTTTTTACTTCCACCTTATTGCATTTTCCCCTGGAGATTTTAGCACATCCCCAAATATCCCTTTCTCATCCTCCCCAAACTGCCTTTATTGGATCCTGCTTTGTATTTGGCGCTCCTATATATTCCTCTTCCTGCCTGAAAATAGCCAGAAAAATAAACTTGTAGAACGCAGTAAACTTGCTTTAAAAGTAAGAAAGTACTGCCCGGGATAGCTCTATTTTCTGCAGTATCTCAGTATCTAAATAATAAGCATCTTTACTTATTTTTCTAACCACTTTGTCTTCTTGCAAGCCTTTAAAGGACAAGCTGTATGACACGTAGTGACCTGGGAGAAAGAGAGAGCAAACCAGCTCAGATGGGAGAAATATCCAGTACCAGGAAGGTTCAGAAACAGTCTATAAGGACAAGGAATAGGTGGGCGAAGGCTGGAACTGGTTAAAGAGCAGATGAGGAAGTGTGACTGTGCTGCAGGTTCCCAAAATACACAGCACATATTTATGAAGCAACCATTAGGGACCAGCACCTGCTCCAGGAGAAAAGACTATTCCTAATGTCCCAGAGCTCATAAACCCTAAAAAATTCCACAGTATAATTTCTTTTCTCCCCCTCTCTCTTCTTTCCTTTCCTGCCCATTCATGTAGCTGGCATTGGACAAAATCACAACTAAAGATCCAGGAGCCCAGCTGTGATTGCTGACGCTTTGCTCCCCCAGTTCATTTGCAAAAGGCTTTTTGAGACTGCAGAGTGCCATCTAGATGAAGGCAGGAGGATTCACTGCAAATCAGCCAGCTGGAGGTAATAAATCCTTCAGGGATGCATCGCCTACAAGGCGCTTTGCACAACAGCTCTTTGCAGACTGCAGATGTTTTGTGGTAATTTTTTGGAGTACTAAAATCCTCATGTGGCTGAATGAGCAATGCTCTCAAATGGCTTGTGGGATGAGAGGAGAGCCCTTTTAGTTTAGCATTTGAATATTTATGCATTCTCAAAGAGAAACACTTTAGGTCCTTATTTTTTCCAAGCTTTTTAAGGGTTCACCTGGTTCAGACTGAATCTGGACAGTTTTGAGGGTGGGTTTCCAGGCAGATCTGCACTAATGGACACATGTGGATGGACACAAGTGGACCTGAATGAATTCCTGCACATAAGTGAATGAATGTGCTAATATTAGCCCATGGGGAGGTATAGGTAGGTATAGGCTCTATAAGGTGTTTAAGACAGGCTAAAAATCTTGTCTATACCATGAGTGGGAAAAAAAATCACCCAAGATGTCAGAGCTGTGGTGGGCAGCAGTTGCTGCAGCAAAAAGGGGACACTGTCCAAGAGGCTGCTCCCACAAACCTGCCAAGCAGCAATAAGGAGCTGAACAACGCATACACCTGTCTTCTCCTGTGCTGAGAAAGCAGCCACGCACCCACAAACTACGAATCTTCATTTCTGTAAGAAGCAGTAAGAAAAATGCAGGAAAATCTCTCCTAAATTTTTACATTACCCTCACACCAAGTTACGCACGAGGACATATTCCCCCAGAAAAGCCAGCAGCTCGTAGGCCTTCAAGAACAACATCAAAATGCAGCAACCTCCGAAACATGCATGCACCAGACCCAAATGTACCAGACCCAAATGCGCCTTTGCTGCCCAGGAGGTTCCTTCTGGTTTAGATGAGCCTAAGAACAAAGCGATGACGCAAAGGATATTAAGGAGGATGAAAACCCCAACAACCTGGATACCAACCTCCTGCACCTTGCTGGCTCCCCTTGCCCAAGCTCTCCCCCTCACAAGATGACCTGTGGTTTAAGGGGAAAATTTAGCTGAAGGCAGAGTGGGGGAGGCAGAATGAATGTGAACTGCCTTTCTCCTGGGCATATGTCAAAACCCAACTGATGAATTTATCATTTAAACTAAGCAGCACTGAAATAGCCAAACAGCTCATATCAAGAGACCCGATTTAAAAGACACGCTACAGCAGCACAAAGCCTCCCTCCAGAAGCATGATAATTTCTTTGGGAGTTATGAAATGATACAGTAGCACAGCAATGTAATAAATAATAGAACCTAGTGAATAATGCAAATAAAACATTTTCCCTTCCTATTTTTCATGTTTCTAAATATATTTCCTTCCACTGCAGTCAGTTCTATTCTGCTTTGCCTTTCATGAGCCTTCGTGCAGAGCAGAGACAAATTGCAAAGGTACTTGGGAGAGAAACGAAGGGGCGGCTGCCACCATGCCTCATCTCCTTCTCTCTGCCACACTGTCAGGACCTGGAAGCCAGGGGCTGGATTTAGATTCCAGCAAGGAGGCTCTTCCAGCCTGTAATTATGCCAAAAGCTTCACGAGAGCTTTACTGTGGGTCTAATTAAGTCTTATTAGATTTGAAAACAAACATAACTCGGTTCTTTCCGACACAATAGACTCATTCTATGTGCAAAGCAAAAGATGAAAACAAAAAAGGATGAAGAAAAAAGTAGAGGTCTGTGCCCAGCACTTGGATTTAGGGCAGGGAGACCTTCACCAACCTCACATTTGGAGACAGTGGGATGGTGGCTGGAGTGAGGGGGCCTGACCCCAGTGCTCCTCATGCATTGGTGAGGAGCCACTTTGTAACTGCTGCCCAGCACACTGTTGATGCTGCGAAGCAGGAGGGAAATTCAGCTGAGATGGGGGCAGGAGAAGCAGCACACACTGGCTCTCAGGGTGAAGGGCTCCACACTTTACAACAGCAGGAGAGACTGCGACAACCTGAGCTTCCTTTAAACAGGAATGCCACCTTAGGCTCTGTATTGAATACCTAATGTAGGTGCTAAAAAAGGACACTAAATCAGAGGGGTTTTTTAAAGCCTGTTGCATGGAAAGGAGCAGACTCCCACCAAGTGTGTGTGCACAGCAATTTAGCTCCAACCCTGTGATTCCCCTATATCCAGAGGTACTCAGACAACAAATGCAATTCACTCTTTTCTTAGGCTCTTGTCTCATACTAAGAGTGTAAGGTAATGAGGGCACCAGTCAGGGCGCTGAGCACAGTACAGCTGCTGGAGTGCCACTGCCCTCTCCTGTTCAGCAAACACCAGCTTCCCTGCTCGTTCCACAGCACGTCTGCACGCCTGCATAGCCTGGTGGGAATATGCCCAGACATAGCCTGACATCCTGCTACCCACTGGTAAAAAATGGTATCATAAGGTTAAGGGAAATGTGAAAACACCACTGAACTTACTTGTATCCGTTCCACTGGAGCCCAGAAAAGTTAATGGCTTGCACTGGGCCATTCAGGAAGAAATAATCCCCAGGCTAACTCATTCAGTTAACTACAGCAGGTGCAGCTCTTCTTTCCAGAGCACATCTTCGGTGACATTTGTTTTACTTTCTGTGGCTGTAACTTGAACTCCAGCCGATGCCAAATATATTTGCAAAGTCACAGAGGAAGGAGCCGAAGCCAAAGGGGACTTATTGGCAGGTCTGATGCTGGGGAAGTTTTTGCTGCCATTATAACAGGACTGTTTTCCAGATTTTCCACACCACCACTTGATTACAACAGCACAGACTCATTCTCATTTTTACCACAGTATCAAAGGCAGTGGTGATGCTACAACGTGTTTTCTAACAACTCTCTTTTCAGTTACCCTGAGGATTTCTGAAGAGCTCTGATGAAGTTACCTTCCAGTCTAATATTATCACCCATCCCAACACAGCTGGAGGGAACAAAAGAACAAGCAGCAAACCTTTTCTCTGGTGCAAGACAGGAATATTCAAACAACAGGGAACTTTTTCTTTCTTCAGAATTAACACTGCCTGGGATATGGGCATTTCAGCCACAGGGCTATCACAATGAAGGTTTCCAACTCTAGCGTTTGGAGAGAACTGCTTGAAACTGTAACACTTATTGGCTAAAAACTAAGACATAAAAAGAACACAGAGCTCCCCAAGATGCGCTCAGCTGAACAAATGCTCTGGCAAATGTACTCCAAATTGAGCAGTGAAGATGCTACCATCAAGTAGGATTTTTTTGTCCCTGACCTGCACTTGTACCCGCAGTAATGACCATTTCTCTCACATCACCTCTGTGCCTTCGTGCTCATACAACCTCAATTCCATCTGTGGCCAGGGCCACCCAACAGCTAAAGAAGGAGGGGCATGAAACATAAAACTATTGATTAGTCAACTAAAGGAGGAAGTGCAGAGACTGTCTCATCTCTACAGAGAACACATTTAACCAGGCTGAAGACAACCCTAATAAGCTGAAAACATGGACAGCAAGACCCACACAAGTTAAGCAGTGTATGCACATGTTCAGCACATTTCAGCTTTAGGAAGTTTGCAGATAGACTTGTGCACAAAAAAAACCTCCCTGAGAAGCTGCTGGTCTTTGGTGACACCACTGCCATCAGCACCAAGAGAAATTGTCCCACAGAAATTCAGGAGTGGATGGGAACCCCGGCAAAGTCAGGCTCTGCTGCTTGGGATGCTGTGCTCCAACTGGAGCAGTACTAGTTAGACCAGTTGAAACCCAGGGCTCAGCTGAGCTAGTAGCTGCAGTTCACTCTGCAGCTCTCATGCCATTCTTTCAGCTTCATTCTCACCATCACCAGCAGCAACCAGCAATGGACAAGCAGCACAGAGCCACAGTTATTACTGAAGGGCAACCTGACATGATGTGTTATTCCTTGTATTTCTCCTGTACTGCTCTCCAAATAAAACTAAGAGGATCAGCCAAAATTTCATACTAAAATATTACCTAGTATGTTGTTAGCAATATATTTATATAGTGTCCCTCCCTTAAAAAGTTCTTGTAATTTATATAGTAGCTGAAATTAATTCTGCTTTGTGTTCTGCCAGTCAGAAACAACAAATATAGCTGCTCTGTTATCAGCTGCCAAGTCTCCTGCCACTATCTTTCTACATGCCTACTTGCTGGCAGCTCCTTCTGGGAGCTGAGACCTGGTTACACACTCCAGCAGACACTGGAGTACTCCAGGGCAGAGAGAAGTGAGGCCACACCTGAGCCATGGTCACAGGGGTAAGACCAAGGAGCCCTGGTCCAGCCAAAGAGCAAGGATGCAAAGGCCAAGGATGGTATAGCCCAGCAGTAATCCACAGCTGCTCATGTGCAGATTTTAATATCTTTACATTTTTTCTTTGTGACTCAAGTCCATGACAGAAAACTATTTTGTCCCAGTTTGGATGCTCACACAAAAATCATCAGTACATCAAGGTTTTTACAATGACAAATTTTGGGTTTCATTGGTTCTTCATGTAACATATGTTCACACAGATCTAATTAGGACCAGATCTGGAACTTGGTAAATCAGCAGGTTTGTCCAAGAACAAGTTGTAGAGCAATTAAGGAAACAAGGATGATATTGCATCAAAATAACCTGAAGTTTAGAAGATGTTAAAGGTGTCCCAATGTAAAATATGAAAGGAAAGCCATCCATCCAGTAGCCTACCTTGTACGTCATCAGATCAATCAGAGAAAGTGGCTCCTTTATATCAAAACCACCAGGTTTGGAATTTTCTGTCCTAAACCAGCAGCAGCTGAACTGGGAGCTTCCTTGAGCTGATAAACGTGCTGTGTACAAATATGGGCATCCCCTATGGGATGGCATAACCTTATAACCAAGGCATAACCCAGGCGAGGATGAAGCCATCCATTTGGGAGGTGACATGGACCGTGAAAACAGATAAGTAGCTCCTGAATCATCTACCTACCAGCACCATGGGACTCCAGATAGCGTCTCAGATAGGGGGAAGATGTACAACAAGAAGCCTTAAAAATTCAAGATGCCCTCAGGGCAGCAACAACACATAAATTCTGCCACGGACTTCCAAAGGCAAGAGAAAAATAGGTTGCCCAAAAGAAAATTCAGGGAAGCACCAACTGAAGGGCTGCTGGTATACAGACTCTTCCTCTTTCTTTCTGAGGGAAGAATATTTTTCCAGCTTCATGTAATTCTAAAAACATGAAAGAAAACATCGGTGTTGCAAGTCAGATCAGTACATACTCATATTAACTAAGATTTACTGATTGTAAGTAAAAAGTAATGCCCAAAGTCTTGGTGTAATAACCACATAGCTCTAAATCTGAACCACCACACACAGCATTACGAGCAACAGCCGTGCTCACTCCAATGTTATTTTGCAGGGTTTAAATCATGCCTCCGCTGCTGAGCACATGTTAAGGTTTGATCAGCCCAGCTGCTACACCGAAAAAGCAAAAGGTAGCATTTGTATACAGAATCGATTTCTAGGAAATGGGGGATGAGGGAAAGTTATCTTCCTGACTTAAAAACTTTATAAGGCCTCCCACAAGAATATGTAAAACCATTTCAAATGTGATATAGCTTTTAAAATCTGATCCATAGGTCATTGTACAGCCAGAGCACATTAAAAGCATGTCAAAATGTGTGCTGTAACTTAGTGAAATTCATCAAAATCAATGGGGAACTTGGAACCAAATAAAACATCCATCCAGATGAAAACACCTAATTCCTGACGACCCTTCTGTGGTTTGTCTCCGCTCTATATGCACTACATTATTCAGATTGTTTCAACACAGACTTATTTAAGCAGTGCAAAACATTAGAGGATGTGAGGAAAGGGAAGAATGATGGCAAACGTGAGGTATTGCTGAGTAAGTGTAGAGTATGGGGATAGCACCAGAAGGGCACAAGGAGGAAGGGATTTGCAGCAATGAGATGCAGATCCACAGCAAACTGTACTCTCCTAGTTTTACTGCCAGAAACAGTTAAAAAGGCAGTTAAAAAATATGCTTGTTTCTTTATGGCTGTCATATCTCCTGTTCCAAAGACCATATGCTTTTGCAGAGGCCATCCCTTCAATCAGGAAGATCACAGTTACAGAGACGTGCAAGAACTGCAGCAGGTATTGATCTGGACTGTGAAGCACCTATTTGTCTGTATCGATGGATAGGGAAACAGCCCTGATTGAGACAGCCAGCCAGGACTGTATGTAAATTCATTTTACAAGGAATATGAGCTCATGGTAAAATACCAGCTGGATTTGATGAGGTCTTTAACTCATACACCAAAGTAAGCTGAGGGCAAACTTGCATGTTTTCAGTACACACAGCCAGACTTAAGTTAACTGCAGAAAAGTGAGCAGCCTGTTTGCTGGGCTTTACAAATATGAAGTCTGTGGAAAGTAGTCTGTAAAATGGAATCTCAGTTACACCTGAGCTGGAACTGCAAAAAGATTCCCCTTTTCTTTGCAGTCCTTGATGTGGAGTCAGAGCCATTAGTGCGGATTTCAAGCTCAGGATTGATTTCAATCTGAATTGAACAGCAGTTCAATATTGAACAGATGAACAATTGAACACCTGTTCAAATATGTTCCCCAGCCGTGCCCCACAGCCTGAGCAGAAGCCATCCTGGCTTTGGCTCGTACTTCCTCTAAGTACATGTGAAAATTTACTGGATCTACAGAACAGATCCAAAAGCAAAGAAACAAAGCTTTTATTCAAAAGGTAAAAGCAGAGAATGCAGAGAGGTGCACAAGCTTGACCCCAGCGCCGCTCAGCAGCGCTTTGCCCAGGCAGAACGCATGCCATGGGTAAGGCTTGCTGTCCCTGGCCCGTGTCTGAAACTAGAGTCTCTGCCAGCCGCCTCCATCTTCCATAAAACCTGACCTCCGCAGGACACCGTGCCTGCAGCAAAGGTGGGGATGGTGCCGACGGTGCCGCAGCATGCAGAGAGCAACGCCAGGCACCAATTCCCCATCTCCCCACCGCCACGCTGACGCCTGAGCCACAAAACAATGCTCTGCAATAGTTAATGTAGGTTTTCCTCGCACTAATATATTGCAATAGCATGCTAGATACGTGTTTAACCCCCAAGTTCTGCCCAGCTCCAGCAGCCACGGTGGGCTCTGGCCCGGCTGTCCATAAACTCTGCCCCAAGCGGCACTCAGGGCGTAAACACTGTGGAAAACACCGTGGAAGGTATTTTACGGAGGTGGCGTTTCTGGAGCGAAGCCCTCGCACACTTGCACCCTAGGTGGCAGCACCATCCAAAGAATGGGCTCGGAAACGCGCACAGCGCCAGGAGAAACGTGCTGCTTCCCTTCACGTAAATCGTGTTTGAAGGCCCCCATCAAAAGAAGAAAATACTCTGAAAGCCTCGATAAAGGTGCCTGGTGCGAGCTGCAGAGCGTTTTGGGAAGCAAGGTGCCCGGTGTCAGAGCAGGCTGCACGGACGCTGCTCCCCTCGTAGCAGCGCAGTCAGCTCCCGCAGGGCAGTCCTCAGAAAGCATGGGACAATCTGCACCTTCCTGCGACCAGCGGGGGTTTCTGGCACAATAATGGTAACTGCTGCAAAAATACCACCTTTGTGTACCCAGGAGGGGCGAACCTCTGGGTAAAGGTGACAGCCTCAGCACGGGGGGAAAATCCTTGCCGACTTTACAGAGCCACAGACTGGGTTTGGTTGAAAGGGACCTTAAAGCTCATCCAGTTCCAACACTCCCTGCCATGGGCAGGGACACCTGCCACTAGACCAGGTTGCTCCCGGCCCCGTCCAACCTGGCCTTGAATGCTGCCAGGGATGGGGCAGCCACAGCTTCTCTGGCACCCTGTGCCAGTGCCTCAGCACCCTCACAGGGAAGAGCTTCTGCCTAATGTCTACTCTCAATCTATCCCCCCTCAGTTTCAATTTCCCTGGGTAATCCTTTCCGAGTCTTGCCCATATATTAAAATAACTTCACTTGTTTCAGCACTGGCACACCTCTTGTCCCCTCATATTTTCTTGATACCCAGAAATCAGGGAAGCTGCAGCCACAGCATGAAGAGCAGGCATGGCATGTGGTGTGCATGGGTAGATGGCTGTGCGGGGACCATGCTGGCCAGAGGAGGCTGCAGAGACATTCCTGCTACATCCACCCATCAGCAGTGTAAGCACAGCCTGTTGGAATTTTTCCGGGACCTGCATGGCAGCAGATAAGGCTGGGCACCGTTCCCACATAGGACAGGGATCACATGGATACTTGCTTCACTGTGTGAGGTTTGTCAGAGCCAGCCCAGGGGAGCCAAATCATATCAGAGCCCTATGCAAACCCCAGCACAGGATGGAGATACAAAGGTAGAAGGGTTTCCATTGTTATTTACTTGCCAAGGTCAGACTCCTGCCAGCCAGCTGCATCAGCCACACTGCAGGCAAGGCAATAATCCCAAGACCAAAGGTGGGGCTGAACAAGCACATGCTGCCCACCTGAAGAGAGACAGGCAGAGGTAAGGCTGGCAGGGACACCTCATGGACATGCACAGTGAAAGCTGATGTAGCAGTGAAACCCCGCACAGTGCCATCTTCTCCACACCACCCATATGAGGAGGCTCTTACGATACAGGACAAGGATCTCCCACAAAACCAGGCAGATCACAACCTGGGACATAAGGACCAGCCCTTACTCCCAGCGCTGCTCATCTCAACCTTTTCCTCTAACAGGGGGGAAGACGATGCCTGCTCACTCATGTCAGACACTTCCTGCTCTCCTGCCTGCTCTTGCACTACCCTTTGCCCTCCAGCTTCACGTGCAAATCCTGTGCTACCCGGAGGTGTCAGAGCCATGGTGAACTCCTGGGAGGGAATTTTGTGAGGCCTGGGGCAACACAGAAGGAAAGCAAGCACTCTCTCCAGCCTTCAATGGAGCATTGATGTTTTAGCATCAATTAATATTGACTTTCTTTTTCCATCTTGCATTTCTTGATCACATCCTGTATGGAAACAAACTTCAGAGAAGAGAAAGCAAATAATATTTAATTTGCAAAGCATTACCAGTTTCATTATTTGAAACGACGAAGCCTGGATTTCATTCACCACATGGATTAAGTGTCACTCCGGAAGAGAATGGAAACAATACATCTACAAATATAAAAAGGAGAATGAGATACAAGTTGCAGAAGCAGGAAGCACACAGCATCATCCTGCAGCAACCAGAGCACCAGCCAGAGCTTCACATGGGCAGTGCCACAGGTTGTAGCAGATCCTGGCCATCTTGTCAGTTTCATTGCTGTCTGAGAAGAGTTAACTTTGAGCTTGATATGCAAGAGTTACTCTTGTATGATAAGGTTATGACTGTGGAAATTATACCAGCTCTGCTGATGAAAGTTTAAATGTAGGAAACACACAGGATTAACAAAAAGTGACAGTTTTGGCACCAAGGGCCTGCACAGTTGCCTTCAGCCACTGAGAAAGCAGGCTGTCAAAACACATTCTGATCTTTGCAAACGGCAAATGACAGCACACTGCTCTTCTAAGGACACAAATGCAGCTAGTAAATTCAAGATTGCCTGTTCCATACTTCTGTTCATATGATGATTGTAGAGTTCGTCAGCTAAAAAAGCAACACTGATTCCTCATCAGTTGCACTAGCGGGTAAAAGCATCAGGAAGCAAACCCAGACCCTGCCATCACACAGGGCAGCACAGCCACTGGCACAACCTGCTGGATGCCACGTATTGAAAGAAAATCCAGGCTAAAACACAAGCAGCAAAACTCCTGCAGAGCTCTGCAGAGCCAGGACTCCTTCCCTGCACCAATTCGCCTTTGTCTTTTCTTTGCCAACCAACGCAGCGACTCATGCTGCTGTTTTAAAACATCATTTAGGCAGCAGCCGGATCACAGGGGCACACACTGGGGTGAGGATCCAGAAAAAACAGGGGATCCACATGAGGTTCACATGGCAGGCACACTGGCTCCACATTGGATTTCCTCCTCCTCCTGCCTGGCTGCACGCTATAGCTTTGGTGAGCTGCAGCCCATCCCTCACTGGGAGGCTCAGCCCTTGATTCTTGATGCCAAGGCTGCACTGCGGGAAGGAGCTCCCAGATCCACACTCCCAAGCAGCAGAAATGGGCACAGCTCCATAAAGCAGCTGAAGATCTGGCTCCACTTGACAGCAGTTTTATCTGAGACCACGATGAGTGTGGCTAGAGGGTGCCAGCTGGATTGCTCTGGGGAGCCATATTTAGAGATTACACTTGAAAGGACAAGTTCAAGGTGATGACTGCTGGTGGCCCTCTTCTTACTCCTTCAAGAGATCCTTATTCACACCTATCCCAGCACTTGCCAGGCAGGCTGGAGAGAGCAGATAATGCACAGCACCAGGAGCTTCTTTCTGTACCACCCAGCAGGAGCCCTGTTGCTGCTCTGCCCTGCACCACAGGCCATGGAGAGCTGATACCTCATGTGCAACAAGGCTGCTCATTCTTCAGGTCAAATAAACTTACAAATAATGTTTCAAAATATTTGGCAGGAGTCACCTGAGGGATTACTTGTGCTTCCTAAAGACTGGGTTTCAAAGGGGCAAAGGGACTAGGCATGGCAGTTAAATAATCCCAAGAGCTCTTTGCATTGCTTTAGAGCTCTGAGAAACTTGGAAATACTTTAAAGCATCATGCTGACAGAAACAGAGATGCCTCTGCTGAGCCTAAACCATGAACCATGCTATGGCTTAAAAAACTAGGAAGGATTTTCTCCTCCCTACCTGTGTATCTTGCCTTTATTTGGGATCTTAACTCACTTGGTTTATGTAGCTCTAAGTAATACAGCATGTGAGCAGCTGTAGAAATGGCTGGAGAAATGACTTCACCCAAGCTGACCAGTTGACCATTACAGCCAATGCTGAACCAGGGACAGCAGGAATAAAAAGCTACCCCAGTCTGAGCTTACAGTTACTGTAGTTGAGGGCTATCAGAGCTGAAGGGCAAGTTTACCTCACCTTCAGTGCTCCTGTACCCCCTCTTGCCAGTGTCTTCCTTACATTCTCCAAGGCCATCTCCTGCTGATCACCTGTACATAGCCTAGGGTTCTCAGTGGAGCCTTCTAGCTCCATGTTACTGCAGATACAAGGACTTACAGGTTGTCCTAGAGCACTGCTCTGGACAAGTTTACTGTTGTGCGGCTTGTGGAATCTGCCTTTAGCTCTGTCATCTCTTCAGAAGAGCTACAGCAAAATAGCTGCAGAAAGGGGACAAAAACAGTTGAGTGTTATCTCAAATCCACATGCAGAGGTAAATGATGGGATAGGAAGTCAGTCTCATCTGAAAGGTGTTTGGCCAACATAGAAAGACAATATGGTGCACTGCTCACCAGCAGTGCTAGGAGCACTACGTGCCTTTACATCTATACATACATTTAATATTAATGAAACACAACGGCAGAACTTGGCATGATCAAACCTACAGATACCTGTTTATTCCAAGCGGCATCAGATCTGCTTCTGATGCAGAGACAAATACCAAAGCTACCCACCCTTCTCATATCTGCCCCCATTTTTGGCATGCTCCAGTGACATATCTCTAATCTGTACAGCCTACCTGGAGCTGGAGGAAACTGTTGGTGATGTTGAAAGCCTCCTGATATTGTCATGATATCATAACCTGGGAGTCCAAGCATAAAAAAGGAAAATCCCCGCTGCAGTACGCGCTTGTGAGAGCCTGTGTTCAGCAGGATCCTAGGCTCCTCCCAACCTGGAATATTTAATACACATTCAATATTATTTCTTGTATTTGCCACCAGATAGGGTTGTGAGTTTGAAGTATCCTTGAAAGGAAGGAAGCTTAACTGGGACCTGCTGCTTTAGTTTCAGTGGAATACCAGGACTATTTCAGGAAATAGAACATCACAGTAATGCAGTTCCAGTTCATAGCAAACAAATTCAGGCATTGGAACAATGTCAAAACTCTACATTTGTGGAGATCTTTGGCTGGAACAGCAGAACTCTTACCCAGGTTCTGCTTTTCAGGCAAAATCCCAGGTTTGTGACAAATGTTTTCAAGAAGCCATCAGTCCACCTGGTGCTTTTCTGAATCTTCAGTATAGACACTGTCCAGTAAGTAGGAAGTTTTAGGCTTTTATAACTGCTATGATTTTACCATTCATCTCCCGTAAGTCACACAAGAAACGGACATAACAGTTAGAGCTTTAACTGATCCTACATCTAATCTGCATTGACAGTTTCACTTTTATCCCATTTCCCATCTATCAGATCACATCAGAACATAACCAACAGAAACTAACGTATGCAAAGTTTCTCTCCAAATTGCTCAATGTTAGCTACCAGCCTGTCACATTAACGAGGAGGTCTGACCTCAATACAAAGCACTTGGCTACTTCTAATTGGCATTTCATCTCTTGGAAAATGGCATTTTTATGCCTTATCAGAACCAAGCTCTGGCAGACACTCTCTCTTTGGAGGTTTGCATCAGGCCAAGCAGATAACATCCACCGCACAGCAGCAGCTTCACAATTCAGCCCAAATCAACCCAGTTACTTCAAAGCCCATGAAGCAGGCAAGACAGAGGCAAGAAATTCAAGTAGTCAAATTTGGGACTGGTTTCTGCTTTGCAGGGCTGAAAAACCCCTTAGGAGGTTATGGGGTAGCAACTCTGACAGAACAACGTTTACGTTTCCAGCAGAGTATGTGCCTTATAATGAAAGGAATATTCACCAATTCCTTGTGTTATACCCAGTGGTCAGTTGTTATTTGAGCAGCAGGTGTTACTCAACAGCAAGGACACCAAAGCCTTTTACCCCCTGATGGATAAAACTGCATTGAGAAGGACAGTATAGAGCAAATCCTAGACTAATTCAGGTGGAAAGGGAGCCCAGGAGGTTACCTGGTCCAACCTCTGCTCAAAGTAGGTCCAAGAACAGGATGCTCTGGGCTGTATCCCACAGAGATCCCACAACCTGCAGGCAATCCAAGATTATGTTCCTCTAAAAGAAACACCAAATGTCGTGTACAAGCACTCACCAGAAATACCTTGACATTCAGACATGCTACATTCAGTTCAAGGAGACCCTCCTGACCCAAGAGAAGTTGGGATGGGCCATGGTCTCAAATGGGAAGAAGAAAACCAGAGACATGGCTTGTGAGTGTGAGCTTTAGGAAAGGTCAAATCAACCAGAAACCTAAATTGGAAAGAACTCTTGGGCCTTTTTGTGTTGAAACAAAGACCACAGTTAATGGCATTTAAGTATGCTGTACCTGTTTCCCTGGAAAATTTCTGTGTGTGAGAGATGAATTGCCTGTATTTGGGGAAATGAATGTGTAGGCCTAAGGAAATCTGAATTTTGTCAAGACTACATCTGAAGCTGTTAGAGCATGCAGGGGTAAACAAATCAGTTTTTAATAAATAATCTAAGGCGCCAAATGTGTTGTACCACTGCACTGTCATCTCGCAGCACACAAGCCTCTGCAGCTATGATATTCAGAGAATCTTCAGCAGTTTCCTACTCTGAAAACCACAGTCACCAAATTCAAAGACATTAAAATTCATTTTAGCAGAAATACATCCTCAGTGATTCAGGTTAATGACAACCGTTTCCCCAGGGACAGGAAGAAAGCCTGCCTACCATGGGAGATCACAGATGCTCTTCCACGGGAAGTCATTTAAACATAGTCAAGACAGAGCAGACTTAACTGCATGAGTTTTCCCAGCAGAAAAGCTGAGATGAAACAAAGTGCAAACTACGGTTCCCTCAGTAAGATGAGCAGTTAGATTATTGGCAGGGCATTTGGTGCAAGTCTCAAGAAGATGGTCCCACCTTGGCCAAGAAGTCCACTTGCCTCTAAGCACAACCCATGTGTTTTTTTGTTGATGCCTTTAGAGAAAACAGGTTTTAGAAAACTTTTGTTGAGGACAACCTATGTTGTCTTCAGCTGTGCTTTATGAAATAAGACACAGGGCAATACCGCTGTTGCCAACTTGTGGCAAAACTCTCTCCCCAGAGCTTTAAAATTTTAATTACATTTAAAAAAAAAAAAAGCACTGTGGATGTTTTTTTAAAAATAGCTCCAAGCCTGGCCTAAAGCATTCCAAAGATGCAAGGATTTCTGTGGTTTGAAAGTGGTCTAAAGGTCATCACTAATCAGAGGCAACAGTCAACTGCAGTTATCAGCTGTAGCACATCAAGTAATCACTCAGCTAAACAGCAGAACAAACTTGTTTTCTCCCCATCTTAGGACATTCTAGATAAGGCGACAGACTTGCTTCAAAATGTGAAAGCTAGGTTCAGTTACCAATATCAAGTCAAAAATTTGTATTAAAGTAACAAATGATAGCCTTTGGAGTTCTCAGCATTGACCACAATCTGTGAGTAAGGCTACACACGCCTATATGAGCAGCAGCTGTTAAGTGACCCTATCAAGACTCCAGTAGAAATAGAACAAGATTCTTAGTATATTTAGCATAAATGCAAAATCTTGTATCCTCTATTTTGATGCTTAGTAAAAAAAAAAAAAAAAAAAAGACACTAGGTGTATAAAATTCCCAACGAATTCTTGTAGCTTAAGTATCAGAGGTAGAGAAGCACCATGGGTTTCTTCCTGACAAAGATGCAAGATAACATTACACCATGATGACACAGGAAGGACCCCAGCATTTCCTTTCATGCTCAACTTGTTCTATAGCATTCAGAATCAATTTCACCTCTACACTTCAAACAAATTTGATGTAAGAATGGTGAAGTACTACAACGCACGACTAAGACTGGTCTTACATGCTATCTTAACCAGTTGATCATTACTTTTTATACTGAAGTTCAAGTTTTTCTACAAACTGAAGTGTCTGCCTAATGGGCTCATAGCAGATTCCAGCAAGGTCATAATTCTTGTGTGATTCCCCACCACATCCCTTCTTAGTAAGAATTATGTACAGACCTCATGTACAATTCCAGTGTTCAAAAATGGCCCCAAAGAGCTGCTGTCACATCAGCATCACTGGTCAAAATAGTCAAAGGAAATGCTGGAATCTCATTGCCCACTGAGAAACATCAAGCTTCTAAGTCTTAGGGAGCTAGGTAATGCTTCTGTACTACACAGAAGTGAATCTGCTTGGTTTATACTCTACTACTCCTGTGAGCTTGAGACATTCAGTTGTCCTTTTGAGATGGTCTGAACGGGGCCCAGAGAGAATGACAGCAGAAAGCACCAGTGTTGACTATAGAAACTTTACCAGCTTCAAACTACCCATGGGAGTTACACACACAGACAATGAAAACTTGGTAGAGACAGGCAGGGTTACTGACAAGTGCAAGTGCCATCCTCATTACCCTAAATAACCAGAGATCAGGTCTGAGCAAGCCCTAGGGCCCTGTGGCCACCCCAGACAACCACAACAGCCCCACCTGGGGCAGGGAACCCAGTGGAACAAGTCAGGTGGGTATTATTTATTGCTGTAAAACTAGCAGTAGCTCCAGGCTAACACTGGAAAGATGCTCAGTTTTTAGAAGTCATTAAAGAGTACTTTCCAAATCCCCACTGGAACATTTCACTGGCTCAAAGTGATAAAATGTTAACATTGATTTAACAAAAAGAGAGAAAAGAGAAAGACATTATCTTAAAAGCTCCTTCGAAATAAAGCTTCCCTTCATACAGAAATTCACAGACCTGCTGCTACAGCAAGTAGGTGCAAAATAGCTTGCAGGTTTAGGGACACCCAACATTAAGCAGGAAAAGCTGCTGATGAAAGCATCACATTTCACTGATATCCAGAGTCTTTTGCAAGAGATTGGAAAACTCCACTATTAAAGTCAATGCCACTTCCTGAAGATGTTTTTAAGTGACATAATTTAAAATGCTTAAGTATCAGTGATATTTAACTCTGCAGAACATTTTGTACAAATGTAACAGCATGCCTCAATTCTTAAAATCTTCATTAGTCCAAAACCAGAAAGGAAAGCCAGTGGAGCTGTGCTGAACATTTACCATCAAATGGCATTCCTACAGAAAAATCCTACCCTGCAGAACCAAATAAGCCTGTCATAACTGACACTAACCAGATCTTGGTTCAGGTTTACTGGTGAACTGTGGTACCTAGGAACTTAAAGGAGCCCGATTGAGTTCCTAGTACTCCAGCTGGGTAAACCACATTTCAAAGGAAGTTGAACTGCAAGACTTGAGTTTCAGTCAAAATCATTTTTGCATTACTTTATTGTAATATAGATTTAACATTTAAAGTTTATTAATAACCCAAGCTCAGTAGCTTCAGTGCAGGATGTACTTTAGTAACTTGCTGCACGTTCATGTTAGATCTGATGTACACAGAGAAGAGACTGGTCAACTCTATGATTCGTAAGAGAAAGCAAAAGCAAGCACCTTTTCAATCAAACTAAACAGTTCATGTCAGTGTTTCTTATAGAAAAATCAACTCGCTCCTGGCTCCAGGAGCTACGGTTTGGGTAATGGCTGAAAGCCACTTCCAGAACATCAATTTTCTACACTGGCACAAGAAATAGTCTTCAAAGCAAAGGTATGGGACTTTCTTTTTATTATTTTTTTTTTTTAAGAGACAACCTGTTCTCCTTGTGTTTACGAGGTGAATACATGCAGTTTTGATCATTCTGGCAGAGGTTAACAAAGAGCAAACAACAGTGGGGGCTAAACAAAAAGCAATCAAAAAGTTGCCAAATATTTAAGGTACAAGCAACAAAAAAAACCCAATGCAACCAGTTTAATATCTAAGCCCACTTTCTTCCAAAGGAAAATGGCACAAATTAATCCATAAGCCAGAAAAATTTAGTTTTAGATGGTACTAGATGGAATTAATGCTTCAAAGCATTAACAGGATTTATTTCACTGCAAGGAAGGGGAAAAGTAATTTGAACAGGCTCTGTGTATCAACCAGAAGCACCATTACACTTCAGTCCACATATGCAGAACTGATAACAATGTGATGTTACCTTTACTACAGGTAATATTAAAGTGTTAGAAATCACAGAGCATAAGCATCTTACTTGTACAAGCCAGTTAATGAATAAACAGAGGAGCTGAAAACTGGTTCTCATACATTACCTTCTCCAGATTTTTCTTTTGGAACAGAAAAATCCCTCCGCCAACAGCCTAATAAGTACTAACAGATGTACATAGGTACCATCTTCAAAAATCTTTGTTGAAAATGCAGCCTCCAAATGAAAACTAGCTTTATGCAGTATTAATATTTTACATAAAATAAGTCTCATGAATTGTCATTAATAGCAGTAACTGAAATTAATGTATACCAAGTCTCCAGGTGATGTTCAAGTTCAGCTATGTAACACAGGTGGAGGTTTTGAACAGTTCTTACCATCTTGCTTTGGACAGGTCTTCAACTTGTCCCATAGATTACAGAACCTCTAGGCTACAGTATTCTGCAACTATCAACATCTTCAAGAGCTCTTCAATGTAAAGAAATTTGATGGAAGCACCACACAGCAAGGAGATCATGCTCTTAGTAGAGCGCCTTGTATTCTGAGAATTTTAGGCATCACTGCTGTCTTGCCTTGACTACAGAACACTAACGAGAGGACACCAGGGTAAAAAGGAGCAAAAATACAGTGAAGTCTGCTTCAAACAGGAAATGTAATACAAAAAAAATCTGGCTCCACAAGCATGTAAGCTAAAGTCTTGAAGAGTTGTGTATTAACACAGAGCTCAAGGTGCCTTAGCTTAGCTAGACCACCACAATTTATTAATACTATGAATCTAGCATAGCTGCATTTCATCCAAGAATCAGCCTCTGCTTCCAGTTAAAGCATGCATACCACCTCACTAAATACCCCTCCCCAAATTTCAGGTTTGGAGCTCTTCATTTTCTTATTCCTCCTGTATTACCCCTTCCCTAGATCTAAGGCTTTACAGACTCCAGAGCTTTCCACCAAAGACTTGCTGCATCTACATGTAAAAATACTTGGGACACTCTTTCAGCCCAACACATCTTTCACCATTCGGAAATGGATTTGCAGCAGATCAGTCTTGATCTCTAGCTCAGTTTTAGGTTATGCTTAAGTTACAGCAGCCAGAGTCCAATTCTATGAATGTAAGCTCAACACACAGAAAGCCATTTATCTTTTGTAATTCATCCTTACAGCATGTTTACCCAGAGATTTATAATCAACTTCCAGTTTTAAATTATTTTCTTAGCACTTCAAAGAACTTGCCATCTCCTTCAGTAGGGAGTGACATGCATCACACAGAATCTTGTTTAAGTTACTCCAAGTTTCAACAAGTTTCAAGACCAGAAGTCTTACTTGTTATAACACACCCCTTTTCCAACTATTCCCCCTCATTCCCACCCCTCCCCAGCAATGGGCAATTACTTCACAAGAAATGTAAAATGGGATACGGGTGCACACAAAATCTACCCTCACTAATACTGAACAGAAAAGCCTATTTTCCAATTACAGGACATCTTTCTCTAAACTTAGGTCCGCACTGGTGCAGTCTGCACTGTGTAAGATTACCACAAGGATAATACCAATAAGTACATATATTTTATTAAACCAATTTAAAAGCCTATGAAGTTAATTGGGGAAAAGTTTAATATTGCTACTTCAGAGCACTAGAACACACAAAGTGAATCCAATGAAGATCCTTGTATTGAGTCAATATTAAGTATTAATTGCATGACCATCATAGCACCTCTTAACATTATCACACAATAACCAGTTATCAACTGCTTTTAAAACTAAAAAGGGTACAGTCCAATATTTATAACTTGCACACTGTTACTATATAGAAACTAGGTGCATGGTAATGCTGCAAAAATGGAAGCCTGCAGTTTTGACAAAGATGCCAAGTCATGTTGTAGACAATTTCAGTCAAACTGGCAATACTGTTTAAGCTAATACTTAACACAGCAAGAAATAAAGGACAAAAAAAAAAAAGCATTTTATAACCAAATAAACATCTGAAATCTCCTTTCCCTTTAAGAATACAAGTAAGGTCACTTTTAGCCTTGGAACAGATACATGTTTGCCTATGATGATCTTGCTAACTACTACACAATATCTGATGTCCTCTGCTAAGAATATATTTTAAGAAAGCTGCAGATACAAGAGGCATCTAATGTAATATCTAAAATTTCCTTTATGGCAATTATTGAATTCATTTGTCTTAAACAGTGAATATGGAAAGATGGCCTCATGTTTCCTTTTCAATAGTACTCTGAGGATCAAGTGGCTTTCAAGCAGCATGGTGGGTTTGAAGTTTTTGCAGTTTAGATCATTCTGTTGCGTTTATGAGTTGGTGAGTCTGTAATGACATCGCCACACTGGGCTGAGGTACGCTTTCTAGTTCCACC
The DNA here is from genome assembly GCA_028858755.1 of Ara ararauna. Taxonomy (NCBI): domain Eukaryota; kingdom Metazoa; phylum Chordata; class Aves; order Psittaciformes; family Psittacidae; genus Ara; species Ara ararauna. Next base: position 15,496,499 of record CM054380.1, on the reverse strand, counting down.
ATTGTCCAAGTGGAGTGCCATTTCTTCTGATATGAAAGTGTTCAAATCAACATCATGAAGTCCATTTCTCCTTCGACTAGCATTGGAGCCACTGCTCACGTGAGTGGGTGAGCCTGGGGTACTTGAGCGAACACTTATACTAGCCATGGCACCACTGAGACCTAGGGAGGAAAAAAAAGAGGAAGGATTTAGGTCAAATAGTAAAGAAAAGTTAGTTTCCCATCTGTGGCAGAAGGGATGACACTTATCTGACTTCTAGAGGTAAGTTAAAGGCATTTCATCCTACTATTTGTGCCATACTTCTTCATAGTCCAGACCACACCTTCCCAGCTTTTAATCCATTTAATAATTACCAGAGCTTTTTATGACATCAAGGTAAGTTTATACACCAAGTTGTAGCAGCACACTAAGACAAATGCTAGCTCCATAAACATGGCATGCTGTTCAAAACGTGTACATACTCAGAGTAGACCACTTCAATGTAGAAGGCTAGACCAGTGACTACACAGAAGGAAAATCCCTTACTAAGGATATCCAGGTTGACCTGATCTGGTCTTGTTTTAACTATCACCACTCTGTTCCCTTTCACTGCCTCAGTTACTACTTCTAAAGAAAAATGCAGTGTGACAGCATATCTGACAGGTACACAAGAGCTAGTTTGTAAGTTAAAGCTTTATTTCATGGCTAATACTACTAGGCAACACAGTATTAGCAGAATTCAGAAGAGCACTTAAACAAGCCAATCAAAAAACCCCCCTAAATTTGCTATTGACAGGATGATCCAAAACACTTGTCACAGGTACCCTGCAAATACTTCAGTTTTCATTCAGATTATCAAAGTGTTTAATTAAAAGAAAAGCTTGTTTCACATAGAAGTAAGGCTATGAACAAGAAAATAATGAATTTCATTCTACATACTTTGTCTTCTGTAATGTTGTGATTACAACTGTGCAAAAGTAGGACATTCTAAAACAAATTTAGTAAGGGCTAGTATAAGAAAGCCTAACAACTCTTGTCAAATTGGAATTCAGGCTCTATTTGTAGGAACACAGGAGCTCAGAGGTGAGACAAAACATCTTCACTATCATAACTGCTTCAAATCTGAGTAGTATAAGGAACATACAAGAGCACCTGTTGGCCTTAGAAATAAACTATCAAAGCTAGTGCCAAGCACAAGTCATGCAAGAAGACAAACAGCACAACAAGATTTACACATCTGTGTATTTTTCTAGCAATAAAAACAAGCAAATGTTAAGCTGTCAAGGAAGATTTGTCTCAGTAACCTTCAAAATCTTGAGCCCAAGGTTTTCTCTGGTCTCAAATACTCTATACCTCTTTCTAGCCACCATACACCCTGTGTGCAGAGCCATTTAATACATATCTTCATACATGGTCAAGAAGGCAGCCAGAACTCACATGCTGACAAGTAAAGCTTAGCAATCCTATTAGCCACTGGCAGGCCAAATGAGCCTCTTCAGAGGCTGCAAGGAGAATACTGCTAGAGCTACTAGATCAGTTACTAGAAAACTCGATTAGAAGGTACATTCGAAAACTATCTGCAGCAATGTCAGGTTACTATACAAGTCAGGATAGAACAGGCCAACCTGTATCACTGTTGAAATGACATTTGAAGCTTAGATCTTGTAACAGCACAGACTATGATTGGGCATTGTACAACCACTAGCAGAACCAGCCACACATCACTGATGCTTCCTCAGAGCTTTTGCTTACAGCCCTAAGTAGTGTTCCAACAACTCAGAAGCATGGTTTTAAGTCTGACAAGGACCCTCCAGATTTTAACAACAGTAAAATCACCTCTTATTCACAACAGCAGAAAGTATTTGAACAGCAGAAGCTGTCTTAGTGAAAAGGTAATTCAGAAGCAAGGTTTCAGTACTCCCAGGATTAAGGTCAAGCTTAAACTCAAAACCATTAAGAAAAGAGGTTCCTATATATCTACCAAAGAAAGTAGAGCAGCCAGTTGATGACACAGATGTATGAGCAAATATATAATTCTGAGACTATAGCTGGGATAGGCCACCAGCATGCAAAAATCACTTCACAATTTAACGACAACAGCAAGTTCCACTTCAAGAAGCACAACATACATTAGAAAAAAGAATTTATCTGCACATTTAAATGGCAGGAAAACACAGTGCATAGAAAGTAACAGTTTCAAATCCAAACTGACTGCAGAAATTCCCCCCATATTATTCCAAGCTCTGGACACACATTTAGCATTGTACTTCCACTGAGAATCAAATTTTACACTAACTTACCTGTTATTTACTCTTACATAACCCATAACCAAATGGTTAATATACTGAGTTCTATCACAACATCTCTGCATTATGTCTATTGCCCAAGTAAGGAGAGAAGCAATATTCAAAACAAACCCCAAAACTGAAATGCGATGTGAGAATACATTTTTTGGCATCTCTCAGTAACTATATTGAAGTAGAGCCTTTTCCATAACAAGCATTTTTTTAAATAGTTGATAAAGTTAGAATTAAAAGATGTATCTGTAAAATGCTGCAGCATATTCTTAAACAAGCTGTAAGGTTCACAAGCAACACCTCAAGCAGGCATTGACTTTTCAGTATTTAGGGAATACTGAATCTTTGTACATTTAAACACAAACAACCTTCAGGAGATAATTAAGAAATTCAGGTCTTCAATCAAACCTCATGTCAGAAGAAGAAGAGCTTTGAATTATTACTGAGATAGGAGTACAAGGAAATTATATCATTACATGGACTTCCAGTTGCAGTTTAATCTTGCATCTCATATAGGTACTCAATACTGAACTAGTGAGTAACAGTCACTACCAAGTATGCTAACAGACTGAGTGACAATTTGGTTTCAGTTACTGGCAGTTCACCATATTTCATAGCACTACACATCAATCCAAGAGAGCAGAACTGTCAAATGAAACATCTGGATCAGTTTAGGATTGGGTAATCAAGCTAACATGGAAGAGCCAGAAAGAAAATTCAAGGCATGCACTGAGATACCAAGTTGCTACTTCACAGAAACAACATCATTGAAGACACTCAGCAATGCAATTAAGAAAATCTACTTTTATTGACAGAAAAAGCATCTTTCAGGAACGGTGATCCACAGTTCATTTTTTCTTGGAAAGTTGTTGTAATGCAAAGAGGAATCCTCGAAGACCCATTTATTGTGAATTATTCAGAGTTTTAAGTCTTCAGTGTACCTGGACCTCTTCCCAAAGTATTTAACCATTTAAAGCAGGAAATCAAGCAGAAGTAGATACTAGGAAAAAGTAAGATGATGGTTAGCAACACTATTTCATAACCTCAAATTTCTGTATCATGATTAACATGACTTAATCACAGGCACATCAGTTGTCTATACAACAGTATACAGATTCAAACAACTACTAAAGTAGATCTCATGACCATCTCTTAAGCCCACATTGTCCTTTTTAAAAGAGTTATTTCCTATTTTACTAGAGGCCTTCAAGGCAGACACATGGCACTCACCTTATACTTCAGAGGACTGAAGTGGAGGGCATATCTGAAATATTCTGTTGTATCTTACCATCATCAACAATATGGCATTTCATAGCCAATAGTTTCACAAAGCACTGCTTTTATCTGAAGCTACATTCTAAATCATTGTAATACTAGTAGGAAAAGCTGCAGTTCATAGAAACTGTGACCAATAACAGCTGATTTGTAACTAAGTACTCTCCAAAAAGTATCAAGTTAGTAGAATGCTCGGCTAAAAGTAATGTTTTATGGAGTACCAAATACTTAAAGTAGATAAAACTGTCAACATTAGCAGTTTTATCAACACTGGCCTAGTAAACTGTAAGTAGTATTTTATATGAACTGTAACTCATAAGGGACATGGTTATTCAGGCCACTACCATAGTATAAGATGGGAAAACTACTGTTCAGTATAGCAACAGTATTATTTTCCAGAAGTTTTGATCAGGAAGTATCAAAACCCATGCACATTTAAGTGCAACTGAAGCAGGAATTAGTTAACCTCAGATAGCCACAACACAGCACACAGATAGATTCTTGTCACTCCTGTCTCATACTCGCCCTTTTGCATTACAGCTCAAAGAGCAAGTTTAGCAGCACCTACCAACACTGCAACTATCATAGAATCATAGAATAGTTAGGGTCAGAAAGGACCTGAAGATCATCCAGTTCCAACCCCCCTGCCATGGGCAGGGACACCTCCCACTAAACCATGCCACTCAAGGCTATGCCCAACCTGGGCGTGAACACCACCAAGGATGGAGCATTCACAGCTTCCCTGGGCAACCCATTCCAGTGCCTCACCATCCTTACTTCCCCTGTCTAAGTTTTAACCCGTTACCCCTTGTCCTGTCACTACAGTCCCTAATGAAGAGTCCAACCCCCAGCATCCTTATAGCCCTCCTTCAAATACTGGAAGGATGCTATGAGGTCTCCACGCAGCCTTCTCTTCTCCAGGCTGAACAGCCCCAACTTTCTCAGCCTGTCTTCATACAGGAGGTGCTCCAGTTCCCTGAACATCCTCCTGGCCCTCCTCTAGACTTGTTCCAACAGTTCCATGTCCTTTTTATGTTGAGGACACCAGAACTGCACACAATACTCCAAGGTCTCACAAGAGCAGAGCAGAGGGGCAGGATCACCTCCCTCAACCTGCTGGTCATGCTCCTTTTGATGCAGCCCAGGATATGGTTGGCTTTCTGGGCTGTGAACACACACCGAAGCCGGCTCATGTTCATTTTCTCATCAACCAACACCCCCAAGTCGTTCTCTGCAGGGCTGCTCTAAATCCTTTCTCTGTCCAGCCTGAGCTGTGTCTGGGATTGCTCTGACCCAGGTGCAGGACCTTGCAATGATAAAACTATGATAGCTATAAAAACTATGATAGCTATATATACATACACACACACACAACCTTTAACTTAAACTCTCTCAAGCTGATCTGAACTCTGTTCTCCCATTCCCTCTTCTACTAAGTGCTGCTTCTCCACCCTGGTAACAACTGCTAATGTCTTACACTGCAGTTTAATACTTTTAGAATAAAGAGGCTTAATGGAAGTTAAAGGCCCTTTAAAGGGGCCAAGCCACACTTACACACAAAGGCTTCCCCCACTCCAAAGAGACTGAATCACATGAATGATACACATCAACATTAAAGCCAAGTACCAAAAAAAATAAACGACCAAAAACAGAATACAACACCACCACCCTAGCACTTCCTTCACTGTGGTGTTGCCCATTCAATTTTTAGTTAAGAATGCTCACATCTAATATATTTCAGCACTGCATTCCCAATCTTGCTTCTTCCCCTTCCTCAAATCATAGCACTTTCTCCTCTTACACTTGGAGAATGGTTTATAAAACATGGAGCGCATACTAAAAGACCAAAGTATTATTTCAAACATGGACTATGCACAGTCACCAGCACAGCAAGACTTCATATGTTGGCTACAGCCAGGCAGCAAGTGACCCTGCACACATCAGCGTTTGAGAATCTCATGCCTCTTAGCTCAGTTTGATGCTATTCTGACATTCGAAACTCTTCTCCTACGGAACCGGATATGGCAATACACATCCAAATAGTAGGTGAAAAAACACCTGTACCCATGCTAACTGCAACTATGTATTAGGGACTGGTGAAAGTTAAAAACTTGACTTTGTGATGCTAAACAATAAAGGTATTTATCTTCTACCACATCTTAAAATGCCCTCATTCTTAACATCCAATTCTTAAAATTCTGCACTATCAGCTGCAGAATACCTTCAAGTTTCATAAAGTCCACTTAAAGTTTAGAGTGGAACAGAATATATTATCTTGAGCTAGCTACTCAGCTTCTTTTGAAGACTTTAATTTCTTCTCAGGTATCCACACCTCAAGTTTCCACCAATGCTCTTTTCAAAGGTTACCAATCAGCACAACAACAAAGCTGATATTAAAAGCAAAGATTTATTTTTTACATTTGCCAGAGTTCACACTCACAAGAGAGTACTTAAACGCAAAAAAACACTTTCAAGTACCCTTTAAGGTACACTTAAGGTAAGGGCTTCAGTAACAGCTGCACAGCATGCATGCCTTAGAATTTCAAGAAAAGGTAAGTCATACACACCCTGTATACACCAGTATAGTTTTGTCATGATCATTTTACTTTTAGCTACCATAACAAGTCTTGAAAGCAGAACAACAGAGAAGTTTCCTTGCAGCACAAAGACTATGATAACTAATATCAGAAGATTAAATACTGGGTTGAAAATCCCTAGCTTTGGTTAAACTGCCAACTACTTCACAGAGCTATATTACAGGTCACATAATGTTTGAGGTAAAAGGCCAAGAAACCAATCTTAACAGATTTCTTTTCAAATGCAGCATAGAGCTTAAAGACTGTACTGATACCTGAAGATACTCTTCTCTGATGCTTTCGTCTAAGGAAATATACCTAGAACTGTGTATTCCAGAAATTATGCAGTTATTAGCTACTTGGTGACTACAGCTTCTATCAAAGTTTTAAGACTTGATTGTCAAGAATTTACAGGTTAGTTATTTATTAGTTATTTCTCCCAAAGAGAAAGATCAGCAAATTGCTGCACCATGGTCTTATTTGGAGACATGAACGAACCAACTCTCTGCTTCCACCAAGCTTTATATGGTGTCAGAGATTCATACCTACTCCTGCTTCACTAACAGAGGTCTTGCTCAGGGCAGCAAAGCTCTAGCATTATCCCTTAATCTAATTCAGCCCATCCATATTACCAATAAATTACACCATTCCCACAGGTAGCCTACCAGCACAAAACAAAAGCCACAAAACATGCCAGTCAAGCCTTAGGCCTGATTACTTACAACCTGATGGTAGTGAGTGGCAGTCTCAGTATCTCCACAATATCTAGAAGCAGAAAATCACTGACAGAAGCACAGATAAGCATAGCCCTAAAGAGGGCATTCATCTATACACACCTGAAGATCCTACCCAGGTTTCAAAAAATCAAAACATAGTTTTGAGAAGCCCTATGGTAAATGGAAAAATAGTCTGGGAGATTATCCACAACTTCATTAATAATAAAGAGGGGGAGAAGCTGGATGAATGTAGATATTGCAGACAACCTAAAAACAGCTGAGGCCAAATACAAGCCTAGTTACTAAAGGCTTAGCACAGAAGCATTTGTGTCAAAGACCAGACTGAAACCAGTATCAGGAGAACTTAATTCAGAAGGTGACTGACATGTAATCGTGTCAACCAGCTGATGAGGGAAGGAGTGTATTTCTAGTCCCTGCAGTGCCAGAGTGGGGAACTTCCTACAGTCCTCATGACCCTGTATTAGGTTATGAAATATGAAGGAAAACTTTCTAGCATGGGAGTCTTGAACTATGAGGTATAGAGAAATGGCCTCCATGAACCACCTCTGTACGAAGTAGATGCTGAGAAACAACAGTACATGAGAGCCATATTACCAGTAAAAATGCCTGAATTTATTCTGCTTGAGAGCTCACTGTGCTGATGCAAGTCTACTCACTCCCACCTGAGAGTAACCTTTTACAGCTACAAAGCCAACTGCATGCCAGAGTCACCTATAGTCAGAAAGCAAGATACTTTAAGAGTGTATATATTAGGTGAGAGCCTGTTTCCACAGTTCTCCTGAAACTAGCTTTACCTACTGAATAAACAGTACTGGTGCACAGAATTCTCTATCCGGTTTCCAGTATGAGGAGGAAAACCACAAAAAACTGCATGACTGAGTGGAAGCATGCTTGATTTAAATGGCAACAGAGCGGCCAGCAAATGAAGCCAGAATTAGGCTGTCACCTAGACAGTAATAGTGTCTGGTTTATGTATCTTAAGAAACCACCATAGCACCACAAAAGCAAAGACTGCATTTTTCAGGAATCCACTCATCTAATTAGCTCATTAATTCCATACCATACACAATACTGAAACAGTAAAAGTTTCCTTTAAGTTTCACAAGTTATACTTCTAGATAGCTTGACTTTTTCTGCTACCTTCTAGAACTCTACATGGTGTAAACTCTATGGGTGAGCTGCTTCATTTCACCTCAGGAGCAATTTGAGCAAGTGATTAAAATGTTCCTATTAGGTAATAGTCCAGTACAGAATAAGCTACTGAATATTCAGATCTGAAAAGGAGAAGAGATACCCCACCAACATTCTTGGTGATGGCAAGGAAGGAAATTCAGTACACCATTGGAAGACATCTAAGCCTGAAAGTGAACTAGAACTAAGTTCCAAACAGGACTAAATTATTGCAGTGGCATGCAAGTGAGGTATCCTTTCTAGGGTACTTGAGGTAGAATGATAAACACCACATTATCCAGCAAATAATAAGTGTGCTAGAGTGAGGTATGGTACCCCAGAGACAGAAGCTTCACACATTAAATTCCCTCTCCAACTTCACAAAAATTTGCTAGGTACTTGCTATAGCCAAATCTAACATTTACCAAGTTGCTAGCACAGTATTATTATTTTCCAAAACCTATTTGCTTTACCATTGGTATAAATGCCAAATCTGGTCAAGCTTCAAACACATTACACTAAGAGCTGATACTTAACTGCTGAGTTCACTGCTGTAGAATATTACAGAGCCAAAACTCATTTTTATCTTTTCTTCATTCAAAACACTGGACTATGCACATTTTAGTAGCTAGTATGCCTTATACATGCAAGCACTGACTTATTCTCTAAGGGAACACAAACCATTAGCTGACATGATATAGAACTAGCAACAGCCATGAGCCAGACATGCTTTAAGAACCTCCCCCCCACAATTTTAACCAAGTAGTATTGGAAAAAAATAAATAATACTGTTACCATGCAGAGCTATGGCTTCACGGAAGGGTTGCAAATCAGTCTCTACAGATGAACTAGTTTCTGTTGAAGTAGCTCGATTAGGGGATACTACAGTCAGTCTTGGGGGAGCTCTAGAATTTCTTGGAGGAGGAACTTTTCCACAAAGGAAGCTGATCAAGTCTTCTCTACGAATAGTTCTTCTGCGTTTCTTAACCCAAGCTAAGACATCCTTATTCCGACGCTGATAGCCAATTTGAATTCCTACATCAAAGCTTCGCTGATGGACATCCACACTTTCTGCAAGGAGACAAAAAAAAAAAAAAAAGTGTTTTAGTGTTACAGATATAGCAATGTACAGTATGACACATCACTGACACTGCCTCCTGTCAACCATGGAGAAGAAGCAACTCTTCTACAGGTTATTGTAACATAGTACCAAGTTAGCTGCAACAAATTAGCTAGTATCGAAGTCCTATTAAACCTGAAAAGGGTATTAGCTGGAGTTGCACCCCCTTTACAAATCAGAAAGTCAACAGCAACTCAGGCACCACCAGAAACTGCATTTACCATACTCCAGGTCAGTACAACAGCACTTTTTACAACACTTACATTGCCATTAAAACCACACTTTGATCTTGTCAGTCTGAGGATTGTACCCAAATCAACCTTATGAATTTTAAGAGACACACAAAGTGCATCAGGACAGCCAGGAAACCCCACAAAGAAATAATGGTTTTGATTACGATAGGCGAAGAATTTTCAGGAAATTCAGATTTCTTTAGAGTCTTTCTAGTTCCATCTGAATTTCAACTGCAGAGGTAATTCACTAGAGGACACAGTTTTAAAACTAGTTAGAACATAAGTGTCCCCAATGCCTTTTTATTAGGCAACATACCATTTACAAAGGAAGGCTAAACAGTTTTCTGCCCCACTTAGAAAATTTTATATACAAGAGTTTTAAATACGTTATTTGCAATTAATCCCTCTCCAAAATCCAATTCCATTCTCCATTAGTATAACTGGTCACATCAGTTACAACTGTGCCTGCAAGAAATACTTCAATGCCGTGAATGACATTGCTTTCAAAGTACTGAAGTTTATATTAGTTTGAGTATACTTCAGCCAACAGCAACAAGCCAGACAAGCCATATTCTGCATTCAACTATGCCCAACCTGTTTGTCATAAATTTAAGAGCTTTGTGAACAGCCATTTCAGTTTTATAATTACGGCTACATTGCTCTTGCTCCATTAAAAGACATCAACATATCCACTCCAATTTCACTTTCTTTCCTTAGTTAAGCTGGGAGAGCCAATTTAAGACAGCTTTTTACACACCTGCTCTACTAATTGAAGTCCAACATAAATCAAATATTGTTCTGGGCAAATGACTCTTATTTAAGAACAGCTGTCCAAGCTACTGGTTTACAGGTGAACAGTGACCTACCTATCTTATCTAGTTATCACACAACAAAAAACACATTAAAATCACCACTATTAAATCCTATTTTTAGTCTCATGTACTAAGGCATCACTGCAATGGTCCACAAAAGACACCAAAATCTACACTAGCAGAAAACAGCCTTTCAAATATAAAACAGTGAAAAACCATCTCAAAGTGATAATTTGGGAGGGGGTTTATAATAAAAGCTCCACAGGTACACAGAGTAACTGACCTGTTAAGTGTACTTTTATGCACACTAAAGAGTACTTTGCCTATGCTGCTTTGTAATCAAAAGGCTAGAACATTAACAAATGCTAATTCCTGTGAAAGCAATGGCAACATGACAGATCATTCCTCCAGCTACTTCATACTCCACAGCAGCTAAGACTCTAATACACTCACAGTAAAAGCTACCTAAACACTTTGGAGCCAATATGAAAACTGACAATATTCCTTTAATCAATTCCAGAAATACAATGAGAAAGTCCTTCTGTGAGATGAGAAGCCCAGCTTTACAACAATAACCTGCTTTCCTTGTACATGAGAATGCCTTACAAAAGGACTTAACAAGTTAGGAGGTCAAACTCACTGACTGCTGATGCAGACTGGGCAAGTTTTAAGCATCATGCCTCTAGAAAACATTAGATTTTCATGGTAAAAGCTACAACTACTTTGTTTACAAAAGTTAAGCTGGCAAAATAGAAGCATTCAAACTACACACATTCTAAAAATTAACATTAGCAAACATTCAGCTTTTTTATATAAAAATAACATAAATTACAGGCTTACAAGTCTTTTTCTACTATAAACCCAAGACTTCCTATAGCAGCCTTAAATCCTGAATCTTACATTACAAGTCATGCCTTCACTTATCCAGTGCAAGACAGAAGACAATCTAATGTCTTTAAATGCAACCACCAGCACCAATCAGAACCATTCATGATTCAAGACCTGCTCAGTGTGGTCACTGAGATGGTATCACTCATGATATTAAGCTTTTTAATCTATTTTCAGGAATAATAATTAAAAAAAGCTGACATTCAAGACATGGTATTCCCCTTATGTACTATTCATGTAGTTCTTGTTATAAAGAATTTTGACACATCAAAAATCCAAGCATTCATCAGATCAGAAACCAGCTGACAGGGCAAGAGGCATTTTGTGGTGTTTAGTTTACCACACCAAGTACTTCTCCAGTGTTTTTACTGAGTCCTCCAAAACACAAATGTTACTGAGCATGTCAGAAACATAAGATTTTTAAAGAGCCATGCTCATCAATAAGGAAGGCAAACTCGCATTTAGGTAATTCAACTTATCAGGTAGGCCACTATCTAGCTGGTTCTACCTGTGTTCTCAACAAATTTCTACCCATTTGGAAATAGAAATGTAGAATTGAAAGACAGCAGTTCTAAGTAACAGAGGTACTTCAGCACTTAAAGATCTGCTTGCAGGAAAGATTTGTTTCAGGTGTTGCTTTCTAAAGTATTACATTACACCTGACTAAAGGGAGCTTCCTACTTAAATTCTAGCTTCCCTGTCACCACATACACACTCCTCTGCTAATCACATTATTGCAGAAAAATAGGGTTTAGTTTCACCTACAGCACAAGTAATCAAATTATTTAACAAATAAACAGCCTAATTCTTTGTAGTGAAGGCTGTAAGGGAGAGCAATGTCATTTGTAAAAAAAGGCTAAAATTATTCCAGCCTATTTATTAACTCTACCTGCTGCTACTCTAGCACCATGCTCAAGTGACTCATGTCCCAGACCACTATCTAGTGACCCACTCCCTCAGGCCAAGGCCAACCCTGTATTATGACATGCTGCCCCTTTATATGACCTGTAATATATACTCAACACTTAAATGCACTTTCTACAGAAGTCATCTCTGTCAGAGAGGGTTATGCATCCACATTTCCTCCTTGCCCTGGTCACATCTATCAGAAATCTGTTCAGACATGAGAAGCATATTACTAAGTTAAACTGCTTACAGCAAATCCAAAATGGGAAAACTGGAGACAAATGAAAGATGCAGACACAACTATAGGTAATGCTGACTGACCAAGGAAAAAACCAACATCCCCAAATGGAAAAAAAACAAGAAAAAAAAAAGAAATCAAGCTAGAAGAGCAACTTGGACATTAAGTTTTTTCTTCCTATAAGTGAAAGACTAACAGTGGGAATCACACCATGCTAATTTAAGCTTCCACTGATCTAGATACCATTTCCATACAGCTTTGTTTTTTGTTGTTTTTTTTTCAAATACACTAGTTACCACTGTTTCCCTCTGCACACAAGAATTCTTGTGACAACCTAAAGAAAAGCAGGGTTCGGAAACAGATACTCACAGATTGGAACACATAGGAAAACAGCTCTAAAGCACAGCCACATGCAGAGTGCACCCTTACCAAAGTTTTGGCTAACACTTTCTTACAGCCACCCTGGCCACAGTCATGACATTCTAGCACTTACATTAGTAAGCTTACTTAAGAAGCCATACTGACATAAGATGAAGCAACTCTGTCACATACATCTGTGCAAAATTTTACAAACACTAAACTATGGTTCGCTACTTAATACACCATGAAAAACACAAAATACAGGAAATCACAGTATTCTAATAAATTATTGCATCTTCCCTTCATTCACAAGCCTGCACCACATATTAAAAATATCCTCTTTCGAGGGTCATGAAGTAAAACAGCTTTTAAATTATTAGTCACTGACATGAGACAACAGAAAAGATTCAGCTACTGTCAGCTAAAAGGGCCCAAGGAAAACTTTCAAGATTCAGGAAGCAGTCTCGGCTTAGATTTTATCAAGGTGAATAAGAGACATTAACAGGACCTGCTTATGAGTAAGCCGGGGCAGGAGGCAGAGCCGGGCCCGGCTCAGCAGTGAGGGCTGCCAGGGCAGCAGGGGGAAGGCAGCCCCTTACCTTTGTAGAGGTTGGTGACCGCAGTGGCAGCGTTCTGGAAGGGGACCCAGAGGGAGAGCCCCGGCTGCTGGCACACCCGGTCTGCAGGGAGGGAAGGACACACGCTGTTTATTTTGGAGTCACCAACTCCGAACGGCCATGTTAGGTTTCGCCATTTTGTTCCACCTTCCGAAGGCAACTCGGGATCCGGGCCGAGAAGGGCGGGCCAGCAGCGGCCCGGACCCAGGACCGGAGGCAGCGTTGCCCCCAGCCTGCCGGGAAAGCGGCCTGCGCGGCCCCCGCGCGCAGCCCCAGCCGCACAATGGGCCCGGCCCCTCACTTCGCCATTTTGTCGGAGCCTCTTTCCCTGGGCTGGGCGTCGGGAGCCACCGCCGGCAAGGCCGGGCTTCCCGGCCGGCCCCCGCCCTCCCCATCCCAGGAGCCCGCCGCTCCCCGGGCATTCACAGCGCTCCCCCCATCGGCCGGGGCCCTCCCGGCGCGGCCCCCCGCGGAGGCCGCTTTCAGCCGGGGCGACCGGCCTCCCCGGGGCCGCCGGTGCAGGGCCGAGCCCCACCGGCCGCCTTCGCCCTCCCGTGCCGACCCGTCCTCCAGCCGGAGTGGGGGTAGGCCGGGCTGACGGCAGAGCCAGCCCTGGGGGGTCGCCGGCCCATCTCCTCCAGCGGCCTGGGCCGCTCCGCTGGAGGCCGCGAAGGGCGATGTCCGGGCAGCGGCAGCGGCTCCCCCTCACGCCATTTTGTTTTCCCGTCTGCCTCTATGGACGGGCGCGGAGCCCGTGGGCCGGAAGCCCGCTCCTCCCTCTACCCGGGCCGCCACATCCCCTTTGTGCCTTCGCGGCCCCGTTCCCACCCCACCCCCGGCGCGGCTCAGCGGCGCCCACCCTGCCGCCACCTCCCCGTGCCCGACCGCGGCCGCGAGCGCACCGCGCCCGGGCTCAGCCGCCCGCCAAGCCCCGTCCCCCCTCCACCTCTCCCGCGACGCTCACCCTTGTAGAGCTGCGCCACGGCGGTGGCCGAGTTCTGGAAGAGGTGCCAGAGCTTCTGCTGCTTGTGCTCCGGCTGCGCCGCCTCCTCGTCTTGCAGCTCCGGAGCCAGCGCCTCCTCCTGCTCGGCCTCAGCCAGGCACTGCCGCTCCCACTTGCTGAACCAGTGCTCGGGCCCGTGCTCCTGGATCTCCGCCTCGCCTTCCTCCTTCTTGTCCTCCATCCTCCGGCCGGCCCCGCGCTCCTCGCCGCCACGCAGGCTCGGCCCCGCCACTCGGACGCGCTCGCTGTTCTCCGCAGCCGGGCCGCCTCTACCTCACCCCCATACCGCCGAGCCCCACCGCCCGGCCGCCGGCTCCAAACACACTAAGCGTCGGCACCGCCCCGAGCGCAGTAAAACCCCGCCGGAGCCGCCCGGGAACGCAACCCCGTCCAAAGACCGCCCCCGGGACTCGATTGGCGGCTGAGACCCCGGCACACCTCATTTGAATGGCATCTCCGGCTCTCATTGGGCAGCAGGCACGTCAGTCATGCGTGACGTCAGGAACGGGGTACCCGGCCGCAAGATTGGTTACGCTGACACACACCCGTGCGCACTGTCGTCGGCCGCTCGACGCAGGCGCCGTGGGCTCCGCTCCCGCGGCGTGGCTCGGTCCCGCCCCCTGGTGCGCTGCGCCGGGCGCGGAGGCGGCTCCTGCTGGCGGCGCCCGTCCGTGGCCGCCGCGCCGGGGTCGTGGTTGTCGCGGGCACGGCGCGGCTGCTGGTGGCTCCGGAGCCCCGCCACGACCGCCGCGGGGCAGGGCAGGGCGGTGTTGCCATCTTGGCAAGCCGGGTGAGGCGTTGCCTCGCCTCGGGCTTCCCCCGAGCCGCGGCTGTCGGGGCTGGAACCCGTGAGGTGACGGCGGCCGCCGCGCTACCGCTGAGCGGCAGAGCCTCACCCGGGAGGTGTTTCCTCCGCCCGGCCTGCGGCCACGGCGGGGATCTGACCAGGCCCGAGGGAAGATGGCGGCGGCGCCTGGAAGGGCACGGCGTTGGCCGGGTGATGTGCGCTGGGGACCCGAGCCCTTGCGATCCCCTCGCTGCCATTCTTGCATTAATTACCATTTTTTCCGGTCTGTTTGCGTCGTACTGGGAAAAAGCTCAATAAACAGACGGAAATACCGGCTTTTGGCAATGCTTAAGGCACTCATTTACCTCACGATCTCTTAGAAACGCTCCTGTAAAAATCGTCTCCCGAACTCCCCAGCCACATACTCTTGTCAATCAAAGCGAGGCCCGCATGTGAGGCAAGCCATTAACTGCTGTAGAAGCACCAGTCCAGCAGGCAAGAGCCTAGCATTCTCCTGTCCCTCGATAAAATCCCTTAATACCCTTCCCTCTATAAAATACCTTGGTCTGTTGGGCTTTGTTGCTGCAGTGCAAAAGGCTGGACATACCTGCAGCGGGTTGTGCATCCGCTCTTCTGAGTGCAATGCCACGGCTGTGTGTGCAGAGCTAGGTTTAACATCAGCTCTTCCATATTATTAAATCGGTATTACGCGTTCACTGGTAGCCTGGTGTACGCATCCTTTGCGGAGCCACTGGATGTTGGAAGCACAAGCTTTATGGACTGTTTCCTCCTTTGACAATCTATTTTATTTTATTCAGTCCATACTCATTCCTGTTTTTGAATCTTCATACAACTTCCTAAAACGTACAGGAATCCTAGTCTAAATCTCATGTAGTGGGGAGGAGGTGGCATAAGTAAATAATTAGAACCATTGCAGGGGGGTGTTTAAGGACAACAGAAAACTATTTCATAGGTATTTTGTAGACCACTGAGACTAACTACTAGGGACCTCCTGCTTGTGGGTTATGCTGTGGTACCCCAGATGAGTAGAAAGGATGAGACTATCTGTACTTCTGTGCACACATTCTGGAACTGAAGTTGTGACACTGGCTTTTGATATGTATTTCAGAACACTAGTGCACATACACAGAGGCATGGATATTCTGTTCCTTTTTAGGTAAAACTCTGTCCAGTCCTTGTTTAGGATTATGAACTTCAACAGGCTTAGGAGTGCTCCTAGATATAAGCTATTGGGCTTTTATGAGTATACAAAGATAGCACAGAAAAGAAAGGAATGTATCATTTTAAAAAATATGTTGACAGTAAATGAAAATGGGGTTTGTGTATAATATATTGATCAGTAGGCCAGTAATTGGGGCAGAGCATGGATTTTTCTCCTTGCAACTGTTTCAAGGATAACAAAGAATAGAAGAGGAAGCTATCTTCTGTATTGAATAGGATTTTTTTATAAACCTGCAACTTGGAAATATTCATTCCTTAAACTCTTAAATTGTTTAAATATTGAAAGGCATTAAATGGGAATGTGTGATGGATTGCATTCAAGTACTTCTCCATAAATAGGGTACTTAATCAATCTCCTCCTTTAAAAGGTGAGCCAAAAAGTCAACTTCAGTGGACTTCACAGGTGCTGTCTAAGATCTGAGATCAGCAGTTACTGTATGGAGCTCGATGGAGGAGGAGAGATGGCTATCATGTATTTTGTGTACCACGCATCTGTTTTCCTGAATATTTCTGAAGAATTACATGATGTTGGCAACTGTGAAATAAAAAGTGGGTTACTGCAATACAATGTGGTGTTAGTTGTGATTTGTCAAGCATACAGTTCTGAAACTTGGCTGTGACTGCTGCCCAGTCAGTATAAATCAAGCAGGGAATTGTAATGCATCACTAGGTAATCACGGGGGGAAGTGTAGCACCCAACTTTCCCGTTTTAACTTGGACAAACCCAGCTACACAGTTCTCAGAAACACCTTCAGCTGATAAAAACTGCTGAGATTTTAAGAGGGCTGTTTTCTAGACACATTACACCACTTTGGGTGGGTACCGTTAGAACTGCGTCAATTGTTTTGAAGTGGCCATTGGCAGTTTCTGGGGTAACAGTGTGGGGAGACTTAGCACAGCTGAGAACTGGGATGCTGTCCTGGTTTCTGCTGGGGTAGATTTGATTTTTTTTCTAGTACTCCTGAATTTTAAAATTGGAGAACTTATATCATTTTTGATGGAAGGGTTGGAAGAGCTTTAACTTGGTCTACAGACCTCTTTACGCCACTCAAAGATAAAAAGGGTGTTAAGGTCTTGGGAAAGGAGTCAATTGTTTTCTGGGATGAGAAGGATAATGTATCAAAGGAGTCCTGCAGGCAGAGAAATAGCATTAAATGGAGAATGAGGACAATATTGATCGACTTTTCTTGGGTAAAGTGGGGAGGAGGCAGCAAAGGAGAGAAGAAAAAGGAACAAAAGCACCATGAACAAAACCCCCTTAATACACCAAACGCTCTTCTCCCTGATGCCTCCTAAGAAGCTTGGTACCTGTATCCTCTAAACAATACTGATTTAGTAAATAACTTTTCCTCCCTGTAAATAAAGAAAAGTTTCATGCTAACCCATTTTGACCTGACGTTGGTGGCATGGAACAAACATAGCTGTGCTGGTTTTGGTTGCTTGTAAATAATTTGTTGGCTAGAGTCAAATGCAGAAAGACTGGGAGCTCAATGGCGTATGCATGGTGAATGTGGCATCTGAGTAATCTTGGTGTTTTGCCTCTTAATTTCCCCCATGGGAATGCAGTAGTGATGAGAGCAGTGTGGCATCCCAGCTGAAATCTCAGGGGAGATAATTGCTGGAGCATGATGAGGGTATGCTAATTGTAGAAGGCTCTGAAGACTTGCTTTTGCAGACTCTTACTAAGAGTTGAATTTAATGATAAATAAAGGAAACAATTCTTTAAATCTGAAAATATGAACTCGAGGGAAGAGAAGGGTTGATTGATAATGCAATCCATTCAAAGTGAACACTAACACTTTAAAATACCTGAATGTGTAGATGGTTGAATATAAATATGGAAATGTTTCACAGTGCTGCAGCCAAATGCATGGATACTTGTGCAAGAGAACTTTCATGATAATTTAAGATACTGGAGGAACTGAAGGCAGCAGGTATTCTTTTCACCAAAGGGCAAAAACCAGGTCTGAGTGACAGTATATTCATTTCTCTTCACCATTTTCTCCTTTGGGATCAAGTATGCTGTCCTCCAAAAAAAAAAAGGTCAGCAGGGAAGGAAATTACTCAGCTGGGAATTGTAATGTTTCTCAGGCAAAAGTTTTCAGCCCAAGTAAATCTGAAGTGGTATGCCTGAGCAGGCAAGCAGCAGTTACCCATGATAAGTCTGGTTTACAGAGAATGGCAGTGCGCTAACTGTTTCATATCACATAGACAGTTTAAGCTGTTGTTGATGTGGTCAGCTGGGCTTTTATGTACACCGGCTTGTTACTGCTATTCCCCTCTGAAAAGCCTAAAGATAGAGCACCCTTAGTGGAAGCATTTGGTCAGTCTGAAACAGAAACTGATTGACAAAGGTCAATAGCATCAATGCATGAGGGTTCACTGTGGTCACAAGAGCCTCCGTGTCTCCCGGTTTGGAGTCACGGGAAGTAGAAAAGAAAGGAAATAGGTTTAAAGGTTTTCTTTTCCAGTATGTGCTCCTAGGTGATGGTATATTCTGAAAACCAAAACTAGATAAGCACTGCAAAAAGGCTGCCTGAATGGTGTTTTGGATTTTAAAATGTTGTCACCTTAAATGCAAAATGAATATTGCCATGAAGTGTCTGCATCCTTCCTGCAGTTTCCTGGGAGCATTTTAGTAGCAGCACTTCTAACACCATAATTAAAATTCTGTCACATAAAAGCAATTTGAAACTATGTGATTAAAGCTTGGTCATTTTTTTTTTTTCCTAAAATAGGGATCCAGCAATGTTTTGCCTCCAAATCCCTGCTCAGGATGAGAAGGAAAGCAGTTTGACTCTGTGGGAACAAGACTCTCAAACCCTCATGTCAGGGCTCTGATATCAAAATCATTCAACAATCCAGACAAGGAGGAAGACTCCCCTTTTGTGAGAAAAATGACATAACTACACTGAGATACAGGTCATTTGCATGTGAATTCAAACCCTTCCAAAAAGAGTAGCAGACACAGTTTTCAGTTTTACTGGGTAGCATCTTACTGTATATTTGGTTCCACTGAAATAAATGGTATTTCTTGCATAACAGGATAAAGCCCATGGTGTGTCGTGGCTTAAGCAATATGCAGTTGTCCTCGTGCTTGGTACTTCAGAGCAACCTAATCTTTCTTCATGCCTTAAGAACTGCTCTGAAAGGAGAACTCTGCTTGTTTCTAATATTTCTGTAAACAGCTTCCCCTGCCCAGATTAAAATTTCTAGTGCATCATCAAATTAAAACCAGCCTCTACATAGCACATTGATTCACAAACAAGGTCCTATTGCCATGGGCTGTATACAAATTAAAGAGATGGTCTTTGCTGTGAAGGGCTAGCAGTTAAAACACAAAGGAAGAAGAAAGTGTGCATCATATTTTCATGATATACAATGAATGAACAGATGACTATTGCTTCCAACAACACAACCTTATTAGTGTGTGCATATGCCGGTATTTCTGTTGTCAGTAGTAAATCAGAAAGATCTCAAAGCTGAAGTCAGTTTGGGAGCTTATGCTGTGGTTGTCCCAATAAGTAAGTTTTTATCCAAAATTCAGTCCGAAAGTGGTGTCCAAAGCTGCAGCAGAAACAGTATTCAATAATGTCTACTTCAGGTAATAGTCTTAACTATCAGCATCTTAATCACTGCAGATATATGCCTGGCCTATAAAACAAAGAGACTGCAGAGTAAGTGAAAGACTGGGGAAGAAACATTGTGGGGGTCATCTAAGTGGAGTTTCCTTTGCTTGCTCCAGCACCTTCATGAGAAGCCAAAGCTTTTAAAACTCCTTAAAGGCATATAAATGAAAGTAGAAGTTCTCTATGTGGTCTTATGGTGTTGGGATGTTAGATATTGCTGCAGCTGCCAGGTGCTTCACCACTTACTGTCATTTATTACTTGGAGGAGCAGCAAGATGCCAGATGTCTACAGCGGGTTGCCTATGTGCTCCCAAAGGCAGTTAAGAATCACTTCAGCATTTAGCTCCCCTCCTTCATTTAGAGCATCAACACTACAAAAGGAAAAGTAGCTTGCTGTGTCACTCTTTGCAGAGTGTTTTGGAATCACAGGTTGTGAGAGTTTCTTAACTCTGTGCTCAGAAATGGTTTGGGTTTTTTTGTTGTTTCTAGGCAGAAAGTGCCATTCCAGTAGCTTTATTTTTGAGTTGTCAGCTTCCCTCCATGCAGATGGTAATGTCACATAAGCCCCTGCTTTCAAAATCAAGAAACAGGGTCACAGGTTTAGGACCTTAGTTTACTACATAGCCTTGTTGGGTGCCATCATGAGAACACTCATTTTACACTGCTGGAGTAAGCTTCGAAGAGCAGAGATCCCATAATCTTTTTAGACCTGATATTGTTGCAAATGAGAATAAATGTCCTCCTTTTATCTAGTAGCACACATCAGTCCTACAGCTGAGCTTCTCTCAAGCCTCAGTGACGGTACTCACAAGTGGCTGACATGCACATGAACAGGAGTGCAGGAGGGTCTGGTTCAGTTGTGCCTACAGAGCTCTGTAGAAAACGTTTTTAGCAGGATTAGATGGCTGAATAAGCCATGAAGAGCAAGCTCCCTGATCACACCTTCGAGGCTCAGCAGAACCCCCACTGAAGCTACTGAATATTTTATTTCCTCAAGGAGAACGGAATTTGAGCTTTTTCTTGAAAAGAGCAAGTGGGAATGTTGTGCACAGCTGTGCATGGAGTTAAGCAGCAATATGAACAGAGGTTAGACATCAGATCTCGGGTTGCAGCTTCGATAGCAATGTCCTTTCAGTTCTTACCAAATTATTTAATTCACAAAGTACATCTCTCCCCACACTCTTCTAACCAGCTGAGTAGGAAAAAAGAAATTGATCCACCTACTACCATGTTGTAATGACTTTGAGTTTAAAGCATTTCAAATGCTAAATATAATATTTGCAGTTCTGCAGCTCAGCTATTGGAGGATTCAGTAGCTGTTCGAATACCAGTAATATCTTGGGACCCAGGCCAGGGAAGACTTCATCTAGCTTGTGTGGGAGTAGGATGCACAGCACTCCCCAGCATGGGTCCTGTAGCTTCTGTGCTTAATTCTCCACCTATATAAAGGAGATAATATACTTCTATTCCATAGGAAGTATGGAATTAATACCTGCCCTTCAGGGATCTCCGTAGTATCAGTTCTTTAAAATCTTCTTTACAATTTGTCCTGAGCAACCAGGACATGCAGTAAACTGGGGATGGTAATAGAGTCATTCAGCCTCAGTGGATAAGGCATGAGGTTTCTCTTCTGTAATACCTCTTTTCTAGTTCAAGGAAAAGGTTGATGTCCTATTGACTTTGTAAGTGCTTAATGAAATACCTTCTTTCACCAGGAAGATTGCATAAGAACAGATTTTTGTCATGAAGTGTTAATAAAATATTTAAAATGAAACATGATGCAAATACTAAAGAATACGAGGTTTAACAGACAAGTTCTGATTACTAGATGTAATTTGACATTATCAGCTCTAGCTGCCTGGCTGACGTGTGCCAGCAGCCACAGACATGGCAGCAGGGGTAGCAGGGCTGAATGGGAACCCCAGCATCAGCTCCCACAGTGCAGCCCAGTGACTTGGTCTTGGATCACTTTCAGCAGATCTCAGGATGTGAACTAAGCCCCCATCCTCATGGTGGTGCTAGTGGTACTGTGAGGGAGGGTAATGTGGAGAACACAACTGAACTTCATCTCAGATTAAATCTCTCCAGTACACACCATAAAGAGGGCTCCAGAAGGTTGGTGTGTATTGAAGGAATCTCTGCAGCTTAGAGCGACACTGCTGTTTCCTGTTACTGCTGCTCGATAGAGTACAGGGGACTTTAAGTGGCACTGGATGGGTCTCGAGCTTTGAGTGCTACTTCAAGATCTGAATTTATCAATTTCCTTTGAGAAACAAAGACAGGGGAACATTGGTGTTGCAGAGAGTGGAAATGTACTCTGATGGGGCAGTTTTCTGGGTTGCTATGGTGAGAGTATGTCTTGCTGTGCTCTGTTGTAACAGCCTTAGAAATACAATGGCTAGAGTCTATTCCAGTGCAGATTTATGAGGATGCTGGAGCACTTACTTGAGCATATTCTTCTCTTCTCAACACTATAGTCAGTTGTTAATAAATGTTCTGTGACTCTTCCTGTGTTTTACTCCTGGGAATAAACCAGAAACAGACCTTTAAATGCAATAAGCATGGAAATGGGATAAGCTTCATTTCTTTAAAAAGGTTTTTTGGGGGTTTTGGGGTTTTTTTTTCCCTCTATTTTCTTTGCCTTTCACTCCAGATCTGAAGTTCTGGTTCTGGCCTTGCAGCTTGAGACAGTTTGGGTTGTCTCTGCCTTTTTTACCACTCCAGCTCACCCTCATTTCATATGCCAGGAGATGACAGCAGTGTCAAACAGAATAAGGTTTAGGCAAAATACAGGTACTCACATAAAGTTCCTACCCAGCCAGATTTTTCCTTCCATTTTTTTTATGTCAGCATTCACAGTTGTGTATCACATACCAAACCAGATCAGACTGAAAACATTCTTTTTATCTTACTGTGTTTGAAAAAAACACTGGTTTTCAGTCAAATTAGTCCCTTGATCTGGCTTATTTGCCTCATGTGATGTGAAGATGATGAGACACAGTCTGGTGACAGAGCAGACTTCAGTCAATATGAAGTCATCAAGCAACAAGAGCTACATTAAGTGGTTTAAGTCATTCTTCTCTTCTGTAAGAGAAGTATTAGCTAAGTCCTTCACCTTTAAATTGTCTTTTGGAGAGGAAACAGAAGGGAAGAAGGTCGGGAAGGAGGGTTTTTTAGACATTGGCGTTCGCTAAGGAGATACCGAAGAAAAGTCATAAATAATTCCAGTACAACCTGCAGAACAAATGAGGCATGCTAAAAACTCAGTTCAAACTTATTTTTAATTCCCTTAGGAGCAGGGAGTTAAAATTAAAATTACCACCCAGGTAGTGCACAGCCTTAGTAGCCTGTGTCAGAACATGGTCTTCCAGCCCCATGGATTATTGCCACTGCCATCAAGGCAATTCTTTATCTTTATTAAATACCCTTGTGCGAAACAGAAACGGAGGTGTCTGCTCTGCAGAGAGGTGCTGGAGGTTTAGTGCCCAATAGCCTGTAGGACCTGGAGGGAATTTCTGGGCTTTATCATGGTTTTGAGGGCTGGTTTGGTTTCCTTGGCTGGCTTAGCTCTGTCAGAGGTTTGAAGAGGTTTGTCTTTGAGCACTTTTCGCAGGATGAGTTTGGTAGCTTAGCGTTTACAATGAGTAAAACCTGGCTCGAAGGTACTTGTGACATGTTCTCAGGGACACCAGTTTGGTCTTGTTAAATAAACTACTTTTAGATTTGTGGTTTTCCTGTACCCTCTGCCCCTATAATTTCCATAGTGAGGCAGCCGTGCGATCAGCTAGTTGATGCATTCCCCTGCTTCTCATGAATTGACGCTATTCCTTTTCTGAAGTCATGCTTTGCCGCTGTCACCTCTGGTTTTTTCTTTTTTTCCCAAACCTGAATTGTTCTCGTCCACATGGCACATCATGTTTCCTACATAATGGTTTCTTCATTTTGGGGAGAACCATCAGGATGTATCTCTTTAAATTAAAGGTGTGTTTCTATTTATTTCTGTCATTTAAAGATCACTGTACCAGGTCCTTACCTGCGAATCAGTGGAAACAGATTGTAAAAATACATATGGAGTGAGAAATGTCTGAATTTCCTTAACTGGAGCAGTCTGAATGTCTTGGTTCACAATGTGCCACAGCTAGCAGCCCTAGGAATGTTGGGAATGAGGATGCTGGAGGAGAAGGTACACATGTACATGTCTCAGTACACAGATACTGAAATACTGGGGGGAGAAAGCTAGTTAACCTGTTCTAAATAGTAATATATTCCTCTAAATATGCCTAAAAGCATCACATAAAGTTAGAGCTGGGAAGACAAGACATATACTCCTGGTGTTCATTTTGAGGGCTTAATACTGCACGTAGGATTTTTTATAGCTGTTTTATCTGAATTCATGACAGTTAGATTATCCCTTGGCTTTATTGCAGTGCATAATACTTTTAATATTCAGAGAATCATAGTTCAGCAGCTGTAATCAAATAATTACAGATGCCATTAGCTGAGTTATTGCACCGATCTGGGTGTATTTCAATAGATAATAAATTAATAAAATTAGCACTTAACTTCTGCAGTCTTCCACACAGAAACGAAAATGAAATGAAAGTGCTACTCAGAACCTCCTTCATTAAGAAACTGTGGCCTTGATTAACAGGATCTGAAAATCCAAACATTTAGAACTCATTTTCCTAAATTTCTACCCCCAATGGCATTCACAAGAGGACATCTCATTAAAAATAGGACAGAAACCCCACATTTACACAAACCATGTGTAGGAGGGGAGATGGGAGCAGCGATGCCACCTTCTCTGGCTGCCGTCCTGGAGCAGGGAACATGCTGAGCAGTTATCTGTGTCAGACATTTGGATGGCAGGCATGGTTGTACAAGTAGGAGGTAAAAGGAGTAAGGTCCCTGTAAACAGCTCCTCTCCACCCTTAAAGCTTGTTTGTGAAAGAGGTGGCTCATGAGAAAGGTCAGGAAGATAGTGTGTCAAAAACATTGGGAAAGAACAACAAAGGGAAAGAAAGAAATGGATGCCCGAGTGCCTGCTAGTGTTTCCCTCCAGTGTCTCAGACAAAGACAGAAGGCTCAAGTCTGGACTGGATGATGGTTACCCCTCGTGATGACCTTTGTTCTTTAAGATTCAGTGTCTTTGCTTTCTGTGGTGTAAATCATATAGTTTACAGTAAATGACTCCGTAACGTGTAGCCACTGACAGTGGGGATTTGTGCCGCACTGTATTTCAACCAGCTTTAAACTCATATTTCTCAAATAGATTTGAGAACAATGGTATATTGGGAACCTGGTCTAGTGGAAGGTGTCCCTGCCCGTGGCAGGGGGTTGGAACTGGATGAGCTTTACGGTCCCTTCCAATCCAATCCACTTTGTTAATCTATAAACTAGATGAAAGCCTGACAGCTGCAGAGCAGCTGAATCTCTTTAGGTGCTCCCACCAGAAACTGCTGAGGCAGCTTGAGATGTTGTGTCTCACCTTATCCAATCCCCCCCCCCTTCTCTCAGGGTTCATATCCTTCATCTGTACACACCATAAAGAGGCAAAGTGTGGTATCCACAGGGGATATAAGCTGGGACATGACCCTGGCACTGGAGCAGATCAGGAGCATCTTCTCCATCCATTCCTGTGATGCTGCTGCGGGACTGCCATTCTCTGCCCAGATCCTGCTGCAGCCATTCTGGCAAGGAATGTTTACACGTGAGAAAAAGCACACCTGAGCACTCAAAAGAGGCTGAAACAGCAAAGAGTCTCACTCTTGTGAATACAAGATAACCGAAATAAAAGGGTTAAAGTAACTAGGGGATTCACTTCCAGTACTGCAGTGGTCTGAATGCTTTTGACTGAGGAATTCCCAAAGTTTCCACTACAGAGCCTGCATGAGTAGGGCAAAGGAGGCTGACAGCTGTCTCAAGCAGTGAGGCGAGTACCCAGTACGTCCTCCCTGATGCACACACGCAGAGCAGTGGCTTATGGACATTTTGAATCCAAGGTTTCATCCATTTCCAGTGATAACTGTCTGTTAATTAATACTGTCCCTTTATAAATAAAACCAAAGCTCTTGGGAAATTACATACTGTGGGATCATTTTCAGCAAACTGACTGTAAGTAGCATTTTACCTTCTGTCCGGCCCAGGAATGGGTGGCTCTGGCTATCCGGAAGGTTACTCTTGTGCTGAGGCGTAAGTTGCAGGGCACTCAACACTCCCCAGTATAAAACTTTGCAGCTGAAATTCTCTGCTCTGTGATAAGCAGAAAATAAAGCAGATTTTCATAATAGCATTTCAAGTAAGCAAGGGAAAATAAATTGGAATTCTAGATAAAGGCTTTTGTTGAAGCACTACCCTATTTCTGGGTTTAAACCCTTTCTCATTCTCAGCCCCATCCTTGGATACGGTTCCTCACTTTCTATGCTGTGTATTCTGTGTGCTATTAAGGGAATGTTACGTTCCACTTGAGAGGTGGTAAAATGAAAATCATATAAATACTCAGGGAAGAGCTCCTTGAGATGCTTCAAGACTTAAAGGGCTATGAATTTGCAAGCTCTACTAGCATGATCTCCTTTTATGGCATACATTTTTATCAAAATATGGTATTCTCACACTCAGATTTGACACATGGATTCCTTCCAACAGGAATAGAAAGATGCCACCAGTCATCTGTATTTAAAATCCAAACAGAGAAAGTTGCATGTAGCAACTGACATTAGGTGATGGGAGGGAAGATGCCAGTGATCCCTATTGATATCCTCAAAGTGTGACCCTGAGTGAGTCCCTAAACCTTTCTGCACCTCGGCATGTGATGCTGAGACACAATTAGCATGTGGACTTTATCAGCAAGGATGTTGTGCAAGTTATTAATGAATGCTTTCAAAACTATTTGTGGCAGTTGAATGAAAGAGGCTGTGTAATTGACAAGCGCTGCTGCATTGTATAACTGTATATGTTGCGGGAAGTGTATGGCAAGCCACTTGCTGAATAGCCTGTGAGCAAATGGTCTTTTTAGCCTGTTACACCGAAGCCTAAGTGTGGATTCTCTGCTTTTCTGGGCTTCC
Organism: Ara ararauna; assembly: GCA_028858755.1. Lineage (NCBI taxonomy): Eukaryota > Metazoa > Chordata > Aves > Psittaciformes > Psittacidae > Ara > Ara ararauna. The sequence continues at coordinate 15,469,566 of CM054380.1, read as the reverse complement.
TTGTGCAAAACTTGGTGGTAGACATCCGCTACTGTGTGCTAAGCAGATTTTCATGGTGGTGTCTTCTGACTTGGCATTACTATTTAGAAGCAGAGAAAAATGTGTCAACGTCAGTAACTTCCATCTCAACAGCAGGGAGAAAATACCACATTTCAAGCATGTTTCCATCAGGATTGAGACATTGCCACTGAAGGCGTCTTTGTCCCAGAGAAGGAGTGCAATCCTTGCATGTATATGGTCAGTCCCCTATACTGCTCACATGTACAGCTGGGAGGTCAGACCCGTGGATGTCTCTTATCGCACAGTACTGAGCCCTTCTGAATGAACAGGCATGACAGTGATGAGACTGGTTGCTGGATCTCACCCATCCCTTATCACTTGCCTCTCTCTACCACCTCTGACTTCAGGGCTGATGCCCTCTCTGATTTCCTGACCCCTGACGTACACCATACACAGCTCCAGCCAGCGCTTTGTCCTGACTATATAAAGAAAACAACTCTTTTTTGATGTTTGCACTAGACTTCACCAACTGCAGCAGTGCAGAGAGGAACCAGTTCAGCTGTCACTTTTGCCACCAGTGTTCCTCCCACACAAATGCCTTTTTGCAGAGTCCTTCTGTTTTAAATCTTTACAGCAGGTGTCAGGTGGCTTCAACATTTAACTAAAAGCACAAAAGTGTTTACTGTTAAAGGGAGTCTGCAGGACCTGGTCCAAAGAGTGGCCCATATTGAGGAGATGAATTCTTACTGGTTTGGCCTTTTCCTCCAGCAACTTACTGGTTTTATCGCAACTTTCTACTCATCTTTTGAATCTTGCTTGTCCACTTGCAGAGGAGAGGCTGTGTGCATCTCACCCCATGCATGCTCATCAGGCACAGGAGTGCTGGTCACGGCACTGTCCCCAGCAGCGGCAGCACTGGGAGCCAACAGCAGGTTCAGTGCTGAGCTTTGTTCTCCCAGGGAATGAGAAATCATCTATGGGGTCTTTATGTAGCTGTTTTCCTTTGGAAAGCACTGCAGGATTTGTGCGTGTGTGTAATCTGTTTATATTAGATGACTACAGTGGTCATTTCACATGTGTGTCAATCACGCCTGAAGAAAGGGTTGAGTCTGGCAGGGACAGAAAAGAACTGGAGCCTGTGCAGAATAGCCATGGTTGCTCCTGCGTTGATGGGGTCCTGCAAAGGCTACATTCAGGGGTGCATGCTGTATGAAGAGGGGAATCATACTATCACAGACTGGTTTGGGTTGTAAGGGACCTTAAAGCTCATCCAGCTCCAACTCCCTGCCATGGGCAGGGACACCTTCCACTAGACCAGGTTGCTACAAGCCACATCCAATCTGGCCTTGAACACTGCCAGGGATGGCGCAGCCACAGCTTCCTTTGCCCTGTCACTACATACCCTTGTCAAAAGTCCCTCTCTAGATTTGGGCAAACATTTAAAACCTGTAGAGCATGATTACAGTTGCTATGGATAACCAAGCTAATCTGCTCTAAAAAGGTGTTTTATACTCTCTTTTGATCACCAGGAAAAAATACTTCATCAACAGCCTCTGGATCCCAGAGAAGCTCCCTGGGCTCAGTGCAGCAGTCATTCATGGTGGCAGGACTGGGAGGCAGAGGAGGACAAGCAGCGAGGCATAGCACCTACCTATTTCAGCTCTTCTTCGCTTTAAAAAGTAACAGGAAAACTTCCCAGCAGTGCCCCACTGGAACAGAAGGCGAGCAGGAAGTCACTTGTTGGTGCTGGAATATTCACTGCCACCCGAGCAGGCTTGACATGGGAAAATACAAATTCCAGGAGCTGAACCCCAAGGCTTCTTCACAAGCATTGCTTTGTGTTCACAGAGACATTGATGCACTGGAGTGTTGGGTGCATATTTGTTTCATTTCCTGAATTTCACCTTCCTTTCTCACTGTAGTGGATAAGAAATAACCACAGAGCTCAGTTCTGCCTCTGCAGGGCAGTGAACACTACACAAACACCCCTCAGCTTAGGGTTTAAAAACACTACTTAAAGATTAGCGCGCAGTTCATTTTGTTCCATGAGGAGGTATGTGCCCATTCATTCTGAATATGAATATGAAGTCCCTGGATTCAACGTAAGCTGCTTCCTTCCTCAGTGTGGATTTCACTGGGATGGAAGGAATGAAGCTGCTGCCTATCCCTGGACACAAGCTGATTTTGGAGAGGACTGGTGTTAGCAAATCCTCTCCAAAGGACAGCACAAAGACAAGAGGTGTGAATTGCTGTAGCTATCTTACCTAATTTTAATTTCAGTTTGTTTTCTTTAAGGAACTACTCAGGAGTTTATTTGAACAAGCAGCCTTTAATAATAAGCCCAGGTGTGCTTACGATTGAAGGTGATCTGTTTCTGTAATTAATGCTTTATTTTTCTGTATTATTTTGGGGAAAAAAGCTCCTGACAGAGATTTTTAAACAAATCAGCTGGTTTCTTAGGCACATGCCAATTTAGGTGACAAGAAAACTGGAGAGTGACTTTTTGCAAGGGCCTGTAGTGACAGAACAAGGGGAATGGCTTTAACCTAACACAGAGGAGACTGAGATGAGATCTCAGGAAGTTCTTCCCTGTGAGGGTGCTGAGGCACTGGCACATGCTGCCCAGAGAAGCTGTGGCTGCCCCATTCCTGGCAGTGTTCAAGGCCAGGTTGGATGGGGCTTGGAGCAACCTGGTCTAGTGGAAGGTGTCCCTGCCTGTGGCAGGGGGTTGGAACCGGATGAGCTTTAAGGTCCCTTCAAACCCAAACCAGGCTGGGATTCTGTGATAATCTATAAATACTTATCATTTGTACCACTGCAGTTTAAGATAACCATGACTCCAGCGTGACCGTTTTGAGCTGTGTGTTAGAGAATATGCTGATTTTTGAAAATCAAGTCTTTGACTTTTTGTGTTAGTAAATGTGTGCCTTGGGCTGTTTGCAATCCACTTGGTGGGCTCAGAAGCAGGTCCCAGGGAAGTGCCTCCGCTCGGCTGAATTTGATGTGCTTTGCAGGTGATGGAGCTCAGACTTGGAGGAAAACTTGGCAAACATGAGAAGAGCCGGGACTACACAAGAGCGAACGTGAGAACAAGGGCTAACCTGAGCCGTGGCTCTTCCAGACACAAGGGCATCAGTTCCCTGCTTGTGATCCAGCACTGGGGTTCCAACCATGCTCTGGAATGACCCAGCCAAAAACTGCTTTGTGTGCTGTAAGGCATGTGTACGGGCTCTGCAGGACAAGAGCTCCTGTGCTGTTTGTGCACAAGTACTTGTGACCAAGAAGCCCTGGACCAAGATGTGACAGCCCCAAGGTGTGAGTAGCCCAATTCGTATAGGCTCCACAGTAATCCAGTATTACTGTGTGAGACAGACCCAAAGTTACTAAAGGCCAGAAAGCTAGTGAGCTGGGAAAAATCATCCACTTAAATGGGCAAAATTTTTGATATCTTCCAAGAGGAAAGCTATCTGGGAAAGCATTTCACATTTCTTCCTTTTGAATGCACATCTTGGTTTTTAGGCCAACTGAACAAAATGCCTGTCTGGAGAGCTCCAGAAAGAGGAACAAAACTATAAATATTCAGCTCTTGACTTCAGATTTTAATAAATTATGAGCCCTGGGAGAAGCATTTTTTCTGGCAAATATCAAGTGACTTGATTCATTTTATAATTTGGTTATATAGTGCTTGTCACTTTCTCTCTGGATACAATACAGCAATCTCTGGCAATGCGTTAGGATGACACATCCCAATGGAAATTGGGTCCAAGGGTCTAATGAGGAACAACCAGCTGAAGTTTGTATCTCTCTATCTGTGTCTATATCTATAAATAAAATCTCCTGCACAGGAAGGTCTGATACAAGATTATTGACCTAAATATGTATCTAAGTGACTGAGCCCCCAGGGCAGGGTGATGGGTAGAGGCTCACTGCTGCTGCTTGCCCACAGACCTAGGCTCTGCTTGCAGCACTGGCACTGACCAGGACTCTGCCTCTTAGATCTCTACCAGCCAGCCTTGCATGGACAGAAACCCGCCATCAGTGTTTCCAAAGCACATCTGGCACACCTGGATGTTCATGCTTCTTGAAGATGGGTCCTGTGGCCCATCCAGTATCACTGGCTTTTATTGAAAACCTTGACATGCAGACGACTTATGCTCTAAAGGACATTATTGTGAAGCCAAAGCACACTAAGGCCCATGTAAATTGTTAATGTTATACTTGGGTATATGCTATACATACTGATGTTAACCAAGAGGTACACGTGACTGCTCACTGGAGTGTATTGGCATCACCTGAGTATGCCCGGTTCCAGTAGTAACAAAATAGCTATGGTGTGTTGCAGGCTGCTTTTGTCCACTGCTGCCCACTGCTGCCTGCTTCTGCCCACTGCTGCCTGCTTCTGCCTCCTGCTGTTTGCTTCTGTCCATTGCTGCCCACCGCTGCCTGCTTCTCCACACTGCTGCCCGCTGCTGCCCACTACTGCCCACTGCTGCCCCCTGCTGCCTGCTTCTGCCCACTGCTGCCCACTGCTGCCTGCTGCTGCCCACTACTGCCCATTGCTGCCTGCTTCTGCTTCTGTCCCCTGCTGCCTGTTTCTGCCCACTGCTGCCCACTGCTCCGTTCTGCTGCCCCCTACTGCCTGCTGCTGCCCACTGCTGCCTGCTTCTGTCCACTGCTGCCAGCTGCTGTCCACCGCTGCCAGCTGCTGCCCACTGCTGCCCGCTGCTGCCTGCTTCTGCCCACTGCTGCCTACTTCTGTCCACTGCTACCACCTTCTGCCCACTGCTGCCCCCTGCTGCCCACTGCCCCCTGCTGCTTCCCACTGCTCCCTGCTGCTGCCCATTGCTGCCCATTACTGCCCACTGCTGCCCACTCCTGCCTACTTCTGTCCAGGGCTGCCCACTGCTGCCACCTTCTGCCCACTGCTGCCAGCTGCTGCCCACTGCTGCCTGCTTCTGTCCACTGCTGCCTGCTCCCTCTGTGCTGCCTGCTTCTACTGTCTGCTGCCTGCTCACACACTCCGCTGCCTGCTCCTGCCTGCTCTTTGCTGCCTGCTTCCTCTCCCTGCTGCCTGCTCACTCTCTCTGCTGCCTGCTCCCACTCCCTGCTGCTCACTGCTGCCTCCGCCTCAGTGTCTAAATCAGGCACCAGCGCCAGGAATCCTGGGCTTCCCCAGTTTACACAAAGCATTTGCAGATGGTGTGTATCCCTTGAGTCAAGCGCTGCGTGTGACGAGTATCCCTCTGGTGATCTTGAAATGATTTCTTGTAACTTGAGGCTAAGAGAGATTTCCTCATTAGTTTAATGCCCACCTCTAGGGAAGGAGAAGTGTGCTCACCCTTCCCCGCGGGCTTCCATGCACCGACCTTCCAGGGCTTTTTATGATTATTTTAAAAACGATGCAATAATATATTTAGGAATTTCAAGGAATAACTTTTCCTCCCAAATAAATCCTGCCCCGCACTGTGTGGGTTATCGCACGTCACGCCAGGCACTTCAAAGTGAGGCAATTAATATTTAACCCTAAGTGGGACTGCACTGCACACACAGCAAAACTCCAGAGGGAACATCTTCCCACAGTAGGAACTGCAGGTTTAAATTCTACCTGCTGTTTTAAGCGGGAAATTTCAATTTACCCTAAGAGATTGCTAAACACAAACGCAACCCTAACTTTGGGAGTCTGTTTAAAACTGTTTGTTTCCATGAAAGAAAAGCCTTTGGGAAATGAAAATAGCATGAGTTATGTAAGGAGTGACTTAGAGAGCCATACTACAGAGAGAAAGCCTGAATTACGGAAGAATGTCTGCAGGGCTGCTCCAGGCTCCTCCAGAAGGCTGCCTGGCCACTGGTACACAGCTCAGTTCCCCATCTCCTCAGGGCCAAACACCTGCAGTCAGCTCACGTCGGGTGCAGCAGGAGAGGAGGGCATACATCTGCCCAAACACACCTCTGGGGAGAAGCTGGTAAAGGGAATGCAAAGATCCAGAGAATTAGGGAGAGGTTTGTTACTGACCCGAACCTTCTGGTTAGCTGCCCCTGTGCAAAGTGGCTGCTGTGTTTGAAAAGAGAGGCATGCAGTGTATGGGAACCGCTGGACAAGCAGGTCTATCCCTGAAGCTCCCCTGGCTTCATCACTGCAGCCAGAGTGGTCCTTACTGGCTCAGCCTCTCCGCCACATCACCTCTGCAAGGGGAGCAGTGTATTTATTTTCCTCTTCCTGCTTTCAAGCACTGCATGGCGCTGTGCGTGTCCACTTCATCCCTCAGCCTCCCAGGGAGGGAAGCAGTTTTTGGGGAAGCTGCTCATTGTGTTGGTGGGTCTCATCCTGAGAGCAATTCCCCAGCTCAGCTCGAGATGAGGTGTGCTTTTGCCCAAGCACTGCCTCTAAAATCACAGAGCTTCACTTTCCCCTCCTCTGAATGCACAAGTTGAGGGTTAGAAAAAAAATGTGAAATCTGGGCTGAAATTCTCACATATTGACAAGATTCGGGCATGTGGAGCTATAAAAAAAAATCAAAACCCCCCCAGACACACCAAATACTGTGAAATGCCTCCTCTAGTAATTAGGAATTGGTGGCACTGCAGGAGCTTGTACACCTGAAAGGCCTTCCTAGCCTGGCAGCCTGCTTCAGGTACAAATGGTTGGCTGTTGTTACCGTTAAGATCTCAAGATAAGGGCAGAGCCCAGGAATGCAGGATGTTAATGAAGCATCTCCCACCCTCTGGCACAGGGGTCTGTATGGCAGCTGCCCTCCCCCCGGGCTGGTTGTCACCTTGTCAGCACAAGAGCTCCCCTTCCCACTTCCAAGCTTTTCTTTACTGCTTTCGCTCTGCAAATCCCAATGTGCACTATTTTTGGCTTCCGCAAAGATGGACCATGGTTTACTTTGTTCTTGAGATTGATGTCCTTGTGCAGCATCCTCCTGCCTTCTGCTCTGACTGGCAGCATTCACTCACTTGGCATAAACTATCATTTTTTTGACTAGAATCCTTATGTAGCGAAGGGGACTTGCATGCACTATGTGGTATGGGCTCCTTGCAGGCTCACTCTCTGTCAGCAGCTCTTAAGGCAAGACTGCAAAGGTTTAAACACAACCTCCTGTTCCCGCTGAGCACTCAGATGTGTTTAAATCCCTCTTGGTGACTCCTGAAGTATGAATGTGCTAAGATACAGAGTATTTGTCATTGTGCACACTAAATGATTGAACCGGTGCCATCGCCCGTGGCCAAAACAATGAAACTTCTTCTCTCCAGAAGTGAAGCAGAGATGGCCCTTGCAAAGCTTGGCTCTGTCTAACATCAAAGTGGGTTTCACAAATCGAAGATGAATTCAGCAGCTCTGAGGAGGTCCCTCTTCCTGGCCTCACCTTAGGAAACCTTTGTGAGGAGCTGAAGCCTTTCAGGCAGGGATTCAGGTAGGGGGGACTCGGGGAGCTTGGCCTGGCAGCCACGGGTCTGGGGAGAGGCTCTGCCTGGTGCTTGACAGCTCAGCACTAGCACCCTTTGCTTTGGGGGAAGGAGGGAGCTGGTCATCTCCCAGACATGTCAAATGAAGGGGAAGAGAGCAGCAGACTGGTACTGGGGACCAAACTGTGTCAAAGGGGCTGTATCCCACATGCTGGCTACTTTGTGGGACTGAAGGAACATGGAGACCATCCACCATTATTCCCCAGTGCTGTTGCTCAGCAGTAATTCAGAGCAGGATTAAGGTAACAGACTTATTGCAATGTTTTGGTGGAAGCCACTTCCTCATGGTCACAGCATCCCACGAAATCCCTGTACACCCATGTTGCTGCATGTCAGGGAGGTACGTGCACTGCAGACAGCGACAGGCAGTGGAGCACCGACTCTGTTCCAGGGCCAGCTGCAGGCTGCTCCCCTCTCCAACTGGGAGCTGCAGGAGCACAGGGCTGTTTGGTTACAACAGACAAGATCCCTTTTCCTATAAAGGAGTGTGAAAGGTCTCAACAATGGGTGCTTCCTCACCAGAAATATTTATCTCCAACGTATTTCTTTTGCTGCATAATCCTTGGCTCAGGTTCTTGGTGCCTTGGTCCCTATGTAATTTGTCTAGAGCAATATTCAAAATCCAAATGGATTAAGAACTTATGTTCTTAAATTGGGTTTGGTTTTTGCTTTGTTTTGTTTTTTTCCACTGTGCAGCCTTACAATTATGTCTTTCTAAAGAAATAAGAAAACCAAACTATGATCCAGAATGCTTTAGAGCAGATGTTCCTGGGATAACCAGTGGGTAAGTTTTGCTTTCTGGAAAGAAATCATTTCCACAGACCTTAATGCTGATCTTTCACATCAAACCTGTTAGAGGGAGCAGAATCATTACGCCCATTTCAGTTACACTTAACCTTTTGACTTCCAATAGTTTTGGTTCAGACAAATTATGAAATCCTGATGCATATTAAGACATTTCATCTGAAAACATTCATCATACTATCTAGTTTCCTTGCTAAAGGTGCTTCACAGACTCATGTAAGACATGCTACAGATGCTACTGCCAGCTCCATTTCACTGACTGAAAAACCGAGGCAGGGAGGGATGGGATGATAAGAGCAAGAGGGGAGACTGGCAGGGCTGAGCCTGGCCCTCCCCGGTTTTGACTCCTTACAAAGACTCGGGCAAGGCTCCCCTTTAACCCGGGCTGGTTTCCTGGACCGCTTCAGGGACTGTGATTAGCCAGGGAAACAAATGTAAAACCCAGCATGTGTATTTAAGAGAGAAAGAAGATTGAAAAGGTACGCACAATAACACTGAGTGCTTTGGAAATCACGGCCATTAGGTCTGATTATCATGAAATCACAGCTCTGAGCAGAGCCCTGGGGCTCAGCTCGGCTCAGCCCTGGTGCCATCCCTGGTGCTGCTAGGTTATTCCCTCTGAAGAGCTTTAGCAATCGCAGAGGTATCGGCTCCCTGCTTGGAGCACTCAAACCTGCCCTCAACTCGCTATTCAAGTACTAAACCTGCATAAAATAAGTAAACAAACATCTATTGGGGACTGAGAGCTGAGACATGAAACACGAAATGAAGCAGTTGGTAATGTACATTTATCTTTTGGCATTTTTAAAAGATTACAGCCGCTAAAGGAGTGCAGTGGTCTCTCATAAATTTCTTACTGCACTGAAGTCCTTGCCATGATGAAATGTGGGGCTGGCAAGGCGAGAAGCCAGCTTACATAGGAGAATGACATCACTGTCCCTCACATCATCCCATCGTTAGTCTTAAAATACAACACATAAATGACACTAAACCAAAACTAACCCAAGTAATTTCTCTCAGCAATGGACCTACAGGAGTTCTGTGCTCTTCGTTTTCATGTATTTCAGATGCTGTATTAGGTACATCTAACTTACTGCAGGACCTGCTGCCTGGATGGGGGGCACAGAGATGGGCGGCCATGGGGATGCAAGCACCCCATCTGTAAGATTCCACCTGGGATGAGTGTCTGGTGAAGGCAGAGGGGGGTCCCCAGGGAGCTATGCTGCACACCCCATAAAGGAGCGCTGCTGGGAGAGGCAGCAGACTCTGCCTGAGTCCTTGAGGAGTGGGCTGTGAGCAGACAGACAAATAGGCCCTGCTGGCTGGCTCTGCACTCATTTGGACCATCTTTAAGCATGTGTGCATGTGTGTGTAGCCTGCATATCAGCTCACACACAGCCCTTTCAGAGGTGCTGAGTTAGGGTGAGGAGACCTGGAGGGGACTCTGGTGCTAACCTCAGGAATTACCTGATGCCCAAGCACTGGCTGCGAGCAGACCATTTAGTTCCAGCTTTTTAGAAGTCAGTTCTCCAGAGTCACGGAATGACTAAACTCTACAGGGAGGAAAACAGCAAAAGAAGTTAATCTTCTCCAAGGCAAGTAAATGTTCCAATAATATTATTCATTTGGTCAAATAACTGCATTAAAAGCAGTACTTCCTGAACCTCTTAAGAGATGTTTTGCTTTAAGCACAGACCTGACAGTTAGGAGACCCCAAGGGGTGATGGAGATATCGAAGGATTCAGACCCACACAAGGACAGAAATACCAGGACCAGGATCCCCATGAAAGGAAACAATTCTATTAGACATCACTGCTTGTCTCCAGTAAATCTGCGTCAGTCCACCCACACTAACACTATCCATTTTGGAAGTGAGAATCACTCAACAGCTCCAGCCAAAGTGCATGAAGACTTTTTTTCTGTTGGACAAGAAGATGTCTGAAATCATCAGTGTTGCCTTGTGAATCCTCAATGTCAAGATGGTTTTGCACTGAATCTGGAGTGTTGACCACATGGGGCCAGCGGGGCTTTGTGCTTCTCACTTCACGTGTGAGTTATACAGGAAAGGTGACTGAGGGTCAGGATGGAGTGCATCAAAGCTCTATGTGCTGGTACGGGTTGCAGAAAAACATTAAACCATAGCTACAGTTAGAACAAGGTTTAGGAGGCACAAGTAGCTTGACTTCAAAAAATTGAAGATTCAGAATTCAGAAATCTGGCAGTAGGCCTGTGTTAGCAGGGCATTTTGGCCAACGGAGAGAATTTGCATGCAGATTTTGCTGCCTCAACAAGGCAAAAGAAAAGATATTTCATCCTTTTGGCTGTTAATTCCTCCAGAATTTGCTTGCCGGGGTAATTGGGATGGTGAGTGATTAAGATCTGCTTGCAAACAGAAGTATAATGAGGTTTTAATATCTGGCATTTCCACAGCAATACCCTAGAATCCCCATAAGATAAAATACACAGTCAGGAAGAACAACAGACATCTCTTGGGTTGTCACCAAGTAGTCTCTGGCTTCAGTGCCTTTGTGTGGTTTTTAAAAGAAAAAGGAATTGAGATGTGAGATTATAATTATCCTTGATGGCAACACAATACTCACAACGAGAAAACAATGCTCCTTGGACTTCAAGCCAGGGCAGCACCCGTCCCTGCCTCTCTCCCTCCCAGTGACTGCTGCGTTAGAACTAAAACACTACCCGGAAAAGCAGGCACGGTGCCCATCGGCAGAGGGAGCACTCCCTGCCCTGCCCTGCCCTGCCTTACCAGCCCAACTCTGGCATGAGCCATCCGAAGGCCCCCATGCCACAATAAAGTGCATTTTGGGCCCATGCAGGAGGATACTGGGTTAGTTTTTGCTTTGAAACAGGAAGTCTGAGACAAGGCATTTCCCATTCTTGTTCCAGCATTATATGAATGGCCTTTAAAAGGGTTGTGGAGAACTAAACACAAAGGAATGTCCCACAGAGGAATGGGTTTTGACAATGCCCCTGTTTTCTTCATGTCCAGCTGCTTGGCTGAGCACGATCCCTCACAGGTCAGTGTAATTCTGCTTGCCTCATGGTGTGGTGAGCTTCTTCCTTGGTCCCCTCCTCTTGATGTCACGAACCATGAGACCTCTTGCACTTTAAAAATGGCCCTTCCTCTGGGCATTAGGAGTAATGATCATATTTCCAACAGTGTGGGGGGGTTTAGATCCAGACCCAATTTTCCAGGTGCTGCCCAGATCAAATGTTGAACGCTCACTTCAGTCATGGAAGAAGCATCCGCTCCATGCTCAAGTCTCACTGCTGAGGTCCCACCACCTCCTAGACATGGTTGAACAGGTTTATACTGTCCTTGATGTGTAGGGAGAGCCTCTCCCTACTCTGCCCCTGCTTTCTGACCCTTCCTGGCTCCTTTCCCCTTCCACAATCCCTCTTTCACCACCTCACCCTCTTCTGCAAACTGCTTTTCTTCCCACATCTCTCTCCCCACCTTAATCCCTTCTTCCACTGTGCCTCTAAAATGAGATCTCATATTCAGTACCACAATTTACAGCACATCTTGGACTCATTCCAATCATTGTGTCAACAACTGGATGTACAAAAGTATAGTTGATGCCTTCACCATTGCCCATTTCCTCCTCTTTTTCACTCATCAGCTACTGAGCAGGAAAGATGTTGGCTCTGCATCTCAGGAAAAGAGGGTCTGTTCTGAGACTGACCCAAGGAGGGAGAAGGACAGGCTTTGCACAGGTTAGCGCTGGACTGTCTTGTTGATAGAAGCCTGGTCTTGAAGCAGCTGCTGAAGCTATTTTCAGCTGGAATCCTCTCCTGAGTAGGTCTCAAGTCTCCCAGGTCCTGTTCTGAGCAGACTGGGTGAGTCCTATCTTTCTGAATATTGTTATAATAAGAACAAAATCCATGTCAGAAACAGTGAGTGGTAACTTCTTTGGGTTTGTTTGTTAATGATGACTAATGATAAAGCTCAAAGGTTTTAGCTAACTTCTGATTACAGTCCTGATTATGGCTTATGGTATATGTTAAATCCCCTGTTCACACTTGTCACTACAAATCCATTGCAGACTGTGTGTTAAAAGGGAATTCAAAGTGATGGATTATGAGATGGAAATTGAGTTCCCTGTCCCACAGAGACTCCCAAGTTGCACTGCTCTCTGTTTAGCTTTTGGAGTGTATCTCCAAGATGTCATGTTGAAGGCCGATGCAGGGAAGCAGCAAGCACTCTGGATGGCTGGTGGAGCGGCTGAATGGCCTCCTGATAGTTCCTTTCTTTTTATTATTTTGATTATTGTTCACAATGTTTCTGCACTTTTACAGTATGAAACAGCAGACATACCTCTTGGCTGCCTCTGTACACTGTCCGTTAATCAATGCTTAGCTAATTCATAAATACTCCCTTTAAACTTGTCTTCCGGCCTTTGGGCTGCTCTGTAAACTTTTCTATGGTGCATTTTGGAAAGCACTTTTAAATGATTCAAATCCCTGGAAGTGTTCAAAACCAGGCTGGACAGAGCCTTGGGTGACATTTCTGGTGTCCTCAACATCAAAAGGACATGGAACTGTTGGAAGAAGCCCAAAGGAGGGCCACGAGGATGATCAGGGCCTGGAGCACCTCCCATATGAAGATAGGATGAGAAAGTTGGGGCTGGTCAGCCTGAAGAAGAGAAGGCTGCGTGGAGACCTCATAGCAGCCTTCCAGTATCTGAAGGGGGCCTATAGGGATGCTGGGGAGGGACTCTTCATTAGGGACTGTAGTGACAGGAAAGGGCTAATGGGTTCAAACTTAAACAGGGGAAGTTTAGACTGGATATGAGGAAGAAATTCTTTACTGTAAGGGTGGTGAGGCACTGGAATGGGTTGCCCAGGGAAGTTGTGAATGCTCCATCACTGGTGGTGTTCAAGGCTGGGTTGGACATAGCCTTTGGTGGCATGGTTTAGTGGGAGGTGTCCCTGCCCCTGGCAGGGGTGTTGGAGCTAGATGATCTTAAGGTCCTTTCCAACCCTAACTGTTCTATGATTCTATGTTTCTATGACATGGTTTAGTGCAAGGTGTCCGTGGCCATGGCAGGGGTGTTGGAACTAGATAATCTTAAGGTCCTTTCCAACCCTAACTATTCTATGATTCTATGATTCTATGACATGGTTTAGTGCAAGGTGTCCGTGGCCATGGCAGGGGTGTTGGAACTAGATAATCTTAAGGTCCTTTCCAACCCTAACTATTCTATGATTCTATGATTCTAAATATTGTCTGAATTTTTCATGAGTCCTCTGCAGAGAGGTGACATTCATCTGAACAATCCATCTTTAATTTGCACCAAATGGGACAAAGAAAAGTTAATCGGTCTCCTCAAGGTCATGCAACAGTCCAGTTAGAAAAGTTTGTTTACTAGTTCCTTGACTCTAGTCAAGACCTGGCCTCAAACCGTGCGTCAGGTTTAGCTGCAGATCTGCCACTAACAGCAGCGGTGTCTAACTGCTGCTCAGATATATTCCCCAGGCCAGTCTCACCTTAACGGTGCAGCCATCAGTGGGGATGGTTTATAACCTGTGTCACCTCACCAGGAGTGAAGTGCTTTGTGACTGATTCATATTTTGATAGTGCTGCATTTTATGGGCTGTATGTCAGGCTTTGGCACCATGAGAAAAAGTTCTAGTGAAACCTTTTTGTGAGAGGCAGAATGGGAAGTGGACAGGAAGATGGCTCTCCCCTGTCTTGGTGAATGGAATGAAAAATATCTCACATAAAAAAAGAGAAACTGCCAGTTCACGGAAATGTCATGCCTGTGGCTCTGCCATGTACTAAGTTCAGAAACTCTAAAAACCCCACTTTTTTTTTTCTTTTGGAATCAAGAGAAGCTGTGTAATATTCACATCCTTCTTTAACAGACCAAGGGGGCGAGTCACTTCGCTTATCTCACACTGCGGTTCCTGACAGCATTACCTGAGGCACTGAGCAGCATCACCTTATTCAGGGTAGGACTGGGAGAGTCAGCACAAGGGCTGGCACTGGGGAGCAGATCCATATCTGGCAGCTGAGTAGTAATGATACACACACAAGAAATCCTGCAGTAGCTGAGGTTATACTCCTTATACTTAAATTGGGGCTTATTATTAAAAGATATGAGAATTCTTGGTGCAGGCAAAACCCAAACAACTGAAACTTGGTGAGTCAGTGTTTCTTTCGAGCTTTTCACCCCACTTGTAACCTGGCTGGTGCCAAATTGTACTTGAAAGACAATTTTCATCTGATGCTTTATGTTATTCCACTGGATCAATGTAATATTAGTCACCAGACAGAGCAGAACGAGCTGAAATACAGCACTGAAACTGCATTGCTCTCGTCTGGTGTACTCAAGACACAGCTCAGCACCTAACTCTGTCACCTTAAATTGACCTTTTGTCCCTAATCCTAACTTCTCTGGAGATAATATCCAGTGAAATTACTGTAACTTTATCTGGGAAGTCTGATGTCAATCAAAGAACAGGGTACTTTAACATACAGAACATTATGAGAGAAATACCAATCTTAGAAACAGAGAGGATGCAGAGCATGCTACGTCCTTTCATAATGAGCTGTGACAGGGAAATAAAGTTATTCATCTAATACCTCTGAATTTAGGAGGACTGAAGAGATTTCAAATAGGTCCTTGTGTTATAACAGTTGCATTATTTTATCACTTTTTTTATATCCTTTTGTATACTAATAGCAACATTTCTACTTCAACATTTGCAATCTTTTATCTTTCCTGCCACTGTGCTCCAAATATCCATTTCTCCACCAAGAGCCTTCCAACACTGAGCCATGTCATCACTGTCAACCAAGCACCTTAATGTTTGAGTATCGTATCATAGTTGCATGTATCATGAACTACAAGCTTCTTGGGACAGAGAGTGCAATGCACTTTTAGACAGAACATGAAACAATGGAGAGAAGATGAAAGTTGGACTTACTATAGAACCTTCTCATGACCTCCTGCAAGCCCTTCAAACCTCCTCTGCTGCCAGGCTTTGTCTCTTACTTTTTTGCTAGAGTACTGTAGATCCTTACAGTCTCTCAATAAAGCAGGGCTGCACATTTTGTTCTCCCCCTTTACAGATGACTTATGCTTTGGGATGTGAGGCAAGAGGTAAGCAAGTTGCTTTCAAAGGGCGTTACAGTCTGACACTATGCCAGAGCTTATGGAGGTTTAAACAAAAATGAAAAGCAAATGACATTAACTGAAGGTGTTGACGGGAGAGGGAAATGAACGTTTTGGGAACTGCCAAATAATTTTTGATCCACTGTCAACCTACAGGCTTCACTTTCCATTGACTTATCACTTTATTGCTCTTTCAGCTCTTGCTTAGTTTCAGAATGACACAGATTCTCCCAGGCATCTGGTAACCAGGGAGAATCCTTCTCTTCCGTAGTCTCGCACGCACTGCATACCTCACATTGGTGGCCTTGCAAGCTGTGATAATGTCCTTCCTGAAATATATCTCAAGAGAGAAATAACAACTGAATGTTGTACAGAATCTTTGGTAACATCTACGTGCATTGCTTAGAAGTTTGCGACATTTAGCTTGTTAGGGGCTTGCCACTGGCATACTCTGGGCTTTACACTGGGCTCTAATTCTGGATCTATGACAAGTTCCTTTTGCCTGGGCAGTATGTCTCAAAGTTTGCCTTTATATCCCCCACATTACTCGTGACTTGGAGTGCAGTGCAGCTCTTAACAATGGAGGCTACATAGGAGACCTTATAGAATCATAGAATAGTGAGGGTTGGAAAGGACCTTAAGATCATCCAGTTCCAACCCCCCTGCCATGGGAGGGACACTTCACCCTAGACCATGTCACCCAAGACTCTATCCAACCTGGCCTTGAACACTGCCAGGGATGGAGCATTTACCACTTCTTTGGGCAACCTGTTACATTGTCTCAGCAACCTCACAGTAAAGAACTTCTTCCTTATATCTAATTTGAATTTCCCCTGTTGAGCTTTAAACCCCTTACCCCCTGTCCTATCACTCCTTATCTTGGGAAACTTACTGCAGCCAACCATTAAGACAAGCTTTTATCTTCAAAGATGAGTTAAAAATCTTCAAAATTTGACATGAGAATCTCTCAACAGATTTGAAATTTCTCCCTACAAGAAAGACCCAGAGCTCTTCCTGGCTGTGAGGCAGTGAGGTATTTTCATAAGAAAGCCAAGCTTTCATGGGATATAAAGTGCTTAAATCCTTCTTCTGTAATGGCTCCATCTTCTGGGATGCAATCAGCGAGCTTTCTAGGTACATTATCAGTTTGATGCCCAAAATTTTCACTGCTCCCTAAGCCCTATAAGCTTGGTAATAATGTCCATTGAAGTCTTCGAACCTGCTGAGCCTGCTCTCCAGTTGGAATTTACTAGTCCTGCTGCCTCTCTAGTACCAAGTCCAAACTTGTGAGCAAATGACTCTTCTCTTAGACTCTTCTACATGCTGGAAAGCAGAGATAGTTTCATTATAATCTCCTATGGCAGCAGGATGACTCTTAGCCCTGAGAAGAAGTAGGTCGTATTAGGGAGACTAGCAGGATTATGAGCAGTTCAGTAGGACACTCAGAGGCCACAGATCTCTACCCTGCTGCAGCTGATAAGCACTATGCAGCACATCTGAAAGTGCTGAATGTCCCTAACAAAGGAAAGACTTAAATTCTTTTTATTCAAGTACACACCTATTTTTACCCTGAATAAAGACAAGAACAGAAAGTCTCATAATAGAGCCCAGGAAGCCATTGGGAAGACGATGCAAAATGATTCCCATTTTACTCTTGAATCATCTCCTCAGAATTCCCACCGTCAGAGTGCGAGCTGTGAGTACGTGCAGGATGCAAGGCTGGGCACAGACCGAAGTCCCTACTCTAAATCTCCATCCACTGTCATAACAGCAGCAATTATATCCTCTCCACTGCCTCTAGAGGGTAGAGCAATCACGAATGTTTAAGAGTGGGCAGGTTGAACAGGGCCATTTCAGGTTCCTAAAAGCTTCTCAATTTCCTTGGCAACCCTGCACAAAAATCGCCAGTCAGTGCAGCCAGCTGGCAGCCCTGAGACTGGTGATACAGCAGTTTTGCAGCGCTCTACCAGATTTATCCCGCTCCAAACACATTCATAGCAGTCTCATGGAAGTCCCAGGACTGCTTTGGCAGCAATTGTGCAGGATAAATAAAGCTCCCATTGTTGCAGATGACTCTGCTTTCAATCGTATGGGAATCCAGGACAGCAGAGACTTCTGACTGATAAAGGTTAGCACATTTGTACTACTTTTCTAGTAACATGGGGCTTCAACAGCAGCACTGAATTGCACCTGTTGGAGTTTGGTTTTGGGCAGCTATTTCCTAATTGCTTGCAGTATTTTTCTGAGCAGCTAAGCCTCGAATACAAAGTTTAATTCTTGTGTCCCAAGCAGCCTTGCTTCACTGCTATTTGAACAGGCATGTAAATATATTCTCAACAGTAGGTATGTCTGGCTCTTCACATAAATACAGAGGAATTTCTACCTTAAAAATCTTCAAGGAAGGAGGGGTTTATATCATGGGAGCAGAACACAAATCTATAATCAAGGGCTTGTGTGATTTTGGAATTCTTGAGTGGAAGAAATAGTGCTCTTTTTATGATATGCTTTGATAGAAAGTCTTTTTATAGTTAAGTATAAGCTGCGCAGGTTCACTTAAAGCAGCCCTGTTCACGACCTCATATTCCTGAAAACTCTTTGGATTTCACTAGCTGTCAATATTCCTTCAATAAAATAAATTAAAAAATCTGAAGCAGTTCCTTGCATGAAACCTTAACGTTACAATACATTTATTTGTCCCTCCAGCAATTTACCAAACTGAAGTTACTGCTCCTGAATATACAGCACATATAGAATAGAGATACAACCTCTTCAAAGGCAGAAGGTGTTCCACCTTCATTTGCATAACTACCTTCCTCCTAAAACACTTGAGAAACTGCATGCAACTTCCCTGAACCAGAAATTTCCCACTAGTAGGCACCTGAATAATTAGAGGTGTTATTCAAAGTTGTATCCCAGCAATCTGGTTTGTCTATACAGCATGTGGGGTTTTTTGAGCCTAATCAGAGCTTAGAAGGCAGCTTATATAAATCAGCCTCGGGATGGTAATATGATAGCAGCCGCGTTGATTTATAATGCAGCCCTCTACATGGTGCAAAGTCTGAGTTTGATTGTTTATAGCAGGCAATGAAAAGCACACCTCTGCCTTGCTCTTTGATTTCTCACCTGATCTGAACCATTAAAAGCTGCAAAAAAACGTTGGCAGCCTTTTTTTCTAGATTTAATCCACTATGTTGCAGCCTGTAGAATAGAAAAAACAAATGTAGTGAACTTAAGGCAGATGGTTTTTCAGAAGTCTAACCATCCTCACATTGGGCAGGATGAGTGTGCAAACGTGCGTCGCTCCATAGCAGCACAGGGACAAAATTGATCATTTCACACTGCAGTGACAGCCGTGTGCCTGGAGCCCAGCAGTACAACAGCTCATTGCCTGCATGCTGGCAGCCAGCACTCTTAGCCAAGCTGGTCCCAAAAAGAAGGCAAAAAGTGGCATTGGGACTGGGAGAGAGTTGTTTGTTTTCCCACTTCTCTGCATGCCAGATGTCTCAATCTGTCTGTAATTTGGGGAGGGAGGGATCCCCAGGGGAGAAGGAGGGAAGGGAATGGAGGAGGCTGCTTCCTTTGGTCTCTCAGAGTGGCAACTCATCGAGAATAAGGGAAGACAGACAAAAATATTGGTAAAACATAGTCAATTAGGTCTATACAGGACCATACAAAAGGAAGTAATGTTGCATATAAACAATGCTTTATGAACAGAAGAAATGATGAGACTTGCTTCCCGCATGTTATCCCGTGCAGATTCTCTGATGACTGATAGCACAGTTGTGCTCTTCTTGCAGCTTTTATACTTGGGGAGACATGGTGAGTTTCTTCTCTGTGCAGCACTTTAATGGGGTGACACAATGGAGCACTCTGGATTTATTAATTTAGGAACTTATCTCCTTGCTTCTTTTGTGGAAAAAGAAAAATGTGAAGGGTCCAGCCTGACCCCAACACAGCCACACAGGGCCAATGCAGAGAGCACTTCTTCCCCATTAAAAGGAGGTTGGCACACCTGGGCTTTGTCCCTGGCAATCAAAAGTAATGTCATTTGTCTGACTGGGGGATCGTCTTTGCTTTTATAAGCTGAATGGCAATCTTCTTCCTAATGGACTTCCCACGGCCCTCATGCAGCTGTGCAGACCATGTGTGGCTGGCTAGAGAGGGCAGACAGCCCTTCCCGGCACTCCTGGCTCACCCCAAGCACTGCACACACAGGGAACCCCTGTCCTCAAATCACCCAAAGTTGGAGCTGGGTCTCCATCAGCCCTAGCATAGCTTGCCCTTCTAAAGCTCTCAGAGAGCAGATCATTTGACAGTATGTAAAATACAATGGAAACATGAGTGGCCAGGAATTGCTTTGCAGTGAAGATCTTCGAGCACATGGCACGGGCAGCAGTGCCTGCCTGGTTTATGGCTGTTGTAAAGCCTACGTGGAAAGTCACCTGATGCTGGTGGCTTAAGACAACTGTGGTTTATGGCACATTGTTTTCCCTTTTATTGTGCTTCTCCAGGATTTCACCTGAGATTTGCAAAATGCATATTCTGCGGTGCCCAACAGCCCTGCAGTGGGCTGAACTGACACACATGTATTGACCGATGGAACTGTTCAGTTTTACAGCAGCTGAGGATTTAGCTTGCAAAGCCTGTAGCACGTTAACTATGTTATCCTTGTAACTTTGTTGTCGGATGATCCTGTAGCTCCCTGGGAAGGTGACTGCGTTCACCCAGTGGTGTCCTGTGTTCTCCCTGCAGGATGAGCTGGTGGTGGTGAATGAGCTCCCCTTTGGAGAGCTGTTCCAGGCTGCGCATTCTGTGAAAGACCAGGATATTCAGAGCATACACACAGGTAAGCTTTTTTTTTTTCCCCTTTTTATTTTTTAGTATTTTCCTTTAACCTTAATTTTATATTCATACTTTTGGTACATAATGTCTTTCCTTCTCACTCTGAACGTTGCTGACAGTAATAGTGCAGCTATACAGATGCATTGTCCTGGCTGGTATACAACAATGATTTTAAATCCATAAAGAAAAATTAGAGTGTTGTTTTGGTGATGAACTCTTTTATTAGAGTTGAATACAAATCACACAACTCTTAACTTTCTTTACCTTGCTGCCCAGTCCCCTCTGTTCTTGAATTAGCTGTCATTTTTTCCAGCTTATCACCAACATGCTAAGATTGTGATAAACTTTACAGCAAATTATTTTGGGAGTGGGAGTAGGCAGTCTGAATTTGGGAACTCTAAATTCCAGATATATTGCAGAATCATTTTACCTCTCTGTTACAAAATTCCTCTGGGACAAACTGAGATTGCCTACAGGTTACTTTTATCCTTTTGTGCTTCTTTCACCTACTTAACCTATTTTTCTGCTTTCTGGATTCAATCATTTAAGGTTATCCAGTCCTTCAAGGAAAGATTCAAATTTCCTAACAGAGACGCCATTGATATTTGAAGCCTCTTATTTCTTGAGAGCAGTTCCTTTGGGACCTCTGCAATAGCTAAACATATGTTGGTTATTTTCAGTGTAAGGGTTAAAGAACTGTCCCAAGAAGCAGAGGCAACACCAGGCAGCTAGCTGCAAACCACCACACAAACCTTCTGTTTGTAACATCCCTATTCAAGTGTCTTTTGTATAGTAAAAGCATTCAACAACAAAAACAGGCCACAAGGAGTTTACTTGTGTCATTTTTTGATACAAGAAATGCCATACATGAGCATCTAGTGAACTGCAGATATGTTTTTAAATGTCACCAAATGTGTGGTTTGAAAATGAATCTGTCTGCAACTGCAAAGCAAGATGACAGATCTATATGGGAAGATGGCCTACACTGTTCCTCTCTAATAGCCGGGCTTCCTCTGTTTCACTGAGATGAGCCTCTTTCATATAATTTCTATGGTAATTTTTCTGTACACAAACTCCCAATTACTACAATATGCGTGTAATTGGTTGTTGTGTTAGTTAATCATATAGCCAAATAATGTCTCCATAAATAAAGTGGGAAGAATCACACCCCATCAATCTAGGAAAACAAATGTAAAGAAGATTTTCTACATAAAGATTTGTAAAAAATACTTCACTCCCTTAGTCTCAAGAAAAGCGAGAGTGTGCTCTGCCAGCGATGCTGCTGCTGGGCCTGGCTGTCTCCTACTCTCCTTGGGTGACGGCCAGTGTTCCCAGAGGGATCCTCCTTCCTGGGGATCATCAGGCAGGCTCAGGGAGTATTTGCTAGGCATTAAGAAATATGAGATTTGTTATTTCATTGATCAATCTACTTCACATTTGTCTTTTGGAAATGGAAAGAGGTGGATTCAAAAATAACAGGGAAAGAATGAGGAAGCTCCTCTGGGCAGGAACCAGCAGACAGCTGATGGAGCCAGAAGAACAGGAAAAGCAACAACAGGAGGGCCAATAGGCCTTTCTCCTTCATACAGGTTGTTGTTATTTTGTCTTCTTCGAAGTCTCATATCCCCAGAAATTACTCCTGAACCAGCCTTGGCTCCCTCCAGTTCCTTCATATGATGTTTTCTGATAGGAATTTTCAAAGTGCTCTGAAGAATTAAGCTTTGAAAAGTTCTGGCTTGCCTGACAACTTTATAGTTGTAATGGTGCCTTTTTTTTATTTATTTACTTCTGTGTCATCCCCCCCCAAACAGTCATTTTATTTAGAAATAATGGGGAAGGAAAAGTATTGAACCTGAGTTGGATGTGGCAGAGAAAGACAAGAGGGTGAGTGGGGGAGCGTGAGCACTGCACAAAGAGCATGAGTTTGTACATCTGCCTGTGAAACAGCAGTTTTCCTGCAGTGCTCCATACCCCACTATCAGGCAGAAACCCACAAGCAGGTATGCACTGTTGCACTGAAATATGCTGTACACGTCGAGTGACTATATTGCTCTCCAGAGCTGCACTCTGCCACAGGTTGTGGGTATGTGCTGGCTTCCCTCTACACAGGAGCATTCACCTGCACTATTTCACCCCTCCCCACCAGTACTTCTACCTACCCTTGGAAATTTCCTACCCTTCAGGTAGTGGGGAAGCCTGGGTTTCCACTCCTGCCTCCTCCCAACAACACACCATCTGCTCAGCCACGGATTCCCAAAATCACTGTCCATTCTTACAACCCCTTAAACGTCAGGTAGAGTCCTTCCAGCTGTGGATCCTTGCATATTTCCCTGCTGTCCTGCTGCTGTGTGTATAAGATAACTAGTTCACTTCTCTGCTTCCTCCACTGGGGCAGAAGAGGACTGAGGATGTCCCATGAATTTCTAGACAGCCAGTCCTCAAGCTTTTGCCTGGCATGATTCAAAAATAGCTTATCAGTATGTCCAAACTCTCCACAGCCAGCAGAATCAGACCAACAATCTACCTGGCCTCTAGCACCCGTCACATAGCCCAGAACCTCTCTCTCACTGCCACTATCTGATGCTTAACCAAGCACCAGCTCATTTGGGACAGCAGATAAAAAACCAGCAGTCTGAGGTAACACTGCCTTCAGCCTTATTCCTCTCCAAGGTAGAGATATCTGATCTTCTGGGGAATCAGGTCCTAGATTGCCACTGTCAGCCCAATATATTAAACAAAAGTGACTCTAGCTTGAGTTGGCCCTAATACAGAACTGCAGCAGTCCCAGCTCTAAATCATAATAAGTTGTCCTTGCTTTTGAGGGCAGTGACACCTGACAAAAGGACGGCAAAGGTGACTGACAGTAGTGACATCTTTAAGTATCCTGATCTTTGCAATGTAGTATTTCTGGGACTGTTTGACATTGCTATTAATTATTGTTCAGGAACATAGGAAATGAGGACATTGGACTGGAAAAAGTTTCCTACTTCCTTGAAAGTAGAGCCTAGCTGTTGTATTGAGAGATAATCAGTAACAAGTTAGAAGTATCCTTAAAGAACTGCCTATTTAAACATCAAATTACCCTCATGTTTAAACAACACTCCCTCCACTATAAATAATTTTCAGCCCTCAAATTATAGGATATAAAGAGGAAGAAATCTATTGCATTAGATTTGCAGGACTGCAAATGCGTATGTGTAAAGTTATGCACAGGAGTATCCCCATTGAAAAGCTGTGCCTGTGCCTGAGTGTGTCATGACTCATCCTCTTCCAGCTGTACCCGTGCTGGCCAAGGCAATTACTGCCTTCCTCAAGTCCTAAGAGTCTGTGTAACCAGTACTTCAGCCTGTCCTGTTAACACAGGATTGTTTCCTACTACTTTAAACCCTTTAAGGGACTTGCTTTGACCTTTTTCCTGGAAAGATATGTCCATGATTTAGTAAGTAGCACTAATAAGACAGTTTTCACATACTCAGCCAGAAGTTTCGGAAAAATATTCTGTCCTCTCACTCAAATTCGCAGAACAAATAATGGCTCTTTTTTTTTTTTTTTTTTTTGTACCTGTGCAAATCTGAACTATCTCATAGAATAATCTGTTTCTGCGTTAATGTGTGCATTGTTTTGCCTAGTTGATGCTTTGTTCTCTAGTTTTGGTTAAGCTTTAATGCTGTGAATGCCTAATGACATCTTATACTATACTAGCAACACACAAACAGTATTGATTGCAAAATACCAACAGCCTAAACCAAAGAAAGTCACTGACCTAGATTTTTTGTGCTTTAAAAGAACATTCAGATTCTCATTTCACTGAAGATTCTCAGTCCTACATCTTGACTACTCAGAATTAGATAAACACAAGCCTTAATAACCCTGAGAGGTTTGGGTTCATACAGCAGTCGCTTGGTACTAGTGCCAAGCACAAGCTGGTGGTCTCCACAGCTGGATCAGCTGCTCCCAGTTTGAGCAGGAGCTAAGGTTTTACCAAAGCAATAAACTAGCCAAGGAGGGAAAAAATAAAAGAGGATAGGAATGGGAACAGAGTCTGACAGAACAATACAGAAGTTACAAAATCAGTATCTTATTAGAGACTCTCCAACAATAGGACAGAGGTGAACAGTCTCTTCAGGGAAGTCAGTTCTCATGAGCGGCTGGCCGTCTACGCAGGTCTGTCCAGATTCTTACCCCTGAAGTACCAGGAGGTGACAAAAAGAAGCTATCACAATGAGAAAAGCCATGTAATGATGGAATTGGTAAGAGAAATGGATGGATACAGAAGCCAAGACATATTTAAAACAAAAAATAAGGCAACTCTCTGAAAGATACATGTGAGACTACAACAAAAGAAACTCAGAGCTAAGTAATGTTATCCTGCAACAGATGAAGTGTCTGCTGGGTTGAAGAGCTTGATTCCTATAACACTGGAAACTATTTCCACAGCAAAGGATGACTAAAATAAGATTTCTTGCTGTAGACTAAATCTAAAGCATAGTGCTTTTGTAAATGCATGGAGAAAGTGCACACAGCTAGTTACCTTTGATGAAAACATCCCTGAGATAAATAGTGTAAGGAATAGAGGCTACTTTGGTCAGATCAAATGAAGTTTGACATAACTTAAAACTTCAGGCCAGATAGGTTATAAAACCAAAAGGTACTGGAGTATTTTAGCCATTAGACAAGGTATTGGTAACAGAGTTCCCTGTTGTGTTGATACAAAGTGAGACAATAAGTTAGATAAACCTTTCAAGGGAATTAATTTGTTCAGTAGCACTTTACAACTGGTTTCTATAAAATATTTAGAACAGGGCTTCATTATAAGATGCAGGGTAAAGTAACCCAAGTCTCCTCCTTGCAGTGATTTTCATCTGAGTTCTCTACCATGTAAATTCTAAGAGAAAATATGCGACTGATGCATGAAATTCACTTGATGTCACCAAGAAAGTATTTAAGAAACCAGACAATGACTGATTCCAAGAAGTGAGAAGGCCAGACTCCATAAAGACCCTAGAAGAGAGCTTTTGGTAGGAGTTTTCAAAAATACCCCTTGCCATATGAACTCATAATAAGGTTTTGAGCATCTACCTTGGAGAAATTCAGTTTAGGTAAAACTTGTTGACATTTTTATATCAAGAAGCCTGACTACTGGGATGTACTGCTTCCCATGTGAGTTGAGGAAGGTCAATGCTTTAAGCTTTAGATTCTCATGGACTTAATCATCAAAGAATCATCAAAGAAAAGTGTCAGTTCTTCTTTACTTTCAGCTGTAGGTTTTCCCAGATATGAAACCCAGCTGAACATCACTCAAAATCTTCTGCTTGTTCTGAGCTGAGGCCAGAGGTAAAAGATTTGCCTTTGTTAGAAAGCTCCTGGCAAGATCTTTAAATATTCAGTCCTCTTGGGGTTTGGTTTGTGTTGAAAGATGCTCCTTCAGCTTCTGCTGTAGAGGACTTCTGGGACTGATCTTGAAGCTACTCAGAAGCACAAAATCCTATCCATAAAGGAGAATCCCTCTCCCCTGCTGTCACTGAAGCATGCAGCTGACACCATGAGTTAACCATTGGTAGAATCCTTCACTTTGATGGTGACAGTGTACATGGCCTATGGATAGGAAGATGAAAAAGGCATCCCACTGAGCATGTAGAAACACCAAATCAACCCTTGTGTAAAAGATACAGTGTGTTACACTGTTAAAGAAAAACTCCTTGAAAGTATCAATGGAAGGAGTACAATGAATACCAACAACAGTCTGTCAAAACACTGAAGTAGCCTCCAGAGAAGTCAAAGAAATCAAGTGTCAAAGCAGGTTCTTACATGCATCATATTACTCCAGGCAAACAGCCTTCAGCTTTGGCAAAGCAGTGATGATTCTGCAAAGACTTCCTTTGCCAGGTACAGTCAGAAGGAAATGATGGGGGATATTAAATATGCACATACTTGATGGAAAGGGTAAATGATGACCATAGAAATCCTGTTTTTTGCTTACTGCAGCAATTGTAGATATCAAGGATCAAACACAAAAGTTATTGAAAATTATCTTATCCTAAGGATCCCAGATCAAGAAGTGAATTCTGACCAGAGGAGATCTTTGAAAAAGATCAATTCAGGGGTTTTCAATACATAGTGTATCTGCAAAATTAAAATTATCATTCTCTTTCTTTCACACGCCCTACTGCTACCAACCACACCATGCATCACAAGTATTTCAAATACAATATATCTAAACCTGCCCAAAAGATCCTCCCCCCACTCCAATTTTCTCACAAGAATTAAATGGTTTATTCTTACTAAAAAACAAGCTCAGCCGAAATGTACCCTGAGTGAAAGGCCACTTCACCTCCACTACAGTGGACATAGGAGGGGTTGCCTAGAAAGCAAGGCATGCTGAAATAATGACAGCCTGCTCTGAGCTGTGATGTTAGCATCAACTGAATGTTTAAGTAAATTTTCTATTCAAATAACTAGACACCTTGTACTAAATATAATTAATTAATATTCATTACTAAATATTGAGAACAAATAAAGGTAGAGAGATGCCACATTTTGCTTTGACTTCACCATTGTGGAAATGTTAATTCATGCTCTCATCTTGCCTCCCACACTCTATTGTTAGTTCTCCTTCTATGCTCCTTAAAAGTCCAGCTTCCTGAACTCCTCTGAATGTAAACTACCTCTGAATGTAAACTGATAATAGGAAAAAGTGCAATTATGTGACTCCAGCAGCAAACAAATTTACCAGTTTCAGTTCCATTTCAGGATCCTGGTTAAATTCATCCTTCCTATTTTTAAGTCTTCAAATGGAATTGCCCCAGGGAACCTTCCAGATGTTTATCTCTGTGCTCTCAGCCCTGCTCTTTCTATTACTCTAATTGGTATTTTCCTCCTCTCTGCAACATTCTGCACAATTCTCACATTGCTGTGGTGAGAAACTCCTCCTCCTCAAACCCCACATATAGGAGCAGTTTTCTAGCATTCAGTTCTCAGTCTCTGCTTAAATGTCTGTAGCAATCATTCCTGTTCATATATGCCTCTGAAAAATATCCTAAAGAGGAGAGGGAAAAAACCCAAAACCCCATCTCATTTGTTTCTTAAGGCTTTTATGACAAGAGGCTGAAGGTATCTTTTTTAATCCTATCCTGGGTTTTTGGCTTCCTTGCACTTTGACCTCTCCAGCTTTACTAGCTGGCAGATAGCATAAGAAAACCAGGAGGATGACAATGACAATAGGGCCAACATCAGAACAATCAGAGAGCAAGGGTTTCTAATCAACATGCTTCCTCCTACTGAACTCAAATTCCTAATAATACTTAGGAGACAACTTACTCTGGGAAAAATTCAGTAGTTCCGTCTTTATCAAAAGTCAAAGGGCTTGCATTTCAGCAGTTTCTTGTAGGATAAATGAAGCTTCATAAGTCTGATACTCCTTTCATACACACACAGAGGGAAAAATATTTTTGTGTGTTTTACTTGGACTTTCTGAAATCAAAACTCAAGGCACTGAAGGACACTGCGTTGGTTCCTGGATCTATCTGCACATAGCTCCCTGCATTATCAAGGCTCTCATTCGAAAGCGATATAAAGAGAATCGTGTCTTCTAGGACCTAGTTTATTCACTTCAAAGCAAAAGATGCATTTTCCCAAGTTTATCTTTAAAAAAATTCTGTTATTAGTTTCGCTTCTTTTAATTTATTCCCTAAGATCTTTTCTCTGCCACTTGAACCAAACAGATTAATTCAGCCAATGTTGTAACATTCATTTGAAGTAAGAATGCTAACTTCAGATCTCAGTTCCCTTATTTTATTTGGTCATTTTGTGACTACAGGTTTTGGGAGGTTTGCATGTAAAACAGCTTAAAAGAATAACCTGAGTACTGGAATCCGGTCCACCTGTGCAGACTCTACTGACTTCATTGGGTTTACCTGGGCCCATCAAATTGTAGGATCAGTTCCCACATTTATACTGAACTCTGCCAGATGTAAGTAACACATTGAAAAGAAATCAAATCTACCCTTTAATATACCACAGATTATCCTTATATGGTAGATAAAGATTCAATGTAGCCATAGCATCACCTATGCTTATGCTGTCCCTGCCGTTTGTTGAACTGCCAGGATAAAGTGAAGACCAGGGTGAAGAGGAATCTGTGGCAGAGAGGAGGTAATCATTAATGTGGACCCTTGAAAGAAGGGAAGGATTGGTGGAGGCAGGTTTTTCTTCTGACGAAGAAGGTAGAGGAAGGTGATAAGGAAACTGCAGTGGACAGATGGCACTGTAGGTCTCAGCTTGATGCCTGCACTGCCATTAGTTTCATGGACACAAAAGCTAAACTCAGCATCTAGGTGGGGATCTGATGCACAGTCAGGCAAATGGAGGTGCTTTCATGGAGGAGAAACCGCTCAAATTTTGAAGTACTCAGATTTTCCATGCTATATTCTATATTTATTTTCACTTGAACATAATAGTTTGGATACTGGTTTGCTTAGCAGCACTAACACTTGACAGACCTACTCAACATCAGGAAACACTTTATTTAGCAGAGACAGTACCTGCCCATCTTTGTGACCCTTTCCTGTGATCAGACAAGCAGAGAACTACATTTGTGGGTACACAACTACCTCCTCGAGTTAGCAAGACCCAACTTAAATGTGTGTTGTGCTCTTCTAGAACAGTAATCAGGTGCTTTGTAGAGATGTCACAAAAAAAATCTGTGACAAAGCCAAGAACTGAAGTCCTATTTCCTAAATCTCAGCCTGGTACCTTAACTGGAAAGTTTCTTGTTGTCTTCAAGAACTCTCTTGGAAAAGGGAATAGAAATTCTTTGGTATCCTTCACAGCTGGATATACATGTGGCCAAATACCATTACACGTGATAGTTACTTTTGGTGTCAAAAGTCAAGAGACTTAAACAACAGCAACTTTGCAACAAGGTGATCAATTGCTATGCTGTGTCTGAGGAATTCACCTTATTTTCATCCCACTACTCTGTGCCACCTTTTCTTGTATGTGTGATAGAGGGATGGCCAGAACATACAAACCATCTTTTTTTTTTTCTAAAAAAGACCACATAACTCACTTCTTTAATACATACACAGCACACATTCTGGTGCTGACAGAGAGTTAGCTGCTGTATGACCTGTGGTGCACAACAAACTACTTCATCGTTTGCTGCCCGTTTGTAAATACAGTGATGTTAAACACCTCCCCTCCCTTACAGTGGGGATATACAGATTATTCAAATTCACCACATGACAAACATTTTGAGAACCTCTGCTGGTCAAAGTGCTTCAGCAGAACCACGCATCCTGCATGAGAGGCATCAGTTTTCTTATTGTCCATACTTATTTTCCATTAATAACACATGTATTTTAAAAAGGGCTGTTGCAATTGTACTTAATTGCATAGGTACTTTCCAGCTTCACCTTCTACCTTCTACTCAGAGTGAGACACCACTTTTACTGCTACCCTTAGTTGTACAGAAAAAGATAGACCAATAAAGTACCTTCCATTCCCTTTTTTCTTTGAATGTATATCACTGTAACATGTGGCTTCATAGTTTATTGTATCCAACAAAGTTTGATGAGAAAAAGGAATCACTGGACTTTTCAAAGGTAGTAAACAGAGACTGAGTTACCACCTAGCAGCTTAGATGTAGACATGCAACTTTTTAGCAAAATGTGCTTGGTTTTATTGTGAAAATGAAAGTTCAACGATTCTCTTAAAGAGCAATGAAATTATATGCCTGGACTCTGTGAAAGTTGTATGAAAGATGTGGCTTAGAATAACTGCTCAAAAATATACTTTAAAACATGTAAACGCATCATGGGATGCATTCAATTCTAATGGTTTTACCACCTTTGATTATTAAGGAAAAATGATTTATGTCTCTCCTTCAAAGATGTTTGTTCAGTTAAAGAGAAATCATCAAACCAAAGATCTCTGAATTGAAAACATCCCTGAAAATTTTGTAATTATGTATTTTACCATAGTTTCTTGAGGAAACAGATCTTAGGTATTGCACTGTCTGCCTGCCTGTCACCCTCAACATAAAATGGTAAAGGGAGAAGACTGAACTAATTTCCTGCAAACTTTGTGGAAATTGCTGACTCATTAAAGAACCATAGAATTATTTCAGTTGGGAGTGACTTTCACAGGTCATTGGGTCCAGCCCCTGCTCAGAGAAAGACTGGGGTTATCTGGAGTTATTTGTCACTTTGTGGAAAGAAAAGTCATGAAGGTCTGGGTTTATTGCAGATGTTGAGGGTTAGAAAATGTTGAAAACACATTTACAGGATAAAAAACTGCATTCATCTCACTAATTGTGCAACAAGTTGTTATAGCTACATACATTGCAGGCAAACAAATTAATCTAGTTTTTCCATCCAATTTTGTGCCTTTAACAACATTCTCTGCCTTTTACCTCACCTGCTACAGGAGCTTGTGATTGTTTTCTTCCCAACACTCAGCTTGAATGTGTTTGCAAGAGCCACTGATCACTTGGTCGAATTGGAAGGTCTATGATTTGCCATTGCATTCATCTAGAATGTCCAGGACAATGGATTTGATTCTTTGGTTCCCTAAATAAGGTCTCCTGGGATCCACCTTTTACTCTTCAGGTACAAAGCAAGCCAGGCAGCATTAGCAATAGGGCAAAGCATCAGAAGGACCACAAACAAGTGAAAAGAACACTTCTGGCAACAATGAGGATATTTTATCTACTTTTATCTCTGTAGTACCAACCATCTCTGAGCATGGATATGGGATGAAGGAGAACAACTGTGACAAAGAGGCTGCCTGAGTGGGGAAAGCAGCCTGGTATAACTGTGGGTATGGTCCCAGGAGTGCAAACTCAATGCCTTGAGGGAGCATGGTGCTGGCACAGAGGCATATTTGCATTAATGTATATTCCTCCAGAAACACAGCAGAGTAAGCTGCACAAAACAGCAACCCCAGTTTTGCTGGTTTAGTGCATCTATATTATGTGTACTCGTTTAATTGCTCTTCTGTCATTAAATGGCTATAAATTTTCTTAATAATAGACACAGCCACCTGCACACATTATGGAGCACCATAAGTGATGCTGTAAGTAAGAGTAGAGACTGACCAGGAGAGGACATCTCTGAAGCTGAAGCCAGGGCAGCAAATGGAGTCAAGAGAGAAGCAAGGTTTCCTGTGGCAGCTGAGGAGCAGGGAGGAGAACTGGCAGAAACACTCCTGGTCTAGCTGACTGCCATGGGGCAGAGGGTGGGACAAACACACTCCTCCTTTCCTTCAGCCCAGTTTTCTGTGGTTCCCTCCTATAGTTTTCCCTGCAGTAGCCATAAGGCCCTGCTGAAGACAGGGGAATCCCACCAACAGGGCAGTGTGAGCCTCCCTGGCTTCAACATGGCCAGGATCTCTCATGTTGAGTGCAGAAACACAGCGCAGACCCAGGGCTTACTCTGGCTCCCGAAGGCTCAGCCTGCCACACACACAGAGGAACACAGGCTTGAGAGTGTTTTAAAAATAAACAGCCTGAGTTAGATTTATTTTTAAATTTCAGGGAGGTTCGGGAGCAGGCCAGCCTCACAAAATGAAGCTCATTTCTTCAATGGCATTTTAAAGATGATAGCACCTCTTTAACTTCATCTCTCATTACAATGACTAATGTGAAGAGAATGCCAGGAGGCTGCAGCCAGTCTCACAGCCCTGTTGACCCCCAAAGCACACATTAAGGGATCTTCTTTGCTTACTAATCTTCCACCTCACCTGGAGGATGAAATCCTTTGCTCAGGTGCAGCTTTCACCAGCACTTCATGTGGACACAGGGGCAAAGAGGGACCGGATTAGTTGACTGTATAGAGGCCTAAATTTAGACCAGATTCAGTAAGTGGGTGTAGGAAATGAAAGAGTGGAAAATGAAGGACAAGAATAAAAGCGATAGCAATGGATACATAGATTTTATTCATCATGTTCCCACTTACGATCTTTGAGTATCAATAACCCTTGCCAGAGATTTGCCCAACTACTCTGCGCAAGGAATTTGCCATCAGAACTACAGTAGACAGGAATCACTTGCAGAGGGATGTGGCTGTTGAGGATGGGGGGTGAAGTGCAGAAACCTGTTTATTAAGGAAATAGAAGGCATTTATGGAACAGCTGGAGAAATAAGTGACTGGGTATCAATGCTGGAGTACAGATTGGGTGAAATGCGGCAGCAATGGTGTGTCCAGGTGGTTATACAAAAGGTGACTGTCCTTTCCTTCAAAGAACAGATCTTGTATGTCTTGTACTGAAGAAAGGTGAACAACATAGTTTCAGGATGGAGTGGCAGTGGACCAGAAAAAAAATCAGCATAAGTATTTTTCATGTAGTTGGGGTAAAATGTTAGCATATGTTGAGACCTGGACTTCACCTTAGGCTTGGCAATTAAGAAGATTTCTATTTCCTGTCTAGAAACAATCCAATCACAGTGCTACAATCACTGTCTGATGGTATAAAATGCCTACTAATTATTTCATAGATGCATCTGAGATTATTATATACACACACTTAAAATTTATTCCCTCTTAAAATAAGTACCTGAATCATTTCTCAATAGATTTTTTCCTTTTTATTCGTGGCTATTTTCACACAATATAAATGATACATTTTCACATGTCTTTTCAAAACATTATAAGGTAATTTAGTCTGGATTGTAGCTGGACTCTGAGAAGATAAAAGTTCAGTTAAATTAGGAATATACAATCAAGTGCTAGACTGTGATATGCCATCTTCACAAAGTGATGACACATTGCTCCTGCATCCATTTATTACTGACAAGAAAATTCCTGCCTCTCCCTTACTGGCCTTCCCACAGCAAAAGGTTTGTACAGTTACATTTTGCATGACTTCTACTCCTCTAAATCAGCATAAGAAGTCATCAATTTTGGAAAATCAGTTACCTTAAAATGAACTGAAGTTCAAAGAAGTTTTTGTATATAATGGAATGTGTTTAACACTTACAATAACATCAGCTTATGGTTGACTTTAGGGACTCACTCTTTGCAGCAGTGAAATTGTTTTCCTCAGCTGTTCTCTGCCCACAGACTCAGTGTCCATGGCTGAAGAATCAGGTAATAAGCTGTATCCACCTTGTTGTTGTGACATACTGGTTCATCCTGTATTGGGGATGGCTTGTGGAGGGAGGATGGAGGGATGAGTTTAAACCTGTGTATGATTTAGGAGGTTGGAATGGAAGTCATCAGGGAAGAGCAATTGTTCTGGGAGGTAATTATAGGGGAAGACTGGCAGTAGGGAATTCAGAGTTTAGGACATTAAGAAACTAAAGATACGTGCATCAATCCCTGTCTGAACCTCTGTCCTAATCCCCCTCTTTTGTCAAGATATTTTAAACCCAAGTTTAGCAGATTTGTTATGTTTCTGCTTGGGTCAATGGTAACAAACCATTTCCAGATTATAAATCATTTTTCTTTAAACAGCTTTTGAAAATTCAGGGGAACAACATGGAAAGTCAGAATATACTTTTTGGAAGACAAAATATCAAATTTGCCGATTTTAAAACCTGATCTTCCCACTAATATCTTCAACTTCCCTTATTTTTCCTCTTTCTAGAGTTTTACCACTTAAAGCAGAGCTTCAGACTTGGAAATTCTTTTCCTCTCCTGCCCACCCCTGCAGACTCCATGAAGGGGCCAGCTGGAGCCCAGACAGGCTGGACTTGTCCCCCAGATCGCTTTTGACTTGCTTATTTTATAAACTAGAAACAAAAATAAACTCTCAGTTCACTTATCCACTTGCAGTCAGAGCAGTACTGTCTGCTTTGGGTACACTTTCAGTCCCTCCAAGAGGCCAAATTTTGCACGTCCTGAACCCTTCCCTTCACAAACTATTCAGCTGCCTTTTCCCCAGCCCATGAAGCAAATACTGGACTGTTAAATAAACTCTTCATTGCCTTCCACATACTCTTTCGTCCCTAAATGAAGTTGTTTCGTGAGTTACTCTAACCCCAAACTGGACCAAGTCAGGTGTTATTTATTTACCTGCACCCCTCCTTTCTCCTTCTAGCACAGACAGCTCCCTGCCCATAGCAGGGGATTGGAACTAGATGATCTTTAAGGTCCCTTCCAATCCAAACCATTCCGTAAGTTTATGATTCAATGACTATGCCCTCCACACACAACACCCAGGTGACGAACAGTCTTGTTTACAGCACATTCCTTTTCCTTCTCATCACACAAATACATCCCTTCTGCCTGCTCATGCCCTACACGTGTGGTCTAGGGCCGTGAGGCAGTAGGGTGCCCTGTCAGGCTTACTTCAGACACGTCTCGTACCTGTGCCCCGTGCCCGACTGTGCCCCAGCCCCAAGGCTGGGGCAGAGATCTGGTAAGGGCCCGCCGTGAGCCCCGCATCCAGCCACACACACGCGGGCCTGGGCACAAGGGGGAAAGCATGCCCGCAGAAGTCACAGAAGCGCAGCGGGGTCTGAGAAGCCGAGACCGGCCCTCAGCCCCTAGCAAGCCTCTGCGGGGCCACCGCCTCTGCAGCGAGAGGGCTCGCGGTGGCAGCGAGGGCGCGGGCTCGGGCCTCCCTCAGGTGGGACCGAAGCCCCCGCTCCTGGCCGGCGGCAGAACCGAGCCTCCGCTGCAGAGGTAGGCAGGAACCCGGCACCTCGGCCGGTGGGCAGCGGCGGCCACGCTCCCCGGGCTACGCGCAGGTGGCGGCGGCCTGCGGCAATGCCGCGGCGGCGCCAGGACCCGGGCCCGGCCGCTGTAGCCCCGCCCCTCCGGCCTCCTGTGGCGGCGGCGGCGGCGGCTGCTGTTCCCGGGGCGGCCGCGGCGCTGCCTCCCCCTCCCCGGCTCGCTGGGCTGCCCCTCATGCGGATGTGACATTTCACGGCGTTTACCGCAGCCGCCATTTTGAGACAAGAGAGCGCTGGCGGCGGCGGAGCGGCAGCAGCGAGCCGGGGCACAGGCAACGGGGGCGGCCCGCGGGCCGGGAGCAGTGAGCCGGGCGTCGGCCAACGGCAGTGCCGGGGCGCTGGGGGGGGCGGGAGGGCAGAGGAGGGGCCCCGCGGCGCCTCCCCGACTTCGCAGCGCCGGGGACATATCGCCGGGGGAGGGGGAAGCGCCGGGCGCCGCCGCCGGGCCCTGACTCCTGGTCTCCCGTCCCCCCCTCCCCTCCTCCCGGTCCCCTCCCCTCCGGCCCCCCGGGGAAGCCGCCACCCCCGGCCGGTCCCTCCTCCCCACCCCTTTCCCCCGACCGGGTGCCGCCGCCGAGATTGGGCGAATAGCGAGCAAATACGTGCGCGTCTCGCTGCCTCCGCCGGCTACCCGCTCCCTGTCCGCCGGAGCCCAGCCGCAGCCCCCCGAGGTGGGTGCTCAGTACCGGCCGCTGCCGAGGCCCCGCCGCTCCTCCGCCCCTTCCCTTCCCGACGCAGGCCTGCAGCCCCCAGTGGGAAAGGCCCAGGCCGCCGCCACCGCTGATCCCGAGCCCCATCCCGACATGAACCACCATCAGCAGCAGCAGCAGCACCAGAAGCCCGGGGAGCAGCAGCTGAGCGAGCCCGAGGACATGGAGATGGAAGGTAAAGCCCGGGCAGGGCCCCGCGCCCTCAACTCTGAGGAGAGTTTCCCCTCTCGCCCATCTCTTGCTGGTTCCCGGGGCTCCCCCGCCCGGCGCCGCGTCCCCCGCGGGGAGCTCCCGTCTTTCCTCCGCGGTAAACACGCGCCCAGCCCTTCCCTCCTTTGCGAGCGGGGCCGGCCGCCCCTCGCCGTCCCATGGCCAGCCGGGGTTCCCCCTCCCGGGGCGCGGGGAGCTCCGCCCGGTAGCACTTCGGCCGGGGAAAGTTGAGGCGTTGAGGAGCAGTGCGGGGCCGCGGGAGGCGCCTCGGGGTGGGGGGGCTCCGCAGGAATTTGCATCGCGGGAGGGGGAGGATGCGGGGGAAGCGCTGCTACAAAAGGAGCCCCGCGCCCCCGAGGCGAGGCGTGCGGCTGTGAGCCCGGACCTTCGGCCTGGCGGGGCTGGAAGCCTCCCCGTCGGGAGGTGAACCCGGGAGGGGGGCGGTGGGGACAGGCAGCCGCGCCCCGGGGGTCCCGGCCGGCCGGGATGAGGGGGTTTTGGGGTTTGGGGTTCGTCTCAAAGTAGTTGTGATTTTGGGGGAGGGTTTTGCCTTCTGCGGGGGAAGGGGGCGCGGCTGTCCCGAGGGCTGCCGGGCGGTGAACGGTGGGCAGCGGGGCCTAGCCCGGCGCGGCCCGGTGTCCCCGCTCCCGCCGGCGGTGGGCTTGAGTCCTGCCCTGCCCGGGGCAGTGCGGGGCGGCGCGACCCGAGCGCTCATTGTATGCAGGCAGCCACGCTGCTCGCCATTTTTAATTAACCCTCCTCTGAGGGTTATTTACAGGAACGGCTGCGGGCGGGCCTAGCGCGGGGTCGGCGGGCAGCGCTGGCCATGTGTAGCGCCTGCATAGCCCTCGGCCCGGATCCTGCACCGTCATGCAGTTGCGTTGGTTTCATAAAGGAGGCACTACATTTTCAGGCTTGTTCCCTCTCCCGTCCGGTGTTGTCTCCGCTGGTGCCTTTTGCATTTTATTTTGCATTGTGTTGTTATTTTTACGCACCCTCCCTCCCCCCTTTGAACAATACCTTCCGCCTTGATTCAGCGATGTGAAAATTATTTTGGGCAAATGTATGGCAGGGTTTTGTTCCCTAAGGAAGGGCAGCCACAGCATGCTGCTCATACCGATGGAATTTGACTTGGAGGTCAAAAACGCCCAACTACCTAAATATCGTTTAGAATGCCTGGCTGCAAAGATGCCAGTTCTGTTACGACTGTTCTAATCAGCAGCGACATAAATATTTGCTAACACAAGATATTTTACTTGGAAACAATGACAATCGACTTAGTAAATGTGTCTTTCTGCTAAATAATTGCCATTGAAATCAGGAGGAGCAAAGGTGTTTCAGTGGAAGTTTGTCACGGTGACTGTGAGATTACATTTCAAGATTAGAAGGTCATTACATAAAGCCCTGCTTTCTTGAGCATAAATCTCTATTTCATAAAATAATAGCTAAAACTTACTTACTATCAGAGTGACTATTTCTATTTTTGTTTTAGAAAAATCTCCAAACTGGGGTTTATATACTGTGTGACAAATACATTAAAGGAGGTGATTTTAAGAATACCTAATATTTGTTTGTATGCATACAAATATTAAAATCTCATGGGTTATATTTTCCAGCAGATTGTTTGATAGCCCTTAGCAAACTGCTTTTTCTGAATGCCCTTTTCAAGTCCTTTAGAATATTGACTGTATTTAATGTTTTTAGTTTGATTTTTATGGGCTTTATGCCATACGATGCTGGCCACACTGTGAAATGCTAAACATTTTTATGCATTTTAAAGGTTTCCTGAATGACTCTGGATTGCATCTTCTCTGTGAGTAGGGATACAGGAGTCCAAAATACAGGCAGAAGTCCCTTTGGTTGTGGAAATCTTACACAGGTCACCACCTCCATTGGAGGGTGAGGAAAGAGTCTCTGTGTATATCAACATAGCAACACTGAGGATAAATACAGGGTTATCTTGGAAATCTAGTTGAGATCTATTAGGCCACACGCAGCTGAGTCTCAGTGAGATTACAAACTTGCTAATTGGTGAGAGTTTAAGAACTGTCCATTTCATTTATGCAAAAACAAAGCTAAGAAAGTTTAGTCTTTGGAGATTTTTTTCCTGCAATACTTGATTTTTCTTGAGAAATGTGGGAAGTTTACAAGATAGCAGAGATCAAGTTATTGCTGAGTTTTAATAAAAGTTGACATCATGGGTGTATGTTCATTTAGTGTGTAAAACAATGTTCATTTTAATTTATGGGTGTGCTTTCTTGAGAGAGATGCTTTCAAGCAGTGAGGAAAATACTTAATAACATGTAGTTAACTTAATTTTAACATGCACAGAACAGTGTTGGATGCCATTCTTCAGTGAGTGATCACGTTAGATTTAAGAGGTATGTGAAGAATGCACAGTGAAAAATTGCACATCTTGATTTTGAGTTAGGTGCAGGTTCACTTATTGTATGTACAGCTATAGCAGATGATTGATTTTTGATAAGAGAGATAACCATTTCAGATGTAGTAAAAGAAGTGTGGAATTAAACTCTGTAAGATTTAATCAAGCCGTGGTATTTTGAGTGTCTGCTCTCATGTCCCTGTTTTCCTCTCTTCCCTTTCCCTTATGACTAATTTACTCTTTCTTGATGACATTATGGACACTGTATAGATGATAGTAGTACTAGACAGGGCTATAAGACTTAAAGAGGGAGGAAAAGATTCCCTTTAGAAGGAAAATTTAATCTCTGCATCGTGGAGGAAAGAAGCAATGACAGCCTTGATAAGGGCAGGTCCCTGGTCAGCGGGACTAGGTGTGATGCAGGCTCACCTCCTTGCAATCCTCAGAATGCAGTGGTGTTACAAATCACCTGTGTGTGTATTTAGTCTTCTGTTACCTGTGGATGTTGTTTG
The DNA here is from genome assembly GCA_028858755.1 of Ara ararauna. NCBI lineage: Eukaryota > Metazoa > Chordata > Aves > Psittaciformes > Psittacidae > Ara > Ara ararauna. Next base: position 15,430,825 of record CM054380.1, on the reverse strand, counting down.
AAATCAGCTTTAGCCTTACTGAGACTAAGCAGCATTGATAAGTAGACAGAGAAACTTTAAGGGATGTGTTGAAGGAGGTTGTGTTTCCTAATACAGTTGGGCAAACAGCGTCAGCTGCTGCTTGCTTTCATCTCCTGTGCCATGCCAGCCCTTGGGCTGGTGCACCTCCCTGTGAAGGTGAGGTACTCAAGTTTAAAAACAAGAAATGGGGCTTAGGGTTTTAATTTGGTTCACCCTGCAGCCCCATTTAGTGCTGTATGGTTGTGGTAAAGGTTTGGCATTGGGGTGGGAAGGAACAAGAAGGGCTGCTTGAGGCAGCGCAGATGCTGGCAGTTATTTGGCCAAATTCTGTCACTGATTATGATTTTGTGTGCAGCCCTGATCCACTGTCATATAAAAGCTTGTAATTCTGTCTGCTGTTGCTGCCTTTGGACTGAAACCACCAAGTGGGAGTGTGCAGGTAAGCCGCTGGTGCCCAAGTTTTAGATAAATTAACAGTTCATGGTGGTGATTAGTAAATTATCCTGTAGAAATTTTGAGGAGTTTATGCTAAATAAATTTAGTGCAAGAAATAATAGTTTTTCTGCACTGTAAGTAGGGTATATAGGTTGCTTTATCAGGCAAAGAATTAGGGCTGTTTAGTTGCTAGTGAGTTGCTCTATAAAGTGTAATTGAATCCAAGTCCCACTACTTTCATATGGTGCTTCTGTAACATGTTTTCACAAATGTGTCCGAACTTCAAACAACTTGGTTTAATACAAACCTACAGTTACATGTTTCATAAAGTTTTTTCATGGAAAGTCTCATTTGTGCTTACTAACTTTAAGTTTCCATTGTTTATGGTTTGAATCTGCTTTTTTGGTAGGTCCAGCCTCTGCCCATAGTTATGTATGTACATGTGTTTCACATTATGGAAGTTTTATTTTCCAAAGTAGCCAACACAAGCTTACTGAGACACTGTCACAGTCCGTGAATACATGGTGACTGGTAGTTCAGGTTGCACACTTGTGTTCTCCTTGTGTCACCTCTGCAGCCTCTCAGGCAATGCTGTCTTCCAAGTTTTATCCTGGTTAGGGCAATTTAAAGCTCAGGTTTGAATGCCATTTGAAATTATGCAAGATATTTATTAAGAATGATAAATAAAAAGTAATTGACATGGCTCTGTGCCTGCATGTATGTGAAGAGTGTAAAATTGCAGTTTTTCTGCAGTTCCTGTGTAATTGGAAGTCTGTGTTGCTTGCTTTTTATTCCTGTTTTGCTCGCTACTAGATTTTATTGGATTTTTGACCCACTGTGCGATACTGATCTCAAGTACAGAAATATATATATTTTTTTTTTTTGCCTCTCTTCTGTATGCTTACTTCCCTCTCATGTTTTATCCTCATTAGCATTCTCAATTCCTGGCAATTTAATATCATTTGCATATATAACTGTTCATTTCTTTTTTGCCTGCTTCCATGCCTTTCTCCTGAAGGCCTCTATCTCTCTTTTTTTTTTTTCCCTGAGCTCCTTTGCTGTCTTCTATGTTGCTTCTAGCTAAGCAGTGATAAAGTGAAGCTATATGTTTGGGAGGAGAATATGCAGACAAATTCATCATACAACCCTGGGTATCTGTTTGTTTGTATGTTCTTTTTGCCTCTTCCCCTCTCCAGCCTTGACATTTTTCCATGAAATGGATGATGCTCAAGTGAGGGGAGATAAAAATGCTGATGCAGCAGACAGCAAGCAAAATTAAGTTAATTCTGATGTTATGCCTAGAGAGAAGGACCAGGCCTGACCTCTTTTTCCCGGTAATGATCATGTTTACTACCTCTGGAAACAGCATGTTTGGCCTTAGGAAAAGATGTGCATTGCATTGTTCTGATGTAGCTGCTTCACACCTTGAATCTCTTGATTGAGAAAGCAGCATTGGTGACTTTTAAAGAGTGTTAACGGTGTCCAGAGTTTCTTCTGCAAGTTCTTTATAAACTGGGTGCTCAATAGGTTGTCAGATTTACTAAACTTTCTGTGAAGGAGAAATGGAAAATTCAGAGGGAAATTTAGAAGGCACACTATTGAGGATGAACTATACGAAACAGATTTCCTTACTCTACTCTAGTATTCAGAAGAGAAGTTAAACCACTCCCTGTCATTACTGGGTAGTTGTACTACGTAAGTAGCAAGGGGGGTGTATGTAAAAGAAATATAAGTCCAAACTTTCTGAAAGCAGATGGAGATAGTTGTTTGAGACTAGCTGAATCAGTTTCATTGCTGCAGAATTAATTTATCACAAGAAAATCTCAACACTGCATCCAGCCTGTAGCAGTTAAACCAGTTTAACTAGTACATCTTGCATGACATCATTTGATATTTAGGGTAAGGGTGAAAATGAACTGGTTTAAAGCTTGCGAAGCGTCCAATTTTTCTTAAATGATAATAAATTTAAAATAGAGCATTGTTTGCTTTAGTTTGTACTTTCAGGTGTCTCAGATCAGTTGCTTTAATTTAACTTTGTATTTTGTAACTGGAGAATGTTGACTGTGAAGGAGTAAAATACTGAGTAGTTTGCAACACAAAGCATTAGTAATAGCAAGTGTGCTTTTCCCCCTCGAGTCATATGTGTATTAATATATATATATTAGCAATTATTACAAAGTGTCTTGGCAAGTAGAGTGGGGGCTGGAAACTGGCTGTCTTATCTGTCAAGTCATTAAATATGCAGTGTTGTTTTCTGAAACTTTTTCATTGGTCACTTAAAATAGAATGTATTTTGCTTCAATAGTTTCAACGTTTTAATTTGATACACTATCGAAAAGGGGAAGAGTGCACCTAATGAGTCGCAAGGGCTGTAGCATAATGTATCTGTGTGTATTGTTGCAGGCTTAGACTTAACACATCTTAACATTTCTGCTAAACTGTTTTTTCTGTTCGGCCTGGCTTACTGCTTGTAGTAAAACAAGCTCTGTAAGTTTAGAAACTGAATGGAGTTTGAATGACTTGCCAGCAAAATGAAGAATGGTCAGCTTGGAAGTAGTGTTTTATTCTGACTTGTATTTGTGTAGTTTCCCTAGAAAGCTGTTATTTTGTCAACCAGAAGTAATTAAGCTTCTGGAAATTAGTAGATGGATTTTGAAAATACTGAAACTGTACTGAGTATTTGCATTTTGAGAAAGACACTTAGTTTTTTGCTGTAGTGCCTAGGAATCTTTGGGACTCTTTTCAGAATATAAAACCATATATTTTGCAGACTGTTTTATATTGGACTTAATGTGCATCTGAAATACAGTGGCTTAATCAGCGTAGCAGCATTTGCAGATTTGTTGAACAAAAGATCTTAAAAATATGGAGATTAAAACTAAATGGTAAATTTGGATATAACTGAAGTTGTATTATGTAATCAAGATAGCATATCTCAGTTTGTGTTTTTTATTTGCTGTTTTAAACGTTGCCAAAGTAAGTGATTTCTGGCCCATTTAATAGTGAAGATTTAAACAAAACCATTGTGCTTTGTAGCATCAAACATCTTGGGAGAGCAGAACGTTCAGTGCCTGCAAACCTGCAGTTCTCCCTGGCTGTAGCTGTAAAGCAGGCTCTGGAGTGATGCCACTCAGAGAAGATGTATCAGGAGCATCCTATTCAAGTTGTGGAAGAGAAAACACTGGTACCTCAGCTTATTCTTGCATATGTGATGAAGGTTTTTTAGTAGTCACGTCTCTGATATAAAACATCATAAAAATGCTCAAAAACAAAACTTAGAGCTTTATATTTTGTATATTAATGGATTGAATGCACTCCAGTAGAATTTTACGTTTAAAAGCAGAAATCTGTGAAAATTTTTAGTGATTTTCATAATTTCTCTTTTCCTAGTGTGAGTAGGAAAGGATGTGTAGGAGTATCATTGGTGCTCACCCTAGCTCTAAGTTTGACCATTTGGTGCTTTCACATAGTGCAACTGTAAGGATGTTCTTAAAAGCTACAGCATCTCCAGCTGTGCATGTGTGTTTTTGTTAAGATATAAGGAAAATTCTGGTTTAGGGCTCTGAATGGGATGTTGTACAACCATTGGATGAATTTCTGTTGAGCTGTGTTTAAAAAACAGTTGTGTGTTGTCACTGTAGAGATTTTTCCCTCCCGTATGTTTTGGTGAGTTATTTTCTAACATCACTGATACTGTTTAGCAGAACTTTGATGGAGATTTTGATAAAAGTATAAGGGTGCAAACACCTATTAAAACTTGGCAAAAGTTTTAAATTCCAAATCCATTTGGGCTAATATGCTTACTGTTAAACAGATCAGGGTATAAACTTATTTCATAAAATGGCTAATCTGTGAATTATGAATGTACAGACTGTATCTGCAGTCAATAAGTTAATAAATAAGTTTATATAAACAGTATTTAAGAAAAGTGAAATTGAATTTTTAAGAATAGAAACTTTCCCAGTATAAGATGAACGCATTCTGTGACTAGGTAGGAAATGTTTGGTGTAAAACTTGCTTCTGAGCTATGAAGGTACAGGATAAATTGTGGATGACAGTTTCAAGTCTAGGCTGTGTGGTATCTGTAGCACTCTGAAGCATCTCATGTGTGGTTGCCCATGCCTGCAGTGGGACCCAGCAGCAGCTTGGGTATGCTCTGTGGGCTGGGGACCCCCAGCGGAGAGAGAAGCCACCCTGCACGTGTTGGGGCAGGTATGCCACCCCCTTCTGTTGTTTCACTGTGCAGATCAGCCCTTATCTCTCAGTAGAGGATGAGGACTTTTGGGTAGGTGCTTTAAACTTGCACATATTCTATGGTTCTGCCATGCTAGACATGGTGGTGGCAGCAACAGCAGTGTTGTGGCTTGTGGTGGTACAAACATTCTGGTTTGCCGGTCTTAAGATCAGAAAGGATGACCACTCTGTGTCTGGGTTCTGTATTTTCATTCATCATTATCCATCAGCTGTGAAGGGACTATTACTGATCTGGTACTGTTAGGCTGCCCCAGCCCCTGTATGACTAGAGGAGTGTCTGTGTTGAGTTGTGTTTATTTAATACTGTACAGTTTTTGGATAGTAACTTGTTGCCTTTTTTTTTTTTTTTTTCCTTTTTTTGTGTCTTGATAATATCTGGCTACTGAAAAAGAATGAAGACATTAAAGGGTGTTTGGGGAGCAATCAGTTTCAGGTTTTCCCTTCCCCCCTCCCCCTCCCTACATTTTGTTTTAGGCAATCAAGGTGAAGTTGACACTCCTAGTACTGGAGCATGGTGGTTTCTGCATCATCTTTGGTTTTTTTTCAAGAACAGAGATCACTTCATTTGGAGGTGGGGGAAAACTTAGATTCTCCCTTCCTGCTTGTAAAGCCAGGCTGCTCTCCTGATGTGGCCAACCCCTTGATGTTGCTTTACAGTAGTTGTGAAATACTCCAAGCTTGTCTATTACCAGAATATTTCTGGTAACCATATTCAGGTACAATTTTTAGACACAAGTTTACCTTCACAGCATGTTTTAACTATTCCATTTAGATACAGATGTTACTGCTGACTGGACACTCAGATGCTGTTGCATGGGTTTGCAGACTTCAAGTCCTAAGCCAGTGAGGTGTACTTCTGTTTAAAAAAGGAAATCTGCTTAAGCAGAGGCTGTGTGAACCCTCTTTTATTGTTCATTAAGTGCAGTTAAGGATAGTTAGATTTTTCTTCTTCATTGGCAATAGCAAGGAGCTGACCTAAAGAATTTTTCACCTGGTTATGTATTGGTTGCTTAATAATATTGAGAGGTGAACCTGATTTCTGGAGAGCAGTAGATACTATTAGAAGTTTGGATGCAAGTGTGTCTGTAAATTATAATAACTGAACAGTATGTCACAGGCCACATGCAAACCCCTCCTTGTTAGTAGCAACTACAGTAGTGATGTTTCACAATTTTGTGCTGCTTTCCTTTCCCTTGTTGCATTCTTCCTCTGTGGTTTTTATCTCTTCTGTTTCAGTCTGACTGTTTCAGATACTTCTTGGACTTCAGCCAGGCGTCAGAAAAATAGTCTTCTTAAAAACTAGTATAATGCTTTGCAATATCTCCATCATGCCATGAAGGTAGTAACCATAAGCGTGAGTTCTCTTGTTCAGGGTTGGTTTCTTTGGTTTTTCTTCTGAAAGTGTCCTTACAGATGAGGAATTAAAAATAAGCAGCATCAAAATCAAACTAAAATGTGCCAAAAATCAAAACTTACTAATAATTTTTTAAGTAGTTTACTCCTAGAGTTTAACTACAGGATTTGATAATTGATTCTTCAGGTGTATTGCTTCTTTTCTATATTGATTTTAAGATATTCTCAGCAGATTTGTCTTGGTTTTTTTAACCCATTTCGTTCCTTGGGCTCATGGTTTGGCTTGTAGCCTGTGCCCTGAAGCGTATCATCTAAAGTAAGAGAGGGTTGGTGTGGAAGGGATAGGGACCTTATTGGAAAGGGTCCTTAGGGCTTCCCTCTAAAGGAGGGAAAGCTGTGCAGCTGCTTTGCTTACCAGTAGAGCTCTGTGGGGGAAACGCTATCTTGCTCTTGATAATAGCACAGATTAAGTGGAAAACTAATCAGAAAGTTGCACAAAATGGATCTCATTTCACCTGTGCCAGTTGCCCATTCATAAGCCGCCTGGTCAGCTGTGACTTTGTTCTGTCCCCTCAGCTTTTCTGGAGTTGTGTAGTGTAACCGGTGGGTTCTCCAGTCCCTGCAGCTGAACAAAGAGCTGAGCTGGCTCTAACAAAGACCAGGTTTTTAGAGGTGTGAATGAGCCTGGGGACTGGGCGTGTTGGCATTGCCATGAAAAAATGTGTGTGGAATTGCAGTATCAGTCTCCAGACTTTTAAACTTGGGATAAAAACACTTCAGCTTTATTGGTTGGTGACCTCCCTTGCTGGATTAAGAAAACATTCCAACTAATTCTTTAAGACCTTTTAGCAGCCTTCAATATAATGAACTGAGAAGTGTTAACATTAATGCAGAGAGAGACCAAGGCCTCAGGTGGCTCTCTTCAGCATGTTTATCTGTTAGCTGCCTTAAAAATTATGCACGCCGCTGAAGTGTTTGTATAAATTCATACTGTGGATTAATAATAAAGGGTGAATCAAAATCTAGATACTTTCTGGCACCTTAGAAGAACAATACTGAAGTCAGATCCAAGAAAAGATCTTGGTTGCTTGAAGTACAGCATAGTCAGGGTCTGAATCGCAGAAATCTAATATAGTTAGGGTCGGAAAGGACCTTTAGATCATCTAGTTCCACCCCCCCTGTCATGGACAGGGACACCTCCCATTAAACCATGCCACCCAAGGCTCAATTCAACCTGGCCTTGAACATCGCCGGGGATGGCGCATTCACAACTTCCCTGGGCATCCCATTCCAGTGCCTCACCACACTTACAGTAAAGAATTTCTTCCTCATATCCAGTCTAAACTTCCCCTGTTTAAGTTTGAACCCGTTAGCCCTTTCCTGTCACTACAGTTCCTCATGAAGAGTCCCTCCCCAGCATCCCTATAGGCCCCCTTCAGATACTGGAAGGCTGCTATGAGGTCTCCACGCAGCCTTCTCTTCTCCAGGCTGACCAGCCCCAACTTTCTCATCCTGGCTTCATACAGGAGGTGCCCCAGGCCCCTGATCATCCTCGTGGCCCTCCTCTGGACTTCTTCCAACAGTTCCATGTCCTTTTTATGTTGAGGACACCAGAACTGAACACAATACTCCAAGTGAGGTCTCACAAGAGCAGAGTAGAGGGGCAGGATCACCTCCCTCGACCTGCAGGTCACACTCCTTTTGATGCAGCCCAGGATACGGTTGGCTTTCTGGGCTGCAAGCGCACACTGCCGGCTCATGTTCATTTTCTCATCAACCAACACCCCCAAGTCCTTCTCTGCAGGGCTGCTCTGTATCTCTTCTCTGCCCAACCTGTAGCTTTGCCTGGGATTGCTCCGACCCAGGTGGAGGACCTTGCACTTGGCATGGTTAAACTTCATGAGGTTGGCATCAGCCCACCTCACAAGCGTGTCAAGGTCCCTCTGGATGGCATTCCTTCCCTCCAGCGTATCAACCAAACCACACAGCTTGGTGTCATGGGCAAACTTGCTGAGGGTGCACTGAATCCCACTGTCCATGTCACTGACAAAGATGTTGAACAAGACCGGTCCCAACACCAACCCCTGAGGGACACCACTCGTTACTGGTCTCCAGCTGGACATTGAGCCATTGAGCACAACTCTCTGTGCGCAGCTATCCAGCCAGTTCTTTATCCACTGAGTGGTCCACCTATCAAATTGATGTCTCTCCAATTTAGAGGCAAAGATGTCGCTTGGGACAGTGTCAAATGCTTTGCACAAGTCCAGGTAGATGACATCAACTGCTCTATCCCTGTCCATCAGTTCCGTAGCCCCATCATAGAAGGCCACCAGATTGGTCTGGCAGGATTTCCCCTTAGTGAAGCCATGCTGGCTCTCACCAACCACCTTGTTGTTTTTCATGTGCCTCAGCATGCCTTCCAGGAGAATCCGCTCCAAGATTTTGCCAGGCACAGAGGTGAGGCTGACTGGTCTGTAGTTCCCCGGCTCATCCATTTTCCCCTTCTTGAAAATGGGGGTTATATTTCCCTTTTTCCAGTCGTTGGGAACTTCACCTGACTGCCATGATTTTTCAAATATGATGGGCAGTGGCTTAGCAACTTCATTTGCCAGCTCCTTCAGGATCCACAGATGGATTTCATCAGGTCCCATGGACTTGTGTATGTTCAGGTTCCTAAGATGGTCTTGAACCAGATCCTCTCCTACAGTGGGCCCAGGGTCTTCATTCTCACTGTCCCTGCATCTGCCTTCCAAGACTTGGGCACTGTGGTCAGAGCATTTGCCAGTGAAGACTGAGGCAAAGAAGTCGTTAAGAACCTCAGCCTTCTCCAAATCCAGGGTAGCCAGTTCTCCTGGTAGCTTCCGGAGGGGGCCCACGTTGTCCCTAGTCTGTCTTTTATTCACTACTTACCTATAGAATCCCTTCGTGTTTCCTTTCACATCCCCAGCCGAGTTTAATTCTAAGTGGGCTTTAGCTTTCCTAACCTGGTCCCTAGGTTCCCGGACAACATCTCTATATTCTTCCTAGGCCACCTGTCCTTGCTTTCGCCTTTTATAAGCCTGAAATATGAATGTAAGAGCCTTCCTAATGCCTTATGTGTCCACATGTGTGAATATGCTTTTGCTAGTAGAGTTATACTAGTAGCACTGAATGCAACAGAGAGCACATTTCACAACCCATTTTATTAAATAATAATATTATTGGTACCTGTTTTTTGCTTAAATTTGTGTAGTGGAGGCCCACCTGCAGTTAGCAGGGCACATCCTAGAGCTCTGGAGTCAGGGATATCAAACTTCTCCCACATGTAAGGAGTGTCTCGGGACTGGTGTGGTTCTAGGTGGCTGTGCTGTGCCGCGATCAGCTGAGATTAGTGCCTGCAGAAAAGAAAGTCTAACCCCAAATTGAGCGCAAGCTGCAGGGAAGCTCCTGGATTTTTGTTTGGGCACCAGACTTCGTTATATCATATGACTTTTATATGCTCCTGGGAGCCAGGAGTAGTGTTTGTGTCTATTTGACTCTTAACACTGCTACAGAGAAGAGATACCTTCTAGAACAGGGCTTTTTTTGACCTCTACACCTCCCCATTGCCTCCTCGCTTGCACTGACACCATTGCGTGGGAGGACGTGGTAAACAAGATGAATGAAGATATCTGAATTTAAAGTAACTTCCCTATTTTGGGTTTATTTTTAACCTAGCTCAGTTCACTGGTCTGCTTTATTGTTTGGCCCTGTGAACAAGTGGGTCAGCTTAGCTGAGGAGGCAGGAGAGAGAAGAAACTCTTAAGCCGTTAATAACTTCTCTAACTTCTTACATTTTTTAAATTTTCCCAAGACTCTGTATTTGACACTTGGGTATGTCTCCCCCAAGAGCTGCATTAGGGGACAGGGCTATAGCATAGTTCCAAGGATGAATATCAGATACAAGCTTACAGGGCACTAGGTTTTACCATTGTAAAAACTGAATGCCATTCAGCTGCAGACCACTTCTGGGGATGAACTTGTTCCCATTGCAGGTCTGCTTCTGAATGTCTTCACTTCTGTTACTTGTGTTTTAACCACAAGGGTGTTCCTTATAGCTGAAAATATAGTCTCTTGCATTTTTCAACTTGAAGATACATCTGAAGCTTTCCTGCTTTCTCACCTGCCATAAGTGGATTACTGTTTTCTGATTTATGTACCTATTAAAATCTCAGATACCTCAAATCATAATCTAAATGTGTTTGTGGGGGGTTTAACCTCCTGTCCAAACTAGCTTTTCTTCTGATATTTTCAGCACAGTGAAAAAAATTTCCAGGTCACTTTCGACCTGGGGTTGGTGCTTACTGCAGCTGTTCTGTCAGCCAAACTCTCTTGCCAGTGTCATGGTCCTAATTTAACAGGAGCCACTGGTTTCTGGAATGTGGTTGGATCATGCAAGGTTTTAGCAGGTCTGTTAAAAGAATTTTCAGAGTCAATCTGCCTCCTAATCTGGAAAATTTGCAGGAGATGATGCATGAAACTTTGGTAATTTTAAATTCAACATAAAGTATACATATTGCTGTTAGCATCATGTTCACAGATAAGACTGAAGAATATGAAACTGGCTCAGTACTGACTGGCTTAATGTTAGACAGGATCTACTTAGTGTAGCTGGAGGAGAATACTGGCAGAGATTAACTGGGCTAATGTTAATTTTTGATCTTTCATTTTTAATATACCTTGACATGCACAGTAACCACCTCAGATGCATGCTTTGTTAAATCAAAGGAAAGGTGTACAGTAAAAGTATTTGAAATTTTGGCAGGATGCAACTTTGTAAATAAAGATATTTGTGTTTTCTGAAGTAAGAATTCCTTTTAAAGTAAGTGGAATTCTTGATTGATTTATGAGTCATTTCTGCCCTAAATATGGACAACTGCATGCTATGAGAAGCTCATTAAACTCTCAGTATTATAAACCCATTCTTGGTGGGTAGCGTTGCATTTTTGATTTCTACATCATGCTCTCAAATTTGGGAAGGGGTTATTAATTAATTAAGCATGATGGAAACTTGCTTCTCCAGTGGGGATGCATCTTGTAACTGGCAGTACTCTTTCCTTGGAAGCAGCCTCATAGTGGATGACTTGGGGGGATGGCAGAAGCTAGCTGGTATGCCCCTGTGTTTCCTATGTGAGGGTGCACCAAAGGTAAAGGGAGAAGTGCCTTGGGGAATAAGCTTTGCAAATAGGTTACTACTTCCAGAAGAATAATTTTGCCCTACCTGTTGGTCCAGTTCAGCAGGACACCTGGAGAAGTGGGTAGCTGAGAAGGCTTTGGTTGCCTTTGGACTTGAGCAAAGGAGAGGCTGGAGAGGGGTGTCTGTTCCTTTTCCCCTGCACCCAGGGAGAAGATGGTTTGTTAACTGCCTGCCAGGCAAGGAGTGGTGGCAGTGCTTGGGTGGATAACACAGGGTTTCTACTGGTGTATGTTAACTTCACAAGTTCAGCTTACATTCAAGGGGTAGCTGTATAGCTGATTGAGATGGGCATGAATTATCTGAGAGCTGGAATGCTTTCCTCACCCTACCATATTTCTCTCCCATGTAAAGTCACTCACTCAGCTCTGTAACTTGTGTCATCGTTGAATGTATGCAGCTGCCTCCTGGGTCTGCAGAGAAATTTGGACTGTCCTTCTGATATTCATCAGTAGCAAAAGCTATTTTAAAATGATATTTTAATGGTAGTTCAATACGTGGACATACCTGCATAATGTGGGGTTTGGCTGGTGCAATTGTTTTACCACTTGCTGTGTTGTACAATTTAGGAGAAAATACAATACAAATGCCTCTAGATGTGCCAACTGTAGTGGTGAGAAATACCTTCTCCTTTCCACAGAGCTCCACCAGTTCTTTCAGATGTGTTTTTCAAGCAACAATAATTAAATATGAGGATCAGAGTTAGATTGTTGGAGCTGTATCGGAATGCATGTTACCACTGTAAAAAGTTTAAAGAGCACCAGTGCACTGTGCAGCCCAGTAGGCTTTTTTAGTGCTCAAAATGCCATTCTTCTAAAAAATATTCAATATTTGTCCATTAAAAATAAATAGGGAAAATATAAATAAATAAAAATATTAAAAATATACATAAAATACAAAAATATAAATAAAACTATCTCGGGAGCAGTAGTTGTAACATGCAGTTAGTGCAGCACAGGCAATGCCATTATGTAACAGGAGTTTGTAACTTTGTGCAGGTTCTTAACTTCGACTGTGGTGGGATGCCATAATCCTGATGGAGCGCTGTGGGCCCCAGTGTCTTGAGTTTTAGTTTACATGTGTACGGATGGATAGGGGGGTCCATTTACTGGTGGATCTGGAATAGCCTTTCCTTTTCCCCACTAGCTGCAGCTCAACATTCAAGTGGATGTTTCCTGTACAGTTCAGAATTGCTGTGCCAGAGAATGAAGGTTGTCTTGAAGTGTGTGCAGGCATCAAGAATACTGGATTATATTAAGTGATAAGGAATAAGCACTCTTGGCATTAATTCTTACATTTATAGCCTTCCTGTTAGCTTGTGGAATTGATGGAGTTGGTTGCTAATAGCATTTGCAGAAAATAATGGAAATAATTCCTCTCCCCTGCCCCAACTTTGTGGACACTGCATCAATCAGGCAAGTATGATGGCAGAATCATAGTAAAAGCCAGATCTGGGTGCCTGTAAGATATATTTGGAGGTGCTTCTCTTTGTTCTGGGATCATTTATTCTGTCTCAACACTTTGAAGCAAATACTTTAATTTTCAAAGAAGAGAGGGTGGCATTTTCAGTGGTTTGTACAGTGAAGGAACATGGGTTTTGGCTTGGTTTGTGCAACCCGGCAGCAGTGGGTGGTGATACTTGTGCTGTGTGTGCAGTTTTGTCCCTACGATGGGCTTCCCCTGTCTTGCCATGCACATGGGTTAAGTCCCAGGGCATTGCCTTGAGAAGGGGAGTATGGGGAGATCCTACAACCTGATAGAAGTTCTGTAATAAAATCCCAGAGATCTCTAGCATCCCACAGATTATCGTCTGGATGTTTAGTCTCTTGTTTACCCATTCTGTCCAAGGCAAAGTGAGACAGACATCTGCTCACCCTACCCCTTCTCTCTCTTGGTCTCTTTGGTCTTGTGGGGTTTCTTTGATCTTAAAAAGTGTGCTGAAAATGCATCAAGAGTAAAACATCCACAGGGACATTAAAATACCTGGATTTGGCCATATGAATAAAAGCAAATCAAAACATGTGTATGTTTATTTCTTTATTTTAACATTTTTATGGTCAAAGGATATAATGGGGGCATAGAATATCTGCTAGGTAAAAATCTAGACAGTGTATTGTGTCTGATGGGGCTTGTGAACAAGCTTAAACAGGTAAAGACTCTCCTGTTACATGTGCACAGATAAATTTCCTTTTGTGCAGCTTAGCTGTTAAAAGTATGCCAGTGTTGTGTTACCACCCTGATAAATATAACACATTGCCATTTACTTGTAGGCACCTGGGTCTTGTAGGTGAAATAACTGAATACTGTATCAAAGGGTTTGTTTGGTTCTTTTTCAAGTCTGAGTGCTGTGTCCCAGACTGCAGCTTCTCCTCCCTACTAACCTCCAGCGAAATACCTATTCTCTTTTCAGTCCCAGTCTGTTTTGTCTTTGGGTTTGTTGGCTTTTATATCTCTTCTTATTCTTTATTGCAAAGTTATGGCATGTCTTTTTTTTCTGAAAGAAAGTTTTGCCTTTCAGAAGGGGAAAGGTATTCCTGCATGAGTAACAGTTGCAGTTAAATTATTACTGTCTCTAGTAATTCTTAAATTCTGGTCTTATTCTGACTTTGACCAGTTAACATCTGGAGTTCATTTCAGGATTGGGTCAGACCTGACTATAATCACAGTTAAATTGGAGATCTGCTTCAGTTCTGTCAGTTTTAGGTATTAAAAAACCAGGGACTTTTAGATGAGAAACCTTCAAAGAGTGCCTGCTGGTTGCAGATACTTACAATGTTGTTGGGGTTTTTTTTCTGTATTTCTTAAGCAAGATTTTTGGTGGAAAAGGTCTGGAGCTGAGGAAGTGCCAGGAATTGCATACTATTAAGACAGCTTGTGGTGTACCTCTATGTCTGGATGTTTCTCTCTTCTCTGTGATCCGCTGCCATGCACTGCTTCATGCTCATCCCCTCCAAGAACTGTTAGCATGGAAAAGTAGTTGATGAAAAAGACAAGAAATGAGATGAGGATCCAGAAGTGGGGAGGACTAACAAAAAAATCTCCTTTTATGTGCTCCAGGAGTATACTCAAAACACTAAGAGCATGTAAATGAACTAGCCAGAGCAAAAGAAGTGTTAAGTAGTAAGGGTTTCTGTCCCAGCTGTGTGTGTGCGTAGTGGCTGATGATGACACAGTCTGCAAATGCTGCATTATTGAAGAGAAAAATAAAGGGTGGGGAGAAAACTTAATGTATTTAAGGTTTTCCTGAGACAAAGGAAGAATCATTCATCAGCAGCAGAGTAAGGAATCAGAGATACAGCTTAATTTGGTGGTGATGTTTGTACCAGCTTCCAGCCAGAGGCAAAGCAGGAAGGCAGTAATTAATTTGGAAGTCCTCAAAATTTGCTTCAGATGAGTGGTGCTAGCAATGGAGCAAAAATAGAAGTAGTTGGGGAAGATTTGTCAGAAAGAATAACGTATTAAGATTCGGTATGTATTTGTGGAATGAGGGTCTTCTGCAGAGCATAAGATGGAATTCACTGGGTGATACACAGTAGTCAGCTGTTGTAAAACACATTTTCAAGTCTGGTTTGTTGCTTTTATCCTCTAAGAATAGTTTACCAAAAAGCTATTGAAATACTGTCTGAGGATTTGGCTTATGAAACAAAAAAAATAAAATGTGATACATAATATGAAAGTACAAGTCCATGCATAACAAACATGTGAGTAGTGAAGTACAACTTTCCTCTTCAGAATGTATGTTTGCACAGAAATATACTAGTTACAACTGCTGCCACATGTGAGGTGACTGCCTTTTCTGAAGAAGGAAGAATTTTGGACAACATCGGTCTCCCTTTTCATGGAATAAGTAATTTGGGTGGTTACTGGAGGTGGTGACACATCAGGGCATTAATGAGAGTGCTGAAATATGTGAGAGCCCCAGCATCTAAAATAAACTTTTTTGGGAGCATCATCGCTCCACCCTTCAGCCACTTAGTTGCACTGCAAGACAAAATCTAAATTATATACGTGCAGGGTCTTATTTCTTCAATATGTGTCTCAGTTCATGTTTCTAAAATAGTTGTTTGCATGATTGGCATAAACCACATAGTTTTGAAGTTTGCAGCTGCAAATCTTACCGTGTGATGTACATGGCTCAAGAAGTTCTGTGATAAAGAACAGTTGTAAAAATGATTGCTGCTTTACAGATATTCCAGTGTTCATCAGTAGGTTGTATTTTTTCTTATTATTCTTGTTTGTATTCCAAGTGGCTTTGTTTTGGAGATCTGAATTTGACTGTTCTCAACTGATGTGAAAGAGGATGCAGTAGCTGCTTTGCCTCGTTGGTTTCAGTGCATTTGTATACGGATTTAGGCTCAAAGTGTGGGTATGGTTGTGCCCTTTTTTTGAATATATATTGTTTTCTGTGGTGAAGGGTCTGGAGCACAAGTCTGATGAGGAATGGCTGAGAGAACTGGGGTTGTTTAGACTGGAGAAGAGGCTTAGTGATGGAGTTGGAAGTGCTGGGGTAATGGTTGGACTTGAGGGTCTTAAAGGCCTTTTCCAACCTGGTTGATTCTGTGATTAATTTCTGATTGCATTTTCTTAGCCAATAGGTGGACTTGGCCGTATGGTTCCCTGGCTGCATGGTTCCGTGGCAGCCTTTTTGGCGCCAGAACAACTGGGTGGCTATTTAACAGTGAATAATAGTTAAACAGAAAAAGGTTGGTGTGTTGTTTTTTCTTTCTTTTTTTCTGTGTGTCACTTCTTAAAAGTTTTCTTCTGTTTTCATTCAAAAAAAAAAAAAAAAAAAAAAAAAGAAAAGAAAGAAGTGACTTAAAATTACTGACCGAAAAGTGGTAAAATTATCAGTGGAGCTTAATTGAGGATTACAAAATTCCCATTCTGCGTTCTTTCAAGAATTCCTCGGTAAATAATGGAGGCTAAAGCCTGAGATTCTGTGTTTTCTATATAAAACAGCTTTTCAGCTGTGCTGTTTGTTTGAAGAAAGTTGTTCTCCATGTAGACAGTATTAAATAATTGACACACAGTTTAGTGCTAATTTTGGCATCTGCTTACATTTGGATATCTTCAGTACAGTAACTTATGTCTTCAAAGCAGTAGAGAAGCTGATCTTCAGAACATTTTACAACAATAGTAAGCTCTTTCTCAGAGCCTAAGTTGTTATTTTCTTGCATTAGCATCTGGGGGTAGAAAGGTTGCTGTCAGAATGGGAAGGGAAAATAGAAGTTAAATCTGATCTGAAGGTGAAGGCTGAAGAAAACTTGAACTGCTTTGGGACCTGATGGTTCTGTTGTAATGACTGAGGCAGTCTCTTGGTTCATTCCTCTGTTAAGACTTTATAAATGTCAATGATTGCTAGTGCATGTGCTGCAAAGTAGAAGGCGAAGTAGCCACCTGGCAGATGATTCAGGGAATTAAGGCTGACCAGTAACTTAATGGCTGTGGTTTCTTGGGAGTGTCCAGGCCCCAGAATCTTTGTGGAGACTGGTCAAAATGGGGACACTTGTGATGTAGGGAGGGAGCTTCCTGTGCCAAATAGGAGCAGGATGGGGTAAATCACCCCACAGCCCCAGCTCCCTGGGGCATCGTCATGGAGCCCACTGTCCTGGCTGAGCACTGCTCCTAGGTACAGTCCTTCTCTACTTGTCCTCTTTGGCTCAGTGAGGTTTTTGTGCAGCATGGAACAATACTAACAGGTGAGATTGGAGAGTTGAGCTTATGAAGTAACAACCTCAAAAACTCCTGGGACAGTTTTTTTCAGGAATTTGGGAAGCTGGTGAAGAATGGAAGGCTCTGTCTTAGAGAACAAAAAAAAGCAGCTTTTTGTCCAGCTCATTGTAAAACATCCCATTTGAAAAAGAAATGTTTTTGGTTTGCTCGTTCCACAGTTGTTAATTTTAGATGAAAGCTGAATTACTTCTTGTTAATTACAGTGAAAACAAATGGTAAAATTAACCCAAAGTGTATAATTTTGAGTGGGTTTTTTTTTTTTTTTTTGTATTAAGAATCTCTTAAAGTCATAGTTTACCATTACACTTGAAATGTATGTGTTAATAGGCATAACAAAAACTGAATTTCAGTAGAAAAGAATGATTTTACCAACAGTGCTCCTGGTATCGCTGGGAGGAAACAGCAAATGTTTTCTGTTACCAGGATCTGCACGTGTGCATTAGTACACATTAGACTTCACAAAAAAACCCCAAACCACCAGTCTCTGAATGGTTTAATTGTTGCTGTAGTTCTCCCCAGAGCTAATCTAAACGTGTAAAAGTGACCCTGACTTGAGGTTAGGATTTATCAGTACTGGGCAGACCCATGCTGATTCATTCAGCTCTGAGCTGCAGTACTGTGGCCACTGATGGAGGAAAGTGTGAGGAGCACCAGTGCTGGGCTGGGAGGTGAAGCCGGAGCTGGTGCTGTGGGCATAGGGCTGGAAGGGAGCCTGGGGCTGGTTCCACTCCCTGCCCCACATCAGCTGCGTGCTTCTCACCAACTGGGGCTATTTGTCTTCAACTAGAAGGGAAGCGCGGCTTGGGTATACTCTTGTTTTAAATACAAAGTGCTAAACATTTCTGTGATAGATGTGTGGTGTTGCTACGGTAAAGTTTATAGCGCAAAACTGTTGTCAGGAGTCTTGGATTTTTATTTATTTTTTAAGATTTCTTTTTAATGATAGCTGGTAACGGGTTTTCCAGTGTGAATGTTAAAAAGTTGCTTATGGAAACACTGTATATTTGCATGAGGTCAGCCATCCTGGACTGAGCAAAAACTGTTTAACCTGGTGTCTTGCCTCTTGAGGTCTGTCTATAGCACATGCTTATGTTAAATGTTAGGGCGGGGGGGATATGGTGAGTTCCTCTCCCTGCTCTGCTCCCCCCAAGGGTGTCTGGGCCTGGCCAGGCTTCCTCCTTGCCTTTTCACTGCTCCTGATGGATCCTTCTTCCATTCATTGCTTTGCCTTTGGAAGCATACGGGGAATAATACATGCTTTGTATAAGTGCATTGTGTGACTGTGCTTCTACTTCTTGAACACTGAGTGCAGCCTGGCTAACAGCCTTGCTTTCCTCCTCCATTTTTAAAAAAAGGTATAGGAGAAGTAAAGAAGTTACAAGGAAAATAAAGATCGTAAAAGGTATCAAAGGGGCACTGTAGGAGTAATGACTGCATAGGCTAGGAGGTGTTTATCTGGATAATGGAGGGATGGTATGCTGAAGTCTGGAAAGCAAAAGTGGCAGAAGAAAGTGAAACAGAAGCAGTGTAAGACCTGGAGAATATGGAGTGTAACATCAGAGGGCAGGTTGAAAACAGTTATTTTGTATAATGAAGGGGGCCTATAAGGATGCTGGGGTGGGACTCTTCATTAGGGACTGTAGTGATAGGACAAGGGGTAGTGGGTTTAAACAGGGGAAGTTTAGATTGGATATAAGGAGGAAGTTCTTCGCTGTAAGGGTGGTGAGGCACTGGAATGGGTTGCCCAGGGAAGTGGTGAATGTTCCATCGCTGGCAGTGTTCAAGGCTAGGTTGGACAGAGCGTTGGGCGACATGGTTTAGTGTGAGGCATCCCTGTCCATGACAGGGGAGTTGGAACTAGATGATCTAAAGGTCCTTTCCAACCCTACCTATTCTATGATAATATAGTTAGACTGTGTCACTCCTGGCTGAGATGTTGTAAATTCTAGTGGTGTCTACTGGTTTGAAAAGTGGGGGCATTTTGAAATGCAGAGACACCATCCATGAATCAGGCAATCCCAAAGCCATGAGGTGGGGACCTGGGAGGGTTCCCTGAAGCAGTGTCCCTCCCCGTTCCTGTTCCCCTCAACCTGGCAGGTCTTCCTTGGTTGGCTGGTGTCAGACCTGTGTACTGTGCTTTGTGGGTGGACCTCCTGTTTTGCACCAGTGATGCTGCCTTTGAGCCAGAGGGAGCTGGAGAGGTGTCTTGGCCTGCACAGCATCTTCAGACACAATGTTTTCATAGCTTTCAGAAGTTTCAGGTGCAGCATGAAAAAGGATTTTGTATCCTTTAAACTCTCATTCTGACAATTTCAAGTAATACCTTGTGTATTTGAAGTAGTAATGTTGTTCTCTGGTGGGTTTTTATTTATTGATTGGTTGTTTACACCATCTCCACCTCCATGTTATTCAGGATATTTGTCTGGTGTATCCTGTAACACCCTTCTCCCCACCCACCCTCCCTTTAGTTACCTTTTCTCAGAAGTGGATATATCTGATCTGTTTTCTCTGTCCTCATTCTTAACCTGTTTCTGTGTTACATGAAGCCAAACCAGCATACATGGCAGGCTTTATTGACAGTTCTCCCGTATAAATAGTATGTTTCTGCTTCCATATTAATTATCCAGTGTGCTGTGCTAGTCAGAGCCCATGGTAGTTCTTTATGGAAGCACTCTGTCAAGAACAATTTAGTCAGACACTGCTTTGGAAGTCCCAAGATCTTCCATCTGTGCATCCCAGCTGAGCAGTGTGTGCATCATGTGGCATGGCATGGCACAGGTCACCATTGTCTGTGTACCCACGGCCAGTTTTGCATTGCTCTAGATTTGCCGTAGGTCTACCAGATCCAGTTTGCAGATGATTTGGCTTGTGTGTTGATGCTGCTTTGCTATTATAGTCACCTTTAAAACAGGTTTTGTAGTTGTACAGGTAGCCTAAAAGGAATAATTTCCTGTGAGTGTATTTGAACTCCTTTACTGTTCAGCAAAGAAGCCTGGATTTAAGCTTGTTTGTATTGTCAAATGAGAAGGAAATATCATTAACTCTCCTTGCTTGCTTTATCACAGTGGTGTAACAGTTTTTAAAATTACTCTCCTGAATCTGATCTGGTTGCCTTTTCTTCTCACAAAAGCCTAGCCTCTGAACTACTAGCTACCTGTAACCACCAAGTCAGATTCCTGTGAACCTACTTTACAGATCTGTCCATTTCTCTGTGCAGCAGAAAGCATAAGGAAAACAAGATCAGTGTTAGCAAATCTCCAGTGGTAAAGGAAGACATTATTGAAAATAACAGGAAGAAATGTTGAAGGTGTTAGAGGTTAGGTATGAGGTCTCTGATGTTCCCATTACAGTTTCTCTAGCTCAGTAACTGAATGCTTGCTGCATGCTTGGGCAGCAAAAGGTTTTGCACCTTTGACAGCAATATAAAATGTTGCCTTACATAGGTGTGTATGATGGCATATGCCAGCCGTCCTGTTTAAGGTATAAGGCTAAAAGATATTTTGGTTTGTTTTTTTCCTGCTCATGTCCAAAATCAATTGCATTGCAAAATCCATATCATTATCTGTTGTTGTTCTTTGGTAGGAAATTATTTTTGCATTCCAACTCTAACTTGGACAGATCAACAGAGTTTTGACAGGTAAAGAAAATACTATCAGAATTAGGAAAAAAAACATTTTAATGCATTCCTGCTAGCTTTCTGGGATGCTGCTAGTGTGAGCAGAGCTCAGCATGCTTCAAGACTGAGTTTAGGAGTGAGCCATTAGCATCAATCCATTCTCAAACAGAATTTCAGAATCTGAAATAACAGCAAATAAGATTTTAACTTTATATCAAAGTGCTTAGAATCAGTCTGCCTTCATAGCTAGTTTGGGCAAGTGGTATATGTAATCATACGAACCCATGTAAGGCAACATTTTATATTGCTGTCAAAGGTGCAAAACCTTTTGCTGCCTAAATATGTAACAAGCATTCAGTTACTGTATTTACTTTAAGAGATATACCCCAAAACTTTGACACAATGGTCTGACTTACTCATCCAAAATGATGCAAAAAGTAATTCTGAAAATGTATGTAGCTGACAGACCACTCAAAGTTATGCTGGTCCACGTGGTGAAAGGTGTTTGCTTTTCCATGCTTTAACCAGGAAAGGAGCGTGATCATCAATCCCATAAGGTGCTCATATTACTATCCAAATAAACTCATTTTAATTGCTATGTAGTTACCTTTTTTAAAAAATGCCAAGTGCTATACCATGCTGAGTATAGTATCATGTAGAAACAGAAATGCTCTGTGATGCTTGGAATGCCTTGGCTCCCATTGCAAGTGTATCCTTTTCTTTCCTGTGTCAGAAGTTCACTTTAATTTAAGTAGTTTTTCATCCTTTCTAGTGATGATTGCCGAAGAGCTTAGCTTTTGTTGTTGCAAGAGATAAGTCCATTACTCAGTAAAGCAGTAAAATATAAAGAGGGGTGTGATACTGGAAAAGCACATTGTTTAGGGTGTGTTCAGTAGGTTGGGACCAAGTGCCTTGTCTTCAGCTAAGATGTAATCATACTACCATCTGTGGAATGTGCGGAGACAAGATGTGACGAGTTAGGGTAGTTGCTTCTGTAGTCTTGGTGCTCTAGATACAGGGAAGAGAAGGTAGTGCAAGTCCAATAGCTGTTGCCGTAATAGGTCATGACACTTCTGATGTTTCAGCCTTTCCTTATTGTGGAAGGAAATAATTTGTCTTGTCAGCTGTTCTAGTTACTGGGTTTGGGGTATTACATGGGAACCATAAGCAGTCTTTCTTCCTTTCCTACTGGTCTGATAGTTTTCTAGAACTGCAACCTAAGCTAAGAAGGCTCATCAGTGTAAGAAAAGGACCTATGAAAGGTTTTTCAGCAGACCTTGTCTTGCCCTGATGACTGCAGAGGAGGGGGTTGTGGCACTGAAGAATGGGTAAAGCCAGGTTAGTGTCTGAGGCAGGCAGGTTGGTGTCTGTCTAATAAATAACATCACTGTACTGAAGAAAAACTCATGCTGGTGCTACTGTCTATCCCAAGTTATTAAACACCTGAAGTTTAAAAAGTGTATGATAAAGTTCTTAAAGGCTGTACAAACTCCTTCAGTAAGAGCATGAAATTATAAATACGCTGGATAATTATAGGTGTGGTGTTAGTGTCCAAACTGAACTCTGGTTGGTGCAGTCTTTCATTTGACACTGAATTATTCATAAAGCAATGAGTTAAACTGCTGAAAGGAAGCAATAATGTAGTCACTGTTTGTTTTAGTAAATTCTTCAGGGAGACTTCTTAAATAGCAGTTTTTGGTCCACTGAGTAGTTGCACTGATAATACCTTAAATGCTTTATGCATGTCTATGAGGAGTTAATCACTTTTTTTAAGACTTAATTTTGTTTTGTAAAGTGCCATCAGCCACAGATAAGCAGATGAATGAGTTGTTGCAGCAAATTGTCTAGTTTATAGAGCAATATCACTTCTGTGTGGGTTATTTGTTCTCAGCTGGTTTTCTATCCACAAAGGTACATTGTTACCTCCCTTTTATTTTCACATAAAGATAATTCAGGAGGATGATGTTTCAGATACGATTTGCCTTACAGACTGGTATCTTTCGTGCATGGTGTTCAGTGTTCAGGAGCCTATTAGAGTAATAACTTCTTTGTTTTATCCAAGAATAGTCATGTAACCTATTAATAACTTTATTTTCAATTACTCATTAGGTAAGCAGGCACAATTTAAAACCAGTCAGGCCATCCTCTGTTTTGTCAACATGTTCCCTTTGGGCAGGCAGACATAATGATAGGAACGCAAGGCAACAGCAATATGATGATTGAGCTCTATAATAAGTGGTGACTGCAGCGTTACTGTCTATCCAGTCATTGCTACATGTTTTGTAGGCGTGGCAGAGATGATGACTCTGCTTGCAGGAAGTTGTCCCATCCCAGCAATGTTGCCTTTTTTATTTACTGTCTTGTATAGCACCATCTCCTCCTGGGGGGGGATTTGCAATTCACAGTCAATAATACAGTAATTATTTATTTCGGGTGGCAATTAGAGGGCAAAAGACTTCTGTATCATACTATTTCTTTTTTTTTTTTTTTTTTTCCCCAGACCTGATTTTGGATACTTGCTCTGTAGTAAATAAATGTCATTTCTACATTATTTTTTTTTTCTTCCTTCCTAAATTTGCTAAGGAAAATTGTGAAAGCACTGAAAACTTTTAAATCTTGTCTCCTTAGCTACAAATCATCTCTCTTCCTGTGCTCATAACACCTTTCTCCCTTAATCCGTAAACTTGCCTTTTGCCTCTTGATATTTCTCTAGAAGCCTTTTCCCCTTAAGCCTTAGTCATTGTCCTTCGTAGCTTTCTTGTCTAGAGGTTTACATTGTGAGCTATACACCTTTTGACGCCAGATCAAATAATGAAAGCATAATGAACTGTGAAGGAAGAAAAATAATAAATGAAACAAAAGCAAATTACCCACCCTTTTGCTGATCTGAGAATTAACTTCTAGCTGTAAAGGTATATTACATGATTTTTTTATAAGCCATGGAAACATCTGTGGCAGCAGTTACCTACACCTTTCCCCTCCTCCCATCCTACTGGCCAAATGAGTCCCTGTTTCTGTTACTGTTTCATCCTTTAAAAATGTTTGAGATGGATTGCTTTATTTTGGATGCCTTCTGAAAGGCACCTACACTACAGAAATCGGTTCAGAATTTCATTACAGCAACCTAGGACTGTCTTGACAAAATGAAGCTGTGTAGAACACTTCTAATTTGATTCTTTTTCTCCTGAGTCCCTTTGTACATAAGTGATGCTTGTACTGTAACTGCAGGTAGGGATCACAAGCCAAGTAGTTTCTCTTGCTTTTGAAAGGCCAAATTCTTCCAGAGCAAATAGAAGTGCTTTGGTTTGAAGTTGGTTGGTTTTGGGTTCTTTTGGGGTTTTTTTGATTTTTGTCTTGTTTTTTGTTTTGGAGTTTATTATTATTATTGATTTTGTTTATTATTACTTTATTTATTTTTATCTGGAGACCTTGTCTCCTGAGAGTAATGCTTATTAATCTAGCTTTTCTAGCAATGATTTCCAGACTTCTGCAGAAGTAAGTTCCTGGAGCCCACAGGTTTTCTTGTGAGCTGGTAAAAAGCACTGCCACTGGTTCAATAGAGTAACTGTCAATCACTTCCAGGCATGGTTTGGGGAGTCTGCTACAGGGAGCTGTGAAGTTACCGGTTCTCATTGCCTTTCCCAGTTAAAGGCAGGTATTTATTCTTCACCTTCTTCATGTTATTTTAAGTTTTCTGTTTACTTTCAAGAAGTAATATTATTGCTTTAAGGCTTTCTGAATGATTCTCATTGGTGTCATCTCTGCACCAACACAGTTCAGTAGCTGCTTCAGAAAGCACTGCATTTACTCAGGAATTTTTCAAGTGCATATTTTTATATGCTGCCCAATAGTTAAAATAGCAAAAGTCAATTTGGCGGAAAAAGAGGTTATATTTAATATAATGCCTGTAATTACTGAATGTTTTTTCATTATAATTTCTAGCAATGTAGTTTAATTTTATTTTCTTTTCCATTTGTGTGGTGTTATCTGTGCGAGACTGACATTCTGAAATGTGCACTGAAGTCGTAAAACTTCAAGAGGTTTATTTGGTGTATTTGAAATACTGATGTACTTAAAAATGTCTAGGTTTAAAACTCTTTTTAAGAAACTGTAAACTTTTTAGAGGCTTGTTTGATGTATTTAAGATACTAATGCTTTTAAAAATGCCTAATTTTTAAACTCCTTGAGATGTGATGGTATGTTTCACAGCTGAAGAGGAGTTAGGCAGTCAGCGAGCTGCAGATCAACGGCTCAGTAGGGTTGCCTGTGGATCCTTACAGGTTCCTCTGCTCTCCAGTGGTCCAGTGGGTTCTGATGCTGCAAAGCTGGACCTGGACTACATGTTAAGTGTGCAATTAATACCCTTTGATGCTGGTGTAATTTGACTGCTACAAGACTGCCTTTACTCATTTCCCAGTGATATTTACATTGCCAGACTTCATTCTTATCTGCTAGCATCTTATATTTTTGCTTAGTGAGTCCTTTTTCTTAGTGTTTACTGCAGCTTCACTTATCCAGCATAGTTCACGTCTGCCCAGTTTATCATATCTGTGCATACTGTTCTATTTATATTTAAACAAAAAGTATTAAAATGCCCTTTAATGTCTTTTATAAAGGCTTTTATTCTGGAACGTCCGTTTAGTCCAGCAGCAGAGGAAAAAGTTATGTGTTTTCAGCTTTCCTCCCCTAAATGCAGAGTCCTGATATGAAGTTTGGTTCATCAAAGTCTTCACGCTGCAGGCAGCAGTCTCTTTAGCCTGATAATGCCTGCTAATCTTTAGTGCAATTCCCTTGCTGTTTCTGGGATTGCTCTGGCAGCTCTGCACAGAGGCCTGTGCAAACCATCAGTAGTGACATGTAAAAAGTTCTTAAGACTAGTGATTTCCATTGTGAGGCAGTTGTACATGATAATTGTAAGCAGATTTTTGGTATCACTACTGCTCCTCCGTTGTGGTCTCCTTAACCTCAAAGTGAAAGAGAAATGTTTTGTAACCTACTAGGGAGACTGCTTCAGTTTCTCTGCTGTGGCTGCCAGATCAAAAAGCTAATGACAAACATAATGTTTCAGAATTTGAATACTTAGTGTGATATGAGGCATGACTGAAACCTATGAAGTCAGGAGCTGCTGTCATCGTTGTTAAAGTAGTAGCAGTGTTCTGTAATTTAACTGGTGTGATAGCGGAGTCATTCTGTTGCTTTTGTCCATATGTGACTGCAAGTGCGTGTTTACTGCTGAGCGGCGTAGCCTACAGCCTGGGGAGAGATGAAATTCTGTGGTGCTCCTGTCTTGTCACAGCACTTACGTTGTGTCAAAAGCCACAGGATCTTGACAAAAATCTATTCTGCTTTCTTATTAACAAGCAAAATAAAAATAGCAAACTTTTTGAGATTCCTTCTCTGTAGATTTAACTTACTGTGAATAGTAGAACAGTAAAGCAGTAGGTCTTTCAGTGACATTGAGTTCATCTTATTAAACCAGCTGAATCCATCTGAACAGCTTTTCTTTGAGTACAATCTCTTTTAATTATTGGTGCTGGTTTTGCCCTGATTACTTAACAGTGTGAGTATTTGAATATGATAATGTTGAGGTCATAGTCCATAACAAGGAGATTTTTATTTTAGCATTTTCTGTAAGGTCGTGGCAAGATGTAGTTCCAGAGAATTTTGTCGTGTCTTTTTTTTAGTTTCTCCCTTCACTTCAGTTGCAATAACCATTTTGCTTTCAAGCTTTCATCTCAACACCTCAGCAACAGACTTAGTTGATGAGCAATGTGAAGTGTGCAATAGCAGTTATTTATATGTGAGCCAGCACCTTTTCTGTGTAGGGTGACTGACACTTCTTACTAACTTTCCCAAATCTATTGCCATGCTTCAGTTTCTTTCCTGGTATACATGCCAAGTTTTAGACTTGATTTCATCTCAGCATTCATGATCTTTCAATAAATAAGTGAATGCTCTCACTTTGCTCAAACCATTAATATCTTAAAAGCCTCTTCTTGGAAGGCTTAACCTCCACATGGCAGAGACCACCTTTAAACACTTAAAGCTGTATTGCTTGTTTTTTAATGCAGTGGAATGGGTAGATGGAAAACTATATGTAACAATAAATCTTAAATGTTTTGGAGGAAATTGCAAGACAACATGAAGTGATGACATTCTTTTTTGTAATGGAAGAGTATCTACAAAGTTGTATGTGTTGCGTTTTAGGAAGGTAGAAAACAACTTCAGTGCTCTTCACCAAACAGCGACAGTGTCTAAAATTCTGCATATGAAAGCTATTTTTAGTTAATATTTTGCAGTACTACATTCAAAGAATTAAAAATATTCATAAGGTCACTTCATGCTTTGTTGTAATACTTTCTTAATTTATGTGGTTCATGTTTACTTTTGTTTGATTAATACACTGCATCTTTATGCCAGGAATACAATTAAAACTGGGTGTTCTGCTCTAGGAAATGACAGGGGTGGTATTGACACATGGTGGTTTAAGCTGCATTAAGGGCAGTGCTGTATGAAGTGATATGCTTGGTAGGAAGGTTTTTCTGGCCAGTGTGGACAGGTTTTGTTTGTTTTGTTTTGTCAATCCTGTATTGTATAATTTGAATAAGTCTTTGGCATCATTCTGCTTGAGGCAGAGGAAAACAGGTTTCTTAATTAACTCTTGGGAGGATTTGGCAGTTCTTTCATATGAGCTGTGAAGGACCAGAGAAGAAAACATAAATTTCTGGTTGTCAGTGCTAAAGTTGAAAATAAATTTTGCTGTCCTGCTTGCTAAAAAATGTTAAACAAGAACTGTTTTGCTCATGCAAATTATTTACTGTAATAGTTGAATTCTATTAGAAGTTAAAAATGTTCCTTATTCACAGAAGCCACCGTACTCACTAATATTATCTGGGTTCCATATCTGAAAGCTGTGTTACAAAATGTGTCAGTATGTGTATGCCACTGCTGCTTTTTGTGACATCATGATTAAGTTTATCTTACCATTAAATAGTATCTCTCAGAAGCTGCCTCTGTTTGTTTTTTAAGTTGATTGCTTTTGCTGTGATCTCTTTGGAATTTTGTCCCTCTCTCTAACGCCATTCGTACTTTTGGGGAATGTAGAGCAGTATCTCGTAGAAAGCTCTTTATTTTCTTGGTTAAGGTCAGTGCTTTCCCCAAAAAATATGGTATCAATGTTTAAATCCTCTGTTAAAAAGAGTATTTTTAAATGAGCTGTTAGTGAAGAACTAACTATTAGGTGTTTGCTTCATTTTGTTTCTAGATACTAAGTTGCCTTGATGGTAACTGCAATTAATTAAAAAAGAAAAAAATCCTAGTATTAATTTTGTGTAAGCAATTGTTGGGTTGCTGTAGGCATGCTGTATGCTCCCAGACAGGAGTGACCTAGGGGACAGCTTCCTTGTTAGACTATCACCTTGCTGTTCAAAGATTAAAAAGGAAAAGGCAAGCTGTGGAAACTCACAGGGATCTTTCCTTCATACTCTTCTTTTTGTCACTTTTCCAGTTCTTTAGTTGTAGCAGTTCAAACCTGTTCCTCCGCCTGCCCTTAATTTTGTTGTAATTCAGTTCTGTTTGGTTTAAGTTTATTAAAGTTCTACTGGTGTTATGACAGCTGCTGGTGGGGGCTTCTGCAGCTGCATCGCTCAGGAGCCCATCTTCTGTAAAACTTTTTATTAGAAAACGAAACTTTAAATCATTCTTTGTTTTACTTTTGTACTTGTAATAAGAAGGGTGCACAATTTGTTGTGGGCGCTGTATACTGTGTTTCGGCGTGCACATTTCACTGGTGCTTCAGCGGGATCTGCTGCATCCCGGGAAGCTTTTGAAAAGCCGTATTTGAGAGTTAAGTGTGTAATTTCTTGTAGCTCTAATCCCGAAGTAAATCTCTAACCTGATCTGTTTCTCTTCACGCTCAGGGCAGTGGTTGTTAGTTCTGTGGTTTTACTAGAAGAGTAAATAATCAGAATAGGAATGCTGGTTGTGACAGTATCTTTTTCTTGTGTGCTGTGAATTTGAATGAGGCTGCAGGAGCTTGTTGCACACACCTCACCGTTGCTGAGAGGTGAGGGCAGCCTGTGAAGCACATGCGACTGATCCTGCTTTGCTTCTTGTGTGGTTTACCATGGCTTTGGCCTTGGTTCCCTGGCGTGCTCATCGCCGATGGCCCGCAGGCGGTAGCATGGACGCGGGTGGGGGGGCGGCGCTGTCCAACGTGCTGACAGGCAGGGGCAGCGCTGTGACCAGGCTCCCGGTGGCAGAACTCGTGGTGTTTCCTCGGGGAAACAGTTAACTTCTGAGGGAGAAGGTTACCTGTGGCCCTGATGGCCCACACAGCCAGTAACTCGTGTATAGCTTTTGTGTATAAAACTGTTCTTAGTTGCAGACACCAGTGACTGGGCGTGGGGTGGGGTTGGTGTGATGCAGTGTAACGGAATATACAAGCTAATAGCAGGACTGGTATAGTTAAGAAAAACTTCTCAGAGAGTGTCTTTTAAGGTGTGCTTGTCCTTGGGGTGGTTGCAAGAGATTATTAGATTTTACAGTTTGATTATGAAAAACAGTTTATTCAAGAATATATCAATTTCCCTGCAGTTACGCTGAAATGATCCATCAGCTTTTGGTGCACAGCAATAGGAGGTGGTGTTCTTCAGTTGTTGGAAAAATCAGGAAGATGTTTGTTCAGTCGAAGCAATGTATCTTTAAAATCATGGGGGATTATTTCATAGAGTTGTTTCATATCTCTTCAGTGGTGTTCACGTATGTTTTAAACAGTTATTGGAGCAAAACTTCGTAGTAGTGATGGCTAGAAACTGGAAAATGTTACCCCTGAAATGTTCCTGATAGTAAAGGATTTCCTTTCCAATCTTGCCCAAGTAAAATTTAAATCTTATTGTTACATTTGATTAAATATTTAGATTCCTTGTTTGTTTTTAAAGTAACACCACAGAAGTCTTAAAATAAACAATCAATTTAGAAAGTCTCCTATTTGAAATTTGTACCTGTATGAAAACGTGGAACTCCAGAAAAATTTTAAAGTTTGTTTTTTGCTTAATGAGACTTCTTGATAAGATGCTGACTATAAGACAATTTGGAAACTTCAGAATAAGTTTATGTTCTTTGTATTTGTATTCCACATTAATGTGGACTTTTTGCTTCATCCATATTTACTTACCTATTTGAGGAATTTTACAGTTAGTCACATACCAGTACCATTGTTTTGTGTATGCTGTTTTGCACTAAAATATGCCATTTGCATGTCTTATAAGTGCTACCTGAAACAGAAATGTTAAAGTAGCTGATTGTTACTTTTTTTTTTCCTGTGTTAGCTGGAGATACAGATGATCCTCCAAGAATTACTCAAAATCCGGTCATTAATGGGAATGTAGCAATGGCTGATGGGCATAACAACACTGAAGAAGACATGGAAGATGGTAAGTAAATATTTGCTAAAAACTTGTGGTTTGTTGGCTTGTTTCTATGATTTTTGAGGATAAAATGGTCCCAGTCTTATACGTGTCCTCTAAACTGCAGCTCATTAAAAAAATGAAACCCTCTGTAGTTCTGACTGCTGGTTTTCTGTGTAGGCATCCTTTTAGCATAGCTATACAATAGGATTAGGCATCTGAGGGCTTGGGAATTTTTTTTTTCCTTTTACTCCTTCTAGGCAATTTTAAAATTGCTGAAAGTGATACTGTCCATTGTTACATTTTGTGATAAATGTCCCTTTAAACAGCCTGCAGCTGGTGCTTGGCTGAATGGTAATTGTATCAGTTATGCAGTTCCTTCAGGACATTTAGAATCCTTATCTGTCCCACTCTCTTGTCAGGTGGCAGCTGTGATCAGTGTTTGTCTTGGTATGGTAAGTCAGTGGTAACCGTTTTGTTGAGGAGCATTTCCCCCCCCCCGCCCCAGGTCTGATGCCCTTTTGCTTGCAAATGCAAATGAAGAAGTATGTACTAATATCCAGTTAACAAATGGGGATGTGTTTTTGAAACTTTTTTGTTGGTCTATTCAATGAAAATAGGGGTGTACAGGGTTTTTTCTTTTGCAGAAGATCAAATAATTTTGAAGTGGATGTGTCTGGGCTTATTTAAAGAGAGATGATAAGTTTAATTCACTTAAGTCTGTTGTTTAATGAGGAAAATGTACAATGATATTTCTTTTTATAGGAAAGGATATGGGGGGACTGCTTTTTTTGAAGAATTGCATGAAATTTGAGTTGGAGAAAGGAGACAAAGTATGAGTTGGTTTTCTTCGCCTTTGATTCTTTATTTCTGCTCTCTTGTGAGAGGACAGTACATTCACAACTATGCTTAAACTTTTATTTAGATTTGTGCGAAATGTTGATAGTTTTAGTTAGGAAAAATCAGAGTTTGTGGTTAAAGGTCAAAAATGTGCTTACTTTCATGTATTCAAGAAACATATAATAGAATACTGATAGAAAATGGTAAAGTTCCATGAAGAGAATATGGTTCAAATTCAGGACAAAAGCATCTCATGATTGTATGTCCTCCATATCATTGTCAAAGAGAAAGTTTCCTATGATCATATTCTCACAATAAAGTAAAAATGAGGTCTGCTGAATCTATGAAATTTTTTCATGTCTGATTGCCTGATCTCGTTCAGAGGTCTTTGATTTCTTGCTCAGAGTAACTAGCTGAGGCTGAAATAGGGAATCCTGTTTTTATCAGAATCAAATTACCTGTTCCAAAAGAAGCTAAGTGTCATTGTCAGGCCATGGTGTTTGGAAAGATCACATGGGTGGACAGTGACTGGCAAGGACACTTCTGTCGAAGCTCTATTCTCAGTAATGTTTATAGGTGGAAAGCCTGATGGTGTTTGCTATCAGTACAGCTAGTAGGTAATGCACTTGCCAATTAGCACAAAAAATTTGTCCAGAAGTTGGTCTGTATGTGCTTGCATAAATGAAGCAAAAGGGACTTAAGCTACAGAGACAGCTGATGAAACCCAGGCCATGTCCAGGGTGGCATGTAATCATATGTACCCCTCTTCATTCAGAGTAGCAGTGACTTTTTAATCAAAGAGCTACTGTCAGCCAGTTTTCTGTCATGTATCAAATACTTGACTCCGCTCAGAGGACTGGATATGAAGGAGTCACAGTAGGTAGAAAGGAGTATCAGAATGTAATTGGCAAAAAGCTTGTGGAAGATTCTGTGTTTATGGTGGTACTCATATATTTGTGGATTTTCTGTTAGGGTCAGGAGCTTTGATGCATTCTGCTGTGGGATATCTTTTGGGGTTAAAATGTGTTTATTAAGCAATCCTAGTAGTTCCTTGTTATCATATTTACATAAGGAGTGTCTAGCTGCATCTTGGTGCTGTTGAAGTTTGCATTGACGCATGGAAAATAGTGTTATTGCAAAATGTTATAAATGCAAAAACATTCCTGAAGACTTGCATCATGGAAGTGGATGATGCCTCTTTTCCAAATCTTATAAATCAGATTAGTTGCCTGCTCTTGCATTATTTACACATGAGTGCAATTGCTCTCTTGGTGTTTGTTCTCTTGCTGTCCTGGTTTGCAGCATGATGTACAAAAGTAATGGACAGGTTGGAGATTCTCAAGATAAGAAAAAATGGAGACATTTGATAAACATGTTTTGTTTTCCATTGCTGTTATTCATAGCAAGTGGGATCAATCTGAGCTGATAAAGAATGCATGAAGAGAACTTAGGTACTTCTTCAGTGAAAGTCTTAATGAGTTTAATGGTTTCTGTGAAAGAAGTGAAGAGTAAGATAAAAGGTTGAAACTTCCAATCGGATCATAAACTTCCAATCGGATCATAGAAACTAGCTTTCTGGTGAATTTCTGAGTTCAAGGGACTTCTGAGGTTATTTTGTTCTTTCTGCTTAGCACGAAAAGAAATGTCTTGTAAGAAGGGGGGAAGGGAGGAAGTGCAGCTCTCGCCCAATTTGCTAGGCATTAACCACAGGCATTGTGAAGAACACGTAATGGGAGCAGCAATGGACCACCCAACAGGATCTTTGAATAAGGTTGTGTTCTCTCAAGGGGTTTGAGTAGAACCAGTTGTTGCTATGTATGATGTCTTGCCAGTTAAAAAGAGCCAGCTGAAGGAATGTGTTATGCTTTGTACCGAGAATGACTTAATGACCTAGGCTTTGTGATCTGGAATAGCAGCTTTTGCAAGTAAAGTAAAAAAAAATAATAAAACCAAGGTTCTGATAAAATTTTGTTTGCAAGTGCATCAGTATTCAAAACAGCACATAGAATAAATTATCATAGAAGTTAAAGTTCACACAGAAGGTCCCTAGCTAAACATAAACTCAGCTTTGCAATTACCTACTGAAGTCTCATTTCTGTGAAGAATTGCAGGGCTAGGAGGCTTTCAGAAGCATCGGTCTTAGCCATTTGCTAGTATTGCATGCTGTATGTGGATCATTATTAAAATATTCATAGAATATTCAGCCAGTTTCTCCATTCATAATTCAGGTTCAGAATATTTCATTAACCTCAATATACTTTAAAGGTAGCCACATTTACTAAGAGAATAAAGAAATCTGCTTAAGTAGTGTACTTCAGTCTTAAAATGGATCACATTCTGTAGATGGATCTCTGATTTGAAGGAACTTTGTCACATCAAGGTGCTAAACATGACATTCACCTCATCAGTGAAAAAATCTTTCCCATGTAGCAGATATCCATTGCATGTAATTTCACCAAACGTGGTCACTTGGGCTTATTCTTTTTATCTTGTGTTCAGGACCATGTGTCATATGTCATATGTTTGTAGTTCAGGGATTTATAGAAGCCTTACTTATCAACCGCTACTAAATCATCCTGCTGCCAGTTGCAGTCTTTTATGGAAACTGGTGGACATGTTTGTGAAAATAGTGAAAAAGCTTTTATTTATGTGCTCAGTATACTCATCAAATGTTTTAATCTATTACACTTGCTGAAATATGGGCTTTCTGGAAGGAAAGGGAGGTTGTTATTTTGGGGGATTGTGTTTTGTATTTTTGAAGAAACTTCTATTTTAGGGTTGACTTACATTATGAGGCTACATTTCTGTGGAGTGATTACTAGTCACTGCTCAAATATTTTACAGAGAAAAGTACCCTTTCCTGGTGAGCTCTCATGCATAGGCTTTCCTGAAAAGAAATCAAGAAATAAGGCAAACTTTCTCTGAAGCCTCTGCAGATGCTGCGTGGGCTGCTGTTTTTAGCTGACACCATGGCAGCGCTGCTGCATCCTTGTACTGAAGTGCTCTGAAAGCTGCATCAAAGGAGGCAGAAAGCAAACTTGATTGGCTCATTTTCCAGAAGCTTAGACTATGCCCAGAAGTACTGATCTTGATCGTGAGCAGGGAGGCGTTCTCGAGCTGGTTTGAGATAAGAGTGATCTAGGACTGATCTCTAACCATTGCCAATCAAGTGTGAGAGTGTGCAGCTCCTTTGGGTGCAGCCTGTCTGTCTCTTGGATGTAGGATACCAGCTCTCTACTCTGTCAACAGGCAGTGAGTAGGTAAAATGGGCAGGGAGCAGTTTTTGAATATGTGCTAGACTACTGGTTAGCTACACTTACATGCAGGGGAAAAGAGGAGAAAATCTTTTGAACTCATCTGTTACTGAGGAAGCTGGCAGCACACAGTAATGTGAAGGTCCTTGCAGGTGTAGAGAGGAGAGGAAGCTGGTTTCTGCTGTAGTACTATTACTTTCAAGAGATAATTGGGAATGCTTAGTGCTGTCAGGCCATACGCAAATAAGATCAACTGTGTTGCCAAGATCAAGATAAGAAGTAGGACAACAGCTTGAAAAGAAAACCGGCTTGCAAGGGAGAAGAATCTGCTGAAGCTCCCCAGCAGATATGGGCAAAACTTGTTAATTTTCTGTATTAAAGTGTATAGTCTTTACAGTGTTGCATGTAGTAATCAAGAGAGTTTAATTTTTTAAGTAAGGGCTTGCCTGTTTTTTAATAAAAATCAGTACTGTCTGGTGCCATGCAAAGCTTCAAGTGAAAGGACTGCTTTGAGTGTAGGAAAAACAATACATGTTTGGATTCAGCGTGCCTTGTCACATCCTTCTGTGATCTGATTTTCGGGATCTTGGTGTCGTTGTACATCAGTGCTTTTGATTTCAGATGTCACTGTGACATATCTGCTTGAGTTCTGCATCACCCCTGGGTGGTGCAAGGATAGCAGTCTGACCGTGGGTGGTTGTCTGCTGCCTTATATGGTACTCAAACCTTTGTACACACAGTAGCAAATCTTTCTGTGTTACATGAGTGTGAAGTTGGAACCATGGAAAAGGGGGAAAATGTCTTGTGCGTACTCTGGTTTATTCCTGCCCTGTAAAATTCTTGGGATAAGTTGCAGGTTTTTCCTCCCTGCATGTCAGTGAGGCATGTCACAATAAAGAGACGCCAGCTTTGTGCCTTCCTGAAGTTGTCGCAGTCTCCAGCACTCTGTTGTAGCTGTGTACAGCAGAAGCAGAACAGACTGTAGTATATGGAGAACTGAGGATGTGGGAAAAAGGCAAAATTTGTTTAATTGTTTATGTCAAATTAATCCACTTAAAAAAAAAGTGTCTCATTTAATTTTGTTTTAGACTACTAAAAATCTTTAAAATGCTCACATACCACAGTGAAGACCCTACTCTTGAGCTATTCTTCAGCAAACTGGTATGAGATTTAGAAACAAAAAAAAACCCATACAAAACCCCCTCTACAAATGGGATTTATCTACTTGAAAAGATACTGTTGCAAGAAATAACTAAATGGTGCCCTGGTATCGATAGGGTAGTTGAAGAGATTGTGAAAATCCTTTGCACATCTTGGTCCATGCAAAGAGCCAAGTTAAATTGGGCTGGGAAGATACTAGACAACATGAAGAGTTAGAGCGGGCTGTGATTTGAGTTGTAAAGCATTTGTCTGGCTGTACCAACTTTAGACAAAACTAGAGTGGTGTTAAGTGGTAAAGAATTACTGAACAAAATGATGTACGAAAGGAATGCTCTTCCAGTGCTCTGTTTTCCTGAAGGATGTTGCAGTGTTTTTCAAAATTAAAAAATCAAAAGTTCAGTTGCTCCATGCCTGTCAGGGTTTGGGGGTTTATTTGGTTGCTTCCAATACCCCACTACATAAAACATGCTCGTGTTGCATGATTTTTGAAAATGGCATTTTGGAGTGAAGAACATCTGGGTTTTGGTGTTGGGGGTTTTGGTGGGTTTTTTTTTCTTGTCAAATAATTGTGTATGTGTTCATTCCAGACACAAGTTGGCGATCGGAAGCAACATTTCAGTTTACAGTGGAACGCTTCAACAGATTGAGCGAGTCAGTTCTCAGTCCTCCCTGCTTTGTACGGAATTTGCCATGGAAGATCATGGTTATGCCACGACTCTACCCGGACAGACCACACCAAAAAAGCGTAGGATTCTTCCTTCAATGCAATGCTGAATCTGATTCCACGTAAGACCCTTTTAATTACTGTATGAGTACTCATGTGCTACTAGCTATCTGCATTGCAAGAAATGCAGACATCTACAAAGACTCTTTTACCTCTCTGCAAGAGGAAAGAATTCTCACAAGAATTTGATTCCCTCTTTCCCCCCCAGCCTTTCTAAATCCCAAAGCATAAGAGTAATCCTCTCTTTAGGAGCTAAAAGTAGCTTGTGTAGCCACAAGTTTGTGGTAGAATTTAGATACATTTGAATGAACATGAGCCGGCAGTGTGCGCTTGCAGCCCAGAAAGCCAACCATATCTTGGGCTGCATCAAAAGGAGCATGACCAGCAGGTCGAGGGAGGTCATCCTGCCCCTCTACTCTGCTCTTGTGAGACCTCACTTGGAGTATTGTGTGCAGTTCTGGTGTCCTCAACATAAAAAGGACATGGAACTGTTGGAACAAGTCCAGAGGAGGACCACGAGGATGATCAGGGGACTGGAGCACCTCCCATATGAAGATAGGCTGAGAAAGTTGGGGCTGTTCAGCCTGGAGAAGGCTTTGTGGAGACCTCATAGCAGCCTTCCAGTATCTGAAGGGGAGCCTATAGGGATGCTGGGGAGGGACTCTTCATGAGGGACTGTAGTGATAGGACAAGGGGTAATGGGTTCAAACCTAAACAGGGGAAGTTTAGATTGGCTATGAGGAAGAAATTCTTTAGTGTAAGGGTGGTGAGGCAGTGGAATGGGTTGCCCAGAGAAGTTGTGAATGTTCCATTGCTGGCGGTGTTCAAGGCCAGGTTGGACAGAATCTTGGGTGGCATGGTTTAGTGGGAGGTGTCCCTGCCTGTGGCAGGGGTGTTGGAACTAGATGATCTTAAGGTCCTTTCCAACCCTAACTATTCTATGATTCTGTGATTGCTGGGGGCATGGGAGCGTCTTTGACTGACAGTTTTCTTGGCATGAGAAAAGTTCTGGGTATATTTCAAATGGAAGTGGTACTGGAGCTTCTCTAACCCAGCAGAGCTAAAATCCTGCCCTTTAAAGTGTGCAAGCAGGTAACTGCTTACAACTGTAGCAGAGCAGTGTATGGGGTAGTCATCTCTTGTTTAAGGAGTTCATTTGCCCATCAAGCAAGATGTGAATATATGCATGTTAGAATTGTAAATAGAATGGTTTGGGTTGGAAGGGACCTTAAAGCTCATCCAGTTCCAACCCACTGCCATGGGGAGGGGCACCTTCCACTAGACCAGGTTGCTCCAAGCCCTGTCCAGCCTGGCCTTGAACACTGCCAGGGATCAGGAAGCTGCAGCATCTCTGAGCAACCTGTGCCAGCGCCCCACCACCCTCACAGGGAAGAGCTTCTGCCTAAGATCTAACCTTAATCTCCCCTCTGTCAGTTTAAAGCCACTCCCCTTTCTCCTGTCACTATAGGCCCTTGTCAAAAGCCCCTCTCCAGCTTTTTTTGTCAGCCCTTTAGGCACTGGAAGCTGCTCCAAGGTCTTCCTGGAACCTTCTCTTCTCCAGGCTGACCAAGCCCAGCTCTCTCAGCCTGTCTCCAGAGCAGAGGTGCTCCAGCCCTCGGAGTATCTTCGTGTTCTTAGAGTCTCCCATGCTATCTGTGTAAATAATACAGAAATTTAAAAGATAAATGCAAACTTCTGGGACATTACTGCAGCTTATCCATCTAGAGTGCAAAACCCTCATAGGTATCCTTTCCAATAGGATAGCTCCATTCTGTCGCCAAATTCCACACAACTTGTCGTTCACACTGAATAGTAAGTTGCTCTTTTCCATCAGTTTTGTAATCTAAAAGGTGAGTGCTTGGTGCAGGCGATAAGGAAGAAAGTTCTAAATGTCACAACTAGTAAACCACTAGTCACAGAAGTGGTTCACATGCAGGTGGTCACAGAACAAGGCTAATGTGATCTTCAGATGTATCAACTAAGGTGCAGCTAGGGGAGCTAAGTAAGCAGTAACACCCCTCCATCAGGCAGTGACGAGACCATGTGTGATCTGATACTCAATCTGATTGTCTTGCACAAGTGGGATGAATTTGAACAAGAATGATCCTAAAGGAGTGCTTCTGAGGAAATCAGTGTTGGGAGTTTATCCTATTGGAGGGAGTGTAGAATCGCATCCTCCTTTCCTTAGCGAAAGGCTGAGTTAACCACGCTGTAGACAGACACCAAGACTACTTAGTGACTACTGCTGAGAAGGCCTATTATCTCACCTCAGACAGCACTTAGGTGAAATCACTGTTACCTGCAATTACCTGATAGTATTTTCTCAACATTGTTGCCCTCAGAAAATCTCCATTCTGGATTCATATTCATAATGTGCCTTCAGAAAGCCCCAGGGATTCATGTCCTTGATAACAACTAACCAAATCTAATAAGGGGGAAAAAAAAAAGTAAAATCCTGTATGTGAAAGTAATGTCCCATAATCCCTAAAAAAATAAAATAAATCAATGACTATGCAAAGCTTGTTTCTGAGTTTCAAATATTTCTTCTGTATTTATAGGTCATGGTCTTGTCATGCACAAGCAGTTCTCAAGATAATAAACTACAAGGATGATGAAAAATCATTCAGTCGTCGTATTAGTCACTTGTTTTTTCATAAGGAAAATGACTGGGGCTTTTCCAACTTCATGGCCTGGAGTGTAAGTAATTGTACATGTATTAACCTATTGCTAGATAGGAGCAGTTTTGAACTGACACTTGTGGGTACTGAGATACCTATAGAAAAGGATTTTCTCCAAGCTGTGTTTTTTTCTGTCATTGCTGTAGATTCTTTTTCAGTTTCTCATAAGTTCCTGTGCTTAATTGTTGTAGATGGCTTTTACTTATGTTGTGATTTAAATACTTCCTCATTACTATTTTCTGCATACCTCAATGCTTTTTTTGGTTTTCACTGTGATAGTCAATGTCATTCCTAAACAACATAGTTTTTCTTGCATTTCCATGTATTTTTGTGTAAGTGTACTGATATTTAATGCCCTAGTAATAAATGCTACTAAGGCATATCTCGAACTGAGACAGCTTATTAACCATTTTCATCTCTCTGAGATACTGGTGAAAAGCAGCAGAGCCTTTGATTACTGACCCTTACTGTCCACAGAAAATTGAAATAGTACTGCAGAATATTAAAAGCCAGGAACAAGTTTCCTGACTTGAGACATAAAAAAAAAGAATTAAAGTATATTGAGCTGAAGAACAGTTTTGTTGTTGTCCTTCAGTTTTCCTTCTTCATTTTATTATTACTGATAGCTCAAGCCTGCACATTAGAAAGTGATGTCTATTTGCTTCACTACAGTCAAGTTGCAAGTTCCAGTTTTCATGTTTGTGTGTTATTCCTGTTTTACAGGAAGTCACTGATCCTGAAAAAGGCTTTATAGAAGAGGACAAAGTTACTTTTGAAGTCTATGTTCAAGCAGATGCTCCACATGGAGTGGCGTAAGTATCTTTGTTTAAAAATAAAATTCTTTAATATTTTTATGTTACTCAAAATTGTTCAAGTATTTTGTGTTATTAACATTTGTAGCTCTCATTAGACGTTCTTACTTTATCTCCTTTAATTGATGAATTCTCACATACCAGTATTTTTCATTAGTCGCACAGATTTTTGCGTAGGTTAAACTTCAGCTTGCATTAGTCAGCATAATGTTATGGAACTTTAACTTCTCTATGAATTGATTTGTAGTTTAACACCTGTAAATCTAGCCTCAACATTCCTGATCTTAGAGCTGGTGAGGGTTTTGGACATGTGTGGCTCTGCTGTCCAACTTGTCTTGCTTTACAGCTGCTTTAAAACTGCCTTATCTGAGTCATTCTACTTAATGTCACTTGTAAACAGTAGTTGTACTGAAATGCAGACTTGCCATTGGAAGTACAGCTCTGGGTTCCAGTGCACTTTCACAATACTTTTTTTTTTTTTTTTTTTAACCATATAGAACATCTTTAAAAAGAAAACCTAACAAAATTGCAAAGCATTTGATTGCAAAGACTGTTGTTACTGGCAGGCAGGAGTGAAGTGTAGTTAATTGGAACCTGAAGTACTAGTGAAGAGTAGCTGATACCTACTAGCAGTACTACCTTAGAACAAGTACTCTTTGTTATAGTTAATAAAGAACTATCTTGTTTTAACAACTATTTCCTAGGTGGGATTCAAAGAAGCACACAGGATATGTTGGCCTAAAGAACCAAGGAGCAACTTGTTACATGAACAGTTTGTTACAGACTTTATTTTTCACAAATCAGCTACGAAAGGTAATTAATATGCAAAAGAAAATGAGGTTGCTAATTGAAATATACAGTATGTTATAAATGCTTCAAAACAGAACTGTATGTTCCTTTTGCCTCCTTCATCCTTTTGGAGAAGTGACTTAGATGGTGATGCGTATTTTACTTAAGCCTGAGTGCAGGAAGCTCCTTTTTTAACTTATACAGTTTGTTGAGTGTAAACTTTTGTTTTTTTGTGAAAGCAAACAGAGTACCTGGTGAAGGCCTGACTTTAAGGAGTGTTTCTTAAACTGTATGATGGGTTAATATTGCTACAAATTGCCGGGGGGTAGAGAAGGATGACTATATCATGCAGATCAGAGATAGAAGTAATTTCTCTTTCTTGAAATAGTTAAAATAGAGAAATCAGTTCTGACTTCTCAGCCCGTGAACAGTGTATAGAAAAGATAAACATGTACAACCTTTGTAGTTTTTTTCCTGCACTTCAGTTTGTAAAATGCAGTTGAAATTCCTGCTGTTGTGTTTAGCATCTCTAGTTATGGAAAGCCATGTAATTTTAGTAAACATAATTTTGTATTTGCTTCATTTGTATTTTACCTTCTATTATTTCTTTGCTGGAAAAACTTTAAATATCAGCTTAATGAGTATCTCATTCAAACTCATGATGAAATATCCTAGCTAGTGTATCGTTTTAGAATAGTGCAGTAGCCTTAATAGGATAAAAACATAAATGATGACTTGATACTGGAGGTGACTATCTGGAAGAGGGGGTATACTTGGGAAGAAATGTAGCTCTGCGCCATTTAGCTCATATTGGAATGTTCTATTGATCCTGATTCAACCTTCTGCACATTCCTGTGCTTATTGTGTCTCAGTAAAAATGAGCTGTTCTGAC
Source organism: Ara ararauna (assembly GCA_028858755.1). NCBI lineage: Eukaryota > Metazoa > Chordata > Aves > Psittaciformes > Psittacidae > Ara > Ara ararauna. Next base: position 15,389,644 of record CM054380.1, on the reverse strand, counting down.
TTAAACTTTTTTCTGTGTACACCAATTATTACATTTCCATTTCACTTTTTTCTCCAAAATTTCACTTTTAATGTGCGTACTTTCCACTGTCTTGGATTTTGAATCATCATTATTTAGATCACTGTGGCCTGTAAGTGTCCCAGTTGGGATTTCTTTTTTCTCTCTTCCAGTGTGCTGCTTACTCTGAAGCATTGCAAAAAATAGCTCATCAAGCTCCAGTAGACTGTAACTGAGATCTTACCAGTGCCATGCACAAGGAATGAATACTTGTTTCACGTGATGCACCTGTTTCTTCCTTGCAAGATCTGTAACATACTCATTCAGCTTATCATTCATTATAATGCCTGTTCCTTTTGTTCAGCACTCATAATATTTGTGCATTTTATGGTTTTGGACAACTTCACTTGGCTCTTGAAAGAAAAATGTGTTCTTATAATAGCTACATCTAATCCAATTGAGTAGTTCCTTTCAAGACTGTCGTGTAGTCAGTAAATCAATATGAACCATGAAATAATCTTGTTCTGTAAAGAAGAAATTCTTTTTGTGATATAGATTTGTTTCAACTGAACTAATCTTTTCAGACATTTCCCTGCACTTCTCCTCCTGCCCCCAAATAAATATCAGCTTCTAGGGAGTGTTAATATCTGAATAGTGACCATATGAGAAAGCTTAATTTACTAGCTGGTAACTGCAGCTTCCTTTATGAAAATGTTACTGGACATCAGCTGAAATGCCTCATTCTTTGCTCATTCTTCAGGTTTTTTGATCCCCCACAAACAGAACAGAGTAGTTTTACTTCTTGTTTGCCATTATTACGGATAAGGGAGAATTAGTAGTTATCTTGTCTGAGAAAATGAATTTCTACATTCTTGTTTTCACTTTGAGCAAAGTTGTTCCTCTTAAAACAGGAAAGAAAAAAGAAAATGTGTGGTATATTCAGTTTGCTTATCACCAATTCCATTATTTCTGTTAATCCTCCTGATATAGAAGAAATAATGATTTCTATTGCTGTTATTTAGAGCTTTGTTAACAGAGAAGTTGCTGTCAGGAGTAGATTTGGAAAAGCAGTGAACAAAAGCAAAGGCAAGCCACATACCTATGGAAAGTCAGCTTCTGATGAAGCTTAGGTGGGGATGGATAGAGAGGTCCTTCCTTCCTTTCTGTTTCCATTTGCAATGATATCCTCCCTGTATTAGCCACCAGGTGGCTTCAGTGGTAGGCAACAAAGCAAAAGATATTTCTCTTCAGAGAGTTTCTTTATTTGTTTGCCTGTAACTGACAAATGCATGCTTAAATGTACTCCATCTAGGCAAGGGACAGTGGTAACTTCCCAAATTGGTCCCGTTTTGATATTGGGCCATGCTTACAAGAGCTTTCCTATGTCTGTCAGTGATGCCTCCGGTCAGTACATGTGGCTGCTTCCAGTCCATCTTAAAACTCCTTGCTGTTTCTTTGAAAAACTCCTTACAATTCATGAGAACATTGCAGAATGTTTTGATAACTGTACTAAAATCATAAGTACTGGTCCAGTACGTTTCTCCCTGATGTGCCTCTCTTCAAGTTGTCCAGTGTATTTTAACTCATATTGGAATTTCATACATAGTATTTTCATCCCTTCTTCAAGTAGTCATCTTGACTTTAAGCAGTGTGTTCAAGCTTATCGGTAGCATTCTTTTACCATATCAATATCTAGAATTTTTCTCATATATCTGTGCCTTTTGCTTATAGCCATTGCTTATACATGTCCTGGTCACTCTTCTGTGTTTGTTTCCTGAGCGAACTTCTCAGGTGTTAAATTAGACACTCTGCTTTTTTCAAATGGATCACAATCCTCTCTCCTTGTTCTTGAGGTCAAGCTTTCAGAGTTTGGGAGGGTAAGGCATAAAAATAAAAGTTTGTAGAGCATTGTATTTGAAAAGTGTGTGGTTTAGATTGGGGAAACACTTGAGCTTTGAGAAGTGGGCTTTGATACTGTTTATCTACGCAAATAGAATGAAGTACCGAAGAAGGGCTATGTGTTAAATGTTTATTTTGTAGTAACATGTTTAGAATTTCAGAAGAAATAAAACTGTTGTTTTTATTCAAAGGTAGCTGGAATGCAGTAATTATAAGTAAATTGTAAATTATTGCTTTAATATTTCTTGAGAGATACAGGAAAGGAATTAATTGTCCAGATGGTATATGAAGAAAGCAAATAAGAACTAAATGCAAAGGATCTAATTTTGATTAACTATCAAGGTAATCTGTACTTGCATTTAGACATTTGTGATAAAAGAGTCAACAAGTAGGTTGACTTTGAGCCTGCTGTGGTATCATCTTGGTTTATTATGAAGAATATTTAGCATTTTAATATTTATGTTATGAGAATGCATCAGTACTGGCTGTATTTGTATTTTTTCATTATGTGACTTTTGGCTGCATGGAGACCTCATAGCAGCCTTCCAGTATCTGAAGGGGGCCTATAGGGATGCTAGGGAGGGACTCTTCATGAGGAACTGTAGTGAGAGGACAAGTGGTAACGGGTTCAAACTTAAACAGGGGAAGTTTAGACTAGATATGAGGAAGAAATTCTTTACTGTAAGGGTGGTGAGGCACTGGAATGGGTTGCCCAGGGAAGTTATGAATACTCCATCGCTGGCAGTGTTCAAGGCCACGTTGCCCATAGCCTTGGGTGGCATAGTTTAGTGTGAGATGTCCCTGCCCCTGCAGGGGGTTGGAACTAGATGATCTTAAGGTCCTTTCCAACCCTAACTATTCTATGATTCTATTAATTTAAACGTAGCAGGTAACTTAATATATATTTGGGGTTTAAAAAGCATTTGTAGGGCATCAAAAACAATTAATAGAGGCTGATTACAGAGACTTGGAAGATTTGAGGCTTGGTCATTCAACTTTTCCTGTATCTATCTTTAGCTGGTACAGACCAGCTCATAAAAGGGTTTGTAAACCAGGGGCAGCAAGAGGTTAAATTCATTCTGCAAGATGCCAACTTGATGTTCATATTTTAAAGCAAAAAATAACTTTTGGTTGTAAAATCAAAGGTATCATTTCAGCTATTCATATTTGAATTGGAGTTTGCCCAGATCAGCATGGTTAACTGTAACTCTGCATTTGGATGATAAAAACAGAGAAGCAATTGAAAAGAATTTTCTTTATTAGTTTTATGTTCTCATCTTAGGAAAGGAATTTTCATAACCAGGGTGGTCAAAATTTACAATAGGCTGTGTGGAGAGGTTGTGAGATCTCCATTCTGGGGGATGTTCAGAGCTGAACTGGGTATGACCCTGAGCAACTGGACCCAGCTTTGAACTTGGCACCTCTATGCGCAGGAACAGGGTTCAGAGCCTATGGAGTTCCCTTCCAGACTGAAGCACTACAAACTCCAAACTCTTAAAGTAGTTCTTGGCTCATCAAGAAAATTGCTGATGGAACTACATTAAAAAAAATACTATTTGTTTTTCTCTTAATTTTTCCAGACTAGGCAGATAGCTAGATGGGCTGGCAAAAGTAATGCCATGAAGTTCAACAGTTCAACTTGTTGCTGGTGATAAAATTGAAGATGCTATTTACTTCAATTTATGAGATTTCAAAAAGCAGTTTAAGCAAATCTCAAAATTAAAACAAAGCAAAAGAAGCCTTTTTTGTTGCCATAAAGGTGGGCTGGGCTGTTGTTCTTAAAATTATCCTAAGGAGGTAAGGTTGGCTATCCTTCAAGAAAAGTTGATGATAACTTTCAGCTAATTTCTATTTATGTTTTCCCTCTTATGTACATAAGTACTTGCAAATAAAGTAGAAACATAAAACTTGGAAGTTACTAGTGTTCAGTCATGATTCTGCTTTTGATCATCTCTTAAATTTTGAGAGTTACATATAAAACTTGAAAGATGAAAGTCTTGTGAACCATCATATTGCTTAACAGTTGCATAATTAAACAGTGGTTTTCTGTCTGAATATAAGGGATTTTATTTCTTTATGAAACCTTTTGATATTTTAGTAAAATTATTCTACTTATTACTGTAGCTATTCTGCTGATATTTTATATTATTCAAAGTATTTATGTTGCTGTATTTTTTAAAATAATTGTGGATATTCAAAACTGGAATAGGAAACTGGCCTGCCAACTTCTCAACAATTTTCTTTGCCTTTTCTCTTCCTTCCTTTTCTGTCACTCCCTTGTGTTCTTTTCGCATCAGCTTTGTCTTTAGTGGCTGTCTCATCTGGTTACCACTGTCTCTGTACGAAGCTTTCATATAACAATGAATGTGTTTCCCAACAGTTCAGCTATGTACTGGAAGTATTACCCTTGCTCTCTATATATCGAGCTGAAGTGCAGGATAAGTTAGAGGTGCTGGACACCTCTGAAATCTAGGCTGATGCAGAAGCAGAGTGAGAACTACTGAGATCCAGTTAAGCTCTTCCTTTGTAGAAATGTATCATTCCCTGTTGCTCCGCAGACAAAAACTCAGGTGGCCATTTTTTCTGTTGCTTAACACATTATTTTCTCATATGCTACTTAATATTGGAGTCCTTATTTTTTCTTGTGTTGTTACCTAATCTCTTTCCAGAGTTGTCCGTTTCCTTTTTACACTTATGCTTTCAAAATGAGCATCTCCCTGTAAATACCTTTTCTTTGCTGTTGCTTTTCACTAGATATATTGGTGTACACTTCTTTAAAGTAAATCTCATTTCAGTGCCTGTTGAACTCTCCTAATCCCCATTGGGTCTGTTTGTGTAATTTCTTTGTTCTCAATCCCTCCCAGATCAGTATAATCAGAGAAGTGAATTGTTAAGCTGTTTATTTGCTGGACAGTGATGATGTTAAGTAGAAGTGAATGTATCAGGGAATCTCAAAAGCTTCCTCTGACATCCTTCTCTATCTGGGTCATTTCTGTTTTCAGTGCTTGCTGCCCTTTATTGTTTCATGTGTTTTTCTGTGTTTTTTCCCCACATGCACTGTAGGTGACAGTATTCACAGATAGCCTCAGCTTTGTGCTGTAGCTTGTCTGTTTTCAGAAGCCTATAGTATTGATCCATTATATCTGGTTTCTACTGTGATGATTGTGTAGGCATGCCAGGAGTGATATGTTGTTTGAAGGTGTTAATGCTTTAGTGCATTTACGTTTCTAGGGTGGAATAAGAGAACTGTTTAGCTAAAATAACCATGGGTGGAATCTGTTCTTTGCATCTGTTTAACCACTGTGTGCTAAGAAAAGTCTTTGCTAAGAGAAGTCTTTCCAGACAATTAATATTTTTACACTACAGGAAGAGATTTTTTGTAGAGTCTCTTGGAGCGATGATTAAATGGAATGATACGAAGGAAGTCACAGAAGAGGAAAGAGTGCATTAAACAGTATGAGCATTAAACTTTTCCTTAGATACTAATGGAACTAAATGCTTTTCCAGGCTGTGTACATGATGCCCACAGAAGGAGATGATTCATCCAAAAGTGTTCCTTTAGCATTGCAAAGAGTGTTTTACGAGCTGCAACATAGTGACAAACCAGTTGGAACGAAAAAGTTAACAAAATCGTTTGGGTAAGTTGCAGAAAATTGGACTATTTATTGGGCTGTTACAGACTTCATGAAGCTTTTCTTTTAAAGGTTTTTATTTAAATCAGGCCGCTTTTAGAGCGGTGCAGAGAAGTGTTAATATGTTTGTTAATGGCTAACTTTCCTTAGTTTACTTAAATAGGTCTATGTTTATAGTTAGTTGCAAAGACAGCTGATCCAAAAGTCAGAATTTTTTTGGGGGGAGAGGGAAAGGTACATGAGCATAGGTGGTAGTAGCAGGGTTATAATTTACCTGCTACCTGAAAATTGCATTACACATTTGACTTATGTAAAAGTCAGGACAAAATATGTTGTTGAGCCATTGTAGTTCATGTGTTATTGTTTGGGGTTCTTATAATTCAAATCCATTTTAAATTTAGAGAAATGGCAGGAATTTTCATTCCTCTGTTGTTCTGCATTGATGACAGTTGTAACATTTTCTTATAGCACATCCAAGATGCATGTATTTTTGCCTATGCACAATTTCTGCATTTAGTGCTGTATTCTGCTTTGCAATTTAAAGCTTAAAAGGAGTATCTGTTGCATGAAGTAAAGGTATTTGAGCTCACACACAAAAGTAATTCTTCACATTTTCCTCATTCTAACACTGTCTTTTCCTTCATAAAACAATACAAAAAGACTTGCATTATATTTTAATTTTTGCCTAGTATCCAGTTCATTGGCTGGTATTTTTTTCAGTCTGGTGGTACTTCTTGTGATACTTCTTGTGAGATGGTGTAGTTTTAAAATTACAGTGTGTAATTTTAAATCTGGAGCATCTAGACATGGGATTCTAGAATTACACGATATAGCTGCATTGAGGATGTTGACTTTTTTTTTCTTTACTAGCTTGATGTTTAAGCTGAGCCCAAGTTAGAACAGAAGATTAAGTTTAGCATATAACCTCTACAAGCCTTCTTTTTGCATGTCATGTAACAAGTAGTAGGATTTTATCAAAAACTGTTCTAAAAGATTATATTTTCATTACTTTGCCCAGTATTTGTAGACTTTTGTATTAATACTCACAAGCGTTTTTGTTTAAAAACAAGGTAGGAAGTTTGTATTGTCTTTTTCACATAGCATCCATCCTGCATCTTCTGCTAAAGCTTATAGTAGTGCTCTATTCTGATAAGACTCTTTGTAACCCTGCGTCTTTAAAACCTTTACTTTTTGGCTTTTGGAGAATTTTAAAATGAGACCACCTCAACCACCTCATTGTTGTATGTTTATCTGGTCATACCCTCTTCCTACTAGCACACTGTATATTTAGTTTATTTCGTTTATTTTTGCTGTCCTGTTACACTGGAAGGAGTTGCTGATACTGTAAATATTTCATCTTGAGTTAAGATCCCAACTGTGTCATCTTTAGTAGCTTTTTCCAAGGGTGTTGCAGGTGCTTAATTTTGTATCTGTGAACAAGGTTTTAAAGGTATGTTCATGTCTGCCTTCATTCTTGGAGAGGAAGTTTAGATTATGCTTGAAGATTTGGTCTTTCTCACCATATTAAATCAGAGAGGGGTTTCTGGCCTTGTGAGATCTGTCTACATGCTGGGCATTGAGAGTTTTTAAGTAAGTTTGGCTGCTTTCAGTAGAAAGCAAATCCATTGTCTGAAGGAACCCCATTTTATCCTAGGGAGTCAGGAGATTGTTTTCGGTTCTTCATTTTTAATTATCCAACAGGTCCCTTCCTTCAGCTTGTTTAAGTGTGGGCCACTACACAGTTGCTTTGGCACACTTTTGGGAGTAGTACGCTGCTCTGTGAGTCATGGAGAAGAAAGTGGGAGGGGAAGGTGAAGTTGGTATTGCTCCTGGTCACCCCTGTGATTGTGGCTTACAAGGGCTGGGGTTGAGCCTCATGCTAAAGCTAGAGCCTAAACATAGGTTATCTCATATGGCTAGGAGTGATGACTTGAAAGAGACTTAAAAAGTATTCTTGAGTTTAGGTTACAGAGTTCATAGGATAAAGTACTTCATGTGGAAATTAAAACCAGTTTATGCTGCTTTTTTTATTCAAGGCAGTAGTGCTGAATCCTCTTGTTGCAGTCCATGTGCCAGGCTGTTTCTCTCACCCCTCCTTTGACATGGCTGTTTTTGCACATGGACAATTTGGGAATCTGGATGCCTCCTTAGATCCTTGAGGTGCTGTGCATTCAGGATTGACTGTTTAGATGAGCACAAAGGAGCCAATATTTCCTATAAATCCATTTAGTACTTTTCATGTGCTGCAATAATCCCTGAACACTACTTGACTGCACCTGAAGGGCCCTCAGAAGAGGGGCAGCTAGAAGCAAGCTGCTGTGGAATCTTTTCTGACAGCCTTGAATTGGTCCCAAACCTTTTCTTCAGAGGTTTTTGATGTGAACTGAGGCTAGGTTGTGGACAGGAAAAAGAATTCTGCTAGCAGCAGCCTGCCTCTGGCTTCGGCTGCCTTCCTGGTGCCTCTTCTCAGATCCACAGAGAGGGAAGGCAGGTGGGCACGACCTGCTGCCAGAGTGTCCTGTTTGCTGTCCCAAGTTCACTGCCCCTTCCTGCTGAGTAAATGCTACAGGACTAAAAAAACCTGTGCATCAGCCAGTACTAAATCTCAGAGTCTTTACGTCTTGCTAAGTATTAAATTCTTGATCTGCAAAGAAATCACAAAAAGGTCTTTTGAGCTGTAAGTTTTCTGCATAATATACTAATTTTGTATTAATTTGCCTTACAAAGGTGGGAAACTTTAGACAGCTTCATGCAACACGATGTCCAGGAATTATGTCGAGTGGTATGTTTTTACTATTTCTTACTAAAATGTGATGCATAAATTTGTCTCTTGATATTGTGTATACATAATATAATGTAGTAACAGTCCTAGTAGTACTGGCATGTACTAGTTAATTTAAGCTGAGTCTCCAAGACACAGAGGTTTTGCCTTGGTTTATTTCTCTTTTTTAAGAATGGGATTGATTGTGGCTTTTTGTGGGTGAGGAATTCATAAAGGATAGAGAAGGCTGAAAATAAAAGGATTGTATGCTTGTGATCCTTGTATAGTCATGGAGAGAAATGCAGTTTTGAAGACACCAAATACATTGTTATATTTGTGAGTTTTTCCAGACTCAAAGGAATGTAACAGTGTAGTTTTTAGGGGGAAGACAAGGATTTGAAGGATTATAAGGGAGATGCCAATAAGAGTAGACTAATATTTCATTTTTATGCAGATGACTTAATCGGTGAAGTAATCACCAAAACATGCAAGTTTATCCTATGTAAAAAGCTAATATTTCTTTCAGCTGCTTGACAACGTGGAAAATAAAATGAAAGGCACATGTGTAGAAGGCACTATTCCTAAATTGTTCAGAGGGAAGATGGTGGTATGTATTTAATCCTTCAGGGGTTTTTTTTATTTAAATAATTTAAACTAGCAGTTACTTGTATACATTGAAACTATACATTTTTCTTTTTATTTACAGTCTTACATCCAGTGCAAACACGTAGACTATCGGTCTGAACGAATAGAAGATTACTATGACATCCAGCTAAGTATAAAGGGAAAGAAAAATAGTAAGTGATATGCATCGGTCAAATACTTCAATGTCTTGGACATCTTTAGTGCCTGTAGATTTCAAATGGTTTTCCTGGTGCTCAGCACTTTGAAATATCATTGTTTTAAGACACCTCATTGAAAACATTTTTCTGCAGAAAATGTTTTTTGCTTACGTTACCTTTTTTCCCTTGTCCCATTTCCCTTCCTCTCTAATTCTCCCACTTACCTGTTTTCATAAAACTATGAATTTTAGTAGTTTCCCTGGTGCTTACTGTGCCATGGTGGTAACAGTAGTGTCACAATAGGTTGTCATTTATATATGAAGTTGAACTTGGAGGTAACAGATTCTCCTTTAGACCTGCCCAATAAGCAAATAAAAAGAATGAGCTAATTGGAGCAGCATACCAGTGATCCCTATCATCACTTTACCAAGTACATGGCAAACAAGACACAAAAAAGGCTAAGTAAGAGTCTAGCAAATGGAATCATCTAGCCTTGATACTTAACAGTTGCAAAGTGAGAACAGGAGATTTGGCAGACAGCTGTAACTGTGATTTTAAAATCTGTTGGTATTCTCATTTGCAGTGAGAGTTCCTACTGTTTGGTGCATTTTGTGACATTATTAGGCAATATAAATTCTTTAATTTCAATAGAGACAAATATTCAAACATGAACTCATGTTTTAATGTTATTTGATTAATACATTGCGAAGCCCTCAGGCTTAGAATACAGTTAATATTTTTCTTCCTGATTCCCTACAATTCCCTCATCTTATGTTCTTTTAGTTTTTGAGTCCTTCATTGACTACGTTGCAGTGGAGCAGTTGGACGGTGATAACAAGTATGATGCAGGAGAACATGGCTTGCAGGTATTTTTTAAAAGTTGTTTTTGAATTTTATTTCTCTGTCCTTGATAAAATAAGAAAGCTATGGTAGCCAAAAAATGTTGCAAAACTCATTCTAGATTGTATCAACTGATTCTAGTGATGGTTCTCCTTAGACAACCTTTTATGTAGCTCCTTGCAATATCTGTTAGATTTCTTAAAATGGAGCTTGGATTTTAAAACAATTTAATTAGCAATGAGTTTTATTCTTATACGTGTGTTGTAGTGACTAAAATGCTGAACTTCTCTGCTGATCTCAGGACTGAGAAGTTCTTCCTCTAAGAGAAGTCTGTTCTTCTGTGTATCTTGTAAAATAGTGGCATATCTCTTAAAGTGATGTTAGAGAGGTCATTTTTGTATCCTCAACAAGAACACCAAATGAACCCCTGGAATGTTATTCATTTATGTATGTGCCACGTGTTTCTGAGCTTTTCAGCTGCACTTTGCTGCACCCACTGCAGGAAGCTGAAGTCCCTTATAAAAATACGTTTTACTGAAGCTTATGTCTCCAGCTTCCATATACCAGGTTTTGTCAGTAATATACTATGTATTCTTCAGCTGTTCTTAGGAAGGTGCAGCATGGTAGCCAAATACTTGTTTGCAGGATATAATGAATGTGAAATTTTTAATTGATCAAAATAGAGTTTTTGCCTTTGTATTCTCTGTTACTTTTATTTATACAGATAACTTGCCCTTATTGCAGTGAGGTATTCGCATAGACTTGTATGAATGGCCTAAATTTAAATGAATTCTAAGTGTTACTGGAATAGGTCTTGGGAAGGTTGGTGCCGTGTTATGATTGTTAACTTTCCCCCAGGGTTTGAACTGTTCTTTGCACATGATGTTGTCAGGCCTGTAAAATAAAAGCCCGTAAGAAAAGTGTCTGTAGCAAACAAGTATTGAGAGTTGCTAAAAATGTTGCAATTTCAAACGTCTGTTTCCTTTAAAATGTCTAGGAGGCAGAGAAAGGTGTGAAATTCCTAACATTGCCACCGGTATTACACCTACAGCTTATGAGATTTATGTATGACCCTCAGACTGACCAAAACATCAAGATAAATGACAGGTAACTTTTGGTGGTGTGTTTGTTGTGCTCTGGGGGAAAGGGGTGTGGGGGGGTGTTCCTTGTAGTATTTGGACCTGTGAATGTATTTTACCAAAAACAACTTTGCCAGAATCGTATTTTGGATTCAACTCTGAGGAAGGTGTGTGCAGTCACATATGGTGGAGATCCCCAGAAACTGCATTGTTTAAGTACTGAATTTGTTATTCAGAACCTGAACATACAATCAGTTATTTGTAGCTGTTGTTTTGAATACAAAACAAGTGAATGCATCTTATAATGCTTTGTGGAACATTCTTTGTGGCACGTGTGGGAAGTTGCTACATTCCCATTGGCTGTCACAAGGGTAAATAGGATGAATAGTTAGTCCTCTGCTTTTCCCATCTTACTTCCGTGCCTGCTTACTGTAAGTAGAAGCTGATAATTTCTCAAGGAGGTGCGTTGTTGGTTGTAAACTAAATCTGTATTGCAACAGTTTCAGTCTCACCAAGAAAGGTTGACTACAGCAGCTGATAGACATCTCAAAATCATGTTCCAGTCCAGTGTTACCTGTGCTAGAAAAGCTGTATTTATGTACTAGAAAATAAGAGGTTCTGAGCTTGTTCCTTTGACACAGTGAATCTAAACCAGTGCTGTTTCAGTTCAAGTGCTCTTACCCTTGTAACTGAGGGCATACTTTTTCAGAGGCGCTTATGAAGGTTATTCTTATTCCGTATTAAACCAGTATAAAATCTGCCACTATAAGCAGTGTATCTTGGATAGAAATGGCATTGTAGCAGTAATTTGTTCAGGTTTTGTAGCATACTTTAGGAGTAAGTATTGATGTCCTATGTAATAACATGCATCTGTCTTAACTATGAATATAACAGTCTTAATTCTTTTCAAAACTAGGTTTGAGTTTCCTGAACAGTTGCCACTAGATGAATTTTTGCAAAAAACAGATCCTAAGGATCCTGCAAATTACATTCTTCATGCAGTTCTGGTACACAGTGGTGATAACCATGGTGGACATTATGTTGTTTACTTAAATCCAAAGGGGGATGGCAAAGTGAGTATTGAAAAGGCCTGAACATATTTGTGCTTTGTGAATACTTGCAGGTTTTGTAATGGGCAAATCTTTGTTCTTTGAATATTTGTTCCCTAAAAGGAGAGTGCGCTGGCACACTCACCTCATCACACAGGGGTTGACTTCTCCATTTAATTCTTAGCTTGGTACTCTTTCATTTGGTGCCTGTTCCAATGTATTTGGAAAACTTACTTATTTACAAAAAAGAAAAGCCAACAGCCCACTTGCCTAGTTTTTGCTCTTCAGGGAGGAGCCTGCATTTGGAGGCAGTAGAGCAATCGGTTGCCTTCTTAAGAGGAGCAGCTTCATCTTTGCTAGTACAGGTTTTTGGCAAAACTTTTAAGTAAGCGAATCCCTTCAGTTGTGTGTGTATATGCATTGAAGTTGTGCTGCAATCAAATTTTATCCAGCATTCTTTCTTAGGCTGACTTCAAGCTGAAGCACATATGAATATTTCAAATGTTGCCATGACTCAGAAGTTCAGTGTTTTTGCATATCCCAGTGTTACAAGATTAGGTGAACTAATTGTATCTGTTTATAGCTCAGATGCCTCTTCCCTTAAGTTGACTGTGTTAGTGTGTATATGACTGTCCACAGTCAAATTTTGAAGTGAATTTCTTACTGTTTGTCTTTATTTCTTATTGGCTTTATTGTTTTAATAAAAAATTTGCTGTAAATTACTTTCAGTGTGCAGATAATTACTAGATATCTTGTGCATCACTGCTTTATATATTATTTCACAACAAATAAGATCAATTTTCTAATTCATATAGAAATGTTCCTTATTTGAATAGTTGTTTTAAGGTAAAATTCCTTGAATAATTATTGAGGTTTTGATTTCAGTGTAAAATGTTGAAGTATTTCAGTAAAGATCTGGTATTTACAGCCTGCCTTATGCTCACCAGTAGCAGGTGGCACAAATTATACTGACCTAGGGGTTTTCTTTAAATTCATGCTGCTTGGAGAGCTGTTTTAGTTACTCCAAGGAGACATGTCAGAAGTAAGAGTAACTTACCATTCAAGAATGTGGTTTTGTGTGGTGTGTAAAATTATATTTATATAATTTTTTTTCTCTCTAGTGGTGTAAATTTGACGATGATGTTGTATCACGATGTACAAAGGAAGAAGCGATTGAACACAACTATGGAGGTCATGACGATGACTTATCTGTACGGCACTGTACAAATGCCTACATGTTGGTTTACATCAGGGAATCCAAATTAAGTATGTATACTCTGCATGTGTTCCAGGTTATCTTTTACATACATGGATTTAGGGCTATATTTTATATATGAATTCTTAACAGTCTTCCTATACAAAAGGACTTCATTAGTTGCAGTTAGAACTTACAGATTCCATGGGATCAGCTGGCCTTTCTGTCTCTTGACAAGCATGTGCTAATCTAGGCGTCTTGTCTTAGCACAGTAAGGCAAGATTGTGTATCTGCAAAGTGCCCAGCCTTGTTTGTTTCATAGGATGGAAACATTAGTGAGCTACCTTCAGTGATAGAAACTGAATTAAATTAATTACAAATATGTAAAACAAAAAAAAGAAAAAAGAAATTGAGTGGCAGTAAGTATTTTTTTTAAACCCTGAAATGAATATTTAATTCAGAAGTCTATGATAGATACTTCATGAAAGTAGTACATTTTGGCTTGGGATAGAAAAGGCTTCTTTTGCCAAAACATGATGATGTCAAACCGCATTTTTAAATGAAAGATGGAAAAAGCTGGTTTTGACTTCAAATCAGAGGAAAGTCAAGTGTGTCTGAAGAAAACCCTGTTTGATATAAATCTTGAAATGACATCTTAAAATCTGTTTTGTAGGTGAAGTTTTGCAGCCTGTCACGGACCATGATATTCCTCAACAACTTGTAGAAAGGCTACAGGAAGAGAAAAGGATAGAAGCACAGAAGAGGAAGGAGAGGCAGGAAGCTCACCTCTACATGCAAGTGCAGGTCAGCTTTTGAAACAGATCAAGTTGCAGCTACCTTACTATTAAAATTCAGAATGTTGAGCCACCAAAGACAAACCTTGATTTTAATTTATTTCATTTGTGTTTGGAAGTAGTGTTTGAAATGGAGTTATTATTTTAGCGCTTGTAAGTATATTTACATATGCAATTAAGGCTAGTGAAACAAACGGTACTCTATGTTATAGACGTGTCTGTTTTCTCTAGAAGTTACATGGTTGCAAGTAAAAGTTCAGGTGAGAGGATGAGGACCAGGTTATTTTAAATGGCTCCCTGCCACTGCACTTTTATCTCCTTCAGGAGTTATTTTCTAAAATTAGAATGTATCTACCCATAGGCTGCAAGCCTGGACTACTGCCAACCTGAGCTCATCAAGTAAAAGCAGAAGGGGAGAGTGCTTATATTTGCAATTACCTTTTTGGAAAAGCCAGATGGACTAGATTGTTATGAGTTGCCTTAAGGAATCCTGTTTATGGCTCTTTCCAGAGCCGCCTGGCACAAGAAAATAGAACCCATTTTCCATTTGCCTCCATGTTTCCTTCCATCTTCTTTCTGGTGCTCATATAAGTACAGATATCCGTGAAGCTTTGCTTGTTCTACACTGCAGTTACACTAGAGCTGTTTTCAGTGGAGAGACTGGCAGAGCTACACAGTTTGTCTGCATTGGGAGCTGTGGGATATCTAGGAGATGTTTTAGGCCAGCCTCCTTGCATTACAAGAGTAGAATAATTATGTAGCCTTTTTTAAGTGCCAAGATTGTTAGAGCACATGTTTTCAAGATTGGGATCTAAGCACAACTGGTTTTAATTGTGTGGGATTTGTAAGATTTACTGGATTTTAATTACTTACACTGATTTGACTATCAATCACAATTTTAAATAATTCATTAGAGTCTGTACACTTGCAAATTTTCTTCATGAGAACATATTGTTAGCACTGTGCCACTGCGCAGAGAGCCAGTGATGTTGCATAGTAGAGCATCATAAGAAGCTACTACATTGTGCAGTTAACATGAATAGTAACCTTTAAATGTAATTTTCCAGATAGTGGCAGAGGATCAGTTCTGTGGTCACCAAGGCAATGACATGTATGATGAAGAAAAAGTAAAATACACTGTTTTCAAAGTATTAAAAAACTCCACACTTACAGAATTTGTTCAAAATCTCTCTCAAACAATGGTAAGTTTTCTGAAGCTGAATATCTATGTGTATTTTATTACTTTAGGATTACTTCAAGGTCTTTATTTCTCGAAGTATTGGCAGCAGTAATAATACAGACCTTTTAAAACAGAAGAACTGTTTGGGTTTAATAAAAGTATCATTGTCTGTTTGTTTGTCTCCTGTCACAATTTCCATTTATTTTAGGGATTTCCCCAGGATCAAATCAGATTATGGCCAATGCAAGCTAGAAGTAATGGAACAAAAAGACCTGCAATGTTAGATAATGAAGCAGATGGCAGTAAAACGGTAAATATTCACTGATTGGGGATATTATTCCTGTAAATAACCCATGATTTTTAGTCCTCTAAGAATATGTACATTTGGGGTATCAGAGTTTTCAGGGATTTAATTTAACCTGTATCTGGTAAAGCTTAATATTTGAGACTACTTGAGATTTAGTGGCTTGATTTGGATGGGAGGCAGGAATGTGGTCTGTGATTAATCTTCCATGAAGGAAAAAAATATGAGTTTTTATGTCCAATTTCAAACAAAAGTGTCTTTTTGAGTCCCCCATTATCTGGACAAAGACCTCTGGATTAATGAAATGTGTTGCTTAAATTGTAAAACATTGTGTTAAAGTACCACAGAAAACTGATTGGTTTCACTGTCCTGTTACTCCTCTAGAAGTAATTTTTTTTGCCATAATAAAAACAGTTGTAGGTGTATTATTTAAATGAAAAAAGAAATAGGTCAATGTTAAATAAAACTTGTCCTTTGTTCTTCATTTAAGCTTTCTTGGTGTTTTTATCTCTGTCATAATTTCTCTTAATAAACTTCATATAGAACTCCTGTCATTATTGCAACTAAAAAAAATAAATCTCCCACTCATAGAATGTCATACAGCATCTGATGAAAATGCAGATATCCGGTTATATATTATATTCTCCAGAGACTTTTTTTCTTCTTCCATATCTTTCTGTATAGATGATTGAGCTCAGTGACAATGAAAATCCATGGACAATATTTTTGGAGACAGTAGATCCAGAGATGGCTGCTACTGGAGCAACATTACCCAAGTTTGATAAAGATCGTAAGCATATATGCTAACACTTGAGTAAATACAAAATACTTTCATGTTGGGTATATCTCAGGCAATTCACATGTTTTCAGAATCACTGAAAAAGTTTATATGTATGAAGTTGGCTTATGAAAAAATCAGCATTTAAGAATATTCTTAAGGATGCTGATAAAATTAATAAATCAGGCATACCTTTCTTACTGTTCAAATTTTTCAATACTGAGGTCATATCCCCACCTTCACTCTCCAAATATGCCTTACTTAATTTTAAGTCTTGTTTCTTAATTTGTAGATGATGTAATGTTGTTTCTGAAGATGTATGATCCGAAGACCCGGAGTTTGAACTATTGTGGACATATCTACACACCTATATCCTGTAAAATACGTGAGTACTAAAATTCAATTTTATGGCTACAATTGAAACTTTTTAAAGAAAATGGATTGCATATTTTTTTTAGGTTTTTTTTAATATTTGTTTTAATTTTATTAGTTTTAATATTGCTCTCCAGGTTTTTTTTCTATTTCAAGTGTTTTTGATTGTGGAATTTCCTCCTGCAGTAGCTTTTAAAGTAACTCTTCTGCAACTTTTCACTTTGGTCGCCTGAGAGCAGCTGCTCAGACTGAATTGGTGTGAGCCTTGGTTTTCATATGGGTCCATGTAAAGAATTCAGCAAATGTTCACGGAGTAAAAATACTTCTATTTGTCATTTGGAATGTCTCATTTTGTTGAGTTGTACATGCTTTCTGATTTTTGTATTTTAGTGTGCTCATAAGAGGTTAAACTTTTTCTCTGGGGAAGGAGCAGTGCTATTTCATCTCTTTGATCTTGGATGGCCTTGCACATATTTTTTTTGTTGTTGTTGTTCAGATTAAGTGGAAGGAAAACTTAAAGTCTGTCTTTGGGTTGAATGTCAATGAGGGAAGCTGTAACCTATAAGGCTCTCAGTCATTTTTAAACTATTTATCCAGGGTAGAAAAATAGGTTTTCTCCTTTTTGCTGGAGGTCTCAGTAGCAGTTAAAGTGCAACACATTTCATGTTCCTTTTCTTTTCCTATAGGTGACTTGCTTCCAGTTATGTGTGAGAGAGCAGGATTTCCACAAGAAACTAACCTTATCCTCTATGAGGTTTGGACTGATAGATTTTTTTTTTTTTTTTTTTTGGTAGCATTTCTGTCTTTTACATGGTAGAACTAGAGGGGGGGAAAAAGCTTTATTGGTTAAAAAAGATTGCTTATAACAGTGTTAATTTATGAATCATAAGCACTCTGTAGCATGTAGCTGTGAAGTCTGCAATGCTGCAAGAGAATAGCAGCACACAGTTAAATTCAGAACAGATTTCAAATTAAACAACCAGAAGTGTGAGGCTTTAAAACCAAAAAACTTCTACATGAAATCCTGCATGAGCAGCTTTGATGTGCTGAGTCTGTGAATATCCTCTGAGTCACAGTGTTAGATGAACTAATATAATACTGCAAACATTGGTGGCCATCATATTTTCAATGCCCCCCTTAGGTAGTGGGCATGAGAAAGTGTTGCATCTTCTCCTTCCTTCCCCAAGTCAGAAGTCAGCAAACAAAGTACTTAGTCTGCTAACATGTTGCTGCCCAACTACAGAAATAACTTTATAACTGTTGTATTTAATGAGTGCTGAAAATGCAGATCTTGCTAAGGCAAAGTCCTTGCTATAGCAGGAACAAGCAATTGTTGGGTGGTTTTAATTGTCAGTTTTGTTAGTAGTTACACTACTCTCTCTGGTTCCAGCACAGCACATACGCTTCCATCCTAAAAAGCAGAACTGTTAGGTACTCTACTGTGTGCCAGTCAGGGCTGTAGATTGACTCATTTGTTTAGACAGGTGTTTTTATCCCAGGAGGTCAACTTACAAGTATAAACATGTAATACTCATATAGGTATTTTATAGTACACTCATTTTTAATATGGCTTTGTTCTGGTTTCTTGTCTTTTTTATTAAAAAAGACAAGTGATTTACTATACAGAAGTACTGCCCTATTAAAATAAGTGAGCATAATCAGTGTTCTCCAGCTTCCTGGAAGCTGCATCAGTAGAAAATGAATCTCTGAATTTTGGAAAGTTTTTAGTGCTAACAAGATAATGCTGAATGATAAAATGCTTCTAAAAATTACAGTAAATTGAGGGAGACTCCAAAAGTAAAAATGAGCATCCAGCTTTATCAGTAATAATAAGATATATCTGGACCTTAGCTAAGATTACATTTGATTTTGTGTGTGTGCTTTTTTCAATTGAAAGAAGATACAGGTTACTTTAATGATTTCTTCACTATTGTGACCTTTACTTGTGTGTTTTATTTTTATTCTGGGATCAACATTTTTTGCTTTTTATTGCAGGAAGTTAAACCCAATTTAACAGAAAGGATTCAAGACTATGATGTATCTCTTGATAAAGCTCTTGATGAACTCATGGATGGTGACATCATAGTGTTTCAGAAGTATGTATTTTAAGGGGCTGGCTTATTGTTGCAGTTAAATCACCTGGTTCACTTTGAAAGCAGAACTTCTTTAACTTAGCTTTCTTAACAATAGCGAAGTAGTTTTCCAACAGTAGATACATTCTCAGCAGTTCTCGTTTGTTTATTCAAAGGGGAAACAAAAATAAAAAATTTACCAATATTTTAATTATCACATGCCACATTATTTAAGCAAAATAAGGTTTTGTCCCAGTTCAGAAAGCTAGTAACTATATAAATAGGTCTTAGTATTACCAAGGAGTGTGGTTCAGCAATGTGTCTGAGTTCAGCAGCTTTTTACTGGGAGCCACTGTAATTCAGACCCTGAATGAAGAGCCTACCAGCATTTCAGCTCTCAGGCTCACTACCATTGCTGCTATACAAGGCTCTTGGCTTGGAGCTCCTTTCAGCCTAGAACTAAACTAAACTGCTTTCACTTTTTTTCCTTTCACTCATGCTCACAGTAAGGTCCTTAGTCTGCGGTGATGAAACGCTCCCAGTTTGCCTGAGCATGTGCAACTCATAGGTGTACTGGTGCTTCAACTGGAGCTTTCTCCAAGGCAAAAGGAGAACTCCTGCATCTTGTATCCATTAAAGGGATCTTTCATAAGCTTGTCAGGGCTATAAATCAGCATTTCTATGCTCTCACTCCTGATGGTCACACCCAACTGTGTTGCTCTGTTTCTCTCCATGGGCTGACAGTGGGTGGAAGCCAGCTAGTCTATCTTCAGCACTCTTACCCCAGATTATGTGAGATGAATGTATTTCTCATGTCATGCCTTGGAACTCGCATTCCCTGTTGACCCAGTTGGTGTTATGCACCTTTGGCTGGCTGCTGACTCCTGGGTAAGTGCACAGCTTGTACCCTGGTGCTATTTCTCTGCTGAGAAGATAGGGGTACCAGTCAGTAGTGATCCAAACCAGCGTCTGTGTCAACTCTTGATTCTGTGGTTCAAGGAGTGCTATTGTACATCTGGCCTTTGTGCAAAGCAATTAATGCAGGAGTACCTTAATACAGGAGTACCTGGAAAGCTGTAACAGCGTTAGTACAGACACGCAGTGATGTGCTAGGGTGGGAGGGAGGGACGATAACTGCTAGAATGCTGCTGTGAAATGACTGCATCCAGGGTGTTGCCAGATTGCCCAACAAGTGAGCGCAGCGTGCAAGTGTGTTTCCCTTTGCACCGTGCAGAGCTGCTCAGGGGTGTGGGTCACTACTGACTGTATTAGTCCTACTGTGTACAAGTGGTGGCTCTTTACAGAGGTTTCTGAACTTTATTTCTGTGTATCTCAACTGTTGCTGACTTACCATAGAACATGTTTTTAACAGCCCTAACTGCTTGTATATGTAACAATGTGATACGTAATGGTATTATTGTTTGTTTGCTCTTGTAGGGATGACCCAGAAAATGATAACAGTGAACTACCAACAGCTAAAGAATACTTCAGAGACCTCTATCATCGTGTGGATGTCATTTTCTGTGATAAAACCATCCCAAATGACCCAGGCTTTGTTGTTACTTTATCCAATAGGATGAATTACTTTCAGGCACGTGTCCTGTTTGTTTCTCTGCTTTGTTTCCTTGTTCTGAAATTAACTTTCGCGCTAATTCACAAGTGCATTGCATTGTGCATACTTTAGAAAAGAGTAGAATTGTTCTTGTACACTACTTTTTGCGTTGTGGTAATGAAAAATTTAAGGAAGGCACTGCTTGTGAGAAGAAAATGCTCTGAAACCTCAAAGTTTTATTAATAATGACTTATTTGACAATAGTATTCTTTCTTGATAGGCCATTCTGCTCTTGGCAGGTAATTTCAGTAGTGTAATGTATTGATGTGTAATGAATGGCTCTGTGATTGTAGAGCAATGTCACAACTGTCTGTAGTAATTCAGAACATACCAAAAACTTTATTTGCAGGTTGCAAAGACAGTTGCACAAAGGCTTAATACGGATCCAATGCTATTACAGTTTTTCAAGTCCCAAGGGTAAGATGAATTTTCTGTGTCTAAACTATTCTTTTAAACTATTTATTATAGTATTTTATAGGTAGGTGGCAGTTACTTTGTAGCTTTTCCAGGTAGTTAACTGACTTCACCAGTGAAGTGTTAGTGTTCTGACATGCGCAGCAAGTTGCACAATTTTAAGTGCTGCAGTGAATGGCTCTAGACCCTCAAAGAGTTGCACGTTTTAGAAGAGATCTAAGTGTCACTGAAAAAAGCTGGACTAATTGTTTAAATTTATAAAATCATTAAATGCTTCAAAACCTTACTGTATTGGACCAGTTATTAAATCAATGTATGTGCTGTTTCAGTGAATGCCGATTTCCAGAATGGGGGAGAGCAGTGTGCATAAAAGCAGGTGTTTTGAGGATTTTACAGGTTTAAATACAGAAGTTACTCCACTGATTATTTCCTCTCCTCCCCCAATGTCTGCAAATGAGATTTTATGAAAATGATGATGTATATGCTGCAGGAATAATGCACACACAAAAATGACATATTTTTGTATTCATGTAGATTGCTCATTATTAAGCTGTAGGTATCTCTATAACCAGTGAGTCTGTCATAATTTGAATAGCTCTTTATAGTTGGCAGTGCTGTGGTCACTCTGGAATTTGCTGGGTCATATGGCTCTACAAATTAACCTTTCACAGGCTAAAGCATGTGCTGCTGTACTAATAGTTTCAGAGAAATGTAGATCTGCCACCCTGCAGCATTATGAGTGAGCTTGTAAATGTCCAAGAGGGTTAACATGCACAGTAAGTGGTATTTCTGTTCCCATATGCTCACCTGTTTAGAAATCACTAAAGCACTGTACAGAATGCTGCTTAGGCTGTGCTCGCAATTATGTGAAACAGGAATAAAAATGTACTTGATTTACTGAGCAGTGATGGACTGTCGAGAGATACTAGTGTTTTTCTTTTTCCTTCTGTAGTTATAGGGATGGCCCTGGTAATCCTCTTAGACATAATTATGAAGGTACTTTAAGAGATCTTCTGCAGTTCTTCAAGCCTAGGCAACCTAAGAAACTTTACTATCAACAGGTAAGAATCTTCTGTTTTTATTGGTGTGAATTAAAAAAAAAGATCATTCTACCCCGTACAAAGTATGCCTAAAGTGGTTTTTTTTTTTTCTTCCTTAAGCTCAAAATGAAAATAACAGATTTTGAAAACAGAAGAAGTTTTAAATGCATATGGCTAAATAGCCAGTTTAGGGAAGAGGTGAGTGAGGCTGGTTGTTACACTTGCTGTCTTTTCTGTGTCAAAGCTGGTATGGCTGTGATTATGCTTCACGAACTATTGTTCCTTCAACAACACAAAAGTAGAACAAAGTTTTAGCTTATGTAAATAAAAAAAAAGCCCAACAACAGAAAAATCTCCCACAACCAAACCACCAAAACCCAACAACAAATAACTGTTTAAAAGTCAGGTCAGTTCCTAAAAACTAAGATAACACAAGTGTTCACTTTAATAATTATTATCTTTTGAAGATGAGTTTTTGATGAAGAATCTTCTGTATTCTGTGTTTTAATACGGCTGTTTGCATTTCCAGATTTACTAACGATTTTCCTGTTTCAAATTCCCTAGGAAATAACAGTATATCCAGATAAGCATGGGTGTGTGCGGGACCTTTTAGAAGAATGTAAAAAAGTTGTAGAACTCTCTGAAAAAGGTTCAGGGAAATTAAGGTAAAGCTGGAAGATTGTGATTTCTTTTATGTGATCATGTGGATTTTACACAGGAAAAGTATCCGTAGAATTTAAAATATAGTGGAAAACATTATTAGCAAATAATAGACTGATACAGTGTTAAAAAGCTTCTGGGTTCACATTGTTAAGGGAGTTCTTATTAACTAAGGCTACAAAATTTTATATCATTGTTTCGTGTTTCATAAAGTTACATGCTTGAGATAGCGTGATTTCGTCAGTTGCATTTGTTACCTCACAATGTAATAATTGTTTCCAATTCCAGTGTTTCATGCTGTTCACTTTTCAGATGTTGAAAGTGGGGTCGTTTAAAAAGAGTTTTAAAAATAATCTAAATTTAAAAACCCTTTGTTTTGTAGTTGCACGCAATGGGTCTTTGTTTTGCCATGAGCCAGTAATTTAGCTTCCTTTAACTTTACAGCTTAATTTTTACTAAAGACTGAATTTAAAGTTTTTACAAATATGGTTGTAGCATCTTTTTACATCCTGACTACGCTAATCCTCAACCTTTGAGGAAGAAATGTTGCATTGATTGTGCTTTTTATTTTAATTTGATTTTTTTTCCCTGCTTTAATTCTTTTGCTATTTGTTTGTTTTTAAGGCTGCTAGAAATTGTAAGTTACAAAATAATTGGTGTCCATCAGGAAGATGAGCTGTTAGAGTGTTTGTCACCTGCAACAAGTCGAACGTTTCGAATAGAGGTAAATACTATTTTCTTACAGAAACTTGAAAACTTGACTCTGAGAGAAGAAACTCTCTGAAGTGGTAATTCTCCTTTGCTGGATTCTGATTTTTAAACAGTGTGATACATGCAGCAAGCTAGATTAGGTTATAATATGGATGTATTTTTAAAGATAATAACTTCTAAAACTTTTCCTTTGTTCCATCTGCTTCCCTATAACAGTTTCATTCTTAATTTTTTTTATGTCTGTTTATTATTGCATGAAGACTTAGCAAGGGCTTGTGCATAGACCTTTTGCTGCCTTACCAATAATTCCAGTTTGAGGACTCATGATATAAATGTTTATGCTTAGAACATGCTTTCATACTCTAAAGTATTTTAGAAGACTTTGTTTCTTTTTCTGTTTGAACTTCTTGAGCCAAATATGACACTTCCAGCATGACTTACTTTTTCTTTTGAACATTTCATCGTTCAAATCTGTTAGCTTGCCTCAAAGATCAGAAATCTAAAAAAAACCAAAAAGTTTCCAGTGTAAGCTTAATGAGGAGATGACAAGAGGGCTGAGATACTGCTATCAGCTACTACTACAGCTGACAGATGATTGTATGTCTGAAATGCCAATTGGGAAAGCCAGGAGAGTATTCACTGAGTAAGGGAAGCTGAAATGCTGCCCTGCCAGGGGTGAGCGACTCCTGTAAAAAGACTCTGTCAAACAGCATGATTCTTTTCATTGCTTTCAAATACACTTGTTTACGTCAGTAACAGTACCTGAGTTGTGCTGTTAGTTACTTGATAAGTTACTTTTTAGGAAGATTTTAGCTGATTGCAGTTATAACTTTGTGTCTGGATCTAGGAAATTCCTCTGGACCAGGTAGATATAGATAAAGAAAATGAGATGCTAATCACAGTGGCACATTTCCACAAAGAGGTTTTTGGGACATTTGGAATTCCGTTCTTGCTGAGGATACACCAGGTACAGTATGCCTTCTTTTTTCTCCCCAGAGGATTGTACTGATGATGTTTCCTTAAAATACTGACAAAGAAATTATAACAAGTGTATAGAAAAATATTGCTCTAGTATAAAAGGTTCTGCCCCATATATGCCTTTTTACATTTAAGTCATTTACCATCTCAGTTCTCTTTTATATGTATAGACTGTTTCATGTTTCAGTGAGCATGTGCAATATCTAGAAGCTATGCATTGCATTGGCCAAGGACTTGACATGCTATTAAAACAATACTACCCTTGACCCCCCACGGAACCTTCCTTCACTGATCCAACGAAATGGAATCCTATTTCTAGTGCCACTTTAGTAACTGGTGCAGATTTGTTGGTAAAAGTAGCTAGGCAATGGTTGCTTGGTTTCTTACTGAGACATGATGATGAAAAATGAGTTTGCTTCCTTCAATGTTTTCTAAGATGAGTTTGCATTTCCTAAGCTTCTGTGATTTGATGTGCTTTATCATCTAGGGCTAGAAGCGAATACAAGTGTGAAAGCTCATTTTGAAAGCTTAATTTAAATTATTAAGTTTTTTTTATGTGGTGGTGCTCCAGCTGAATGTCACAGAGATTCTTTGAATATCAGAGTGTGTATTTCTGGGGAAAGTTAGCAATTTGCTTGTAATCTAACTTTAATTAGTTCGTATGAAAATTACCTACTTCTCCTAAAAGTCTGGGAATGAGAAATAGGTCCACATCTCTGCATCTCATAGAATTTTATTGTATTTCAATTTTTTTTATCAATGTGGTGTAAAACCTGCATGTTGATTTCTGGTGGAAACCATTTGCAGTGCTTCTACAGCAGTGTGTGTTTATATATGTGTGTGTGTATATATATTATATATTTTATATATATATATTATTGATCTCTGAGTTGATGGTATCCATCACTTTTTGTGCCAGCTTACATACACAGCATGCAGAAACACACAACAAAAGGTTACTGATTGAATGGGAGCATCACAGGTGTAGAGGTTTTTAAAAAGTAATGTGCTTAGAAAGGATATGTAAATTTTTTATTTTTTCAAATTCTGACTTTGCTGCTAATATTCTAACTTTGTTTCTTAACTTTAACCTGACTTGTATATGTCACTAGCAGTGCTTGATTGATCTATGGGACAGTTACTGATTCATAATTATGCAAAGACTCAAAGTGGATGAGTTTACAGCAAGTTTTATGTTATTTTAGAGGATGATGTTGACACTTGTGTGGTTTTGTAAATAACTGAGAGATTAAGGCAGTGTATTTCAATGAAGTTTGAAGCAGGAAATGCTAACAGCATCCCTGTATTTTTCTGATACTGAAAATTTTGTTGAAATTTTTAGGGTGAACACTTCAGAGAGGTTATGAAGCGGATTCAGACAATGCTGGACATACAAGAAAAAGAATTTGAAAAGGTAATGGCAAGTTGCAAGACTTTATTGCTGATTATAGACCATAAAGGAGTTTATTTTAAGAAGCTGAAACACCGCAGAATTGGGATAAGTGTAAATTTTGATCGATTGAACAGTTGTTTGACTTAATAATGCTTTTTTCTGAGAGGTAGGATGTGTCAAAGTATTTCTGTCCTGCATCAAAACAGATACCTGGCAAAACATTAAAGTAACCTATGAAAGTTTAGATGGTGCAGGACCCCTAGAAGCCACTTACTTCAGGCTCCTGGTTGGAGCAGAACTAGCTTTAAGTTAAACTCAGGTTGCTCAGGGCCTTACCTCGTTGCACTTCGAAAACTGCCAGGGATGGGAATTGTGTCATCCTCTGGACACTGTGTATCAGAGCATTACCACAGTCATTGGTTTTCCATTTTGCAACTTCTTGTGATGGTTGCCTGTTTTTTTTGCTGTACAGTGCTTTCAGAAAAGTCTGGTTTTGTGTAACGTCCCACAGTTGGTGGAAGACTGGATGCCCCTGTTAGCGTTTTCTTTGGGCTAAACAGATCCATTTCCCTTAACTTCTTGTATGTTCCAGCCCCCAACTGCTTGCTGGACTTGCTGCAGTTTGTTGCCGTCTCTTTTTTTCCCTGGAGGGCCTGAACCTGGACACAATACTCCAGAAGCAGGTTCTTGATTTCCTGAGCATTCATTTTATCCCATTATGCAGGTTGTTGATAAGCATTTTAAACAGGATTGGCTTTTATCAACCTCTGAAGAATACTACTTAACAGTGAGCTGCGAGTTAGACTGTGAAATTGACCTGAAGGCTTTGTTTTAAAGTGGTGTCTTACCAGCTGATTTTTTTTTTCCCTTTTCATAGTTTAAATTTGCAATTGTAATGATGGGCCGACACCAATATCTCAATGAAGATGAGTATGAAGTGAACTTGAAAGACTTTGAGCCCCAACCTGGTGAGTTGTTAGATAACCTCACTATTCTTTTGATCTGCTGAAGTTGTTCTGACAGTTGCTATAACGGGATTATCCTTAACTCAGGATGCAGAAATAGTTTGTTCTTTGTATATAAAATATACGTAGTAAATAAGGAAGTATTTATATGCACTTGTGCACACACTTAAGTGTATATGTTAGTCTGAGAATTTGTATTTTACAGGCATGCAAATAACTAAATCTGTTTCCTTCCAAATTGAAAGTTTGCATTTGAGTGACTAAATGGGTCAATATCAACGTAGTTTACAGAAGAGAGTAACAACATCAGTTGTACCTTATCTGTACTGTCTATCTGCTCCCTTGTATGTTTGATTCTCACATTGTTACTGAAGTATACGCTCATTTTATTGCATTAAGGTGCCTTATCATAAGATCCTTATTTTGAATGTGCTGCAAAGAGGTATTTGAACTCTCATATTCACTGAAGATACTTCTTTATTCTTGATATCTTCAATGAATCTGGAGAATCTAACAAGAATATTGTGAATGTGAATAGGGTGCTGTTTAGATTATTTTCCTAAGAGCTGATCTACAAAGCTACAAATGCAGGTATGTTCTGAATTTGTCTGTGGATGGCCTCCCATCTTGCTTACTTGGCCGATGCTTAAAGTTGTATTATTGGAGGGATTTACACATGGGAGAAACTAGGTTAATAATTCAAAAATTCCACCACAGTGGAATTTGAGAGTTTCAGTTGGGAATGGCACCATTGAATCTGCAGTCAGGGCTCTGTTGAAAGCCGCGAGTTCATTGGGGTATTTCCCCCCTAGTTTAGTTGAGTGTTCCTTTTTGTGAGCTGCTCTGTCTGGTAGAAAAGAGATTGAGGACATCTTGCTCTGCAGTTCTGTTTTTCTGACAGTTACGAGCTCTGTTTTTTGTTGGCAGGTTGTGCTAGGGCCAAACTTTCACTCAGTTTTTTTTCAAGCTGTGTTCTGGATTTATGTAACAGTTGTAAAGAAATGGTGTAACTGTCCCTTTATTTCAAAACCCACAGATAGCAAAACCTATTCTATTATTGAGTACTTTGTAGGAACCTAGCAAAACATTCTCTGGTTGTGGTATGTTACACAGCCAGGTTTATGGCTGTGAATACAAGAGGACTTGCCAAAGCTTTGAATGCCTGCATCTGTCTGCACGAGTCATCTGTGAGCAGAGGCACATGTCACTGGAGAGATACCTTTTTCTGCACTAGCTGTGAGGAGTCTCTGGATGATGAACTCGGGGGTGGACAGTTCTCCATGGCCACATAAATTCTCTTGTGTGCTCAGAGCAGGAAGAGTCCCGATTTTATTCTGAGTCATCTTCAGCAGGGCAAGGCAATAGTCTAAAACTGTTGGACATTCTGAACAACGTAGAGCCAGTATTGCTAAAACAGTATGAAAGACTAACCAGGTAACTAGGTGAAACGTACAGAACATGGCAGAAATTGGAAAAGGGAAAGCTTGAACTGTTTGTAGGAGTTGTAGGGAATGAGATATTAAAGGGCTTTAATTTAAGAGCTCACAGGAAGTTGCCCCTTTGATAGAATTCATCCCACCACTCATGGAATTATTGTATAGGGTGATATGATGCTCTAATGCCTTTTAATCTAAGTAGTATTTCAAGGAGTGAGGCTCACATATTTATACAAATACCAAATTTGAACACATGCTGGACTGATTAAACCAAACGTTTGGCATTCTCTAATTTGATTGATGTAGCTGATGTCAGTAGTTTCCATCTGCTTTTACAAAGATGCACTCTAGCAACTATTGTGCTGGCACTAAGTGTAGGACTTTCTTTAAAAGACATTCAGGTGATCTCAGCAAGATTGGCAGTTCTGGTTTATATTTGGCATTGACTGTTATGTCAAAACAAAATGAGAAATACTTTTGACTGAAAAAAACATATCCAAAAATGCAGATGCAGGCAACCAGAAAGGTCAAGTGTGTTTATGCTTTAGTGGTTGCAGTTGATGGCTTTGAATGTAGGAGTGTGCTTTTCTTGCTGGGGGATATTTAGTTTCTGCCTTTATCATTTCACTTCAAAGCACATTTGATGCTCTGCACTGAGGACATTTTAAATGAGAATTTTTCCCATTTGCATGAAGTATGTGGACTATGGATTTTCATTAAAAATGGTTGTAGATAACCCTATTGGGTTGAACAAGAAAAAAAATCCGTATGTTTTGTGTACAGCCTAAATATGACTAATTTTTTTTCTTCAGAAGATAAAGAGGTCAATTACATGACTTATTAATGGATTATTTGCATTTTACATGAATTTAACAAATATTCCCACTTAAACCAGGTGATGAGAATAAATTAATATAGCAGAGAGAACTTCTAGTGTGGCTAAGACTATATGTTATCATATTTGGATGCTGGATGCCTTCCCATTTTGGAGGCTCAGCACTTTGGTGGAAGCTGGTACTTTGATGTGTCTGTGGCCATAAATTATAACAGTAGTTCTCTTTAGCACCCACTTCACTGCTGTAAGCTCCTGTAACTGATTGAAGAGGAGAGAAGTCAGCTACCTGATCCAGAAATGGCTGTTAAATGTGCTACTGGAAGAAAAGCAGTGGTCAGGAATGCCGCCCTGTTGGCTGTGGACTATAGGGTTGTTCTACAGTCCTCTTCTGTACATTGGGATTCCTTGCGAACTGTGAACAGGGCACACAGCAGTAGCTTGTGTAAAGGAAACTTTCCAGTTTAGTCTTAAAACTTACAATTTTTTTTTTCTCTCTTCTTTTCTAGGCAACATGTCTCATCCAAGGCCATGGCTAGGGCTTGACCATTTCAATAAAGCCCCAAAGAGAAGTCGCTACACTTACCTTGAAAAAGCTATTAAAATCCATAACTGACTTACTTAACCAGATTGTCAAGGCAAGGGACAAAAATAAGTGTGTGTGTGCACCTTTTTAACAACTGTAGAACTTTGGTACACGTGCACTGTATCTGAAGTCTTCAGCAAGAGGATTTGCTGCTGATGTTAATTTTATTTTGTTGAGGCTGTTCAGTTTGGCTTCTCTGTATCTATTGACTGCCCTTTTTGAGCAAAATGAAGGTGTTTTTATAAAGCTTGGATGCCAATGAGAGTTATTTTATGGTAAACATAATGCAAGGCAATTGTCAGCATAATGAGGGAAGAGTTTAGTAGAACAGTTGACATTGGCAAAATATTTGTCTGTAGTACGTTTATAGATGGCATAAGCTGGCTGGCTGCCCATCCCAGTATGGTGTTCACCATCACTGCAGCTAGTAAGTCTTATGTTTAGACTCACATCAGATTTATTTCCTTCAGTTATACTTTAAATGACATTTTTGTGCATTTGTAAATGCAAAAAACTCACATCATCAATAAATAGCAATCTCTACTTCATTGTGTACATTGTTGGCACTTATTCGGGATTTTTGTCTCCTCCAGCTGCATAGAATCTTTTTTAATAAACTAGTTTTCGTTTAATTTAGTCACTACTTTGCGTCCCATTTTGCCAAGTGGATGCCCTGAGTCCTAAAAAGAAAGATATTTGGGTCTTTTTATTAAATTTTCAACCATTGATAAACACTGTTGCGATTTGTTATGCCGTTTTCTGGCAAATAGAATGACACTCAAAAGTTGGCATAAGCAAGCGAAAAGATTATAAATACCATTAATTTAGTTACCATGGGAAGAGATGGGGAAAACACAGGAACTGGCCTTTTAGCACAGAGGGCGTGCTCACTAGTGTTTAGTAAGCTGTTGACTTTGTATAAAAAAGGAGGAATAAAGAAAAAAAAAAAGGAAAAAAAAAAAGAAAAGATGAAATTGTATATTTAATGACTGAACATGTACAATTTAACACTCGGAGGTTAATTCTATTGGGTGAGTCTGCAAGTGAATTTCACTGATGTTGATATTCATTGTGTGTAGTTTTATTTCAATCCCCAGACTGCTTCCTTTTCTTTTAGAGCTAATGCCAGCCGCGTGTCTAGTTTTGAGTGCAGTAAAGATAGAATCAGCAATTCACACTTAATTTTACATTCTTTTCCAGTATTTTATTTTGTTTCTGTAGCCACAGTGTACAACAACTCTTCCTGTATATTGCCTTTTTTTGCTGGAAAATGTTGTATGTTGAATAAAATTTTCTATAAAATTTTTTTCGGTGAGTGATGACATGGACATTGAAGACGATTTTTCATCTCCTTGGAAATAGGGTTTTGGGAGCTGTTTTCATTTGTGAGGTTTTGTTAAAGGTGTGGTGTTTTGTTTTGTTTTCTTAAGTGTTAACAGTTGTGTGACCCTTGTTTGCTTTGGGGAAGATTTGTGGGATTTTGTTTCATTGTTTTGGGTTTGGAGGGTTTTTTTTGTTTTGCTTTTGTTTTGTATCTCCTAACTAGTCAAATTTGAGCTTAATCAATAAAAGGTTCTCCAGGGAGGAGCCACGTACAAGTAAGACAAATGGAAGAACTTATTTTACTAGTTCGTTTGTAAAGCTTGTAGTAGAGTTTTTGTGGTAGACTTGACTCTGCCTGCCTGTGCAAAATTTTGTGGTCCAGATTCTCAAGTCTAATACTATAAATGCTGTAAAGTGAAATCTGGAGTCTCTAAAGGTAAGCTCCCTTTATAGAGTAATAGATTCCCACTGTAATGTGTTCCCTGTATTCATAACCAAAACTGAAAATGCTTAGAAGCTTCCCTTTCTCAGACCTGTCAGTAAACATTTAGTTAGGGGCTGAGTACATGGGATGGCCTTTGTACCTTCTTCTGAGATGGATTCTGATGATTACTGAAAACACCAGCAAGGATTTTTAAATTTTAATTTTAAGATCTAATTCATTCTTTTAGCTTTAAAACGAATTAATTGCTCAAGGTTTAGGCATGGTTTTGTTTTTGTTTGTTTGTTTGTTTTGTTTTGTTTAATTTGTATCTTTCGGTGCTTTGAACTGTCTCTGATTTCTAGTTAAGGCTTTTCTTTTTTGTTACCTGAGTGCAGAGCTTCCAGGTAGAGGGAAGTGCTTAAATCACTTGTCTTAAGTGGATAAAGTTTTCCTTTAATTTGTATTTGCATCGGAGTGGTGAGAATTACAACCCTGTCCAAGTGGTGTTCTTACTGGTACTTGGATTGCCTCTGCAGGCTTTCAGCAAATGTCAGGATCTGTATTCAAAACATTTCAGTAAAATCACAGACTCTGCTCAGCAGTAGTAACCCCTAATTATGTTTTGTGACTTTAACGTTACAGTAACTGATCTAAAATTGAGCTTGTAGCTGAATGTCACTAATTTTTCACATTCATGTATAGGATGTTGGAAGCTTTTAGGAAATACCTTAAGGAATCACAATACTTCCTATTTCAGAAGAGAATACCACTAAGTAAATTTTGGGTGCCTTTTGATTTTTAGATTACAAGTTTTAACGTGCTTCAGTGTTTGTGCTATTCCCTCACTAGTTTTGAAGAGATGATACATTCAGGTATTCCAGATGCAGTTCTCAATAACTGAAGGTTTTTAATGAAAAAATAAAGTTTTTTGGTTTTTTTTTTTTTTGGACCACAAGTAACTTGTTGTTCAAAAGTGGAAACACCTACGAAGAGAAGAGGAAGACAGGAGGTTTCTCAGGTGTGGTATATTTAGTTCATTCTAAAAAAAAATTACAAGAATACAGTCCTCAAAGTTACTGTTCTTTCAAATTTTTTATTCAGATTTTGGAATTATCTGGATAATAAGGAGTGAATGCATTAGATTAAATTAAGTTAATGATAATGTAGGTGTTAAGCAATAAGGATGTAATTTCATGGTACAGATCATCAGAACAACATGATGTTAATGGCCCATCTGAATTCTCCCTATGAAAATACCAAGCATTGTTCCTGTAGATTTACATAGTGCCTTTTATCCTTAAGGAGTCCAAAGCATTCTGTGAGATCTAAGCAAATCACACCAGTGACATAGCTGCTGATTAGAGAGTGACAGCCAACCGAACACCCTGTGTACAAGAGGGCCTACTGAGCAACACCAGGACAAACCTGTACTGCCCCAGGATGCGTTGGAGGGATCTTGCCAATGTCGCAGGATGTGCCGAGCGTTCAGTGCCTCCTGTGTACTGGATCTACCTCAGCTGCTGCCCCTCTAGAGCTGGCACGCCAGCATCCAACCCACATCCCATCCATCATCCCACTGGAGCTCGGACACCCGTGCCCTGTGGGCTCTCTGCTGGCTGCAGGTGTCAGGGCCTAAATACAAGCTATGCCATGGTTTTGCTGGTGAATATCCTTTGTGAGAAATCATCTTCTGTAGGAACTGTATATATTGTAAATAAAGTGGACTAGGATAAACACTGGATTGGTGTCTTGTCTGTTCATTTTAGAGAAGATTGGGTGTGAAAGCTAATGAGTCGCTCAGAAGTCAGGGTGATTTTGGTTTGACCAAGGAGATAAATTCTGCAAAATTCAGATGACCTGTGTGTTAAGAATGAC
The DNA here is from genome assembly GCA_028858755.1 of Ara ararauna. Lineage (NCBI taxonomy): Eukaryota > Metazoa > Chordata > Aves > Psittaciformes > Psittacidae > Ara > Ara ararauna. Next base: position 15,356,661 of record CM054380.1, on the reverse strand, counting down.
ATTCAGAGTGTAGGGAGAGCTGGCTACAAGGAAAACGTTGACTTCTGTGGCAGTAACCAGTTTTTGAACTTTGTTTTTTCTTGGGGGAACTAAAGGATTTGGATATTGAGGCAGAGAGCGTCAGTGTTTGGTGTGTGAGTGCTGTGGTGTCATTTTTTGTTGGCTTTTAAATCAGCCTGGTCTTTAGGGTCAGAAAAAGAGGAAATATTCAGGTGTGCTATGCCCAAATCTAGTTTCAAATCTGTGCTCAACATCATTTCTGTCCCAGATGATGTTGAAGTTAGCTATGTACCAAGCACAGCAGCAGTAAATTACATTTGCCAACCACCAGGCTGTGCCTGGAAGCCTGCATTTTGTTATTAAATACTTGTGTAAACTGTTGTATAAACACCTCCAACTATTGGTGTAAAAATGTTCAAACTACTTCTGTTAAATGATTCCTGCATGTCTTAAATCATATAAATAATTTCTTATGTATGTATTCATGTGGGGTTTTGTTCTGGCATCTTTTGTCCTAAAAGTTACTGGTTTGATGCATTCTTTACCACTACTTAATAGCAAAGCTTGCTGTTTCACAGACAGATTTTAAAATGGCGAAAAATCTCAACATTTAAAAATAACATGTGAAATAGCATGAAACCTGTTAGGCTGACATCTCCGTGATTGCTTATGGCTTTAATCTGTATGGTATTATTTCACCCTGGGTTGAAGGAGGTTGGGTCCCCAGCGGATGGAACATTACTGACCTGGTACAACAGAAGGCACTTAAAATTGTATCCCGGGGCTGGGAGGTGGAATGTGTCAGCCTCGACACATTGCACTGTGGAGCCTGTGCTTCTTTTGGAGGTTGTGAGTTTCCGAGTGTGCGTACACCAGTAATTCACACACAGGTGATGGGCAGTGTGTTTCCACATGGCTTGCTTTGGCTGCTGCTGTGCTGAGGTCCTAAGGAGGGCCAGGTCTGCTCCAGGAGCTATTTCTTGGTCCATGGTGCTCATCAGCATGGGTTGGCCCATAGAGCTGCAGATGTGTGGGGCATGCTGAATCGTGCCGTGCTTGCTCTACGGACAGTTTGTGCTTGAGTAGTAGCTGCGGTTTCCTTCAGCAGTGTCCCTCAGTGCTGCTGTTCTCACCTTCAGCAGGTCGCCGTGCCTGTTTGTGGTGCCTGCCACGCTGGCCCCAGCCTGAGCTCCCTCTGGTTTGATCTGCTTGGAAAACGATCGCTTTACATTATCGCTGGCGCTGACCCGATGCTCTTGTTTCGCCCAGGACCGGGGTTTGTGCCGTCCGACGCCTGGTGCTCGGGTCAGACCCCGTCTGCCCCCCCTGCTGCAGCGAGGGGCCCCGCAAGGGGGCGCAGGGTGGCGGGAGGGGCGCGGGAGCGCTGTGGGTCGGGGTGTGCCGCCGCTGGCAGTGCCGGCTGGGCACGGTGCGGTGTCGGCGGGGCATGGCGTGCTGCTGCGGGAGGACAGCGGGTGAGGGCAGCGGGCTGTCCCCTCGGAGCGGCCTGCGCCGCCGGGGGAGGCTGTCGGGCTCTCCGGTGTCTCCCCGGGGTGTCCTGAGGTGAGGAGGGTTCTGTGAGTGCCGGTGGCGGCGAACCTCCTACGGCGAGTCCCGGCCTTGAGGGGGACCCCCGAGGTGCTGGAGCGAATGTGGCTAAATGGCTGTTGAGGGACACACTCTTCTTTATGCGGCTTAAGGGGACTAAATAGCTGCAACAAAGAACTCGATCAAACTTAATGTCAGAAGAAGTGGGAAGTTTGCAGGTGTTTTTAACTACAGGGTGGCTACGGATCCTTCGGAGCACAGGCAGGGTACCTCATCCATAGTCAAACAATGGCAGGGGATCAGTCTGAGTGCTGCCAGACACGCACCCCTCTTGCCCCTGAAATTACGGTACTACCAGGAAAACGCTTACGATAAAACGTTGAAAGCAAGAGTTTCTTACATTCTTCTGTTGACTTTAATAAACAGCAGCTGGTCCTGTCAGTGTTGAGCAGGTTCTTGGCACCTTCTGGGCTTGTAACTGCAGCGGTTTGGTTTTACAACGTCTTTGAGAACTGTGAAAGCTCTCTGCAAGGTGTAAAGCCCAGTACGCCTTTGTTTGGAAGGTGGTGCACGGCAGGGGTAAGGCAGAGAGGTGAAATTGAAGGCTTTGTGTTGTGGTACTGGTGTCTTTTTTCCAAGCTGTGCTTGCTGATTTTTGTATGTTTGCTTGTTGGTTCTTGGTTTGTGAACAGGGGGTGTCCCAGGCTGACCAGTGTCTCTGCTCTGGATGCTGTGGGTCATGGAAGCAATACAGACAGGAGATGTTTTGCCAGTATTGTTAACAATAACAAGTTTATTTTCTTACCTTGTATGTAATACAGTAAAGACAGTTTCATAACTTAGTGTTTCGTTAATAAATAATCAGCTACACTGTACCAGCCACAGTGCTGCAGGGGTAGTACTATGAAGAGGAGCAGAGAGAGGTGAAATCCCAGTCAGCCAGTTCCAGTGCATAGAAGGTGAGTGCTTCCCTAAAATATGCATGTCCAAACCTCTAGGTTAGTGATGGGTTGAAAAGTCCAGAAGAGTCTGTGTCCCAGCTGGGTTGGAGATATGAGAGCAGTAGTAGTAGCACTGAAGTGTAAGTACTTGTGAGCTGGTCACTTCACAGCTCAGGACAATGAATCAAATAGAGCATAAATACAAGTGACTCTAAATTAGTCTTCAAGGCTTTGTGTTTTAAAGTAAGTCCAACTATGTGATGGTAAACTCCAGAGAGATTCACCAGCAAGGGAGCTGCAGAACCTCAGCCTACTCCTATGTATTTCATAGCAGTAGTTTTATGTGTAGAATCATATGCAGTTAGGAAACTGAGACTTGATGCCATCTTTTTGCATAAACTTTGTCTCTATAATCTTTTGTATCTATAAATGTGAAAATGGCAGCATGGGCAGTAGTGGTCTGCGTCCTTGAAGATCCTCACAAAGAAAGGTACGAAGCAGCATCCAAAACAGCACCTACAGCCAAAGAGGAGATGAACATGCACGAATGATTTACTGACTTTGCTTTCCGCTTGGCTACATCTGTGTTTTTCTTCTGCCTTATTCTGTCTGCCCTTTCACTGCATAAACCCCAAGTCTTCTAATGTTTTGAGTATCTTCCAAAAAATTAATCATTTTCATCATTAACACCTTATGCATTAGTGTGATTCTGAGCCTGATCCTAAATTGTGTTGGGGCAGTAGACAATGTTGTACTAATTATTGCTTGTCTTTTGAGAAGTAATAACATGCTCAGTTAAATTTAACAAGTTTGCATCCCCTGTAACCATGAGGACTGTATCTAGAATGGACGGAATAACTAATTTCCAAGTAGAGAAGGGTAAACCATCTATACAAGCACTAGCTAGAACTCTGTTTTTTCAATACTTCTTTAACCTTCTGCTATGAAGAATTGTCGAAGCATGCATGAAAGCTTACCCAACCATGCACAAGCTGGTGCACAGAAGGTAGGACAGTTTGCCCAGTCTGTAGGTGACCTGTGTGGTGATGTGCTGGCGGCAAGAAGGGCATATTGTGGATGTTGGTTTGCTTGAGAAGATTCCTGCTACAATGATTGGAGGCTGAGACACCATATAAACTGAGAGCAAGAGGAAATGAGAAGGAGCAGAATTAGAAGCAAAGGAAATCTTTTACAAGTTATAAAGTCTTAATTGGAGAACGTAGGTTCTTAACATGGCTGATCTAGAAGCACGTATGTTCCTATTGCTGATTTCAAGTATATTCATGAGAACCATAAGAACCACAGTACTGCTTGTTCTGTGTATCCCAGTACGTTGCTTCTACCCACAGCGAGTATTTACCCGGATAAGGACATAAGCAAGGAATTGCCTATGTGATAACGGCCATAGTCAGGCAGTCTCCACTAGCCACTCTGACATTGAGAATTTATCTTCTGATACTTAAAATAATATGAAAAAGCATGTTCTCCTTGAAGAAGAGATTTGAAGGCTATAGAAGAACTTTCTGGATCAACTTTTCAGTAGTTACAAGAAATTCATTGGGGTAGTTATTCTGACATACAAATGTCATTACTTATATGCTGGTGCTGTGCTTAGTCAGTGAAGTCTATAGCTTCCCTCATGTTCTTTCAGTCTGGACCTGACTGTCATACTTCTTGAAGGGCATGGCTCTTGTAGGTACATGAAAAGTATTTTTTCAGAAATGTTTTCAGTGAAAAGTATAATTTTAAGCATCCTGAACCAAATTTAGGGTACATTCATACTGTAGCCTGAAGCAAAACTTTAAGAGTGGGAAGGTATTGTCTGTTAGATAGATAGGATATAGTATATCTGAGTTTAATTGCCTTCTGGTCTCAGTGATTTTTAACAATGTTATGTGTCTCCTCCTGTAAGCAATGTTATTCAGCTGTTCTTTGAAGCCTTTCCTCAGTGTCTCCTTTGAGTTTCTCCACTTTCATAAAGGTAACTAGAATAGGAACAACAAAATACTCTGGACATGAAATGATTTCTTCTGAACGTCTTAGTTCCTAGCTGGTTTAAAAAAAAATAATTGGAGCTTCTGTAGATTATCTAATGCTGGAAAACCAAATCCGAATCTCTTGTCTTAGTTTATCTTCCAACATTTCTAGGGAAATTTTCCAGCCTCTTAGATTGTGGGGGGGGGGGTGTCAGAAAACTCCATCTTCTGTGTTGATTTTAAAACTAAAAACATTTCACTTTTGTTAGCATGTACAACCATGAAAATTATCAGAAACACAGTCCCCTGGCACTTACCTGGTTGTTCAATGGTGGCTGTTTCTCGATAGGAGTATGGTGGGGGAGCAGGATACTCATAACCCCCTGTGAAAAGAAAACCAGGGGAAACGGTAAAAATGCATATAGCCTAATGCTTCCTGAAAGCCCCGTTCAGAGTCTGATAAGAAGCTGCATTAGGAAGTGCCTTGCAGGGGGAGCCTGATGTAGCTCAGTGGAGTACAGGGCAAAAATGCTGAGTTGAATCATGGAATTTCAAAGGCAAAAGAGCCCACAGCGGCAAGCTGGCCTCACTTCCAATATGACATAAACTGAGAAACCCAATTGTTTTTTCAACACAAAAGTAGTAAATGCATCTATTCCAGCATAACATTTGGAATGATACTTGGTTTTAATTTAAAGATTCCATTGATAAAATATCCACTGTACCTCTGACTAGTTCTGTTGATACACTGAAATTCTGTTAGTATTTAGAGCCTTTTTCCTAGCTTGAATTTTATCTGCCCTCAGCTTCCAAGTAATATCATCATACCCTTTGTTCTAGAAAAAAATGTTAAAGATCTTTTTTCTTTTGTTGTGAAGAAAGGAGAAAGGAAGCTGATGACTAAGACACCTCGTGCTTTTCTAGTTCTTTATTTCTGATCTCACAGATTAGGAGTGTAATCAGTTTACATGAGTGTGAAATAAATGAATGTGTAAAATATGCATTCATGAATACATTCAAAATGAATTAATGTATAAAACTTTACAGCCAGCTGGCATGGATGCGGTCTGCAGCAGGAGGACAGTCGCTGTGAAAAGTCTTGTTTGATCAAGCCTGCACAGCATCAGAGCTTTCAGCCCCAGGCAGAGCAGCATTGACGTGACAGTCCAGCCTGCACAATTGAGCCTTGCAGAAACAGCGTGAGTTCAAACAGGGAATAAGCCCACAGGGATACAAAATGAGATAAAAAATTGGATTTTTCCAAAGTGAGACAAAATATAGTGGCAAAGTTGAAAAAATGGTAGCAATGTTTCCTTGAATGGCTTGCCAGAAGTGGTAGTGATTTGCAACAGCATTTGGTTTTAATGTTTGGGTATTTACAGTTGCCAGCTTGTTTGTTGGTTTTTTGTTTTGGTTTGGTTTTTTTGAGGGGGGTTTGTGGAAAAACGAATTTGTAAAGAAATTCAAAAGTAAAGGATTTCCTTCTGATTTAGAAGAGGAATATTAGCACAAGTGAGATATCACTTGATGTGGTTTTGTGAAGGATCTGCAAGGACAAGACACTGCATCTCAGTGTTAATGTGTGTTGAGTGCCCATCCCTTGGTTGAGTACTTCACAAGTGACTCTTTCTCCTCAGTCTCTTGCAAGCTCTTCTGACTTTAGAAAGAGGCCAAAGAGGTCTTTGAAGACAAAAATACTTACTGAGCGAGCTCATCAGAATAAAATGCTCTGACAATGAGTCAGGGTTAGAGGCGCAATAGTGACACATCTAGCCTTATCAGTCACCTTCTGACCTCCTATTCTGGTTTTCTGCTCCAGTCCCGTCTGGTGAATGGCAATTTCCTCAATAGCAGGAAGGTAACAGAGGTAAAATCACTGATATCTCGGTGTGTCTTTTAATGAGTGTGGGCTTGAACAGGCACAAGACAAAGAAGTGTTGTAATTGTGTAGGTGTGAGAGCAATGCCTGATTTCCGAGAGAAAAGCCAGCCCAGCAGAGTAGCAGCTGTCTGTCCCCACTTGCAGTCATTGGACTGAATTGTCAGCACTCAGTTATGATGTTTTCCCCACGGTACAATAGTGGGGGGAGGGGTTGTTCATCCCTGTAGAACCTGGCTGCAGAGCTGACTCATGTAGGGAGGGCAGTTCTGGGCAGCAGGAGCATTTGGGAAAAGGCCAGTCCTCTGCAAAACTAGATTACAATTCAAGCAAGACTTAGCCTATCCACATATAGTTTGCTGACTGAACATTTGCTTGTTAGGGATATGAAGTTATTGTAGAGATACAACTGCAATTCCTTTTCCAATAAAGCCTATGTTGTTTGAAAAATTATTAACTAAACCAACAAAAATATTCTTTTACCATTTTAAGTGATGTTTCTGTTAGGAGATCAGCTTGCCTACCCCAACCCTGGTTTTATGTGCTGGCATAGGTACTTTCTAAACTCATGTCCTGGCTAGGCTGGGCCCTTTGGAGCTGGCTCAGGTACACTATCAATGTTTGCCACACAACCACGAAGAGGGTGCTCTTTCCAAAGCCCTCCCAGTGAAGCCTGCTTACCTTCTTGGTTGCAGTACTCTGGTGCAGAGGGTTCTTGTCTGTAGGGCTCATGGCGCGGTTCATACATAATCATAGGAATTTCCACATTTGCCTTCTCACTGGGCATCTCTGCAGTTCACCTGCCAAAAGCAGTGCAAAATAAAATCCACTGTGACTTCCAACGCCCTTTAATGCCTGCTTCTGTAATTCTTAGTTCTCACACTCAGATTTTACTTAGAGGAAAACTAGCAGTTCTCATATTCTGGCTTTTTTATAGACTGAAGTGCAGTCAGTTCCTGTTACACTTCATGATGAGGGAGATGGGAAGGGAGAAGAGAAAATACCATTTTTACATATTTCTTTGTTGTAAAGCTAAAAATGTTCCTCCTGGAAAACACACTAGTCAAAGTGTGTAAACTCATGACTGAAGTGTTACCTTTGCAGAAAAGTGAACCTTTTTTCTATGGGTTGTCAAAGCAGTCAAGGAGGGGTAGAGCGCATTTGAAAAACCTTCGTTTGTCATTAAGTCAGAGCCGGCAACAATGCAACCAGTGGCAATCAGGATCTGTCTTTCCTTGAGTTGTTGTGCAACCTAATCATCATCATTATCACGACCAGTTTTGTACTGTGAAACTATTGTCTCATCACTAGTGTGACAGGCTTTTTTGTGCAAGATCATTATTAAATATGACTGCACTGCCTGAGGCTCTGAACAAGATCAGGCCACAAAATATGTGTTTTGCAGGTGTTAGCAGGAACTGCTCCTCACAGTAAAGGAGAGTGGGAGGAAGAGGACAGATGTGTCTGCATTACTGTAAGTGGAATGATGTTAATTATTTCTAGCTGTCCCTTAAACCAGTATTAGCCTGTTGGTTTCCTGCTAACGTTAACTGTTGGAGTCCTTTGCAGAAGAAAGTTATAGCCTTTGCACAGGTCAGCAAGAAATGGCAATTTTGTGCGAAAAAGGGAGCAAAGATCTTTGTGAGAAGCTTCTAAATGAGCCTGATGCAGGTTTAGTGGCTGGCCAGGTAACTCCATTTAACTCCTTGCATTCCAGCTAAATGTCCTATGTTGCTGTGCAGACACCTGCCCTGATTCAGATCAGGACTGTGCCCATCTCACCTACTCACTGGTGATGCTAAAGTGAGGAGTTCTATTGTTAAAAGACACTTGGATAAGCAAGTAGCGTCTAAGAAATGTAACCTTTGGCAAGTCAGCACAAGCTGGCTGAATATAAGATCAAACTGATGTAGGATAGAAATTGCTGAACAAGACAAGATGGTCTTAACAGGTCTGTTTTCAAGAAGCACTGGAGGGGAGTATGGATGGGGGAGGCCAAAAGAATGGGGAGTTAGTAGTGCTGAGATAAAGCATCAGTCCTTTTAGGGAGGAAGAAAAGGAGGAATTTGAAAATACCACTAGGGAAGAAGTGATGTAATTTTCACAAATCTGTATGAACGGAAAGTGAAATGGAAAATGGTAGCAGAGTTAATACTGAAGGGAATAGGTAGAGTGGCGGCAAAAAAAAAATCAGAAATGCAGCATGGGCCATGTTAAAGCCAAAAATCCTGAGAAAATTGCTAATATCTGGATTGAAGAGGAGAGATGGGTATACTTGTTATAAAGAATCTAAAATAGGTGATTGGCAAAGCTTCACGAGGATCCCACTGAGAATAAAGAAAAAATGCTGAGAATCAAGAGAACTTGAGTAAGATGAAGCTATTTGAGCTAAAGGAGAGTAACGATCACTGAGAAGACAGTTTGTCAATAGTAACTGTGGGTTCAGGAATGTGCTGATAGACAATGTTGCGTTAGCCAGTGTTGACCAAGGGTTGTTTAGCTGGGACAGGGATCAGTGGGCAAAATTATAGGGAGTCTCTAAGTTTTTGGCTTACTGTTATCTTAGTACTTAAACACTATACACTAAATACTGGGTGGTGTCAGTTCGGGTGACATTTCTGCTGAATTCATCTCATTCACTGTGAAGCAGGAAAAAGAGGAAAGGGCTTTTGGATTTCATCCAGTGACTATAGGCCCAGGAAAAAGGCCTGTTGTAAGGCACAATGTAAGAGGGAATAATAATGGTTAACATAGTGAGAGTGTTGCACATTAACAGGTGAATGCAAGCAAACACTGACTAATCTTTGCTCCACCCAGTGAGGTATTAGTATATCACCAGTTAAATGTATAGGACAAGAGATACAGAAGTGAATCAGCAGCAGAGCCAGGAGTAGTGTGGGAGTCCCACTGGATGCCAGGTTTGTGCTTGATCTATTGAGCCATCAAACAGAAGCTGTGGGCCATAAGCTGTTGATAAAGTTGGTGCCCTGAATTTGCTCACTTACAGTGTCTTGATATGTACTTCTAATAGAGCTGTCAGTAGCTCTGTGTATTGTGATAGAGAACCTGCCTCAGAGCCGATGAGCTGTGAGCACTGGATGGGCAGCTGGGCTTCAGCTTCTGCAGAAGCTTCTTCAGCCTACCTGGGAGAAAGTAGCAGGGTGTTTGATACCCTCTGGGCCTGAATGCTGCCAAGTCCAGAGGTCCACGAAAGGCATTCTGTAGGATGTTTTATGCAACTCAGTAGATCCTTTCATTTGTCATGTAAGTGGTTACCCTCAGTTCTTGGTTGCAACAATGTCTGTGGTATCCAAGAGCTCTTTTGGGGTTGTGTCCCCCAAACCTGTGTAATTGCCATAGATTAGAGCTAGAGACTTTCCTCTCATTTATGGTCATCTGATGGGTCTATCTGATGGGCATGGGCAAGAACAGACGGTGTTAGTCCTGTAGCAAAAAGTGGTAAGGAGAAATATTGGTCAGCAGTTCCTGAAGAGCAGGAAAATGTCCTGTAAACTCCACTCCAGAAACCAGTTACATCTATGAGGCCAATATTTAATAGTTAAGGAGGTGATGTAAATTGCCTCCTCTGCAGTCACACTGAGCAAAGAGAGCTCTTTGCAAGGACACAGCAGACCCTTAAGCACTCCTGAAGTGGGGGCTTTGTTTGTCTGAAGCACCCAAGATTGACTCAAACAACTGCAAACTGCTTGATTTGCAGGCAGGAATATGAAGTCCAAGGGGCACCAAACAAGTCTGTGCCTTCTCTCCTCTGAAGTTTCAGTCTCTTCTACATATGGGTATAATGGGTTTGCACTGGAAAATAAAGCTCACTTGAGTGCTGTGGAAATTACTATTAAAAAAAAAAAAAAAAGGAAAATCACACCCAGAGGCATATTCACAAAGAGCCAGTTCAGGGAAAAGGAGGTGGAAACGACAAAGCCGTTGTGTTTCAGGAAGGGCATATCCTAAGGGAGGATGGGCAACAGCGGTTTCCATCATCTTCCTCTGGATTTGCCCCAGGCACTTGTGTTCTGGTGTGAAGAGCAGTGTCACGCAGCCAAGGAAAGCTGCTGAACTGCCAGATTTCACGGCAGGGCCCGACTCTCACCCGAGCCTCTGCACATTCCCTCTGAACGTCGCTGATGGCTACATAATACCACAGATGAGCATAGTTTGATGTGTGCCTGCAAAGAGGCACAGATGCTGTCATTTGTGCTTGGTAAAGGGGACACTGAGGCACACAGAGGACAGTGTTATCAGGAGTCCTGACAGAGTTGTTATTTGGCCTCCCCTGCATGGTTCAAATAATTGCAAAGAAGAACCATGGATTTCCTTCCCTCTGGTATTCCTCAGAAAGGTTTTTCAGGTACTGCATGTTTGCAGTAGTGTGTAGAGAGAAGGTGCCATCAGTGCAAATCATTTGTCACCTTTCAGAAACACCTTTTTAGTTTGATTTCAAGTTTGTTGGAAATATGCTTTTCCCACAAACACTTCTTCAAAGGTGACATTGTGGTATTTGAAATGGAAGCATTCATGAGCCTCAAGAGTCCCATGGGATTCATGCCTGGTTTAACCTAGGTATAGCTCAGCAAAACACAAACTGGGAGGTACTCGACAGTCGTCTCAGAGATTTCATTATTTGAGTGCTGATGCATCTTTGTTTTAGTCTTACAAATGTGCCAATGAAGTATGTATGATTTCATTTGAAAACTGAAGTTCACTGCAGTACTAATTCTCCTCCATTTAGATTCAGAAATTGCAGTCTGAGAAGGAGAGGAGGCAGATGGGATTTGGCAGGTGCATGTGTATCAGTCTTTTGAACACTTCCCTGGAATTCTGTTCTCTTGAAGGAATGATGTGGTACTTCTGTGAAAGCTGATAAAGATTTACTAATCTATTACTACTATTATTATTAATAATAGTAATATTTTTAACTAGGTTTTGGTTTAGCAAGATTAATTGTTGGTCTCATACTGCAGACACCAAATGAAATTTCAAAACAGTTTTCTAAAGTGCTTTGCACTGGCCTATCTCTATTACAGTTGAAGCAGTGGAGCTGCTCCCAGGACCCAGACCTGGATGTAACCGCTCAAAGTACCTCACACTTCTGGGATTGGAGGGGAAAACATAGGGACAACTTGGATGTGTGAGAGAGGGACTAAAGCTGCAAAGGGCTGTTTCTCTGCCCTGCCTGTACTACAGCTGTCTGTAAGGATTGGATCAGTATCATGTCCCCTGGCAGGTGGTTTTCCCATTTGGCTATCACATCATGTACCAGGATACCATCCAGAACCTTACGCAGGACAAGAAGAAGACACTTTATAAGTGTTTAATCTGCATTCCTGCTCTAGCTGATATTAATGTGAGATTTGCCATTGACTTCAGTAAGAGCAGATTCAGAGATGAAAGAAGGGGAACATAGGATTTGGGAGGAAGCATTAAGTGATTCATGGATTTGAAGAAGATAGAATAATGCATTCAAAATTTCTGTGTTTTGGAAGATTAATGTTAAAATATTATAGTAAGTGATCTTCAGATTTCATGGATATAGATTTCATCTATATCTCATGTGGAGGTATAGATGTTTTCACCAGTGATCTGTTGGCTTGTAGGATACTAGTCCAGAGGCTTTCAGTTTGCTCTAATGTGTTCTTGTTCTCCTGTCATTATTAGTTTAATGCTTTCTTGGGCATTTAGCCCTTCCAGCTGCATTTATGAGACAATTTAAGTTTCTGCTATTTTAAAGAGTGCCCGTAAAATGCCATTGCTGGCATGCCATTGCAGCCACGACTTGAACAATATCGAATGCCTGTGTTTTACTTTATTGAAGCAGTTAATTCTAGTTTTCAGCTAGCAACAAAACACTGAATTCCTCAGTGGAGAGATCTTTTCACTTTAGCTCTGAGTTGATTGTTTATCGTAACATTCACAATGTGCTGAGGCTTTTCAGATGTTCAGGAAGGAAGATTTCCAGCTCTAACGCAGCTAAACAAAGATTTGGGGTTACAGCATTCAGGTATTTGTTTATTCTTATTCTTAAAATAGAAGCTAAAAGAGATTACTGCTGGCAGCAAAGTAAAAATTGGACATTAAAAGGTATTCAGAATGTCTGAAGTAGACAACCTTTTCAATGAGATGAAGGATGCTCTGCCAATTCTCTGTTCTTTACTCCCAGATTTCATTTTAAATTCTGTTATTATTCTGGCTTTTAAGCCTGTATCAGGCTACCAGCTTCCTTTCTCAAATGGAGAGGATGTAGCTGTGGGGGATTCAGCTGAGTATGAACTGTATTTCTCGTTGCAATCTCTTCACCTGGTTCCCTTGGCTTGTCTGTTAACTGCATTGACTCACTAGCCATCATGTAAGGTCACTGCTTAAAGTGGTCAGTGGAACAAGTTGGTGGTTCATCCATTGAAGTCATCAGGATATTTTTGTTATTGAGCCAGGGAGCCTGAGTAGAACCTAGAAAGTCACTGTAGATACAGCTTCTCCCCTTATGTGGAAAGGGAGATATTTACGTGTAATCCAAGTCCCTATGGCTTAAATGGAAATTTAGACTAAAATGAGCATAACCATTGTTCATAAAATCAGGAGGAGGCATATAGTGAGCAGTGAAATGTTGGTGAACTAAGCTCTACTGAGAAAGAAATAGCTTTTTGCTTCTTCCATTTTGGAGAAAATCTTCCTTCCTCTGTGGCGACACAGAGGCAAAGAGATTTGGAAGGTTTTGGGGTTTGTTCTGGTTTGATTTTGTTTGCTGCGATGTATGCCCAGAGGGCTGGTTAGTTGGTTACTGGGCTTGTGCAAGCAGCTGCAGCACTTATGCATGCAGATCAGCAGCTTGGCCCTATCTATGTGGACTCACAGTCCCTTGCTGGATAGTGAAGGACTCTCTGGAATTTCCAGGCCTGGCCCAGAGCATATGTTTATGTTAGGTTATTCCTTCATGAAGGCAGCTCTGGTCTATAATTCAGTACGTTTACTGCTCCTGTTGCTGTCACCTTAAAGCCGTTCAAAATACTGTGAACTTTCAGAAACCACCTAGCCTAAAATCATTCATGGTAGTTTATCCCTGTTTGTTACTCTGCCAGCATCACGCATCTGTAGAAAAACCTTCTCCACTTAGGATAGCTCAGAGAACATTCCTGGCTCTCTGCAGCCTTTCCTCCAGGGGGCTAAGCAAGCTTTTGAGTCCATCTTGTTTCTGTACAGTGAATTCATCCTTAACCATGAGCAGCCAGTGAGCTCTGTCCTCAGCCTGTATAATGTTATGAATGTCATATTTAATGGAAATGCTAGTTTTAGGAAAATCCAGTAGCACTTTTTCTTTTTCCAAACCCATATCGGGCTGATAGTTTGTATTTATGCTATTATTGACCAGCAGTAGTACTTGCCCCTCTAATGTCATTTTGTACTAATGAACTCCCAGCTTGTAGCTGAAATTCCTGGTACAATTTTCTAACTGCACCACTTTGTAGCGTTATAACACATATGAATTCTGTCACAGCAGTTCTCTAGGTTTTCTCATTTTGTGTAATAGATTCTCTGCTTCCATGATTTATTTCTTCATTCATATATTTTATTAGCAACTCCTATGTTTCTGTCAAAGTTATAAATTAAATCACTGAGTAATATCCATCACCTTTGATGCAAACCAGATGTATCTCTTAAATACTGTTCCTTCATTTATTCTTTGAGGTATAATCCCTTGCTTCCCTCAGATGAACAACTTTATTCAGATTTAAAGGGCCTTTATTCTGAAGGATGACCATGCCTGGGCCCTGGAATTGCATTAGAATTTGTCCCTCCCTAATTGCCATTACAAAAATAGAGTCTCAACCTCCCTGCTAAAAGGAAGTATTGTCCAGTGGTTTGTGTATTAACTGGAGTGTGTGTGGGGAAGATGGGCTCAGTTCCTGTTCTGCAACAGTGACGATGAGCAAATTAATTAGTCTTGGTTTTGCTTAGCTCTGTTGTATATGGAAACCCTGCATTGGGAAGGCACTGCGATCATTCTACAGTGTCATGGTCCACATTTGGTTATGCCTTGTCTTAAAATTTGAGCAAGCAACAGAAGATTGGAAATGCTGAGTTGTCCTCTATTGACACGATTTTGTCTTTCACATTCTGTTCTAGCTGTCAGAATGGAGGGAAGCCTTACACGATTGTTTCCAGCAGTTCATCATTACCTTAAAATTTTATATTTGCCATTTAATTTTTTAATGGATTAACATTCCTTTAGCAACAACATTGAATCATGGGTGGCCAGCATTTCATTTATACCCATGTAAAAATAGTGTCCATAACTTGGTCTTCAATTGAAAACTGACCAAACAGCTCAAGTAACATGTCATATAGCATCCTGGACCTAGTTTAGCAACTTTTACATAGTTATTATGAATAAACATTCATTTGGAGAAAGCAGGTATGTGCCATGCTCTTATGTGTAAGCTAAACCCATTCCTATAGAGGATTAGTTTGACTTTCCATTCTTATTACTCTTCTCATCTTAACCTTATCAGAAAGCTTGTTTTCCTCTTTTCCATTTCTGATCTGTTCTGGGAAAAAGTTAAAATATTCTGAGAAAAATCTTTGCCTTCAGATTTTAGGAACATGGAAGAGATCTTGCAGATTTCAGTTCAATCATAAAGAGTTGACATTTACAGCAGAGAGCCACAGCTGTCATGCTCCTTGAACTCACTGTCCGGTTTAATCCTTGCCACTTCCCTTCCCTTACTCCCTAAGGAGCAAACATGGTATTGATCCCAAGTAATTTGAAAGCTCTTACCTTTAGGTAGCTCTGGCAAATCTGGGGAGCAAAACCGCTTCAGGAGTTGATCACTTCATCCATGCCTTTTCAATGTGTCTGTGTCTAGGAAGGGAAGCAGCACACATGACCTGCCGTCATGCCTCAGCAGTGTATCCATTTGAAGATGCGAGTCAGGTTGGTACAGTGTATAATTACCCCAGTTTGCCCACAGTCTCAGCCTACTGCTCACACCTGCTCTGCAGCAAAAGGAATGTTGCATGACAGGCTTGCATGAGTTTGTTGGTTTGGGGTTTTTTTTTATTAATAACCCAGAAATTTGACTTTGTGCTAACCTGAAAGCTAGGCAAAGGCAATTAGAAGAAGCACAGGAATAACTTTAGGACAATGGGGAGAATAGTATATGTCCTACCCCATAGTGCCTCCATACAAACCATCATGGAGAATGTTGAAAAGCCACAGGTACAGGTGTATATGAGGCTCTGACATTGTATTACTGAAGTCAGTGATCACTTTAAGTTTCTGACCAATTAGATGTTTGTGCTTAGATTAGCAAAGATACCTGTGCAGGGTGGTAACCCTTGACATTATTGCTGAGATCTTCTTGGTAACTAGGTTTGTGGCTGAACTGGACTTTTTGTTAAATAGGTACTTTGTGGTGGTTTGACCTTGGCCAGCTGCTAGACTCCCACCCAAATGCTCTGACTCTCTTCCTCAACAGGAAGGCAGGTAAAAATAATGCAAGTGTTCTTTGGTTGAGATAAAGACAGGGAGATCACTTACCAGTGACCATCACAGGCAAAACAGACTTGACTTGGGGAAAATTGATTGAGTTTATTGCTCACGGATGGTGAGAAATAAAGACAAAATTTGAAACAACTCCCCTAGATGCCATAGATTTGGTGTCTCAAAGTATAACAGTGGCCATGTGTCCTTCCCATTAAGGATCATTCTTGCTTCATCCAAACCCACTGCAAAACTGTTTGACGGAAAGCCTGTTCTCCACAAGAGGAGCCCATCCACAATGTACCAGGCAGGGATAGAGAATGATGCATTGTGTTTTGCCTGTTCAAACCATGCTCTTTGCTTGGCTCTTGAGCAAACAAAGTCTTACTCAAGAAAGGGCCATAGCAGTGCAGGAAGCCCCTGACCTGGAGAGGTTAGGATTGCACAGTAATTAGCAAAATAGTAAGGTATGGCTGAGGAACTGCCAATGGGTAAAGGAAGAAGAGAGTGAACAGTTGAGCATGCCGAGTTTTCATGCTGCTTTTGTTACCATAACTTAGTAACTCTTTGAAAAAGAGATTGTTGTTAATGGATGGTTTGGTGTTACTGGTGAAAGCACATCACTTGCCTCTCGCTCAGACTTGAAGGACCAGGTACAGAGTTCTTGCTCAAATTTGCCTCACCGGCAAGAATGGAAACTCAGCACTTTGTACGCTATACACTTGCTATGATTTACCTTTGACCACCATTAGAGTAGTTGTGAACTCCCCTGACAAGAGCCACACCTCTAGGCTAAGCGAAAAATATGAAAGGATGGCTGAGAGTAACCATGGCTGGACTGATTTTTGCATTTCCAATATTTGCTTTTCCACAGTTTTCATAGGTTTTCACATATGTTGGGCAAGTTAGTCACTCCTCTGTATTCTCTCCATGTAAAGGGGGTAATAGACTGATCATAATAGTACTATGCAACTTAATTTTAATAGAGAGGTTAAAATGCTGCTTTATTGAAACTGAAATGCTTTGGAGAGATATATTATTTTGACATTTTCTCAGTAAAGGTTTTATTTCTCAGGGTTCACTGGTCATTTCTGATGAGGGAGAAAGATCATTGCTCCCATGTATATGTCTAAGTGTGCTAAGGTTTGAGGATATTTGATGAGGTTAAAAGCCAAGAGGCATAGCTATAATGCATAAATACAAGAGGTAGTAATAAGATGTTGAAGAGACTGAAATATGGAATAAGTAAAAGGAATGCTGGTAAATAAAACCATTAATAATTATGTATATTCTTCTTATGTTGTGAAGATGGCAGCCACTAGCGCTGAATCCTTTCACTCCTTGCTTTTCAGTAACTGTAACATTGCAAACGGAGGCGCTGCCATTAAGCAGGAGGTTATCTGTGGGAGAAAGGGCCCATTTCTTTGGGGAGAGCTGTCTTTATTTTTATTTCCCCAAAGAGTAGAAGAAAAAAGGTGATGAAACTGTGAGTGCATCCAGAAATGCTCATGCTTAAGAAATTCTTACTGTGGTGTAGGGTGGCTTAAGTGTTTAAATATTTAGAACAGCTTTAATATGCTTAAGATGCTGCCAAGGTGACGCTCATGAAAGAACCTGGAGTTGTTTAAGCTCTTAGGGATGTTTACAGGCATGCAGGACACGGGCAGTCACTGTTTCACCTGTTTCAAGTGGCACTGGGCACACATGTTTTCACATCTTCAACCTTTATTATAGGTGAGGTGAAAGGATGCAAAAATCCTCTTGTCTCCTGCCATACATGCTTTTCCCACTGCTGTGGTCACCCACCAACCTCACTGTGATTCTTCAGCTTAGGGCAGAAGTGAGTGATTTTAAACGTCTATTTACATGCCTGTCACTGGCTTTCTTTTGCAATCTTCATTATGCTGTTTGCTCTAAGAGCATTTGTGTGATACTTAGCAAAGAGAAAGATGATATCAGTCCCCCTGAATCATATATATCAATCCCCTGAATATCACGTACGCTATCAGAGACAAACAAGGGTGTAATAATTACTATAAATGAGTCCATCGAGGGCTGATTGCTTTTCGTATCATCATGAAAGATAGCCTCTTGTTGCATGTAGGAGCTCCATTAACAATTATTTGGGGGCTTCTCTCCTGTTTTACCTTACAGTCTCTCAATATGATGGGACAACTGGATTCAAGACTTTCTTCTGTATGTAATTGATAGCCCTAGTTCTGACTGTGGATGTGGTAACCGTGGAGTTAAGATCAGAAGGATCATTGTGTATCATAAAAGCTGTGAAACTTCACTTGGGGATTCCTGCATAGCTGCTAGTGGAGCCAAGAGCACTTCTAGATACTGAGCCCTACACAGACCCATGGGTAAGGCACTATCATGGGAAGCTGTCAGACAGTGAAAGCTCTGGGAGGTTTGGAGCCTGGCCCAGGCCTAAGAGCATCCTGAGGGTGCACACAGAAGAGGACACACAGCAGTGCAGCAAGCCCCTGCTAAGGCAGGGCAGCTCTCCTCCTTGGCCACGCCACATATGAGGGTGGAATGGAGCACAGTGGAGTCCTCTGTATCTCTCCATTGACTTTAGGGGTCTTCAGCCACCTGGCTCATGCTGTGCTCTCACCTGTAGGTGTATGAAACTGTGAGATGTGGCCCTCCCTTTGCTCCCTTTTAAATAGTTTGTACACTCTTTAAACCATGATTATGTCTTTGTTGCTGTTTGTGTTCAGGATCTAGCACAGCTGACTGAAACCTTTGTTGAAGCATGACAGAATAAAGTTGAATCAAGATCTTATTACAGATAATCCATATTTTTATATAGCTTCTCTGCTACTGGAAAACTAACAATGAATAAAGGTCCTTTCCTAATAAAGCTTGGAGAAAGATCTGAATATCTTTATAGTTACAAAAATCAGAGACCTTGTGCACACAATTCCCCTCCTGTTTACACCAGCAGTTATTCGTTTGCAGTCAATGGTATCTGGAGTTGGAAGTGTTTTGTAATTCAAGAAATCAGCATCTGTGAATATCCCTGCAATTGTCTACCATAAATACAGTACAGGTAGAAAAAAATCCTCTCCCAATTAAAATGTCAGTTTGTCATAGCTGAGGATTCATCCTATTGACTGGGAACTTGCCTATCCTGTTTGGTATCCGAATGCAACATATTTCTTGGAACACTGATTACACAAGAAGGATCAGAGTGACTCAACTATGAAACATCATTCTTTTCAGATAAGGTCTAGAGATGTGTTGCTTTAATATCCAAAGTAAATATGTAAGTGTCACATAGTACACAGCTCAAAACAAAGCAGAAACCACTTCCACACAATGGTTTCCAAATGAAAAAAGAATCAGCAATATGAAAAAGTATACATAGGCTTTTTCCAGTAGTTTGCCTATTGAAATAAGACGTAGACAAAAGCACCAGCCACATGCCATGCAGCAACCTGAAAAATCACTCTACACTCTGCAACTAATCTGCTCTGAAACCCCAGCCTGCTGCAACTGGACTGTGTGCCCAGCCACGGTGGGGACATAGCCCAACTGAGCTAGTGGCACAGAAGTCATGATTTTCTTTACTTTTCCCCTTTTAATGTAATAGTTCTAAAAGCTCTGAGCCTGGCGTCAGAAAGATGTTTGCAGCTTTTTTCTATACTGTGACTTTACCAAAAAAGGTTGGACCAGATGGTCCTTGAGGTGCCCTTCCAACCTGGTCTTCTGTGATTCACAGAGTCTTACCGATTGACAACCCAAAGCAGAGAAAAAGCTTAATTCAAAAATAATCATTGAATCAAAAGAAAACTAGTAAACCTAGGCCTTGGTTTGCAAGGAATACCTTTATGGAAAATGTTTCATTGTTTTCTTTTTTATCTAGGTAATTTCTGAGGAGTCAAGTCCTCACATTCACAATAAATTCTACCTTCATGCTAATACACCCCTGCCACCAATAGTAATATTTGTGCTTCCAACTTGGCACCACGTGGTTTGGCTTGGACAAGGCAGGCAAAACTGTCAACTGAGACCCGTGCGTTTACTGCTGAGCTTTTTGTGCCTTGGAGTAATAGACTACAGCATGAAATACTACAAATCCTGCTGTAAGAATGAAATTGTATCTCCTGGTTATTATCACACCTTAGCAACTGCTAGAGCCAGAACCATGAAGGAGTAGACTTACAGACTGGAAAAAATAGAGAATTGAGAAATTTCATGCAGAGATGGCAAAGCCCATTCTGCTGCATGATTGTGATGCTGACACCAGTGATTATGCAGTTGGGCTGTGTTTGGCATGTCCAGGAGTTGTAAAAGCTTCTGCTTAATTTGATGGACTTTCTGACTTTTCTAGACAATAGGAATTAACAGTATTCCTACCTACATGATGTATGTGACAAAACCACCTTAGAGATCATCATAGTGATATCAGAAGGAAGAGGACTTGACCATTAGCCCTCAGGAAGTAATTAACTTGAATGGTAAGGCCTAAGATACTGGAAAGATTATCACTAGAGCTGGCTTGCAAGCCAGAGGTATTTCTGATGTAAGAAAAAGTGTGTGGTTGGATGACTGAATTATTGTCTAACTACAAACTTGGTACAGTCAGAAGAATAAGTATCTCAGTATTTCAGTTGTTCCTAGAATTCTACATTGCTTTAATTATAAAAGTGGACAATGTGGAAAGGAAATATGACATAGTTAAAATAGGCCAAAATTACCTGTTCCTTTGCAAAGGCTGTGCTGACTTTGCACAGGCTTCGCAAAGACTAGTTGCAAGTGCAATCAAAATACTTTAGAGGTTGCTTACCCTCCAGGGCACCCTGCCATACACAACAAGGTCAATGCACACCTATCTGGCTCTACAAGGAAGAGGGACACGAAAGGCACAAATATGCAGAATCTCATTGCTGCTATTGCTCATGAAGAGGGGCTTCAGGTCCCTGCAGCTGGGAGGAGTCCACAGGTAAGGGAGGTGCTGTGCCGTCCAGTGCTTGCATGGGGGAGATTCCCAAAGGCTGTTAAAGCATAGAATAGTGAGGATTGGAAAGGACTTTAAGATTATCCAGTTCAAACCCTGCCATGGGCAAGGATGCCTCACCCTTGACCATGTCAGCCAAGGCTCTGTCCAACCTGGCCTTGAACACTGCCAGGGATGGAGCATTTATAACTTCTTTGGGCAACCTATTCCAGTTCCTCACCACCCTCTGACTAAATGGGCTGTTAATTAACCTTAGTCCCAAATTTTTGTTGTTTGGGTTATTTTAGGGTTGCTTTGTTTGTTTGTTTGTTTGAACATATATTCCATTTTACAGTATATGATCACATCTTTTTTAGCCCTTTCCCTTGATTGGGCTTTCAAGAGCACTTAACAAAACTCCACCAGAAAAACAGTTCCACTTAGGGAGAACTAGATTTCCTGTACCTCTGTTCTTAGCTTTTCTGTGTGGTGTCTCTGTTGATGAAGATGTCGTTGCTGAAAGAGTAATTTATGCAAGTTACCTGCAAAGTGTGCAGCTAGAGTTACATGAGAATGTGACAACAATACGTAGACAGCAAAGTCATAAAGGTCAAGAACTAAAATAAAGATTAATGATACATTAATTAGTAGAATAAATATTGTATTAAAATAGACAATTCAGACTGAAATTGTACAGATACCAATGCACTTGCAATACAGGTTGTGGATTCAAACCCAACAAACCCCGAATTGACTTTCCTCTGGGCTCAGCTCACCCTGCAGCTGGGTTACTGGATGCTGCCACCTGCAGTCTGCATTTCTCCAGATCTCTGTTTCAGCCACTGACAAGACAAATAGAATGTCATATCTCTTTCTCACTTTTAGAAGCCTCGGGTTTTGTCGTTGTTTAAACCCTTTTTAATGCAGTCTTTATTCTGCAGGCAACGTAACATGAAAAAGCAGTCACATACCCTGGAGAGGTTGCTAGTTGTGATCACTATGGTTGAGTGAAAACCAGACTGATCAACTTTCTTTTTCCTGGCATGAAGAGACAAGCATTCTGCCTGTACACTGTTGGTACCTAGCTGGCTGGGCTACCGTGTCTTTCACCGGGACAGTAAACTGTTCTGGCTTTACTGAGAGAGCCATTAAGCATCCCTTTCTTTGGCCATAGTAAAATAACTGAAAACCATCACCTAAAGGCAGAAATTACACACCCATAAGAACTGATGAGGCTGGTTGGGCCAATAAGTGCAAGAACTAATTGGTCTGCATGAGGGTTGTTAGGAGGAACCATCAGAGAGATGAAGGTGTCCTTGTGCCAGCATAGGGTATCTCAAACATAAGCTGAGTATTCCAGTTACACAGTTGAGTTTTGAAGTCTCTGAAGCTCTCTAATGCCATTTTAAAGTGGTTTTGAGTTATGGTAGGCTGAAATAAAAAATATACAGAGATCTGCTTCAGCATGACATGAGTCAGCTGCTGCAAGCTGTGCTGTGTTGGAGGTTGAAGCTGTTACTCGGTTAGGAGTGATCTGAGTTGAAGCAGGCTCCTGAGAAGTCCTCTGAGACAAGGTGTTGGCCTCAGGCAAGAAGGAAATGCTTTTGTGATGGTCCCAATATGCACACACATATGCCTCCTACTTAAACTGGGAAGTAGTTACTAAGTCTCCACTTCAATATATTTTTACTTAAGGATCATTACAGAGAGCAGTATTTTCTATGCAGAAACTTAATCAAGAATGTCTCTGCTGCCTGTTTTGCATCTGTAGGCAAATAAGAATTGTGAACAGAGAGAAGTGGCAAAATCATTCCCCGGTAAAAGAGGTCTGTCATTTGTTTGCCTTTTATCAAAGACAGCATGCAACATCCATGAGCAGTCCTTCCTTCGAGGACTGAAATCATGAGCACTCAGTCACAGTGCTATTACTGTGACACTGTGGCACCAAGCGCATCATCATTAACAGAGCGCAGCCGGCCTTGTTCATTCTGAGATCTTTCCTCTCTTTTAATAAGCACTGTTCTTAGGAGGATTTCACTGCTGTACATGAGGTGTTATATTTGCTTCTCAGATATTTCTCACAGACAAGACACCTAGTGATTAAGTACTGAAGGATCAAAAGACAGATTTGTGCACCTAACCAAATGGTTTCACTTTTGGAGCATAAGGAATTCATGCACAGGACAGATCAGAGAGTCGGTTAATTTTAACACGGCATGCTACTCTTGAGCACCCCTGCTTAGAGGGGGAGTGTTTCTTCTCAAAAGATGCTAATTGAACAAGAGTAAGTTAGATTATGTACCTCTGGAAATGCTTTGCACTGCTCTGTGTCTCATTAACTCTTGCAAAAATACTGGTCAGAGCAATATACTATAATGCATCTGTTTCTTGGTGCCTCTATCAGTTAGGAATGTAACAAAGACAAAACAAGAAATTAAAAGCTAATAAAACCTTTTGTTGCTGAACCTGGTCTTTTTCCTTGTCCAGGCACCCAGTTCATTTTATTTTTCAGGAAACAGTCAAATGAATGATTAATAGACCAGCCAGTGCACTGTTGTGAAATACAGAGGTTTTTCTGCAGAGCAGATAGAAGTATTCCTCTTGTTTTGCTGTTTGAGTGCTCTCTTAGTGGCTTATGGCACAATGGCTAATAGTTTCCTGTAGCAGTCAGACAGGCCAGTGTGTTGAACAGCTCAGAAATACTATTTTTTCCCCATATCTGTCAGCTGTGACACTTTCCCATCTGCCCCTGCAACCTGTCTCTGGATTGTTGTAACAGCATTAATCAGCAGAATCAACAAAACCCAGATTACATGACTGACAGCAGAGAAAGACCCAGATGTTACCTCATCAATGTTTTTGCATAGGCTGATCAGCCACGTTCTGCCTGATCTTGTCAGGTCACTACTCTGAGCAATGCTCTTGCACTGGGGCATAGCGTGGGGCTTTGCTAGGGCAGGGCAGAGTGTGAAGAAGAGATTGAGAAAGTGAAGATTAGCTTTACAGATCCAAACAGCCTACTGTCAGACCTTCCTTTTTACGGTTTAGTGAAAGTACTTCTGGGTATTTCAGTAGTTCTGTAAAGGAGGAGACACCCAAGTGATCCAGAGTTGGAGAGTTCAGATTTGGTTTCCCCCTCTCATTGTCTCATAAGGAAAGACTGGAAGGAGATCTGCTGGAAGGAGATGTGCCCATAGCATATGTCAATCTCTGCAACGTGCCTTTTGCAGAGGAAGCAGTGAATCTAAACTGACACGTACTTGAACACAAACACAAGTGTGAAAAATTATATCCTTCCCTGTTAATCGGGAAGGATAGTTTATCAGTACCCGGTCCTGCTGGCATCCTCTGAGAGCAAAAGTTGCTTTAAGGACAAAACCAGGAAATATTGATTTAGGCCTTTTACACATACTCCTGACAAAGTCACTCACCCTGACCACAAAAACAAGGCTGATGCAGAAGGCAGATGCAAAGATGGGTTTATCTGTTGCTGGGAACTCAGATCTTGTCCCCTTCTGAGACAGCTTGGTGTGCCAGCTAAGTAGCACAGCCTTTCTGGCTTAAATTTAGAACAGGATTTAAAAACTGTTGGAATATTTTTTGAGTAGTATCATTGTACTGTGATTTAGAGTCTGTAGCATCTAATCCTGCCCACCACTTAAACTTAAAAATGGTTTTAAGATGTAGAGCTGCAGCATCCTAATCACTGAGGGATGGTTTGTGACAACAGACTACACCCAAAGACAAAGCTAAAAGCAAATGGCAGTTTCTAATGATGATATGCAGTAGATAATGTGTTTAGCCTTAATTGTATTTACGGTAAGTGGAGCCCTTGAGGGAAAACCAGTTTCTCGATCAAAATGGAGCCACAAGGTAAGCGTGTTGTTTAAATTCACCATCTGCTAGTGAGCTTTTAAATCCTTTAGAAGGTGGGAGCTGGTGTGTGATAGTTGTAGAGTAAATGTTTACCTGTTTTGGTGCTGCTGACTACAGAAGGCCCAATAATAGAGCACAGCATCAGCAGAAATGGAGACATCCTGGCCTGTCAGCCTCCCAGTTCTACTGACTGGGAGATCACTGAGCTCTTGGCCCCAGGACAGTGAATATGCAGTAACTGACAATATCTTACTTTTCTGTGTTACCTTAAGGAATAGTCCATAGTATCCCAAATATTCCATATTCCAATATCCCAAATTAAGAACTAGTCCATAGTATCTCTGCAGACCATAAACTGCAGAACACTGATACAGACTAGACTTACATAGCAACATAAGGAGCCCAAAAAATAGTATCAAGGTTGCTCCCATGCAAGTGTTTCTCAGGCTCTGTGGAAAGAGTAGGTATGTAGTTAATTCAAAAGAGGAGAGGAGAGAGAGGAAACATGAAAGCTGTGAAGCTGCTTTGTCAAAGGGACATTACGCCTGTGCTCACTCTCTTTTTACTCCACAGAAAACACACTCATTCTTTTACTCTCTTGTGCGAACAACTGACTGCCTCCAGATGGTCTGCTTGGGAGACAACACAGTACTTAAAGAGCAGAGAAATGGGTATAGTTTGAGAAGATGGAAAAACTGCATGAGTCTGTGGCCTGGTACACAGGGAGAGGGAGTTGTCTAGTATGTTCAGCATGCCTGTCCCTCAGGTAATAAGCTGTGAGCTGGCTGATCCAACCCCTTATGCTATTTAAGATGAAAGATCTGCATTCTGAGTTCTCCAACATGATGGTCTGAAAAGCTGTGATACAGAGTGAATATCTTCACCAAATTAAGGAAAATTAGGAGAGCGAATGCTGCTGCATCCATGATAATGCAATGTTTCTATTGGTGACTAGTTTTAAACAACAGGTCTTGCTGGGGTATCGGAACACTGTCACGTTTAAATACCTTTATCTGCAAGTCTGTTTCCTTAGCTCATTTTCCTCTGTTACCAAAGAAACCTGAGTTATTTGCCTGAGTAAATAACTGTGAACTTCAAAATGTAATTAATATCTGTTTGGGATTTGTTTTTTTTTTTTTTTCTTCTTGCAGAAATGGATTGTAAATAACTTCAAAAGTGAGACCTGAGACTAGCCAATTTCTTCAAAATTAAAACTTAGTCTATAAGTCATCACTGAACAATTTGGTACCTGGCAACAGAGTGCTAAGGCTGAAGGGCTGTTTTTACTTTTGCATGCTGTCGTGGTTTAAACCACTCACGCAGTTCCTTCATTCACTTCCCCCTCTTTCTTCTCCAGCCCCGGGGGGGATGGGGAGGAGAATCGAAAGAATGCAACTCCCACAGGTTGAGATAAGAGCAGTTTAGTAACTAAGGTATAACACAAATCACTACTGCGACCACCTATAATAACAATGACAAGGCAAATACAAGGAAAGAATACAATCGCTCACCACCTATACCCAGCCTGACCAAGCAGTGCACCCCCACCCTTCCGGGTCTCTGCCCTCCGTTTTTACATCCTGGGCATGATGTGCTGTAGCATGGAATACCTCTTCGGTCAGTTTGGGTCAGGTGCCCTGCCTCCGCTTCCTCCCGGTTTCCCCTCCTCCCTGGCAAAGCATGAGACTCAGAAAGTCCTTGGTCAGACCAAAACATTACCAACCAGTAACTGAAAACACTGGTGTTATCAGCGCTGTTCCCAGGCCCAAAATCAAAAACACAGCGCTGCACCAGCTACCAAGAAGGAGAAAAATGACTGCTGCTGCTGAACCCATGACACATGGCCAAAGTGAAAAATTGAATAAAATTTCACTTTGAATCAGCTCAAAATAGAACATGAACTGAATTCAGAAACATAGATTGCACCAAATAATCATTGTATTTGGCATAAAATATCTTTACCATGAGGCAGAATTGAAGACATTCACAAACTGGTAATAATAATTAAACTAAGCTGTTTAAACAGCTGAGGTGGTGTTGCCAGAGGCTGTTGAATGATAGCTTTGGTGGAATTGCAGCAGGTTTAACATCAGACTGGGGAATCACCCCATTGCTGACTGTAATGACTCCAGTGAGCACTTCTTTCTGTGTCAGCCTGAAGATTGTTTTTTTTCTCTTATCCCACTGAAACATTTATGTGTCTGAGCTAAGTGTTGCACCACATACAAATATTTGTATGATTAATAAAAGCATCCTTCATACAGCAAATTCTAGTCTGTCAAACCGGAATTTGAGGCTGCAGGTAAAGGATTAATGGAAAAGCACAAGGTCACTGTCATTAGCAGGAGAAAATTTTAAAAAGAGACAAAGAAGAGTGCTGCATTATTGGTGTCACCTCTGGTACATAGAGACACCCTAGAGATGAACAGGAGCCCTCTTCTTTCTTTGGTGCTTATTACGTGCGATGTTGACTCTGCTGGTGAGAACACTGCTATTGAGTTCAGCTGAAACTGGAGTGAGTCTTGGGATCATTTTAATCTGTAACTGAACTGAATACAGTGTTATTCTGAAAAAAGTCAGAGCTGGTAAGTGTTTCTGCTTCATGGGTATTTTCTGTTTTCCATAGGCTTAAGGATGTAAAACACCTCCCAAAGCTGTCTTCATCATTAATACATCTAAAGCTGAGTATGTATGGCTGTGGGGTTACTGTTCTTCAGTGTTATCACGCAGGAGTGGCTATCTATAGGTGTACTGTGAAATCTTTTCCAGAGTCAAAGCTATTTAGAGATTAATGAGAAGGAATTAAACACCTGAAGACAGCTATGGGGCTGTAAAATGAGAGACATGGATGAGGTGGAAACTGACCCGATGAACTAGTAGGAATTGTTTAATTGATTTCCTTTTAAAAATATAATTTAAGCAATGTATCTGGGAATTTCTTATACTTTCCCACTGATTCTTTTTCCCCCTGAGGAAATATGACTGGTAGAAGGACAGAATAGTGTAGAAAATTCCCTGATCAGAGCACCCTTATCTTGGCCTTTTCATTTGCAGCTGCCCTGATGTTGGCATTAAAAAAATGCAATATTCTCTAAGAAAACAGAAAAGATGCGACACTTCTGCGCCACACTTTCCAGCTCCCTGAAGCTCTTTATAAGCAGAAACCACAACCATTTTTAGGCTACCATCTCTGTGCAAGGATCTTATGTTCCCATTCTTTTATTTTCCTGTTTCATACACTAGTGTGATAGAAACCCAAAATCCTTGTATCTTATATTTGACACACAAACAAGAATTAATCTTTTTTTTTTTTTTTATGTTGTATTAATGCCTTCAAATTCTCTGAAAGCAGCAGGAAATTGTTGAACTGCATGAAATCTTTGGGGTTTTTCAAAGATACAGAGCCAGGGGGTTAACTTTCCTCAAATAGCTGATGGAATCTGACACCTGAAATTGTTAGTATAAAGAGTACAAAAAATGCCTGTTCCTGCATGCCCAGCTCCTACTGTCAAAGAATCCCAGACTGTCACTACAGAGGGAATATTCATGAACCATTTCTCCCGGCTATGAAAAGTAGCCCTTAGTTAAAAAGAAGGAGGGCAGTAGCTGAAAAGCTGATGTTGTGAACACACTCCTGTTTTAATCCTCCTTTTGCTTGTGCTCTTTTCCCCACCATGAAGGTAGAAGGAGGCAGTGAGATACTGAGGGCTCAAGCTGCCTGCATAAGTGAAACCTGAACTTTTGAAGAAGCAATTTTCTTAAACAGTTCTGTCCCAAAATAGACATAGGAAGTAGTAACATGGATAGCAAAAGACTGGGAGCAAGGTAGCTGAGTATTTCCTGTTTGCTGTATCTGTTTGAAACAAAAGGGTTGGAAGGTATTTCCTGTTGATGATAAGAGCATGGTCATTGCTGGGAAATGGGGTATGTTTAACATCATCGCAAAGGGCCTTTGTGGCTAATCAGAGCCACGAATAACTGTAACCAGCCCACCCTGCTGCAGTGTTCTGGTAGCTCACTGGTGTTGTAAAGGTTTCTGCAGAAGCAAGGCCAGGCTAACACAGTGAAACTTTGTGAGTACTGACCTTAGCAGGCACCAATTCAAGTAACTGATTAGTTTCCTGGACGAGCTGTAGTACCCTCATAGTTGTTCTAGATCCTTCCCTCAGTGATGACTGTGGGGCAGTCTCAATGCATTCATCCAATGGAGATGGTGCTGCTTGAAAATTTTACATTTTATTTGCTTGTTTACTTCATGCAACATTTACTCCCTTTCTCATTCAAATTTGTGCAGGGGATTTTGACTTGTCCTTGACTTCCCCACCCCCATTTTGGAGCAGATTTTCCAATATTTGATCTCCAGATGAAGATTCAAAATTAGATGAACGCTTTTTGTTCTGTTTTCTAGTTGTCAAGTTCTTTGCCAGCACTTGGTCTTGTCTCATACATAGTCTTGCAGAAAGTACATTGGATTCTTTGCATTAAGGATTGTTTACATTTTCCTGTACCTTAAGTGAATGTTTCTGCTGATGCAAACCCCAGAATGTGAGCACATCTGTACCCATTTAGTGCAGTACTCCCACACATTCAACTGAATATTGACTTTCAAGCTTAAATTGTTTGTTGTATTGGGACTCTCTTTATACAGTGATTAGAAGGATTTCCTCTGGGGTAGATGCAGCAGCAGTTTAAATGGAGAAGTATGCAGTTATACAAGAACATAACTGCTAATGTCCTCATGCAGTTTCCATCCCAATAAACTCATATCTGCTTTCTTATCAGGCATCTGATCTATAAAAGCACTCTCTGAGAATGGTACAATCACATTTAAGTATGTTCACCTTTATCAGGTGATGACATCAGTTGTCGCTATCCTGGGCTTAACCCAAAGGACTGTACAATAGTCTTTATTGTACAGCACTTTGAAATAAAGCACAGATACGTTTTTTTCCTAGTCTCTATTCTGTTGTGCAGTAGAGAAATATGAAGGGCCATGAGAGGGACCTGTGAACATTGTGGAAAGCATAAACAAACTTCTTTCATAAGGACAAGCTGCTGTTCATTGAATGCATATAATAAGCCAGACCAATTCTGTTGCTCTGTAAGGAGACTTTTTTTTATTATCCTTATATACATCATTTTCCTTTTTATGCAAACCAGAATTCTTGCTGAATCTCTTTCAGATGACTTTTTGATGCCCTTTGCGTCATCACAGAATAAATCCCTTCTACTGCTTAGACATGGGTATTTGCATCATGATCTAAGTATCAAATGCAGAGTGTAAAAACTCTGGGCCCAAAGGAAAGCTGTGCTAGTGAATTATTACAGTTAAACTTAGATCCATGGGCACATAAGAGAAATGCAAGGGTAGAGAGAGCATTATTATCTGTTAATATTGCCATCCTCACAATTTTTTTTCTCTAGCTGCTAAATGCTTTATGAGCTTTGCTTGGATCTCACTGGTCTCATTGGGAGACAATGGACATTTTAGTATTAGCTTCAGTTAGAGCAAAATAATTTCCTAGGAGCTACTCTCTGCAATAAAAGATGTCATAAAACTCAACACTTCACCAAAGATGTAGGAAGTGGGGTTTAGTCTATTTTTTTGTCTGAATTGCTTTGAGCCTACATCTGGCATGTGGATTTCCTGTGGATCTATGTGGTCTTCAGTCTTGGAGTGGAGCTCTTTGTTGGTGCAATTCCTTTTGCTAAGAATAATCCAATATATATTAATCCAGTTGTGAAGAAACTACGGTATCATCTATTGATGATGGGAATCTTCTGGATGACGAGAGTCCAGTACTGAAGGCTCAGTTCAGATGACTTATACAGTCTATTTGAGCCAACAGACCAGTTGAGAGACACTGAAGAACAGCCTTACAGTCTTGTCTTCTCTGGGAATTGCCTTAATTGGAGCTTCACATGTTCAGCTTGAGTGTCCTGTCCCTTCAACTACTAAATAAGGAAGAAAGCACCAACCCTCCTCTGGATATTGTTTTGCAGAAAGGAACGGGATAAATATTTGGCTCCTGAAGGGAGGGAGAGTTAGGAACCCCAATCAGAGAAGGAGAAGCATTTAGCCAAAGGAACCAAAGTTCTTTTCAGAAGGTGACTTGAGACACACTTTCCTGACTTTATTGCTTACATTTCTTATATTACATCAGCTCCCAAAGCCTCCTTGTGGTTCTAAAGCAAATGGCATAACCTGCTGCTTTGCCAGACCCAAACCCCATGCCTGCTTTTACATGCTCCCAGTGCACAGTTTGTATGTGCTATGTGTGTAAGCAGACATCTCTTAGATGTTCTGCATGTGTGGAACTTACCCCTGTCCAATGCCTTCCAAGGAAGAATTTTGCCTATTTCAACTCTGTGAAAGTTTCCATTTCATTTAATTTTAAGTAAAAAAAAAAAAAAAGCTACCAACATGAAGGATATAAAGAAAAGGCTTTATAAAAGCCACTTGATTTCAAGGCAGTCTAGCCCTTGTATGCCTTCAATGTGCCTCTAATGGAACAGGGCAGAGAATTCTGCCTCCCTTACGCATTTCCTAGCAAGTGTAGCTATTGAATGTTTGGTGTGAGAAGCCTCTGCAGGTCTGCAGCACTGCCTGATTGCACTTTCTGAGACTCTTCAGACTGGTACCTAAAAAAAGAATTGATTAGGAGGATGGATAGATATCATGTCTGATCATTAAATATTTAAACTTGGCAGGCTTTCAAGAGTGGCAGGCTTTCTAGCCTGTGATCACACCCTTGTTTTACCAGATCTAACTTGCCATTGTAGGTTTTCAGAAGCCTTGAGATAATGTGTACTTGAGGTGCTACATCCAGTGGTTTTTAAGAGAAAATGAGGACAGAGATGCAGACAAGGAGTTTGCCTTTAATCCTGTCTTGTAAATTGGAACAAGTAATCAGAATTAAGAAATGTAGCTGGGAGAATGCTTTTTTCTCTCCCCGGTGTGGGAGTGAAAATACTGATGAGATTAATGCCCAAAATGAAATAAGCACAAATATTGTAGCCCATGTATCACATTGATTACAAACACGGGAATTAGTGTCTTGTTCCATGGACTGTGAATGCAGTTTCTGTTACAAAACTTCTAGATACAGAAGTCCAGAGAATCCTCTAGATGCTTGGACATTGCAGCCTTGTACTCTGTCTATCATATTCTTTTCCATCTCTGTGTTCTTTCACTTAATAGTTCTAGCACCAAGGGGATTTTAATCTAGTCCTTAAAAATCCAGTCGTTGACAGTTTTTTCTTGCTGAGCAGGATGTGCATTCACAAGCATTTGGAAGAATCTGGCTGTCCAGTCAATTCATACTGCTAGTAACATCCAGCCTTCTTCCAAAAGAGATAGTAATCTCACTACTAGGAATGTAAATATATTTGTATATTTACATATATTACATATTACATATTAATCACAGCTATCACAATCAACTGATACTGAACAGAGAACTTTGCAGGATGTCAATTTTAAGCACAAACAGGAGCTCTGTGTGCCACTGGGGATTTAAACAGAATAGACAAAGTGGGAAAAGAAGAGAATGATGCATATTCTGAAGATGGCCAGATCATGAGGGAATAAGAAACATCTTACCATAAGCTGTCTATGAAAATCACCAGCCTTTGTGTTTCACCTTCTAACAGCAGCAGCTACCACATGTTCAAGTGATGCTGCTGCTTACCCACTTTGTGGTTTTGCTCTGGGCAGTTGCCATCTATCGAGGCAGGGCATAAAACAACCCAACCCGCTTGTGTGGTAGGATGGTTTCATAGGTTCTTTTTCATGATGAAGCTTTTGCTGTGTGTTCATTTGGACAGAATATAGCTTCCATTTTGTTTGGGGTTTTTTTTTGCTATAATTATCTATCAGCATGTCATCATTATGGATTATGTGATCATTATCACATCATTGTGAATTATGAGTATTATCCAGTGTGTGGTAAAACAAATGTGTTTAAATAACTGCATATAATACAACATCATATTTTATCAAAGACTGATACATTTGTCAAAGACGTGACTGGTTAACTAGCAGCCATCTTTTGATCATGACATCTGTCAGAACTAGTAAAATGTGAGTCAGTTTGATCTCTGTTCCAGTTTAAAACTGGAAATCTGTATCAAGACCACAGTAATATGTTTGTTGAGCCGCTACTTTTATATTTTGTGTTTCAAAAAGTATTTTCCTAACACAATGCTATATACTAGTGATGCACAGTGTGGTAGTGTCTCTAGTGACATGCTGTCATATGTATACTCAGAGGATAGCCACTATTGAGTGCTTAATGATGGATTTGTGCCCTGTGTTGCTTTTGTAAATTAACTTCACCTTAACACACTGTACCTTAGAAAGAAAACTTCAGCTGAGATGCTGAATCTTGTCTTCAGATATTAATGCCTTTGCCCATCAGTCCTTGGCCTGACCCTCCAGCACGTATGATGTACAACCTGACATAAGCTCATGTGTTGATCTCTGTAAAGAAGAGAGATCAAGCTGTCTTCTTGACTTCTTATTGCAAGTTCATAGCAAACAGGCCTAATTATGAATGAAGGGCTGAGTCTGCTGGGGCATCAACTGAAAGTATTAAGGGGAAGCTTTCAGGGAGGGCAGAGGCTGAGGCAGCTTGAGGATGTGGGCGTCCACAGAGCAGCTGGCAAGCAGAGTGGCTGGTGAGACACCTTGGGTTAGTGATTGAGAGTAAATATAAACAACAGGAGTAAGGGATAGAAGGTGCTAACTGAAGAGAGAGCAGAGGAGAATATTTTATTTCTGACAGCTAGTCAGTATTTACAAAATAAAAAGCAAATGGCAGAGTAAACAGTTCTTCTTTAAGGCCTTGTTTTCCTACTGGAATAGGGTTTGGGTTACTTTAAAGGTGCCTATTGCATGTGAAGTAAAAACACAGAGAAGACAAGACATATTGGTCTTAAACCACCACAATTTCCCTGGAGCTTACCTTGCTGAAAAGCTCATTTTTTCTGTGTTTGTACTTCAGCACAATCCATACACATTATTTTTCCTCAGGTAAAAAACTGCATCCTTTTGACTGTGAAGACAAGTGATCTGAAAGAGCAGGTCTGAGAGCTGACTATTAGGTGACTGCCTCAGGAGTAACAGACAGACAACCTGACTGACCCTAAAATATTTGGTAGCTGTGTAGCTTCTGCCTGATTTTATACATTAAAAGATTCCTCTGCTCCTTATCTTTCTTCAGTTTCAGACATGCTAGCCAAGAGAAAAAATGATCTGCAATGACTGGGTGGATTGTGCCTCCTATCAAGCTGTTCCCTGATGACTCCTGCAGTGGTATGAAGTCCCTTGCTTCCTAATAAAGACAATTAAATTTCACCTGCATGCAAATAATGGGAGGAAGAACCTGAAGCTGTTTTAGTATAAGAAAAGGAAGCATTAATTAGCATTAACTGAAGTCTAACCTCTAATCACAGAGAGAGATTTGTTTCTTTATGAAGATTCCTCCCCTCCCCCCTCCCCCCCCCCCCCCCCGTTTTGCTGCAATGATTTATCTGAGAACAGCAAAGTTGTCCTCAATTCCTATGCTTTGCAAACTGAATAGAACTCATCTGAAGCATGATTCAAAGTTACAGATGATTAAGATAGTGAGAGCACACAATAAATTGACAGATACCTGGTACAAAAAAAAATATTATAAAACAGAATGACTGTATCCTGTTGTAAATAACTTACATGAAAAGCAGTTCACAGGCTTTCAGTTTAGCACACTGGTGTGGCATTGCTCAATTTCCAATCTGCATTGCAACTGGACACATGAGAACATAAATGGCAATGGAGCACTCTGGACTGAAGCATATTTAATATGCCACATATTCAAGGAGTTAAGGGTATTTTTCCTCCTATTATTCTCTGCTACAATCTGATTGTTCCAATCGTTAAAAGCCTGTTCCTAATTTCCAGGCACAGTTCATTCATACCCAGCCTACACTCTTTGTGCTTGTGCCAACCATATCTTTTAGGTTAAATAGTTAAAAAAACAAAACAGTGCGGAAGCCAGAACTGGAAATCGGGGTTGCCTCTGTGCTGTGTGGAGCTGTCCTAGACTAGTTCATGCCTTTCTAATAGAGTTGGACAGAGTTCACCCTATTCCAGCACCTGTCTAATTATTTAATAGCTGTTGAAGCCATCTCATCCTTGCTGCTGTGCAGGTATGTATATCACCCACCATTACTGATGAATCACATTACCTAATACATTTTCCCCCCTACACACTCCTTTTCTTGACTCAAATTGTGTAAGTAATTGCACTTTGAATACATCAAATGAATGAACAGTGGTATAATGATGCTATGCTATCAAGAAATCTGCTTTTTCCCTGTCAGAACTGCTGGGGGGAGAGCACAGTCCCTGTCACAGCCCAGAGCTGTCTGTGAAAGCAGAGGACCAGCCAGCAGAAAGGAGAGAGGCAGGAGAGCCTGGCAGCTCTGGACCACCTCTTGCCCATGAGGTGCCCCTTGCTGGCCCAGCCCAGCAGCAGTGGCCTTGCAGAGAGTTCTCAGCCCTGCCTGCATCCCAGGAAGGAGCCAACACCACCTTGCTGATTGTGGAGAGATCAAGGTAGGCACATGTGCTGAAGATGGTTAACCTGTCGTTAGTAATTGTACTGAAGAGAAAGAGAAGGGGAGGGAGACAGCTTGGAGTTTAGTGGGAATCTGGAACCTCGTCTTCTGCAGCTGGTGAAAAAAGCAGCAGGCAAAATCACATTTCCTAACTGTGATAGCTGGACACACACACACTCACATGGAGGGACTCCCAAGCCCACAGTCTGGTATTGAAAACCAACCTCATGAATGTGAACATACATGTTGTCATGTATCTACTGTAGGCTGTGCACTTCTATTTGGGTAGAGGAGGGAGAGAGGGGTGACTTACAAGTGTTGAAGTTCTGAGGAAAGCACAGTTGTAATCCTAGACCCTGAGACTTGGGAGATGGCTCTGAACAGTGCTTGCATATGTAGTGTTTCCCCTTCATCTTCCTCTACCTTTTATATTGCCATACAAAGCAGAAGAGAAAAGATTTCCACGAATAAAATTAGTGGTTTAAGCAAGAGCAGTCATCAGTCCCATTATTATGTATCCTACAAAGGGGTGAGATCTTGTGCAGAGCAAAAGTGGGCAGGTAAGATACTTTGGAAGATGATGACCTTGTGGTTGACACAGGAAGCTGGTTACATCGTATGGTGCCACCTTTCCTAGCTCCCCTGGCTCAGGTCAACCACTGTAAGTTACAGGACTCCTGTTCACTTTTCCTTGTGGAAAAAGCCCTGCTAGAATCTGTGTGTGGTGGTTTGGTTACAAGACTATATACTGCTATCTCCTGTACATCTTAAGTTTGTAATGACATGAGGATGTGCTCTGGTACCTAAAAGAATCAGAAAGAATTCAGCGCTGAAGCTACCTAAAAAAAAAAAAAAAAAAAAAAAAAAAAAAAGAAATAAACACAAAAAAAACACCAAAAAACTGTGGTTTATTATTAGCTGAGACAATTGTGCACAGATGAAAGCATTGCTTCCTGGTGACTGGGTACTGGGTGAAGACCACTCTCTTGGTCATAACATCTTCAGTGATCCTTGTGTTCCTATTAAAGTCCATGCAACGACCTGAGAGCTTGTCCTCATCCCTGCCCTGTCCGGCCTCATGCTGTCTTGCTGCAGCTTCAAGGCCTGCTGTGGCAGCTCTGATTCCTGCAGGCGATGGCAAGCACATGCGAGTGATGCTACTACGAAGCACACGGATGTGCTTCCGCAGCGGGGTGCACCACAGCTCAGTTCCTCAGCCTTCCTCATTGCAAAATTCGAGAAACCACACCAGCATCATTACTTTAACTTCAGCTGGTTTTACCGAGCTCTCTGGCTGCATCGTCCCACTCCAACACCATTGTCACCTCGCTATCGTGACAGACGGGCTCGGGGCCGAGCACAGCGTGCTCTGGGGCTCCACTCCCCCAGCCGGGGCTGTGCTGGCCGCGGGGCGGAGCGGAGCGGGCCCTGCCCACCCGCTTTATAGCGCGGGGCGCTCCGCGACGGCACCAGCGCCGCCCGCTAACCCTGCCCGCCGTGGGGCCGCCGCCGCCCGCCCGGACCAGGTGAGCGGCTCGGGCCTGCCCCGGGGGGAGCGGGAGGGGACGTTCAGCAGCGGCGGGGCCCGCACTGCCCGGGCAGCCCCTCTCGGGCTGAGCGCGTCGCCGCGGAGGGAGCCGGGTCGGGTGCGGCTGCGGGAGGTACGGAGAGCTCTGCCCGCCGGCTCCCTGTTCCTGGATTGATTTCACTTCAGGGAGTGGGGCTTGTCTGCCTGCTTCCTTTTGTGTTCTTCCTCTTATTGTCTTTTTTTCTTTTATTTATTTATTTTTTAATTTAAACTGTTATTTATGCCTTTTTTGCACTTAGGACCGGAGGTGTGTCATTGTTACTCTCAGAAATGCTAATTTTATAAATCACGCGAAAGACAAAGCGTGCTAAGTAAGAGTTGTCCCCCACTAGGAATCGAAAGGTCTAACAGCACTGGTTGCTTAAAGGGATACTTCAGAACTCAAAAAGTCTGTTCCTGTGGCGTGAACAGTTTGCACCTGTATTTATTGGAAGTGGGGAAAATGGCCTTTATTTCATGTTCTCCTTACAAGCTGGATGCGTACGCATGTCACTCGTCTTTGTAGAGAAGCTTCTCAGCTTGTTTTTTGAATCTGTGCCTCTGAATTCAGGTTTTAGGGAGGGGATCTGAAGTTCTCTTCTGACACTGCTACTGCTGGAACTGCAGGGCTACTTCTGAGGAACGTTTGCCAACTCTTCTGTGATGCTGGATTTGGTTTCTTGGAGAGTCTGAGAAAATTGTAAGGCTGCTTTGACGTGAGCTTCCTGATCATTATGTTTTGTGAGGTTGAGAAGGGTTTTTTGACTGCTGTTCTTAACCTTGTGACGTTTGGCAAAGATATTTGTTTCCTTCCCTTGATTATCAATGGAAGATAGCAAGCCCCATGAATGCAGCTGCAGAGGGCTTGTGCTTTCACAAATGTAGCTTAGTAGCTTGTTGAATCTAGAGAGACTTCACTAACATGTAGTAAGGATATTTCTATTTTTTAAAAGTATGCATATATGAATACTTTGTGTGCTTACAGAAAAAAAGTGTCGTGTGCCAAAGGAAATGTAGAAAGATGTGACTGTTGTCTGGCAGTGGATTTATTTTCACATGCTATGTGGGGGTCTAAAAGGAGAGAAAGCATGTTTCTTGTAAGTGGCTCTTTACAGGAGCAGAGCTGAGGCTGAAGCTCATCCCACAGCTCTGTGTGCATCGTGACATGGCTGGTTGTACTGCCTCTGTGCCCTTGTGTCCTGTGTACCTGCTGCTGATTACAGCTACCCTCTCTGCTGCTCTGAGCTTGCACTGAGGTTTGCCCATGGTGTAAATACTTTTTCTGGCACTATCCCCTCCTTTATTTACATGCTTGTAAGCACAGAAATATTTGCATACAAGTAATCTGCAAGTAGCCAGGTAACATTGATCTCTTAAGACTTGTTGCTTTTTGGGTAGTGGTATACTTCTGGTGAATCTGATGTTTATGTATGCTTGAAGAATTAACCACACCATGAATGTGAATGTATTTACTGCTGGTAAAGCTCCCTTACAGCAAGCTGCTAGACTGTGTTGGTATTACACTGCATGAAATGTGGTTTTTTGGATGCAGTGTGGTGTGGGAGGTTATTTCTAACTGATATGACCAGCAAGCAATGGCCAAGGTTGTTCTTGATGCTGAGCCTGGCAGTGGCAGAAGTGAAGAAATCCTCCCTCTGCTTCCCTTTCACCCTGAGTGGACCATGGCAAAGCAGTTGAGTCCTGGTGTTTGTGGCTAGGGTGGCTTCAGGGTGAAAGCTGTTACTGATTTCATCTATTTTTGTCTCGAGTCTCTATCAGGGGCCATTTTTGGATCACTGCCCATGGGGTGGACTTGGCAGGGTTTTATCATGACTGCTTGAAACTTGGGAGAAGACTGCTGTGGATCATCATTAGCAAAATGTAACGAGATTGTAGATGTTCAACTCTATGTTGATTAATATTCTGGATGTTGGTAGTGAGAGTTGATGCTTAATTTGCTCTTCATCTGGAAGGCTTCTGATGAAGGCTAAGGAAAGGAATTGAGTTTGAAAAGCGCAAAGCACATCAGCTTCCACCTTGGAGCAGGGGAGGGGAGCAAGTCAGTGTGAGTGGGAATCACATTCCTTTGCAGGCATCAAGGCTGGGAACAGCATTCTGCACAGCACAGGGTGGCAAGCTTTGGGGAGGTTCTTTCCCTTTTGGGGAATGAAATGATGTGTTTGATTTGTTTCTTTTTGTTGTTGTTGTTTTTTTGGTGTTTTTTTTTTCCTCACAACAGGGTTGGTTTTTTTTTTGTTTGTTTGTTGGGGTTTTTTTTTAAAAAAACAAAGCTCAAATCCTGCTTTTTGGAACAAGTTGGTGTGGGGAAGCAAAAAGGAACAGCTAAAAGACTGTAGAGGAGCGAGCCATGAGAGTGGTGGTTTGGGTTTGCATAATATGTCACTCCTGGCATAGTTTAGGTAAAATAACAGATAGAAAGCATTCATTTCACTTAACCGCTTTCTCTTCTCTTTTGGGGGAAGGAAGAGGCAGTTGTTTTGCTTCCTTCTATTTCAGTCTGATACTGCCTTTTCCTCACGTCGGAGGCAGCCCCCGGACAGCTCAGTGATCTTCATTTCCTCTGCCTCCCCCACTGATCTCTGCTCGCTTCCGCTCCCCGCTGCCTGTCTGGGTGGTCTCTGGGGGCTGCATGGGGTTAACTCTGAGCCTCAGGAAGCGGCTGAACCTTGCTGAGCTCTGCTCTCAGTTCTGCTGTGTTGTTCCCCTGAGCTGACCTCTGCTAGCGAGGTAGCGCTTTCAGGATTTTCTTTTGCGCCTGTTCTCCTTTTTCCTGACGTACCTGTGGATGCAGCTCGTATGATACAGTCCCCGTTATCAGGAAGAGCCCTGAACGAGGCAGTGAATGGTGTCAGTGCTGCTAACAAAACATTGCTACCTACGTGGCGTTGAACTCTCCCTGTTACCGCGTTCCCTCCTGCACAGGCTCCCCTTTCTGAGAATAAACAGCTGCTTCTTGGGTTTTGTAAACAGGCACACGTGAGATCACCTTGGAGGAAGACTTTGCCTTTTTTTTTTTTCCTTCCCTTCAGCTGGTAGCTGGTTACCAAGAACAAAAGACATTAAGGAACAGAAGATGCAGAGATAAGGACCACTCCATCATGAGGTGGCACCTCAAGCGCCATCCCCACCTTGGTGGCAGCTGTGGGGTGCATATGGGAGAGGAGCTGAACTGATGCTTTCTTTGTCTCTGCATGGTGCAGAAAGACACTTTGCATTCATTTCTGACACTTTTGGGGCACTTGGAGTACATTAAAGTGGTGTTTCTGTTGTTTGCTCTTCCCCAGGGAAGCTGTGGAATACCATGTGAGTCAAATCTTCTCAGGCTTGGCTGTAGGGCTTAGGGGTGAATGGGGTGTGGGTTCAGCCATGGGAGCTTGACCTTGTGCTAATGACAGGGCTTCAGCAGCCTGGAAACCTCCCTTCCACTTCAGTTAAATTGGGTTTCATTTGTGTGACTCTGATGCTACAATCCCACTGACTGGTCACAGAGGTTTGCCGGTGCTTTATCTGCTGTTGGTTTGAGGCTGTTGCACAGCTGGTTTTTTCATTGGGTCAGTTTTAAATATAGATAAATAATCAAGTAACCCAAGAAATCCTTTTTAAATAATGATTGAGTATCTTGGGGTAATGACACTTGGATCAGGAGGTTGTTGCTTTATTAGTGCAGTTTGGAAAGTGAAGAGTAGTCTAAAGGAAATGAATACTAAGTTTTTGACCGTGGTGTGAGTGTTGGGCTCCTTGGGCTAATCTAGCACTTGCCTTGAATTACCTTGAATTGCCTTGAAAAGTTTCTTCAGAGAGGAGATGGAGATAAGGTGAAGCTCTGGACAGATGGTTAAACACTTGTGTTTCAAGGAGATGTGAGTTTGGTCTTTGGGTCCTTGCTGTTTGTGCAAGGATTCTGTGTGGTATGCTGTGGCCACATATCTCACTTAGT
Organism: Ara ararauna; assembly: GCA_028858755.1. NCBI lineage: Eukaryota > Metazoa > Chordata > Aves > Psittaciformes > Psittacidae > Ara > Ara ararauna. The sequence goes on along the minus strand of CM054380.1, from coordinate 15,315,874 downwards.
GACAGGGCCTAGGAGGGGAACTGGGGGGTGAGCTGCGGCCTCCTCTGGAAAGGTGATCAGATAGGAGGGATACAGGCACAGAGGAAACAAAATAACCTGCAGGTCAATTTCTGGGTGGTTTTCCACTTCCAGCAGTGCTGCAGGGAAGGGCTCTGTTACAGGTTTCTGGAAAAAGCGAGTGAGCTGTGTGTGCCGCTGTGTTTTCCTTGTGCCCATGGCTCTGTGCCTGATCTGATCACAGACTGCTTTGTGTGGGATGAAGGAAAACGAAGAACCTTGACCTGGTAATTCCTCTTGAATATTAAACCACACTGGTCCTTTGCCATGCCTCGTGAGTAGTGTATGACTTTGGCAGTGGTGGAGCGCTACGAGCTAAGGCTGATCCTGAGAAGGAAAGCAAAGTATGCATTGGTGCTACCCTGAGTGGGAGCTTGTGAGCTAACACGGTGGGGACTGCAAAGCTGGCGTGGGAAGCCAGGCTGGATGGAGCTGCAGCTGTGAGACACCAGTGGAGTGTGGCCAGTGCTCCCACACTGCGCTGTAGGAGCCTGGAGCAGTGGGTCTCTGTCGTGCTCAGCCGTGTGTGCTGTGTTCCATGTCCCATCCACAGCAGTGTATTTGTCCCATGGTGGGGACAAGCTGCCCGCTGCAACTTCAGCTTTTAGATGGCCAACAGTAACAAAATACTAATGTTCCTGAGAATTGGTGTGTGAACCTCTGCTACTAAAGGGGAATTTGTGCTGCTGATTGTTGGGGTCAGGAATAAGTTGGTTTGTAGGCAGCTCAACGTCTAATGCTGAATGAATGTTTCATCTTGCCTGGCCAGTCGGGGAGGAATTTTCTTTCTGTGTTAGAACTCGTTTAGTGTTTGGTTTGTTTACATTGCACTGCCAGACAGGTTGACCAAGGCACTCTAGAGATATGGACTGTTGTTTTAGGAGCTCCTGCTTCTCAGTGTCTTATCCTTTGGTGGCTTTGTCTTCATCATACGATTTCAGAAGGCAGGCCAAAGGCATTTACTTGTTTTTGGTTACTTGATTAAAGTAGCTGCAGTCATGACTGTGGTTTTATTGACAGTTACTTAAGAGGGTAAATGAAGCTGCCAGAAAGCAAAGGAGAAGAATTTCCTGTTTACAAAATTTACACCTGTTACTGAGGTGTAAATAAATGTGTATTTTTTCACCCAGCTCAGCAAGGCAGTGCCTGTCTGTGCAGTGGCATGTCCAGACCAGGAGCTCTGCTGGCAGCAGCCAGGAAAGGCAGGATTTACTCAGCTATGTAGATTGCGAATCTTAATTCCTCCAGTATTTGGAGAAAATCTAGCAATGGGGATTACAAAATGTGGTGATAGCCTTTTCATAGAGCCTCTTTGTGATGGAGACTGGCAGGAGGAGGTCTTAAAGTATTTCACATGGTAGGTTTTTTATTTTACTGGTAGGGGAGAAGGTAAATAGAGTGAATATTTGTGTTCACTTTCTGCTTTGTGGTGTTACAGCAAGAATGTCTGAAAAGTGATCTTGCATGGGTCTCACATTCTTAGTAAACATGAGCTTTGTTTCCATGTAGGAAGGCTGCTTTTTCCTACCCCAGGAACAATGACAGTGTCCTAAAAATTCTCACTGATATTTAGAACACAGGTTTCTAGAGGAGCAAATGTGCCTTTATCTGTATCGCAGGAAAGGTCTCTCTCCCGGGGATGTGAGGTCCGCTGCCGTGTCTTTTACCCACAGCAGGGACTTCAGGAAAGCACATCCCTGCTGGAGTCACGCCAGGCTGAATCTGGCCAAGCTGCTGCACAGGCAGTGCTGTGCTGGTGGTCACAGTGTCACCACGCTGCTGCCTGCACTTTCAGGTTTTCACATGCTGACCTTTCCTACCCTTCCATCCCTCATCCTCTTCATGTAGGCAAATGTCTAGTGAAAACCCTCGCAGAGCAATAAAATAAACAAAACTAGTGCAGAGCTGACTTGGCATTTATCACAACCTGGTGGGGAGAAAAATACTTTGCTTTTTGGCAGCTTCATTTACCCTTCTTGCTGGACACTCTCTAGGCTGCTATAATTAGGATCCTAATAAAATCTGGTTTTAAATATTTTAGTGGGGCTGGGCTGCAGTGCCACCCCTTCACTGGCACAGATCCTGAGGATGCACTTTGTCCCTGGTACCCTACTGATATGGAGCCATGCAGCCTGAGATCTCCTGGCCACCAAGACCTGGGTGACCCGACCCAACAGGCATGCACCTGGTTTCCCAGGGCTGTGACAAGACTTGTTCTGGAATTATGGCTTGCTCCAAGGCAGGCAGATGTTCAAGCTTACCTGAAATTTCTTAGATGTGTAGCTCCAGGTTTCATGCAAAACATCAGTCTAGATAAAAAAAGGCATTTCCCTGCCTTCATTTTCTCGCTGGCCTTGAATCTCTCTTGGTTGTGGGTCTGTTCCTGCTTCATGTCACTCCTGTACAGGCCCTTTGGGCATTGCATCAAACTCCTGTGGGGAGGACTGCTCCCAGTGCTGTGTGCATGGGGCTGCTATAGGACAGGGTACCCAGCAGCCCTTTCCTCCTGGCTGCAAGCATGACTCCTGCCTGATTATGGCAGGAGAAGCCTGTACATGCCAGATTGGAAGCTAGGGTGTTGTGCTGTGCATCTTGGAGATCACCATCATCACCAGAGAGCCCTGATGCCTTGAAGATGCATCTCCATCCTTGGCATTTCCTGTGGTGTGTGCAGGGCTTGTTCCCTGCCAGGCAGCTTGCCCCGTGCTCTGTGTGTGTGTGCATGCCAGGCAGAAGGCCAGTTTATTCTTGGGTTTCATTCATGGCTGTCAAGACTGCCTGCTGGCTCTCAGTGCCCCTGCTCGCGTGTGCCCTGCCCTCGGTACATACGGTTTTCTAGGTTTGGCTTTTTTTGTCTCCTTCCACCAGGCTTGGTACAGGATCCCTGGCACTAGCTATCAGGTCTGGTTACCCTGCTGTGCTGCTGGTATGTGGCTGCATGGACATGGGAGGCTGCTGTTCAGCTCCCAGTGAGCAAATCTGGGAAATGGTAATTTCTTAAGGTTATGTAACTGTTAGCAAGTGACCAACCAAATAAATTGAATCAAAGTACTCTTTCTTTGCTGTATGCAGTGTTTGCTCTGCTGCTGTGTCCTGTTCCCTCTGTTTGCAGAGCATGATACTGTGTAACCTGTGGATTTGCATGAGCAGGGAAATTGAAGCTGAATGCAAAACCTTTAGAATTATAATAGTATCACAGACTGGTTTGGGTTGGAAGGGATCTTAAAGCTCATCCAGTTCCGACCCCCTGCCACGGGCAGGAACACCTTCCACTAGACCAGGTTACTGCAAGCCCCATCCAACCTGGCCTTGAACACTGCCAGGGATGGTGCAGCCACAGCTTCTCTGGGCAACCTCTGCCAGCGCCTCACCACCCTCACAGGGAAGAACTTCTGACTAAGAGCTCATCTCAGTCTCCCCTCTGGCAGGTTAAAACCATTCCCCCTTGTCTTATCACTACATGCCCTGAAGTAGGTACAGCTCCTTAAGGTAGTGATTACTGTAATACGATGCTTTGTACAATATTCTGTTCAACATGTGCTTCTATGTCAAGTTTTAGTTTTATACCTGAAGAGCATGCATGCCTCAAGATTCATCTGCCTTTTTTCAACTACAGCAGTTGATTTTTGCCTTCCCTGAAAAGCTGTGTTGCTTGTTCCCTCGCTTTGGTCTGTGTTGGCTTTTGAGCATTATCACAGTAGACATAAACAACAGGAACAGATCTGTGATTCTGGACAGCTCTTCCCTTTTCAGTGCACTTCCAGCACATCACTGGAGCCATGACTCTCGCAATCACAGCATGTTAAATAGTTTTGTTGATGTGTAAGTCTGCACGAAATCCAGCCTCACACACGTGCCTGTGCTGGTGCTGTGGTTTGCAGGCAGTAAAATACAATATGACTCCTTTTGCTGTTTAACTGGTCTCAATGCAGAGAGTGGATGTGCTGAGCAAGACAGACTGGTTTGTGCACGCATGGTAATTGGGGAAAGCAATCAAACTCTCTGTGGGTCAATTTTCGCATTAGTTGGTTGACAGCAATGCATTGCCTACGGTAGACTTGCTGGACTTTTGGTATTGTAAGGCTTTTTGAGACTCTCTTTTCTTGAAGTCTAAAGTGTATTATCAGTGATGTTTTCCAAACTGCCATCCAAGAGGGTCTGATGGAGTATTTGTACGGTGTGTGGTTTCCGGGGTGTTTATTGAGGTGGCTGCTGTCCCTGAAGCAGCTGTGGAGGCTGTGAGCTGTGGGTGTGAGCTTTGGCTGCATTACTGTTCATGCAATCACAATTTGATTACACCATATGGGGACTACCTGTTTGTCAGTGCAGTAGGTCACACAGTTCTAGCGAAAGCAGCCGCTCACGGTGGGGATAGTTGTGCTGCCAAGACTGAACTGAGGAGACACAAGGTAACAGAGCAAAGCTCTCTGGTTTGCAAGTAGTTTGGTTGTGTTTGCTTCTGTGTTCTGTTTAGCAAATAGGTTATGTAAGAAAAGCACACATACTGCATGGATCCGTTCTGTGTAGCGCTTGTCCTATAGACTTTAGCTGAGCAAATTCAGAGAATTACAGCTTGAGAGTTGGGAACTAACCATGCATTTTATAGTGTTGATGAAGCACTTGTCTCCCAGCGGAGCGCAAGTATGACTTTTGCTTCTGAGCAGTGTTCATGAATGCAGAGTGTGAAGATCCTTTGCCTCAGTCTCCTCTTCAGCCTAAGCAGAATGGAGTTAATTGCAGGGAGGATTTTTCTGGTCACAAGCAGGCACTTTGGCAGTGGGTGTGCCGTGTCCTGCTTGCTGATGCAGGACACGGACATTTGTCTCAGGATGGGCAGGTGCTGTGAAGTGCTTGGCAGGAATGAAGCCTTGCTGCAATTGGAATGTGGAGGCACAGTTGCTCACTGGCAGGGAAAGCAAGGGAGCATAACCTCCCTCTGTTAAGCTGCTTTGCAAGAAGTCTATTCCTCTCCAGCAGTATGATCCAGACTGGAGTGAGACAGACTCTGGATTGAAGCAGGGAACCAGGGCAGCCTGATGAACCTCAGTGGCTCAGTCAGGCCTTTGTATGCAGAGGTATGGACACAGCTGGTCATCAGCATGCTACTGCAAACCAGGTTGTAATCTTTGTGTTAGAGTCAGGGGAAGGAGGATGCTGAGGGGAGTCTCAGGGTTGCACAAGGTTGATTCCAGCATGGTGAGATATACTGTGAATTGAGTTCAGAAATATGGTGGAGAGAAGATGCAAGACAGAAATGCAGTTGCTAAATGGGCCAGTGTTTCTATAAACATATATTAACTTTCTCCATTAAAATTTAGGTGTCATCCCATCTTCTGTCTTTAAGTGTGTGTATGTGTAAAAATATTCCCTTTTGTTTTATTTTAATGGAATGTGCATTTCTGTACCTCTGAGTGCTCTGGCAATTAGCAGAAGCTGAATGTGTTTCATCAAGCTGCCTTTGTTGGAGTGATGAAAGCAGTCACTAACTGTTCATTCAGGTGCAATATAGTATTTCAGTAAATTGTATATCTGTGGAACATTAATTGATATTGATGCAGCTTCCTAATGACATCTTGATTGCAAACCTTTTGTTTAATTGATTTCCAAAAGATCTAATTGGAATATATTCAGGTTATTAGACTAGGATGCTTAAAAATAAAAATATGCATAGCAGGTGTCAGGCGGTGAGGCTGGGAGGTGTCCAATGCATTGGGATAGCCAGAAAACAGATCCAGGCCTGGCAAAAAGGAGGTGGTTCGGTGGGTGCCTTGTAGTACTGGTCTGAGGATCAAGTTATTTGTGAGGGGTTTCTGATGCTGTACCCTGACATCTGCATCTTGCTGTAATGCTGGCAAATTGAAAATCCTCAGAGGGTTATTTTTTCCTTTGTCAATACTTGTATGCCTCAGATTTCCATGGTTATAGATCTCTGTAATATGAACTGTTTTCCCCTATTCAAGATGTTGATTAGGGAGGAAACACAGTGAACTAATTGTTCTGAATAACACTTGAGCCACATAAATATTTCAGGGGATTTCAGTATTCTTAAAAGGCTCAAAGTTGCACATGAACAAACTTCCCCATAATCCTGGCTGAAGTTTTGAAATGTGAGAGAAGGCTGAGAAAGGAACTTCTCAGAAGTGCCTAGGGATTTACATACGTAGAGCTAGTCTTCGTAAAATAGTGTGACACTATATAAGCCAATTTGCCTTGTAGATGAGCCCTAAGATGCTTAGACACAAGACACATGAGCTATTTCTCATGTTTTGGTATAAATATTTTCTGCCACAATGAGATAAATGCTGGAATAAATTCACATGGAATGTGCCAGCATGGAAGTAGTGGCAGAGGGAGAGCTTCAGACCTGCAAAAGCACTGAAGGAAGAGTTGAGTTGCGGAGCTCAAGAGCAGGTGCTGGAAGAGGCAGCTTGGTCCCTGTCCAGTTGTACACATGTACTTCATCTGGGAAATACGTAAGCTTGCTGTGATTGGGCCTGTGTAGCAAGAATAGGATGAGATGTATTAAATGTTGCCTCTGCTATCAAAGAACAGAGTTCCCAGCCTTGGCTAATGGAGGTGCGATGAAGGGAGCAGGAGTCAGGAGTAGTATGAGGTGTTTCTTTTGTACTTACAGATCTAAAAAGGGGTGGGGGCAGGGGTGGTGTGTAGAACGCCAGAAAGATGCTTGTAGCTCCTCTTGCTCTCTATCCCATTTATGTGTCTTCTGGTGGAAAATATAAGGTTTGATTTATGAATAAGTCTGCACCATTCCCTGTGTGCTCCTCTGAGCTAATGCTTCCTTCCTGTTTGGTCCCTTGGATATTATGCCCTTCCCTTTCCTTTTCTTCCCAGTTTGCTATGCTTTGACTTTTGTTCTCACTGTCTTTTCTTAATTTCTCTGTAAAAATGGCCACTCCTCACTGTTCACTAAAAGGAGATTCATTTGTTTTTTCACATGACAGTTAAGCTGTGGAATTCCTTGCTATAGAATACTGTAGGTGCTAAAAGATTGTATGAGCTCAGAAAAGGCCTGAAAAAACTTTCTGGATGTTTTTATTATTATGTATTATTAAATACCACCATACAACCTGTAGCTTGACATTTATTTAAATTGTACATCCAAAATGCTGGAAAGTGAAGGTAAACACCACTGTGTATTTATTTACCTTGTACTTCACTCTGACCTAGGCAGTCACAGCTGGCTTGCCAGCATCAGATGGAGTGAAGTCATGCTGATATTCCCTCATTTCACTGCAGAAGTCGTTTTGTGATCTCCCTTCATGCTTCTCTATCATAGAATCGTAGAATGGTTTGGATTGGAAAGGACCTTAAGATCATGTAGTTTAAGCCCCCCTGCCATGGCCAGGGATGCTTCACACTATTACTACTGTCCCTTTATTACAGCCCATCTAGGACATGTGAAGGCTAAGTAGGGAAACCAACACTTGCTGCTGGAGGTAATGTGTGGTATACTTGGCTCCAGGAAGAGAGCACTTGGAGCAGGACTCTAGGAGTTGCCATATGTGCTTCTGCTCCTGGTGGTGGCAGCACGGGTTTTGCTGGAGCGGTTTTGTAAGCAGCTGGGCAGTGCTGTGACATAGTGTCACAGTGCTGCTACAGAAACAACTGGGTTTGTAGGCTGTCAGTTCCTGCAGAAACCAGTTGGAGACTGAAAGCAGGACAAGAGGCCTGGTGTCACACAGCAGGCTTGTGCTGCCTCAGCATCATCATCATCATGTTGGTCTAGGTGTGATAATTCGTGACCTCCCTGCAGTTCTGCCTTGTCCTGGTGTAGGCCTGGGCCGTTAGCTGCCCCAGCAGCACATGGAAGAGGGTAACAGCTCCCAATTGTTCCCTCCATATGTGGTTGGTGAGAGGCTGCTGCATCCTGCCTAGGTGCAGGTGGTGGGTGCAGGGGCTGATGTGCAGGTCCCTGTCCCAGACTTCAAGTGTGGTGCTCTGTAACCTGTGGATTTGCATGAGCAGGGAAATAAAGATGAAAGCAAAACCTTTAGAATTGTGATGGTATCACAGGATGGTTTAGGTTGGAAGGGATCTTAAAGCTTATATAATTCCAATCCCCTGCCATGGGCAGGGACATCTTCCACTAGAGCAGGTTGTTCCAGGCCCCGTCCAACCTGGCTTTGAACACTGCCAGCGATGGGGCAGCCACAGCTTCTCCAGGCACCCTGTGCAGTGCTCATGAGACTCCCCCCCTCTTCCTGCTCTCCCTGCCCTGTTGTGGATGTTTCGGTTTGTACTAGAGATAACCAAAGCAGAGTGAACAGCATTGCAAGTAACGGTCATTTAAATACTTGATCACATTAACCAGTAATATATGTGTGCGGAAACTTAAGTCACCGGGCAGTACTTGCATTTGATTAGCATGCAGTAATGATCACTATAATCTTCTTCATCTTTATCTTTGCTGGGTACAAACTCCCATAGGAGAATGCTTGCCTGAGACCTGTCGTTGTTCGTCCAGGCTTGCCATGAGCTGGGGAGAGTTTTCAATCTCTTTTAATCTGTTCTATAAACAAAAACAGGTAAGTGAGATTTTGTAAGCAGGCTGAAGTTGTGGGCTTGTGCTGCAAGAGAGTGTGAGGGGAGGTGGCTGGTCTCAGGGCAGCTCTGTGCCCTTCCCAGCATTGTCTGAGGAAGTGACCTCCCTGCTGGGTGCTCCTGTGTTCTGCTCCCACTGAAATACTTCTTGGCAAGATGTAGGATGAAATATAGCCCCCTTCGTATTATTGTGCCTGCTCTCTCTTTAGGCAAATCCTGGTGATGAGTGATGTCACTCTGGCAGCTGACACATTACAGCTGGTGAGGGTGTCCTGTGTTTGCCTTCAGGTGGAGGCCCCTGCCTAACTCTGTTCTGGACAATTGGGAGCAAGAAGTTTATGCAGCATCAATCAATCCCTGCAGATACTGGACTTCCAGTGAGAGTCTCTTCTATATTTTTGATAGAATGAGCCACAGGGTATCAACATATATCCTTCAGTATAACCATGAACCAATTAAACGTGTACCTAACTATCCACTCTGTTCCTTAACCTAAATGCAGTTTAGGTTCATCTAGAAGCTTACGTGACCAGTGGAAAACACAGGACTGTAAGAAGTCCTCATCTTTACCAAGACACTACAGAGGCTGCTGATGACTTATCATGGAATAGTTGGGGTTGGAAAGGACCTTAAGATCATCTAGCTCCAACCACCCTGCCATGGGCTGGGACAGCTCATGCTAAACCATGCCACCCAAGGCTCTGTCCAACCTGGCCTTGAACACTGCCAGGGATGGAGCATTCACATCCCTGACTTGGTTCCCTTCTCACCCCCTTTCTGTGATCTCTGCTGTGCAGGGCTGGTGTGTGCTTCTCAGGCAGCATTGATTCAGGCACAGCAAACGGTGAGCAGAAAGGCAGCTGTAGTGTTTTAGAGAAGATGTTCACTGCTGAGACTGCTTGAAAATAGCTGTTGCTGCTTAAACTCAACCCTGTCTTAATCCAAAGTAACTTGAATGCACAGAGGAGCAGTAGGAATTTTCCTTGTAGCGTTTTGCTGACCTTATAATTAGGCTTTTGCTGGACATGGGGGACAGCTGGGCAGTGTCCTGGTCCCCATTGACTGCCAAATCGCTACAGAATGTGGACACTCCTCTGCAGCCTGAAGAGCCTCATGTTTATACTGTAATCCTTTGTTTGGACACGTCACACGCATGTTGCAACTCCTCTGAGTTTCCACGTTAATTGAAATACCAGTGTTAATTGTGAAAACTTAGTCATGCAGACTCAGCTGTAAGGGGAAGGTTTTTGAACCAGCTCTTTCGTAATTGTATGTGTTCTGTAAGTGCTGATCTTTGTGATGCAGGAGTGCTGTGATGCTCTGTGGTGCTGGGATCCTTGTGTACACTGGGGTCTGAGTACCAGAATGTGCTTTGGACAGAAGCTGAAGGTGGGAACAGTACCATGGCCTGGTGCTCACAGTCAGTGGGTGCTCAGGTGCCTTGGAAAGATGCCAGGGAGATGGGAGCTGCTTTAGAAGAACTGGGGGCACTGCTGGGAATCAGGCACCCCCAGTTCCTCCCCTTCATCAAGACAAGGGATGCAGAGAACAGAGGGTCACAGTGCTTTCACTCTTTCAGTAGATGAGAGCAAGGGACATACTGTTGGGAAAGGTCACTTTGGAGCAGAATCAGTATCTCATGCTCACTGTGTGCCATCGAGCCATGTTCTTAAACTTGCTGAGATTTTGTAGCTGCCAGCGGAAGAGCAGACAAAGCACAGGGATTTATCTGCACAACTTCCTTAGAGAAGAAACGCAGCTGTGTAAAATAAATTTGGAAACCAGGACATTTTGAAAGCAAGTGATTTAAAAGTTTGAGTTCTTGACATTGTTTCAAAATCCAAAGGAAGTCCAGAAAACACACACATTTTCAGATGTCCATATTCCCTTTAGAGGCTGAAATGAAAGAGCTAACTTCCAGGGAAGCTCAGCTGAGCATGGCTGCTCTCGGGGTACAGAATGTGGCTCTCCCTTTGAGGAAAGGCCTTGTTTTCCAGGTATGTGTGGCCAATGCTGTCCTCTTCAGAGGCAATTGTGGTACCTTCTGAAAGCAGCTTCTGCTGACAGGGTTGTTCCCAGGTGAGGAAGCTGGGAAGAGCTCTTCCCCTGTGCCAGAACACTGAAGCATGCTGAGCAGCGTTTGTTGGGGCTGAGCTCTGTGCCTGCTTGCTGGAGGGGTTGCAGTGTCTCTGTGAAAAAGAGGCCATTCATAGATGGAGGGATTTCCTGGAGTCTGTTGTGCTGCTGTATCCGATTTGACTTCTTTCCAAGCATTCACTTTATTTAAAGTGAGACTCGATTTCCATGGTACTGTTGTGTGGGTCAGAATGGATAACTTCCCCAAACTGCTAATTTTAGGGTATTTTTAAAGGTATAGGATGGACTTAAAGAAGAATAGAAAAAGAATGTCAATATAGAGAGAACTGATGGTGGCACCTGCAGACCCCCAACTTGAGTTACTTCTGTAGATCTTCTTGAGTAGTATTTTTTCTAAGAATTTAGGAGATTTCTCCTGCATGTACTGCAGTCTGTGCTTTGTAGGTCAACTGTTGGAGGTGACATTTTGGGGTCTTTTTGTGTACAGAGTGCCCAATTGTTCTGAAAAAGTATGGTAAAAAACATATATTTGCTTTGAAATGTTAAATTAGTTGATTTTTTTTTTCTCGGTTGGTTCTGTGATTTATTTATATTTTAGTTTGGTGCATACCTACCTACAGTCTGAAATAAAATATAAAGAGATATGTGTACACAAAACCCCTACAGTGGTGGAAAAATAAATGATGTATATTGAAATATGGGCAGATTTAAGGGTCATGTGGCACGTGGTTGGAGTTTCCTAAAGAGCCTGAATATACCTTGCATCTTGTTGCGTTCAGTCTGTAAATACCTTGAAGGCAAATGCTTTGCTGGCTTGAGCGGAAGAAATACACTGTCTGCACTGTCTGTTGTCTTTGTTGTAGCTAGAATTGCATGCTGCTCAGCTTTTGTAGCTATGATTTCCTGCTGTGAAGTCCTGGCTGCCTTCACAAAACACAGCAAGCACGATGCTCATGGGGAGCTCTCTTAGCAGAGTCTGGGGTTCATGTGATACCTCCCTTGCCATAGGCAAGTGGAGGGTGGTGGCTGGTCTGCAGGGACAGGGAAACTTGTGGGAGCCAGTGGGCTTGTGAGATGTAAGAAAGTGGGTTTGTTCAGCTAGTCATGAGGAAGGAAGGTATTGCTGGCTGCTGAGGAAGGGCTGTTGGCAGCAGTCTGCATCCCAGGGGTGAGTCTTGATGTGCAGAAGGTCAATTCAGAACCCAGGATAACATCTGAAAAGCAGTCTTTGAAGACTGCCAGTAGCTGCATTTGGAGGGCAAAGCTTGTGCAGAGAGGAAGGCTGGGACGTGAGGTTTCAGTTTGAGTGTTTGCTGTAGGCTTCCTGTATAAACGCTGCGCAGCCTCTGAGTGCCTCCAGCTGCGCATACAAGTGGGGATAGCGTGTCTGCTCCTTTAAGAGTGCTGCCAATGACAATAAGTTATTCCCTGTAGGAAATGAGTTAATCCCTGTATGAACAACGTCAAAACAGTGGCCACACCAGAGCAAACTGAAATAGCCAAACTCCACCTTTGTCTTTGAAAAGGCTCAAATGAAGCGATCTTCTGCACTGAGCCAGCTGAGCGGAGGTTTGCAGGGGGCAGAAGCTGCTGTCATCTCACCATATGCAGCGCGCAGTAAGACTTGGTCATTCAGTGTGCAGTCCTTTTCAGTGTGCGCCATTTTCACGATTGTCAGAGAAACCCAAGAGGCAAACAGATGTGCTGGTACACTTGCACATGCAGTGGTGCAGCAGGCATGCCAAAACAGACTGTTGCTGAGCTGCAGTGTAGCCACAGGCTTCGTACTGCTCCTTGTTTCATCCCCTCCTCTTCTGAGCTGTACTCACTTGCTGCAGCAGGTGTGAAGCTGAGTGTAGCTGCTCCTGGCTGCTTCCAGCTGTTTGCATTTGTGTATTAGCTCTTACTGAGCTCTCATCACAATTTAGGACTTGGTGATAGACTATGAGAGTCAAGGCCATTCATCTACTTTGACCATGAGCAGAGAACAAAAAGGGTGTTTGTACAGTGAAATGGCACTGAATGTTCTACATCAGTGTTTTACTTTATGTTTACAGAGCAGAGGGCACAAACATAACATAAATGGGAACAATAAGGTACATTAGCACACATCTAACTCCATTTAACTGCCTTTATTTGTGAGTATTTCTGTGGTTGTCTGTGTTGTAAAGAAAAGGGGGAAAATTCTCCTGCCTCTCTACCCTTGTTTGAGGAAGGGAATGGGCAGTATTTTGTGGCTGGCTCTGCTGTATTGCTGTGGATGGGTAGAAAGCTCTGCATTTCGCTTGTCACCTGACAAGCTGGTTTATATTTAAATTAGGAGAAAAAGTGTGTGATTCTGGAAGCTGTGTTTTCACTAATGGTAAGGCCAGACCATGTGTGCTGAGTTACCAGAATGAAGTTCTATTTGTTTGCTGTTTTTCCTGTGACTCAGTAGTTATAGTCCTGCCATGTCAAACATGCATTCCTTGAAAGAAAGGCATGCAAAGGAGAGGTCTTGTGAAGTCTGAGGAGACTTCCTCTGTACCAGCAAGCACAGCAGGGTCTCTTTGGAGGGACAGGAAGTTTGGGAAATCCTGTCCCTTTCATGTTACCATCTCGGTCTCAGCTAAACTGTGTCATGGGGGTGGGCAGGGCATCAGCTTATGAGTGGCAGATGCCATCTGTATTTGAAATGCCATCCATAAAGCTGTGGGTTTGTTTCCAGCTCAGTTGTTGCTCTTGAGAGCTGTGTGGAAAGCTCAAGCTGGTACACCAGGGAACATGACTATCCATTTGTACCTTCTCAGTACCCTGAGCAATTAAGCACAAAAGCCTTTGTTCCCTGGTGATTTCATTCTTAAGAGGCCTCTTTAATTTTAGTCCTTAGTTTCAAGAAGAAATAATGAGAATTTGTCATTGACAAGAAGGCTGCATTTCTCAAATGTCATGTGAAGCATCCACTCCATAATTCATGTGCTGGGGAGTGTGGGTGTCAGAAGGAGGGTGTGTAATGGAGATGAGAAATTTCAGTTCAATGAAACTATTGGTCCTAAAGTCGACTTTACTTGCCTTCAGGACACTTTCTTGACCCAGATCACCATGCTTTTTACTAACTCATCCAGATATCCGGGCATTTTTAGATTTTTGTGAGAGCGTGATGGGTTATTGTTTATTTTTGTACAGCTTATTCCTCTTCCGGTGTGGACAGGGACTTGCAGAGTGAAACCAGAGCAGTGCTGACCGGTTTCTCTTGTTTCTGTCACTGCTGCTTCTGAAAGCTATGAGTTTGTGTGTGTGTAGAAGTGCTGCTGCTTCTTATCAGCCATGGGTTCTGTGAGTTGTGCTTGTGTGATGAGATGTGTATTGCTGTTGGTGTGCTGAGAAAGGGACCTTCTCCCTTCTCTCCTGTAGGACATGAGTAGGAGCAAATCTGACTTGGGCTGTGGGGGTCTGAATGCAAATGGGGACTATTTGCTTCCTAGCTGCTGGACAATTGCAGCAGACACAGGCCTACCAAAGGGGACTGATTATGCTGCCAGATCTCTCCAGGCTGTAGGGGTCACCTCCTTGTGGTCAGCCACTGCCTCCCTGCTTTGTCCGTGTTCCTGTCCTTGGCAGAGCAAATTGTCTGACTCAGTCTGAAGTGAATTAAGGAGCTGCTTGTATGATTTTCTTCTTTCAGTCGAGCTGAAGGTGTTACGAGCTCTGACAGAGCTATGCTAATAGCTGAGCAGCAGCAATGAAGTTGGCATTAGTGATGGCACTGCAAAAATAACCTCCACCAGTGAAGGTGCAGCCTTTATTTCAGCGTTTCTTCATTCAGCCTTTCTTGTAAGTTGTGCTGATGTGCAGCTGCAGGAAGCTCCTTTGTGCTGTCAGTGGTCAGACCTATCTGCCGGAGAGCTGCATGGGGCATACTGGTACCTAGGGTGGGCTTGAGCTCTGTTTCAGGAGCCATTGCCTGTGAGTAAGGCAGGAGTAAGCAAATAAAGATTAGTTGTTGAATAACCAGTTTTCAGTGGAGCTTCCTAGTACAGCCTACAGAAGCTGCGAGATTGAAAAATAAACAAACTTAATAAAAAATGAACTCGACTGATACAGAGCAGGAGCTTTTGATGCAACTGTGTCCATGTGTACGTCTGCAGGAAATGAGTCATATTCTTACAAAATCATCGGCTGAAGAATTTGTGACTTTTATGACAATTCCCATTTTGGGCTAAGTCAGATCTCTTCTTCTCTCTAGGCTTTTCTCAGGCATCAGGAATGTCTTCTGAGCCCACTTCATCTGCCTCGCAGCAGTCCTCCACCTCTCCACCCTCACCTGGTTCTCTCCATCTGCCTGAAACCCGCAGGGCAAGAGACCGATCCCCGTCGCCCATGAGAGGGTACCTCATTCCCAGCCCACTGCCCACCCGACGGACCAGGACCTTCTCAGCGTGAGTATGGGAAACCTGCACTTCATAAATACACACCAAGCAAGTACTGAGGTGAAGGGAGTCAGTGGGGATGGTGGTGGTGGGAGTGGTTCTATCTGGAAGATGCTTTGGTATTTTCCTGTTCTCAAAGAAACTCTGGTGCTGCTGGACTTTTAGTCCAAATTGCCTGTAGTTTTTCAATGCTCTGTTTGTGTAAATAATGCTCAAAGTCTTTTCCACTCTTAAGATCAGAGCTTTACAGGGAAGGGAAAATACACTGGGATTTTTCAAAACAGAGCTTCTTGTCTGAAGCTTTGTTTCACTTCAGGCACTGGGCTGTGGCTCTGGGGACCAGTTCCTGTTGGTGTTTCTTCATCAGCTCCATCTCGTGTTTTGGCATGACCTCTTGTCTCACTGGACCTGACTTTGCTGGAGGTTTTGGTTCTTTCAGTCTTGACACCTGTGCTACTGTCAGCTGGGTTCCATTTTAGGGATGGTCCATGAGCCTGCCACTTTTCAAAGGTCTTGTTTCCTTTTCCTATTCAGCTTTCATATCTCCGTCTTAAGATTGCTCAAGTAGACCTCTAAAAGAATATGTTGGTTTTCAAGGTATGAACCCTGGTCTCCGATTCTCTGAGATATGAGTTTTTCCATAAAATGAGGTTTACTGCTACTTGTAGTTATTTGAGGTAGGGATTCTACAGCAAAATTGGCTTTCCCTGAGCTTTCCTGTGTCCCAGGTGGTGCTGTGCAGACTCCTGGGAGCCTCCTGCCCTAAGAGGGCTCCTCCACAGCACAGCAGTAGAGGATGATGTTGCAAGGATTGGCCATTGCAAAAAAGTCTCAGTGCCTGTGATGAGCTTTCCAGTGAGGTGCTGGCCTGCAGAAGGCAACGTGGGCTTCTTTCTTAATTTCAGTGGCCTTTGACTCAGGATCTGAGAGTAGATTATGAAGCTGTCATCAGTCTGTTGCAGAGTCTTGCAATTATCTCTGTGTAAGTGAGGCCTGAGTGAGATGCTGTGGAAGTAAGTTCTCAAACCCTCAGCTAGCTTATTTTGTGCCCCTTAATGTAGTTGGCATGTTTTTTCCTTTTTGCTTCTTGCAGTGTTACCCAGATCTTTTCTTCAAGAGTTATCCTTGCAGATTTAAGGAACATCAATCTTGATGATGCTTTGTATTATGGATTCTGTATTCAAAATGAGGTGAAAAAGAACAGCAGCAACAGAAGAAAAATGTATGTGTTGTCAGTTCCAGAAGTCTTCAAATGCCCTAAACTTTGTAATGGAAATACGTTGCTAAAAGGAGCATAACTGATTTGATAATTGGGATTGCCCTTAATAAGCATTTCCAAACTAGATTCCTAACAGTGCCATGTTAATAATGAACTCTTTGTAATTCTTCTCAGCTGTTAATCCTAGTCTGAGTCCTACAAAACTAAAGAATTGGTTATTTGACTTCCACAGTTCTTTGAGCGTTAATTACTGTAGGAATCTTGCTGCATTTGTTTGCTCTGAAAATCAAAGTAACTATATCTTTACTGTTTTTCTTTTTTTTTTTTTTTTTTTAATAGTGTCCTCTTTATACAAGAGGAGCTCTAAGTGAGCTCCGTCCCCATAGTTGTATTGAGAAGATGAATGTGACAGGCAGTGGCTGCTTATTCAGTGGGATTATTTAATTTTGGTTCATTGCAAGTGTGGGGCCTTTTTCCCCACAGTGCTTTTTCTCCTTGAAAGCTGCAATTGAAGCTTAATGGTTTATTTAGGGCAGTGAGTGCTATTCTGTATAACAAGCACTTGTGGAGTCAGGTGCAGCTTTGCAGAGATGGAAATGAAATGATTTGACAAAATGGAGATTTCTTCTTTCTTTAGCACTTTCAATTGTATTTCTTTAGTGATAGTTTGACTTAAGGCATAGAGCTGTTGCCGCATTTTTTTTTAATGATTTTTAGACTTCAATAAGCGTTAAACATTTGGGAAGTGATGTCAAAATTGATACGATGCATGTAACCAAATGGCAGTGCAATCACTTACTGAGTATGAAGAATCCCACTGAAGTCCTCTTCTAACCTACTGGATAGTCATGGCATAAGGAGGCCCTGATCTAGTAATTCCTTTGTGTAAACCCCATAAGAAGCCTGAAGCAGTTGGCTTTATTAATGAAAGTATTTGAGATTGCATCTCTGGAGATACAGCTCAGCATATTTGATGGGGAAAAGTATTCAATCACACAGTTTTCAGGATGGGTCATGCAAGTTGTTTTTCCTGATAGGTAGCAAGTCATTTTAAAATACAGGTCCCATGATAGTGGAGAAGATCAGTCTTGATCTTGGTGTTTTGCATACCAGCTATGCTTTATAGCCTGATGGAGTCATTTGGAGGTGAAATACTGACTTCACTGAATCCTAGTCTGGCAGGGTAACAATAGGCATGTGTGCAGAAAGGGTGTGTGTATGTGTTTATACATGACAGATGTGCACATTATGTCATTATGCACTGCATTCTCTTGATACTAGGTGCACACCGATACTCCTAAACTCACAAAAGGTGTAAGATGCTTATATTTAGCATAGTGTCCAGAGGAAAATTTGGCAGGGTGATAGAGCAGATGGATTCAAGATGGCAGCTGATGGATTATACTGCTAGCAAACATCATAGTCATCTTTTTCTCTCTTGAAAAAGCTACAGGCAAAACATGGGCAAGGTATGAAACTGAATGGCAGGCAGTTGCTACAGAGGGGTGTACCCACAGGGAGTATTTGGATCGTTGTGCTCAGTTGCTTAGCAGGTTCTGACTTACACCCCCAGAACATGTCGCATCCGTGCTCAGCAATGAATCACTCTTTTTGTGCTTTCTTCCGCAGAACCGTGAGAGCATCGGAGGGGCCTATCTACAAAGGTGTCTGTAAATGCTTCTGTCGATCCAAAGGCCATGGATTTATTACCCCTGCAGATGGAGGGCCTGACATCTTTGTACACATCTCCGAGTAAGCTGTCTGGGTGGCTGAAAAGACTGGAGCTTTGGTTTGCTTCAATTACTGAATGCTTTTGGTGTTTCAGATACAAGAATGGTTTATAACCTGTCACCCTTACCTCAGCAAAGAGGAGTTATGCAGATGTTACTGGCAGTGATCGATTATGCTGTTCTTTTCCTGTATTACTATAAATCTGTTGAGTTAAAAACTGGACGATGATCCTGTCAAATCTCTTGGAATAAGCTGTGTAGCTTCACCCAGGCCCAGAAACTTGCATTTGCCTAAAGCAAATAATCTATACAGTTCTAATTTAAAGATTTATAACACTGAAAGTTCACTACTTCTACTTTGCGCTGCTTGTACCATTATTAAACTAAAGGTTAATTACCTTTACTTTTAAGAAAAATCATACTTTATTACTTCCTTGAATTTATCTAGTTTCAGTTTTGAGCAGTTTATAGCTAAAGCTTTCTCTGTTAAAGGGTTCATTAGAACCTCCACTGTTTTGCCTTGAACACACTGAGAAGCATTACCTCTGAATCTACATTTTGATAAGCTCAACAGATTAAGCTTTTCAAGTCCTCACTGAGAACTTTTTTTTTTCCAGTGTAAAGCACCTTCCAGTCTCTTTTCCAAGTGTGCTGTAGAACTTAAATATAATTTTAAAACAGTACACTGTACACATACTTCCAGTGTAGGGAGATGAAATCTCCTAAAGACTCCTGCTCTGTTTCTCTTTTGGTCCCATAATCACATTAGCTGTCTTGTCCCTAGTCTTTTGCTGAGTTGTTTATCAGTTCTGACCTCTGCGTCCTTTGCAGTGTCAGAGTTCGGTGCAGCCCCAGATACAGGCTGGCACCCCCAGCAGTTGTGTTTGCACACAAAACCAACACAGACAGTTGTGTTTTCTTGTTCTTAGATGTCCAAGTCCCTGTTTAGTTGTACTGCAGCAGCTCTCACTGGAACAGGCTGTGCTGGACCAAGGGGTCCAGATCGCGCTTTGCGACTGCACTGTCTGTTATTTAATGCTTGTCTGATCTACAGGGTTTAATAGGCAAATTTGTATTTGTTTCTAGATTGAGATGTTGATCAGCATTGTGGTTGAAACTGGTCTTTCAGGGCATTTAGTAAGGTTGCTCAATGTTTATTCTCCAATAACCTCTCTTAGACTAAAAACTGGCCACAGATCTATCTGTTGTTTATAGTGTTGAAGCTGTATAATCCTTATTTGTTGTTTGGAGTGGTTATCCAGTGATAAGTCAACAAAAGCCTTACCAAAGTTGTTCACATTACCCCAGCTATCTTTCCTGCTTGTGTGTGTAGCGCATGTCCTTGGAGGAACACACTGGCCTTCTTCCAGCTTTCTGAAACATTGCTGCATGATGGGCGTTGGCAAGCGAAAGCTTTTTAGGACTCATGGGTGCAAATGAGCTGAGTGGTCTGACTCGTGTTCAACCCAAGGAAATGTTATTTAATATCTTCTTTTTCTTGCATCTAATACAAATGCACAACTTCTGATTTCCTGACTAACTTAAAAGTAACATCTTATGCCACAATTAAAAATTTAACAGTGAGCACCTAGTCTGACCTATACAGTTACTGATCAGCAATGGCTTAGTTAAAACAGGCCTCTCATGGAAACATGAATTTTCAGCCTTCTAATGAATTCTGTATAAAGAACTGTCTATTTTCAGTCCTGGGTTTTTTTTTTCCCTACATTTTCTCTTCCAATTAGTTGGATAAAATTCTCTTCAGTCATGTCCCAGACTTGAGGCAGGTGTGTTGCCTACCAGGGGCTCGGATCAGGGATGTTGCAGAGAGGCTGCCTGCTCTAGTCGGTCCCACTATTACCCACTTCAAGTGATCCATGTGGGTGCTACTGATATAGACAGCAGTAGCCCGGAGAACATAAAGAAGGACTACAGAGCTCTGGGAGAGGTGATTAGGGGCTCGGGAGCGCAGATTGTCATTTTGTCAATTCTCCAGGGTACAGGGCAGGACCTCAAAAAGGCTAGGAGGATTGGCCAGGTTAATAAATGGTTAAGAAGGGTGGTGCTATAGTCAGGGGTTTGGGTACCTTGAACTGTGGACTCAATTTAGTAGGCCAGGTCTAGTGGGGGCTGGTGGAGGTGGTCTGACAAAGAAAGGGAAGAGTGGATTTGGTAGGAGGCTTGCCAGACTGGTCAAGGATGCTTTAAACTAGATGTGTTGGGGGAGGGGGGCATCATTCCATCCCAACACACCCAGTCACTTGCCAGCAGCTCTAGTAAGCATTCAGAGCAATGTAGAGATATTGCAGCTACTCCAGCCAATGAACCAGCTTCAACTGGAGCTCGGCTCAGATGTCTCTATACAAAAGCCTGTAGCATGGGGAACAAGCAAGAGGAATTAGAGATGTGTGCACGTCTACGGGGGTATGATATCATAGGCATCACAGAAACATGGGATGGCTCCTAAGACTGGAGTGTTGGAATGGAAGGTTACAGGCTCTTTAGGAAAGACAGGCCCGGCAGACGGAGAGGGAGTTGCTATCTATATTAGGGATAGGCTGGAGAGTATGGAACTCTGTCTGGGGACAGGTGAGCAGTGGATAGAGAGTTTGTGGGTCAGGGTTAAAGGGAGAACAGTGATGGGAAACATTATTGTGGGGATCTGTTACAGACCGCCTGACCAAGAGGACTCAGTGGATGAAGCACTCTATAGACAGATAGGAACAGCCTCACACTTGCAGGCCCTTGTTCTCATGGGGGACTTCAACCACCCTGATCTCTGTTGGAAGGATGGTACGGCCTGGCACAAGCAATCCAGGAAGTTCCCCAACTGTGTGGAAGACAGCTTCCTTCTGCAATATAATAGAGGAGCTGACAAGGAGAGGTGCCATGCTTGACCTCGTCCTCACCAACAGGGAAGGGCTGGTTGGAAATGTGATGCCCCAGGGCAGCCTTGGCTGCAGCAGTCATGAGATGGTCGAATT
This sequence comes from Ara ararauna, assembly GCA_028858755.1. Lineage (NCBI taxonomy): Eukaryota > Metazoa > Chordata > Aves > Psittaciformes > Psittacidae > Ara > Ara ararauna. The sequence continues at coordinate 15,294,816 of CM054380.1, read as the reverse complement.
CAAGATCCTCCGGGCAGTGAGAAGAGCTTGCAGCAAGCTCACTGCCCTGGACTTCAAGAGAGCAGACTTTGGCCTCTTCAGGAACCTGCTCAGTAAGATTCCATGGGATATAGCCCTAGAGGGCAGGGGAGCCCAAGACTGTTGGTTGGTATTCAAGGATCACCTGCTGCAAGCTCAGGAGCGATACATCCCTACTAGAAGGAAGTGCTGCAGGAGGGCCAGGAGACCTCCTTGGATGGATAAGGAGCTGCTGAGGAAACTTCGAAGGAAAAAAAGAGGCTTATAAAAGGTGGAAGCAAGGACAGGCAGCCTGGGAAGAATACAGGGATGTTGTCTGGGAAGCTAGGCACCAAGTTAGGAAAGCTAAGGCCCACTTAGAATTAAACTTGGCTAGGGATGTTAAGGATAACAGGAAGGGATTCTATAGGTGCATTGCAAATAAAAGGCAGACTAGGGACAATGCAGGCCCTCTCCAGAAGCTATCGGGAGAACTGGCTACCCTGGATTTGAAGAAGGCTGAGGTTCTTAATGACTTCTTTGCCTCAGTCTTCACTGGCAAATGTTGTGACCACAGCCCCCAAGTCTTGGCAGGCAGACACAGGGACAGTGAGAATGAAGACCCTAGGCCCACAGTAGGAGAGGATCCGGTTCGAGACATCTTAAGAACCTGAACATATACAAGTCCATGGGACCTGATGAAATCCATCCGTGGGTCCTGAAGGAGCTGGCAAATGAAGTTGCTAAGCCGCTGTCCATTGTATTTGAAAAATCATGGCAGTCAGGTGAAGTTCCCAATGACTGGAAAAAAAGAAATATAATCCCTATTTTCATGAAGGGAAAAATGGATGAGCCGGGGAGCTACAGACCAGTCAGCCTCACCTCTGTGCCTGGCAAAATCTTGGAGCAGATTCTCCCGGAAGGCATGCTGAGGCACATGAAAAACAACAAGGTGGTTGGTGACAGCCAGCATGGCTTCACTAAGGGGAAATCCTGCCTGACCAATCTGGTGGCCTTCTATGATGGGGCTACAGAACTGATGGACAGGGGTAGAGCAGTTGATGTGATCTTCCTGGACTTGTGCAAAGCGTTTGACACTGTCTCACATGACATCCTTGTCTCTAAATTGGATTGGAGAGACATCAATTTGATAGGTGGACCACTCAGTGGATAAAGAACTGGCTGGATGGCTGCATGCAAAGAGTTGTGGTCAATGGCTCAATATCCAGCTGGAGACCAGTAATGAGTGGTGTCCCTCAGGGATCGGTGCTGGGACCAGTCTTGTTCAATATCTTTGTTGGAGACATGGACAGTGGGATTGAGTGCGCCCTCAACAAGTTTGCCGATGACACCAAGCTGTGTGGTTTGTTTCATACGCTGGAGGGAAGGAATGCCATCCAGAGGGACCTTGACACACTTGTGAGGTGGGCTGATGCCAACCTGATGAAGTTTAACCATGCCAAGTGCAAGGTCCTCCACCTGGGTGGGAGCAATCCCGGGCACATCTACAGGTTGGGCAGAGAAGAGATTCAGAGCAGCCCTGAGGAGAAGGACTTGGGGGTGTTGGTTGATGAGAAAATGAACATGAGCCGGCAGTGTGCACTTGCAGCCCAGAAAGCCAACCGTATCCTGGGCTGCATCAAAAGGAGCATGACCAGCAGGTCGAGGCAGGTGATCCTGCCCCTCTCCTCTGCTCTCGTGAGACCTCATTTGGAGTATTGTGTGCAGTTCTGGTGTCCTCAATGTAAAAAGGACATGGAACTGCTGGAACAAGTCCAGAGGAGGGCCACGAGGATGATCAGGGGACTGGAGCACCTCCTGTATGAAGATAGGCTGAGAAAGTTGTGGCTGTTGAGCCTGGAGAAGAGAAGGCTGTGCGGAGTCCTCATAGCATCCTTCCAGTATCTGAAGGGGGTCCTATAGGGATGCTGGGGAGGGACTCTTCTTTAGGGACTGTAGTGAGAGGACAAGGGGTAACGGGTTCAAACTGAAACAGGGGAAGTTTAGACTGGATATGAGGAAGAAGTTCTTTCCTGTAAGGGTGGTGAGGCACTGGAATGGGTTGCCCAGGGAAGTTGTGAATGCTCCATCGCTGGTGGTGTTCAAGGCTGAGTTGGACATAACCTTGGGTGACATGGTTTAGTGTGATGTGTCCCTGCCTGTGTCAGGGGGGTTGGAACTAGATGATCTTAAGGTCCTTTCCAACCCTAGCTATTCTATGATTCTATGTGAAATTAGCCCTTTTAAAACTTAAAGATAGATTGGTTCACATTTTGTATAGACAAACAAAGGGGCATCCCCAGTTATTCAGGTGTTCCCCATTTCCTGTCCTGTGGCCCAGCACGTCTTTCTCTCTGGACCCAAACCCCGGTACTTGATTCTGGGTACGCTAACTGCTTCCACCCTCAATCCTCCTCCAACCAGCTAGAATTCTTAGTGAATCACACTCCAGTGATGTTTGGCTATTTAAGATTCCCACTGTCTCCTATGGTGGTACTCTGTATGACGTTAGGAAAATAATTTGTCTGCTGTGATTTCTGGTGGTCTAAGAGGCCCCCTGTCACAGGGGTCCCCTTTCGTGGGCTGTGCTAGTTGATGTATTGATCTCGAGTTTTCAAAAGGCTTTGACTGTGAGCCATCAGTAGGCTAAATTTGAGTAATTGCACCCTGAGTGTGGTGTGCTGCTGTTCCCTTTTCTTTCACTCACTCCATCTATCCCAAGACGCTATTGAATGAGTCACCAAGGTTGTAAAAGTTCCTGGGCAACCACACTTCTTTTTTTTTTTTTTTCTGCATGTATTTTCAGCATGTTAATTTTGCTGAAGCACATCAAGTTCTCTGCTTGCTGTCACCCTCACCCAGCTGTGCCCGCAGGCTGCCCCTGCATGGGGAAGCTGGAGCAGATAACGGATGAGGGGGAGAGTCACTGCATGAGCAGCAGGTGGTGGGCTCTGGCCCACACAGGTACAACCTGTGGTACAATGAAGTGGCTTCATTTCAACCTAATGCTCACACAGGTGGGGAACTGTTTCCATACACCATGCCACAGTGCACCCAGGCTTTTGCCAGTACAGCAGATCTCACAAGTTAACTGTAGATGAGAAGATGGGAGGGGACTTCTTCTACCCCATCTGCTGCTGGAACGCAACCATACCTTTGGCAGATGCTTTACCCAGCTCACTCTTAACAGTTTGAGTTCTGGGTATCCACTGCCTCCCTGGGCAATCTCTTCCTGTCATCAGCAAACCTGGCTCTCAGTTATTTCTGATGTTTAACTGACATCTCCGCTTGCTTTCAGTATGGCACTTCATTACTTCTGTCTCTGCGGTTGGTAAGCTATGCCTTTCTTCTTTAAGTCTATCATTTATGCATTCAAAGACTGTTTTCCTTGCTCTTTCAGGAACGTTTTGGTGAGGTTAGTTCATATGAACTTTGTAGGACTGATGGATGTGTTTTATGCAACTCTGTAGGCACAGTTCTGCTCCTATGAAGCCAATGGGACTTCTTTTGAACCAGGACTGAGCCACTTCTTAAATATTTCTTATTCAGATACCATCTCAGCAGTCAGATTTAAAAATAGCTGATGTTTCTGCCTCAACCTGTTAGTAAAAAGTGCTATTATTGAAGTACTGAAGGTTTCAGAGCATTATGTTCTTTAATTACTCTGATTGTATTGGAATTGTTGGAAACTGCTTTTAGTGCTAGAGGGTGATGGTATTGCTGTCTTAATTCTGATGCAAGGCAGCACTGGAAAGATGACTTAATAATGCCTTTCATTTCAGTTTATTTCACAGTGAATTAGAAATATTGCTCTTTCTTGATGGGAGTTGCTTATTGCAGCAGTATTCTGTAACCATCACTGTGGCTCTGGGGACTTTAATGCCACTGGTTTTCACAGTGTGAGTTTTGAGCTACTGCTTATGTTTATCGCACAATTGTTTTCTGCCTATGTTACTTGGTTAAACCTGGATGTGAGACAGACATCAATCTGTTCTCTGTCTCAGCGTGGCGTAGGCATCTACTTGTGATGTGAAAGAAGGTTGTTTCTCCTGAATCAGTTCTTCCTGAAAGGTAGGATTTCAGGAACATGGATAAAATGGTTTGCTGGTTTGGATTCAGCAAGTTCCTCTGTGTTCAGCACTGAACTGTGATGACTAGTGAAGGTTTTGAGCATTGGGACCAGGTGCAGATTATCTTGTAGGACCTATTTTGCAGATTAATATGATTTTAAACATAAAATATTATGTTTCTTTTTTTCTTCCCTGTGCTTTGAGGGAGATGTAAGGTTACTCTTCAATGAAAATATCTTCCATAAAATGGATTTTTTTTTCCTGTAAGTTTTCCATTTATTTTTGTAAGATAATAAATCTTAGTGTGGTGTTTCCATTTCTGTAAGTGAGCAGTGGTCTAAAAATAAGGTCAAACGTATGTAATTCAAAAGCTTCTTCACTTGGCATCCACAAAACTTTCAATTTCAGTATCTGTGCAAGACTTTAAGCTGAATGTGGACATGTAGGCTTGTTTTATGAGTGGAACCTGCAGCAAAGCTGTGTTACTTTGAAGTGGATAGATAAGCATAAGAAATGCCAGCTGGAAATGAAGGTTTTAAAGGTGTGTTTTGTCTCTGTGGCTTTGTCTGTTTTACCGAGTGGTGTGATCTGGTGGACAGATAAGAGTCAGCTCGTGCATTCTGGCCTGGAGATGCACAGCCTGGCACCCAGCGCAGGCCCACTGCTGCCCCCTGCATTGCCCGCACAGTGAGTCCTGGTCTCTTGTGTTGATTGGAAAGAGTTCTCAAGTTGGTATCAACAACTGTACTAGGAAAATGTCATGGCTCATTGAGTGTGGTGAGATTTTGTTGTTCTCTGTTTCATCCTTCACCCTTCTCCAGAACAGAAAACATAATGTGCTTGCTAGTAGTGATGTAAAACCTGAGCTAGCAAGCAGGCGGATGGAGGAGTTGCTGAGATGGTGATTCCCAATAATGTCTCTGGAATGCTGGAAGAAAAGGCAAATTCATGTGCCTGGAGTGAAAATTTTAAGAAGCCATTTATGACACTTTTAGCAGTGACATGAGCTGTTAATGTTTTCATTTCCACTAGCCTGTGTTGTGAGCCGCTGTCACCTAACTGATGGTGGTACTGTAGCATCAGTGCTGAGAACTGTATCCTCCCAGATATCTGACCTCCTCTGCTGCTGCTCCTCCTCCTCCATAGTGGGACTGAGTCAGCTCTTGCAAACAGCAGCCAGGTTGGTTGTTGCTGAAACTGATTGCTCTGGAGGCTTCAGTTTCACTCTCTTGTCACTCTTCCTATGGACATGGGATGTTTCCTGAGAGCAGACTGGTAACCCCTGCAGTGCTGGCTGTGGAGGCCTTGCCTTGTGCTGCCTGTACAGGCTCATATCAGCTGCCTTCCAAACGGGGTCCTGAGGGCACAGACTAAGGTGGGTGAGTTGAGGTGGGGTGTGGGTGCCTGTAGGGCCAATCAAGTGATGCATTTTAGAGCACTGCATAGGAATCCCGTTGTTCTGCCTTCCCAGTGTATTTGGGAGTGGGCACATGATGGATATTCCTTTACTCTCCAGGGTTTTGTACTTGGCTGGGGCTTGGCCTGAAGCCTGTGCACCTGCAAGGGCAAGGCAAGGAGGTAGTGCACCAGAGAGCAGTGACAAATGGATGACCACACTCTTGGTTTTTAAAGATTTTCTTTTGCAAAAGCAGCTGATCTAATAGAATGGAAAAACCACGTGCAGTGCTTGCGGGTTTTCTGCACTACTTGGCTCCAAAGGGGAAAATGCTGCATTGCAGAGGCCTTCAGGCTGGGTTCCCAATCCCATGCTTAATGATGGCTTTGGAGACTTGACATTATACTTCACTGGGGACCCTGGCATGCAGTGCCTTTGGGTCCCTGGAGAGAACTGGAGTTTGCTGTGCTTTGCTTTTGTGTTGTGATCATGGGGGATTATGCTTATAGTGGAAATGACTAGAACAAGGATAGCCTTTTCAAAAGAGTTTCCCACACCTGCTGGTTGGCTCAGGAAACTCGCATTGCACTGGTGCTTGCAGGAAATCCAGCTTGCTGTGGTCATTATTGTAGCAAAACCTTCCCAGCATCTCCACCTAAATCATACAAACTGTAGTTGGTCAAAGCCAAGAGTTATGCTCTACCTGCAAGCCAGGCAGGGGGCATTCAAGAAGACTGTGGCCACGTGAAGATGGAGGTTCTTTGTGGTTAGTGAGCACAGAATATAACTGCCCTAGGCTTTGGCTTCCAGATGCAAAAACAGGTATTACTGTGACAGGATCCAAGTTAGACGCTTGCAGGAACAGGCGTTTGCTGTACCTCTGAGTCCACCTAGGCATCTTTGGAATGCTCTGCCTCTTGTGATCTCCAGTTTCTTCCTCGTAGTGCGTGGTGTGCTGAACTAGCTGCTGAAAGTACATATAGAGCCATAAATATCCCTGAACATGGATTCAAAAGACACATCTAGAGATCTCAGCAGAGCTGACCAACAGGATGATGCATACCCTGTGCTGGGAGGGAAGCGCAGCTCCTGCCCTGGACATGGGAGAAGATCTGGGAAGATCTCTGCAACAGCACAAAGACCAGGGGGCAATCACATGGCAGAGACCTTGAATATTAACAGCTGGGTTTCTAGATGTATTTGGACCTCTTTACACTTGTCTGTCCCCATTATGAGTGTAACTGATGGGTGAGAGGCAGCCCTGCTTCTGCTTTGCCTGATGGCTGGCTTGATAAGGTCATGGCCTGGCTTTGCTGATGCATGCTGGACCTGTCAGGTTACCCCAGCACTGCTTTCAGGATTAGTAACTCTTAATAGTTCATTATTCTGTTATGTCCTGCTGTTTAATAAAACTATGGGTTTCCTGGGCAGTGTGTTAAATCAGCTTTAAGAAGCCCACAAGATAATACAGCCATTGATCCATGGGATCCATGCAGATCCAGCTACCTGGTCTGATCCATGGCATTCTTGTTGACCAGCAAGGCTCTGAATTCACTGCAAACTGTTCAAAAATGCTTCCATGTGACTTAGTCTTTGTCCCAGGAGGTTTAACTAGAGCCCTGGAATATGAATAGCATCTGTGAGAAGGAAGAACTAGAACATTCCTTATTTAAGTAATTTCCTAATAACCTCCCAGTTCCCTAAAAATAGTGCACGATAAAAAGCTCCCCCGTACCACACTGGCGCGGAGATGGGAAATGGGAGTTGCTGGATAATCTAAACCTCACTCTATTGTTTCTCACTCTGACACTAACATCAGGAAAGCATTTCCTATTTTTAGCTTAATTTGTTGAAGTATCTTAAAGTTCCTGGATACATAAATATCCATTATTTTGAATAGAAAATGCATATGAATCTCTTAAATAGCAATGAAAATCTTCATCTTCTAGGTCAACATTTAATATATAGCTAGGGTAAAAGTAAAAAAACCCAAAACAAACATTTAAAAATATTTACTCAGTCTATAACATCAAAAAAGTCCATGTTTAACTTCCTCTACCAAATCATCCAGGTAGCTTATATTATATAGTGAGTGGCTATTGTAGGCTGAATCTGTTCCAAGATTTCTGTTTACTTTCTCTGATCTTTTCTAGTTCATTCCCCTCCCAGGCCTAAGGCAATTGCTTCCTGATGGAAGATCTTCCCCCAGCTTTGTGTGGCTCTGCCTCCAGTGCCTTACTCCCTCATCACTTTTCAGTGCTATTGTATCATTCTTTCTTGACATCACCAGAAGTACTGCACAACCTGGATGTTGTTTGTTCCTGCTCCTAAGCCTGGGGTAGTGATAACAACGCTGGAGTCGGTCTACATCTATCCCAGAAGCAGCATTTAGAGGGCAAACACTGTGCTGGGAACACCATTCACAAACAGGTTTACTCAGGCTGCAAATTAAGACCTTTGTCCTCTCACTTTTCACATGCACTGGGGGCAATGAGTTAAGAATCTCGTATTCAGTAGCCACCAAGAATAACTGGTAATCAGAAAGCTAAAGGAAACAGAAGACTATTTGATCTGGGGGAGGAAAATTTAAAGACCAAATGCATGAAATGAAATTCGAGCTTTTTATGGCTACAACCTTTTTGTGCTGTGTAAGGACATTGGTATTGATAGCATGAAGTCACCTCAACGAAGTTGAAAAGAAAGAAGACAATTAGGGGATGAGAAGAAGCTATGTTGGGGTTGAATCAGTTTTTATTACAAGCTTCAGCCTCCTGTAGTGTCAGCTTGGACAAGAAAAAAGCCAAGAAAGGATCTTGATGCTGTCAGTGTAATGCTTGGTCCTATAAGAAGTGCTTCCTCCTGGAGAAAAGTGTACCTTCCTGGATAATGCTGTGCAGATTTGGGGGCTGATGTGAGTTGTTTAGAAGGAATGGGAGTAATTAACCTCATGATTCGAGCTTCAGAAATTAGTGTAAGCAAATGTTTGCTTTATTTTCTCCTTTGCAGACCAGGGCCGTAGACAGTACCCCAAACAGTCACATAAGTGCTGAGGGGTGCAACAGTCACTGATAGCTGAGAGTGTGTCCTGCAGCCTGGCCTCATCCCTTTGCTTCTGCTTTCCCTGACTGCAGGCTGTCAGATGTTAGGCATCCCATTTCTGTGTGTGTATTGATTCACTTGTTCTTACTTTCTTGGAAAAACGGGACCATTTTGGTTACCAGTACACCTACAACCCCTTTCTTACCAGAACCCATCCTGGTATATATTTGTACTTCAATTTTTAAACCAGGGTGACCCCAACAAAACACCTATCTGTTTTAGCACTCAAGCTGTATTTCTTCCTCCCTGGACTTTGAAGATTTAAGTAATATCTAATTTATCTCTGTTTTTCAAGGAGCTTAAAGCCCTGCTTTTGTGTATTGGCATGTGTTTGGTGCTTCAGGAAACAGAGAGAATCAGCTTTCTTTCCGCATTAAGCAGACCTACTGATACCTTTTGCAGATTTTGGATATTTATTTCGCTAACTGCGTCTCATCCTGTTTTACAGGAACTTTTAAAGAAGTAAGGTTCCTGTTCATTAAAAAAGCTTTTCAACCAAACATCAGATCCCTTCCTGGGCAGGGCATCCATTTCATCTGATGCTTGCAAAGTGGTGACTCTCAGCTCACTACTTGCTGTGCATGTGCATCCCCTGTGCAGCAATCAAAGGCAATGCTTGGGGCTGTGAAATGGGCGGCTGTAATACACAGAGGAGATACTGCTTTAGTTCCACGCCCATGTAACTGCTCCGCCTGTGCTCCCTGAAGCAGTGTCCATAGCTGGCCACTGTGCTCAAAGCCTCATGAAGAAACATTTCATTACAGCTTGTACAAGTGGCTCAGCTGCGCTTGACTCAGTGTAGGCTTTCTGCTGCAGCTCATGTTGTCTACCTTCATTACATCTGAGCTGGGAAATGTTTCTGCTCACTGTTTTGCTAGTACCATGTTTCTTTGTACAGATAAAATGCCTTCCACTGAAAGATGCTATCCTGCTCAGATGGGACTGACATCCTGCATGGGTTGTCGTGTGAGCTACTGCTCATGGTAAAGTGGTTTTAGCTCAGTAACAACAATTCTTTTGGCAACCAGGGATCTTTGAAGAGATTCAAGTGGGAAAGATAGGGTCATTTTTGAATGGTGTTCCTATGTTCACTCATGGTTTGACGCTCTGCTGTGTCTCTTAGCAGTCCTGCAGAGAAGGAGTTGGGGGTGCTGGTCAATGAGAAAATGAACATGAGCCGGCAGTGTGCGCTTGCAGCCCAGGAAGCCAACTGTATCCTGGGCTGCATCAAAAGGAGCGTGACCAGCAGGTCGAAGGAGGTGATCCTGCCCCTCTACTCTGCTCTTGTGAGACCTCACTTGGAGTATTCTGTGCAGTTGTGTGTCCTCAATGTAAAAAGGACATGGAACTGTTGGAACAAGTGCGGAGGAGGGCCATGAGGATGATCAGGGGTCTGGAGCACCTCCCGTATGAAGCTAGGCTGAGAAAGCTGGGGCTGTTCAGCCTGGAGAAGAGAAGGCTGCGTGGAGACCCCATAGCAGCCTTCCAGTATCTGAAGGGGGCCTATAGGGATGCTGGGGAGGGACTCTTCATTAGGGACTGTAGTGAGAGGACAAGGGGTAATGGGTTCAAACTTAAACAGGGGAAGTTTAGATTGGATATGAGGAAGAAATTCTTTACTGTAAGGGTGGTGAGGCACTGGAATGGGTTGCCCAGGGAAGTTGTGAATGTTCCATTGCTGGCGGTGTTCAAGGCCAGGCTGGACATAGCCTTGGGTGGCATGTTTTAGTGTGATGTGTCCCTGCCTGTGGCAGGGGGGTTGGAAGTAGATGATCTTAAGGTCCTTTCCACCCCTAACTATTCTATGACTCTATGATTCTTGGGGCTTCATGTCTGCATGTCAGGCTTTTAGTGCAGGTAGCATCTTCTCATCCCTGCTTGAAATCTTCTGTTTAAAGTTGAGGTAAACTTCGAAGGATGTGGTGGCAAATTCCTTTGGCAGTAAGAAAAGATAAGCTAATATCTGACAGTAAGTATTGGGTGTGCAACCCCTCCACACCTGAAGAAAGCTTAAACCTGCTAGAAATGGGGAAAGTGGGGTGTAATGAAGGCAATAATTAAAGAGGACAGCTACAGCAAGAGTCTAGATGTGGGAACTTCAACACAGCCTGTCCAGTGTGATACAGGGCTGTGCTGACAGCTTGGCCTGGAGACTTTGGAAGTAAGTAAAGGTCAGTGGTGTCAGCCTGCGTGGGGAAGAAAGGGCTGTCGGGTCTGGTGAGGGAGGCTTGAGCATCTTGGGTTTTCTTCTGCCTTCAATTTAGTGCCACTTTCCCAGGCACTGCTCTGAAGAGTTCAGCTTAGTTCAGCTCACTTGGGTCTGATTCCTGCAGTCACAGGCAGCTCTGGAGTAAGGGCGTTTAGCCCAGGGAAATCAAGTCTGAAGGACATGTCTTACAAGCCACAGGCCTTGGGAATGCCTTTAACTTCTCATAGCAGGTTTTAGATCCATATTTAGATACAGCAGCAAACAATAACTTTTCTTCTGAATTTCCCATGGGAGAAGTTACACTTTATGGGCCAGGTTTTGCTTCCCTTGTGCATGACTGCTTACCCTGTCTTATCCTTGAGTACAGGCTGCTTCTGCTCAACCACAGCTCGATGCACCGGCTCCCTGAGCAGCAGTGCACAGCAGATGCACAGGTCAGAGGTGAGCAGAAACAGAGACAGCCCTTAAAGGGAGAAGGGTATTGGAGAGGCAGTGCAGGGGATGGGGCTGAAGAAGTTTTGCAGACAGCAGGGAGAAGGAAAATCTGATGTGACGTTAACACAGGCAGTGAGGGCCAGTGTAGTTATCTCCTATCAGTCCTGCCAGTCTTTCCTGCAATAGAAAAGCTGTAACAGGAATGGGTCATAAGGCAAGAGTGGATTGAAGGGCACTGCTGTAGTCTTAGATCCCAGAAATAGTTGTGGGGTTAAATTCCTGGTGGTGTGAGTATGCTTCCAGCCTGCTCCCAGCGAAGGCAGATAACACACCCAGTGGTGTCTGCCCAATTTCTAACCTAGAAGACTTGTTTTCTTCTTTTGCCCTGACCCCATATCTTGCTCTCAGTGTGATAGAAGGTACACAAGTGAGTCAGACCAGTTGGGCACCAAGTATAATTTACAATTAGTGTTTATCTGTGCACAAATACAAATGCTGCTGAAAACCACAAGATATCTAGAGCCTACACTGTCAGAGAAGGGAACCTGAGCGTGGGATGGTGTAGGTCTATTGAAGGGAAGGTGAAGCATTCCTTTCTGCTGTCAGAGAATCGGGTTGTAAGGCATCTCTGCCTGTCTGTCTTCATTGGCACATGCTGGGATCCTTATTAGAAAGCTCTGATCTTGACTGCAGGGGTATAGGGGAGGCAGGATGTTACCTTTGGCAGTTGTGTCTGTTGGTATGTTTGCATTTCCCACTGTCTCTCCAGTAAGGACTTATGTGCGGGGTGTGAGTCTTCCAGCATCCCATGTCCTCATGCTGGAAGAGGCTGTGTAGGAGCAAGCGACCCCTGGAAATCCTCCGGAGTGCTGGGGGGCAGTTGCTGTAGTGCAGTGCATCCCCGAGCTCGTTTCAACATTACTTGCTGTGAAAAAACCCAAAGGGTTTTGTTTTCATCCTCCAGACAACCCGTGTTGTGGTGAAGTAACCTGAAGGCAAAGTAATGCCTGGCATGGTGCAGTCCTTCTGTACCATGAAAGAAGAAAAAGAGGGGGAAAAACCCCAAACAAACCAAACCTCAAAAGGTTATGAGAGAGAACGAAATAAAACCCGCGCCAACTTCTCCAGTTTAAAAGCACAAACCTCAATTGAAGCGCCAAACAGTGTCAGCCCTGCCCTCTAGTGCTGCTGGCGAGGAAGAGGCGGCTGCAGGGCTCCCCGCAGTGCTCTCCAAGGCTCGTCTTTAAGCCGTATTAAGCGGGGAGTTGTTTGTGTGTGGTGTTCATAGTGTTTTCACAGGATTTTGCCGCAAGACGACAAAAATCAACCTCAGGCTGTGGTGGAAGGTGGGCTCTATAAACCCGCCTGAAATATCTTGATAACAATTGATATAAAAGATAATTGTGATAAAGAATTTAGGCTGCAAAAGGGCTTTGATGTGATTTATGATTAACTGAAGCTTCCCCTCCACAGCATCGAAGGCGAGTATGTTCCCGTGGCAGGCGATGAGGTCACCTATAAGATGTGCACCATCCCCCCGAAGAACGAGAAGCTGCAGGCAGTGGAGGTGGTGATCACCCACCTGGCTCCTGGAACCAAGCACGAGACCTGGTCAGGGCACGTCGTCAGCTCCTGAGGTGCCCCAGAGGGAGCACGGTCACTGCTCAACACCTGGCTGCAGTGGACCCGTGCTAAGAATACCTTTGTGTGTTGTGCAGGAGGAGATACTGCCTTGTCAATAAAGTAGCAGCAGGCCAGAATTAGTGGTGTTACAGCTGAAAAACAAAACAAAAGGCAATTCAAATGCTAATGAAAAAAATTTAATGCAATGTGTTTACAAAACTGTATTTTAAAGAGAGCTGGTGTGTGCTTGGTGGAGGAGGGGAAGCTTGGGGTTTCTCTTTTATCTTGTGAGCTGGTGCCAGGAAATGCCCAGGGGGTTGGAGGAGACGTTTGGAGGAGAGCTCTGGCCATGGCAAAGGCACCACTCTGAGGCCCTGGAGGTGTGTGAGCACTGTGTTCCCTTTGAGCTGCTCTTCTGTAAGGCTTGGAGTACGCTTCCTGCCGAGACAGTGCCTGCGCACCTGGGCTTGGGCAAGGTGTTCGCTGCTGCCACTGCTTTGCCTTATGGAAGGAAGCTCACAAAAGAGCAGCTACAGCAGGGTGGGAATTTTCCATCTAGTGGTTATGCTCCCATGGCCCCGGCTGGGTGCCCTTCAGGTGCTCCTTTTGCAAATGGCATGCCTGCATATGAGTGGAATATTGTGGTTTTAAAGCCTGGATTGTTTGTGAATCTGTTTAGGTGCCTTGATGGTTGATTAGCAACAGATTTTATAGGCCAGTATTAAAAAAAAACCTACCAAAAAATTAACCCAAAATTTGAACACTTCGCCTCAAGGTAAGTGGTAGAAAACTGTAAAGTAGTGGGTGCTTCACAGCCTCTGTGTCTGTATTTAGACAAAGCTGAAGATTACCTTCTTGATGGCATATAGCTGAATGTCTGCCACAGCGTTGCTCTGGGCAGGCAGAGTAACTGCACCTCTGGAAAGTAAGCTGTATGCTGTTCAGTATCACAGTGTATGCCATTCAGGTGCAAGCGTGTAAACTGCTGTGCAAGTTCCTGAACAGGCTCAGCTGCATGTCTGGGTGAAGCAGATTCTGCAGCTGCTCCGTGGAGCAGCTTGGTAGGATGTGATATGGTCACCCTTGCCCTGACTCTTCTCTGCCTGCAAGATTTCATGTAGTTATAGTACAACTTAGGTCTGTCCGTTTGCCTTCCACATCTTTTATTTTCCAAATGAAGCATTTTTCTCTGTTATGTTCCTAACAGTGGATTTTTATTGACTTTGCAAATAAAGAAATAGAAAAGATGGCATGACACTCTCCTGCTAGTTGTGTGACAGGGCAACTCCAGCTGCCTAGTGCAGTTTCAGCAGCCACTTGCTGTCATGAAATGTCTTAAGACATTTAAGGTGTCTGGAGACATCTCCAGGTGTCTGGAGGTTAGTAACTACTGTGATGGTGGTTCTACTGTGGCTGTACCTGCATTACACTGTCATGTGAAGCAACAACCCACCTACAGTAGGGTTTGTTTTTTATTAACCAGAAGACGTAGCAGTGGTGGATTTAACACTGTTCAGCTGCTTGGAGTAACTCAGGCTGCTTCCTTTACAATAAATGTGACCATTGTAATGCTTTACCCTATGTCTTCAGTCTGCTGTCTGCGTAGTTGGTCTTGAGGTAGTGTTAGACAACACAGGTGCTGCATATGCACTCCTGTATGATGATAGTTTGAAATGTTTTAAAAAGCATTGTAGTATTAATTGACTGGCGTTACCAGAACAATTAGGGAGTAATCTAGGAACTTTTCTAGCTGCTTAATTGGTTAGTCTATGATATATACAACTACTTCTGTAAATACATTTATTTCCATTGTATAATATTTAATATTAGCTATTATTTATATTAACATACAATATAGGGGAACAAGGAGCTGTAGCACAGCCTGGTCATTTGAATGGGGACACAGGGGAGAAAGGCAGGCCAGGACACTTCAGAAGGGGCCCCCAAGACAGAGCAGCCAGTGTTCCAGAACGGTGCGGCAGTTTTAGCTAGGCTTCAGGGGACAGGACGCCAGCTTGGGCCTGCCCTGCTCTTTTGAACTCACACTGGGGAAGGCGAGATGGAGGTAAGGGACGAGACATCATGGGTTGCTGCGCTTTGCTTTCTGTTTACTTTTCTCCTCTCAGAGACATGTTTGCTTCTCATCTGCTGGCCTGAGAGACAAATGATAAACCTGGCAATGGGTGTGCAAGACCCACTAGCAAGCTTTTACCATTCAAACATGCAGGTATGTGCACACGGGTGATGGTATTTGAGGCTCAGAACACATCTGTGTTTGTTCCTACACAGGGTATTTTGCATAGGCAATGTCCTACAAATACAGGACACAACCATGCAGCAACATAACCAGACCATCAGATACTTCCCAAGTGCACGCACAAAAAGCCGCAGCTGCTAAAAGCTGGCCACCTTTACAGAACCTCTGGGCACTACAGGTAGTTCTGGCCTGAAGTCTGCTCCCATGGAAATGGCTGAGACTCAATTACTCTGGAAGTAGGCACACGAAAAGGGTGTTAGGAGACAGATAGTTCCGATGCAGAAGGGCAGTGCAGCTCCCCCAGCTGTTCTGTAAGCCCTCTGGGGATTATAGTTTGTACACAAAATGGTGTTCTCCCTTGTTTTACTGCATAAATGTCACGTAAACTTGGAACGATTCAAGTCAATAATTTCTTTGTGCAGACAAACAGCACACAACAGGTCTGCTTTACATATTTTGTCTGCCAAAATGACAAACTGAAATAGTAATTTTTTGGTATGAGATTTTTATTCTTTACTAAATTAAACCGCTTTAAACAAGATGGCTTTCCTAATGCCAGATGTGACAAGTAGTATTAACAGTTACAGACTGTCACGCTTCAACTTGAAGTTTAACAGAAACAGAGTTTACATTGCTGTCCTTAGTACTAAAATCTCACCCACCCTTAATGTCCTATCAGGAATGTAATCAGTGACAGAAATGTATTTTTCTACTGAGCTCAAGATTTAATTTTTATAATTTTTTGATTTAAAAGCAGTCTGCAAATAGCATAAGTACCATGAGCTGTCCTGTGCAGTGGCACCACAGCTGTACTGAGGAGTAACTTTAGCAGCAGCTCCCCAGCCATCCCAGTGGTGGTAGCACTGATGCACCTTCTGACCATGCAGTTCTGCTTTCCCAGCCCCAGAGAGAAAGAACACCCCTCTCTTTCAGTCATCTTCCAGTTTTAAACAACAAAATCACATCTGCCTGATCACTCATGATTTTATAGCAAAAGGTAGTATTTTAAAAAAACCCAACCAACTCTAAAACATTCATCTTTAAAACAGCAGCTTAATAAAAACAAGGGAGAAAGCCTTGCAGGCTGATTTTGAGATCATAAATCAGATTATTCCCCTCCCCCCCCCCCCCCCCCCAGTGTAATTAGTTAGCTGAGGAAGCTTACTGATGTCTTAAAACCCAGCCCAAAACCCACAATCAACAAAAAGAAAACAAAGTACCTGTGTGAATGGGCACAGGGGAAGGATGGTACTCAATGAGCTCTGCTGTAGTCTACCACTGAGCAACAAGGTACTTCCCTTCAGTAATGACTGACCTGCAAAGCACTTGCTATTCATGACCAACTACAAAGAGCCACACAGCAGGAAGACAGTTTTGAGTTATTAGGGTGTCTTAACCATTTGATCAGTGTGAATCCTAAAAGTCTTTTATTTAAAAAATAGCTCTTCACAGATTCTTCTTGTATCCTGTGGGGATGTGACGCTGTGGCCTTCTGTTCTGGAGTCTGTGTAAATTTCATAGTCATTCCCTCCCTGAAAACAGAAGAGGAAAAAGGCAGAAGAGGAATTAATTCTATTTAACTTAATGTACAGTCACAGAATTGGGGTGGAAAGGGGACACATGAAAGAAATTATGGAAAGAAGGGGCTTTTTACAAGGGGGAATGGCTCTAAACTGACGGAGTGGAGATGTAGATTAGATACTGGGAAAAACTTCTCTGTGAGGGGGGTTAGGCACTGGCACAGGTTGCCCAGAGAAAGCTGTGGCTGCCCCATCCCTGGCAGTGTTCAAGGTAAGGTTGGACAGGGCTTGGAGCAACCTGGTCTAGTGGAAGGTGTTCCTGCCCATGGCAGGGGTTGGAACTGGATGAGCTTTAACGTCCTTTCCAACCCAAACCATTCTATGCTAACACTGTCACGTCTGAGATGTCTTCCAGAAAGCTAAAAACCTGCAAACTTCCAGTGTGAGATTTTTGCATGATGTGTTTATAGCACAGCTGCGCCAAACCTTCAGCTGAGCACAACAAACACTTGCATGACAGCTTCCTGCCCTGCACATTAGCACTGGTAAGAAAGAGTAGAACTTTAGCTCTGTTTATAGTTTTGTGTAATTGACTTTTAGAAATTGTTTACTTGTTAATACTAGGGTGTAAAACTTGCTACAGGACACTATACCAGCACATGGTATTTGTAACTTCTTTTGCATTATCCTCTTCCTTCCAACTTGGTTTTCTCTCCTTTTAGTCATACATCATTGTTAAGACTTGAACTTTTGCTACTGCAGTAATGTTTTGGCCTTGTGGCTACTGGTCTGATGTGACATTTGTAACTGGTTTCAGATCACGGGATCCATTAATGGTCCTTTCACAGATGGCGCAGGGAGCAAAGCTAGAGCCACCTGCATGAGCAGAGCACCGTGAAAGCTGCAGCTTCATGCGTTACAGGAAGCAGTTTCCTAAGTTTGTAAGCTGTTTGCCACATGGCTTCCCAGTGAGGCAGCAGCAGCTCTGGCTACTTCCAAACTCTTAAAATGCTGCACTGCCACTTACAGGGGTTTAAAATCAACTGTCCATAGCTCTATACCAGAGGGACAGGTGATTACTTTTGCAGCTTGTTTCAAGGGGGGAAAAATCCTTTAAAGCTTCTTTTTCTTGTAAAATTTGGCCTTTTTATATTTATAAAGCTATAAAGTTCTTTGTAACTTACAAAACTAAGTTCCTACAGAAGTAAGCCTTTTCTGCTAAATCTTAGCCTGACACCATCCCTCAGCCATGCTCAGACAACTTTCATTTCACCCTTGTGCTTGCTGTTGCACTCACTGCCTCTAGACAGGTCTCTGCTCACTGTTTAGAAAAACCTCTAACTTTCCCTGCAGAGGTGTTTAGCTCAGCCCAATGCCTAGGGACAGGGGTTACGTGTAATTTCAGCTCCTCAATGTGGAGATAGAGTGGTTAGCAAAGGAACAGTATTAAATTCAATGGAAAATCAATGTTTAATAAACACCAGCCAACAAGAACCATCAATCTACAATAACCAAAAGTGATGTTTTACACAGTCACATCACCTAGGTTTTTAACAGAATTACAGAAGTTCAATTTAAAACCAAACTCTATTAAGTCTGTCAAGAACATGGTGTTCACTTCAGGAAACAGAAGTGACACAGCTGTGTCCCAGCACTGCACTGACCAGTAACCCACAACTAGGTAAACACAGACATATGTTTATATTCTGACTTCAGTTTCTGCCAGCTGGTTAGAACTGACAGTGCTTGTGCTTTAGAAGAAAAGCTCTGAAATACATGCACAAAACAGTATACTCACTGGCATAGTCTTATCTCCGAAGAAATAAATGGTCTTGTATCCATCATTGGCAATGATTCCTAAGCAGTACCGCTTATCCCAGCCATCTGGGAACACATCGAAGCTTATCTGGCCTCCTAGGACAGACATGAACCAAGCTGTTGTTAATGTGTTGTTATAATTTGTTTGTTTTGTTAATATTTTACTATAAGAACACATTCCTGAAGGGAGAGACAGAGAGAAAACCTAAACTGGGTAAGATTTTGGTAGAGGGAGCTCTGCAGAAGTCAGAGATGTTATAAGACCCTGGAGTTAAGTCTTACAGCAAGTGCTTTATAGGGTATCAGTTATTAGTTGTGATTTACAGATTATCACTTACACATTAAATAAACATAAAAGTCTTAGCATGTTCCCAAGCACTCATGGCTCCCAAAACTAAACCTTTATTTAAAAATTACATTTAATCTTTTTAACTTTTGAAAGAAACTATGTGACTGAATACAGCGATTGGTTTATGGACAGCTGTAAGAAACACATGGAAAAGTAATTCCCCATTATATCACTTTTATCTGTAAGACTGCACTTGCTTTTGGATTTTCTTTCCTTTCTCACAAAGCTACAGTGCTGAAGAACCAAGGGCTCCAGGAACAGTACTGATTATTTCTGATCAAAATTGATTTGCAGAAACAACTCAGACTAATCAGAAGCATGTAATATGCTTCAAAATGAGCAGTCACCCAGCTGACAATAAAAGACAAAGAACTGATGACAAGCAGTGAAATTCTCTCTGTTGATGGATTTCAATTAAAATGTACCAAATGAAAGCCTAAGCGGAAAGAGAGGCTTAGTCTTGCATGCAGTGCCTGCAGCCACCCCCAGAGCGAGATATGTCATGCACAAGAAAAGTCATACCCTCTTATGGCTATGATATATTCTAAGTGACATTTAAATTAAATGACATTTTAAATGACATTCTTTTAATATGATACCTATAGAAAATGTGAGGCCTTTTCCTGCAAATTCTCTTCGTAAATCAGCTACAAATTTCTCTCTTATATGTTCCTTCTGTTAAAAAAGGAAACAAAACAAAACCAAACATCAGTTACATGCTGTGTCAATTCACCAATAAAAAGATAACCCAAAACCATCCAAAGGTCTGAGTAATCAGGACTGTTGTGCTAGAGCCACATTTTATTATCACTGAAAGCATGCTGAGAATATTCCCACTTCAACTGGTTACTAGTTTGTCAAAAATGAGAGCAAAACTTCATTTAGATGCTGTGTTATTTACTTTTCTAGCTGAAAATCTTAGAATGCCAAGGAAGTATGCTTTAACTCCTCATAAAATTCAGTTTTACGCATGGGGAGACTGGGGCATAGGAAGTCTCAAAACTAGTACTAATCTTCTGATGCCATACACTCCAAAAATGGGAGTATATGGGCATTTTCAGAATGCTTTGGGCTTATGTATCTTTCAGCATCCATTAACTGAGCCTCAGGCAAAGTCTTCTGTTGAGGATTTGAATCTCACTTTTTGTGTTGGATCAGACACAGTTGTGACAGTGTAGCAGGGAACAGAACTCTGATACCACAACTCAGGTTCATTTAGCTGTGTGCAAAGGAAAATAAATGGTGAAGAGTTTGACCTCAGCTTTTAAATTCTGCTTTAGAAGGCTTTAAAGAGTTGAGAAGAAAAGGAATAGGTTCATTGATTTGCATGGATATAGGTTGGTATCCTAAAGAGCGTTCTACATAAGTATGGTTTTAGCTCTGAGAGGGTTTTTCAGGAGCATCCTGCAGAAGTGTAGGATGTTTGGTACTCTGGATATAGGTTCAGCCAAACCCATCCCTTCCGCAAGTAGTCATTGTTCACTAGCGCAACAAACAAAGTATTATTGATTTCCTGAAATCTGAATGGAGAAGTTGGTTAAACCACATGGAAAGGATTAAAATGAAAAGAAAAATTAGAAAGGCACAAAGTAAAAAAGCTTTTTAAAAATCATAACCTGTCCATAACTGCCTCTTCCAGAAGAGCTGGATAGTTTTCAAGAGTTGTAACTCACTTTATCAAGTTCATAGAACTCAACTCGTTCTTCCTGGCTGCAGCTTCTTCCAATGGGGGACACATTTAACATCCCGTTTCGGAACTCAATAAAAGTGCCCCTGAAAAAGGATTGGTTGAGACAGAAAACAGATGAAAAATTGGTCAAAATACTGAGTATTACAATGAACTTTCATTTAATTCCACACCAACAGGATCATTAGTTTTTTGCCGAGCAGGCTGCTTTACACATGGATGTTCAACAGTAAAGCATGGAGAACGTGGTGACATGGGGGTGTGTACACATGTACCTTTTCTTTGGCAGTTTAATCTTCGCAATGTAACTCAGGCAGTAGTTGATCAGATCCTGAAGTATGTCCTCGCCCAGGTGCCCCTGAATGCTCTAACAAAATAAACACCAATCAAGGTCCAGAATTAGAGATTCTAAAAACAAGTCACGTGGAAAACATAGACACTGGATAATCAGGCACAGTTAATACCACAAAGGAACATGCCTTCAGTAAGTAGCTCTCAGTTGATGCACACATGGTGCTAACTGAAGGCTCTCATTTTTCTCTTTGTTTACCTCCCTTTTTTAAACCATAGCACCAAACTCTTATTCAATATGCTCCCTACTAGTACCTGCTTTAGAAGGAATATTAATTTATTTACTTTCTAGCTTGTGCAACATATCCAAATGTGCACTCTGAATTAATACTAAAAAGCAGCTATAAGAGATCTACGAGAAACTTTCTGAAGCCTAAAGCCCAGCAGACATCAACTATGAAATGCCGTATTCCACAGGGCCTCCAGGAGCAGGGGGCTCGGCCACATTTCATATGGACTAACTGAGGGAAAGGCTGTTCCAGGATTTTCACTGTTCTTATTTGACTCCAGACCCTCAGAGCTCCTGGGTTGGAGAATATCCCAAAGCTGGAGCTGCATACTGTCATTACAGGAATCAGAGTGCCATATGAAAGCCACATGATCAGAGAGCTGGAGCACCTCTGCTCTGGAGACAGGCTGAGAGAGCTGGGCTTATTCAGCCTGGAGAAGGCTCCAGGGAGACCCGAGAGCCTTTTTTTGTAGCCTAAAGAGGCTACAAGAAACCTGGAAGGGGTTTTTGACAAGGGTCTGTAGGGACAGGACATGGGGGAATGGCCTTAACCTGCCAGAGGGGAGACTGAGATGAGCGCTTAGGCAGAAGTTCTTCCCTGTGAGGGTGGTGAGGTGCTGGCACAGGTTGCCCAGAGAAGCTGTGGCTGCCCCATCCCTGGCAGTGTTCAAGGCCAGGCTGGACACGGGCTTGGAGCAACCTGCTGTAGTGGAAGGTGTCCCTGCCCATAGCATGGGGTTGGAACTGGATGAGCTTTAAGGTCCCTTCCAACTCAAACCATTCTGTGATCTGTTAGAGAGATGCCACGTGAAAGCAGCAGCCACACTGGCCTTAGTTAGAAGGGTGACTATAAGGGACTGCACTGTAGCCACAAAGCAAAGTTTTGTTTAGAAAGTGTCTCTTCCATGTCACTGGTAAGTTCCCTTACCTGCTTGCTCAGGAATTTCCCATCTTTGTAGGCTACAAGGCCATTTTCTGGAAAAACGTAGTCAAATTTTTCAACCACTACAACCAAAGAAAGACAGTAACATCACTTCCCCTGTATGTTTAATGCTGACCTGTATTACACATTAAATAGGTTAAAATCCAGCAAACATTAGATCATACAGAATGAAAGACTCGGCAACATAACATTGAACACAAGATCAAAGTCACTCTCATTTCACACCACGATTAGCACACACCTCAAATCACATGAAGCCTGTGGGTTTGCTTAAAGGCTCTTCCTCTCCTGCAAATACGCCTCTTTGCATTACATGATAAGGAAGTGACTTAAGACCTCAAACATTACAAAAGCCTGGCACGCAGGCTGGCTGTAGAGCAAATCAAGTACTGCCTTCTGAGGTTTGTTTTCTCTGTGTTGCTAATTTGCAGCAGATGTCAGACTTGCGAGGGTCTTACTGTGATGCAAGGCCAGGCTGGACATGGCTTGGCGCAATCTGGTATAATGGAAGGTGCTCCTGCCCATGGCAGGGGGCTGGAACTGGATGAGCTTTAAGGTCCCTTCCAACCCAAACCATTCTGAGTCTGATGATTCTATGATGATACGGCTTACTGGAGAGCACTTGTAAGCCAAAGAAATTCTGCATCACTTGGGCATTACCAAGGGCATATTTGTGGCATCAGTTAAAGAAAGACCATTAAAGACCACCTTATATACAGAGAAGGAAATGCCTCTCAAAGGCCTGGAACAGAGAGTCCATCTCTGCATCAGAACCCTGCAGTTAACAAACCCATATCCCCAAGGAAGTGCTCCACAGCCGAGCAGCCTGCACCTGCACATGTTCTGTATGGAATTCCACGGTGGTCAAACGCCGTCCCACGATACTGTCACCGAGTCAGGAGGTCGCTGCTAGCAACAGCCCCTAACGAGATACCGAGATACCTGCAAACGCAGTCACAGGCTGCGCTCTCTAAACGCCTGTAAGCGGCTCTCGGAAGACCGAGTGTGGCACAGCAAAGCCAGGCAGCGCTGGCAGGGGGGCGATGGGCAGGGTTAACTATGCTCAACCTCCGCAGCCTCCCGCGCTGCCGCCGCTGCCCTCACCGTCATCCCCGAGCTGTTCCTTGATCTTCTCGAAGTCGGAGCCCCCCACCACTCCGACCTTCACCCTCCGCCGCAGCTCCTGCAGGAACGCCGCCATCTCCGCCGTGATTTTCTAAGTGCCAAAACAAAACAACCTCTTTGTCGGCGTCCTTACCGTGGCACCGGTACCTCCAGTTCGCAACAACGACCAAACCAGCCGCGCCGTGCGGACCGTTAAAAAGGGTAAGGCGTTTCGCCTTAAACGGCCGTCAGCACACCGAGCACGGCGGAGAGTGGACGCAGACCGCCGGCAGCCCCTGAGCCGCTGCCCGTGCCCGCCCGCCCCTCGCGGAGCACTCGCCTGTCGCGGCGCGGTGAGGGTGCCGTCCACATCGAACAGGCACAGCACTGCCGACGCGCCCGCCGACATGGCGCCGGCCCGGCCCGCCGGAACGGGGCACGGCGGGAAGCGGGGACGCGCTCCGCCCGTGGACGCTGTGGCGCAGGCGCGGGCGGGATGCTGGAGCGATGGCCGTGGTGAGCGGGGTGCTCCGTTAACCCTTTCCCCTTCCCATTCCTTTCCTTTTCTGCTTCCCTTTCCCGGGCGCGGGGTGAGCGGTGCTGCCTGTGAGGAGCCGGCAACGGGTCTGGGCCGCCTCAGTGAGGAGTGGAGCCGCGGTGTCTGCCGCCCGCCCGCCCTCGAGGTGCAGGCGGTGCCCTCGGCCCGGGGCCGTGCCCGTTGCTGCCCGCTTGGTTTCGCGTCCTCGCAGGGACGGTAGCGAGCGTGTGCCCGCGGGAGGGCAGCGCGGGAGGGCCCTCTCGTGCCTTTATCTCGTGCTGTCCCGCACGTTCGTCGTGTTCCTCAGGGCCCCGTCGCGGCGCGGCCCTTGCTCTCCCGCGCTGTGGTTAGTTCTGTTGCCCTAAACTTGTCATTGAAGTGGTTATTTAACACACCCCTGGCCAGCGGCCGCACGCTCTCTTACCCGCTTTGCCTAGAGGCAGCCTGTGGTGCTGGTGCTTTTACTTGGATGTTGCTCTAAGACACGGGCAGAGGCGCCCCGAGGCTGTGCTCAGGAAGCTGGCTCTGGTATCAGCTATGTTACCAAAAGCGGTTTCCCTGCTCAGCTGCAGGCATGAATGCCAGCTTCCTAACATAACGCTGGTTTTAAGTACAAGGTTGCAGGTAGCTGGGGCTGCTGGTTGCTGTCCTTGGGTGCCTGAGGAGCAGATTCTGAGCTGAAGGGGATTTGGTCATAAAAACAACTCAAATGATGACCTGTGGGAATGTTTCCTTATAGGCTAGGCTCTGCAGAATTAGGACTAAGACCTACGTGGCACCGGCTTTTGGGAGATGTCTACAAAAGGCGCTCTGGACAAAGTCATGTAAAAAGGAGGATGCTCACCCGCCCTGGTTGTGTGGGTCATGGGTGCGTTTGCAGTCACAACCGCGTGGTCCATGGGAGCATTTGCAGTCACAAACCCAGCACGTTAACGGAGTTAATAATTATCCCAGGAGACAGCGAGAGCCGTTTTCATGTCTGTGCCACTCGGCCCCCGCCACTGTGGTCAGGCAAAAGGCAGCAGATGGGAAACCAGAAGAGTTCAGGCTGGTGTACCGGTTCCCTGGGATCAAGTACTGCCGGATGCTGTCCCGACTGAAGCTGCTGCAGACCGGCACCACCATGCTCATGCTGCCGCCTGTCTGCTACCTCTACCTGCAAGACCAGGTTTCTCAGAGTATGTGCTTGTATACAGCTGGCATCGCATTCTTTGCTGGTGCAATGCTGTATGGTATGAGCTACTTTTTCAGACGAATTATTGGATTAATATACTTAAGTGAAACTGGCTGTACGGTTAAAGTGTCCCACTTGACGTTTTGGGGAAGACGGAATGACATTTACTGTCCCCTAGAGACAGTGATGCCTTTGGATGAAGTTGGAGATAGCAAAGGGGAGCTGCTTCTCCAGTTCAAACGCTATAACAGTACAGATGTTTTGTATTTTACAGTTAGGTTTGGCCAGATTGTAGACAGACAGAAGTTTACGCAAATATTTGGAGAACCTGACTGATATAGCAGCTAATTTCCAGTGATTTTCCTTGTTGCATGTTCATTGTGCTTATTCTTCTGTGAAGTTTAACTAACAAAGTGTCATACTTCTGTCATTTTCCTATGCAAAGCTAGCTGGTAAGTGCACTCAGTGTAGAAAGTAGCAATGGTAAAGAGCAATCCACTGGATTAAGTGGCTCTGTAGCTTATTTAAGGTATGAGCAGTGTCTCTTCCACATCAGATAATGACGTGCCTGCTGCACTGTCACCAGCACTTCAGTCGTAAGTGCTCTCCTTGGAAGGTGCAGTAGGAGGCTATATTAATTACTGCTGCTGACCCCAGCTGTTCCTGCTGGCCTCTCAGATGGTCCTGAAACAGGAAAAACTCTTGAAGTGCCGCCAGGACAGCCTCAATTCATTGTTTCTTTCAGTTTGTCTAGGAAGCCTCTTGAAGTTAAAATTCATATGTACATACATACCACAATGCTGGATGTCAGGGAGCTACATGCGCATGCATTAATGAAATTGGGATGACTGGGAGGAGCAGCATACAATGCTGGATGCAGTGTGTGGGGTCCCTTGGCAAGGACTTCCAGGACATGAACATAACAGGGCAAAACATGTTGCAAAACACATGGACAGTTCAGGTGTAAGGGTAAGTTACTGACTGGGATGGTATTTCAGGAGCTTCTCATAGAAATCAAGGGAAAACATACCTAAAGTGTAAACTGTAATGCTGTGTGTTACAAGGACAGTCTGAGAGCCTTTACTCACTTTGGATCCTCATGATCATCTGAAAATTTGGACCTGCTTTGCACATACTCATGTTTGTGTTTGTTTTGGGACTGACATTTAATCAATGCTGTAACAAGAGTTGCAAAAACTTCAATAAATGTTACCAAAATTATCTTGTACTATGAATGCAGCTGTCTTCTGTGAAGGTTACTATATAGCCTTGATGCGTTTATCCATTTGGGCATATTTGAACATCAAACACTCCCTTTCCTCTCCTTATTCCTCCAGTGTGAGTTTACCTGAAAGGAAACAAAAAGAAGTATGACATCTGAAAGCGATGTTGAATTAAGGCTGGAAATGTGTGCTTTGTATTCTGTTGTGCTTGCAGGGCTGCATATCTGTGTCTGTGAACAGTGGTCTCATTCCATGGTTGTTGGCATGATTCCTCCTTTTGCAAAACCAAAACAGTAGAAATGAGGAGCAGGATGTAAAGCCACATCTGGTCACTTGCTGAGTTGTCATAAGCTAGTGAACTCCTTACACTGCTCTTCTAGCTGTTAATTCACAGCAAATAAGCCAACCTTCACCCAGAGAGACATCTGGAGTGTTCTTTTCCCTGTGACTTCCTCATGCATATTGAAACTTGCGTCTCTTGGTGGATCAGCAGATGCAGGTAAGTAAAAACACCATATCACTGCATGGGCTAACCCTGATTTGCTATTGATTTGTGTTCAACTTTTCCTAATGGAAACTCCATTCTTTTAAATTTTGGCTGACACTGTATGGTAGAGCAATAGCAAAAGGAGAAATGTTCCTTGGCTAAAACACCATGGCAACAAAATACAGTGGACTGTATGCATGTATCATGTTTTTTGAAGGTGTATCTTCATTAGAATATATTTAACATGCACCAGTGATTCAGTTTAGGCAGGTACTAGGTGTAAAATAAAAGGCCTGGAGAAGTTCAATTATAAATATTTTATTTAAGAATATTGATTACACGAGATGTCATTTGTTACGAATCTGTGTACAGGTACTAGTTATACCATGAAGTGTAGTTAAGTATTTGTTTCAACATCTATTTGGCACTGTCCACAGGATGCTGTAAACAATAGTAACTTTATATGCTTCAGCTGCAGTGCTTCCTAAGTTATTCTCTAACATGATTTCATCAACATGTTGTACACAATTATACAGTTACTGAGTGTCAGTAAAAATTATAAAAACACCTAGAGTATTCATAATAAAAGTGAAGATGTGGTAAAACTTCAAATTACTGGACCCTTGCTTCTGTAAAAGTACAAGACTTGCTAGAGACATTTACTAAAACTACTGCACTGATATGTTAAACAAACTAATTCTCAAAATGCTGTCAAATACAGTTCTCAGTTTGACTTTCATCTTGTTGATAATACACTTAACAAGGACAGCGATGACAATGAGGTTGTGCTGAACACCAGTTTACAAGTCCTTCCCCCAGATTTCTACAACCTCTGTTCAAAAACCTGCTCAGGTTCTGACCAGCTGGTACCAGGATTCCTGTTTCTGCAGAGGTTTACAGAAATACCATTGTTTTTAGGCTAGCAGAAGTGAGTGCACTGGGGTTTCCCAATACCAGCACTCAAAAAATAAAATGGGAAAACCACAGTTAATACTTCTCAAAGCAGGTAAGAAACCTCTCACATTTTGGTAGTTATATTAAACGTGTAGATATTTTAATGCTCTGTCTCATTATGTACTCTAAAAATTGTGGCCAGATCCTAATAGGGCAGCTTTTGAAGTCCAGTGTGGTCCCTGGTTTTTGGCACACAACATAAAGTTAAACTTATTAAGCAAAATCCAGATGTTTGCTAGCCAAGAAAAGGGGGGAAAAAAAGGCACGAGACCTAGTTCAGGTCAGCCTTAAGCAAACAACAAAGAGCACATAGTAAAGAGACATCCAAAACAATTCTCTGAGGAGAAATGTCTGTATTGACAAACTGTTGACACTTTTTGATCTGTGGCCTTGTAGAAGATCTCTTAAGTATCAATGACAGAATAAACTATTAGAACACACACAGAATTACTTTGCATTACAGACGTGCAGTTAGGACTAGGCCTTCACTGTAGTGGCTCCCATGCCAGGTAATTGGCAAGATCAAGCAATTCTGCTTAGTAGTTTTCCAAAGTGCCTCAAGAATTTGTGTAGAATGTGTAATAGATAAGTGAATGCCTATCGTGTGGTTCAGGGTAAATGGTAGCAAATCAGTCTGGGTTGCTGAGAGGTGGGAATAATGTGCTTCATGTGATTCTCTAAGCTTTCTCAAATTAGATACCTTGAGGTGTGGTCTTCTCTGCACAAGTCTGATTTTAGAGAAGCCAAAAGTTTTAAAATCCAGGACAAGGGAAAAAGCATGAGTACTTGAGTTGCGTGTACAGCACTGCACATGTGGCTGAGTGCATTAGTGCCTCTGAAGTGGTGTGTGTGCAGGCTGAAAGCTGGGCAGAGAGTAGCTGATGGTGTCCTGATCCAGTTGGTGGGGCAGGTGTTCAGGGGCATAAAACTGTAAAACATTGTGTTTGGCAGTGGGGGAAAGCAGAGCTTTCCCTGAAACACTGGGTTTATTCCAGCTACTATTAGAGAATGGCACTTTCTGTACGGCAGACTTGTGGCTGCTTCTGGATACAAGAGTAAATGTGCTGGGATTACCTGTGCAAACAGACTGTACCAGGTCATATTTAGACTATCAAATAGTCAGGACCATGAATGTAGAGAGGA
Source organism: Ara ararauna (assembly GCA_028858755.1). Lineage (NCBI taxonomy): Eukaryota > Metazoa > Chordata > Aves > Psittaciformes > Psittacidae > Ara > Ara ararauna. Next base: position 15,266,210 of record CM054380.1, on the reverse strand, counting down.
CTCTGCAATTAGTATGACCCAAGCCAGAAGATGGAGGGCCACAGCATCTACGAATGCACAGTGCAGGACAGCTGCATGTACCTGCTGGTGCCCAGTACCAATGCTCTGCCTGAGTCGAGATTGCATGGAGCAGCTTGCCTTGGGCAGGATTACAGACAGAACACAAACCTTAGACTTTACACTTATCTCATCAGTAGAGAAGACATGAATTAATGCAAACTAATTTCATAGTCAGCGTTCAGTGTGAGGGAACTGCTTTTACTTGAAGTTTGCTAAGATGTCACTGAAAATGTTCAGGAAGAGGTGTGCGTGGTGATCCTTGAAGATCAGCGTTGGACGGAAACGAATTGATCTGTCGCCACAGCCTCCCAGCACAACACCTAAACGAAGCATAGAACAGGTCCTCTAGTCATTTCCATCCTTTCCAAATACCCAGAAAATGAGGTTCACCTCAGTGCAGGGGCAGGAGAGCTCCCCGAATCAGTGCTAACCACACAGCAATACAGCATGCAGTCAGAGGTGCGAAAGGGCCTCGAGCTGCACAGCAGCTTAGAACACAGTGGGTGCCTGTAGCTAGAACACCTGGAATGTTGGGACTAATCTAAACAGCAGTGGAAAGAGCTCCAACAGCATCTGAGCCTTCAAAGTTGTCATGCTGTACTGGTTAAGTACTGCAGTGCCACGAAACAACACAATAGGTTTCTTCAAAACAAAACTGCAAGCTAGTTCATTTTTAATGACAAAAAATTAAAATAGCTGAGTGCTGGCAAACAACTTCCTGCAGTACGTCAAGTGCATGGTATTGTTTTTACCCCAGAATCAATTAATTCTTTGAAAACTCCATACCACAGAGCTGAGCTTGCCTTGCCTTTAGTCAGAGCCTTGGTTACCATGAAACAAACCACTTGCCTTCTCTCCCTCCTGTCTTTTCTACAGCTGGTTATGAATTCTGTAGCAACACAGGGATGTAGCTGTAAATCTGTGCCCATTTTAGGCAACTCACTGTATTTCGTGATTAGATATTCCATTATTAGGTATTCCATAAAATTCCTATCTTTTCCTCCCTTTCTCCTGAGTGACACTTACATTAGCTTTCTTCTAATTTTCCTGATCTGTGTCTAGAGGTAATGTGTGCCTGGGTGCACCTACGGGGTCACTGCAGAGGAATGTGAAGGGAATGTCACAAAAACTCTTGCCCTACGTAGAGCTCTTCAGCAATGTTAGACCTATACAGAAAGGTAAACACGCACCATGGAACAAACTGATCTGATGTCTCTGGAAAATACAAGTATTTCCAGAAAAGTTAGATACAATTTTGTTCATAATTGTAGTACACATACCCCGTAGGAAAAAGGAAAATTTAAAACATTACATATGCTACTGCTTGTCACTTGAAGCTAATCCACACACAACTGTTCTTACCTTTGTTTCTGGCTATTGTAATTAACTTGTTTCTAGTTGCATCATTTGGAGTGTCAAATGAACAAAATGTTCCTCTTCCTCTCACTCTGCTGATAAGATGGGGGTAACGAGCCTGCAAAGAGAGGTGAGGAAGTAGGGAGAGCAGCTCCCCCACAGAGGGGACCTGGTGGCAAGCTCTGCTCTGTCAGCATCCTCCTACGGAAACCTACTGCCTCTGCCGCTACAGTGAAGCAAAGCTATTGCAGGGGCTCGATGTCTCACCCAACCCTCAAGCTGTTCTCCCCATTCTCCTCTTTTACAAGAGTAACCTTTTTTGGGTACTACCAGTTGTATTCTGGCCCTCCAGAGGATGAAGGTTATAATTTTTTGTGTTGTCCTGCCTGCTATGCCTTGAGTTGTGGATAGAGCAGAGATTGAATATGGGTTTATCCTGTGCAAAATGCCTTTTGGGAGGCAAGCATCTGTAAGCCTACCCTTAAATGCCTTTCTTGATTTTCCTTCTCACATGGGGCTCCAGAGTTGAAGCTGGAGTTCCTTGGTCCAAGAGTTTGAAGTGAATGAGGTCAGGTTCTACCTGATGAGCAAATTTCACTTCTTATCTCTAATCCTTCCAGGTGTTTACCTGTAAATCCAGGAGCCCGGTCAGTAGTGCTTTCCCAGCATGGGTTGCGTTGTTTAGAAGGTCTTCTCTTTTAATAACCTTGATGACTTCAGCAAGCAAAAGGTTCTTGGATGGGTCTCCAAGCCAGGTATTAAAAATCCGATACGGCTTAGGAAAGAGTGCAGAGAGAGTTGTGAAACATATTAATGGGCAAATCACTCCAATAAAGAAAAGCAAGCTGTCAAACTCGTAATGCAAACATCTGGTGTATGAAAAAGCATGCACTCATCTTACCAACCCCCTTTTTTTGTTGCAAGAGCAAAATACAGCTGCCCTGCTGAGCAGAAACAAAGGGCAACTACTTTATGCTACAAATTCAGGTCATTCTGTCTTGCTGCTCTAACATCTCACTGAAACGTAGCTATAGATGACAGGGAAATCAGCATCCTCTATACACAGTTTACATTCAAGCTTTATGCTCTCCTACCTGCCCTTTTTTTTTTTTTCTTTTTTTCATTTATTGCATCTAAAGGGCCATTAATGCAAAGGAGAAATCTTACTGACAGAATCCAAAACGCTGGCATACAAGCTCTGAAGATAACAGGTTGCTCTACTAAAAATGGTGTCAGTTTGTGGTTGGATTTTGTACTGAAGTTAGTTTATTAGGCTAAACCCAGTTCTCTCCCTCCCACCAGCTTTATGACCTTGTGACTGACAGCAACTGGAATAAAAGCAAAGACACAACAACTTTTGTAGAAGCACAAAGCAAGTGTCTATGAAATAGCAGCTCCATCCAGCTTAACCTGTGTTACTGAAGGAAAGCTTGTCTATTCCATGGCCATTACAGTTACTTGTGAATAGGTCTTCAGCTAGCATGAAATTCCATTGAAAAATCTTACAGCATTTGGCCTGAACTCCTCTTTGTGGAAAAATCCTCCTGTCATCATCTTCTTACTGAAGGATACCACATCAGCTGGGTCATCCAGGCCCCAGTGTTCATGCGCCCAGAATTTTCCTGTGCAGCCACCTCCTGTCTGCACCTCATCCACCAAGAAGGCACAGCCATGCTGTAGAGATAGATGTAAAGAGCAGTGAATGAGCCCTCATTTCCAAACCAGAAATGCCTCCCTTAGTGAACAGATAAATACAAGCCAGTTACAACAGCCCTCCTGCCCCTCCCTTCACAGCTCCAAATCTCCCTTCGTCACCCCCCATCCCAACACCACTCCCTGCACTAGATTTCACAATTAAAAATTCAGCTGTTTGTCTCAGAATAGCACTAGAAATGTATTTTCTACCTAAATTCACAAAGTATATGTTTATATATAGCCTTGAACATTTTCTAGAGGATACCTGAAAACATCTGGGAAGAGCCTGGGTGGCATTTTCAAAGCACTGAGGGAAGCAGAATGTAATTTCTAGGAGGTTTATTTGTTTTAAATAAGAATTCTCTGCTTCCAATCTGAGTCAGGCATTTGTGCATAAAGGCAATACCAGCAGCATGATCCATTCAGTCCAGGGGGTCTAACATGGAAGATCTACCTTTTCAGATGTGTCTGCTGAAAGAGCTGCCCATTTTAGCCAGCAATGTGTTTTTTTATGTGAAGTACCATTCTGCTGAAACTTTGAGATAAGGGAGATCAAGCTAAGTCATGATATTGTAATGAAAAACAATAGGTGAATACTTTTGGCAGCATCTTGTTTTAGACAAGGCAAACCTTTTCACTTCACCTCATTTACTCTATCACTCTGGAATGAGTAATTGTTAACTATGGGAAAAACTGCTTTTTCTCAGGGCAGAACAGAATTTTCTAAACATCACCTATACCCCTTTCTGTAAGCACACAAATGTTTTGAGAGTGAAAAAAGCACTGGGTCGGTCTTACTGAGTATAATCGCTTCCAAGTTACTTCACTTTCGAAGTATCAAGACATCTGCATTGTTTTACTGCAACATCTGCATCATAGTTGGACTCAGATTTGTGTTTCAGCTTTTTTTTTTGCAATTAAAACAAGTCTGTCAACAAAAAAATCATCCTTTTCCAAACCTGCCTCTTCTGAAGCTGTTTGGATCCCCTCAACAAATTTCTGTTGTAATTCAGAGAACACTACTGTGAAATCCATAGTTAATGAATCAGAGCAATTTCTCTCTCAGACATTAGAAGAAAGCACTAGGTGTGCATCCAGTGGAAGAGAACATGTAGTGCTGATAAGGGGCTGCCTGTATCTGAATATGCAAACATAACTACCCCAACTGGTGTGAGGAGGCCTGGAGGCTCTCAGGTTGCCTGGGGCAGGGGAGAGGCGCTCTGGAGACACCAAGAAGTATTTGCATGTTTAGTTTTCACACTGAGTGAACAGTGAGATATTTGATTACCTTTCTGGCAATATCCCGTAGCTTTCTGAAGAAGTCATCAGAAGCATGATTGTCCCCACCCTCTGACTGTATTGGTTCTACAATGATGCCGGCCACAATCTTCTTCTTTTTCCTGTACTTTACAATCAGGTCTTCCACCTGTAAATCAAACATTTACGGTACATTCGCCTTTCAGGAATTTGTACATTTCCTCCTAGAAAGATTAAGTCTCAGCAACAGAACTTCAACATTTCAGAGGCATTCCTGGCTATAAAGGTGTTAGGAACCCTGAGGATCAGCACATTTGCATAAGAAGTCTTTTTGGGCAGCTCTGCAGAGCTACCCAGACAGCTGCCGCCTCCAGAACACCACAGCCCCTCTATAGTTTATGTGGTGCTCCAAACCGTGCCCTATTTCAGTTCCAGTCACAGGGCACACCATGCCTTGCTCTCCACCACCATCTCAAAAGAGATCCCTTGGAAGCGGCAGATCCTGGATCCCAGTAAGCCCAACAAGGAATCACATGGTTCTAGTACCTGGAGACAGTTTTCCTCCCTTAAACGCCATTCTGGCCACCTTTCTTCTCTCTGGGGCTAGGGAAGGCACAAAGTCCCTGCCCACTCCCTCCCTCCAGCCATAGGTAGGACCACAACTTGATGCCAGAAGGCTACCACAGAAAAGCTGAAAAACCTGAAGATACTGTTCCAGGTTCTCTTTGCAGAGGGTTATACACACTGTGCTCGCTCTTTGTGAGCGTCCCTTTGCAAGATCTGGCAGACAGGTTCACTGTGATACAAGGAACTTCTGCATGTGGCATTTCACTTTGGTAGGGTTCATGTAGACCTCCAACTCACAGTAAGCTGGCTGTTCCTCTGAAAGGCAGGGCCAAACTTTGGACTGTAAACAACAGTGAATGCTGTTTTAATCACATGCTGTTCCAAAAACATTCTTCTGGGGAAAACCAGCTAATCCTACTAACACTATTCATTATTTAAAAAAAAAGAAAACAACTAAAAAGCTGCCAGGGAATTTTTTTACCTCCTCTAAACAACGGGCTTCTTCCTGTTGATTCTCTTTCACAAAGTCTTCCAGAGGATACTTTAGCCTTGGAAATGGAGCAATAGGCCAGTCCAGCGATGGAATGTCCAATTTGTGAATTGCTTTAGAGTGAGTTGTAGCTAAGCAACCTAAACCCAGAAAAGCAAAAATTGAAGTAATACCTGTCTAGGAACAATACAGGAAAAAAGCTACCCAGAGGTGGAAAAACTGCCTCACACCAGGACTGTAGAATTCTCCAATTGCTCTGGTTTTACTTTAGTTTCTGAAATACTGGGTAATTGGATTTAGTTAAGCTTTGTGAATTGCTCTAGCTTTTAAGTGTCGGTTTCCACATGCACTGTTGCCAAAGAACAGGAGAACCTCTGTCAGTGTGAACAGGGTGCTTAGATGAGATGAGCTTCACCTCACCAAATACAACTGCTTGCAAAGCTCAGAATGGGTAATGCGTTTACAACAGGGATCGAGCCAATATAAGGTGGCAAAAATGAGTGACATCTTGTGTGCGTGTTGCGGTGATTTTACCCAGGAGTTACTTTTTTACTAGTACAGATAGGAAACCTCTTATTCAGAATGAACATAAGAGACCTTCTGAAAATAATTATATATATAACATTAATTCCCACTGCCACTCAAACACTGTTTCAGTACTAGTGTGGCTTGCAAGGTTCTTCAGTAAGTCTACACCTCTCTAATGGTAAACAGGAGACTCAGGAAAATAAAACACTTCTCAGGAACCACGGTGAGGTGACAGTGCAGCGGTGAGAGGAGGCAAAGGGAGGAGGAGGAGGTGTGCCCATGCTTGTCTTACCCAGTGTCCTCCCGTGGAAGCTACCCATGAAGGACAGCATGGCATAGTCGGGGCAGCCGGGGGGCTGGAAGCAGAGCAGATAGGCAGCAGTCAGGGACGCGGACACATGGCAGCGCTGCTGCCTCCCTCAGTACTCCCAGTGGAGGCCGCCACCATCAGCATTAGTCACCCATTTAAACACACACATTTGTCATCCCCTAATAACCGCCCAGCCTCCTCAAATACATCATTAATACTAATGAATACTTGGCAGGTTACACTGTATCATAGGAACTCTTCACACATGCGGTCACACAAAGGCTGAACATTCAGTAGGATCGGCCCTTTTTGTACAAACTATGAGCATGTGTATGGGATGCCTGGGGATGGTGATCACCAGAAGTGATCATTAGTTTTACATGTCCTACGCTATCTTATAAAATTCCTGCTCCCTCAGGTCATGATGTGCCATGTTATTTGTACTGGACAGCCATCTGTCTGATCAGGCTGTGAGCAGCATCAAGAACTTCATAATCTTGAAGACAAACAAAGCCAAACAAAACCCTAGAAGAACCCTCCTAATTTTTAAAGCCAAACGAGTTCCCTAATCCCATGTGAGTGCATGGAATGCTTGTCACTACAGAAGTGCCATAAGATCAGGCTGGGACCAGCAGGTTATTAATTTCTAACACATTTATCTCAAATAAGAGATCAAATAACTGTCTTCTGCTGTTGTTGCATGTTCAGATTTGTGATTGGCAAGAGCCAGACCACCATCCATCTATCATGTAGGCTCCTCAGGCGATGTTTAGGCTAGATATTAGGAAAGTATGTCTTCACCAAGAGGGTGGTCAGGCACTGGAACAGGCTGCCCAGGGCAGTGGTGGAATCTCCATCCCTGTGTGTGTCCACAAACTGTGTGGACGAGGCCCTTAGTAACATGGTTTAGTGGTGGCCTTGGCAGTGCTGGGGTAATGGTTGGACTTCATGATCTTAAAGGTCTTTTCCAACCTCATTGAGTCTATGATTCTATGATGCCATGAAAAAAGGGAGATCTTCCCAAGATTTATAACTGGGAAGGATGCAAGAATACAAGCAGCAGGTACAAGCAGCAGGTCTTGATATTTGTTGGGAGCAGTTTGTATTTCACCATTTCCTACATTTACAAGCCCGAGATTCCACTTAAAAGATAAAGCTGATTTTTCTTCTCAATCTTCCCTTTAAATCCAAGCCAATGGAACCTCTGAGGTGTGGAAAAGAGCAAACATTACCTGGTTAATTATGCAGGATTCCAGCTCCTCCTTTGTGATGTTGTTATGGCCCCTCTCCTTGTTCTGCAAAAAACCCCCAAAGAATCCAATGACAGTTTTCCTGTAGCTGTAACCAAAGCAGTTATGGCTGAACCACAAGTTAGTAATGCTGGTATGCCAAATTAGAGCCAGTGAACACACTGATGGTGGCTCCTAGATAGTGACTGCAATCTGCATGTTCTTTATTTCCTTTTCTTTGTAATTTCTAAAGTTGTATCAATACAAAGTGAAAGCTCCAATGAAGACTTTTAAGTGAAGACTTTATACTAGGTTGAATATAATTAACATCACAAACAAGACAACCTCCAAGCCTTACTTTGGTTTACAGTAACAGTTCTGAGAATGGATAAGTATTCATTTTACATTGAAGCCTATAAAAATATCTTAATACTTTACTTACTCTGTACCACAGAAATATTGCTTTAAAGGCATTTTCATTAGAGCAGGATCCGCAAGCCATGGTGATCACCTGTGGCAGGCCCTTAGGAGCCACCTGTCAATGAAGACAGAAAATTACTCCAAAATATTACACATAATATCACATAGTGCAAAGTGATTATAACACTGCTCAGTCCTTAACATCATGAGCTTCAGTATAATGGGAGGCTAACTGAGCCTAGGATGAGGAAAGACAATTCCCTATCAAAGTCCATAACATCCTTTGATTTGCCCGTGCCCAAAAGCACAGAACTTGGTAACTCATCACTGCTATCTCAGACTTACTGATAACAAAGATTCCTTCAGTCTTTCTGCAAAGTTCTCTGGAGGCAAAATCCCTAGGGCAGGTCTGTTGACAAAAGTGCTCTAGAAAGACAGAAAGACAAATTGTTAGGTTTTACTATCACAGAAAAAGGATCATGTTGATATCACGGCAGTTACATTTTATTCTCATTACAAAGACTTAGCTAGAAATTTGTATCGTGGCAGAAGGAGTTTTAAAACCAGAGGACAATACTCATGTCTTAGAAAATGTTTTTCTGTTGAACTCTTAATACTTCATTCTTGCAGGAGACCTTAGAGAAGGGGCACACTAACTGATACTGACATCTCCTCTTCGATATTGCCACTTTAGTTGCTCAATCTCATTTTTCCTTATACACAGGGAATACAGTTCAAAATCTTAATTATTTGCCTTCAGTTTGTATAGCTAAATCTAAATACAATTAGCATAGCAGCATCTTCCTTACTGAGCCTCAAGACAGACCATTTCACAACACTGTTGTTATAAACATCCTCCAGATACTATTACAATGGGAATCAGGGCAACAAGCAAAAGTGAACTTAAAGGATAGGGGCTACATCTGAGAAAGATAACACACATGCAAGGATCAGCAACACAACACTACAAAAAAAAAATAGATTCTTGACAAAAAATTGTGCTCATTGGCATGCTGTCTCCCTTCCAGACTCCTCGGGCATGTACAACAATGGGCAGTGCAGCACAGAGATGGTGAGAAGCTCCCCTGCATGTTATTACCCCAGTACTCAACAACATGCCTTTAATCAAGCTCCAGAACATTGACTGTGATATATCCAGACAGAAGTGCAGATCTGGGTACATGGAAAAGCTTCGTCACTAACAGTGAAGCCATGGAACGGGTTGCCTCAAGAGGCTGTACAGTCTCCCTCCTTGCAGACTGCACAATCCAGATAAAGCCCTGAGCAACTTGGTCTGACTTACACCTTTGAGAAAGGTACTTCTGGTGTCAGAAGGTATGGTGGGAATGCTGAGCCACTGGCCCACAGAAGCAGCTCTGGAACACTCTCAGTCTCCCCAGTCCACTAACACAGATGAATGTTGTGTTTATGCAATTAATGTAAATTGAGTGTCATGGATTAAAACTGACTCATCATTGCTCTTAGTCTTTGTAGCTAATCTTATTTAAGTCACAATGTGCTACTTGTTATTTTAAATTAAACTTGCTCAGGAAAAGACAAGCTCGATAAGTTTGCCACCTGCAAAGCAGCATTATTTGTCCTTAGTTTTGTTATTCTTCTTGTTATAACAAGTAATCATTGAAATTAAAGGCTGAGTTTCGATGACTTATATCTTCATGGGTCTCCAGAGGGGACACGCTACCTCCCCCAAAACATCTGTGTTTTCACTGCAACTCAAACTCAAAGCTTGCACATTTATGAGCATCCTTTAACCTTTTTCCTCAATTTGTACTCATTTATTCAGATGTGTAGACCACAGCAAGGGGCATGAGTGGTCACTGTGCCTGCAAGAACACTTCATCAGAATTCTTAGGGGAAAAACAAAGATCACACGAGATGTAATAGAGTGTGAGCTAGGACTTTGTAACTTGAACAAGCGTCTCACTTCCAAAACATCATTTCAACAGACTCAAGCTTATAAAAAACCCACAACCTTAGCAAGGATGTTACTGACAGATTAACACAAAGCTTTTGTTTAGTGTGTACAAGAAACCTCACTTGACTTTTTATCTCAGCTTAGAAGTAAATTTTCATCTCAACTCAGGTAAGAGGCCATAAATTCATTGTGCATTTGATTATGGGCTGTCACAGTCAACTGACAACATTTGCCACTGAGCAGAAAGTTGTGTTTTTCTTTTGTTGTTAATGAGACGCTCAGCACTGAGAAGAGAACATTGACATCAAGCTGCTGTAGTCCCAGATGAACAGATGACATTCTGTTCTCTATACCTGGCTACAGAGAGGGTACGTGGAGCATTACAACCAACCAAATAAGAAAGTACTGATCCCATCATGAACATTAATCAAGGGCCCTCCCTCAGTGTGTACTGCTCAAAAGAAGTACTTTCACAATAAAGCTGGTGCTTTGTCTGCAGGCAGAGCCCAGCACACACTCCCATCTGCAGCTGGTTTGCCAGCACAGCTTCACCAAGGGCAAGTCCTGCCTGACCTACCTGGTAGCCTTCTATTATGGAGTTACTACTTCAGTGGACAAAGGAAGGGCTACAGATGTTGTCTATATGGACTTCTGTAAAGCCTTTGCCAAGGTCCCCCACAACATCCTTCTCTCTAAATTGGAGAGGTATGGATTTGATGGGTGGACTGTTCAGCGGATGAGGAATTGGCTGGATGGTCACATCCAGAGGGTAGTGGTCAATGGCTCAATGTCTGGATGGACAAGAGTGACAAGTGGTGTCCCTCAGGGGTCCATACTGGGACCAGTACTCTTTAATATCTTCATCAACAACAGAAAGTGGGATTGAGTGTTTGCAGAAGTTTGCAGATGACACCAAGCTGAATTCTGCAGCTGACATGCCTGAGGGACAGGAAGCCATCCAGAGGGACTTGGACAGATTCAACAGGTGGGCCCATGTAAACCTGATGAGGTTCAACAGGGCCAAATGCAGGGTCCTGCACGAGGGTCAGGGCAACCCTTGGTATCAATACAAGCTGGGGGATGAAGGGATAGAGAGCAGGCCTTTGGAGAGGGACCTGGGGGTACTGGTGGATGAAAGACTGAAGATGACTGAGAAGTGTGTACTTGCAGCCCTGAAGGTCAATTGTATCTTGGGCTGCATTCAAAGGAGCATGGCCACCAGGTCAAGGGAGGTGATTCTACCTCTCTGCTCTGCTGAGACCCCACCTGGAGCCCTGTGTTCAGCTCTGGAGTCCTCAGTACAGGAAAAACATGGAGCTGTTGGAGAGGGTCCAGAGGAGGCCACAGAAATGATCAGTAATGGAGGACCTCTGCTATGAGGAATAACTGACAGAGTTGGGGTTGTTCAGCCTAAGAACACAAGACTCTGGGGACACTTCACTGCAGCCTTTCAGTTCTTAAAAGGGGGCTATAAGAAAGATGGGGAGAGACTTTTTTAGCAAGTCCTACTGCAATAGGAGGAGAGGTAAATGGGTTTAGACTAAAAGAGGGGAGATTCAGGCTGGACATGAGGAAGAAATTCTTTACAATGAGGGTGGATAAAACACTGGCACAGGTTGCCCAGAGAGGTTGTGGATGCACCATCCCTGGAGACATTCAAGGCCAAGCTGGATGTGGTTCTGAGTGACCTGGTCTAGTTGAAGATAACACCCTGTCCAGGCCATGCCCAGGCTAAAGCCTGCTGGATACCCAAACTGCACAGGGAGGTGCAGACTGATGGGGTTCAGTGCTGCCCTCCCAATGGACTGGGGCAGGTTTCAGAAATTGGAATAGGAGACCAACAACAGCTTTGATGGTCATATGTACGACAGAGGGGTCCTGGCTGCACTATTCTCTCTGGGCTTTGGAAGCAGTTCCTTCGGAGGCAGCAGATCCCATCATACTTTAAATTGAGTCATTAAGCACTATCAGTTTAAGAAAAAAAGTCAGAGAGCCCACCACAAGGAGGAGGGGATGCCTTCATATACTTTGTGTTTTAATTCACTTACCAAGTTCTGTGGCTGCTGCAGAAGCTTTATCAGAGAGGGATGGCTGTAACCTAATCAAAAAGAACAAAGAAAGAAAATAAGTATTTCCATCTGGTTTCAATAAACTAATGTGAAGAGTAACCTAGACAATAACCTTAACTTAATGCTTGACTGTTTCTCTGTCTGTTTTGGCTACTAGTAATAGAACTTCTTTTGAAGTTAACGTATTTTAGACTCAAATATATTTTTGCAAAATATATTATCTGGAACTTCGGTACAAATTTTGTGACAGAAAACAGCAAAACTTATGTAAGTACTGAAAGTTAAAAACTGAACACAAAAATAAATGAACATGACATGGATCTTTTGCCTGACAAGGCCTAATTGAAGCATTATAGTTCCTACCTAATTACTGTAAAACTGACATTATTAACCACTTGCTCGCTCTCCTTTCTAGGTTTCCCACACGTACTTGGTTTCTGTACAGTGCAAAAGTGAACCTCTCCTCTTCCTCAGTTAACAGCAGCTTTGCATTCTGCCAATGCAGCCCACAAGCTGTTGTTTCTGTAGGTCACCATTTAGCTCTGGTATAGCAGCATCTCCGGTCTCTCCTCCCTGAAGCAGGCTGCTTGCTATTCTCACTCATCACAACCCTGATCTGCTAGACTTGTGTGGCTCACACCATGCAGTGACCACCCAACACCATGGAGGGAAGCTCCCCATGCAGCTCTGTCCATTACAGTAGCTGGAGCTACACCTTCATAGCAATCTTTATCATCCTTGAATATCAGGCTGATTATTCCCAACACAGTGACAGAGCTTCCCCCTTCCTACCCTGTGCTTTTTAACTGACTGGATTTTTCTTCATTGCAAAATCAACATTCCCCCCATTTCTTCCATGCCATTCCTCAGTATTTGGCAGCTGACGATACAAAACAGACACACAAAAATTCACATTTACTGTTTTCCCAAAGGAAGCTGACTTAGCAATTGTAATTTCACTGCATTACAGTGTGCTAACAAAACATCAGCAAGGGCTTTTTGTCCTTCAGCAGCTCCAGCCAGGCGGTGCAGGGTAATCTTACTAGCACAGCAATTCTGTTCTCAGAGCTGGCTGTTGGTTGCTGAAGAGCACAGGCTATGGCAGACCCAGCAGGGTCAAGCCCAGGGACTCCAGCAGAACTTTGCCAGTGGCTTTACAGAGCTCCTTGACATCAGCCACAATTGGGCAGAGTTCACCACACCACCCTCTACAGTGCTACCTCCACACCATGTGCAAAGTGATGCCAAAACTGGGTTTGAGATGTGCCTCCGCGCTGTCCAGACTGTCAGGTATTCTTACACTGGCATTTATCTGCACGCATGAAGATGCGCATTCCAGCTAGGCACACCGCAGATGTTCATGTGTGATCACTAAAGGTCCCACAAGAAGGAAGAGGCTCTCTACACAGTCATGCGCTTGAACCTCGTAGGCTGTGATAAACACCCAAATCTAACCTGCCACAACCTGTTCATCATTCCAAGACACCTGCCCGAAAATCTTTGTTTCTCATACATTCATATACGTCAGCTGTGCATCACCATAAAAAAACCCCTGTTTGATAAACTGCTGTCTTGTATTAAAGCAGCAGATTCCGCTCTCTTCACTTTCTTTCATGACCAGTTTTTTGTTCCCGTTTTCCTCACTTTGACAAAGTGTTACTTGGGAAAACATGCAACAGTGTGTCCTTTTTACCCAGAAACCTCAAGATATTAAGGATGCTTTGGATCTAACACAAGAAGGATTGATGTTCAGTGGTGCAACTTGCTTGCTTACTGGTAAACCAACCTATCTGATATAAACAAACCCCAAAAAAGGAGACCACAAAATTTCATTTGAAGCCTGATTTCTAATGTATGAAGTGCCAAATCCAGAGATTAACATCATCTTTTATATAGCCTTGTAGAAAAGGTTGGAAACTTCATCTTCCCTACTGCTCAAGAAGTCAGCCCGCTCTAATTTTATCGCAAAAGCTTATCAAGCCAGTGCAGCTGAATGACAACAGCCCTGATTATCCTGGTTGAGCAATGGAGCTTTAGGCTACTGCATTAACAAATCAATTATAAATTCTGTTTTGAGTATTTTAGTTCAAAACAAGGAAATATCCAGATTGTTTAAGCTGCACGTCATGCTGCAAAGAATCTGTTGAAACTATTATCAAGAGAATCCAAGCAGTTATTTGTGACACAGACAACTAAATCTGCATTGCACCTGCTGTCATGGGAAGAGCTGTTGCTAGGCTAAAAGCTGTGTCACTGTGAGCTGTAGCTGTGCTACTGCTGAGAGCACCTTTGAGAGTATATCTGGTATTTTAGAAGTCTCCAAACTAAACTCACAGAACTTTGTTATAAATAGCTACCACTGCTTAGGAGCTTAACCATTAACTCTGCTATTGCTGGTAAAGACATGTAACACTGCTGCTGCTGTCAAGATGCATGAAGAATGCAGAGATGTTTGCATCTTCTCTTAAGTAACACAAATTCAAGGCTTCTATTACCCATAACTTACCCCTTCCCACCCACACAAGGTGTGTTTCCATTCTCTTCACTTCAGGCCCAGTGGCCCCCCTAACACTCCCTATTCAGCTGGTGCATGCTCAAACAGGCCCCAGGAGGAGAAGAGAGAATCCTTAGAGCCCGGCTGTTTCTGAAAGATGCTGAGCTGGTACATGGGTTCATAGTCATAAAGTAACACCAGGAAGAACTAAGTGGTTCAATAACTATTACACAACTGTGGCAGACAAAGTCAGGAAGCTCTAGGCTGAGATGTCAAACAATAGCATGCTTCACTGCCATAACCAATGCGAGGGTTTGTAGCTTTAGGAATCCACTCTCACATATACTCCTTCCAGAAGTGACAGGGCTGGCTCTTAAGAGGACACCTGCTTCATCACTCTTGCTATATGTCTAGATCAATGTGACAGAAAAGTACATGTCCTCAGGCTCATGAACGTGCCTCTTTGCAAGAGGAAAAAAACTGGAGGCTGCTAAAACAATGAGATGGAGAAAGCCCGAAGAATCCATTTGATCCAAGCAGCAGGCTGCTGTCAATAGTATCCAACTACACCTCTCCACATCGCCCCAAACAAAACTGGCCTTCCCAGCACTGAAACCCGTGTTTCATTTAACATTTCAGGATGTTTGCTAGTAAACATGCTGATAGAATCTCCTCTTGTATTTAGCTCCATGGCGTTTCTAACTCCAGACAGACTAGATACAGGTTTAAAGGAGTATATTGTGCTACAGCTTCCCAAAAGACATGACAAAAAATTGTTTTAATTTTTGGTTTGCAAGAAACAGCCCAACATCTTTGCCTGGAGGTTTTTTATACTTTAGTTCTTATCTCACCGCACAGGCACTTATTACCTCTCAAGCTCTGCTGATAAATATATTCTAGGTGGCAGACCATTATTAAATCTCAGGGCATCTTGACAGGTTCATAAAAGATTTTATTGGATTTACTTGCAGAGAGATAAGCACAGATGACTCGCAAGCACATTGTGATCTTGTTTTGGTGTCCCAGTCTAGAACCTAATGCTATCACCAAGAGGGATGTTATTAGTAACCTCTGCAGCTTCAGATAGTCAGTCTTGTCATTCGGTGCAACTTAAAAAACCCCAAATGAATAATGTGTGGTCAATTAGATTAAGGTCAGCCTGTAAATATTCCATTTCCATTTACCTTTTGTTGCTACAAAGGGTATCACAGCCATTATCTGAGAAGATATATGAGGAACTGCACTATAGTTCCTTTGTGACTGAGGAACATGTCCTCTAGGACAAAAAGCCACAGTTTATTCTCACAAGGGAATTGTCACAGATGAGGGAGGAACTAGATGGCTTAGCTGGTATAGATGGCTTATCAGTTATAGGTACTGGAGTCTTATATTTATGTCACCAGTTTCAATCAACCAGAAAAAGTAAACCGCAGAAGCCCCCGTCCATTTGTGCCTGTAAAGAAAATATTTCCACCTAAAACTTAAATGTTTTATACACAAAAACTATATTAAAAGAGGTGTGTTTGCACCATCAAGCATTAGAAAGTCAGAAAGGCTCAGTGCACTGTGTGAACAACCTTCATTTCATTCTTTTGGAGTATGCACCGACTTTCCTTCAACTGCATGACCATGCACTAGCTTCTCAAATCAGCATTTCTTGTGTGAAGAACGGGAGGTCTTGAACACTAAATGCACTTCCTTTCCTAGACCCCTAACCGTCCAATTCCATTCAAGTTAGATGAGCATTGGCACGCAAGCATTGTGCTCCTTTGTCTCACCTCTGTTTCTATACTAGCAGTGACAAAGTTTACTCAGTGCAGCATCTAGCTAAAAGAGAAAAATTATCTAGAACTTCTGTTAATGAAAATAAGCTGCAAAAATTGAAGAGCTCTGGAACAATTACACATTTACTGAGGTGCTACATGAGAGCAACAACATTAACTGTCTGCAAAGAAGACTGGGATAACTACAAACCCACTGCCATGAGACCCACAAGGTCTTAGATAACAAAATTTTGGTAGTGACCTTTACAGCACTAAATTCTGTTTCCCAATAAGGGAGGCCTGTAAGGATGATTTTGAGTCATCACAGTTTCTATACATAGCACAATATCTGCCTTTTAAATTACCCCAGCACTTCTGCTCTTTTTGTTTTTGCAGAAATGTATTTTTAAGCAACTGATAAGAACCATGGACAAGGAACAAACTGAACACCTACTGAAACCTGTATTCCTTGAAGTTGAAGCCTACATCTCTGCCTTGCTGCTTTTCCTTCTTGAAATGCTTCATAAAAACATAAAATCAACTGACTTTCCCAAGCAGTTGATACATCCCATTGCTTGGTTCCTCACCCTGCTGGCCTGCCTTTGCTTCCACCCAGCACCACAGTTCAGTGTTTGGTCTTCTTTCATCCTACTGGAGTCTGTATGGAAAACTCCTTTTTTCAGTTCTTTTGAGACAGAAGTGTTAACTAAATCATATAATTTATTATTAAAATGTTCAAGTCATGTTTGTTAATGTTTAAAACAGGAACACGTTACAGAATCACAAAGTAACAAAACCAAGCAAACAAAGACCACCTAAACTGTGGAACTTGCATATTCAAGTTAAGATTAATACTAGAGCACTTCCCACATACTACTATGTACTTCCAGTGAGTTGTCAGTATTCAATTTGTAGTTTCTTTAGCTATTCAAATACACCACACATAATACACAGCACTGAGGTGTACCCTGACTGCAACAAGGCATACCTTATGTCAGCTTTGGTTTTTTATTCAACCATCTTCCCTAGTAGTGGCCAAGACAAGAAAATGACAACTTGAGGACGAAGCAAAAAGTTTTGGTACAACTGCCTCCTACCTATTGGGATGGATGAAATCTGAGAGTAGAGATCCAGCATGCGATTGCCATCTACATCTACGAGGTAGTTCCCTCGGCTCTCTTCGTAGTTGCAAAAAAAGTGTACAGCATCTGCATTCTTAAAGGAGAAAACAAACAATTAATGCTTTAAAATGTAGCAGTGTGTAGGTAGGTTCAACTAATGGCTCTACAGCAAAATCTGATAATATCTAACAATAATATACAAAGGCACATTATATTAATTGCATAGCAATTAACTGTAGAGTTCTTTTTATAAAGAGGGACTGTTAAAAGGGCAAGTATGCACTTCTACAGAAATGAAGCACAGGCTTTGAGGAACTGCTCATCTTGGCAAGGCAATAAGCACATAGGCTGACATACTTTTAAGCTCAGTCCCAAATGTCCCTATGTTTTCATTGGCTACTTCATACCAACTTAAAAGGCATGTATAGTGTTTAAAGAAAAATCACTGTTCCCAGAAAAGTAACTGCGGTATTCAAAATATACTAAAAAAGATTTTATTCAGATGTCCATTCATTCAGTGTGGAAACTCAGAGTCAAGTGTTTCACCTTTTTTTTTGGTATGGAACTAAACATATACAACAGGATTTCAAAACAAGTTCCAAAATCACAGTATTAACACCCCCCAAAATCAGAAAACTTGACACATTACCTGAATGCCACTCAGCTGCTTCATTAATTCCTGTAAAAAACCAAGCAAACAAAAGAGTCTCAAGGATGTAATTACCACATACTGAAGGAGAATGCATGCTTCTTTTTTACGATCACATCAATCGTATGCAAAACTTGCAGTCCTGTGTGCTTACCTAGCAACTCTACTTGCCACATGGACTTCCACAGTGCGTCTTGCAAATATTACAATCAAAACTATGAACTGTGGCATGCAAAGCTACAGGGGCTGCAAACACAGTTTAGTTGTAAATCTCCCCAAAGGGAAAGCTGCCTCTTCTATATTGATCAACTGAAAACAAGAGAGAAATCAGAAAATAAGAGAAGCCAGAGTCCCGCAAATTTGAACTCTTGCTTCACTTCAAAACCAAAGCATTATTTCATATCATATAAAGCCAGATGAGTTTCTGCTTCAGCAGCAGCACAAGTGACCAAGCCTCATGAGATGTTTCATCGAACTCATGCTCTTTTGCTTTCAATTACTTCATATGGGAAGTTGGCAGTTGAGATTCCGATCTCTCCCTCTCAGAGAGAGGGCACTTCATTCATGAGCTTTTCACTCTCAGCATCTTCATAAAAGTGGCTGAAGACTGTTGTGAATTGATGTTTATTCATACCAGATTTAAGGGTTGGAATTAAATTTGTTTTCTAACAAGTTAAACACAGCTAAAAAAAAAAATAGAAAAAAGGAAAACCAAACCCCACAAAATCCAATCTACTGTGCTTTGGTAACTTACTCTAGATCGTGGTCCAGGAACTTCTGTCTTCATTAGAGGTCCATCATAATCAAAATCCACATCAACTTTAGCTGCAGCTTGACTGATGTATCTGTGTCCTGTAAGAAATAATGAAAACCTGAGTACAGACCGCATTTTCTGTGCTCTCCTCTCAGAATAAATACTCATACCTTACCAGACTGAGAACACTTGACAGATGAGACCCATTACATTGTTCTGTATGAAGTGAACTAAATATCTTTGACAAGTGTTAAAATAATACAAGGAAGGTGGCTTTATAATAAATAAAAAACCCAAGTGAAATGACAAGGCAACTCTAGAAAAACAGAGACAAATCCTGCTGTAAAGGACATGGGCACTTAGAGCACATCTCTTTCCATCTCCGTTGTTGAGTCTGTCCATTACACCTTTGCCATAAATTCCCCACTCCTGTGCAGAGTTGGCTTCATTCACTAATAATTCATTCAGTAATAACCAAAAAGCCTGCTGGAGTTCACAGGTAAAAACCCTTGTGATGTTCTGCAATAGCTCAAAGAAAACCATCTGGGAAAGGTTTGTCTCAGAAAGGTAAATGGCTATGTTTAAAACAAATTCAAAATCTCACATGAATGCAGTATCTTGCAGTACAGCTCTGAAATCTGGGTCAGAAAGAGTGACAGTTTTTCCTCTGATCCTGCCTCTGACCTTGCTGTTCTTTATCCACATGTGTAATAGGGGAATCATAATAAACTTCACATCTTAATGAAACCGAATGGCAAAAATCCCCTGTGATTCATCAGTAACAGGCTCTGCTTCCATTTCTGAGGTAACTGTTTCAAAATCCGGGGTTTCAGCATAATTCATATGACAGAGACAGTTCTGGTTAGCATATATTCCAAATATGTACATATTTCATTAAAAGGATTACAGGATAATATGGGAATTGTACATTTGGAACAAAGGAAGTAGACTCAAGAGCTCTACCAAGATGACCAATAAGAGACCATGAGTTTGCTCCGAATCTTGTGGTTAAGTGCTGAACTGAACTAACGCTCTTAACAATTGCATTTTTGTCAGGGAGCACTGGCAAACCTCAACCCAGGACAATGTCAACAACAAATTAACCTTCATACGCTTAACTTAGGGGTATTACACTTGGACCAGAACAATACTTGAAAGATAAGGGCGTAACTTTAGTCTGTGAAAGGCATTTTTAAGTTGGTGCAATTTAGATAGCCCAAATGGCTTGCCTCAGTTTGTCAGCCCACGCTAAGAAGTCTCAGTCAAACTTGATTATGAGAGACTATCTAAAAAATTACAGCCCTTTGGGATCATCTCTAACTGAGCACTTAAATTCACTGCTCATTTTGGGAAAACTTTGTCTGCAAAGATGATTATTCTCAGCTTTAATTCTAAGCCCTTATATCTGAGATGCGTCAGTGCCTCTCTGCAAAGCTATTAATAGATTTCGTTACAGCAACACCACTTCATTTTGGTGCCATTCTGTTTAGTGTTCATGTAAATTGGAGACCACATGACAACTGCTCCACTGGAGAAAAAACAACTGCATATAAAAGATCAAAAGCCACACAATTCATAGCCAATAAAGCTGCAGATTTAGTAGACACACCATGAAGTCTAAAAGGGGAAAAGAGACCAAACTAAGCCTTTTGTGCACCCTGCTCTTCCCTGATGGGGATCACAGCAAAGCAGTGATAAATGTTTCTCCTTGTCTGTCCTCTTCTCTCCCTCCCCCCAGGCTCTGGGTGCTAGTTGAGATGATAAAGGGGAAAGCACCAAGAGATGCGCAAATTATAATACTGGGCATTTTGGAACTCAGCAGTAACAGGAATGATAGAGACCCTGTGCCACCGTGCCCCCTGTCCATGTCCCAGGGTTCTCCCACGCAGAGCAGCAGCTGACAGGCACACTGCCTGCCTTAGTCTTTCTGAGTCCTCGTAAAACTACACTTATTGGGACAGCGGTTAAAGGTTTCCTCCCCAGCTAACAATCAAGCTACTCCTGCAAGCATTCAAAGTGCCTGACTGCCAGGCTCTGGACCTGAGGCCAACAGTGAAAGACTTCCTGGCCATCACCTGTGAGGTGTGGATGGCATCTTCCCTATTCCACTTCCCTAAAGGACAATCTGTGAAGTATTTTAACAGGTGAAGATGCTGAATTAAACACAGATTTAATTATTCCTCTAAGAAAATTCTGTTGTTGATATTGCAAAGGGCACAGTCTCCCCTGCAAAACCACACATACTTCCTGAGCTGCACAACAGGGAATTAATTTGGAGAGTATTTTACTGTTGTCTTAACTTGTTTAACACCACACATCAAGAAGAGTGTGGTGTTAAACCACACTTCCATCAGCCAGGCTGTGTACCAAAGACCAAAAGCAGTCAGCCTGCTTTGCAGATCATCATCATCTTTTTGCCACTGTTTATGCCTCTTTTGCATGGGTCTGTTCAACTAGGTATCTACTGAGGGCACACATAAACGATTAAAACCAAACAGTATTTTGCTGTGCAGTGCTGCACTAATTCACCTTGGCATAGCTCATGTCTACCAACAGACAGGTTTTCACACACAAAGACTGGTCAAATGAAACTAAAACATACAGGTCTTTCCTGAAGAAGAGCTGACTTAAAGATCATTTTTATCAAATCAGTAGTGTTGGTCTATTTGTGACACCGTATTTTTTCAAACAGCTTCAGGAGCAGCTATCCAAACCACAGCCGTTTTCTGCAAACCAGAACCATCTAAAAAATGAGCAACACAAGTGACACGTTTCCCTTCATTCTCTTGGTATCTCCTAAAAAGCATGCTGCACGCCATCAGGTGCTGCAAGCGACTTCTAGGCTGATTCAGTGATACGAATTTCATTTTATATGCTTGTTTTCAGGAGCCCACAGAGCATCTCATTTCATTAATCCAGTATTATGGCAGCTCTGCTCATTTACTGATCCTTACACTTGCCATAGAGTTGTTCCATATCCTAGCTCAGGCAAACACTATGGTTTGAATTTGAAGGAATAACTTGCTATAAATATATTGAAAATGCCTGTGTTACCAGATCAAAGGACTTTGAAAAGGTTTGGGTTTTTTAACTCCCCTTAGGTGGAGGATGAAGAATACAGGCTAGAACAAAACCCTTGACATACAAGCAAAGCTTCTGATAGCAGAAACTAAAACCAAAGTGGAGTTAATCCTCAAAGTTTTTATTTTTTAATGAAGCTTTTCTCCCTTTAAGAGTGTAACATAAATGACTGGCACAAGCTCACAGTTTCTAGCAAGGTCAACAGATTCATTCCAAATAGCCCACTTCACTACGCATCACACTGACATACTTGTTCACAGGGTTGGTTAAAAATAAACAAAACAACACAAATTTTAAGAATACAAAACTGTGGTTCTCCTGTTCCCTTTTAGCTCTGGGGTTTTTAATTCCCCTACTCCTCCTCAAGTAAATCAGGATTCTGATAGGAAATCTTCATGACAGTATAAACAGCCAGCTCCTGCAAAGAGCTCGGCTTCTGTGTGACTTGCACTGGCATATATGGGCTGTGCAAGCCTCTGGTACTCACATGTAAATAGCTCTCCTAAAAGAGCATTGTAACAGCAAGAAAACAAACTGTCTTACTGCCACACAGCAGAAAGATGACTTTTAAAGCCTAATGCTACCTCAGAGCTCAGGGACCTATCCAAACGCTCCTGACAATGAGACAAAAGGAAGCACAGCAGCTTTTACTAGCTAAGGCTCCCATTCATCTTGATGCTGCAGAGTTCAGCCAGGTATTGCCACAGCACTGCCTTCAGAAGCCTGTTTCATGAGGGTCTCACAGGCTGTCCTTATTCTACAGGCAAAACTTGGAGCTCAGACTGCTCTCAACAGGCACCGATGCCAGAGCCCTTGTGAAAGACAGTCTGGACACCCCTTGCATGAAGACTCACCAGATTTTTGGCATTCCTTGCTCCAAACACTGTGCCACACTTTGTCCTCCAGGCCCTAAGTAACAGCGGGGCACACAGTTGCTGCCTCTCACTCCCAGGCCCCAAGGCCCTGCACACATAGCGCAGCTCTGGGAGGTGGCTCACTTTCCTGCCAAAGCTTTTCCATGCACTTGGACACCGTGACCGCTGGCCACATCAATACCTGCTTTGTTTTGCTTGAAGGAGGATTTCAACCCAGAGACCATCTCTCTTGCTTCCCCTCACACCAAGTGTCAGTATTGCATTCTCCTAATGAGACAAGTAAATGCAAGTAAATTGGATCACTCACTGTAGCGTTCTGTCCCCTGGTAAACCGCAGTGTGCTCTGCTCAGCTGGCGTTTCTGTCTTTAAGGTACTCACTGGGCTTTACAACTTAGCCGACGTTATCCCTGTTTGATTTTTATTTCAACTGATCCTGCAAGAGAGCCCTGGAGTCACCCTGTAACTCAGGCTACTCCAATTTCATACTTAGATGAGTTTAGACGTTTGCATGTCAGGTCTTGGTTTGAACACTGTGCTTTGCCTCTCCAAAAGACAGCAGAGATGAGACACACAAAACTGAGATTCTCAGTATGTGCAAGCAAGGTACTTTCAGTCTGATGCGTGTCTGACTTCATTAGTTTAAAAGAAAAGATTTTTCTTCAAAAGAAAAGACGGAAGCTCAACAGAAATGTATTATTGGCCTAAACTTCCTCACAGATTATTATTTTTTAAACCAATATAATTTTATGTTAATACACTTAAATTCACATTACACTATAACTTGTATGTAAATCAGTACCTAGATGCTTAAAGATATGCTCTTGAGCTAATGGACCAAGTCAATCCACTGACTTTCTACTGAGGTCTATGATCAAACTGCAACAGGAAAAGAGTTTCTTGTGTTGTATGAGCTTAAGTGAAGAGCAGGACCAAATGGCGTGACCTCAGCTCTCATCTTAAAAGTGTGTAGAGGTAATGGGCTACAGCAGTATCCATCTGAAGCAGCATTACGAAAGCTCTTAAATTACATTTAACTAATATGACTGAGAACAGCATCCTCTTTTACCTGGTAAACAAAGCTGGCTTTTTTCATATCATGGCAAAAGTCAAAACCCCAAAGCATGTACTATTAATGAACCCAATCATCAGAGAGCACATCAGCTGAGTGATTTGCAGAGTTTTCTACCCATCTCATTTAAAGAGAGTGGGTACAATAAGTTAAATTCTATTTTTCTTGCATCTTGCAGACTTCTCAAAGCTCTATGCAACACACATCATCTTCCTAAACACCTGTATAACATCGACAAATAATCACATCCTTTCTTTTCATCTAAGAGGATGTCATGATTTGCTGGCAGACAGAAAAGCCCATTTTCCTACTTCTCTTTTCTATGCTACCCTCATCGCTCACCAGGTGTCTCACTACACAGTTTGAACAAAGTAAGTACCACATTGCTATAGCAGCATAATTGCTGTAAGTACACCCTCCTAGCATCTTATGATATTAGTAGTCACAAAGAGCACTACTGTTAGCAGAGCTCTGGGCTAAGCAGTGATATCTGATAACAAGAGTCAAGTTCAGCACAGGGTTAGAAAGAAAGTGCTTAAACCTCTGATGTTTGACCACAACTAACACTCCTGGTAACAGCTCCCGAGTGTACAGCAACTGGGGATTGCCCGGCAGAAACTCCAGTGGATGCACTGAAATTACATCCATGTGATTAAGAGAAGGATCTAATGCACGGAAAAAAATGAAAGAAAAGAAGATAGGTGAAAATAAATGCTGGCAGAGCAGATCTCTAAAATGGAAGTGTTTTGCTGTGAGAGAGTGTGGAGTGAAAGCTCTCTAGTCCCCAAGGAGGCACATTACATGTGCCATAGAGCGGCTGCCCTATGCAAGTGCAGAACAGCAATCTCCCTGGCATGCCTTCAACTTCCACTCCACGAAGTCTATCAAACCACCTTCCAGACAGAATTTCTAGAGTGTAGAGGCCCTGACAGCCAGAAGTAGGAGGACTGTGATTTCCCCCAAGTCCTCTTTTAGGTGTTGCAAGTAGAATCTGTTACAAACAGATCTTGAGACGGAATGGCAAAAGGCCAGACTAGCTAGAGATGTTTGGGAAAACGAACATCACTATTGCATAATATTGTGAAAACTGAGATTGCTATTTACAGAGTGCTTCGCTGTACAATCAGAAGCTCTTCCTCATGAGATTGTCTGTGTTACAGTACTCCCACACTGGAGATTTTATTGGAAGAGGATTCTCAAAAGACGAAGAAAAAAATCCAGTACCCAACAGGCTGTACAGAAGTGGAAGCTCCCATAAGAAAGATTAAGAGTATTCCCCCTCCCTGTCAGGGAGGAGGAGAGACTGAGACAGTGTTTAGACAAACTGAGAAAGATGAAATCTTGGGAGAGGTAATAAGTTGCAAATATATAAAAGACTACTACAAAGAAAAAAAACCACATTCCAGCTTCCAGGTCCTTTGAGGGCACGGCAAATTTGTTTCCCCTGTTTTGAACCTTAGGCTAAATATTAGAAAAAAAGTTTTCAAGGTAAGGTCAGTTCAGCAATACAGCAGATTGCCTGAGGAGGCTGCAGAAGCCACACTGCTGGGAGCCTTTAGGAACAGCATCCTAGAAGGGCACAGGCATGCAGTAATGCAAATTGATGCTAACTTAAGGCAGAAGACTGACCTTTTGGCATGCTTTACAGTTTGAGATTCAGAGACCAATTCAACCCCTTAGGGTAATTAGTAGGAAACTGAACTTAGATCTCTGGAGTCCCAGCCTGCCCTCGTAATGATGTACTACCCTACCAGCTAACAAACAACTGCATCTTCATCTGCCTCCAAATCATGGAATGGAACAGCTTTTCCTACTTACAGTGGCATGGCTGATAAAACCAGAGCTGGCACAAAGCAGACTAAGTATTTACATTCAGACTGCTTCGCTCACCTTGCAGCACAGTGGGCTGACAGCAACAGTAGAACTCAGTTCAGGTAAAGTGTAACACCGAGGCATGTTGTTGTGTCTCCAAAGCTTGCCGGGCTGTTACTGTACTGACAGCACTACACAGGACTCTTTGTCAGAAAAGATCAGGCAGCTACTCAGCCTTTTGGTGTTCTTCTGCCACCCGTCAAATTCCAATGATCTTTGAAGCCAAACTATCAAGTACAGATCAAATACCTAATGAAGGTAACACCGTATGTGACTAAGGCTTATTTTTAATAAAGGAGTAAGGACTCCATATACTCATAGGCTTCACAATTTTGGTGAAGATTTAAGTTGCATAGTACTTTCATATTTTTGCCTAGTTTTTGCATTTTGATCAACTTAACTCATTTACATTTTCCGTTTCTAGTTAGCTCACCACAGACTAGCACTGTGTTAATAATGAGAATACTATAAGCAATGGCTAAGTAAAAAAGATTCTCCAAACAGATGCTTACCTCTTGCCCATGTTCCGTAGAAGACCGAAGGCTTGAAATCCATCTTAAACGTATCCCTCACATAAACTAGAGAAAAGGTTCCTAACACTATTTTGATTAATATAAAGCTTAGTTACCTTTGTTCCCATGTGTTTTAGAACTGAATGCAAACTTGCCAACATCCTTCCTTTCCACGTGCCCCTTTTTTTTTGTCAGTAATGGGTTTATTTCAGTCTCAGGGCAAGCACAATGCTAACTCCCACATTTGCTTTAAAAATCAGAAATAATCAAGGCTAAAAAAATCTCTTTCTGCAAATAAATTTATCAGATTCAAGTTGAACTGGATTACTGCACTTAATGCACACACACAACTGAAACATGACAGCCCACAGACATAGAGACTTCTACCAAGAGGCAATCTATTCTCTCCTCCTCTTCACCTCCATCCCTCTTTGCAAACCCTGTCATTTCAGTACCCACAGAAAATAAATCAGCAAACCAAATGGCACAACAGGATTTTTGTGGGAGTAATGTACAAGTCTCTCTTTCAGTCTGCAAAGCTCTGAAGTTGAGTGCTCAAAAATACCTCAGAGGAAAGCACCTTGGAGCAGAGCTCCTGGATGTCAGCCTCGGCATTTCCCCAAAATCCAGCAAAGACCAGCAGCACTGCACCCTTAGCTGGGGCTCACTACAAAAATGGCCTGAAACTCCAACTTTTGCTACAAGAATCAGAGCCTCCTGCCTATTACGTCAGCCAGGAATATTGCAGGCTAAAAAACTGCCAGGATACAGATCCTTCTGGTGAAGGGTTCTCCTCTTGCTCCATCTTCTCTAATTGTCTGGACAAAACACAGAGCAGTCCATCCCAAAGGCCACAGGTCTGTGATACACACTGCAGCCAAGGCCCCCTATTCTTCGCTTCAAAATCTTAAGAGACTTTTCCATTTACAAGTTTCCTGAAAGCAAGGATGCATTAACGAAGCCTGGAGGTGCTTTCCTTTCTCAGTGAAGTACTACACCCCCCCAACTGCAATAGTGACAAAGAGTGAGTTGGTGCATCTGCCCTCCAGTGACTTCACGTATCTTGCATAGCTGTCTTCTGGTTGGGAAGCAGCGTGGAAGCATGAAAGACACAGCAAGGGACCAGGAGCAGTAATGATAATGAGATAACAAATTAGCTCAAAGGACTGACAACTAACGAAGGCCTGGTTGCTGAAGGCACTTTCCATTGTCCACTATCGACCAAACTATCCCTACTCTTGCACAGCACAATCAGTGGCGTCACCCCCATAAATAGAAACACATTCAGTACTGAAACACTGACCTAATACTTTTCCAATAGTTATCCCACCAGGCTTTGTGTCTTTAGCCAAAGGTCAGTTGCTCCCCAAAGTGTATTATTTAAAAGGAAATCAATCATGTTTAAGTTTTTGAGCAAACGGAAGGGTTCTCTGTTTGCCTGGCAGTGGCAGAAGGAGCATAATGGCACTGGAAGAAGGGCTGGAGGAGAGAACAAGCATTAATACTTACTCAGTCATAGAAAAAGCCATTCAGCCATACTGTATTCAGTGTAACAGCACATGAAATGGATGGAAGCCTGTTGTGGCTTAAGCCCAGCCATGACTCAGGACCACACAGCCGCTCGCTCACTCCTGCCCTTTTCTCCCCTCCCATCCTGGAGGGATGGGGAGGAGAATCGAAAGAATGCAACTCCCACGGGTTGAGATAAGAACAGTCTAAGTAACTAAGGGATATCACAAACCACTGCTGCTACCACCAATAATAATAATGATAAGGGAAGTAACAAGGGAAGAGAATACAACCGCTCACCACCCACCAATCGATACCCAGCCTGACCCGAGCAGTGATCTAGTCCTTCTGGGTAACTGCCTCCAGTTTGTATAGTGGGCATAACATGCTGTGGTATGGAATACCCCTTTGGCTAGTTTGGGTCAGGTGTCCTGTTTCTGCTTCCTCCCGGCTTCCCCTCCTCCCTGGCAGAGCATGAGACTCAGAAAGTCCTTGGTCAGACCAAACGTTACTGAGCAGAAACTAAAAACATTGGTGTTATCAGAGCTGTTCCCAGGCCAAAAGTCAAAAACACAGCACTGCACCAGCTACTAAGAAGGAGAAAAATGACTGCTACTGCTGAACCCAGGACAGTATCTACCCCTTATTCCATACCATTCACGTCATGCTCAGATCCCACATTTTTGATATACCGTTACTCTTATCTCATATACATACATATATACATACACAGAGAGATCATTCCTTAGTGCATGAAACAATACCTATAAAGCTGCCGAGTTCATCTGGCCCATGATGTGGGGCTCCATCTCTTGTAACAGTCTTTCAGAGCAGGAGAAGCTGTGTGCAGTGTTGGATCATTGCCTGCTGATGCTGATTGTTCCTTTACCACAGAACTCGTCTGTTTTCATCAAAGTTCATTCTTCGTTGGGATGGTGGTTGGAAGGGAGTCAGGGCCAGTAGCTGGTGACCTGAAGACATCTAGTTGGTGGGCTATAAAAGTGCTACATAGCAGGCAACAGCATACAATTGAGTTCATTGGCAGTTTTCCCCTAAAATCAGATCCCTTTGAGGTATACATTGGACTTCCCCATCTTCCCGCATTACACACCAAGTATATCCAGGTCCCTGAGCAAAAGCAATCCCACAAGCGGGTTTGCCTTTAGCTGAAACAGGAATAACCCAGACTGTCTTCCCCAGCAAATTCTTTATATGCACCACAGGAACTCTGTCCCTTGCTACACTCTGTAAAAGTTCTGACTGGGCTGGGCCAGCCCTGTTGGCAGATCCTCTGGTGTTGACCAACCAGGTGGCTTTTTGGTAAATGTGTATCCCAATGTTTGAAAGTCCCACCACCCATTGCTCTCAGTGCAGTTTTTAATAGCCCATTGTACCGTTTGATTTTCCCAGAGGCTGGTGCATGGTAGGGGATGTGATATACCCACTCAATGCCATGCTCTTTGGCCCAGGTGTCTATAAGGCTGTCCTGGAAATGAGTCTCATTGTCTGACTTAATTCTCTCTGCGGTGCCGTGTCATCACAAAATTTGTTTCTCAAGGCCCAGGATAGTGTTCCAGGCAGTGGCGTAGAGCACAGCGTATGTTTCCAGCCATCCGGTGGTTGCTTCCACCATGGTAAGCACATGGCGCTTGCCTTGGCGGGTTGGCGGGAGTATGACATAATCAATCTGCCAGGCCTCCCCATATTTGTAATTCAGCCATTGTCCTCCATACCATATACGCTTTAACCGTTTAGCTTGCTTAATTGCAGCACATGTTGCACACTTGTGAATAACCTGGGCAATAGTGTCCATTGTTGAGTCTACCCCTCGATCACGAGCCCATCTGTATGCTGCATCTCTGCCCTGATGGCCTGAAGTGTCCTGGGCTCACTGGGCCAAAAATAATTCACCCTTATGTTGCCAATCTAAGTCATCTGAGCCACTTCAATCTTAGCAGCTTTATCCACTTGTTGGTTGTTCTAGTGCTCCTCAGTGGCATGACTCTTGGGTACATGAGCATCTACATGGTGTACCTTCACCACCAGGTTCTGCACCCGGGCAGCAGTATCTTGCCACAGCGCAAGCAACCCAGATGGGTTAACCTCTGCGCTGCCAGTTGCTCTGCTTCCATTGCTGCAACCACCCCCACAGGGCATTTGCCACCATTCATGAGTCAGTATAGAGATAAAGTACTGGCCACTTTTCTCATTCAGCAATGTCCAAGGCCAGCTGGATGGCTTTCACCTTGGCAAACTGACTCGATTCACCCTCTCCTTCAGCAGTTTCTGCAACTTGTCATCGAGGACTCCGTACAGCTGCCTTCCATCTCCAATGCTTTCCCACAATGTGTCAGGACCCATCAGTAAACAAGGCATACTGGTTTTCACTTTCTGACAGTTTATTATATGGTGGGGCCTCTTCAGCATGCATCGCCTCTTCCTCTGGTGACATTCCAAAATCTTTGCCCTCTGGCCAGTCCATGATGACTCCTAGAATTCCTGGACTACTGGGATTTCCAGTTCGAGCTCATGTAATTAGTGCAGCCCACTTACTCCATGTAGCATCAGTTGCATGATGTGTAGAGGACACCCTGCCTTTGAACATCCAGCCCAGCACGGGCAACCGGGGTGCCAGGAGGAGCTGTGCTTCAGTGCCAATCACTTCCAAAGCAACTCGAACCCCTTCATAGGCTGCAAGTATCTCTTTTTCAGTTGGGGTATAGCTGGCCTCAGATCCTCTGTATCCCTGACTCCAAAAGCCGAGGGGTCCACCTCGAGTCTCCCCTGGAGCTTTCTGCCAGAGGCTCCAGGTAGTACCATTCTTCCCGGCTGCGGTGTACAGTACATTTTTTATATCTGGCCCGGTCCAGACTGGTCCAAGGGCTCCTGCATGAACTAACTCTCGTTTAATTTACTCAAAGGCTTGTTGTTGCTCAGGGCCCCATTTAAAATCATTCTTCTTCTGGGTCACATGATAGAGAGGGCTTACAATCAAACTGTAATTCGGGATGTGCATCCTCCAGAACCCCACAGCACCCAAGAAAGCTTGTGTTTCTTTCTTATTAGTTGGTGGAGACATTGCTGTTATCTTGTTGATCACATCTATGGGGATCTGGTGACATCCCTCTTGCCATTTTATTCCCAAAAATTGAATCTCCTGTGCAGGTCCCTTGACCTTACTCCGTTTTATGGCAAAATCAGCTTTCAGAAGGATTTGGATTATTTTCTACCCTTTCTCAAAGACTTCTTCTGCTGTATCATCCCACATGATAATGTCATCAATGTATTGCAGGTGTTCTGGAGCTTGCCCCTGGTCCAGTGCAGTCTGGATCAGTCCATGGCAGATGGTAGGGCTGTGTTTCCACCCCTGTGGCAGTCGGTTCCAAGTGTACCGAACGCCCCTCCAAGTAAAAGCGAACTGTGGCCTGCACTCTGCTGCCAAAGGAATTGAGAAAAATGCATTGGCAATATCAATTGTGGCATCCCACTTGGCTGCCTTTGACTCCAGTTCATACTGAAGTTCTAGCATGTTCGGTATGGCAGCACTCAAGGGTGGTGTGACTTCATTCAGGCCACGATAGTCTACTGTTAGTCTCCACTCTCTGTTAGTCTTTCACACTGGCCATATGGGGCTATTAAAGGGTGAGTGGGTCCTACTGATCACTCCTTGACTCTCCAGCCTATGGATCAGCTTATGGATGGGAATCAGGGAGTCTCAGTTGGTGCGATATTGCTGCCGGTGAACTGTTGTGGTTGCAATTGGCACTTGTTCTTCGACCTTCAGCAACCCCACAACAGAAGAATCCTCTGAGAGGCCAGGCAAGGTGGACAGCTGCTTAATTTTCTCTGTCTCCAAAGGAGCAATACCAAAAGCCCATGGGTACCTTTCTGGGTCTTTGAAGTACCCTCTCCTGAGGTAGTCTGTGCCAAGGACGCATGGAGCCTCTGGAGCAGTCACAATGGGGTGCTTTTGCCACTTCCTCCCAGTCAGGTTGATTTCAGCCTCCAGTACAGTCAACTCTTGGGATCCTCCTGTCACTCCAGAAACAGAAATGGGTTCCACCCCTTGACAGCTTGATGGCATCAGGGTGCACTGTGCACCGGTATCTACTAGAGCCTTATACTTCTGTGGGACTGATGTGCCAGGCCATCTGGCTGGAGGCGGGGCCCCTCTAATGGTCATCACAATGTTGGACACTTAAGTCTTGAAGAAAGGGATTAGTCTTCTTTATCACAGGAGCTGGAGTAAAATCAGCTCTTCCACTCCATCTGGGAACCTGCTCACCAGAGCCTGAAGCCACAGCATTCATGGGATGATCATCCTTGACCGTTGTTCTCCAATTCACACACCTGTCCCTCCAGAGCTGAGGTAGGTTTTCCATCCCACTTTGTCATGTCTTCTCCGTGATCCTGCAGGTAAAACCATAGGGTGGCCCATGGCATAAACGCACTATATCTTCTCTCAAGCAGTAGGATGCCTTTTGTTAATAGCTGAGACATGTGTTGGTACACGTGAGGAGCTGGATAGATCAGATAGATTGTCTCTCAATTGTTTGAGCTCCTGGGACAGTTTTTCCACAGCTGAAATGGTGGAAGGGGTGAGACTGTCTTCGAACTCTTGGAGTTTATGAATCATTTCATCCACTGCTAGTGGTACTATGTCATTCCAGGTTACTGTTGCCAATGAGTGGGCATATGATGACAGTGCATTCTGTGTAAATTTCTGCCACATGGGTCGTGTATGTTCGACTTCATCTGGATCTACGAGTACATCCCTGGCATTTGGCTTGATGTGATAGATCATCTCTACAATGGCTGATTCCCTCAGAGACTGGATGCCTTTCTCTAGAGTAGTCCACTTGGCCGCACAACTTATAACATCGTCCTTGTATGGAAACCTTTCTTTCACAGCTGCCAAGAGCCGCTTCCAAAGGCTGAGGGACTTTTTCTCTCTTGCAATTGCTTTGTCAATTCCTCCTTCCCTAGCAAGTGATCGCAGCTGCTTGGTCTCCCTAGCTTGTAGTTCATGACTGTCAGACCCATTGTCCCAGCATTGGAGCAATCAGGTGATGATGATGTGCTCCCCTGGTGGACAGGTAAAATCTGTTCACATATTCCGTAGCTCGGTTGAGGTCCAGGGTCGAGATGCCACCTCTTCTTCCTCTGATTCACACACTAATAACTCCTAGCCAGACGCTGTCCAGGGTGGTGAGTACACTGTTTCTTCATCTTGCTTCATCTTTCTTGCCTCTTTTTTGCTTTTCCCCTTGCATACAGGGACAACTGATATTGGCATGAATTGGTCCTCTGGTGTAGCTGCTGTACTTAGAGTTGGATTAGCTTCTCTGTCTGTTGCGGTCAAAGTTTCAGTAGCTACTGTACCTGTCGCTGGGGCTGGTGTAGCTGCTGTATTTGGAGCTGGAGCAGCTGCGCTGTCTGTTGCTTTGCCCTCAGATCCAGGGACATTTTTTTCCTTTTGAAGGTGCTGGATGGTGTTGAACAGGGCTCTGTAAGCATAGGCCAAACCCCAGCACGTTGCCATGATTTGTCCCTCTCTGGTATGACCAGAATGACAACACACCTCATTGAAGTGTTCTACTAATTTTTCTGGATTTTGCACTTGTTCAGTGGTGAAATTCCAAAGCACTGGAGGGTCCCACTGGCCTAGATACTTGCCCATACTATCCCACACACCCTACCACTCATGACTGTCCAGCCTCAGGGAAAATCTCTTGGTCCTCCTATATCGTCATCTAACTCTAGACATGGCCCAAACCCGACTCTGCTTAACTCTCAAGATCAGACGGAATGGTCATGGGTAAAACACACTCTGTATGTGTGCCAACATGGTGCTCCCCATCACAATCAGCAGGCAGGTCTCAAGGGTACCTAAAGGCCATTCAAAACCTTCAGAACTCTCAAACGATGCTGTAAACGGTCTGGTGGGGGGGCTGAGAATGTAAGGGAATGTCTCCTTCACGGGTTGACCACCCAAGGAGGGGAAAAAAGATGTGTAATTGCTAAACACTTCTATTATATACCTCCCAAAGCATAGAGGTGGTGACCACACTGGGAACACAAGCCAGATCAGTTTCATGATCAATGATTCTATTGTATTACAAGTCATTACCATAAAGTACAATGAAACAAGAACCTTAGCCCAAGCCCCCCAGCTGATAAACACTAACACAGCAAATACCTGCTGTAAATAAGGTACGACATGCTGAAACTGTGAGATCAAGAGCAACAACTTTGAGAGCCAATCAATCAGCACTGGGACGAGTGACTATTAATCCGAAACAATGAATGCTTATCACAGATACGATTAAACACACTCTGGTCAGATCTGTTGTTATCTCAACCCTTCATTTGGTTCGCTGGGAGCCAAAAAGAACTGCGGTTTAAGCCCAGCCGTGACTCAGGACCACACAGCCGCTCTCTCACTCCTGCCCTTTTCTCCCCTCCCATCCTGGAGGGATGGGGAGGAGAATCAAAAGAATGCAACTCCCACGGGCTGAGATAAGAACATTCCAGTAACTAAGGTAAAACACAAACCACTGCTGCTATCACCAATAATAATAATGTTAAGGGAAATAACAAGGGAAGAGAATAGAACTGCTCACCACCCACCGACCGATACCCAGCCTGACCCAGCAGTGATCTAACCCTTCTGGGTAACTGCCCCCAGTTTATATAGCGGCATGACGTGCTGTGGTATGGAATACCATTTTGGTCAGACGTCCTGTCTCTGCTTCCTTCCAGCTTCTCCTCCTCCCTGGCAGAGCATGAGACTCAGAAAGTCCTTGGTCAGACCAAACATTACAGAGCAGCAACTAAAAACATCAGTGTTATCAGAGCTGTTCCCAGGCCGAAAGTCAAAAACACAGCACTGCACCAGCTACTAAGAAGGAGAAAAATGACTGCTACTGCTGAACCCAGGACAAAGCCAGACCTCAGATTCTACACTGCTTTGTCCAACAAAGCCAACATAACTTAGTTTTCATATCTACTTCACAAAGATTGCAGGTTTAATATGCACATACACAAGCTAAATTACAAGCCCAGGCCAAGCAAAAACTTGCTGTCATACACTTATGAGACAATAGAATCATAGAATAGTTAGGGTTGAAAGAACCATAAGATCATCTAGTTCCAAACCCCCTGCCGTGGGCAGGGACACCTCCCACTAAACCATGCCACCCAAGGCTATGTCCAACCCAGCCTTGAACACCACCAGTGATGGAGCATTCACAACTCCCCTGGGCAACCCATTCCAGTGCCTCACCACCCTTACAGGAAAGAATTTCTTCCTCATATCCAATCTAAACTTCCCCTGTTTAAGTTTGAACCCATTACCCCTTGTCCTATCACTACAGTCCCTAATGAAGAGTCCCTCCCCAGAATCCCTATAGGTCCCCTTCAGATACTGGAAGGCTGCTATGAGGTCTCCACTCAGCCTTCTCTTCTCCAGGCTCAACAGCCCCAACTTTCTCAGCCTATCTTCATATGGGAGGTGCTCCAGTCCCCTGATCATCCTCGTGGCCCTCCTCTGGACTTGTTCCAGCAGTTCCATGTCCTTTTTAAGGTGAGGACACCAGAATTGCACACAATACTCCAAGTGAGGTCTCACGAGAGCAGAGTAGAGGGGCAGAATCATCTCCCTCTCAACCTGCTGGTCATGCTCCTTTTGATGCAGCCCAGGATACGGTTGGCTTTCTGGGCTGCAAGCGCACACTGCCGGCTCATGTTCATTTTCCCATCAACCAACACCCCCAAGTCCTTCTCTGCAGGGCTGCTCTGAATCTCTTCTCTGCCCAACCTGTAGCTGTGCCTGGGATTGCTCCCACCCAGGTGTAGCACCTTGCACTTGTCATGGTTAAACTTCATCAGGTTGGCATCAGCCCACCTCACAAGCGTGTCAAGGTCCCTCTGGATGGCATTCCTTCCTTCCAACATATCAACCGAACCACACAGCTTGGTGCCAATAGTTTGATGCCATGTGGTAAGTTTTTATTTCACAGTAGAGCTAGCTCCAGGCAGAAGTACTCATCCCCAGTGAGGGCCACCTCTTCAAATCAGTCACACCCTCTCACAAGATGGGCAGGGTCACACTACACAGCCCAAAGACAAGAACCAGCTGATTCTGATGGATGATCGTTTTATCTCTGCACCACAGAGCATCAGAAAGTAAGAGAAGAGTTCCAAGGGCGGAAGAGCTTTTTTCATTTAGCATGTTTACAGTGCAAGTTATGAACTGAGTTTTGTTTGCAGAATAACAATTGAAAAAAACCCAACAAAGCCACAGTACCTCTATGGGCCACTTCTGGCCTACAGCTACATCACTATCCAAGACGCAGAACATCATATTCTTAAAGACTCAACATCACCAGACTAACCCCAGCAATGTTCAACCTGGAATTTTGTCTACTAGCATGAGTGAGTACTTACCAAATACAAACCAATATAGTACAAAAAAACCACTTACCAAATACAAGCAATCTGGAGTTTTGCTGCAGGCAACAGGTCAGCTGTCGACTCAGCAACATTGACGCCATATTTTCTTTACACTAAAGACTCAATCTTGAGAGATTTTTTTCTGGCTGATGCTCTGAAAAAAAGAAAAGCGAATACTTACTCATGTCCCTATGGATGCAGACGCTATTCCTGTGCTACTCATTTCAATTTCCCTTTTCACTAATTTCAACACAAAGAAACTGAAAGCATGCTTTGATGGATTAATGCAAATGTTCAGAGCAGTCTCATCACTGAGCCCCAAGTCCAGTGCTAGGTCTGCCTTGTTGAAGCAAATGACTTCTAAGCTAAATCTGTATCTCCCAGCTTTAGCAGGTACCCGGGGTAAAGATCATTACCTGGTTCCCCTTGTTCTTCTTTTCTACTTTATGTATGCCGACTATATTGAACTTTTAAAAACAATGTTTCCAGTCAGTCTTTCAAGCCAATCTGTCACTTCCATTCAACCTAAGTTTATGAGAAAAATCTCACACAAAAAAAACACAAACCAACCAAACAGCAGGACAAGCATTAGGAAATAAAAGCAAGTAAATCCCCTGAAATAACAGGTTCTACCAATTAATCACATCTCTATGAAGAGACTGTGAGAGCTGGGATTGTTCAGCCTAAAGAAGGCTCAGGTTGCATCACATCAGTGTATAATAAATACCTGATAGGAGGGAGTAAAGAAGGAGCCGGGGTCTTCTCCGGAGTGTTCAGTGACTGTATAAGAGGAAATGGGCACAAACCAAAACACAGCAAGCACCATCTAAACATAGAAAAAGCCAAACAGGTCACCCAGAGAGGGGATGGAGTCACCATGCTTGCAGATATTCAAAACCCAACTGGACGTAGTCCTGAGCAGCCTGCTTTAGGTGATGCTGCCCAAGCAGAGGGTTGGACCACATGGGCTTCAGAGGTCCCTTCCAACCTCAGCTGTTTTGTAATTCTGCCTCAGCTAGTTAAATATAAATGACTTTGTAAAGTCAAGTACCATGAATAGTAATATGTCTCCTTTTTCACTCTGGATCACCTCTGAAGAAAGCCTGGCTGGAAGTCATAAATAGATAAAACAGGTCATTGAATTATTACCTAGGATACAGGTTAAATTAAAACTTAACTCTTAGAAGCTTGGGTATCCCATGTATGTAGGGCACTAGATGTCTTTTTTGCCTGTACAGAGACTGAGCTGCCATTTTTCACCTCACTGGATGTCCCTCTACCCTCAGAAGGTGTAGCTCATCAGCAGCAACTGGCCAAGGCCAAATGAAATGCGGCTACTATCTGTAAGGCTCTTGGAAAGAACTGCATTTAACAAATATGCTCCAAGAAGCAAATATGCTGAGCTTCCAGCAGAAAGAGATGACGCCTTATTGCTTACATCACTTCAATGCCATCAATAAAATATGCAGCATCATGACTAAATCTAGGGAAGCAGCTGATCTATTGCTACCACAGTAAGTACCACCTCTTACCCAACACTAATATATCAGAAACTTAATTACTGTACTGTCTTTAACTAAGATACCATTTGTTTTCCTTCACACTTAAGCTTTTTCAAAACTGGCAAAAGAAAACAAAAACCTCCTTGCTTATGGAGATCTACGAATGCATGGACCTGTTAATACTCAGGTACAAAAAAATTCCCCTGTGGCTTCCCAGACAGTTGACACAGCATTTGGTTTCACTTGGTTTGCTCTGAGCTCAATTTGAAATCCAAGGTATTTTGAAATCTGCCATGGTGAGCAAACACTTGCACAATGTTTGAGAGCATGCTGGAAAAGTTGGATGAGCTCTGTTAGGTTTTGGGTCAGAAGTGTACAGGGAACTAGTTATTTTTTTTCAAAAAAGAGTAGCTTCATTTATAAGACAAGATTCATTCATTCATTCATTCATTCAGTATGTTTTCACTCTTGGCTCATTCCTTTATTGTGCTTTTGTATAATCAGTGTACAAATACCCCAATACCATAAATTTCTTCTCATGACTATTCTCTAGCAAAAAACAAGTGCAGGTCTAAGTCAGTGAGACTCCTGCTGTGGAAAAACACTGTTAAAGGGTGAATCAGCCCAGCAGCACCTCTCACAATGATTAACCACCTTGACTGATGCCCTCTGCTCAGTTATTTATGTGGTCTGTACTTCTGCAATCACAAGGCTAAAACAACCCACCAAGGTTTGCTTCATTGTTCTACACCCCTCAGTCATCTCTCATGGGTGGCCTGGTACCAACTCACTAATCCACCTTCCCCACAGTGATAAGATGCCTCTTCTCATACAAGTCACACATACCTTCCGGTCACACCACATGGTTGTACTCACCAGAGTCCAGGTCTCCCTTCTCTTCCTCCCTGAGGTGAACCACTCCTACCTCTCTTCTCCCAGAACGTTATATTTATATTCACTGCTTATCTTACATTCTTTTATAGTTAAAATACAGTATTCATAAAAGGCTCAAAGATATATTTGTAAATGGTATTGGTTTTCTGAAAAACTCATAGAAAAAATTATTACAAGAGGTTTAAAAATAAAGTAGCTTAGCCCTAATTTTCCTTGACAGTTGTTATATAAAAAGTCTTAACCAGAGTCAGAATAAAGCATGTAATATCACATGATTTATACTAAAATCAAGCTTCTTTCCCATCTCCATTATGCACATGAGTTCTCACAGGAGATCAGCTGATGCAACTGCTATGTCTCTAAGCATGTGTTACTTGGTTATCATAATAACCAACTGAATTGTGCCTCCATAATCCACCTCTTGATCTATTCCCACCAGCCCAGCTTGTTCTAGCACTTCAAACAGTAGTGGCACAGATTGCAAGCCAGCACAAATCAGCTCTCGGGCACACATCAAACCAGTAGCAAAGCCACGCTGCATCGCCTCTGCTGCTGCTTTAAAACCCGGGCAAAATGCATCCCCCAGTTCCAGACTGGAATGTGGATGTGACGAACAGCGTTTAGACAAGATCTGTGGTTAAATGCTAGCTACCTTAGAAAAGTGAGGCTCTTCCAGAAAAAGAGATTCATAAACGTCTCTAAACATTTTTCCTCT
Organism: Ara ararauna; assembly: GCA_028858755.1. NCBI lineage: Eukaryota > Metazoa > Chordata > Aves > Psittaciformes > Psittacidae > Ara > Ara ararauna. The sequence goes on along the minus strand of CM054380.1, from coordinate 15,227,028 downwards.
AATGGCAACAGCCTAAGCCGGTGACGGCCGTTGCCATGAACAGCTTTTCAGAATGTTCAGGACATTAATTTTGCAGATACATTTGCATAGATGTGTATGAAATTTTGCATTACATAAACACATGCATTGGCAAATCACGCTTAAGTTGCAGACACATTCTTTGAGTAAGAAAACTGATTTTCCAAGAGGAGGCTCAGCACATTTTGCTGAGCACATGAAGCGCAGGGATTTGAGGAGTTTTTAAATGCACACTGCGAAACTGAAGGGATTTTTTTTTTTAACAGCAGCTCTTAAAATTCTGCACTGAGTGATTAGTTCTGATAGGCAGAATTTGTTACTAGGAGCGACAGCAGCCATTCAGCAGCACCAGCATTGGCAACTGTGGACACAGAAAGATGTGTTGGTTTCGAGCTAACAAGATTATTTTTCTTAGGGGGACCTCCTGGAGAAATAAAAAATATTTACAGAGGAACCCCTAACCTTGATCAAGATACAAGAGGGAAAATAGCCAAACTAGAAGTCCATATAACATTCTGGCTTGCTTGCAGAAAAGCTAATGCAGCATGACGGCTGTGTTTCAGACTGCAGCTTGCAAAAACCTGCCTCTGAAAGCAGGATAAGAGGTGAAACACAGACCAGGAAAACATGGATGAGAAGTCAGCACTGCAGATTTGCACTCTTTCTTGCAACTCATGCCAAAGACACAGAAGCCTGTTTTAAATTCATGGGGGCACATTAATCTGTCCCTTGGTTGTTAAAAACCCATTTAACCGGGAACAATTAAGTGGTTTAGGAACAGCAGCAGGAACAGCGGGCTCCACAAGTCTTTCAATATGTATTTGGGGAGAAGCGAGGTAAAGGCAAATTCATTCCTTTTTTTCCTGTTTTCCTTCGCTTGACTTTTCTATGGTGCAAAGCAGTGAGGGTATCATCATGCTACACTTAATTACTATGAAATTCAAAACATCTTAAACTACCTTTAGTCCTGCTTGCTTGGATGAATCTCGATGTGAAAACAGCTCATTCTCTTTAGGAGCTGTGCAGTGTGTGCTGGTGGGCGCAGGGGCAGCAGCCCCAGGTCCTGAAGCTCTGCCATCCATCCCACAGATGGCTGCAGACGCTCAGCATGCTCTGATGCTGCATTTTCTGCATCTGTTTTTTAGCAGTGAAAGAAAGTGCAAATGGAGATACCAACTTAGCTAAGGTTCCTGTGACTTAAACAAAAGAACAATGTTGAAAAGCTTGGCAGTACTCAGGTAGCCATGCTGCAAGTGAGAAAACACTGAAAAGCTGATTTTCTTTGGAATTAATAGTTAATTTCCTTGGCTTCATAGGATAGTGAGTCCAATTACTGTTACAAAGACCCACAGCATGATAAAGCGCTAGTGGTTCAGGTTTTTCATGTTCTTCATCTTCCATAAACTCGTTTCTCCTTTTCTAACCCCCACAATGCTCCCATACCTGTACTTCAGAGCCCTTCAAACAGCTTTTCTGGAAGAGAATCAGACTGGAATATATCAGAGGCAAACTTTTGGAAAGAGTTTGGATAATGGGGCCAGGACATGGGCACCAAGAAGAGGGAGTCACAGACTGCATCACATACATAGGCAGTAACTGTTGCATGGTGAGAGATGAGATAAGCAGTTCTGAAAGAGAGGAAAGACATAAAGACTTCCAAGAGGAAGTACCTTAACTGGTCCTACATTCTGCACCCCCTAAACTCCCCAAAATCCCTTGTTTCTTTTTTTTTTTTTTTTTGCATTATCTTCATCAGCTCATGGCAGACAACATTCTGTGTCTGGGGCTCACACAGCAAAGAGTTGAAGGGTCCTGTCTTAAAAGAATAATGAAAATCTGTTTGTTAAAGGGGGGAAAGTCTCCTGGTTCATGAATAAGCATCTTTCCTGACTTAGGTGATGCAGCTCAAGCATTTTACTTCTAAAACCAGCTCAAGATGATTTCAGAGTCTGGAATTTCACAAAGAAATGTAAGTATGAGTGAGGTGGAAGACAACTGAGTCTGTCGTCCATTAAACATAAGCACATCATTTCTTAGTCTGTATTTGAGGAAGAACAGGGCAACCTAATGTCATTGCAGTATCTATGTAAAAAGATTCAATGTATACAGCAGTCACTGTACAAAAATGCACAGCCATCACCGAGTACTGCTCCACCCTCCTTCGTGGAGACAGTGAATGTCCACAAGCAACAGATCAATAGAGGAGAAACCTGAATGACTTCACCAGTTTTATTGACAGAGGGCAGGGTGACATCAGAAATCCTGACTTACTGCTTTAGCCACTTAAATGTAGTAAACAACAAAGTAAATAAAGAAGCCTGCCAGCATATTGATGCATTGAACTGCATTTCACTTGGTCCCAGAGGCAGAGTTTAGAGTTCAATATAGACTATGTGGTTATAAAAGCTTGAGTGCACGCAGTGCAACAGGTCCTTTTACTTCAATGGGTTTTTTTCTCAAAGGTACAGTTCTGAAAAATATTTTAATTAGCTTACACCAGCATTTGCAAGAGAAGTTTGCCAGAGTAGTACCAAGAATTTCTAGTAACAGCTAGACTAAGGACCATGGAAATGAGACAGTCCTGTTAAGAGTTAGTTGCAAGAAAATTTACATCTAGCATTCATATAAGGCTGACATGAGACTTTCCATCCAGCACCTATATAAACCCAGCTCAAAACAGAGCTGAACCCCTGATTTCAGAAAGAACAGTACCGAGCACCACCCTCATGAGGAGGCACAGGAAAGAGAAACAAGCTCTTCTTCACCCAGCTGGGTCAACCAAAACCACAGCCTCATACCAAAAAAGCAAAGGCGGTTACAAGCACTCCACAACATGAAGGCCACATACCAGGATCACTACAGAGAAAAGCTGAAGAAGAGGTCTGCTGAGTCTGTGGGTAAACCGACACATCAGAAAGAGACCCGAACTGAAGGTCAACTCTTATCTGGGGCAGTTTCACAGGCAGCAGCCAAAAAAGTCAGCACAAAGACTGACTCTCACCAAAGAATGGTGAGCTTGTCCAGGGAGCTCAACAAGGCACTTCCTACCAAGCAACACTGACACCAAAACAAGCGACAGCAATCTGCAAATGGAAATGCGTATCTACCACCAATACCAGTAAACACTTCACAAGCTGATTGTTGCTTTTGCTGTTTATGCCTCTAATAACCTAAACGGCTTTGTGTAAAACAGGATGTAATTGGAACCTCCGTGATTGTACTTAAGTTGTCAAGGACACAGTTGTCATAGTTACAAGTGAAGCTCAAGTGTCTGTTATTCATGGTTGCTTATTTATTTATTGATACCGACAAGCTCAAACACTCCCGCTACTGTTCAGAGGACAGAAATGGGGAGACTGGTTTTGTCACTCAAGCCTTGACAAAACAGTAAATATCGCACATGACTGTATTAAGTCTTCCCTAATAAACTGGCATTTTGCACAGCTACCTTCTCTCACTCACATCCAGATAGCATTCAAGTCAGGCTGCTCTGAACACTGTTGCAAAAGCCCAGAGCACGATGCAACACGCAAAACAAAACCCTCTTGTCTGTAGCTTGGAAGTACAGTACAGTATCCATCCTAACATGGCAACAACTGCCTAGCAAGACCAACCATCAGGTCAGAGCTGAACCCACAGCAAAGCTAGAACAGAAGCCTTCAGTCCTTCCACCAAGTTTTCCAATTCATCTACAGGCAGAAGGGTCATTACACTCATGTGCCCAGGTTCTCTTCCTTAGATGTCTCCTAAGCAGGGTTTGGGGGCAGGATATGAATATATCTGGGCTTGTTTTCTTTAAAAAAACCCATAAAACAATAAAAATGTATGTCCTTGCCTCTGTTTCCCCTCTCTCCAACAAATATTGGACCAAGCAAAGACTTCCAGTCCATGATCCAATGCAAAAGAATGAATGGGGACTGTCATGATTATGGCACAGTAGGATTCAGGTGACCCACTAAACTTTTGAGCAACTCATTTCTGATTCAAGAACTATTGCAAGAGCTAGGCTGGGATGAGATGTGCCTACAGCTTCCCTGAGAGAAATACATTCTCACAGCAAAAGAAACAATGGGGTCAGAAAAGTCATCTGTTAGAAATCAGGCAAGTTCCAGATCTGAACGATGTTAGTGGCATACCTGTACATAAATGTTAGTAAACTGCTTAGTAAACTGCCAGTAAACCAAGCACAATCAAACTAATGTTAGCTGAAAACATATTAATGTATTTTTTAGTCATTCCTTAATAGTCCCCGCTGAAAAGAACTGCACTTTGGTATTTCAGGAAACTTAACTAGTGAGCTACACATAAGAACCTCTCTTCAAGCCCGCATATTTTGAATCCATTATTTTAAATGCAAATGGCAACAACATATCCAAACCATGCCTGTTAATTACCACACATTTCCCACACCAAAACAGTCCAGCACTCAGAGGGTTAAACAGCTTAAATTAAGACACAGCCCTGCTTTTCAGCTTAGTTACTCCACAAGCTTTCTGCAGTTCTGGAAAAACTGAAGTATTGTAAAATACCCTCAAGTGGAGCTTCATCCAAGAAAATTCAGTTATATTCCTTGTGAGATTTTATTCCTCAGCATCCTACCACTGCCTCCTCAGAGGTCATGAAATTAGATGAATAGCATCAAATAAAATGCACTGTAAAAGCACAAATTATTCTTCTGCTTCCTGAAGTCATAAAAGAGCTCATTTGGAGGCAGCCTGCACCAATGCAAGGGAAACATCTTAAATGGGAGCGAGCGCTCTGGTGAGGTGACCCCCACTTCAGCTGAGGAGACACGAGCAGACACATGCAGGAGACTCCTTTTACAAGGGGTCTAGCAAAAACCTCCCTGAACAGCTAACAGTGTGTATCTATGACAGGGACATGTCAGCATCACACCTGGCTGCACATAGAGACATGCATTCCTTGTGGCACAGAAAGCTCGGCCAGAGCATGTGCTAACCCCTATCGCACACAGGCACAACATAAAGGCACTTGGATGCAAACCCCTCAGCCAGCTCGCAGGTGGAAAACATAGCTCTCTCCTTCACCTCAGGGTAGGCTGCTGCTGGCTGTGTCCATGAGAAATGCCACTGCTGTTAGCTCCCTCCAGCAGCCACCCGCAATTGCTGGCAGCAAGGACAGGCATCACCCGGAGGAAACACCAAGCTGTGACCCTGCAGCTTCACTGGGGGAATGCCCCAGTTAATGAAGGTTAATGAAACCAGCTCCCGCACGCTATATCCTGTGCTCCGCCAAACCCAGTGGGGAGAAACACCCAGCGGGGAGCAACACCCAGCTCTTCTCAAACTGAGATCATCTGGCTCTGCTCATTTGCACTCCAGTACCTCTGGCATGTGGGTGCAGCCCATCACCTTAGGTCCCTGGGAGTCTGAGTTCACCTGAATACCTTCTCTGCAGGGCTCTGAAAACTGAGCTGCAGAGCCAGGCTGTATTCATCTATGAAACAACCCCTCGGTTTTCAAGAACTGAGGAAGCTGAAGAACAGATTTTATCCTTAAAACCCTTTCTCTGGTTTGCAAATATCCCCGGGGTGACACCCGGGCACACAACTGCCATAAAATAACCTTGGTTTGTCTCAGCTCCTTCAGGTCATGCAGAGTCACAGTCAGCACAACAGCCAGCACACATCCCAGTGCCACCTCCCACTGCACACTGCTCCAGACGGAAATAGAGAGGCACAAGCATGCACAGAGCACAGCAGCAGCATCCCTTCAGGCCTGGGATGCCATCACCAGGTTGCCATGGTGCCGGGGGCAGGAGGGAAGGCAGGAGGGAAGATGCGCCAGAGCGCAGCAAAAGGCTGAGCCACTTCAGACTTAAGCCCCTGTGACAGCATTCCAGCCCAGCCACTGCATAGTTGCTGTGGCAACCGATGAGTGAAAAATCAGAGAGGAAACCTGTAATTATTACAGGCAAAGGGGTGACTTACCCACTTCGGTAATCAGGGCATTAAAACGATTTGAGCAGAGGAGGAGATGCTCCGTGCCCCTCAACTTGAACAGCTGTGCTGCAGCAGGGAGCCAGGGCCAGGTCCTAGCTGTAGTGCCTGGCTTACACCTATCTTGTGTAGGCTCCAGCTGTGGGATGCAATGTTTTGGCAGGGTGCTTTCCTAAGCACAGGGTTTGAAGCCTGCCTGAGGGGCTGCAACTGAAGCATCTGCACCCAATATGCTGCAAGGAGGAAGACAAGGGAGCAGCCTGATCCTTAGGCTACCTGAGCAAACATGAGACTTGGGCTGCCTTGTTTCAGCAGAAGCACAGTGAGGCATAAGAAAGGGTCTAAGTCAACAGAGGGAAGGACAGATATCAGAAGCAAGCAACAAAGACAGAGGATGCAGTGCTGATAGGAAGCAGCTAAGGTCCCTGGCAATTGAGTGACTCCAGTTTCTGCTGCTATCACAGCACCACACTTCCTTCTTCCACCTTCTCTCAGTACAACAACAGCAGGAATATTTATTCAGTTGGGACGGATGTTGTGATCATCACTGTGCTAATACAGAAATGATGAGGAGCAGAGTTGTTCAGGTAGACTAAACACACTCTGCAGTCTCTCTCCATTATAATATTACCCTGACACAGGTAATTTAGATACCAACAGACATGATGCCAGCATCCACACAACCAATTTATATCCATTACAGGAGTACATGGTTTAAAGTCACCATGTTGCTCTCCAAAGGTCTTCTACATGAAACAGACAAGTGACCAGCATCCAGATGAGCTGCTAATGAAAACAACATTAACATAAGGAAGGGAACAGGACATGGCTAACCCTGTTTTGGTTGCCTCCTCCTCTGCCCTAAGATGGTGGGCTGGGATCCCCCATCAGTACTAGCAGCTGTCAAGAAAGGAGCACAGACTGCAGTCATTTGTAAGACAGATACCATAGTACTCCTAAGTAAGAAGCTGTTGATTTGATCCAAATCAAAGACTGAAGCTGATTCCTAACCTTCTTCATAATTTAAAATCTGTTATTAATTACATATCCAGACTGTAAACGACATATTTAAACTGGCCTGTACTGGTTGTCAGACAGTAAAACAAACTGCTGACTCAACTGAACTTGTTAACTAGCTAATATACCACAGAAAGTGCAATAATGCTATTCAGACAGATTGCTAGTGCAGGGACACATCATAAAGTAGAGGTGGAAGGACTGAGAAAAATTCTAGGTATTTACACACATACAAAACATTGGATTCAGAGGCAATGCTTTGTATCAGTGATTTATTGCTACACTTACTCAGTGAATAATCAGGTTATAGCTCCTAAGGGTGTGCTCTGGAGAGATCAAGGTATGATAAAGAAATTCTTGTGCCTCTGTTGCGTACTACTTTACATGATGTGAGGCTAAACTCATTAAACAAAATTATCCTGGGTGAAAAATACTCCTTATTGTGAGGTGGTGCTAACAATTTATATGATATCATCTAGAGACCACTAACAGCACTGTGCTAAGCCATGTCCAACTGCTTGAAAACTCATCCTCCAGAGAGACTAATTCAGTAATAGACTTTATTTATAGTGGATTAGTTTTTGTTTAACCCTCAGATCACATGGCTTGACACTGAACTGTCACTCCCTAGGTAGGACGGAAGTTCTTGCTGTTACAATGCCTGCTTTCAGCCCCCTGGCTCACAGCACAGCCCCTCCATATCTGTAAGTACCCTGCCTAGCAGGCTGGAGGCACAAAGAGGATGACAATGACTGGTAAGTCTTGCTGCAAGGAAAAGAACACAGAAGTCCGAATCATGTCAGTGATCTGAAGCAACTAGAACTGCAACTGCAAAACACTTATTTAAGATATATTGAAAATGTGCAGTTCACAAAAATCGTGGACTGTAACAAGAAAGCAATGACTTTCATTTGATTTAATCAAGAGAACATTGGTACAAGCAGAACATTGGTAACAAGATCTAGTTTAGGTTTAACTATGTTATCGGCTTTTGGATTTCACTACAAACGATGCAAATTCCTCCAGAAGCAACTCTATAGCCATCCTTAATCCCTGCCTCCCACTCTAGAAAGCATCTGCTTTCCTAACAATGTTAGGAAAACCCAAGCATTTCAAACAACACAGAGCTACAGTTCTTGAGAAAAAATTCAGTATCCATAAATAGCAGCTCTACGGTAGAGACAAGATGTCAGAATACTAAATGTCACATACACATGCAAGAGACAGGAACAAACATGTGTCCTGGGTTCAGCTATAGCAGTCATTGCTCTTCTTAGTAGCTGGTGCAGTGCTGCGTTTTTGACTTTAGTCTGAGAACAATGCTGATAAAACACTGATGTTTTTAGTTATTGCTAAGTAATGCTTACTCCAATCAAGGACTTTTTCAGTCTCATGCTCTGCCAGGGAGGAGGGGCATAGGAAGCTGGGAGGAAGCAGAGACAGGACACCTGACCCAAACTAGCCAAAGGGGTATTCCATACCACAGCACGTCATGCCCACTATACAAACTGGGGGGGAATTACCCAGAAGGCCCAGATCGCTGCTCAGATCGGGCTGGGTATTGGTCGGCAGGTGATGAACAGTTGTATTCTCTTCCCTTGTTACTTCCCTTATCATTATTATTATTGGTGGTAGCAGCGGTGGTTTGTGTTATACCTTAGTTACTTGGACTGTTCTTATCTCAACCCGTGGGAGTTACATTCTTTTGATTCTCCTCCCCATCCCGCTGGGAGCAAGGGGAGGAAGAAGGAAGGGAGTGAGTGAGTGAGCGGCTGTGTGGTTCTGGGTTACCAGCTGGGCTTAAGCCAGGACAGTAACAAAAAGTAGAAAGCAAGGCCCGGCAGCACCAAGTCCTAGCCCTGCTTCAAAAATCAGAGTTGCCACAAGACTAAAAAGCAGGGTCTCAAGACGCCAAACTTGCATGAAGAGGAAATGCAACACCCCTTTGAAGGGCATGCCATGTTCGGAGAAGGAATAAAGCACTCACTGGTGTCTCAAATCAACTTTTAGATACTGTGAACAGTAACAGTAATTAGTAGGTTCACTTCAAAATATATTGAAAAAATCTTCTAACATAGTTGGAAGAAAATATAAAGTAAGGCTATGTAAATGCTGAGCAAATAATTTGCAGGCAGAAGGATAAGATTCTCATTTGGACAAAGAGGATTATCACAAAGTGCAAAACAGAAAATGAAAAACAGGGATTGCTTAGCCTTTTGAAAGAAGTAAAAAGTTTCATGAACAGACTGGAATTCACAGCAATCAGTACCACTGACATTCAGGGAACACAACTGAACTGCACCTGCATTACTCACATACCAGTAACTGGTATAAGTTACAATGACACAAGGAAAGTGGGATCACCCCCCTCTGGTTTTCAGATTCCAGCTACTTTAATTCCCATTAAACGTGACAATTTCACATTTGTAAGGAAGAGATGGAAAGGAATATAGGAATTAACCACAATTACTATGAATATCTACTATTCAAAAGTCCTATTATTGCCTGTTTATTCAGGTAACAGGCTAAAAAGAACAGCAGTTGGGCAGTTTTCAGAACAGTTCAGGGAACATGGATATGTATGCAGTGTCAACCAACAGACTCTGTGGTTAATTCCCTAGTACGTTTTGAAAATTATTTTTGGGCTCCAGATGGACAAAGAAACTAGTGCCAATTTGATTCAGCAAGACACATATTTCTCAAGTGGTCCCTTTTACTTCACTAGGCCCATTCACAAAACCATAGTTGTGAATGAGCCGAAGCACTCTGCTGAATTAAAAGCAAGGTAGAAAAACTGGTAACTGAAGACTCACTGAAGGTTATCAATGTCCGAAAGCTACCTACTAGGGAAAAAAAAAAAACCCACAAGGCCACTGCATAAATTGTACTTATTTACTCCTTCTATATTGCCTATCTGACAAAACTCATGGAGCTGCTGCATGAAAACATTCCACACAAGCACTAAACACCTGGACACAAATTGGAGGAGGTAAATCAGACCTTACTAAGTAAGCTAATGGCTAAACTCATGAGTAAGTCTCATTGAGGTACATCTACTCTGCACCCACTTCTCTCACAATAACACTGACACCCACACAATAGACTGGACGCTGCATTTTCAGTCTGGTACACGTAAGTATGAATCGCATGAACGAGATGATTCTGTACATCCCATCTAGGTAGTTAAAAAGCACTGGATAGTTTTGGGAAGGCTGCTAGTACCGTGCAAATCAGTATTACGAGTTGATTCAGTTTATGGGGTCAAAGAGGGGCCTGGGATCAAGAAATTGTTGAATAAACCCTCATGATGCTCAGAGATGCTGTACAAACTGGGAGCAGGGACATAAACCAGGATATTATGTCAGTTGTTTCTGGAATCACAGAAGATACCTGCTATTTCCATTTCATGACGGAGAAGGCCCACTGGACCAGAATTACAGATAAGCTAAAAGCAGGAATGGAAAACAAATAATTTTTAAGGATTTGGGTGCTGCACACCTCACCTCCCACACCAACTGTGTGGGCAGCTCTGTGCTGACTCCATTCATTTCCAGCAACCAAGAGAGCCACTGGATGTCCTGCACCTCCACAATATCCCATGAGGAACATCCATGTGCGCTGCAAGGAAATATCTTCCAAATATAGGCCTCAATTATGAATTGTTTAGTAACAAGTCAGCTGGCAATACCACCAGGCATAGTGCAGCAGGACAGGTAGGAGACTGCTTTCTATCAAATACCACAAAAATACTGCAAACAAGGGCAGAGAAAGGCATCTGTCCAGTAGCATGGGGCAGCAGCTAACCCCCCTTTATTCACTGTCAGACAAGCCTGCCTCTGTAAGTACAATATTGCCACAAGGGTGCTAATAAACGCTAGGAATGACTGATCTCAAAAAGAGACCAACGTAAGCCTATTGCCAGTGTAATTTTAAGCAGCAACCCTAAGGTACCCCAGGATGAATACAGTCAATATGGAATAAGGAGCTAGAAGTTAGGTTAAACAAACAAAAAATAAACAAATAAAATAAAACAAAATAAAACAAAAATAAAATAAAACATTTATTGAACAAAAATCTGTTCAGGCAAATGTTTATCTTTCTAAAGATACCTGGTCAATGTAAGCAGCACTAGCACAATGGGACACTGGAGCACTTCCCTTCAGAGAGCTGCCCTCCATCCTTCTTAAGTGGTACTTAACCTCTCCCTCTCAAGAGGCCCCCAAGAGAGCACTGCCTTAACAACTCAGAAAAAACAACTGTTTTTTTTCTCCTTCATACAATCAGGGTTCATCAAATGGATGCAAGTGCATGACTTACCAGTAATCAGCTACTTCTCCATAGAAGTTACTAAACCATGTGCTTTGTCAGTATTATCTCAAGCTGCTCCTCTTCCGTTTTCGCTGTTAACTAGTGACAGTAGGTGAAAGACAAACCAGAGGCTGAAGTTTCACAACAGATGAGAGGAATGTGGCTGCAAACCTGGCTTGCCAGAGCACCCATCAGTTATGCAAGGCTGCATATGGATTTTGACCAGATGTAACAAACAGTCCCTTTCTCCTCTCTTTTCCATCCCAAACAATGACACTGGACCCAGGAACTATTTCCTGTCTTTAATCAAATCACTCTGGAACATGATTTTCCGTGCATATTTTCTGCAAAACCCCCACAACTTTATGCAAGTATTGTGTTCAGAAATTTATTGTGGCATTACCTAAGCAACCTTGGGTTTGCAAGGGTAGTAGCATCTTTTTAGCTTCTTTTCTGAACAACTCCACTTTCACCTAGCTCTCCTGTCACCTGCATGGCTCAGACTCCCATCCACACCAGAAAGATTCCCAGTTTGGAGAAGAGATATCACCAAACCCTTCACAGCATCCAGTGTAGTCATAAGTTCAGCTCAGAGAAAATGAGGTACACCAATGAAAGGAAACAACTGAACAGTGTGAGGAATAAGAGGCCAAACCAGAGTGGCCACCACGCTCAACTCCTTGTTGAACCCATGTTCATCAGTCCTACCATTTTAATAGAACGAAGTCCTACTACACTAAAATCTACTGAGAAGCAAAAGAACAAACTGAACTCATTCATGATCATTGTAATGATCCAATTTTTATGTATAAATTAACACCAGGAACCTTACAGGTTGCATAAGAAGCGATACTTTCCAATCACCTTCTTGGCTAAGGAAAAATAAAGATTAGCGATGAATCCAGCCCCTTGCCATTATGCACTGTTTGTCATTATCTCTATTTGTCCCTACTCCCTTTCTTCAAAACACGAGCTAGCCCTTTTAATGTTTTTTCCTGAGCTGCTTTTTACAGCAGCCAAGGCAGAAGCACGATATTACAGGAATTACACCAGCCCCTTTCAATGCCCACTGCACAAACCATGGAATAAACTGAGGATTTTCATCCCCGATCTCCATTAGCTGGTAAAACTGCACTGGAAACAAGGAGCATGGAGATCATCTGAGTCAAGCTCATCTTCTGTTTTCCTACCTTCACCAGTACTCTCTGATTGTGTAATCCTATTTCCCTCTCCAGGAAGCTGCATTGCAGCAATAGCTGTGGAGCAAAAAACAAGGTTTGCTTTATGCTGGAGCTGGGATGAGAGAACACTAAGGTGGATGGCAGTATGGTCCACAGAAAGAAATCCCACCCCTCATGCCTGGCCCAGGGTCCATTGCTGTCAGTGCACTCAGCAGCATGCTCTGCCCGAAATGATGGAATGGGAAAGGACTCAGAAGCCTTCAGCCTGGCTGCAGCATGGTGTGCCAGGATCACACTCTAGGCCACTGGCAGCAAGTGTCTTACATCTGAAATCTGTTCTGTCATGCCAGAACAGTTTGGTCTGGTTTCTAAACAGCTTTTTAACCTGTCATCTTCTTCAATTCCCACCAAGGCAACAATTTATATCCTCATATTTATATAGTGAGCTGTTAAAAAGGCCTCAATACAAACTTGTTCCCTCTGTCCCACTCCCAGTGTCCTGATTTTTTTCTTTTGGCATAGATCACAACACTGGTATCAAGCAAGCACCTGCCAAAATATGTGTCATTCGTGCCAGATGTGGAAAGAAAGGTGACAGAGAAGAACAAAATGGCTGGTACCCATTACTTGGCATCTAACATGAAGAAAGTCTGACAGACAGATTTGGAAGAAACATACTACAGACAAAAATTATGACCACTAGTAAGTTACACCAAGCTTACTTAAAATACTTAACGTTTATATTATTTATATTACTTATTCACATTTTTGCATTATTGCCAGACCAATTTAAAACATACAAGTTGATTTCAGTTGTATTTAATATCCAGGGATGCTGCCAAAAACCTCCACACACACTATCCTTCGCTAAAAGAGGAAGCCAAAATTGGCATGCTGTTGCGATGCTCAAAGTGCTTAATAGAGATTGAGCCTGATGCAATACAAATACAAATGAGGGATATTATTCTTTCCTTTCTCTGCAAATTGCTTTCCCCTCTCTTCCTCTGCTCTCCTCAGTAGCTTCTGCAAATCCATATTCTTGCATTACTTCATTCAGAAAGGAAAAGTGCTTAAAGGGCAAGAGATGATATCTTTTCTTGTGAAAAAAAAATCTGCAGGGTTGTTCATTTGCTGGGTAGGAAGGAGGAAGAGGAAGGGATGATTTAATACCAAGATTACAGTAACAAGAAAACTAGCGTGAATCATCCACTAGGGCACAGAATTCAAGGAAGAGCTTTCTGCCTTGTGCTTTGCCTGGTACGAGGCTTATATAGATGAAAGCTGGATACTTTCAAATTGAGCCAAACATCGAAAATAGGACATCATGAAAACATCATCACTAATTTATGTCTTTTCCCAACACCCACTGTTTTCTTCTGTGTAGGAAACCAGCAATGAAACCAAGATTACAAGGGGAGAAAAAACCCAACAACAGAAGCATTCAACCTCACCCTCAACAAACAACTTGAAAGAAAACCTTGTGCTAGAAATCCACACTCTTTGATAATACTCTTCCACTATCATAAATATATCACAGCGTTTTCTAGCCACCCAGCCAACACACAAGTAACCTGCGTACACCAGGCTGAGATGCCCACTAACATCAGTGGCAGGACAGCCTCCCGTCCTCACTTTTTCTTTCAGCTTACCTTGCCCATCCTTCCAGCTTCCCTTTCCACACGAACAGGTCAGCATATGTTCTGCTGTACCTCCTACAGACCTATAATGGTCTTCTAGTCAAAAGCATTTATTTTAGAGCTGACAGGTTCTTAAAACAGATCCAAGACAGTGAAAACACAAGGGCTGGAAAGCTAAGTGGGAAGACCAGTTGACAGTATGTCATGCTGACACTGCAGGCAGGCTAAAAGGCTTCAGGAAGGAAAATCCAGTGCTCATGATATGAAGATGGCAGAAGAAATGAAAGGAAACGTGAGAAAGACATACTGATCCTGATGCCAGGATGCTCACAAACATGGCTGATACAGCTGTGAAAGCAGCACTGTCAGTGGGGAAAGGAGAACAGATTTTCACAGGGGAACCTGAATCCCAATCTCTCAGCTGATGCAGCAAAAAGCATCATGGGGGAATCAGCACAAAATATAAATATGCTATAAGCCAAGGCTAAATTGGATTCTACTTGTGTGTTTTCGCACGTGCCAGGTAAGGATTGCTCAGTAATTGCTCCGTCCCTTTGCCATTATCCAGCCAATTTTCTGCCCCACATCTAGCTAGGAAAGTATTAAAACAAATTAAAATCCACCAAACCCCCAAACCAAACAAAAACCAGGAAGTACTTGAGCTATGCCAGGTTTCAAACTCCAGGCATTTTGAGGACACTGCTAAAAAATTCCTACATAAGATAGAACTATAAATGAGTACAAGAGTTGCAAAGCAACGTATTTTCACTTGTGGAATTAAAACTGAACTTTGCCTGGGGATGGCAAGGAAAATTCCATTTGGAATAAGGAATATTTTTAAGTGTCCAAAATAAGGAAACCTGCAGACAGGTTCAGAAGTTGGTTTACTCTCTGTACAGCTAAGCCAGTAGTTTGGCACTTCATCCTCTCACCAGAAATACACTTGAGATGTACTGACTTTTTACATGAAATCTTTAGCGAGCTGCATTACTCTAAACTGCCCCCAGAAACACCATCAGAATTCATTTTCATTTTTAAACTACTGAGTTTCACAAGAGTCCCAAGAAGATAAACACTTCCTAGAGAGCTCCACTCCCTGACAATGCCATGTTGTATTTCAGTGAGATCATAAAATCTAAATGGGAAACTCACCAAGTCTGAAGATTTATTGCCTTCAAAGTGCCTTATACCTTGCCACAGAAAGTTAAGATAGTACTCTGCCTTTCAGCCAGAGACCAAAATAAGAGTTTGATGCAGTACAGTATAAAGACTCATCTACACAAACACTTTTTTCCTGTATTAAAACTGAAAGAGGTTCACTAAAATAATTACAGTAGACAATACGAAGGGGAATAACCTAAGTCTGAATAACTAAAGTTCACATTCCTGGCCCTTTTCTTCAAGCTGACAGTCCTCATGTACTAAAAGCAGTACTTCAGCTGCATGGTTCTCATCCTGTCTCACATCAACCAGTGCAGCTTTATCATTTCTTTTAAAAAAGAAGTTCATGTCCTGTGGTCCTTGACACTGCAGGTGTCCAGCTTTCAGAAGTACAGCTTCAGAAGCAACTGCAATATCCCTTCCCAAAGGCAGATAGTGAGATCAGCTGCTGGCTGGTGCAGTAAAATAATTAAATGACTATCCAGCCTGAGCTAGAACATGCATTCATTTCCTCAACAGAATTTACAGCTGTACAAGCTGCTATGCACAAAAAAGCAAAAATACTCCAAATCTACAAACTAGGATGGAAGAACACAAAATCCATGCTGCAAAAAGTGGGATTTCTTTTCAAAAGAAAATCATACTCCCTGAAAATGTTCTCTCCGCTGCAAATAGAAACACCTCCACTGGACAGCAAGAGACAACCTTTTCAATAGAAGCAAGAACTGCAATACATAACCAAAGTTCCTAGCCGATTCTTCTGCTGAATGTCTAGTATCCGGCTAAGAGATGGGAAATGAACAGTAAAATACTTTGCAAAAGGGAAGACAATCTAATAGAAGGACGCACTATAAACCCCTCCTCCCACAGATAAGAAAAGAGTCTGAAAGCCACAGAAACAGTTTACAATAATATTATCTGTTTTATAGACTTTGCATGCTTTGGAAAACACCCAGAATACTGTTATTTTTGCACAAACACCATATGGCTAAGAAAATGTCACTTTCTGTGTTTTCCTGGCCCATAGCCGTCACTTCAGGAAACAGGACTGTGATCTTATAAAACAGATCACAAAATTCAGAAACAAGGGGGGACAGGGATGTTATGGCTTTCAAGCCACAAAGCTGGCAGAATTACCTACTTTAAGTTCCTGACCCCTAAGGTAACCTATTTTGTTCATGAAGAAAAGGAATTTGAAAGCAGATCAGTCTGGAACAAGAACAGCGAGTTTTCAGCCTCCCAAAAGATACAACTGTTACACAAGGCTTACAGCATATCCATCCTTCCATAGGTGACAGGCCCACACTGATAATTACCTGTGTGCTGTATTCGTGGTCTTTAAGCTGCAGTGCTCCTGATGTGTCATTTCTGCTTTACTTGCCTATACTTTCACAGCTTCCTACACATCAGCACTTGCTACTTGCTCCTGATGAAATCCAGGTCTTTTCTGTTAGTTACTCTTTCAAATGGGATAAGATACCTCACCATTTGATTCAGACTTACCATTATGCCTGAAAAATTCTTAAGAGATTATGAAGAACTGTAAAAGAATAGTAGGCACTACTGGAAAAGCCTCCTTGAACAAAAATGGCACATAGAGATTGACATACAAGGAGGAATCAAATAGTCTTTGAAAGCAATACAGAGGAGAAGTGTATTACATGAAATTTGAGAACTGCCCCATGAAGACATACTCCTTTCTGCTTCTTCTGGCACAGCCAAAAGCAAGAGAGATTCTTTCGAGTTCAAAGAGTCACCATTTGATTAAAAGTTTCCAGTATACAGTCAATACAGTATATTTTAAGATACAACAGGGCTGTATATTAACAACAGGGATACAACATGAATGTGATACTTTTCACACAGTACACACATGTACCACCACTAAACATCCCTTTTTTTCCAAAACATTTCCAAAAGCTCTTTCCATTTGCATAAGAAAAGAAAGAAATCTTAATTTGTACTTGAAACAGCTAGAATTCTTTTAAAGTGTTTCTGGAATGGACTCTCAAACCATGAAGTCATAAAACAGAGCTGGGAAGCCAAGAATCAGATCAAATTTGTCTTAGACCGGTTGTGACATCTTCCTAATACAGTGAACCCTGATATTACAATCACTGTAAGTATGAAGCTAAGCAGTAGTAGATGTATATGTCATAAGGTAACTTGAACTGCTTTAATTCAGGCCCAGTGATCAGAGCACAAGCCAGGAGGCACACTCTGCAGCTCCAAGGGCAGCACACCTGGCCAGGCTGAGATCTGTGTGGTCATACCTCAACACACAGGCAGCTTTGCTGGACTGCTGATGAATCCAGCTGTGGGGTATAAAAGGCATTGTACAAACTGTACCGAAACTCCACTGTTAAGCACCACACAAACCAAACACGGCAAGGGAACATCTGGAGACCTCTAAGCTGCTGGCAGGTGAACTGATTTGGATGTGTATACACACAGCCCATGCACATCCTAATTCCTCTCTGCTTCTGAGAAAATCCAGATCAGGACATTTTTCTTTGCCAAAGACAACACAGCTGCCAGCAGTATACCTACTGATCTGCTTGGCGTTTATTTGCATGCTGTGTTTGCTTACTGCCTCCTGGGCATAAATATCCCATTTTAACAACTTACTTCAGTTTACACCGTATCTGAATACACAAGGCACCTCACTGCACAGCATGCTGCTAAGCCTGTTATATTCCTCACAAGACTAAAAAGCTGAATTTTGGAGAAAGCGGTTCTATTACACTTTTTCCCCTGTATTTTATAAGTGGTCAGCTTGTCTAATAACACCATACACTTACAGACTCAGGTCTTCATTATCTGAAGATGTCTGCATCCCAGTCTTTTGCACTCCAAGCTGCCCAAGAAGTACAATGCAGTGTAATGGCAGAGCACTGGCTGTCTGCAGACGCATAAGACCTGAACACCGACCCCAAGTCCAAAAGGCTACCCAGCCGGTTATTTGCAGTAACAGATTTCTTTCCCTGCATCCGTCTCAGTTTCCCCATCTGTACAGTCCATCCAGTGACGTTTATCTCATTGTGAAGTGCTCTGAACACTGAGGATGAGAAACACTATGACATTCAGATATTATCCTTTGCATTTACTGTGCTTTAGTACTGCGAGTTGTGATCCAGTATTTGAATCACTGTAACTGCAGTTACAGAAGACAAACTTAACCCAGATACAATTTGCCCAACACACTACTCAAGTACATAGAAAGACCAATTACAGTAAAAAACAACAACAACAACAAAACCCCACAATGCAACAAGAGCTGTAAAAAACATCCTTAATTCAATTTATACTAAAATAATCAGACTATAAAAGATTCAATAGGTAACTTCCTTACTGCAGAGCTTCCAGAAGGTAAGTACCCTCCTAGTATCCTCCTTTCATACCAGTTGGCTTTCACCCTTTACTGAACTCCCTGACTGAAACTATATGCCCATGAGCCATGCCTTTGAACTGCAGGGCAAAATCCAATTTTTGTACGCCTGAACATTCATTACTGATTACAGAATTACTTGGAAAACAAGACTTCAGTTTCTTTGCATATCACTCCCTTCATTGTATTTTATAAACAGAGAAGGAGAATCACAGAGGCAAAAGCCAAGCTAGGCAAAGGTAAAGCTCTAGGTAAATAGCCACACACTACTTCAAAGCAGGTAAGGGAAGTGAAGCCCGAGAGGTCTCATGGCAAACCCTGAGACAGGAGCCTGGGTTTTGCATCACAAGCTGGAGAACAGGAAACTGAACAGACTCAGCTGGAAGCGCAGCAGCAGGCCTCCAAAAGCACCATTACTCAGCTGACTGCAACACATTAAGAAGGGGAGAGCTATCTGCAAAGCCAACGGGGTTTTCTCCACGGTATGCATGTATTTTCTGCCAGGTTTTGTGCCCTCTCTTTCCCTTCTTTCCCCTTTTCCCCAGCGCAAGTCTGTGACAGGGTCCACCCGCCCGCTGGACTCGACCCCTTCAGACACAGCGCGGCTGGAGAGCTGCGTACACAGCACTGCACACGTCTGCTCATGCGGCGGAACTCACGGGTGACAACACCACCGCTGCTCAGCAAGGTCCCCGAATCCATGGGTAACCACTGCCCCGAACCGTGCCTGGCACCTGCAGGGCCCGGAGCCACGCTCGGGTCTGACAACCCAAGGACTTACAGCGGATGTCAGCGCACCGGTAGCCCGCGGAACGCAGACAGCCCCGTGGACCTCCGCGCCTGAGCCGCCCTCCCAGCGACAGCCGAGAGGAGAGCGGCACGGCGGATGCCCAGGGAGCCCCGGGGTGACGGGCACCGCAGCGCTGCCTCGGGGGCACACAGCCAGAGAAGGGCACCCGAGTGGGGCTGGCGCGGGCAGCCCTCCCTCCCCCCCTCACCGTGCGGGGCCATGAGAACATCTCGCCGGGAAGAAGCTGCCAGACCCCGCCCCGAGCGGCCAGCGTCCCGCGCGGTTCCGCCGCTCACCCGGAGATGCAGGGCTGCGTGTCCTTCAGCCGCCGCGCACCGTGGCACCGGGCTGCGCCGGGCCGCACCGGGCACTCACCGCCGCAGCCCCCACGATCGCCGCCCACTGCCTGCGCGACCCCGCCGCCGCTCTGCGCCCAACCCCGCGCTCCGAACCAATCCGCGCAGCCACGCGTAGCCCCGCGCGGCCAATGGGGAGGCAGCGCGGGGAGGTGGTGGGCGGGGCCGCACTGAGGGGAGGGATGGGGCGGGGGGCTCCGGGTGCGCTGTCCGTTACCCGCCCCGCGCTGACGACCCCACGGACCTGCATCGCTGCTACCGCGCGGTCCGACAGAGCAGGGGCGCCCGCCGGGACACCTGGCAGGGAAAATGGGAGAGAGAACCCCAAGTCGCGCTCCGGGCTCCCGCAGCTTACATCCTCCTGAAGGGGTTGCTGCCAGCCCTCCGCTTGGGCTGCTCTGCTCCGCTCCGTCCGCCCCGCAGGCCGGAATGCACCGAGAGGAGCCCGTGTGCTAACCGTGATGGTGGTCCGGGTCTGCACTACTGCAGCTCACACAGACCGGCTGTCCTATCGTAATTCTTAATGTTTACCTGCAGCCACTTGGGACATACTGAATTTAGCAAACACGGCAACAAGGAAAAAGTCCTTTGGGCTTTCAACTCTGATTAGAAATTCAAATGAAACCTAGTCTTGATATCAAACTCCAAATTTAAAATCCAAGTCTTCACTTATATGCCTGACCTAGAACAAACACCTTTTCCTTGCATCCTGTTCTGAAAGGATCCTGTTCTTTCAGAATCATCATTAGGCATAAAAAAAAAAAAAAAACAGAAAGAACAAAATCCCTCAAATAGAATTTTTATACAGTACAATTTGCCTTCACTACAATGTTACAAAAAATACCCGTCATCAAAGGAAGCAGGAGCTAGAGAATGCACTCGCCTTGCTGAAGAAGCCAGGAATATTCCTTCGCACCTCGTCTTCCCGAAGAAGCCAGGAATATTCCTTCGCACCTCGTCTTCCTGACAGCCAGGGCACTGGCTCGGGCAAGTAATCGGTAAACACACACGTTTGTTTGTATGTTACGTTACTTCATTCGAGTGCTGGTATTGTTAAAGAAACTCCACATGCCATCTGCTGGAAGAAACCTCGGAGGCAGCGCACTGTACCCACACCTCTGATCGCACGCTGCTAGCAGGGTTATTCAAGATGAAGCTTTACCCTGTTAATGCACTAACTTTCAGCACAGACATAGCACACACAAAGTGAAGGTCAGGAGAAGTGAGACAACAGCAGGATGAAGTCCATAAGAAAAGACAAGCTTCTGGACCTATGTCCCCCGCTAAAGCGCAGGACAGCCTGGCAGCAGAAGTAGCCGATTTCCAAATCCTGCTACTGGACTTGAACCTCCAAAGACTTTTTGTGTCCTTCCATTGCTTTTGTTTAGCTACGCACACCACACTGTGGTTACCTGCTCCGCCTGATGTAACTCTCTAGTTAACAGCCAGCACTTTAATCAATAATTTATGCTTTGTCCTATGGAAAACACTGCATAATCTTTTCTGTAGAGAGTAGGGGAAAATGAACAAGGGTCAGGATGCAGAAGAATCTGAAAAGAAACAGCTTCTTTCCAGCAGCTGCAGCAGATTCCATTCAAGACTAAAACCTGTTTTGGCTTGGTAATGATAATTAGTTTCTCTATGACAATGTCTTCAAATAAAACAAGTTTCAGAATGCAGAAAGAACTGAAGAATTATTACTCTCTAACTCTGTTCCTTCCCCATTTTGTATTTCTTGTTTGGATCTTAAAGTTTTCAGTCCCTAACATCTGGGATTAACCTACAGGAAAGCTCTTCCTTGCCAACTGTATTTTTCAGGTTGCAAACACCACAACCACTTTCAGGAGGTAAACTGCATTTTAAAGACATGTTGCTAAGCATGAAGCAAATAATTTCCATTTACTTTCAGATTTTTAAACATCTCCACAAGTTTATGAGGCAGGCAGCTATCCTTGACACTTCACAACTAGCAGATACACAAAAATTTAGCATCCACTTTTCAGAAGCAGTCTTTAGTTTTCTGTACCCAACATTCAGCACCAACAACTGCCTTTAATATCAACAGCAGCATCTGGCCTTAACACTTCTGGCAATCTGACACAGGGAATTGTGGTCACACAACTGATACATATCAGCCTGCTAAAATGCATACATACTGCCATGTGTGTTAAAAGTACAGTCTCATATAACCCCAGAGTGGACCCAAATACCAAGTGCCATCAAAATAGCTGGTCTGCTCTCTCTGTACTGGTGGCCTTGTATCACCAGTATAAGTTCTGATCCCAGGAGTCAGTTGGATGAGTTCTCATTCATCCAATGGAGAAATACTCTTGCAATTAGATTTCCTTGGAGAAAAGAGAAAAAAAAAAAAAAAAAAAAAAAAAAACACAACCAAAAAAATGTGGCTCAGATTGCAAAATTGCTATAACCAACACTTACAGAAGGGGAAAATGTACAATTAGAATGTAAAATAAGCAAAGAAGACAGAAAGCAGGACTGCTTCTATAGCAGCTGCCTATTCTTTTATCAAAATAAAGCACAAGGCAAAACGATACCCTTCACCTGTAAGCCCACATAAAGAAAAACTTATTATATATGCTTCAGTATCATGGTTCAGATGGACAGACACAGCACAGCCATGTTTCAGCTACATCACAGTAACCCATGAACTCAGACTCTTAGGGCTATTCAAAGACAGGCAGCCAACATTCAGACCACATAAAAGGCTGCTTCTGAAAACACATTCTGCAAGAAACAGGAAAACAGCACAGATGCAATAAAACTGAGGACCTGCTTCCTCATTCTGTCCGCAATAATTTATTTCTTCATAAGTCTTATAACTTGCATCTTCATCTTTCGACAGGCCAGTATCTCTACATAAAAAGACATAAAAGAAAAAAAAAAAAAAACCACAAAACAACATGATGATAAAGCTTACTTGTATGTATTATCTAAACATTTGGGCTCCTGAATTTCCGTTACTGCTTTCCAGTTCTCCAGTTACTTCCCAAGAACTAATTCCCACTCTCCAGTAGTTTCCTGGAGTTTCCTTTGCTGCTCCCTGACAATTACCACACTGGAGGACTGAACCTCCCCGCAATACCTGGTTTTCCAGGAAAACTCCAACACTACTTTCTAGGATTTCCCTCAGTTTTGTAGGAATCCCCCTCTACCTAAATCCCTCTGGGTCTCCATGAATTCCTTGTGCTGCTTTCTAGGACCACTATGGGTGACTTCCCACCATTTCCAGGGAATCTCATTTTCTGTCCATGGGTTCTCCCTGTTCTATTTTTTAATTAATATGATTTGCTTGCATAGCACCAGGAGAAGTACAATAATTTCCTTTGCTACTTTTTTCCCTGTTATGCTATGTAAGGCCGCTAGCAAGATGTGGGTCTGTGCTTCAGAAACAGTGTAATGAATGTTCATAAAATCATATATTACTGCACGGTCATTGGTAAAGTGCATTTAAGCCTTTCCAAAATTGGCTCTAGTCACTTTTATTGTTGCAAAATAAACCATTTCATAATGTACTTTAAGCACATTGTAGATCCCACTAGGGACAGGCAAGTATTATATCGGATCCTCAACAAAAGATGCGAGTCCATTGGCTTATTGATCTTTACATGGAAGAGAGTAGAAATCTCAAACACACAAAACTATTTCTTCAAGTTTCAAGACTACATCCACCAGAATGCAAAAAACAAAAGACACAAACAAGACTCCCCAGAAATGCAACCACCAGAGAAAAAGCCCTTCATTCTCTGGGGAAAAAAAGAAGGACCAGAGCTTCTGGTGTAACTACAAGTTCATGAGAACAGTAGAGTCAAAGAACAGACAAACTCATGAGACTCATCTACTATAAAACTTTTGAGATCAAATTTGTCATGACCTTCTAATGGATGAGAAGTCCCTAGCACACACACACACAGTTGCATCCACTTCTTCCTTGAATGTTTCCTGTAAATCCAAACTGCTTGGAGGCAGCCTCCTAAAGGTACCATTAACAGGTAGGAAATTAAACATCACCTTTTTTAAGATTACTTCCAGGTTACTTCATCCCCAATATACCCAAGTCTAGGTGAGAAAAGGAGAACTCCATATTCAATCGAAACTGTTACTCCAAAATGTGATATTGTTAAAACAGAACGGAACAGGGTGTTCAACAAACTAAAATGTTTTGACTCAAAGTGTTGTACAGCAGATGGAGCTAAAACTATGGTCTATGAATAGCCACCCACACATGAGAACACACAGAGATAATAAATATCTACCATGTATCCCATCAAGTAACTATCTTAAACAACTTTTCTACTGCAAAATGACACACAGAAGTTCATTTTTGTGAAGAGAAGTTCACATCAAAGCAGCTCTTCAAGTTTCACATCAACAAAAATTAAAAAGAAATGTAATCACCTTGCAATGCTCATGCCAATGTCACATAAAAGTTCAAGTTCTTCCCTTGAACAGTATCTACAGCTATGTCATTCATGTTCCTCTTAAGAGGAGGTAAAATGACAGGGATGCTTGCCATCTTCACCATACATGTGGGGATTGAGAAAAGATGTGCTATTTCACCATGCACCAGTGATAAAGGTGAAAATCAGTCGTTTCAAACAAGATTCCTTCTGGAAGATCACATGTCCATCCATTACCACACTTCCCAAGAAAACTGTGACACACCTCCCCTTTATCAGAGTTCCACAGGTTGCCCTCCACCTCCTCTGTTCCTCTCTCCCCAAGACAATTCATCTGGCTAAACAACCAGACTATGCCAACTACATCCAGAAACACTCTGAAGTACAGAATGACTTAATTTAGCAGAGGTGAAAGTTTTCCAAATGAAATCCTCCCAACCTCAGCTCCACAGCGGAGTAAAACATTAATCAATTTTAGATAAAGCACCTACCTTCTCTACCTTCTCCTACACAGAAATAAAGAGCTTGCAGGAATGGACAATACTGATTCCCCTGTTTTCCCTACTAGCTAAGAGGTGACCAAAAAGACCTGTATGAACAGGCCAGCAGAGTTCCTAAGGATTTTTTCAATGAAGTACACAAACTCTTTCCCAGTAGCTCACAAGTCCAAGATCATCTAACCTGATGCTGAATCACCTGACTTCTCTGTATGTTCTTGGTAGTCCTGTCTTGTACCTGTTTTTTCAGCTGTTACAGTTTTCAAATTTAGATAACATCACCACAGGAGCATACTATCTTTTAATCCAAGTTTTATTTGGAAAAAAATCCTTCTTGATTACGCAAACACAGATAATGTGCTTGAGGCATTATCATTTTAGGCACTAACTCGATTTGCAATCATAATCTGTATGCTCAATTCCCCATTTGGATATCTTAATAAACAATGAACTGCTAAAGGTGTAAATTCACATGATGAGTTCTGAAAACAACTGTTATGTATGCCATATTTAAAGTATGTTTAAAGTCAAAATTGAGAAAGTTGTATCCAAGAACTGTTGCCTACTTTTGACTATTCCTTATCATCAGTGAAAAGGGTCATATCCAAATTTGTGATTTTGCCTCAGCCACTGAAACCTCAAAGCTGTTTCCCCTCAACAGAAGGATTAACTTTGTTCTTTTAGGTGGAAATTCTACTTCAACTTGCTTCCCAAGCAGCCACAATGTTTACTCAGCTAAAGATACAAGTATGAAAATATTTTTCAAACGTTAATTTAAGTCAACTCTGGTAAAATGACTGAATTCTATATTTAAAAGATCTACAGTATCCCTCTACCTGGATGAGTTTCTTTTGCCAATTCCAAAGACTTTCAGAAGTCCTGTGCACGTAAAAATCTTCCCTAACTGCACACATGTCCTGGGTTCAGCAGTAGCAGTCATTTTTCTCCTTCTTTGTAGCTGGTACAGTGCTGTGTTTTGGACTTTCGGCCTGGGAACAGTACTGATAACACCGATGTTTTCAGTTACTGCTTAGTAATGTTTAGTCTGACCAAGGACTTTCTGAGTCGCATGCCCTGCCAGGGAGGAGGGGAAGTCAGGAGGAAGCAGAGACAGGACACCTGACCCAGACTAGCCAAAGAGGTATTCCATACCACAGCACGTCACGCCCAGGATGCAAAAACTGGGGGGAGGGACCCAGAAGAGCCAGATTACAGCTTGGTTGGGCTGGGTATCGGTTGGCAGGTGGTGAGCGGTTGTATTCGCTTCCCTTGTTATTTCCCTTATCATTATTATTATTGGTGGTAGCAGCAGTGGTTTGTGTTATCCCTTAGTTACTGGACTGTTCTTATCTCAACCCGTGGGAGTTACATTCTTTTGATTCTCCTCCCCATCCCTCTGGGAGCAGGGGGAAGAAAGATGGGGGGGGGTGAGTGAGCAAACTGCGTGAGTTACAGCTAGGCTTAAACCACGACAACACACTATTTCACATCAGTTCAAATTAGTTTCTTGATACAACCTTCAAAATATTACTACTTAAATAAGCATCTACATTCAAAACCAGTTGTTTTCAGTTAACCTACCAAAGTCAGTAATATTACAAACAGACAAAAGATGATCAGTTTCTTGCTACAACCTTCAAAATATTACTACTTAAATAAGCATCTACATTCAAAACCAGTTGTTTTCAGTTAACCTACCAAAGTCAGTAATATTACAAACAGACAAAAGATGATCATGTCTGGGATTCTCTGGATTAAAATACAGTTTTGTATCTTTGAAGTTCAAATGAGGGTTCTGAGAGATAAATTCTGTCTATCTAGGCAGTTACCTGCTATGATAATTTTTACTTTGACTTTACTCAACGGGAAAAGGCCATCATCACCTAATAACCTTTCATCTCATCAAAGAACATAAAAAAAGTATGTCTTCATAAATATAAGCAGTTTCTGAAATAACTCACCTAAACCAACTGAACTAAACCAAATGTAAAACAGATTTTCAAGAAGTCAACCAGATGCTTCTAATGCAATGTGTGCATTAGAAGTCACAAGTCACATGCCGGAACAGCTTTATCACCGATACTCGCCTAACATTAAAGAATCCAGAAGCCGGCACAAGAGCTTCCCTGACAGTGTACATATGGCAAGTGATACAAACATAACAGTACACACACGATTTATTAAAAGTACAAGCAGATCTTGTTTTTATTAATAACACAGGAGAGATGTGACCAATATGTTGTACTTTAATCCAAAAGCTAAGATACTGCAGGCCCCATTCGTATGGGCAAGACGTCCGTCGCTGGTCACCTCCTTCTCCCCAGCCTCACACATATACACTGAGGGTAGAATTCCAAACATTTAAAGAGTGGTAGCGTATCACTTCATGAGGCACCTTCTCACCCTTATTCTAGGTGGGAACAGCTTAAAAGTTACAGCAGGACAATATACCTCCAAGACATCTGTGGAGTACTTTTAGAGGCTCAAACAAAATGCACCTTGTGTCCTTTCAGTTCAGAGAGTTGCCCTGAACTACAATTATTTAGATAGGACAAACTGAAAATTAGGGACTAAGTTTCATAAAGAGATTGCTTAAAGGAAATTCCGTGAAAGACAGGTCTTTGCCCAGACCATTGTTTCACAAATGTCCATAAATACAAAACAATGTGGAACCTGGAAGAGACCAAGAGAGTGTCCATGATCAGAAAACTAAAAAGGAAAATACATGACATCTGCAAACCAGCCGCATGGAAAAGGTCAAGCGCCTCTTTGTGAGAATCTAAAGCTTATGTCATTGATTCCAAAGAGCAAGTCACTGTGTCACTGCCACTGTTCAGTATCCAGCACGTACTTTGAAGATCAACATCAAACAGTTTTGTAAAAGAAATGTCAAAGAAACCATATCCTAAGTGCAAAACCCCAAACTTACTGAAGTAAAGCAAATCTGTGTAACAACACATTCTGAGAGCACAGTCCCACCAGGAAAATGCTTTTCTTGGGATGAAAATCCTTTTTTAATAAAACAAAAAACCCTTATCCTCAGATAAAGATCTTCCGTTTTCTCACGTCCCTGTCATGTTAGCTGTTCAGCAATGATCTTCCACAATTCCTGTAGGAGTGGAAAAAATACATGCAGGTATTTTCTCAGGTCAGTAGATTCAACATGCCCACTTGAAGACAAGTTTTAAGACACATCTTCCATCTGTAGATAATATCCATCTGTGGATGGACACCAAGTGCATGTGTATTATTCTAGAACAACCACCAAATTATCTTTGAGACAGAGCATCAGAATTGATTTCTTAACTCTTGTAGCAAGATTTGTTAGAATAAAAGATTATTATTGAATTAAATAATTTGTTTCAAAATAATTTCATTGCTCTGCATGACCTTCTGCAGTATTCTGACTGATTACCTTGCTCTTTTGCTTAGCCTGTGTTGACAAACGCTTTTGATAATGCTAGTAGAAATACAGCTGAAAAATACTCAATTTAGTGAGGAATCACGGTCTCATAAATGCATGTCTTATGTGTCCACCCCCCTGCTTGCTCAATCTGTTGGACAACAAAGATGAAAAACAGACCACTTGAATAAATTAAGTAAAACAAATTACTATACACTTTGCTATACCAGTCATTAATCAGACTATCACATACTCTTCACCATGACATCTTGAATTGTGGCAATGTACTTCACGATAAATAAACTTAGGCATTTTAAATATGCATCTATTTCAAAGACCAGTAGCCTTCTGCAAAAAGGCTAGGGAACAAGTTTACACTTTTAGGTATAATCCAGGTTATACTTATATACTTGTAAAACTTGCTTTTAAGTTTTACATGCATGTTTTATGCCTGAAGGTATCAGCATTAAGTAAAATAGATCCATCTCATGAAGTAACTGTAGCCCCCATAATCTTACTACATACAAAAACTGCAGAAGATGGAGCAATAGTATATTGATTACAGGAACATCGTTTCTTGTAAGAGATGTGCAATCCAGTAAGATTTGCAAATTCTTTAAACAGATCTGTTAGACTGTATTGTTCTAGAAATTAGCAAGCTTTAGCTACCTTCCCATAACATTCCTAAGAGCAGACAATTGGAAAAAAAATAAAGAGAACCCTATGTGCTTGGGAGGTAATTAGATAACTACAAATATTGCATCTGTCATGTTTCTAAATAACAGAAGCTGACAGCTCATCAACTTCACAAATATTAGAATATTATTTCCTGAACTCTGAACTGGAAAAGGAATTACTAAAACTATGAAATGAAAGCTCTTCTACAAGCAAAGAAATGAGAAGAAATATTGGTCCCATTTTCTAGTCAGTGGTGAATTTGTATTTTACAAAGTAATGGAGACTGTTTCTTAACCTGTGAGGAAATGACTGCAATCTAAGCCACTGTGCTGCTGGTGATAGAAAAGGGGGTATTATGTCAATCCACTATAATTATGTAAGCACAAACTAATTTTAAAACAACAAAAAGCTAACTGGAAATAAATGTTTATTCACCTGTTCTTACTTCACGTTAAGTAAACACCTGAAAACTAACTTTAGATGGTTAGCCCAACACATCACATTATTTTAATGAATGTCACTTACCAACTGCTCCATTCGTTCATAAACAAGAAACTGGCAGAAATCAAGCTTAACGGGCTCCACAACATATTTAATTTTTCTATCTTGGAGGCTCTCCAAATCATTTAGAGTATTTCTAAAATGACTGTAGGCTTCACATGTAACATCCATATGTCTTAAAGTGAAGTTCAGCCTGGCAAGAGAATATTTGATTTAAGATGTCTCTCCTATACTGGCACCTTAAGTAGCTACGTAACTTCAAGTAATGGAAAATATGGGTCCTCTCTGTGTAATTAACTAACTTTGATAGCCAAAAAAAAGTAATTCCCCTGCTATTCTGGAAAAGCAGGCAAGACTTAGGTTAGCATCAATATGCAGTAACTCTTAGATTAATTTTCCCATTAATTTTAAGGCACTTTGCTGCAAGAGAATCATTAGCTTGGCTTCCTGGACAAACACTTGGCAACAAATCTTATGAATAGATATTGCTTACTTATCTCCAGAGATTTAAGCAAGCCTTTTTACATGCTAGTTTATGAATGGAACGCAAGACATGACTACTTAAAAACACTCAACAATTCCTTGAAAGAAAACATAAGAGAAATTGTTATTCCACTCTGTGACCTCAAAAATAGATAGCAAATGTTGTCAGGCATTACAGAAACACCAGTAATGCCACCTATTTATCCTTGTTTGCTCAGAGGTTGTCACATGCAAGACAAAGGTAGGGCAACAAAAGCTGAACTCTTGTGGAAGTCTGAACTGCTTAAAATTAAGCACGTATAAAAACAAATACCTGTCCTGAGCATATACTGCTGCCTGTAGTCAACTAATATAGTGATAATCAGGAGTTGACCTTCAATCAAATCAGATGTTTCTTCCAAATGAAGAAAGCACATAAATTTTTCAGTGCTTTTTATTTTAAGTTCACTAAGATACTTACCTCTTTTCTAAAGCTAGGTAAACTGTGCAAGAATTTCTCAAGTTGTGTGTGATTCTATACAGCGTTCTGAACAAGGCATCTGTCAGGTCATCATCATAGAACACTGCAAAAAAAGATTAAGAGCATAAATAATTATGTTTACGTGTATTATTTACTTAAATCTCAGGTATGAAACAACGACAAACCGGCTGTGGTTTAAACCCAGCTGGTAACCCAGAACCATGCAGCCACTCTCTCACTCACTCCCATTCTTCCTCCCTCTGCTCCCGAAAGGATGGGGAGGAGAATCGAAAGAATGTAACTCCCATGGGTTGAGATAAGAACAGTCCAAGTAACTAAGGGATAACACAAACCACTGCTGCTACCACCAATAATAATAATGATAAGGGAAATAACAAGGGAAGAGAATACAAACACTCTCCACCCACCGACCGATACCCAGCCCAACCCGAGCAGTGATCTGGGCCTTCCAGGTAACTCCCTGAGTTTATATACTGGACATGATGTGCTGTGGTACAGAATACCCCTTTGGCTAGTCTGGGTCAGGTATCCTGTCTCTGCTTCCTCACAGCTTCCCATGCCCCTCCTCACTGGCACAGCATGAGACCAAAAGTCCTTGGTTGGGGTAAACATTACTAAGCAACAACTAAAACATCAGTGTGTTATCAGCATTGTTCTAAGACTAAAGTCAAAAACACAGCACTGCACCAGCTACTAAGAAGGAGAAAAATGACTGCTACAGCTGAACCCAGGACAAAGCCTTAGTTTGATTATTGTAATGAAACAAGTCACTATTTTAACTAAATCCAAATGAGCATTTTTAATGGCCACAACTGATCTTTTAATAGTGTCTGGTGATACTACTTAAGTCAGACTTTCTTTAAGATTTCTCTCATCAATGGGAATCACTTCTGTCAGACAGCTAACTAAACTTTAACATGATTTCTCTGAGCCTGGAAAGATCTTATTGCAGAGCTAAAAAAACCCCAGGATATCACAACGTATAGGGCCTCATTTCTTACAACAAAGGCAGTAACTAATATACCATTATAACCTTATCTCCTTGGAAAGCAGTCTTGCAACACCTTTCAATACCATAACTAAAACCAGTGCTCCTTTATTTATATACCATAACAACAATGGTTTTCCTACAGAGATAAGCTAGTCTGCCATTTTTCAGTCTCTCCCTTAAGCAATAAATAGAGCAGAAAAAAAAGATGAGAGAGATATCCAAAGGCACAGACTCTATGGGCAAGTGCAGCATTGGAAACAGTTTTTCACATTACAGAATATATTAGTCTAACCACCTATTTATCAGAGGCTATCAGATGCAAGACAAAGGTAGCATGACAAAACTCTTCATCACTTGCTTGTGCTTATGTTGAGTAATTCATTTCGTCACAAATAATTACCATAGCAAAGGAAAGCAAAAGCTAATAGTTTTCAACATCTGTTTTCCTATTTCTGATTCAAAATGTAAATACAACTGTAAAAAAATAAATAAATACAGGCAGGAACACTTAAGGCAACTCTTTGACAAATTAGGTAAGTATCTGACCTACTGGATTTAAAAGCAAATGAGGTATGTTTAAGTTATTACTCATAATGCTCAAGTGTTTGACTTAAAAGCTTACAGTTTATATTATCCTACCATCAGCTGCTATTATCACAGTACAGTGGTCATGCAGATCAGCAATCTCTTCTTCAGACCAGCTGTAAGGAGCTTCAGGATCTGTAACAGAGAATATGGCTTTGGTGTACATGAGTAAACATCTAAAATGATTGACAGCTGGAAAAACAAAACTTCTTAACTCCTGTGATCATCTGCTACTCCATGAATGGAGCATGCCACTGCAGGTAAATCAAACCCTCCTTCTATTCACTCTCTAAAGTTCTCTGCAGTCCTTTGCTTTCTCTGCAAGGCTGTCTGGCAAGAGTAAGTCATCTTTCACATTAGAATTTACAACCAATTACTATCCTGTAGAGAGATCACAGATATAACTAGATTAAAATAAATACTCCTTTAAATAAAAGAACAAATGTGTCTGTATAAGTTTTGATTAAGCTTCCCACTTCATCATGCTTTTTAAAATTTAGACTTTGTAAAATATAGACACTTTCTCTGAAAGTCTAAAAAGAAAGAAACCTTTTCAACTGGCAGTATCAAATATTTTCATTAACCAGAATTTTCTGAGGTCCAAGGGAAGCTTTTGAATGTCTAAAGGATATTTTCACTTGCTTAAACAGTTGTTCTATGTTTTAGAAGCATTATATAAAATCCAACTGATGATATAAAAATCTATAAAGTAGGCTTCGTGTAACCTAGTGCTACAATTTTGTGTTGACCTTGTAATCACTACAGTTTTAATAATCTGATTTACTACCATTAATTGCACTTTAAATTTTACTTGTCAGTTGCCTTTATTTTGGTAAAACTAGCAGAATACATTCCCTTGGCTAATATTTTATATATAACACATTCACTAATTCATTTGAATGAATATTTATACATCTTCAAGTCATACCCTCCCTGCCACCTTTTACAGTTCTGTATTCATGCAGTAACAAGCCACAAAATACCATCACATGAAAATCTGGATTACAGAACTCAAGTCCATGTCATCCTGCCTGGATTCCATTATCCCCATAATAAAATAGACACCTTGTTTGCACCTCTGGATTTTGACCTAAGTAGAGGTCAGCCATCACTTGTCTATTCTCAACCTACCAGAAAACCCTTCCTTACTCATTCACATGGCAATGATGCACCCAAAGACAACTCTGTACTTTCAACTACTTTCCAGAGGCATACGTGCTGGAGGACTTCACAAATGGAACAATCTTTTCTTGATGGCTCTAAGGGAAAAACAAAACCCAAAACCCTATCTGAAAGGACCCATTATAGCCACCTACCAGTGCAGAATTCATCTTTCAGCCAGTCTAGTTCTTTCACTTTAACTTCCCCTCCTGTGGATGAAGGAAGAAAGATCACATCAGTAACAAATGGCGTTCAGACAGTACCTAGGCAAAAGCAAAGAGTCAAAACGTCTACTGAAAAAAGAGATAAAGATTTATTATGAGACAAGTAAAGTTGAACACCAAATCATTTACTGTACAAAGCCAGTTAACCACTCATAACAGAACAGAATGAACTTAAGGGTCAGAAAGACAACCTATGTTCTCTTTTACAAGTCCCATCTGCAAAGTACATCTCCTTTCCAGAGCTCAACTTCTGTCATTTACACTGTTTATGTGACCCTTGACCCCTGGATATCTGTGATCCTCCCAAGCACTTCAGTGAAATTCGCACAATGACTGTGTAGGAACTGCAGCTGGGCTTCAATATTGACCAGAGGAAGAGTAAGTATTTTGTTTTTCTCAGACAGAAGCTGTCCCATTATGAACTACATATAGGCATTTTGCATCTTCCTTTTTAAATGAGTCACTGTGCTGTTTAATCCCAAAGTCGTTCATACATAGGCAACTGCACAAGCAGTGACTGTATAGCACTTACTTCCTGCCTCCATCAGGTGTCTGTTTAATGTAACATTTTGCTCACACATGGCCAGAAGATCTTCACCAACGTCTGAAAAAAAGTGATAATATTAAAAAAGAATATTTTGCATGGGCTGTGCATGGCCCTGACCCCTCAGACTAATACTAAGTTTCTCTCAAGCTGACTAGATTAAGGAAAATTCAGAGCAACTCTATCCACTGATCATTGCTTCACTAGAATCCTTCTTGCTTCTAGCTTTCAGTACTACCTCTAAGCCACTCTTGAATTTAAAACCCTATACTGCCTGTTTTAACCTAGGCACGCTATCTTGAGTTCACAGCAATGTATCTTGCTTTTAAATCCTTGCACTTGATAGTAGTACTGCTTTTTCAACCTGTTGGGAAAGTTCTTGTTATAAACAACACAACTTTATACATACTAATAAAAAAATGTTAACTAAAACTGAATAGATGAGGATGAGAATGCCAGGATGAAACCACTGCTTCATGAATTTTCACAAACTGCCTTACCTGTGCAATAAACTCTCTTGGCAACTGTTCCCATAATAATGCTTGTAATTCCAGTGCCACCTCCAAGCTCTAGCACTGAGCAACACCTGAACATGTCCCGTTTAAACAGAATGTAATCAGCAAGAAGAAAGGCTGCACGCCAGACCTGTGGATAAGAGAAGCAGTGAAAACTGAATAAGTTGTGAAGCCCAATCCATGAACAGCAAGATATTAAAGGCAGGATACATACTTGCTTACCGACATCTTCTAAGGGAGTTGCCATAGTATGTTCTGTGAAAATGAAAGCAGAGCAGAAATAATTACCTTAAAATGTTGTTCAAATCAAGTTCTATAGTAGCAAATTTGAAAATCAAGTCGTACTTCCCTTTCAAATATAGAACTATACACTCTTCATTCTATATAATAATGCTAGACAATGCCCAAACCCCTACTCTAACTAAGCAGCACAAGGTTTCTCATGGTATACTATTGCCCAAATCACTTCTGGACAAAACCAGTAAATTTAAAAACTATTTACAATATCACAGTATTAAGTTTGGTTTATTATCTTCTTTCATTTCATACCTGCTGTTCCATTTCTAAAGAAAACCTATTTTCCTTATATTTTATACAAACATATTTATTCCATTTCTCCTTGACTGTAAGCCTATTTACCTATTTTAACAACATCACTGCGAGTGCATTCTTCTTCATCTTCAAAAGCATCTTCTTTCCCTTTCATCAGAATGACAGGATACACTCTATCCCTCAAAAGATCCTCTGCTTCTAAATCAGAGGCACTTCGAGGTCTTCTGACCACTTCCAAATCTCCATCTTCATCTAGCAGAGCTTCTACTCCTTCACTATTTATAAATTCTCTTTCCTTTTTTAGATTATTCCTGTCCTTGTCACACAGTTCATCTCCACTCTGGTACTGGAGTTCTCTTTCTGTCGTAGCTTCTCTCACATATTTCTCAGATAATGAATCTTCTGTGTTCCAAAGGAGTTTGAAATACGACAGGAATACTGCAAAAACACAAGAGGGAGAAAAGAATGTAAACATCAGGTAAGAACAGAATCTATTTGCAATTTCCAAGTGCATTAAATTTCGGTTGCCTTTGATATATTAAAAATCTAGACTATAAAAAACTATACAGATAATTTGAAATAAAGTTTACTTTGCTACAAAGAAATATTTCAATTATTAAGTTCTGACAGTAGAAATAGTGAAGCACTTTCAGTCTACTGGCTGACTTAGCATCTACATAGTCACAATGCACACTTTCATCTGATTTAATAACACTTATTTTAACAGTTGGCAGAAGGGACAGTTTCTTCCATCCTCTGACAGATTTTCCTTTGAGACAAGTTCAAACCAAGTTGAAAGAAGAACTAACACACGTTAGAATTTGTTTCTTTTGGTTCAGTTGTAATTCCTATCCTATAAGAAACACACATGTTCTAGTAAAAAAAGCAAGCAACTTTTTTTTTTTTTACTAAGTTTAGGATTTCAAGCAACTTCAAGCCTTGAAATCAGCTTATTATGAGTATGAGGGAGCAGAAATAAGGTCACAGGAGACAGCTTACCAGACATGTTTTTTTGGGGGGAGAGTCTTGAAACTTAATCTTCGAGATTAAAGGAATAAGGCCACTGCTGTCTATAAAACAATTCACTACAAACCTTTTGCAACCATTACCCAGTGACACGAACATCTACTAAAACTTCTAAGTTATCCACAATGGATCTTGCAATTTTAAATATAGGAATCTGTATTGTCTGAATACAGCAGATGAGGAAGACATTTGTCCTAACATCTCCAGTGGATGTCAGCTCTACAGCAGTGCTTACGCACTACGCTTACACAATGTGCTTGACTAAATGGACCAGTCATGGAACACAGAATCACGGAATTTGATTCAACTCTGGTATAACGTCAGTGTTTGTAAGCGTCTTCGGCTGGGTACTATTATTCCAAAATCACACACAATGTGTTGAGACATGAGAAAAAGATAGCCAAGAATATGACTAATGAAAAACACCAATACCAGCAGGATTCTAAGAAGAATGCCATAGAATTATGTTCATTCACATCAAAAGGGAAGAGATGGTGATTGCCACAACTGCTTTCAACAATTTCACAATTTATGGAGTTCTATTCCACTTTCTTTACAAAGCTGGTCTACTGTAAACTGAGTTGTGCTTCTCTAGAGAGACCAGTGTCAGCTAGATTTACTAAAATCTTCACTACTTATCATAGCATAAGAAATTTTTTAAGTCATCTTCTGTTTGCACGACAAGATTAAACTGACTTTTATTGAACAAATTAGAGGATGCCATCAATGAATGAAATGCTTTTCTTTTCCAAGTCCATTCTGATCCTCTGCATGTTCTATGGTATTTCAAAAGGTTTAAATAAAACTGACCCAAAGCAGCAGTGCCTAAATCCTCACGAGGTTCCCTAAAAACCAGTAAAGTGACAGAAGTAGATTGTCATAAGTGTTAAGAGTAAAAGCCGTCATACTACAACTGAATTCTTGTCTTAATAAATAAATGAATTTATCAGACCATTTCATTCTGTTGAAAGGTTCTTTGCATCAAGTAAAATCACAGCAAATAAATGTCGAACAGCATGAAGTCACACCACAGCATTCATTCCCTGGTTTTGACCTGATCAGAGTCAGAATTATTATCCACTTGTCAAGCCTACTTTTATCATTTTTTACATTGTCATACACTAGAACAGCTGCAAAAGTTATTATTTTTATGTCACAACTGGGTTTGGAAAAAAAATTAACACTTCTGTCACAGCAGGAGCAGTGCTTTTCTACAGAACATTTTACCAGCAGCTTCAAGGTCAGCTTTCTTGACAACTTTATAGAAACCTACAAGTGGGCAATCAGATGAACTTGCCAATTCAGTTCCACTACAGCTCTGACTCTTCACATTATTGTCAGTTAAAACCATTGCTATTCTGAGCTTTCGTGTTGCCTTTTTTTTTTTTTAAACAAAAAACTGAAACAAAGCCCAAACAAATCTGTTGGGTTCCTCTGGAATAGTTTATAAATCACCACATAAAGATTTTATTAAAATTCATAAATTAAGTTCAAAACAAAAATTATCAGGAATTAAGTTATACTATTTAAAACATGACTTCTCACCTTTCAGTTGTACACAAGAAACATGCCAACTTTTAAACATAAATCCCACAGTGCTATATTGAGATTATAGCTAAATGAACAAAATAAGTAAATAAAATTAAACCTGCAAGCAAGTTAATTTGGTTACTTTTTCTCAGAAAGTAATTTAAAATTTCTTTTTTTAAGACAGGTTGTCTACAAAATCTACATTTACAGTTTTCATTTCTGTAGTTACTTTAATGAGGAGAACCCAGCCAGCCCTCTCTCTAAAGACTGAGTAGGAAGTGATTCTGCTTCTAACTGGAATAAAGCATGTAATGATTAATACCAAACATTCAAAAGAGAATTCACACATTACAGAGATATGAACAGACTTCAAATACAGCTCCACAAGTCTAAACATACATTACCTGGTTGTCCCACTGCATTCAATCGTACCATGAGACGTCTTTTATTTGGACAGTGTAAGTGAACATCAGAAAGCACAGTGTCACTTTTAAATGTGGGGCTATCCATCTCCTCTGTTACATCTAGCATGATGTGCTGGTGAGAGGCACATCTAGAGAGTCCTCTATGTCCTCCAAAGTCCTCTATGAAGTGGTGACACAAAGTGATTTGATACTCTTCTGTTATCAGGCATCAAGTAAGTTTTGCTCAGCAAGATAACCTCATGACAGTTTCTGAGAAGACCTCAAGGAAGATGTGATCATGCAAGACAGCAAGTTGGGCATCAGGATATTCAACCTAAAACCAAACACAGCTTTTAATAACATCCTGACACTTAACATTGCTCCAGCAATATTTTAGAAGATAAAAGTCAGATTACACTGTCCAATAAAGCTGCAGTGCTCCAATGCTCTCTATTACAATGGTCCAAAGGATCACCAGACACCTAATTGCTAGTAATTCTATGGCAGACACTGTCTATTTTAGGGAGAGCTACTAATTAGCCTATCTTAAAAACCAGATGTTACCATGAATGCACAGACTTACAGTGCCAAGTCAAAGGTCTTCAAAGGAACATAAGAACTGCGTGTTCAACTTCACCATTTTAAGGGATCTTGTCCTTCATAGAAGTCTCCGAATTTCCCCAGAGATGGACACAAGTATTAAACACAGTACCATAGATTTATCATAGGTCCCTCAAGGAACTAACCTACGGTGAAAGGAGTATCTGCCTTTTCCTGAAAAAAAATCAGGTCATTTTATATGCCTCCACTAACTGGGCACTTAATGTCGCCCCTCTTTGACCTCCTTATTCTTCCAGAAAATAACAAAAAGGAATCATCCTCATTACCCAGTATTCAAGGCTGAACTGTCTCTCCTCAGGCACAAACAAATGAATTACCTCTTATGAACAAAGAATAAAGAGGACATTTATTCCCTTATGCTCTACAAAACTTGGCATTTTGTGAAGGGTACTTTAAACACTGATGAACCACTGATCTGAAATCAGAATGTGTCTTTAAAAACTGAGATGACAAGCTTAGGTCACACACAGAAATCATCAAGCATTATACGAATGATTTAGCTATAGTCATTCACTATGAGCACCCTTAATGCTCCTATGTAAAAACCACTGATGCCATGACCTATGTTGGCATCAGTGTCTTCGAAGTCTCAGCTAATTTTCTATAATCTGCTTGCGCTTGAACAAGATTATGTAGGCTACAACAGGCATAAACAGGCTTAAAATGCTTCAAGTTACACAGACTGCCTTCATAACTTCAGTTAGGAAGTTCTAACAACTTTTGTAGCACCTAACCCAGCCCCCAAACCTGCCCTTTGCCAGCGGAAACCTGCGCACACGACACATCCGAGCCCGATGCGGACCAACGGGGCAGCACGCTCACCACCCGCCGTGCCGGCGCGGCAAGCGCTCCTCCTCCCCTGGGCGGCAGCCCGCAACCTCGGGCCCTCCCGGCCGTGCCGCGGGGCGGAGCAGCGGCTCCCCCGGGAAGGGGCCCGGCCGCGGAGCGGGAGCTCCCCTCAGCCCGGCCCGAGCGGCGACCCCGCCTCTCTTGCCCGCAGCCGCACCTGCGCCACGGGCCGCCTCCCGCCGCCATGGCGGAGGCCAGGCTTCTTCCGGCGCGCGGCTGACGCGCGGCTCGGGGGAAGGAGGGGCGGCTGGGGCCGGGCCCCGTCCTGTGCCGCCGTGCTCGGGGCCCCTCCCGCAGGCCGGTACCTGCCCTGCGCTGGGCTGAGCCGCCGCTCGGCTGCCCGTTGGCCAGCAGCCGTCACCCGGGCTCTCCTGCCTGTACGAGTCACCTAGCGCTAGGCCCTAGGTAAAAGCCACACCGGGAGTCGGTAAACGGGGACACCAGCAGCCCAGTTTAGTGTTGCCACGAAAGCCTTCACAGCAGTTACCTAGAGCTTGAACCCGCGCTTCTTACCCCTGTTCTTGTGTTACTTGGTTTCAGCGTTACTTACTCTCCGTTTATGTGCAATTCCATGCCAAACCCCCAAACAGCTTAAAATCAGAAAATAGAAATAGCTTTATGGAGACCAGCGGGCATTTTTTCCTTAGCCCAAACAACCCCAGAACTCTGCTACCACCGTTAGATTAGGCGAAGCAGCAGCAGTATCTGCTCGCTCATTTGGGGAACAGGGATTTTGGCTGCTCAGTTCTGCAGTTCTGTGCGAAATCAGACACAGACGTGCTCCAAACTTCACCCGTATTCTAGTTCATCCTCTGCAAGTCCGCAAGGGCTACCGGAGTTGTTAACACCTTTCACCAGAAGGATCCGGTTCAAAAGCGGCATTTACATGCTAATTGCATGTTATACGATACTAATGTCAATTGCTGCAGATGATCCTTTTATTTCCTTAAG
The DNA here is from genome assembly GCA_028858755.1 of Ara ararauna. Taxonomy (NCBI): domain Eukaryota; kingdom Metazoa; phylum Chordata; class Aves; order Psittaciformes; family Psittacidae; genus Ara; species Ara ararauna. Next base: position 15,186,799 of record CM054380.1, on the reverse strand, counting down.
TGAATGCTTGTGGAGAAGGAAGAATTAAAGAGTTAATGTTGGGGGGAAAAAACCACTTGGAATGTAATGCATTGTCTGTACTTATTTCTAGATGCCTATTTCTCATCATCTGCATCCTACTATAAAGGCTAAGAATTATGAACAGAACGAAGTAATCTTTCCCTGTTTTTACAGTCTGGCGTGTTGAGTGGTAATGAAATGGAAAACACAGTGAGCCATTCAGATCTCTCATTGGAGTTTCTGTGGGGAATGTTGTTTTATGAACATCTGATAAAAACGCTTTGGAGATTTGTTTCCCTTTTATCTGGCTCCTGTGGAAGAGCAGAATATTATTTTATTTCCCGTGGTGATATGCTGCCACATAAATTATTACTGCACTCTGCTGGCATATTCCCCACTGCTATAAAGTGCTAACGGTATGCAGACAAAGCAGATTATATTTGTCACAAAATCTTACCAGTTTGTAACAAGATGCTTACCGGTATGTAGGGTAAGTATCACTAGAGGGGTAGCTGGAAAGCCAGGTGTGTCACGACACTGCACAGGATCTTTTCATCACACAGGTGCATTATATGAGAAATGGGGTTGCTACCATTTCTTTCCTAAAAAATGCAGCTACCTTGTTTCACATGCGTATAATCATGAGGCAAAGCAAAACTATCTTATGGCTGCAGAAAGTCTCAATGGAGCCAGCGTGGCTGCAGACATTATAATGTGGGTGATAATGAGATTTGCTTAGGGTCAGTCTAGCTCAGGAGATGCACTTTCTGTGCTGCACGCAAGAGGGCTGTGGCAGAAAATTGAGTTCTACCTCTTTTTACAAGACTTCAAGGATGCATCTCAGTTACATTTCCTATCTTCCTCGCTTACAGAAAGTAGCCAAGAGTATCCCTTAGCTGTGGCGTATCAAAGACGGACTCCAGTTCCGGTGAAATCTGAAGACCTTTATTTTGCCTCTCCCATCCCTTTTATAGCCTACTAAGTGTTAAGCAGTAACTTTCCACTCTCTTGCTTTCTTATCATCCCGATTCAGCAAAACTACTAAGGGTTACAAACATTCACATTGTTTGGTCTGTCTTTGAGATGCACATCCTGCTTTATCTTGCAAACTGCTTGCTTTGTTTTGCTAACCGATCTTAACCCTCCATTGTTCCCTTTATAGTTCCCAAGGCTTAGGCCGGACTAGGGCAATAGCACCTGGTGTTTTCTTCAGGGTTCCCAAGGCTTAAGGCCTACCAGGGCCATAACGCCTGGATTAATTTTGTTAACTATTTCTGTCCCGTTACCCATACTTAGTCACTTCACACCAAGAATTAGGGGACTTAAAGAAGTGGTTGTTTCCCATGTGATTTTTGCCCAATCCTGCCATGGCCCAATGGACGTTGCTAGGATAATTCCTTAGAGTGCTTTCTAAAATGCCAGCACTGCTGCAGGAGGCTCAGAGAAGAAAACTATACAGACAATCCTGAAAAATATGTATCTCGAGAAAATCTACTTCCTTAGGAATTGATAAGAGAATAGAGCTGATTCTAAGCAGACAGGAATAACCAGATGCATTAATACACCACTACATATTTGATCTTGTACTGTGTAGTAGTATATTCCTGACAGCTCATGGTATCTTTCCAGTACTGTCTCTTTGCTCATCTTCTTTTCTTTAATTGTATGTCTACCAGACAGAAGCACATTCTGTGCTTTCATTAGGTCAGGAAAACCAACAAAATAAAACAACAAAACAAACTGAAGACTGTCAGGAAGAAAAATATGTATCAGCTCTCATCATTCCAATCCTACTGTACTCGGGCTGTTGAAAGGAGATGTGCTGAAGTAGTTGTCACTTCATCTTGCTTGGTGGTATGCTGGCATGCACAGTACTTGGGGCAAGTTCCTTAGCCATCAAGCAATGGGGAGAAATGTCAGGCAACACAGTGAATAAAAGGATTGCTGGTCTAAATGATGGATGATGAAGATGGATGAAGATGAAGATGGATGAAGAATTTCGCTTCGCTCCCGAAGCATGTATGACACATCAGTGTTGGTCACCAGGTTGAAAATTCCTAGATAACTGCTTGAAGTGGAAAAGTGCACAAGAGAAATAGCTGAAAAATGATTAAAAAGGGCAACTGCAGCTGTCAGCTTTTTTGCCTCCACATTTCCTGTATATCCATTTCTCTTTCCCAGGGGAAGCTAGCAATCATACTGCCTCACCAGCAAGAAAACTGAATTACAAAACACTAACATTAGCAGCACAGAGCTAAAATCCACAGTGATTTCTTTTTCATTAACTATTTTGTGGTTGTTTATCAGATACATTCACACTTTTTACTACAGCATTTTACTTCATGGGCTTATTCAGAACCATACTTTGCATGCCTTTGACATCAAAAAATCATGACTTCTCATGTCCAACACAAGCTGATTTGCACAGGAATTTTTCTGAGACACACAAGTATGTAATGTCTCAGGTGATTCTCAGAACAATGTCAACCCAATGAGTATGACTGTATGCACCAAAAATATCTCTCTTTAGTCAGGGGAAAAGGAGCAAAATTCAGGTAACTGAAAAGCCTTCCTTCACTCTCAAGCACATCAAATCCACAAAATACAAAAGCCACGCTGATTCTTCAGGGCGATCATCAATTGTCTTTTAAATTGGTATCTTTGTGCTAAATTACAGTGAGGAACTGCAGAAAAGTATTATTATATTTATGCACTTCATACCAAATGCTCTATTAAAATTTTAGCAAAGACTTTAATGTTAAACAATGCTTCAGAAGTAAGAGAAAGTTCCATCCATCCGTTCTACTCAGCACTACTTCCTATTACTTTTTCAAGCATGTCAGCCTAAGGAGGCAGTGAATCAGCCTTAGGCATTTCTCAGCCTTAGACCTGTACTTTATGAAAAAGAGGAATGTAAAGACTTTAATTTACCTCACGTACCAGACAGCTTTACAGAGGTTTAACTACTTGTTTTAAATTATGAAGTGGGCCAGTTTCATCTATTGAGTGAGTCCTAAGGAGTCTGTGCTAGAGACAAACTAGGCCTATTCAAGACAGAGTAATAATTGCATAGTACAGCAGTTTCTTATGGGCAGTTCACATTATCATCAGGGGTCATTTAATTTCAATACGGATTCTCATTAGACCTGCTCCTCTGCCATCCTGTACTTTTCACCTGCCTCTCATTGCATCTCCTCTGTATTTTCTTGCACATGCCATGGCAGATATCCTCTTTTGAGCTAGCTGGGCTAGCCAAAAAGTGCTACTGTTTCTGTTGCTTAGTACAGTCCACTGTCATGTCTACTGGTATTAAGACTGTTAAGTGTCCTGTAATTCCCTTGAAGTGGGGTCATGCAAACGAGGTCACCTTTATCATCTGCTTCAAGTGGGCAGTATTTCATTTATGCTGTAACAAATCATAACTGTGCAATGGAAATGAAACACTTTTATTAAACTAAGCACTTTAGCATCAACACTGACCTTGATGCTATAAAAAGTTTTTATATCACAAAATTTTGTATCACCACATTCATTTCTTCTCTGATCTGTTTTAGAGGCAGGCTGTTAATATAACCTTTGTTTACTGTTTGGGGATTCAGATCAGGCTATTCTCTGACTCATACAATTCTCTTCCATATACTGGACATTTGGGACCTTATTATCTTAAAAAAAAAATGCCTGAATGATTAACATGTCAATAACGACCCTGAAGGAAGGTTTCAGTGTTGCTACATGTCTATTTTTCCCTGCTACATTATGTACCACTAGATCTGTGGAAGAAGCAGGAAACTGCAGCCTCTTGTAAAACAAATGGATGCACTCAGCTGGGAATCACATAGGCTGGACAACGTCAACTGAAAAACATATGTAGGGAACTTCCTGCCTTGGTATGGATGGAGAACAGAGCCTGACTGGCTGTCAAAGCTGATCAGGAGGCTCATGTAGGGACCTAGAAGAGGCCGTGCAGGAGGCCACTTCAAGACTGCACAATGAGGCAAAAGGAAAAGAACCACCCTCTGAAAGTCTCAGAGGACAAGATGGAAAATAAAAAAACTAAAAGTCCCATATTTTAACATTATTCCTTTATTTTAAAAGCTGTTTGCTCCTCTTTTTCTTTTTTCTTTTCTTTTTTCTTTTCTTTTTTCTTTTCTCTTTTCTTCTCTTTTCTTTTTTCTTTTCTTTTCTATTTTCTTTTCTTTTCTTTTCTTTTCTCTTTTCTTTTCTTCTCTTCTCCTTTTCTTTTCTTTTCTTTTCTTTTCTTTTCTTTTCTTTCTTTTCTTTTCTTTTTTTCTTTTCTTTTCTTTTCTTTTCTTTTCTTTTCTTTTCTTTTCTTTTCTTTTCTTTTCTTTTCCTTGGTAGGTTTTGGAGACCAAAGTTCATGCATCGTGCAAGGCAGGGTGCTGAGACACTAAGGGGGAACTCCTCTCAAACTTTTTTTTTCCAGATACTTCTTCAGAAGTCAAAAATATTTCTCCTCTGGGTTGATTAGTCCCTCCCTAGTTTTTCTGCATTGCCTTCCTCTTGTGCCCTCTTTTCCCTAGTCTTCCTGATCAGTATTAGCTCCTTTCAGCCTGTCACTTTCAGTGTTTGAGGTTATCTGCATCTATTCTGCCTGCTCAATACACTCTTATTAGCTATACATCTTTTTCTACTTGACACACAACATAAATACTTGCTTGACTAAGATTAAGTAACACAAACTTCCTTTTTATTTTGTGTTTCCTACAGCAACTTCCAGTAAATTAAAGTATGCCTCTCAGAGTTTTATGCAGTTCTATGTATGTAGCCAAGTCATAATTCAAACAGGGCTCTGTAAATCAATTTCCAGAGTGTGCAGCTTTCAAGAGAAGAGAAACGAGACCAGCTGTTGCTCTTTAATTTCAATGCCAATTTCTTTTTTTGCCTGGCATCTTTCTTGTGTATCTGAAGGATGTGAGGCTAAGGCAACATTTTGATGTATGTTTAAATACAGTACTTAAGCTGGGATGCCCCGCGGTAAAACACAATACTGTTATCACTGGGGATTGCCATGTGGGTGACTTGGAGGCCTTATTACTGAGAAAAGTGACGCCTAAGAAAAGCATTGATCTTTGGGTGTTGTACAGTGATGGAGATCAAACCCAGAAGAAAATGTTAGGAAATCTTATATTCAATACAACAACGATGAGATCATTTTTAGATGTCATTAGGTAGGATTAGAAGTAGAATGCCTAATCCAGAAGTTTTTCTTTCACATACTTGAGCTAATGCTTTATGTGTTCAAGAGCACTGGATTATCTGTCTTGCATACTTTCCATCTTTTGGCTCCCTATTCAAAGAAAAGATAGATTAAAAAATAGGTTTGGGTTTTTTTTCTGCCTTTAGACAAGAACTCTCAAAAGGTTGAGATGTGACTAATCTCTTTATTGAATGTTTTGTACTGCCTTTCAAGCAGAAATGCATTTGGGAAATCTCAACTACAAGGCTTATCTGAACCAGCCTCTTGAGATCCTTCTTCAGTCTAGTTTTTGTTCACGGTATGACCAAGCATAAACATGGATAATCAAAGCTTTCCCACACTCTATATTCTCACATAGTGAAAATAGTAAAACTTGGGAGTTGCAGTTCACCCCAGTCTCAAGAGGGAACCCTCTGAAGACAATAAAACACTAAGTTTTGGTACACATAGTCAAAACAGCTGCTGAGACTCTAAGGGGCACACCATAAATCGGTAATACTCATAGTTGGTCCGATGTGGTGTGTATAGGACTTGCTGGCATATTTTTCTTCTTTTTTTTTTTTGGCACCAAAACACTATCCTGTATTGTGTGCAGCAACAGTAACTTATTACACACCATAGTTTTGCCAGATAAACCTAAAGCCCAAAGTGGCTTTGCCAGAACTTTGCCTATATCCAATGTATATGCCATAGTAACATCAAGAGGATTTTTAATTTGGGAAACCACTGTGATGCAAACTAACATGGCATAATTTTGAAGGTTTTGAGCTGCACTCTGAGGCAGCGTTTGATCAGTGACTGCAGATGGCCTACAGTAAATGTCTGTGTTGTTTTTGTGACTCCTGTAGGAAGGTTTGATACAACTGCATAGGAAGTTTGTTTATGCAGTATAGTAGTAGATTTTGTATAAAGATGAGTATTTTTCAATAGAACTGCAACTTCTTTTAGTGGCATGACCTTGAGGAGAGCATTACAGGAGCTATAGCTCCAGCAGTTTCATACAAGACAGACTTACATTCTAGTTTAAGTATTTCAGTTGAACACCTGCACAAAGTATTTACTAGTGCTCCTGTACATATCAGCAGTTGCTGATGGTTACAAAGCTTGCAGAAAATCCTCATGTAGTGGGGTCTATTTCTAATGGTGCAAGCAGCTACATCACAAAGCACTTAACTTCCTAGCACTTTCCCTCCCTATACATGGTTCAGCATTAGAACCTCAACTTTTTAAAGATAAGGACATACCTGACTTGTGACACTCAAAAATACTGCTTTGAATACTTCACAAATAGTCACTGCCATTTCTGCATTAGAAAGACAGATAATTATATTCATTTTCCCACAGCACATTCTAGCAATATTTTATGAATATAAAGCAATATATAAAACAATGACTTCATAAAAATGAGCCTTCTTAGGTGTCCTTGCCACTGTCCTTCATGAGTGACCTTGGAGAAAAGCCACTCTTATATCACAGTGGAACTAAACCTGAGACTAAAACATTTACACTTAATATAATGAAAAACGTTATATACAATCCAAATGAAAATGGGATACTAACCATGCACTCTTTATTATCCATGCAGGCATCACTGTAGAGGTATTATTATTCTATGTACATTTATAAATGGGTGGTGCTGTGCATGTGTATATAGAATCTGCTTCCTGGTAAATGGTAAGTGAAATGATAGATGATACTACAATTTTTTCTGTTGCTGTAATTTGCTAGAATAAAATTGCTAGAATTTGTTGCCATAAGGTCACAGAATATAATGTAGCCAACTGGCTCAAAAGGGGATGTCCCTTCTACTATAACCTCAATAACTAGATCTCCACCAAAATAATTTACAGCAAGTCTTAGAAAAAAAAAAGTTGGCTGTGATAATCTATGCTGAGTACTTCAGGCACATACCTGATCTAATTCCCCTCTTAATTCAACATGGCATGTTTAGGCTCCATGGGTTTCCTTGGCAGATCAGGTAGTACTGAATAAGAGTCAGGACATGGTGATATACGCCCTGTATTCTCTTGTCAGAGATAAATTGTGACTGGTCAGTCCTCCTTTGAATTCTCTGCGGCTGTGGGTGTTCAAAAAAATGGGTATTTAAAACTGCATGATTTAAAGATTAAATCTGCCAAGTAATGGTCAAACCTCAGATCAACCAGCCAAAGGTAGTAATTTCAAAAATCATAATATTGTACATTGCCTTTCAGCTTTTCTCTTTTGAACCGCAGGTGAAGCTCTTGTGGTAATCTTTTAATAGTTTAAAAGAATAGTAACGTTCAGAATCCAATGATCTTTACTGGGATGCTGAGTGGCAAACTGGGTTTCTGTTTAATTCTTCAGTCAATGAAGAAAAAGAACAGGAGCAAAAATGTGGTATTTCCGGGAAAAGATTGTGAATGACATCAGGTGTGTTGATTGATAGTACTTGTTTCTGTGTCAGCAATCAATTACAGTCATTGGTGCACATTTATGATGACTGGTTTTTACTTTCCTGTGGTTGTATGGGTAAACATTGTGGGAATGCCTCCTGTCCTCATTTTACATATAATTTACTTTTAGTAACTCAGTCACCTCTTTCACAAATACAAACAGAGCAGGAGAAATGAAATAAAGTAAACATTGGGGAATACTGAGGAATTCATCTGTGAGAAGAGTCTTTTTTAAAAGAAAGGTTTTGATGAATGTCTTAAGAAGGATTTGTGCTTACCGAACTTACACAGAGAGTTTATGTAGGTTGAAAAGATAAATTCCTATGAGAGGAATTGCTCTTATAAATCCAGACAGAAGTTAAGAAGAGAGAGAAGGTGGAAATTTTGCTGGTAGCAAGTGTGTTATTAATCTATTAATGACATGCCGCTTCCTACTCTGAGCACTGATATTCAGTAAACCATTTAGAATGATTGACCACAAAGTGCAAAATCACTTTCTCTGGCTTTCACTCACTCCTTTCCAGTATTAACACAATTAGTATAGCGCTTCCACAGCAGCTTTACCTCAAGGATCTCAACTGGACTAATCTGGTACTTAATGTACATAACTGGTAAATAACTGGGCTGTGGACTCTGCTGCAGTACAGTACTGGTTGAGGACAACTCAGAAGGAACTGTACTACCCAGTAGGAGTCCCAGGAAGCCATGCTTGTGATTTCCATAGCACAATGCCCTCTGAACCCTCCAGCACCCATGTTAAACTTGCAAAGAGAAAGGATAGGATAAAAGTTACTTACAAAAGTTCTACTGTGTTCAAGCTGTAAGACTGCTAATTTTGCTGCATCACACTCTGTGGGCTCAAAATTCGCTGCAATTTTGGGAGCGTTTTCTGAATTACCTCTGGTATTCTGAGCAGCAGATTGATGTTAGCAGATCTAACCACCACCTAGGGTGTCTATGCAAAGTGAATTACTCCTTCTCCACAAAGTTAAGTCTAAATTAAAACTTTGAGTCTTTTATGCTGAAAATTCTAGTTTAACCATCAGAGTCTTGTGCTCTTTTTAGAGACCTCAGTAAACTGGAAATGAAATCTCTGGAAAAGCTAATCTGTAGTACTGACTTTTTCCTTTTGTTACAAACCTTTCCTAATGAATACATAAAGATGTTTTGATGAACTCTACTTTTTTAGTTTTCTGACTTTGTATAAATTCATTTTTTCTCAGCATGAGTGCCTAAATAGATTATGCTCATGTGGAAATTAAACCTGCATGTAACATTGGTTTATTCTTGACATAAACTTTTGTATCATCACAGTCTGGTCACAAAAGGATCATGCAGCCCAGAAAGCCAACGGTATCCTGGGCTGCATCAAAAGGAGTGTGACCAGGAGGTCAAGGGAGGTGATCCTGCCCATCTACTCTGCTCTTGTGAGACCTCACTTGGAGTATTGTGTGTAGTTCTGGTGTCCTCAACATAAAAAGGACATGGAACTGTTGGAACAAGTCCAGAGGAGGGCCATGAGGATGATCAGGGGACTGGAGCACCTCCTGTATGAAGATAGGCTGAGAAAGTTGGGGTTGTTCAGCCTGGAGAAGAGAAGGCTGCATGGAGACCTCATAGCATCCTTCCAGTATCTGAAGGGGGCCTATAGGGATGCTGGGGAGGGACTCTTCATGGGGAACTGTAGTGATAGGACAAGGGGTAAAGGGTTCAAACTTAAACAGGGGAAGTTTAGATTGGATATGAGGAAGAAATTCTTTACTGTAAGGGTGGTGAGGCACTGGAATGGGTTGCCCAGGGAAGTTGTGAATGCTCCATTGCTGGCGGTGTTCAAGCCTGAGTTGGACATAGCCTTGGGTGGCATGGTTTAGTGGGAGGTGTCCCTGCCTGTAGCAGGGGGGTTGGAACTAGATGGTCTTTAGGTCCTTTCCAACCCTAACTATTCTATGATTCTATGATTCTATGTATTAGCAGGCTCCAACTTTCGTTTACTGTAAAGTTAGTCTAGACAGATTTTATAAGGACCTTCCTATATCTTGATGGCTAAGCCAAATTATTTAATAGCATTTAATAATAAAATAAGCATGCATGCAGAGTTTGTGGGCCCCAAGATTAGGACAAGAACTCTCCAGGACACAGATGATCACTGGTAAGCATTTCATACAATGCTTGATAACAGCTTGGACCCAACTGAGTTAACTGTTCCTGCAGTTTTACACCCTTTGCTTTCTTTTGATTCTAACTTGGAGGTGACAATGGCTGATCATTGCAGTGGCATGATGGTTTAGATGTAAGAATGCCTCCAGTTTAGATTTATAATACAGCTGATAAATCATCTGCCTAATACATGGTGTTTGTGGAGCTACTTAAAGCTTCCAGGTAACTGCAAATACAGCTGGAAAAAAACAGAAGCCTGAAGTCCCAATTAAGACTCATGTGCCCCAAAGCTTGTTCATTTTTTCTTACTGCATCAATTAGTGTGACAAAACATTTCACCTTGCTTCATAAACCTCGTACTCCTTCTGTTACCCAACCATCACAATTACAACGAGCTAACAGCTGCTTATTTTGCAGATCTACATAGGCACTTTCATATATCACAAATACAGCTTGGAGATGTGGGCAAGAGATGGCAAAAGCTCAGAGTAGTTCTATGGCTGCTTAACAGTGTATTCCTGAATGGAAAGACGATCATAATCCCAGCAAAAGTACCTTTTGCAGAACAAAATGTGGTCTGTAGTGCTGATGATTACTGTGTTTAAGTAAATGCTCTCTCAAAGAATATTTTCCTTTTAACTGATCCTCCTGCTGAAACCCTACTGGTTCACAATAGCTCGTTGCCATGGATGGGTAATGATGTCACACATCCTGCCCTGTGTCCATGCTAGAAAATAAACGAGAATGTTTTTTTTTTTTTTAATGACTAGGAGTTACTTAGCAATTCCCTGGAAGGGCTGAAGTGAATTACAGGTAAGAAAACAAGACGCCCTATTGACCCTACCTGCCCTGTATCTTCATGCCGGTGAAGTGATGCAGTAAAACTCCATAGTAAATGCTCTGCAGATTTAAAACCAAGGTTGTGCTTCTGCAATTTAGCTTGTTATCCAACAAGTTTCAGTGGGCTGAAGGTAAGCAAGAGGCTAGGTGAAATGTGGCTTAGGGGATCATACATGTGTCCTTGGAAACTACCTTCTGTCCTTCTGAAGTTTTTGGAAGAGGGTAACACTGCTTGTATCCTTCCCTCCATCAGTGGTGGCTCTGACAGGAAAATGATCCTGGGCAGGGTACAGACATCACTGCTTCAGGTAGCAATTGCCGCACGACTGCCTCCTCTCACACCACCTTTCAAATTAGATCTGTCCTTTGAGGTCGGCATCTGGAGGGCAAAGAACAGAGGAAATCTCTCGTAAATACAGACAATAGGCTGCAAGAACAGCGGCACCGTTACTGTTCCCCAGACCTTGGCTTCTGCACCCTCCTCCCCTCAGGGACAGTGGTGTTTGGAATAAGGAAGTTTCTGAGGTGAGACCATCCAAGAGTTCCAAAGCTGCGTGAGCTGCTGGGATCGCGCCCTCCGCGTATGTCCTATCAGGTATCTCTTTCTAGGAGCCTTGTCTAGGGCTGCCCTGTCCGTGCCGCGGAGCGCAGGGCTCTCCCCGTTCCCACAGGCATTCCTTCGCGCACCAGCGGGGACAGAGCCGGGCCAGCGCCCCGGCTGGCGGCTGGGGCCGGACCGGGTCGGGAGCAGTGTACCGTCGAGACCCGGTCGCACTGCGGAGCCGGGGCCAAAGCCGAATCGTTGCGGGGTCTCCGCTCCGCACGGCGACAGGCGAGCAGCGGCGGGCGGGGCGGGGCTGGGCTCTGCTCGGGGCTGGGCGGCGGGACCCGCCGTGGCGGCGCGAGCGGCCGGTGCCGGTGAGGCTGCAGCATGAAGCTGAGCTTGGGCGGCCTGTCCCTCCTCGTGGCCCTGGTGGGAGCCTCAAGCTTCGTCTTCCTCGTGGTGGCCATCGCGACCGACTTCTGGTACATCATCGATGCGTCCAAGCTGGAGATGTCCCGCAACGGCACGGACGCCCTCAGCTCCCACTCGGGCCTGTGGCGGACCTGCCGCGGTGAGTGAGCGGCGCGGGGCGCCCCGCGTTTGCATTAACTTCTGATCCAAACTCACTCAATAAACGTTAACCATTTAGAAGGAAAGAGAGGTCTTTTGTGTCTTACTCGGGGGAGGGAGGGATTAAGGGGCGAAAGCCCGGGGTGAAAGCCATCAAAAAAATAGTAACACAAAGAATATTAATTTAAATAAGATTAAAAAATATATACTTTATATAAATAAATACTATGAATATAAATTATATGAGAGTAAATATTATTAGTTGTATATCTGCAAATAATGTAATTAAATTAACTTAATCCTATGCTAACTAAAGGTAAGTGACTGAAGACATACCAAGTTCACCAAGTGATTGTACTGCTTTTGGTCTTGCTTGGTATTTCCGTGCTCTGGATTTTAATGACAGAGCCATTAGCCCTATGTGGACATGACAGGATTTTCCCTGTTTAGTTTAATGTGTATGCCAGGCATATTCTTTAGGTTTTGATTCCTCCATTAAAAACAAGGAGTAAGTAATGTTCATCATGGGCAAGAAAGGATGTTGTTTGCAGTGGAGAAGAGGAGAAGGTGCAGGTTAAAGGACTTCTTCCCTTTGCTGTACCCTTAGCCCCAGTGAAATTAGCAGATTTTCCATCTTGACTTCAGTTTCAGGCCCCATGGGGGCAGAAGTTGGCCAATGCTGAGTGCTGAAAATCCCCTACTTCCCTCCCCTACCTAGGAATGACTGTTTTTAGAACAGATAATTTTATATGAAATATGTGTACATGCAAAAAAAACATACATTGTAAGAAGATAGAGTGTATTTTTTTCTCATTGTTTTTTCCCTTCTCTCTTACTGTGGAACAAATGTATACACACAAAAATAGAGGAAATATTGCAATAAGATTTTATAGCATTAATTTTTCTCCATGTTTTTTCCCTTCTCTGTTAGTGAGGAATGAATGTTATCCTTTGATAAACCCTTTCTGGCATGAGAAAGCAAACATCACTGATTCACACAGACAGCTTTTAAGTGAGTAACTTATATATTATTTCTACATTTTCATCCACACTTCCCTCCCTCCTTGGCCCATTACAAGGTCCTATTTCTGATTCAGAGAGGCAGTTCTTTGAGATAGTGTTTTCCTTCTGCTTCTGTACAATATCTGTCACTGCATGTGGTATTTAAGTGGTGTTACTGTTAAAATAACCATCTAGTTGATGTCAAGTTCAGCTAAATTCTTCCCCAGGAGCAAGATGTTTCTGTCTGGAATGGCTCAGGAAGATGCAAAATTACCATAAATAAAGGCAAAAATGTTCAAAATCCCCCCAAAAGAGTTTGATCACTGGAAATGCTTAAGCACACATCTAAACAAATCTTTAAGACAGTCACTTACCTACCCTTTCAGTGGGATTCCTTGCACTGAAAAAATATTTGAAGTATGTGGGAATTTAAGGAAAGAAATCACTGACTAAAAGCAATGTTCAAAGGCTTGGAAGAACATTGTGTTCAAAAACATTAAGTTTCTAACTGCGTTGGTTTGTATTTACTCCTTTTTCTCTAGATTCATTTGTCAATGTCAGAATGTTTTCAGAAAGTCCAAACTACAGATTTACAAATATCTCTAGGCTTCTCCAGAAAGATGATTTATGTCCTTTGCCTCATATTCTGCACAATGCTTTGCTCATACATGCTTGTATATGCACTTGCACTCTTTTATTTTTTGCTTACTTCACTCTCCTGGCTGACTCTGGCTTTTTCCCCTTGCAAGCAGAACACATGCATTTGTTCTCTCTTAAAATGGTGCTCTTTCCCTCAAAGCCAGCCATTTCCCTGAGCAGTCATTCAGAGAGGCTTAGAGTGTCTTTCTTTAGTCTCTTGGAATAGCTTCTGATGATATAGCTAGAAGGATAGTACGCATAACAAAGTAAGCCAGTGAGGTACTGATGATAATGTAGCTGTGCTGGAACAGTAACTGGAAAGTTAAAGTAGGAGTAAGATCCCAGTGTGCTACTTCACAGTGGTACAAGCATATTGACAGGTTCAAGGCTCAAGAGCAGATTGTCTCTCTGTGCTTTCAAATTGAGAGGTGCCAGTTCTTCAGTCTTCCTTGCTTAAGACGGAGGGCCTTAGCTGCTTCACATTGCTGAAAACTTTGAGGATCAGTGAAAATGATTGTCTGCTGGATCACTTAGGTCTCTGAGGGTTTAACGTTAATTGAAAGTAACAAGACTGATCATGTTTTAAGTGTGGGCACCTCAGCTGTTATGTTGGAGATAGTCTAAAAATTCAGGATAAAATTATTAGCACTTCAAAAGTTGTGTTCATATCTGTAATTTTCCTCAGGGGAGGAGATTTTAGATTATGGCTCTTCAATGAAAGCTGAATTCTGCAAAAACAAAAGCAAAGACTGTAAAGAGCTTTTTTGGTTATAAAAATTATGTTGGCTTGGAAACAAAGGACAGCTCTTTGGTAGTCATGAAGTGTAAGAAAATAGTGAATATGAGTAAAAATTGGATTCATAGCTATGTTTACAGACTCTTCAGAGCCTCAGAGAATTTGTTTATCTCTTGCTTTTACATCAAATACTATTTTTAGGCTCCTGGACAAAGACTTCAGGTCTGCAAAGACACTTCCAGATTTTATTATAAGCAGGCATAGTCTGCCTAAAAATTATGAGAAATCAGAGATATGTTCACTGAAAGAACTTACATGTTTGATTTGAATGCCCTACAGGGTGAACTTCTTGATACTTGGATGCTCGGCTTCAATGCAGTTTCAGTGTGGTGAGGCTACAGACTCAGCAATAGCAGCTGAACATAGCAAGTGCCATGACAGTACTTCTAGAGAATCCTGATCTTTCTAAGTGACATCTGTGTTTGTTAAGTACTGAGATATTGCCTTGTACTTCAGCCTTACACTTTTCTCTTAACTAATTTCTGACTATGCTCACTGAGTCATATTTGGGCAGATCAGGGCAAACCTTCATCTTCATCTACAACACATTTTAACTAGAACTTTAGAGGACAGTTCTGGAATCATGGATTTCAGTGTAGTTACAGTAATTTGTCCATGTGTTGCTGTATGGGGCAAACTGGCTAATTGCACAGCTTTAATTGGTTACTTTAAAAAATAACTTTTTTTCTCTGTGTGTGCCTGTGCAGGTGTCTATGAGGCATATTCACATGAAATGAATCTCATTCTGTATCGCTGTACACCCATATTTCTCACTGTTAAATTGGCATGCTGAATTTCAGGAGCTCTGGCACCATTAAATATGCTTCTTGCTGATTATTCCTAAATAGATTTAGAAGCGTTGTCTCCTAGTGCAGGTGCTTAAATAACACATTGAGAATACTGTCCCTCATTCTTCAGAGATCCCATACTCTTCCTGGCATGTCTTAATTAGACGAAAGTGCCAAAAAGATGGGAGAAAGTCTATCTGAGTGAAAAGAGCTGGGTCTAAGTGGAAACAGAAGTGCTAGTCAGTGCCAGCAGACAAACCTTTCATTAGAGAATGAAAAGCCTTCGCATTCTCTCCCTCCACATTTCCAATCTCTCTCCTATTCATCCCCAGCAGATTCCTTTTTAGGCTTATTGCGGACTTCAAGTAGAACTGCTGGCAAGCTAAAGAAAAGAAAGGCGTACAAGTGAAAGTTCTGTGCTGCCAGCAATATTACTCAGGCAATCAACCTAGGTCTTGTTAAGCCTCAGAGTGCAATGTATTTTTCACATCACGAGAGTACTGCGCAGCAGTTTCTCTAATGGATTAAACACGTGCTCTCTCCTGTACTTTAAGCTTGTTTTTCTTTTCTTACCACTCCCTCCATCTGAACATATGGTGTATACCCTCAAACCCAGAACGTAAAAAGGATCTTCCTACTACAGATCACATGATGGCATGGTTATATATTTAAATCATCAGAATATACTACCTGACTGCCTACCACCAGCTCTTCTGAAAATTCTGCATTTAAAAAAAAATAATCTTTTTTCTAGAGATGTACATTTCCATAGAATCATAGAATAGTTAGGGTTGGAAAGGACCTTAAGATTATCTAGTTCCAACCCCCCTGCCAGGGGCAGGGACACCTCCCACTAAACCATGCCACCCAAGGCTATGTCCAATCCAACCTTGAACACCGCCAGTGACGGAGCACCCACAACTTCCCTGGGCAACCCATTCCAGTGCCTCACCACCCTTACAGGAAAGAATTTCTTCCTCATATCCAATCTAAACTTCCCCTGTTTAAGTTTGAACCTGTTACCCCTTGTCCTCTCACTACAGTTCCTAATGAAGAGTCCCTCCCCAGCATCCCTATAGGCCCCGTACAGTATTAAAATGAAAGTGTCACTTTTCACCATTGAGGCAGTTATTAGGGACTCTTGGGGATTAAAGAGCTAGTATTAAAGTACTAGGATTAAAGACAGTCCTCTAAAAGTCACCTTTAAGACCGAAGTCTGTTGTCAAAGACACCTCAGATATCTTGTCTTGCCATTCATTCTCCTGTGCCAGCCATGAGAGATAAGCAGAAAGAGCAACTTCTTTCCATGATGAGCTGAACTCCATCTCTCACTAAATGGTAAAAGAAGGATGTCACTCTGACTTCAGAGGAAGCTGCACCAAGAGTTCTGAGCAGCTTTGCCATTTTCCTCAGGCATCTAAATGTTGAGCATCACATCCAGAGAGAGGGAAATTGGTGCATAGAAGGAATGGCAGTTTTTAATCAACTAAAAAATCTGCCTTAAGAGTTGCAGCTTTTAAAAATAATTTCATAAAAAGAGAAATAAAATCAAAACCAAAAACCAAACCCCCAAAACAAACCAACCAAACAAAACCCCCAAGCCCCAACAAATCGAACCCAAAGCCGAACAAGTTACATTGGGGAAGGTTACTCTTGGGGCATTTTTGCAATATAAATATTTTTCATTTACCAAAGTCTGTATTGTTAATAATAAGTAAATACCAGTATAGATTTAGTTAAAGACAGCACCAGTGTAATCCCTGCAAAATGAACAGTTTTGAAGTATTTCTAATCAAAATGAGTTTATACTCTTGGACTTGGTTAAAGTACTTCCTGCAGGATAGATGAGCTGTCAAAAGAAGAAAGTAATGTGGTTGCTGGATACTAATGTATCCTGTCAAAACCCTTCTATGAGCTTGACTTTTTGGAAACCCAAGTAATCTGTTCCGGTGTGTCTGTTGTGGCAGGACAGTGACCCTTGCTTGGTAACAAGAAAATTACTTCCTTCTATATTCTGATCAGTGGCTAAGGTTTTCTTAAAGCACAATGAAATTTGTTAACATGAGGAGGGTTTTTTTTGTGTGCCTCCCTCCCCCCCGCTTTACAGTTTAAAAACAAATTGCCACAAGGCTGACAACCACTGACAACCCTGGTTTTTTGTTAGTAACATGAACATCATGGCTGGTGAATGATTTCCTATTACAAGTCATTTTTAGTACTCTACTCCTGAGCCATCCAGAGATGATCAGTTAATGGATGTGGTTTCCGCTTATATATGGCTGGAAGAAAATATTTGTCTTGTTATAAAACTAAGAACTGTGCAGCTGCCCATGCACAACTGCTTAAATTCTTTTGCCCAGAGTGTTCTAATTTTTCCCTTTTAGACATCAGTGTATCTGGAACCCTGAGGCTGCACACAAGCTGGTTCTTCTTAAAGGGAAACAGCCTTTGCAGTAGGAGCAGTTGCTGACGCCTCAGTTGTTATAGTGTTACAGCTGCCTTGCTTTCTTCCTCAATAAAATTAGTTTAACAGTGCAGTTAAACTAGGCTGAGTTTCCTTACAGCATGTAGACCTTGTAACAGTCACTAATCAGCTGCTTTCTCACTTCTCCCCACTCTTTATGAGCCTGCTTAATTTTCACCAATTTACATGTTTATAATGTTATAATCCCAGAGTACCTTTGGCTGCTGTTACATTTTTCATGAGGGATTCACAGTTGTTTGCATTTTTTCCTTTTGGTTTAAAGTAATTAGAAGGAAACAGCTAGGGCTGGAATACCCGTCAAGAGCTAGTTCAGAGACCGAGTGAAATAAGACCCAAATGATGTACATAGAAATTCTAACTTACTGTTACGGTAGGTGCATACCTAAACAGATCTGCTGTGTTTCAGATCAACAGTGCAGTGGTCCTTTGAAGAGGTTCCAGTGAGCACTTGCTTCAGTGCTTACAGTAGATTATTACAATAAATAGACATAGAAATCTGAGATAACTTTAGCATCACTGCATCCGAGACCTAATGAGTGACAACTTCTCATGAATATTCTCATTTTCAAATTCATTACTGTTGTAGCAATAGAATGTGAACCACAGTGCATCGCTTATGTTTATCATTCTACCCATTCCTAGTACTGAAGGTTTTCATCAGTGTCCACCTGTACCAAATCCAGCATAATTTTATTTCTGCCATCTGCAATTTGCCTTCCAGTTTAGCTCACTTGTTGCATGAAACAAGCATGATTCCAAAACATGTAACACAAGTCCAGAGCTTACCTAATTATCCTGGAATACCCTAACCCTGTGAGCTTTCCTCAACCATCATCTTTTCTCTACTGAAGAGGAGGGAATCCAAGCGTTTGTGCCCATTAGGTTCCAGCCCACATTTAGCCACAGACAGCAGTTCTTCTCTGTTGCTCACTGTTTCTCTAAGTTCCTTCTTTCCTTGCAAGCAGGTCAGGCTTTCTCATTGCACTGTTTCTTTCTGGCTTCACCAAGTCTTTCCAGAGCAGCCCCACCGGTTTTAGCTACTACCAGCATTCTGTTCCTAATAGAGGCTTTTCTCTTTCTAACTGGCTGTTTAGTTACTGTTGGGGCAAACAAACAAGTCCTTACTTAAGCTCTTCAGAGCTGCTGCCAGGTGGAGTATTTCTTATACTTTCTCAATTGCTGAGGTGAGCACCTCGAGAGAGGCCGCCGTCAACACCTGGGCACGGGGAAGCTCAGTGTCCAGGAGCCCCAGCTCAGAGCTGCACGAGCCACTGAGGGAGCCTCAAGTCCTCGACAGGACCTGCCCAGGAGCCGGCAGCTCAGCGGACGCGAGCAGCTGACTCACAGGGGGCGGAGCCAGGAGCAGCGGCCCCCGCTCTGGCTGGGTAAAAACCTGCCCCGGGAGCGCGGGCGACCGGAGTGGGTCGGGGCCGTTTGCGCGGCAGTTCGCGCGGGCAGGCGAGCGGGGTGGTGAGCACTCGCCGTGTGACCCTGGCTCGGTCTGGGAGCACTGCTCTGGCTGCCCCGGCGGTGGCAGCGTAGGCACCCAGACAGAGCCGGTGAGAGGGGAGGCTGCAGTGCAGAGCTCGGGGTGTAGAGAGCGCCCGCACTGCTCTCCTGAGAGGAGGGTGCGCAATGGGCAGGGCTGCACTCGGTGCTCCCTGGTGGAGGTCCTCCTGCAGCAGGGGCTGAGCTGCGGGACGCTGTTACTAGGCTGAAAGGTGTCAGGGAAGCTGAGGGGAAGCAGCACTGCTTGCTTCAGTCCCAAACTGTGCAGAGGTCTCAAGCGTCTGCTGTTGCTCGTGCAGGAAAGGAGGCCGCTAACCCAGGAAGCTGGGAAACAGACACAGAAATAAACAACAAGAAAAGGAGGAAGAGGACTTCCTCCTAAATCTGTTGTCCCCAACCAGAACCGCTTTGCTGTCCTGCAGGGGGCGGATGAGGAACCACACTCCCACCGGGAACAACCGGCTGATGTACTGGTAAAGAAGATCACTACTGGTGCTGCCAGGAAAAAGCCGCGGGTCATAGTAGTTGGGGACTCTACTCTGAAAGGAACAGAGGCACCCATCTGTCGGCCTGACCCAGGCTCAAAGGAGGTGTGTTGCCTACCAGGGGCTCAGATCAGGGATGTTGCAGAGAGGCTGCCTGCTCTAGTCGGTCCCACTGACTATTACCCACTTCTAGTGATCCATGTGGGTGCTACTGATATAGATAGCAGTAGCCCGGAGAACATAAAGAAGGACTACAGAGCCCTGGGAGAGGTGATAAGGGGCTCTGGAACGCAGATTGTCTTTTCGTCAATTCTCCAGCATACAGGGCAGGACCTCAAAAAGGCTAGGAGGATTGGCCAGGTTAATAAATGGTTAGAAAGGTAGTGCCATAGTCAGGGGTTTCGGTACCTTGAACTGTGGACTCAATTTAGTAGGCCAGGTCTACTGGGGGCTGGTGGAGGTGGTCTGACAAAGAAAGGGAAGAGTGGATTTGGTAGGAGGCTTGCCAGGATGGTCAAGGATGCTTTAAACTAGGTGTGTTGGGGGAGGGGGGCATCATTCCATCCCAACACACCCAGTCACTTGCCAGCATCTACAGTAAAACTTCAGAGCAATGCAGAGATATTGCAGCTACTCCAGCCAATGAGCCGGCTTCATTTGGAGCTTGGCTCAGATGTCTCTATACAAATGCCCATAGCATGGGGAACAAACAAGAGGAATTAGAGCTGTGTGCACGTCTACAGGGGTATGATATCATAGGCATCACAGAAACATGGTGGGATGGCTCCTATGACTGTTGTGTTGGAATGGAAGGTTACAGGCTCTTTAGGAAAGACAGGCCCGCTAGGCGGGGAGAGGGAGTTGCTATTTATGTTAGGGATAGGCTGGAGAGTATGGAACTCTGTCTGGGGACAGGTGAGCAGTGGATAGAGGGTTTGTGGGTCAGGGTTAAAGGGAGAACAGCAATGGGAGACATTATTGTGGGGATCTGTTACAGACCGCCTGACCAAGAGGACTCTGTGGATGAAGCGCTCTATAGACAGATAGGAACAGCCTCACGCTCGCAGGCCCTTGTTCTCATGGGGGATTTCAACCACCCTGATATCTGTTGGAGGGATGGTATGGCCCGGCACAAGCAATCCAGGAGGTTCCTCAACTGTGTGGAAGACAGCTTCCTTCTGCAAGTAATAGAGGAGCCAACAAGGAGAGGTGCCATGCTTGACCTCGTCCTCACCGACAGGGAAGGGCTGGTTGGAAGCGTGATGCTCCAGGGCAGCCTTGATTGCAGCAATCATGAGATGGTTGAATTAGAGATCTTCAGGACAGTGAGAACAGTGTGCAGCAAGCTGATTCCCCTGGACTTCAAGAGAGCAGACTTTGGCCTCTTCAGGAACCTGCTCAGTAAGATTCCATGGGATATAGCCCTAGAGGGCAGGGGGGCCCAAGACTGTTGGTTGATATTCAAGGATAACCTACTGCAAGCTCAGGAGCGATACATCCCTGCTAGAAGGAAGTGCTGTAGGAGGGCAAGGAGACCTCCTTGGATGGATAAGGAGCTGCTGAGGAAACTTCGAAGGAAAAAAGAGGCTTATAAAAGGTGGAAGCAAGGACAGGCAGCCTGGGAAGAATACAGGGATGTTGTCTGGGAAGCTAGGGACTAGGTTAGGAAAGCTAAGGCCCAGCTAGAATTAAACTTGGCTGGGGATGTGAAAGAGAAACAGGAAGGGATTCTGTAGGTACGTAGTGAATAAAAGGCAGACTAGGGACAACGTGGGCCCTCTCCAGAAGCTATCAGGAGAACTGGCTACCCTGGATTTGGAGAAGGCTGAGGTTCTTAACGACTTCTTTGCCTCAGTCTTCACTGGCAAATGCTCTGACCACAGCGCCCAAGTCTTGGAAGGCAGATGCAGGGACTGTGAGAACGAAGACCCTGGGCCCACTGTAGGAGAGGATCTGGTTCAAGACCATCCAAAGAACCTGAACATATACAAGCCCATGGGACCTGATGAAACCCATCTGCGGGTCCTGAAGGAGCTGGTAAATGAAGTTGCTAAGCCACTGTCCATCATATTTGAAAAATCATGGCAGTCAGGTGAAGTTCCTAACTACTGGAAAAAGGGAAATATAACCCCCATTTTCAAGAAGGGGAAAATGGATGAGCCGGGGAGCTACAGACCAGTCAGCCTCACCTCTGTGCCTGGCAAACTCTTGGAGCAGATTCTCCTGGAAGGCGTGGTGAGGCACATGAAAAACAACAAGGTGGTTGGTGAGAGCCAGCATGGCTTCACTAAGGGGAAATCCTGCCTGACGAATCTGGTGGCCTTCTATGATGGGGCTACGGAACTGATGGACAGGGGTAGAGCAGTTGATGTCATCTACCTGGACTTGTGCAAAGCGTTTGACACTGTCTCACATGACATCCTTGTCTCTAAATTGGAGAGACATCAATATGATAGGTGGACCACTCTGTGGATAAAGAACTGGCTGGATGGCTGCACGCAAAGAGTTGTGGTCAATGGCTCAACGTCCATCTGGAGACCAGTAACGAGTGGTGTCCCTCAGGGATCGGTGTTGGGACAGTGGGATTGAGTGCGCCCTCAGCAAGTTTGCCGATGACACCAAGCTGTGTGGTTTGTTTGATACATTGGAGGGAAGGAATGCCATCCAGAGGGACCTTGACACGCTTGTGAGGTGGGCTGATGCCAACCTGATGAAGTTTAACAATGCCATGTGCAAGGTGCTACACCTGGGTGGGAGCAATCCCAGGCACAGCTACAGGTTGGGCAGAGAAGAGATTCAGAGCAGCCCTGTGGAGAAGGACTTGGGGGTGTTGGTCGATGAAAAAATGAGCATGAGCCGGCAGTGTGCGCTTGCAGCCCAGAAAGCCAACCGTATCCTGGGCTGCATCAAAAGGAGCGTGACCAGCAGGTTGAGAGGGAGGTGATCCTGCCCCTCTACTCTGCTCTTGTGAGACCTCACTTGGAGTATTGTGTGCAGTTCTGGTGTCCTCAACATAAAAAGGACACGGAACTGTTGGAACAAGTCCAGAGGAGGGCCATGAGGATGATCAGGGGACTGGAGCACCTCCCATATGAAGATAGGCTGAGAAAGTTGGGGTTGTTCAGCCTGGAGAAGAAAAGGTTGTGTGGAGGCCTCATAGCATCCTTCCAGTATCTGAAGGGGGCCTATAGGGATTCTGGGGAGGGACTCTTCATGAGGAACTGTAGTGAGAGGACAAGGGGTAATGGGTTCATACTTAAGCAGGGGAAATTTAGATTGGATATGAGGAAGAGATTCTTTCCTGTAAGGGTGGTGAGGCACTGGAATGGGTTGCCCAGGGAAGTTGTGTATGCGCCATCCCTGGGGGTGTTCAAGGCCGGGTTGGACATAGCCTTGGGTGGCATGGTTTAGTGGGAGGTGTCCCTGCCCATAGGAGGGGGGTTGGAAATGGATGATCTTAAGGTCCTTTCCAACCCTAACTATTCTATGATTCTATGATGAGGGGACTGTTACAGATGTCTGAGGACTATTTGCTGTAAGCTGTGCAAACAAATACAAAGTCTGAAACAAGCTCCAGCGTATTAGCAGGAGATGATTAACAATACTCCTGGATCTGCAGTTGGTTAATTTTGACATCATTCACATTTTCTAGTTCATTCCACAGATTTGTTACAAACCACTCATCAAGAGCTGTGTTGGGTCATAATTTAGACATGTCTGTCAGATCTGGACAGACACTGCAGATGTCATTTGTACAGACATTTGGTCAGGCCTGTAGTAAAATAGCCTTGGCTAGCTGGTGTAAAACTTTATTAATTCAGATCAAGCAATTTAAGTATTGTTTCTACAAAAAAAAAAAAAAAGATTTTTAAATGTTCATCAGTTTGTTTCAATATTGTCAAGATTAAACTGCTGGATCTGTCTTGTTGGACTGACTGGGAACTCAGGCATTGAGATGTGGGAAACCAATTCTGTTTCCTAGGCAAGTGCATTTACCTCTTGTGCAAAATACTTAGGCTGTTATTTTTTTAATACTAGATTAATTGAATCAAAATGAATTCAGTTATATGGATAATTCATCATACATAAATGTGTTTCAACACAAACTAAGAAAAACTAAAATGACTGCAAAATTAATGTTTTAACTTCTTTCACAGATGATTATTGAAGACAGAAACACAGTAAAGATATTTTAAGTCATGTTCTTCTATATGCTAATTCTGTCCCTCTAATCAAGGCATAATATCATATGCCAGAAGGCATGAATTCAGATTCCTGAGTGGTTTCCATGGCAGCGTTTTAGAATAAGTTTCCCAGACAGTTGCAGATTTCATAGAAGGACCAATGGCTATTAGGTATCGAACTAGAACACTGGAGGTGATAAAAGTGCTGTTGAACCAAATTCAATCCATTAAATATTTCATTTTTAAAAAGCTGCAGGTGATTCATGAGAAATGTGATCCCAGCAGTGTGTAGGAAAAGCAAGGCTCTGGTCACAGTGGGATCTGTGGGTTTCAGCTGAGATATCACTAAAACCTAGATTTTCACTGAAGAGGGCATAAAAATCAGAATTATTCTGATATTGCATGCAGCTGTCACAGATCATTAATGCAATCTATGACACTCCCCGGGAGAATAGCCTGATATGGAGTTGTTTTCCCTTTGCTTCAAAACATTACATTCAGAGCTTTATTTTCTTCATCCACACTTGTCCTGGCTAAGGTATCCTAGCTGCAGTAGCTGAAATGGCACCATGAAAAGGAAAGTCAAAGAAATAGCACCTGTTAGAGTTTATGTCCTGAGGAATAGTTTGTTAGCAGCAACTTTGGCTAGCGAGGGACATCTGGCAAATCACAAAGCACAGGCCCAGTGATGAGCTTGTTTATATTTCCTCCCTCTCAGCAAAGCCGGGTCTGAGGACGGAGTTGCTCCATTCATACTTTTAAAATGTTAATTGCATCAGATTTTACACCCCCCTACCTCTCTGCAAGCCCTTTTCACCTCTTACTTGCAAGACAAAATCTAAGAGGACACGTAGATGTCAAAATGGTAGAGAAATAAAATCAGACCTAATACCTGCAGGAAGCGAAAATGGGGCCAAAGACTATCCTGTCCCTGCTGCCTCTCTAGAATGAGAACTAAATTGTGTACAACATCTCGATTTTGTCATATCAGGTCTCATCTAATCCCTGACAACCACTTCTAACTCCCCAACTAAGTTTCATGGCTATTTCCCCTCTTGGTATTCAACTAAGATTTGCAAACAGTTTCAACATACTGGTTTATACACAGCTGAAGATTGATTTGACTGCTAGTTTCTGAGACTTGCTGTGGGTTTGGATTTCTTAGCCAGCAACAGCAGCTGTGGCAAGTTTTTCTGAAGGAGGTATCCTCAGATTAGAAGCAAAGAAAGTGCTCCCTTCAATGCAGAATGCTGAATTCATGCTTCCGAAGCATCAGCCGATACTGATGTGGGCATATATGGGACTAAATATGAGAATTTTTTATGAGCATAAATAGAAATTTTGTCAATTGCCACATTTTTCCTTGTGAGCATGTTCTGTACTACACAAAACAAATCATTATGTCTTGAAACCACATTCCACCCAAGTAAAGAAATCAACAGCATCTGCCTTGATCCCATGAAGGCTCTTCCTAACCTTCCCAGGTTCTACAACTGAAAAGAGATATGTACGTCCTTGAGCCTCATAGTTATAATGTTATTAAAGAGGACAAGCTGGTTCCTTAGCCATGAAAGGCAGAGTATCTCCAATTCAGTGGCCAGTTACAGTGACTTAAAAAATTGATCATCTGATCACACACAAACTGTGATCTCTTAACTGACTCCTTTTGCTTGGTGTATTGTTGTCCTCTGTGAAATTAAATGAGACAGCAAAGGCTAGAGCCCTTCATTAAATGGATTTTAAGTTTTCCTTTCACCATGACTCTGCATTTCATTCTTGTACGAAATAAATTGATACTGGAAGCTAGAATTACTTTTTTGATATTATTCTAGAAAAGGTTGAGTTGAACATTGTTGATAGATTGCATGAGAGAGAACAATGACACAAAAATGGTTTATGATGGAAAAAACAGTGTGATATGAAAAAATACATAGCAACCCTCTGTTTACACAGCTATTAAAATGTTGTAGGGATCAAGGAAGATTAATGTAAAACATTTAGCATGAGAGGAAGCAATGAGGATAGGTTAATGTACTTAGTGAAACTGCTCTAGAAAACAATGACAGACATAGAATCAGAGCTGGATGGGAAAATTTACCTTTAGTTGATGGTCAGCTGCAACAAAGGAAAAGGTCAACAATTTGCTAGATCTGTTCAGCAAGGACATGTGACAGAAAAGAAAGTGTTTAACCAAAATATGTGCTGGATCTCACCACCCACACAGAAGAGAACAATGCCACTCACTGTGATCCTTATGATTCAGATAACCAGGGCTACCTTTTTATTAAGGCTGTCAGTAACTACCTGATATGCAATGCACCATCTGTTATCCAGCGAGGTTTAATATCTGAGAACAGTTTAATTGCCTAATTATATCCATGTAGAGATATCCTTTATATTTGTGGTCTCTCTTTGAAAAACAGACCATGGTCCTGTGAAAGGCTCACTCTGTATCTTACCTTTTTCTCCATACCATTTATTTGTCCTGATGACTGAAACCCAAGATATTGTCCAACTCCTTGTTTTTGCAGCACACAATAAGGCTTTGATCCTTTCAGGGGCTCTGCACTCAATAATTATTACTACATCCAATGATACCATAATAAAATACTAAAATTCTTAATTTTTCTTCAGATATGCATGGAACATTTGTCATCCTGATGCCTCTCAGCCTGATATTGATGATTTTTGGAGGAATGACTGGATTCATCAGTATTCTTGCCAGGGCCTACCTACTACTCCTAATGACAGGACTGCTCTTTCTTTTTGGAGGTACTATACCAAACTCCTGGCTTAACCATTTTAAATAATAAGACATTTTATCTGGGAAACATCACTTTGTCTTCCAGGGAAAAAAAGCTAAGCAAGAATTTACTTTCAGAATAATGCTGGTGTTCATTTACTTGGTGTCTGCTCAGCTCCTGACAGGGTTCTGGAATAGAAAGCTGCCACTCAGAGTCAGGAAAAACAAATAATCAAACACAATCATATATCCTTGTGGACACAGAAGATTTAGTACCTTCTCAGCACAGTATCCAAATTCTCCACAGACAGGGTAATGGAGTAATGGAGGAGTGACTTTGGAATTAGTGAAGCATAGGGTTCGATAGACTTGCACAGATCTTAAAACTATTAAAAAACCTGACATTTTTTCAAAGGTACTTGACCCTTAAAAGGGCCTTGGTAGGCATTCCTGGGTCCGATTCACTGCTAGCTTTGAACTAGAGAGGTGTCCTCAAACTGTGGGTCACAAAAGGAAACCCCAAAGAGTTATTGTAGTTGGAGTGTAACATTTCAATCTGAATCTGCTAAAATTCTTTTACATTTTGTGTTCTATTTTTTTTCTGTAACCAAAACCATTTCATTTATGAAATTAAAAAAGTTCTGGCAAAGTAGAAAATCTGGGTTTAAATCCACTTCCATTTTCTTCTCCAATTAGATTTTCAGTACTGTTTCACAATGTAACTTACACAGAAATTTTCCCCATCAGAAAAGGGGATCCTCAGTATTGGCCCTCACCACCTGATCATACGATCCCTGTTTCTAAGAAAAGAATGCTAAGAGATGGCTGGAAGCAAATGCTGCCATCTCAAAGTCTTGAATGACCTTTGAGTCTGAAATGTTCTTACAAAGACCAACCGTCCTCCATTATGCTTTTCTTCTTCAAAAAGAAAAAGTAAGTTCTATTTCCTTAGAACATCAGAAAGCTGTATTCACTAAAAAGGCTTAGGCTGTTTGAAAACTACTCCAAATAGTAAGTGAAAGATGAAAAGCCATGAAGTGCAAAGCATTATTATCCTGCTGAGGAGTGGAGTACTATGCCTTTCTAGCACACTTGGGGTTGCAAAGGGGGAAAGGAAATACGAAGACTGTAGTAGGAGAGGAGTGCTTGAACATGTTTTCAAGATGCTGCTAGTGCTGTTTCCCAAGACAGCATAAGCAGACTGACTGCAGCGGGGACTTTGGTGTGACACCAGACATCTTCCTGCTCAGGCAGTATTGTTCAGCTCTTTCAACTGCACTGGGGCTTGATGTATGTAACAGGTATGCACAGTTGTATAGGATATTCCAGTTCACAAAGTTCAGTATTGATTAGATAGTTATCTCAGCATAAAGAAATATTTTATGCTGCAATTTCAGAAACCTGAGGTTTTTACAAAGTACCAGAACTGTTCCACACCCCAGGACATTCTTTTTGCTTCCCCATTTTGTTGAAATGCAGCCAAATTTGAGGGGGATCACAGACCTTGGCATGCATTGTTGAAAATGTCAACAAAACAGTAATTTCCATTTCTGCTGGCAAAAGTGATTTCTCCCCCCAGCCTTGCAGAGGACTAGAATAAGGTTAGTAATCACAGCATGGTTAAAAACAGTAATATGAGTATGAATTTTTACTGTTGGATAACCCAATACCCTTCTATCTTGGTTTACCTCTACTCAAACTTGTCTTTCTGCCAAAAATGCAAATTCATATAGACTTACACTGTGATTTAAAAAAAAGCTAGACCAAAAATTTTCTCCCTCAGAATCAGATAATACACTGTTTTGTCCTACAAGTATTCCAGGATCTATTTTCCCCTGGCTACAGTCCTTTAATCCAGGGCCTTTCTATCACATGTTGCCAGCCACTGATCCAGTAAAGTTGTGACTTTCATTAACATATGTCCTTTGCGTGACATAGATGCCAGGCCTAGTATGTAGCATGTACTTGTGCTAGATGTGCTATTTCCTCAGTTTGCTAGCTGTTCTACAGTCCTTTTATTCTGAAAACATCTGGCTTTATTAACTTACTTTTAGTCTGCTCCAAGGATGTCTTTTTCTCATTATTTGGAAGTGATTGTCATGACTCCACAACACTTGGTGGGAGGAGACAGTAAAGACAGGCACATTTATATTGAGCACGCAAAACTTATGATACCCAAAATTAGAAAACATCCTAAATTCAGGTCACTGACCTGAAATGCGACAATCTCTGTCTGCATGGGCTTTCTTGCCTGGTGGTACATAACTGCACGTGGTGCACAGCAATGAGAAATCAGGATGCTCTATAATACAGTCTGGAGATGTACATGAATTAGATACCTGTAAAAAACGTGACTAGATTTTTATTGTGGGAGGCTTGCTGTTGCACATTTTGATTCAATATTTAACATTGAGAACACATTAGACTCAGTGGACAGAAATAACTGTCCCTTTACTTTCCTCTCACTCATCCCCAAAAAACAGCCTCAGCTAGATTTCAGAGCCTGGGTAGATAGAAAGGATTGACAAAGAAGCCCTAGGAGATACCCAGTTAATTGTTTTTAATTTCTGCAGTGGATGCTAACTAGCTGAATATGCTTTTCTTTCCCAGCTCTTGTTACACTTACTGGGATCAGTGTTTATATTGCATATTCAGCTGCTGCCTTCGAAGAAGCTGTCTGCCTCCTGAGGAGTAAGGATCTCCTGGTAGAAATTGACATCAGGTTTGGCTGGTCACTCGCACTAGTCTGGATCTCCTTTGTCACAGAAGTGCTCACTGGGGCTGTGTTTCTCCTGGCAGCAAGAGTTGTGGGTCTGAAACAACGACGTGAACAGGTGTTATGAGTAACAGGTATCATTGCAACATCAGAACACCACAGAGCCTAGAAATGTGGATTGCTTGGTCCATCTAGTCACTAGGGGTAATAAAATTGGCGAGGCTGTGACTGAGTGTCTTGTCAGCTGCCATAAAACTTTTTCCTTACACTTAGCTATAAAAAACAAAGATTCTGATAAATCAGTAAAGCATATCAAGTGTTGTCAATAAGGAAACTCTTATGACTTTAGAAGAAAATACATTGCAGTGTTAGCATCTCCAAAATAGTTTCATCTGACAGTAAATAAGGCATCTCAATTCATTGCTTAGAACAGGCAGATTTCTTGTTTTCTTTTCTCCTTTCTGCTGTCCCAGTGAAGTGCCTCAAGACTACCTTGCAGGCCAGTATGCACCGTTCACTTAGCTTTTGGTTACTTCTCTGAGAGTCCTGATAAGTGTGCCTCCTAGGACTCCAGGCATGCTGGCAGCTTCTACCAGCAGAGGTGATCTGAGATGGCTACCTTGTGGAAGATAGTGTGATCTTGAGGCACCCTCAGTAAATTTGCTGACAACACCAAGCTGCATGGTGTGGTCAATACATTGGAGGGAAAGGATGGGATCCAGAAGGACCTGGGCATGCTCGAGAGGTGGGACCCTGCAAACCTCATGAAGTCCAAGAAGATGAAGTGCAAGGTCCTGCATGTGGGCTGGGGCAATTCCAAGCACAACTACAGACTGGGTGGAGAATGGATTGAGAGCAGCCCTGAGGGGAAGGACTTGGTGGTGTTGGTTGACAAGAAGCTCAGCATGAACTGGCAGTGTGCACTTGCAGCCCAGAAAGCCATGTAGTAGTGACTGTGATGGTGAAGTTCTCAAGTGTAGTGCAGTGGGGAATGTACTGCAAGAGAAAGATGCAGCTTCTTTCCAGATGTTTTAACTACCTACTCTAGCCAGCCACAGTCTGTCAGGTGCTCAGGCTATGCACTTACCAGTTTCAGCTTATTACTGCCTGCTTTTTCAGTTCTGTAGTGCAGAAGAATCTGATGCATTTCCCAGTTTTTATGTAGCAATTTTGTCAGTGCTTCTTTTTAATGAAATTTGTTCACATGCTTTGTGCTAGAATATGCTTAACTTGTGCTGAAACTGTTGGCATAAACTGGAAACACAGAATACCTTTGTTTCATCTTAGCAGCCAAGAAGCCTGGGTTTTCTTAATTAGTTTTTCCTCTGGGTAATAGTGTTTAAGACAAAATTTACTTCCCTGCCTACTATGGCTTTCAGTAAAGACTTGGATGTGTTAACAGCTCCACTACATTTCTGTTAGACCATGTATTTCTGAAGGACTTCAGCATATCACTGTTCACGACTTTGGCTCAGGAGCCATGTCAGCAAGGCACCCTGTGTCACTGGGCAAGTCCCTTGTACTTTCCCCAGTAGTGCAAAGGGCATCATTTACCTACCTCTGTTAAATATCAGAACAATTTCATCATTGTGTCTTGCGTTAAAGATTGCACATTTACTCTTACTGAGCTCAGCTCTAATCTTAGTCACACAGTACCAATTACTTTACAAAAAAATAGTGGCAGGGAGCTTCTGAGACTTTACAGTCTTTGGAGATATAAGGAAACATTATTAGTGCCATGCTGTGAATGGAGAACAGAGGCAGAAAAACTGTCCAAGGTCACTTGAAACCTGAGTTTCTGAATCTCAGTCTAAGACCTTAGTTGGCACACCTTGCTTGTTATCGGGATGAAGTAAGTCCTGAATAGACTGAGCAGTAGAAATTCTGTGAATAGGCAGTACAATTCTGTAATTCTCACCTGCTCCCACATTGGTTTTCATGTATCTTCCATCTTGCCTTATGCTGAGACAGTAATTGAGTCATTTTACAAGTTAAAGCGTATCAGAGCTGAAAGAAGAGTAAGAAAAAAATCCTTTGTAGCCAAAGTTCCATGTGCTTAAGTGAATTATGTAAAATGTGCTATTTCTTTGTTTTGGTGCTAGGGAAGCTATTTGTAATGCAATTTGTATGATATTACTCAGACGTTACTGGAAACTGTAACAGTAAAATGTCATCTGAGTTATTTTTTGAATATTTATTACAGGTGTTATTTTCCAGTGGTTTTGAATGTTGTAAAATTAAATAAAATGATGTCTCACAGCTGGGAATTATTTACCAAGACATGGAAGATATAAGATATATATTTTTCTTTAACTTTTTCTGCAGATCTATTGTAGAATTTGCATGATGCTTTTGAAGTGCCTGTGTCACATGTGGTAGGTATTTAAAAGATACTTCTGCAGCTACAACATAAAATAGTCACGTGATCAAATCTAATTTAGAAAGCCAATGAATTTGTTATTGAATTAGAGCAATTCTCATTTCCATGGCTTTCCTAAATTTCTAATTCTGTCTGCCTGCAAGATCTGGTACAGTGGTAATAAAGAGTGTCTTCTGCTCCTGAATATTTGTATAACCCCTGAATTTCTCTGAAATTCAGTCTGAATACAAATTAAAAAAGAGGGTTTGGAATAGTCAAATTAGCTTTGAACATTTTGAAGAATTATGCTAGAAAGAGAAAACATCCTGGAAAGGACCTTATCTAATTTGGTACAAGTGACATTATAATCTTCTTCCTCTTGCTGAAGCTAATGTTTATTTTATACCCAGTTCTTTGCTGTATTTTCCCCAAAAAGTGTTACTGAGATGAAGATACTGGCTGTTCACATTATTTTCTAGTGAATTGCAAACTCTTAGGCAATTGGCCTCTTTTAAATTGAAGAAAAACATATGTACTGAGCAGAGCAGTACTATTTGAATGGTTAGAGTACACAGAGCTACTGGACAATACTAGTTACTAATTCAAAGAGTTCCTCAAGGGATGGCAGAGAGAGATAGGGGAGGTTAAAGGTATCTTTGAGGGTGAAAAAAGTGCAGAAATGCAAGACATTTAGAGGAGATGCTGGTGAATATAATGTAGACATGAAGGATTTAGTGTGGGTCTGTGCTGTGGGAGCTCCTGTGGGAGTAGGTGAGAATTACCTGCCCCTGAAGAGCAAGAGGACATTATTGGTTCAGGCACTGCTTGAGTTAAAATAGCTCCATGTATTTGTTGATCACTGGTCCAAAGCCAATAGACCTGTGTTGTGGGTCAATCAAATCAGCAGGATAATGAGAAATAAAACCAAATCTTAAAAACACTCCCCAGCCCTCCCTTCTTCCCAGGCTGCACTTCAGTACGGATTTTCTCTACCTCCTCCCCACCAGTGGCACAGAGGAATGGGGAATGGAGGTTGTGGTCAGTTCATCACGTTTTTTCTGCCATTCTTTTCTCCTCAGGAGAGGGCTCCTCGCACTCTTCCTCTGCTCTAGCGTGGGGTCCCTCACATGGGAGACAGTCTTTTATGAACTTCTTTCACGTGAGTCCTTCCCACAGGCTGCAGTTCTTCATGAACTACCCCAGCATGGGTCCCTTCCATGGGTGCAGTCCTTCAGGAACAGACTGCTCAAGTGTGAGTCCCCTGCAGGGTCACAAGTCCTGCAGCAAAACAGCTCCAGCACGGGCTCCTCTCTCCACAGGGGCACATGTCCTGCCAAGAACCTACTGCAGTGCAGGATTCCCATGGAGTCACAGCCTCCTTTGGGCATCCCCTTGCTCCTGCATGGGGTCTTCCATGGGAGGCAGGTGGGTATCCTCCACCATGGACCTCCATGGGCTGCAGGTGGATATCTGCTCCCACATAGACTTCTGTGGGTTGCAAGTGGGTATCTGCTCCACCATAGACTTCCATGGCCTGCAGGGGGACAGCCTGACTTACCATGGTCTGCACCACGGGCTGCTGGCAAATCTGCTTTTGTGCCTGGAGCACCTCCTCCTCCTTCGTCGCTGACCTCGGTGTCTGCAGAGCTGTTGCTCTCATGTTCTCACTCATCTCTCCCAGCTGCAATTGCTCCTGCACTCTTTTTCCTCCTTTTAAATATATTATCATAGAGGCACTACCACTGTCACTGATGGGCTCGGCCTTGGCCAGGGGAGGGTCTGTCTTGGATCTGGCTGGCACTGGCTCTGTGGGACATGCAGGGAAGTTTCAAGCAGCTTCTCACAGAAGCCACCCCTGCGTCCCCCCTCCCTCCAGCCTTGCCAAGCAAACCCAATACAACCTGGCTGACCCTATGCAGACGTGTGATTTGTAATTTCCTCCTCCCAAATCTGAAAGGATGTCAGGAGGGAGATCCAAAAGGACAAGCTCTGTATATGCCTAGTTGGTCAGCAGGAGGGGAGCCAGAATCTACTCAGAACCTCCTCCCTAAGGTGACCAGAGCAAAGCATGGAGTTGCTGCCTACTGAAGCTGTTAAGGAAAACTGGAACTGGTCACAGGACAGATCCAAGAGACTTAGGTTTTCCCAAGCTTGATGGACACTTTGGGATCTCAAGTAATCTAGGCCTCCAATTTTATAACTTAATTTGTATTGTCTTGCAAATGAAGTCCAGTGATCTCAAATATTTAAAACTGAAAACAAAATATAAAGAAATCTGAGCCAACTTTGAGAATGCAAATATTCTTTTCCCTGACTCATTTTGTAAATTCCTTGTGGCGAATCAGTTCATAGTTAGCCAAGATATATCAGCAAAAAACACATGTCACTTGGCCTCCTGACTGCCATTTTCATATTGACAGACTTAAGTTGCCCCAGTTCAGGACCAAAAAGGTTGGAATGAATGCTCTAGCTCTGTACTAGAGAATCAAACATCCCTGGAACTGGTATAACCGTGTTCACAAGAGACTGTTCTGTGCCTCAGGAATCCCAGTTTGTTTGCTTAGTGGGCACAGTTGTTAGCCCTGCAATTGCAAGCTCACAAGACTTTGGTCAGATGTTTTTGGAGGCCAGACGAAACTACCTTGAAAGCCAGGTTCGACCCCCAGAGTTTAGTCACCCTTGGGTTAGGTTACAGATCTTCCCTGGATTGCATTCCAGTTAGGTTACAAAAAATAAGATCATTTTACTTTTACTGAAACATTATAGTGCTGTTTTACTAGCTTTTCCCTATGTTTTACACATCAGCCTTAACCCTAACTAGGCCCTCAAACTTTTCTCTCCATTTTTGCCAATCCCTTCAGCAGCCATATCACTGTCACATTCAGTCTTTGGCTGCATATTACTAATGGCAGTATATACTGCTGGGTCATGTCCCACTTTGGCATTCGTATTGCTTGTAATCACAGTTTGAATGCTCTGACTTGAGAGGCATTTTCCATTTTGTAGTGGTATGCACAGAAAGAGCGGTCTCTGCTGACATCTCATGGCTACACTGAGCAGTTGATTGTATTTGGAAAGAAACCATACATTTCCATACATACAGCACTTACAGGACAGCCACGTGATCAGGCCCAGTCAGCGTGGGTTTATGAAAGATCCTGCTTTCCTGACCTCATCTCCTTCTATGACAAGGTGACCCACTCGGTGGATGGGGGAAAAGCTGTGGATGTTTTCTACCTAGACTTTAGTAAAGCCTTTGACACCCTTTTTCCACAGCATTCTTGTGGAGAAACTGGCTGCTCATGGCTTGGATGGGTACATTGTTTACTGGGAAAAAACTTGGCTGTATGGTCAAACCCAAAATGTGGTGGTGAATGGAATTAAATCCAGCTGGGGACTGGTCACAAGTGGTGTTACAAGTGGTGTATATGATGGGTTATTTCCTGAATAAGACAGACTGTCTTAACAATTGAACAATTGAAAGGGACAGACCTCAGGATGAGTCCAGAAAATATAAGAGGCATTCTGCAGGTAACAGCATGCTACATTTTCCTGCGGCTCTTAATTTCTTTACCCTCTCTCAATAAAAATATTTTCCCAAACGTCAGGAAACTGCTTTCAGTGGGAGCTGAGCAACTTCAGTGAGATTCACTAAGACACTGTTGAATTTTAAAACTATGCAACAACTGTCAAAGTAAAAGAGACCAACTCTACCCTCTCACATTTATTAGATTCGGTCTTCCTTTCCTGGGAACTGTGACACCATTGTCTACTCTAGATCTACAAATATACATCTGCATAGGCTGCTCAGACACATCTGTAATTGTTCCAAGCCCAATTACTAGGGTAGAACATCTCCTTAAAAAAGTGCTCTTAGCTGTGGTGCAAGAGCATAGAATCATACAATCACAGACAGGTTTGGAAAGGACCTTAAGATCATCCATTTCCAACCCCCCTCCTATGGGCAGGGACACCTCACCCTATCATCCTACACCATGTTGCCCAAGGCTCTGTCCAACCTGGCCAGGGGTGGAGCATTTACCACATTCTTGGGCAACCCATTCCAGTGCCTCACCACCCTCACAGTAAAGAACTTCTTCCTTATATCTAACCTGAACTTCCCCTGTTTCAGTTTAAACCCATCACTCCTTGTCCTATCACTACAGTCCCTAATGAAGAGTCCCTCTCCAGAATCCTTATAGGCCCCCTTCAGATACTGGAAGGATGCTATGAGGTCTCCATGCAGCCTTCTCTTCTCCAGGATCAACATCCCTGACTTTCTCAGCCTGTCTTCATACAGGAGATGCTCCAGGCCCCTGATCATCCTCGTGGCCCTCCTCTGGACTTGTTCCAACAGTTCCATGTCCTTTTTATGTTGAGGACACCAGAACTGTACACAATACTCCAAGTGAGGTCTCACAAGAGCCAGAGTAGAGGAGCATGATCACCTCCCTCGACCTGCTGGTCACGCTCCTTTTGATGCAGCCCAGGATACGGTTGGCTTTCTGGGCTGCAACAGCACACTGCCAGCTAATGTTCATTTTCTCATCGACCAACACCCCCAAGTCCTTCTCTGCAGGGCTGCTCTGAATCTCTTCTCTGCCCAACCTGTAGCTGTGCCTGGGATTGCTCCCACCCAGGTGTAACACCTTGCACTTGTCATGGTTAAACTTCATGAGGTTGGCATCAGCCCACCTCACAAGCATGCCAAGGTCCCTCTGGATGGCATTCCTTCCTTCCAACGTATCAAACAAACCACACAGCTTGGTGTCATCGGCAAACTTGCTGAGGGCACACTTAATCCCACAGTCCATGTCTCCAACAAAGATGTTGAACAGGATCGGTCCCAACCCTGATCCCTGAGGGACACCACTCCTTACTGGGTCTCCAGATGGACATTGAGCCATTGACCACAACTCTTTGCATGAGGTCATCCAGCCAGTTCTTTATCCACCGAGTGGTCCATGTATCAAATTGATATTACTCCAGTTTAGAGACAAAGATGTTGTGCGAGATAGTTTTGAACACTTTGCACAAGTCCAGGTAGACGATGTCAACTGCTCTGCTACTTATTCATCACTTCTGTAGCCCCATCATAGAAGACCACCATCGTGTTGCTAGAATCACATGTTGGATGAGCACTATTAGGGAATAGTTCCTTTGTCCCTGAACTATAGTCCCCAGACAGCTGAACAGCTGTTGGTTAACAATCTGTAGGTATGTGGAGTCAGGTGTTAAAGGGAAAGGAAGAGGAATGCAATGCTATATCCCACTGTAACTAAAGTGGCATTGACAGATTGAAATCTCTTGTTACATGTGACCTAGTTTCTCAGCCTATTACCTAAGAAAACCTATCTTTGTGATCTTACAGGAACCTTTCAGGTTTTACCACCATTGAAGACAAGGCACTAAAGTTGATACTTGTAAAACTGTCAGAAAGAGTGGGATATGAGACTGTAAGTAGGCAAGTTACCATCAGTTAATGAGTTACTGCTTATCAACCAGGCTGCCACAACTGAATGTATTTGTACTCTCAGGTCATCTCCCACTCTACAGTCCGGTCCTGTTCACATGATGGTTTAAGCTATTGGCTTTAACATTTCGTTTGGAGCAGGCCACAGTTGATGAGCAGTGAAGTATTAAAAAGTAGCATCTTAATCCTTATGATAGTCTGCTTATACCACTCATTTCAAGGCTAGCTAGAAGACTCCTTGGTTGGGGTTGGAGGGATGGCAGGCAGTTCCATGAAGAGCTTTTGGCTCATTATTTTGCTGTTTCCATTTCTGCCAAGGACAAGGCAATGCGACTTGTCATGGAAGGCTGGGCTTCTCTCAGTGTAATTCTCCCTAGGTGTTGAAAGGAATTTTATCTGCCAGTAGCTAAACAGCATTTGCTAATGGCTTGTGCTTCTGGACAACACATCTGGCTGCTGAAGGAGCTAACGTATTTCTCTGCCCAACCTGGCCTTCTCAAATATTTATAAGTTAATATTGTATGTAAAGCCTGCAGCATACAGAGAGGTTGAACTGAATTGCACTGTGGAGGAGTCTCTGTTTCCGTAGTCTTTTGGAGTTGGCTGCATCAGTACTGTGAAAACCCTTTGGCATCATAAACCTTTTATTGCCAGAGCTCCCACTTGACGAGTATTTATACAGTGAAGCATTTAATTATGCAAAAAAAAAAAAAAAAAAAAAAAAACACATAAAAAGAATTTTATAACTGTCAGGCAAAATCCATAGAAGAACAAACTTTGTAAGACTTGCAATAACAAGTCATTTGAGTTATCTGCCTTTCTGTTTATAAATAGTACAATCCAGGCATGACAACAGCTGTAGCCAGCAGACTTGGAAGTGCATCCTGTCTATGACAGACCACAAACGATAGGACCTTGATTTGGCCCAATA
This sequence comes from Ara ararauna, assembly GCA_028858755.1. Taxonomy (NCBI): domain Eukaryota; kingdom Metazoa; phylum Chordata; class Aves; order Psittaciformes; family Psittacidae; genus Ara; species Ara ararauna. The sequence goes on along the minus strand of CM054380.1, from coordinate 15,148,925 downwards.
GGAAAACCATGCTCCCACTCCCAAGCCCTTCTTGAGCAGAGACCTGCCCTTCAGGTTCTGTCTTGGGCTCACTTTCCTGCTCTCCTGTTCACCAGAAGGTCCTTTTACTCCTCCTTGGCAGTAATTGCAGTGCATCGGGACCCTCTGTCACCATGTCAACTGGGCTATCTGTCTTATAATTCAAACTGCCCTCTCTAACTTCAAGGGCCTCTTCCTACACACTGTCTGGAGCTCATCAGTCCGTCCCTGAGTAATTCTACATTCTTTTTTGGAGTAGTAGCTCCCACACCTACTCCTTCTAAAGCTGCTTCTCTGCCATTTTATTTCCCAAAGCCTGATGAGCCATATATTCACCCATTTGGGAAGAGGACTGAATTTGATACAGGTAAGCCTCTTTTTCAAAGACCAGCTGACCTGGTGATTAACCCCATTGTCTTGGGTTTGCCTATGGGAATGGTTGCCCCAAAGAGTTCAGTAAATAATCCCACAGAAAGCAAACTGTTCATATAGCAAATCCCTTTGTAACTCCTAATTCCTTTGGAATTTAGACAATATAACAAGTGTTAAAACACTGGAGGCTCTTAGAAAGCAGGATGTCCATCCAAAATGGCAAGTGCATCCCCAAACATTTACTTGACCACTAACTAATTTTGTGACAATGGAATACCTGATACCTTTTTCTGTACTTCACCATCTTTAATGGGAGGATTACTCAATTGCCTAAAGTTGAATAGAAGACTTTACTAAACCTCATTTAGAGCCTGAATAATTTTAATCAGATTTTCTTTCATTATATATAGAGATTTCAGCCTTCACTGTTAGCTGCAACCCATACAAGCACTGCAAGCCAATACAAATATTTTCTACTAATTTGGTAATTAGCTTAAAATGTGATTTCCTTCTAAATAGTGCTGCTATGTAAGAAATAAAGATGTAGTATAAATTAGTGCTTGAAATGGATTTAGCAACACACATAATCATAATTTGGCATTTCACCGAGCTCATTTATAAACTATTATCACGACACGGGCACGAAGCTTACTGGTGGCTGTTAAGTATGAATGTAATGTTAGGGTACAGAAGCAGTCCTTCTGATAACACCATTCCCAATTCTCTATTGCTGTGCTTTGCTTGAAAAGCCACTGCATGTCACTGTTGTTCCACACAGGAGAGTCAAAAGCTACTCGTATATATGTGAGCAGGTAGCAGGACTAGGAGTCTATTTGCCTTTGCAAGCAAGGGGAGAAAATGTGCTACAAAGCAAGGGATGGAGCTTACTGAAGTCAAGGGGGACTGAAGGGAGGCCATACCTATTGCCCTTTGACCTGTGCTATTTTCACTTGCCTGTGCAAAAGGTTTTTTGCCATCTTTTCTCCTTAAAGGTGGAAAAAGAGAATGGTCACAAAGATCCTGAGGGAATTGCCAGGCCTTTGTGTGAACTGTAGCAGATCATTAAACCTCTTGATGCTTAAGTTCTGCAGTAATGACGCCATACCCTGCCTCACAGCATTACTGTGATATCCGGAATTAAAGATATGAAATGCTCAGCTATAACTGCATGAGCCACATCACATATACTTTCTCAGATTTGGAGCACTTCTTCCTTTCAAGCTAAGGGGGAAATTTGGAGTATTATGTTGCGATTTTAGAAATAAAGAGTTTGTGAATTTGGCATGATTGTTAAGCCAAAAAAGGCAGCTACCACCAGTGGTCTGAATGATGTTTTTCTAAAAGCATGACACTGCTAAGAAAGCTTTGCAAAGAACTATCTCAGGTCATGTAAGCTAACTAGCACTAAGCTAATCCTTCCAGTATTTGCCACTAAAAATACAGAAATATTTCCAGTTCCTCCAGGGTTTTAGCAATTGTCATATTGTCTGAATGCAATGGGGAGGCTTAATTCCTTTTTCAATAAAGTTTCATACAAAACAGTTCAAGAGGAATGAAACTGCCAGTAAAAACAATTCCAGTAGAGGGTAGAAAGGAAGATGCTGAAGGATAAAATAAAAATAAAACAAAACCATGAGAAAATATTAGGTGGAATTAACAATAAAAGAGATATATTAACTCAACTGGAAACTGTTTAGCAAATAGGGACATTATGGGATCTTCTTGTACTCAGCACACTAAAAGCAGTAGTTCCCCATCCATGGGTTTTCACACTGCGCTTGCAACCCATCAGTGATAGCCATACTCACCAGATCCCACTGTTGCAGCCTAACTTGGCTGTTGTTTGTATGTTTATTCATCACATGGCTGCAATCCATGGATCTGGCATCATAAAGAGGAAGTGACACTACAGCTGCAGGCGACACTGAGGTGCCATGTAGATGTACTCAAACCAGGTTTACTCATCTAGCTCCAGCTTCAGCCACAAAGCTGAGGGACAAATTTCAGTACAAAGTAGCTGTATTCCCAATAGGCTTGTGTGGCACATGATGACTCCAGTGTCACTGCATTTTTTCTGATAATACTACCCTGACTTGTGATGGTTGCAGTTATTTTACAGAAGCTTTTCCACACCTCCAGTCTGCAGAAGAGATACAACCTGAGGAAAGCATTCTCTTCTTCCCTAAAGGTAGCAGGACTCTGATGCCAACTTTGCAAGGTTGAGCTGTGGCATTTCCCACACTGGAAACGCTTGCTCAAACACAGAAATACCAGCATATCTCTGGCTGTATGAAGAAGTTAAGCCTCAGCATGCTGTAGATCCTGTGTCACAGAAAGGAAGAAAACTCCAAAAAGAAATTATCCTGCTACATCCAGGTGTGATCTTAATCCTTTGAGGGGCCTAACATCAGGCCGAAATTCTTCATGCAGCACAAGAACAAAGAGGTTTTTTTCTGAGGTTAAGAAACCAATGTTTATTTCATAAGCCCAGATCCAAACATGAGAGGAGAAGAGAACATACTGCCAGAGGGAAGGAAACCGCTTCCTGAAGCAAATGACTGGGCTGTAACAGTGCATCCTGCTGAGACAGGGGTGATTTATGAAACATACATGCTTGGTGATCAAAACAGTTGCTTCAAGATTTCTGAGCTGAATGAAGAAGTGAAGGGACACAGAAGCGGATCGAAGTCTAGAACTGGAGGCAGAGGACTGAAAATGTCCGTTCTTCTTCAGACTTGTGAGAAAATAACATTACCTTTGCCTGCAACTTTTGTCCTCCATTTTGTGTTACTCCTGTGCTGCTAAGAGATGTGTAATATCCAATGTCTTGGTCTCTACCTCATGGTAGCATGCAGGTCAAGATGATCCCTGCTGCTGAACTGCCCTAAGTATACTCGACCTGCAGCTGTTTTCTCTCCTATAAATAACAGATGAAAGAAATCTGACAAAAATGATGGGCTGGATTCTCCTCTCTAGCAGAAGCCTTGGCAGTGAAAGTGGGGCCCTGGGGAGTCACAGCTGCTGCATAGTGATGTCCTGGTGCCCGCTGGCTCTTGAGCCTAATTGACAGCAAGTTCATCCCCCAGGCAGGGCTAAGGAAGAGCTGTGCTTTGCCCAGCCCATTGGCTGAGCTGGGAATTATCCTTTAAACCAGCAATACCTGATTTTTACTGTACAGAAATGTTAGAACAGACTTTGCTGGTGCAGTTTTTAGCAGAGCAGCTCTCAACAGATTCAAGTTCTTTGTGTGACTAACATACTGCTGAATGCTTGGAGCCAGAGAAGCCAACTCTGGCTCTGATCTGACACCATAAATTGTTATGGTCTGTAAAATTGCAAGATTTGCTTTTGTTTTGCTTGCTACATGAGCCCAAATGGAAGCTGGAGGATCTATTTGCCGACTCAGTTATCTAAAGCTTTTCAGCATTCATGCTTCTAGGTCCAGCTTTGTATTATTTAGAGCTTTTGGTTGTTGTTTTAGGTTTAATGTGTTTGCTCTCTTGATGGCTCTGTCAATATACATTCTGTGCTGAAAAACTGAAGTGTCAATATATAAAAAAAAAGATAGGCCAAAAAATACCCATCTAGAGTTTGGAGATGGAAGGCAAATTGCAGGTTTGTCAATAGTCTGTTTGGGAGCATTTTAAATAGTGAATCACTTGATGTTAGCTATTGTAAATATTGGTTTAAAGGTGCTATAAAATTGATGGTGCACAGTTAAACTTTCCTCCAAATCCTGATCTATTTATGCTGCCTCACTTAGTGGCAGATCCAAAGACCACTGAAGGTACTACGAGTCTTTACCAAGCCCTTAACAAGCACAATGCAGTTTCAGCAAATGCACACAACCTTGCAGTAGGAGCGCAATACATTTTCTCACAGTTTTGATTAAATTAGGCATCCTATACCCCAGAACTTTCTTTCTTTTCTTTTCCTTTCTTTTCCTTTCTTTTCCTTTCTTTTCCTTTCTTTTCCTTTCTTTTCCTTTCTTTTCCTTTCCTTTCCTTTCCTTTCCTTTCCTTTCCTTTCCTTTCCTTTCCTTTCCTTTCCTTTCCTTTCCTTTCCTTTCCTTTCCTTTCCTTTCCTTCCCTTCCCTTCCCTTCCCTTCCCTTCCCTTCCCTTCCCTTCCCTTCCCTTCCCTTCCCTTCCCTTCCCTTCCCTTCCCTTCCCTTCCCTTCCCTTCCCTTCCCTTCCCTTCCCTTCCCTCCCCTCCCCCCCTCCCCTCCCCTTCCCTTTCCCTTTCCCTCTCCCTCTCCCTCTCCCTCTCCCTCTCCCTCTCCCTCTCCCTCTCCCTCTCCCTCTCCCTCTCCCTCTCCCTCTCCCTCTCCCTCTCCCTCTCCCTTTCACTTTTTCCCTTCCCTTTTTTAATGTAACAGCAAAGAAAAATGGCAGAGAGTAACAGCGGAGGAACAGTACGTTAGCTGCACAGCTTTTGTTGCATAAGTTTTAGGCAATGAACACAGTATTCAACTCCCACCACAAATCACAGTGCAGGACATGGTGACTGCGGTCAGAATCCTGGGCTGATCTGGACTGAGCAGGATTCTGAGTAGTGATAGGTGAGGTTTGCTGTTTCTGCAGATTCCTTCACTGAATGCTGAATCTGGTCAGAGTAAAACATTTGAGGTGTGATGCCAAAACAGTGAACCTGAAAAATGATGAATGCAATTTCTATGCAGTCCGAGCCCCACTTTGTGAAATTTAAAGGAATTCTTTGTCACATTGGCCCTATTCTTCACAAAATCTTATTTCATCTTCTCAGAAGCAGGTAACCATCCCCACAGCCATACCTTTGGTGAAGTCCTACTTTAAAAACAATGACTTATTATTCCAGGACTTGATTTCACAGAGGCTTACCATCATTGGCACAGCCATATTTTCCAAGGATTTAATGTACTTGATTTATGGAAGCATCTGGCCAGCACTGTCCTAACACTGGCTTTGTTTTTTTATTTTTGTTTTCATGTAGATACCTAATGGAAGAAAAGGGTTTATGTGTGCTGCACACCTTAAAATCTGGCTGGAAAAGTTCTGAAAAATAAATGGGAATTCCAGCTCTACAAAGGTAAATCAGAGTTTTGCTGTTGTTGACCTGAATGAAACTGGCATATATGGGTTTGAGAGCTCTGAATGAAAATTGTCTCTCAGTCTTGCAAAGACAAGTGCTCAATTCAGCCCAAACCTTACAACACCATGATCTTTGCCTGAAGTATTAGTATACCTGAACTCCACATGGAAAAAGGATTTAATGAGGAAGAAATTCCAGCAGGAGAGTTGGTCATGCTCAATTGCTTTTGGTGTAGCTGTCTATTGTAGTACATCTGCATTTTTGCCCTTGTCTCCCCATTTTTTCTCCATCCTTTTCCAGGGAATAAAGTGAAAACAATTCTGCTGTGGGCAAGTCTGGAACCTGTTTGGTTCTTCACCTGTGGTTTCCATCTGAAAGAAAACTGTGATTAAGGTTGACAGGGCCCTTAGGAGACTGGAAGGTGAGATGGCAGGTGGAGAAGAATATGACAGGCCTCTAGAATTATCTGTTCCCATAGAACTGGTGTCAGCAATCACAGATAAGGCAATGCCTGAAAGTTTCAGTGCTGCAGGCGGCACCAAGAGGGGAAGATGTGTTTGCAAAAGGGCATGTTCACTCAGTTATAGAGTGCGTGTGTTGTACTAAATGTCCTTAAATCCCTCTGGTAATGCAGCCGTCTGTAACAATAAATAGCAAATAACTATTGGCTCCTCTGAGGCTACAGCTATCATGCTTCCAAATATGAGTCATCCCGCTCCGTGTTGAGACCATATATTTTACTTTGAGTTCTGGGGAAAAACATGGAAACACACCTAATTTAACTTGAAATCTTAAATTGCTTCTGTTTACACAGTTTTGTGTAAAAGCAATAGTAACACTTGAAAAATCTCAAGCAGCCCACTCCTTCCAAATATTTGATTTGGAATATTTGATATTTGATTTAAAATCACTGGATAGATAAGAAATGTTTGTGTGTTAGTACTTAAAAATGTTATTGTTTGTGTGTCTTTCCATTCCATTTCCTGCCCCCTTGTTTCCATGGACATTCTTATTTCAAATTCTCCCTCTCCCCCCCAAGTAATAATACAGTAGAAAATCCCTCATTGTGCAATTTTTGTGGTTGGTAAGAGTAGAAGAAAGTGGATAGATTAACTGAGGAATGAGGAATCCAGTGGATCATGTACATACATAAGCTTTTAAAAGTGAGTAGCAGCTTGCTTTCTTTGTTTTAAAGTGTTCATGTATATTTCCGGAAAAGGGGATAACAGAACATCTAATAATAGCGAAGGGTTTTATAAGCCAAGCCACTCAGTGTCTTGGAAGTATTTTACAAACATGAGCATAACTGTACTTCATGACTCATCTGCAAGGTAGATATTATTTCTCTTGTTCAGATGGGGGAAATGACACCCAGAGACACCAAGAAATGCAAATAAGTAGCACATGTGAGAAGACTGTCAGCAATTAAAATTAAAAAAAATGACTAGCAAGTGCTATTGTTACTTCAGCTCACTGCCTGAAATTACCGGGATACTAACACCCCAAAAAATCCAGGGCCATATTTCACACCAAAATACACTGAACCAGAACACCCCGAAAAAGATAGAAGTAGTTCAAAGGCAGTAAAGAACACTGAGTTTTTCTGGGCTGATCACACATCTCAGACCAAGCTCAATCATAATAAAACATTTAGAAACCCTCCAAAAGCTAACAATTTTCCCCACTGCAATACTGATGCCCTGTTATTTAACAGTTTCTTTCACATGTAAACCAGTATTTCTCTCCTGGAGGGAACTGGGAAGATAATCCAGCAATGTAGATACCTTCTACCTGCTTGTTGTTTTCCAGATAGGTGCTTAAACCCCTGAAAGAATGCAGTGATTTAAAATTTGAATGGGAACATACTGATTTCCATGATTTTTAAGCAGTGTTTTAGAAAGGCAAAACCTGTTAGATTAAGCTTGGAAGTAAAGAATGTATTATGGATCACTGAGCTACGGTGTACTATGAAAGGTCCATGAGAAGCCTGTCATACAGTTAAAAGCTGAATTTTGCAGTGAGTTTGGTGAAGGGCAAAACTGGTCTTCCTGGAAGCTAGTAAAACCTTCTAAGGCCTGGAGAGACCTCAGATTCAGCTAATTATCTGCATCCTTCTATAAAAAAAGGCTTTCTGCTTAGAGTATTGAGCTCTGGAATCACATCCTAGATACCAGTCCTATGTAACAGTCACAAACTGTGGGGAGTGGCACTTTGAACTGCTATGTACTTCATCAGTGCAATACCTGCAACACTTCCAAATCTAAAATCAGGATTTAGGAGCTCATCAATAGATAGGTGAAGGCCTACCCAGTATCTTTTCCCTTTCCCTTGTTAGAAAAGCGAAAAATGGTTTCCTTCTGCCTAGAAGTCTAGCCTGTCCACTGCTAAGTTCATCTCAGACAGCCACATAACCCATAACTTCTTCCTCTCCATGGAACCTTGAAAAGACATCCTTTCCCCAGACTGCAGCCAGAGCTGGATTTCTCAAATGATGCCTTCACCTTTTATGAAAGTGGGTATTTTTTTAGTTCTGTGGAACCACTGAGCATTTGTTTCTTCATCATATGTTCTGGCTTTGTGATCGGCCAGCATATCCACCTTATGCCAAAAGCCAGTCACCAAATTGTTCCAGTCCAGAGAGTGCTGACAAGAACTCCTTTTCTATCTGTCCCCTTTCTGTATTTGTCAAAGCATTTGGAGTCAATGCTTTTGGCTCCTGATCTGCACCACTGTGACTCCTGGTCTTCCTCCTGCTATATCATTCTGCATCTCTAACTGCTCTGCAGTTCAGCAGCAGTAAACTGCAGAATTGCCTCTTCACTGCAGACACAGTGCTCCCTAACCCAATGAGAATGAATGACTGCATTCTCATGGTTTCATGGGGGGCCTGTTTCTAATTTCAGCTTGTCCTTTAGCTCTTCACTTTCTTTCAAGAAATCTTGCTCTGCTATTAGAAAACATCTCTTCCTTATGATGCTTGATGCTCAGCTTGACTTTCTCCTTCACCCTGAAGTAATATTGGTGCTGCATTAGCATCAGTCAAGCTTACCTGTCCATGCTATTTAGCAGGAACAATGCTTCTGCTAGTCAAGTGCTTCAAAGTGCCCACAATAATGTTTCTTCCTTTTCATAGCTACTGACTAGTAGCTCTGTTTATTCACTGGGCTCAGCACTTTTCTGTACCTTTCCACCATCTGGTCACATTTCTGCAGTCCAACATTGCTGTTTATCCCTGCTGCTTGGATTTTATTGAGCTGGAATTGAGCTGGTCGTTGCCTTATTAACACAGCTGAAAATACAGCAGTAGAATGACCGCGAGCCTTCCTCAGTATTGTATGTATGCTGAAAATCTTCAGCTTTCTTCACAGGTTCCTATTCCTATGTCCTTTTGAGGAGGTCTGTGCTTTCTTGTAAGATTCAGGGAGCATCAGGAGGCAGAGAGGGCCCACAGATTACACCCCGAGGTTTTTTTTCTGACCATGTAAGCTGTCAACTGTGTCTGATTTTTCTCAGGCTTCTGAAAACATCTCATTTACAAGGGGCGTGCTGAGAGGCTTCGCAGGGATATCAGCACAGTCAGTTCCCTCACAAGAACATGACATCTGTCTTTCCCTCCTGTGTCCTCCTTGTCTTTCTGCTGATCACTCTTGGACTCTGTAGAATCACTTTCTATTTTCAGCTTTTTTCCATTAGTTTTGCACATACCTTCCACTTCTTGTTGTTTGCATCCTAGTTTCTTTCCTTCGCACTTCCCATGGCATCTTTCTCCATTCCCCCTTTCACTGTTACATGTCATAGAATCATAGAATCATAGAATAGTAAGGGTTGGAAAGGGACCTTAAGATCATCTAGTTCCAACCCACCTGCCATGGGCGGGGACACCTCCCACTAAACCATGTCACCCAAGGCTCTGTCCAGCCTGGCCTTGAACACTGCCAGCGGTGGAGCATTCACAACTTCCCTGGGCAACCCATTCCAGTGCCTCACCACCCTTACAGTAAAGAATTTCTTCCTCATATCCAATCTAAACTTCCCCTGTTTACGTTTGAACCCATTACCACTTGTCCTCTCACTACAGTCGCTAACGAAGAGTCCCTCCCCAGCATCCCTACAGGTCCCCTTCAGATACTGGAAGGCTGCTCTGAGGTCTGTTTATCTCATTGTTCTTATTTTTTCTTATAATATTTTAATTCTCTCTGTGCTCTGCATTTGTTCTTCTGTTATAATTTATCAGGTTTTGAACTACATAGGTCTTAAAAATCTTACAAAAGTGATTAAATTATATCCATATTATGATTAAAGTGAGATGAAAACTGAATATTATAATGTTAGAATGTAAATGGCTTGACAATGGTATTAAAGAGATCAGTTATATCTCAAAGTACTTTAATCAATGCTACAGTTCAGAAAGAGAGGAATCATGCAAAAAGATTCAGAAGTTCATGTGTGTATATGTGCACATAACAGACATGCACATACACACGAGAAATAAAACACATGCAGTAGGTGTAACTGAGTCCACTGTTAAACTGACCAGTATAAGACATTTCCTCAAAGGTTTATGGTATACTGAAGTACCACATAGACAACTATTCATATCTGTCTGGGGGCTGGAAGCTGCACTTCTACTACGTGGGCCTTTGTAAGCAAAAGGCCTGTTATGTGCAAGAGAGGAGACAAAGACTTAGTGATTTTTTCCTAGTTCTGCTTTGCTTTTCAGAGTTACAACATTTAAAAATAAGCCAATTTACAATGTTTAGAATCAAAGAGGCATGATTTTCCACTTAGCTGCAATTAGTGGTAAAGGCAAGGCAGGATGCCTTAGAAAATGACCCTCCACCAGCAGTATATAATTTTTCACTGGTGCCAAATCAAGTGCTCAAATGCTAAAATCAGTGAAATAGACACAAACACAAGTATTATTTAATGCCTTATTTTAATGTGCAAGAACTGTTTCTGTCCTTTAAAACACAGAGACAACCACTCATTTTCCTTTCATTGTTCACTGAGCATTTGGTTTATCATAGTCTGCAGGAAAGATATGTTACTATGTACGCAGGGGCTGGTCAGATGTTTGCAGTATCGATGCATTTAAGAGGTCAAACAGGGTGTTTAGTTTAATAACAATTGAGTTTCTTATTCACTTTTATTTGTCATATATATATCATATTTCACATAGCTCTCAAAATCCCCATTATTTTTGGTGACCCATCATGTTTAAGGTCAAAAACAAAGAGAAGAATCCAATCCAGTTTCATAAAGCTTCCAAAACAGAGACCAACAACACTGGGATGAGATGTGGCCAGAAAGAAGTTCATTAGTCATGTACGTAAGAATAGGAAACCCCACTGCTCTTTGTTAACTTTAGCCAGATGCTAGTTTCCAGAGTCAGTGGCAGGGACATAACAGGTCTAGATCCTCCCATATTTTGCCTGAAAGAGCTTTTCCAAATATTTCATGTTGATTTCCCCTTACGCATAAGCAGATATAGAGTTGACTTGCTTAATGTCTATATTAATTTTGGTACATTTTTAATTAGCATGTAGCTAATTAGCGTAGTATAAGGTTATCTCGTTAAATGTTAATCGGATATGTAAACATTCTTTACAAGTTAATATTCAGAGGAAAAATATGTAATATGCATTTGTTGCCTGTGTCATTTTGAATTAATTACATGACAGCCAGATTTATCCCTTCCCAACTTGAGAACCCTCAATAAGTACTCTTTTAAGAATCAATTGATACTTAATTATTATGTACTGGCTGTCGCATTTAATTTAAATTAGTTCTTTCAACAAGTTACAACGTTGCTGAAAGACACAGCATTCCCCCTGTGACACAGAGCGTTTTCTGCTGAGAGCGCACGAGGGTGCTGTGAGAAAAGGCTTGGCACTGCTGGTCCATATTCCACAGCTGGGTGCACAGCCTCCTCCTTTCTTCTTATCAAAACCAAAACCTACACACATGGTAATCTTTATGAAAGTCCCATGTACTGTGCTGTATCTCGTTCCACAAGACTTCATATTGCTCAGGGCTCTGTGATAGCTCCCTACCTGGATGGTGTTTATTACGTTAGATGATGAGGTCAGTAACCTTCTCCCCCGATCAGGTAGGGAGTGAGGTCCACATTCCTTCACTCCCCTTTTATGTTATCTTCATAACATCCACTGATGAGATATGTGTACATTTAGCTCATTGTTTCAGTGTACTGATATTCCTAGGTACAGGAGAACAGCATGATTGAGCCCCTGAGGGGCTGAAGGCTGAGACAGATGCATGGCAACAATGTTCGCATATAATTTATTATGTGTATGAAATCCTTAAGATCAGCAAAATGGTCGCAGAGTTTGCCTTTCCTTTCATCACACAATAAGGCTGTTAATGAATAAGAAACATCTCCGCATGCTGCAGTTTAACACATTCTGTGCCCAAGCAGCAGCAACAGCGATCTGGTCTGTCCAGACACAAATTCCCTCGTCTGTACCTTTGCTGCAAATGATTGTTTTTATTTTTAGATGATTATATCTCCAGTGACCCCCAAGCACTTTATAAATAACAATTAAGTATCACTGTGCTTGGTCATGTAAATATTACAGGTGGGTTAACTGAAAGACAAAGGCGAAGTCTCTTGCCCAAAGCCACAATGTGATATAATAGCAGCTCCCAAGAGTTCTGACTCTCAGTTTCTCCCTCTAAACACAGGATCACACTTCCTTTCTCAGGTAGCTGCACTAACTGACCTCTTTTGGACAGGTGATTTGTCATCATAAGAAAAATAAAACCCCTTGAATTCAGACTGGACACTGTAAGTGAGGGCCTGGTATGACTCCCCGAGGTCAACACAAAAGATCCCTTTCACCCTTGTGTGGTATCGGAATGACAAATGGTGAAGATTAAAGGGTCTGATTTTCATAGGTGCTCAGGCTCTGGGTTAGCTAGTAACTTCAGGATGGGTTTTAAACGCTTAACCTTTCTAAAACAGCATCTGAAGGCTTGCCCAAGGTCACACGGGCAGCCTTTTGCAGTGCTATGGCAGCATTAAATTTGTCCAATCGTCTTGTCTCCAAGTTCACTGGTGTTACTAAATTTTCTTCTAAGGAGGTTTGCCCCATTTGCTGCAGCTGAAAAAGCTGTTTTTTCAGCTGGAAGCAGCTGAAAGAATGTGAATACATTGTATTGTATTCATTAAATACCAGTTTTCTACTGGATATAAGCAGAACACCTATTTTTAGTTAAAAAGCTGCTGTTAGGTTGCACAGTATCTCTTATGGCTGGAGTAATGCAGCAAGCTGGCACAAACCAAATGGTACTTGACTGTTTGCAAATTGAGCATCAACACAAACAGCAGGTGGTCACTCAGCTCTAGATTTTCATGCCAATTGTTATAATAATAGCTATAGTGATAACACTAAATAAATAATATCCAGCAATCTATGTGCTTTTTTATGGGGGGGGTTTGAATACTGACGATCCACTTTTGCAATTCATGCTCAGACAATCATTACCTCAGCTTTATTTTTATCACCACTTTCACCATTTTCCTATTGTTGAAAGTTAGGATTAGTATCCCTGTATCACTATAGTCAAGACCTTCAGATCAGATAGGCACTCTCCTGGAGCTCCAGGGTGCCTTTTTAATGTGCATGACTGCTGCACCAAGTTTTGTCTAGAGTGAATTTTTTAGTCTTGTAAACCCTAAAAGCAGGAACACATGACCCACTTTAAAACATCCAGGAATAATAATTAAAATTTTCTAAAACAGGCATGTGTGACAGCAATATTCTTACTGCATTTCTCCTAGCTCACCAAACAGCTTGCCAATGTCCATCTCTTTGGGCAGTGGGAAGAACTGAATAGTCATTCACTTTGGAGCATTTTATGACACTGTGTCCGTGTACATACATGTGAAGAATTCCGATTATCATGTAGCAGCCAGGAATTTTACACTGGAAACCAGAAGTTAGGCTAAAAAAATCTCTTGGTGTCCAAAAATGCTGAAAACTTGCAGATATCCATCATTATTGGCCCACCTTCTTATCTTTATTCTTATTCTATTCTTATTCTTATCCTTATCCATATCCTCATCCTTATCCTTATTCTTTCTTACTCTTACTGTTGTTATTATCAAAATAATCATTGTTATTATTATTATCTATAGGCAAACTTCTATTTCCTTGTCCCCACTAAAGAGTGCTAGTGACTGTGAGGACTACTTATGGAAGAATCATAGAATAGTTTGGGTTGGAAGGGACCTACAAAGCTCATTTAGTCCAATCGCCTTGCAAGAAGCAGGAACTTCTTCAACTAGATGAGATTTCTCAGAAAAACATCCAGCCTGGCCTTGAATGCCCCTAATCAATACAGAGACAGCCCAACCTGTTCATGAATCAGCTGAATGCAGTTTTCATAGCTCTTACTGTTAGGCATTTAAAACGTCTGCTGTTATATTTACTGTGGGGAGAGTTTGCATTCACAATCATTTGTTCTAACAGGACACTGGGAACATATCAGTTACAAACCAACAGACATTGGTCTCTGTGTGACAGTTCCCATGTGCTTGTCAGACTCTCATCCTTGGCTGATGCTGATGTGCAGTAGCAGAATCCAGTACAGGAGGATCCAATCGCGTAACAGCATTAACTGGTTGGTTAAGTCCACCCATGTGGTGAGGATGACACTGGTGCAGAATGAAAGGTCTGAGATAAATGGCAAGTCAGTTGCAGAAAGAATGAAAAAAGCTGATAAAGGGAAATTCTAAAAGCATCTTGAGAGTCTGGAGGAAGAAGGTGAAAGTGAATGCTATGAAAATTAAAGCAACAGAGGCTTTATCTCAATAGAATTTAGTTTTATGTATACAGGAGTATTTATCTTGTGCATAAAGCCCTCCCAGGGGTGCTACAAGGCATACCCGAGAGTAATGCAACACCTAATTATCACTATTAGAAAACAATGGAAGACAATGTTAATGCCAAACATATAAAGCAGATATGAAGTTTAATTTTTAATCATTTTTCAGTGCATTTCCATGAAATTAAAGATCCCCAGAAACAAGCAATGTACAAATACAGCCTTACAAGTATAACACAGTAGTTTACTTCTGCTAGACATAGGCTAGCCTTCATCCAAATATTCTGGTTGTCCTAAGCATAATTTGAGGAGGCGTATGACTATGTACAAATTTATATAAAATATTTTTTTGTAACAAAAGAGAAGAGGCAATATTGAAACATTCCAATGTTGTTTGACCTGTCTGAAACTAGATTTCCCTGAGCAACTGAAAATTAGAAGCAACACAACCCAGGTTAATACGGGACTTCTAGTCCAAGGCTTTAAAGCATGAGCAATCTGAGATGAAGTTCCAAAGACCATGGATAGGACACATCCTCATGTGGCACAGCTGCTGCTTTTGCACACACCTGATTGGCATAATGAGCACTTGGCAGCCGTGAAAACTAGCCACTGTAAAGCAGGGAAAGCATGAAAATGATTTAGCCACCACTCTTGCAAGTAGGTACCGTGTGATTCCAGATTATCAGCAGGACAGCCTGAGAAAGAAGCAGGCATTATACTTCTACAGGTGTAACATGTAGGGAGATTGCTGAAACTGCTCCACAAAGAACTGCAATTCCCAGAACTGACAACCCCAAAGATCATACAAATACTTAAAGTGAAGCATTAAACAGGGTCTTGTCGGCTGAGTGGCATGTCTGTTAAACCTTCTAAAGCAACACAATCAGCTCCTGTGGGAAAATTCAAATTCATATTTGTGTCAACATTTGTGCTCTCCAGTGTCAGCTGAGATATCTGCTTCTATGCTTGTCTCCTGAAATAATTAGTAGACCTTGGGAGAGTGAGAGCTATTTTTGTGAGCAGCTGGTTCTGATATTGTAAAATGAATCCACCCTGCTTTCCTCTGAAAGCTGGTGGCAGGTGGGATTTTAATAAAAAATAGCTGGCATTTCATGGAGAAGGGGAAAAAGTAGGGTCTTTGCACCAAAGGTTGCATTTTGCAAAGACACCTCAACTTCTGTGGCAGAGATGGATGCACAGTGCCCACATAAACCCCTTATTCTAGTCTAGCAGTTTGCTTCAGGAGATGGAAGTTGTGTGCTTGCCCAGCCTTGGCGTACACCACCGCATTTGGTCCTGGCTTCCAGAAGAGGATAACGTGGAGTAGGGTTAGCACAGGGGCTGTGCTGGAGGTGTGTGAATGCCTGTCTGTGCAAAGCTCTGGGGTCAAATTTGGCTAGCCTGACTTTGCATCACTACTCAGTGTGGGCTTCACAGTGCAACACCAGCTTGGAGATGCTCCCAGACCTAAAGCAGGCAGATGGCTAGAACGAGTGAGTTGGGTGCAGGCAGGACCTAATGCTGGAGCAGAACGGATGCCACCCCTGTTTGGGAAGGGAGGCTGTGTGTGCCATGTGAATGCAGCACAAGCCTGGGCTCCATAGCTGGTGCTAATGAGGGAAGAGTCGTGCTCTCTCTGCCTGCTTTACTGGCTCTGACTACGGAGAAGCTCTTTAAGTGGAATTAAAAGCCCTTCCTGCCCTTAATAAGTGTGGGAACAAAATGAGTTTCTTCAGCAAGACACTCTCATTTTGTGAAACTTCAAAGAAAGCTTCAGCTCCCTTTTTCTTCACGAATAACCCAGTTTGAGTATTATAATATTAATAAATGCATTAGAGCTATTTTTAAGTAAGCAAAGACTGGATGATAGTCATCCAAATTAATGAAGGGTATGAACTTAAAATTGATTATGTAAACTGCACCAAATCCCTGCGCAGATTTAATGATTTAAATTCAAATTTAATTTAGATTTAACTCAAACACTAACTTGAATTAAAGCCACTTTAATTCTGAATGAGAGTGCCCAGAATGGGCTTTAGTACAGGTTAGCAAATCTGCTCTGTGCAAAGATTTTCTTAAACTGCATTATTTTTTCTTAATGCCATTAAGTCAGTAGTCAGTAGGTTGGATACACTGGGCTTTGAAAGACAGCCTATGCTGAGAAGTAGAGGATGTCTCATCAAAAGGCATAAGCAGCCCCCAGCTATAAGTATAGGAGAAAACTCCATATTTTAGTCCAATTAAATCCCTCAGTGATAGCTTAGTCTTACACCTTTTGGAAGAAGAGGAATTTCCTTCTCTGGTGTGCAGGACAGTGTGCGGAGGCCTTGAATCCCTCCCTTTTACCAGTATGCACTCCCCTAAGGACAGAACTGAAAAGGAAATAGAGTTCCCAGGTTACCCACTCCTTTTATTGGAGACCATAAAAAAACAAAGCAAACAACAACAGGAAAAGGAAAACTTGACTGTTGCAAAGGAGATAGAAGCTCCAGATTTTCCTCTGTTGCAAGGCAATTTTTTCTCATACTTAAATCTCTGCATTTATCACACATATTTAACATGCACACTTTTTGTTCACTGACAAGAGAAGGCCATTGCTGTATTTATTTCTAACGAGTTTCAAACTGCTATGAGCAGCATAAGGTGCAGCAGAGCTGTGTGCTTCAGCAAGCTCTAGATCTGACTTTCTCCACTGCACTTCTGCTGTTGCAATTACCCGGGTAGACATAGCTCCTGTGCATTTCATGTTGGATGTGTAGCACTGCACAGGGTCTCCAGGACCTGACAGCAGAGCTCTGTAAGGAGAGGCTGGGATCTCTCTGGACACAGCTGGCTCCAGTTCTTTGCCTAATGGTGGGACACAGCTGAGCCCATCAGTGGTGCAGGTGATGCCTCTGGAAAACAGATTAAAGAAAGGGCAAACACCCTCTGAGGTAGTAAGGAAAGTAGTGTGAGGAGCAGGAGGGTCTGGAGCAGAGAGCCTCTTGCAGCTGTTGAGGATAATATGGAGGAAATTAAAACAGCCCCCATTGCTCCTCCTGTGCCCTTCAGGGCAGGGAGACAGGAGGTAAAGGAATCCAGAATGAAGGAGTGAAGTTGAGGTCGGTAAAGAAGGGGGTTATGGGTGTGCGTGTTTTAGGTTTTTGTCTTTGTTTCTCACAATCTTACTCTAATTTTAATTGGCAATAAATTAGAGTGATTTTCCTCAAGTTAAGCCTGTTTTACCTGTGGCTATGCTTAGTCAGTGTTCTCCCTTCTTTATCTTGACCTATGATCTTTTCCATCGTATTTTTCCACTGGCTTGTTCTGGAGGGGGAGTGTAAGAGTGGTTGGGTGGGCATCTGGCCAGGGCCAGGCTGCTACTGGGTCTTATCTTGGCTACATTGGTACAAACTTGAAGAAATGCTGTGAAAACTGGTGGCGTTCATGCATGTGCATGCTTCTGTCTTGTAATGAAGGCATTGTACAGTGCTGTGATAGACATCTAGAGCACCTTTCTGAGGCAGCATGAGGGTTGGCTACCAATAGCTGTGTGCCTTGTCTTTCACCTGAAGTGGGGGCCACCTGCCACTCTTCCAGTGCCAAGAGATTTGTACCCCTCAGCTAAGTCTTGTCAAAATGGGAATGGCAACAGGGATGGAAAAAGTCCATGTAAGGTACAAGCTCATTCCTTCTGGGCTGCTGTGGATGTGGCAACTTCTCTTTCGTGGAGAGGATTTTGCTTAAGTTTCTGGGCCTGGAACACCGGCTGGCCTGGGTACCTTTGCAAACTGCCTACCCTGAGCAGGCAGTGTCTCTTTAAGAAAGCACATGGTGTGCTTTAGCTTAATGGTACGTGTTAAACAAGAACATCTGCTTATAAAGAGATAGATATGGTGAAATACTTACTGATGTTTTGCTTCCTCACCTTGTGTCACCTGAAATCTATCATCTCGCTATGGTTTCCCAGCACAATCCTGCTTGCAAATCTAGGGAAACAGGGCAATGGTGCACAGCTTTTAGAAAATGATTAGTGATGTGTCAGGCTAACATCTAAACATGGGCACTGACTCAAATGTGTTACCTATAAATCTGTTCATCAGCAGCTGAGGAACATATGTGCCTCTTCTTCCTTAAACATAAAAACATTAATTACATTATATTGTACCACAGTAATGGGCAACACAGTGACAGAGGCTTGCCAAAACTTTAATTTTAACCGTAAATCTGGAGGGTCTGAAATAGCAATTCAAGCTGCTTTAAAAGATGAAGATAAAGTGAAGTTAGGTGTGTAGGAGAGGAGTTGAAGGGGGTGGGGATGAAGGCATGGAGAATTAGCATAGACTGCCTAAAACATTTGAGACTAAGATAATAAAACTACAATCTTCCCTGGAAAAGGGATAAGAAAGAACAAATAGCAATTCAGTAATGGCTCCTCTTCTGACTTTCTCACTAGCTGTGGGATAAAAAGGTTGGTTTTTTCCAACTATTGGGTCTTGGATTCCTACTGTTTAGTTTTGCTGTCCTTCCTTTTCTGTTCCCCAGTGTAATCATCTAATCACAGAGGGAATACTGAATAAACAGCTCTTGGTATCCTTCCTCTGGCTGCATTTTCATTTTGAACAGAGCCCACCAGGAGAAAAGATGAGGCACAGCATGTAGCCTTCACTGTCCTTGTAGCTGGATAAGAGCAATGAGAAAAAGCATCCAGATTATTTATCAACAGAAACAAAGGGAATATGGAAATCTGTGTGTGCCATTAAATATGAAAGGTGCCAGGAATAGGTTCTTCTGTTGCCTTGGGTGCTATATTGTTGACTCATCAACGAAGATGAGGCAGTCCTGCTTATTTGGGTGAGACAGTAGAAGGCAGCAGCTGCCAGAACCCTATGCCACTATTTGTATATGCGTGTTCCTCCCAGACCTGACCCAATCCTGCCTGGCTGCTACTGTGAACCAGCTGATGCCCCTGAAGCCAGTGCAGAGGCTGGCCCTTTGACAGCCAGAGATCTCTGCTGCAATTGCTCCAGTCTGCTTTGTGGTGCCATGGGCAAAAGGGCAACAACTTCCTGAAATTATGCAGGTTCCCTCTGAATTCTTTGCTTCGATTTTAGGGTTTGCCTGCTGTGCCTCAGAGCCATCAGGCCATGCTCAGGTTAGAAATCTAAAATGTTGGCACAATCTGTATCAGATAGATGGTTGATCTTGGTATTATGGCCTTAAAGGCTTGTTTCTGTTAGTTACTTGTGTCCGCTCCTTAAGAGGAAGGAGGATGTTATACTGAAGATGGGACTACTGGAGGGAAACTTTTCTCTTTTAATTTACTTATTCTGTAATTCTCTATTTTACCAAATTAATCTCCACAGGAATGAAGATGATGCCACTTGACTGCATAAGAAAGCAAGGACAATTAAAGCAGAACAAACTGTTCTGAGTAATAAACCTGACTGAGTAGTACTTGTGGGTGCAAATCCTGAAAGACCTTTTCCCTTTGGAAAGGCAGCTGTTGTTCAGAAGCCATGTAGCCACTATAACCTAGTCCTGTTCCACTTTGTATCTCTGCTGGTCAGTTTTTCTTGGGTAAAAAGCCCTGAAGTGGTTTACTTTTGCAGCAGTTTCAAATGGAGCATCCTATGGTTTTAAAACACAAACCTACTGATGCCTTATAGTCTACTTATAGGCTGTTTCCCTGCTCTTGCTCCAGCATGTCTCTTTCAGGTTCCTCCCATCTTCTGTAAGTAATAACTTCAAATTACAGATACATTGGTCCTTACTGAGCAGGTGCTTTAGTCCTTCTAGGTCCCGCTTCAATGGGCAGTGCTTCCATAGGTGTTAAAAGGACAAAAAGCTAGAGTGCAATGGACAAAAGCCTTGGCTGCAGAGGTCCTGGATAAAGATATGTAGTTGTTTAGTAATTCCATAAGGTCCATAATTGCCTTTGTTTTCCCAAAGCAGAAACCATGACATGGAAAATACTTTCTATTTGCCTCTTGGCTAAAGAAGCTTAGCTGTCTGCCAGATGTATTAGCCTCGAGAAGAGTGTGTAGCAGCAGAAGATAGCATCCCATTTGACACACAGTATGGGCTGGGGTGTAGGACAGAGTTTGCAGCTGCTGAGCAGGGCACTTCTCCCCTGTCAGATCAGCATGGGATGTATCTATCGTAAAGCAGAACATTGAGTAGTCACTGTGCACTGGACAGCAATATTTCATTTCATGCATCATTAAGAACCTGCATTGATTCCAGCTAGTCATATAACTTCATCCTGCACTCACTTTAAAGCAGAAGCAGGGGGTGGGGGAAGTCTTCCCTTCCCAAGTCACTAGATGACTTTACAACTCAGGTGCTTGAAGAAATAGTCTTCTTTTCATTTTTTTTTTTTTTTTTGGGGGGGACCAAGATGCCAGGTGCAGTATCCTATGACTTAGAGGAGAACAAGGACTCCAGTGAGGGTCTCTGTTTCTGTGTCACATAGGCTTGTTTCACGCACAAAGTAGAACTTTGCAGTCACGTATTTTCAGGAGGTCTTCTCTCACTGACAGAGTTAGAGTCAGTTTGGAGTAAAATTCAGTTCAAATATTCTAAAGGGAAGAAAAATGTCAGAAGAGACTAAATGGGCATGGTAGCCAGCACTGGTCTCCAAAACCAGCTGAGCATGTGCTTCTGAACGGACTCCTTTGGTGCTGTCTGATATGACCATGTAACAGTGCTGTGGGCAGTAGGAAGATAAGCATATCAGCTTAAAAATGTTCCATCTTTGTATGTATTTCAGTTTGAAGGCATTTAGTGGCTCAATCTACTATAGGTAACTAGAACTGTATCTGAATCTGAGGCTTGGATATAGATTAAGAACAATAAAAGAATTCAGTGTTACTAAAGCTGAGTTGTTCAGTGCTAACACTTCCATGCTCACGAAGGCAGAGTGCCCTTCTGCTAGAAGTATGGAGATGTTAGAGAATGCTACCTCTGTTTCCATGCGGTAGCAGGACAGTTGGACCATGTGAAGGCCTTCCTTAGGATCTTGTCTGGAGTGTTGGCCCCACTGTGAACTCAGGGTGAAAAGGCGTCAAGCAGAGTGAACTGGGAAGACTCAAACAGCTCTGTCTCGTTTCAATGGCCATTGCTTATTTCTAACCAGTCTTTGGTGTGTTACTAGCATTTCTTTTTCAAGAATCACATGCACCTGTGTCTCAAAAGGATCCTGCAAATGTTTATCACTTAAAGGAGGGACCCTTGAAGACTGAAAGTGCTGTATGTGTTTGCTAAACTCATGGTATTTAAGAGGCATGTTACTGCTTGTTTATACTAGCAATCCCTCCTCCTCTATTTGGGAAAGGGGGTAAAAAGATGAAAGTGGAGCTGGCATCCACCTTCCCAGCAAGAAGCAGTCTTAGAAGGCTTATTAAGTGTTTTCAACAGGAGAGACTGTCTCTTTGCCGCTAATCTGTACATCAATCTGTCCCAGCATAGAATCATTTAGGTTAGAAAAGACCTTTTCAATCGAGTCCATCATGAAGTCCAACCATTACCCCAGGACTGCCAAGTCCATCACTTAAACTGTGACACTGAGGGCCTCATCTACAAGGTTTGTGAACATTTCCAGTGTTGATTCCACCACTGCCCTGGGCAGCCTCTTCCATTATGTGATTACCCTCTCCTTGAAGAATTTTTTCCTTAATATCCAATCTAAATCTCTCCTGGTGTAGCTGGGGCAATGCACTACAAAAACCCAGTATCGTGCTAGTATATTATTTACTGTTTGAGTGAGACACCATATCCTTTATAAGGTATATGGTAAAGACTGTCAGGGATACTTGCTCTCCATGAATAGGCTGGGTTTATTCTTCTTAGAATCATGGAATAGTTAGGGTTGGAAAGGACCTTAAGATCGTCTAGTTCCAACCCCGCTGCCATGTACATGATATAGTCCAGGGCAGAATAAGAGCCTAGCTTTTTTTTTTTTCTGATCATATTTTCACAAAACCCTTGTCTTTTCCTTTTATTTTAGTCTCTCATTACCACTGTTTGACTTCCTCCTCACTTCTCCCCCTCCCCTCTCCCCCCCCCCCAGTATCTTTGGATCCCATAGCATCTGGTGGCAAATCAAACATGGTAAAATGTTGGGGTTTGAGCTTAATATTTTCCAAGCCATTTGTTTACCAAATGCTTGTGGTGCAAGTGTTTTGTTCTCTATGTTAACAGGTGGTGCATACTCAATCTGAATGTATGGGTAATCAAAGCATCGCAATAGACGTGTCACTCGGGGTGTGTTGAAGTTGGACAAGTCATCAGAAATACAGAGGCTGCATGTTTTGAGCTTCCTGGCCACTCCTCCCAAACATGGGCATAAATTTTGCTGTCACATTACTTCAACTGTTACGATTTGCTTTTCTGTACCTGTTCTCTGCACTGCAGGGTGGTGACAGCCACTGTCAGGGAGAATAATGAATGGGCTTATCCAGTGCAAAACTTGAGCTAAAACCTCAGGATTCAGACAGAAAGTTACCTCCTCACCCATCCTCAGACCCAAGCCAGACCTCGGCCCTCTGTGCTTTCTCCTCGGCAGGCTGAGCTTATCTTTAGAGCTTGCTGGATGTGTGTTGCTCTTCAGAGGGTTTACTTCATATTCTCCCATTTTCAGTGACTACAAATCACAAAGGGAACTGAAATAGCAGTAAAACTGTATGATTGCTGTTATGTACATTACATTTGGATGAGTTCGCAGCACAATTTGAGAATAGTCACTGAGGACAATGAAATACAAAATGAATAGAGAAATATTATAAGCAAAGTAGCCCTTTTAAATTGTTAACCTACGTCTTTCTTTCTGACTTCATATTTTTAGAGTACCTGCAGAAATGTGGTGTTACCAATCATAACTTGTGTGACACCAGAACGTAAGGGGTTTTGCAATATTGTAGTGTGCCTTAACAAATAGCCACAAAGCAAGACACAAGAGAAGTTTTTTGTTATTGAACAAAAAAGATAAATTTGTTATAATGGTATCAGGGCTGTCAAATCAAGACCCTTCTAATTTGAGAGCATTGGATAAATTCCGACTGTAAACTTAGACATAGAAGTTTTTGTGTGTGTGTTTTTTGGTTTTTGTTTCCAGTCCACCAAACAACAGGAGCAGATGCAGATTATTTTTTGGATAAGACATCCCTCTCTTGGAATGGTTTCACATGCTAACTTTGCTTGGGAGCTGCTCCTGTTGGTGACCATGTGTTCAGCACATCTGCTTTGGCTTGTTGTTTTCTCTGAGACTGACAATATTGTGGCAAAAAGTCAGAGTGAATTGAGGTGAAGGAAAAGGAAAAATAACATGAAAGAGCTGCATTGCAAGTCCATATGAACCTTGAGAGACTTTCCATCCCTTGATCCTCTGTATGTTAGGATGTGTAGAGGGATTTGAACAGGTGGGAGGAACTGACAGGCTTGAAGTGTAATACCTGGGCTTGTCTAGTCACAGTCAAAAATTGGGCTCAAGCAGACATGCCGGGAGGACATTTCTGACTTCTAGACCTTGGGAGAGGATGCCTTCAGAAAGTTGGGAAAATCCTGCCAATGACTCATCAGGGCTAGTTTCACTGTTCACTGCATAATGCAGCCATTTGTCAAACTGAAAGCATTTCGATCAATATTGTCAAACTAAAAAGTTATATATTACATACACATGCACACAAAAGTGCACTCAGTTATGCATAACATGTGATGGCCATCATCAAATAAATTACAGAGTGGGGTTCCAAACTGAATTTACTAAAAATCCTTCTCTCTACCTGTCCCTTACTTGCACCAAGATTCCTACATAAAATTCAATAGTTTTTCATCTGCTTCAAACAATTATCAATTAATGAAAACATTTGAAAAATAAAGCAAAAGAGGAAGGAATGTTTTCTTCCTTACCTCAGCCTGTGGTTCTTTCACCTAACATGTCTGAAGATGGTGAAGAGACAGCATCCAGTCTCACCATGAAGAAAGCATGAAATCTGAAGCCATGCCAGCAGAAGCTCACTTCATGTATTATTTGGTGCTTTTAGTAAGATAAAGACATTTTCACAAAATCCGAGGCTAACTAACCTAGAGATTATTTCATTAGTCAACCAACAGTCATGCCTGGAGTATAATATTGTATGATCCTTATTTATAGAAATGTGGGTGCAAGTACAAACTGAGTGATGTGACTGGGGGGGATGCAGGCACTCTGGGTTCTGCTCCTCATTCAGGCCCTATCTCAATGCCTGCATAGAGGGAAGTGATGAGAATAAAATTAATTCTCTTAACACTCCCCTCCTTGGACTGTAGATAAAGCTGGTTAGGGAGAGAAAAAAAGAAGTAAAATAAGAGTTTTCTGTGGCCTCTAACTTGTTCAAACAAATTTCAACAGTGCATGAAAGTAATATGATTTTCTAAAATAGAGGCCAGAGTTGTAGATCTTTGCCTCTATTTCTGACACCTCAGCAACTCTGCTTCACAGCAATCTGTCTGGTAATAGAGACCTTGTTATCACCATTTGTGGCTCCTCAACCACCTAGATGTCTGGGCACTGGAGACACTAATAGCCCTTCCTGACCCTGAGCATCCTCATCGGTGGCCTCCACCCTCCCCCTCTGCCCATAGTTTATCCCTTCCCTCAGTCTGGGACTTTTCATGGACACTGTTATCAGCCTTTGGCTTGGTGCAGGCACTGTAAGTGTGTGCCTGTTGCAGCAGGTACAGCCTTGGCTGTGCTGCCTTGTCTTCTGGTTTTTCTTCCCTCATGGAACAGCCCTGCTCTTCCTGGTCCCTGACACCAGAGTTTGTCGTTTGGTACAGCCAGTTAGGCTGTCATTCAGGATTTCATACAAGAAGTTTGAAGTGTGGAGTGTAATTGTGAATTGAATTAGGTTTTGGTATTTATTGAACCGGAATTGCTACCCTTCTGCGAGCTGATAAAATATCAGGCAAACACAGTCCTAGATACCAGGTGTCTTCCCTTGTCATTGTCATGTATCTATAAAAGATTGTAAGAACTGGTTGGGTTAACAGTACAACTCTGCTGAATTCTGCCCACAACCCAGCTCCCAGAGCATTAAACGGGCAGGGAGCTCCTGCCATATGGGCAAGTGCTTTACAGTCATGTCCACGTTCTCTAGGAGTACACTACAAAAGAGTAGGCTAATGGCTGGCTTTTGAGGTAGACCACTGGTGCAGATGAGGACTGAGTAAAGAATTTGCTTTGGGTTGAACTCTCATTCATATGAAGCATTTTATATGGGGATCTCAAAGAATCTTATAAGGTAGATGTATGAAAACACAAAAAGACATGAGTTTTGAAGGGATTTTTTTAATATCTATAAAATGGAGCAAGAAATCATGTAATGAAGATTTGATTTGACATGGGTTGTGCATTCTAGTTCTTAGTCTAGAAAAGCACTTACGTGCAGATTTTAAATTCAAGGATATGAATGGGGTCACTGGAGTTGATGTTAAGCCAGTGCATAAGAATGTTATTGGTTTGGGGATGGGTGCACTGAGCACCCTTCAGGAAAAGTACTCTCCATTTGCCAATGGGTTTGGACTGAATGAGGTGGGCTGAGCTCAGGTGCCTTGTGCTTTCTGTGGAGGAAACTGCTCTGATATCAACATCTGCAGTTTTCTGAATTGCCAATCCAGGCACCTCCACCACTAAACCCAATACTCGCCATTGTCAGAGGAGTGGCAGAGTATTGCAACCCATGTGAAAGTAGGATTGGGCTACTGTATTATGGTCACCATAGAATGAGCGCTGCTTTAACTGGATGACGTTTTAATTATACTTATTGTATGCAGGGGGAAAAAGAGTCCCTCTTTCCTGCAGCTCTGGCCTAACCATCTGTTTTATTAATTTGTGTCTTTGTAGGGACAGTTTCTTTCTCCTCTCCTACAGCTCTTCTCCTTTGCAGACCTTGTTCCCAATCACCATTTGTCTGGTTTTCCTGGTGCTCCTGATCTTTCTTCAGCTTGAAAGCTGCTGGGATCTGTGTGTTCTCCTTCCTGTAACACTTGCTGAGGTTCCTGTTGAATCTGTGCACCCCTCCCTCCTAAATGGAGGCCATGCACTTGCTGTGAGGGGAAGCAGTCTTCACTCCAGACATGCTGGGGACCCTCCAGCCCTGGGGAAGAAGTGTGTATGGGTCTGAGATGTAATTTCAGCATAATGTTAGTTCAGTAACTGATGTATTAACCAACAGCATGAATGATGTGATCTGCTCTCTTACTGGTGGTAATTGTTGGTCTCTATGTCACAGCCCGCTTTTGTGTTGAGTGAGTGAATCTTGTGGCTGGATTCTGTGCTGAGGTAGTGGTACTGGGATGAGCTCAAGCCTGGGAAGAAGGCCATTATCTTTTATTTAACTTTTTGTAGTTAAATACAGGTCTTCCAATGCTTTGTGAAGAGCCATTCACTCCTGAAGTCAGATTCTCAAACATTATTAGCAACATTCCCCTCCATCCTTCAATGCATCCAGTATAAACACATGGAGACCACACTGTATCTTATCTTTCAGTCTTCCCTTAAGAGTAATTGAGTAACAAATACTGAGACAGCATTTTTCAGATTACAGCCTAGACAATTTGGCAGCCTTTTAGAAGAAACGGAGTGCATTACCACTCACAGGCTTTGCATGTCCTACTTTCTGGAGTATTTCGTTATAAAACCCCCCTTATTCTTTGTGTGTTCATTTTACTTTTGAGAGACAGAGTCAGCAATTTTCCTGCTACATGGATTGAGTACTTTATAATATCAAAGCAGTTATGCCAGGGTTGACCTTACTGCGACTGGAGTTCCCTTCTTGGAGAAGGTTGAAAGCTGTATTGGCAGGCACAGATGGAAGAAGTTTATTGCAGGTATGGGAACCCATACATACAATGAACTGCAGTGCTAAGTGAGGTATTTTATTTATCATTTAGCTTTGCCTCATGTGTCTGCAGCCTATTAATTCCTTCCCGTGAGACCTACTGTAATTTTCCAGACACCTGCAAATTTTCAAGCAGATGTCACTTTAAACAAAAACAAAAAACATGGAGATGTATCTGCTGATTCTTACTGGTGTCTGAAAGCAGCAGTTTCTACACAAGAATTGCTCATTCTTAAGAGAGGGATGGGCTCCAATATTTGACTGGTAGCAATATTTTCTACATTTAAAAGCAGAAGCATGGAAAAGGGAGGCCTGGTAAGTTGGAGAAGATGGAAAGGTTGGGAGTGAGCATTTTGTTTTAGTCCTGGAAAAGGCTGAAAGAGTCAGCTTCAAACTGGGATGTGTCTACAGATCAGAAACCCTTAAGTCTTTCTTTGAGCCTCACTCAGGCAGGTAATGAAATTATCTGGAAGATGAAGAGGGAAATACACTTAGGAAAATGGCAATGCCAAAAACATTGTTAAATGACAGTTTAAGTAGAGAGCTTTTCAGCAGACAGTTAACACCTGCAGAAGTTTAAAGCTTTGTTGTCAAAGTATAGTTATAATCTCCCCCTTGCCCAACTTTAATATAAAGTTTGAAATTGAAGAATCAGTGTATCCAGCTCCTTTGCAATCCATAGAATACCACAACTCATGCAGTTTTGTACCCTGTTTAATGACTACTACAGAGGTAACAGCATCAAGGTGAGTATCCATAGTTTTCCTTGCCTGTACATTTAGGTGGCAGATGAATGCCCTCATTTTCCTGGTTACCTTGCTTTAGCTTTTCCTTCAGGAAGTTTCCAGATGGTGATTGCTTGGTGAGGTGAGAGGTGTTGGGAAGCTGGAGATGGTGCTGTCCAGCAGGTCACTCTGTGTTCTGCAGGGCATCAGGTCAGCTGTGGGAGGACTGAACAAGAGCAGTGGAAAGCTCTCAGCTCTATTTCAGACTGTGTGCCATTAAGTCTGCTCAGGAGGGTGTTCCTTCATCCCTTTTTCGCAAGAACAGGAAAGCATAAGCAGTACTGTTTTTCTGTCTCTTTCACTAAACAAGAAAACAAAAACACATTTAAAAGCTAGATGCCTGAATCTTCTCCTGGATGCCAAGGTGGTGAAGTATTAAGAACTTTGCTGGCTCAGTCAGGTCACCCCGTGAGCATCAGAAAATCAGGCAGTGTACTGTGTTACCCATCTGTCAAGAAAGTTACCAAACAGCTTTCAATTAATTATTTTAGGAGGAAAGCAAATTGTCTTTGCTTAGGACAGCTCCACTGCACGCCAGAGTCTGTGTTCCAGAAAGTGATGTTCCAGTGAAATCAATGCAAGCTTCTTGGCTTGTGACAGCTGGGGATATGGCCTCTGCTAATTTTTGCTTAAACCTCATATAATGAAATGCTTTAGCACATGCTGTCCTGCAGGGGGCGGATGAGGAGCCACACTCACACCGGGAACAACCGGCTGATGCACTGGTAAAGAAGATCACTCCTGGCGCTGCCAGGAAAAAGCAGCGGGTCATAGTAGCTGGGGACTCTACTCTGAAAGGAACAGAGGCATCCATCTGTCGGCCTGACCCAGGCTCAAAGGAGGTGTGTTGCCTACCAGGGGCTCGGATCAGGGATGTTGCAGAGGGGCTGCCTGCTCTAGTAGGTCCCACTGACTATTACCCACTTCTAGTGATCCATGTGGGTGCTACTGATATAGATAGCAGTAGCCCGGAGAACATAAAGAAGGACTACAGAGCTCTGGGAGAGGTGGTTAGGGGCTCTGGAGCGCAGATTGTCTTTTCGTCAATTCTCCAGGGTACAAGGCAGGACCTCAAAAAGGCGAGGAGGATTGGCCAGGTTAATAAATGGTTAAGAAGGGTGGTGCCATAGTCAGGGGTTTGAGTACCTTGAACTGTGGACTCAATTTAGTAGGCCAGGTCTAGTGGGGGCTGGTGGAGCTGGTCTGACAAAGAAAGGGAAGAGTGGATTTGGGAGGAGGCTTGCCAGACTGGTCAAGGATGCTTTAAACTAGATGTGTTGGGGGAGGGGGGCATCATTCCATCCCAGCACTCCCAGTCAGTTGCCAGCACCTATAGTAAATGTTCAGTGCAGTGTAGAGATGTTGCAGCTGCTCCAGCCAATGAGCTGGCTTCATTTGGAGCTCGGCTCAGATGCCTCTATACAAACACCTGTAGCATGGGGAACAAACAAGAGGAATTAGAGATGTGTGCACATCTACGGGGGTATGATATCATAGGCATCACAGAAACATGGTGGGATGGCTCCTATGACTGGTGTGTTGGAATGGAAGGTTACAGGCTCTTTAGGAAAGACAGGCCCGGCAGACAGGGAGAGGGGGTTGCTATTTATGTTAGGGATAGGCTGGAGAGTATGGAACTCTGTCTGGGGACAGGTGAGCAGTCAACAGAGGGTTTGTGGGTCAGGGTTAAAGGGAGAACAGCGATGGGAGACATTATTGTGGGGATCTGTTACAGACCGCCTGACCAAGAGGACTCAGTGGATGAAGCGCTCTATAGACAGATAGGAACAGCCTCACGCTTGCAGGCCCTTGTTCTCATGGGGGACTTCAACCACCCTGATATCTGTTGAAGGGATGGTACGGCCCGGCACAAGCAATCCAGGAGGTTCCTCAACTGTGTGGAAGACAGCTTCCTTCTGCAAGTCATAGAGGAGCCAACAAGGAGAGGTGCCATGCTTGACCTTGTCCTCACCGACAGGGAAGGGCTGGTTGGAAATGTGATGCCCCAGGGCAGCCTTGGCTGCAGCAGTCATGAGATGGTCAAATTAGAGATCCTCAGGACAGTGAGAACAGTGTGCAGCAAGCTCACTGCCTTGGACTTCAAGAGAGCAGACTTTGGCCTCTTCAGGAACCTGCTCAGTTAAGGTTCCATGGGATATAGCCCTAGAGGGCAGGGGGGCCCAAGACTGTTGGTTGATATTCAAGGATCACCTGCTGCAAGCTCAGGAGCGATACATCTCTACTAGAAGGAAGTGCTGTAGGAGGGCCAGGAGACCTCCTTGGATGGATAAGGAGCTGCTGAGGAAAATACGAAGGAAAAAAGAGGCTTATAAAAGGTGGAAGCAAGGACAGGCAGCCTGGGAAGAATACAGGGATGTTGTCTGGGAAGCTAGGGACCAGGTTGGGAAAGCTAAGGCCCACTTAGAATTAAACTTGGCTGGGGATGTGAAGGATAGCAGGAAGGGATTCTATAGGTACATTGCAAATAAAAGGCAGACTAGGGACAATGCGGGCCCTCTCCAGAAGCTATTGGGAGAACTGGCTACCCTGGATTTGGAGAAGGCTGAGGTTCTTAGTGACTTCTTTGCCTCAGTCTTCAACTGCAAATGTTGTGACCACACCACCCAAGTCTTGGAAGGCAGATGCAGGGACAGTGAGAACGAAGACCCTAGGCCCACTGTAGGAGAGGATCTGGTTCGAGACCATCTTAAGAACCTGAACGTATACAAGTCCATGGGACCTGATGAAATCCATCCACGGGTCCTGAAGGAGCTGGCAAATGAAGTTGCTAAGCCACTGTCCATCATATTTGAAAAATCA
This sequence comes from Ara ararauna, assembly GCA_028858755.1. Classification (NCBI taxonomy): domain Eukaryota; kingdom Metazoa; phylum Chordata; class Aves; order Psittaciformes; family Psittacidae; genus Ara; species Ara ararauna. The sequence goes on along the minus strand of CM054380.1, from coordinate 15,118,152 downwards.
TGGCAGTCAGGTGAAGTTCACGATGACTGGAAAAAGAGAAATATAACTCCCATTTTCAAGAAGGGGAAAATGGATGAGCTGGAGAATTACAGACCAGTCAGTCTGTGCCTGGCAAAATCTTGGAGCAGATTCTCCTGGAAGGCATGCTGAGGCACATGAAAAACAACAAGGTGGTTGGTGACAGCCAGCATGGCTTCACTTAGGGGAAATCCTGCCTGACCAATCTGGTGGCATTCTATGATGGAGCTATGGAACTGATGGACAGGGGTAGAGCAGTTGATGTCATCTACCTGGACTTGTGCAAAGCGTTTGACACTGTCTCACATGACATCCTTGTCTCTAAATTGGAGAGACATCAATTTGGTAGGTGGACCACTCTGTGGATAAAGAACTGGCTGGATGGCCGCACACAAAGAGTTGTGGTCAATGGCTCAATCCATCTGGAGACCAGTAACGAGTGGTGTCCCTCAGGGATCAGTGTTGGGACCGGTCTTGTTCAACATCTTTGTGGGTGACATGGACAGTGGGATTGAGTGTGCCGTAAGCAAGTTTGCTGATGACACCAAGCTGTGTGGTTTGGTTTATACGCTGGAGGTCAGGAATGCCATCCAGAGGGACCTTGACATGCTTGTGAGGTGGGCTGATGCCAACCTCATGAAGTTTAACCATGCCAAGTGCAAGGTCCTCCACCTGAGTCAGAGCAATCCCAGGCACAGCTACAGGTTGGGCAGAGAAGAGATTCAGAGCAGCCCTGCAGAGAAGGACTTGGGGGTGTTGGTCAATGAAAAAATGAACATGAGCCAGCAGTGTGCGCTTGCAGCCCAGAAAGCCAACCGTATCCTGGGCTGCATCAAAAGCAGCATGACCAGCAGGTGGAGGGAGGTGATCCTGCCCCTCTACTCTGCTCTTGTGAGACCTCACTTGGAGTATTGTGTGCAGTTCTGGTGTCCTCAACATAAAAAGGACATGGAACTGTTGGAACAAGTCCAGAGGAGGGCCATGAGGATGATCAGGGGACTGGAGCACCTCCCGTATGAAGATAGGCTGAGAAAGGTGGGGCTGTTGAGCCTGGAGAAGAGAAGGCTGCATGGAGACCCCATAGCATCCTTCCAGTATCTGAAGGGGGGCTATAGGGATGCTGGGGAGGGACTCTTCATGAGGGACTGTAGTGATAGGACAAGGGGTAATGGGTTCAAACTTAAACAGGGGAAGTTTAGACTGGATATGAGGAAGAGATTCTTTCCTGTAAGGGTGGCGAGGCACTGGAATGGGTTGCCCAGGGAAGTTGTGAATGCTCCATTGCTGGCGGTGTTCAAGGCCAGGCTGGACATAGCCTTGGGTGGCATGGTTTAGTGGGAGGTGTCCCTGTCCCTGGCAGTGGTGTTGGAACTAGATGATCTTTAGGTCCTTTCCAACCCTAACTATTCTATGATTCTATGATGAATGTTAGGTTTCTCAATAGTTCTTGGTTAATAATGAGATTCTGATTGCTTAGGTTAACTCTTCAGTGTTTGAGCCTTCATCAGCAAGCTTGCAACAGTTGCAGTTAAATGTGTTGTGTATTTGATGCCTTTTCCTCTGAGCTGGAGAAAATGGTTTGCAATAGTTGTAGCAATACACAAGAATGACCTAATAGAATTCGTATGTAAGATCAAACCCTGTACCTATAAGCGTGTGCGAGGACATTGAGTTGAGAGGAAATACTCATTGTACAGAGCAGGGCAGATGCGTGGCAAGCTCTCATAACACAACCGTATTTATGATAGGAGCTTCCCAAGACATAATGTTTTCAAGGTTCTCTTCCCTTGCACTGTCATTCTCAATCTCTCCCTTCCTCATAGTTAAGCCCGTTACTGGGATAGCTCAGAAGTTTCTGTCCCAGTTTTGGGTGGCTTCTTAAAACAAGCAGCAGCTTAAAAAAGTGTAGATGGAGGAAACTGAAAAAAGCTACAGGCATGTAGCTGGAGGGGGGAAAGGGAAGGAGTGTCGGTTGTCTGCTTCCAAAGCAATTGTGGATATGGATTGGATGGAAGCCTTCTCATCAGCAGGGAGTCTGACAGGTCTATCAAGGGAGAGTTCATCTGCTTCTGCAATAGTAGTTATTTGAACAACTAGAGATCGATAGAGTTTCTCGGGGAGATGCTGCTATTTATTGGGAAATAAGAGATAAACATTGGTGAAAGTTTCCTTTCTGTTTCTACAGTAACCATCATCAGGAGGACTGTGTACATGTTTACTCTAGCTGAGGTTCACGTTTAGTGTTTCAAGACTGCATGGCTACAGAGAGAAAGCAGTCTATGCATGTCACGCACAGAGCACTGCTGCCTTTGCATTGAACTTTTCAAAGCTCGATGTGGTCAGACAGTGGGCAGTGAAGTGATGAGTTAACACCTGAAGGAGATCACTTCTGAAATAAAAATTGGCTCTGAATTTACATCAGCCTCTGGCCAGTGATGGCATGTTGGATGGGGGCCACCCATGCTGCCTGCAAGTGATTCTTTCAGCCTCTTCTGTTCCCAAGCTTCCTGTGAATAGCTTTGCGTGCAGAAGGCAGTGTGTTGCAAGCCTAGGAAACACGCCATGCTCAAGGTCAGCAGCTCGTGTCTATATAGAAAGCAGAAATATCCAGGTGGTGGTGGACAAAAGATTTAGGTTCAGCTCTGAGCTCCCTTGAGAAAGGGGTTCATCTCATTCATTGTATGTAAAAGACTTGGGTCTGTCACCCCACGTGAAGGAGGGTGCAAGGCGCCAGTGCCCTCCACCACCTCCGAACCCTTTTAAAAAAGTAATTTCTATGAGTATCCATCACAAAACCCAACACGCTTAGGGACTAGAATCTGGTTAAGTAGTGATTAGGGAGACAATAAATACTAGCGCATGGGGCATTGTCAAAGCCAGGCAGGAACAATTCTACTCCACTAGCAAACAGACCTGCAATATCTTCACCTTAAATGAGCTATAAAGTTGTCTGCCTCTCCTTGGCTGTTTATTTTGTGTTACCATTTTCTGCACATGATGCAGTATTTTGCTCCTGAAGAGGTGTGTGTGATAAGCTCATGAATAACAAATGAGAATCTATGTTTGTGGATTGTGAAATAATATTAACGTGACTATTACTTTTAATCTTTGCTTTTGAATGATGTATTGAGCTGCAGGTAATCCCAGAGGGATATTATTAGGGTCTGAGTATTAAAAATGTCTCCTTCCTTTGTCTTCGCTGCTATTAAATGTGGAATTGAAAGCAGAAAAGTGAAGAAAGTAGGACAAACACAAGCTCTCTGATTTAATGTCGTATTTTACAGTCTAAGAGCCCCACAAGCTGTATAACATAATGGGAGGTGGGGGCAGAAGAAAGATGAGAAATTCTGAAAATCTGCACACAAGCTACCTTTTTTGAGATAAATGATGAAAGTCTCTCCATGCTAAAGCTTGATCTCCAGTAATGAAGACTGAAATCAGCCGTTTCCACGAAACTTTCACTCATTAAAGCCCCAAATCTTCCTTACTCTTTGGAAATGAACAAATAGATTTCTCTTTGCAACTTCTGAGTATCAGAACTGGAAGCTGGACTGAATTTTGCAGCCCAACACGTGAAATAATAGTAGAAAAAAGTAAAGTGCTTGCAATCCTGTTGGAACAAAATTGAATAGAGTGTCTCTTCAGGTTTACCCTTTTTTACCTGGCTGTGAGAGGATGATATTTCTTTAAGAGGATGGATCTCTGAAAACATTCTCCAGGACTGTAAGTGTGAGAGGAAATACATGATGTCTGGGATGGTTTCATTCCAATACCACCCCCATCCTCCCCATATGTATTTGTAAGTAAACAAAATATTGCTAAGTCTGTAAATCTACTGTTCATTTAGCAACATCAAACAAATATTTGTTATGTTTGCATATCGGTAATGCTGCTAATAATTCCTGTCTGTACATCATCGTGCTATCTCTGTCGGTAGAACTGGCTGGACAGAAGAGGATATCTGGAGGCAAAAGACAAAACACTTGACACTATTTTAATTCTCATTTCTCATTTGGATACACTTCTACTGAACATCTTTCCAGGCTGTCCATCAAAACCAACTCCAGCCAGCCTGCAGGGGTGGTTCAAACTTCCTAGCTATAGGAATTGTACCGGGGAGTTATACCAGGCCACAGGCAGCCTTCTGTAGGCAACAGCAGTGGTGGACATGCTCTCATGCATCTGCCCCAGAGGAAGCAAGGCTGCTCCTGGGGAAGGACAGGGAGTAGAATAGCTGCCATCCTATGCACAGCCTGACACAGGGCTGGGCAGAGCAAGCAGGGGGATGAAAGCAGAGCAACAGCCATGGGTGGGCTACAGGTACTTGAAAGGACAAACCCCCCTCCTCTTCCAGAGGCGACTGCTGTCCTCTGTCTGTGTCATGGCAGCAGCCTGTGGGCAAGAGGAAGGTGCTCAACTGTCAGGAGAAGCTTCTCTGACTGGTGGGTTCCTGTTGTCTCTGGGGAAATGCTGGCTGCAGGGAAGCCTTCTGAAGGCTTCATCTAACTGATCCAAGTGGTACCATACTCCATCACCTGCTCTTAATCCCACTAATGACAAACACAGAGGCCCCCCAAGGTCAACTACCAACTCTGTCTTGCACAGTACTGTAATGCAAAGGCCATCGTTGAAAAGGTGAGCACAGACTCCTACCTGGGGGGTCTTCTAGCAAAAAGGTTGTAGGTGGCTCAGCTGAAGGCAACACTGGTTTGCAAAAAACTGCATGAAAAGCCTACAACGCTTGAGAAGCTTGAAGTGTACGGACGTTTAAATGTGGTATCTCCTAAAGGGCAGATCAGAACTGAAGAAAACCTGTAGTGCAAAGTGGGCTGGGAGGCAGCAGTGTTCATTGTTCAGGAGCAAAGTGACTGCAGGCCTGCAGCTCTTAGGTGCTCAGGGCTCTGAGGCCAGTAAAAATGACAGGTGGATAAGGGGTGAAGATTAGATCCCTTTGTCCTTTCTAACTTTACTCTGGGAAACAGTTTAAATTTCAGTGGGAATTCTTGTACTTAACGCTAAGGCAGTCCTGTCCTTGAAAGCTTGTAGACCTAATTATGAGAGGCTTACAGGGATGGTGAATAGTTCATCTTTGCTTCTTCAGTTAATCTTGCTGTATAATGCATGGCAAATATTGTCTTGTTTCTTTTAAAAACTGTCAGTGAGAGGAAATTCCAGAGACGGGAAATGCAATCTTTCAAAGGATTAAGAGAGAGCTAACTAACATGAACCAGATCATTAGCTTTGTATTTTCTGTTCCACCTTCTGATGCCCATATTTCACTCATGAGGATGAGTTGGAGCAACACCAAAAACTAAGTGGAAATTAATTTCTCAGAGGCTGATCTGGAAGTTAAGATGCGTTTCAAAATCACTTGCTTTACAGTACCCATCCATTTGCCCTGAAGAAAGAAAAAATAGTGCTTTATGTAGCAACATGGAGTACAAGTAAAAATGAATATGGGTGAGCCACTACTGGAGGCTCAGGGGGAACCAGCCAGCAACCCAGCTCTGCTGTGAAATGCTACATCCACCATTGTGAGGGTGCATTTAACAGGGTTAAAAGAGATCCTCAAAACGAGGATTTTTAAAGGAAGCTGGGAGGACAATGCAAGGAGGATTGTACACAGTGTGACTTCATGGAAGATTTTAAGATATCAAAATCAGTTTTTTTGAAGAGACACCCCCTGTATTATAAAAAAATACAAGGTTTGACTTTGATTTCAATGTTATATAGACTATTTAAGAACCTATTTTCAAAATGGAAGTAACATTGATAAAATGTTAAAGCTCTTTTTCTAAAGCATGAGTTTTATGACATATAAATTGTAATGAATCTAAAATCTCATACTTATGGAAGATATAATTACCGAAAGAATAATTTTTTTTGACAGAAAACTGCTTTGCAGAAGGTTCTGCAGAGCTGTTTTGCAGCTAGCTTTAACATACATAATTTCAATTGCTAACAAAAAAAAGAGGAAATTAATCAGGTGTCCTTCATTGTTAGAAAACATTCTCTTCTGAACACATCCTAGCTCTAGATAAACACAGCAGAATTAGGGAAAATTAGGGCTGTTATGAGATCAGATCCTAGGCTGAGCCTCAAATAATGTCCCTAATTTTAAGGCTGAGAAGTAAAGGGTAAAATGCTGGTGCTTTGAGTTATGAATACACTTAGTGTCTTTGCTGAACTATGATATGAGACTAATGATGATAAATATTGTGAAAGTGATTAAAGCATGATTGCACAGAAACGCATTTCTATTATTAATATTAGGTAATTAAGGTCCTTACAGTCTTCCTAGCTCCACTTACAGATAGGTAAGAGGAATCACAGTGGAACTGATGCCTTCATTTTTGGAGGTGCTGAAGTCCTCTCTTCTGCCACTCTCTTCTGTGTGCTGTAATTATATTTAGCATCTCCAGATGTCTTGCTTAAAATCACAGGGCAGCTGAGCAGTGGCATGAGTCATCTGGTTTCATATCTAACCTGCAGATCATTTTGGAAGGGATTTCTCCTGGCATAGAAGAGGGAAGAAAGGATCAAATATGCAAATATGGTACAGATCATTTAGTCCCCACACTTTGTCTCTTGATTCACATTGCAACTAAAGTATGCCTTGGGGTAAGCAACATGCTGACTCTGCAAAAGGAAGTGTCAAAATTGGTATGGATTTTAGCACTGACATTTCGGTGTGACAGACCTGTGAGATGAGGTGCAAACCTAACTGAGAAAAATGCCCACTCAATGGGAGCTAAAGACTTAATGGGAGTGACTTTTTCCTTCCTGCTCTGGGGGAGCACCGAAGAGCAAGAGGGCAAGTTGGCTGAGCTCCATGGAGAAATTCTTAGCATGGATACAGAACTGAAGTTTCCAAAGCTGCTGTGTAAACCTTGTTCCTAAGGTTTAAGTTCATTTAAAACAGAAAATACAGTACCCATGAAAAAGCTTCCCTTTGTTCTATCTTAAAATGTGCCTTTTCATCCAGATAAATCTATTTGCAGTGGCTTAAAGCAGTAATTGCTAATTACTCTTTTGGTTCAGTGTTATTCTGGACAAGTTATGGCAATTATCTAGATCACAAATATATCTAACAGTCTTTGATATTTTCTGTAACTGTGCTTGAAGTTCAAATGCCTAATGTTTAATAAGGCCTATTCCATTAAGGATTGTTCTAAGTAAAGTCAATGTCAAAAGTCCTCGTGACTTCAGTGATGAAGTTTCACTCCCTTAAACATGGTTCATCTTACTTCAGAGGAAGATTTTGTTTTCTCTCAATTCACTAGATGGTAGCAGTGTACAAATTGTGTGTTGTTGGGTTTCTTTAAATTCTAATCAGACTCACATTCAGAACCTTCCTTCATTTCCCAACCCATCCTATTTGAGTCTTGTATTGAGGTCTTGAAGGGCAAAAGACAAAAGATTTTGAACATCCTTCTGAAGGGATGCCAACAATTGTGCTGTCCTGCAGATGTCTTCTTGTGAAGGCAGAAACCAGACGACATTGGAAGAGCACAGCTACTGATGGTCAGAGAATGACATCAACATCTGAGGCTGAGCTTGAACACTTTAGTCCAGTCAAAATATACAAAAATTAAAAAAGAGACATTAAATCTTTATTAATTTTCTATCCCTCCCACCATTTTTTACATAATTCTCTGCACCATTTCAGGCAACATGATTAAATGAATGTCAGTTATGACAGCAGTCAGTCTGGGGAAAGTCACGGTATTCAGCAAGGGACCATCTAGTTTTCATAAGGCAAGAGGACTTGAGCTTCCAAACTGCTAATGTGGGGTAGGATTGTTGCTGAGCGTAATCCATTTTTGTCAGCAGTGAATATGCTGATAAACAAGAGACAGTCATTTGAAACCAGTGTGGCAGTTTTGTACACTTCTGTTGTACCTAACACACTGCGCGTGCTCGGGTTGACCTGATCTACGTGTTCCTACGGAAGTATTACCCATTTACTGGGAGGGAGCAAGGAAATTCTAACAAAATGTTGGCAGTCCTTCTCCAGGAACAAGAAAGTGTTTTCAGACAGGTTGGTACTAACCCATGGCATTTCACTTTTATCACTAGCATGCCCTGTGCTTTAAATGACCATGGCCAGTTCTGATCGGTGTTCTTAGGGAGCTGGTCACAGCCAAATGTGCCACTGAAGCGGCTGCTTCCTGCCAAAGTACTTCTCAGCATCTCTCTGGAAAGTCAGTATCACTCTGGTTTCCCATCTATTACTCCCCACCTCTCTTCTCACAGTTTGCTCCACTGTTCAGGATCTTCTGGTGTGGGGAGTTTATTACAGTTATCAAGGTGCTAAGTTTAGTCAAAAATTAATTCCAGAGAAGGTGCTGTGCTCTTATGGTTTACCTCTTGATTGGTATAACATCACATCATCCACACAGGCAGCTCCTTTCCAAGGTTGTTCATTCCTGCCTGTGTGTGCCTTGAACAATCATTGTCAAGCAAGTCAACTGTCCTGGCTAGTGCAGCAGCTTGAAACTAGCCCAGTATTAAAAAAACTATGCAGCACTCATAGCTCTTCATTTCATTCCTAATAGTTCTACTACAATATATCAGAGGTGAACAATGGAGACGTGGTCTATTAGAGGAACTTTTTAAGGCTAAAAATACATGATGCTAAAAAAGAAGAAGATATCTATGAACTGGTAGATAATGGCCAGAAGTTGAAGACATGAAAAATATACCCTTCAGTGAGTAGCTAGAACTAACTGTAGTTATCCCATATTCCCATGTGATCCTAGTGGGATGCAGATAAGGGCCATATCACTAACCAAACCGGAGTCCTCCTGACTGAATCAGACAGGCAGCCACTGAGATCACTACGCAGAAGTTGCACTATAAAAAGCTTGCAGCAAACATTATTTTCTGGTGGTATGATGAAATAAATCCAGGGGACATTTGCAGGAGAGTTTTCAGAAATTCCTTCAGGCAATGACTGTGGAAGAGAGGCTGTAACGGAAGTACACTCTGGCTTTGTGCAAAGCATGGTGATATAGGGAGAATTAACATTGATGGGAGAAAGCACACTCAGTTTTCATGAAGATGTTTAAGTATCTGATATAATTTTGCTGATTTGAGTGGTTGAGTGGCAGGAATATACTGGGGTTTATACTTTATTTTTGGCAGCAGCTGAGATACTGAATTTTAAAATGTCATGTAGATGCAAAAAAAACTCCACAACCAAAATCATTGTAAATGCGTGTCATACCTCAACAGCTTGCCCGTTTTATAGTCTTTGTATAATAGCTTGGGTAACATGAAACAATGTCCTAGTCAGGGCCACAAAAAACATCCTAAAATATGATAAAGATGATAAAACAAGAAAGTTAAGATCAGATTTCCATTTTTCTTTTGGTTCTTATTTCATAATTGCTAACCAAACTTTCAAAATGAGGGTCCCAATCTAGAATTTCATCAGAGAAATGATTCAGACCCGGAAAACAACAGGCTGTGCTGAAAATAGCAAACAACATATGCCAGTTCATGGTGCAAGTATGTGAATGAGAGGAAAGCAGGGTATATGCTGATTCCTTGTCATACTAATTCTACAGCTATCAATTAGGAATTAGTAAAATGTATAACATGGCTGTCTTGCAGCTATATTCCTGCTGGCTGCTGCTGTGGTGATACATTGCAATAATATGCCAGCAATGATATTCCAGTAATAAACGATGGTAATACACCATCAGATTGTCATCACTCCAGTGAAGTACTATTGCAATACATCATGAGGCAATGGAGTTCAAGCATTCGTGAAAGAGGCAAACTTCAGTATACATACACTGAACACGGTGTATGACGTACTGCATGCACTTCATATGTGTGTTCAGCAGGAGCTGTATGTGAAATGCATACTGCAAATACAGGTTTTTCTTACTCATTTGAATACTTAAAGTCTAAGATGAATGTGTGTGTTCAAACAATCATAGGATAGAAACACTGAGGTTGGAAAAGACCCTTAAGACCACTGAGTGATGGAGCTGCTTGGGAATTCAGCTCTCCAGATTTTCAGCATCCTGCAATGCAGTGTGTGTTGGGTGATTGCCTCTTGTAGTGCTTATACACCAAAATGATATGTAGAGCCTTGGCATGATAGGCCAGGGTCAGCAGGCTTTCTATTTAATTTGTGACTGCTTCTCAGCTTGTCGCTAACATGGTGATTACTGCCAGAGGGCTCTCAAACTATTTTGTGTGTACCAACAAGCTCTTCTGCAATAATGGTATAATATTACACCTGATATGCATGCAGATGGACTAAGTAATTGGAGGGAAAAATACAAGATAGTTCTCATGCCTTATTATTATTCCTTATTTCTTTCATTTGGCAGCTGTCTTCATGGGAAGCTTATAGAGACGTAAGCCATCGCAGCGGTGACATTCTCACCAAAGTCTTCTCAGATGATATAATTCATAGATTAATCTCCAGTGAAAGTTCCTGAAGAACTGATGCATCCTAACTCCCAAACAGTGATGTGATTCTGGGGAGTCATACTGGATCACCTGCATACACATAGGTTTAAAAAGAAGGTAAGATTTTACTTTGGAAACCAAAGTGGCAATGCCAAGACATTAGGGTCAAGGGAAGAGACTCCTTCTTAGTTAGTAAAGTGCAGTTTCAGAGGTTCAGTTTTGATGACAACAGACCAGAGAATTAAGCTATGCACTTTAACGATTTTTCTTAGCCTTTCTGTTACTGAATTTCTCCAGAGGAATGCAGCACCAGCCAGCTCTGTGATCAATAAATATGCTATTGATGGAAAATGAGGGAAGGGCTTAAATAATCATTAAAGGTCAGCTGATTTGTCCCTAAAGCTCATATGCTCTGTTTACTATTTAAGAGTCACAGTTTGATACAGTGAAATTCACCTGGGAAAGAGGTTTGATTTTGTATGGCTGGCTGAAATTTGTATCTCCTAACACTGGAGAACATTAATTTCTAGGAGAATAGCTTCTGCAAGAGCAATCAAATTAGTCACTTCTGCTTCCACTGTTCTTTGATGTAAAATAAGTAAGATCTATTTAAGTTCAAATAAAAACCCTCAAGCCAAGTAAAGCGTGACTTGCAAAGCTTGGAGCACTGCAGTTTCATCACCCAAAATGCTGCTACTGTAAATTTGGTTCAGCTACAAAGATTGCATCTTTTAGTACGTTATAAATAAACTTTTTAGGGTACTATTGCAAAAGTCAATGCCACATGCTGGAAAAAAAGCAATTAGAAGAGAAAGCTGGGAGAGGTGAGGGTCTCCAAGTATAATATACATGTTGTAACCCAACAGAGCATCCAGAGCCACAGGGGCAAACTACGTTTCCTGCTGGTCTTGAAACATTTTGTCTGCTTTATTAACTTCCAGTAGTGATAGTGGAACTGTAGCCTCAGATGGAATAAATATCCACCTTTAATATAAAGATTCCTAGTGATGAAAACTATCATAACCTTCATTAAATTGTTCTTCTGCTTAGGAAGTGTCAATGTTAGCAACTTGAAATATACATCTGGAATATACACGGTTTGGGTTGCTTAAAGTTGAGGGAATTTGGGTTCTGCCATAAATTACTTTGTGCAGCAGAGCTTCCTGCTTTCTCGTGGCTTTTACCTTTCCAGTTACATACTCTATAGCCAAGTTATTGTGTATCTTTCTGTTCTGTTTGACCTTTTAGTACACCTATTGATTTATTTTCCTTTAAACTTTCTAAGTTCATGGTTTTATTTTGCCAGCTGTATAGCAGTGTTTTCCTGAAGCTGAAGTATATTTATGAAATGCTTTTCCTATATCAACCAGGTTAATAATCTCTAAAAGATTAAAGTTACTTCAAGATCTATTTTCCATACTTTGTTGATCAGCATGAGCAGTAGCATGCACCTTACAGCCTCTCTTAATTGAATTAAATAGGAGTTTTTCCTTTGTTTTCCCAGCCTGATGTCAGCCTGACAGCCTCTGTTATCCCAGCCATCTTGCCTGTACTTCATGATGAACTAAAAGGAGCTCACATTCTTTAAGTTTTCTGGAACTCTCCCCTGTCCACGGGTTACTGAAAAATCAACATTAGCTGCCAAAAAAGCTCCTCAGCCAGCTGCTTTAAAATTCCTCAATGCAAATTACCCAGAACTTCTGATTTAAGTATGTCTAACTACAGTAGCTGTTGATTAATATCCTCTTTAGTTACAGTAGGAATAGAAAGTATATTACCATAATCATATAACAAATACATCATCCTTCCTCCCCAGTACAGAACAGACATCTTTATTGAATTCCCTTGCATTGATACTAAATAAAAAAGAAATATCTGCTGTTTCTGTTTGGGAGCAGATCTATTGGTCTGTTTCAAGGTTTTGGGTTTTTTCACTCCAGAAATGTTTTGCTAAAACTGTTTTCTTATTAACAATCTCAAGTGTACGTTTTTGTTTTTCTGTCAATTATCTGTCCTCTTTACCTATCAAATTCATTTTTTACCTCCTTACCGGCATGACTTACTTTTATGGCTGCATTCCCTTCCAGCTGTGGGGGCTTTGATTTATTATGCTGAGCTTCTGTTGTGTTTTTACACGGATCCAACCTCCTTGCTCCTGTTAAAGTCAGATATCCTTAAGTAGTTCTTACAAAGCTCTCATATTTTCTGTCTTACTTCCTTTTTCTAATTGATTTTTCTTATAGTGGTATTTTGCTTTATAAAGCCAACTTTCTTTGGGCAACCCTGTGTACTGTACTGTACTGGTTCAGACTGCATTTTGCTTGCATACAGCAACATCGGCTGGATTATTACCACTCGTATACCAATAATGATGTCAAGACTGTCCTTGGTGTAGGTATTTCCCCTTTATTCAAAAGCACATTAAAGATAAGCAAAAATCACCATAAGAGAGATTCATTCACTCCTGGCACTCAAGTCTTCCTTTCTGATAAAGGTTCCTCATCTTTCCTACAGGAAAGACCTGGCTGCTGAGTTAAACAAGGAGAAATGACAGCCTCACCAGAGGCGTTTTACAGCTCCCTGTGGGATATGGCAACTCACTCCAGCTGGGCCCAGGCACAAATCCCCCCTTCTTCCTCCTTCCCACATGGCAAGGCTCCCTGGCAGTCCCCAAAATGAGGACAGGCTGCTGTGAGCTGTCCTCTGAGAAGGCGAAGGGTGTTAACCTTCTTCTTATCACCCATCAGATGGGGCCTGTATGGTTTACAAAGGCATCATTCAGATCCTGTGGGCTCTCCCCCAGAGCTGCTGGTGTTAAGGGGAAGCTCTCCCCAGTGAATTCTGTGCTGAGCTGGCTCCAAGCTTTTGCTGATGTTGGAGGCAAAGGATCAGAGCTTAATAGGCTACATTTTGCGAGTTTCTTTGCAGCACCCCTATTCACTCAGCTGCTGGCTGAGGGAACAAGCTGCTTTGAGTATTTGTGTCTGTGGAGCAGGTTCAGGCTCCTTGCTCTTTCAGTTCAAGGGAGAGAACGAACTGATGCTGCTCCCTCTCCTTGAAGACTAATGTTGTGCTCTCAAAACAATGTCCCTATTTAGTTTGGTTTCCTGGACTGAAATGTCTGCACACTGTTTTCCTCACTTGTACTTGTGGATTTGGATCTTTACTGTTAGGTGCTGTAATTGAAAATGGTTCACGTGCAGCACCTTCGCTAGGTGGTTAACTTCAAACCTGATCAGAGGAAAAAGTCTCTCAGAAGTTCTTTCCCAGTGTATAATCTCCTCTGTCACTGAAAGTACTTTATGCATGTATCTCCAGCAGTTGAACAGCAACGTAGACAAGCAGAACAACCAGCACAGGCAAAGTGCTCTTGCACAGGGACAGCTCAAACTTCCCATCCCACAGAAAGTCTGAAGGCAGGCTGTGCATCCAAATAGGACTGATGGCATGGTATGTCAAGTACATTAACAAAGCTTCTTTATAGCTGCTCTTCCCCCTCTTAATCCAAAAAAAGAAACAAAGAACTTCTATTTTGGAGCTTAGGCTGTAGGCTTAAATACTATATATACATGAACTTTCCACACGCGATACTGTATTTTATAAAACCATGGCAAAGAAAATACCCTGAGTGCTTGCCAGATTCCTCCCCCTCAGTCCTGCTCCTGACACTAGGCACCTATTGTAGAGCTAGGAATATTCTGTCCCCATATCTAGGTTTTGACAGTAGCTTGCTTTTGTGATTGCAAGTGAGCCATAAAAAGAAAGGTTACAGCAAATTAATAAGGCTCCTCTGCTGAATATGGTATTTCTATTAAAATTTTAAAAGTTTGAAGTGACAGTAAATGTGGTCTTATTTTAGAATGGTTTCCATAACACTACACAACAGTTGCCAATGGCACTTATGCCTTTTCGTGCATACACACAGCTATTTAGCTGACAACAGTGTTTAAGCCATTAAACAAGATAATATTGCAACTGTTATGCAACGGTAAAGATCGCTCTTGAAAGAAGCATTTGGTGGTTTAAGCTGAAAGTCGACATTTGTTCCATATTCATTCTTATTTTCTTTATTAGAAATGTATAATTTAATGTAATATTCAAGGCCCTTAGGGTATACGCTCTGTTACCTATAAAACATTCATGCACATTGAACACTTTTTTGGTGCCAGTTCTTGGCTTTGTGCATCTGCTATACAATACTGAGTATTCTAACTAACAACATGCCTTAATTGAGTTTAGGTGTTTGAGTCATTTATTTAAATTTAGTAGTGTGAATAATTTATTTCAATTTACATTTTAATTATTTTACCCACTTTTTAGGGAATAACCTCATTTTCTCACTTCTAAAAAAATAATCGGCATATGTTTACTACAGCAACATTCACACTTACTAAATTCTCAGAGAAGTTTAGTTCCAAACTGAGAACTACTAATGAATTATTCATACATGAGGCATTAGTTGGAATTAAATTAGGATGTCCAGATCTAAAAGAAACCTGACCTTCTAGTACCCCACAGTCCCGAAAGCTCCCTAAGAACTGATCATCTACCATGGCAAGCTGGACTAAGCTCCATTTAAGTATGGCAAAATACAAATATTTCTGCAGTCCGTGTGGGTTTGTATGGTTTTTATTTATTATTCTGTTATTATTTATTATCTGTAACTGAACAGTTTACTGGGACATCATGCATGGCATGGAGTTCCTTGTGCTCTTTGCCCAGGGATATTTATAATCGAAAGGAAACTTTTGTTGTTTCCGTATATCAGTTTACTTTGAAAAATGGACTAAACAAGGCAATTTTTCCCATGTAACTAACAGACAGTGAAGGTCTGAGGCAGGCATTCCATTTTCAGCTGGTGCTCTCTGCACCCTGGAACCTCAGGAGTGAGGAAATGGTTACTTACCTGTACATACAAGCACCCAATCTGTGGCACCCTCAGAAGGTTAACATTGTGCCCAGAGCTCAGCTTCAGTTTACACAAGCTGCCAGGTGGGGTGTTGGTTGTGTGTTTGCTGGGAGAACTGCAATCATGTCCAAGCTCAAAGGACTTATGTCCTTAGAAACAAATGGGGACTCTGGTGGGAAACCAGCAATGATTTGTAAAGTGTTGTTCACTGACAGTGAGAGCTAGCTGCTCATTCTCTGAAAGCTGTGCTTTCTTTAAAAATGGACCTGAAAAACAGAGGAACCCCGAAATAGACTAAATACAAGTGCCAAACTGATTAGAACTTGGAGTTTGAAATGCCAAGCCTCCCCCACATCAAGGATCACTGGGGCACACAAGTTGCCTGATCTGCTGCCTGCAGTGCCGAGGTGAGCAGTATGTCCTACCTGAGCCACTCACATTTCCCTGTATTATGTGAACAACTCTGGAAATGGATAATTTTGTTTGCAGAATTATGTAAGACTTCAAAGGCTTCTGCTTGTATCTGAAATACAAACCCTGAGCAGTTACCATGTAAAACCATAGGCAGGCATGGTTTTACCTAGTTCTCTTGCTGTTGCCTGGGCATTAGCCGCAGACCTTGTTCTTGCAACCACACCTGTCAATAGTTTAATTCAGTTCACTGGAACTATTCAGGTACATCAGCATTTGCATGGCACAATCTTTAGAAGTCTTCAGTTTAACCCATGCAGTGCTGCTGCTGTTTTAACTGCTGCTCCCCTGCTGCACACAGAGATGAATCAAAGATGCTTGTCTAGGGCACAGCTTGGTAATTTACTTACAAAGAGCATCTGTGACAGTTGTTTCCAGTTCTTGCACGGGTTTCTAGTGCATTCAGCCTCAGGGTCTGATTGAGTCCTAATGCTAAGACATACAGTATGATCTGTTTTTAGAGGAGGTTAGGATCTGAGAAATGATTTAACATCTGAATCCAGCTTTTACAGAACAGCTCTCTCGGTGGTGGCTGCCTATATGGGTTTAATGTGTTAACAGGAGAAACACTGTCCCATTTTATAGACAGCTGTTAGTGATTGAGATGGCTAAAACAAGAGTTTTATGACCAGAAAAAGAGCTCTTCAACAAAGAGCAATGAAAACCACTCAGCATTAAATATGTGAGGATTTTTCTTTAGCAGCAAAGTCAATTTGTGACATTTTGTCATCTGTCCTGTGTGCAGGCATATATAGATACACACACCTCTGTCTCTTGAGTTGTCTTTTGTTAAAAAATAATGTTTTCCAAATACAGTGTAAATAGAAGCAAACATACATGTGCTGCTTTCAGCCTGAATGTCTTTGTTCCTTGAATTTCTATGTATACGTATATACATATTGTTCAGTGCGGTTTTTTTACTCATGCATACTTTTTCACTCACACAAGTGATCTCCCTTTCCTGTCAGTCTATAGCTACATAAACGTTTCTCTAGGTAAATAAATTTCACCACATTATACTTTAAAATGTAATTTTTTCAAATTCACTTTTACTGCTAAATACAGTGCATAATGGCCCGTCCACAAATGAACATCCTAAGAACAGAAAATGGTAAGCTGGAAATATTTGTAATAATAAAAATCTTTAGCCTTTAGCTCCAACAAACTACAATTTGTCTTTGTTTTGAATATCAATTGACTTGCTATTCAAAATAAGCCTTTTTTTTCAGCTGTAGAAAAATATCCCAGCTGAACAGAAGTAGATTGTGGAGGAGTCTGTAGTGATCCGGTGGGCTGTGATTCAGGTGCAGTGACAACCACCTTGGCTGAATCAAAGACGAGCAGCTTTCCAGAGCTAAAAGCAGTCTGCAGATTCAACCAAAGAGGTGGCAGTGCTGCTGAGAGCAGTGCGACCTGTGACTTCGCTGCTGACCAGGTGGCTGCCACGGAGGCAACACAAAATCCATTTTGAGGTTGGCACGTTCTCTGCTTGGGAAAGGTTTGATGTCAGTTGTTGTGGGGCGCGTTGAATGTTCAGGCTGTTTTCTCTGCACATTCCAGCAGAGGGAACTGATTAATTCAGCAGATGGTTAAATACCTTGTTGAACCAGAGCCATATCCAGTCCCTACACATGGGAAAATAACTTGTGGAATGATTATGACAAGCACGAGGCTGTGGACTTCTCAGAAGTGAGATGTCCCAGAGCCACATGCTGAGAGTGACGGGGACAGAGCCAGCATGGACACGTGGCTGCTGCAGGATGGGCAGCCTGACTGGGGCTGCAGAACTGTTGGGATGCACTGGCACATGGGAGACTGCAGTGTGTAAAGGGGGAGGGGTCCATCCGTGCTGCTGCAGCACCAGCGGGCAGCAGAGTAGGAGTACCCTGAAAGGCATCACGCCATGAAATGAGCTACTGGGTCTGTGAGCTGCTGCAGATTCATGGCACTACAAAATTTCCTCCACAGTCATCTTTAAATGTCTGTTCCTCAAGCTACGTGCTCTCTGGCAAAGGCAGCTTTTCACTTGCATCCTTACAAACCCCTGTCCTAGAACACTCTGATCACAATGGATTTTGTAGAGGTTGTAGTAATGATGGTATGCAGTGTAAGGCTATAGTGAATATGCAATACACATGGCTTTCCATAGGGCAAATCTGTATGTATCCTAGAACTAAGAGAATGAAAATAATTTTTGGACATGACCTCTGTTTTGAAGGTCACAAGCAAAGACCTTCCTGAAGGCTGGACAGAATGTTTTGCAGATGAGGAGTAATTTCGGTCAGAAAAAAAATCCATCTTTGAGCAAAGAGCTTAATAAAAATATAAGCAAAAGGTTTAAAACCAGCATCAGTTATTAAAAAAGAAAAAAGAAAAAAGCCCTTCATTCACACAATTTATTTATAAATAAATACTTTTTTTTATAGTGGTCCAAGTTTTTTAGGCATTTTGTGGACAACTCTGAAACTAGTTCTTTGTCCCATTGCTCTTAGTACCATATAATACTGCATATATGCAAGAAATGAACAAGTGGTAAGACTGGGAGTGATGGGCATAACTGTGCAGACAGTTTTGGCTTTGTTTTGAGTGTGAACGGCTTTTCACGTGCAGATTTATTGGAAAAGGACTCATATGAAAAGATGTCTTCTTATTTGATGGCTCTGAACCTCCCACCTCTCCTCACCTTCGTTATGCTAGAGGCACAGTGGATATGCTGGGAGAAGGATCATGTCATACTTTTTCTCTAAGCTTCCACTGCTTGAAACAGGATATTAAATACTTGGCAATAAAGCTGGTTCTGCTTGTTGTTCAGTAACCTTATAGCCTTCAGCTCTGCTCTAAAATCATACAGGAGCCGAGCATCTGAGCAGGGATCAATGGTTTGTGTCAGAAAGGAAGGAAGATATTAAAGATACTGGAGGAAACAAAAAAAAAGAGAAGCTGACCTTGGAGCAGCCAAATGTGTAGAGACCCATTGGTTCAACTTCTAACCCTCATTACTTGTCCCCTCCCATCACTGAATTTAATCCTTACACGACTCTTGCCAGCCTCTCCTTTGGCACTTCAAGCTGGCTTTTCAGCTTGATGGGTGGCTCTTGTGCACAGGCTCTACTGGGTAGGGAGCTGAGGCTGCAGGTGAGATTAGACAGTTGGGGTAATAGTGCTGCTTTTCCATCTGGGCTCCAGCAGCTCTTGTGGATAACACCTATCCATCACATGAAAAAGGTTTCCAGCACTTCTAGAGCCAAGGAAGGTGTATGTTTCTTCCCACCTTTGTTGTTAGTCCAGCCCCTTACTTTCAGGGCTGTGTGCTTATTAGCAGCCACCTTTTTGTAATGCCCAGGGGGAGCTTTGCTGCTGATCCTGGTGGGAGAGAAGGCAGCAAGTACTGAGGTGCTAGGGTCTGCAGGTCTCTTGGGTGGTGCTGGTAGGGAGGACACCACCCACAGGATCAGCGCAGGAGCAGGGTTTGATACCATGGTTTGCATATTGTACTCTGGCTCAACTGTCAGCTACAACCACTTCTAATGGCCCTCCTTTGCCTCCCCATTCCTTCCTTATCTTTCTATGAACATTTCCACACTGCTGTTGAATTTGCAGTACACAGGGTGCTGTCCATGCAGAATGAGCACTGCCCCTTGGCCTCTGCTTTTTATGTAATGGACAAACCTGTGGGGCAGATGCAGCTGAGGGCTGGTTAGCTCTCACTGTAGGTAGCATCCCAGCAGGCCTGAAAATCAACCCTTACACAGACAGAACATTTCTCCTTTGCAAGGGCACAGTTTCCTGTAGGTCTACCTGAGCTAACAGAACTTGCTTGCACAGGCAGCGGCTCAGACGGGGGCAGAGCGAAGGTGCAGGGCAGCAGGTGCTGTGATGGGCTGCTCCGGCTGCAACACTGCAGATGATGAGTACATGTTTTGCTTTTCCTTGGAAGTACACTATTCACTGGTAACCTTCAGAAAATCTTACTGCTCACAGAGGGCCAGGGAAAGAGAAGGATTACCTTTTTTCATTGAATACAGTGGAACATGTGGGTGAGAACAGGTTGGTCTAGAGGATATTGCAGCCCTGATGCCCTGCAGGAAAGACACAGGTGACCAAGCTGAGAGAGCAGTTCCAGACTGGTAGAAGGAAAAAATCCAGGACCTCATACTGGTCTCTGTTCACAGGGGACAGCGGTGGCAACACTGAGCCATGATGATTTGGGGACCCCCGTGATGCAGCAGCCTAAAGGATCAAATTTGGTCGCAGGTAATGCAGTGCAAATCTAGAACAGCCTATTAGATCTGACCTGTTCTGCTGCTGTGGTGCAGAACAAATGGGAGCACACCAGTCCCCAGGTGTAGTGACCCTTGGAGGTCCTTGCTCACTCCTCTGGGTTAACCCTTCCCATAGAGTGCAGTGCTACTCCCAGCCCCTCCACAGCTCAAGAACCACTAGAGAACCCTCGTGTAAGGGTGGCTTGTGCTGCTGTTTGAAACAGAGCATCTTTTCCTTGCCCTCTTAGTTTTGATCTGGAATGACGACTCATTCTCATGTATCACTATAAAATCAATCTCGAATGCTAAATTCATTCCAATTAAGTACCAACCTTCCAGATTACTCCAAGTATAATAGAAGAATCATTAACTAATTCCAAGAATTCACATTCTCCTAGCCCTAGCAGAAAGCTGCAGGAGAGGCTTAGTGCTTTTAAATCACTCCACGGTGCTCTCTTATTAAATGCCACAGTTTTCAGCTCCATATTGCATTGTTACCATTGTTGTCCTTTAGGGGTTGATGTTAATGACGACTGAAAGAGCTTAATGAGCATGTGCCTTGAATAAGCTCTTTATACACCTTATAAAATAATTACTCAGATTTTATTGAAAACTCCACAGCGCCAAGCCCACAGGAGCAGGCAGGGGTGCCAATTTAATGCGATACACTACACTGCTTTACTCAAATAAGGCCTGATCCTACAGGAGTTCACCTTCACTGACACAAAGGACAGCAGCATCTCACCTGCTGCTGCTGAGCAGAGGGCTGCAGGATACCTACTGGTCTCCATCCTAAGACACTGGGGCTGGCAATTAAATTTAAGGATCACAAAATGCCCTCTTAGATTGGAAGTGGTTTTGTATGCCAAGAGGAATAGGATTTGGGCTCTTACAGCATAAAGACATCTGATGATCTCCGATAAAAAGTGACTTGTCAATAGTGTGTTAAGCAGTCTTTAAATAGCGCTGCAAAGCACCTTTTCCCATCTTGTTCCCTTCTAGCATAGATCAAAATTGTTGAGCTATTAAACAAAGATATTCACCACAGACTGACTTTGGTGTCTCTTGGGATGCAGTGTTGTCTCTGCCTTTAACAACGCACAGCAGCACAGCTCTTGCAAGGGCTACAGAAAGTTCTCACATAGGGGTGAATGACAAAGCTCCTGTTGAGGCTGTGACAGGGGAAGTTTCTCGTCAGGTAAGTGTTCTGTGTTTGTCACAGGGAAATGGCTACACTATTCGCAGTAGGTGAATTGCTTGTAGTACATTTCATTGGAAAATTTAAATCTGGAAATTTACTTTTCATCTTTAAGCAGAAAGCTTCTACATCTGTCATGAAGGAAATCTTCTTTGAGGCTGAACAAAATAAAAGATGGAAGTTCAAATGCAATACTCCCGTAATGTGTTTTGACTGTTACAAAATAGCATTTCTGAATGAAAATGATATCCTTGTGAATACTTTCTCAACCAGTGCCAGTTTTTAATTGTTATTAATATTGCAAAAATGCTTAAGGTTCTCATCATTTCAAAACCAGATTCTTCAACAAAATGTGCCTTTGAAAACTCCTTTAGTATTTACTAAATGTGCCCAGGACAGATGTTAGCAAAGCTCCTCGCTCTTTGTTTCTCTCAAGGCAGGGAGTCTGTGGCTACCAATGAGATCTGAGCTCATTTGAGACTGGACCAAAAACCAAGGTAAGGCTTCAGTATTCCCATCCCAAACTCCTCTGTGGGCAGAACTCTGAATTTCATGTTAATGCAAGGTCAGTGCAGAGAATCATGGGGCACTTGGGGAAAGGAAAAGGCTGGCTTATTTTTTTTCTCTGCCTTATGGACTAATGTCATGCTTTCCACTTTTTCCTTCTCAACCGTGGAGGTTGTGTGTTTTAAAAGTGTGTTTTAAAATGTCATATGCATGAATAATTACCAATTTCCTGTTATTCCTATGACACTTCCAGGCTCGCATCCATGGCTGCTCCTTCCTATCCAACCAACCACAGCTTCAGAGCCCTCAGCTAAGGAAAACCTCCATATGATTGCTCTAGTCTTCGCCCAAGATCAGGGTAGGCTGAGGGGCAGGGAACAGGAAGAACCTTCCAGACTGGATCAGCATCAAGAGGAGCAGAAAGGTTTTTCAGCCTGTGGAGCATGACTTCAGGTTTCACTCATCCCTCTTCTGTAGCATGTTATGGGACCATCAGGATTCACTGCAAGCTTCTCCCCAGACACAGTGCTGCAGTTGTCAGGAGGAATCCAGCACTGATGGGGAAGAAATATTCAACGCAGACCGCAGCTTAGTTACATGTCTTGCTCAAAGCAATTATTAGTTGTGCCTACAAGGCAAGACAAGAAACCTCAGCAGAGAAAGGGGCAAGAAGCAGGCTGAAAAAAGGGAGATAGGGAAGAAAAAAAAAAAAGGCTGTTTGAGCAAAGCAAGGCACAAGCTATTCCTGTATTCCACCCCTACAGTTTACAGCAGGAAGCCAAAATGAACCAAGGCAGCATGCTGAGGATGTCCCCTGTCTGCTCTGTTCCAGGCACAGGGACATATGTCATAGGCAGGCACATGTGGACCACCAAGGCAGAGCTTTGTATGTGCTCAGTGAAACACTGACCTCTGAAGCCAGCATCTCCAAACAGGGTCCTTGTGTGCATTCTGTGCTGGGGTTACAGTCCAGTGTCTGTCTGCAGGTTGTAATCAGGAGCTATATGAAACCATGTCATTAGGCAGGTGTGAGGGAAATATACAGTGTAATCCAGTATAACACAATCATCATTGCATTCTGATTCCCCTGCCCATCACCTTCCACATTTATCTTCAGTGACCTCTTGATGAAGCAGCTGCTTAAATTTAATTAAACAACAGCATAATATAAACAAGTTCTTTTGTTTTGTGTGCTGAACAGGGTATTTATCTTCAAAAGCTTTTCTGCCAGAGCTGGCCTTGCTGCCCCTTGACTTGTCTTTACTCCAATTACCACTCCAGTTTAGCTGATTAATTTGTAGCCACTGGCAAACATGCACAGTTGGCAGGGCATCATTCCATTTCAGTGACAAGCACTATAAAAGGATCATTATTTTCATTAGCATAAATAACTGCATGTTGAGAGAACTCTGGTTTCTGAAAATAGGTTAAAGTCTTAACTGTCTTTATTCATTACCCAGATATAATTGGAAGTAAAATTATCACATAAGTGAACAATAAGCTATCAGTCTATAATACTTAATGACTGCACTCAGTCCAGTAACAGTCTGCAATGATTTTTTTTCTTAAAATGAGGCATTTTTATGTAAATGTCTGTATAGACACACACTAATTTTTTACAAACCCATACATATCAGATGGTATACAAGAAAAGTCAGTGGAAAATAGAATCACACAGAGAATAAAGATGCTTTCTACTGCATAGTTTCTGTTTTCATAGGGTATATGGATATTATTTTTCCAGTGAGTGGCCCAGGTTGGATGCTTTGAATATTATCTAGCTGCAGCCTTCTAGTCAATCTTGTTGCTAGTAGTTTGTCTCTTACTGGGGTTTTAAGAGTTAATATTGCATAATATGGTCCGTTTAGAGGAAAGGCTTAGTCTTCTCCACCATGCTGACTCCACGTGCTTGGTGGCAGTTTTATGCAGCCTGGCAATGCAACGCCCAAATCATGCTGGTTACAGCACTGGCTGTGCTTCCAAAGCAACTGTCCCCAGGGGGACCCTGCTCTGCCATGATACCTTGTGCATGCCAAACAACAAGAATAATAGAAGAACCCAGCAATAATGAAACCCAATCTTTGAAAGTCAGATGTTTCAAGAGCTTTTGACCCTTACGTGTAGCTTAGCAGCTCTTCGGATGAGAAAGTATATCAATACATGGGATGGGACCACCTAGATGGTTTTACCCCACTACTCTAGAGAGAAATGAGATTTCTGCTTGCAGCCTTTGGTTTTTATTTCATTCTGAAAACTACTATCTCTACCTATCTATCTATCTATCTATCTATCATCTATCTATCTATCTATCTATCTATCTATCTAATCTATCATCTATCTATCCATCTGTCATCTATCATCTATCTATCTATCTCTTTATCTATCTATCATCTATCTATCTATCTCTTTATCTATCATCTATCTATCATCTATCTATCTATCTATCTACCTATCATCTATCTATCTATCATCTATCTATCTATCTATCTATCTATCTATCTATCTATCTATCATCTATCTATCTATCTATCATCTATCTTCTGTAGCAGTGGTCGACTGTAAACTCCAGCAAGTGTTGGACAAGCATGACTTTTCCTCACTATACTGCCCATGTTCAGGATTCAGAACAGAACAGACCCTGAAATATACCACTTGGCATATTTCAATTGGTTTTTGTGTTTCATTTACTACTGCTAGAAAGTATAATTGCAAAATAAATTTTCCTTAGTGTTACGCAGTGGAACAAAACAGTGGGCACTGCAAGAGGGAAAGCCTTTGCTGCCACCAAGAAGCCTTGCCACTGCTTTGAAGAGCTGCCCAGAAGATTTTTGTCCCCAGCTTGTATCTCCGTATATGTCAGAAGATAACACTGAAATTTAGCTGGTTTATATAACAGAGAAGAGCCAAGGGTAATAAATATGAGAGCAAGTGATTGCCTCAATATTGAATATGATCCAGGATAAAAATGTAGAGTGAGAGGTGAAACCAAGATTCAGACTCCAACAAACTGGTGACACCCACTGGAGCCCACAGGCACTGGATGGCAGCTGCTTGCAGAGCCTGGCCCTCCTCCCAGGGCTGGACAGGGAAGAATGGAGAAAGCTGAAGCACCTGGTATATTTTCAGAGGGTAACCAAGCTGAAAATGTCTTGCAAAATGCCGATATTTCCCATCAAGAATGGGATGCAGGGAAGAGGAGGGTGGAAGGTCTGCTAGCACTGGTGACCATCCAGTTTGGGTATGGAATGATGTGACTGGGTGCTAAAATGTTGTTGGGGTTGGTTTTTTTTTTAATCACTCTTGTGAAGTGCTTATTTTGTAACAAATAACTCCTAAACCAACAAAAGCCAACACTGAAACATGTCAGAGAAAGAAAAATCCCACGCATCAGTGGTTTTTTTTTTGTCAGGTTTGCTAGTGCTTAGAACAAATGCCCAGAGTAAAACCCATCAGGCCACAGTATCCATTTCTGCATGCCACCAGTCCTGCAGCACCAGCACACTCCTTGGACCACCTGAGGCTGGCAAAAACCACTCTAGGACAAAGCTGGGGCTTGTGACAGCAGGGTCCAGGGACCAGCTCTGCTATGGGCATGGGGTCCTGCCCATCATCCGCTCCTGTGGAGAGCAGCAAGAATCCCGATCTCCATCAGATAAGCAATAGGTGAGACAGTCATTTTGGCTTTGAGCTCTTGTGGTGGCAGCAGACCATGAGAGGCAGCAGCAGATTCTCTTCAGACAAGCTGGGGAACCCTCTGCCTGCATCTTTTTGAGTGTGAAAAAGGCCAGGAAATGCCTCTCAGCCACAGTGATATAGTAGGCCATGATGTTTACTGACGACGGCAGAAGACAGAACTGCAGCAAACTGTGGATACCTATTTAGGGAGGGAAGAAGAGGTTAAGGGTTGTTTGCAGTAGAAAACAACTTGCAGAGAGGAGCAAATGGTTGTGGGTTTTTATTAAGTTACTGCAAAACATCCTGGGAGGGTAAATAAGTAACATTTGGGGCTTAACTACTTGGGGTGTTGCTGAGCTGGATGCATTGAATAGGACAAAAGGCACTAACAAGTCAACAAAAATCAGGAATTAAGGTAGAATAAGAACGTGCCTATTTCATGTGTAGAGAAAACTGGGTATTTAGGATGCACTGCAACTGCTGGCAAATTGTGGTGGTTTAGAAAATGCTACTGTACTTCTGAGAAACCCTGACAGGAAGTAGATTTAATCTTATGGAACGATTTTTACTTGCTACAGCAGAGTTCACTTGGGCTGAGCTCCCACAAGGTTGGTGCTCTACAGACACAGGAAAGGAGCTTTGTGCAGAACAAAGTGCCTGCCAGACTAGCATTGAATGTGCTCTACCATCATTTAGGGAAGTGCTGCTTTTGCAGTGGCAGCAAACTCGCAAACAGCTGCTTACTTGAACTTAATGAAATAAAAAGACTCTATCTATTTTGGACTGATTGACAGGCACCTTTGAGTTCTGGAAAACATGAACATTCATTTACCTGAACTGTAAATGGGTTTATTTTACTAATTAACATCTATGAGAAAAAAATGAAAAGAGACCAGAATAGGTTGCTTTTTTTTAATAAAAGATAAACTCCACCATCTTGCCGTCTAACTGAATTCAAAATCATATACCTGGAATAGAGGCTGTTATGTCTTGTTGAACTTACTGACTGGCCAACATGCCCTCAGAGGCACTTGCTTGATCAGCCAGCATAGCTGGGAGCTGCTTTGCTTTCTGTGCTACAAGCTCGAGCTCCAGGCAAGCATACATTCTGCTTTGGCAATGTTTGAGATGGAGTTTTTTTCCTGTTTCTGTTACACCATCATTATCACAGGAATTGTCCCAGAAAGCACAACAAAAGTAGTTTTTTTCCCTTGCAAGAGCCAGTGCTGAGGACTCATTCTGATATCCTATTCGTTTGCTGGGCAGGGCATGCTTGTGTTTGCATTTTCTTCAGCTGTTGCTATCCTGGCTGCGAACATGGCCAAACTCATCATGGATCAGACTCACTGCTGCAAGATGGCTTGCTTGGCATGAAAGATCCAAAACCCTGTAGGAGGCATCCATGCTGTTGTTGAGGTATCACTCTGTTGGCTGCCCTCCAGTAGCCTTTCCTAGCTAATAGAATACTGCAAAACAAAATTGTAGGGATAAAAAAAGCAATGTGTGTGGATGTGGTATTGTAACAACACTGACCAGGGAGAACATATTTTTAATGTAATGCAGGTGACCTGGAGTATCTTCTATTCCTGTGCCCATTTCCCTATATGTAATACAGCAGATTGAAACACTTTTTAGTCCTTTGAACATGGATTTCTGGGCTGAAGGATCACAATGAAGTTTTATAGCCCTTTCATATGGAGTGTGGCATTTCTGACATTATTTGATGTGCAAGAGCAACTGCATTAGTCAAAGGCTATGCTTGAATAGTTATCACTTTAAGCCCATGCCCTAGGAGTATTGTATTCAGTTCCCTCATTATTTCCAGCCCTGCAGGTTATTCCAAGAATTGCTATTAGTACATTACAATCATAAAATGAAGGTAGTCACTTTCTATAAGGGTCAAGTTTACTCCTAGAAGCAGGCAAACTTCATTTTGCAGCTTGGATAGACTGGCAGTGTCCCATTGCAAGCTCTTCTGCTGTCAGGCTGTTGTATGTGCAGCGTTGCTCTACCTTCCTGGGTCCAAGACCCATTTGGACAATAAAACATTAAACAAAATCTAACACCTGGCTTCCAGTGCCTGTGAGCTGGTGATCCAGGGGTTGGTTCTCTGGGGAATCATGGTGATTGATCACCAAATCTGGAGGAAGATGGTCAGAAAAGAGAAATAATCTGTCACGGCCCATGTCAAGGCCCACTTTTAATCTGAGACTGTTATTCCTTCTCCTAAAGCTCATGACCCAGACTGCAGGTGGAGTAATGCAAACCACTGCTGTCCCCATGCTCCTGTGCTGTCAGCAGGCTGCTGCCAGGACAGCAAGGATGTAGATCCTGGTGGCTGTACTGCAGGGAGTGGAAGTGCTCCCATCCAGCTGTACAGGGGTGTAACTTCCCATGGCCTGGCAAAACGCTGCTGTTTGTTTGACTGAATGCACCCTGACAGCAGGAAGGTAGGTAGGTTTATTGGCCACATCTGAGTGCCCAACTACTGCTGAAAAAGTCCTACAAAGATTTTGGGCGTGGAAGAAACAGCTGAAATAATGAAAAAAATGTTTTCCAGGAGAAAAAGTTCCTTGACTTCAATTCTGTGTGTGTTACAGCAAGCAAGATCTAGATCCAAGCGACATACAAAGTTAAATAGAAAAGAGCAAGAAGTACCATCTTCATCTAAGCCACATTATTTATTTGGTAGAGCTTTGCTGTTGTGCTGCAGCACACACAGGTCCTGTGTCCACACCATGCCTTTCACTCCTTAATTCCTTTTATGCAAAAGCAGTGAGATCACTTGCTAAAGCAGTTCACTTCACTAGCCAGTGAAATGGAATCATAGAATAGTTATGGTTGGAAAGGACCTTAACATCATCCAGTTCCAGTCCCCCCTGCCAGGGGCAGGGACACCTCCCACTAAACCATACCACCCAAGGCTCTGTCCAATCCAGCCTTGAACACCGCCAGTGATGGAGCATTCACAACTTCCCTGAGCAACCCATTTCAGTGCCTCACCACCCTTACAGTAAAGAATTTCTTCCTTATATCCAATCTAAACTTACCCTGTTTAAGTTTGAACCCATTACCCCTTCTCCTACCACTACAGTCCCTAAAGAAGAGTCCCTCCCAGCCTCCCTATAGGCCCCCTTCAGATACTGGAAGGATGCTATGAGGTCTCCATGCAGCCTTCTCTTCTCCAGGCTCAACAGCCCCAACTTTCTCAGCCTGTCATGAAAGCCGCTAACTTAACAATGACAGGACAAAAATCTTAATGCATCTCATTGATGGTGTTTCACCTCAGAGGCACAGGAAGGAACGTTATTTGGCTGTGTTTGTTATTTACCTTCAACAGTGCTTTGAAGCCTGGTCTTTAAATGTGGCTCCTTTTGCTTTAAATAAACCTTACGCTTACCTTAGTTACAGTCCTAAGCAGCACTGGAGTATCATCACAACTGTACCCCATATAATTCTTATGTTTGTAAATGGCAACAGAGTTTCAGCCATACATTAAAAAGGTTTTAATCAAATAATATATTCTTGGATGCTCTCTGGGAAAAGACTGATCTTTAAGAAATCTCAGAACTGTGGCATGAACTCCTAGAACAAAACCCACCTTTTTTTGACCCTGCCTTCCCCAACAAAAATTTACAGTAGTATATTTAAAAGAATCATAAACACCCAATTTCCAAAATATTCCCTTGCACAGTTTTAAAATGTGATTGGTGTTAACCACACTACTTAAATTATTAAAATGCTGTAGTATTAGGCAGGGTATAAGAACATAAATGGAGTATCAGGATTGCCTATTGTCATGGGTTCAGCAGCAGCAGTCATTTTTCTCTTTCTTGGTAGCTGGTGCAGCACTGTGTTTTTGACTTTCGGCCTGGGAACAGTGCTGATAACACCAGTGTTTTTAGTTACTGCTTAGAACGTTTTGGTCTGGCCAAGGACTTTCTGAGCCTCATGCTCTGCCAGGGAGGAGGGGAAGCTGGGAGGGAGCAGAGACAGGACACCTGACCCAAACTGACCAAAAAGGTATTCCCTACAGCAGCACGTCATGCCCACGATGTAAAAATGGAGAGCAGAGACCCGGAAGGGTGGGGGTGCACTGCTTGGTCAGGCTGGGTATAGGTGGTGAGCGGTTGTATTCTCTTCCCTTGTTGTTTCCCTTGTCATTATTATTATTGATGGTAGCAGTAGTGATTTGAGTTATACTTTAGTTACTAAACTGTTCTTATCTCAACCTGTGGAAGTTGCATTCTTTCGATTCTCCTCCCCATCCACCCGGGAGGGGGGGGAAGAAAGAGGGGGGAGTGAGTGAGCGAACTGCCTGAGAGGCTTAAACCATGACACCTATTTTATGTTACATATGTATTTATTTATAGATATCTTTCTAAAATGTATATAGAGGCTACAAATATTGTCTAACATATTTGTATATGGAGGTACCTGAGGGGTTTCCTTTGCTATGCTTTGGGTTTGGTAAGGCTTCTAACTTAAAGCATAGCCAGAGTGATTTTGAAAGGTAAAGGAAAGACTACTAATTCTGATCACTCTAAACTGCTGTTATAATGTCTAACAGGTTATTTTCCTCTATGGCTTATGGCCTATCTTCTGCTGATGTGCTTGTAACTATCTGTAAGGCATATTGTTTATGCTGAGGCCTAAATAAATCCTTCTAGGAATCAGATATTAACCCCAATATCGTACATATGGATGTAACCTCGATATGGAAGTACAGCCCTTGCACTACAGGATATAAAGCCCAGGAAAGCTGTTCTTCAAAGGAAGGTCCAGAATCCCCTAACTGGAGCATATTAAGATTGGTGCTAACAGTACCAGGAGCAAGGAACAAACGGAGCATTCGCATTTCAAGTATTACTTCAGTTGAGCTAATTGACTCACGGTGCTAGAAGAGCTAAACCAGCATGAGGCTCTGCTCCTACTAAAGTGCACATAGCAGGAGAGGAAGAGGAGAAGCCAGGAACAGCCACACTGCATAACGACCCAGGAGCAGTAAAATGATGTATGAGCACTCTTCTCGTTTTCACAAGGCAGCAGTGGAACACTAACCTGTTTCCATGGCAACCCTGAGAAAGAATTACAGCTTTAAAAATTGACTGAATGGTAGCCCCATGAAAAAGTAAAGGGCAGACCATATCTTTCTAAAATATAATTTAGTACTAAGTCACCTGAACAGTATTAGCTAAAAGGATTTGAGCACTAGACTTGGGAAGTGACCCATTTGGGATATGGAGTGTTAGGTTTTTCTAATGGCGCGCTGAGATCTGAAGGGCCTGGTGGACACACCATAGCGTACAGCATAAAAGCAGCAGAAAAAAACCTTTCTGCCTGAAATCCTTTATCAGAAAAACAAGAAATTATTGAGGTGAAGAGGAAGGGAACAGCATGATAGGTAACTGCCACTTTTGTAAAGAAACAGTAACAAACATGTGTTGGGTGGCTAGTACAAAAATACATTAGGAAGAGAAATGTGGTGGAAATTAAACAATCCTCCGGGTGAGAAAGGGGAAGATTCTATATTTAGAGTAGAAATGTACCCAGTTAGAGTAGGAGGCCAGCACCTGCCTCCAGCGTGATGCATCATCCTGCCCTCAGAAGGCTACTCCAAGGTAATCCTGAAATCCCTGAACATGTCGGAAAGGTTTTTTTAGCAAGAAAAACTCCCATTAACTTCAGCAAGAGTTGAGAGAAATGCTCAGGATTTGGTCCTCTGTGTGAAATCTGAGCGCTGGGAAGAAGGGAAGGGAGCAGTGACTTGTACATGAAAGACAACATTTTCTTACATGACAATAGTTAAAAAATCAAATTTATGATGGGAGGTAAATTCAGGAAAGCAGAAATGTAAATTTATTGACAGAGAGTTTGCTTTGCAAACAAGAGAGAATTAGATACCTGCAAACTCCATTGTACATTAGTTACATTCCTAACCAGCATTTGGAAAGTGTGGTTGTACCAGTTTCATGAGGCAGATCTACAGCTGCTACAAACTGACAGCAGACAACCATACAGTTTGGGATTTGGTCACACAAATTTCAATGCACATTACAGAAACCAGTATTTTTTACCAAGAACTATGGCCAATGTGCTTTGGGGAACAGTATAATACCATGGGAACAGACTTTCACTCAGCAGAAAGGCCCCATTCAGCTCCTCCCACCCTCAAACAGTACCATGTGAGCTGTGCTGAAGTCCTGGTGCCCCTGCTCTCTGTCAATGGCTTACAAAGACCAGCTCCCTGTAAAACCACTTTGAAAAGTCTTGTTCAAAAAATAAGTACAAGCACTGACTGCGGTTTTTAGAAATGGCCACAAGAAGGAATTATTTCTGTGTTTGGGTAAACACGGGCTTCAATCTGTAACCTTTTCTTTCCCCGTGCACAAAACCCATGTTCACAAAAGCATTGCTTTTGAGCCTTACAGAACAGGGTCCTGATCCTCAGGAATTACCAACACCGTGAATCCTTTAGGCTGGGATTTTCAGAAGAGTCTCAAAAGAAAACCTCAGTGGCAGAACAATACACTTCAGGCACCTTGACCATCACTGTCCGCTGTCCCCACTACGGCTCCCAGAGAAGCCCAAGGCTGCACCTGGGTCCCCCATGTACAGTTTCCCTTTGCCCTCTTCTGGGAACACTCACTTAAAACATCACATTAAGGTATAGGTTGAAACAAATCACAAGTGTGCTTAATAACGTATAAAACAGCTTAGTAAAATTGTCATGAAAATTTAAAAGCTTGGGCAAAAAACCCTACACCTCTGCCATTTATACTGATGACAGTGATAATGAAAAAAATAATTATGTTTTAACTCAGCCATCAAAAAAATTTATTCACCCTGAGAGAGCAGAACTGTACAAAGCTGGTAGAAAGAGATACTTACCTGGAATTTATAAACTGCTCCTTAGATAAAGAAATACAGAATGAGGAGTCACCTCATTTACATTCATTCAGCCACCCTTAGCCACTGTTTTAGCCAAGTGGATGCAAATTCTTTGAAGTCATTAGAGCTTGTAAGTGACAAGCCCTAAACCTGAGCCTGGTTTCACTGCCCATGTATAATATCCATGCATCGGAGGCCACGAGGACTCCTTGTGCACACCAATTGCCTGAGAGGACCTATAACCATTGCCACAGCGATGCAGGCCATCAGTGCTCATAGTGTGAGGTAAGAAGTTGGGACTAGGAGGAAAGAAATATGGTGGTGGTGGTATGGCCTGCCTTACTTAATACTGCTTAACAATATTTCTGCTTAATAAAAAGTGAACAACTTTTCCTTACTTCGGTAGCTACATGGCAGATGAAAAAGTAAGACATTATATTAGAATTACTAAACTGAAAAGGCAATTCCAATGCAACTGTTTCTTGCTGGGTTATGTCCAGCCAGAGAAGTTCCATATCCTGAACTACAGCTTTGACAGCAATTGGATCTAAAAACAGAACAGAAGAAAAAAAATGAAAGAGAGATTATTTACTCCTGGAATCACATGCTGAAAGACCCTGAAGGAAGAAGAGGCAGCAGGGGAATTGAACAATAAGGTTTATGGCAAGGAGATCATACAATTTCACAAGGTAGATGTTTTTATTTAGGAATTGTTTTGTATCACAGGAGAAGTGCAAGGTGGTCAACTTGGCTGGACATGACAGAGAAGAAGCGATTCTTAAAGAAGGCCATGAAGAAGAAAGCATGGCTTTGTGAAAATTAGTCTGATGAGGGCACATCTCTTTTGTAGGGCAAAGCATGGGGCATTTGCAATCAGAGCACACAAGTGGGCATTCAGCCTTACTGAAGACAGCAGTGTAACAAGAGAAAGAGGAGAGAGGACAGTCAGCTTAGGGAAATGGAGGTGCTAGTAATGACTTCTGGAAAGGGTGCTGTGCTATAAGATGTATTCCTTGGAGTGTTTATGCCTGCTCCTCCCTACCCATAGATAAATGAAAATGAAGCAGTTCCTCCATAACCTTGTCTGGCGTTAGCCCCCTGACCTCACCAGGGTAGGCTTCCATGTAAATAGATGCACATATTTAGCATTTAGCCACCTCAGGTCTAAATTCCAGCTTTTTATTCCCGTGGAAAGTGGTACGGCAAGCTTATGCTATCTGCCATTGGAAAGAGTGAGAAATCCACCAGCAAACTGCTCCTTACAGAGTCCAGCAGTGGCCCTTGTAAATAGCTATGACTGAACCTACTCTAAATGGATTTGGAAGCGTGTGGGCTGTTCAGACAGAAGTGGTCATGGCACAATTCCCTGGGCCTGCCCTCAGCCCCGCCAGCCTAGCTCTGCAGCTGGAGGAAAGGGAGAGGGGACGCCAAGGAGGAAAAAGCTCCGACAAGAATTTGAATGAAATAAAATAGCTACATTCTCCATTCCATTGGCTTTGCTGGGGGTAGGTCTGCAGAGAGCTTGATCCAAATGCCAGAGCAAACACAGCTCCAAGAAGAAGCACGCTTCGTTTGGTGCTTCTGCTGCGCCCATCTTTCCCAACGTGCCTGTTCTCAGCTCCTGAGAAGCTGTGAGCAGGTGCTCAGGTCTCCACACTGCAGAATGACTTGCAGAATGTGTCTGCTGTACCTCTGCCCACCGTCCTGTCAGCAACAGGGGCTTGGGGTCCATTTACTGCCCTAGACATGAGGATGGACTGGGGTTAACGCTGCATGCAAAGCGCCCTCCTTGCTCCATGCTCAGCACTCCTTCATGCCATGCGAGCTGGGGACTGCCCCGTGAACCCTGAGCAGAGTTGGGAAGGAGGCCCCTAACTGCAAGTAGCTATTGCAAGCCCCAGGTCAGCGCTGAGGCATGCACAGCAGGAAAGCAACAGGCTTTTGGAGGCTTTTACTGTCAGATGCTTGCAAATGCTGCCCCTGTAGCTGCGGGGAGGGGAGCTCTGAGCAGCCCCTCAGGTGCTAGATGTGCTTTATCTGCATGCCTGGATAACAACTTGCCCAATGGAGCCTTTAAAAGAGATTATGAATGACAAAGCAGGAATCCAAGGTAAATTTTTTGAGCTGATGAGTGAAAAATAGCTCACATTTTTATATAACCCCTGAGCACATTTAGGAGAGTCGCTGGGGTGCAGTAACCACGATTCCACATTATGTCACTTTTAAGAGCAAAACTTCACAATCCTTGGCAACTTCTGCATCCTAAAAAGCAGGGTTTGAAAGTTACTGCACACAGAAACACCTCTTATATCCAGGAGCCCATTACTGTTCATCTGACTCACTCCTCACACAACTTTGGGCGAGACACAGTTGTCTGAAGCACAGTGAGGGCTGTGGCAGGCTGGGGGAGTGGGAGGAGGATGAGATGGGGCCGGCACAAACCTGGGTGAGCAACCAGCACCCCAGCCCTGGCAGGGCTGCCACCCTCTGGGTCCCCTCACTTGGGGAGCACCAAAATGCAGTCCCTCTACGAGCCATGCTTGCATGGACTTCACTCCTGACTCCTCAGACTTGGTGTTTATGGGAACTAAAATCAATTACATATTCTCGAATTCTTAATTTTTAGGCAGCAGCTCATCCTGCACTAATCAGTGCAAATGGGAGGGTGGGAGAGGGTGGGGAAAGCAGAGTTTAAACACTGCAGTGACAGATGCATTTTATAGGACTTAATGATTCATTATGAGACACAATCATCTTTTCAAATACTTATCACCAGCTACTATTCAAACACTGTCTGTTTTCAGGGTTGTACTCATCACAGGTTTGATCCAGAAACCATTGAAGATATTGCAAAGACAAATGCCTTTGATGCAGGACAAAGCTGACATGTTAAGAAATAAATCTAATTAAAAAATTCCTCTTATATGGATATGTATATGTGAATACAAATATATGAAAAGTTCTACAGCGTGGATGTGGTATCGGCTCAAACCCAGCTGTCTTCTGTGATTGTTGATGAGCCATTAGTCAAGTTTCTGCTCAGAATAAAGCAAGATTTCTGAATAGCACTTCATGCTTTTGGCCACCCCGGATACCCCGAGAGATGTTCCAGCAGATGGTACGGCAGAGGCTGCTGAGCATCCACCTCTTGCACACCAGGACACTGGTATACTTCATCGTGACTTTTCAGACATGAACTCAGTTAAAACCCTTGAATTAATTTGAAGTTTTTAACCTTATTAGAGCAATATCTATTACGTTTCTTATCTGTGCTTCACATGAGGTTCTTGCAGGCACTAACAGAGCACTCTGTAAGGCACAAAATCCAGAATCCTCAGAATACAGCTGCTCTATAAGATCTATTGATCAGAGATTTCACAGCAGAAACCCAGATCTTCTTCAGTCCGCTCCAGTTATCATCTTACTTTGTCTTGCCAGCAGGCTGTAGGCATTCTGCATGCAATACTATCACCAAGCCTGTTTATACAAATTACATCAGAGGTGATGTCTTACCCTCTGGATATCCCAAACACTACTAGGGCTGTATATCAGAGTTTTTCAAAAACCAGAAAGATAATTTACCCAGCAATTTGATATAAATGACGGGAAGTTTGTCTCTTCCATTCTATTCTTTTTAATGGTGGTTCTTAGTTGGGACACCAAATACACTTAGTCCAGCTTGCTGTCCCCAAGAATAGCAAGCAAGAGGTGAAGAGAAGAGAAAGTGAGAGCCGGAGGTCATGGGTATTACGTGCCATCACATAACTTTCCTCATAATTTCCAATAAAAATAGAGACTAAAGCCAGCTTGAAGATGAGCTGCTATCCCACAGCTGCAAACTGGCATCTTCATCACAAAGCAAGCGTCCTCCCAAGGTGGAAATTCCACATCCAAAGCCTGCCTTGTTTTCTGTGTGGCAGCTGGGCCCAGAACAACCATTGGCAAATGCAACATAATGTACATAAGCTAGTCTTTCCTCCAACTTCATCTGCAGTGATAATTAATGAATCTGACAAGCACCAGACGCTCTCTCTTTGCATCGCCTTTGAATGATTTGCCACACAGAGGGTACATCACTGCCTGAACACCTCGCCTACCACCGTGGTGAATATTTATGCAGATTTGTCACCATGAGCTAGCATGATTTTGCAGTAATCATTAATCTGCTATCTAGTGTTTAATTGCTCTTATCTGCTGCTGCAGAGAAAAGGAGCACTTCATTAGGCAGAAGCAGTTCACTGGCTACGTCTCTCCTCTAACTCTGGCCTGGAGTCAGAGGGAGTCAGGCCCCACTCCTTCCCTTCCATGGCTGTAGGGATCCATGGTCTTTGGATCACTTGTGTTGGAAATCTGCTGGATTCCAGGGGTGTCTGTGTGGTGTCCCCCATGCTGGGGCTGTCGGCGGTGCTGTCATTGGTAGCAGCCCTGTCACTGGTGGCAGCAGGCTGCAGGGCAGAGGTAAGTACAGTATTGACCCCAGCGCTCTGGACAAGCATTTAGCCATCAGGTATCGGACAGCATCAGCCAAGCCCAGCCCTGTCCCACCCTCCCTGTGTCCCCTGGCCTGAGGCCCCCACTGCTCAGGGCAGCCCAGACCCAGACACTGTTGGATGCTTCCCTCAGCCTGCCGATGCATCACCCTGACACTCACCTTCCCCGAGGACTTGGCTTGTGGCAAAAACAGAACATGAGGGTCTAGGTAATGGGATTGCCTGCCAGCTCTTGTTCTTCATGCTAAGAATGTGAAGTATGTGCCTGCCAAAAATAACAATACCATATACACAGATACAACTGAGCCATCAGATAGGAAAAAACCAGCAGCTTCCTGGTGAGAGATGTGAATACAGCTCTTCTGGAACAGAAGGAGCAGGGAAACTTAATATCTACATAACTGAGTTTTCTCTGCTGTGTGCTTCAAATGACACCTTTTGTTCAGAGGCCCTTAGGCACAAAGAGTCAGGGTAGCTGGGATGTGTAGAATAATATGTTTAGTTTTGGGGTAATAATATGTCTTTCAAACAAGAATGGCCTATTGCCTTATTGCTGCAAGCTTCAAAGAAGCAGTCAGTGCACTTTTTAAAGCCCAAATAGGCATTTCCGTGATGCAAAGGATAAATCTGTCAGTAAAGATACTTTTAAGTCAAGTAAATACAGCTGCTCTCTTACATGAAGAGCTAGATATTACTACTGTGGGGAAAATTCTGCCCCCTCTTAAAAGGGAGCAGAGAAAAAGGGAAAAACAGAAAGGCAAAATGGTGGGGAGTTTTTTCTGTGCCCTACAGCAGTGAGCTGCAACCAGATACACATCAACTGGGGCTGGGCTCTGGCACCAGCCCTTCAGCACCCGCAGGGTGTGTGGTGGGGAGGAGGATGTGCAAGCTGCTCTCACCTCAAACATGGTTTGCTTGCTTCATATATGCATTAGCTGGTCTTTTTGAGCAACTCCTTTGCAAGCTGCTAATTCCTCAGGTCTGTGTCAAACAGGGAAAAACAGATGTGTGAGTCCTGTATGCATTCATGTGACATGCAATAGAAAGAAAGAATATAAGGGGGCAATTTAACACTGGCTTAGTTAAACAACAGTCATAAATGCAGACATAAAT
The DNA here is from genome assembly GCA_028858755.1 of Ara ararauna. Taxonomy (NCBI): domain Eukaryota; kingdom Metazoa; phylum Chordata; class Aves; order Psittaciformes; family Psittacidae; genus Ara; species Ara ararauna. Next base: position 15,080,187 of record CM054380.1, on the reverse strand, counting down.
AGGTGGGTGCTGCACAAGGCCTTGACTTACGAAAGCCGGCAGAGAAAGAGACATCCATATATCCCTCATTTTATAAGCCATCTAGTTTGGACAGTAAGAAGTAAATACCACTCTTTTCTGAAGATATTCTTTTATAATCTCAGGCCCCAAATGGGACTCTTATTATGGGTGATAAATAAATGATTCCAAGAACTCATCTTAGAGGGTCTGAACCCCATTGCTTCAAGTGGAGGGATGTACAAAAAGCTGTAGACAACCTTCCTGTTCAATACCAGACTGCAAGATCAGCTATGACACCGCAGGATCAAAGGTTTGTCTAGTTCAGCAGCCTGACACTGGCACTGGCCGACAAGTGATGCTGAAGACAAGCTTCAAGGGCAGGCAGGTCCTGAGCAACCTCCCTTGTGTGTTATCCCCCTTCTAGACAGTGTTCTTAACTCCCACCTCCCAGTGTTTCAGCATTTTCTGAACCAGCATTGCCTTCAAACCACAATAGTTATTATGCAGTAACATTTGTACCCTTTATGCATGTGTTTGACTTCTATTTGAACTTATTTACAAATTACAGAAACAGGCTTATCCTGCTGACTCTCCCTTCACAGGGTAAGAGCAGCGTTTCTTGCAAGGACTGCACCATCCAGGGCCCCACTGCCAAGCCAGGAGGCAGCAGGTGATACTTGGGTTTTGGTGTGCTCATGGCCATGCTGCTTCTTCCTTATCAACCAGTTACTGCCCTCCTGCTGTCCCCCTCAGTGCAGGGAGGAGGTGGTAGGCAGAGCTGGTGGGGTGCTTCATTTGTAGAGGAGGCTCTCAGGAGTAGAGTTTTAGCACATGTTTATTCTGCCTGTAATTGAATGTGTTTCAGTGCTGCAGGGTTTGTTTCTCCAGAACAACTCTGGAATAATTAAATAATGAGAGGAGACAAGAAAGCTGTGGTGTTAAGTGAGCTTCGGATGTGTGTTGACCACATGCTTTTGTGTAACCCCGGTACTCTGTAAGCTGGACCAGCAGCTGCCCAGCCTGCTGTAGCAGGCAGGTGAGGATGCTTTAAATTCTCACCTGAGACTGGTGCCCCCAGGTGATCTGATCTGCTGATGCTTCAAAAGCAAAAGAGGAGATAATGACAACTCACTTCCATCAGGAAGCAATTCAGCCCATGTGGGTTTGAATTGTGTCTGCAACAAAGAAATCACATCACAAAGTGGCTTTATACACAATGAGCAACAGAGGAGCTGGAAAATAATGAAACCCTAACTATCTACTGCAACTGTTTCAGGCATCCTCTTTTAGAGAAAAGCCCAGGTAATAAATTATCATAATTTTGAAACTGAGATATCTTGTAAATATTTAACCAGTTACAGCTCTTGCCAGCAAACCAACAGTAGTTAAAACCTCCAATTCCATCTTCTTCATTTGCTCAGTGGTCTTTCAGTTGAACTAATTCCTACTGGGTTGTATTTACTGTCTGTAGCTTCCACCCAAGGATAACAATTTCTGAGAAGTTTCAGAAAATTCAGGATAGTGGTTTTTGAGTTACGTGAGGGAAGGGGAAAAAATATGCTTTTCCCATATGCTGTGATTGAAATGTTGCATTTGCATAAGCAAGTCAAAACCAGCTGTAGCTATAAAATTTTTAACTTAGCTTGATTTATTGCCCTTATTGAGGAAGGAAAACCAAAAGCTGTCTCAAGACAATACATTCAGTGGATTTTGAGTTAGGATATGAACGGTTAGGTCTGGCATATGTGCAACTGCAGTATTTTCTAGTGGGGTTTTCTCAAAGCTCCTGAACAAGAACATTTTAACTTGCATGGCATGCACAGATCCAGGACTCCTAACTGAGATGACAGCATTAAAGGATACTCAGCATTAGTTTGCTCTTAGAAATAATATTAGTGCTTACAGTTGTTTATTCTTCAGTAGTTTTCCAATGCCTCACAGTCATCTGGCTGTGAGCTGCAATGATATCTTTACTTGGATAGCAACAGTAATAGTTTAGCTGGCTTCTGTGGCACCACTGGCAGAATCAGATGCTACTGAAATGGACTCAAAATATCAGTGTGACCCATTAAGCACCCTGCCCCAAAGATCTTACACTGTTAAAAGCAGATACATGGAAGAACAAGGAAAATGCAACAGGGAACAGAGATGGATACAGAGACTACAGGGCACTTGAATGGCACTTCCTCTACAGGAGCCGTTTAATAATGGCTAACTACTTTCTAAAGTGAGTGTCAATATATAGGCCTAAGAACATCCTGGCTTTTCACAGAAAGAAGCATGTTTTTGTCTCAGATTGTTTTTGTTATGGGTTTTGATTTCAAGTTCCCTTTCACCTTCTTGTCTTCCATTTTTCATCTTAGATGCAGTAAGATAAACTCCCTTGGAACTGGTGTTCCTTCCCCCTCTTCGTGTACTGTCAGAGGAATCACCTGCAAGTAAGTATCTTGCCCTGTCTCCCTGGCATTGGAGTGAGGTAGGAAATGGAGCTATACCTTACTGCACAGCAGCTGAAATTTGGTCCTGGTGAACTAAGAGACAAAAATTTCCATGCATTTTGATGAGGGGAGCAAAATCACACAGAAATGGCTGAGTCACTTCACTCGTCACTGTAGAGTGCTTTGAGTTCCTTAGGGAGGTTGGTTTATTAGTGCAGCATATGCGTTTGCTTTTCTGGGCACCAAAAAGGTTGTCTCATTTTTTTTCAGCTATACCAGTTGGTCTAATGAAAGATATCATTGCTACATACAAACCCTGTCCCACCTATGTCCTTAAAGTCATTGAAGCTGCAGCAAGATACCAGTTCGTTATCAGTAGGAGTCAAAGGTTGACACTGGGATAATACTGAAAGTAGGGGTTGAAGAATGCTATGGCCATTCTCAGCAGGAAAATTATAGAATCACAACTGCATCTTGCCTGAGAAATCTCAGAAAGGGAAGAAGCCCATCACACAGCTGTTAAAGAAAATATTAGGTTGATGCTGAGTTGAATGAAACCGTACTGAGTTACAGCCACTGAAACGTGGTGCACTTGTCCTTGCAGCATGTCAGGCTTTGACAGCCCTTGTCACCTTCATGCCTCAAAGACTTCTTCTGCAAATAAAATCTTGCTGAGGTTTGAGAAACAATTGGGATCTGCTTGAGAAAATTTGTCTGTCCTCACTGTGGGTGCACAGGGCACACACAGCTGGTCCTGGGACTACCGCTAGTGCAACTCTATTTGGCTTTCTGTTCCCCTTCCCATGCTTTGCAGGTTTTGCTTTTGCTGGCAAAAGTTGTTTTCTCAGTGTCAAAAACTGAGCCAAAGTCTACAGTGTAAAATGATTTTTTTCACCTCTCTCACCTTTCTGTGGCAATTGGTAGGGTTTGCAGGTTTCACATTACATGTCAAGCTGCTTCCAGAGGCTCCAAACTCCTGGACTCTTAAAAATCAATGAGCAAGACACAGTGAAAGCTCAGGAATTTCTTGCTTGATCCCATACCACAGAGCATATAACAGTGTTCTAAAAGAAACACAACAACACATGTACAAACCTACTCAAATTACAGCTTCTCTATGTTTTGGAGGGCTTAAATTTTACAGAATGTGACAACACATCTGCCTGTGTTACTGCCATATCTCATCAACACAGGTTACCAGTTAGGAGCTGTATGTGGGGAAGATGTAGTACACATACCCCTAATCTTTCAGCTTTCCTCAAGATTTGGGGCGTGTGGCTTGAGTGGAAATGAGGGAATCTGACAGGAATAAGTGTGATACCAGCACTTAAGTTGCTATGGTCAGCATAGAGGACCCCCTTGTCCTGGAGAAGAGTTCTAGAGAGGACCATGGAAGCAATGGTGCTAGTGGGGAAACACTTGAAGGGAAGTAACAAAATAAGAAAGGTATTGCCATAACCTGTGGAGTAGAACTGAGTCTACTTGCCTCCAAATAATCTTAGGTTGATTCCAAACGTGGACATCATAGTGAACAAAAGTAAATGAGCTCTACTCATACTCTTATCCCACAGCCCCGAGCCTCATGGAGACTCAGATCCCAAGGGAGAGAGGTGCAGGCAGTTGCTCTCCCACCTGGACGCTATCCACCTTCTGTATCTCACCCAGGAAGGAATTGATGGTTTGCTATCTCCCTCTCTCTGCTGGGAAGAGACAAGATGATAAGCATGCTGCAAGTGACTTGACTAAACCCAGCTAGCAGACAGGAAAACGTTTATTCATTCACCTACAAAAGAAAACCTGAGCATCCTACTCAAACATTTCAACAAAATCTGTTTTCTTCTGTTGATAATGAATCCCTGTTTATTTACATACAGAAAGTAGCACCTTACAGTAAAGGGGTGGAAATGGAGACTAATCTGAAAGTGTCATTTTGTGAAGGGCACCAGTAACATTTGTGACAGTTTATTTTTTTTGACCATCTGGCAACGTTGAGGGCTAAGCTAATGTATAAACCTTGAGAGACCCCATTTGTAGGAGCAACTGCTTTAGACTTCAAATTTTAATGGAGTGAGATCTCAAATCAATGCCACCCTAATAATGCAGAATGGATTTGGGCCAGGACGTGGTGCTGTTTGTACTGGCTTTCTCTGAAAGGCCAGAATTACAAATACAGAGACTGAATCTTTCTCTGCTAAATTAAAAAAGATCTGTTACTAATTATTTTGAGCCAAGAGGAAAATCTAGACCTCTCTAGAAACAAAGGAACAGGGCAATACAGCTGGGAGGTCATTAGCTTAAGCTCTACAATTGCTGTCCAAAGGGGCTTTTTTTCCAAACCTGTCAGGAATTTCTTTCTAACAGTTCAGCTATACAAAAAGTGTCTGCTTGGATATAGCAAAAGTCAGAGTCATACACAAAGCAAGGACACACGGAAGAGAACATGAAATTTAGCAGTGAATCCTAACGGGAGTCCAACGATTAGCATTTAAAGAATGATTTAGCAAGGCAGCCAGTCTAGGTGTGGGATGAGGAGCCTGGAGCTGAACTGCTAGGGCTGGAGCAAGTCTATGCCCTTGCCCACCTCAGTTTCTCCTTTGCAGAACATGAGCCACAACAGCAACCTTGTGAAGTCTTTCCCTTGACTCCAGCACACACCACAGATGGAAAGTGCTTGCAAAGGGAAAGTGCCGCTATTTTGGGATGAGGGAGGTGAGGCACTGAGCAGCTGAGCGACTTATCTGCAGGCACACAGAGAGTCAGTGGCGGCTCCAGGAATAGCACATGGATCTGTCGGCTCAATGGGAACAGATAATGCTTAATACAGAATTTAAAGCAGCCATTAAGGGAGAACTTTTTCAACTTTACATTAAATGTGGAATCCCCTGGACTCCTCAGGAAGTAAATACAGCTCAGAGTGAATTAGGGGTGCAGACATGGGACCTAGAGAACTGCTTTGGGTGAACAGTGTCACTTGAAGTGTTTTAGCAAGCGAAAAACAAAGTCAGTGCTGAGGATTAAGATTTGAAAGCAAGTGCTGACATACTGAGGTCCTTGGAAATTTTGTCTGTGAGGAAATCTACTGTATAATTAAATTTGCAGTTTCCTTAGTGGGACCATCTTTTCCTTCCATGAGCAGAAAGATAAATTTCTTAGATATTCTGTCATGGAGCCTTCTAATGTAATGAGGCTTGACAGACTGAATAAGTAACTCCACAGCTTTTAAGAATAATCTTTTGATCGCAGCGATTCCCTGAGATGATAACCTTCCTAAAGACAACTAAGGAGTCTACCAATGAGCTGAGAAGCATGGTTTTGCCAGCCACAGAGGAATTGCAGTCATGACCTTGTCCAGACTCTGACAGGATTTTGGCAACGACTGCAGGAATTGGAGGCTCGGGAGGAAACGCAAACTTCCTGGTCAAAACGCCAGTTGATCAGTAATTCAGTACAAGCCCCCGGGCCGTGCTGAAGGGTGTGGATACCGGTAGCACATTCAGATGAGAGGAGAGCTGTGGGATCATCGGAAAGGTATCCCACACCTGAGGCAGCCTGAGAAGAAATATAGCTTGCCTGTGACAAAATACCTCTAAATCATCTTATTCTTTCTGTGAGGCAACTTAGCTAACAACTTCAAAAAATTAACCTATTTTCAAGGTAGGAGATACCAAAGACGTCTGTGTTTTGCTTCCTCTGGTTTCTCCCACATGTAGATGCCATTTATAGGGATGGGTCTGCTGCCCTCCAGGCACTAGAGCAGTGTTTGTCCTCATGTTTGTGAGAACATCACTGGAGTTTTAATTCTAATTTATTCAGACAAGATGAGCAGCCTGAAGTCTTTGAGTGAGAAGGTTTAGTAGTGTAGGTTTTTCTTTTATATAAATTAAATACAACCAAATTCAAACCTGCATGCTGTCTCCACCAACCCAACCACAAACATGAGTCAACAGCAGTATACAAATCACCCTTATCAAGGAATGTATAGTTATGGGATTACAAAAATACAGGGCATGGGATTCCCACACTAGCCTTTTATTTCAACAGCACTTCACGGCTACAGAAAGAAAGCAGACTGCCTGCTTTGCATCCCCTCTGCCTCTCCTCCCCTTGACTCACTTTAAGGTCATATCAAGAAACAAAGCAAATGGATGAGTATATCCATGTTCCTCCACATATAGAACAGCTGTTACAAAGTATTTTTCTGCAAGCACATACTAGAAGTATCTGTAAAGAAACAAGCTATAAAAAAAGCCCATTTATGCTAAGTTTTAAACCAGATTAGGTCCAGATTCACATGTCCTTTCGTAACGCTTGGAGGAGCCTCCTACTCTGAATTGACGCTGTTGTTGAGAGAGCAGCTAGTGAGCTTTGGGGCATTTAAATATGTCTTTGGCAGAAAATGGAAGAATATCAAGATCTATCAAGTTTGGATGTCTTCTTTGCGGTAGCTGGAAATCATACTTCTGCCTGCATTTCATTCTACTAGAGGAGGAGGGTGCTCTGCTCACTACAGATGACCTTTTGGGGTGCAACCAATCTCTGGTAGTTAAATATCCCACTACTGATGTTTGCACTTATGGTTCAGTGTGCAAGGAGCCATGCAGAAATTAGTAATTTCTCTTAGTGAGCCTATTCTAAAGGAAAGAAGGCAGAGTTACCTGCACCATAGTGTCTTTTCTTACAGTGCCAAATCAATCCTGAATCAGCCTGCACTGAACTCTGATTACATGATGTTCAGCTACAGGCTGCTTCATGCAGCCCTGCACCAGAAATGCTCAGTACTGCAGCTGAGAAGAGACTTTCAGAAGAGTCAATACCCAGCTTCTCAGCAGGCATTTTAGCATCTGCATCCAGCTGACATTAAAAGGAATTCAGCCCCAGATACATTTTAAAAGCTGGGTCTGAAGTGTTGCAGAGCTGCCTGCACAAAGCAGCCAGATCTTGAGAAAATGGGACATTCTCTCTGGAAACTAGGCTAGTTTGAATATCCGGCCAGTTTTTTAAGCATCTGAATGTGTTCTGCACATATGATAAACACCTTCAAAGCCATTTTTCCCCTTTTGACATCTGTTTGGTAGCTCATATGAAATAAACAGTATTTTTCTTTCTGCTAATTAAGTTCATGTAACAAATTTTAGTTAAAATAGAATTCTTTTAGGAGAACGAATGAAGTTACTTACATAAATTACATGACTGAATCCTAGGGGTAAATACTTTGTTACATCTGAATAGTGTTTTCTGACAGTTTGCAGTGGTGCATTGTCTTGTCAGGGGTCCTTCCACAAATCACATACTACATAATGCAAAAAAAATGGATGCTGGTATGTTACCATGAGATTCCTTGGCAAATCTACACGCATGAGAAGTACTTCACATGCCTTGGCAGCTACCTAGTGATAAAGAATGAAAAAGAAATTCATAAGAGCCCTCAGGAACTTCAGAGGGACAAATGGTCCTATGATCCCTGTGGAGCTACTTGGGGATCAGGGAAAAAATTGTCATCAAATATCTGTAAGCCAGAAATACATTCCAAGAAAATCTGAAACATTTCTGCAACCTCATCCTGCCAGAGTGTGAAGCACTCAAATTCAAGCCCAAATCCTGCAAAATATGCAAGCATAGATTTGAACTGAATGAATACAGCAGCTTCAGGGCTGTGGAATGGGCATACAGCTTAAAGGAAGCCACATGATGCCTTCTGCCTATACCCAGAGAGCAGGAAGTATGGTTGTCAAAGAGAATGCAAAACATTTCTAACAGCTACTAGCAAACATGTGGTCACTCAACCCCTTATTAGACCTTTGGGCCTTATAGTGCAGATACAAGCCAAATATTATTGAATTTTGAAGAAGACTAACTGCCTCCTGGCTTTTTATTTATTTTGTGGAAAATGGATTCACAGTTACATCAATGGCTTGCAGACCAAGGTGCCCTGAAGTATCAAGCTATTGCGATATGAGCCCTAGCTTCCAGCTGACTGTGAGCATACCTTGCCTTCCTTGCTCACTACCTTCCTGTGTTTCAGCCAAAGGCAGAAGCAGTACTAGAAGGACCATTCCAACAATCCAAAGGACTACTTTTGCACTCTCAGTAGCAACAAAATTCCAGTATGTGATCCTCGCATGCAATGCTCCACACAGTTAGATAGTTGCAGTAACACTGCTTCCCTAACTTCATTTTGAGTCAGTACCGTCACTCCCGTTAAGGATCTTCATCGTAGTTAGGAATGAATAATCTGCTATTGTATCACAGAAGTAAGTGTGTGCCATGTTATGCCAGATGTTAATGGCATTGTTGTATGGGGATATATTGGAGCATAACAGCACCTCCCTGGCTCCACCACCAGTTGGCCATCCATATGGTGGTGGCACATACCCCATACTGATGGATGCTCAGCAGATGCTCCTCAAGAGCTAAATGATGCAAACAGGGGCTGGTGTGATCATACAGCCCTCATAGTTCAGGCACTGTTCACAGCCAAGAAATGAAGTAAACTGGAGAGTGGAGAGGTTGCAGTTGTAAAAAAAAGAGCAGTAGTTAGAAAAAGGGCCAATAAGCCTTTCCCCATTTTACAGAAGTAGTTACAGGTGCTGCTGAAGAAAGTTGTAATTTTTTACCAAGCTACTGCACCTTCAATAAAAAATATTTTGGAGAAATTTCTTACTTAAATTTAATGGTTCCTTGGCCTTCAGGAATCTGTATTTGTTTACCTCTGGCTGGCGCTGTCCTCAAGACACTCGGGCATATGTGTGTGTATGCATTCATAAAGTGTTTATTCTCTCCTCTGAAAATACTGAGTCCCCCAAGACCCTTCACTGGAATGACTGTAATTTCTTTGTTCCTCTGTACTGCTCAGATGGTTACATGAAACTGTCAGAATCTGGATCTTCCTAGACTTATTTTTACTGTCACAGTTAAAGAAAAATCACCTCTCTGCTCATATCAATATTTTAGAGCATCTTCAGTGGTTGAAATTAGGTCAGGTGCAGCAAAACTGCTGGTAGTTGAGGTGAAATGAAGATCAATAAGGTTACCTGATGCAGAGACAGCACAGCCAGCAGCAATCATAATATTAGCACAATATGCATCAAAATCCGCTTATATGTGAGAGTCACAAGAAATGGAAACAAATACTAAAAGCCACGCAGAAGATGTAATTTATGGTTCATGGGATGAGACAGGAATGCAATTTTCAGAAAAACACCACTGAAACCAAAACAGTCTAAAGGAAAATGCATTAGGTATCAGACCATTTGAGGGAAAATGGCATAAGAGCTGCCAGTGTTGCCCTGTACCTCCTCCATTTTGATACAGCAAGCAGCCACAGGGAAATAAAAGTTAGAACTTAATATCCAAGGTCATTAGTGTTCTCAATAATAGATTATCCTCAAAAACACGTTAAAGGAGAAAACTGTTTTAAATATAAAATTGAAATAAGCCAAAATTAGCCCATAAACTTGAAATTAAAATGAAAAAAAAATCTTTTATGCATTGCTCACACTTGTTAGAAAGAGCAAAAACTGTAAGGGGTTTAATGCTTAATGTGAATTAACTCAGCCATGTGTATTACATAGCCCAAGCTATAGAAATGGCTATCTAAATTGATTCTGGAACTGGCAGGCCTGCAGCAGATCTGCAAATGATAATGCACGTATTAATAGATACTTTCACTAATTTCACTAATGACCAATTTTAACGAGAAATTTGGATTTGCAGATGAACAGAAACAATCCCATTCCATCATCTGTACACGTGCAAAGAATTCAACATCACAGGACAGAGACTGAGCCAGCTACAACACAGACTTATCCCTCCAAACCCACATCCAGCACAGCACAAAGGGTCACTCACTGCCCTCATGGAGCATCTTCATAGATTTATGTCTTGCAAAACGCTGCTTGGTTCCAGAAAATTGATCCCTGTCAGCTTTAAGAATGAGGCAGCTAATGACACGGACTTGTGGAGCTGCTGGGGAAGGAGTAATAGTAAACTAGCTGATGAACTGCATGCAGAGTGTACAAAGAACTGCAAAAAGCAGTGCCTGAGCTGCTTGCAAGCCCCTGAGCTTGTGTGGGCACAGCAGATGTGCCCTGCTCCTCCACAATGCTGTGATACTGCAGGCTGCCAGGCTCTGCATTGCCACAGAGGAAAGAACCTCTGAGTAGCGTGGTGTGGCTGAGCCTGATGTATTAAGAAAAGTGAGGGATTGGTTGTGTCAAGAAAGAGCTCCTCAGTCACCACATCACCCCTGATGCTGTCAGTTGAGACCTAACCCTTTTGCATTCCAGCAAGCATGGACATGGAATCCTCTGATAACCTGGAATTCAGGGTCCAGAGGAAAGCCATCAGAAGTACTCCAGGGACTTCTGAGAAGAGCAGCCTGGTGCCCTGGCAGAGTGATCTTGAAGGCAATACCTCAATTCCTACAAGGCACTGTTAAAAAACACACCCAAACCAAAAAATGTCCAGTGTATAAGATTGGCTTTCTGTCGTGGTTAAAGCTGTAAATCGCACAGCCCGTTCTCTCACTCACTCCCCTCTCTTTCTTACCCCCCGCTTCCGGGTGGATGGGAAGGAGAATCAAAAGAATGCAACTCCCACAGGTTGAGATAAGAACAGTTTAGTAACTAAAGTATAACACAAGACCACTACTGCTACAACCAATAATAATAATGACAAGGCAAATACAAGGAAAGAATACAAATGCTCACCACTCTACCCAGCCCGACCAAGCAGTGTACACCCCCCCCCCCCCCCCCCCCCGGGTCTCTGCTCTCCGTTTTTACATCCTGGGCATGATGTGCTGTGGTATGGAATAACCTTTTTGGTCAGTTTGGGTCAGGTGTCCTGTCTCTGCTCCCTCCTGGCTTCCCCTCCTCCCTGGCACAGCATGAGGCTCAGAAAGTCCTTGGTCAGACCAAAACATTACCAAGCAGTAACTGAAAACACTGGTGTTATCAGCGCTGTTCCCAGGCCCAAAATCAAAAACACAGCGCTGCACCAGCTACCAAGAAGGAGAAAAATAATTGCTGCTGCTGAACCCATGACACTTTCCCAGTTACCACACAGCCATACTGATACCCTTCACTACCATTTTAATCTTGCCTTCCACCACCTCAAAGATTCAGTAGGCACCCCAGAGGTGAATGAAAGGAGGAATTATTTCAGCTGCAACATTATCTCTAGGGGCTTAAAGGTTTGTTTTTTTTTTTTCTAAATTTGATTTATCTTGCAACTAAACCAGCTTAACAGTGAACACATGCAGAGGCTCATTATCTCTGCCTCTGGCTTCAAAAGACTCTGGGAGTTCCTTGGACCTATTCAAAACATCTTCCACTTTCAAATGCCATCAAACATTATTCGCTAACTGTAACGTGAACATCCAGACATAGTCTCCGTGTCTGATATTTATGGCCACCAAATTGTTACTTCCTTTCTCTGCTCATTCTCTACATTGTATTTTTATGTGTTGGGTTTTTGGTTTTTGTTGTTCTTTTTTTTTTTTTTCTTTTATCTCTGCTTCCACATTTCCTTCTAATGAGGATGTTTTTATGTCTAGCATAATTTTGTTCATGTTTGAATAACTATGCTTTTCTTGGCATTCGATAAACCACCCTTGAAAATGTCCATGTTTTTACATTAGTGTGACTCATCAGGAATGCTGACAATCACTGCAAGCTTTGGAAAAAAAGCAGATAGAGAGAGTCAGAGAGTAATTCAGGTTGGAAGGGACCACAAGAGGTCATCTAATGTAACCTGCTCTGAAAGCAGGGTCAACAAGGAGTCAGCACATTCATGCCTAGGAGGTGTCTCATTCTGTGTGCACTGAGGAAAGGTTCAGATTATGAATACTTGGGCAGCAGCTACGTCACTGAGGGACTTCTCTGGTCCCTCATGAGGAAGCTCAGTATTTCTTTCTCCAGTGGAAAGCTTTTACCTAACAATGCTCCGACCCCCTCACTCTAAACTTCAGAAAGTTAACATGCAGTCTGGCTGGAATTGACCTATGATGAGTTTTTCTCCCTCCTTTCTGCAGATTCCTACTCAAGGAATCAAGCAGCATAACCTCCACCTTTAGTTTTCTAGATGAAAACTTAACCAAATCCAAAATGTTAGAAATGGAAGAAATCTGCTAATAGTTCATAGTATCTCTGATACAAAATAACCTGGCATTGCTTTTCGCCACACTGTACCCATACAAGATGTATCTTAGCTTTTTTTTTTTTCTGCTTAGGCATCCATCAGCATTCCTGTTTTTCACATCCAGGTTCATAGGCAATTTCCTCAAATTATCTAGACTCTAGCATTACCCTAAAATAGCCAACGCTGTGTCCTTTACACTTTTCATCTGTGCTTGAAGAATATGATAAAGCCCCAGCATTTTGTTTGTAAAATGCTCCAGTAGAGCTAGCTACTCACCAGCCTTTCGCATAAGTACACCTCATGGTGCAAGCTTTCAGCAAGATACCATATGGGAAAGACATACTGCAGAGGAATGTAAGGGTCTCTCCTCTTCCTGCTTCCCGTGTTCATCCCAAAGATTATTCCCGTAACTATGAAATGCTATCCTATAAATCAGCAGAGAATTTGGTCTCCAGAGCTATGCCATCTTGTTTTATGTATTACCTTGAATCACTTTCAGCTAATTTCAGTTTTATGGAAAAAAAAAAGAAAAAGAAAAATCTTTACAGGCTTCATATATTGACCTAGTCACTGGCATATATCTTCTGCATCTTCTCTTTTTGTTAGATGGTAGTCTGGCTTTCCTTCTTCCCTCAGAAATAAATCAGCAACTAAACTTCCTTTAAGAGGTGACGTGTTAAGCTTTTTTACCCCATACACTTTGTGTGATACCAGCTTCACAAGTGGGACATTTGCACACACACACTCACACACACACACACACAGAGGTGTCCCAAAGACACATGCAGTCCAGAGTAGTTTATGTGTACAAGCAAAGGACTGAAGTTTCCTTGTAACATGATCTTCATCATGTCTGGGTGCTCTTGGCTCCCAGGGAAACCATCGTGCTGCTCCCTGAAGCTGCTGCTCCCACAGCTGGTGATCCCCTGGGAAAGAGTCTTGTACCTTGTTCAGTATCACTGGGCATGAACTTCAGTTGAAGCTGTCAGGGACAGCACTATGCTAAGCTGCTTGTTGATGCTGGTAGTAAACTATATTCACAATCTTGCAAAACTTTCCATTGTAGACCAGGCAGCAAAACATGGCAAGACTGCACATTGCCAAGACCCAAGGACTTGGTTTCTTCTTATCTGCATGGACTACCCATATTCCTAGACCTTCTTCAGTGGAAGCTCAGTGCAATGCTTTCTCTCTTAAGCTGGCAGCAAAGGAATCAGAGAAGGCCTGGTGTGTACAAAGGAGGAGGGTAGGGGTTTGCAACAAACTTCACGATGATGTCTCTTAGAACCTGAAGGTATCAGTTTCATTGTATAGTGAAAGATATTTCTATTAAACAGCTGGCAGAGTAAATATTGAAAATGCAAAGGATAACAAGCACACTCTAGGTGCAGGTTTTCACATAAGCTATTGTGCTTATGTTTCACATAAGTTCAAGTTGTGCTGGTTCCTGTTGCTGCATAGTAGAATAGAGGAGCTTAAAAGAAGGGTAACTCCTCATGGGACTAGTATTGGAGTCGAAGGTATGTAATGTAAAGAAGTATTTTTGTATAAATAGATTCTGCACTCCAATACAGTTAGAATTGTAACCTGTGAATGATGGAAGTGTATGGAAAGAAACATAGTGAATGAGATCAGAAGAGATGCTCTTTGATGGGAGATCTGACAGTACCAGATGGATGCCAAAACCCCCTCTAACTAAAATGACTTGTAGCAGGAAACCAAGCAGGGTGCGGGTAGCCCTGAAGAGGCCCTAGCAGACTGTTCAATGAATTCTGTTCCCCAGATGTTCCTCTGTAGTTCTCAAAAACTTTTAAGGCTCCTGGTCAGTAAAAAAGTTTGGAAAAGATTCAAACTTCAGCTCTGCAGTGTCAGCATATATTGCTATCTAAAACACAGTGTTAGCAAAAAAAGCAATTCTGTAAAACCATGCCATGAAATTCCATTTTCATTCTCTCTGTATGATTTCTAGTTCAAGCACTTAATCTCCCCCTGCCCCAAACCTTCCTCTTAAAAGTGTCCCTTACTGGTGCCAATGGGGATTACACAGTTGCCTGGGAGCTGTTTATATGCCACACTGGAGACCCAAAGTTTGTTTCATGTGAAAGGAACTTAAACTTTCAAGTGAGAAATTCTCTCAAAAGGGGTGTAGATAGACAAAGACCAAAAGATTAGTTACAAGGAGTCCTCAGATCTGGAAAGATGTTAAACCCTAGACTTGTCTTTCCAGCTGACTGACTCAATGGGATATAGCATTTGCACCAAGGTCTGAGTGCTTGGCTCAGCTCCTTTAAACTGAACTGAAAAGCAGAACTGGAAATCTTGCTACTTTCTTGCTCAGGGAAGCATGGTAGCGTCTGTATGAAAAATTAAACATGGTTTAAAAATCAAACAACTCTAAACCTTCAAATTGCCACCAATAATGAAAGCATAACAGCACCTTGCCATGACTGCTGCAAGTCCTTTCATTCAGGATTTTCCTGTGCATTCATCTCACCAAATGCTGTCCTTTGCTACATGTACAATTTCCACTCACTTTGATGTACATGGTATTTGTATGTCATAACCACTGCTTCCCAGCTGAATATTACATCTGAGCTAAAAAAGGACATCCTGTGATGGGAGCTAAAGAACCTTGTACCACCCCAGTACCCTCCCAGATGACAGCAAGACCACACTGTCGATATGGGGACACAGGCATGTAAGTAATACCACATCTTAGCACTGAGGAGTAACTGTCAGGCCACAGCTGCTGCAAGTTTACACAGCAGTGCATCTTCACATGTGTTCATAACTGTACAGCAAGAGACATTAGAAAAAAGGCCCAGTTAGCCGCGCTGCATAGTTTGCATTATGAAACCAGGAGCCCAGGCCACCAACAAAATGTGCTATTTTGGCTTATAACCAAACTGAAGTTAATGCACCTAAAAAACCCCCAGGGGCTAGCCAAACATAGGCAGAACCTATGTTCTCCACAGAACGTCTATCTGACAAAAAGCTACTGAGGGATGCATAATATGATGGCAGTAACAGTGTTACAGTGTTTGGAGACCTGAAGCATGTGTCCCCCCCCCCCCCCCCCTTTTCCCACATATCTTTTTCTTGAAATAACTGTGCACTGCAAGCCTTTCCAGCAGATACCAGAGTAGTCTTCAGGCTGTTTTTATGGTCTTTCTTTACTAATCTTAATCTATTTTTTACTTTAGAGATGCCAAATAGTATTTACCAATATATAGTTATCTCACAACTGCAGTACCTAATGATCAAATCAATATAACTTTAAAAAACATTTTCTTGTTTGCATTACAAGTGGTTAACAGAAAACTTTTAGAAGAGGTAGAAGCATATCGAGAAATACATACAATGTAGAGGTATTTGGAAGAAGAGATCAGATATGCAGGAAAAGGGCAGGTACCTGAAGTATGAGATTTATATTGGGCCAATCATTCCCAACTTCCTTTGATTATTTCAAACGGCAGAGGAATATATCCAAATAACAGACAAAGGTTTCTAAAAATTCAAAGTCTTTCTGCACTTGTGTCTTATTCAGAATTTCTGTAACCCAGCACAAACCCTGTTTTACTGCAAGACTTTACAATGAGTTGCTTGCAAATGGAGATAAGCCCTCAGTCCATCAGTGTGCATGTGTGCTGATGCTGTGGGGACAGTATTACAGTTTTTCAGTTAAGTTCCTCCCTTTATGAAAATCCAAACTGTTGTGAAATAGCATGTTGTAGCAAAGCAGAACTTTATGGCACTAATTTCTGGACTCCCACTGCACACAGCAAGCATTGGAGGCCAAAAGGTTAGCGTGGTTTGGAGAGCCAGGAATGCAGCAAAGGGAATTTCCACTGCCTTCACAAGAAGCACTGTTCCAGTGGGGGTTAGAGTTAATTTGATTCCCACCCATTCCAATTATATGTTCCAAACATAAGAGTCAAAAAACGCAGTGAGAGCACTTGCACACTGAATAACATTGGAAATGGGGTTGGCTCACAGGTGAGGGGCAGCAGGCGCCAGGGCAGCACAGGCAATAATCCTGACTGGTGCCACAAGTGCTGCCGAGTGCGCAGGCCCCCCAGACTTACCCTCACTCTGCTATTTCACAGTAGCTGAGCAAAGCACCACACAAAACAGGGTACAAACCATCATAAAAAGCAAGTATCTTGCCCTTCTGCACCAGGAATTACCGGGTGATCAGGACAGTTCAGCTGTGGATTTGCACGTGCAGTGTAAGATGTGCTCTAAATGCTGCAAACAGCACACTAACTGCCCCATTCTGAAAAAGAAGGCTGCTACCACACGCCAAGGACTGTGTCTTCAGACGATGTAAATCTGCTTAGCTTCATTGAGCTGTGGTAATTTACACTAGCTGAGGGATGGACCAAAGGCATTTATTAAGGCTGCAGTGTATTTAAGGACCAGCACAGATCAATAGCTCAACAAATACTCATTTCACATCACTGCTTTTCAGAAAAGAGGTCAAATGGGCCCTTACACATTTTTTTTCCCTAAAATTTCAAGTAGACACCAGTGAAAATCAGTAATAAAATCACCTTTGAAGGAAACACCAGCAATGAAGAATAGGAAAAGAGATGGTATTTCACAGAAGTAGTAGTTCAGACTCGCAGGTGGCATTAAGGGCTATGAGAGCATGACTTACCCCTTGAACTGTCTTCTGGGAAGGCTGGTGTCTCATCAGTGAAAGAACAGATGGAATGACTGTAACAAATGAATAGTTCAGTATGTTGATCCCAAAATAAACCAAATTGAACTCTGGAAATTTAGAAATCAGTTTCTTTCCCTGGTCATTTTTCATTTTAATGTACATGACTTCAGTAAGCTTTGTATTGGTACAGCTCTGCCTGGTTAGAAGTAAAAAATACAGCAACATCATAGGGAAAAATATTATCATGAGATTTCCATCCTAATTATGCAAACCAAAGACAATGTTAAGATTTTAATGAAATTTCCAAGTATACTGACATTGGCAAATACAATATGACAAACGTGACCTTGGGAAGGAATGCAGCACTTACTGGGAAGAGAGCATACACAGCCCACAACTGAGCAATCATGCCAGACCTTGGGACAACCTGGACCAACAGTCTGCCTCATCAGAGTGACACAAGGAATTGTATAAGCAAAACGCCTCCCTTAGCAAAAGAAGAAAGAGCATTGTGTGTTTGACGGTAAAAATCAGGGATGTCAGTAATGGTAATTTCCTGCAGCTATAGAGAACATGTGAGTGATAATTTTGTCAGGCTATACTCCAAATATGGAAAAATATTTTTCTTGCAGGTTGATTTTAAATCAATATCACCACCAGACTCTGTTTTGCTGTGCATTGGTCTGTTCTCTCCATCCTTTTCAGATAGAGCCCTGGCAGCTCTCCTTATAGTTTATAGCAGTGAAAAAAAAGCCATAGGGCTTTAAATTTTTAAGTTGGTGTTTTGAAAATATGGCTGTATGTATCAGGCTTCTCCTGTTTTAGAGGCCCTTTCCCGGAGAGTCTTCCAACAGGAATATCATTTACATCAGCAAGGCTTTTTGGCAGTTCTTCTTTTTTTTCTTTTTATAACCATGTTGCAGTGAGACATCAGTTTAGGCAGCCAGCTCTGCAATAAAACTGACAACAGGTTTATTCTCCTGCTCCTCATGGGACCGATAGGTATTTCAGAAAAGAAAGCAGGAGGGAAGGAACAGCAACAACATGTGTGTATGATCTGCTTTGTCCCAGCATACCGCCTCTGCTGTTTTCAGAGTGATTCTCACTTAGAAATCCAATGTTTTTCTTATGTTTCATTAGATATTCTATTCATTTTTGATTACTCTGTGGGGACACTATATCTAGGGCGAAGTGTTAGGAGGACCTATTGACTTCAAAACTGCCAGGATTTCAACTTTGGGTTCAAACTGCCCATTGCCTTGCTCTTGTCACAACTACGGAAACCACTGTGAAACACCAGTGCCCTGGAGCTATTCTGCCAGAGGGAATCCCTACAAACACATTGGAAAGTTTATAACACCAGAAAGGCAAACCAAACCCTGTCTTTTCAGTTCGTTGTGGAAGGGACTTTCCTCTCAGAGGATTTTATGTCACAGGGAAATTGCTGAAACATGGCCTGGCTGCTGTGCCTGAAGTCATTCAAGTTCAGCCTCTGCTCCCAGCCCAGGAAGGAGCAGAGGCACTGGGGGCAAAGACTTTCTTTGCACTGAGTGCACAAAGGGTCATTTTTTTTTTGACCAAAAAAGGACAGTCTTCCCTTCCTCACCATCAGATAATGACTGAAACACCTGAGCATGCAGTGATGGTCTCGTTTTCCACTTAACCCCATTTCATTCCCCAGCAGACAGTGGTGAAAAAACCCCAGTGAGCACAATACCCAAAAGGCTAGAAGATGAATCAGTGGTCTAGAAGGTCTCATGGCCATGCATGGGCATTAGCTTCCACACTACCTGGAGGCAGGGGGTTACATCTCTCTGACTGGCTGGCTGTGATGCAGACCAGCACGCTTGGAATAGACATTCTGATAGATCAGAAATTACATCTTGATTTAGTGGATTTAGTTTCAACAGAATAGGACATACGAAATCTTTTTTTAAAAAGATTAATCCATCTTTATTACATAGTACTTGTCATCTCTAAACCCTCTCTAGACTGAGTATGTGCGTTGGGAGGTACATGCAGCTATATGCTTATTTAGAAAAAAAATGCAATTTTAACAGTAGGAACAATATTCAGGTTTGGCTAGGCCTGAAAAAGTTTATAATCTCTTACGCGATTCCACGTATTCCAGCTGCGAACAGCCACTATGCCCAGATGGTGGCGCCTATAAATCACAGATTACTTCTACATAGTGATTAGGTAATTCATTCCTGGCGGGATATACATTGTGGGGTCTATGGTTTAGTGCAGAGGAAAATAGAAGTCTCATTGTATTGCAACCCCTCAACCACCAAACCTCCCCAGCATTGCAACCCCTACCTTCCTTTCCCCAGAAACCACTGACTGTATCATAGTGCTGTGTTAGCTTTTACAGCTACCTTCCACTTAAGGAGAACAGTACCAGAATAAGGTATAGAAAAAGAAAATACAAAGGGTTTAGACCAAAGATTCTTCATCCCATGGGAAATACATAATTCAAGCTATTTGTAAATGTGTTTGTGATGTGCTGAAAAGCTGAATTGGAACAAAATAAATAAATCCAAGAAACTAGACCTGAGAATCCCAATCTTTGATGGAAATCAGACAGACAGGTTTAGATGTATTGAGGGGATTGTAGGATTAGGGTCAGCACACTGAAAGTCTGTCCTGGTCAGTGATAGCTTCACATCAAAATGAAGCTCTGAGTGTTTTGTGCCAGCCAGAGTGACTAACTTCTATTCAATATAGTTTATGTTCATTTTTTAGGGAGAAAAGAAGGAAATAAAGCTATTGAGAAAATAACTGTGTGGAGAGGGACAAGGTTAATTAATTCTAAGTGAATCAGAAATGTTTCAAGGATTCAGGGTCTGCACGCAGAGTAAAAATAAAAAGCTTCGGACCTTGTGTCTGAAAATCAGCTCAGTAAAGCTTTTGAGTTTGTATTTACTTATCTGGAACTGGTGCTTTCAGACACAGGGTTCTCTCTGAAGAGTATTTTAAATAAATGGGGATACCAGAACTGCCGGCATACAACAAATTGGTGAGAAAATCCTGTTTCCGAATAAGAAAATGTTTTATTTGAATTTGGTGATCATAACTAATAGAGGTTCAGGTTTAACACACCATTTCCTCTAAATGTATGTGTTCAGATACCTAAATGTTAATTCTGACCTTTGTCTACTAAGTACATCTAATGTTCCTCACATATTTCAGTCACCTATAACAAATTACTTATTCCTTCCAATTCTCTATGTCCAATGTCCTTCTAAAGATGCCCAGAAGAGGGAAAAGAATAAACAGCTGAGGAGTAGGGATATGCAAAACTGATTTCAGATATGGGAGCAACCCTGCATTGTCTAGATTGTACCTTGCAGGAGAATAAACATACAAAACCAAACAACAGAAAAATAATAAAGCACCCCAAAACCAAATGTCGTTAACTTCTTTTGGCTAGGGAGGATTTTCCTAGCAGCCTTCAGGTTTGCCATTTGCTGACACACAGAAATCTAATCCTCTTCTGGGTCTTGTTCATAGAGGGAGGGTCAAGAAATCACTAAATCCCCTGAATCTCAAGCACCCCAAGCCTTCAAATAGACACTTGGGAACTAGTAACTATCAATTAAGTAAAACTCCTGGCAATAGCTGAACCTCAAACTTCTTTCACAGCTGTGTATGATCAAGAAATGAAGAATCACTGATGCTTCCCATGCCCCTCTTACTCCACACCTTCTCCCACCCGCTCCCCATGCGCTGCTTGGCTGTCTCACGTGCGAGGACACTCCTTGCCTTCCTTTGGGACCATGGTATGAGGCCTCCCTGGGCAGCCTCAGCTAAGTACAATCACTGCTACATGAGCCCCAGCCCTCCCTGCTCCGTGCACAACAGCACAGCATCCCCATCTGCCCTGCTGCACCAGGCCATGCTGTGCAGGAAAGGCCATCCTGCTGGTACAGCTGTGCCTGGTATTTGTATTACAATATTGCAAACACTTAGCTATGAGTTATAGCTCCTCAGAGACCGGCTGACTGCAGGTAACATGCATAAAGTAAAGCAAATTCACACGTTCTTGTCCTCAGATGATTTCCAGTTTGAATTCTAAAGAATCTAATTTCTTTCTCAACACATACAGTATCTGGTGGCTGTTAGAACTTCACTCGGGCTGGGCAGAAAGAGCAAGTATTTCTCAGCTTTGATAGTTGGGTTGCAAATAACATTTGGCTGAATATGATTTTGGTTTCAAGATATGGAGAATTTCCTTCATATGGTTGAAATCAAGATTCTCAGAATATATGAAGACAATTGCTGAGTTTATGCAGTCATAAAGAAGGGAGTGCAAACAGATTCATCAGGAATGACAAAGCCAGGAGTATTTCCAGCTATCCTGTGTGACGTTTCATTAAGTATTATAGACAACTTTGGTTAGAGAAACCCTGTGCTTAAAGATTAACATATTTTTCTCCTAACAGTGACAAATGTTGTACGTATACCCTCATCTGTCTTGCAGAAGAGTCGATAACATGTGCAGTGAGGGCTGTGACTGTCAGTCATTTTGGATGGGGTTCACATTTGCTAACTTACCACCTATGAACTGAGCACCTGCAATTACCAAGCAGGCTCTCCTAATTCATGCTTTTCCAGGGCCATTAAAAGTGCCGCAAGCATCACTATTGAGGATTTAAAGATAAAAACAAATAACCACAAGGAATGTACAGTTTAAAGCCACAATCCTGTAAATGCCCTAGTGTGAATTCCTTTTACTAACACAGACAGAAGATCAATCAAATAAGTTATTTTCTCCTCTTAAATGCTGAGAATAGTTTATTCCCAAAATTTAATCTTTGACTTATTTCATCATTTTTTCTCTTTCCATCTAAGCTTTGGGGATGCACGTTTTTGAAGAAAGAAATGGGTTATTTCAGCAAGTAGAAATATTACTATTTGGGTTTAAAATTAATTCTGAAAAACAAATTTAACCAAAATTACTTAAGGGGTAGAATCAGAGTTCTGTTTGAAAGAGTATGATGAACATGTGAAGCTGTGGCAGAGGCTGCCTTTCATCAGCTCAGCGTGGATCCAAATTCCCTGGGCACTCTGGAAGAAAGATGATCTGTTTGATTAGCAAAAGAAATGGGGAAGTCCTGGTTGGTGTTTTTTGGTGTATCTTGGATGACTTCAAAAAACCCCTAAAACAACCCATGAGTAAATTGTGCTAAGGTTGGTAGCTGTCATAAAATTTGTTAGGCTGGAGAGGATATATGGCCGCATGCAAAGAGTTGTGCTCAATGGCTCAATGTCCATCTGGAGACCAGTAATGAGTGGTGTCCCTCAGGGATCGCTGTTGGGACCGGTCTTGCTCAACACCTTCGTCGGTGACATGGACAGTGGGATTGAGTGCGTCCTCAGCAAGTTTGCCGATGACACCAAGCTGTGTGGTTTGGTTGATACGTTGGAGGGAAGGAATGCCGTCCAGAGGGACCTTGACACGCTTGTGAGGTGGGCTGATGCCAACCTCATGAAGTTTAACCATGCCAAGTGCAAGGTCCTCCACCTGAGTCAGAGCAATCCCAGGCACAGCTACAGGTTGGGCAGAGAAGAGATTCAGAGCAGCCCTGCGGAGAAGGACTTGGGGGTGTTGGTAGATGAGAAAATGAACATGAGCCGGCAGTGTGCGCTTGCAACCCAGAAAGCCAACCGTATCCTGGGCTGCATCAAAAGGAGCGTGACCAGGAGGTCGAGGGAGGTGATCCTACCCCTCTGCTCTTGTGAGACCTCACTTGGGGTATTGTGTGCAGTTCTGGTGTCCTCAATGTAAAAAGGACATGGAACTGCTGGAACAAGTCCAGAGGAGGGCCACGAGGATGATCAGGGGACTGGAGCACCTCCCATACAAAGATAGGCTGAGAAAGTTGGTGCTGTTGAGCCTGGAGAAGAGAAGGCTGTGTGGAGACCCCGTAGCATCCTTCCAGTATCCGAAGGGGGCCTATAGGGATTCTGGGGAGGGACTCCTTATTAGCGACTGTAGTGAGAGGACAAGGGGTAATGGGTTCAAACTTAAACAGAGGAAGTTTAGATTAGATATGAGGAACAAATTCTTCACTGCAAGGGTGGTGAGGCACTGGAATGGGTTGCCCAGGGAAGTTGTGAATGTTCCATCGCTGATGGTGTTCAAGGCTGAGTTGGACAGAGCCTTGGGTGGCATGGCTTAGTAGGAGGTGTCCCTGCCCCTGGCAGGGGGGTTGGAACTAGATGATCTTAAGGTCCTTTCCAACCCTAACTATTCTATGATTCTATGATTCTATGATATGAGATATCATTAAGTCCATGCCAAAGCAGAGTTTAGAAGTTATTAGGATTATTATTGGGAATGCCCAAACACTAGTCTCTTGCATCTATTTCCACAAAAACATGCAGGAATTTAATTATCTTTCTCCTTTAGGACTTCTAACCTGTGACAAACTGAGTTGAAGCTTGTCAATAGGTTTAGAAATTTCTGGCAGAAGAAAAACACACACACATGCTAACTAATCTGCAGAAATTCCATAAGTATTTCTATAGGAAAGCTGAATGTAGAATTTCCAGCCTCTGTCAGAAGGGGAGAGACAATTTTTAGAGTCTGGCTGAAAAAAAAACCCCACTTAATAAATTTCCAAGTTCCCAGTACTTTGTAATACTGAGGCTCCTTTAGTCCTGTCACTAAAATCACTAGTCACTAAGAGCACAAATGCTATCTGCAGAGCTGAGTACTCCCTGTAGTTAAGGCATGCACACAACCACTGCCAGAGTGCTGATGGCAACACACAAGCAAATCAAGACTAGGAAACTCACTTCCAACTATAAATACCTGCATTAATAGAGGAGGATACCTTTATTCTGTTCTGCCCACACAGAAAATCAGCAATACTGGACTCTACAAGCCGATCAGCTATTCCAAGAAATCTTCTGTACTGCCTTGCAGCAAGCAAATACCTGAAATGCTGCTACTGGGCATAAAGCCGTGAACAGCTTAACATCCCTTAGGTGGAATATTACTGAAATTAAAATAAGTGATATGAGATATTTAATTTTTCAATAGCACTGACATTCCCCCAAATAATGAAACACACTTCAGGATATGCTAAGGTAAATACAAAATTAGACATCAGGGTCAGCAAACCAAAAACGTTCCTCTAACTCCCCAAACATGCTGCAACAGAGTTTACGTTTATTTATACCCTGTCAGAGGCTCAAGCGAGAGATTCAGATTTTCTGGAATTTGTGATTTGTGTGCCGAAAGCTAATTTAATTTTAAGAGTAAATAAAAAAACATCTCCAAACCCCTCAAGGTTTTATTTGATCTACAGTGATCCTGTTCTTACCAACCACTGTGTTCAAACAAACTTCAAGCATCCCCCAAACAAACAAACAAGCAATGCTCCTCACACCCAAACCAGCAACCTTTCCTTGTTGTTTTAAATCTGACAATAAACCCAGCTTCAACTGTAGTGCACAGTAAGAGGGAGTAGGAAGAAGACCAGGCATTTCCAACGACAGCCTCAGCACATAGGAGCAGCCAGCCTTGCAGTGATCCCTCAAAAACCTCCAGAGCAGCAGCACAGAAATTGTTACTAGAAGGCTTCTCAGCTAAGAGGGAAAACAGATGTATTTTCACCTCAGCTGGTTCCTCAGAGGAAATCTGGGATTTCAGAAACTAAGAACAAAAGGATAAAGTAGAAAGAAAAAAAGCCTCCAGAAACCAATAAAATACAGATTGGCTACCAGGAAAAAGTTGCATAGGAAGAAGCTAGAAGTCTGGAGGATGATCTCCTGAAGAGGTGATGTTTGGTGTGAAAAATCTCACAGACACATAAAGGTGGAACTAGAAGAGACAATGCCCTTGAAACTGTAACTGTAGGAAAGGTTCGTGCTTGTTTCTTCTCAGCTGTGTTAGTACCACTAAGGTAGGATGGCACACAGGCGAGGATGATTTAGGTTTTCAGGAACAACTGAGATGATGACCCTTACATTTGCATGGTGAAAACACTAAAACCTCAAGATTTCTCTTGTTCAGAAAACTTATTATAACCAGTAGCAAAGTGTAAGCCTGAAAGAACACAGCTTGACATTGAGATGCCCAGCTGAGCTGGTGGATAAGCAGAGGAACACCCTCTCCTTACTCGTAAAACAACAAACTCCCTGCTGAAGACTTCTGCAAGACATTAAACACTGAGGTGAACAATGACACTTTTTCAAAATCCCTTTTCCAAGGTGAACTGAGGTTTAGCAGTCCGACAACAGCAAGAGCACAGCAGTGTTCATGAGTAACTTCAACTACTTGCACAGCTGCAGTGACTGGCCTCAAGATGTGAACTGATGGACTTGGAGGGTGCTGAGTCCTTCCTGCCACTGCTGCCTAGGGCATGGAGGGGTCCTTCCATGGGCTGAGCAGCAGTGGCATACAGGACCGGATGGCTGCACACCGGCTATCCACATGCAGCGCAGCCCTGCAGGTACAGGTGATGCAGACAGCCTCACTGCAGAGGCTGTGCTGTGATGAGCACTTGAGGCACAGGGCAGGTTCTTCCATGGCAATGGCATCAGTCCCTGGCACCAGCACCCGCTGGCAGGAGTAGCACCATTTCAGAGTGAAATGGATGGGGAAATACAAGGACAAAAGTTAAGTTTGCAGCTGCAGACTGACTCTTTATGTGAGAGATGTTTCTTTTCTGGTAATAAAAGTTGCTCCTAAAGAATTCCACTCTTTTTTTTTTTTTTTTTCAGCATAGTTGCTGCTTCTTAATGGGGCAACAGGCTATGCTGTCTGCATTAGTCAGTAATGGATGTAAGAGAGTAGTTTTATCTGGTGATGCCAAGCCTTAGTGTAATTTCTGCAGACATCCTCATCTGAAAACACCTCGGGTGACAGTTTGCCAGGCATGCTGGCATTTCCAGCCAAGTCACTGCTCCTCTGCGTTGAACTTCAGCACTGCCTAAAGTCACTAAATGAGACACAATCCCCACTGCAGTAGCAAGTCTACAAACTGAGTGAGGGCTAGTTTTCTTATGTCTAGATAAAGCAAATAAATGAGAAATGGGGAAAGGAGATACACAGAGCGTGGCCAGAGGTCACATCTCCAGCCTGTGGCAGGACACAACTTTTTGACACACTTTGCCCAGGACTGAAGGGATGCTGGAGTCTGAAATGCTCTTCCAGCCCTGCATGTGTCCTCACTGCAGCTCTGGGGTGGTACTGGCATCCTGATGGTAACAGCTCTGTTGCGCTGAGCCCTTGCCCCTTTCTGCTCTGGTGTTCAGGTACCTCTTATCAGCATTGCATCTGCTAAACTCAAAGGAGAGGAAACACACTGTTCTCACACATTTCTGTGAGTGTTGCTTTCTTGGCCCCATCAGTGTGCAGCCACTGCAGCATGGATTTTACTTTAGAGAAATGACAGCCCAAGTCAGGCCTTTTCTAATCTGATTATTTCCCTTGAAAAGCAAATGCATTTCTTTTGAGACCACAGAGAGCACTCATTGAAGCCTCTTGGCTTTCACTTGCTGCAGATCTTTTGAAAGACTAACTCCTGTTAATTAGAAAAAGATAAACAAACTCAGACCTTGCAAGCGCAGGTCTTGCACTGGCCCGAGAAGAGGCTTTGGAAGTTGGTTTACCAGACACGTTTCCGAACCACCACTTGAATTAAAGCAGACCCCATTTATTTTACATGCCTTCTGAAAGCTGTGTTCCCAGTGAAAAGAAAGTAACATATTGATAACCGCATGCTTTGTCACAGGAGAGAATCAAGAATCACCCGTGCATTGCCTTGAAAACAAACAACCCCCAAACAATTGATCTGCTACTGCTAGTGTAGAGACGGTCTATTACGGATAAAAACACAGGTGGAAAAAATTCTTTAGGGATGTGCAAATACCTTTATTTAAATTCAAGCAAAGTAAACCAAGCTTTGCTCCTATAAACAGAAGCACTGTATTATGGATACACTTCTCTCAAGTCTTGGCGGAGAAGGAATGCATTTCCAGGCTAGGGGAGCCAGAAAACTGAGTGATTTCCCTGCCAAGGCTGGGATTTCTGAGATGGCTTATCCTGACTGCCAGGAAAGGTGGAAGTGCATCAGAGACTACTGTACAAATTGTTGCTTTGGCTCCCTGTGTGTAATCTGAACACAGCCCCACAGCTGAACTCTTTATCCAAGCACCCAGCAGCACTGCAACACCTCTGCTGAAGCAGCAGCGCCGCAAGGAAGCCATGTAGCACAGTGACAATCACACAACAAGCCAAGGTGGGCCTCAGGATATGTGGAATGTTTAATTAAAAAATGTGAAATGTTTAATTACAAATGCAGGTTGACAAGGCAATCTGTGGAAAAGACACCAGGAAGGATGAAGGATCATCTATGCACATGAAGGGTGTGTTGTGTGCATGCACATAAATATACACACACATATATATGTGTGTGTGTTTACATGTGAGAGTGAGAGCAAGACCACTTCAGCTCCTTGCCTCCATTTCTAACACTTTCTTTCCCACCCTTTGCTGTAACTGTCCATGTGGATGAGGTACTTCTCAAGAGAAAGCCTGACACTTCTGCATGACACACTATGCTTGATGAATAAATATATTAGCCAGACTTTTAAAATCCTTTTTCTGCTATGGGCATACAATATAACGTTCAATTTTAATCTGTCCACTGCTCAACCTTCCTTTTTACATTATTGCTTTGGGAATCTTTACAGTTTTCTCACTGGAACTAAAAACTTCAAACAGCAAAACCGGACCATCCCTGTAGAGCTCTGCCACTTTCTAACTGACATTTCTGCCTAGGAAAGACTACAAAATACCTCAAATAGAACAGAATAATGACAAGAATTCACTCATTTCCTTCCAACAGAAAGGAATGAAACTGAGAACTTGAATTTTGAGTAATCAGGTAGATGATAATAACTAAAGTACTAAATATGATTCCACCCTAAATGTTGAAAAAAAAAAAAAAGTCAGCATTTTGACTTTTCTTCTCCATCATGCAGACAGTTACCAACATGTGCTGGGTTGACCTTGGCCAGCTGGCAGACACCCACCCAGCTGCTCTCCTATCCCTTCTCTTCAGTAGGAGATATTGGAGTCTGTCTATGAAACACTGTTCAGAGAAGGCTGTACTGCCTAGTAGTACCCAAATCATATACTGTGTGAAAGACTCCTATGCAATGGCAGAATAGGGTTACCATAAAACATTACCAGGACATACATGGTCAAAAACCCTTCGCTGTGCATAGTCTGGGTGATATAACACTAAACTCTGCATTAGTGATTCCTCTGTGAACAATACAGTGGCTTTGCATTGGAAATTGAGCTTGAAGCAGAGTTACTTCAGACAACAAGAAGGTTTAACCCATTTCTCAAGGTGTTGCTGGTTTCAGAATACGTAAAATCTCTGGAGATGGAAATTACTTAAGTTACACAGCAGATAGAATGTCTTCAGTGTTGAGGACAAGAAGAAAATGCTACTCGATAAGTGAAAAGCCATTGGCAGACTGGAGTCAGTTCTCTTGTATCCCTAAATTATTTGCAGTTGATTTGTTTTTTTCTTTCAAAGAACAGAAAATCAATGTAAACCGGGACTATGGCTACAAATGGAACCAAAAAAAAAGTATCACCTTGTTTTTAATCAGGACAAGAAACTACACAATCTGCCAGTTTTTTATCATTACTGTTTTCAGTCCTAGATTTTTTTTCCCAGCAACACCAGCATCATCAAGCAATATATGGCATTAACTGGTGAATGCTTATACTTGAGTGTGGGCAGATGATAAATCTCAACTTTCCTCGCTTGAACTCCATTCCATCTTTACCTCTGCAATATCAGAAACATTAAAATCCAAAAAGCTATTGCATTAAAAGTTAATATAAAGAAAAAGCAAGTTATTCACTTCAACTGAGAGAGCAGGGTCCCTGATGAGAAATCACAAGTCAGCAAATTCTGGAATGACTTCCAAAGGCACAAAGAGGTGCTAGGGCTCATAACCACGGAAAGTTAAAGGTAGTCAACAGCTTGACTGCACAGCCCTATTTAAACAGTGACAGCCCCACTGAGGTGAATTACCGCTCAGGTCTGAAGGAACTGACAGCCATTTTCACTCTCCAGTATCTCTACATCATCTCTTTCTCCAAATACGTGAATACACTATAGCTTCTCCAGGCCTTGAAGAACAAGTTGTTCCTTCAGTGGGAAAACCAGGAGGTGCTGCAGGCAGCCAGGGCTGCAGTCATTACACTCTCTGACAATCACATTCACTCAGGAACACTGGGAAATGGGGGCAGAGAGAGGTTAACACTGCTTGTCTATCCCTTGTGGGTACACAGAGACTGCAAGGATACCTTTGCTGCTATTTATATGTATACTTTAATCACGACATGCCTGATACAAGGACATCATTCAGTGCCTTTTATCCTTGGTGCAGAGCTCTTTGGAAAAATTCCTATATTCAGTGTTTGAAAACAGAATTTTTAAATAATGGATGGGAAAAAACAAACAAAACCACCATAAAAATAATAAAAAGTGCCATTCCCTTCCAAATCTGCCATGCCTGGCTAACAGCAAGGTCATTCGTTGTTTTGATTCAGACAAATTCTTTTCCAAAGCTATACTTTACACAAAGAGACTTCCTTCAAATACACAATTAAATACTGCTTTCCTGAACAGAAGTGGCCACACAGAGCATGCTGTCAACACATCCCTGAAAGATTTCTCCAAGAGTCCTGCAGAATAATTAGCTTTGGTACCATTGCACAGTAGTTTTTATCTATCAGAGTTTTATCTTGCCTTCTCTCAGTGGTGAGTCTAAGAGAAATTCTGAATGTTTGCCTCGTGGGTCTAATCATCTTATTGATGCTCAAAGCATTTAAATGTGATCTGCAGCCCCTTCACTCTTTGACATTCCAGTTCTTAAAAAAAGTCAGATATTTTGGCAGGTGCTTAGCTCAGACTTGTTCTTTAGGCTATAAGGATTTTGCCTGTCTAATTAGCTGTGGCAAAAAGCTGAGAATGTTGACAATCTGGGGATGTGAGGTAATAAAAAATAGATTATTTACCAGCAGCAAATTAAACCCTCTAAGAACCAGTGCAATGAGTTGTGCCCCTCTGACAATTCCCTGTAGCATATAGATACTACTGTCTCCATCTGTCTATCTTGCACAGTGTACCTGACGGCATGTTTCTAATCTATTTTCCCATGCAAAAGGATTGATTCACCAAAGCCTTCAGACACTGAAGAAAGTAACCTTTCTGGTGACAGGAAGCAAAATCTGTGTGCTTCCAAAGATGATTTTCCCAGTTTTCTTTGGGGCAGTGCAAATAATTGGCCAACATCACCAACTGCTATTTGCTGCTGGAGATGCAAGGTAGTTGCACCTTCTCATTTGGGCTAGCAGACAAAGGCATGGAGGAAAAGGCAACTATGAATTATAGATGAGGTCCGGCTCATCAGAAGCAAGGAGCTCCATTACTTGGTGTGTTGTCTACTCCTGCTCCGTGGCAGCTTTCGTTTGGCTCTGGCTGTGAGGATGCTAAAGCTGCTGTGAGGCCAGGGGAACAAACAGCAGTCTAACGTGAACAAAGACAGAAAAGCCCATATCAAAAAAGTTAAGAATGGAGGTGACATGACTTCTTGCCTGGGCACACGGTGAGCGATGAAGAGAGGCACTCAGGTGCTACAGAAGACTTTTCCCCTTTTAAAACCCAGTCTCAGAATGCGGCAAGCAAAAACACTGGGCTAAAATCCATGGCTCATTAGGGTAGTTATTTTTATTTCCCTCAGCCAACTGACAATCTGTCTTGGCTTTACTCCTTTTTAGACCACACTACTTTTCAAATTCCCCTCCCAAATGTATTTTAAGGAATGTAGTTTTGGAATGCTTTTTGGTTTACTCAAACTAGGGATTCTTGCAGCATATACTATCCTTCCATCCATGTTTCTTTAGTAAAGGATTAGCCACACTAGCACAAAACACTGGACAAATGTTCAGGTCCTGTAAACCAGCGCAATAGTCTGTTGACAAAAGAACGGCAGTAACACTTCTCTGGGTTACAATACACGGTACTGTACTAGACCTTACTGCAGAAAATGCTCAAGACCTTTTTTGGATCTAATCTGTGGCCATGGATTTCAGGTCATGTGATGCAAGGAATCCCAAAAGTCCGATTCTTTATCAATGTGCTGCTATTGTAAGAATATTATTATTTTTCTTAAAGAATTTGTTAATCAATATTGATAGAGTAAATTAAGTTGTTAAATTCATACATTTCTTTTTTACAAGAATCAGAGATGACAGCAGACCTTCCCTTTGGAGTGGTCACACTAATGATACTATAGCACCTCAGTAATGGTAATATATATATATATATATATATGGATATTTTGCTCAGCAAAGACTGCAAATTTTGTAGTGTTTTCAGATGCACCAGTTCCCTCGTGTTTGACTTGTTTCATTATCTACAAACACTAAATATGATGTCAAGGTTCATTGAGAGGATCACAAAGCAATACTTATTTTGTAACAGTTAGGGATGTCTGAATGAGTCGAACAAACTGACACAGACAAGGTAAACCCCTTTTCACATATCTGTGCTAAATTCCAGCAGAATTTCCTCCAAGATCTGGTCTAAAAGTCATCCAGCTAAATCCTTACAGGGATGGACAAGAAGGCAAAGTGCAGTTTCTCCCATCAATGTAAAAGGGCTGGAAGTATCAGAAATCTCATGAGTGTGATTATTGCCAAGAGGCTGTCAGTTCAAATTTTAAAGATCAAAGACAATAAAAAAACATTCTATAACTCTGGTTTTTAAGCAGTGTATAAGGAACAGATGAATATAGTTTAGCTTACCAGGTTTCAGAAAAGTATTGAACATTTCTGTGAAACAGAACATCTACAGAAATAAATAAGACTGCTTAGAAAAAGCCTATGATCAGACTGTGGGCACAAAGCCCACATTAATCAATACAAGGCT
Source organism: Ara ararauna (assembly GCA_028858755.1). Lineage (NCBI taxonomy): Eukaryota > Metazoa > Chordata > Aves > Psittaciformes > Psittacidae > Ara > Ara ararauna. The sequence goes on along the minus strand of CM054380.1, from coordinate 15,047,965 downwards.
TAATACTAACTTGTGTAAGGTTTGGATTAGGTGCTAATGGGTATCAATTAAGACAAAGCTTTCTTTATAGCTAGGTTATCCATAATTTCCTGCCTAGTAGAAGTTCCTACACCTCAAATCACTTTGTCCTTTTTAGCAAAGAACCTGATGAGAGCCAAATCTTGATCTACTGAGATTGGAACAGAAAGACCCAAATTCCATTTTATAATATACAGTATTTTGTAAGATTTGCTGAATCCACTGTCTCACTGCTGATCACAGTTGGTAGTAACTGTTAAAAGCACAGAGAGCAAGTGACCATGCAAATTCTTGTTCAATTTTCAGCTTTTCCTTCCTGAAACTACTAGAAAAGACTCAGAAACTAACTTTCCAATAATACAATTAATTTGAAAGGAACTTAATGAGCTCTCTGTTTCATAAAGCTTTTAAAAGAGTTACTGACAGTGAACTTGGCAGCTTTTTAGAAAGCTTCAACATAGCGAAAGAAGAAAAATAAATTAAAAGAACCCTCTCCCTATGTGCAGCTTAGTAAGAGAAAGAAAGTGTATTCCATTATATCTCTTTCTCCTTCCAATATCCGTCACTATGTTACACTGCAACGAAGAAGCCAAATACTGCAGCAAATTAACTGTCAAGGGGATTTTATCAATAAATAATTGAATTCAGTTTTCAAGAAGGGCCAAGGCTAGTACATTTCCCCCTCCAATCACAATGGTGTCTTGTTCTCTGCACTTTAATAGCTACTGTGTGCTGCTGCATCACCAAAACTTAATTGGGGAGGAAAAGATTTTGAGCTGTGGAGCAAATTTGGAACTAAGGAAAAAAACCAAAACAAAACCCCAGAAGAGAAAGGAAAGATGTAAAGAAGTTGTATTTTTATTCTGTCTTCTTATAGTTACACTGTGCATGTTCATCTGTTCCTAATACTTTCTGAACCTACTGGCCAATCTGATCCATATTTGAGAGGCAAAGTGCAAGATACTTCACTGAGGAAAGAGATCGTGCAAAGGGGAAAACTACAGCATGACACACCATTAACTAGACACAAGGAGTTCATAACACAAGGGGAAGGCATACAGGGTGGGCAGAAAGGAGAGAGGCCAGCCCAAAGTACAATGAAAACTTGAGAAGGAGCTTATATCGTCCTGGACACCAGGGAATCCAGCCAACAAGATATAAATCTATTGGAAAGCAGGCTTCATTAGTTGCACTGCTCATGGATCTTCATGTTTACAATTTGTGGAGAAATGGTCTGAAACTGAAGTGTCAAAGCAAAAAAATTATGGTTTAATGCAGGGCTCATAATGGGTTCATAATAAAAATACAGCTTCTTAAAGGTCCTGGATACATTTACAGCCATCATATGGTTAGTGCAGTCGGTATTCACTAACCAGGATACACAAAGCAACCAAACAAAAGGGGACATTGTTTTTAATTGCAGCAAGCATGGTCAAGTGTATCTACGGGGAAAAAAATCCTTTCTGGAGGGGGCTGCCTGGGCTACCAGAGAAGGTGCAGCACCTATGCTATAGAAAAGCTCAGACCAGTGTCTGGGTTGTTGTAAGCAGGGCTGAGCTCATTTCGAGGCAGGGAATTTAGACTCCAGTAAAAGCAAGTGTGAATAACTTCATTATAATGGCTTTTACCTTGTTTAGGCAAATTTTAACAGTTTTGCCTGTCTCAAAGATGCTGCCTGATCATTTCACCAGATGCCTTTCCTATCTGCTTTACAAGAAGCAGCAAGAAAATAGCTCCTGGAGAGTTATTTGTGACTCGGCAGGATCTAAAAGGTTGTCTCTGTAAGAAGCTTATACTGGCACTTCTGCAGAAAACTACCTGCCCAGGCAAACCACCAGATTACAGACTACAGCAGAGACTCTTTATATATCAAAAAGTGAAACACATTAGTGGAAGTGTTTGGGTGGTGATGCTCTGGAAGGGGCACCAAATCCTGCTGACTTTGTGCTACATGGTATTTAAAAAATGCCATAATTCCCTAGTAGCTGTTGAATTGGCTGATGGCCATCTTTCTATTTATCATAAGCAGTTTTGGACAAACTCCTTCCAGATGGTTTATGTATTTGTGTGCTGGATCCACACACACACCAATTATACTTGTGTTCTTCCTTCTGTAGTAGTGTTTTCCTGTCCACTTATGGCAGGTGGGCTGTCCTGGCACAGTATTAGCAGTACGTATGTCACTTCTGGTGTGCACCCTGTGGAAATAAAGACACCCTTTGAACCTAAAGGAAGAGAAAATCATTCAGACTCAGTTTTCAGATAGTCTCAGATACCCATTGCAACACCATTCATTAATATTAAATGTGATTGCTTTTAATATATATAATGCATCTTAAAATAGGTTGCACACTTAGATAATTAACATTAAAAGATATACAGAACTTAAATGCTAACGCTTACACTAACTGCTAAGGTCAGGAAAAAGAAAAAATATCCCAACTAATTTAGGAGGCTTCAAGGCTCAAGCTTTACAGCACAAACAACTTATAGCAAATGTCAAATGTTTTCTTTTGTGTGCAGGTTTTTCCAAAATGGTTTCTGTAGAGTCGCTTTCAAATGTTAGTATAGGCCACAGCGTCACAGTCACCATTTCTGATCCAAACAGGCCACTGCTATAATATAGCAAGACTACTTTGTCATCTCCGACAAAGCAAACATTTCCCCTGTACAACAAATTTGTCCCTCTGACAAATCAAACAAATTCTCTATACAATCATCAGTTATGGTGCAGAAGACAGTTTCCCATAACGTATCTGTTTTCTGGAGTTTGTACAGGCAGAGCAGAAAGCAAGGCTCATGGGGAAGCATCATGCCTCTTCTCTTGCCTTGTACTATGAGGGAAGGTAGAAAACATTGGTTTAAAAGGGTCAAAAGGAGGGATATGCCTTTGGCTCCTAAGGCACACAAAAATCTTGCATGCACCCCCACCTTGGCTTGGGTATGTTTGATCTGGTTCCTGTCCTGTGCCTGCGAGCACTGCTCTCTGTGATACCAAGCAAGGCACTGAACTCTGGCTGCAGCTGCCTGGGGGAGCAGAGAGGAACCTATCCCGTGGCTGCAGTCATACCTTCCCTGCCACTGCAGTTGCTGTAATGTGCTTTGGCACATAAACACCAACAGGTGCAATGCAGCAAGGAGCCCTGTGCAGCACAGTGTGGCATGAATCAGTACCCTGTTTCAGGTAGGAAAGGGATTAAGAAATAGGCAAAAGAACAACTGATAATGACACTAAGTAAATTAGTCAGCAGGAGATGAGGCTGCCACCCTAAATCTTGGAAATGTTTTTTACTCTCCCATGTACTCAGATGCAGAACAACAACTGAAGTCTGCTTCACATGGGGAAGGGACAATTTTAAAGCACTTTTGTGCAACACTGCTCAGCCAGTGAGATGCTATGAACAGCAAATGCAATGCACAGCACTCCCCTTCTCTCACTCCTTTTCCTCTTCCCCTTTTGGGAAACATTAAGCGGCAGTACAAAGAATTTCTAAGCAACTGAAGTGAAGCACTGGTTAAAGAACAACTACAAGAACACCAAAACATGCTGCTTAAAAGGATTTTGAAAGAAAGAGCCTTAATTTGAACAGAAAATTTCTCTAAATCCTTTAAGCTGCTTTGAAAATCTCAACCTCCGTGATACAGTTTACATCTAAGATAACAGGGTTATTCTGAAAAAAGACAGAACACAATCTCACAAAAGAAAGGAGTAGGAAAAGACAGAATTCCCCTGTAGTTTAAGAGGGAATTTATTTAGAGGGCAAACTGAAAATCTGAGGCTGTGGTTTCAGTATGAGGATTGCTTTGGAGCAGCAGCATCAGGCCATAGGCAGCACCCAGATAAGCACCACAACAAAGGGGCTGTTCTTGGGACCAAAGCTCGTAGCAGAGTTTTAAGCTTTGCTCAGATGAGTGGTTGAGACAGTTTAAAGCACCTGCAGCTCCACAGGAGACTCTGGATTTGGAAAGAAACTTTATTGCCAGAAGATTATGTCACTACCTAAGACAATTTAAAACAAACTAAGTACTGCAGCAGGAATTCAAATGCTAACAAAAAACCCCCACGAGTTTTATTTATATAGATGCCTGCTGTACTGGCACTGTGTGCTACAGTGATCATATATCATATACTGGAATGTAGCACATACATATGTATCTGCCTACCTACAGCTCTTTGCATTTTAGACTCTGCCTGTTTATGTACCTAACCATCCTGGTGATAAAACTTCAGCTTACATTTGCATGCTTCTCAGGTAGGAGTAAGTTTACTATTCTTTGAATGAAAGAGGGGTAAAAAAGAAAAGTGGCCAAGTGTTACACAGAAGGTGATATTGAAGACATATTTAAAACTAATTTGGAGTGTGAAATAACCACTAAAGTTCCTTGGGGGGGGGGGGGGGTAGAGAACAGTACAAGGAGAGATTTAAGCTTGTGTTGGAGGATTTATTAGTTCTTCAAAAGGAAGATTTCAAAGAAACTAGTAACGAATGAAGGAGCAATTACATACTGAGTTTGCAGAGAATAAACTAATTATAAAAACATGGTATGTTATAGGCCATCTGCCCCCCCCAAAAGAACCAAATTATCAAATTACTGAGCCCGAGATGACACATAATAATTACACTGTTTCTATGCAAGATTTAATAATAAATCTAACAACATTTTGCAATAACAGCCATTTCTCTTTCTTGTTTGTAAATGAGAGTCCTTAAATGCTATCATGAGATTTGATGTTGCTTGTCAATATCCCAATGTGTCAGGATAGCTTCATTACCCATCTTTTTGGAATGCGGAAAAAAACTAGTGACAAACCCAGTGGAGGCATATGCCAGTGCAAACTCAGGAAATAAGTGAGTCTCACCACCATTCAGAGCACAAAGTAGTAACTTAACCTCAGCTAAATTATTTTGGTGTCTAAATAGGTGCAGAGATATTTAACTGAATGCATCAAGCTGCCTGAGTCTCCCAAATAACTGTGCCTTGGCTTTGAGCTTTCTTTTATGATTTAAAAATACAGATAAAACTTAGTCTGTGTTTCCCTTCTATCTGTCTGTTGTTAAAGTCCTTCCTTTGAGAACTCACACTTAAAATGCAGTTCAAAATCTAGTTTAGATACAAACATAATAAACCCCAGCATTCTGGCTGGCTTAGGACATGAGTTCCTTTGGAAGGTAAATATGTTTGGAACCTGCAGTCTCTTTTCAGCCACTGGGAGAAAGCTGTAGTGGTGTATCACAGGTAGGAATTAAATGGTTCAAAATGGTGAAGGCTTCATTTTACCTTGAACTAGTTTTGGCTGTTATTTATAGGGTCTTTTTTCCACATTTCTTGATTCATTATGAACCAGTAATTCCATAAACTTCATAAATTCAGTGCCTGAAATAATCCTACCTATAATTCAATTTTACTACTTTCAATGTTTTCTCCAGGACTGTAGTCTCGGGAGGCTTTCGGTTGCTATTGGTGAGTTTTGTCTTTCCTGAAGAGCACACAGAGGATATTCGAATGATCAGTAACTGCTGCTAACGTAAAAAATGGAGGGGTAGGGGGGCAAGGTACAGAAAGCCAAAATGGACTGTTTCTCTTTCAGTTGCCATGACTGTAGGCACCATCTTCTTACATAAAATTGTGATTTTGCTTTCAAGCTCTGTACAGGCACGAGCCTTTCATCTTCTCAGAGCAGTTTTTCATGAGTCGTTCACATTTTCCCTACACTTAGTAAAGCTCTAAGTTTCCAGTGAGCAAGGAACCCCATCAAAGACAGCAGGATCCTCATGGTCTTATAGCAGAGCTGCTCATGTGCCTTCTTACCTCCAAACACTTCAAAAAAAGGCATCTAGATTTGAAATGTAAAAAATATCAAAACCAGGTAATCTTACTCATCTAGTTTTAGCGCTCTGAAACCCCAGGTCTGCAAATTTGTTTTGGGGCCAAAGACCAGTAGGAAAATGTTTCCATTGGCCTCATAAGCCTTTAAATAGGAACCAACCATTGGCAAGTGCAAGTAAGAATGAGAAGTGAAGATATTTTTAAGCAATGTGGTTCTGACCCTAAAGTACATCCTACTACAGCTAAGCGAGAGTCTCCTTCATGATTTTTCCTCTCTCCCACCAGTGATTAAAAATGGTAATTTTTACTTCCATAATGTATCTGCAGCAACAATCAAAATTGCTTACAAAGGGGAAAAAAACCCCAATATTAAGAAGAGTTTTAGATATTTTCAAATTCTGACATAGTAAAATACAAGGAAAATCTCCATTCATTCAAAAAGCCCTAATATATTAAAAAAAGCTTCAACCAAATAGAAAGCAACCATGACAAAACCAAGAAAGAGGGGGCAAAGGTAAAAGGTTCAAAGCTTTTGAATTTTTGTCACAGTGACCCTTTAGGCCTAGAAGTACCCTACATGATTATGGCTTCCTTTTTGCCCAGAATAGCCTAGGTCTAGATTCAGTTCTCCAGCATCAATCACAGTGGCTAGGGGAAGCAGAAGACAATCTGGTCTGTCAGCCACATGAAGCTGAAACTCGGTCACTGGTACCTACATCTTTTTATGAATCTTTTCTGTCATCTTGGAGACATCAAGCTTTGGAGCTGAGATTGCATCAATTCATGTGGTTAAAAACTGTTAACATTAGAAGTGGTTCAGCATGTGATTAAAATTTGTAGTTTAATAAGTAATTACACAGTATTCCTGCAGTCCAGCTTACTGTACTTTTCTTCCTACAGCACTGACATGCATACAAAATTGCAAAATCTATTCATGCTGATGTCTTCATTGTATGCTCTGTTCTTATTTGTACCCCCCCAAATTAAACATTTAAGTGGCAGTTAATAAACTAACAGATGAGACAAATTAAATAGAATTTCCAAAGAATATATTAAAATCTAGTCTTAGGATAATTATAAACCAAGTTTCACTTTCCTCCATTTATTGTGGTTCCACGGAATTTTTTACTGGACTCTAGTATTTAACTAAATCCTAAAACGATAGCTGTATTTCCAGTACAGTGGATTAAATGGGCATATCTTAAATTGGCATATCCCTGATCACATTTTCGATGACATGAAGATGTGAAGCTGCTACAGTTTTCAAAGAAGGAAGATATCCCTGAAGTTTAAGGCATTCAGAGTGGCTTTACTCATTCAGCTCATCTCTCAGGTGGGAAACTAGACCACATCTGAGCAGATCAAAATAAAATCAAAATAAAATAAAAAACCCCAAATGAAAGAAAAACAATCCAAATCCCCTCTTTATGCTTATATCCAGCTTACTAAGTTAAATTCATATGCTATTTCTTCCTCACAAATTATATATGTTTAGCCCTGTACATGCCAGTGCACTAAGAGGCATTCTGCAGTTGACGCTGTGGGTCCCTAAGTTGTGCCATCACTGTTAGATGGAATCAGCTAGCAAATACTTCACTGCTGAAGTTGTCCACAGAACAGTATTTTTCCCCACCAGCTGAACAGCCTTTTAAAATGAGCATCCAGTAACTCAGCCACATGTAGCTTTTTGGAGCTGATGTCAAGCCTAAACAGCCGCTACTCTAGAGAAATTTGTCCTGTGGTCTACATCTTACCCTCAGCACATTTTGCCCACAGCACGTGTCAAGTCTGCAGTTTTGCATGTGAATAGCAAACCAATGTCATCAACTGAGCACAGCCCTTGCGGAGATTAATTGAAAAGCAAACAACCAACCAGAAAAACCCTGATGAGAGATTTTCCCCATCTCAGTATATTAGAAGAGGGATTACTACTGACAGCAACTTGAGAGAAGAAGAAATAAAGGACAGTGAAGGGGGAAGTAGTTTGCAGCATTCAATCAGTATGCAGCATCAGACTCCTAATTTGCAAAAGCTCTGGTGTAGATGACATTCCAGCATCGCTGATAGCCACTTTGCTTCCAACGACTGTAGCTACTGCAGATGCAGCATAATGACTTCTGTAGTTGTGGAAAGATTTCCCCAAATGAAAGCGCATGTTGAAACTTTGCTTTTCCACTCTTTGTTCTCCCACTCTTTGTTCTATAAATCAGAGCACAGGCAAAGCGGATCCATTTCTACAATTTTTTGTACGTACATGTACACTCTTGGTTGTGATACAATGTATGCTCAGCTTGACTGAATTAGCTTTACCTCTCTTGTTGTGTATAGGAACAATAACTTAAATTGTGTGTTAGGTCCACCTCTGAGCAAGTCCCTGTGAAACACCTGTGAGGTACTACAACTCAGACATAACCCCTTCTTTCCTCATTAATCCAGCCCCAGTAGCAAGAGTGTAATGTCATCTCCTACTGAGCTGTGTGAGCTGAAGATTGGTAAGGAAGAGGGTTTGTATGGGAACAAAGCTCCAGCCACAGCTTGTCCACCTGCTCCTGGTCAAAAAAGAGGTTACCTGGATGCATTTTTAAAATAAACTCAGTATCTAGTTAGCCTGTGATAGCGCAGGAATATTTTAATTTCCTTCCACAGGAACAGAGTAGGCACTGCAGACTTCCAGGAAAAAAACCAATAACAACTATATTAAGACAGTTCAGAGTAATCTTCTGAATTTCCAGTAACACAATATAAAGTTAGAAGTCTTCCAAGTTTACTCAATACAGACTCAATTACAGACCTAGTAAAAATGACCAAGTACTGAATGCATCTTAGTTGCAAAAGAGCAGCTGAAAGCAAGCGATGAATGCCACCCACTGCAGACACGCTGGCTAGCAGTACACTGCTAAATTAATAATAAACAGACATAATATATATCTAGATCCTGTGCTCTGTACCTGCCCTACACATGGTGGATGCACTGTGCCAGGAAGCAAGCCTTACCTAGGTCATCGGATTTCTCTCTGTTTTTCTGCCCCAATAGATTTAACAAGTGTTTTCTTCCAGTATTAATCACAAGCAACTGCTAACAGTATCACTTCAACCTTGAAATGTCTGCTTAAAATGCTGCTCTTCCTTTAAGTGAAATCATTTTGATCAGATTCTGTCCTCTATGTTTCTCATCTCTCACTAAACTGAAATGTGAAACATTTAGAACAATAAAAATCACTGTACTGGAAAGCTGCACTGTTTATTTTTCATACACTGCATGCAAGGTTTAGCAGACCTTTAAGAGTTCTAAATTCATTCTGACCTTCTTCATCAGTTATTTACTTTGGGCCTTGAGGAAATGCTTAGCTTAAATGGCCTTTTTCCCTTTCAGAAATCTAATCTTCCAGAAAAATTCCACTGGACAGCAGGTTTTGTAATGGAATTACTGTAGTTAATTCCTATCACAGCAGTTCCTTAATGAAAGGCTGGAAGAAAGTCAACAGGTACTGTATTCTGCAAAGGCTGCTGTAAATATGAGTGTCTTAGTTCAGAGAGGTGTATCATCTCCCCATCAAGATAATTAATGGTCACTTGAGCCACACAATCAAAGGTTGCAATAATAATTTAGAAGGTATCTCCCTTTGTTTCCCAATGAAAACTTTTCAGACAAATTAAAACCACGGTTGTGTCATGCAGTGTGGTGGTTTCCAACCAGTGCAATAACATTATGAGTCTCAGCCAGAAAAGATAAATGCTTGGAAAAAAAATAAAATCACCCATTTAGCACCATTTTATGTCAACATCATATGAAGTTTTGCTTCATATTATGGAGGAAACCATCTTTTCTTTAAGATAACCCTGCTGTAGCTTTCATATGAGCTAAGTGAGATTCCTCTTTTATTATTCTCTTCAGGGAAACCTTTATCGATTAAAGTCCTGCTACTAGGAGCCGAGTGCTTGGGTTCCATGGAACAAATGAACCCAAAGTAATGTCAATCATATGAAAAAAGAGAGAAAGATTAATTAAAACTTTTCAGAAATCTTTTCAATATCATTGTCTGACATGCTGGCTATCAGCAGAGCATGTCTTCCACACAGCAGCTTTAACAATACGCTTTCAGACTGTTAAGGTAATTATGTCAAATATACTGAACATGATGGGAAGCAATTGGTATTAGTTTCAGATTAATCTCTGCATTCTGGCCTTCCAGTTCTGTCTTCAGAGACTGAACTTGCTTTTTCTGTGCTGCTGGTCAATAGGTTTTTCCCTTCCTGAGTAGGTTTTTTGTCCTGCTAGCTGGGATTACATAGGGACTCAGTGTTACAACACAGATAGGGCTCTACTAAAGGAATCAATGGGGACAGAACACTGTACTGTTTCCTCTGAGATGAGTAACAAAAGCTGGACCCCATTACCAAAACCCTCAAAGACCTCCTATAACCTTTGCTGGCATAAGTATAATCATTTTGAGACTTACACTCCTCTTTGCCCACTGAGAGGTCTGGGGATTTATTGTTCTTGAGGAACACCAGTGATTACAGCAAAATCACATCACTCGGCAGTTATGCACTGAATGACTCCTGTCTCCCTTTCTATCCCGGATTTTGCTACTTAATTAGTGGTAGCTAATTACTGTAAATAACTCTGCATCTTTAACTAAATGAATATATGCAATCCTCTCTACTTTTCTATTAAAAAAAGTGTGTTTGCGTGTGGGGTGGTGCTATTACACAGATAAATATGCTGCATGGGAATATCTAACTGGCAAATTGTAGGAGATCTGTTCCTATCTTTGCTGCACTCCCAGCTTCTGAGAATAGGAGTCAGAAGCTCTGGGATCATTGTGGCACTGAGCTTGAGGAAGTAGAGCAAGGTTAACTGAGCTGGTGGCTGCTAGGCGACACCAAGGAGCAGCAGAGCTTGTTCACCTCCATCTGCAATGCAGAACATTAGGTTACTCAGATCGGAATGGTCTGAACCCATTGCTTGCATTTAAAAAAACAAGAAGGACACCACAGATTTCTAGTTCTCAGTACTGCAGGAAAAAAGACACAAACCTGAACCCTAAATATTCACCTACTGTGAGAAAAATAAGATTTTAATGATCTCATATATTTGGAGGCCTTAATCCTGTTTATTGACTGCTTTGGGCTAGGCAAAGCAGTATGAATGATCAGTAGATCAAGTTTTAGACAATATTTCAAGGCAAGAAACATGAACTTGTGCATAAGCAAGCAACGCCTTTGTGAAAAAGATAAAAGTGGACACTGCCATAGGCTTCTTTGTCTGTATCTCTGTCTTTTTCCTGGAAAGATACACATCAGCTACAACTAAACCATGTTTTCTCTATGCCTAAAAGCAACATTCGATATGTGAAACTCATGGCATCCTCACAGGCCACACATGAAAACAAAAGTTTGTTAAAATGGAAAAGAGTTGTTTGCAGCAAATACTTTGCTCAGCTCTGACTATGAGCTAATTCTCACCTCATTTGAACCGTAACCAAATCCCACAAGCATCAGGGAAGCTTTTTTATTGGTGGGAATGGGGTTTGTCCAAATTTTAAAACTTGCTGTTTTCATAGAATGGTTTGGGCTGGAAAGGACATTAAGATCATCCAGTTCCAACTCCCTACTACGGGCAGGGACACCTTCTACTAGACCAGGTTGCTCAAGGCCCCTGGCCTTGAACACGGCCAGGAATGGGGCAGCCACAGTTTCTTCAGGCAATCTGTGCCAGTGCCTCACCACCCTCACAGGGAAGAACTTTTCCTTGTATCCAATCTGAAATTCCCCTGTTTAAACCCATTATCCCTTGTCCTATCACTACAGTCCCTAATGAACAGTCCCTTTCTGGTTAGTGTATTTGATGGATTGCTCAGTACCCACTTAGAAACATGGGGTTTAACAAATAAATATACCCCTGAAAATAAAGCAACTTTATCAGTCAAGCTGGTAAGTAAACACCTTGGTCTAAAAAAAAGACAAGTATCTCAACTTCCTAGAGAGGAAAATGAAAAAGAACATCCAGAGAAAGCAGGATACTCTTAATAGTACCTGTCCCAAAAGTCACCTTATAAGCATGTTTAGCAGGGTCAATTGCAGGCATAGTATTCCTGGAATGAACAAGAGTAAAAGGCCAGTGTAGGGGCAAACCCCCTACTTCTGGATGGTGGGTACCAACACAAGACTCTGCAGGCACATGCCTGCAGAGCGAAGGATGTCAGAATCTGTGCCCTTTGGTGCTGCACAGAACATCTGGCCAGTGCTCTGCTTTTTAACAGTTCTTTCCTTCCATTTTATCTTTAGTTTAAATGGCAATTCATTTGCAATTTATTGCCACTTCCTAGGTGACTGGCTGAATATCCATCCTCCTGGCTAGAAAGTGTCATACAGACAAGTGTGTTGACCACTCTACTCTGGAATGAGATGCCACTGCAGAAGTAGACACAGTGAAACTCACTGGTGAAAATTTTCCTCTGCTGATCCTTGCTAATTGATCCAAAGTTTCATAGTCTGGAAGGCATGAACACATTTCAAAAAAGCCCTGATCCCATGCCTACTGCATTCCCATATATGCCTGCCCTTTTACAGGATTTAGCATGTCTTGATTGTGACCTGTCACCCATGATGCGTTTCTGATAATAGAAACAGGGCCCAAGAACTAATTAAGAAGATCAAAGACTGACCAAGTACCTCAGGTGTGTCAATCCAATGTTTGTTGAAGGAGATAAAATTGATTAAAATGGACAGAAGCATAAAACTTCAAGTATGATTCATGAATTGAATCTATCCACTCAGGCAAATATAGATTCTGCTTCTAATACACTGATGAGATCTTTGGTAAGCCAGGAATTTTTTGCTTAAAATGTAGACAATGGAGTCTGACAATTGCACTGTTGTTACCTGGACTGGATGAAGCGTTAAGTTTTGAAGGGTAAACAAGGCAAGTTTGTCCATTGCAATCATTATTTACACAAACACAAGCATACACTGCTGCAGATGTCAGTTCGGCTCCTCTTCTGAAGGTCATTTCTTTAGCCTAAAAGATAGAGTTTAACTACATAACTAGGGAAAACCTAAGACTGGGAATGAGAAGCTTCCTCCAGGGAAGCTGCCTTGCCCATATCCCCATCTACAGTTACCTGTCCCTAGTGCTAATCAACCACTGAACTGAAAGCTTAGGAGAGGTACTGAGTATCTGACTCTTCTGCTTCGTATGCAGTTCTGATTCCTGCTTCAGCTGTGAGAAAGAAGGTAGAGTTTTCTGTTTATACAACATACATTATTAAAGGATCTGTAGGGGCTAAGCATATGCACACACAAGACATGGATTCATGTTTGAGCCCTTAAATTTAAATCTAATCTAATTAAATCTAAATCTAGTAAATGTAGTCTGGAAAAACAGACATCAGAAAGAGATACGCATAACTCAAAGCCATATACAACAAATCAGTCATTAAAGGTGGACACAAGGTCAAGATGCTTTGTTAAGAATATTTTCACCTTCTGCTAGTGCCCATTTGAAAAGCCTGGGAACAGCTTGGTTCGGGAAGGCAGAACAGCAAGCTACCTGCGCGCACAACACAGGCCTGCAATAATGTGGTCAACCATGGATTTTTAAAGCAATGAAATGACAAAGAGAGAAAACAGGACAATCTGCTTTGAACACCAGAGTGCTCTGGGATTCAAAGCCATAGCTTCTTTTATTTCCTTCGTAAAATGTTAATTCAAATGTGCAACTAAGTAAGTACCAAAACAACTTGTAAAAGTTTTAGTAACCCCACATTGACAGAAATGTTGCAGAATGTGCTTCGCTTGCTTTGATCCATGATTTATTGATGTACAGTATGAAATATTCATTAAAACAGACTGCTGTTTCCCGTTGATTTGTCATGTTTTTAATTCATATTTTAACACATTAATAAAACTGACACTATTAATTTTTTTGAAATACCAAATATATTTGAGATGTAAAACTGGCATGGGTTATGTTTGATATTAAAATAGCAGGAGGAATTAGTTCAAGCAAAATATGATCTGCATGTGCTTGTAATGATATTCCATATCTGTTGCCCCAAACAACTCCCTAGTTCCCATCACTACTTTGAAACAACTTTAAATTACAAATGCAATCTTCACTTAGAAGCAGTTGCAACATTAAGCTCATGCTGCTTTTGGCATACATATGTTCATCCATCTTTGGTTTGGATGTAACATAGAAATCTACTGGAGGGGCACAGGAAGCTGTTTTTCTGAAATGATTACTGATCTTGGTCTTCAGTGCTGTTTTTTTCTTAGCAACAGTTTGGTTTTAACAATCCACAAGGCAGCTCTGTTCTGCCACTCCATCTGCTGTGTAGTAATAAGAAGGCTTATTCATTTTTAAGGGCAACATAGCCTGCCTTATAAAAGGCAAACTCATAATTACAGTTTCAACTCAGAGGAGGGCATGTTGAAATGTGCCTATGAAAAATTAAGCTTCATATATTGGCCAGAAAAACACTACTGAGATACATGCATTTATGTCACCCAATTATTTGGCTCTCAGAGATGAATTGTAAAGTATTGCTCAGAATCAGACTGATCACCTTTTAGGACTGTATTGTTAAACTGGTGGCATTTGAGATTTGGCCAATTCTACCTCATATTTTTGGAACTAAGACAAGTTTATTAATTTGCTCATTTAAAAAAAATACAATTTCAAATAAATAAGCTGTTTTAAATAGCACATCATATGAATACTTAGAAACAAGTTCTCATTTCTGAGTGAATTTTTTCAAGAGCTTGTTGCTAGAGAGAACAGCAGGAAAATATGACTGACCCTCAAATGCCTCAAACCCCAGCAAACAGCCCCCTCCCCCTCTTATTGCTGTCAAAATTATGTAATTATGCAATTCTTTTAGAATGACAGTCTTCTAGGTTTCTCTGGAGCCAGACTTGCATATTTCCTTTGATGTCAATTCTCACATGTGAGATGGGTTTAGCTGTGTATTGCAGCATCAAAACCAGCAATATGAGAGATCTGAGAGTAGGCAGGAGGTTTGTCCGGTCTCTTACTGCAAACATGATACAGTAGGTTGGCTGGGCTTGGACTTAGAGGCACAGGTATGCAATGACACTTGATCTGGGTGCTACAGTTCATAGTATCCCAGGTGAACCTGAGCACAACAGGATCTTATCGAGATTTCATCTGCTTCTTGTACATGGACAGGTCCTCTTGCAAGATGAGAAAATAATAATAGCCTGTACATAAAATATTAAGGGTGCACAACTGCGGTCTAAAAGTTATCTTTTGCTCCATGAGGCACACTGTAAAATCTAAGATTTAATCAAAATGCAAAATAGACTCTAAACTCCCCCTAGACCTGAAAAGAGTCCCAGTAAGACAGCAGTTTTCAATGATGGGGAAAATGGCAGCATTGAGCAGAATGTGGAAGCCCAGAGGGCACAACAGTGGGAGATGGTTGGCTGTTCTGTGTCTGCACATCTCTTCCACTGCAGGAGTAAACCAACTCACTGCTTCTGGTATAAGACCTAATGGGAGCAATGCCTGGAGATGACCAAGGCCTGAACTGCCAACACTCAAGGCTGCTTTCTCTAGTTTGCTAGGATATTTAAAAGAATTAATGACTAAACCAGATTAAGGATTTGGAAACTCACATCACTGAAAGATCTGTACCTGTGTCATTAGGGTCTTTCTTGCATGGCAGAAAAGCAGCAAACAAAAGAGTTTACCTGGAGATTTGAGAAAGCCCAAACTTGCCACACTGCAATATGCCTCATACAGAGAGCTGCAAAGACAGCTTTTGCCTTGGTCCCTTTGAGCATCAGTTACCAACTCGGGCCTCCTTGCAAACATCAAGTGCCACATGGGAAGGAGTGCTCTGGAGATCTCATGCCACTCTAGCTTCGGCAGAGAAAGGAAGAAGTGACGCCCACGTATTACCCACATGCATTACCTGCCAGTTTCAAATCTGTGGGTTTTCCACTGGCAATGTCGAAGCTCAAAGTTTTTAACCTGTTTTATTCTCCTCCCCCCCTTTTTTTGTTAAGTATTGATTTGTTTTATAGTAAATCAGCATTTCATCTGACCTTTAAAATTGAAGTATCCATGGTTCAGCAGCTCCCAAAGCCTTTGCCATTGCGTAATTATGGAACTGTGCTTCATGTCTGTTTAGCAATCAACCTCAGACAGGAAGTTCTGCAAATATATTGTAGCTGCTTCTTTATTAACAGTCAGCAACTTCTGCTGCTGGAGTTCAGAAGCCACCAATATTCCAAAGAAACATGAAGATCTCACTGAAATTAAGAAAAAAGCAGAACAGCAAAAGGCCAGGATCCTGCAGACCATTCAGCAAGGGCACACCTATGTGATTCCTGATGTTGTACTTCCTATGTTGTGGCTAAAACTTCAGGATAAACAAGGCAAGTTTGTCTACTGCAGTCATTATTTACTTAAGCTCAGGCACACATTGCTGCAGTTATTGTTGAAAGATCATACCCTGTTTTGGGATGGATTGCATGCTGGTGACTTATCCTGTCAATTATCATTCTCTTTACTAGAACTGAACAAAAACATAATGGAAAAAGCCTTCAGATGTGTGTAAAATTTATTATTTAATATGTCATTGCAAAGGGAAAACAATATTTAATCTAGTAAAATTGGGTTTGTAGCTGTATGCAAAAAATTTGTGCTGTGGTGCCGTGTAAGGGTATTTGAAGCCAGTTTTGAATATGCTACAGGAAACAACTGCAACAAGAGCTAGGGGACATAAGCTGTAAGTCAGTTGTAAGTATGAAAGTAGAAATCACTTCAGTTCTAGTTGTGGTGCAGTTGGGTTTCAGGTCTGTGCTTGTGTGCACACCCAGCGCACTAGTACCACCAATTCTCTGGTGGCCTGGGAAGCCCAGTCAGCCTCAGCCCAGATGGGGCTAGGGGCTGGCTTGGGACAACAGGCCAGCTGGAAAGGAGGTGACTGACAGAGTCATCACAATTACATTTCTGAATGATTATTATAGGAGCTCTCTGAGAGGGAATTTTGGACAGTTGCAGAAGTTGCCGCAGGCAGCTCCTGCTGTGTTTAGCTCAGTCTGAATGCCTAAATGTGATAGTTAACATCTTGGGTGGAGAATCTGGCCCTGCCTTCCAGTGACTCCCCTTGGTGATTTCTGCCGCAGAAGGGATCAAACTGTGCATCACTAAGAGACTTGTAAATAGTTAATAGAAATATTGCTGCAGAAATGGTATGTGGAAAGTCATTTGTATGTAGTTAAGCTCTTTAAGAGATGTTTTGTTTTTAGTTAAGATTTACCAATAGTAACGAATTAAGCAAGTGCTCCCCTAGGATCGCAGGCCAGCTGAGTTATAAAGATTGAGCCACACAGTAGTTTGGAAAGTCTCACCTAAACCAGCTGAAGATATTTTTGCAAGGACACTTACAACACGGACCCCCATCTCCACCCAGGCAGCAACCCACCAGTCTTTTTGGGAAGCTGGATGCCCCATGAGAGCATTTCCTCCTGCAAAGACTCCCCAGTTACTTCCCTTTCAGCAAACACTGAGAGTGCCTGTGCAATACCATCCAACCACAAATGGGAAGCCCCTCTAGATGTGCTCATGCTCTCTCCTGAAAGGACAGAGGCCCAGTATGCCACAGTTATGCTGCTTTTAGTACACAAAATACCACTTAGAAAACTTGTTTAGGTTGCACTACTTGCCTTGTAGCACCCTGCAGGGACATACCCAGCAGAAGTGTGTCAAGCACTGGATGGTTGGAGAGGTCTACCCAATCCTACAAGAGTTATTGGGCTATTTGCTTTGTATAAGCCTCAGTTTCCCTCTCTGTTAAAGGGGGTGATATACAGCACTTGGAATTTGCCAGTGATGTAAGAACTATACATTATTATTGTCTTTTCGCCTGGTTTTGAATAATGATATTAGGTCAAAAGCAAAGCAAGTTTTCATTAATGGAACATGAATCCTTCCCTAATAGAGTGGGGCTGAGCAGCCTGTAGGATGATTTTGTTGTCTGATATCATTACCCTTTATGATCTCATATTTTATGGTAGCTAATGCTATTGGAGGAAAACATGATTAGAGCAGAAAGCGGCTTCAAAGCAGCCATTGCTCAGTGCATTCATCACAGTTGCTGCATAGCTGGATTTTTCTTCTCTGCAAATATAATCAATCAGTGCAGGTAAAGAGTTAGTTGCAAATAGAAGCACTTTATATGAACTAGTAAGTATCCTGTTTATATCAGTGTGCTGGGAAGTGTAGTTAGAGTGGGATAAGTTATGTGGTGTGGGCCTAGGCATTAATGAATATGAGAAACTAAATTATCGAATTTTGCAATGCAAATTATTTTTGAACACAAATTCTTCATTTTTGAATGTTAAGGACCCATAAAAAATGTCAATGGCTTATGAATTAGGCCATTAGCATGCAATTTATGATTCAAACAGTACCACAGCCTCATGTAATAAGTGACTGAATAAAGAGCAGCATTCCCCTCTACACTTGGAACATAGTTTGCCAGGAATTTCTGAAGGTAAATGCCAGGAGATGTCACACAAGGGACTCATTCCCTCCCTCTGGAGATGCATGGTTACACAGCAGAGGGGTCCTCTGCATAATCCTAAGTGCAGTGCCTAGAAACGCTGTATTTTTGTGGCAACGGGGCAACAGGCAAGACATCTGTGCACACTGAGAAGGCCCTGGGCTCTCCAGTTGTCTTCTGGCACATGGTGCATCTGCACATATGCAGGTGCTACTGCCTTGGTCTGTCAGCAATAGCTATCAATGCCTTTTGCGAGAAGTATAAACAAGTTTAACCATCTTGTGAAATCTCTTGAGACTGGAAAAAAAATAGCAATAGTATCTACCCATGCTGGGATGCACATTGTACCCTTCTGAATAAATACATACATCTTGATTGAAAACAACATTTGTGCTGAGCAAGCGTATCTGAGAAGTAGGATTAGGCAGCACAAGGTGTCCCAAAAACAAACGTGTGCTGAGACTGCAGGGAGAGAAGTGCTGTCGAGGTGGGCAATGCCCAGTTCAAACAGCAGTACACATCTGTTCCCAGGCTGGTACTTCCAAAGGTAACAAATACACACAACAGTTATGGACACAAATAATCATACTTGCCCAGGATGAAAGCAAGTTTAGAGAGGAAATGCTGAACATGAGAACATTTCTACAGCTGAATACTGGTGCTATCTAAAGATCTCTGTTTGCAGCTGCTCAGTGTTTCAGAATCTGTGTAGGGGTAAAAAAATTAATCAAAACCAAGAGGAGGCAGAGGAATGGACTGAAGAGGTATATTAAATGCTTTTGCTATATAATGCATGCTCCTAAAATAGTATATATGTATTATACATTATACTGTGGTATATGAAACTCCATGAAGGGAAGGGCACTGCCAATTTGAAAATGCAGTTGTGTTTAATTTGTGCCTGTAGCATCAATGATCCTCCTTTTCTCCACTTACAAATCAGTGGCATGAAGGCTGAAGCTATTCCTTTACAGAAGTTGACCTTTGATACGGTCTCTAATGAGGCAGAAGCCATCAATTCCATGGACCTCGGCAGGGGATGTGCATTTCTTACAATAGAGCAGCATTCATCACAGCGCTCGTAGCAAAAATGAATAGGGGCTGATCAGCTGGTGGCAAAATAGAGGAATGGAAAGAAACTTTTGATTCAGAATCAGAAACTACAAGGATTTTTGGCTGCCCCTTCTCCGGGCTGTGGTTAGCACTTAAGTCAGTGCAACATTTCTATCTGCCTGTCTTAGCTATGTAACAGAACCTGCCATCAGCCGTATCCCAGAGTCTCTAACCTGGCTTTCAAGGCTAGAGCAACTCAGTGTCCTGGAGTTTTTTCCTCTCTCCCTTTTTGCAGCTGAAAACACACATATATAATATATGTTTGCATGTACTTATTAGGCAATTAAGAGATCAATATGGTGGGAAGGCTGATAGATCAGGCCAGTGTGAAATTTCACTAGCTTAACATTCACTATCAATGTAGAATGCTAATGGTTAATTATTAGTCTTCATGAATAATTAGCATTACAAATGCAAATCACTTAGTCCTTGAGAACCAGGAGGGTGGTGCAGGTAGTTAGTGCTGATTCAGGGTTGCCCATGCTTATGAGCTTTTCCCTATCTTTATTTTGCTTATCATTCCCGTTGTTCTGCTCACAGCTCACTTTTTCAAAAGGAGTGCCCATCTCCTTCCGAGTGCTTATTTTCTGGGGGGATCAGGACTTGTTCAGCTTTCAGCAAACATCTTGCTTGCTTGCTTGGTATGGTGTATATATACCCTCCCACTCTCATAACCCCCAATAAGTACAAGAAACATATTTCTTTTTGTTTCACCATACCTCTTTCCTGCCTGTCCTATACCCCTTTTTCTTGCAGATTTTACTGGGTACCCATTTCCCTGTACCCCCATTTGTGTAAGTATACAACTCCCGATTGACCGCTTTGCTGCTCCACATTATTTCTGTATTTCTGCATTTCTGCATTTCTGCTTAGATTTCTTTATTTGCTGCTTACCCTATTAGTGGTCTTGTAACATCAGGGCATACTTCCACTTGTCATCAGATACACTCTTTTAGCATGCTTATGTCCAGGTTAATAATACTTGCCTAATATGCTTATACCGCATAGGAGCAACAGGTCCCTGCAACAGGCTACGCTCTCACACTGAGTAGCACTATTTTGGGGTTTAATGAAAGTGTTGTTACTGCTAAATCCATAATTAAGGATGATGTTTTTCCCTTTGCTTGTTTTACCCACCTGATAGGATATTTGCTGCTTGTAGAGTAGTCACAACTCATGGCTAACCTGCTTTCCACAGTTACAATGTGGTAACTGTCTGTGAGTGGTCCTTGTCCCTTTTAAAGCAAACTTTCAAAAGGTATCCTTCACCCCTCATATTTTAATGGGCTCACTGTTATCATCAGATGAAGGGAGTCTGGGCCAATGGTTCGCAGCTGAAGTCAGTGGGATATAAAACATGTTAAAATACAGGAATGCTGCTTTATGACTGCTCTCTGTTACCTAGCCATAACCACAGGATCCCGTTCAGTATTACAGAAGGCAGTGTACCTGCCAGCATCTGTCAACTCCCATCACCACTGCTACTACTGGAGGACATGAAGGATGTACCTTTGCTGCTCACCGCGATATCAGATTATAATACAGACCACATCCCTCCCTCATGGAGGGAAGCAGGGGCCGGAGGAGACCAGGGTCTCTTAAGCATGAAACATTAACACTTAGTACCTCAAAGTGCTTGCTGTCATGCTGCTTATGCCATGGGAAGAGACACCTCTCCTGAACAGTTGTTGAAGCTCAAGTATTGCAAAGGTCAGAAATCACTCCCGCCCCGAGAGGACATGTAGTAGTTTTGAATTACTGAAATACCTAAGGGGAGATTCTAATCACTGTCAAATTTTACCATGCCACCACCAGAGCCTCTCAAAGTATTTAGCAAAAGTTCATAAAACAACCCCTTCCCCTGCATATACACACACATGCACACACATATCGACCCTCTTGAAAAATAGCACTTTGCCTGTGAGAATGATAAAACTCAGTGCATCAAGTCCTACACCCTGGATCCCGACCAAGACCCCATTCTCCAATGTTTAACACAATGTGTTCCAAGAGCTAAGACAACAGGACTGCCCACCCCAAGCTGGGGGCAGAGGGAATCCTGCCCAAGGAATGCTTTACTGGTCTGTATGAGTGGCTGCACCGGCATGAGGGTGGCTAAGATGGAGTCCAAGGCATAGGACACACATGCTGAAAAAAGAGAACTTGGAGGTGTTTGCACTGTTAACTAATCACAGAGGCACATTGTTTTATTCTAACAAATCTCAAATTTAGGTCAATACCAGTTTTTAAACAAATAAATGATGGGTGAAGGGTTGCTTTTTCAATAAGAGGCAAAGCAATAAAGCCCAGCTCTATGGCCCTTATAATGATTAATCATGGTCAGCGAATTGTGCTCATGTTCTGGTTGATAAGAACATAGAATCATAGAATCATAGAATAGTTAGGGTTGGAAAGGGCCTTAAGATCATCAAGTTCCAACACCCCTGCCATGGGCAAGGACACCTCCCACTAAACCATGTCACCCAAAGCTCTGTCCAACCTGGCCTTGAACACTGCCAGCAATGGAGCATTCACAGCTTCCCTGGGCAACCCATTCCAGTGCCTCATCACCCTTACAGTAAAGAATTTCTTCCTCATATCCAATCTAAACTTCCCCTGTTGAAGTTTGAACCCATGACCCCTTGTCCTCTCACTAGAGTTCTTCATGAAGAGTCCCTCCCCAGCATCCCTATAGCCCCCCTTCAGATACTGGAAGGCTGCATGTTTGATACAGTGCAGCTGTATGGAGTTATATGGCTCATGGAGATGTGGTGTCATCCCTAAATTATCGTTGCTGCTTTGGATTTTAGTTTCATGACCATGTTTGCATAGGATGCCATTCATCTCTAACATAGCATGCAAGCATTTTATTTCTCATTGTAATATCACACGGTAATATACAGTATGTTAGTCAAATTCTTGTTTATGGGTAAAGAGGAAGCACACCTTTTTGCACTTTTTAAGCCAACCACTACGGCTGTTTACAGCTGTTGTGCCTCCAATGCCAAGCCTGTGACCCATCTCTTACCTTCTAATGTCTGCCTTCCTCCCTGCTGCATCTCCTTCTCAGTGACCCTGCTGTCGTACCAAGCTTGTATTTCTCTACACTGCATCATTGTGCTGGAGTCACAAATATCCCATTCTACCTTGAACATCTGCTTGTAGCTACTATCTATACCAAATTGTAGGTCTCCATCAGAGACAAACCAAAGACAGAGACAGACACCTGATCAGTTAGAAAAATTGCTGTCACAGCTAAAACAAGTAAAGCAAAGGTAGACCAAGAAGAGTTCAGTCAAGGCAGACCTTACATGCCTCCATTCTGGGACCTTACAAACTCAGAACAAAGCTTATGGCCTATTACCTGCAAAGGCAGTACCACATTGCAGGGCTTCACTGCTGCAAATAAGGAACTGATTTTGTTCTGCTGTGTTTACTTCTTATTGACCAGGCAGATTTCACCTGCAGCTGTAGCTGCAATGAACCATGTGGAAAACTTGCGCCTTGAAAAGGTGAACTAGAAAACTCCTATTTCCAACTAGATCAGCTTTTAATTTATGAGAATATGCAATCATAAAAAAAGTAATTACAAAAAGAAAAATATCATAGCCATGGTGTGCACAAAGAATTGAAACCTGAAAAACCACACCAAATAGGAAGAGCCATTTCATGGAAGGCCAGTGTATGGAAGTGTCGTTTAAGTGATCAGTCACCAAATACCCTGCGAGAACTCCTTTTCTCCAGCACTAACCATGCCAGCACCCTGGCCTTTCAAAACTGCAATCACGTATTCCTTCCTAGAAATGAATGATGGTTGCCTTGTGTAATAAAATATTCAACTTCACAACAATGTTTTACAAAGGTGGCTCATGAATTTTTTAAATTATTTTGTAAATCACTCTGCAAGCTGACAATGAAGGCTAACACCTCTGCTGGCATGTAAGTGCCAAGTTACCCTCGTATTCACCCTGACACGGGGATTTGTGGGAGCCATTCCCCACTCATGTGTCAGAAACCCTCTTCTTTACCTGATGAAAGCATTGCTCCCACACATCGTGCAACAAGGCATCCCACACAGTGAGAGCTGCTCAGGCGCTCAAGGACACCTCTGTCATGAGGAGAGGACTTCAGGGTTATCTGATAGGATGTGCCTGCTATGAAACCGGGCTGTGGAAAACAGGGGTAGCAAAGCACATGAGCTGCTTCCAGGCAGATTCCCCAAACAAGAAACAGGCAGTCTGAAGTGTATTTGTTTTGTAGTACCCATGACTGCTTCTCTTCTTGGAAGGCAACTGGCGGGTGACTTAGTTTTTGTCTGTAAACATTACCAAAAGTTGTAGAAAGTGTCCAGATGATATTTTTTTGTGTGTGTGGAATTGGAGAAATCTTCAGCACCAACAACCAGCGCAGATTTCCCTCTGTAAGACAATGATTTGTGTAGAGCGCTACAGACAGGACTGTACCATGTGGGAGGGAGGGCAAGGCTTTTCACTCTCCCTTTCTCACCCTGTATTGCCAAGCAGGGAAGCAGCTGCTTGGCCTGAGGCAGCCTGGTGACGGATATTCAACAGTGCAGCAAGAAAGGAGGAGATACACATCAGCAAAGCTGAGAAGTTCATGAAAGTGTGCAACAGCACCTGGAGGAAGGTGGGAAACATTCACAAATCATCAACTAATACACATAAACACTTGAAAAAAAATAATTAGGTACTATGGTTGTGCCTGTCTAAGGAGAGAAGAAAAAAATCCCTGCTCTATTGCAGAAAGTGACTGTCTGGAGAGATCTTTTTCTTTCACTATACCAGCAAACAAACTGGCTACATTTTTATTGCACGGTGTTACTTCAGGGAGAAACTCCTCCTTCCTCATGACCAGTAGGAAAGCAGAACAATTGAGAGCAGGTTTATTGTGAATCTCTCTCCCAGGGCTGAGCAGAAAGGGCTAGCAGCATCCCGGTGCTTCCTGCACGGCATGCTCTGGGTTCAAATCGTGCTGGTGACCCAGATGGAGAAGTTATATGATGCTCTTTAATTGGCAATTTTCTGCTCTGTTCTCTTCTGCATCTGTTATTTATGTATTTTAGCTTTCCTGCACGCTGGTAGACAGCAAGGAACTACAGCAGTGGTATCCCCTCGTATTTAAAACATTTAGACAGACAAACCCCCAAAATTCATGTAACAGAATGGTTCATTACACTCAGAAGAAATTCTGTTGCTTTACAAAACATTTCTCTGATGTGATAAAGCCCACATGGCTGCTGTTCAGCAACTACTGAGCAACAGAGGAAGAGCAAAGAATAAACCAAACAGCGAGATACTTAGGCAAAGATGCTGACCCCGGTATAGTAGCTTCCAGTGCGTAGAGCTGCAACCACAGCACTACCTTGGAGTTAAGTGCCGATGAGCTTGGTGTTATGCCAACAAAATCATCAAGAAGCTGGATCTCTCCTTGTTATTAAATTGGGCAAGCAAACAAATGAAAAGAATCAAAGCAATAACAAAGGGCAGATAACCCCTGGGCTATCTCATAAGCAGTGGCTGACAGATGTGGATTACTGAAAATGTAAAGAGCTTGCCACTTGTATGTAATAAAGCCACAGGGATTTAAACAATACCCTTTTTGTTTTAAGGAAGAGCAAAGGCATATATTGTCAAAACCATAAAGCTTGCCACAGTGAACTGCTGTACTGTTTCTGAAGCTATAAAGACATCACAGGCTTATGGTTTTGAAAGGAGTGACAGCTATTACATGCTGAAATGTTTCAGTGAGGCACTGCATGGAGTAGCTAAGGATCACACAGGGAAGCATCATCTATTTGTTCTTTGACAAGAACACCTGGATGACCTCTCTGAACTGGTCAGTTAGACTTACTGGCCTGGACATTTATCACTGCTGCAGTTGTGGTGGTTTTTTTTTTCAGTCAAGCTCTAGGAAAGCATTATTTTAGTTTCATGAAGAACCCAGAGGTAGAAAAAAGGTTGCCTTGCTTGTTTTCATTCTTGTGCTGACCAGGTATAATTTGTCATCTGAGGATGCAAGCTGCCACTTGAACTAGTGCTTGTCCGAATTTTGGCACACACACAGAGTAGAGCTGTAAAAGCTCCACCTGTCACCATTTTCACTGCCTAGTCAGCTTACAATGCTAAGGATGCGTTAAAGGTCTCTGAAGAGCTCCTGCATTTGTTGCTGTTGTAACAGTATTTAAGCCTTTCCCTGTCACATTCAGACATACACTGTACTCATAAGACAGATATTCCTGTCTTATTTAACCCCTCATTTAAATTGTAACTGCTATTTTTCAGTCTGTAAAAAAAATAAGTGTGATGGGTTTTGAATAGCAGCATAACAGGTAAGGTTTTTGTACAACGTATGCAGTCATTTGATATACACACATAATTGGTGGAACAACACAGAGAAAACCGACCTGATGAACAATATCCTCTATTTCCATTACATGCACCTCTAAAAGCTTAATGGAAAACATGGGAATATTATCTTTAACAACCTGATATATCTTAAAACTTCTCATATGCTAAAGAGCAGACTTCTCTCTGTTCTTTCCAAGTGGTGGTGTTCAGCCTTTCACATCATAACCCACTGGTGTTACCACTAGTAATTTACAACAGGGATGATTCCAAATGATGAGATGCATGAAACTTTATTCTAACCCAGAAAAATCCCATTATCTCCAATTTAACATTTCCTATATTTCCAATCTTTCGCTGTGGTGATTTGCAGGACATATTAAACTACAGCAATATAATGTGTGGCTCCAAAGTTTTTACAATTTTCTTTTACATGAGGTAAATCATAATCCCACAGCTTCACGTAAGTTCTGTTGCACCACAATGAAGAACATGGAAAAAATATATTTAACTGCCTGATTATTTCTTAAAATATATCTCTATTGTATCAACGTACCTATGACGTATGGCATTTCTTTGTACTTATTTGGGATAACAGCCCATAATGAACTGCCCTAACGGGTCAGCGTGTCAAAGCAGACTTTGTGTCTTTGTTGGTGGCCTGCAGAAGGTGTTCAGAGAGAAACAGGTCATCACCTATGTGTACTCCCTCTTGCCATAGTTAAGTATTATCAGTTGCTAACCATTCAAAATCCAGACCAACTAGGCTAAAAATAGTCTGCTCTAGAAAATGAGCAAACAGTAATTTGGTTCTAATAAAATCAAGCAGCACGGGTTCTGCTTAATAAGAAGCCAAAGATTCAGAATTAAAATATCACTGAGTAGAAATTGAAGAATGGTTTTCACATATATATATTCATTAGGATTTTTCAAAATATGGCATGTTTTTATGTTCCTTTGATGTACTGTTTTCTGAAACTGGAGAAAATACTTTGGAAGAGGCTATTTTGATACTGATGCTTAAACTGTCACAGACTTTTAGCTGATTTGGTTACTAATCTGCATAAAAAGGATGTTCCGAGGCTCACATATTGCTATTAACTGAAGTTCAGAGAACTAGAACAAAAAAGACATAAGAAAATAGCAAGTACGAAATAGTTCTAATCCATAAAGAAAAGTGCTAGAACATAATTTATAGAAGCTCTGAAGTGAATAAAATATGTGAATAGTGAAATAGGTAGCTGGAGAACCAGACAATTTTCTTCACTTAAAAATAAATTTACAGAAAATATTTATAAAATTTACTCTTGGGGAAAGAGTGACTAAAACGAAAAATATTGACGTTAAGTACCTTTAAAATATCTTAAATGATCAAATAAAACAAGTATTACAACTACTCTAATAGGCAAAGTCTCGCCTTTCTTTGAGTCATCACATGATAAATCTCAGCTCACACATCAATTTGTTAGAAGGCAAGTCAGAACAATAACAAAGACAAACAGCCATTAGTGGACAAGACAGTTTCATCAAGCAAGATCTTACAAATAATATATTGTTGTTTGTCATCAAGACACTTTTAATACACCAGAGTCCTTTCCAAAAGCACCTATAATCAATTCCTTCTAATTTACAAACTCGGAAAGACTATGAGAGTGATGGTAATTTCATATTTTACACACCCACAGAGGTTACGACAATTGATTCAGTTCAGCAAAGTACTGTAATGACTTTGAATGCACTTGAAAGATTTTTGCATTTGTTTTCTAAAGCTGTAAAAAAAGTAATTCAAACTGTGCCACATGGGCACAATTTGTAAAGGTTGTACATGAAAAGTATGGATTCAGTTCTGACAAAGACAGCTCTCATCTTATTATAAACCATCTGCAAGGCATGCTGGTCGCTGCACTAAAACACTTGGTTTCTCTTTGTTTGCACTTTATGCAATCTGAATAGATTTCAGAATTTCTCCAGGAAAAGAGGAGGGATGAAAAATGGGTGACACTTAAAACCACTTCAGAACAACTGGGTTTTAGTCAATTCTTTTCATCAATGCTAACAGTAAGGGTATGCAACCTCTGTCCTTAGATTAACAACCCACATAAAGATGAAAGCAATCAGAACCCTCCACGGGTGAATGCAAGATTTCCATCCATAAAACAGGATGAATGGATACGTGGTCTGCCTTTTACTAACTTCTCACTAGCCAGATGTAACTAGCAATGAAACAGCAGCTCTACTATTTCTGCCCTCAGAATAATATGAAATAGCTCAATTTAAAATACAGGATCATCAGATAAGAAAGCCCGATTATAGCTTCCGAGGGGTTATGGCCTCAGAGCAAAAAGATATCAGTGGGCTGCAGTCTGCAAGAGGAACCAAGAACTGAATAGACCTTGAAGACTTTATAGATGAGTCTTGCTGTATCCTGGCTAACCAGGCAAGGCAAGAACAGGGAAAATCTGTCCGGTCTTAGTGACAAAGAAAGGACTTTGGCTATCAGTATTTCTCAGAGAAGAAAGGAAAAGATACACAGACATTATAACACTGCAAGGTGAGACTTTCAACAGCACTTCTGAAAAACGAGAGAATCTCCTGGGTGCTGAGTCCTACTTTAGGAATCATCTCTGAGTGTTTCTTGAGTCACAGAGAAAGAAGATAAGATCACTGCAAAAGTGGACTACTTCCACACCCGATGCTTCCAACAGCAGAAGCCTTCACAAGGTGCTCTTGCCATTAAACATTATTTTTTCCTTTGTGTACTCATCCTCCTGTGGTAGCTTAAGGGATGCTGTAAGCTTTACTTTGGGTACAGAATTGCTTACTTTTATTTCCAGTGCTTGAGATGGGCACACTGGATGTACATATGAGCAAGTTCTGCTTTGTTGACAGTCTTCCTTTGATATGCACCATCTGCCCTAAAGCCACAATGGAGAGCATTGCCCTGCAATGCCCACAGACCTGCTAATAACTGACAGTACCTGAGCAGTTTCACTGTAAAATGAAGAGACCTACAGACCCTCTAAATGTAAAGTAATTAGTTGCTAGTCCATTGATATCAAAGAACTAAGGCCTGTATGCTGAGGAGTTGACTCATAGCTTCAGATTAAACTTTTTCATCCATACTAAGGCAGTTTTGGCTTAAACATTAAGTCTTTGGAGAACTCTGTGCTGTTGAGAAGACACTCTATTAGCAGCAGGAACTTGACTATGCTAACAGCACAACTTTTCTAATATTCCTTGCCAGCTTTTCTTGCCTGTCTGAAAGGTCTTTCAGGTAGGTCCTATTTTGAAGATGGTGCAGCTTCTGTCAGTATGGAATGGGATCTCACTGGATGTTTTTTAGAACTGTTATGCTAAAAATGAATGCTACAAGAAAGCTACAAGGAAAAAAACCACAAACAATTCAGATGTTCTAGATTCATGCTTCAAGTGATGAAACCTTGGGTTCAGGGAAGGCTATGACAACTCTGCATTGTGTTCAGCAGATCTAGAATTTCAAGTACAGTGTTTTGGGGTTTAAAAACTTCCTGGTTAGACAGTTGATGAAGTGAGAAGCAGAAATTGCTGCTTTACTCCCGACTGAGGGAATCAGTGTCATGGAAGACAACGTAGAAGCAAAGAGATGGTACTGGTAAGGTAGCACACTTGAATGAATTTATGATTTATATTCTCCTACTTATCTGTAACAATATCCATTCTCTGAAGATGAAACAGGAAACATATAGCTGCTGCATATATATTTATTTTCACTGCGTTCTAGATTTCAGAACAGTGCGAAGGTCCATGGAAATAACAACCTAAGGCAGCAGAAAGAAAAACATGTGGATGCGCTCAGTGTGCAAAGTGTTCTCCTTGCAGACCTGTCTGAAAGAAAACAGAATCCTTCTGCTGAGCAGCAAATGTCTCACTGCTGCCAGGAACTTGCAACTTGTACGAGCACAGGTTCCTCGTTACACTCTGGAATGCAATGTGGTATTCATTTCTTACCTGCTCTTTGACCTTATTGATATGACATGCACCTTTACATTTTATACTTTGCATAGTTGGCTAAGAAAAGGTGCTGAAGAAACAAAATTGCCTGCCTCAAGTCTCTGGCAAAAGACAGAATAAAGCATTGTAGTAAATCTAACAAAAACCGGGAAATGAATTTAGAAGCCTAACTTCTTCCTGTTGGAGAAGAGGTAATACTTCCTTTTTGAAGGCATGGCTTGAGCACCTGTGCATGTTGAACTCTTTAATACAGACATGATTAGGCTCCAAAAAAGGAAGTCACCTTGATGGTCAGTTCAAAACATTGGCCCCTATGTTTTGATACGTAGACTCCAAACAATCTAAGGCAATTGATGGCAAATTGAATTTACAATACAGTTGAAAAACCTTATTGTTCCTTTTTCGTGCAGCTAGGTTGCATATTAAAATAATGACATCCTATGATTAGATACACACAACAGATTAACTGAGCGTTACCAACACCAGTCTTGTGAATAACATGTTCTGAAGGACACCCTCCAGAAAAGCCTAGTGCTGTTCCCAGCACAGTGCTCCTCACAGCACAGCGTGCAGGACCACATTCCCAACAAAAATATCAGGGCTTCTACAAGCTTGCTTTGAAACCAGGGTAAATCACACATTTATTCCAAAACTCCTATAAGTAAGTACATTAGTGCAAAGTCTGACTACTGTGTCTCAGTACAGAATCCCAAGTCTAAAAATATACACGCTGAGAATATTGGAACTTTCCTTCCTTCTTTCCCCAAGACACATGTGATGCTCACAAGGCTGTTTTAAACCTTTCAACCTTGGAAACTTTTTAGAAATGCTTTGATAAATGAAGAACTTGAGGTATTTCTTTAAGATCATGATATACTTACTGAGCTCCAAGTCTAGTTTTAGTTCTAAAGATATTGCAGTGGCTGGAAAGTGGTAAATGATTTTTTATTAGCCATAGACAAAAATCAAATTTGTGTCTCAATCTCCATCAATCTTAGTAAGACTCCGATACAGTGATCCTGTTTTATTGGTTAGACTAATGAACACTGGAGTCAGTTCCTTTGTCCTCAGTTGGTTAAAAAAGTTATTTACGTCCAACTCTCAGTATTTCAAAGCTAATGGTCTGATTTCTTCCACCATATTGATTCCTGAGAGAATTGCTCAAATGTTTTCTTTCTTATTCTCTCTTAACAGGTATTTCTTTGCATAGAACACAGATGAATAAATCACTAAAGTTTCACTACTGCAGCATCATTCAGCCTGTTTTTGTTAAAGCTGGGCATGCACCATTTCTCTGTTTTTCTATCTCCTGGAACTCAACTAGAGGTTGGGACTTACAAGAAACAATAACATCAAAGAGAGGAAAATTGCTATCCTCAGCCTCCTCACACACAACATAAGCCACTGAAAGTTATCTACAAGAACCTACCATACTTCATATTCAAGGAGCAGGTGCTCTTACATCATTAGTCACTGGAATTCATTGGAAGAGCAGTAGCTTATAGTAAAGGAAATGGTAACTTCCCAGCCACTGTGACTCAAGCCCTTTACTTGAAGGTCATTTGTTATGAAGCTCTTTCCACAAAGGCTCTGTTCATGATCATGTATCTCAGCCTGGATGAAGATCCTCTCCTTTACAGGGTATTTATTTCAGGAGCATAAATGATGATGTGTTAATTCTCCCTGTGGGCTTCCAACCAGACACTACTTCACAGAATACTTGAAATAATGAATGCAATAGCTGAGTGGGGAAAAAAAAAAAAAAAAAAAAAGACTAAAACCAGCACTCACTACTTCCTCCAGTAATGGGTATTACGTGGCCATGAGTTTACCAACAGATCACAACTTTCCCGAACTAGTTTCTGCAATTTTTATTATTTGAGGAATCATTTCTCAAAACCATTATGATGAGAGATTGTAACTGATTTGCAAGCATCAAATTGGGATATTTAAATCAGAGTTGTAAAGTTTTACAAAGCTCACGTGTGTTTTGAGACAGAAGTTGGACACAAGTTCAAGAGACTTGTATAGAGTGATTATAAACAATGTTTATAGGATGCTGTCCACACACAAAGATAAGGGTGATAATTAATAATGCTTGTGGGATGTTATCTAAACTCAAGAGTTTTATATTAAAACAATGAAAAGCCTAAATATATGCTCAAGAAAATCAAACTAAGAAGCATGCCTTTCCTCCTTTTTCCCCTGCTTTTGGAAGATGACATTTAGTGCTCAATTTCTTGCACAGAGAAAGTAAAGCGTAAGGAAAATTCAAAACGCCACCCAGACTATCTGTTTTTCTTTCATTTTTTTTAATTAAAAAGAAATTAAAATAGATTAATGAAAATATTCTTCCCTCTACACACACCCAATGTAACAAATACCGCTTTTACCCATAGCTAAAAATAATTACCCTAAAAATACCTGTAAGTGTTAGATTTGCTTCCAGTAGAGATTCTGATGGCCATTTCTTAATACCTGCTCATTTCATTAGCTCTCTCCACACCAACTCAGCATGCTTTGAATGTCCAAAACTAATGTTCTTTAACAATTTATTATGGAAGACCATACACATACATTCAACTACTTGCTGTAGAGAATTACAGGTTTCCTTACTTTGGGAACTTCTTTATCTTCTTGCGAAACACTGTCTTGCCTCCCTTTCATACAGTACTAGAATCTTGACAATAGACAAAGGCAGTCACCAGAAAAGTTTTTCAATAAAAGGATCTCTGCCCACCCACAAAGGCAACCCAGATTTGTTTTTCCTTTTTAAGCAGTCTTACATTCCAGTAATACCAATATTTCTGAATGCTTGAGGGAGAAAGATCTGCCTCAGTTCTAAGGTATTTAGGGCTTGTTCCTGATGTTACTTGCCCCACAGTAAAACCAGAATAACCTGGCTGAAGAGCAGGCATCCTGGGCGCTGTTACATTGACAGCAACGAAACTGGTGGCATAAGACATTGCTTGTGTGTGGTGAGTTCACAACTGAACTTACGGCGTGCACCAAAAGCTGCCCTTGGTTTGGTGCTATCACTGACAGCAACACACAATGCTTCAGTGGATGCAGGGACAAAGCAGACATTTCAGGGTGATGGAGCTTAATGAGACATGGTCTAGAAGAGAAAAGCATGCCAAAAGCTCATGCTGCCCTTTCATGTGACTCTGTGGATAGGCCACTGAAGACGGACTAGGGTCTTTTGCATTTCCTTAGCCCCTGCACTGTGGTTACTGAGCTCAGGGCCTCTGGGATGCTGGTACAGAGCCAGCTGAGATGGTCCCATCAGGGAGCCCATCTGTGCCCATGAGACTTGCTCCTGCCTCCTGAGGCTGTGTGCTGGCTTCTGAAGGGTTTATACAGCCCTGGGGATTTACAGCGTGCCGTGCTTCAAGCATCAGGCAGGCTTTTGCTCTGTTCAGAGCAAGGAAATCGAAGAGTTGTACCCAGCAAAATTTCATTGTTATTTCTAATTGCTTTAGAGATAGATCCTACAAATAACCACATCCTCCTTTGTGGTAATTTATGTGCCAATTCTTTACTAGCACTGAAATCACTAACTATTTCTAACCAACCATTTTTTTTGCCTTGAGATGTTTAATTATTACAGGATAAATGGTACTAGTGAGGGATTCACAGGGAAAGAGTAATTAGCAGTTTCATCTATCTCAATGAAAGAAAGTATTATTATTAATTAATATCCATACAAGGAAGCAGAAGGAGTTTTTAAAAATCTACAATAGAGATATCTACAGGGGCCACATTTGCTGAGTGTCTTTTTGACAGGTACCCATTTATTATTTTAACAAGCTGAGATTGTCTGCATCTTCAATCACAGGAGGTCAATCCTTCATTCCTGTCAAATCTCTGATAACTAAAGTGTCTGTATTAATAACTAAAAACTGGAAAGAACAAGCTAAGGGAGCTACAGTAGGAGGTCACATTGCTTGAAATCGCCAAATGGCAGTCAGTTTGCTTTGCATGAAGGAAAGAGTTTATCACTTGTATGCTATGGTGGTGATTATTTTAGATATGCTTTGGCACAATTTGGCTATCCAGTGGACCTCTGTGGCTAAGCAGCCCTCATTCCTACCACAGCAGCTGACTTCTGTAGGGGAAGCTATAGCTACATCTTGTGCAAAGGGAAGGAAGAGATTTCTAAGTGCCCCAATAATACTTGACCCATTGTAAATATTTGACATGTGTAAAATAATCACAAATCCGACACTAAAAATAATGTAATGAAAAGGACATCAAAAGTTACAGGCTCTCTTGGAGGAACTGGTGAATGTTTTACCCAGATTCTTACGTTCTTACATTGTGTCCCAAGCAGACAGTTTGCAACTGCCCCAGAAGGACTAAAAGGCTGAAAAATACATAGATTTTCAATGTCCTTTGTGGGAAATATCCTTTCTTTCAAGAAAATAGTACATAAACTTCCTATTCCCTGATTGGTTTTGAAGGTAATAGCTTTGACAGAAAATTCCTGAATGCACAGGGGAGGGCAGAGGTTTGTCATGTACAGAGCTCAGGACCAAATCCGAGACTATGAGCACGTGGAGAGCTTTGTGTACTCAGAGGTTTCCCAGACTGACTCGTCATACCCATCACTCACATGTTAACTGTACTGGTCTAAAAAACTCAACACAGTATGCCGGCAAAAGTGAGCAGACACTTTCCATTTCTAGAGCACAGCCCGAGCAGCTCACTCATGCAGACGTCCTCTCCTCATCTTATGACACAAACTGATGGTGTCAGAAATGATGTCAACTGATCCTCTTGCACTGCTTCCAACCTCACAAATTAATGTGAGCCTCCAGCTTAACTGCCAGAGATTTTCCTTAACCCTGCAGATTTTTTTCTGCTGCTCCCCTTTTTATCTTTAGAAGCACCACATTTTTCTCATCTATCTAAACAA
This sequence comes from Ara ararauna, assembly GCA_028858755.1. Taxonomy (NCBI): domain Eukaryota; kingdom Metazoa; phylum Chordata; class Aves; order Psittaciformes; family Psittacidae; genus Ara; species Ara ararauna. The sequence goes on along the minus strand of CM054380.1, from coordinate 15,013,190 downwards.
AATACAAAAGCTATTGGGTTTTCATAGCCTCCCTCCAGGGCTGCCCTCAGTGTTGGGGTGGACAGAAGTAGCTCATTAACAGCAACACCGGCTCAGCTACAGCTGTTGGGGGACTGCAGAGTCCCAGCCTTGCTGCTGTCTCAGATGCAGAGGAGAACTGGTGAGCATAATACATAAAGAATAATCTAATGGCCATAGCAATACAGAGATACGAGAAAGCTAGGTGTCTTATATGAATTTAAGAAATCCTCTAGGCTATATGCTTTAACTGTCTAGGAATAAAGAGTTTAAAAGTAGTGGAGGCTTCTTTATTACTCCATTAGTCACCAGCTGGACTGAGTTTGGCAGTGGGTATACTAGCAAAGTTGATGTTAGCAGTAGGAAGCTCTAAGTCAGCAGACAGACATAGATCTCAACAAACTTTATAGGTACAAAAGTGTTTAAAATTAGAAGTGAATCTGAAAAATCCTGGACATATCTGCACAAGGGCTGCCTTAGGTTTTGTTCTTGAGCTGTCTGGTGGCAGCCAAGTAATTTCTCTGTCTTAGAGTCGTGGTTTAAGCCTCTCTAACTCACGCAGTCTCTCTCTCACTCACTTCCCCCTCTTTCTTCCCCCCGCTCCCAGAGGGATGGGAAGAAGAATCGAAAAGAATGCAACTCCCACAGGTTGAGATAAGAACAGTTTAGTAACTAAAGTATAACACAAATCACTACTGCTACAACCAATAATAATAATGACAAGGCAAATACAAGGAAAGAATACAACTGCTCACCACCTAATAACCAGCCCGACCACGCAGCGCACCCTCACCCTTCAGGGTCTCTGCTCTCCGTTTTACATCCTAGGCATGATGTGCTGCGGCATGGAATAACATCTTTGGTCAGTTTGGGTCAGGTATCCTGTCTCTGCTTCCTCCCAGCTTCCCCTCCACCCTGGCAGAGCATGAGACTCAAAAAGTCCTTGGTCAGACCAAAACATTACCAAGCAGTAGCTGAAAACACTGGTGTTATCAGTGCTGTTCCCAGGCCCAAAATCAAAAACATAGTGCTACACCAGCTACCAAGAAGGAGAAAAATGACTGCTGCTGCTGAACCCATGACACTTAGATTCCTCCTTCGCTCTGTAAACCAGCGTCAACAATGTTGACCTCTTCTGCCAGGCATTATATGAGAACTGGCTATTTTTACTGTAGCTATAAAGCAATTGCTTATATCAAGACTTCAGTTTTCTTTCTAATGGTATTTAAATGTGGCAAGTATTCTAAAAACACATAAAAGGATACAGTCCTAAAACTGAATTAATAAAGTGGTGATCTGATATAGAGGGAAAGTTTCTTGTTAAGCATGCCTCAGCCTTACATTAAAAGAGAAGGATGAGTTTGGGTTCAAAGTGGGTGAACAATTTTATACAATCACCCCCATTTCTTTAGCTTACAGATTTTATTTGTGAAACTCCTGAAAACCTTCCAAATAGTGACTGATAAAATATCCCAATTTTGGGATTTATATGAATATTAACCAAAAAGCTCATTGGTCTTCACTGGCGTTATTTTACTGAGTGTAGCCCAACACAGAACAGTGGCTGTTCTATTGCAGAGGGAAGAGAACAACAGAAAGAAAACATCCTTGCTCTCACACTGCTCAGAGGATGTTGTCTTTCTCATGTCTCTCACATTACTTCCTATTCTCATTTCCTTATTTTTGGTTTCTCCTTCACTTCACTCCATGGCAAAGAAAACCTAATACCACTGTATTAATTCATTTATCTGAGTACCACACACAAGGACTCACCTTTTCCAAATCCAGGGCAGGTTACCTTAATTACTCCTGGATTTCTGAGATGCACAGGTGAGATGGGCTTTCATTAGCCCACCTATGCTAAAAGAAGTAGCTAAATCTACATATTATTTCAATGACTGCTAAATACACAGCACTAACACAGATGAATCCTTGTCAGAAACAATCCAGTTTGCCTGAATAAAGGAGTTTCAGCAGGTGACATTACTTTTAAGTCAGCAGATGAATAATAAACCAACTGATTGCTTTGGGAGGAATACAATAGAAGAAAATCCAGTGACTTTTCACCCTATTTTCACTGTTTCTAGGAGTATCAAAACAAAATTTAGACATGTTACCCATAAAAAGAGACTCCAGCTTCTCTTTCAAGTAAATTGGTAGCACAGTATTAACAAAAAATATTCACCAAGCAAAATGGAAATGCTAGCAATGCAGCAGTGCTTAAATTTTATGAGAGTTAGATTATGACTAGGTACATAAAAATGAGTGGGAAATCTGCAGTCGACAAGAGCTCGGCGCATAATTACTTTTCCTCTCTCACCAAATAGCTCCAGGTCAGAAGACTTCATTTAAACAGAAAGACAGTGATGAAAATGCTGACTTGTGGTAAACGTGTGCAACTTAAACAGATTTAACACTGCTAAAGAAGACAAAAGAGAAGTGAGACTGTAGGGGTGCTTTATTGAAGAAAAGTGTTTCTCCACAGAATAATCTTGGTCAGAAGGGACTGCTGGAGGTCTCCAGTCCAACCCCCTGCTCAAAGAAAGTGCAAGTAAAACAGGTTGTTCAGGGCTGCATTCAGTCCAATTTAGGTATCTCCAAGGATGGAGGGACCACAGCCTCCCTGGACCTCTTACTGACCACCTTCATAGGGAAAATGCTCTTATATGTATCTGGATAGTATTTCCAATGTCCCCCTTGTGCTTGTTGCCTCTTGGCCTTCTATTGTGCACCTCTGAGACGAGCCTGGACTCATCTCCTCCACATCCTCCCCAGCAGGAGCTTAGACCACAGTAAACCACCACCCACCCCGCCCCCAACCCTCCTGTTCTCTGGGCTGAACATATGTCTCAGCCTCTTCTCATACCTTGTGTGCTGCAGTCGCCAGTCACCTCGGTAACACTCCACTGGGCTTGTTCCATTTTATCAATGTCTTTTTTGTACCCACAACAGCTCCAGATGTACTCTCACAAGTGCCAAACAGGGGAAGGATCACTTCTCTTGACCTGCTGGCTATACTCCTGCTCACACAGCCCTGGATGCTGTTGGCCTCTGAGGCAAGAGTACACTGCTGCCATGTGTCCTGCTTGTCCCTTAGGTCTTTTGACAATATTATAGCTTAATTAAAAAGAACTGCTGTTGTCAAAAAGGAAAGCAAGTTCATCATCATTCCAGCTCAAATGGCTGGCTCACTGCTCCCTGCATCCAAGACTAGCTCACTGTTCCCTGTGTCTGAGACCTCTAAAGAATGACACGCTAAAGGGCTGAATCCATTTTGATGTTTTGTAAAATGGGCTTTCTGAGGAATGAACTAGATCCCCCGCTTCCCAATCCTTTTTCAGACAGAAAGGAAAGAGATACTGTAGTTTCCATTAATCTGAGCGCAACATTATTTTAAGTTCCAAACAAACAACTCCCTCCAGTGCACACCTCAGGGTAAGCAAATGCTTAAGTCCAGTCTGATTCAGCAAAGCTTTTTAGTATGTATCTAAATGTCACTGCCTTCAGAATGAAAGTTAAGTGCGTCCTGCTATGCTTTGCTGAATTTTGGCTTCACACTGTAAGAAAAGGATAATTTGGCTCATTATGTTTTGTGAATGACACAATGCCCCTGAACATTAAAGTTTATATCTATTTGCATATATGTGTGCAGCATTAGGTTTAGCTCTCAACTCTGTAGAGATCAAAGTACACATAGATCCTCCGAGACTATCAGACAGCAATTACACTGCAAAATAGATTATAGGCAGTCTCCCTCTACATCTCACTATGTCCACCCGCACATTTGCTTGGGTTCCTCTGCTGCCCTTGAACATGCCTTCTTTTCATTTGCTGAATAAAATACTGTTAGATGAGGGCTTATGAAGCAACCACTTCTCACCCAGCAGTGAAATAAAGCTAATTTTTAACAGGAATATTTAGAAAAAGAAAAAAAAAAAGATTAAATATTTTGTCACGGGCTATGCCTGAGAATTTCCAAGGATCTTATTCAGGCTTATGAAAAACTTTCTGCAGAGGACAAGCAGAGGCGGGGGGGGGGTGGGGTGGGGATGGTCTCTGAATCACATCTTCACATTTCTGGGCAGATTTGATGCCTTTCTGCAGTTCTCGATTTCTGTGAGTGTTAAGTTATTTTAAAACTGTTACTGCTTGAAGCATTCCTGTCACAGACAGCACACACCGGGTGTACATTTCCACTCTCACTCACACAAAGTGCTCCTGACTGGAAACACAAGAAAACCAAGTCAGTTATTCCGCTGCAGTGCCTAACTGAGGAATGCTTCCACACCAGTTCTTTGCATAAGGACTCTTCCATGGCACTCCGATGGGCTCTGACACTTTTTCTCTATCAATGTCAAATGGTTATTTGTGACTTTAATGATAATTACCAGTATTGGCATTGTGATTATGTCTCACTGCACTTGGGATGGAAATTTAACAATAGACTGAAGAACGAAGATACTTGGCTCTTTTCATCTGTCCTTACAAGGTGAAACCCAATATTTGAAAACCCTGGACTCAACTGATCATAATGTTTAGCTGATTTTTTTAAGTGAATTGTTATTCTGTGATTGTGATCCTAGAAAACTGAAGTTATTTTTTCATCTGCTGAAAAATACTGATGAGGAAAGAAATGTCTCTCTTCCCCAGTCCTGTATCCACATACGAGCTCCAGAATAACAAGCAATGGCAGCTGAGAAGAGCCAAGGTTTTGAGCCACCTGGAAAGGCAGTCAACAGAACTGTTTTTCCCTGTGTTCTGAACACTTTCCTTGACCCCAAGAGCTCACACCACACAGGCACTGAAGATGCCAGACCTGCATGATGACTCCTGGCTGGGGCAGATTCCAGCTGGCAGGTCAGTCTTGCATACTGCTCAGGTAGGCTTAGGAAACTCAGTCTCTGAAGACTGACCTCTTAAGCCATGTATTCCTCTACAACTGAGGACAGGTATTGGAAACTTGGCTAAACTAAGCCACCTTGTGCTTAACATTATTCTATCTAATAAAGTCTAGAAAGGTGTCATTGGTGCTGTCAGTAGCTGTCTCCAATATTTAATCTGTTTTTTCTTAACATGTCAGCTCCTAGATCGGAAAGTTCATCACCAGTTGTGTCGCCTTCCAACCATTCTAAGTTACTTCTTGAAAGTATTTCCAAATAGCCCTCAGAACTAAAACCAAACACACAAACCAACCAAATCATACTGTAGTCTGCTGGTGCCCTGACAGCCCTGCATGTCTCTTACTGCATAGATTTTTTTTCTTGCTGTCTTCTATTTCTCCCTTAAGATGCAAATTTAAAGTTCTTTCTTTGGGAACAGGAACACATTTTCCCCTGCTATTGTACAGTGTCTTGCCAAATGGTACGCTGGTGTTTGATTAGGGCTTTAAGCTACTCTAACACTAGAAATAAATGGGACTGAAAGTTTGCAGTTCAACAGTTTACAGCAGTTAAATAAATAATTTTCGAATTTTGCAGTAAAAGTTTAAGCCAATATATGTCTAAAGAGAACCTCTGTGAGCTTGTGGTATTGAGAGGTACCTGAAAGTTCATGTGATTTGCGATCCTTTACTGTGGTGTTCTGAGTTTATAAAACTCGCACAGTGTGAATTCTTTCAAAGGACAAATATCAAAAGATGAGCAGGAATGGGGTGATTTGTGATGAATAAATCTCAGAAAGTTCAGAACCTGTTCTCTGATGGGATATGCACCACAGCTTCTGAAAAGCTATCTGAAGCTGAAGAAAAATTCATATTTTTTAAAGCAGAGTTTAGGGGACCATGTTCTTTCTTGACCAAGATGAATTTGGTTGTGTCATTCCATAGAAAGCATATCATAATTTAGATTAATGCTCATGACTGAGACAGAAACATTAGGTAATAGTAAGAAAATGAGGGAAGTGAATTTTGGAATCCAGAATAAGATTTCAATTTTCAGTAAAAGCTACAGATAATGTAGGGAATATTCATGTGTTTTATTATTTTATTCAGAGTTTCCTATCTGCCCCAACAAAGGATTTTTTCTCAATTTAACAAAAAGAATAGAAGAGCTTTGGATTGAACTGCATAATCAGTGAACCAAACAATCCCAAACTGCTCAAGCATATCCGACATCTGCTTGAAGAACTCGACTGCAAATAGCAGGAGATACCTTCCATTACAGTACACACAGAGCTGGGCTGGGAGAAGCAGCATTAAAAAGTGTTATTCCCATTTAGTAATTATGCCTTGATGGTTGTTTATATGTTTGCTCCACTGTAGCTTGCTTGCTTTATGGTGGCACTACTGCTAGAGAAAACACAAAAGTAATTTAGTTTTAAAGGGGAAATGAAAGTTTTAAAGTAGTTTAACTTTTCTGTAAAGCTGTAATGATTGGAGACGACTGGATTGAGTCGATAGAGTACTAATTTCAATATTAACTCATGCTTTAATTCTCCTCACAGCAAACAACCTCCCTCACTCCTTTCTGGTACACAATATAAATACTTTTTACACCACAATCAATGGAATCTAGAAAAAAAAAAAAAACCAAACCAAAACCATTTTTATTCCTCAGAAGCTTCATAAAGATCCCATTTCCCCAAAGCTCTTATTTACCCCTATGCAAATGGCATTGGATCTGTAATGAGATGTATTCATAGACACACCGTTCATGTTCTCTTCCTCCCTTCTAGATTTACCACCCAGTTCCTCCAATGGTGTCTGTGATCTCAGAAGAGTTAAGATGTGATGTGAAATCTGTTGTAGGCAATGCATTGATATCAGTTACCACATTAAAAACAGCCAGTATTACCAAGCTACAACTCTGCAGTGGACAGTCAGGGACACCAAATAATCCTGCAGAGGTGGGAACATGCTGTGGTTTGTGATGTGGTTAATCTTTGCATCCCTAGAAAAATACAGTGGCGGAGTGAAAACTTCCTGAAGGTCTTCCCCCTCAAGATGCTTTTACCTCTATATCTAGCAAAGACTTGAGCATGCGTTGTGTGGGTACCAGTGCCCATGCCTGCTGGGTAGCTGCCATCCCTCACTCTGTTTTGGTCTAGCTAAGGGGCATTTGCTCTCTTCCACAATGCATTACAGCGGTCAGCATTTGGCCTCAGAGAATATTGTGTGATTAATGCACCAGAAAACTTGTCTTAAAATCCTCCTCCCTTTGCTTGCCAGCTTTTTATTCTCTTAGTTACGTTTTCTCTTTGTTCTTTTCTGCAAACTGTAGTGTAAATGTTTTTTGAGTAATTAATGTGTCAAATACCAGACCTGAATTTTCATGGGCAATTAGTGGGCTGAGTAAAGCCAGCAAAATGCATTTCAGTTTTAATAGTGAACTGTGGCTCACTTGCTGTTTTGCAGAAATCTATCCTGAAATTCAGAAAGCTTCATATGCCTGTACACTTTTTATTTCTGTTTTATACACCAAAGCTTGCTCTCCTTTTCTATTTTTTCACCACATATAAGATGCTGCCTCATCGATAACTGATCAGGTTAACATCTGCTTTCTGCTGCTGCCAGGAGAAACATGTTTGTTTCTACAGGACTGAGCAATTCCTCCCCCCCCCCAACCTGCACGTCTCAGAAGAGCGTTGCCTTGTGCCCCTCACAGCTGCATAGAAAACACACAGCATGCCTGTGTGTGAGGTGCTTCAGCGCAGGTTCCTTCCTGAAGAGGCACAGGAGAGGCTTTCAGAGTATATAATGGTTTTTACCCGCTCACGCAATTCCACACTGTGGCACAGCAGTGAGAAGTGGTAAGCCTGTTTTAGGCACTGTAAGAGCATTATCAGTAGTCCAGGTGTTAAGTAGAAACCCCATGCTCCTGAAGTCCTGCTGAAAGCATGAGACATGCAGTGAAAGGAATGGAAGCTAAGGCTTGAAAGACTGTCCAGAGAGCAGAGCTAGTGCGCAGTTTTACCAACAGGACATATATTTCCAATAAAATCTAGCAGTGTGGAAACAACCTTGCTTTGATATTACAGGACTATTAGAAAGACTTTTATGCTCTCCACTGTTTCTAGGGATTTATCTGTCTGATTCAAAAAATACCTGAATCCAAATCAGTTCAGCTTAGAGACAAGCAGTCAAAATGATTAGCAAGGCAAGGAGATGGTTCAGTCCCAAGGACACAGCATAGTAGTCTGACTGGCACAATCCATTACAAGTTGGATGTATCATAATTGTACACCACAAATTTGTGAACGATCTCTTTCTCAGTGTCTATGTTGACAAGGAACAATATGAGAGCACTCCTTCATTAGGTTACCTTCTGCCTAACCAGATCATCCTGATACCTAAGCGTACCAAGTGCATCTTTTGGAGGTGCTTAAGGAGCATCAGAAAAAGGCAAGATCGGACAAGGCAAGAAGGCACATGCATGCCATAACCTGAGGGGCAGTCTGACCTTCCCAACCAAAAGAACTGCCTTTCAAACGGTTAAGGACAGAAAGTATACATCTAGGCTTTCAGTGTGCTGTTCTACTTTCCTAAATGCGGCATGCCTTTGAAGGAATATATTTTCTATCATTAAGAAGACCACCCCCATCACTGGAATCTACAGTTTTAAGCATATCTAGATAAATTCCTATTAGTACCAAGATACAAATTATCACTGCAACACAGAAATGAATGCAATATCCCATCAATACCATTGGACACAAACTGCTTTCAGTAGGTAAAGTAGAACTGTCACATGAAGTTGAGCACATACGGAGGGATAAACATGCAGACCATGTTCTCTCCATCCATAATAGAGAATGAAGATTAAAAGCAGTTACCTGCTGAAGAGAATACAATGACTGCTATAATTTCAGAGGGAGAGAATTAGTCAACAGACAGTACCTAATGTCACATGGGATGATAATTTCTAAATGCAATTAGTGGCTTCAGGTGAACAGTTGCAGACAAAATGCAACCGCTATATTGCTTTGGAAAGTATCAGGCACCCACCTTAGAGGGCGAAGTCTTCTAGAGGTACCACCACTTTGACTCGCCTGACTCTATCACCACCACAGGTCCTCCTGTGCAGGACAGTGTCACTGTGCTCTTTGCTAACTTGGATGAATCTGTTGCTGTCAGGTAGCTGGCGTTGCAGTGTTGTAAGACTCCTATGTTTTATATACACAGGGATAAACTTCTCCACATTTCATCTATTTAGTGTGTAGCAGTATAGGTCTCTATACACATTCACATTAAAACTCCAGAAGTTCATTATGGAAAGGAGAAGACCTTTCTCCTCACTTCAGGTACACGATTCGGAACTCACTACTTTCTCCCCAAAACCTATACTGTAGGAAACAGCATCTCTAATAAGCTTAAGGGAAAATAAAATACATCAAGGAGGATCAAGCAGAGTTGCAGTAGTCAAACCCCGCACCAGACACACAGGCAGGTCCCTGCTACAGAGCCAAGAAACAGACAAAGAAAAATGAGTTGTCAATGAGATGATTCTACTGAAGAGACTCCTCCTGGAGCTGGACATCTGGGCACTTCACATGCCAACTTTAAATCATCAGTCAGTTGGTCGGGGGGAGGGGGCAAACCAGAGGTAAATGTGACATTGCCAGCCCTGGGACGAGTGGACACCTGCAGCATCAGCCACGTGCTGTACCCGCATGCGGCTGGCTTGCCACCTCAGCCGTCTGCTCAGTGCTGGGGCACGGGGCCAGAGTAACATCGTGATCTGGTTAAGCTGCTTTAAAAGGCTTTCCAGCTGCTTTTTGCAGATCTAAGTTTGATTCTGAAGCTATATCTCTTGAGTGTTGAGCCATTGTTACAGCAGGGCTCTATTTTTTGTTGTTGCTGTTTAATTGCACAGACCTGAACTAAAGCTGATTTGTATGGATAACAAGAAAACAATAATAGAACTGATCACTGCTCCCAACAAATACAAAACCATATCCCAAGATAGGCATGCCTCTTGAAGCAGAACCAGTTACTCAGTCCTAAATCCTCCCATTTCACTGTCGATTTTGGGTTTTGGTGTATTTTTAATGAGGGGCCTTTAAAGGACAGCATATTTGTGGGCAATTAAGCCAGGCAACTCGATGACCAAACTTTCTGCAGAGAAGCTTGCAGTTAAATTGTCTTATTAGTGCACCTTTTTAATCTACAATATAAATTTTCAGCACTTGGTTACATGTAATATTGTATTCAAGAAGCTTCTGCATCACCCCATGGATATCAGCAATGTGTATATTTCTCTGGTACAATACCAGGATCCCAGATTTAAACTCTCCAATCCCGCTGTTGAATGAGCCAGGAAACAAAGAAAAAGTATAACCTTTAGATATTAAGCAAAATGAAAGTGCAGAGTACTTTCTGTTCACAAGGCTCTGTAAATCCATGCAAGAGTTTAAAGATCCTGATAACTGCAGCTGGGTGAAAAAAACAGAAAATCTATAGCAGGGGAAAAATATCATAGCTAGCAATTCAGCTTTAAGAAAAGTTTAAAATTCTTCCTACAATGGCAGGGGTAAGGATGTCATTCATCTTCAGTTTCAGCAATAAGCCTGAATTTGCTCTCTTTTCAAGCCTTGTTCATCATATGCACCATGCTCAGAGCTTGTGTTTTTCTGTCGTTTACTGATGGTCTTATTATATCCTTATTCATGAGAGAAACACTTTATTCCCCTAGTATTAAAATTGTCTCCTGTGAAAGGGGAGAGGTGTTGAAGTGAGGCATAATTTACAGTTTCAGAATACTGGAATAACTTTGGTTATAAATCTGCAGCATTCATGAGCTCTCTACCTAATGACAGGGAGACTTACAACCAGAAAACCAGCAAAAGCCTAGTTAACCTATTCACTTATGTAAGGGAATTCTGACAAGCACACAACAGGGACAGCCCGGCTGCACATGAAAAATACATGTTGCAGGTGAATTAATAACAGTGGCTTAGAATGGCTGTGGTTGTCTACCTCAATTTCATGCTCCATGCAAACCCAGCAATGTAAGCTTCCCACTGTCTACAAAACAGCACTCCAGTCAAATACACATTGGCTATCTCCATGTCCTTCTAATAAAAGTAAGAATAAATCCGAGGGTTTTAAGGTGGCCCTTCAAGCTTCATTAAGACTAAATATTACAATATTTGGCATATTACTCTTAGCCAAGATTTCCAATTAAATCAATGGGATGCTTCTTTTGTTCCAACCCAAGACCAGCAGATCCCCTCTCCCTGTTGCTGAAATCCATGTTACAAAGACTTTGAAATCTATTAAATTTGCCACAAAGGAGTCAAATTACCACTGGCAGAACAGGACACTGAAGCCAGCAGTTTCTGCTCCCAAGGTTATCAGCTGTCTTTTCTATGACCTATGTTTCATATGTTTTCATAACCTTTAAGTTTCATTTTTGTTTGAACTCAGAGCTATCAGGCTTCTGGTCAGCTCCAGAACCCTCGCAGTTATCAGCAGTTCATCCTACTGTCAAAAATCCCCTGGAAGTTACAAGAACACAGCAGAAAAAAATACCAAAGTGCAGCCCACTGAAAAATATTTCCTGTACCTGTACAGAAAAACACCAAGACTCAGACAAAAATGTTAGAAGACATAAATCAGACTTAACCCTCACTTTGCACCTTCTATTAAGGCTTAAACCTAAAACTGCTCTATTAGCTTGGGTTTTTGTTTAAGAACGAGCTAGCAATGGCACTAGTAACCAAGCAACAGTAATTGCTTCTCTGAGATTAAACCACAACATGACATCAAAGCTCTGCTACTGAACTTCCCTACAAAAGTGCAAAATTTTTGCAGGCAGAAGTTAATTATGTAAAAGGGCAATTTCAATTGAAGTTGCAAGCATCCCAGAGCTGGATGAAGGCAGGAAACAATGAGGTCAGGAGTTCAGTCTACCTGAGTTTTAAATCTAGAGGAGGATCATTGTAGCTTTCAATTTTTAATTGATACGTCCAACCTCTCAAAATAATTTCAACTAAATCAAAATAAGTGGCCTCTAAATAACTGCTGTCCAATAATATTATTAGGCTCTACAGATTTTACCTCAGCTGTACTTCTTAGAATTTCACTTTAAAGTGATGCTACTTCCATGAATAAGAACTAGAGGGCATTGTGTATCTTATAACCAAACTAGAAAGTTCAAGCTACTCTTTATGAACATTCAAACCTATTTTAAGACAACCAGCATTGCCGTTTATGTTTACAAATATGAAATGTCTCCTTTGGGCCTAATTACCTTAGTTTGAGAGTACCATCACTTTACAGAAGATATCCATCTTTTCCTTTTACACATTTAGGTTCTTTCAATTTCTTATATTAAATAAATTAAGAATTAATGGTACAAGCAGCTTTCTTATTTTCAGTTTTGTAGATTTTCAGGTATGAGATATTTAAAGCCCTATCTATGTACTAAGACTCTTGACATTAGCTGGAAAATAATAGTGACATTTTGCAATCCATTATAGCCTTTGGTTTGATGTAGCTGGGTGAGCCAGACCGGGTATCATCTGGAGCATCAACTGAGTATAAAGAAAGTGAAAAGATGAAGGTGAAAGGAGCACTTCTGACAAACACTGAAGGCAATCTACAATCCTGGAACAGCTAAAGGTTTGTGAAACGTGAACCTACTTTGCCATGGTTTTCCTCCTGAGCTCTGACAATACTATTAGGGTTTTCTATGGGTCTGTTCTCCACTTGAAAAATGAGAATATCGCTTCTCATTTCTCTTCATTAGAGAACAGGGTAAAGATACACCTATAGAAATCACAGAAAACACCGTTATTACAAGTCCTATGAAATCTAAAGTTCCTGAGACAAACAGGTTGGACAGAAAGACAAGACAAAGCTCAAAAGAGCTTGAGGAATGGCCACATCTTAGAAATAAAACAGTTGTTGGTGGTTTCAACACTGGAATTCTAACTGACACCACTCTGGTACTGGCAAATCACTGACACTCTAGATGCTACACTCAGTACAGTGAAACAGGTAGGTTTGGGATACACTTAAGGTGTTTGTTTTACATGGATTATGGTCCAAGAAATGGACCCAGAGTCCATATCATCGCAACAGGCTGAGGCCGTACTGCTCTCTGCTGTGAGGACACCATGAGTTTCACCCAGGTGGCAGATGTTTTTGTTTTACAGCCACCTTTCATCACTGCTGAGTACAGGAGTGGCTCCTACAGACACACTGAACCCTGCCAAGAGTCTGCTGCTGAAACAGTTTCTTCACACCAGAAGGCACAGAAGCATTTTTGTCACTTGCACAGCAGTTGCCATTAAGAAGTCAATGTTTGCCAACATATCAACCCAGTAGGTTTGCAATCATTCCATATGCTTTGAATATGGCATTTCAGTGGTAACCGTCAAGCATCCAAATGCTAATGGTGACTGTTCTCCAAATATCATTATTTTAGCTCCTTTCTCAGAGCCAAGAAGGAAATGGACTTCTTGTCCAGCTCCTCCTCAGACCCTCACTGCTTTTCTCTTCTCTTTACAGGGTCGATGATACAACAGCTCTTACCATCTTCCACCATTGTAGCAGCTCCTTTTCGTGTCCGCTTTTAACAAGACAATAAACATTTTGCTTCTGAAGTATGGGGCAAGAAATTAATGTGTACTCATCCTATTCAGGTGGTAGTATATGATGAACAAAAGATACCTAGAAAACTTGCTTTGCCACTACAGACGACACATTATGTCAAAAGTAAAGCAACTGTCCAGTATTTCCCAGCTGAATGTAGAAGATTATGTGTTTAGACTCATAGAGTTGAAACATCTAAAATATGTATCCAATTCACATCAATCACAAAGGCTAAGTTTTAACATACTAATACTAGTATTCCAGTATCACAGATAACTTGAAGATGACTGTTCTGAGAGTTTGAGTTAGAAAGAAATGTGACCAGCAACAAAAATATGTGGCTAAATGCAATGTTGCCTTGTGGCCTCGCAGGGAAGACTGAAGGAAGCCAGTCAAGAGAAAGCTGGAAGCGTGCCTCAGAACAGCGCAATGGGTGCCAAAACCTGGCGCACAGTTTCCAGTCTCTGCTCGCTGTTTGACCTTGGGAGCCTCTCTGCCTCCTTACCCCTGGCAGAAAGGTTTTTATGCATTTTCTAAGCCACTTTAAGAGCTGCATAGGAAAGAGCTGCTGTTATGTAATTCCCATTCACTGAAATAGAAGCAAAATCAAAATAACCATCAATGTCAGATTATAGTTTTATAGCATGACAACACAAATAATGTTTGCTCTCTCACTAACACAAATCCATAAATTCTCAGTGGGTTAACCTTCCAGAAACCCTTGCCAACTGTTCCTGCCACTACAGCACAATTCAAAATCTCAAGCTGTCAAAGAGCTCTGTGGCTGTTTTCAGAACACAGCAATCAATCACATGAAGGAAGGGAAGATGAGAGAGCAGATTAAACAAGAGATAGAAATGTTAACTTTAGAAACAAGCATCTAACTTTAGTTTTTAATAGTAAGAACCAAATATAACTCAGAAAACTATAAGAAGCTCCCTCAATTTCTCCTGCTTGTGCAGATTCACTTCAGCTTCATCAGACTCTTCAGCTCATCACACAAATCTGTGTACACAACTTATCCTTTGAAGATGTGCAACCAGTGCAAAAAATAAATGCAACAGATGCACCAGCTGCACAAGGTTCAGTTCCCAGAAAGACTGGGAGTATAAATCCTCCTGGAAGAACTTACATTCATGAGTGCTCTGATCCAAACTTGTTGATGCTAGATCTGAGCTATCCACCTCTTACTGTATTTACATAAGTTAGCTAGCACAGTAGTTGTGCCACAACAAGGTCAATGTGAGCTGCAGCTCCTGTCCAAGAACTGGGTAAGTCCTGTAGACAAGGCTTCTTGTTAATGCCAGTGGTAATTTCCTGGAGGAATTTCCAGCAAGATCCATCTTGTATTTTATTTCATGAATCTGCTAATTTTATTTTGTATTACATGATGCTGATGCTATAAATGAAGAAGGGTTATAGCCCAATCACTATGTGTGCATGTGTAAATAAATGCTTTGTATTACCTCTACTATGCCTAAAAATACATGTGGTAGATGCAGACATACAAATACTAGAGTTTGGCTTTCTATTTTTTATACAGAGAAAATCTGCATATGCATATAAATATACACACATAGGCCTGTTATACACGCAGAATATCATCGTACTTTAATTAGTCTTAGGCAACCACATTCATTTAACTGAAGGTATTTTCTTTCTGAGATATAGTTTTTTCCTGTTTAAAGCTTACATGGGCTCTCCTCAGTTCCATCAGTTTTATTTTCCTTTTTCCCTAGGGGAAGAATGCATGAATGCTACTGTCATAAAAATTAATGGAAAGGAAAAAGAAAACAAACCAAACCTAAATCCAGCCTGGTCAGACTAATGATGTGGGTGATGTTAAATAAAACCAGAGGAGTAAACATGCAGAGGTGATCAGCATTGAGATGATTTTGCAGCTTCCCAATCCATGGTGTAGGGCTTTCAGTAAGGATTTGCTGCAGATCCACTCCCAAAATGGGGTGAGGGATGATACCAGAGCTGAAGCACACAGCAAAACAGCCCGAGAGGCAGTGATATCAGCACTTCTTACACCTTTCAGTATCTAACTTCTTTTGTGTGCAAAGGGGAAATGACATACATTTATTTGTCTCTTGGAGGGATCAAAGAACTAAGTTCATTAAAGCCAAAGACCTCAAAAATTAAGAACAAACTTTGCACAAAAACAACTATAAGGCCTTACAGTGTAGTCATGGTGTATAATGAAAAGAGAGAGCACAAAACTGAAGCACCTTCTGAATGTCTAGATAGCTCAGATAATTTTTTCTGGCTATAAATAATCACCCTGTTCCATCCTTTGTGGAAAAACAAAAAAAAAGGGAAAAACACCAAAATAATTATGAACTCTGGATTAGGGATATGAAAACTACACCATATATAAGAAACTTTTCACCTAGAGGTGTCTAAAGATGACAATCTCTTATTAGTTCAATTTTTATACCTTGGGCAATTCCACGGACTTCAAGGGACTCACTGGTTCTGTAGGTCCCACTTCAGCAAATGATTTATACACATAGTTAATCCCAGGGAATTCATCCCTGCTGGGACCTCCAGACATGGAGCCAGACTGCCAGGAGCCAAAGGGAATGCAAACCTGGAAGGCTCAGTAGATCTGCTCAAGTGTTTAAGAAAAATGTACCTGTGTGTTCCCTGGAGATTGAAGTCCCCTTCCATACCAGATCTAATGGATGTCATTCATCGCTGTTATCCTGAGTCACTTCAGAATATACGAGAAATAAAACTAGCTTGCTGCAGCCAACAAACAGCCAGATAACCCTCAAGGTTATGTATTTCAAATGTATCTGCTTTAAGATTCTCTTAAGGTCAAAGAAACAGCACAGATATTATCTAGTGATCTTCATGTGTTTCCTGTTTTCAATGTCCTAACAGCAACCCTTCCATCTGTGGGTGCAAGATTTCCCACAGATTTTAGTTTCCCTCTATTGTCAATACATTCCTTAGCATCTGTCTGCATTCTCTTTCTGCTCTGGGAGCATTTGAATGCTGTGAATGGACTTTGGGAACCGCTCTGCCGTGTCATCAGGATGCAAGCAGCGGATTCAAATTCATTTAACTGATGCATGTATCATTCAAAGAATAGTGGTGGTAGATACAACTTGATGCATTAGTAGTCAAGATGAGTAACCTATTCATTGCAGTATGTAGCACATACTGTTACTGCCAGGCACCCCCTGCTGATTTACAGTCACTTGGTTTTGACACAAGTGGAGGAGTTCTGTTTTTCTTTGAGTCAGACCAAGACTGCAGGTATGAGCTTACAAACATATTGATCTGATACACACACACCCACTAAAGGCATGGGAGAAGGACAAAGTACCAATTCAAGTTACATTTCTCACTAAGAGTTTTTTGAGGCTTAAAAGGAAACAAACCAATGCCCACAGCCTTATCAAAGACTGCAGAAAAAGCATGAAGATATTTGCTTGCACACATGGAGTTGGAGCTGCAATGCAAGCAGTTGGATTTCATTTTAAACATGGAAACCATCATTGTAATTTGCACTTCTGGAAGAAAAAAAAAGATAGGCTTTATTGTCTATGTTTATGTAGCAGAACAGGATTTGCCAGCTAAAAAAAAAAGAAAAATTAAAAGGTATTTCTTATCTGGAAAACACAAAAAGGGAGGTGAATCTGCTCACTGCCAACATGTGCTCTAGGACGGCAGTGCCTTGGACTGAAAGGTCTAGAGAACCACCTGCAGAAGCACTTGCTGGGAAGCCTGGGGAGGAGGAAGTGAGTTTAGGAAAACCACCTTGCATTTGGAGGAGCTAAATCAGCTGAAGCTGATTTAAAAGGCCAAACCTCCCTACAGGCTGATGGAGGAGTAGGCATTTCAGAGGAGTGCAGAGCTGCCACTGGAAACAATGCATTCAGGTGATGCTTACTGAGTATTGTAATCAGAAGTTTCAAATACTTTTTTTCAGAAGCTTCAAGTGTAATTTCATCATTTCAGTGGTTTAAGGCAGGTAAGACAGCCGCAGGGACAGACTCTATATCACCCCTTCTTATGTAGTTCTCTACTTCTTAAATTCTGATAAGCTGATTTCCACATCTAAATTTTAATCAGACATATTAAATTACCTGAAAACCTGTCTTCTGTGAAGACAGAAATATGCTGTATTTTCTACAAAGATAACACTGGTCTTAGCAAACCTGAATCCGTTTCCCAACTCTGCAGCTGCAGAATTACTGCATTTGAGATCTTCCTTCAAAGAAAGACCTACTCTGATTCCCATCATCTTACTGTCCACAGTGCAATCACTGGGATGGATTCTTTATCTTACAGTATCTCCTATTCCTATGCATTCTTGAGTAAGCATGAACATGATTCAGACCCACATGGTTTTATATTGGATGCACTTGCTATAAAGCAGGAAAAGATCAAGCTTTTTAAAGAGGTCATTGACCCACATGTACAGTGACACAATCGTGGATCCCTGTGGTAGTCGCAGCAGAAAGGTAACCCGTGTGACACTACCACATTACTGCATAACCAGTGTGGCTACACTTGCAAACATGTGAATACCTGCTCCTAAATCTGCAATTATCCTACTCTTTTGTCATTATTTAAGAGGATCACAGTTTATCCTACTTACATCTTGCAGGCTTGTCATGTCTTTCTGACCCATAGAGAGGAGCAGCGCAGAGGAAGGAGGATGGCTTATACTCATGACTGATGTGTATGCAAAAGCAATGTAAATAGTTTTTGCCAAAGCCTTTCCCTGCCATTAGTCAAATTTTCAAAGTCTGCTCCTATCCTAAAGGCTCTATGATCACACATACAACTACTGCATCTCTCCAGGTATATCTGCTTCTTATCTCTTTAACTCAGTGCAGATTACCCAGGATTCATTGTCAACTGCCTTTCCTCTGCAAGTTACACATGGTAATCTGATACAGATGACAAACCTGGTGAGTAAAAGTAAAGCAAAAAATAAAATTAAAAAGAAAAAAGCAAACAAAAAAAAGAGAGAACATAGCCATCTTCTTGAACAATGGGCATAAAAGACCAGCATTAATGTATATATGAATTAATACATTCTGTGGAAAAGTCAAAATAGCTTTTGCCATGACTCTCAAAGCTAAGAGTCCTTTGAAGGAAGCAAGAAGTGTGGGAGTAAGGGAGTTTAAGCTGATATACTCTATTTGTATTTCCAAAAGATATCTGACAACATCCCTCATCAAAGACTTTTAAAGACACCGTGCTGTCATGGGGTGCAAAGAAATGTTCTCTCACAGATAAAGAGTTGGTTGAAAGATAGGGGACAAAAGCGGGTCAGTTTTCACAGTGGCAGGGTGTCACTGAGGGATTTCCCAGGTAGCCAAACTAAGCATGTCCAAAACTGACCTAGCAAAGGCCATGAACAGTGAGTGGACAAAGTTTTCTCAGGATATCAAGTTTTACAAGGTGAAACTTTTCTTTTTTTCCCAGTGAAGTTAAAAGCCAGCAGTGAAGAGATGCAGGATGCTCTTCTGTTACTGAATGGCAAATGAATTTTGATACTGATAAGCATAAAGCAACTCCTAAATTTTACATACAGAGAAAGAAGGTCTGAACCGCTTATCGCTAAGAGATCTTTAAATTATGAGAAACTGGTTTTATCAAAGTGGCAGCCCAGTCCTCCATTGCATCCCAAAAATAATACAGTAAACCCAGAAAATTAACAGAGGACGTGCCAAACATTCCAAAAATACAGCTTCCCCACAAAGAACTGTCATGCAGACTATGACTTATATGAGCCTGTAAAAGAGGTGAATGAAGGGACATGACAGATGTCTATAAATAGCACAGAGAAAGTGTTAATGAAGGAAGCCAACAGCTGCTTCATCCCTTTTTCACTGCAAGTGGGAGGGGTCAACAGTGATAAAAAGATAAGGCAAGTATATGAAAAGCAAAATTCTCCACAGAATATGTAAATATTCTGGGATGGTGGTTCTTTCTATGTGTTCAAAAATCAGCTAGAGAAAGTAATGGAAGAAAAAGCCACAACAGATTATAAACACAAAGGAACATGTTGAGCCAGAAGTAACTGAGACAATATTCCAGGAAGTGTTTGCTTTACTTCTGACTCTTCTTCTGGGATTGAGCTTTGGTTGTTACAAGCTGCTCAACTGCCAGCCTGTCCTTGAACAGCCAATTCTGTAAGGCTTCAGTGGTATATGCTTTACGGAGAACTTACATGCTACAGAATATGAAGTTTTCTGGCAGCATATTCTATTGTAGCAGGAATGAATCTGACTCCTAGAGCAATGACAGCAAGATCTGACTCCTCTTTCCCCTTTTCCCTTCTGCCTGTGCATCTGCTCAGTGTGCTGGTTATAGCATTTGGGCCTGGGATGGAGCAGCAGGTTCTCTTATTGCTTACACCACTGAAATGAGTTTTGTAATAGGAGGCTGAATTGGGTGGTCATTGCTCTCCTGAAAAATGGTTTAGATAATCTATTGGTTTTAGCAGCAGTGTGACGTACAAAAACTACACAGCTCGGCTCCTTAGCTTTTGGAATTGTGCTGTTCCATCGTGTTGAGATCAGAACATAAAATGAACACTTAGCAGTTTAATTCACCATAAAGAAAGAACTTTATTGTCATGAAATGTTCTTATCGGAAATGTTGTTTCTTCTTCATTTAGCAAAAATAACAATACCCCAAGGGGAATGTAGTGTTGTGGGAATATAAGCTTCAAACTTACATAAATAGTCCAAACCAAAAATAGTTCTTTAGACTGATGGCTCAAGTCCGCAACGTAAAGATGCTATTGTTAATACTAATTTTAAGACAAAAACTGGATGAAAGCTTAGTGGCTTTTAGGAGATCACATAAAACCAGATAATTGACATCCAGAGGATGTCTGGTCTTTATCCAGTTCTTTCATTTTTCTTTCTGTGCAGTATGGCTGGTTTTTACTATATGAAGTAATTCTGATTAAGACAAAACAGGAATGCAGAATCTAGAAGAAAGGATTTATACTTCTCTAGACTATGATTACTTGTCATAGCTTTTCCAACACATTAATAGGCAGGTAATAGCATCAACATTATCCTAACGTTCAAGTCTCTCATATGAAGACATTGACACTAAATTGTGCATGTACTCTCAAAATCAGAGTTTGATCTCAGTATTTGCATGGTCAGGTGCAGATCTGTCTGTTCAATTGCAATGAAAAATATTTCAGTGATGTTTTTCTGGAATATACCTAAACCCCATTAGAGTTGGTGTTATTTAAAGCTGTATATTTCTTCATTTTTTCCTCTTGGGTTATCAGCTGCCTGAAAATTCAATGCTGTGCTAGTGGGATTTTATATCAGAGCACTGCATTTTTCCTATTGACCAACAAACAAGTCAATCTTGATATTAAAGTATTTCTTTTCAAAAGACAAAGATCTTGTCTGCTTCTATTATGAGCAAATTAAGACTAATGGCAAATGCTTGGCTTCATATACTTATAGAAATTCATTGTTTTCCTCTTATAACTGAGTCTTCTATTTTATGATAAACAAGGACAGTCATTGGTATTCCAGCACTGCACAGTTGCCTACCTTCTTAACTTCCACAGCATTTTTCTCAATTTATGTGAAGCCTTCTGATAATCCTTGAAGGCCAAACTTAATTGCTTTCTGTTTTTCCAAACTCTTCTAGGGTCCAGATTCATAGTGCTGTGATAAAGACTCCTTGCCCTTCTTCTTGACTGAAATATATCTATATTAGTCTGCAGGTTGACACTTAAGTAAATCATTTATATGCTAGGCTGAATATGCTAATTGTAGAATCATTTTGAGACTTTCTCCTCTGCAAGATAATTATTTCAGTGTGTTTAAAAATATTTTAAAATGGGCTTTCATGTAGAATTCCTTGCCATCCTCTGTATCTTCTTTTAGAATATCGTATTTTGACAGCTCTTGTACGGCTATGGATGTGGGTGTTTTAGCACAAGATAAACATCAGTTAGCAGTTAGCACATTCCATCCCAAATAAATGGAGTTCAAGATCTAGTAAACTTCTGCGGGGCAGGATTTTATCTTTTGGATCTTCTTGGTCTTTCTATAAACCAAATACAGTTCTTTAAAATCAAGAAGGTGAAAATGTCATGCCCAAGCAGCATGAACCACTTTACAGATGGATTTCCCCAGTTAAGAGAAATCCTCAAAGAACAAACCAGATCAACAACAGTGGGCTCTTTCTGAACATATTTCTTTACAGTTTCCAATCCCTCCACTGAAAATAATCCCATGGAAGTCACAAGCACTTGGTGAAATCTGCAGATGCTCTAACATGCAGAGGAGCATCTGTCAAGCAAAGTTGAGTCCTAAGACTGAGAGACTTTATAAACAACAGAAAGTGGGACTTGTTGCTAAATTTTGCCACAGTCAGAGCTTGCAGAATGGAGGGGTTTATGGCATGGGAGCAGAACTAGACCCTTAGCTTATGTATTTAAATCAGGGAAAATAAAAAATAAATATAAGCAGCTAAACGAAGAAATACTTTATTCCCCCCCAAATGCTGGTTGCTATAATAAATATTCTGAACACAACAACATTTGGGGTCAAAGGATCACAGAATAGTTTGGGTTGGAAGGGACCTTAAGATCATCTAGTTCCAACTGTTTGCCACAGGCAGGGACACTTTCCACTAGACAAGGTTGCTCAAAGCCCCGTCCAACCTGACCTTGAACACTGCCAGGGATGTGGCATGAGGAATTACAATTTATAAAAGAATAAAAGAAATGAAAAAAATAATTCTGACTTCTGGTTCCAGCAAGATGCCCTTTTTTTGACAGTGGCACTGAACTTGTTATTACACAGACATGGTCTTTTTAATTGGGTTCAGATTTCACCAGGGTTAACAGATGTATACTATGTAGATTTTATAAAATCTCAAGCTATCTTCACTACATTCTAAGAAAAACAGAGAAAGAGGTTCCATTCTTATTAAACTTCACAAAGCTCTCATTTACTGTGAAACTGAGATTTCATTGTTCTGTTTTTCAGGCACTTAAATTTTTCTGGTTTTCATCAATTGAAATGCTTAGTCATTTGTCATGACCACATTTAATTTTTATGTGTTTTTCCAAGAGTTTTTCCTAAATGGCCATACTGGTCACATTTGTTGTCCTTCACTAGAATAAAATTAGTTGTGATCAGGAGAAAATATGCTCCCAAAGAAATTTTAGGATGCAAAGTCAGTGGAGTGTCCCAAAACCCTCAAAGTGTCTTGTATAATATCCATCAAGTAAACCCCAAAGGCTTTGTGCATTTTTGCTTCCAACATGATAAACAACTTCCTTACTTCACACCATTCTGCTTTACAGTTCTAGAACTTGTGCTGATTGCAGATGCATTTTTCATCAGCTTCACATTGTCTTTCCAAAGTTCTTCAATCATTATTTTTCCCTTCTGTGCTAAGTAATGTGAATATTCATCTTGCAACTCACAGCAAGACTTGGTATCTTTGAAGAAGCAGTGCCTTCCTACTGACAGTGACAGTTATCAGAACATTAAACTGAAACATGATCAGTTTGATCTTTGCCAGCTTTGTTCTCTTCTTTGTAGAAGTCAGCTTGGATGGGCATCTCTCCATTGTAATCAACACTATCTGTTCTTACTGCTTCTGCAGTACACAATCTCTGCTTGTCAGTAAGGTAGCAAGTTGACTGTTTTTGTTGTCACACAATTAACATCAGGGTATGTTTATGTTTTGTAATTTTCTCTATGTGCAGTTTTCCTTTCTATCAAGTCTTGTTACAAGGAGCAGCCACTTTCTGCAGAGTTCTCTTCCTTTCTTTTCTGTGTTCGCACTGCAGTAGCACAGTGGAAAACTGATCTATGGCTTGGTTCCAAGATACTATCATATTACAGACAAACAATCACAATAACTGTAGGGACAGCAGAAATCTCCTCCCTAGAGGCAGTGGTTTTATTTCTGAGAGGCACAGTGTATTACTTTGGTCTGATTTATTTAAATATCTTCTAAGACTTTATAAGGTTGGAATTTTCAGAAGCAATCAGTTTTGTTTAACTGCATTCCCATCAAACATCCCCATCAAATTCAACAGTGGTTAGATCAGATGTAAGACTGGCATTAACTGCTGAAAATGTTATTCACTGAAGTTATAGAGGAGTGAATTTCCCCGGTACTCAAAATTATCCCAATTTCATTCTTCTCAAGATGAGAATATGATGATCTATCCATGTCGTATGGATAAAAACCCCCCAGCCTTACTGCCATATGTCTTAATTCCGTTTCTTATACCCATGTTATCCAGTACATTGGGTGACACTGTAGAAATGGATGCCCTGCTTTTTTATTTTTACTAAATCTTGCATTTTTTTTTCTTTGTGGGAATGCTACAATATATACTACATGGCTCAATTTAAGGAACAATAAAAGGGAAATCATGTGTCATACAAAACTGTCCTAGAATGTCTGTCAAAACACTACACAGTGTGTTTGGTCATATCCTACCATTTAGAAAAGATACTGAATGCCCTGGCAATTCATTTTTAAAATTCTGGGATGTTAAACAGCTCATTGTCCAAAAAACCCACTCACAGTCTAATTCTGCATGCTTGATTTCCGTATGACACCATACCATTACCTTTAGCCTTGCAAAAACTCATACATTGATTGTCTCTAGCTGCTTTCCAGTGCTAGTCAGCTTTCAACAGCACATGGCTGGTTCTCAGGACAGTGGTCTTTTTCATTGCAATGTTCTGGGTTTGCCTCCTGTACACATGGAAATATGCCATTAGGAAAACTAAAATGAAAATTTCCTGATGCCATTTCTTACTGCAGTGCTCTCTGTGACTGGTCCTGGTCCATTTGAGTGAACTGGCAAAAATAAATACATCAATAATAAACTAACAAATACTTAAAAAAAAGTAATTGGAAATAAGCACTTGGAGTATTCTTTTTAAACCTCGTCTGGATTCAGGAAAAGGTTTTCCAACAAGCCATGAAATTTCCTTTGAAATAAGCCTTAGCACGTACTTCAAATTTACCTCCACTACAAGTAATCAAGCTCAGTGAGCACTGTAACAAGTTCAGTTTTCCTTATAATTAGCCAAGAAGTGGTCAGAGTTGATGTTGCCTTATTTAAGGTGACTTTAGTTTTCACTAATCTTGACAAGTAATGAAGACTACCAAAACCCTGAATAATTTAGTCAGAATTCTTTTGCTACAATCATAAGGATTGCCTATTCAGGATAAAAAGTCAGTATCAAAAGTAGACAAGAAGGTAAACAAATCCAAAAGTACATTTCTAGTAGATGGCATCTTAGATGAGCCGTGTTCAACACAGGGGGCAGAACAGGCAAGAAGAGGAGCCAGAAGAAAAGAGATTTGACAATTTGACACAACTTAAAGGCTTTAAAGGTCTGAACTGTAACACTGCATTCGGATTAAGGCTGAAGCATCTCGAACTTGTCTCCCTTCTCAACCACCCATTGCCCAGTAAAGTCCAAATACATACCCTGTGTGAGAAATAAATTTGACTCTAAAGAGAGTAAGGAGAAAATATGTATCAACAATTAGGTTTCAAATGTGGTGCTTCTACAGGTTCAAAAGCTTCTACAGGTTCAAAAGCAACAAATATATGCAGGAAATGGAGGCAGTATCCTTGTTTATTGTTCTTTTGTCAGAAAAACTGTTGCATAAATTTTCCTCTGATATTTCATGTCATTCTCCTTATTGATTGCATACTTAGCCTTGTGAGCAAGCACAAAATTTTAATCAACATACTGGACTCAATCCTGTCACTGCAGACTTCAATGGAAATTGGATCAATCCCATTATCTACCATATGACTCCATAGGGCTTCCATAGGGAGAACTTAATTTCTAGCTCCAACCCACAGGCTCCCCCAGGCTACATTTAAAGCAGTGAGCAATGTGAATACCAACAAGCCTAAAATAGCATTAAATGTGTTTAAATAGGCCAAGATAATTTGGACAGCTACAAAAGCATTATCTGCACTGAAAGCCCACCAGTATTTCCTGCACATTTGTTACAGGAAATAAGCTATAAAGCCCAGATATGTTAAAAATACGTTACATGGCCTCCTGCTGCCAGGAGGATGTCAATGGCAGAAAAATCCTACCTGCTTACTCAGGATGAAATTCAGACCCCATTTGCCCCAATGGTACAGACAGCACAAGGTAAAGAACGTCTGGTTCAGCAAGGAGAGATTCTACCTGCCTTGTTTCATGGTGATACCATGACTGGCATTGCTAGTCAGAGCAATAAACGTACTGCTGTACACACAGGATTAGGTTAGATCTTTAGCTGGTGTAAGCTAGCATGATGTTCCCTCTGGCTCAGCTTTCTAGGGGATTTTGGAACAAGCCATGCTGTGGCGCTGAGACTGGCCTAACACAGCAAAAATGTGGTTGGTTTCCATCCAAAAGATACTGCTCCGGCATTAGCCAAGTGAAACCCTCCTGAACCTGGTGGACTGACAGTGAGCTAGATGAGGGAGTCAGTCAAGCTCTGTTTTACAGTAAGATAATGCAAACAATGTGATTTATGCTGAGACCCCAGGAAAAGCCAGTGGGCAGTTAAGATAGGGTGAGGGGGTACCTTCTGCATAGCAAGGCTGGATGCTGCCTGGCAGCCCTGTGGCCCTCTGGTAACAAGACCAGCTGCCAGCACTGGACAAGGGGGAAGTCCCAGCAGCACAGTCTCCCATACCCCCAAATATCTGGGGAGCAATGTGGTGCTTGGAAAAAGGCCTGGATCTGGAAGCATAGGAAATGTATTTAATCTGCAGCCTGTTCAGTAACTGCAGGAACATGCAAAAGAAATACTTTTCTCTCAATGATTCCAGAAAAAATGGACAGATTGGTAAGCATCAGGCCGAGAAACAAAGTATCTTGATTGATCATTAAACGTAAATGGAAAATGTGTTATGAACAAAACCAAAACACAGTATTCTGAGTGGCTTTCTAAGCAGTTAAGGACAGTTCCACAAGAATGATTTAGAAGCCTAAGATTCACTGCCAGGTTTAGAACCTTTCAAAATTAATTGCTTTTAATACCTTTATTTCTTGATTCAGTTGTCTGCAAGGCTAGGAGGCAAAAGAATCAGAAATTTAAAGTTCTGGGAAGATGTGAACGCCCAGAAGTGAAATCTAGTCCACAGGATGATTTGGGCCAGTTTGTCTCCAAGTCCTTGGGAGGAAAAGGGGACAACTGTTTTGGCTGACAGAATCCCTGTCAGCCAGATGCTTTCCACAGTGCTTCTGCTCTACACCTGGGACACCTACCACTGCTACCAGCTCTCCATGGGGAGAAATGGCTGACCTGGCAATTCAACCGACATACTCATCCCAATGGCACTAGGCAGGTCTTGGAAGGTGGTATGGGGCTGTGCTGCATGTAGAAAGCCTCCCAGCCTCACGTATAGCATCCCCAAACCCACATGATGGAAGGAGGTCATTCACAGCAGCTACTGCTCATTAATCTGGATAATGGCTAGAACTAACTGAAACATTTTTGTAATACTCTTCAGGAATTCCATTCAATATACCAATCCCTAGAAATTAATGGTATGAACTTGCATTAAATCAGTCTTTCACTAGCTTGGCTTTCTATACGGCAACTGATGAGGAGGTACTTCCTGCAAGCTAGAAGCCAAAAGAACATCTACAGACACAAGTTAAAACACCTGTTGGTATATTAGCACCCCTGCAGAGCTTCCCTGTATCCCACAGCACGCAACAGTCACAGGGTAAGAACACAGAATGGGCACCGCAGTGGCCATAACCAGGATTTGCTCCTCTTCCATTGAGTCACCTGGTATATTTGAACAGGATAATGTGTTTTTGCTCTTGCTGTTGTCACAGAGACAAGGAAAGCATCTGAAACAGGAGTCATTCAGTAAGGATGTCCGCCCACAAATGCAGGTCAGAAGGAAGCAAGTCCTAGTTTTTCTCAATACTGTAGAGAAAGGGACATACATGCAAGGAAACTCCTGCATTGGCTGGAAGTCCCATTGACTTCAGCAGAGATCTGGCATGCACAGGTAGTCAAAGCCTTATTATTTGTAAGGAAAACTATTCTAGAGAAACAGTCCAGTTCTTAAAGAGCTCTGCAGTGTTTTGTGAACATCAGATCAGACAATAATAGCACTTGAGCTTGATCAAGCTCATGCCCTATATGTGTGTGTACGTGTGCATATACATAAGCAATTTTTTTCCACACAAGCAATTTTTTTTTTCTGCACAACATTCTAGAAAAAAGAAGTAGTGAAAAAAATTAAGAGGAACCTAATTTGTAACATCCATATAGTAGGAGTTGTGCTTTTTTCCTCTGCCTTCTATAAGGAGCACACAAAGGAAGTTAAACAGTTCTACCAGCTCTTGGTAACCAACTTACAGCACAACTAAAATTGTTAGGATTTTCTTTTAAGGCTGGTGTTTTTATTATTTATGATACACAGTGCAACTTCACTTACCTTAATGTCTTATCTGAAAAAAACACACTTAGAAATGAGGTCACGTCCCTTGACATACATTAAGTGATGTGAAAAACCCCCATTTATCCTAATGCGCATTTATCCATGTTAATACCATTTGAATAAAGGAATTTTCACAATATGTCAGACTTCTCTTTTTTTCTGACCAAAACTCAAAGTTAATTAAACCAAACTCTACAATATTTATGACTTTTTTTTTCTTGTAGCTCAATGTGGTTTAGAAAAGGTGATGTTAATATTGACATTAATTAATGTCAATCTTAATGTAGTATTACATTAATAGGCTGGCATATCACTCAGCCTAAGGCAATGTACTGTGCTGCTCCAGCTATTTATAACAAAAAGTATTTTAAACAGCTTTGCCCCACACCAAAAAAAAAAAAAAATCAATTTATATTAAATGTTGTTGCAAAATCAGGTTCATCACCCTAGGGATTAAGAAAAAAAGAAAGACCAATTTAATGACAGGATTTAGTTAATTATTTATCTTCTAGCATGTAAATTATAGATTGTCATGAATTTTTCATCCTTTTTGGTGCCCACTACTTAATTCATGTGAGAAAACATAAGTCTGTGTTACAAAGAGCGAGCTCCCTAGCTCTGCGTACAAGAAGCATTTCCTCTGCCTTTTGACAGACCGTAATCTGTCAAAATGAAAAATTAATGGAGGCTCCCTTAATTCATCATCTTCTGCTTCTCTTCTATTAATGGCTTTTTTTTTTTCCTGGTTTCCATAGCTCTGCTCACACTGAATGCAGCAGGTGGGGGTGAAGATAAACAGGCCAGCTGACTGCTGCAGCTTATGCAGGGCACAGGGATTCAGGTGCTAGATGGATGACGTGTTATTTATTAAAAGTACTGAGGAATCCTGTGGTTTTCAACATAGTCTGTGAGCATGCTGAGATAAAGCTCATACCACGTGTCTTACCACTCTCAGCTTGGCCACAGAGAAAACTACATTGCGCAAAATGATCATAAAGCAGTTGCATGGACTGTGTTGCACTATGTACAACTCAGGCACATAGCAATCACCAAAAGAATAATTAGGATTCAGTCTGATTATAGAAGGTACATAAAAACAAATCAATCCCTCCCTCAAATATACGTTTGCTGAAATATTTTATGCTGCTGAAACAAACCCTACAGGTCTTAGAACATAGAAAAGCATTTAACCAGTGCAGAAATGTGTCATTATAAATACACTGCATCATCTTCCTAATCACTAAAATTGGAAAGCTGCATCAAAGGTTTCGCACTTTTCCCAACTCACCTGCTTTTGCATGTCTGATGCTTTACTGTGGTTGTGACAAGATAAAGCCTAGGAAAATCATGCCTCATCAAAACAGGATTCTGACAGCCACATGATGTGATTGTTAAGAACAGAGGAACTTTACAGAAATGGATAAACCTAAAAGTCAAATGAATGTTTGCTAGAAATAGCAGAGGGGATTATAGCAGCAGAAAAGCATTTCCTTTTGTAAAGTGCATGCCGCGCACATCCACGCATGCTTTGAAAGAATCATTTTCTGCTATGGAAATCCCTACTCAAACACTGATTTTTAACACTACAGTAATACTGTGGGCTAACTCCAGAGTCATTTCACAGAAAAAAAACCCACTGCCTGACTCTGTGTCAAGCTGTGTAGTACTCAGAATTAACTTCTGAACCGGTAGCCTGCAAATTCCAGGAGGGATTAACAACCTATTACACATGCATTTTAACCTGCAGCCAAACACAACTATTTTAATTGAGAACTTGCTGTCCCATTATAAATATTGCAAACAAATTCATTTATCACAATAGCTAGAATAACTAGAACATGATTATGACACTGAAGCCTGGCCCATGTCTCACTGATGTTAATGGAAAGGTGTTCATGGAATGCATGAGCAAGGCTTGACCCACATTTTGCTCACAGACTGTTTCATTCAGGTAGAGCCGGAGTCTTGGCCTGAAATGACAGAGGCCAAACTGCCAGTCCCTGTTAACTGAACCGTGTTTATTATAGTTACAGCCAGAATGTCTAAGGTGCTGAATAAAAGAAAACTTAGTATCGCCTTCCCCTGTGATGGGAAGGGGAAAATGACTACCTGTTTTTCAAAATTATTTTCTTTGTAAAATGTCTTGGTTAAATATATTAACTTTTGGAGACCTTCCTCAACCCCCAAAATAAAATCATAAACCCCAGACAAATACTGAAAGAATTCAGGTTTTCCCTAATGGAAACAGGAGTAACTTACCATTACCAAACAGCTTTGCAAGTGAACTGACTGACTCTGCACATTCAAAAGTGGCTGCAAAGTGAGACATTTCTATAAGAATGGCTGGTCAATGGAGCTGATACAAACAAGGTTTAGGACCAAAGCTGGTTAAGATCTGAAAGACATTCTGTAGTGACCTGGTCACCTTTTACTTAATGTGTTCGAATCATAGAAACCACCATTTAAAAGGAAATCACTGTTCCACTTCTCTTTCTGAGTCTCAGAAAACATCCAACAGCTCCAAAGCCTGGAATACTCTAACTTGCTACTGAAAGAGCTCTCTCACTGAGGGCAAGGGATGAAATGTTTATTGCTCCTCTCCAGGCTGTATTTGGCCTAGAAACCGAATACTTTCCTCCAGAATAGCTTACCCACTCTTCATCCCAACTGTTTATTATTCCTTAATAAAGCATTACCATACAGATAAGATTGCACCCATGCGGCACAACTATTTGCTTTTAAAAGCTTGATGATGGAGAACAATGCAAGGGGAAGTAGCAGAATCATATTCCTACCTGCCTTGGGTCATAAAAGGAGCCCCCAGCACCTTCTCTCGTGATCAAGTATTAAATCCTTCAGACACCTAAAAATTATTATGCTGATATGGGTGTTAAGGTCAAGGTTTAAAGTATAATGTGGATCTTAGAAGAAATTCTAGTGATTGATGCAACACATCAGACACTTACCTTGAAAAAGGTATTATTCAGCTGCCTCCACTTGAAGATTAAAAGTGGGGGGAAAAGAAGTTGTAGAACTGGTTAAATGACAGGTGGTTGTTCTCACTGGTCAATGTTGCAATGAAATTACTGTAAAAAATAGCTACTGATATTGAAACTTGCCTGCAACTTCTTCTGATGTCTCTAATACATGTCCTCCAGGCAACAGTTCTCTCCTCACCTCAGTAACCTTGTTACACCAGCTGGTTTCAAATATTAGCAATTTTTAAAGTCATGTCTGAAAGATGTTTTATGTACACTCTGCATGTGAAGTTTCTGAAACTTTCCTGACAATGAGACAGGTTCTCCTTGCATCTGCTTGGAGCCCAAGCGACTTTCACACAAATTGCTCCCTTTTTTGTGAAATTTGATCACATTATTTTTAATGGTTGCACAGGGTTTGTGAGCACAAAGCATCACAGAAGGACAACATTGAGAAGTGGGCAGAATTTTGAAGAAGACACATAAGCTACAGAAATACGGGATGAACCATGCTTTATTGAAACCTGAGCTCGCTACCAGCAAGAGCTTGGGATTTTTCCATAGCCAGTGCTTTGTAATGTGTATCAATTCATATCAGAGCTCCAATGCTTTATGAATAGCCCATCTTCTACTTTGCACAGCATTATTTTATATCTTTCCCTTCATCATTAAGCCCATTACAGAACAGTGATATTAAATAGATGATTTGCCCAAATTCTAGGGAGTTACAGTTCAGAACATGATCATATTTCCTACTGTAGGGCAGAAAACAATAGACAACGAGAGGCTATAGCATCTCCACACGCAATGCAGACCTGGTGTAACCCCGGGCTCAGGATGGCAATAGGAGAATCCAGTCACTCCTCTGTTAAGTTCAGTTCCACAGAATCTGGGAGGACAACAGAAACATCTGCTCTTTGCTGCTATGTTTATGCCTAGCCACAACCAACCAAAACACAAAAGCACAGCAAAAAGAAAGTAAATAGGAAAAAAATATATTCTATTCAGACTCCTGGAAAAATTCAGATTCATCGCACAAATAAAAGTGACCGAGGCACAAAGTAACTGAAAACCAGGCCCTAGACAATGTGCCTGTCAGCAGAGAATTCAACTTTTTTAGATACTGGACAGATTTTCAATGCATGGACTTGAAATTAAAGGGAGAGGCTGGAGGAAAATAAGAGCTTTGGTATCCACAAGTGATCTGACTCCAGGTTCCATCAGTTCAGGTTTTTGCTGCTCTAACAATATAAGGTTGCCAGACAAGTTGTTTCACGTTCATAATCAGGGTCCTTTACACTATTTTTGCTGTAATGTGACATAAGTGAAGCTCTTCCAGCCCCCTAAGGTTGGTTTCCTCTAGGTTACATTTGCTCATATGTCTTCAACTGAAGTTACTTCTGATCTGCAGTCACAGGAGTGAGAGCAGGATCAGGCCTTCTCCAGAATGAGGACACAACTATGTTGTGTCCACAGGGATGCGTTTATGTCTGAGATCAACTTCATTAAAACACAGACTCATGGAACTAAAAATATGAGGCACCTGATTTTAGAATAAATCACCTTCATGAAATTATGGTCTTTTCTTCGCACTGCAATATTCACAGGAAATTAATGAGGTTGTCAGATGAATTCTATGAAGATTTATGTGCTGATTAGGTGACGTGTCTCAAAACAAAATAAAATAATAAAGAATCTTTTCCATTAAAAAAGCAGCATACTTAATTTGAATTCCATCTTTTATCAGATTATTTCTGTTTAGTGGCAAATTCTTCCTTTGTTTAAAACCCTTCACAAAGGCAAAGCCTCAGGAAAACATTTTGTAGAAGTATTCTGAAAGTCAAAGTCATTTTGACAGAAATCAAACCAGAAATAATTTCTCCCTGAAGGAATCCTTCTTTATTTTAATGACGTCTCGATTGTTTCCATTTAAATAGTGTAATGGGAATATTTTTAGAGTTTTTGATTCAAACTGTCCATTTTAACCATGATCTTTCTTGTAAGCTTAGTCAGTCATTTGTCATACACATTTTGTTCAAATGCAGAAAACAAATATTAAAGGAAAACAATTTGATTAAAACAATCTTGCCTTCATTAAGGAGCTTTATGTTCTAATGCCTGAAAATGAAAGTCTGCTTTAATGGCTGGTGGGACCAGGGGATCTCTGTCAAACACTTACTGAGGCATTCTTTCTGGGTAATAGAGGCTATTTATGGGGCTCTTCATGACCTTCTTCTTGGTACTATCAACAGAGGAATACTGTAGGCATCTCTTTTGCATCCACATATCTGCTTGCCCACAGATTATTGTTTTCTTCATTTTGAAGAAAAATGCTGCATGCAATTAAAACAAGATAACGGCACAGCACCTTGTGTTCTATCACACATCTAAACAGTTTCTGCAGTCATTACACATACTAACGTACATTACACTGTGGAGACAGATATGTTGAAATACAACTCCTTGTTTTATTATCTGGTACATTATGAAACCTGTCCCACATTCTAGAAGATATTTCTTCAGTCAGAAAAGGACTTTTTGGGTTTTAAAGTAAAAGACAGACCTTCTCTTAAAAGGAAAAAAACAAAACACACACCTGTAATTGTTTACCCAAATCCCACAGTCCTTCCAAATTAAATTGAAAACCTATTTACTTAAACTAATCCATTTAATTTTTCATTGTGAGAACCAGATGTACACGCTCTGATTCAGAACTCACTTCCAGAAAACCCCTCTGCATAAGCTTGTCATTGGTAAAGCACCTTCCATCTTAACCTTAAACAGAGCCACTGTGGGTGCAACAGAAGAACAGCAAAAAAATTGCTAATTTCATGAGTTTCTAAGTATGAGTAGCAGTAAACCTCTTAAGAGCCACATCCTTTAGCTACACAAGATGTATGCTGGAGCAGTAGCTAGCAAAGGCCCAAAGAGTCTCAAATTCCTGCATCTAAACCCAGCACCAGTCAGCTCACCCTTTTAACAACATTGTCATCATCATTTCCTTTTAAAAAAGGATTTGTACAGTGGTGTACAGTGATTTACAAAGTAATTGCTTTTTGTTTTCAAGTTTAAGAAGAAACGGATATAGTGTCCCCCTCTTGAAATACACTGGTGTTACACTTTAAATAGAAAAACTTATATATTACTATTGTCAGAATTACTGCTAATTAACAGCCTTTTGTCTAATGACAATAAATGTGGACCCAAGTAATTAATGTTTCAACTGGACCCAGATACCTAAGGCCATGCAATTCCATGCTACAAAAGTACAAATGAGTCAGGAGTTCCTATGTGTCAGCAATGAGCAGGCTGATTTGGAGGTGGCAGTTTTGCATAGTAGTAACCAAAGGTTGAAAACACAAGCTTCTGAAGCAACAATAGTCAGACCAACCTCCATTAAAGCAGACACTGGTTACCTAAGCTATCATGTAGTTGAGTAGCACTGGGGATAAATGCTACTATGTCCCACTGCCCAAGTTTGCCCTATGGTTCCAATTTGATGCAGATGTTGAGTGCTACATGAGATTCTGAGCAATAAATAATTCAGCACACAATAGTTTTGAGATACTAGGTAGCTGGTTCCTTTTCAAACCTGAGTGAGGCTGTTCGTGTGTATATCCATAATGTTAAGGAAAATAGTCTTAAATTCCATAAAACAACTTATCACGAAATTTTATGAAGCGAGAAAGACTCCTCAAGCTGGAGTCTCAGAGAGCTGGGTACATAGCACAGATTCTACTGCTGGCTGTGATGAGATGTCTGGCAGCAATAAGCAGACTGTTATCATCACAAGGGATCAAGTGCCTAAAGCAGGGAGGGTTTCACTGTCTCCCTGTTCTCTGGTTCAGTGCTTAACACCATAATTGTCTCTGCATTTGCTTCTTCCAGCTGCCAGGGTAAGTCCTGTGCAGTCCCTGCAGTCTGGTGATGCGGTATGCTCAACACAGACAATTTCTGGACTGAATCCAGAGAGCTTTCCTTTTATTTTCAAGTGAACATTAGAATAAGCAGTTGAACCTAGTTAGGCTTAACACCATTGCGAGTACTTGACTATATCACTTCTCTGTCCTCACCAGACCCCTCCAGAAGTTACTGCCAACAGACTTCATCTTAACTAAAGCTGCCATTGCCAAGCACTTGCAGAGGGCTGGTCAGGTGGGTTAAACGTGTAATAGACAAATACAAACAGATTGGATATCTCTGAAGTAACTTTAATGAGGCCAGGTTGGATGGGGCTTGGAGCAACCTGGTCTAGTGGCAGGGGGTTGGAACTGAATGAGCTTTAAGGTCCCTTCCAACCCAAACCATTCTGTGAATCTATGATATATATAAAATGTCAGCTGCTGGCTCATGCCTGTCAGTTTAAGACACAGAACAAACCCCAGTAATGAGAGGCAGGCAGGAGCCACTGAATGCCTGGCAATAGCACATCTCCCCCACCCTCCTCCAGGAAATGCCTGGCAATAGCACATCTCCCCCACCCTCCTCCAGGAAATGGATAAACCACATAAATGAATAAATGGAAATGCATAAACCACAGTGCCCACTGCCACCAGATCATCTGTAGGCTGGAATAATGTAAAAACAATTCTTGCCCTATGGATATCTACTAGAGAGACAGAAAACATGCATGGATTCTTATAATTTCCTTTGGCTGTTCTTGCAAATTAAACAGGCCAGTTAGTTGGCCATGACCTTACCCAACCTCTCAAAAGCCAATAGCAGAAGCTACCTGGAGAACTCAGTGACTACTCCAATGCACAGACACTGAGCATGGGCAGGTCGAGGCTTTTCAGAAACTCGTCTTGGATTTTCAAGGAGTTGGAGTAGACAGATCTCTGCTGCTCGAGCAAATCCCTCTGCCAAAACATTTCTAAACAAAGAGCAAACCAACCTTTCTAATGATATCATTTCAACATTTTGTTTATCGTGAGGAAAAGCTAATCTCCTTTCCTCAGATTTCTGTACTGTTGGTTGCAGCTGAACTATTCTTCCTGCAAGTTCTAAAACCTCTAGCCTGAAGCAAATATTTGCATAAAAAGTTTTAGTTTGAATAATTAAAACCTGGCAAGTGAAAATGCCAAATGTTGGACTACCTTAAGAGTGAGCAGTGTTACCAACTCCATCTGCAACAGACACTTGCATAATATTTTATGAAACCCTTCAGGACAGAAAAAGCTTACACCTTCTCTGCTGACATACTAATAATTTTGTAAATGAGAGTGCTACAAATTTTCCAAGTCAGAGACATCACTGACAAAAAGCAAACAAGGACCACAGAAGATCATAGTTCTTTCCCAAACATCATAATGTAGTTGCTGCCCAAAACCTGTGTGTAAATTGCCTCTGAGAAAAGTTAGTGTAGTCTTTTTTCCAGACAGTGCTGTACAAAGCAAAGACAATTATAGCTTTTATAAAAAAACAATGAAAAACATTTTTGAATGGAAAGACTAAGTTAAAGATTTTCTTTAATATGAGCACTTATTATGTGAATGGAACTT
This sequence comes from Ara ararauna, assembly GCA_028858755.1. NCBI lineage: Eukaryota > Metazoa > Chordata > Aves > Psittaciformes > Psittacidae > Ara > Ara ararauna. The sequence continues at coordinate 14,976,686 of CM054380.1, read as the reverse complement.
CATTTCTAAGTGAACAATCAGATGTTTTAAGACGCACCTGAATGGTATGTATACAGACAGCTCTTACACATCAGTGGAAGTTACTACAGATTGCCTCAGGTTATTAATTAATGGACTATAAGCCACTGATATAGGCAATATATAGTTGTATTCTTTCAACTATCTGTAGCCAAATATTTACTGGATGAAATAAATCAAGAAAACCCCCAATCCAAAACAAAAAAAGAAGTTGTAGAGAAAGACAGAGTAAGGGGTAGGGTTTACAACCCAGCTCTCTCACCAGAATTATAGGTTCTCTCTAAAGATGGGTTAGATAAATATCTTTCATGAAAAGCTTAAATGTCTTGCTGATCCTGCCTTAGGATAGGGGGAGGATTAGTCAACCCCCTTGAGGTTATCTTTCATCAGAACTGTCTATAAAGCTGTGTTTGTAAAATGTTAGGGATTATCTTGGCAGTAAGATTGTTTTGTTAGAACAAGACCTTAAAGAGACAAATTAATGACTAATTGGATAATACAGCAAAGGATAGGTCATGCTCTGTATTGAGGTCAAGCTCTGGTCCTGTTAGGGCTAAGCAAGTTGGCATAACACTGCATTACAGCTAGCTTTTGGCTATATGTATTGCAAAGTTGCGGCCAGCATGGTTTTTGGTAGCTTGATCCTTCAAAGGTCATCTTCTAACATGACAAATGTGAGCAGCAAGGACAGGCCCTAACTGCTGTCTGGTGCGCAAAGCACTGTTCTCAGATAAGCACGATGAATTCCTGCACTTGAGGTTTAGCAATATCAGCTAGCTGTTTGATGTGCTGTGACAGTATGGGAGGTGACCTTTCCCCTTGCTTGCTCTTCTCATCATCTGCTCGTTGATACAGCAGCATCCTACTGCAGACTGAAAAGGAATCAGCATTTATACCGTGTAACACCAGTGGCTACAATCTGCATCTGAACAAGCCATGCAAAAACTCCCTGCCCTGGATGCCTTGCTGCTCTACATCACCAACATACCTGAGGATGCTTTGCTCAGCTGCAGCAGGAGCTCATTTCTGCCACCATGCCCCAGAAGAGGTGAATCTCTTCAGCAGGGACCCTCAGGCCTGACCTAGTCTCAGACAGAGCAAAACCCTGAGCGTGCATCAGGACATACCCCCAGCTACCATGGAGCAATGCCCCTCTCAGGCTTCATTTCATCAAGGGTGCAATTAGCACCCAAATGACTTCAGGGGAGCCTCTCTCATGCCATACTCATCCTTATAGAGTTTTAGCAGGAGACTCCCTTGTCTCCCTTAGAGCCCCAACCCATCCAACCTAAAGAGAGCTTGGCCTCAAGCATCCTTGAACAGTTCAAATATGAGACTGCTGTCAATGTATTTTCCAGTTAGTTGCAGACAACACCATGGTGCTTAACTCATCACCTCAAGGTCTTTTGGACTGAAGCAGTCTTTGTGCAAAGATACCCATTAATATTGGACAGACTCGGCTATATAGCAGATGCTCTGGATGGACCTCAGGATGGGATTAAAGTGTCCCTCTACCCCAGCGCAGGCTCTGTGGAACTTAGAAATACTTTGGTAAAGATCCAAAATAATCATTACTGCTGTGCATTATTTCTCCCGTTTTCAAAAAAACAGAGCCTCAGTGGGGCTTTTTGTTTCTTACAGTCACTTGATTGCATTTAACCTCTCACTGCTTTAGTGAACTAGTTTTCATTAAAATTAAAAATGAATTCCAAATATAGGGTCCATAATTAAAAAGAAACAGTTAAACCTCTGTGACAATCTGAATCCAAAATCATGCTTCTGAGTTATTCAGACAATCAGTTACAGGGAAAAAAGTTAAGAATATCTGTTTCCCAAGCCTGATAATATCAATGCTCAAAAGAGCCATTTCTTCCTTAGGTCTCTGATTTCCCTGGTTGCTGTAATATAAACCCTGAATTTCTTAAATGTCACTTAATTTATAAGATTTTTTTGTTTACCCTTTTAAAATGACAAGCTGTTCCGTAACATTTATGTCTGTTTGAAAATTAGATATCATGGGCAATCCAGTGCTGCAGTTGCATTTCTGTTAGCTTAAGCTTAGTGAGTATTTACCATAAAAAGGGAAAATAAAAATATGCCTTCTCTTACTTTTTCAGTCTTTCCTTTTTGTCACAATTGTCCACCAATTTAAAAAGTAACCAACCAACCAACCAAAACCTACTTATTTAACTTTTAATGTGTTGATTCTTAACAGTGTAAGAAATTTAAACAGATTATTACTTTGCCTTTGGTGAGCAAGGGAAGAAGCTATGGGCCTGCTTTTACCTCTCCATGGCTGACACGGGTTAATTAATTTCACTCCAGCATGTGATCCCCAGTGAACTCCCCTCATGTGGCATCACCTTGCTGCAGGTAGTGGCTTGCAAATATTATAATCTTTCCAGAAGACCTTCTGACAGTAATGAAATTAAATTGACCTGTGTTGCATCTGGTCTCTGAATTAAGATGGCAAGATTTGTAGGCACCCTTTTTGACTGGAGAAGCACAGCCTAACTCCCCAGACCATGCTGAATTTTAAACAATCTCTTGTTCACATGATAATTTTACAGTCTTTCCAAAAGGCCATCCCCATTAACAGAGGAAAGGCAAAACAAGTTTATCATACTAAACAGGCACAGATGACTTACCTCTGTGTTTATGACCTGTGTTTAGGGTTATTTTATATCAGTGAATAAACGTGACTCAATCTGGAAATTAACCTATTTGGCAAAATACTTCTGAAGACTTGTAGAGAAGGCCCACATTGTAACTGAGTCTGGGAAGATTTGTACTTCCATCAGGAAGAGGAATAATTACAATCAAATGTAAAAAGATCCTGTTATTCTTACCTGAGGAGACAAGCCTTGTCTTATTGCCCTGTCTATATGCCTTTACTAACTTTTGAGACAAATAATGTGTTTTAGCTTCATTTATAGGATGGTGGAGATCTCAGATGGGCATTCCCAAAGATTTGGAAAAGAAAGGACTAAACTGACCTGCAAAAATACTTTCTTTGCAGGGAAAGGTTGCCTCTGAGCTCCAGCACAGTACAAGAAGCTGAAGGAGCTGCAGAGAAGAGCACCGCAGAACCAGTACATTTCTTAAGTGAGGCTCTTAACAAAACCATATTTTTCAGCACATTGACATTAATGAAGTAATCTCATTTTCTTTACCAGATGATCAAGTTCAGTTTTCACACTACAGACTCCACTTATCTCTTCTTATAGCCCAAAGCCTGTGTATGTTCTTGATTTAGACTTCTTGCTACATTTTCATATCTAGGCTATGCTTGATCGCTACAGTGGCTTTTGCAAACCAAACTGGAGGTTGTCTGATCTGACAACCTAAATCGCCATATGATTTTGAGCACTTCTGTCTATTCACACACCTAAACCAGCTACCTCACTTCCTGAAGTTTCCTAATTACTTTTTGTTACATTAGTTTTCAGTTGTGAGACCTTGGCAAAAAAGACTGAGTCTTCTTGTTTATTGAGTTCTGTTTCAAAATTGGACTTCCCAGGTATATTAGCAATAGAAGTTAACAGTAGATAGTCCAAATGCTGCTATTAGATGAATTTAAACACAGAGATCATGGTTAAAACCAGGACTGGATTCTGTAGTGTTCTAGGGATCAATAACCTATAAGAACAAACAGATCTGTAAAACTGTGAGCTAGAAGAAGAGAGATGTGGTAAGCTGCACCTTCTAAAAATGAACCAAAATCAAATTGTCACAAATACTGGATGAAAAACACTAGGTGTAAACTTATGATCAGAAAGGTCACACATGCTTCTTTCCTGAGGCCAGTGATCACTGCTATCAAATCTCAGGCTAAAAGAAAATGGGTTCTTCCCCATCTCTCCCACCAATTTAAGACTAACAGAAATTCCCTCCAGTGCCAATTTCTTAATTCTACTTGATTGCCTGTTATATTAATATGATGATTTGCTCATTTGAACCCATTGATCTGTTGATTCAGTTTTAATTGCAACCTTGATTTGATCACTGTGTTGCTCCATTCTTAATTACCTTGGAGATACTACCTAAGATTGGCTCAGTTATATGCTGTTTTAATTTCATAGCTCCTTGCTTAAGTGTTTAATCCGTAAGTAGGACACCGGACTGCAACACAGCTTGTGAATGCAAAGAAAAGGCATTTCAAAGCCACTGGTGATAATTTCAAATGAGTACCCAAGTCATTCTCATATTAATTCTGGAAAACATCAGGAGCCCCTTTTATTTAATTTTTAAATAGGGGACCCAAAAGATCTGTCTGAACCTCAGCATCTTTGGGAATGTGTTTGCAAACTGGACTTCTACTTTGGGATTTAGAGGTAATCCAAATTTTTGGCAAAGATTTCTGAATTCCTTGAGCAGGAATCCCAAGATTATTATTCCCTAGAAATTAATAAATAGACTTTCATTTGACATAATTTTTAAACATACTGAATTCTTACATGACCCTCATGTAACTAAAGTTTTCCGCTGACAGAAAAAGAAGGAAAAGGAGATGAAGTGTGATAGGGAACAGCTGTTGAAAAAAGACCTTCAAGGTCACTTTTTTTGTGTAGATGCATATGAAGGGCCAAACCCCCAAAGGGCCTAACAGGGGTCATAATCAACTTTCATTGTCTCAAACCCCAGGGCAGAAAGAAATTGAACCAAGGGTAAGGAAAGAAAGGTCAGAGATAAGAGATAAAGCTTTGCATAAAATGTCACAAGCTATGCAGGACTGCCATGCCTACCTACTTGCCAGTTTATTGAAAAGGCATAAATGCTCATTTTTCACCTGCTGAACAGAAGAGCAAGGAGGAAGAGAGTAGTGAAGAATAAAGCAATGGGAATTAAGGGCCTCTGAGAGATTGAGATGACATTCAGCATGCGTTTTCACCTAAAATATTTAAAAAACAGTAGTTAGTACTGAGGTGAAATCTTTGAAGTTTGAGACCTACCAGCCTTCCAGGACCACTAAGCTATTTTGGGAAGCACCAAGGAAGAAACTCTTACAAATTTTAAGGCAAGCCCAGTTACTTGTTCTTGCAGCAGCAGGAGGTCTAGGCGGCACACACCTCCCTTCACTTGCCTTCTGTGAATAATTCAATGCCCTAGTTTGCTGGAAAACCACAGAAACTGGGCTATCTGAAACAGTACACTGATACACACATCTTCATGGTGTGAAAAATTAAGTAAAATAATATTTATTTGTTTCATCAAAATTAACTCCATGGCTTTGCCTTGGTCATGTAACTTGGCTTTCAGGGCCTAAGGCCATTATTGAATTACAAGAGATGAGGATGAGATCTAAGGAACCAGCAGCTTATGACACAGACTTAACACAAGATTTCTAAGCCTTCCTCTATCGGACCCGCTTTCGCCTGTGCAGTGCTGCAGTAGACAGAACGCAGCTCCGTTTGACATGGCAGCACCTATATTGCTTCATGGTGTAATCCTTCAATAGCACAATACATCTCATTGACAGAGCTCAAGCTGCCATTAAGTTGGTGAAGGGGCACCCACCTGCAGCGGGACCGAGACTGGCTGACTCTGCTTTGGAGGTGCTTGGGCCTGGCAATAAGCACAAAGGACTGCCAACACATTCTCTGTGGCAAGTCTGTATCTTACTCTGCTTGTACCCCGGCTGGCATAATGGGGTCTGTAGGCTCTACATTGCTAATAATAACTTCAAAGCACTCTTTCAAAGTTGAGCTTGAAAACAACTCCTAAACATGATGCTGTTTAAAGACAGCAGCCAGTGGACTACAGAATATTGACTACTGCAGTATTTGATAAGTAAACAAGTCTCTCTGGATTTGATAGCCCAGCAAATAACCATTTCAGGAGCAAAGGCTGGTTGTTGCCTCCTGAAAATGAGGACAGAATGGCTCTTAATGGCTGATAGCAAAAATAATCGAGTCTTATCTAAATCAAACTTTATTGGCCTGGATGAATCATTGTTGGCCTTCTGTAATCAAAGCTGAGAATTCACCTGTCAGGCACAGTATGGTAAAACTCATTAGAACCTCACCATGTGCTGTTATGAAATTGCTCCATATGGCAGTGCATGATTGTTTATTTACTACATTCAAATATAGGCAAGTTTCAGAAACACAAAAAAATTTATTACTTTCAAGTTCCTTTAAGGCTAAAGTGTATATGCTGAAGTTTTCCCCTTCTGTAATGGAAACATTTCACTTGTACAAAGAACTTCATCTTGTGCAGCAGCGAAGCTATTGATCAGGCAATTGGCAATCCTCAAGTGTGAGCACTCATTAAGGCAAAGGTATATGAATCATTTTTTAATGACAACTCTTTGCTTTCAGCAGCTTAGCATGTGTCCTGGTTTCAGTGGATACACTGTAATTTAGGCAAGCTGTCTACAGGCTTCAACCATTACTCTTACCATATGTTTTCTTCAAAAATTACCATGCACTGGGGCCTGCTAGCTGCATTCATGTAGCGAGGTGCATTCTCTCTGCTGTATCAGCACATTAACAGTACTTGAAAAAGCAAGAATAATGTGCTTATAAAAAGAAATTCCCAATTAGCAAGTTTAGTGCATGTGTGTTAACTTGGATTAAATACATTCCAATTATGGGCAGCTCATTATTAAAACTACAGCCAGCTGTTTACCAGAAATGTGAGATCTGGTAAACAAGCCTTTCCCCATAACTTTGTAAAAGATACCAGATTATTTCCTCTTCTCCTTGGTTCCCAAATAATAAGTAGGAATACAGCAGTAAACTGCTTTGCTGCCCCATCTATACATTTCATAGAATCATAGAATCATAGAATAGGTAGGGTCTGAAAGGACCTGAAGATCATCTAGTTCCAACCTCCCTGCCATGGGCAGAGACACCTCCCACTGAACCATGTCACCCAAGGCTCTGTCCAACCTGGCCTTGAACAACTCCAGGGGTGGAGCATTCACAACTTTCCTGGGCAACCCATTCCAGTGCCTCACCACCCTTACAGTAAAGAATTTCTTCCTTATAGCTAATCTAAACTTCCCCTGTTTAAGTTTGAACCCGTTACCCCTTGTCCTCTCACTACAGTTCCTCATGAAGAGTCCCTCCCCAGCATCCCTATAGGCCCCCTTCAGATATTGGAAGGCTGCTATGAGGTCTCCACGCAGCCTTCTCTTCTCCAGGCTGAACAGCCCCAACTTTCTCATCCTATCTTCATATGGGAGATGCTCCAGACCCCTGATCATCCTTGTGGCCCTCCTTTGGACTTGTTCCAACAGTTCCATGTCCTTTTTATGCCAGAGAGGGTGATGAGTTAGTTAAACCCAAGAAAAATCAGAATCCAATGTCCAGAAGAGCTTGGGGGCTCATGCACTATTTGGGAAACAGGCTGTGCCAGCTTCCCTTGTTAAGAACACTGGATCAGAAAAAAACTGGTATTGAAACAGGAAGGATTGCATCTTACTAGTTCCATATATTTTGATACCCTCAAGTCAAGTGCTTGTGATGTGCATGTCTCAGCTTTATTACACTGAACTGTTATACCAGTCAGGTGTCCCAGTTGCTGGAGGGCCTTCCAAGAGTGGTCCCATATTACAGGGAAACGTAAATTAATTTTTCTTAAACCTTAAATATTAAATGTTTTAATACGTGCATACAAGACCAACGAGTTAGAAAAAGGCAAAAGATGCAAGTGATGTTTCCTGTTAAACCCTTAACTTCACTGTAGTACCTAAAAAATATCAACTTAAAAATCTCATTTTTAAGCTATTTTCAAGCTATATATTCATTTTCAAGTTATTCCAGGATTCAGTTACATCAGTGGAAGTTAACTACTGAGTTAGGATTTAAATACCTCTGGATTGCCAAATATCATCGGAAGTATTGAAACACGTCAGTTGTAGAATTAGAGAATATTTTTTTCAGTCTTATTTTTAAGTACACATTTCTGGGAGAATGATGTTATGCCAAGAGGTCACTAGTAACTTTTGTACTATAATATTTGCAGGAAAGCAAGGATACATGTCTCAGAAAGCATCAGCAGTCTCGAGGGGGGGGGGGGGGGAAATCTGTTAGGTTTGATTTTTGCTCCAGCATCAAACAGAAAAATGAAAAAATCCAGAATCTGTTCCCAACTGCTGATACTACTAAGGCAGAAAACTAAAGAGCTTCTCTGGGTAAAAGCATGGAGGACAGTGACCGTGAGGCTATATACACACATGTGCAAGCAGCAGGCCAAGGCACCGAGAGTTTAAAAACATAAATACCGAGCACCACCACCTACTTTGATGTCTATGCTCACTCGAAGGTCAGCTAAATCCAAACTCTAGTTTCTAGCAAGCGAATTTATTTCCCAGACCCAGGCCTGCAAAACCAGCCCAACTGGGGCTGCATCAAGCTAAGCAGTCCCAAGAAGCTGCTGCTGTTCATTCACAGGCTTTCTAGGTCTGTGATATTTTAATCACATTTGTACATCAGTAAAATCTAACAAAAGAAAAGAAGTAGATGCACTTAAACAGGGAGGGGGGTGTGGGGTGTGAAGTTTGAAAGAAGTCTGTGCCCATATTCAGACAGTGGTTTAAAAGGACTTACTGCCAGCAGACACCCGTGCCCAGCCAAGCTGCAGGCATCAGCACGGTGCCCAGGTGACCTGTGGCCAGTGCAGGAGTCCAGCAGACCCAGTCAAAAGCAGGGAGATGCTCCTCCACAACTCAATCACAGGAGAAAAATAAGAATGATTCTTAAGTCCTATCCTTCACATCCAGTTGTTATACTTCATGGCTTCCTTGCCCCTACACTTGCAAGTAGCATAGAGCATGTCAAAGAAACAAAGGGAAGCTAGATAGAGTACTGTATTGGAGTCTTATGACAGAGATAAGCAGAGGGTATTTTACACCTTATATGACGAGGGAGCAACTTCAGCTGTCCCCAGGTGTGATCACTAATCTTGGTCTGAAAATAAAAAATACTCTATTTCAACCAGCGGACAGGTTAAATAGCACACGGGTATGACATGGATCCAAAGTCTGTCTTGAATTATGGCAATACCAATTCCTTGTTTTATTCGAACAAAATCCCTCCAGGCAACCTACATTTTTTCCCAACCCAACAGAAAGCAATCCAAGTTAGTGATAACTGAAAGAGAAGATACATCTGAAAGACACATCTGTGTCTTGTGTGACATCTCTCTATGTTATCAAGAAAAAAGACTTCTCGAAGCCAGAATAAAAAGGATAATTAAGGACCATGAGAAAGTACCTCTCAAAATCATAGTACTTGTAAGCCTTATAAAAAAGGAGAAAAATAGTTGCATCAAATATGGGCCATAGAGCAGTGGAGGGTTAGAGAAGAGGTAATCCCACTGTAGGCAGTCACATACTTTCCAACTGTCATTAGGAAATCCTATTTAGTAGACGAAGAGTTTATGGGCTCAAGGGATACTGCTATAAAGGTTTTCAGCATTGTTTGTGCATAATCTACGTATAACATTCAACTTGGGAATAAGATGTGATGTAGAAAATTGCCTTTGCAGTCCTTGAAGCCAATAATTTAGCTCTGCAACCTTAATTTATAAGGGAAAAGGGATGGTAGTTGGAACATGAATTTGGATCACCGTCAGATTTAGGAATGAAAGTAATTAATGTCTCTGTGAAACTCCCCTGATAGTTATTTTTGGATTCAAAAATCTTTGAAGAAAAGTTTTAATTTAAGGGCAGAAGCTCATTATATTCTCGCAAGAATCCTGCTGTACTATATCATTCTGCCTCCAATTCATGGCCCCATGTTCCTGCTAAACATACAGCTCCTTCGCTGATAAAGCTGCAAATTATTTCTCACCTTAACTACTGAAACTTTAATTTGCTCCAAGTTGCTCCAGATTGAAGCTACTTGTCCTCATATTCAAGGCTCTTACTATTACCATGGAATGATGGTGACCGAAGTCTGCCTTTTCCCATTAGCTCAGTACTTTGTGCCAGCTGCCATACCCCCATCTTCAAATTTCCTTACAACATCTCCCAAGCAACTAACTCAGAACTTGCTCAACAACACTCCTTGACTCTCCAAGCCATTATTTGCTGTTGTTGCACACTGTAGACCCTTCAAGACAACTTGGAGGTGCTGAAAACATTATCAAGGTAATAACATTATCTAACTGCCACCTGTGAATTTCACCTCTCTGCTTTCTCCAGCTCCCCTCTTCATCAGTTTATAATTTTATTTGACAGTTTTTTAACTGTGGATTATATCTTGCTCCACGTTGTAAAACAAACACTCAGTCCATATCTGGTGCTGTTATGATATTTTAATAATAAAGGACAATAGAATTGTATTCCTGGGGAATGGATAGGGAAGGACTTCAGTGATTTTGAGGCTGTGGGTTTATTTTTTATTTTAATAATGTGTTCTTTAATGCCCTCTGTGACTTAAGTCCCAGATGATACCAACCAGGTAGAAATTACTATTTAATCCTACTCCAGATTCCTGAATCTTCAGGTCTGGTAATTCTGCAGGATTCTTTATTAACACAGCTACAATTCCAGGGATCAGCACCATGTCTGCTAAAGCTAATGAAAGGTTCCCATTGGCTACAATAGGAACTGCAACAGGTACTCAGACAGCTAAACAGAATAGTGAGTTTAGGAAAGGTTTCATCTATTTACTTATTTTCCCTTATACAAAAATTACCTTTCATCTTTAGTTATTTACATTCTCCAAAGCAAGTATTTATGACAGACAGCTGCAAACAAAACCCAAAGGTTTTGGAGGTGAAAAGTAAGCAGCTGGGCTCTGACACTTCTATTGGCATGGGGCCCTATTTTCAGATTCTCAGTCAAACCTATGAGTGCTGCTCTCAGTTCACACAGGGATAACTGCGTTATGAAAGCTTCCAACAGGCCAGCACAAACACTAGGGCCTTATTGATGTTTTTAAGCCAAAGGGACTATTTATCTGTGCAAAGTTAAGCACTGAGCAAGATTTTGCAGGTTTGTGCACTAATAATACAGTCACACACCTGAGCAGAATCATTAATTGTACAAAATCCTTAGCTATCTTAAGAATAATAATGAAAGGAAATCATATACTAACATCAGTAGTAGCTTAGCCTCTTTTCATCTGCCACTGATATCTCTTCTGAATTAGAATGGCAGTCAATGTTTGCTAAAAAGGATGGCCACATGATTCTCATTGTTAGTCCCTGGGGACTGCATTAGTGCAAAGACTTGGGTTTTGATAAATAGCTCTCTTGGAGAAATGCCTCTAAGCATTTCATTCCATGGCCATTATTTTATTTTATTTTTAAAGTAAGATTTCCCCCTCCCTGTTTTAATAGGCTGTTGTAGCCCTTAACATACCATGAAATTAGATGCCTCTGTTGGGGATCCATAACTTATCATAACAATAGTATATCTAGTACTTGTTGGAACTATGAGGAAAGTTATAAGGTGGTATAATGATGAGTGTAGCATTTTAAAAGAACTACAGAATTGTCACTATACATTACTGAGCTCCCATAGTTAACCCATGAATTAAAAGCATATAAAAGTGATAATAGCTGAATTTCTAAAGAAATGAATGACACTTGGTGAAATTATCACTTTGCTGGAATTAACCTGTGATCTACTGGGAACTGTAAAAACCCCAAAACTTAAAAGCACACCAATCTCATAACTGACCCTGCTTTAAGCAGGAGGTTGGACTACATGATCTCCTGAGGTTCGTTCTAATCCAAATTATCCTATGATTCTACTCCTGCTAATTTTTTGCAAAGTACCTGTAACAACAGAGATATCAAGTATGTAGCAAGAAGAGACCACTTTCTTCTTGCTTGCATAACATTACAAAATCTCCAGAGCAAAGATGAATTAAAAATTGAAGGCCAAACTCTGCTAGATATAAACAGTCTTCTAGTAATGGGAACTGACGTGAGCATCCTTCTCTAGGTTTGAGGAGGTGCACGTGGACTGATTTATAGGGATGCTAAGCATTTACAGATCCCAATGAAATTCCTTTTCTTTGAAGGAAGGAAGGAAGTTCTCCAAACAAGCAATCCCCATCTCCCAGGAATAAGGCCATGATTCAGGAACACTTTTTTAAGTGTACTCACAGCCCTGTATCTCGCCCTGATTCAAAGCTTTGCTCAGTGTTCAGTTCTTCTAGACTCCAATAAAGAAATGGTCAACATAGAATCATAGAATTGTTTAGATTGGAAAAAAGTGTCCAGAGAGCAGGAGGCACTTCTACAGCATAGCCAATTAAACAACTGCAGCTGTGCTAACATCTACTCATTTAATCACAGCACACAGAAGTCCCACCGAAGTATCCAAACTGCTCTTGGGGGCCACACACATTCCCCAACAGCCGTGATTTACAAGTATTAAACTTTTCAGAAACCTGACTTTGCACACAAAAGAAGTATCCATTGCATTAAGAGAATACTAACACAGAGTTTGTCCTTCAGTTGAAACTGCCTCAAATATCACCTATAGATTACATCACCTTTAAGATCATTGAGCCTAACCATCAACACAGGGCTGCCAAGCCCACCTCTAAACCATGCACCTAAGTGCCACAAATAATCACATTTACACATCCAGGGATGGTGACTCCATAATGCCAATAAGCATCGCAGAAAGAACAGGATTTATTTTGACACAAATCTCAGAGTAAAAAATAATAGTTGAGGGTAGCCATAAGAAAGGCCAAAAATGTTCTAAAAAGTCTAGAGCAAATCTTCTGTTACCACAGGGAAAACTGAATGCTCATTAACTAGTATTGCCAAAGACCTATCAACACTACCGAAAAGAACCCTCATTTTCTTTGACCTAAAATATAAAGCCAGGTTCAAAGGAGTTTTTCTGTAGTGGTGGCAGCTGGGATTAGTATCAGTGACTTAATCTGAGCCTAGTCCCTCTGCCCATCTGGATGTTTGTCAGTTCTTACAGGCATCCCTGGTCTACAGCAAGGTCTTTTGTACCTACTCTTGGCACTATTTCCAGGAAAGCTCACATGGTTTCCACAGGCAGTGCTTGTGCCTTGTGACCCAAATGAGCATGGACCTCTTAGCTAGCTTTCGCTGCTTATCCAGCCAGTAGAGTTTTGAGTGGCAGGAGCTTGTGTGTTCAGATCTCAAATTAAATACAAACCTGAACAACAGATAAACCTGATGATTTGGAGAAAATGTGGGAACCCTGAATGCACAGACAAGATTAGACTATATCTTAACACAAAGATGTTAGTTTGGGGTATCGGTTCTCCTTCCACTGATGGCTGAAAAAGTAAGAACAGGAAATCACACCCAAAATATGTGCACAGTCAACTGTGGCTGAAACCTTGCTTAGCACCCTATTAGGTAGTATTAGGGTGAGAAAAATCATCACTTCTAGTACACAAAGGCACCCCTCCAATTTATTACCTGAAGTTTTCAGACCATCTAAAGAACGGAACATTACCAAGTGCATGGTGATGCGCCAAGTGCAACAGACTGATGGCACCAAAAACTGACAGCTAGTACTTGCCAGTGTGAACAGTAAGTAATGAGTAGTAGCAAAATATTAACATGCACACTGTTTAATTAAATGACAATATTGTTTTCTTATAATCTTTCTCTAACTCTTCTAGAAGAGTACAGCGTTGACATGATAATTTTATAAACTTCCTTGACAGTTCACGTTAAACCATCCTCCATTGCTTCAGATTGATAATTGGCACTTAAAAAAAAAAATGAAATGTCTGAGAAATTCATTAAACATGCCAAATACCTGAGAAAAGACAGGGCAATGGCTCAGTTATCTAAATCACTGTAAACAGCTAAAGGGCCGTTTCCCTTACAGTATTTGGCTTTAGATCTGCTCTCCCCTCTTTTCACCTTCCTCAAAGAAATAGAAAATTAAGAGAAAACCTTATTTCTGCAGATATCCCCTTAATAATCTATTGCAACAGCATCTTGTCTGGAAGACTTATTTGGAAATGTTCAAGTGGTCTACTTTCACTGTGCTGGTCATTTCTCCCCTACCGTCTCAGCACACAGACTGTGCAGACCCGTCCAAGGAAGTGCAGACACCCTTCTCTTCAATATGCTTTGACATTTAAGTTCCCAGTGGCTGCTCTATCTATGCAGTTTAAGCTGCTTGAAAAAGCAAGAATATTGTTTAATTACAGTAGATTGTTAAAGATCTGAGCAAAGAAAGTTATTGAGGATATGCTAAGTATCCCTCAAGCCAGGCCAGGCTTGGGATAAAGTAATAAGAAACTAGTAAGGAGCATCATCTCCTTTGTCAAAGTTACTCTTGCTTGGCCTTTCACAGATGAAAAGAGAATGAAGAATATTTATAAAAATTATTCATTTTGCTAACCACACAGAATCACAAAGAACCATTTTCCAAAGCTGCTAATGAGGACAGAAGGTAAGGAGACAGCTCAGCATCAAAACTGTTAACTTCATTTCAACATGGCCTGACCACAGACACATCTGTGACCAGATCCATCCCCTGTTCTTAACTGGCCACAATACGGTGAAATTCTGGAAACAAGAGCAGACAAGGGACAAGACAAAGTTGTCAACTGCCTGATATTCTCCATCACATCATAATCATTTATTGCAATAAGAAATAGTAGTTAAATTACAGATATTCAGGCTAGTACAAACACCATCTGCCTTTATGTGCAAATGAAATGACAGAACCTGATCTCTGTTCAACTCTTACATGACTGAATTTTCTAGACTCTCTTGTTCTCAGACGATAAAAAGAATTAGATAAATTATCTTACCTACAAAGGAATATTTTATGATGCTCACTTCCTCTTTTTTTTTTGCAGTTGAATTTTTGGTGTATCAAAAAATTCCAGTGATGGATCAGAGATGATCTGCTGTCATTTCCACGCTCCACATGTCAGAAACTTCATATTGTGGACTAAGTTGTTAGACCTTCAGCATAATTGACTTTAAAATGGCATTCCTCCCTCTGAAAGCACAAAAGAAAAACATTTTTACATTTCTCACTGTAGTTACCATTTCTCCCAAACTACTTAATTGACCTAATGAAGCAGAGAAGGACATCAAACCTATTAATAATATACATTATAAGGTGAATGTCTGATTTCATTTTCATTGATTATATGAATAGACCTTTGAAAATACAGGTGTAAGAAAGAAACAGTACACTTGAGATAGATGACAAAACAATTTGTGTCATGATTTACTATTGTCTTTTCCTCAACTATCAGACCTTCCCATTGATAATAGAGATGTGAGATACAAAACCCACCCCTCAGAACATTGGTCCAATTTCCACAATTTTTGAAAATTCTCATGAAAAGCTTCACTAGCCTAGGCCTCAAGTTTTATGAGGCAATAATCACAAGTCTTCACTAACATGTGTGTCTTCTAGGTGCCCATGAAAATCCTGAGGCATAACCCCTGAATGATACCATGCACCCCCATGCCCCGCTCTTACAGCATCCCTCTCGTCACAGGACTAGAACAGTCTTCTAGGAAAAAGGCAGTGAAAGTAGCAGCTCCACAGGAGGCAGGCCAGAGGGAGTGTGAATTTATATTTTAAGGTGTTCCAGGACCTTGTAAAGCCACAGAATATATTCTTTCCATATTTCAGCTCTGACCTTACTGTATGGCTTTTGCTCTATGAATAATCCTATTTCATTATTGCAAGGTTGCATTTCTGAAGGTTGGTTATAAATTACACCTATAAATAATTTCTCAAGCTACTGTTTGCAAGTTGCTTGTTACTTTTTTCTGTTAGGAAGGTCTGTCCTTAGACCACCTCAATTCTGGTCCCCCACCTTTGCTACTAATCCATAAACCCAAAGCATTTACTGATGGCTACTTGAGTTTGCATCCATATTACAAATTATGCATTTAAATTTCTTATTCACTTAATGACAACAGAACTTGCACAGATCAATGGAACCATTAAGCTTTGTTCTGGATGTCATATTTTTACTCTAACTTTTCTCAGAATACATTCTCTGAGCATCAAAGACTCAAAGGAAAAGAAAACGGAAGGTCAGATATCTGCAATCTAATTCTTTGTCACCCCATAAAAAAAATCTAAGTGACCCCTTTGTGACTTGTCCAAATCCCATGGAAATCGATGTAAAGATTCTCACTCATTTCCCAGAGTATGTTTGCAAGGCCTTTAATGTCTCTAAAGCAAAATGTAATAGGATGCCTAATTAGAGACTTAATTAATGCCTGGATGATGCTTCCTAAAAAAGAAGTGAAATTAATGTTCACGCTTTCCACAATTCTCAACATCAGCCTATGCTGGTTAAAATCTTCGAAACATATTATGTATTTAGCATTATAATAATCAATATGGGTTTAAATAACAGAGCTTATTCATTCAAGAAGGTAAAGAAAAGAATTCACCTCTTTTCTTCACCTTGTAAGTGCTAAAAACTTACTGTAAGCACTAAGAAAACAAAGGACCTGATATTCTTATTTACAAAAGGCTGCATGGCATCAAAGATGCAGAGTTCTCTTTTTTTGACCCTCATAATAAAGCTTCATCTTTTTTCCTTGCTGTAGCCTGAAACAAAATAGCTGATTCTCAGGTGGAAAAATAATTAGTAACATGGGAAGTTGAATGAATTTTGAGATACTGAGGAAAATGTAGTTTGAACTGTCAGGTTTCCTTGCTTACTCACAGGAACTACAAAGCAGCAAAGAAATAAAATGCTCTTAGAACTTGTAGCTTTCATCAACGTATTCCCTCTGGTTGATTTTTCTCCCCAAATCTCTCTTTTCCCAGTGGCTGCTATTAGAAACACAAATAGTTTGCTTCTCTGGTTAGCGACAAATGTCATGTTACTTGCTTTTTTTTTCCTTAAAAAACCCCTAAACCCTATTAAATTATTATTCTTTTTTTTTTTTTTTTTTAGTACGAGGAGATAAAGACTATGCAACCTGTTCAATCAAATAAACTTCACAGGAGCACTTGCACTGCATGGATTTCCAAAGGAAACTGAAGGTATTAGTAGTTCAGCTCCTGACTATTGGGCCAAAGAGTGTTGCCCTCTTTTTGACACCCCACCTACACGGTTATAAGGCCTGCCACCACCACGAGGAATAAAGCTTTGTATATGCACTTCGAACTGCTATGAATTAGCATGGGAGACCCTTACAGTCTCTCCCACACTCTACTGTGACCATATCATGAAAAATTTACAGGTAGAAATTGACTCTTTCTGTTGCAATTACAAAAGGTAAGGAAAATCAGCATCCAGTGCCTCAGCAGGATAGTAAATCTTTCATGGTTAACGATTTTTTGTACCCTCTTCAAAGAGAAGAACCCCAAGTCCAGCCACCTCTAGTGCATGCATACCAATGCACAAACAGGAAGAACTGGAACTTCGTGCCCAGTCTGAAAGTTACATAGTCTTAAGAACTACAGAAACATAGTGGGAAAAGTTGTGTGACTGCAAGACCACAGTGAATGGCTGCAAGTTCTTCTGGAAAGATAGGAAGGGAAGAAGAGTACTGGAGTTGCACTTCGTGTAAAAGAGAAGTTTGAGTTTATGGAGGTGAGCTGAGATGACAAATGGTCTATCAAATGCCTTTGGATGAAGATTAGAAGGGTTGCCACCAAGGGGGATCTCATGTATGGTATCTGTTACTGACATCCTAATCAGGATGACAAGGCCAATGAAACCTTACTTTGGCTGCTCAAGCAAGTCTTGGGCCAACAGAATGTTGTGCTCAAGGGTGACTTCAGTTACCCAGACGCTTGTGAGAGCAACACAGCAGTTGTTCACAAGGATACAGTAGGCAGGGACAGTTCCAGCTATGGGCTTTGATACAACCTGTTCCTGTTTCAAGGTGGTGGTGATGAGCAGGAATCATGCCTCTCTAACTGAAGTGCTGCTCCTTTGGTCTGATGCCCGCAATTCAGTCACTGCACCCTCACCAAAATGCCTTTCTAATCGTCAATCTGGATTTTCTCTCTCCAGAACCAGTGGGATGCTCTCTCTAAACAACCCCTGGCCCCCTTTGTCTGCTTCTCTGGCCACAGAGGTATTTGCACTTATTTGTTGTGTCCTTAGAGCTCAGCACCCCATGCAAAAGAACAGGTTACGCTGCTCTCCCCTCTCTCACAGAATCACAGAATCATAGAATAGTTAAGGTTGGAAAGGACCTAAAGACCACCTAGTTCCAACCCCCCTGCCAGAGGCAGGGACACCGCCCACTAAACCATGTCATCCAAGGCTATGTCCAATCCAGCTTTGAACACCGCCAGCGATGGAGCATTCACAACTTCCCTGGGTAACCCATTCCAGTGCCTCACCACCCTTACAGTAAAGAATACTCCCAGTTTTCTTCTTTCCAGCAGACTTGCACCATCAGCTAGGTGTTTGAGGCACTGCCTACGTTAAGAGCAAGTGCAGAGAAGCACAGAGACCCTGTATGAGAAGCAACAGGAGGTATTTTGCAAAGACAGCAAACTACTTCAGGTTGCTTAGTAAGAGCCACTAACTTGTAGCATTGGCTTTGTTCTTAAAGGGAAGGAAATTGCTGCAAGTCAAGGTATAGTGGAAAGCACAGGAAAAATGGGAAAAGATCCTGTTTTTCTCCAGACAAAATTATATACTAATTATTTAGTAATGATTCCCCTCCCACTTGCCCCCTCAGCAGGATTTAAGTGCCCCAATCCCTTGGTAAGCAATGAGAGTTAGAAGCCCCAATTTCTTAGTGGATTTGCATGAGTGACTCGTAGCTGAGCCATAATCCTATTCTCCTTCAGTACAGTCTGTTCTTCCCCAGGGAATGGAAGTGTCTCTGACTGCAAATTCCACTGCACTGTGAGCTCACAAGCCTTGGTGCTAGCAAAGTGGGCATGGAGACACCAAGCAGTGTCAGACTAAAAAGAAGTATGAGCACTGTATACAAGTCAAAACTGTATTTATTTTCTGTTAAAACAGCTACAAAGTATTACAAGTTAATATCTTGAAAATATAGTGCTGGTTGTGTGAATGATATTTAGGAAATCTAATTCCTAGATGTGCTTTCCATTAAACACTATGGTCAGGTTTCTTTGAGAAGAAAAAGGGAGTTCAAATGCTGTGCAATAAAAGAAGAGAGTGGGTTGACTTTACTTGCTAAAATCTCATTTACTTCAGCCAAAGACATTAAATGTAGATGAAAAATTGTGCAAGCCATAGCCTTCCATTGAAAGATCCTGCTCAAAGTTTGCATAGATATCCAGAGAACAGGGGAACAGTTAAATGGATGTGGAAACTGCATCTTCACTGCCCAGTTTCAGAAAAGGGAATAAATCTAAACTAACAGGCTCCAGCAAGTGGAATTCTATGGGAAGGATAAGAAGGAAACTTGTCATAGGGTGATTACAGATAGTCTTCCTACCAGAACAATGCTGAGAAAGTAATTACAGAGAGATTCAGGTCTTGGCAGATAGCAGAACAGTTTTAACAGGAAAGTCAGGAGGGGACTTCTAGGCACCATTATAAGCATCAATTCTTTTCATGGCACCAGAAGTGGAAAGTGTAAATGACATTCCTTAATTACTTATTGCTATACTTAAAAAGATGATTAGAGGGAGCAGAGGGCATGGAAAGCATCAAGGCAAACCAGTAAGTGATTCAGAGTGCAAACTCCATACTGTGCACAGAGGAGAAATGTGGGAAAACGTTTAAGAACAAACTTATTCAAAAGCTATTAAAAGAGCCAATCACTGTTAAATTGTGTAGAGGAGGAAATATGCCCTAGAGGGAGTGAAAACCAGAAAAGATTGACTTCTTCAAATTCACAGCTGTGGTGGAGCAATCAAATACTCCAATGCCAGCTCTCCCCTCAGAGACAAAACAACCTGGGGCCATACGACCTCAACCTCTGATATGCACAAGAAAAGTTTAATGAGAGATTTGCTATAAGAACTGGTGTCTTGAAGTGACAAATTGCAAGCTTCGCTGACCTCTCATGAAGGGGAAGTTTAAAACTTTCATCAGCAAAATTGAGCAACTGAGACGGGCACATGCAAGGAAAGGAAAACTGACTCTAACCAGAAACAGCCCCTGATAAAAGCAGCTTAATTCCACATTATTGCAAGCCGAAAGTGAAAGGGCAATGGAGGAACACAAAATGTAACATAAAGTCATCAAAACACAATAGAGGTGAAATCCTTAGCTGGGTAATTGATTTACTTCCCCCAAAATCAACACTGCTTGAGAAAAGATGCTCTGCTGATGTAGTCATTGCTAGACTCAGTTAGAACCAGGAGGTACCCAAGTGTTCACAATCAAAAGAAATTAAATTAGATTAAACTCTTTCAAGCTTTCATAGCTTCCAAAAAGGCTTACTTTGGATTTTGACTACAGGGTAAAGCACAGACATAGCACAAAACAGTAAGCTTATCTTTAAGAGCTTGTATCTTTGTAATTGTCAAAATATTAACTGTAGGAGATTGCAGCATTGCAAACAAGTTAGTTAATATTTCCAAGTGCCAAAGATTTTACCCCAGATTTTCAACACCACAGCTCCTGCAGTTAATAGGTTTCATGCTGATTATTAAACTGAACAATACAGAATATCATGCTGTTGGCAAGAAAACATTATCATTAATAAGATTATATATTTGCCTCTAAAAAGGAAGAAACAGCTCTGGGCAATTGATCTATGCCTTCAGAAGACTAATGTGAAAAGTGATTTGTCCCATCAGCCTCTGTCCTAGGTCCTGTTCTAGGAGCAAAAGATTTCTGCCTATTAAAGATCTGTATAGATGGAGAAAATGTTAAGTTTTGGAAGTTCTTTTGCTAGGTCAGAGCATATCTGAAATGCTGTCCCTTGCAGCCATTATCTTTGGCATCTTCAGAACAGAGGGTAGTAGACAGTCAAACCCACTGATTTAGGGTGTTGTGCTTGAAGCAGAGCTTTTCTAAACAAGCTGAACATAGGTGTGCCAAGAGCCAAGCCTCTCTGCAATGTCAGGTTGGGTACCAGATGCAGAGACACCTGAAGTCACTAAGAATGCTGAAAAAGTGTGGGCATAATTCCCAACACTCACACAATTTCTCTCCCTCCCAAAAAAGTCCATACTGGCGAATTGAGAATAAATCACTCCTCACAGAAAGTCTTAAATGACAGGATTTGGCTCCAGTGCCTACAATTCTTCACTGAAATGTTACATCGTGTCACTTTTTATTGCCCTGTGTGCATGCCAGTGCGTACAAGATTAGTGCTGCTGCTGCAGATGAGATGAACTACTGCTGCATCCTTTAAAAAAAATCATGGATATTATGAAATCTAATTCAGATTTTTTTTTTTTTTTTATTTTGGTAGGAAAAGGAGAAGAGGCAGAACTCAAAATCATGTGCCAAAGGAGAAAACACCTAGAAAAGTAAGTCCTTTTTTAGCGTCATCATAATAATAAACAAAGCTTCAAGAAACCGTATCAGTAGTAGAACGATTTAAAAGACCTCATGCTAAAATCCAGGAACAAAAACCTAGAGGAAAAGCAGAAGACTTCAGGGTTCTGAGTCTGCTCCCAACCTCAGAGCAACAGGGTTAAGCAATCAATACTCTTTAGGCGTGTTAAAACTTTGCCTTCTAGCTAAAAAAAATCCAGTGGTGGCTCCTATATTTCTAAGTGGAATTTTGACAGCAGAGCAGATATATCTTCATCAGCACTCTGCGTCTGCCTGCCCCCTCACTTCAGTTCTCATTGTCATTTTGCAATATATTAATGATCCAAATCATCGAGTGATTCCAGTTAGGCTGCAAGAGGTTCTCTGAAGTAGGCAGCCCTCCTTATAATGATAGATTGCAGAAATAATGGCCTCTTTACTGAAAGCAAAACATCAGAAAACTGGCTTAAAAATGGCAGAAGAGGAGGGCTGGAAGATAGCAAGTGCTTTATTAGCAAGTGTGGAAGCAACTATTGAAGAGGGCATCATCATTTTATATTTACTTTTGCAAGCCTACCTCTGTATTAAAGATAGACAATGCTCAAGTATGCATAAAGCATCAGATACCTGGGAAAGTAAAGTGTGAAAAAAGATAAGCACGAGATGGACATATATGATCTTAAAAGTCAGCTCTTAGAATTGACTGGCACTTCTGTTTCATTGCAACTCCAAAACACAAACACATAAGGTTGCTAACTTAATTCCAGGCATTCTAGGGTCCAAAGAAAATTGTGCAGGTACTGATTTCTTAGGCATGACCTGGACTCGTGTCCTGGGTTGCTGAACCCAGGACAACTTGAGCTGCCCCTTGTGTCTCTACTCTGTAGAGCTGAGGCTGTCAACGGAGACAGGTTCTTCCAAGGGGAAGGGTAATGCCCACCAAGCTGACAGCAGCTGGCAGTGAAATGCCCTCTCAATGACACGATCACACAGGCTGAAGTGCTCTAGTAACACTTGAATACACCCAGAAGATACCAATGCTATTTTACAATTCTAACTATCCAAGCTGCCAAATAGTTGGGGCTGCTGTCTTGGGGACAAACATGTGGCTGGAGCTGGAAAACATAGATTTCTAATGCATTTGGCTCACAGATCATTGACACAAGAGCTCCAGAAAATGCAACAGAGATAGTGGTGGTGTCTGCCTCTGTTCTGACCCAAATGCATGAGTAAGCTAATGGAAAGCTCTTATTCATGTCTTTGATGAGGTCCCTCAGGTTCAAATGGGTTAGCAACTTTCCTGGGTTTGGCACACCTTGGCTAGTCTGAAACTCACAGTGTTAAATATAAATAACAATATAAATAAAATATAAAGAGCGTCATTCACAAGCTAATTAAAGCAGTGCTTTTCTCCCCTCCTCTCCAATTCTCCCACAATCTTATTTCATGGGACTACCTGCAGAACTGACTGAATATTATCCCTTTCAACTGCCCTGAAAAGCTCTCTAATTAGCTTTCTACTACTCCAATTAGTAAATGCAACACAGTGGCCATTATTATATTTCCAGGTGCTCCACAGATTCTCTGACAATAAACTAGACTGACAAAAACCACGAATACACAAACAATCTGTGAAGTTTAATGCTTCCATTTGTTAGGCAATCTGAGTAAGAAAAATGCCATTAATATGAGATAAGTCCTTCAACTTTGCTCATTAATAGCTGGTCGTAATTCACAGGTGCCTTTTTAATCTCTCCTGGATTCCTCTAGAACCTAATGAATCCATGTAATAATGATAGCAATTCAGAATTTAATCCTGATTCTAGTTTGTCTTAAATTAGACCTTAGCTATTAGGAGATTACAGGATAGTGAATGATAGTTAATCAATGTGTTTAATTTTGCCCCATTATTTATTTGATTCCACATCTCATATAGTGGCTATAAATCTTCACACACACATATACCTCCCCCTCCCCCTCCCCCCCCCCCCAGCTTGGCCCATAGAAGCAATGCTGAAATATTGAGTAAAAAAATATTGTATTTGATGATCCCTTTAAGTGAAGGTTAAACTATAATTAATCTCTCTGCATGTGTTCATACCTTTCAGACCAATACATACATGCACATACGTAACTCATACATAGCCAAATACTTCAGGTAAGATTTATTGTGCTTTATTTTTGTATCTGTTAACTCTCAGCACTATCAGTCAAGATTTCCCAGCATTTACTACAGCATTAGCCCTAAGCACTGGGAAATCACATTTCTTGGTGCCAGGGTTTTAAAAAGATTCTAATTCAGCTATTAAGCTGGAGGCAGCATGTGCCAGCCCCACAGCACATTCACCCATTAATTTTGTCCCCTGGAAAAAATGAGTACCTCTTGCACCAGTCTGATAAAATGAGGAAATGCACCGATTATGTCTGCGGCAGCTATTCTTGACCCAACCAACAGTGACAGTCATCAAACCGCAGTACCTAGAGTGCTGCAAGCTGTGTGAGCTAACCCAAGACATCATTAATTCTAAACACCAGAGCTTTCATCCAGATACTGGAGTTCAGAGAAGCTTAAAAACAAATCCTTTTTGGTGGGTTGAAATTCTTTATGCTGTTCATATTAACTCCACTTACAGTATTTGGAACTTACTTCTCTAGCTGGACAGGTCAAATGCAAGAAGCCAAGTGCCAGTGTCCTTCACTGATGTCGTGGTTTAAGCTGTAAATCACGCAGCCCGTTCACTCACTCACCCGCTTTCCTCCCCCCTCCCACTCCTGGGGGGAGGAGGAATGGGGAGAAGAATCAAAAGAATGTAACTCCCACGGGTTGAGATAAGAACAGTCCAATAACAAAGGTATAACACAAATCACTATTGATACCACCAATAGCAATAATGACAAGGCAAATACAAGGGAAGAGGATACAATTGCTCACCACTCGACGACAGAGCTGTGAACTGAACTCTTCCGGGTTCCTGCCCCCAGTTTTACATCCTGGGCATGATGTGCTGTGGTATGGAATAGCTTTTTGGTCAGTTTGGGCCTAGTGTCTTGTTTCTGCTTCCTCCCAGCTTCCCCTCCTTCCTGGCAAAGCATGAGACTCAGAAAGTCCTTGGTCAGACCAAAACATTCTAACCCTTAACTATAAACATCGGTGTTATCAGCTCTGTTCCCATGCCGAAATTCGAAAAAACACAGCACTGCACCAGTTACTAAGAAGAAAAATGACTGCTGCTGCTGAACCCATGACAACTGGATTGCTCAAAATTGGACCTCGGGTTCCATTAATAATATTAGACGGACAGAAATCAAACTGATTAAGGGACTAGCTGGGTTTTTTTTTTTAATAGTTTTTTATCACTCTTAACACAACAGGACGGAGGGAACAAAGTAGCTGTGAATGCAGCAGAGACTGGGTGATTTGACCAGCCAGGATCTGAAAGCATACGCATGTTCAGTATAGGAAAAAATGTGGGGAAAGAACTCCACAGTATTCAAAGAGCCCTTGCTACCTAATCCTGTCAAGTCTTGGGGAGACTTTAACTATCCAGAGGGATCCTGGGAAGTTACTCTAGGAGGAGGTGTCCCATGTGATTACTGTAAATTAAGCTTGCCTTGCACCTTAGTAAAGCACTTGCTCTCTGAAAGAGATGAAGCACCTTATGCAGTTATGTGCATAGTCTGGTATTACTCTTAGCTGGGAAATGATAGCTTACAACACTGACATTGAGCTGCAAACGACACCCAAATAAGACTTCCCCCCTTCTGCTCTCTAAGCCTGGGAGGTACAGTCCTAACCCTGTCTATCCCAGGAGCAGGAAGAGAGAGGAGGAGAACCAGACCCAAGCCAATGGCTTTCTTCTTTGTTTCAAAGAGGCAGGGATTAGGCTTCCCTTGAGAAAAAAAAGAAATGAGACCTCCAGCTGGTTCTGCGCATTTTCACATTCCTGACATGTAAAAGACAAGGATTCATGATGACCATTTCCACCGCCAGGTCTGATCACAGATCCAAAGCATTCAGAAAACGGGGATCTCTGTACAGCCACCCCAGAACCAAAGAGCATTTAGGAAACAAAACGTGCTTCATTACACCCTAAAAATTCTCCTTTATGTCTCTTTATTCAATCACGAAAAAAATCCACCCTGACACACATACATTTTTTCATTGAGGTGAGCAGCTGAGTTCAGGAAGTATTTAGATTGTGGGCAAAATACTGTGGAAGGGCACCACACGCTTTTCTCCCAGTTTGTGTTTCTACATGTAGCTACCTGTCATATTTTATGATTCTACCCAACATGCTAAAAGTCAACAGCTGAGTCCTCTGTATAGAAAGACCCCAAAATGCTCATGAGTAATTTCACATCTTCATCTTCCTTTCAGGCATAAAGAGAATAACCAGGTCTTCAGTAGAGCTTAGTTTGACACACTGTCTTGAAACACTGGAATAAATATGAGCTAAACAACATGAAACTCCCAAGGTACCATTTCAGACCATCTTGGGCCTATTTGGTACCCCACCAGTTTCATGTTTGACT
The DNA here is from genome assembly GCA_028858755.1 of Ara ararauna. Taxonomy (NCBI): domain Eukaryota; kingdom Metazoa; phylum Chordata; class Aves; order Psittaciformes; family Psittacidae; genus Ara; species Ara ararauna. Next base: position 14,950,797 of record CM054380.1, on the reverse strand, counting down.
TTCTATTTCAATAAATACATCCTAAGCTCTTTCAAAAAGCCAGTTGGTTGGGCTGGGAATAGAACCATACAGGAAGAAATTACAGACTCCTTCACGCAACTGAATGTGAATCAAGCAGAAGCCTTTTATTGCTTGCAAAATTTGCCTTATATAACGAAACTCCTCCCATTTATGCAATCAGGCAAACTGTAATTGGTTGCATGCACTGTCCAGGTGCCCTTTTACAGATTCTGATTGGCCCTTCACATTTATGTCAGGTACAGCCCAGATCCAGGTCTCAAGCCACAGCGTCCTGTTTACTTGCTGCTTCAGCCATTCCACTTCCTTCTTGCTGGGGCCCAAGGTGACCTTCAACGCCCTCGTAGAGGCCTGGATCATGAGTCTGGCTTATCGGGAATCCACTATTAACAAGATGCATGCCCACAGAACCAAGGATTTAATACAGAAACATCTTAGCCCAAGTCAGACGAACCCTCTGAAGAACTGCAACTGCAATCATTGTTATGCTACTTCCCCCCAAATTTCTGGGGTGTTACTTCCCAGTAGCATTTTAGTTTTGGATAGTCTTGAAATGCTATTCACATTTCTGCTGGTTTTTCAAAACAGAAGAACTTGTTTTGCCTTACCAATATAATTTCATGCTGTGTTATTGTAACAACTTCTGCATTCTTATTTATTTGTCCACAGCAGTAGAACTAAAATTTTTGCTTGCTCACTCTCCTTTTAAGAGATTTTACTAGTTAACAAATAAAGCTTAGTCTTGTTGCAGAGGTCTGTCCCTCAATAGTTACTATGCTCTTTCTGACTCAAAGACCAGCTGCAATGAAAACAATGCCCTCTCATTCCTCCCAGCACTTAAAAAGGTTTATAGATCTCCAGCCTCCTACAACTCAGCAGAAAACTGCTTGCACTTGACAGTCTTCAGAAATCAGCATTGTTTCCATCCTCACTAAAACTGTCAGCCCCACAAGGTCAGGAAATGAGGAGAGCTGATGTCACCTGAATCATTATTACCTCTGCTTAGACCTCTTTCCACACTCCTGTCTTCCAGAGAAAGCTGGTATACCCAAAAGTGAAAGTCTTTGAAGTCTTTCATAACTGTCATAAAATAGTTTCTGGAAACTGTTTGGAGAACTACAAAGAACTCAAACCCTTCAAAATTGTAAACTCATGAATATCTTCTTACTACAGTTGTCAAACTGCAATAGTGTTTTTCAGGGGGTTCATGAATATGAGCACCTCTGCAGTAGCTTATAATAGGTATTTTTATTTTCTAGACATGATTCTACAAGGACAACAATAATGAATCCTTTCAAACTAGCTAGACTCGATCTACTAGTTATGCCAATTAAAAATTACAATGTAAGTCTGCAAGACAGCTCAGAAGAAAGAGTTTGCTCTCTGAATCCTGTAGTATTGTGCTCTTAAAAAGTGTCCATAGGAGAGGAAGAAAATGAATTTCATCATCTGCTTTTGAGATAGAAACATCGTTTCTGTTCTGTTTTAAAACTCTTGAAAGCTGCGCATGACAGAACAGAAGCAAAAGGTTTTTAGCGGACTGAGGTACCTTTTCCAAAGCCTGTGGGCACCTGAGATGACCTCATGGACAGTAATAACAATTCTAAGACAACAAGATAATTGTAATTAAACAGATACTTGCATAGTGCATCCCACTGTACACCAGAAATGACACAAAATTCAGTTATAGCTCATATCCATAATATCAGACACACACATGTATGTATCTATGATGTGTGCATATATTACACTTGTGCCCATCCTGCCAGCATCATCATTATTCACCTTAAATCCTAAGTTTAGGACTAAGCCTTCATGTCCACAGGTTCTACATCTGACATGGGGCTGTCACTTTCCATCTCACAGCTGGATGTGGCATTCCCCTTGGGTGTGTTTCGTCATGTGGACACCTCACGGTGAATGCAGTTAGTATCAGACACAGCAGTGGGCTGGTCCAGCTGGGATACATCGGTGAGGCTCCACGAACCTTGGCAGAGACTAAACGGTGCTCTGCAGACAGAGCAAGCTTCTTGTGCCTGTGCTGTAAGAGGGCTGGCTGTAAGCCAGCTCTGAACAGGGAGCTATTTGGCTGTATGAATGTGGTGCCAAGCCTGAGCTTATAAAGCTGAGGTTTTTCTCAACAAGACCTATTGGGTTGGATTTAGTGTCATGCTAAGCATGCTAACATGCAGAACTTGTACCAAACATCTGGTCTGACCTGGCATCCTCAATCTAAAGAACTTTCCTATTAGCTTTACTTTTGCCAAATCAAATCCACATTGAGTAAAATTCTCTCTTAATTCTAGTAAATGGTAGGTTTTGAACTGATTTTAGCAGTGGTAGGTTTAAAAATCTTTTTTCTTTGGTCAGCTACAGTGCTCCTTTGCCCACTTTAAGCAGACCACTGCAATACAGCATTCGCCTTTTGTTAATGATAATGTTAAAAAAATCAATGGCTCAATTAGCAATCAGGAATGGAGCTTCCAGGTAACAAGCATCATGATCAATAACTTATGTTCAGTGAAATTAAAGGTACTTGTTAAGTCAAGTGTTAAAAGCTGCACCCACTTAATACGGGAATATCAGTCAAGAACAGTTTGGCAGTTCAACTTGAGAAAATCAGTAAGTATAAAGTTCCCATAGCATGTTCCACACCAGTGAGTAACTAATGAAGCATAAATATTCACACAAATTCATTTACGTACTAAATTCTCAAATTCCCCAATACACAGCAGTAGTGGTGAGTCAATGTAACTTTCACTTTTGTTACGAGTTGTGCTTCTAAAGCATGAATGCAAAATGAAGTTGGCAAAACTAAATTGAAAGCTTGCACAAAGGTAGACCCCAATGGTTTGATATGTCAGTGTGTAATGGCCTCACTGATTTGAAAGACACAAAGGGACACACTAAGGTTTCTTCCAACAAATTTATCTGAGGTCACCAAAACATCCTCAAATGAAATCAAATATGTTCATCCTACAGGACACGTGAAAGCAAGGGTTCACACAGCATAGGATAAGTGACCTGAAAACACTGGAGTCCTTTGGAAGAGTTATGAACATATGCTGTGATATCAAAATCAAGAAACCTGCACAGATATAAACTGACTTATCCTGCTACTATATTCTTACCACATTTTGTAAGATGGTGGTTTAAGGGAAGATTTTTCAAAGGCATAAAGGACAGTGAAATTCTCAACTCTCAGTGGAAGCCTGGGTAAATCAGATGTCTCATTCTCATTTATGCAATCTAAAATCTCCCGCTTAACTTTTATACTTCTGCTCTCAATAGAGCTTTTCTTCGAGAAAAGAACATTTAGAGCAATGTCAAAACTGACTCCTACATCAAGCTTGTGACAAAATTCATCTCATGGTCAACAGCCTTGTTTTTAGAACTCCACTGATAACAGAGATGATTTAGCAGCACACTCCTGCACTCTGGGAATAGCCAAATTGAAGACTGCTCTTCCAATAACAGTGAACTGCTTCTTCTCAAAGTAGGGAATATTCACAGCATAATTTATGCTTGTTCAAAACTTTCAAAAATAAATAAAATAAATGAAGAGAAATCTTTGCATGCCTCATTTTGCATATCAAGGACTCTCTCATTGCAGTCTGGTATATATACTATACCCTTTTCCAAATAGCAGCGAAGTCTTGCAAGGTCTGAATTCCTTAGGCAGTAACAGAGAATATGGGGGGCTGGGTGATGGGCTGGCAGGATGATTCTCTTCACTTAATGAGCTGCCCCTTTCTTCAGTGTATTATGATCATACCCTGAGCATTACTGACTGCACTTTGATGGGTACCTAATCAACGAAAATCAATCATCTGAAATTGCACAGACACGATTTCATCTCCATCAAAATTCATCTACCTACAGAGCTCCATTAATCTCTTCATCATTGTTTAACTCAAAAAGAAACTTCTGTTGTAAAAAATACCAGATTTTGGTTTTAAATTATAATTATAGCTGTGCAATGTTCACTTTAAGGAAGCAACTAAGGCTAGACTAAGTATTTGGTTTTCCAGGGCAATTTTCCCTATGCAGAATTAACCAATGCACCTGGGCTATACATGGGAGGATGATAAATTTGAGTTTGAATAACCCAATTTGCTAATAGAAGACCATCTTACCCTTTCATCTCATTCATAAGGGAGTGCATTCTCACCCCTCATGACCAACCTGCTTATCTTGAGTGAGTGTGAAGCCCAACCCAAACCATTCCCAGGCTGGGAGGTGTACCCATGCCAGAGGCAGATGCAGGCATGGAGGAGAAATCTTCCTCTCTAGGGTGGGGAGCAAAGCACATTCTGAAAGCAAATCTCTTTCATACCTCCCTCCCCAGCAGGTCCTTGCAGCCTAGCATCAACCCCACATAAACTTCTGCTCCACTTCTACCGCAGGAAAGCTTTGAGCTCCTATTGCATCTTACTGCCCTGGCCATTTTCCCCCAGACTCCATGGTCTCTAATCCTCTCCCCTTCGTTCACCTTCCTCACCAGAATCAGACATACTGCAGAGACATTTCCCAGTGTGGGTGTACTGTGTTAAACTATACATGGGGTGAAAAAGGCACTGCTGGGCACCAAGAAATACATTTATGCTGACCAGTGTGTTGGTGGAACCTGCTCTGGAAGAAAGGGTGGGACTGCTCTCCTTGGGGACACCCTGTCATTCTTCAGTAGAGAAGATGTTTGGAAAGCTGCTACTGAAAGACCTAAATAACAGCATACCTAGGGCAGTAGCAAAGAGTGGGAGAGCAGCAGGCAACCTGCCATCAGCAGGGAACATGGTTATTGTAACTAGTATAAATCCATGTTGCTGCCCTGTGGCCTCTCATCACAGCTACCCTCCTTTTCGTTTGTACCCAAGTTGTCCTGGATGCCACAGCAAATTACTGAAAGGAACCCCCTCCAAAAATCAGGATCCCTTAACTGATCTAGCTGAGAGTCTTATTTTCTGTTCTTCTACCTCTAATCAACACCCCCAGAACTGCTGCCTGCTGTTAAGATTCATGAGGGTGTGCGCTATCACCCACAGGAACATTTCTGACTGCAGCAACTCTGGCAAGACTGTATATCACACAGAAGGAAAAACCAGCCTTGTGCCGTAAAGCCAGCAGTGGGTTCGGTGCCCTGGGAACACTGTTGGTGCTTCTTCTCATGCCTTTTCTGCTTACAAAGAAACAGGACTGCAGCTGCAGTTTTTGCCTGCCCTCCCCGCTTTCCGAAGCATGTGACAATATGTGAGCTGCATGACTCCCCACAGCAAATATTTAAAACAAATGTAAACCACTGAACAAACAAACAATACTGTAAAACAAGTGGAACCTAATTAATAGTAACAGGATCTTTCTCTTTGAACCTGGAACCAATATTGTGATGATAGACATGAATACATCTGACAGTGAGTTGCAGAGGAAAAACAACAAAACCCAGAAAAGACTTCCAGACCCATTGCTCTGTTGGGGAATGGAGAACTGCCTTGAGTGAATCCTGGTTTAGTCTTGTTCATTTGGTCCAACCACAACTATTTGACCAGGCTCCATATCCAGGGCACATGAGGATCAGTACAACAGCCCCTTCTAAGCTTAGAACTTCTTACAAGCCCAAGACAGGGTTTATAAATACTTGGAAGCAAGTAACAAACTGGCTGTGTTGAAGTTCTACCATTATGATCAACACAGTCAGGCTAGGCAGAACTTCTGAATATCAAGGAAACAAAAGGATCTGAGTTTCAGAGCTAGAGCACACATGGAAACTTTCAACAGTATGTTTCAGTACTCAGAATTTGTCCATGTAGATGGCAATACCTGCACTGAAATTGTTGATGCTTTTCCAGGTCTAATAAACTTACAGGGAGCAAATCTCTCGAATGAGCACTTCTATGGTGAGAAGTGAGAGGTCATTTCATACTCGGGTCATTTCAAGCTCCTCTTAAGTGCACTTTTGAAAGATTTCTCACAATTGCCACTGCTTAACTTACAAATTCTTGGAAAACTGTGGTTCTTTTCTCTTCCTAGCCTTATGGCCCTAGAGAGCAGAAATGTTATTCAGATGTTTTATGTATTTATATCCATGTTTCTTCCAGGAAATCTGCGGGAAAGCTCTCAAATGAAACTTGAGCAGTATCAAATCTTTCTGTGGTATTTTGTATTGCCTGATTTTCAAACAGCAAACAGTAGGTGTAATTTCAGTTCTCAAAATCACAGCTGCTTTTTGGGCTTGTCAACACAAGATGGCATATACTTTACACACATCTGACAAGCATGATGGATACTAGAAAGCATTTTTTGTATTACTACTAGTTTCATGCTGCCCCCTCACAAAACAGTCTTACCGGTATTATTGGTGCTCTGTTAGAAACCGGAAAAACAGACTAACAAAATACATTTAAACCCCAGGGAAGTCCCAAACTCAACCAGGTCCCTTTTTTTCAGGCCTTTTCCCACTATCTTGCAGGCAGTCCCAGACTGTTAGCATAACTACCTCCTTCATGTACCTAGAGAGAGAGCAAACACCATTCCTGGCAACTCCCTAATGTCACAGAAACAAATCAGGATGTCAGTGCAGGAAATTGGGACACAAGTGGAGGAGCCATAAATCCGTCCCATCCTGATTGAATGAGTTGTGCCCTGAAGGATTGCAGAGTGCTGAATGGCTTTTGCTTGTCAACCAGCCGGTGCTGGCTGAGGGGGTGACAGAGTTATGGTGAGAGGGTTGAGGTGAGCCCTGCTAAGGGTCTAGTGGAGAAAGGAGATGAAAACTCTGAGGCTGGGCCAGACTAGCTGAGGAGAGAAATCAAGTAATTGGACAGGCTGGTATATTATTCAATTTGATATACTTCAAGTTGGTTTTTTTAAACACTTAAGGACGCAAATGTGCTGCAGAAAGGCATCAAGAAGGAAAGGAGAATAATTTCCTTTCACTGAGAGAGTTAAGCAGAACTGGCTAAACAATAAAGTCTCCAGAAAGAGGATGTGGCAATGCAGCTGTGAGTTAAAACAACAGCTACATTTTATACTATAGAAGAGATATTGTTTATTTCAAGCTACTCTTTGGTAACTGATGGTTCACAGTATGACAAAACTGCTTAATAACAAATTGCTTCTAGGATATCTCCTGAAATAGTTAGTGAGGAATGCATTTAGAGTGCAGATATCTGTTCTGGCATTGGTAGTCTGAGCTGATCATTTATTTATTTGGAAAGAAGAGAGGGAAAAGCAATTTGGATATGTAGGAGAAGATGAGACTTGGGCTTGAAAACCCCTGAACCACTTTCAAGAATAAGGCTTAAGTATCTATGTCACATAAGGCAAAGACAGACTTGTGCAGCCCTGGCATCATAAAACTGTTGCCAGCTGCCTGCATGAACACTCCCAGTGTCTTTCAGGGACTTTAAACTTTTTTTCTTAAGTGGCTCAAACCTAATACAGTCTGACATTCTGCTATGGCGGCGTAGCTAACAAGGATTGCCAAAAACAGCAGGGGGTTGTAACATCTTAAACGAATGTATCTGTTCCCAAACTGAGGGATAATATTTGCATGTGATATTATTAGGCTGAAAAATTGATTTTACATTCTTACTTCATGTAGACCTCAAACCTGGGGGTCCATATTTTGTGCTTTATGCAGCCTGTTTGAGCGATGCTGGACTATCTGGATTCTTCTTATTTCACAAAAATATGGAAGAAGAATCCAGGAGATATTCTTTTTGCAAGTTTAAGGAAGTTACCACTTTCTCTGAAACCTTGCACAAGATCACCTATGTCCCCTCTGTCCACTGGAGTGTATACACAGTCTTCACATATTTTCACAGCAGGGTAAAATACATGCACTACCAACTCAGAGTTGAGACCAACATCCTTGAACAACTTTTCTCCATTGTTCAGCTGGATGAAAGAAGAGGATAACAGGGGGTTGGTTTGTCAAGAGCAATTTGGAGCATTAAGTTGAATGTGGTAAGTTCGTATTTTTAAAATACTCCTAAAGGGATATGCCTCTAGAATGACCAAGATCTCAAGCTTGTGTTCGCTACAGGTAACAGGAATTTTGCCACAGGCCTAACTCAAGAAAGGAAGTAGTGCTGTGTCATAATTTGCACGTATTTCATGGAGAGTGGAACTTACTGGGAAAATGCCCCTTAAAGACTAGGAAAATTAAATCAGATTTATTGATTCTCCTAAAGTGAGACAATTCATGGGAGCAGCTGTATTTTCACCCGTGCCACTGAAGCTCATGGAACTTTTTTCCCACCAGCTCAATCTCGCTGCAGGGCTCCTATCCTAGGCACATCTGGTGTGGAGAATGAACTGGGCACCTTTTGGCTTGCAGGAATTGAAGCTCTTAATTTCCAGACAGCCATGTGCTCTTGAAGTTAGCTTTCTTGGAGATGAAGTTGATCCAATAGTCAATCTGTTAACCAAGCATAAAGGGCATCCAAGAGCCCTCAAACCCAAAGCAAGGTCTGAAAGATGTGAAGCTGATACTCCTCAGGGTTTCTAGTCTCTCACACTGTTTACCAGAGAAAGAAACTTCTTGGGCTTTTTGGGTAATGCTGTGGAAAAGCATAGGAACCTGGAACCCTGTTCTCTAATAAGTACTGATACTAACCAAATTATTATTTGTATGACATTTCAATGCCAAGTACAAGATGCTTATGCTTGGAGATAAACTAAATAAACAACTACTTAACTGTCATGACACTTTGCAATCATTATCAAGCTAAAATATCCCTCTTAGTCTCTGCTAATACCAATTCCTTCTTGTGTACTCAACAGACACACTGCTGAGTTCTAGCTGAAAACATCAGTCACAGATCTGCTACTATTGCCTGGTATAGTGGTTGCCTGAGTAGGATGCATGATAATGCTTTGCATCTTGTGAAGACCTATTTGGCTGTACAAATTCTGTTCTTGGATCATTCAGCATTATCAGGATCAATTTACTCAACACAAGACCATTATTGGGCATAATAGCAACATTTCTGCAGTCAACCCAGTGCTTCATTTTCTGCTCTTATCTTAGTGAATCTCATCTCCCCCACACATATGACTCCTATGATGAGATGAAAATTTAGAAAGAAAAGGCCCATGTTTTGAAAGGATAACCTGCAGAAGCATCTTTGTACACAGCTTCTTGCTCATGGAAATCAAAGTCCTGTGAAGTACCTGTCAAAGCTTGAACATTGTGAAGGTGGGGTTGGGATGAAAGTGCAATGGAGCTAAGCACTAAGGCATTTGAAATGAAGAGATGATGCTCCCTACTTTGGCTGCTTTTCTATTTTTACTCTCTTCTCCACTCTCCTCCTCCAACCAAAGATGTGGAAAGTTATTTCAGAGATGCATTTCTAGTTAATATAAAAAAGACATTGAATGCTGTGAATTGTTGTTTACTCTCATACATTTTTAACGCGACATATATGCAATTTTCTTGGTTTGAACATTGAAAGAGAACAAAAGAACAGAAAGGATGAGTGTGTATGCAAGGGAAAAAGAAAGCAGACTGACAGAAAGAGCCCTCAAGGCCGAAGGACTCTTCCACTGAGCAAAAAGATATTAACCTTGAAACGCAGGTCTTACACCAAGATATTTTTCTGTCATTTTGGCACCATAAAGGGTTCTCAACACAAACAATTGGACTCCTAAGAATAAATCCTACAAAAAGGGTGTGGAAACTGACATAACAGTGCCTGAAAATCTCATCCAGCTTTGCAGCCAGTACAGGACCTGGATTAAAATGATATCTGACTGTACTGAGCTACAGCTTTTTTTTTTAGCCTCGCGTCCTGGGTTCAGCAGCAGCATTTTTCTCCTTCTAGCTGGTGCAGTGCTGTGTTTTCCACTTCTGTCTGAGAACAGTGCTGATAACACACCAATGTTTTCAGTTATTGCTAAGTGATGCTTACTCCAATCAAGGACTTTTTAAGTCTTGTGCTCTGCCAGTGAGGAGGGGAACGGGAAGCTGGGAGAAAGCAGAGACAGGACACCTGACCCAAACTAGCCAAAGGGGTATTCCATACTGTCATGGGTTCAGCAGTAGCGGCAATTTTTCTCCTTATTGGTAGCTGGTGCAGTGCTGTGTCTTTGACTTTCAGCCTGGGAACAGCGCTGATAACACCGATATTTATAGTTATGGCTTAGAACGTTTTGGTTTGACCAAGGACTTTCTGAGTCTCATGCTCTGCCAGGAAGGAGAGGAAGCCAGGAGGAAGCAAAGACAGGACACCTGACCCAGACTGACCAAAGAGGCATTCTATGCCACAGCACGTCATGCCCAGGATGTAAAACAGAGAGCAGAGACCTGGAAAGGTGGTGGGGGGCACTGCGTGGTCGGGCTGGGTATCGGTTGGTGGGTGGTGAGCGGTTGTATTCTCTTCCCTTGTTACTTCCCTTATCATTATTATTACTGGTGGTAGCAGTAGTGATTTGTGTTATACTTTAGTCACTAAACTGTTCTTATCTCAACCTGTGGAAGTTGCATTCTTTTGATTCTCCTTCCCATCACCCTGGGAGCGGGGAGAAGAAAGAAGGGGAAGTGAGTGAGCAAAACTGTGTGAGTTATAGAAGCTTAAACCATGACAGATACCACAGCACATCATGCCCAGTATAGAAACTGGGGGGGAGTTACCCAGAAGGCCCAGATCACTGCTCGGTCGGGCTGGGTATCAGTTTGGTGGGTGGTGAGCGGTTGTATTCTCTTCCCTTGTTATTTCCCTTATCACTATTATTATTGGTGGTAGCAGCAGTGGTTTGTGTTATACCTTAGTTACTGGACTGCTCTTATCTCAACAGAGAGAGTTACATTCTTTCGATTCTCCTCCCCATCCCTCTGGGAGCTGGGGGGGGGGGGGGGGGGGGGGGGAGGGGGGGGGGGAATGGTGGGGCAGTGAGTGAGTGGCTGCTTGGTTCTGAGTTACTGGCTGGGCTTACACCATGACACCTGGCAGTGACTTTACAGCCAAGAGGTAAAACCATATGACAAGCACTGAGATACCCAAGTAGAAAAAAACTGGTTTTACACATTCAAGTTTAAACCACAGCAGAATGTTTCGATTTGCCATTTGTTGCTCCTTGGCACTAGCACTTCAGCATTGCTCAGGAAATTCCCGTTTCAGCCCCAACTCCAGCCTTTCCCTTTCCAGGGAACAAAAGTCTGCAACGCCCCACCTGTAGAGGTGTCTGCACTTTCAACAGTGTGACACAAGTTGACCTCATTAAATCCTAAGAGACTGTCCTCTGTGTATGGACTGTGGAACAGTGAACAAAGAGCATGGGAGAGACAAAAGAAGAATTCGCAAAACAGTAAAATGATGAGTATTTAGCAAGATATTTTTCTATTTTCTTTAACTATAAAAATATTAAGGAAAACCAAGCAAGGTCTTTAACAACCTTTAGAAAACTGCATTTCTTCAATTTTGTTCTTGCTGACCCTTTTTAAAAAGCAACACGTGCACTATAAAGTCTGTTTTCCTCTCCTCTAATTCACTCATAGCTCAGTATAAACCTCTTCCCTTCAATTAGTTCTAGGACTGAACACCCTGATACAGCAGTTTATTTTACATGCATTCAAACAAACAAAAAACAAAAAAGAAGAAAAATGTTGGATTAAAAGATTCTGCCTTGATTTTAAAAGCCTCATTCACAGAAAGTAGCCAGAAAACCCAAAGTGCTTTTCTGCCTCAACTAACTTCAATTAGTTCCTGCTCAATTCTGATACAAATATATGATGAAGAGAAGAACTGGAAGTACATTCACCCCAACCTGCACACGGCCACAAATCTGAACAAAAGAAAAACCTGTTTCAGTTTGGAAGTCAAACTAACAAAACTGTGAATGTTACTTTGATCTTTTTCTGTCATGATCTAATTACTAAAACATAGACTCTGACTCCTGTCTTAGTTTCATTGATTCATACCAGCAGTGCCACTACTTGTTTTAAATGAAGACCTCAAGCACATCCCGTAGTCTTTTCTCAATCATGGCATGTTTTGTTTATCAGATTGTGCTGGTTGCTTTCCTATGACATAAAATTGGAGCAAAGCACCAACTTCTATTATAGTGCAGCTTTAAAAGTATCATGGTTTAAACCCAGCTGCTACTCAGAACCATGCAGCCACTCACTGACCCCCCCTTGATCCGCCCCCTGCTCCTGGATGGATGGGAAGGAGAATTGAAAGAATGTAACTCCCATGGGTTGAGATAAGAACAGTCCAGTAACTAAGGTATAACACAGACCACTGCTGCTGCCACCAATAAAAATAATGATAAGGGAAATAACAAGGGAAGAGAATACAATTGCTCACCACCCACCGACTGATACCCAGCCCAACCTAAGCAGTGATCCGGGCCTTCTGGGTAACTCCCCCCAGTTTCTATACTAGGCATGACATGCTGTGGTATGGAATACCCCTTTGGCTAGAACCCAGGACAAAAAGAGATATTAAGCCCATCAAAACAACACTCCTAAAAGTGGAAAATGTCTATCCATCATTGCAAGGAACTCTGCCTGAGTGAAGCTGTCCTGCAAGGAAGCAGGACAAATGACCTAGAGTTGGGGGCCATGAAAACACTGCTCTCACTTGTAGTTTGGAAACTTTATTTCCTCCATGTTATAGAGCTCCTGCAAGATGAAAGGGATGTTTATGGGATCAACTTTTCTTGGTGTTCACCAGGGATATATTGAAAGGGAGGTTTATAGGATCAACTTTTCTTGGTGTTCACCAGGGATATATTTCTTTTTTTGAGGAACTCAAGCCAGTGGGGCTGTGCTCTGAATGCAATAAATACAGTGCAACATGTTCCCTGAAACACCAAGTCCCAAAGATCTCCAATTAGGAGCATGAAGTTGATTGTTCAGTTTTGGCCTGAGTTCAAAGCACCTTTATTCCCTGTCCATCATGCCAGTGCCACCTACTCGAGTCAGCCTCTTTCAAACATGAGGTTAAAACTAACGTGTGCTAATTTGCCTCATCTCCTCTCCAAGCCCCATCTCAGCTGTGGACTTGGTCAGCACCTGGGACATTCATGCATGAAAATTTTCAGGACTTTTGACATGGTGGCCATCTCTGCTTCATTTTTAGTGTGCTTAATCCCAGCCGTGCTTCCCAGAACAGTTCATTTCATATGCCTTCTGTCGCAGCTGCAGCCTTTGCTTATGGGGCATTTGCTTTCTCCTAGCCAGGGTCAGAGCATGTGTATGGGGTAGGATAGGACAGCAGCAATGTCTGCACCAGGATCCCAAGAATTTCCCAAGATTCTAAAGTAGAGCTCTGGGATTTTACAGTGACATTTTTTATTAACTTTTTTTTGAGGTGTGAAGATGTCCTGGGTTCAGCAGCAGCAGTCATTTTTCTCCTTCTTAGTAGCTGGTGCAGTGCTGTGTTTTCAACTTCAGTCTGAGATCAATGCTGATAACACACTGATGTTTTTAGTTATTGCTAAGTAATGCTTACTCCAATCAAGGACTTTTTCAGTCTCATGCTCTGCCAGGGAGGAGGGGCACGGGAAGCTGGGAGGAAGCAGAGACAGGACACCTGACCCAAACTAGCCAAAGGGGTATTCCATACCACATCACGTCATGCCCAGTATAGAAACTGGGGGGAGTTACCCAGAAGGTCCAGATTGCTGCTCGGGTCAGGCTGGGTATTAGTCGGTGGGTGGAGAGTGTTTGTATTCTCTTCCCTTGTTATTTCCCTTATCATTATTATTATTGGTGGTAGCAGCAGTGGTTTGTGTTATACCTTAGTTACTGGACTGCTCTTATCGCAACAGAGAGAGTTACATTCTTTCAATTCTCCTTCCCATACCTCCAGGAGCAGGGGGCGGATCAAGTGGGAGTGAGTGAGCGGCTGTGGTTCTGAGCTACCGACTGGGCTTAAACTATAAAGGAAGAGAACATTTCAGTCACTTCACCTTCTTCTTCCTAAAATGTCTCCGGGTTATTTCTTCTTCATAAGAGTTACGTCAAAACTTTCCCTGAACCTCTCCAGAGTAAAGTACTCAGAAAACCAGCTATCAGATCAAAAAGTACTTCTGTTTATTAGTTCAATCTCCTTCATTAGATTCCCTGCACTGTGTGTTTTCACACACAAACAGTGATAAAAAAATCTGCTAAAATCCACTGACAGCTGCGGCTGTGATAGACTTTTCCGTAATCCGATTAGCTGCCGCCTCCCTGTTCGCACCAGTTTCTCTAAGCAGTTACAATATTACACTACAATCTGCTGATTTCATCTGCACTGGCATCAGGCAGCATTCAAAGAAAATCTGGCCTCATAATAACAGGTTTTGAGAGCCAGGAATCTCCTCTCCACACATACACACAAGCTGCTGCTTCTCAAATTGTAAAAACCTGTATGATTAGGAATCCAGCTCTGAATGAATAGGGCATTCCCACAAACAGCTGCCTAAAAATAGTGGTACCCAAACTATTCCCTGCTCAGGCTCATCTTTTTTAGCTCTAGAATTGTGAGGCTTAAATTTGCTGAGATGTTAAAAGAAAATTCATCTTTGCTCTGTCTACTGGCTCATGGAAAAAAGGGAGAAGCATCTTTTCAGACTGCACAAAAATGAAGCAGGTTATATTTGAGCACAGCAACCCTCCCTGCTCAGCCCCTCACTTGTGAGAATTCACACTTGCACTTGTTGCTAACCAGAGGTGAAAGGGAAAGGAAGCATTGTGTGCTCCTCTGCATGAACAAGCCAGCAAGAAAATGAAGCTTTTCAAACTCCTTCATCACTCACACCAAGTCAGTTAGATTTTGGAGGAAGAGGTCTTAAAGTATTTGAGAAGACATCTTGAAGAGTCTAGATGACATGTCAAGAGGTCTAAGTTTATATAAAAATTATAGGCTTAAGGTGGCTCTTGAAAGAAATTCTGGCCTTCTAACCATAATGATTTTTTTTCTTCTGGCCTTCAGCTAAAAGTCACAATGCAAGCCCCAAGAAGCAATGCTACTTCATTTCCTTTCACTTGCTACCAAAAGTGCAAAGCAACGTCTTTTCTTTTTCTCAAAAAAAGGAAAGAAAATGGCAGAGCGCCAAGTCACAGAGGAATTTTTGGAAGAGATATGGAAATTAGGGCTCATAATACAGTATATAAAGGATGCAAGATACCAGTTTAATGGATAGAAAATAGGCAGCAGGCTCGTTCCAGGGAGAAGGCAATGTACTCATTGTTCCCGAGCAGTGTATCAAAGACTTTTCATCTCTTACATGCCTCTGATCTCTGAGCAAGTGGTTTCCTTCAGAATATGAGGATCATGGTGCTATCAGTGGGCATACACAAAAGATGCAAAAGTCATTTGGCCAATGATTCAGAGAGTACAGCATTTACCTTTAATCTGTGTGAGCTTTTAATGAAAAAAAAAAAACAAACCCCTTTGGCTTTGATAGTTTTGGGTTTTGAAATATTTTCCAAAACTGTCAAATGAAAAGTTCCCTTGAAAATCATATAATCCCAGGCTAGTTTGGTTTAGAAGGGACCTTAAAGATGATCTAGATCAACCCCCTGCCACAGGCACGGCCATCTTCCACTAGATCAGGTTGGCTCCAAGTCCTGTCCAACCTGGCCTTCAACACTGCCAGGGATGGGGCAGCCACAGCTTCTCTGGGCAACCTGTGCCAGTGCCTCACCACCCTCACAGGGAAGAACTTCTGACTAAAATCTCATCTCAATCTTCCCTCTGGCAGGTTAAAGCCAGTCCCCCTTGGCATGTCACTGCATGCCTTTGTCAAAAGGTAAAGATGTTCCATGTTGTTTATTACAATGCAAGTAACAATGTTACGTAGCCAGCTGTCACTGTGATGTACTGACTATGGGCAATAACTCAGCACCTTGCAGCTGAACACCCAATCAGCCAAGGAATTTATGTATGGGAGTATGATGAAGAAACTCACTACTTAAAAATTCAGTTGCATAGGAAGAGTAAGCATTACAGCAAGAAAGTGCAGCTGTACTTAGAGGAACATTTAACTATAACAGTTTCCTCTTTGCCTTTTTTCACTTCTTCTAAAGCGGACAGCAGCTCTAAAGAGATTACAACCTCAAAATTCAGGTCCCAGCATTATATACCATCAAACAGAATGGTTTAACACTGCCAGCACTTCCCTCGTCCTAGTTCTCTGCAAATGCAGAATTCCAGCACAGTTGACAACTTAACCATTCTAGTTCTATAAAAAAGACAAACTCTGGCAAAAAAATGGCCTTACTAAAGTTTTTCCAGCTTGGTGCTATCTGGAAGTTTTACGGCCTTACAATGTACATATAATGAGGTCGAAATCTCTTGCCTTATCTGCACCAGTAGACAGGAAAATGCATATAATGTAGAAATAGAACTGTCATGGTTTAACCAAAACCGGAACAATTACCCACCAAAAATCTCTGACTAAGGTCGGGTAATAACCAGATTTAGACTTGAGACTAAAAATTCAGGACAGAAAAACAAATTGAAAATTTCAGTTGCATGATCTACCGACATGAATCAATCCATAAGAGCTTTATTTTAGCTCAGGATCTGAACAGAGTCACTGAAGCAACCCCAAATCTGTACTAGAGTTACTGTGATGGCAAAAATAGAAAATTGGGTACTTATTCCCCATGGGAGCAAGGATAACGAACAAGAGAAACTCAGAAATATAAAGATCTGATTATAAAAAGAGGCACTAAAATGACATGTTGCTCTGACAATGGAAGGTTTCAAAAACCTTTGTTACTTCTTTTAATTCCATAAAACAAATTTCTATTTGAGAAATGAGATTCTCTGAATAATCCAAACAACTCTTTCACTGTAGCAATGATTATTATCCTATTTAAACAAAAGATCTGTTTCTGTAGTAATTATCATACCATATCCCTAATTAATTATTACTCAAAATATCTGTTAAAATTCTTGCCAGCCATTTAGAAACAGGCACAAATTATTCCCTTTGATCAGACTTGCATTGCTAAAGGCACATTAAAAATACAGAGAGTCTGGAAAAGCCTGACAAAATTGTTCATAAAGCCAGAATTATGTTAACTACTGCAGCAGCCGTTACTATGCATATTCAGAATTGGATTGCACACGAAGACAAGTGCTCTCCTTAGTCAGTCCACCCCCCCAACATGAAGTTGTATACAGTTTAAAAGAAAACAATTGCCCCCTGATTTGAATACATAATGAAAGAGCATAAGGACAAAAAACCCGACAAGACTTTTGTGAGCTTCAAATCATGTTTCAGTTAAATAGTCAATACCAACTGCACAGATTCCAAAAGGCTGGATACGACCTGTGGATGTTTAGCACACTGCCAAGCAGTTAATGAAGAGAAAAGCCTGTCCAGAGAACATGATGCTAAGCTCTGGGTCCTATGAGAAACTCTATGGATCTTTAATTCCCACCAACAGAATCTCATTTTTTTTAATGATTCCTGTGAAATACCCATGACAGTCAGGATAGATGCTCTTCACAACTCAAATCTGTGATGCTCCTGGACTTGGTTTTCAAATCTCTAATGTTTCTTTCACTAAACCTTCCCTGGAGTTGCAATTTCTGTGTCAGAGTCCTTGTTTCTAAGAAGAAATACGATCATACTTTCTGTATATGTTTTCATTAGAGCTTTGAAACCAGTTTTAAAAGGTACTAAAAAAACAGATGTAACAGGTACTGTGGAAGAACTCTTTGACATCAACCTGACTAACATGACACTCTTTTTATGCAATAATTTTTCACATTTCCAGATAACCACAGGTAAGTTGTTAAAGAATTTCTGGTACTCTCTTCACTGAGCATGAGCAGACCAAATTTAAACATGATGTATGCTAGGGATGTATTTATATCAAACAGCAATTGTGTCTACCTGGGTCAAACTCACTTCAGTTCAGAATTTAGAGAGAAAGGCTGAGGCACTGGAGATGCTTTCCTGACTGAGTGATGCAGCTCATGTAAATCCAGGGAAATATACTTCAAACCTTAGGTCATTCTATTCACAAAAAAACCCTTTTCTTCAGTCTGAGTACTGAGCCATGATGATAACCCCTCATTCACTTGTTACTTATTGTTGTGGTTTAAGCCCAGCCGGTAACTCAGAACCGTGCAGCTGCTCACACACTCTCCCTACCCTTCTTCCCCCGGCTCCCAGAGGGATGGGGAGGAGAATCAAAAGAATGTAACTCTCTCTGTTGAGATAAGAGCAGTCCAGTAACTAAGGTATAACACAAACCACTGCTGCTACCACCAATAATAATAATAAGGGAAATAACAAGGGAAGAGAATATAAAACAAAAAGGGGAAAAGGAAAAGAAAACATTAAACACAAGTGATGCACAGTACAGTTGCTCACCACCCAGAGATCGATATCCAGCCCAACCCAAGCAGAGATCTGTCCCTTCTGGATAACTTCCCCCCGTTTATATACTGGGCATGATGTGCTGTGGTATGGAATACCCCTTTGGCTAGTTTGGGTCAGGTTTCCTGTCTCTGCTTCCTCCCGGCTTCCTGTGCCCCCTCTCATTGGTAGAGCATGAGAGACAGAAAAGTTCTTGGTCAGAGTAAATGTTCCTTAGAAGCAGCTAACATATAGGTGTCATATCAGCACTGTTCTCAGACTAAAGCTGAAAACACAGCACTGCACCAGCTACTAAGAAGGAGAAAAATGACGGCTACTGCTGAACCCGGGACACATATGCAGATTTTAAAAAGCCAAAGCAAAGCTAATGACAGTATCATTAATAGAAAATTCCAGTGAGATTCAATACAAGCAAGAAATTACTTTCCTATAGCTTATCAGGTCAACTACTAAATTCAGCAGAAAGAATTCTGCCTTATATCTAGTTCAAATAAAACAGAGCCAGGACACCTCTGAGGCTGTCTGGAGGCTCTGTTTAATTATGCAAGTATTTGAGGCTCTATGAGTACCTCTGTACTTGCACTGGGTAGATCCCCCTGTTAAACCCAGAAACCAGTTGTTAATGCAAAAAAATACTTGAATAATCAGCTGCTGAAAAAGCATTGAGAGCCTGAACTGTAAAATTAACCAAGAACAAATTTTAGAAGGGACTGCCTTCCTTTAACAACAGTTGCATTGAATAATGCAGTCATGAGATCTCTTTCAATATGGTAGCACACAATCAATCCAGAAGCATGTAGGACTGCTCTAAACCCAACCCAAAAAAATACTCAGCCCAAGCCTAACAAACATTAAGGGGCTTCTCCCTCCACCCTATGCGCTGATAGGTAACGTGTGATGCTAATGGGAGTTTTGTGTACTTCAAGAAAAGCATAAAAAGTAATTCCCATATGCTGCAGTTGCCAAAGGGAATTTGTTACATTCACTGATGTTAAATTAGGCCATTGTGTATACACTTTAGAAACAGAGTCAGGCCATAAAAACTCCTACATGTTATTACTTGAGCATTCATTCCTCAGATTGTCTCTTTGCTGATATTAAAGTCTGAATGTTGTTCATCAGAGAGTGACTGATAATAAAGAAGTGATTGACAAACTTATTACTTGGCTTTAAAAATAAGGTCTCCCAATTCAAAAGATTCTTCTCAAGTCCAGGGAGACATGGTTTGTTCTTTGTAGCAGAAGGCTGTAATTGGAAAAAATATACACAAAGGGAAAAATAGGCTTGGTTTGTGTTTAAGCTGAGTAAATAACTAGATACATGGTTCTTAGTTGAAAGTAGCTAGCACAACTTAGAGACGGCAGCATGAGCTAGGAGTGCGACTGGGGAGACTCCACAGCTCCTTGTTCTTTTCCTTACTTCACCACCAGTCTGGCAAGTTTGAGCAAGGGGGGCTCACCCCATGACACTCTCTTTGGAACTGTTGTGATGGTAAAGTCAGATCTGTACAACAGCACCCAGGGATGTCCCTTACACGTCACCCAGGCTATCTCCTGTGACCTCATGTGCCTTGACAAGCCTTACAGCCAATGGCAGGGACATGATCACACAGCCATTTAAACCCACCATGAATCCAAGCTGTTGACAAAAGCGTTGATCCCACTCTTCCCTCCCAGTCCTCTGCTTGTTCCTCCCCTTCTTCACTGCCAGTAGATGGGGAGCTGGATGAGCTCCATTCTCCCACTTAGGCTGCTGTTGAGTGAAGAATAGTGCTGGAAAGAAGGTAAATCCTGAGGCTGAGCATGAGGGTATGATGGGACCAGCCTTTCTCAGCAACAGTGCAGGGTTATGCCAGACTAATGTGACTCTAACCGTGCCTCTGGAGGCACATCACACTATAACCAAGATGACCTTGCAGCTAGCTGCCCCTGAAAGGAGCATGTTTGCAATTGCAAGGCCTCTCTGGGTCACGCTTTTCTTTCTTCGGGCAAGGACTGGACCATGCTGGCAGGTGACTATTCCCTACTTGTAGCACGTTTATTCTGCTGCCTATTTAACTCTCTGAACCAGTTTACTGCAAGGTCAGACAAGCAACAGTGCTGTCACCAAGGAAGCAGCAGAAGCAGAAAACCAACTGCATGAGCTGTAATGTCAGTCATGCCCTGTTTGTAGGAGCAATCCCACAGCTCCGACTGCAGAGATGAGAACAGTCAGGCCAAGGGCCTAACTACTTTTTGATTCACTGGGCTCCAAATTAAGGTCACACTTGCTCATATTTTACTTTCAATGAACTTTTTGCCTTAGATGCCAAACAACAAACATACCAGATTTTAAGCATATAGACTAAACTTCAGCACCTTCTTCTCCTAAGCAACAGCCTCTGTTGTAACAAGGTCAGCAAGAGTCAAATAGAGGATGAAGAACTCTAACCTTGGGTTATTTTGCTGAAATTTGCCTCTTAATAATTGTAGACTCCTGAAAGCAAAACCAGATGAAACCAAAAACTTACTATTAGGAGCTGGGATATGGGATAACGCCAGCTGGTTTCATGAGCTTGGCTCTATGTTTTCATTTGGAAAACCTGAATAAATAAGCCTCTTTTCCACTTCCCATTTGTTTTTAATCCCAGGCCAAGCCAACTCCCCATACGTCTTGCACTGCTAAAATTCATTTTCTGTCAGGATGGTTCACCATCAGACTGAAATCCCCAGTCATGAACTTACACACCATTACCTGAAGCAGCTCCTTTCTTCTAGTTGACCTTTTAAAGTAGCAAAGCTCATTTTCTAGCCACGGTCATCTTTCCTCTGCTTCCACTTCCCTTATCCCTTTTTCTCCCTCACCCAATTACTCACATGTGAGCTTAAAAGCATGTTAAATATATTTATTTGCCTTAATCTCTTGGACTTTCCTGTCTTTAAATAAACAGTAAATGTTTTGTTTCTAGGATAAACCATTGCCTTTCTGTTTCCATTTGTCTACTTCAACTGCATTTTATTTTCATTTAGGAATCCAATTCACATCCTGGTACCTGGTTGCTTAGCAAGAACCGAATCCAGATTTCTTCCTGTTTGCTCAAGATTCTGAAGGAGTACTGCCAATGGCTGTTGAACAGTGTCTAGCCACATACATACAAAATATTACAGAGGACCTTGTATTTCTTCAGCAAGCATAAATATAAAAGCTGTTTCTAGGAAAGTCAGAGGCTGTAACAGTGTAATGTGTTTAGGACTCCAAAATCATAGCCACATTTCAGCACTTCAGATTTTAGTCACATGAAGAAGAGTCAGGCTAGTGCAATGGTACAGAGATGGTTTTTGTCACTACAGGTTGTGAACTGGTTTTCTCATAATTTGAGTGAATTCACCCCAGATAAGATCTTATTTTTGGCTTGAAAATTAGTACAGATGAGTGCTTCAACATAGGTTAAATATAAAAAAATGACATGCTTTGAAAGCAGTAGAGCCTGTTTCCTGTCTTATTTAGAAAGGGACAACAGTAACCAGCGCTTTTCTTGAACCCTTGCCCAACCTCTGACTTGTCTTTAGAAGGTTACGCACAGCAATAAAAAATCCACTATCTTGGAATTCGGGTACATAATCAAGATACTTCCAGATAGTTCAATGACATTCAAGATAAGTGGAAAAATATGCATATTGATTTCCTGTTTTGGCAGCATTAAGATTTATTTACTCTTGATGTTGCAGTGACCTCTAGTTTGTCTTGGTCAATACATACCTTTAGGGTTGATAAACCTTAATATTCACCTCCGTGAGAGTCAATATCCACTTTATAATATAAAAGCTATCCCATGGGACAAACATTAATATTGTTGAACAGATTCAGTCACTCACCTCTCTCTTCTCTTAATGTGAAAAAAGACCAAGCTTGAATAATTAGCAAAATTGAAGAGAAGGTGTAAAACGTACCACTGACCTTTATCTAAAAGTATTCTGGATGAAATAATCATCTAGATTTATGTATTAGAGAAGTGTCAGCCCGATTTTCACAGGATAACCTCTAATTCGTCCTTGTGGAAGATCATCTGTAACTAAAAACTCGAGGTAAAACCTATTTTTAATTGCCTGTCTTCTTATGATTCTCCTTCCAAAAGACACCCATAGCTGGAACGGGATGTTGATTTCCTAGTACCAGTGTTGATTTCTGGCTGATTATGTAGCTCTCAAAACCTGATCCTGGTTATCAGGAATTCTGATTACCAGTGCATGCTAGGAAGTTTGTCATTACATTCTCTTCCAACCATTCAGATTGGCTGCTTTATCACCAAGGGTACCTTAGAGCTTCAAGCTGTGCTCATTCCTGTGAAGGAACTGAACTGTGAGGCAGAATAAGTTTCCCCATCACCCACAAGAAGAACGTGGCACCAGTTCCGAATCAGTGCTATTGCCGTCAAAAACATCAGGATTTTTTTTCACTGTTTACAGGAATATTTGGGAATCCCTTTTTATACTTCATCTACTCTGTTCCTGCACTGGTGCTAGGCCAGGCTTATGCACATGTGTGTGTATCATTTAAGCTGAAGGGAGCTGTTGGTGCAACTAAACTATCTTCATGTTTGAAAGTGCAAGATTTTTAACAAAACACATGCTGTAGAACCATTTCCAGTTCTGCTCAACCACTGGAAATCTTAGGTACAACACACTACACTGTTTATCAAATATTCTTGGCAAACTAGTTGGTGTGTTTCCAGACCTATTTTTACTGTACCCATTAAATCAGGTAATTTATTTCCTAGAGAAATTAAAGTACTAATGAAGTTTTCAGAAGCGTCTATTTTAGTTGCAATCT
This sequence comes from Ara ararauna, assembly GCA_028858755.1. Classification (NCBI taxonomy): domain Eukaryota; kingdom Metazoa; phylum Chordata; class Aves; order Psittaciformes; family Psittacidae; genus Ara; species Ara ararauna. The sequence continues at coordinate 14,927,640 of CM054380.1, read as the reverse complement.
TACTTTTCATTTACATTAATAATACAGTGCAAGAAACTCTTCTGTTCATCTATATGCTGATTATGACATTTTGTATTCAATGGGTACCTCTTGGTCAGCAATAATGAAGACATAACAATAGATGTTAAATAAAATTCATCAAGTAGTTTTAGGTATGCATTCTCTACTTGTAATTAAAGCTACATTAATCTCTCTTAGAAGGGGCATTACCTGCAATATTGCTAACACCTCACCTAAGTTATAAGTGCTGTAAATCAGATGGTCGAACTAAATCTCATTTTAAAACTACTTGATTCTATGTAAAGATACTCACTAAATTTTAACACATATTGATTCTTCAGAGCAGCAAGAAAAATAATCAAATCTTAGCTGAAGTTTAATAGTAAGCTGTACTGCACACAGCTGAAGCAAAGTCCTGCTCTTTAAAATTGCCATGCCAATGCATAAGATTGCTCTATTGCCAAAAGCTGGGGTTTTGCATCACTGCCATGATCTTCAACAGAAAGCTATTCCAAAATAATCCTTGTGATTAGGAACCCTCCATTAATCTCCAGTCTAAAATCACTGATAGCCAGTTCAGATTCACTTATTCTTGTATCACCATTATTTGGTGCAGATTCTTCTTTCTTGGCATAGATGCGGCTGGATGGCCGCACGCAAAGAGTTGTGCTCAATGGCTGGAGACCAGTAACGAATGGTGTCCCTCACGGATTGGTGTTGGGACCGGTCTTGTTCAACATCTTTGCCAGTGACATGGACAGTGGGATTGAGTGCACCCTCAGCAAGTTTGCTGATGACACCAAGCTGTGTGGTTCGGTTGATATATTGGAGGGAAGGAATGGCAACCAGAGGGACCTTGGCACGCCTGTGAGGTGGGCTGATGCCAACCTGATGAAGTTTAACCATGACAAGTGCAAGGTCCTCCACCTGGGTTGGAGCAATCCCAAGCACAGCTACAGGTTGGGCAGAGAAGAGATTCAGAGCAGTCCTGCAGAGAAGGACTTGGGGGTTTTGGTTGATGAGAAAATGAACATGGGTCAGCTTCAGTGTGCTCTTGCAGCCCAGAAAGCCAACCGTATCCTGGGCTGCATCAAAAGGAGCATGACCAGCAGGTGGAGAGAGGTGATCCTGACCCTCTACTCTGCTCTTGTGAGACCTCACTTGGAGTATTGCGTGCAGTTCTGGTGTCCTCACCATAAAAAGGACATGGAACTGCTGGAACAAGTCCAAAGGAGGGCCACAAGGATGATCAGGGGTCTGGAGCACCTCCCATATGAAGATAGGCTGAGAAAGTTGGGGCTGTTCAGCCTGGAGAAGAGAAGGCTGCATGGAGACCTCATAGCAGCCTTCCAGTATCTGAAGGGGGCCTATAGGGATGCTGGGGAGGGACTTTTCATGAGGGACTGTAGTGATAGGACAAGTGGTAATGGGTTCAAACTTAAACAGAGGAAGTTTAGATTGGATATGAGGAAGAAATTCTTTACTGTGCAGGTGGTGAGGCACTGGAATGGGCTGCCCAGGGAAGTTGTGGATGCTCCATTACTGGCGGTGTTCAAGGCTGGGTTGACAAGGACATAGCCTTGGGTGGCATGGTTTAGTGAGAGGTTTCCCTGCCTGTGGCAAGGGGGTTGGAACTAGATGATCTTAAGGTCCTTTCCAACCCTAACTATTCTATGATTCTATGATTCTATTTTTGTGGTATTCTGATTTCTCTCGCTGCCTTCATTTAGAAAAGGAGCTATCCATCCTCTCGTTGTAGCAACACCTTGTGCGCCTTTTCTAGTTTCTGTGTCTTTTTGAGGGCACAGATAACCAGAAGCACAGAGCTTTCCCGCTCAGATGGCAACCGTCCTTTGGACACTAATGCAAACCCATTCCCTAGCTGCACTACAGATACATAGCCTGCTGCAGCCAGGGCTTTCATGCTGGGTGGCTCACAGCTGTCTTGCATGAGCAGCTCCATGCCAGATTCTCCTCCTGGTCATAAATATCACCAGGCTTCAAAAGGTACAGTTATTTTCTGTCCCTATGTCACTGCTCAGACTCAGAGATGGGTGCACAATCAGGGGTATCCAAACTCCTAACATGAACTTGCCACTGATCCTATTTCCCTCCTAACAAAGCACACTGTTGGTATTGTCAGCATATGCTCACTATATAGTGTTGCTGATATTGCTGCTACTTCTCAGTTGAAAAATAGGAGCTTTTAATTGTTTCCACTGCATGCCATTGAGCTATGCTTTGAACATATATAGATTTTACAGAAATGAACAAGCCTTCTCACAGAGTTAAAAATACAATTATGTAATATAACAAAGTCTGAGAAGCACGACTATTCCTGCTTCTCCACAGAGAAACCAGCATATGTGTGCCTCTGAATATAGATTTTAATTTTGTGTTACTTTGGAAATCACCAGGTTATAGCATAACACAATTAAGTATTTCCCATGAAGATGGGCTTGACTCTTAAATATCCAGTACCTCAAGAAGAGGTGATATCTGGTGATTTGTGCCTTTTTTTGAGACATGGAAAACTGAAGCTCAAGGTTTTATATTAAAAGAGAGTGGGAACATTTGTAAATCATGGCAATTTTCTTGGGAGAAGATACTGTTTCTTGGCCAGATCCAGATCCACTCACATATTGCCTTTTTGGCACAAGAATTCAGAAGCCTGAAGAAATGCTTGTACTGTTATTTTTTGCAACATGTATTTTTGAACACAAGTTGTGACATTAATCTAATGTATGTCTCTCTGCATTAACCGATCAGCAAATTCTTCTTGAAACACTGCTCTCCCAAAGCTGAGTACTGGAGGTTGGAATGTACCTAAAATGTCTGCCTACGATTAGTTTCTGTTCTTATGCTTGGGTGGGTAGAAGTCTAAATATTTACACTATTTGCTACATGAGTGATATTTTACTTGGAAGCACTGCAGCCTAGATTTGTTCTAGAAAGTTATGATACTCAAAAAAGTCTACAGTCATACATTAACCAAAAAAGCCCAACAAACAACAGTATACACTTCAGTTGTTGAAATAGCATAATTAGAGATATTGTTTTTCCCAGAACATTAACAAAAAGCTTGGAGGAACTCAGAAATCCAGTGGCCCAGCAATCCGCTGCCTGTGTAACTGGTTCCCTTACAGATCTGCCATGATCTGCTTTTTCTCTTCTCTCAAAGCAATCTTTAAGGATCCAATAAATCCAAACACTACCGAGAGCAGCCTCAAACCTCATATTGAAGTCAGAACTGTCCAGAGAAGAAAAAGGTAAAGAGGGGAAGACAAAGGTTGCCTAAAACCATTACACCCCCATGCAGCATCTCTGTCAGAATGTAAGTATCAGGAATCTGGACCAAAATCACACACACAAAAAAACTCCAAACCAAAGCAAAGTACACATTTTTACCAACAGTTATCATTCATACTAGATAATTAACAAGATAAATATTAATCAAGAGCCTGTCTTTCCACAGTGCCTCCCTTGAAAGCTTTTATTTCCAAGACAGATGCACAACTCTTCCAGTAGCTGCTCCCATAGTAGGTAACACAGGTGTATGAAGCTGATGACAATTATTCTCTCACCCAACCTTACAGACTTGTTTAGAAGCTTTTTCAAAATCCCCAAGTGCATATACAGGTTGAAGTATTTCACCTGGAAAATCTGCAATAGGCACTCTTTGAAAACATAATCACGCTCTCAGAAGAGATTGAGAAGTGCCACTGTAGTAAAAGAATCTCACCAGGAGTAACCACCCATGCCTCCTCATTAGAAGAAAATCAGGAGGAGGAAGAGCAGTAAGTGATGTGAGTAGGATGGATAGGCCAATGTAAGGAACCATTTTCCTTTAACTATAGCTGCTTAGAAAACTGGAACCCAATTTTGTTCTACTTCACTGATGTTAAAAGGAACTCACAGAAGAATCAGAGGAGGATTCTTTGTCCCCAGATCACAGAAAGTGGCTCCATCTAATAAATATGTTGGCACAAAACCATAGCAAGAAGAAAATCCAATTAAAAATTAATCAGGAGTTATTTGTTATAGAATGTGTTCACATAAACTAGCCTGTTGCGCCATAGCTGAAGGAAGCCAGCTTAATGGTTTAATGTGGTACTAATCCGTGCTCTGCAGGAGAGAATAGGGCATGCAAGGTGTCCAGGTTCTACAACATGCATTGTGGAGAATGGAGACAGGTTACAGCTCTCCTTCAGTAAAGCAGTTCTAGGGGTTGTAGCATCCTGCCCCAGCACAGCACTTGCAAGTGCTGAAGAGCTGCTCTGTGCAGCCACTTCACAGCTAAAAACTCCAGTCAGGGGCTATGGATGTTTGCTTTCCCCACGGAAAGGGCACGGCACAGCACAGCACAGGGTTGTGAGAGCTCAGGTTTACAGCAAATTCCAGCATCCCAGTAATTCCTGGGCAGAACTGCAGCATTCTGTAAGGCATGGCACAACAGTGAGCCTTGTCTGCAGCACAACCCAGAGGCAGAGAAGGAAATCCTTTTTTAAGGATTTAGCCAGAAGTTTGCTTTTATAATATGGATCCAAATTTGTGATTCCAGAAGGTACGAAGGTGACTTTGACACTAAATAATGTCTCATTTACGTCCTGGAGGCATAATACAGAACAAATTTAAACACCTTCATTTTCTTTAGAGGACTTTCTAGTGATAACTAATAAAAGAAAGTAGTTGTCATTAAAAAATGAAGCAAACAAAAAAAGGACCAAACATGCTTATAAACAAATTTAAAACACAATATTGAGGTTTGAGACCCATGCCCAGTACAGAATGCTCAGCTCATGCTGGCATCCTCTCTGCTGCTGAATTATAAACCTCTCAGAAACCAAGGCTATAATTACAGTGGGGTGACACTTGAACTTTCCATGGCCAAAGATTTTACAGGACATAATTGCTGCATGAGATTTCATGGCACATTGTAAAGCTTTGAACTACTTCCATCAGCTTGGAATTCTGTGGTCCTCTCTTGCCAAGACTTAAATGAATAATTATTGATAAGTAATGATAAAAATGAATTACTTTCATTCTGAATAGTAGAATCAGTAAGATGGCTCACTCTGTATTCTTGGTACTGAAGCGGAGGATAGAGAAAAGTGGCCAGCAGTGTTATCTGTGATGTTTTGTTACAGTGAGTGATAGCTGCTGGTTTAGAGGAGAGGGCATTTCATATCTTCTTTTGCTTTCAATCACATCTTTTCATTAGTGATGACTGAACCTCAAAACCACCTAGAGATGGTGCAGATGAGCACTTATAAGCTTGGATGGTTATCTGGAGCTTATCTGAACAACTTTTATCAGCAAAATTGCTGTAGGAATTTCACAAGAAGCTTTTTTCTGGCTTTTCCCTTTCCTGATTAGGTACTGCAGGACCTTGCTTGCTACTGCATTCAAGACCTAGCCTGCTGGCTTCCTCCAGCCAGAATGTGAACCAAATCAATTTATTTCCTCTTGTTTCCCAAGTGTCTTAGTGGATGTAAAATTAGCATTCTGACAAGATGACAAAGTTATTCTTAATTCCTAAGCAAAAATTAGAAAGATAGAAAAAAGCCCACAAAGGCAATTGCCTTTATACCAGAAAATTTTAAAAAGGAAAATTCAGATCAGGTACAAGAAACAGCTGCTAAGATTTAGCACAACTGGGTTGGAAAATAGAATAAAATGAGAGCCTGGTTATTTGGGTCAGTTGAAATTGGGCAAAGAAAATCACTGGAAAACAGAATATAGAGGACAATTTTGAACTGGCTGGAAGGCAAATAAGATGACCTAATGCAAGCATCCATTTCCAGCATGTTGAATATCTCTGTACAGTAAACAGCTACTAGCACGCATGTGGCCAACTGAAGAACCAGATGCCCAGTGAACATGGGCTTCCTCTCCCACAGCGCTGCCCACCAGCAGCATCTCTATCTGTGAAGGCACTGCCCTTGGCACAGCTTCCGCTATGAGCAGAAGGGGCGGGGGGCCCTCCCAGGGAGCAGCTCTGCCACTGACACCGCACTGCACACATCAGCAGACCCCAAGTGACTGCTCTGACCCATCTAGAGCCCCTTGTAAAGCCAACACAGACCAGGTCATGCCTCTGACAAACAATGGCAATAAAATTGTTTTCTTAAATACTTTTACCAGGTTTGGGTCAGCCAATATATTCAGAAATCAAACACCCTGCAGTACTTCTCTTGCATTATTTTGTTTAGTGTTGTTGTGGGTTGTGTTTTTTTTTTTTTTTTTTTTTGAGGAAACACATCAATTAACACATATTGCCAAAGGCAGGGTTTTTGTTCAACGACTGTTCTTTCACTATAAAAAAAGCAGCAGAATACATTACAGACAGAAAAAGCTCCCCTCACTACACATTCGAATTAGGTAACAGAGACCAAAAGAAGTTCCAAGACTGATCAGCCCCTGATACTAATTTTGTGAAAGTTATTTTCCCTTTACATTGATTTTTCTACTCTGAAATGTGAAATGTAGCTCAAAATATCCCATGTGGCAAGTCAACTTCATTTACTCACTGCATTTCTAACACGCTTTCTCCATACTCCTCTGTCCCATCACAGCAATTGTTGTATGCCACAGCATGCTATCATGTTTTATGCAGAATTTCACAGTGGATTCAATGGTGACTAATGCTGAAAAAGAGCTCCCACATCATGGCTCTAGCTTTTATTATAAAAGCATATACACAAGGTTTTAGGTTTAGTCCTTAAAGGTGAACACTTCCTTAATTTCTATTATTCATTTACAAGTGTGGGAAGGGGTCTACAACAAAACCTCAGCTGCAAGCACCTATCCAACATCCACATCTGGATTTAGATCTGGATTTAGATCTAGGATTTATAACAGCTTCTTTTAAATGGTTCAGAACCAATATGCTGCATCCAGTCCTACATCACCACATGCAGCACTTGTACATACGGTGGAGCAACAATTTGCCTAGCAGTGCTGAGAAGCTTACTTAGAAAAGCTTAGAATTTGGAACAATGTAAGTCTGTAATATCTTGGGTGACAAATTTTACTTTAGCGTGAAAAGTTACATTACTTCTCTATGTAAAAGCAGAAGCTGACAATCTGTTGCTCATCAGTCAGCTGCTGGTTAAAGCCACATTCCACTAAAACCTGAGCAATCATGATTAAACTCCATTGACAGTACCCATCCGGTATAAGATACTGAAAACATAATCCCAGTTTATAAAAATATTAAAGCTTATAAGAGAACAAACACTCTCCCAGTTAATCACATCCACCAAGATTTGCAGCAGAGTTTTTGCAGTGCAATAAATATTCAGGAGTTGGGAACTGGCCATATTACCAGCTTTGCAAACACTGTACTTTAGAAACTCTTTCAGAATGGGATGGAGGTGGCAGTGTCTGCGGAGGGAGTGCAAATAATCAGCTCAGTTGGGGATGAATCATCCTTAATGCTTCTAAACAGGAATTTCTCAAATTATATACAACACTGATTCTGTTTCCTAGTTCAAGAAAATTGTTTCAATTATAAAATTATTATCTAGTCTTATTGCATAAAATTGTTACTTCAGATAAAGAATGTCAACTACTACTGTGATATTCCCTAATTTTTGCCTCTTATCTTCTAATAGAAAAGACACCTTAACAAAAGGCATTTGCCTTTGCTGACTTTTACATGTAGTAGTATTTAATAAGAGGTAAAAGATTAGTGCTAGATGAATTTACACAGTCTCAAGAGGTTCGTAGCAGCCAATCTCTCCTCAGATTTACTTGAACGGTGAGTATGTATCTTTCTGTGCTGAATTCTAGTTGAAGAGTGAGCTGTGGGTTCTTCCTTGCCTTCTGTCTCTCACTTTGCTTTGACAAAATAGAAGCAAAATGAATACTACATTATTTCTGTTTTGGATGTTTGGGGGGAGGGAAGAGCAAGGCTTACAGGCTACTCATACATTTTTGTCGCTTTCAGATTTGGGAAGCAGCTGCTCTGCATAGTAAATAAGAGCTCTCAAAATAGTCCACACTGTTGGCAGGTAAACTGCATTACTTGAACGGCATCTTTGGGTGATGAACCTGCAAAGTCAGGAAAGGGCTGCTCTCCTGGACATCAGAGAGAGAAAGTGGGAACCATTATGAGACACTGTCTGTATTCCAAAAGGGTGGAAGTAGGCTACAGGGTAGTGAGCTGCCACTGGCATCTGAAGATGTAGCAAAAAGAAGACAAGAAGAAGAAGTATTTGTGAAAGAATGAGAGTATTATTCTAGGAAGGACAAATAATCTGGTCAAAGAGATGGAAGACTGAAAAACACAGAACTCAGCAAAAAATTTAGGACGATGGGATCAATTTCTAATTTGGGCTGTACTCTCCCTGCTGCCTGATTACATCAAAAAGTGGACAGACTGAAATTTTCACATGCAGTTGGATGAGAACAAGGAATTGCTATGTCAAAGATACTCACCCATTCTTCAACTGCTTTTTAGACTGGTTCAGAAAGACCTTCTAATGTCAAAAGCCACAGGGAACATATTGCTGGCATTCACATATATAGATAAAACCATATGTAGATTACATACATCACGCCTTGTTAACTGCATTTGTACCTGCTGTCTCCCCGTGTGAGATCAATGCCTGAACTCCCAGAGTATGATGGGAGTGAGATCAGGTCTGCTATCTGTCACACAAGTAATTGCTACATGCATTAAAAATTAACAATCTAATGCGAAGGAGTGGCTTGCGATCTGAAGCTTTGTTGGGTTAAAAGCAACACTTCCAGATAGAAACATGGTTTATCTGTTGCTAAATCCACTGCTTCCCATTACTGCTGAAATGAGATCTCCCATCTGCAAAACATTATCTATAAAGTACCTGATCCAATGATATACTGTTAAAATTGAAAGTTTAGACTGATGTTTTGCTTGAGATTATATAAAGCTTTCTATTCCTATCAGTAGAAATTCATGCCCTGTCAACACAAAATTGACTGTTTATGTACTCAAATAATTTAGCTGGGAGAAAAGACAACTAATGCAATTTTCCCTGAATGGTTTAGGTATTAATATCGCTAGAGGATACTAAGTGCCCAAAAAAGCCAATTGTAGCTTCTTAAAAATAAACCTTTAGTCTTCTGCAACCCTCTAAGAAAATCTACTTGGGAGCTTACAAAGGGAGAAGAAACCAAATTCTTAACAAAATTACTACAGGAGAGCCCAGTTTACATAGACTATTATTTTGTCTTTGCTTCTGAAACTCAATGCATTCAGAGGTGACAAAATGTACTGATCTTTTCTTAGACATTTTACAGTTTTATGACCATGCCAGTTACAAACCTAGATCACTAGTGTCTAATTAATAGTCCAAAACTAAAATCACAATAGTAATGACCTGAATGTCATTTAATACTTTGTCTTGAGTTTTTTTACAACCCTATATTAAAAATAGAATCTTGGGATTAAATCACAAGGTGGAGGAGAAAAGGAGACAAGATCCTTATTTACACTGCTAAAGCATACCCTTAATCACGTATTTAATCATGTATGCATGTACACAGGCTTGTACATGCACTTATGCAGTATTAGTAGCTATGTATCTAATACTTCAGATACAAGCTTCCAGAGTAAACCCTTCTACTTCTTCATTTGCACGAGGCAAAATGAGGTGGAACCAGGCTATGCAACCCAACCATCCTATGCGCAGGTGGTTCAATTGAATCAGCTGCTGAAACTTACAGCCAGTTCCCACACTGTCTACTTAACAGTGCCTCCAACGAGCACTGCTGTCCCACAGTGCCATGCCATTTGTGTTTGTTAGTGTGCAGCTTCTCCTCCTTCTCTTTCACACAACTGTACCCCAAAGCCTCTATTGCATAGCCCTCCTCTCAGGGTAGCTTCTTACTCCTGTGGCAGCACACAAGGACAGGATAAAGGTATGCCACCCTTGTACCCAAACTATGATTTCTGTAAGGAACACATTTCTCCAGGCAAACACCCCACGCTCAGTTGCTCTGCTAGATTTTAGGAGTACCGTTTGAAGTTCCAGTATATTAAATTGTCACTTAAAGAAAAAAAAAAGCCAACCCTATAAGAAATTGAAAGAGCTGAAATTGATGAGCAGTAATAATAGAGCTGATCACTGTGAAGATTAAAAAAAGTCAGCAGTAAGGCTGGGATATGGGGAGTACACCCTTGCAGTTTTGCATTCTTGATTCCCAGTTCCACAGATGGAGGAAAAGTACTCCCAGGATATGATCAGCTCTTGAATTAAAGAACTTGAAGCAGTAAGGATTTCACCTGCTTTACACAGCCTGTACCATAAGCTTCTGTGAGTGCTGACTAGGAAGTTCTTAACACCCCAGCAACATAGATTCAACTTCTCACTACCTGCCATGTCATGAAGGATGTTATTGTCTGGTTTATCAAAGGAGAGACACCTTCATCCGTAGAGTCTTTATACCTCTGTCTTTAAGCCTTTTGGGTACATTGCCTGATTTCAGTCAAATTTGATAAAGATCTTGGTTTTTCATGGATGCAGAAATCTGAGTAGAGAACAGCAACCCAGCAGCAAGGACAACTGCAGAGTGTGTCCACACTTCATTAGACTCCAGAAAAAGCTGCCTATGCAGCTTGTGGCAGAGCTCACCCCAAACAACAAGTCAGCCCCAAAGCAGAATTCCATAGGAAACCGGTTTCAGTGAACAGTGCGGATAGATGCTGTGGAGCCCAGGAAAAGAAGTGGCCCCAAAGCTCATGTCTGGCTTCTGAGTTTCCCAGAAAACCTGATTTAGAAAAAAAAACATAGATGCATATGATCTGAAAGGACAAAAGTCTTAACATTCAATCTTATCTTCCAGTGTCATTTTTCTCTGTATGCAATGACTATGTGTCCTCTTGAAGACAGTAAGATAGTAGGAAAATAGCACATCTGACTTAATCCTGGGCTCTTCTCTCCCTTCTATTTTCTCACCTTTCCAGCAGCAACAATACTACCTTAATAATTAAATGCCATGTAGTAACTCATAACAGCAGCAGAAACTTTATAATTATACAGAACATACACTGAGAGAAAAACAGATTAAGGCTATTTTGTACATGCAGAAAGCTGCTGCAGTAACCATATAATGAGTCACATTCCTGGGTAATTTCAGATATTAAATTCAGGCAAGCAGAATTCTGTGAATGCTTGTCAACAGGTCTCATTACACAAGACTCAAATATAAGGAGAATGCCAGATGCTTAGAAGGCAATTAAATATCAAAAAAACCCTTGTGAGTACAATTGTCCATGACTTAAACTTCACTGGGTTTTAAACATGGTAACTCACAAGAGATCACATATTGACCAAACTCTGCTTCCATAAAACCAATAGTGGACACTCAGTGCAGTCAGTGAAAATAGACTGGGATTAATCCTGAGTATTTCTGGGGATTTTGTATGGAGCTTATTTCTTGGCTGATTAAAAATAAAAATGCTGCTGTATCATCACTTGTTCTAGAAAAATAATGAGAATTTTGTTGGCAGTATAAGCAAAACAAAATAGGTTTGTTGTCAAGACAGTTGACTTAGTCTTGAAAAATAAAGGTTCAGTCCATGTGAAAGGGCAGAGAAAGCAGCCTGTTACATCCCTACCTGCAAGACAGGGATAATAATGTTTGTATTCTGTTTTCTTTCTTGTCTATTTAGACTGTAAACTTCCAAGATAAGACTTGATTTTTTTTTGATGGTAGAATGAACCAGATAAAGATTATACTGTTAGAATAAATATCTTTTAAATGCTTTAAGTTGAAGACACATTAAAAAGTATAGCTGCACTAAATTAAATTTCTTAGGTTTCTAAATTTTTGCTGGACACTTGTGAGAACATCTTTATCTAGGAGACAAGTATTTCTACCTTTGGTCTTGAGTAAAATGTAGCTGTGCCAGATTTATAATCTCTACAGAATCCCATGTGTTGCTTCTAACCCCTGGAGAAGATCAAGTAGCATTAAAATATCAGAACAATTTCACAAACTGAATGTCCACACTGTCAAATCTCATAACCTACCCAAATCATCTCCAAATCCTTTCTGTCTGCACGTTTTTCTTGTTAGAGGAGCTAAAATTTATTGTCAGTCCAATGACTCTGATTTGGGCAAAGTGGGATGTTAAAGGGAGTACATAGTGTCATAAAGCCAAAAAGAAAAGACACTAACTGAAGTTTAAATCACACAGTCTTGAAAAGCAAAGCAGGTGCTCCAGTTGAGATGGTGCCAGACAGTAACACCACATGGACAAAACCAGAAATGTTAAGACTGAGTGTAATGCAGCAGAGGAAGTTGCAGATCTGAAATTTACCTTTTGTATGAATGTAAAGCAAAGCAGAGAAAAATAAGCCATGTGCAGTCAGAACCTCACTGAACCTCTCAGCAGGATATCATGTCTTGGCAGGATATTAAAAATACAAGTAATAGTAATTCTGTGCAGTGCCATAACATAATGTGTGCTATGGTTAACTTAGCTACTAAGAGAATAATGCATTAAAGTCTGATGGCATTTCCATGTAACTTCATGCATGCTTGACTTGAACAATCTGGTAATTCAGTTACTCTTCCATAATGTTATTTGTGGTATTTTGGCCCAACCAACAGATCATTCTTCTGAACTGCTCAGCTGAAGCCACAAAGACAGTGTTTCTGTCTGAGACTTGTGCTACATTAGGAAGGGGAGCAGACAGCCCTACTTGAGGAGGTCAGTGTTTGCTTTGTTTCCGAGTTCCATTAGAAGTCAGCTGTATGAAGGATGAGGTATTGAAAGCAGATTTGAAATCTAATTGAGCATAAAAGGTTTGCCAATTTTCAAGACTGAGCTGAATCATATGAAATTCAACACCCACTAAATATTATTTCTCTCAACAGGCTGCAGGAGAGAGTTTTAATGATTTTACTTCTTAGACTGAGCCAGCAGATACCCAGAAAAGATCAGTATAATTGCTATTTCTAATTTAACAGATTTTAAATTATTTCAGGTATTAAAGTGTCTTTCACACTGCCAACCAGAGGATACACAGCATAAGGAAGTCAAAAAAAAGACATCTCCTTTGTGTACATGAGTCCTGATTCTCTGCTACTTTGCTCCTGGTTCTGGCATACTGGAGGGGGACAGAGTGTTTTAAAATAATTTTCCAGTGTGTCAGGCTTCTATATGGAAAGCAAAACAAAGTGGAGGAAAGGAAATATTTGTGCAGCTCAGAGTATTCTCTCTCATCGATACACAGAAAAAAACCCAAACAACAGAAGCCCCTTGAAAGTCAGAGGATTTCAATTCCACACAAATACTACATCTCAGAGATTGTGGAGCTTCTGACTTGCAAGAAGCCTGACAACATCATGCCATGCACCCAGCAGGCTGCTGCTGTTGCACATCTCATGTCTCAGAAATGCATAGTTCTTGTCAGCTTCGCTGAGGCCACTTTAAACATTAAACATTAGCCACCTGAAGACAAGTATCTGGAGATTTTCAGATTCATCACTGCTACTAATGGTGGGCAGAAGAGAAGTCGGCAAAAACTTCAAGTTTCTGTCCATGGGTATTAAGGATTTAAAAATGTTTAGTGCCATACAGCCAGCTTTGTGGCTTGCTGAGGACAGCCTTAGGCAGCACAGGATGCACTACGTGCTTCTCAGACTGAGTCTTTTCTGGGAGCCTAGAACTAGAGAGGCTGAATTCCCTTGGAACATAGCCTTAAGTCCAGCAGGAAATTATGCTAGTAATATCATTTTCATGAGGGCAGGTTTCAATTAACTGGGAAGTCCAAGATTCAAGATGTGCTGATTTTTGAGTCACTTCTGCTTGTAACAATACATCAGCTTGATAATATTAATATTTAATAAGCAATATGCTTAGCATTCTGGGCAGAGTGAAAATGGACAGTATTCTGAATATCTCATGCCTATTGTACAGGTGAAATATATTAGAACTCATCCTTTTGCTTATGGCTTAAGAATTGTATACTCTTCTGAGCACTCAGTATTTCACTTAGCAAAGGACAGCACTTTGTAACTATTATATGCACTGCCTTAGGGATGTGGTAACCCATTGACTTGACAAGTCTTTTAAAAAATGCTAGAGTCAAACAGCAAGGCAGGATACATAGGATTTATCTGATAAGCTTAAAAATCCCTAATGACCCCAAACACTTCAGGCAACACGAAGTATAAAAGTAATTTTGATGAACCTGCAAATCACATATAAATCAGGAGAGAATTTTTGTGTCCAAATACTTCTAAAGGCATATATTTCCATTGTGTCTTCTTTTTCGCCCTCTACAATTCTCTTGACATGAAAATAAAAGAAATCATTGTGTTAACTGCTCTGAATTTAACATTTTTTCACTTTGGCTTCCCTACCTCCTCCTTTTATATCTTCAATGGGAAAATGGCAGCCTTCACTCATTTTTCTTTCCCACGTCTTACAACATGATGCGTTATTGGTGGGATAACTCAAATTTAGAAAGGGGTAGACAAAAATGATGCTTTCCTACATGACCATGTTAATGCTGTGCGTGTGCTGAGGATAATTTTAGCTATATGCTACATGCAGAAGTGACAGGAGTAAGCAACATACACTGCTCAGGGTGCTAGTGCCTGCCAGTCAGCTATTCCAACAATATTCTGTAATTAATGTTGAGTGAGCAATAAACACAAACCCAAGAGAAAGGCAAATCTGCTTGTTTTCTTTTCATTATGGATGACTATGCAAGAGGAAACCAGGAATATCCTGACAGTGCAGCTAAGATCTGGAAACTGTACATCTGTTTTGATAATTTGGATCCCAGCATTCATAAAGATGAGCGGTTTATTATGCTCAGTGCCATTTGTGAATACATCTTTCCCTATTTGCCCCTGCTGAGATTATGGCTGCTACAAAGTTAACAGCTGGCACTAGCATTGACAGCCCAGGGCCAATTTATGGAACTCAGCTGGTAAAATACTGACCACTTCAGATACAAAAGAACATCACTCTCCAAACCATTCAGCTCACTGCCCTTATGCTGCCTCTTTTCCTCCTTTTGGCAAGACCTACCACCAGCATATGAGCTCTGGACTCCAGTGAACCAGCAGCGCTCCCACCCCTCCCCACCAGCTTAGTGGCTTTTCATCACTCACCCTCTCAGTTTTCCTTCTGGCAGATGGTCTGCTGCATCTCAGTGGAATTTTGTGCCCTGACTACACCATGCCAGCACTAAAACTGCCCACTTAAAATGTATGCATAGGTACAGAAGTCAGTTTGATTGTTGTAGGGTGCTGGGAATAAACATTATTTTCATTTATCCCCTCCCTCCATTAAGAATTACATATTAAATTCTAGATGTTTCCTGCTAAAGGAATCCAGTTTACAATTGCAAAGGGAAGATTATACTTAGAGAAAACAGTTTTCTCTTAGCCTAGAAAGCTTAAAAATATTGGCAGGCTTCCTTCTTTTTCTTCCCACCCTCGCCACAGGTGGAATATCACCAAGTACAACTGAGACTTTGCATTATGGGTGAAAAGGTCCCTGTGGCCAAACTGACAGACCCAGAGGCATCTCACGCTCCAACTTGACCAGCTGTGGGGTCCTGCTGTGTAGGCTTACTGCCATCTGTGTTACAATCAGCACCACAGAGTGGAGCACGCAAAGGAGTTGTTGCCAAGAGAGCAACTTGCTATGCAGAGCTTTACAGGTCAGTGTGCTGTTGGGATTCTATGGTGGCATATATCTAATAAACCCCCAGTTAGGTCTATACTGGTCCTTCCACCCTTCCTGTGTAAAAATCACAGTAGGCAGCCACCTGTTACGCTCTGCCTTCCATGTTCTTGATTGTACAACAGAATCTATTATTTTTAGATATCTAACACACTATTTGTTGGCACACAAAACCAAACAAGACACACCAAATTCCCCTGGCTGGCACAGTTTACAGTACTTCCTGCCCCCCACATTCCAACTGAAGCTGTGTGTATAAACTAATCTTATTCCAGGACTAGTCAAAGTCAACAATTGCCTAGATTCTCTCAGAGCTCTTTTATTAGGTGAAATTTTTGGTCCAATTGAAGTAAGCCAGAACAGCTCTAATTCAGAATATTAAGCAACTGTGGACCCCATGCCTAGCATGGTGTTATTATTTCATCTATCTTGTTCTTTAAATAACACTGCCAAGGCAAAGAAAGGACAAAATTAAGTACAAAAATGGCTTCAATTTAAAATGACCTATGTTGTTTACTACAGTCAACAGCATCACCTTAAAAGAAGGAACAGACCTAACCAGGTAATACTTGAGAATAAGGAATCTCCAGCCGTCACTAAGACATCTGAAATCAAAAAGAAAAGTGCTAAAACACCTATGTAGCTATAACCAACATGTGCTACTTTTACTGCTTGTTGAGCATGTCCATCATGTACCATACACACACGAGTTCACAAGTCAGGCTCTTAGGCTATTCTCTACAGTGTGCATTATATATACCTTTGAGTAGACAGGGCACAAATAGACATAACTCCCCCATCATAAAAACATTTTATACTCGCTGCTCCCTGCAGCAGGTAAGAAACTTTTCTGCAAGGCAACGGAGAATCGTGTTGTTTCTGTGTAGCATGTTTCTGTTAGTGCTCTTACTCATGGGAAGGAAGTGCCCCTACAAGGCTTGGGGGAGCTCAATGCCCCATTTGTTCCTGGAAGATCACACTTCTGTAGGAAATTTTCAATAGAATCATGCTTGTGACAGCTTTACATTGCAGCTTTTGGGAAGGTTTCACAAGCTTGACTGTTCAGTAAATAATCCTTTGGAGCCACAACAGTGTTCAGAAAAGCTTTACAAGTTGGTAACTGGCATGCAGTGCAGCCATTCTGAATAGGTTTCAGAAGCTGCAGGTCTTGCCTGGGCAGAGAAGAAAGTGTTATTTTACTGTGAAACAATGTAAATTATAGAGATAAAACATAAATTTTCCTAAACCACTATTTTTTAATGTGGTTAAATCTATCAAAAGCTTTAAAGTGGTGGGATGTGCAAGTAAGGCCTTCTGTGAAAGAGAACATGCAGTGTATTTACAAGTACAATCTACAAATACTGTTTTGCAGAGCTGTGTTGAGGCAGCCCATGGGTAGTTTCACTCCTGTTGTTACCTGAACACTGTATCACCAAGAAGGAAGGTTTTGCTTCGCTCCAGTGAGGTACATAACAAACAAGGAGATCTCAGGACCCTCCCAGAGAAGAAAGTCAAGAACTGAAGTTAGGCTGATTTGTCCCATTAACGGTCTGTACTGTCACCTAAAGTCTCTATAGAAGCTGAAGGGTTTCTGCAGACAGCTTAAGAGACAGCAGAGAAGTAAGAGAAGTCAGGGCTGTGCTGGGACTTGAACAGTCCATAGTAATGCTGTTTTACTTCTATGGCAGATAATGCACCTACGCGGCACCTTGTGACACTGCTCAAGATAGACATACTCTGCACCAGCAGCGGTTGTATTGGACAGCCACTGAGAGCCATCTCGAAGGAAAAAATGGCAACACCAGACTAACAATCATCAACCCAGACTCAAAATTTCAAACCATGTCCAACAAGCATCTATAACTCACAGTTGAGGTCTCCGATCAAATATAACTAAAGCTTATTTTACACAGATGCTGCTGCTGCAGCTGAAATCTGTGAAGCCTCTGAGAATCTGAGCCTGTTGAAGCCTTAAAATAGACTTCCAAAACTGAGAAATCCAATCACAAAGCAAATGTGTATGCACTTGAGATGAAATATGACAACCTTGCTTTCTAGGCTTCACGGAAAGATCAGTCTATCAGTGATAATTAGCCTAGGCTCATTCCACTAGCACTTGGATTGTAAGAAATAGCAAATAGCTAACTGAAAGTTGAAACTGGATATAGGTATCAGCATCTTTTGGAATGACTTCTAAAGATGGGAACTAAGTAATGTGTTAATCTCTACAGAAACAAAAGATACCTTCATCAGTGTTTGTTTCAATAGCCCCTGCATGACACTGCTGCATATGAATGACTGGACAAAACTTCTAATACAGCAGGAATAGATGTATGTTTCTGCCCCTGTAAACAAATTCTAATCTCAAGACCAGCAGTCTAAAAGCTATTTTACACTTTTCACTATTTATTATTGTACAGGTGATAAATAGTTCTGGCATTGTTTATCCCAGTATTTTAAAAACTCCTAAAGAAAATTTTCCAAAAGCTGCTCTCCTCACAACTGCTATTCATCCGTCCCCTTCATTTGGCTCATCAACTGCCAGCATCAGGTTTGGCAATGCAAATTTTTAGTGGCATGCAGCGGCACCACAGGTAGCTACAGAAACAAACAGGTAGAGCGCTTTTCACAGCAGCATTCCTGAAATTATTGCGATAAAAATACAGCATCAGAAGAATTCAGTCTCAGAACCCAAACAGCCTGTTCCCTCATTATGGTTATTATTGACATGAGCCATCCTACAGACAGTGAGGAGGTTTCCCCAGAAGTCAGCACTGGCAGATGTGATGGGGTGCCTTTGGAAGGCAAAGATTCCACTGCCCTAGGTAGGATCAGCAGGCCCTGAGCAGAGCCACCAAACACAGCCTTCACCATTTTCTAGCTCAAGTACCAAACAATCTGCCTCACTTCTGCCTTCTCTAGCCAATACTTAGCAGATATGTACGTGTAGCATGACACAGTGCATACAATTTTGCTGCTGGGGAAAGAGAACAAACCATTTGTAACAGATGGTGGTCGTGCTGCTTAATGCAATACTAGAAGACACTTAGTTACACACGCTTAAGATACACTGATAGAAACAGCATATGGACCTAAATAGAACAGAAGAGGCATTAAGCTTAAAATTTTGAGGCTTTTCCTTTGAAATGGTCTTGTTTTACCAGAGGCATTTACTAAAAACAGAAACATTGTTTGCACTGATCCCTAGAAAAGGATTCAGTAATTTAGGGTGAAAAAGAGAACTCTGACACATACTTTCAAGAATAAAGTGTACAGCCAGCCTTCAGATTTCTCATGCTGCTCTACACTCCTGATATATCTCCTGAGCTATTTTTTAAATGTATGTACATCTTAAGGTCCAAGATCTAACATGAATAATAACTGAAATGATGCATAATTAAACATTTTGCACATCAATGTGTGATATTGATGGTTTAAATATTTCATGACTAATATGTTCACAGTTAGGTTTAAGCCAAGCTACTGAGTTATTTCTCCCTCACCTCCACTGCCTACATCTGAGAGTATTGATATAGCTTTCACCACAAGTTGAAAAGAAGATTTCAAGTCTACTTCCTGGAAGGGTAGTTAAATAATTACTGTCATGCTAAAAAACTGAACACTCTGGCAATAAAGGATAAGGAAAAGGCATCTCTTTCTATGAGCATGTAATCCACAGCATCCTCTCTTGTGCTCAGTTTTCAACTAGATGAATGCTGGTGATGGAGTGCTTTGTTTTCAGGACTAGTAGCCCAAGGTACCAGCCCCCAGGCCTCATATGTCATAAAACATGGGGCGTTCTGTAATGCCAGCACTTATTTGAACTCATTTACTGCACTCAGGTTAATCATGTCAAGTTCAGGGCCGCCAGGTTGAATAAATCAGTGGTTCAGTGTTCCCTCTGTATTGCTCTGCTGGCTGATACCAAGTTACCAGAGAATTGCTCCTTAGGTTCAGTGAGTGAGATCTTTATTTTTAGTGTTGAAGACGAGAGGGTCTGTCCTTGCTGGTGACTCATGTCTGGAGACTGTTACATTTGCAACCTGTCAGAGGATGTACTACACATGAAGAGTACGGAAAAAAAGTCCTCTTTAGCTTGCTTCACTTCTTCAGCTCTACTCAGTGAAACTTTTGCAAGCATTTCCTTCTGGCTTTTCTTCTTCTCATGCTGCTTTTCCCATTACCTTTAACCTTGCAGTGTATTTTGAAGTATCACTCTGAAATGCCTTTTCAGCTACCACAGTTATCATAATTCAGTGTATTCAAAGGACTTCTCTTTAGTTCACAGATGGAAATATTTACCTTTTTTTCTTATTTTCCCAGTTTCTTCCTAAAAAAATGAGAGCCCCAAAACATATACAAGTGCTTCTCTTATTATCCTTTAAATTACAGTAAGATGTAGATTACAGTTACATCTATTACCTCTGCTATAGCATAGAAGATGCTGAAGGCCAAACCACAACATCACTTGCACCTCTACAACATTCTTCAGAAGCATTAGCATAAAGGAGACTGTTGTGAAGATAAAGTTATACCCTGAGAGAGCTAATAAAGCAATGAAACCCATGAAGAATACTAACATCACAGTTCTGCAAATGTTTACATTCAAGACTGGTATTAATACTCAAACTACTAATCCCAGGATTTTCAAAGACTTTTGAAGGAGAGAGGTGCCTAATTCCATTTGACAATAGGATTGAGGAACCTAGTTCCCTGTCGATAGTTTTACTTAACATGTCACTTGAAACACAGGTAAAGTCCAATAAACAAGGCAAACCACATCGCCCAGCCGTTTGTAGCACTAGTTAGGGAGATATGTATATACCAAAGGGATTAATTTGTCTGTGATCTGTTGCCAAAGCCGGTATCATAGACACTGTGTAATGTGCTGAGTATGCTGTCAATTGCTGACCATAAATATCTGTTGTAATAAGGGAGATACAGTCAGTTATACAGCTGGGACAGCAATAGAAGGGCACATTCACTGAAAAAAAAATCAATTTTAATTAGGAAGACAATTATATTTTCTCCCAAAGGTTGCCAAGGTCTCAAGATTTATCTTTAAGGTGACGGAGAAGTAATCTTTTGCCATTTTATATCTACTGGGTAGCACTGAACTGTGGAACTATTTCAGGTCCAAGGAAAGACCATAAGGTCTCTGAAGGTCTTATAACCCAAGGCAATAAAAATCACTGGCACATCATTAGCTAGTTCCCTGCAACAGCAGCTTATGATTATATCCTTTGATTTCTCCAAGTAAAGGTTTGTTCAGCTTATTCTTGAGCTATTTAGCAGTGATTGGGCCTACGCTGCTGCCTTCATTCCTATTTATAGCTGAGCTTTGTGCCGGTAGATAACCCCAGGTTAGCTACCATCTCCCCTTAAAACCAGGACAAACTATAAAACTTCTCAAATGGAAATCAGCTGCCTTGCCACTGCGAGTTACTTTGGGACTTTTATTAAGGAAATTTGTTCTAGTAACTGAGAAAAGAAGCTATCCGGATATTTCTGGAGTAGTAACCAGTTGCTATCAAGCCTTTCCATTTTAATGAGGAAAAGATGGCAGTAGAAATGGAGAGTAGGTACTTGCTGAATGTTTCTAGATGCCAATGCTCGCCTTTCCTCTTTGTTGCTTCCTACTCACTCTGCTGGAAGTTTCCTCTCTCTGCTCGTCCATAAGATTTCACTTTTGTTTCTTGGACAAACTGTCAACAGTTGCTATAACACCACACACTTCTTCAGATCACTCCGTCAACACCACCACTGTCAGGGTGACCCACTACAGCTGCTCTGTCAACTTAATAAGGTAGCCTGCAAATAGCAGCCAGTTGTATTTTTCCTTCTCCTTGTTGACTACTTGCAAGTAACATACCCTGTATGTAACTAAGAAAGCTGTACCAAGAAGTTCAGGATCCTCTGGTTCAAACTCAGCCTTAACCTTTTGTCTGCTACTGTCTTTACACTAAGAGGTTGCTAGGACGGATCTGTCTCGTGTGCGTGTCTGTACAGTACACTGCAAGCCCGGCACAAGATACTTCTGTATTGCAGTGCCCACTCTGTCTGATGAGGGAATAAATACGAATTCTAGGCAAACTACTGAAAAGCCATAATTGGCCAGAGACTCCTCAGTCTGCTTTGATGAACACCAGCATTTGTAATAAAAACCATCAGCACTGGATGTTCCGAAGCACTACTGGAAAAAGATCTGTCAAACTGTTGCTGACACTCACATGTTCCTCTTTTCTCTACAATGGATTTCTATTACAGACTTCAAACATGCTCTGCTCTGAAAACACCCCATTGATGTCAAGATGTCTTCAGCATATAAAATAAGTGCAGGGTACATAAGAGAAAGGCACAGCATGGCTCTGGAATTTCTCTTATTCTGGTGGCAGCATTCTAGTTTTGAGATGCTGGAATTGTCAACGAGTGGCCTAAACCTGCAGAACCTTTCAGGGTGTTCAATTTGCATTTTTTACCTCTTATTTTCTCCCTGAAATACATCCTATTATATATTACCATGGTGCTAGTGCTGTAGTTTTGTTTCAAATTGTAGTCAAATCAAAGAAGATTGTTCCTGAAACAATAAAATATTCCTGTGGCTTTTTAACACTGCAGCAATTTTAAGCTGCACAATGCACACTATTCTACATACTTTTCTCTCCAAACTGTGAACAGCTTCCTGCCCAGCTGTCACAAATCTGATGTGCAAACTCCTAGCATTTCAGGAGTGCTGTAAACTCCTTACTTCCACTGACACAACTATAGTGGCTCAGCGCCCCAAAATCTGTGATCTGTGTTTATCCAATTTAATGGTCCAGCCCTCAACAGCATTACTGTGTTCTTCATGAGGCCTTTGACTAATTTCAGACCTAACAGTCTTACAAGAAGTATAATGCAGTCATTAGCACAAATGCAGAACATACTAATATTGATCAAATATATACAGGGAATCAATATCAGTGTGAATTTTAATGTGCTACAAAATAAAGCTCAGTACTAAGACTGAAAGTACCTGAGTTTTATTTCTAACTTGGTGATCTTGGAGTCGCTAAAGTGGTGAGAAAGCCATGGAAGAAAGCACATGGAAGGAACTCAGACTTCCGAGAGACTTTTAGAGATTTATTTTGGTTGTAAATAAGAAACATGCATATTCTCTATAAAACACTAGAACAAGCATCTTTTAGATAATGTTTTATCATTTGAAATGCTGGAAAGCTTTCTGATTAAATGTGATTGCATTCACAGATGTTTTTATTATGTGATTTCAACAAACAAACTTTAGAGTAAAACTCAATTTAATTTCAGGAAGCAATGAGAGAGGATAAATTTAATAGGAACATATTGTTCCAGGCATGCTCTATGCCAGCCTGCAGACCTTGAGCAAAGCCAGTCATCTGAGAGCAGCAGGGGAGAGAGTGAGAGAGTCAGAGGGAGGCGAAGAATGAGAAGGAGGGGGAGGAGAGCACAGAGAAAGAGACAGATAAGAGAGGAAAGTTCCTGTCAGACTTCTCTGTGATAAGAGAGAGAAGTTGAGCACTGTGGGAGAAGGAGAGATGAGGGAGACTCTGAGTTGACTGTGTATAAAACAGAAAAACAACACATACAGCACAAGTCCAAGACACTATCCAACTTTCACAAAGTCAATGGAAAGTCTCTTCTAATTTCTCTGGTGGCACTGCCTCCAGGTGTCAGTAAATAAACCCCAGGCTCTGTCCCTCTCTTCTGGGCTTGAGAATAGCAAGGGGCTGTTGAACAGAATGACTCAGTCGGACCCTTGCTAATCAAAACCATCAGGTAAGAGGGGTTACCCTGGAATTACACAGAGGTTGCTTTTAACCACCTGACTGCTGCCCATACTACATTGGCACACCCCATTTGAGCAGGGGAAGTGGAGGCAGCTGGGCAGGACTGAGCACACCTAACCAACAAGTCCTTCCACAGTAGGTTGCAATAGTTCAAGGCCTTTGAACAGAACAATCTCTTTCAAGCACTTTTCAGCAAGTTCTAGCAAAAAGAAGAAAATAAAAATTCCCTTAAGACCTCTTAGGGGAGACACCAGCTTGTAAAAAGAGCACACCAGCTAACAATCTTGTTGCTGTTTTTTTGTCTTTCCTCCCTCCAGTTCCTACCTTTTGCTCATTTTGTTTACTGGAAGATCTCTGGAACAAAACCTGTGGTGCTGCTTTGAAAATACACCATCTACATGTTTGGTTTAGCAACACTGCTAATGAGAATATTGAGTGGGCTTCACCCTAATGACTCCTGAAACTTAGCTGAAATTGCTGAGACCCAGGATGTTCTGCCTGACAAGGATGGGAATGAATTTTTGCCAGGTATATGCCAGCTAAACACTCTTCCTGTAAATACCAGTTGGTATAGCAATATATAAATTGAATTCCTAGGCATGAGAAAAGGCTCTGTGCTTAATGGAGCTAGTTTATGTCCATACAGCTTGAGTGGGGCTTGCTTGTAAGACAGTTTGGAGGCAGGGCCTCTCTCTCAGCTCTCACGTGGTCAGATAACACAACCTTAAGATATCCTGCTTCTAGTCATACCATTGCTTATTATTTCAGTTGTCCAAATCAAACACTTATCAAGGTTATAGACCCCTCTCTTTCTCAAATTATTTTGGTAAAAGGTTTGTACTAAAATCTACCTTATCTGCAGGAAGGTGAAGATCAATGAACTTTTTTAACGAAAGTAGCAGATCTATAAATATAACTCTGTAAACTCATGATTAACTGACAGAGAATTTCAAGCAGCTTTAGATCCTTTTGAAACTCCCTCCTTTAAGCAGGGGAACTCTCAATGCAGAACTGGTTTTCTATTAACACGATCTCAGGCGTTATGTGGTTATCCTATGATGTACAATGATTTATGAAGGCAGATAGGAGTAACTTTGACATTGTGAAAACCAGCAACTTCCCTGTTCCTTTTCTCTCCACCTGAATAACTTACTGGACCCCTTAAACAAATTAAAGAAGTAAGTAAGAATGACTGGAAACACTGCTGGACTATTTAAGTAAGCCGCAGAGAACTACACTGGATAATTTATTCTTGTGAGAAACATAATGATCACCCAACAAGTTTGGTTAGGAAGGCGGTTTATCAGGCCACCTTGATATACTTGGGCAAAAAAATACACAGAACACCTACTGATGATGGATTGCAAGATATATTAATATGGAAAAGGATTGAGATTTACTTCTAATTGTAGATTAAGGTGCTCCAATGCAGCCAAGACCAGTTCTTTTAAAACAACAGGGACTGAGTTTCTTCTAGATAAGGACTTAATTTTTATTGAAAACCTACCACCTTCAAACTGCTCGAAAGTTGAAGCACTATAAAACTGTCAAATAACACCATTATTAAAAGCTTTATTTGACAAATCTTCTACTGCTGGGATAACTTGTGTGTTTGCCTTCTCTCTCACATGAAATAAAATCATTCACTTATGCAAACTGCTGACAGGAACGGAAACAAATGGGGTCCTCAGCACAGGGTGAAACACACTATCCCCTTTCTGCAGCTTAATGGAAACCATAATTATTCATAAATCATAAGGCACTCAGACTGGAGGGCTTCTCAACTCCATGTTGCACAATACTTTAGGAAATATTTGGGATGGGCTCACAGGAAGCTCTGTATGGTGTTCTGGAGCAGCTGGCAATTTGTCAGGAACAGCCCCCAGGTAGAAAACATCTGCAAGAAACTGCTGAAGGGAAGAAAAGTGACTGAATAGTATCTGACAACCAAATCTAGGATTTATTTTAACCTTCTTATAATAAAAAAGTGTTAGCAGCTCTGCTAGATGGTCTGATAGATAGCCTTTTATCTGTGACTTTTTGTCAGCACCTGCTATCGATTCATGGATTTTTAAAGCCAATAAGAACATTTACAATTTTCTAGGCTGACCTCCAAATTAACATTAGGTTGTATGAGCTTTCTCTTCTGAGCATCACCTTAGAACAGTCTGATATGAGCAGCTGATGGATAAAGACCTAACAGTACAGCTCCCATCTTGGAAGGACTGACTTGCAAGTGGGTCACAGCATTTGAGAAGATTTACCAGGTTCAAATATCTTTGAAATATGCCCAGACTTCAGGAATCTTTGTAACTGGAAAGGCCTGGAGAGGTTTCTTGTTGCTACCCTTTTAAAATAAAGCCTTTAAATAAATAAAGAACAAATTACAGTTCCTAGTCACCCCTCCAGGAAAACTACAGAATGTGCCTTATTAGGTAAGTAGGCAAATTCCTTCCTTGAGAGACCTCCCCAGACACTGCATCTTTCAGTACACACTTTGCCATTGCTATCAGAGTTGCCTCCTCTAATGATTGATTTCACCAGGCCTGAACAGCCCTCACGGGATGTGAGAAATCCTGGTGGTTCCAAAGCAGATACGGCTAAATTTCCTGTGGTGCTTGTATGAATAAGCTGAGGCAGTGAGAAACAAGAGACCCCTCTGGCCTCTAGGGAGCCTCCAACCTCAATAGGCAAAGGCAGAGCAAGAGCAGAGGAAATAAAAGACTTTCTCAGATCAGGTTATGTTTTGAATTTGATAGAGAATTTGGAACTAGCAAGGTTTTGTTTAAGAAACTAACCAAAATTAATTTTCCATGTTGCCATGCAAAAAGCAGAAGGAGAAAAATCAGTACAGGGTGAAGGGGGATCTGAGCTGAATCACACTTGGAAAAAGGAGACTTAAAGTCCAGCTGAGCAGTTGCAAGAGCACGAAAACTCTAACACACCTTCTGTAATGAATTCTGTCAATCAGAGTAGAAAGGCCCGCTTGAAGTTAATGTTCCCTGAATATTTTCCCCATCTATTTTAAACTGTGAAGTCTGGAGCAGTCCTTTGAGATCTGGGAAACATTCTGCCTATCAAAAACATTATTGGGCACAAGTAATAAAATTACATTTTCAGGACCCTGAAATAAACTAACATCATCTCACAAACCTTCGCCATTTTCTACTGCAGCATTACTCACACAGTCATTTCCACTGTTTAATACTTTAAGGTTTATAATTGTTTACCTTCTTACCAAATAACATATTTTTGCTCTTTTATGCTCTCCTTGTGGTATGCTGTTCTGGCTCTGGCTGCACAGGATGAGCTCCAATGCCTATCATCAATTGACAATCTAAGTTTTATTTTTGCTCTGCACTGCATCTCTAAATAAAAACTAAGTTGCTTTTCATTTGCTCTAGATTTAGTGGGCCCTGCAGTTTTGATAATATAAATTACATCTCAGCCTAGAAGACATTTTGGGTTTTGATTTAGCAGGAAATATATATACGCTTGCAAATGCTATCCATCCACAAAAGCAAGAGTGCTTGTGAGACAGTCTGTAGTATTTACAGCATGATTAAAGGGTTAATGCATGATTACAGGGAAGCTTAAAACACGCTTCTCTGCAGTGTTTCATGAAACAACCTACATCCATGTTGTTCTCCTTTATGACAATCTGAACAATTACCTTCCTTAGAATTTACTAACACAACTTCTTCTCCAGAGTCGATGTAATACAAGTGATCACTTCCCTTTTAATATTAGCAGTTTACTAGGGAGAGGGGAAACTTAGGGGAGGAACAGTCTGATGTGTAAATCTTACTGAAAAAAGGGATCATCACTAAAATCAGAATTTAGAAGGTTTATTACTCATTCTAATAAAAATACACAGGAATCTGTTTTTTTAGATTGCAATAATGCTTCGAAATACCAAATGAATCAAGCCTTGTATGGTAGCTATGCTGCAAGTATACTACTGTCTCTCAGGTGGTGCACATGCTGTGGTAGAAAAGATAGAGGGTAAACCGGGGGGAAAGGAGGTAAGGAAAACGGAGGTGCAAAGGGCTCAAAGAAGTAGTTAAATGCAAGGACAATAAACCCAAGAGATCAGAGGTGTCCTGAGCTCCGTCACTATCTGTGAGTCATCCTGTTTCACAAATCATTGAGGAAGTTGATGAAATTAATAGACTTTTAAAAAGGCACTGAATTTATTGGCATAATATTCTTCAAACATCACTTAAGAGAGAATATTTTGCAGCAAATTGTTATTAATTTTATGTCTCTTCTGGAAAGATGATAGCCTATTGATTCTTCTTTTGAAGCAGAGCTACCTTTTCTTGACTCCTCTATTCTCATGCCACATTTTTGCCAAGAATACTGAGAGCCCCTAAAATCTTACTTGCTTATTGCTGCTTCCCTGTAGTTTCACCTTTTCTTGTGAGCCTGAAATGACTTATTAGTTTTCCTATAAGTCAGCCAGCCTTCTCTGAAAAACATGAAGAGCTGTGTCATCTACACAGTAATTCAAACTCTGGCATGCCCAGGAGCCCTCCTCTTGTGGGTGATCTTGTTTTGTGCTTTTGGTCCATGTATGCATGTGAGAGAGTGGAGGAAAAGGGAAAGACAGGATGAAGAAATATTTTCAAGCATTAAACACCATTATTTTAACACTTTTCACCCTAAAGCATCAGATGAAAACAATGGTGGAGAAAATGAATGTGAAAGTGAGAAACACTGTGTGCAATAAAACGTTCTTCACAGAAAGCCTTACTGCAGCAACTGAATATTTCATTCTTTCATTTATTCCAGACCTATGAGCCCTTTACTATTGTAGCACTTTAGGTGCTTGCTTTTCTACTCTTTGTTGACTTTAACTGAGCTAATCCAGAAGGCTAATGCTCTCCTTCAGCTTGCACAGGTGCCTGCAGTGGGGTTAGAGCCTAAAGACAACCTCCTCCTTCCCTCAACCCTGAAACAATCAGGTGGGCCTCAGCAGGACAGCCGCTTTTGCCCAGGGTGTATGGCCAGGATCCTTCTCATCAGACAGGCTGGCTAGTGTCTATATAGGGCCTTCTGGATGCGCATAAGGAGTGTGGCTGGCAGCCCTATCATGAGCTAACTCAAGTGATTTTGCCTGTGGCTGTCCATTCCTTATTGCTAGTACAGTCATGCCTGCACAGAATATAGATTTTTCTGGCTTGATAACAGAGATGGAGTGGTAATAGGTGCTGGGGGAAGGAGATGAGAAAGTGTTAGGGTAGTGGCACTTTCAAGCAGTGTAAACTTAGCACAATTTACTGTGGTGCTTCATGGTGACTGACTGAAAATCCTTATTCAGATATGGTATCATGTAAAGAGAAAAACTTCTAATGGTTACAATGTTTCTGAATTCCCTGTCCAGTGTCAATTTTGTCAAGCGTTGAATAACTTCCATTGGAAAAACAGGCAGAAAGATTTACAGGTAATCAGTATTGCGAAAAACCATGGACTAAACCGGCTGAAATACTGTAGCACAAATTTCAACTTCCAGGGAACTTTTGTTTTGCAAACAACATTACAACTGGTACCTTAAAGAAACACGGCGAATATTGTTAAACATGTGCAGAGCTGTATTTATGTAGCCAAAGAAATTCACTGTACAAACGAAAAGGAACAGATCTTCTTTTGCTGGACGTGAGTTCAGTACAGCAGCTGAGTACCTTTGAAGATACATTCAGCTTAATTTCAGCCTTACAATCCCATGTGGTCCCTGGGCTATAAGCAGAACCTGTCATAAGGTGTCAATGTAATCAGAAATTAATATACGGGGAGTATTTTAGCATTAATAGCACAACAGACAGCTTAAGTAACAATTCCAAAGTAACAGTTTCTCACATCAGTGGGTCTGACTCCGAATGCTTATCCTTGGCCATACTAAAAGGTATATTTTCACTTCTGCTATAAAACTACATAATTTGCCCCTCAGCACAAAAAGAAAGCACCATCTATATCCCAAAGCACTGACAGCACAGGCTTACTTTTCTGTAGCATAAGTTACCATTCTTTTGGGTGTCAGTGGTTAAACATTTACACATACAGCAAGGAGAACTCAGTGCTTTGAAGCTGTTACTACAATGCAGCAAAAGGGGCTCATGGTTTTAGTGGGTGTCTTCCTCTGCTCAGCAAAGCCACCTTACAGTAAATTATGTAAGGATTAACATGGGACTGTTTCAGAATAAATTTCATCTGTAAAATAGCTTTACAAATACCACTGCATTTATACAGACTAAGCATCACAGACACCTCCGGGAATTCCAACAGATTCTGTATTTTATACATTATTTTTTATCACTATGAAAACACAATAACAATAAAACAATATAATCTCTTTCCCCTGAATCCCACCCTTGCCTCATCAGTCAGGATTTTATTCTATTTTTTCCTTGCCTGCATTGTACAGTCTCTAACACCTGGAAAAGGAAGTGATTCAAATCATTCCTACATAAGCCAATGCCAGTTTGGTTCTCATGTTAGTAGGAACACTGGGAGCTCCACTGGAGTGAAGCACTTACAGTTGCCCACATTTTAAGCACCATGTCATCAGCACTTACTCACAGCAGGCTGAGTTGATGCAGTACTACCAGCACTAATGGCCTGTCTCTGTGAGAGCTCCCAGCACTGCTGGTACCACTGGAACTGCCATGATGTTAACAAGAATGAGAGTTTTGAGGGCATGCACAGAACTGTACCAGCTAGATAAAGTTTTACTGAAGATTTTCAGCCCTTGTGCCTCCCCGCGTTGATTTTGAGAGAGCATGTCAACCGCTCACATTCAGTGCTGTGCACGAGGATTTGAATCTAAGAACACTCCTGCCTTTGTGCTCAGACTGGTACACTATCAGCTTCTACCAAAGAACAAAGAAAATGAATATGATGAAGATGCTCAGCAGGTCAGCAATATCTTTGAAGAGAGGGATTTAACTCAGTCATTAATCAGCATGTAATGCTTACATAGCATGCCTTTCTTCACTATTAACAATTTAACACCATGATTTACCAAGGCACTGAGAGAATGCCTGAATGGAGGGAGAAAAAGTACAGGAATATAGCCTGTGGTATTCCCTGCCAGAGCATGAATCTACCCATGCAGGAGTGTCAATTTGATAATGAAATATAAAATGTATGCTGAACCCAAGAGGGTACTTCACATATTGCTATGACTAATGCTGCTGCTCTCTCTACCCATTAGACTGGATCAGCTTCTTGCAGACCCAGACAAAAAAATATGGTTACTTTCCTCCATTGACAGAAATTGTTATTCACTCAGGGTACCATTTCCAATGAGCATTTCCTTATCTAGACTTTTACTGATGAAAATAGTGAAATCAAATCAAACGACAGGTGAAAATAAGAATTCAATATTCCAGGAAGGCTTCCTCTTTTAATATTAACATCAGAACCTGAGTTACTGCCCTTCCTTACAATTACTCTGTTACCAGTTTGGTTGAGAAATTGAGATTAGCATTAATTTATCAGATCTGATGGAAGAAATTTCCTTTTTAAACAAGATGCTTTTATCTGTCAAGACTGTTTTAACCTATAACAGTTTTTTTTAAGTGGTTTACTCTATGGGATCTTAGGATTATTTATAAGGAATCTGTAAAAGGAAACCATGAAACTCAAGCCTACTATCATTGGGTTTAAATATCCTGACAGGAGTTTAGATCTCCAAAGTTTTTATAAACCATACATCAAATATGTTGGAAACAACTTTGACCTAGGAAAATCCCATGTACAAAATATGCTGTTTAATCTGCTGGTTACTTAACAGTGGGATAGAGTTCGTTGTCTTCTGGGAGAAAGGCATCTGAACTATTCATTAGCATCCTGAAATGCTGTGGAAAGACTTGAAAAGGTACCAGTAAATGAAAGCCATAAGGAGAAAATAATTTAAGATATAGGATTTAAATTAGGGCAAAATTCTACATCTGTGAGAATTTGCCCTCATTTGACATTAGAATCATACTGAAAATAATGATGCTCAATGACAGTTTGAATCTTTGTGTCACAAACACCATGACATTTCCTTTCTCTTTCTGTAAAGCAGATGGGAGCAGCAATAACAATATGAATGAAACTGAATTCACTCTATTATTTATTTGTATAAAATCAGAGGTAATTATACTGGCCACAAACTCCATGCTCCCATAACCCATATCAAACTTCTAGCTCATTTTGGAACTAAGCACATGATTTTTGGAGTTCATGTCCTCAAAAAAAAAGAAACCAACAAAGTGATACAAACAAAAACCCCCTCTAAATAACCTAACCCAAACCACCTACCATCCAAAGTCTCCGCATTCAGGCTCAAGTATAATTATACAGGAATCTGTGTGAAAATGTGGTTCTCCATTTTATAAAATGTTAATCTTTAACACTGTACTGAAACAGTGGATTACAGAAAAAAGGCACTGTCTCGAAGCCCCTATGTTTGCAAGTTTGCATTCTACACATTTAGGGATTAACAATCACAAAATTCTAAAGTAAATGGGGCAGAATTGTTTATAATGAACTAAGCTGCTGTTACATCCTCCCATAGGTAAGCACAAAACTCTGCAGGCATTAAGGATCCAAAAATTCTGAGCATAAGGCAGTAGGTGTTTCATGCCATCTCAATTATCCATGGTCCAGTTTCTGAATGGTGGAGTGGTACAAACAGCGCTGGGGTTATTTTCTTCAAAGCCAATTAGCTTTTCATTCCTAACACTAGAATTCTTCTATGTACCTGCTACTGACTTTACTGAATCCAATATGAAATCACTGATCAGCATATTCAAGTTGGGACTAATTGACTTGATGCAGAAGAGCCTACAAAGTTGTACTATTTCAGCAAGAGCGAGGCTGTGGTGCCATGGAGCAGAGGTAGCTACACCCACAAACACTGCAGTACCAGAGACATAAGATTGAAGGTTAACTGGTACCCAGGAGTGTAACAGCTCGAATCAGGACAGTTAGCAGTACAAAACTGAGCTGAAAGGATCCTTAATGAATCTTGAAAGAAAGTCTCCAAGAAGTCTCTTCCTCTTAAACCAATCATCTCAGCAATTTAAACTTGGTGCAAACAAGGGGGGCCTTTTTCTGCGAACTGAGCTTCTTTCCAGAGAAGTTGGTATGAAACAAATGGGGCCTCCTCTTTCCCATGTGTATGGAACTGAACAAAAACAACACACTTAACACAAGCACCAAAAACTGTCTGAACACTGATGTTAAATACCACCCTGTCCTCCTCTTGTAGTTAACACAAGCTGCACATGATCAGCTGTTCAAGATCGACACTTTGTGTTTGGACGTTAACATTCTCCCAGAGATATAAAGAAACTAAATGTTTGAGGCAACAGATCTCCCGAATCTGGGTGATACCAGTTTCAGTTTTCCCTGCTCTGTTAGACTCGGATTTACACTGCATAAAAGAAAGTACAATTACTGCTTGTGCAAAAGTTGGTTCTGATCCTCGCTACACTTGAACTGATAAATATGAAACCCAGTTCAGTTCAAGTCAATCAACCTGGACTAACAAATAAGAAGCATGTATGACCTGGGAGTGGTGCTGGGCTCATAGGCTTTTCTAACAAGAGGGAGCTGGTAAGTTCAGCTTTAGGTAAGAAGTTATAACACTGGAAGTTATCCCCCGCCACCTGAGAATGCTTGAACTACAAGTGCATTCGATAGCTAACTCTGGAAAAGACATGACACAGTGAATAAAAGCATCTGGCCAAGACATGGCCCCTGGTGACCTCTTCCTCTGTAAGAATTTCATCTCAGAGATATGGAGGAAATGGAGAGGGAGAGAAAAATTGATATAAAACTGCTGACACTTCAGAGATGATATTTCTAACTTATGAAATGCTAAAGCTCCTTTCTGCTAATACACTCTTCAGTGGTTAGCATTAGATCCACCTGGGACAGCGGACAAAAAAGAATTAACATAGCCACTTTTTATTCCCTTCACACAATCTGTTTCCATTTTAAAAGCAATTTTGTAAATTTCTCACACTCCTTTTATTTAATCAATTCTGATGTAGAATATTAATTTCTAAATTGCATGAATCTTAAGTATTTGAATACCCCCGTGGTCCTAAACCCTCTACATCAGTTCTGCGCATTTATCTTTGTTAGCAAGTGACAACTGTTAGTAAGCGACACAGTGCTTAAAGACTACAGTTAAAGAGTAGAAAGATCACAGCTGCTGTCGTATTAATAATTAGAGAGCAGATTTAATAAATACCATATCTCACTCTATGTTATTATCTGCATTAGTGCTATCAGGTTTTAAGGGAATACAGGAGATGGTTTCTTATCCATCAGGTTGTCAGAAGCAGACAAGAGGAAAATCAAATGTTCATTTACTCACATCTGGTGTTCCACAGGGACCCATGTTTAGACCCCTACTGTGTTTATCTGTATAAATGGTTTCTATCTATCATCTAAATCAGAAGAGTTTATGTGTAGGGCAAACAACATCAGATAAATATCCTTATCCACTAACTTGGTATAAAACTGCAAACCAAATGCACACGGCACATTGTAATTTCTGCTATTTACTGAGGTTATAAAACTCTCTTCCCTCTTTCTTCCACTTCTATTTTCACTTGAGAGTCATAATTTGATTTGCAACCAATTATTACCCTCCCCTTTTCCTCATGTTTTTAATCATAGCACTGATACATAGCTTCTGTTTTTCTTGTACCATATCAAGAAGCTGGAAAATTGGTTTTAAAAAGTGTTATAAATAGGTAACACTGAATATAACATGAAAGAAAAGCAGATGTACCCCTGGAAATGAAATATTCAAACTAAGAGATATACGGCATCTTGCTTCAGGGAACCTGCTAGGGAGGGCAGAGATGCAGTGGCAGAAGCAGTGGTATTACACAGAGCTTCTTGCTAAGGCTGCCATTATTATTCTCCTCTCTTTATCAGATCTTTTTACGATGACAGCTTCCTTCCCCCCAAGGAGGAGTTGGTAGAATTTTGTATGGCAAGAAAGGAGTGGAGAGGGACCACAAGCGGATGCATCTTTGACACTAACAGCCATTCTGCCTTACAGGGTTTTTTACATGAGTTAAATTGTTTATCTGAGTAATTAATACATAAATATTGAGGCTATGAACACCTGAGATTTAACTTCCCATCTTATACAGTGATCTGGCACTGTTGCTACTCTCCCCCTCTCGGGCAGCTATATGAAGTCCATGTAACAGCTATGTCTTCCTGCAATGACACCTGCATGAAGGACATTGAGGTACTGTCCTATTTCAAAATACCCCCCTATAGCACAATGGGTCTTTCCCAACATAAATGCAAAACCAGCTCTGCTAGAAAAGTTACTTTATTTATCCTCTGTCCTCCAGTACTGCTCTTTAACCAAGGCAAATAATTTATGTGAAGCAGCAGTAGCCTATTTCTAAGACATAAAACCTCACATTGTTCTCTTTCTCTCTGCCTTCTGATTTCTATGCTTTAAACTCATGAGCTGCATTAATACAAGCACCCTGGATTTGGCTTTAAGCAGCAGAGCAGAATCTAGTTAGTTCTCTAAATGAGATTTCCCTGATGATTGTGTTGTATCAGTTAAAATAATAAAAGCCTGACTCTGTTTCCTTCAATCCTGGCAACACAGCCACACATTTGCTTTAACTTTCAACTATTAACAATAGTGCTATTTTGAATGTCTCATCTGCCGTAGTTTATCAGAATTTATTTATTTTCTCCAATAAAATACATATACACCAATAAAGTCTGTAACTTTCCTTGAATCTTGTTTTAAGAAAGATGTAGTTTCAAATAATTAAAAAGTAATAAATTTTTCAATATTTATAGGTAAGAGCTCCACATCTGCACATATTTTGCTATGAATAATTCTGTACAAATCAGATTAGCTCCTCAAAATACTGGAGGTATTCTTTCTCTTTCCAATATGATGCACAAAACCATTTGACCATCTATGAGCAAAGGCTTTCAATTCACATGCTGTCAGAAACATTTTGCTACGTATACTTTTGATTACTATCCTATTGGAAAACATCACAAACTGAACAAACAAAATACAGAACACATGTTGATTAACACGCACAGGATGCATAAAGAGAAAACAATATTAATATACCTTTCTCTCTGCAGTAAGAAAGAGAAGATGGAGGAGACAAAAATTTCTACCTCAGCAGGAAGATGTGTAAATGGATTTAAAGAAAATGGCACATTTAGACTGGCAACTAGTACCTCTACCAAATTGAAAGGCCCTGTGAAGGATGATGCAGGGGAAACACTGCACCTATCACAAATCTGTGCTAAGGACCCACTCAGTATTAGGGAAAAGTCTAGAAACTTACCTGCTTTTGCTTCAAGACGGCCTTAAGACACAAAAAAACACATTTTGCAAACATGCTTTATAGGGTTTCGTGGCCAGGGTTAATATGCCAAAGTAGTGATACACACTGTCATGGGAATGCATTCCTACAATTTTACATGCACAGCTAAACCAAATTAATAGTTATCTCAGGGGAAATACATAAACTGTTCAATAATTACAATAACCCTGGTTTTATTTCTTCATTGTACCATACAGTTTAAAATATAATTATTAAAATTTAATTTTGAGATTCATTTACCTTCAAACCCCACATCTGTGAAGTAAAGTAATGCTACTAGCTCCTTTAATGTGGGAGAAACAGAGTCTCAGAGATGTAAATGACTCAACCAACAGTCATATGAGAAGATTAAGTGCAGAAACTGGTCTCTAGAACATCAAACTAATAACTGGACTTGACTCTCCTGTTCCACTCCACTTCCTTTTGCTTTCTATTGCAAGAAAGCCCCAGTGCTTCCCACTGAAGTAGCACACCATGTTACCTGTTGTATCTGGACTCAGGGGCTGTCAGATAGCAAGAACACTGCAGAAAGCATGAAGGCTGATGCAAGCTTTTCTGCTGTATATACGCCCAAGCACACATGAACTAGATCGTTCTAAATATGCAGAATGCTCAAAAGCAGTAGCATCCCAACAGAGTATTTTGCCAGCTGTCTAATTGATTTTGTCTAATTCAAAGATATACTACACATTTCACATTTTCTTTCTCTCAGGTAGAACTGGATAAACACACTTGCAGAAAAGTCAGCCTTGTTTTAAAGCAATGTACAGACGGCTGCTTTAACTCTGAAGTCTCAGGAATTACAAAACTTGATAAGCACCCAGCTGCTATACATTCCAGAGGAAAAAAAGCAGCAAATAACACGTACTTTCTATTTACAGTAATTTTTTATTACATATTTAAAAAGCTTAATACCACCACACTGTTTTGCTTTTAGCAGTGGGCCACCTGTTGTGTTGTCCTGGTGTCCTCTCTCCAGGCATTTCTTACTGCTATTCAGTTGGTCACAATTTCCGTACATAAGGGATTCTCTCCAACTCTGTATCTTAGAATCACAGAATCATAGAATAGGTAGGGTCTGAAAGAACCTGAAGATCATCTAGTTCCAACACCCCTGCCATGGGCAGGGACACCTCACACTAAACCATGCCACCCAAGGCTATGTCCAATCCAGCCTTGAACACCGCCAGCGATGGAGCATTCACAACTTCCCTGGGCAACCCATTCCAGTGTCTCACCCCCCTTACAGTAAACAATTTCTTCTTCATATCCAATCTAAACTTCCCCTGTTTAAGTTTGAACCCGTTACCCTTTGTCCTCTCACTACAGTTCCTCATGAAGAGTCCCTCCTCAGCATCCCTATAGGCCCCCTTCAGATACTGGAAGGCTGCTATGAGGTCTCCACGCAGCCTTCTCTTCTCCAGGCTGAACAGCCCCAACTTTCTCAGCCTATCTTCATACGGGAGGTGCTCCAGTCCCCTGATTGAGCCTAATTGGTGCTTAAACTCCAAATCCCCAATTTTGATGCTCAGTATGAACAGTGAACAGAAGTTCCTTTTTGTTTAGGTGCACCAAATAACCTTTTGGCAAAATTTCGTGCACCAATGCTTTGTTGAAATAGTCCTGCAGAGGGTAGGACTATTTCATGATAAGGAACAGTTTGGGCAAACCGTAGCACCTCAATCTGCCATGCTCCCATGAAATAGCTCTTCGCTCCTGCCATATATTCTACACCTGTTTGTAACTGACATAATCAGCAGGAAAATAAATCAAGCCATACTCATGCAAAGACAAGAATAGCTAACGGATGGTACAATCAACCTGTGCTGCTTGACAGGGCTGGGAATCTCACTGCCAAAAGACAGGAGAGTTCAAGCACAAACACTTCTGTAACACTCATACAGAAGACAACCATGAAAATGGGCCTGAGCTTTCTTATTTACAACATGCCTTCCCCAAAGCCTTCTATGAAATGTTGTTTTCCTTTCCAATCAATGGTACCAACAATTTCAACTGCAGTAACAGTTGAAATAAACATGCATAAAAGATCAACTGATGGAAATTTAGATGAAATTACAGTTAACGTTAAATTTAGTATTAAATGTTGTAGCAGTGCTCTACAAAATTGATAAAGAATATACCACGGTAAAACATATATAAAATTAAAATGTTACTTAAAAGCAGAGCACAGTAATGACTACATTCACAAATGGGTATACATGGCTAGGGTTTATGCTATATACTTGATTGAACCCGTGTTTAACGAGGTATGGATCATTGTGGTAAATTCTACTTATACTTGGAGTTGACATCCCATTTTTAGGACTTCAGATGAATTTGACTGCTGTTTTTCATGTTAAGTCTGGTAAACTTCAAAATTTACAGCTTATACTGTAAGGATTAGTCCTGGGTTTGGATATATCTGGTACAACATCACTTTACACAAAACTTTTCAAGCAAACATTTCCAGCGTAAATAAGTCAAATTTGCATTTAATTTCAGTTCATACACTTAAAGCACACTATCTGTTGGCATATATGCAAAACATATTTTCAAGTCAATGGCAATTTGCAGAACTACAAGACAGCTATATTCATCCTGGCATTCTTTCCAAGTTGGGTGTTTGGTCAGACCATAAGCTGAAGCAAAGTGTGAACAACTTTGCCGAGGGTACAAACCAATTCCTCTAGTATTTTCCTTCCCAGACTAGACAGAAGAAGATTTAGATATTTTCCACTTAATGAACAGACAGTGCAAAAGTCTTCTGCAGTGAGAGTCAGGCTGTACCAATTTTGAGTGCCTCTGAAGCTTCTCCTGCCGTGCCCTGAGCATCTCAGAACCCCCGTGGTGATAGCTTATCTGGAATACTCAGCAACAACACAGCAAACCCTGCTTCATTTCCGACACCCTGATTCATGTGGTATCTGCCACTGAAAGCAATCCTGCCAGCACAGGGAAGGAGCTGCAGAAGTCAGAAACGACGACTTCAATACTGCTTCATTACAGACCCAACTTAAATTCACACGCACGGGGAAACCAATATGAGATGTCGATCCTAAGGGAAAAAGTACATTTGGTGGATCTTTTTCCAGGGACATTTAATCCAGCTCTTTGAGAGCTTTTAAATAAAGTTTTCTTCAGAGGCACATCAAATCATACATCAAGGAGGTAAACTGGCTTTTCAGCCCTGCAGTAATCGAAAGGAAGACTTGATGGTGAGCACCATCTCTCATGCACTGATAAATTGGTTTCTCTCCTGCTTTCATTATGCACTACTGGAGTTATGTTCATTGAAGTTAATGGGAGCATTTCTATGGACTTTGGTGTGTAGTGGGTCATATAATAAGTTCCTCCATATGTTGTAATCTGAGGGCCAGAGCAGCAGTTACTCATTTTAAGCACTATTTTAAGACTTGATGGATGGCAAGGCTCTGCTTCCCAGTTTTTCAAGGACTCAAGGTAAAAACAAAGCTAAATACAAAACACTTTGTGGCGTCCTCTCTTTTCTTGGTTGGTTGTTGGTGTTGTTGGGGAAAAATAAGCATTCAGTAGAGCTGATAAATCACTTTGTCACCTTAATCTCTTATTGATCTCAATAAAAATTGTATTTTGCTTCTTAACAAAAATTCACCAAGAAGGACATTACATCCAAGGATATGCATAATATAGGAAGTACTGATCATATAACATTCTTATTTATGGACAAGTTTTAGATTTTTTTTTTTTTTTTGAAAAATTTTCAACTGGTTTTGTAAGGTGAGGCGTCATTTTTTTAAAGATGTGCTTGACTATAAGGCAGGCTGTTTACCTACTACACTAAGAAGCCAGATCTTACCGTGAGGTTTTATATAAAGAGATTATAAAAACACTTTCCTGAAGCAGTAAAGGTAAGGAAATACAGTACTTTCCCCCATTAAGTCTGTTCTGCCACTTCAATTTAGTTATCACCGTCATTTAATTTTGTTTCAGATGATGGGAAATCTCAGCAAAAAAAGAACAAGAGGTGACTGCTACAGGAGCACTTACATTTCCCCACAATGATCAGTTTGAAGCCTCGCTCGCATGGAGCACACAAAAAACCTAAAAACTTAACTGCCTCCCCTGTTGGCGTTTGCTTTCTGATCACTTCTGAGAATATAAAAACCACACTTGAGCAACAATCTGAACTAATATCAGAAGTACACTGGTAAAAGAGAATGCCTTGTCTCTAGTTTAGCACAGGATGTATTTTGGAAGAGATGGAAAGGGAGACCTTTAACTCTTTCACACAATAATATATTAAGGTATTGAATATGGATCACATGAGTGCACAAATAAGCATCTGACATTATCCTACATCTCGCATAGATGAATTGTACCCGAGTCCAATTATTCTTCACCATAGTTTTTTTGAAGAATCCCCAAGCCTTTCTCCTTCCTCTGTAGTCTAGCACAGTCTTTACTTAAAGATCTGTTAAAGGCTTTAGTGCACCATAACTCTGTTTGCAACCTGAATTGTATGAGATTAATATGTCCTTGTAATAATTGCTTAATAAAGGTTCCCATTTTCATCATACAATAATGTTAAATGAGGGCCAGAATCCTTTCCATTTCATTTTACATAACACACAGGACTGCATCCAAAACTGGCTCCAAGACCTCATTTGCATACTTCACAATTTATCCAGACTGTCTTCCTGCCAAGAAAGGCAAAGCACAGGAAAAAGCCTCTGCAACCCCTCTTTGCAAGTGCATTTAAAAAAAGAAAAAAGGCACTCTGCAAAGTCACCAGGACTCGGGCCTAAACTTTCTACCTACAAGTCAGAGTCTGTACCAAGTGTCCCCTCATTCTCTTTATGAAGGAAATCATGTGGCCAGATAAGCATGTCCTTAACATCAAAGATTCATTGCTCAGAAAACTATCATCAGAACCATCTCTCACATGACATAATCCATTCTGCACAGCAACAGTTACACCGCTGATCTTTTCCAATTATGGTACGTGCTGGTTTGGGAGGGTTTCAAATCCAATATTCCAAGCAGACCATGGCAACAGGCTTTCTCAGCATATACTGTCTGTGAGAGACTTCCCCATATACAGGCTAATTTTTTTTTTTTATCTTAACATTGGTCACTAAACCCTCTTTGTAACACAGTCATTGTCACAAGATTAACATTAAGTTGAAGCAAGAACTATTCCTTTCTCATCTTGAAATTACCCAAGTATTCATGTAGATTTAGAAATGAATACAGAGATTCCTCATGTTTTTCCATGTTCTACTATTCAGTCTGCTCTGCTGCTTCACAGTCTGGGCACATACTTTTTTAGACTTTAGAGAAAAAGAAAGTTCCAACAGTGCCCACAATAAACCAGAAGGCACTTACTCCCTGCTCATTCCTGTAAGAAGTGAACCTGAAGAAACACTTTCTTTGTTCTTTATTTGTTTTTCAGGGTCAGAAATTCAAG
Source organism: Ara ararauna (assembly GCA_028858755.1). Classification (NCBI taxonomy): domain Eukaryota; kingdom Metazoa; phylum Chordata; class Aves; order Psittaciformes; family Psittacidae; genus Ara; species Ara ararauna. Next base: position 14,886,297 of record CM054380.1, on the reverse strand, counting down.
GCACATTGCACAGGCTTCTTACACCGTGGCTAGAGGTCAAATCTCGTAATACATGACTTGTCAGTATCTTTTAGCACAATTGATAGTAGTGTGCTGCTGACTCTTGCATTCCAGACCTAGAAGAAAATGTCCGGAGCAGCTGAGGTTATATGACAGATTTCATAAAATATCACCAAGTCTCAGGAAGAAAGAGGGTGTTGGAGGCTAAGAAAAAGGGCTGCACATCAACCTTACAAAATGCCAGAGTTCTGATTGATGTTTGAAGCTGCTCATTAACAACAGTGACTCCTGCCATCCAAAAAATCTCTACCTAGTTTAGTAGGAACTCATGTATGTAGCAGTAGCATTAACAGGCAGATGTCCCCAGATCAGATTCAAATAAAAAAAGCCTTGTTCCTTTATTATAGTATTTTTTTTAATCTGCATAACATGTAAAGGTGAAAATTTGGCCCCACTGGAGTAGCTGCAAAATGCTGTTTATGAGGAGGGAGGTGGAAGAGAACGTGTGTGTGTGTTAAAAGGCCAGAATTAGTCTAATTTTTCATAAATAAAAGAAATGGATGCGATCTCTGTTACTATGGAAAATCAGCTTCCTGTAACTTTCAATTGATATACTCTCCATTAACATTATATACAAAAGTGTTTCCAGCAGATTTTATGAAAAAGAAGGTAAATGTAATCAGCAGATGAGGCTACAATTAGAAACAATGATTGGGCAGCGAATCCAGGGTTTAGTGCTGGAAAAAATGATAGCCATTATTTCTTATTTTGAACTCAGTTTCAATTAGCTCATGATAATAAAATCTTTTTAGGATTCTGATGGCTCACTAAGAACATATGAATACACGAGAGCAGGTGTTTTGCCATTAATTGCTCCATCTATTTCCCTATCAGTCAGTGGTGTAAAGAAATCACACACACACGCACTTCAACAGGATTCTCTCCTCACTTGCTTTTTTTTTCCAATTCTGCTCAGGTTACAGCAGTAGGGAGGATGGTAAATCATCATCAGGAAAATGTGAAACAACACATTCACATGGAGCTGCAGACTCTTCTTCCCTCTAACCTCCTGAAGCCCTGAATTACCTTTACTTGCATCAGGACAGTACAATATCCATTAACAGTATTTCCTGCAGAAAGATGCAAGATCAGTCAGCCCATATTGAAAAGTCAGCAGGGACTGTTCTTCAGCGCACCTTGCTTCAATTCAAAACAATCTTTTGGGTATAAACAAAGCCTACTATGATATTTGACTGAAGATTGGTATTAGCATTTTCTTTGCCCATATCCTTGCAAATTCAAGGAGAGAAGGCTCATTTTCAGTACTGGAGCTTTCCTTTTATCATAATTCCCACTTAACAAAACGTTTCAAGAAATTACATTTTTAGCTTTCTATTATTCTTCAAGGACTCTAACTTTTCTTATAGATTATATTAGCAATTATTATCACAGATGTATCATGCCCTGCCAGCCTAAGTAGCTGAAAGTAAGGGGATTTCACTTGACATATTGCAACTTTTATATTTAAAAAAAAATTCAGACACAGAATGGAGAACAAGTTTCCATTACATATACAGTAAGGATTATAAAGAAAAAAGACAACAAGTTCCTACATCTAGATTTTAAAAGGAAAGGTATACAGAATTCTTCCTAATTTCAAAGAAAGATATGCTACAACTTTTGTTATCTGATTTTAGTGCAGTTTGCCACAACCTCAATTTGAAATAGGAGCACTACGAAATTTGGCATGGGCATGTTGGCATTACCTATCGACTTCCGGGAGAGAACAGTGGCCACAGAGGACTGAAGTACCCCAGGTGAGATGATGGCAAGGCTGGGAATGTCAAACATGACACAAGAGGAAGTGCTGTGGACTCTACAACAGATGTTTGCAATTGGCATAGGAGGAGAGGTGTAAAACGCAACATCTGATCAAAAATCTACCTGAATGAAATAGGCCTATGAATGTAATACTTTCATTACTACATGGAAGCTGTCTGAAAAGCAGCTTGGGAAAAAATCTGAAACTGACTTTACTTTTACGTCCCAAGCTAGATTGAAAAGTTTATGTGGCTTTTGATAATATTAAAAAGTCCTATCAGGATAACATTCTACAGCCAACCCACATCCCTGTCAGTCAGTAAGCTCACACTATATGGCAGAAACTGCTCTAACATCAGAACTATGAAAATATCAAGGTCTGAAAAGCATCTGTGGTCCCATTGGATTATGATGAATACCTACAGCACCACTTTTACCAAAATAATGGGTACAACCCTTGTGAAGACTGAGCCTTAGGTGGTTCTTTGTGCCATAACAAAAAAATTTATCCCAAGTTAATTGCTTTATTATGGTCTTCCAACACAAGAAACTTACATACTTCAGAGCAAGGTTCTTGTGCTTAGGCAATTAACAGGAAATACATATAATGCCTTTCTATAAGAACACAATTAAAGGGTAATCACACTTTTGTCGTGGTTGACAATTAGCAGTCTTCCTCCCCCAGAGATATAATACAGCTATGTCATTATCATTATCAAAATCTCAAGCCCACTGAGGGAGTATTAGATCTCTGCAGAAAAACAGGTTGGGAGAAATCCTGGCTCCACTGAAAACAACGGCAAAACTCCCATTTTCCCAGCTCTAATTAGCTATGGTTAAATTACAGTGATCATACAATGTACTCTGCTAGAGCTGATGAAAGAAGAAAAGCAGATGTTAATATTCGATGATCTCTCTTGAGTAGTGACTCTGAAGCAAGAATTTCTGAACTCGTTTTTGAGGCAGCAATCCTCAGTCTCCCATTATCCTCCCCAGGAAGACCGCTGGCTTCAAACACCAGTTAAAAATGACAGTGCAACCATTTTCTTCTCATTACCATGATTCTATCAGGCAGCATATCACAAATGTTATGACACATTTTTTAGTGCATGTGTTCTCAATCTTTACTATTGTTGTGCACTTATTTCCATCTATCATTGGTAATGCATCAGGAGGTTTTATTGTTCTTTTGCTGCATTACATATTAATCTATTCTCAATTAAAACACACAAGTTTTCCTTTTTCAATTTACTAAGGAACAGCTAATGGCAGCTGAAGTACGTTCTCATTCAACATATACTGAAAGATACCTGCATCTGCCAGTATCTCCTGCAGAAAGGTAACCATGAACGAGTTGCTTCCCAGCCATCAAAGTCAGTGGCTGTATGGGAACAGCATATTTAAGAGTACAGCTCAGCACTGCCTGATGTTCAGCTTGGCTATAGTGTTGCAAGAAACATCATGCACATTAACCTCATTGCCTCCTGGCATATATGACACTAGCATGTCACTTTTGATGAGTCATGTACAGGGTTTCAGACCAAGTTCATTAGACTTGGCCTCTAGATTGCTCATGACAGAGAGATTGATATAGGGTCAGCTCAATATTGCCATTTTAATTCAATACAGGCTATTGCTTTCTAAAACCAAATTCTTGATTCTTTCATCTGGAGAGTACCTTCAGCAGGAACAGTGTAGTTCTGGTGTGAAAGTCCAGTGTAGGGGGAGTTGGCAGCCGGGGCAGCAGGGCTGGGGCTGCCCATGCAGGACAGAGCTGCATCCACCAGGGCACAAGTGAGTCTTTCATCAATGGTGCTTCAATGATACCAGCATACCTGCTTTGCTGTTCTCCTTTCTCTACAGGAAAGGCTTCTTCTGCGGAACCTTTGTTACCCTTATCCTTCATGACCCAGAGACCCCAAGTGCAGAGCCGCTCTCATCTGCTCTATGTTTTTGCCAGATGAAAGAAGTTACATTAGGCCGAGTTGAAGGGACAGTTCAGCTCACTTCAGACTTCACCCTTCCTATTACTGGAGCTATGATGCTGTGAGAAAAGCATTACTCTGCCCTGTTCCACAGAAACAGTGTGGGATCAGATATCAGTACCATAAATACCTCAATAATGTCAGTATTTAGCACACATTCAGTAAAAATCCCAGAAAGTAGAATCAGAGTAACATAGTATTGTTATGTTGCTCACCTCCAGAAGAGAAAAGACAGAGCTGTTGAGGTATGCAGAGGAAGAAACCAATATTCACGTTAAACAAACACTGACATGAAGCCATTACTGGACAGGTACGAAGCAAAATTAAAACCAGGAATGGCTATCATGATATACAGCATAGCAAGGAATGGTGAGAGTCCTGATATTTTTCTTGTGTCATACCTCTGCTCTTCAGTTTTGCAAGCTTTTAGCAGGTTTACATTGTTATAGTTAACTTTCCACATCCTCCAAACACCAGGCTCAATAGATTTCTCATCTGCAGCAGAGACTTCTGCTACTACTTGTAGCCTGCAAGAAAAAGATGTTATCCTAACCTGGTTTTTTTTATAAGAGACATAATTTTTTGATGGAGGTACAAGCTGAGAAGATCTGATTGTTCATCTGTTTTTAAATGCATCAGCTAGTTAGCACAGCCCACTGTTTCATCCAGCTACAAGCTTAATATGTTCTGGCACAAAAAGACAAATAGCTTGGGCTCAGCAGGACCTTCTGAAGAATCTGCTGTCGTGACTGTCTGTCTGAGAGAGGAATGATCTGGTCATGAGGTTCAGACTCCACATACAGCATCACATAAAACTGGAGGGAACGCCACTTTGTGGCAGTGTCTGTGCTCAGTCCTCAAATACTCTGCTCTATGTTTTTCAAAGCAGGTCTGGATGGTTTCCAAAAGACTAGAGGTGCAAATTTTGAAGAAAAGCCAAAAGATAAGAGGCAGTTGACCTAGCAGTTTTCTGTTCTTTCCTGGGAATTGCAGAGCTACAATGTGCCACAATTGCTTACAAATGTTAGGACTGTTTTCTCTACCTGTGCATTGTGTAAAGAGACTAATGTGCTTTGACCTGCAATTTGCAAGGGGGTTACAACTACCATGGGAGAAGCAAAACACAGTGCACAGGTTCAGAAGTGCTCAGGTGGAAGAAATGGAAACAGCTGAATTTTATTGCTCCCTGCAAGAGAAGTGATGCTCTTAAATCTTTACTTGTACACAGACCCAACCAAGGCTAACTATCGGAAAAATCTGGGACTGATTTATGCACAATGCTGCACAAACCCCTCAGAACTATGCAGCCCAGCCTCTTCCTCCAGCAGTGACGGTCGGCCAGAGACCAGCAGGTTTTCTGCAAGCACATTTTTCTCTTGAGCCCTGCCACAAACAGACGCAGGAAACAGGGGTGCCAAAACTCTGTTCTGAAAATGCAGGGGTATGTCACCCAGCCATGGACATATGGGCAGCTCAAGCTGCCAGTGAAAATAACAAGTACAGAGCAGAGAAGTGTTCACCTGAATTAACACTGGCCTAGCACAAGCAGCCCTGTAGCTGCACAGATATTACTCTGCTCTCCAGCTGTTTACCTTAAAGGTCTTACATCAATTTCATTCTACTCTGAACTGCATAAACGTATGGGTGCACCTTCACTGCCATTTGTCCCTTTACTGTCCTCCGGAAGCACTCAGTCAGGAAGCAGCACTTGGCGATGCTGCCTTTAGCTGAGAAGAGCTCTAACATAGGCAGCATTCAGTGCCAAGGAATTTTGCACACAGAGTTAACAGCAATCACGAGGCTTTCTCAAACCATTTGAGTTTGTAGCCCTTTTATAAAATGCAAATTAAAAAAATTATGAAACAGTAGGCAATAAAACCTGAATTTTTAATACCAGGCAATCACTGAACCTTTGCATGTGAGTATGAAGGACTAAATAATCCCATTCTTTCTCACAGCACAGACCCAGGAGAATTTCTTTCTCTATATTGCTTTTATAACAGCTATCTATCTTAGTCTGGTCTTGTTGATATATTTTAAGGCTTTTAATTTGGAGGCTGTTATTTGCTCAGATGTTATCTTCAGCATATTAAGTACAGTAAACTTCTATCAAGTCATACACTGGGCATTTGAGCTGGGGCAGAATTTCTTACTTAAACACCCATGTACAATGGCAGTATAAATAAATAAAGAACACCTTCAAGGCTTCCAAGCACCTAGTAACAAAATCACTCTCTAACCTTACAGTAATGCCCTGCTTACAGTCCTCCCAAAATGCAAGTCATTTGCTGGATCCCAAATGATATTTGGTTGATGGATTGCTGGTGATTTCTACATCAGAGCACCTTGGAGCCCTAGTGCTAAACCCATGACAGTGTTAGCATAAAAGATTTACATTTATGCTATGAGGGCCACACAAGAATAATAATTTTAAAATACATTGCCTTGGCTGCTGGTGCACCCTGGGAAATCTAGGAGCAGCAGGAACATGCCTGCGCTGTAATTACAAAATGGCAGCGAGGGAGAGGCTTTGGAGACAAGGAGCTGGAGACTACAGCCATCTGCGTGCCTTGGCGAATTGGAATTACAGTAATATATGAAGACATTACCTGAAAAGCCCAGCACCATTTAAATGATTTACTATTATGCCCCAGCAAGCTTTAATTTAAGGATAAAGTCATTCAGCAAGCTAATCTGATATAGGAGGCATTATTTCACACAGTTAAGTTAATTTACACTAGCTGATTGTTGTTGTTGCAGTTGGCATTATTATCTGCACAAACAGCCGATCGGCCCTGACAGAAGCAATATACTGTTTAATACAGCATCTTAATTCAGCAGGCTAGCTATCTGTGATAAAGGTTTGTTTATAAGCAATAATGGGAAGGAAAGTCATTTTGAGGCTAAGCTGATAACACTGATGAGAACTTTTTTTTTGTGGGGGTAAGAAAACAAGCAGGAACTATCCACTCATTTGTCCGCCTGTCTAATAACAGTAAAATCCCACCAGATTGCTCTTACATTGGTTGTACTTTCCCACCCTAATTACAAGGTAGATCTTTGGTACTACTTTCTGCATATATTTTCCTTGACAAACAGCCATCATCATGGCAGCACAATGAGAGTTCCTCCTCCCCAGTGAAATACAGACTTGAGGAATTTAAACACAGCTAAACTCTGACGTGAGCTGATTTAAAAAGCTTCTACTATACCACAGAAAAGGCAAACTACGCATGACACACTGTGCAGTTTTGGTTGGCTTTCCTCCAACAGGTAATAGTGAGAAGCAATGTGGTACTCGTAGCAGAATAAGACAGTTCTATGCTGTAAGAATAATCTAATGCCAAGGAACAGTAAATTAGGCAGAGACAGACAGTGGCTGGGACAGGGCTGGCTTTCTGACACCTTTCAGGTAGGGCTTGGATCAGGTTGGCCTCATCCCTGTAGGCATATGAGGGATCTTTCTGCTCACAGGTAAAACTTAGAGACTGTAAAAGAAGAGTGGTAATGATAAGCATGTTTACTTACTAAGAACCATAAAACTCCTTATCAAGAAACATCGGAATTACTTCTCCAGTAGACAACCAAGCTACAAATAAGAAGTTGTAAGAGAATTACTTCCTGTAACTTTCCTACCCCCACCAGGAATTACAGAATCATAGAATAGTTAGGGTTGGAAAGGACCTGAAGATCATCTAGTTCCAACCCCCCTGCCAGGGGCAGGGACACCTCCCACTAAATCATGTCACCCAAGGCTCTGTCAAGCCCAGCCTTGAACACCTCCAGAGGTAGAGCATTCACAACTTCCCTGGGCAACCCATTCCAGTGTCTCACCACCTTCACAGTAAAGAACTTCTTCCTTAAATCTAATCTAAACTCCACCTATTTAAGCTTTAACCCATTACCCCTTGTCCTATCACTACAGTCCCTCATGAAGAGTCCCTCCCCAGCATCCTTATAAGCCCCCTTCAGGCACTGGAAGGCTGCTAGGAGGTCTCCATGCAACCTTCTCTTCTCCAGGCTCAACAGCCGCAACTTTCTCAGCCTATCTTCATACGGGAGGTGCTCCAGTCCCCTGATCATCCTCGTTGCCCTCCTCTGGACTTGTTCCAGCAGTTCCATGTCCTTTTTATGTTGAGGACCCCAGAACTGCACACAATACTCCAAGTGGGAGAGCAGAGTAGAGGGGCAGGATCACCTCCTTCGACCTGCTGGTCATGCTCCTTTTGATGCAGCTCAGGATATGGTTGGCTTTCTGGGCTGCGAATGCACACTGAAGCCGGCTCATGTTCATTTTCTCATCAACCAACACCCCCAAGTCCTTCTCCTTCTTGAAAATGGGGGTTGTATTTCTCTTTTTCCAGTCATTGGGAACTTCACCCGACTGCCATGAGTTTTCAAATATGATGGCCAGTGGCTTAGGAACTTCATTTGCCATCTCCTTCAGGACCCTCAGATGGATTGCATCAGGTCCCATAGACATGTGCATGTTCAGGTTCTCAAGATGGTCTCGAACCCGATCCTCTCCTACAGTACGCCTGAGGTCTGCATTCTCACAGTCCCTGCATCTGCCTTCCAAGACTTGGGTGGTGTGGTCAGAGCATTTGCCAGTGAAGACTGAGGCAAAGAAGTCACTAAGAACCTTAGCCTTCTCCAAATCCAGGATAGCCAGTTCTCCTGATAGCTTCTGGAGGGGGCCTATGTTGTCCCTAGTCTGTCTTGTATTTGCAGCATACATACAGTATCCCTTCCTGTTATCTTTAACATCCCTAGCCACGTTTAATTCTAAGTGGGCCTTAGCTTTCCTAACCTAGTCCCTAGCTTCCCAGACAACATCCCTGTATTCTTCCCAGGGATTCTTCTTCTACCTGTCCTTTCTTCCACCTTTTATAAGTCTTTTTTTTTTCCCTCTTAGTTTCCTCAGCAAGTCCTTATCCATCCAAGGAGGTCTCCTGGCCCTCCGACAGCACTTCCTTCTAGTCAAGACACAACACTCCTGAGTTTGTAGCAGGTGATCCTTGAATATCCACCAAGAGTCTTGGTCCCCCCTGCCCTCTAGGGCTATATCACATGGAACCTTACTAAGCAGGTTCCTGAAGAGGCCAGTCTGCTCTCTTGAAGTCCAGGGCAGTGAGCTTGCTGCACACTCTTCTCACTGTCCTGAGGATCTCGAATTCGACCATCTCATGATCGCTGGAAACAAGGCTGCCCTGGAGCATCATATTTCCAACCAGCCCCTCCCTGTTGGTGAGCACGAGGTCAAGCACGGCACCTCTCCTTGCTGGCTCCTCTATTACTTGCAGAAGAAAGTTGTCTTCCACACAATCAAGGAACTTCCTGGATTGCTTGTGCCGGGCCATACCATACCTCCAACAGATATCAGGGTGGTTGAAGTCCCCCATGAGAACAAGGGCCTGGGAGCATGAGGCTGCTCCTATCTGTCTATAGAGCGCTTTATCCACAGAGTCCTCTTGATCCGGCAGTCTGTAACAGATTGTCGTGGTTTAAACTCAGCTGGTAACTCAGTACCATCCAGGCATTCGCCCACTCCCCCCTCTCCTCCCGCCCACTCCCGGAGGGATGAGGAGGAGAATCAAAAGAATGTAACTCCCACAGGTTGAGATAAGAACAGTCCAGTAACTAAGGTATAACACAAACCACTGCTGCTACCACCAATAATAATAATGATGAGGGAAATAACAAGGGAAGAGAATATAACTGCTCACCATCTGCTGACCGATACCCAGCCCGACCCAGCAGCGATCTAACACTTCCATGTAACTGCCCACAGTTTATACAGTGGGTATGATGTGCTGTGGTATGGAATACCTCTTTGGTCAGTTTGGTTCAGGTGTCCTGTCTCTGCTTCCTCCTGGCTTCCCCTCTTCCCTGGCATAGCATGAGACTCAGAAAGCCCTTGGTCAGACTAAACATTACTGAGCAGCAGCTAAAAACATCAGTGTTATCAGTGCTGTTCCCAGGCCAAAAGTCAAAAACACAGCAGTGCACCACCTACTAGGAAGGAGAAAAATGACTGCTGCTGCTGAACCCAGGACACAGATCCCCACAGTAATGTCTCCCATTGCTGTACTCCCTTTGACCCTTACCCACAAACTCTCTGTTAACTGATCACCTGTCCCCAGAAAGAGTTCCATATTCTCCAGCCTATCCCTAACATAAATAGCAACTCCCCCTCTCCATCTGCCGGGCCTGTCTTTTCTAAAGAGCCTGTAACCTTCCATTCCAACACTCCAGTCATAGGAGCCATCTCACCATGTGTCGCGGTTTTAGCTGCTAGCCACGCAGCCCGTTCTCTCACTCACTCCCCTCTCTTTCTTCCCCCCGCTCCCGGGTGGATGGAGAAGAGAATCAAAAGAATGTAACTCCCACAGGTTGAGAAAAGAACAGTTTAGTAACTAAAGTATAACACAAGACCACTACTGCTACTACCAATAATAATAATGACAAATCAAATACAAGGAAAGGATACAATCGCTCACCAAGTATACCCAGCCTGACTACGCAATGCACCCCCCATCCTTCCGGGTCTCTCCTCTCTGCTTTTACATCCTGGGCATGACGTGCTGTGGCATGGAATACCTCTTTGGTCAGTTTGGGTCAGGTGTCCTTTCTCTGCTTCCTCCCGGCTTCCCCTCCTCCCTGTCAGAGCAGGAGACTCAGAAAGTCCTTGGCTAGACGAAAACATTACCAAGCAGTAACTGAAAACACTGGTGTTATCAGCACTGTTCCCAGGCTGAAAGTCAAAAACGCAGCACTGCACCAGCTACCAAGAAGGAGAAAAATGACTGCTGCTGCTGAACCCATGACACCATGCTTCCGTGATACCAATTGCATCATAGCCCTGTAGACATGCACACATCTCTAATTCCTCTTGTTTGTTCTCTATACTATGGATGTTTGTATAGAGGCATCTGAGCTGAGCTCCAAACGAAGCTGGGTTATTGGCTGGAGTGGCTGAAATATCTCTGCATCGCTTCAAGCATTTATTATAGGTGCTGGCAAGTGACTGGGTGTGTTGGGATGGAATGATGTCCCTCTCCCCCTACACATCTAGTTTAAAGCTTTCTTGACCAGTCTGGGAAGCCTCCTACCAAAACCGCTCTTCTCATTTGTTGTCAGACCTGCTTCACCAGCCTCCAGTAGACCTGGCCTCCCAAATCGAGTCCTATGTTCTAAATACCCAAACCCCTGACTACGGCACCACTGCTCTAACCATTTATTAACCTGCCAAATCCACCTATCCTTTTTAAGATTCTCCCCTTTATCCCAGAGAATTGATGAAAAAACTGTCTGAGCTCCAGAGCCCCTAACCACCTCTCCCAGGGCTCTGTAGTCCTTCTTAATTTTCTCCGGGCTACTGCTATCTATACTGATAGCACGCACATGGACCACTAAAAGTGGGTAATAGTGGGACTTAATGGACCAGGCAGCCTCTCTGTAACATCCATGATCCGAGCTCCTGGTAGGCAACACACCTCCCTTGAGACTGGGTCAGGCCGACAGATGGATGCCTCTGTTCCTTTCAAAGTAGGATCCCCTACTCCTATGGCCTGCCACTTCTTCCTGGCAGCACCAGTAGTGATCTTCTTTGCCAGTGCATCAGCCGGTTGTTCCTGGTGCGAACGTGTTTCCTCATCAGCCCCCTGCAGGACACCAAAGCAGTTCTGTGTGGGGACAAAGGATTTAGGAGGAAGCCCCTTGCTTTTAATTGTCCTCTTCCTCCTTTTCTTGTTGTTTTTTTTTTTTTTTTTTTTTTGTTACTGTTTCCCAGCTTCCTGGGTTAGCAGCCTCCTTCTTTCTTCCACGAGCTACAGTGGATGGTTGAGGCCCCTGCACAGTCTGGTCCTGGAGCAAACAGTGCTGTTTCCCCTCAGCTTCCCTGACACCTTTCAGCCTAGTAACAGCGTCCCGCAGCTCAGCCACCTGCTGCAGGAGGACCTCCACCAGGGAGCACAGAGTGCAGCCCTGCCTGTTGCGTACCCTCCTCTCAGGAGAGCAGTGCAGGCGCTCTCTACACCCTGAGCTCTGCACTGCAGCCTCCCCTCTCATCGGCTCTGACTGGGTGCCTACACTGGCCACTGCCAGGGCAGCCAGAGCAGAGCTCCCGGACTGGGCCCTGGTCATAAGGCAGGTGCTCACCATCCGGCTCGAACTGCTGCACTCCAATCCATCATGCTCCCTGGGCAGGTTTTTACCCAGCCAGAGCTGGTGCCTCTCCTCCTGGCACCATCCCCTCTGAGTCAGCTGCTCGCGTCAGCTGAGCTGCCGGCTCCTGGGCAGGACCTGTGAGGATTTGAGGCTCCCTCAGTGGCTCGTGCAGCTCTGAGTTGAGGCTCCTGGACACTGAGCTTCCCTGTGCCCAGGTGTTGACAGCGGCCTCTCTAGAGCTACTGACCCAGAGATACCAAGTTGAAAGAATTCCTTACCTCTGCTCTCCTCCTTTGCATAATACTTAAAGTTCCAGGAACATGCTTCTCAAAATTGCCCCTTCCCCAGAAGTGATTTAGGGAAAACTCAAAAAAAATATTTTTCTGTTCAGAAAGTCAGAATGAATATAATTCAACTGTGGCCGCAAAAAGAAAAAACAGTCAACTCACCCTGAACCTGCAAGTAGAGTTTTTTCATCTTTTGACAGAAATATGGAATCATATGCTGTAATACTGGTTCAGGAGCAGTAACAAGATGTTTGGAGACTTCAGCATGAAAAGTATCTTAAAACGTGATCACCAAAAGTAGTTAGAGGACTCATGACCATTTAGACAGCAAACCCCACTGACAGGAGTCAGAATGCTAAATACCTCTGGAGTCCTGTCCTCAGATGCTTTCCAGAAATATATGTTTCATAACCAAGCTTAAGCATGAGTTTACACAAGCACCATAAGGCAAGCTATGGTCAGCTTTTCTGCAGGTCTAACAGCACAGCTCCAAAAAACTGACTCCAATGGGGTCTGAGCAGTTTGTACATGCCATTGCTAAGCCTTAGAGTAGAACACAAAGTTCTGCTGCGCCTAACCAAACTTTCAAAAAGTTGTTCCGGCAGCTAAGAGGATGGGTGCTCACTGGCTGAGTTTCTTTGGGGCACAACATTTGGTCCCAAGAACTTACAACTATTGAAGTATTTCAGTGTGACAAGTTTTTTCATCTTTTTTCACAACAGTGTTATGTTGCATCTGTCAGACATCAAGCAAGAGCTACCCATGTGTAACTGGGAGCACACTCCACTTTGATACATGCACTGCTTGAACATTATCCTTTCTGGAGAGCATGTGTCTCACCAAGCACTCGATCAAAGCACAAAAGCAAGTTGCACTCTTCCACACTGGCTTCCTGAGATTGCATAAGAGCCAACATACCAGCACAGCCTCAAGAGGAAACAACTGCATGTCTCCCACGGCCTCACTCTCCAGGGTTTTGTTATGACTGGAGAAAGAACCGAAGCTGTAGAAACTCTTTTTTGATGATCAAGTCTCACATGCTCCATGTTGTGCAAGCTCTAAGAATAACCTGATGATGCACGATTTTTGTAAGGATTACATTATTTAACACATTATGGCAGAAGCTCACAAAATCAGCCCTCATTTCAGCCACTCAGTAATGAGGGAGTTTTCATCAGACATTGACAAAAAGCAGCATGAGAACATGCAGAAGTGATAACATAGCAAAGAGCAGATTAAGTGATCTTTACTCCTGTTTCATGGCAATACGGATTTTAATGACATGCTTTATGCCTTTTCCATTTTTTCTGTTTATTCAATTTGTTTCTTCATTTGTATTTTTTTTCTCGCCATGTTTGTTCACAGAACTATGTGAATGGTTAAAAATAATAATGAATATCAAATGTTTAAAAGCATTCAGTCAGAGATAAGCTGTTACTGTTCTATAGTCCTCTCTGATTATATTGTAAGGAGTATACATTAGCACCTTAGGTGGTGCAAAAAGAGAATCATACCTCAAGTGATTTCTTTATTTGCAATTTAAACATAATAAAGGCAGCTGAGTTGGTGTCAAGCATTACAGCACCTTAACCACAGAGTTACATTTGATTCCTCCGTGTGCTTGCATTTGAGTATCAGGGTTCCAATGCAGAATAATCTTCAAGAAAGGGATTATAAAGGATAAAAGAAGGAGAAAACAAATGCCTAGGTTTTGTGCTTTGACAACACAAATAAAATCAGATATGCAGAAAAGAAGAGGAATAATGCAAACTAATTTGAAATTATTTGGATTAATTAGGTTTATGGTCTGATAACTGAATTGTACAATGCATGGAAATGTAAGGTAATGAGACTAAGAGCGAAACTGTAATCAGATATTCAAGAATAAAGGGAAAGAAACGCAGTTTCACATATCAGGATAAATTTAGGGTTAATTCAGGATGAGATTATAAAACAGCTGAAATGCTGCCAAATATATATATATATATACATATTAAGCAATCCAGTAGAATATAAACTGAATGAATTATGAAAAATTAACTAATGTACCTGTTTTCCTATTTTCAACACTCCTTACAGGGAAAAATTTCTTCCTCTTGTAACTACTAATTTAAACCAGGGACTAATCTTAAAAATCATTGAAAGTCTATAACAAAAAGATGGTTCCAACCTTGCACAGTTGTAGAGAGCCTATTTCCAAACTAGTCTTAAAATAGTTTATCCTACAAGTTGACTATGACTTCTCAGCATTAAGCAATTTCACACCACTGTGACAGGTTAAGTGAGTTGTTTAATACCATTATTCCCTCTACTAACTTGCATGGCACTGGTAGTCCATCAGGGATGAATTTCATCCACAGAAAGGATGAATCTGTTAAAACATTTTGGGGTTCTTGTATGTCTCATGCAATTCATATTTAAATATACAAACACAGAGTATATGGAGGAACTATATATATATATATACACACAGACAAGTGGGAGTATTTCTAATTTCATAAATTATTCTATGGTCAGTGAGGTATGTCATTAAACTATTTTATTCCACCTAATAAATTTATTAACCTTTATTAACTGGGAGAAATACTAATTGATTTTGCCTCCTGGACTCACATACTTCCTAGCCTTGTTTAACTGCCTAGGTAATTGATGAAAAATGTAACATATGGTTAGATAATTCATGGAATATGGAATTAATGGTTGACTTCCTCATACTTGATTCTTTATTTAGGAGGAGCCATTAGGAACTGGAAGCCCTTGTTGTGAGTCAATATTAACAGATGCTACAAGTAATGATACTGCAGGAGCGTGACCAGCAGGTCGAAGGAGGTGATTCTGCCCCTCTACTCTGCTCTCGTGAGACCCCACTTGGAGTATTGTGTGCAGTTCTGGTGTCCTCAACATAAAAAGGACATGGAACTGCTGGAGCAAGTCCAGAGGAGGGCAACGAGGTTGATCAGGGGACTGGAGCACCTCCCGTATGAAGATAGGCTGAGAAAGTTGGGGCTGTTGAGCCTGGAGAAGAGAAGGTTGCATGGAGACCTCCTAGCAGCCTTCCAGTGTCTGAAGGGGGCTTATAAGGATGCTGGGGAGGGACTCTTCATGAGGGACTGTAGTGAGAGGACAAGGGGTAATGGGTTAAAACTTAAATAGGTGGAGTTTAGATTGATTTAAGGAAGAAGTTCTTTACTGTGAAGGTGGTGAGACACTGGAATGGGTTGCCCAGGGAAGCTGTAAATGCTCCACCCCTGGAGGTGTTCAAGGCTGGGCTTGACAGAGCCTTGGGTGACATGATTTAGTGGGGGGTATCCCTGCCCAAGGCAGGGGTGTTGGAACTAGATGATCTTCAGGTCCTTTTCAATCCTAACTATTCTATAATTCTATGATTCTATGTAAGAGACATTACAAAGCTCACTCACTGACAGTTCAAACACATGTATTTCTACTGCAGGAGCAAGAAAAAAGAACAGGACAAGAAAAAATCTGTTGAATACAATTCCATCAATTTGCAACATCATTTTCACCTCATCCTTAATAAAGGGAAGACCAAAAGGAAAAGGTAATGGCATATGTTTTATATTATTATTACAGCTAATAGTTGACATACATATTTTAAAAAAACAGGATGGCTTTTGGAGTAGACTACTAGATTAGGAGAAAAATGACACAGGTCTCAAAATTCAGTTTCCTAGAATAATGAGCCATAGTGCTCAGAGTGGCTACCTGGCACCCACCCAGCAACTCTCTCACCCCTCCCCCCCCCCCCCCCTTTAACTGGATGGAAAAGCTTGTGGGTCATGCTAAAGATGGGAAGGCTGGTTACCAGTTGCCACTATGAGAAAAACAAGACTCCGCTAGAGTGGGAAATTAACTGAATTTATTGCCAATTAAAATGGCATTGGACAGTTCAAACCAAGGGCAAAAAATAAAAAACCTTCCCCTGGCTCCTACCCTGACTTTTTTCTGAGGCTTAACTTCACTTTTTCATTCTGGACACCTCTAACTCCTGTCCCGAGTAGTGCAGAAAGATGGGCAGTGAGGGCTGTAGTCAGTTCATAACAGCTCCTCTCTGCTGTTTCTTCTTCCTCATCATTCTTTTAGGAAGTCAGCTGGAACAGGCTATGTCCAGCCCAGGGCCACTGCAGCCTGTCCTCACAGAGGCTCCTGAGCAAATACATCCAGTGCTGTGGCATGTTACCTTCAGGAAACAGGATTTACATCGAACTCTTTTAAGGTTCTTCTCAATTTCTGTCAGTATTTTTATTGTTAAGGTTATTTATTTATTATTAAAAAAATATTAGCATATCTTATTGTCATGGTCTAAGCCCAGCTGGCAACTGTGACCCACGCAGCCACTTGCTCACTCCCCCTGCTCTCAGAGGGATGGGAAGAAGGATAGAAAGAATGTAACTCCCACAGGTTGAGATAAGAACAGTCCAGTAACTAAGGTATAACACAAACCACTGCTGCTACCACCAATAATAATAATGATAAGGGAAATAACAAAGGAAGAGAATACAAGACATGCTGTGGTATGGAATACCTCTTTGGCTAGTTTGGGTCAGGTGTCCTGTCTCTGCTTCCTCCCAGCTTCCCCTCCTCCCTCATAGATCATGAGACACGGAAGGTCCTTGGTCAGAGTAAATATTACTAGCAACAACTAAAAACACTGGTGTTATCAGCGTTGTTCCCAGGCTGAAAGTCGAAAATACAGCACTGCACCAGCTACTAGGAAGGAGAAAATTGACTGCTACTGCTGAACCCAAGACACTTATACTCTCTAACCTTCTATTTTGCGATATTTACAGGATTGTTCTAAAAGTATATTTAAGAAAACAAAAAACTACTAAGAGGGAAACACAAAATTAAGTGCTTTATTCTTAGATTAAGACAGTCATATACAAGCTGTTATTAAAATGTTGCAAATTATGTGCACAATTTTCTATAAATCATGAATGACATTTAGCTGTGTTACTTTTAAGAAAAAGAACACAGGAGAAAACCTTAGACAAATTGCCTGATAATCTGAGCTGAATGAACAAAAGGATACGAAAGACCTACATACATTTCAGGAAGTAGATGTATGCTAGACTAAAATTAACTGTACAAGATGTATCTCACAATTATTTAAAAAAAAAATTAACAAGGCATTCCTATTAAAAGTATACAAAGAAATGTTGCTTCCTAAGCAAGCCTAAGCAAGATATTAATAATTTCTATCATAAAAGATGATGGGGTGGTACTTAGGCCAAGAGCCATCAGAAATAGTAATGTAATTTAGAAAAATCTACAAGACCTTTTTAGTAGTCTTCTGTTATTAAAATACATTTGATGATCTTCACATTTTTTTTTTTCTGAGAAGGTGCAATAAAGACTTGGACCAGGGTCATAGCTAAAGCTGAAGCAGCCTGTATTAAGTTACACAAGAACACAAAGGGTCGTGAGGCTTTGCCATGGAATCAAAGCAGATTTGGGAGTGGCACTCCTCAGCTCTGCACTCCAGTTTCCACTCACTGCAACCAGCCTAAGGTGATGACAACTCATCAGTGCAGTCCTAAGGGTCCCAGGCCATCCTCCACCAATGTATTACAGGACAGACATTCACCAGCTCTCCTTAAGTCAAAGTAAACTTCTTAGAAATGAATATGTTAGTTCTACACAGACATAGTACATTAAGTCCCTCGCACTAGGGTCCCATTCCTTCCCATTAGGGTCACAGGTAAATCTGTATTAAGGGGTTATCCAAACGTTTTCAAGCAGAAGACTAACAAACTACTTATATTTAAGCTCTCAGTAAGAGAACAAATTGGATTTTGTGAGATTGTTTCTGCAAATACAACCTAAAGATTCCAGTACAGCAAAGAAAAGTCACTTAGGTAGCAATGCACCTAGACAGTCCGGAGTGGTATGGTTGTACAAGCTAAGCTCTATCAATTGAAAAGGGAGTTATCATAGAATCACAGAACAGTTAGGGTTGGAAAGGACCTTAGGATCTTCTAGTTCCAACTCCCCTGCCATGGGCAGTGGCGCCTGACACTAGACCATGTCACCTAAGGCTTGAACACTGCCAGGGATGGAGCATTTACCACTTCTTTGGGCAACCTGTTCCAGTGCCTCACCACTCTCACAATAAAGAACTTCCTCTGTTTAAGTTTAAACCCATTACACTTTGTCCTATCACTACAAACCCTGATGAAGAGTCCCTCTCTGGCAGTTCAGTACACGCACTCCTGAACGTAAATCTCAGCTGTTGCATAAGGGATTTGATACAGAAGGACTGTGAAGCAGCAATACTTCTGAATATTCCAGAGAGAATCATCAGTAACAATTCCTGCTACTGTCATTCCAGTCACCAATCTGGAAAGATTTTTAAGGTAAAATTTTGTGAAATAACTGAAAACATTAAGTTTTCAGGTTAAATGATTAAGAATTTATTTTATTTCTGTTAACATTTTTTTCACTTTGCTAATGTATGACATGTACACACATGCACACACATGAAACCCCTTCACCTCTGGGTATGGATAAGAAGAACTCAAGGTTTGCAGATAATATTACTTACTAGATCAACTGAAACAGCAAGGAAAGAACAGAGAAGCTGGCAGGTGCACAGGCAAGTCTCATCAGTTAGTCTAATAAAAGATACTGCCTCCCTACAAATTCCATCTCACATATTCCTAAACTCTTATGCTTACAAAAAAAATACTGTTACACATAAAAAACCACTGTTGCTTGGATGAATCGGGTAAGAACCTTACCAGCAAAATTATTTATTCATTAAACAACATATTTTAAACTGGATTCTGGTCTTAGATGTTCTTTAAGGCCTCCCCTTCTTATCAGCAAGTAATGAATTCTAATTGGAAATATGCATGGACACTCCTAATTTATGGCACACTAGAGTTTTGATTCTGTTTTCACACTGGTTTTTGTAACAATGAAACATCTTCAAACTAAACAGGTATTTCTGGTTTATAAAGAACAGATTTTTTTGTTACTGTTTTGTTCAATAGTCAATATGCATTGCAGATATCCAATATGAGATATAAACTGTCAAGCCCTTGCCCCTGCATCTTGCACGAATTTCAATTATTTAACACTTTATTTAACACACAAGTATAAATATTTGGATCAAATCATATACACACAGTGCAAGTCCTCTCATACTCAAATTGGTTGTCTTTCTGTATTCTAAATCACATACATCAAATCTTCACTCCTCTTGCATTAAATATGCAGCTCTGAAAAAGCAGTTATACATCATTTTCTTTTGTTGAGGAGTGATATATAATCTAGACTGAAATTAAATAACGTCATCCTATGTTTAGTATTTACTGATACAAATTTAACCTGCTCATATTTCAACCTCCAATCTTCCTCTGAATAATCTGTATTTAATTCTGCATTCCACCTCTCTATTGACCTTTGAAACTATCCATCATGACTTCCAATAAAAAGATATAAATTAGAAATTCTTTTGAATCCTTTTACCATATTTATCATTCCATTCCCCAAATTAGTCAGCACTTCAGGCTCATTCTCAAAACCTGCATCCCTAATACTAAAATCACACACCTCCCCCCCACCATGTGCCCTTTAAGTCCCCCTAAATTTCAACTAATCATTAACATAGCAAAGATAACTGAGTACATGAAGCAGTAGAGTTATTACGTAATGGCTAAAACAAAAAAACACTGAGCATACCATTCTATCTAGTGTCAAGTAAGTTTGTTCTTAGAAGAAACTAGAGCTGTAGTTCCTCATACTATATTAAAACTTACTAAAAACATTTATTACTCAATGACAGAATCAATTAAAAAAGACACAAAGAAGAAACAAAGTGGTCGAAATTCTATCCCTATACATCCCCCTCTCAATTTATTTACTCACTCTTACAAGATATAAAAACAACCAAGCTGCCATTCAAGCTGCAAAGGAACTTCTCTTACAGCTACCTGATTTCAAATTTATTACACAGCACATGAGAGTTCAAGAATCAAGTCACAAAATAATAACTTAAAATGTTTTTCAGTATGTAGCCAAAAGCAACTACTTTGCTAACTAATTTCTATCGTCTTACCATGAAATTCACTTTACCCTCCTGAAGCCTGAGCATTCTGACTCTGCTCAAAGACATAAAAGTGGCTTGAGGGCATGAAATCCATCTCTTCTAAGCTGTGGCCATGATGTGATGTAGGACGTAGACATACCATGAACAAAAGCAGTTCTGGCAGAGGTAACTAACTCCTTTGTACTTCTCTGAGGTTAAAAGAGATACACTGAAGTGAATTTCAGCAACTGGTGGCTGTGCAGATGTGAGAAGTGGTGGTTATTCTCTACAAGTCCTGGGATTGGAAAGACAGACTCATGTCATGGACAAGTGACTAAGTCACTGAGATAAATTCCATAATACACAAAACTTCTACTCCAACTCTTTTATGTGACAATCGGCACAAAATATACTCCAATGCATTGCAGTAAATGCAAGACCTATATTGCAGAGAGTCAAAGCTTCAGAACTACAACCTGCCACAAAAAGACAAAAGCACAACTTTGGGCATGTTTTGCCTAAAAAATTCCATGCATGTAAAGCAGCCTAAGGATGCAACCAATGGTCAATGATCACAGTGGCAATGCACCCCCAGTAGTTGCAGCAAAGCAGAGTGGAGCTGCAATCCTTCCCTCTGCTAAATGTGGTAATTGGGTTAATTGTTCCATATGGACAGGAAGTAGAAAGTACATACCACAGAAACTGCTCAGTATTGCTTAACTGCTCACTCTGTGACACCCGAACACAGAGAATTTCTGATGCTCCAAAGACCACTCCCACTCCAACTTTAATTAGCTGAAGATAATTTTCAGCTGCAACTGAAAACTCTGCAATGTGGTTTAATAACATTGTACAAATGCAGTGCAAGTACACTGAAAACACCTAACAGTCAATTTCACATGGATTTTATTAAATACTGCACAGAAAAAAAAAAAAAAAAAAAAAAACAAAAACCCCGAAACAAAAAAAAACCCAACCAAACAAAAACCCAAAATAGGCTCTGTTCTACATTGCTTTGTGTTTTAGCAGTTCCAGAGCTTCGTTTTTGTGATCGTTAGAAACTTTGGTTGTTTTACATATGATCTTGCACCGGTATTGCCATTTAATTGAAATGTTTTTCTTCCCAAATTGGTACTAAGTACCATGCTTGTCCTGCTTCTAAAACAACAATCATATGCACATACAGCTCTTGTCTGGTTAAGAGAAACTGAGCTCTTCAAGTCTTATCACCTGAAAGAGTTTCTCCACTCCTTTGGCCAGCCTCAAGGCATTCTTTCATTTTACATTCATCTTTTCTGAATATACGTAGTTATCCAGTGTTTTGCATATCTTCATATCAACTTCTTTCTAGTGATCTTAGTCTTCCTTTTTAGATGGCTTTCAAATTCTAAAACTGCATGAACCTGCTTTAGTAATAAGATTTACTAATCTCCATGCATCAGTCTATCATGTGTTTTAGAGAGAATAGCCCAGCCTTATCCAGAGGTTTGATAAAACCAGTGAGGTTATGATGAATGTCCATATCTCTGAGTTTTGAAGAGGAGGAAGCGGCCTGTGTCTTTGCATTAGCCTATCTAAGTTTCTTCAGCTTAGTTCAAGGCCCCCTGATGGTACTGGAAAACTTTCATTTTGTGCACATATATGCATCTACATGCAATACGGCCCTAATCCTGGTTTCACACTGTAGATTCTCTTTGCTGGACTCCCACTTGGTTTGAACAAGTATGGTAACTTGAATAAATCATGTTATGAAACGGCACTTTTTATCTGACAACATAACCAAAGTTTCCACCTTTTCTCCAAGTCTTTCGGGGTGATATCTTTCTCTGCACTTAAAATCTGCCTGTGGTCCTCACAAGCATAGGCTGTTCATACAAAGTGAACACACCTAATGTATTTAGTAGCAGCAAAGCAGTTAATTAATATTAATATAAATATGCTACCCCCTTGGCTAATGATAAATACTGGGGAAAAAAAAAATAATAGAAGTTGTGTAGGTAAAAGTTTGATTAGATTTATCTTTTGAGGCAGTTTGATTAGATAGATTAAGTTTCTGTGCATCTCTCCAAAGACCACAGTAATAACCAGTGTCATGACTTTCAAATCCTTTCAACTGCAGAAGCGAATCAAACATGGTTGTCTTTTTATCCCAGCTTTTACTCTCTAGAATTCTAAAAGCTTGCTTTGCTCATCTGTCAAAGGGATGGCATTAAGGGGATCACTGTTGACAAATGATAGTACAAATTATGCAACACAAATGACATTTTACTACCTCTCCTCTGATCTGCAATTCCCACTCTTGATCATTCTCTGTTCTATGAAAATATTAAAACACAGATCCAACTGCTGAATTGAGAGTGTAGGTGTCTCTTGATATCTGCTACCGAACAAGAATATGTTCTGAAGCCCACACCTATAATTATATTTGTGAAAATGGGTTCCATTTAAAGTCCCCATGTTCCTGTGGGAATCTTCAAATATAAGCATGCATATATGTCATTACAGGATCGGGGTATATGGTCTTCCCTAAGTAAATGTTAACAGTTCTGAAAGGTCTTGCATTAAAATCAAAGGAAACCAATAGCCACAATTATTAGGTTGTACCTCAAAGAGGTTTCTCCCTCTGCAAGTAGAAACTGAAAAAATGTGTACTTGCAGTTTGTCTGTTGACAAAGCCTTATCTCAGACCCATACCACATCAGTTCCTGATGAGATCTCTCATATTCTTCTAAGGTTTAGGCAGAGAGAAGTTCAGCAACTTCACTATGTGCAGAGATCTGAGGATTGTAAGAAATCAGGTTGCAACATTCAAGCCACTCAGGACATGGCAATAGCAATCAAAATGCCAGGAGCCTGTCTGCAGTAGTGGTGGTGGTAAGAGAAGCTGTTTCAATAGCACGAATGCAGTCACAATCAACATGACATTAGACAACCTGCACATATTGGCTGCATTGCACTGGTTATAAAACAACAGGTTTTCATATTTTACTTCTGCACTTTTACCACTACAGTGAGACAATTTTAGTCCTTAGACCTTACAAATCAGACTAATGGAAGGCTGAAAGTAAACTAGTTTTTGGAGGAGTTTTGCTTCAGAGGAGGAAGATTGGAGGTTTGGGGGTTTTTTTTACAGTAGATGAGATATTCCCTTCCCATCAACATGTGTTGATATTCTTGTAAGCTAGAGTAATATAGATGGCAAAATAATTTTCAGAGTCACCTGAAAAGATTGCATGGGCACCATTAACAATGCTGTTACCAAGGAAGTCTGTGTGCATACACTTTGCAACCACAGGTTTTGTTTATACTCAAAAGTCAACAACAGAGGAGGTCCATTTTCAATAGCTTCTGTTTTGAAACAACAAAGTTGACTGAAAACAATATGTGAACATTTTCAGAAGTGCACGACTGACTCATTTTGGCACCTGACCTCAAGACACTGTCAAAGCACAGAAATACTAAAATTAACAAGTGGGTTATAACATACAGGAGAGAAAGAGAAATGGGATTAGAAAAGGAAGTTTTGCCACAAGGCTGTATTTAGACTGCAAAAGCAAAACAGAAGAACAACTAAAATTGCATTAATCTATTTTTGCCCAAAGCTTGAAAAGCTCTTGTGTCAAAAAATCATTCCTCTAAGTTACACTTGGTATTCCCATTATATATTAACTGCTTTTTATTAGCAATCTTATTACTGTTGATGTGCACGAGAATAGAAGCAGTTTACAAATGAGCAGATTTGGACTGCAAAGAGTACAAACCATAGGAATTGTTACAAGTTATTTACTGGCTTAGTATAAATCTGCATATAGATTGAGGAAGTCAGTCGTAAAGCATCTTCAGGTATGCCTGGAAAGATACAATTATGAAGGTACTTGGAAGCCTTGCATGCACACAATGGGCTACTACAAAGGGAAAAAAACAGTTCAATTTGTCAAACATGCTTAGGGATCTCTTTTTATTTGGGAATTACTGTATGGTATGCCTTGGAAGAAAAGGAAATATAGACCTTGGCTTATTGCTAAAGAATAAGCCACTGGAGTTCTTTGTAAAGAAGGATTATACTGAGTTTAAGGATAAAAATCCCATATTCTAATACGATTTAGGACACATATCTCCCTATGCAAGTTTTCCAAACCTTGATCACTTTTCAAAGCTGATTTTAGTTCTGCTGAGTAAATTATCCAAGAATCAGTCAGATTATGAGGATAAAACGGAACTAGAAAGATAGATGTGTTAATAGCATTAGAACATAAAAACTGCAGTGTAACTCACAGTTCCGTTGAATGCTACCCCTTGGAAAAATTGATGATACAGTCCCTAAAGATGCTTTCTCACCTGCTTACAGAAAGCACACTTACTGTAAGGGAAATAAAAAGTGCTTCTACTTATTGTGTGCAGCCCAGTCAATTCGTAAACATGTCTCATTATGTATTTGTTTGTAAGAATTTTCAACAAAAAGGGAATAGTTGAAGGTATGTTAAAATTAATTTAAAACCATGGCTATACTTTAATCCAAGTAAAGTCTGGACACTAACATAACCAGACTAGGACTTGAAAATTAGGTTGTTATATAAAAATACTAGTTCTTTACAATCAAGCAAAAACTGATTAATTAAGACCGAAGTGTTCTATAGTTATAAGAAAGAGGACAGTCAGGCCCAATACATTTAAATTTTCCTATCTATTGATCTACACAAGGTCATTTAACTTCTCTTAAATGTTTGCATCTCTAATTGAGAAGACAGTATTTCTCAGGGAGATATGTTAAAATAAGTGCTAAGCTTCAACTGGTCACTGAATCTTATTATTCATGGGAATCCTACTGTTAGTGTCACACATAATGTAATCTCTAGCTAAATTAATGTAATTTTGGAGTGGTCTCCCCTTATTGCTCCTCTCCTCTCTCTTCACCCTGTCCCTTGTGACATTTTGTCACCATGCTCAGCATGGATAAAATTATCCTGTGGAATACTACGTTTGACAAAAATCAACCTTAGATCTCTCTTGGACTGCCTCTTACTAGGGCAGCTAGCCCATAAGAGAATTATTTGTTACCATAGTTGTCATTAAGGATTCTGAATCCTCTACAAGCCCGCAGTATGTGAATTTTCAAAAGTCAGTAAACATCTGAAGGGACCTTAAGCTGTGATATGAGTATTTAATACTTTGTTTCTTTTGGAATCATTACCCAAAGTACTCAGCAGCTGAATTCTGATAAAATGAAAAGGTAAACTCTAATTAGAATGATCTTGTTCAGGTTTTACATTAAGGTTGTCTCAGCACTTTCAATATGAAAATCGGTCTATGAGGGCTTATAACTCAGACGTGAAAAGGTTTCTATGGACTTGTTTAGCACATTCTAAAACCATTTTTAGCCAGGTATTGTCTAGAAATAAGTCTTGTTAAAGCAAAAGGTATACATTCACACTGCGTTTGCATGGGAACAATATGCCTAATCTAGCAACTTTGGAACCTACTGGCTTATTTCAACTAACACAAAAAGTGCAAGGAGAATTTTTTCATGTGTGTTCTATAGATATAGGTTGTTAGGTAAAGAAGGCACATGCCAAAATAGAGAGAGAATCTGCAGTACAAACGTCACTCAGTAGAGCAGACAGAATCCGCCGAAGCTCACATCCTATTGACAGTATTGTCAATCACAACATGCGCAAATTCTGAAAATTTTTACTCACAGAATCACTTGTTTCAGGTAAACTTGCCTGCATTAAAAAAAAAAACCACAAAAATGAAAGTATAATAGTGATTTGTCTGGTGAGATCTACATAAACTTGTTATGCCAAGCAGATAACCTGATTACAGTTAGTAGAGGACTGAAACACACACCTCCCCCCCCTTCTCTTAGACACTTGCATTCTGCCCTTCACTGATGAATTAAGATTTGAGTGTGGCTATTGGTATGTGAAAAAAACCAAATGAAATACATCGAGTCTTTAAAACTTTGCTTAGGGATAAGGTTCACACTTTGTCCAAGGTATCTGGGAGCTCTGAAACATAAAGCATAGGTGTGAAAGAAAGATTCCTTTCTCTTTGGAATGCTACCTTTCTGTAGACTAAAGTGTGAAACTACTCAATAATACACACCATATCCATAACAAGGATAAATTACTTCCTGGCAGTGCTTTTCATCTCAAGCCTAATTGCAATGTCCCAAAATCTTCTGCTGAAACTCACCAAAATGAGTTCCTTCTTAAATCTATTTCCCTTTAGGACTAATTGCAAATACACTTTTCCAATTACTAGAAACAAAGAACAGCTTTATCAGCAGAAAAAACACCAGCAAATTAAGATCTAGATTT
This sequence comes from Ara ararauna, assembly GCA_028858755.1. Taxonomy (NCBI): domain Eukaryota; kingdom Metazoa; phylum Chordata; class Aves; order Psittaciformes; family Psittacidae; genus Ara; species Ara ararauna. The sequence goes on along the minus strand of CM054380.1, from coordinate 14,859,665 downwards.
TCCATGTAGCTGTAGAGCTCTGAAAGTCCCCTTTTTTAAACATGCATCTTTAACTAAAACTGTGCTGTGTCACAACTGTTTTGTAATTCAGTCTCTTGGGTAATTTGTTTTTCTTGTTTCGAACATACAGTGAAAATTTTATGAAATACTGATAATTACTGCTAAGACTTGGGATCTGAGTGATCTGAGGACAAGAATAAACCAAAGCAGTCTTGGTATAAAACTTGTAGAGAAAGTATTCTTGAGAGAAGAAACAATAGATAATTGGAGAATAACAACATGGGATAGGGCAAAAGAGGAAGGAAAGCAGATTAATTTTAGTACTGTTTTATAACACATGCAATAAAAGTGAAGCATCACACGGAACAGTTAGCTGAAAAATGTTAGGCCATTAAATTCATTCTTGTTTCATCCTGACTCTCCTGTTGTCCTCTGGCTGTCCAACTATGTTAAATAAAGTACTTCAAAGAAAAGTCTCAAGTGTTCAACAGCTTATTATGCTCCCAGAGGTGCTGAACTGGCAAAAGTGGAAACATGCAGAGCAAACACAATTAGCCAGAAAGAGGATGGACTACTAGAGCATTTTAGAACCAGAAAAAAAAAATAGTAATGAATAGGACTGGAAGATAAAGGTAGGCATGAGCTAAGCTCAATTAGAAAGGCAAAGGAAGGGCAGAGATAACAAATCAACAGCTTCCTAACATGTGTCTAATTTATGCAGATAAAATTATATACTCATGCATAAAAGGAAATAATGCCTTTCTTCTGCCACTGGCTTTGAACAAGGTGTCATGTCCTTCAGAATTGGGTCTCCATGGTAATAAGGGCTGGGAAAGTAGTTCTGCAGAGTTCTGCACTGCCTGTTCAGAGGTTTCTCATGGGGTTAAGAACCTAGGTACCTGAATATTTGGGGTAAATAAGTGCTACAGTTATCCACCATGTTGCAATTTTAGTGGAATTCCCTCAGGGAAAAAAAGTCCACCTAACTGTTTATTCTGTACATTCCTAATCTGAAGTTTGTGACATTCACCATCAGATGAAAATAAAGCTACCTGTGGAAACCTTACCATGAGGGTAAAATATTGCAACATTTCCTCCAAAATTTTTGCAATATCCAGTCAGTAAAGGGGAGATGCCTTTTGCCTTAAGCTTTAGTGAAAACAGAATGTAACATCCCGTTTAGAAAAGACACTGCAAAGAACATTTCATCCAGGGACTCAAACCAAACCACCACACAAACCATTACAAGTAAAAACAATATCTAACACATTCGTTTTGTGCAGAAGTTCTAACTTCAGTTCAGATACAACTTCAACACACAGAGATGATTCTCATATAAACTAGAACCCAGCCGTTCACTGATGTAATGTAAAGCTGCACTTTACATTACAGTGTATGGCACAGTGAATCTGCTCCTTGCATTTTTAGTGGTGAAGCATTCCATGCTGTCTCCAGGGGCAGGTTGACTGTGGCTGGCTGCCTGGCCCTGCCCAGCGGCTCCTGCAGGGCAGAGGGAGGAAACAGGGTGAAAAAGCTCATGGGACAAGACAATGACAGGGACATCACTTACAAACCACTGTCATGGGCAAAACAGACTCGACTTGGGGAACATTAATTTAGTTTATTGCCAATTAAAATGGCATCCAACTGTGAGAAATAAAGACATACACTTAACACACCTTCTCTCCACCACTCCTTTCTTTGCAGGCTCAACTTCGCTCCTTCCTTCCTGACTCTTCCATCTTCCCCTGATCCTGAGCATCACAGGGAGATGGGCCATGGGGGACGTGGTCAGCCCATTGCAGCTCCTGTCCGCTTCCTCCTCCTCATGCTCTTCCCCTGCGCCCCAGTCTCTCTGCTGCCGGTGGCACCCCCTGAGGCACTCAGCTGTGCCCTGAGGCAGGGCTGTGAGGGAATCGGCTGGAACTGGCCCTGTCCGGCCTGAGGCAGCACCGCCCACCTCTCACACAGCACACACTTTCTGTACATCTCATCATGTTATTCCAGGAACTCTGAGATTTAAGTTCCCCTCGATCCTGGCACCCTCCTTCCCCACTAATACTGATCATCTTGTCTATTTTAATTTAAGGTCTAAGCCGTTTCACCATCTGTGCTCCCTTGTGTTTGCCTGACAACCTGCACCACAAAACCAGACAAGGGGACAGACAGCATATTCCGTAACTCTGTCACTCTCCACGAGCTTCACTCTTCCCACAGCCCTGATGCAAGCTTGGGTTGTTCAAGCAGTATCTCCTCCCGGTGCCATGATCACATTCACTTTCACAACTGGAAACAAGTACTCATTATTGACAATTCTAAGTCATGCCTTTCCTCCTCCCTTAACACAAAGTCATCCCTGTCCCTCTACCCCACAAAATCCTCAACCAAACGTAAATCTAGACCACATTTTACCATTCATGAAAAATTCTGTTAAGGAAACATCAGCATATACCTTCTGGCCAAGAGCCTCACAGAAAAAGCCAGATGCTTCAGGCATCACTGGTGACATGTGGCCCCACCATTAGTGCTACACTTTCTGGGTTTTAAGAACTCAACTGGGGGAACCTATTTATTACTTCACAGCCCACATTTCACTGGATACAGATAGGACCATTACACATTTCTATTGCAAAACACTGTTGATACAGCACCACTGTGTACTAGATTTCATGTACGGTATTTATTATACATGTCTACATATTGTGATAATTGGGTTGTACAATATCTCATGCAGGCTAATGTGAAAATAATTTCTCCTGAATAGGAATTACTTATTTTGATTCTGCAGGGGTTTGTTTTGTCAAAACTCCTGTAGTATTTAGGAAACTAATAGTTGTTCAATTGCAGAGCACAAGCAGTGTAAAATTATCGTAACAGATGTGAAGAGACTAAAAAGAAGAATGGATCTGACCTTATTTGTCTGATCATTAATGGTGTCTCAACTGATTTACAAGGTCTAACCTTGTGTGATGCAAATGTAGAGTGCAAATGTACCTTTTTATCTCACAGCTGCTAAGTAGTTATGCTATATATATCATACTATTTTTGTGCTTGTCAAGCAATGGGACACAGAAATTGGCAGCAAAAAGCCTCTAAGAATCATTTTCATAAACTTTAAAAGACTGAGAAAAAACATGAAAATTAATCTATCTAATTTTACAATTTGGTATACCTCTTTCTTCAGAGCTAAAGGAAAAAAAAAAACGACCAACCAAACAACAAACCATTACAAATTAGAAGTGAAACCTTTCCAGCAATGCTGCAATTTACTTAGAAAACTTTTGTTTCTCTCCTAAGACTTCATGGAGGTAATAACCACCAACAGAAAACAGCCCTGTATGCACCCAGGTCAGTTACAGGACCCATTCAGATGGCGCACTGCATATGGCAGTTCAGAAAAATAACATTACTTTCAAAAAAGTTAAGTAGAAAAGATTCCAGAGATCTAGTTACCCACATTATGGGTAAAATGGAGGAGAATCTTAACCTACTTCCTCGATAATTACATATAAAAATGCAGGTGGATTGGCTTGTAGACGTGCATAGGGGTGAAACACTGGTTCCTCCCTCTGCCCCACATTTTGCTGCATCAGACTTAAGTCTTTCACCACTTTTGTTTCCCAGAAAGTTCTGTAAAGTGAAAATCTGTGCTTGCTCAGTTGGATGTTGTTCCTCTGCTACTTGAATTACCACAACAACAGAGCAGAGCACATGCTGGAATTAGGCCAGCATGTTTAATTTGGGTGGCTTCTATAATATGCAAGCATATCCAGCAGAAGAGAAAATGCATCTCCACAAAACAATTAGGTAAAAATCAGAAGGTGATAAAATGGAAAATTAGTGTATTTAGATAGAATTTAGGACTGCAGCTTTTCTCCTTCCCATTAGTTCAATGATGGATTATACCACTCTGTCCTCAATACATTTGTTTTAATTAAACGAAAACCAACGGATGGACCATGCTCACTCAATATTTTAGGTCAGTATCAGTATAGAATTTTGTGCAAGTACATATCCTACCTCTCTCTTCCCTTATACTCTAATGAGGTGATATATCAGAGGAAAGGGTGAAAAGCCCTAAACCTTTAGTTTTCAAACTGTTGGGAATTTGGTTTGCTTGTCAGGAGGCTTTTTTGCTTGTTGTTTTTTTTTTCTTTTTTTTCCTAATTTTACTTCTGAAAGTGAAAAGACTTCCCATCCTTGCCCCACATTAACATAAAAATAATTTCCTCTCTTTTCAGCTCCTTTCTAGCACTGCCTGAAGAATCTCAACAGCTACAAGATGAGACTAACCAAGACTGCCTTGTGGCTTCTTTCTGCTCAGTGTTTTATTTCTTTTTGATGTTTCTGGAGCTCCCAGAACAACACAGCATTAGTCCAGTTAAGAATGCATTCTAGTCAAGGAAAACTGAATAGAATCCTAGAATGGTTTGGATTGGAAAGCACCTTAAGATCACCCATTTCCAACACCCCTGCCATGGGCAGGGACACCTCACTCGAGAACATGTCGCCAAAAGCTCTGTCCAGCCTTGAACACTGCCAGGGATGGAGCATTCACAACTTCTTCTGACAACCCATTCCAGTGCCTCACCACCCTCACAATAAAGAACTCCTTCCTTATATCTAACCTGAACTTCCCCTGTTTCAGTTTGAACCCATTACCTCTTATCCTATCACTACAGTCTCTAAGGAAGAGTCCCTCTCCGGCATCCTTGTAGGCCCCCTTCAGATACTAAGGCAGCTATGAGGTCACCACCTTTCTCTTCTCCAGGCAGAGCAGCCCCAACTTTCTGAGCCTGTCTTCATAGCCTGAAAGGTCCTGAAATAATTACTTAGAAAATTTAAAATATATATATCCTCTTCAAAAATTTTTTTCCTCATCCCTTGACAGCTGGCTGTTCTCTCCATCCTCACATCTGTCTGGGCTACCGATATTTTACTGCCAAGATACCTGTTGGCTCTTTTTCATAGCTTCTATACAAAGTGAGGTGTCTAGGCTAACTCAACCACTAATGCCATCAATAAACTCCTAACAGTTGATTACAGACAATCAAACTCAAGAACCTGCTGCTAACACAGACTGTCATTTTCAGGTAACTATCATTACCAATACTGTTTTCATTAATTTTATGCACCACGTCATTATTAGCTATTAATAATTTGCTATAGATTTCCGTGGCAACACACAAAGTGAGGGTTGCCAGATGGGCTTTTTAAGCACATGGAACTAAGTGGAGCTCTTGAGAACTGATCAGAGGGAGCTGGAAAGAGGGAACAAGGGGTAATGCAAAGGTGATCTACTGTCTGAAATGCAACACAAAAAGTACCAAACACCAATTAAAGTATCTCATGCACACAAGAAAGAACATATGCTGTCATCTGAAGTAGAGCTTCAGAAACAGCAATACTTAAAATAAGTTCTGCTTAAATGCCAAAGGAGAGAGTTGTCAAGAGTAAGGTATCTAGGTATCTGTGGAAGAAAAAAAAAAAAAGACACAAAAAACCAATGCCACACCCCCAACTCAAACCAAAACCAACCAAACAAAACCCCCAAACCCAGAAACTTCCTTTGCATGACATTTTATTCCCTGACACTGTGGGTATCTGCACCAGCGCAATTCCCTGGCAAAGGGCTTTCACAGCTGCTTAGAATTTTCCCTGCTGTACCTAACAGGGATAGCCTTCATCCTGGAGGATAGCATCTGAGATACAAAAGAATAGAACAAAAAAATCTCACAATATCAAGAGATCAATACTTTGATATTCAGCAAAACCATATTTTACTTTCTTCCCTCTGCCTTCCAGCTCTGTTGGTCAACATGCTCAGGCTTTTATATGCCTGAACAGAAATCCATAGAATTCTCCTATTCTGAAGTCTGCTTTTTGTTCAGGCACTCAAGAGCCTCACTTACCTTCAGATTACAAATGCAGATTTGTCCTGAATTATATTTTTTGGTGTCTTTAAGCACAGAGTGATTGAATCACTGTGCCAGTTTTCTCATTCTTATCCTTCTAGCACGTGCTCTCCTCTTGCTCCTCAGCCCAGTTCACTCCGCTTTTAATGAACAAGTCATCAGTCCACTTGTCATCTGTTCATTCATGAGTATGCTCCCTTACCACTGAAGAAAATGATTCTCTTATCCTTTTTAAGGGCCCACTGAATGCTAACCACACAAACTCAACCAACTAGCACCCAACCAAGGGAAAGCAACGATAAAGAACATGTAGCCAAGTAATACAGCTCAGCGGGAGCTTGGTATCCTTCAGCTTCTAAAATACACAGCTTGCATATGTCCCTTACAAAAAAGTATGTCTGTAGACTTGTTTACTTCTACCTGTCTGTTCACATACCCCATGATCCATGATACAGGCAGCACATCTTAAGATCATTCACAGTACCTTCATATGACTTGGTGCCACACAATAATTCTAACTAGAGTCTTCTAGATGCTAGTACTCTTGGATGCTTTAGCCACTGAGTTCCATTTTGCTTGCCCTTCACTAACAACATACAACAGGGATAGAGGAAGGTCATCAGAGTAAAAGGAGAATGATCAGAGACTCAGGAAAATATTTGCTTATAAGACAGAGCTTACAGAGACATGTATCTACAATAAGCAGCAGTATCAGGAAGGTCATCAGAATATACCCACTTATCTTGTAGAATTACAAGAGATTTAAAAGCCCACAGGAGCAAAACATTGATATTTAATGACCAATCTTTTGTTCACTTGTCTAAATCAGTCCTATGTTCTGATCAAAATAATTAAATAAAATATCCCATGCAAAAGATAAATAACCTTAAGGAGAGGAAACTTTCCTTTAATTTTGACAGGCTGTTTAATCACAATGTTGTTCATATTCAGAAAGACCCTATTTATAATAGTCCAGCTCTACAAACAACAGCCCTTCAAACCTGTGCATTTTATCTGTGGTATCCTGGCTCACTGTTAGCGCTTCAGTTGCATTTTAAAGTTCAGATCAGGGTTCTGCTTTTTTATTTCAAGGTCTTTGCTAAAATGGGTACAACATACAGCAGCTCAGTCACATTTATTTGCGCTTATTATCTTATGCTATTATTTTTGCCAGAAAGACTGACAATTATGCATTTGCAGATGTAGTAGATCAAAATCCCCTGAACACTCTGGTGTTTGCTTTGGGCTTATTACTCACTGATACTTTTACTATCAGTAGAATTTTCTTGTTTACCATTGCTATCTCTATTTAGATCTTTTATATAGATGGGAAACACTGTGAAGTTATACTGCTGACTCTTGGGAAGTGTCATTTGTTATCTTCTCCCAGATGAGCAGCAGCTACTTTTACTACTGTTTGCTATTTTAAGCCAGAGCTCTACTCACACCTGTGTTCTCACTTGCACTTCACATAGATTTGAGTTTAAAAGAGATTAAGTTATGCTGGCTCCAAATTCAACAAAGGGGAAAGGTTTCCAGAGGGAAGAATAATGTTAAATTCTGAGCCAATGACAGGGAGAAGCAGCATTTGGATTTTACAGCCCGGAAGCAGGATGGCCATATATGCTGGCAAAGGGGGGGGGGGGGGAAGAAAAAAGAAAAAAAGAGCAGAACAGAAAAAGGTCAGGTTGGGAGTTTTGTTGTAGCAACTTCTCTTGCACACTGTGTCCTTCTCAGCAGATAGAAAGGAATCAGGTAAAGCAAGAAAGTTGTTTTATTGTGAATCCAGGTACAGTTCTGGGAAAGTGGGGGCGAGTTAGCCCTAATGGGTTACGGTCTTCTTAGAGGTTGTCTTTGTATCTCTTAAAGGAAGCAGGTGAGCGCACAGGAGAGTTAATAAAGCTGTTTCCTACAGATTCATATTTTGTGATGGGATTTTATTGAAATTTAATACAGTGTAAACTCTGAAATCTTGCTATGGGGAAGGGAAGGAGAAGGGAAACTAATTCCTGATTCTAGCTACTTTTTTCAAGAAGCAAATATGTTTAAGCTGTCAATTTAATTTTGTTTAATTCTCCATCAGACTAGGCCAATGTACTCAGAATGGATCCTATTCCTCATGATAGATAAAAGTTATGATTAAATAAGACACTTCATTACAAAACAAGACCTTTTTGTAAATGAAAAGCATTAAGCAGCAATGCCTCAAAATACTGAAATCAAGGCTACTGTTTTAGTTTTGAGTCAACTTCCCCTCTCAATGAAGCTTAGTTTTTGTTTCCTGCTGACCAGATTCACTTGCTTCAGTTGAGGATATCCTATCCAGAGCTAATTTTAAAATCTACCACTGAAAACCCAAAAGCTGTAGTCTGGAGACAGGGCTTTAGGCATTTTCTCCTGATGTGCCCAATTCTACTTAATAGCCAACTGATTTCAAACTGGAATTTACCATCTTCTGTAGATCAGACTTGTAGAAATTACAAGCACTTTGTCTTTAACCTAAATAGTTGCATCATCTTGACTATTATTTTCAAATTATAAACTACCAGTAATATGTGCGTTTCATGGTGGATCAGGAAAGGGCAAGCAGTAAGTATCATGTACGCTATTTTTTGTAGTTTGCAACCCCAGATGAACCTGTTTATCCTGTTTACTATGGCCAAGTACAGACTTTTTTGTTTTGTTTTAATGGCAAAAATTTCTAACAGTGAGTTTTCCCTCTTCTAAATTTAGTTCTAACCAATTTCAGAGGACTGGAAGTAAGAAATGTGTGAAAAGGACTGGATTTACTGGTACCCTTCATTGAAACAGCTTCAATTAAATTAGCGAGTAATTAAGAACTGCACTTCTTTGACTGCTACAAGGCATTCAGGTGTGGGGCTAGCTGGCACACACACCTGTCTCCAAAACTGCTGAATTGAAGAAAGGAGGTTCCCCACAAGTTGTGTTTGGTATTTTCCAGTCCCATCCCCAAGGGTCTCTGCCAAAGAGGCAGATCCTGGTTTACATGGCCCTCTGTTGTGACTGTGAATGTGGTACTCCACTCAACAAGTAAAATAATCAAAAAGCCTGTCACAAAAATCTTAACTTAAAGAGAAAGCCCTGAGGTCCAACTTGACCTCCATCTTCAGTGGAAATAAGCAGTTTGCTTTTCCACCCTTATATGTATTATTTTGCCCCAACCTCTGTCATGAGAGCTCCTCCTGCCATTTTGGAGAGTGCATTACAGTACTACAAGATACTTGTGGTGAGACTGTAGTAGAGTATATATCACACTGCTAACACTATTACTGCAACTGAATTTTCTGTACCAAAAAAAAAAGCCTTTTCCTTTTCACAGCTCTTCTTTTCTCAGCCTTTACATTTTTCATATCAAGGATTACCTTGTCCCTTTGTATTTTTATGGAGCAACAAAACAGAAAAAAATCACATATCTACAGCATTCTCTTCTGTATCTTCCCTTGTTTCTGAAGACCTGCATGCAGTTCTCCTCTGTCACAGTACTGGACTTCTCAAAAGGTTTTTCAGCAGTCTAAACAGGGATATTGTTTGCAAATCCTTATCAGTAGATGATGTCAGTTTTCAAGATATTTTTAAGGCATAGTGAACAGAGTCTTAGGAGACTCCTGCATACCAGAAGCACTGTAAATTCTGTAAGAAACTAAATGATGTTTGGGATACACAAAGGGTAAACATTAAGCCCTCAGGCCACAAGGCTCCTGGTGCTCCTCAGAGGTGCTTTCCAATTCCATTACTGTTTAGAGAGCTTGAGCTCACATGCAGGGCATTAACATACACCCAGATGTTCTCCTCTCATCTTCGTTTAAAGACTCTTTAATCTTCACAGTGTAGTCACACTGCATGACAAGGATTACCCTAGCATTTCAGCACTTGAAACCAAAAGTGGAAACTCACTGTTTTCTAAAAATCTTCAAAATATTGTAGCAAAATACAATGAGGTCTCCCTAAAGGATCCTTAGGTAAGGGGTTGACAAATCTTTATGGTTACTGGTGAAAAGTAAATTGATAAGTTCTATCCAAAGGGGCACATGTACTGTGGTCAAGACTGTTTTCCCATTTTAAATTCTTCTCTGGGGATAAAGCAGATGAAGAGATGTGTGGCATACATTGGCAGGCTACAGAGCTTTCAGGTAGCATATGTCACCGGAACAAGGAGAAAAGACTCTTCTGCAAAACTTCTTACAGCAAGGATGAACACTACGAGCTGACTGCAGTACTTTCTGCAGCGTATCACGACTGACTTGAAATCATTACCGAAAGCCACGCCACTACTATTGACTGTGCAATAACTCCATGTCTCAGCAATGGCAGCCTGGATCGACAAATAGTAGTTAAAACTAGCTCTGGGCTTTTGTATCTATTGGTCTTTGTTAATTGCATTTCTACTTTCTTTATCACATTTGCTTCTAAACACTCAGCAGTGCAGAGGATGCTGACAGGGCAAGTAAGTTTTGTCCTAAGTTCACACACGAACCTCTACAAATAAGACTCCAGGCTAGATGCCGCATTACACAGCTACTCAAGACTATGGGAGTAGAAAGCCAAAGCAGTGCAACTCTTGGCAATGATCTTAAGTACGTAAAAAGAAGCGACAGCAAATGCCTCCAGGGAAACACTGATATACAGAGTTAACTAGCACTTGAAAAGTCCAACACCTGAGTTCCTCCCACTACTAGAAGTAAGGCTATGTTGGCTCACAGCATATTACTCAGTCACAAGTGGATTTATCTCACCTAATCTTAGGTACTCACAAAGTAGATGTTGACATCTCAGTTAGTTATCCTTGCATTATCAGCAGAAAGCAACTGAAACTTCTACTAAAGCATGGATCGTCATGTCCAAAGAGGGACATCTAAAATAGGTCACAGGAATCACAGCCTAGACACAACTGTTTTTCCCCACTTCTTATGAAGAACTCTGGATAAGAAGATGCGTTGAGAAGTGTAAGAGCTTTTCAAACAAGGAGGTTGAAAATGGAAACTCAAGGTGTCAAACCAATCTGTACCTGTAACTAATTTAGACTTTTTCATATGCCACAGGTTATGGAATAGCAAAATGCTAATGTTACCTCTATTCATCATTCTCCAACTTCTTTGTGACATACAAACACACCAGCCCACAGCATGCCTGTCACGGAGCAGAGAGCAGCCTCCTGGCTTCACGCTGCTGTCTCAAAGAGAAATAAAAAACCTCCATTCCACATCTTGCTCCTTTTTAATACTCCTGTTAATGCATAGCTACTATAACTATCCGTGTGTAAAAGAGAGAAAACTGCTCTTACAGATTACAAAGCCTGACCGCCATGAATAGGGTAACTGACTGCTTTGAGGTGGATGCATACTTCCATTTCTCAGCATTCATATAAAATCTAGAAGTCTTAACACAAAAAAGAAACTTTCCCCTTTTAGAAGAAATGCCCAGTTTGAATCTCCACTGCTGCACCCTTTGTACAGATATTCCTACTTGTGCTAATCACAGTGTCAGCTTCTCGACTCTACAGCTGTACGTGAATACCTGAGCTGGAAAAGACACAGCCTTCAGGAGCCAAGGGGGCTTTGAAATTGTATTTCAATATATATTGTCTCCTCAAAATTGGATCAAATTTGTCTCTGCTGAGAAGTGCATCACTTCCTAACTACTCTGGCACATGAACAGACTGTCCAATAAAGTCTGCTAAGGTAAAAATTCTAAGCTATGTCTTATACCATCAAGAGCATTCCTGAGTAGTTAGATGATGTGGTGCTGTTTGATCTTATCCATTAAACGAGAAAATAAGGGGAAGAATGGTATTTCTAATAGCACAGCAGGCCCGAAAACCACAGGGGAATTACTATATCCAGGATTAATTGAGATACTGCCTATGAAATCCTCAAAAAGTTCTGTTCTTCCCTCTCTCAAAAACCAGAGTGCACAGCTTTATAGTGGTGAGGACAAATTATTACTATTTTGGTGGAATTTTAGGTATTTTAGAAAGGATTATATATAATAGTAGTGTTAGAGATGCATTTTGCAAGTAGATATGGGAACAGCGGGCTACAGAACTGGCACTTTTTTTTAAACACAGAACACGAGTCTGGGCACTTTCAAGATACACTGTGACTCAAAGAGGACTGTAGTGCTATTAAGACCTCTGTCTCTCTCAGACCTGTCAACCATGTATCAGAAGTATAATGTACACATGCATGTGACGCTTCAAAGACAGCAATACTTGTACTGTGTTACATGACACCTAGCTATATGTAGATTTTTACAGAGCTCTGTTTTTAGAGACAGAAAATGGACCATCTTCTCCAGCTGTCTGTCATGTTTCATCTGCATGTCCTCTCACTCCTAAATCTTTAGTCCACAGAAGACTAAGTAGCATGGCACAGGCAGAAAGACTAGAGGTTCAGGATCCATTATTTAGTTATGATTCACTGCTTGAACTGTACTGTTTTTATACTCATAGTCTTCAGCAGCAAACACCTCTAAACATATTAGCCTAAATGGACGGGTTGAACCTAAGTATTCTTCCTCATATTTGTGAAAAGCACTGCAGCTCAGCTGCTGTGAAATAACCAACAAGGTATCTGAGCACATAGTGAGTAGGGAAGTGATAAGGACAAACATTCTTTACTGCCTGGGGTGACGTGGTGGATGCATCCTGCCTTAGTTCCCAAAACCATAATCATAGTTCAGTCTCGTCAGAACTTCAGTATTAACCAATGTGCTTCTACTCACATTCTCATTTGTTAAGCTTCAAGTTAAACCTAAGAGAGACAGATTTTGCAGAGAAGAAACAAAGCAAATCATCGTGGTTCATGTTGATTCAAATACCCTGGTATTTCTTTATTACCTCCTGGCCTTTTGTACCCCAGCACACTTGTCTTTATACTCCTGGTGTCAAGGATTTTGGAAGGTCTTTCACACAGCAGATGTCTGCCCCAAACACTGCACTAGCCTGCACTGTACAATCAGTGCTGTTGCCAGCCCTAAGCAAGTCAAGCAACAGGCTTTTTGAGGGACTAGTTGCTCCCTACCTCAACAGTTTCATAAGAATCACATAAAAGTTAATGTTTAATCTCTTAATAAAGCTGTCAGAGGTAAACATCGCTTTACTACTTTCTTCTTAAGGACACTAGACACACTCTGAGGGAGAGATATATCTAAATGAAGTCAGCTCTTAAACTACTCTCTATCTTCCATAAGAATAAATCTCCTTCCAAGGGCTCTCACAGTTTTACTGGTGTTGAGGATTGGGGCAGGAGGAAGCATATGAAAGGGAGAACAAAATAGAATCACCCCCTTAGAACCAAACAAGCCTTTATTCCTGCCCTCAGACACTGAGGATACAAGATTCTCTGTACTGCTTCAAAGCACTGTCCTATCCTATCCGGTGTTTTGCTCCAAACAATGTCTGATTTTTACTGCTTTAGAGGAAGGGAGAAAAACAAACAGAACACATATAGCCAAGTGCGCACTGGAGGAATAAAGTCCTTCTAATGCCTGTAGGAGACTAAGGTAAAGTAACCGAGTAGCAGATCTGAGTTCCAATGGCTCTGTATATTGTCTAATATTTGACCGGTGAAAAATAAGTTTAAAACATTCTCACTATTTTGATCCAATAGAGTTGTTCACAGTCACAAGGCACCAGTGTTTATTCTGCTGAAGATGTTAGGCAATTCGAAATCTGGTCTAGTTCAGCACATGTTCCCTTTTCAATCCTGATCAATTCTTTCTGCCTGTGACGGCTTCTAAAGTTTCAGCGCTTTAAGCATTGACTCTGGAGTCAGTTGTCTCTTTCTACTACTCATGTACTAAACCATGAAGGTCTTTTGTGCAAATGCACAAATGGCATTTCCAACTGTGGCAAAGACTACTCCAAGACTGACAAACAGATGCACGCAAAACACAGATAACAACAGTTTCAGGGCTATCGGGAAAAGTGCACAGCAGTTTCTGTCTGCACACATTAGCATCCAAGTCATCTAAGTACTTCTTCTGTGCCTCTGAGTCATCTCGATTGCTATGGATTATCATCTCTCTGGAGATTCAGGATGGCATTCCCATTATCCACTTAGCCACATGCTTTTACTGTATCATCTTCTTAACTTAAGCTGATACTACCTGCTGCCATTACTTCTGTATTATGAGTACTGGAACTGATAGACGTCAATCCACCATTCCTCCCTGTTCCAGAGGATGTCAAGACAGAAAGTGTTGCAGCATTTAGCTTAGAGCTTATAAAACAACTTGAAACAGCAAAACCTAAGCTTTGAAATTGGCTAACTATAACTTGGATTTCTTGGTTATCAGTAGGGCAAACATTACTTGCTTCAGTAATGATATATCAAAATTCTGCCTCACAAAAGAAACACTTGCTATAGATCAAAACCAGAATGGAAGAACCAGACATGCTCTTCTCACCTTAGTATTTCATTCAGCTGGTCCACTGAATGACAGGACCCTCAGTTTCCACAGCTTTTTCCCACCAATGTACAAAATATGTCACTCAAAACGGTGTGACAAGATTACAAAATGAGGCACACAACAACAGTCAAACAAAAGGCAAGTGCAATACCTACATTATCAACAAAATCTATTTTGTTAAAGTGAGATCAAATTATTAGCACGGTACATAAATAATGAGTCACAGTGCAAGACATTCAGCATTCAGTTTCATAAGGTTATTCCAGTTTCAAGTCGAGTAAATCTACTTCTAGAATGACCTACTAAGTGACACTACTCCATTAAGTTTTCCATAAAAATCACCTTATTACCTTCACATGCTCTTCTCTGCTTTATATCATAACTCCTAGACTGGATATCTTTCATGAAAAGATATGCAGTATTTCAAAAGTTTCTATCTGTTAATATTACCTTCATGGAAAAATTGACATGTTTGATAAAGTCTTCACCATATGTATTAGCATGGCCTAAGGAGCAACTAAATAACTGTCAAACTATTCCAGGCACTGTTAAAAAGGCAGAAAGACCATAACCTGAAGTATTTTAATTCAAAGAGAGAAAAAAACATCCCACACATAGGAGAAAGACATGCAACACAAGCAGGATAAACAAAACAATGATCATTCAACAGCTTTTGGAAACAGAAAGGTAGCTAGGAGCATAGAAGGCACTGGGGGAGGCATGGGAGATGAGGCTGAGACAGGAAGAGTACAGCTCTAAACTAGGGTGAAAACAATGTTAAGAGCAGTGAAGAAGTAGGAACACTCACAGTGAGTCTGACCCAAGACTGTGCAAAATCCTCAGTGTATAAATTGGGTGTTTACTGAGATGAAGGAGGAATTCCATGGTGAGGGAATGTACCCTGTTCTCCTCCTTCCCTCCAGCTTTTACTCTTGAGCATGATGTCATGATGCACGTATTACATGAAACCACAACTCATATTGTGGAATATCCCACTGGTTAGTCGGAGCCAGCTGTTCCAGCATCCACTCCCAAATTCTTGTGCACCTCCAGCCTCCTCACTGATGGGACAGCATGAGAAACAGAAAAGGCCTTGACACTGTATCAGTGCTGTTCAACAATAATTAAAACACAGGTGTGTTATCAACTGTTTTCATCACAAATCCAAAATACAGCACCATACAAGTACTATGAAGAAAATTAACTCTACCCAGAAACCCAGCACAAAAGTCTCTGCAAAGACAGCAGTGTACAGGTTGATCCCACAAACACCTAGATAAGAATGTGGCACACCATGTCTTTTCTTACCCCAATACTGCAGGTCCCATGACCTGGTTTATGATTCAATAGGGAGAGGATGCAATCCCTCTTCTCCTCAGTGGTTTGCTTTGAAATCACAGACACTGGCATCAGCAAGAGCAGAAGTTGCCCAGTACTTCACAGTATGGTTCCTGGGCTCCAGTTATGCGTATTTATCCGTCTGTAGTGTTACTATTCATTAAAAAGTCTGTCCCCCTTTCAAGTGAAAAAATATTTAGTTTTACTGGCTTATGACAGTCTTTGTAAAGAGCAGTGCTATATTGATTCTTTCTTCAGCGTGTATACAAACTCATTTATAATGTTATGACCTGAACTGTAGAGCACAAATTTAAAGTGACCTGTACATATTACTTGGTAACATTTGGATTGCAAGTTAAATACTCCCTGTTTAAACATGAATGCTTGTCCCTGGGAGTACAAGATATCTTATCAGAAAAGGCTTCTTATCAAATTCACCATCCTGGAGGCAGACACATTCTCTTGCAGTGCTGGGAGTTTATAATGATAAAATTAACAATGTTGTATTTCCCAATGAAGTCAGCAGTAGTGCACTGCATCCTACCATTAATCATTAGAGCCAGTTCTCATAACAGAGCCACTTGCTGGCCCTCAGGCACCTGCATCACTCCCCAAGCAATTCCAGTCCCCAGCAATAACTTATCACAGAAGCCAGGGATCAAGATTAAAAACCCAGTGAATAATGGGAGACTGTGCACCTCTATTCCTCTGGTAGATACAAGCAAGCTAATAACCTCCTTAAAGGGGAAGCAAATCATTCCATATTTTTCACTTTATAGACAAGCCAAGGAAGACCTGTATCTATGTCTCAGTAAAATTTATTGTATTGTTTAAGTTACTTGTTTCTGCCTTGTGCAAGGCATCAGCACGCATAAAACCTTTGGGGGGGAGGAGGAGGCTCCTCTGTAAAGCACTGTATTCTACATTCTGCTTGCAGTAAAAACTGCAGGGAAGAAAATTTTCATTTAAATCAGAAAATCAGAAGTATTACCCATTTTGCAAAGCATTTGTGCAAGCAGTATAATCAGAGGCCTGATTTTCAGCAGGTAAAAGATGGCCTGAATTGACATTTGTATCATAGAGGTGATAAAACAGCCTTTGCAAATGCATTTCAGCCATGGCTTCTCCTCCCTCCTTCCCAGTCATAGAGCATGGTACTGAAATACTGAGTATTCTGCTGCTGCTGACACTCAGTGCAGCTCTCTGGGAAAGGGTCTGCTGTGATCAATGCAGCTCACAACTTGCTAAACATACAAGAGACATGGGCAGGTCTGGAAATAAGGAGGAGTATGTTACAGAAACCTCCATGGGAACCTAACTTAAATATATCTGCTGGGAGAAAAAAAAAAAAAAAGCATACATACACATATGTAGGTACAGTTGTATAGAGTGAAAGGATTTTGTCTCATTCAATTCAACATCAAATATTACTCCACTTCCAAGTCCATACACAATGTTACCCAAGCTTTTCCTACTTGCACCTACAGAACACATGTACCTTTTAAATTATGATTATCATATTGTTTATTCAAAAATTAATCTGGAAAAATATTTGCAGTCCTACAGTAATTTTAAAGGAAGTAAAGGAAGCAGAATCTGATTTAAGAGGCTGACACACAGTATATCATGCTGCTCTTCAACTTCAGTGTTCTAGAATTTCCTAGCATTTTTGGAGGTTACTGTAATGGGTGCTTGAGTTCTTAAGTAAAAAAAATAATGACAGTGCTTAATGCAATTAATGCTACAGATTTTGTATGAGGTGAGCCGAGAGAATTTAAAATACAACATTGAAGAGGAAAAGACTACAGGGAGCTCACTAGAGATAAATGCAGAACTGCTGTATTAAGTATCCAGTTAATAAAAGCAGTTCTTTGCCACACCTGTATATGATCCTTTGGTCAACAATTTCAGACAGCACACCAAGCTGAACATGTAACATGCCACACCAACATGTAACACTGCATCTTTGAGCAAAATGCATGAAGAAACTACAACTGGGTCATAGTCAGGCAGATTTTGAAATACTACAGAGACTCAGAGGAGGAATCTCCATCACTGTGAATCTAATTTCCTATTTAGTCTATGAGAAAAGTTAAGAATTATGGAACCTGCAAATTCATCTTTAAAAGCTAAAACTCTGAGACAGAAAGGAATGGATACCAAAACAGGGCCACAAAAACTTGTCAAGTGACACTAGTCATTGGGAATAGTTATAAAGCCTCAGTGACTGTTTTCCTAAGAGCTTTCATAAAGCAGTTACTTTCAATGGACAGGTCTCCAATTTTCCCACCTGCTAAAAATAGAAGTTCATCACAGTTATAAAAGCTTGATGCACCCCAAAAGCTTCCCAAGCATACACTCAAATGAGTTAAGTCATTACTGCTTAGTGATGTACCTGTAAACCTACATGAAAATCACATTATGCGTAATGATTTAGAAATAAGTAGCAATGCATTAATGTAGCAGATGTATTTCCAAATGGATGCATTTCTCAACACCACATGATATGCTGGAGTGTCAAATGGTTCAAGGGCAGTGCTATTACCAGTACTTCATGAGGCAAAGTATCTAGGACTGCTCACAACACATTTCTGTGTCTCAGAGCACATAGTAAAAGAAGTGATTTAAATGTTGAATGTCCTAATAGTCCTATCAGAATCAATCTATGGACAGTAATTTCCACCCAAAATCACATAAGATGCCATTATTCACCTTCCGTGTTTCAGTTTGTACCCAGGGTGAAGAAAACCTGAAATTGAATTGAGTAATTCTGCTGAACAATTTTTCCCAATTAACTCTGATAATAATTCATTTTCCACATAAATTTAGTCCTTCCTGATTGGATCTTTATTTTTGATAAAAGAATTAAGCAGCACAATAATATTATACATCAAGTTTCATCAAAATGTCTACTGAGCATATCTTGGGATCCTGTGACTCTTATTAATATTAAAAAAGTCTTCATAGAGGGAGAACAGGGAATACTCATCCTACAATTACTGTGATTTTAGAATATTATCATGAATGTGTTGCATTTGCTTTACAAGCATCAGAACTGGCATCAACTGAAGTCTTTAGAAATATGATGCTATTAGCAGCTACACCACATGTTTTTGAAGGAGGGAAGATCACTGAGAGAACGCTTCAAAAGCTGCGTACAACTGAGGTACTACTGATAGAACAGCAGAGGATTTTGGTCATGTCTCAAGAAAGGAAGGCAACAGTCAGAAGAGGACTCTATGGATGAAGCACTCTATAGACAGATAGGAACAGCCTCACGCTCGCAGGCCCTTGTTCTCATGAGGGACTTCAACCACCCTGCTATCTGCTGGAGGGACAATACGGCCCGGCACAAGCAGTCCAGGAAGTTCCTCGATTGTGTGGAAGACAGCTTCCTTCTGCAATATAATAGAGGAGCTGACAAGGAGAGGTGCCATGCTTAACCTCGTCCTCACCGACAGGGAAGGGCTGGTTGGAAATGTGATGCTCCAGGGCAGCCTTGTTTGCAGCGATCATGAAATGGTTGGATTCAAGATCCTCAGGGCAGTGAGAAGAGCGTGCAGCAAGCTCACTGCCTTGGACTTCAAGAGAGCAGACTTTGGCCTCTTCAGGAACCTGCTCAGTAAGATTCCATGGGATATAGGCCCTAGAGGGCAGGGGCCCCAGACTGTTGGTTGATATTCAAGGACCACCTGCTGCAAGCTCAGGAGCGATACATCCCTACTAGAAGGAAATGCTGCAGGAGGGCCAGGAGACCTCCTTGGATGGATAAGAAGCTGCTGAGGAAAATTCGAAGGAAGAAAGAGGCTTATAAAAGGTGGAAGCAACGGCAGGCAGCCTGGGAAAAATACAGGGATGTTGTCCGGGAAGCTAGGGATCAGGTTAGGAAAGCTAAGGTCCACTTAGAATTAAACTTGGCTAGGGATGTTAAGGATAACAGGAAGGGATTCTATAGGCACATTGCAAATAAAAGGCAGACTAGGGACAACGTGGGCCCTCTCCAGAAGCTATCGGGAGAGCTGGCTACCCTGGATTCGGAGAAGGCTGAGGTTCTTAATGACTTCTTTGCCCCAGTCTTCACCAGATACGATTCTATGATTCTATGATTATTCTTCAGAGAAAACAGACCACAAGTGGATGAAGAAAGCAGCTAACAAACAGTTTTTACAAGTTTGCGGATTAGTCTGGGAGCACAGGCTTTTATTTAACAAAAAGAAGTGGCTTTCTAACCATGCACCTAGTTCATAGAGGTTTGTAAATCAGATCTTGTCAAATATGTTGCTAAATTAGTCAGTAACATAACCACACAGTAAACTCTTGATGCAGAGCACACACAATCTGGGTGCCAGAAAGTCCTGTACCATTCCTTTCAATGTCTGTTTCTCATTGCGGTAGTTGCTCTCTGCATATTTATTGGCTTGAAAACTGTTTTTAACAATAAATGATCAACAGACCTTTTCTAGTCTCGCTATCCATTTCTTATTTACCAGCAGTGAAGACTAAGCCACAGGGAGCTCAGTGGTATACAGTGGAAGTGCAAGAGCATTTTTTCTCAGCTGTGATTGAACCCTCAGTATGTTGCCTAGAGAAGCTGTGAATTTGCCATTCCTGGAGATATTAAACACCCATTTGGACACTGCCCTAAACAACCTGCCCTACTTGATCCTGCTCTGAGCAGGAGGGTGGACTAGATGACCTCTGAAGGTCCCGTCCAACCCAAACTATTGTATGATTCTATGATCTCCAGGGGTGCCTACCAACCTCAACCAGTCTGTAATTTTGTGATTCTATAAAAAGATTGTATTAGTTGACACTTTGTGACTCACCCTCATCCAATGCCTTTGACTGCAAATCTTAAGAGATTCCTGTGATGACAAACTGTATAGATACACACTCTCTCAAACATTCTTTTTCAGCGAGCAGCATTCAGCTTTCAACATACTCCTCTGTTGCATCAAACTGGGCCTTCATGTAGCAAGCAGAGTTCCAAACTGCTGCATCTGTGCCTCTTGTTAAAGGTGCTGGAGGGTCATAGGCATACTGGGTGCTCTCTGCAGGAGCTCTCTGTGTGGAAGAGTGGGCAGGAGGGCAGCCTAAGCCAGGACACAGTAGTGACCTGTTTGCAACATGTGGTTTGTTAAGAGGTTAATCAGATTTAAAGTGAGGAAAAGATTAATGGCAGATAACTGTGGCTAAAAAGCTGCCTCCCTTGGTCACAAAATGGATAAATTAGGGATTTTCAGAAACAGTGATGTTAAGAAAATGAAGTTAACGTAAAGATAAGGTGCAAGTATCTGCTGGCCCTGACTTCAGGCTGGAAAAACATAAGTTTTGATTTAGAGAAACATGGGAGAAATTTCCAAGGTCAGTCCTCCTTCTAAAACCATACAAGGAGTTCTACTAGTAGAGACAGTCAAGTCTTCAACACTTCTGAAATTCAAAGGGGAAGAGGTAGGCTTTTTATTGCATTATGGAGGGAGTATTAGATTTGAGTGGTTATACAAGAGACCAGAGATAATCCAACATTAACTACTCTTGCAAAGATGTAGCACTGGAAAGGCTTTTTTTCTCCTCCTCCCCCATCCCCCTTTTATTAAAGTATTTTTAATCCTATAGCTCTCAACCCAATACAATTAACTTTTACTCCCTCTGCTCTATGAAAACAGTAATTTTCTTAAAACCAGGTAGTGGAAGACTATATTTATAAGCTAAAACAAATAATTCTTAGACTCTTGGAGAAGTTGCCCTAATCAGGTTTTTTTCAGCCAATTGGTCTAAACATACCAAAAGAACCCTTAGCATTTGTGTAGCATTGCTCATTCAGCTTTAACATAAATAAATAAAATCCTGAAATAAAGTGAACTGAAATAAAGTAATACTTAACATTCAATTTTTAAACTAGGAAGGAAGAAGTTGGAATTGTTCTAACAGGTTTCAGTCATATGTAAAGACACAAAACAAAAAAAACCCACTAAAAAAGGAAAGCAAAGGTTCAGTCCTGACAGTGCTTATGCATATGAATAATTAAAGGACTCTAGAGTAAAATTATTCATGGTTTGGGCTTCATGCACAAGTGTCAGGATGAAAAAAAATAATCAAGTTATCATCTCATTGAAATTTACAGTTGTTGTGATTTAAGCCCAGCCAGTAACTCAGAACCATGAAGATGCTCGCTCGCTCCCCCTCCTTTTCCCCCCCGGCGTCCGGAGGGATGGGGAGGAGAATCGAAAGAATGTAACTCCCACGGGTTAAGATAAGAACAGTCCAGTAACTAAGGTATAACACAAACCACTGCTGTTACCACCAATAATAATAATAAGGGAAATTACAAGGGAAGAGAATACAACTGCTCACCACCCACAGACCGATACCCAGCCTGACTCAAGCAGCGATCTGGGACTTCCAGGTTTATATATTTTCCCCCAGTTTCTATACTGGGCATGACGTGCTGTGGTATGGAATACCCCTTTGGTTAGTTTGGGTCAGGTGTCCTGTCTCTGCTTCCTCCTGGCTTCCCATGCCACTCCTCAGTAGCAGAGCATGAAACTAAAAGTCCTTGATTGGAGTAAACATTTCTTAGCAACAGCTAAAAACATCAGTGGTATCAGCACTGTTCTCAAACTAAAGTTGAAAACACAGCACTACACCAGCTACTAAGAAGGAGAAAAATGACTGCTGCTGAACCCAGGACCCAGTTTTATATTGTCTATTTAAGCTTCCCAAAATTCCTGTTGATTGCAAGGAGGAGTTTGCAGATGATGATCAGTACATGATCATGTCATTCAAACCCTGTGGTTTGGGTACAGAATACATTACACATTCGTGAGATTATCTGCATCCTATAAAGCACTAGCTTGTATTTATATACAGTCAAACCCAAGATTTTTCTCATTTAGTTTCTAAAAGATTGTATTTTTCCCATAACTCTCACTTCAGAATTCTCATCTGCTAATGCATTCCTTGAAATTATGCTTAGATTAAAAACATCTCTAAAGGAAATAGAATGAGACATTTCAATAGATCCACATTTTTTTGTAACAGTGCCTACAAAATGCATGCAAAAGATCAAGCTGTTGAACACAAGCAAGCACCTGTCTGTGAAGGCCCCAAAATGTGAGCTCTTCTTGTGAAAGAAGTAACACAGACATCAAAGAAACACAGCTACTCCTTAGCCTTGAAGAAAAATATTGCTATTCTACCAAAAGTGTGCAGATACAAATCGTCATTCAACTTTCTTTTCCTCTTTCAGGTGGCTTAGTTTTACAGAAACTTTCTCTTCCATATACAATGTAATATGAGTTTGGAGAGAGAGGGATTTGGGATTTTTTTCGGTGTAGACCATGCAGATTCAAGCATTTTGCTGAGTTAAGGAGATTCACTACATCACCCTGCTTAAGCTCAGTATCTATTTCTGTGTTGCCTATTTTAATCTTAGTTGTGAGTTAAACTGACATTGCTGAAGCTTTTTTCTAAGGGTTTCCAACATATAAGCTAAACTACAGTACCCTTAAGTATGGTTGTGCCTGTTCAGCAGATGGATAGTGATGGATTGAGCTTCAGTGACTTGTCTGTGGATGTGAATTCTTAAAGACATTGATCTGCAATACTCAGAAGCTCGGTGACAGAACACATTGGTAGAATATTTCAGTGCAGTGCTCTTGAAACTAGAAGTTGATCTAGCACCCCGTGTGTCTGTAGGCCCACAGTTCTATGCTCTTTGATATCCCTCCATTTGAAAAAGTGGAAACATGCCCCTCTACTAATCTGTTTTCACCAGCCTTTCAAGGTCTGAGATGTCCAGAGAGGCAGATTTTTTTAGCAATGTATTTTAGCATGTTATAAAAACAAAGTATACTAATGACATGACTGAAGGAAAAGAAGAAACAAATGAGTTTCACTGATAACTGATGAATGTCACTGGCAGAGAAAAGTACACTCTGCATTGCTTTCCACGGCTCAGTATACGTGCTTCAATTCAGTATTTTAAAGAGCAGAGTTGAGCCAATTTAGAACGTAAATTCAGACGCCATGGTTATAAAATTATTATCCTTATGAGCACCCCCTGGATTACATTGGTTTTGCTTTCTCCACTGAACAGCAAACTTTGACACAAACAGCTAGTGGATCAATAAGAAAATTGTTTTGTGGTCTTCATGTGCATTGATTCACAAACCATTCATCTCCTTGTAAACACAGAAATAAAACAATTATCACTTAATAATGCGCCATTACATCATCAGTAGCTAATCAGAATGCTGAGGAATTGCCATTTTCTTGCTCCTGTATATTATCTGTTTATTGTAGAACATTCAATTTCAGAATAAACCAATATATATTTCTTTCCATGGCCTGGGTGTTTTGGGAGTGCTCATGTCATTTCTCCCTAAACAAACAAAAGGCCACCTGAGAAAAATCAGTAACTTAGTTTTTAATAACCTAGAAATAAAAGAAAGCAAGCAGATTTTAAATGAAAAGTTTGTACTGAGGAGTTTAGCATACAATCTCTATTACAACTGATATTCAAGTTTTTAGATAGAAATTTGCTCTGAATTAACTTAAGGAGCCAATTTTGGTACCTTATGTGCAAGATATACATAGGTGCAGAAAAGCCAAGAAGTTCTAGTGAGCCATGAATTTTGGTTAGGATTAGAATGAAATTGCTAATTTTTGTAGATATGCAATGGTAAACTGAGGAACTCTATCTTAATTCTGCCAACCTACAGTATAAGAAACTCCAAAATCTTCCTAAGACATCAGGAAAACTCAGGTTAGAAGACACTTTGAGAGGTATCTTGCCCAAGCTCCTGCTCAAAGCAGGATCCTCTGTGAGATCATGTACCTCAGAGCTTGATCCCATTGGGGTTTGAGAACCTTAAAGGACGGAGGCTGAGCAACCTCTCTGTAACATGCTCCACTGCTTCACTGTCATTGTGGTGGTGATGTCTTCCGTATCCCCCCCTTAGCAGGAGAATTGGAACTAGATGGTCTTGAGGTCCTTTCCAACCCTAACTATTCTATGATTCTGTGATCTTTGGTCTGTACCTCTCTTGTTTCAGTGCGTGTGCTAAGTACTTCTGAAAAAAATTATGTGCTGTAACATTCTGAATATGAACTATCTTGTCTCTTAATCACTTACTGTAGATAATCTCCTCTCAAAAATACATGCATAGATGCCATCTGTGGTTCATACCTGAAATGCCAGTAACAATTAGCTGTTGTGTTCTAATGACTATTTCTCCAATGATGAATTGTTTCACAAAAGAGACAGAATTAAGTCTTGAAATATCTGGTACATTTTTCTTTATGAATTACCAACTTGGTTCTCTGCATCCCCATTTTTTATTAGTAATGTAAGGTTAAGAAACAATAATGACAAAAATTAAATGTGACATTTAAAACTATTTCTTTCTGAGAAAGGAAACTTCACCAGTGAACCCAGCATTTGTTAGGCCTGCTACCTAAAAATGCCTAATGCTATCTGTCACGATTATTTTCCTCAAGAGTTATTATAAATCTTCACAGTCTAGAATATACTTATTCCTTCTGCATATTGTAGTAATCTACATGTGTTGATAGTAAAGGCACTCACTTGGTAATTTTTAGAGCATTGTCAGATAGCACTGACACATCTCCAAAAAGGACCTTTTGGGGTCATTAGATCAAACCTCCCACTGCCATGTGTATAAATCTTACCTAGTCAGGTTCTGATAATTTTATTTAAATAGAGTAGACTCTATGTTAAACACTCCAAAACCAAATAAAACAACAAAACCCCACCCTTGCAATTGCCACCTCCTCTATTTAAAAGATATTGAAAATCTACCTCTATTCTGTTCATCCATGGCTTTTGAGAGGCATTTAATACTACCTCCCTTAGTCCACAAAATAACTGAAGTGGGCAGGCAGACAAATGGGAAAAGGTTAGAAAGGGAACTCCCCAACACAGAAATGTCAATAAAGGTCAACAACAACCAGATGTTTGTCTGAAGCTGCTGCAAAAGCTGTGTCTTTATGTACACACATGCCACAGATCATCCTCTGTAACTGTCAGATAGTGCTAGAACCACAAATTACAACAATTTTTGATTGATACTTTAATTACTACACAAGTATTTGACAGAAAAATTGTATTGTTTAAGCAGTTTAAGTCACCTTGTAAGCCAATACCTAAGGTACTGCAGTAAGTGTTTTTCCTGCATACTTATTTAGTACACCTTTAACAGGACTTTACAACTTGTGTTTCAGAACTAGTACTTCATGTTGTCATTGTGACAGTCAATTAACAAACCTTTTGGTATTTATAAGGAATTAACACTAGTGACCAAACCCACACCTATTTTGTCCACATTACCCACAGTTGCCCCCTTCTACAGAGACGTGGACGCAGACTAGCAGGGTACACTGCACAACTACATTCTGAATGCAATTCCTTCTCAAGACAAATGAAGCCCTCTCACAGCCTTGGTATGACAAAAACCCCCTCTTGCTGCTTCAGTTCAGTGAATTGCACTGCCTGCTTTCACTGCTGGCAAAGACGGAATTTCTATTTCCACCTCACACCACAGCAGCCTGCTGCCTGAGAAATCAAAGTCTTACTCCTCACAGAGAAGAACATGTGGTCAGAAGAACAAAGAAGGGTACTGACTGCAGATTTACCCCAAAAACTCTCATACAGAAATTGCACACACTCCTGTCTTCAGGACAGCTACCTGCAGGGTACCCCCACCACCAAGGTGACAGGGGAGTTCAGTTGATGCTAACAAAGTCATCAATTAGAATCAGCCTAAAGAATAATGGTCCCTGGAGGCTACATAAATGCTACAGGAAAAATCACCTCAGACTTCAATGTCTTGTGTGACCACACAGCACTCTGTTTTAATTACAACCTTTCTTTTATGCCTAATGACATTTAAAGACTTCTTTCATCAGTTATTTCTGTAGCACTGGGAGGTGATCAGAGGCCCACATTTCCAGGAACATATGGGATGTTTGAGAACATCCTGAGTTCAGCATCATCATGTTCTGCATTCACCTAACTGCAGATGTTGGTTCCATTTTGCTTAATAATGTAAGGTCCCTCTGCTGTTTGTACCTTGTGAAGAGGAGGCCCACAGCACTGGCTTTTATTTTATGTTTTACTTCTTGGGTGGATTGCTTGGGAAAACAAATTTGCTCTAAGTGAGTGATGTACAGTTCTTGGAGGGCAGGGACGCCGTACTCCTCACCACTGAGGCTGAAGCAGAGACAAAGCTTCTCATGTTTTCTGTGACCTTTACTTGGATTGTAATCACTGTAATTTTTGCAAGTGAATAAATATTATTCTTCTGAACTGTAGTATCTTCTGATCATTGTATGTCTATTTAATTACATAAGCTTTTAAAATCCTACATCGCATTAAGGAAAGGCTGTGCGTGTAGAGCCGTAATTAATGGTGCGTGAGAAAAGTGAAATGAGATGACATTTGGCTATTACAAAACTGACTCTCAGGAGAGGTTCACCACATTCCCAAGACCTTCTGGAGTCTGCACAAGGCACCAGTGATCTGGGGCAGGTAAATTTACACAGTTCTATATGGTTTAGATTTTCTGCTCACTTACAAAAAGAAGTTAAGACCTACATAAAAATCCTGGCTTGAAATAAACAGTGATGAAATTGATTGCTAAGCATATTCATCTAAGTACATAGTTAGACACATTACATGTTGGCCATCAACACTTAGATGCAAAAGAAGACACTGAATTCAGACTTTAAAATACCACACAAAAAATGTGTTGGTATAGCAGCTGACCAGAAAATGATCCAGGTTACAGAACCACAACAGCAGCAGTTCAGATGTGACTATGCAACAGTGTGCTTTTATGCCTCTAATATTGTATTTTTTAATCTTTTGGACAACTGAATGATGATTTTTTTTTGGCAGTATGGTAGACTTTTGTTAGTCTTTAACAAAATAACCTCCCTAAATACATAACAATATGAGTATTAAATTCAGCCGGCCTGGAAAGCGTGGCATCTGCTTTGGCTTTGATTTTTGGCTTGCAGGGTTTCTCCCACTCTCCACATCAAATATTGCAGTCTATCTTTACATTTAATTTTTTACCAGTGCCAGTATCAAAGCAATTAAATATATTTTACAAAATTACAAGTGAAGATGTCAAGAGGATCGCTTTTTTGTTTACAGCAGCTCTGCAGACCTAATGCAAAGCAATAGGCTTACTTAGATTCCCAAATGAAATTGCCTGACGTATCTTGCCATATACATCACCTTTATTTGTTCTTGATTCAACCATATAATAAGCCTCCCACCTCCCCTTCAGAAATTTCTTTCTGAAAAAGAAATTTTACAGATAACTGTAGAGATCTCTACAGGTACTGTATAAAACCTCCACGTCAATAGGGAAAGCAATTCAGCATGACGATGGTTTCTGGAGCACAAGAAAAAATTCTATGCTGCTGTTTGAACTAAAGGAGTTTATTTGGAAGACACAATGAGCTAGCCTCAGCCTGGCCCTAGATGAAATTAGATGTGACACAGAACAGCAGGCCACATTAATGAATGTGTTTATCACCGTTATTTGTAGGGAGGTGACGAACTCGCTTGCATTTCCATACAGCCTGAGAATTCTCTGATTTACGACTTTTTTCCTTTTGTCTCCCCTTCCTCCTAGAGGAAAAAGCTTCATGGCAAATTTGCATACCTTTAAAAGGAGGGAGGGGTCTTTACCGTGCACGCTCTCTCTCACGCAATCAAACCTAATTTCCTTCTCAATTTGCTGAGCCACTATCACTGGTAATTGCAATTGGAGTGTCAAAACTGTTGGCATCTTGAAATAATGGAATACTACCCAGTATCAATCTCATTTCACGTTTCTGGCAGAAAGCATGATTTCCCTTTGTCTGTCCACTTGCAGTAACAAACTGCATAATTTCCATATTCACTAATAATTTCAACACAGTTGGCTGAGCAACATTTCAGATCTACTCCTTTATTCTTATACTGATATAAATGTTCTTTTGTATTCTTTCTGTACTTCAGGCCCCCAACGCTTGCATTTGACTTTTAAAGCAAATGACCAGAAAAGTGCTTACTTCCCTAACCTGGATAAATATAGAAAATAATTGCTGAAAACTTGTGGAATCATCTTATGTTGGATTAAAACCAAAATGAGACAAGCTGCAAATAACAAATTATTTCATTTTACTAATAACTGGTATTAAATAATACTTGCCCTTTGCAGCTGACAAATCCTCCCATGACTCCAAATAGCTCACATTTCTATTCTGCACACTTAAACTATCTTTTCAATCTTTTCATATACTTCCCGAGACATCTATTTTGGAGATATTTCCTGATTGCCCACATGCAAGATAATTTTGACCTTTCCAATTTAAACCTCACTGTTTGAAAAAGCTTCATATGTCAAATTAATAGAAAACACTAGGTCATTATCAATGTAACATTCGTAGTCTTTAAAGTGGGATATGAGTCATTTACCCAACAAGAAAACTCTCAAGAGAGACTACAGCTATAAATTCAAAGCCACCTTTAAGTTCTATCAGTGGAGCCTCTTTCCCTTGGCTTCCCTCCCACCCAGCCCCCTGACTTGTGGGCCCACCTCTGGGTTTGATCAAGTTTGCTAGCATTTTGTACCGGACACAGTAACACAAATCTAAGTTAAGAAGTGTCCAGTAAGGAGAAATGTTTGCATCTCATGGTCCTTCTACCTGTATGATCTAGTCTACTTCTGTCTACCAGAGATCCTACCTCCTTTCACTTAGCAGAAATCCTTATACTGTTTTGAACTTTTGTCTTCAGAGTAATCTATTTCAAACAGCCCAGCACTCCTCCTCTTCCCAGTGTCACCAAAGGGGAGGGAAAATAGAAAAAGGAAACAGAAAATCTTGTGCATTCTTAGGTATACTTTCACCCTTGCGCAAAAAACACACCTCAGCTGGGAGCGAGCCTGATGGGACTGCAGGAACTAGCACTAGTTTCTGCAACAGGTAAACTGTAACCTAAAGAAGCAGATGAAGACGAATGCAACTTTTAAGACATGAATGGAATTTCAGGTTCCTTTTCACTCACCTTTTGTACAATATGATGGTGTCCTGGGTTCAGCAGTAGCAGTCATTTTTCTCCTTCTTAGTAGCTGGTACAGTGCTGTGTTTTGACTTTCAGCCGGGGAACAGTGCTGATAAC
Organism: Ara ararauna; assembly: GCA_028858755.1. Taxonomy (NCBI): domain Eukaryota; kingdom Metazoa; phylum Chordata; class Aves; order Psittaciformes; family Psittacidae; genus Ara; species Ara ararauna. The sequence goes on along the minus strand of CM054380.1, from coordinate 14,829,782 downwards.
ACCGATGTTTTTAGTTGTTGCTCAGTAATGTTTAGTCTGACCAAGGACTTTCTGAGCCTCATGCTCTGCCAGGGAAGAGGGGAAGCCAGGAGGAAGCAGAGACAGGACACCTGACCCAAACTAACCAAAGGGGTATTCCATACCACAGCACGTCCTGCCCACTATATAAACTGGGGGCAGTTACCCGGAAGGGCTAGATCACTGCTGGGTCAGTCTGGGTATTGGTCAGCAGGTGGTGAGCAGTTGTATTCTCTTCCCTTGTTATTTCCCTTATCATTATTATTATTGGTGATAGCAGCAGTGGTTTGTGTTATACCTTAGTTACTGGACTGTTCTTATCTCAGCCCACAGGATTTACATTCTTTCAATTCTCTTCCCCATCCCTCCGGGAGTGAGCAGGGTGGGAAGGAAGGTGGGGCAGTGAGGGAACGGCTGCGTGATTCTGAGTTACTGGCTGACTGAGTTTAAACCACGACAGATGGAAAAGTGACCATTAAGAAAACATTTTCCTATTTCCATTTATATATAAAAAAAATCAGATAGTTGATGGCAACATCTGTTTTGACTGAGCAAATTTTTGTTTCAATATATGAATAGGTCTTAGATCAGATAACCACACTGTCTTTAATTTAGGGGAAAAAAAAAGCCTGAATGACCTACAAGATCTTTTTGTTAGCATTAAGACTGTTTTCTCATGAAAGGAATCTGTTTCTATTAGATCATGTTATTCCTTTTTGTTACAATAACTGCCACAATATCCTCCTAAAATTGACCTTTGGAAGATTTACAGAAAACCATGCCCCACTCCTTACTAAGCTAAACCAGTCTGTATGATTAAAGCCACCTAATCAGGTTGCTACTATGACTTAGATGACCCTGCCTGCTCTCAGAAACGTCTTGGCTGCTGTAGCATGCCACAAGGAAGAGCTGAGGAAAACTGAGACCCTGCTGCACTCTTTGAACAGTCATATAGTAGCTTATACACTTGAGGTCAACCTGATAGACCATGCAGGTGGAAATGCTCACCAGTGTTATAAAGTTTTTTGCATCTCCACATCAGAAAACACAAAAAGTACAGAATACCTTACTAGTTTCAATTTTAATGACTGCATAAGCTTAACACGAATAGGTCTAGCATCAGTTTTGCTCCTTCTCCAACCACAAAACACCAATAAACAGTGATTGCCAAGCAATATTTTTCATTACCTCCAATAAACAAAAATATCCTTCTTCAAATTCCAAGCTTCAGAGAATTTAATGAGACTTGCATATATGCAAGTTTTCTGTTCCCTCTTTGGCCAGCAAATCTCCACAGTACAAGATCTGCTCCCTCTACTGAACAGAGCTGGAACACTGTCTTCGCTTTTTCATACCATATTGGTTGGATCCCTAATCAACACAGGACAGCACCTCTGGGAAAAAAGCTGCACAGTATTTAGGCATATTGAGCTGTCCCTGAAGAGCCACTGCACTAGTTCAGGGTCTTCCTCAGAAGATGAAGGTTTTTCAGCCTCCCTTCATATGTCATGTGCTGCAATGCTCCGACTCTCTTAGTAGCTGGACTGGCCCTGGTTTGCCCATACCTGTACTGTAGCGCAGAACACACACAAGGCTCCAGGCATGCTCTCCCGAGGGCCTGGCAGAAAAGGATTGCTGCCCTTCTGCTTCTACACTCTTGCTAACACAACCTGTCATGTCATTGGAATTACTGATGTCTTCTGTGACCTGGTTTCAGGGCTGGTAAAATGCAGGATGGGAAAATATTCCAAACCCCATTCTCAGTGCAGATTTTAGCCTCAGCACTTGAGTCCAGCACCACAGTTCTTGACAGGTGCTCAAGAGACTCTTGCATCAAGAAGTACAGCTGCAGTACATCTTTGATTTGTTTTTCCCTCCCTCTGTATACACATGGTGCTTTCACTACATGTGCAAAGCAGCACAATAAAATTACAGTGGAGGCACTAGAACCAAACACTGAAGTTCTGCTTATCTTCTAATCTCTAAGTCTTATCTCTACTTTACACACACAGACCTCAGGGAAAACATTCTATTTCTTTGTGCCCAATTATCCATCTATAGAATTAATATAACAGTATCCCTTTCTTTCGTCTCATTTATTTCAGTTATGAAAGTCACTGTCTCGGAATTGTTTCTATTCTGTAGCTTTACAAGGCATACTGGAATACAAGAATTAGAACAATAATTACTCAAGGTAAATGATAAAACCCAGGAAAATAGCCCCACACTGAGTGATTTTATTGAGTTTGAGCTAAATACCACACTGTGCTGGCCACCATTTTGATTAGCAGCATACTTATGTTCACTTTTATCACTCTTTGATGAAACAAATATGTCCATTTTTTCCCCTATGTATCCACCAGCATATGCAATTTTGATGGAATGTCCTTTCTCGGAGAGCACAGATGCATCTACTATTCTACATGGCAAATTTCACTATGTCCAAAATGAAACTGTTTAACCTTGAAGTCCCTCTTGCACAGTAAGTTTTTACTCATAACTTACAGGAATAAGACACAATGAAGAAAGCAAATCTCACTGTATATCACCTGCTGTTCTTTTACAATACATTCAGGTATTTGGAATAATTTTTTTGTTATAACCATTCTTATCAATTTCTTATATGTATCTATTTGCAAGTGTATCTTTTGGGAGAACACAATTTTCATTTTGATGACTGACCTTGTAAAGAAACTTGAAATACATCTTCCTAAAAATATTTGTGATTTAATTGGAAGAAGAAAGAACTCAACCAAAAGTTTATGAAAATCAAATGTCAAAAAAAGGTGTTCAACAATAACATCAGATAAAAACTTTGGTCATATCTCACTACAGTCATCCCAAATCCCAGCCTTTTAAAGACATCATATCATAAAACTGGCCTACCTGTTGCCTCATTTGTGTTCTGGGAAAAGGTTGAGAGCATTTGAAGTTGTCAGCCCCTAGTGTAAACTTCTGTGTGATTTAGACAGTTCATCCAAACTTTGCCTTTCTTAGTTTCCTCACCTAAAAAAAGAAACACAAAAAGAATTCCTCATGAAAAGTAGTCAGGTAATACAGCTCAACAAGACAATACAAGAGAAATAAACGCGCAAACCAAGCAAATGAATGTGCCAATGATCTTATTCATTTAGGGAAACAATAGCAGAAGAGTTTATCTAACCATCTCCAGAGCTAGTTTTCAAAACAGTTGATATTGACTGTAAATCCAATAATTATCTTGGCAGTTATGATACTACATAGAGCAAGATCTGTATTTGTTAAAATGATAATTCGCTCTTTTTTTGTACCTGAAAATCTTGCCCTCACAAGAGATCTTGCCCTTTACAAGCACAGAAATTTCAAAACAGAATTCTTTTTAGGCACATTAGAGGTTCAACAGTACATTCTCTTTCAGCTTCAAACTCCTGTAAAGCAATGGCTTTGAGGGGAAAAAATGATTCTCCGGAATGAGGTGAAAACATTCTAGTGCGCTTTTGAAGTAAATATCCAAGCTTGCCAAGTGCATCTGCTGCTTGCTAGAGTCTCTCAACTTGATTGTTTGAGCACACACCGCTATGCTAGAAAAACAATTCTAGTATGTCTATATAAAACAAATTTTATTTTAATTGTACATGCAACTAGGAAAAAATATATAACCCTGACTTTATGACTGACAACAAACGTGAAAATATGATTCAAAGAGCTCTATGTACTACTGGCAAAAAAAGGATTCTCTGCCTGCTCACCAGATACTGGATAGATAAGTCAATGGACTTAGAGCCAACACACCTAATGAGACAATTAGGTGTCATAGGGTCTTTGTCTTTAATCTCATTGACTGAATGCTGGGGGCACATTTTGTGCTGTAACAGAGTGAAGTGCTCTCTTCTGCCTTCCCTTCTTCCTTGCGTGACAGCACCATCTGTTTATAAATACATCACTGGAATGACAGTACTCTGATGATGTACTAATATAATACATCATCAAAGTGCCATCAGTGATGATCTAATGATGTATTAGAAAGCTGTTTATCAAAGCTCTGTTGCTTTGATGATGTATAGGTGCAATACATCACTGGAATGTCTTGCACTGGTGGCACTGTACTGATACAGACCTTGTGGGAAAAATGGGCCCTGTTAGGACTCAGAAAGAGAATAAAATGGAGACAGATACAGGAAAATGAAGGAAATAATATAAACCTTTTATACATTTAACTGTTTAAGAGGAAGCTTCAAAGGTAAGGAGAAAAGGACTTAAGTTTCAGAAACCTGAGTTTATAATGAAATTGCATTCATCAGCTGGAGACACAAATATTTAAGCACATTAGAACATGTAAAGGGAATACCAAAAAAAGACCCAGTTTGTGTATAGTAACTGTTTCACAGATCTGAATTCCCCATTCTCTTCCACCCCTTCTTCTAATTAATTTCTGCAGTTGGCTCAGAAAACAAACAACTGGTTTTAGACTATGAGGTAGAATAAGGGTAATCTAACCAGAAAGCCTCATGTGTCTCTTAAAGCTAGTTTTAGGTCACTTAATTTAAAAGTCTGTACATAGTTGTTTGGGGGTCTTTTGTCCCATCTCTCCCTCCCACTCTCCCCAGTTACGAGTGGTCCTGCACTTGAAACTGCTATGCATTTCTTTGTTCACACAACCCAGGAGTATTACACCAGTACTCTGCATTCAGCAAAGACAAGCTGAGATCACAAAACGTATCGGGGCTGTTTGGGATGGAGTCAGTTTTCTCTGGAGTGCTGCATCTTGCATCTGTGACTAAAATAGTGCTGGTAACATGCCACCCAATAAAACAGAGCAAGAAGATGGTGCTGATCAAAGCTTAACCACCCTTTCTTTCAGTTTTATTGCTGAGCACAACGTTAAATGGTGTGGAATATCTCTGATCAGTCCAAGCCAGCTGTCCTAGCTGTGACCCCTGCCAACTTCCTGTCAACACCCATCCTATCTGCTGGAGGGTGGCAGAGTGAGGGAGCAGGTAAGGCCTTGACATTGTGTAAGCACTCATCAGCATTAGATAAAATTCTGGTGTCTTAACCAACCCTGGCCTGGTCACAAATCAGAAACACAGAACTACAGAAGATAACATGAATAAAATTAATTACATCCCAACTGGACCCGGGTATATATAAGATATGCATATACACACACACGTATATTTCTAAGACTCCAGGCAGCTGCAGGTGCTGCGGCATTCAACACTGTATTAACACTGCATGGTGAAAGCAGAGTCAACACAATAATCTTCCATAAAGGCTAGAGACTATTCCAGCATTTTTTGTTGGGTGATCTCTGAAGCAAACTGATCTTCAAGATTTTTAATGCACACTGCCATTCTTTATGTTTCATTTGAAATCCCATAGAAGAGGTTGTGGATTTGGCAGAGTCCATCTGCAGACAGGTCTGGCACAGCAGTGGCAGAACCAGGTTTTCTTCTTCTTGCCGCCATGCCTCAACCCTGATCTTAAGGGAGTTTTCAAAGGAAAAAAAGAAAAAAATATTTACAAAATAATATGGATCTTGGACACTGTGGTAAATATCCATTCAGCAAAATTAAAATTAATTAATATTTGTAATTGTAAACATTAATGGAATTGAGTAAACATACTGGCACATAAACAATGCTTTTCACTAGGAAAAAAAAAGTGTATCATTAGGAGACTAGATAACCCCATGACCATGACACTGACCAGGGTTCAGACAATGTACAGCTCCCAGATCTGCACAAATTCCTACTATGACCTTCAGCCATTTGAGATCTCTATGTTTCCCTCTGTAGTCATTTCTCCCATTTCTCTGTGTCAATTTTGCCTTCCAGACAGGGACAACACTGTCTCATAGCACACCAAGTCCCCAATTTCCACAATATTCCAATGCCAGCTATAAATGGATTGTCACAGAATAAGTGATCACAGAATGCACCATTTAGGATTTTATCAAATCAAAGCAAATCCGTTTTGCCCTTCCTTCCCGCTCCCTTCCCCTTTAAATGAGTGAATGATTCCACTAGATTTTTGACCCCCAGTGGAAAAAAGACCAAGAAATGGTAGCTCGGCAGCCCCTTTAGGCAAATCCAGGCCACATCACATCAATGACAGGGCTCACTGGGACAGGAGACAGGGCACACTCCTTCCACAACAGGACCACTAGACATTTCTGTGCTGGGATGCTACAAAGCCAAAGATCAATTGTACATACACAAACCAAACAGTGTGTTAGATTTTCAGTATGTTCCCAGGAGAACAGCATAGATATTAAAAATTAAGAAACCGATCTAAATTTTGAAAGTGATTAACTACCTTTTAGTCTCTGCTTTTTCTGATTCCTGATCAGGAGGTTACCAGACTTCAAAACCTTTAAGAACATGCCAGAGGTACCCAGCTGTCAGAAATCACTTTGGTAAGCATACAAATGTAGAACCACCATTTTTTTAATATTAAACAAAAGCGAAGAATATTTCCAACAGATCTTGTCATTTTCTGTTCATGAACTATCTTGCAAAAGAGCTTTTCCAAACTTTGTCACTCAAAATTACCTGTTATTTCTTTCTGCAAATTATTCTCTCTATAGACCGCTTAGTTACAAAGTGCAAGTAAATTACACAATCCTCTACAATTTATTTAAATAGAATATGCCATTTAGTATGTGCATATTTGAAGTTTGTAGTGTGACAGAAAAGTACATAGATCATGCAATTGGGAAAAGAATGAACAAAACTGTCATGTCTTATGTATCCAATATACATTTTATGATCAAGTACACCATGCTAGCCACTTGCAGGTCATTCTGTATCAGTAAAGATTTACTGTTTCAGGTTGAAGTTTCCCACAGTCACTGCTTTTAGGCACTTAAGAAAGCCTGATTTTCAGAAGTAAAAGTAGTTTCCTACCACAGCTTCTTGGAACATGACAATTTAGACATCAAAACCAGAATGTCAAATATAAAAACTCAGGTCTTGCTGCTCAGAGGAACTGAACACAGAGAGATCTGGAATTCTGGAAAGCTGAAATGGAAGTCCAGACCCTCGGATGTAGAAATTCAGTCACTAAAATCCTTACCACATGCTTAATCAAGTTACTTCTAAGCGACAGAATAACCCTTAGGGTTCAAGAGCCTTTGAAGAGGTAGTATCTTCTATTAATCCAGTTGCTTTAATGGAAGAAGAAGAACTTTTAATTTCAGTCTCCCCATTAAGTTTGAAGTTTATCAGGTAGTTGCTATTTCAAATGTAAATTCTACCATTGTACAGGCTGTCATATTGTACTAAACCAGCTGCAATACCAGAAGTTATTTGGAGAGGCCAGTACTACTGAGGTTTCATGGCACAAAGAGACTTAGGGGTTTATATCTTATGCCCATCAAAAGTTTTCCAAAGGCAGCATTTGCTTCTATTTCACTTAAAGTTGAGAGCTGTGGACTATGGGGCCACCACAATCCATGTTAATACTTCCACTTTTGTGGCTGCTGACCCTAAAGAAGTCTTTAAATGCCACAGAGGCTAGAATTGTAGAGAACTGTCATGACTTTATTCTAACAGCAGAAAAAGAATAATTACCTGGATGGAATGATTTATGTGTGACCTGCTGGAGGCCACCAAGCAGCTCTGAGCTAAACTGGAAGACAGAGAATCAAGCCAGGTGTCGTAACAGTCTTGATGGGACTCAGGATTCTCACGATTTTCACCTAGGGTCACCACCAAGATGAAAAGAACGATCACTTTTCTCAGAGAAAAGTAGGTGTCTTTTGCTTTAACTCTTGGTTCTTTGACAGGATATTTGATTTAAGAGATGTTTTCAAGACACAGATTCCAGCAAGAGACACGGACTGAAGGTTGGTGGGCAACTACTAGAGTTATGACAACTTGCCTGAAGCAGACATCAGTCGCTCAATGAAATAGCGTACTGCTTTCTCCCAGTGTCACCTGCTGTTCAGGATCCAGTACATAATCTTTCAAGTGCTGAAACTGAAGTATTAGCAGAAGGGAGAAAACCAGTTGTTAAGCTGAGACCTTGAGACTTTTTTTCTACCATGCTGTGCCTGAACAGAAATCCTGATCATTGTGCAGCCTAAAGATTTCTGTATGTTGACTACAATCAGAACTGTGTGAGATTTCCATTTCAGTGCTCCCTCTGAACATCCAGAGCATCCTCAGACACTTCTTGAAATCAGATCCACACAACTATGGTTTTAAAACCATGAAGAATTCCATCTTACAACAACTGGTTTACAGGGAGGCCCTGAAACTGGGCTGTTCTGAAGGGACAGTAGAAGAGCAAGCCCTTGTGGGAAGATGACCAGCCACTACACTCCTGAAACCAGGGGCCAAGCTAACAATGCAGCAAGTGACACCATGAGCGTCAACCAGGATTTCTGCAAATGCAGCAACACATCAGTGGTCTGATTGCATGTAAAGATCTGCCTAAAACTGCAACATTCAAATTGTGATTGTTCCACATCAGCCAGAATCCTAGGAGAAGTTTGAACCATTATATAGTGAAACGAGATTTCTGGAACACTAGTGAGTGCCACTCACTAACAAAGCAACGAGCTAACCAAAGCTCCAATGGTACCTGACCATTAAACTAAGCCACGCTTAGTGTGCCTGACTTTTTGTTGGTGATTGCCAAGAGACCAGAGCTTAAAGAAGGAATGAAGTTTTAGTTAAATAAAAGGAAAACAGCCAAGCTGAAGGCAACATGTGTAGAACAGCTTTGCAAGCTTATTTTTTCCTTTCAGAAAAATCCAGAGTCATACAACTTCCCATACAATAAAATCAATGATTTACCACCTCATTTCATTTTTAATTTAATGGTTCTGTTCATTCAGAAAAATGGAAATACTACAAGGTAAAACATGGACTGAAATTTAAACACCTCATTAGAGTTACATATTACTTTGTCTACCAAATATATTGCTTCGTCAATGAAACAAGGTGGTTTATGCAAGATCTCTACCAGGCTGTTGCTTTACAGTTATTTGTTTGGGTTCGATTTTACTGTGTAGTTCACTGATCTACATGTATATAATTTGGTTTATGTGGAGCACACTCTACGATATTATAATGATTCATAAGATATTTGTATTTATTACACTTTACAAAAAAGTAAAAATTAAATTAATCATAGCAAGAAGAGGCCAAGTGCAATCTTTAGTTTTCTTCATAGAAAAACTTATTGAAAAGAGAGATGATCCGGAAACACAGTTCACTTTTCACGTTTCAGTTTTGCTTGAAAAAAATTCATTGCTGAAAATATTTGATCAATACTGATCAGTTCTGAATCGTCATTTCTCAACAGGTGCAGTTAAAATTCATTGCAGTACAGAACTGAAAACTACCAAGATAATTAAGTGGATGCATCTAATCCATAAATGTACTATGAATAAAATGAATTATTTGGTTTCTAACCCTTTAAGATAGAAATTAAATTATTAAAGCAAATATGAATCTAAAGAATGCAGAAAACAGGTTGACTTCTATCAAATTAGCTTTTTTATGTTCAAACTACAACTTCTTCTAAATTTCTCAGCACCTTTCTATTTAACCAAATGCCTGTCTAAATTTGAAAGATCAAGCCAACCTGGAATTTTAAACCCAGGAAAAATCCATGATGAAATGCATCATCAAGCCTCCATTCAATCATAAACAAGCTTTCTAATAACTGCTAAATAATCACCTGGCTTACATAGCTCTGTCCACTGGCAAAACGATTAGAGTGGTGGGGCAGATGCAGACACAGCAGGCAGAGCAGAACATCAGAGAGGATTAGATCATTGCTCCACAGCAAAATCTCTTGTTACAGAAAGAGAGAAATTGTAAATTCAGCATCAACCATGGAAGCCTTTCCCTACTGTTTGATAAAGTGAAGTTCAGGCATTCACTGAGGCTTTGACAGAGCTCTGCCAAGTCATCCCCTTTGTCTGCCTTGGCATTTTGTCCTCAGATAAGGCAAACTGTTGTCATACAGTTCAGTGTTCCTTTACAGTGCATCGGCAAAGGGTGCAGAGGAGCAAATGTGTCATCACATTGGGACATATGCTGGGAGAGAGTAAGATTCAAACAAGGTAAGGTGAAGGGCTTTTGTTACCCAAGAAATGACAGATTAAATTTTAGCAAGAATATTGGTCAGTGCCCCAGCATGCCCCAAGCAAAAAATAAATCTGTAAAACCCCCAAAGGAACATACATCAGAAGCAGGCTAATTTTTCCAGGTTTTATATTGCTATGTTGCAAGTCCAATAGTGAGGCAAATCAACCGAAACAGCTGGTTCCAAGATAACAGAAGTTTGAAGTCACACAGACAATAAACCAGAAGATCCGTTTTCTATGCATGCCCTCCTCCCCTAAATTCCTGCCCTTCAGTCTGCTCTCTCGGTATTCTCCAAGACTGTCTCTCGAGGAAAAGGGGCAGACTAGGCTATCTCTTCTACACCAGGTTCACCAACAGGAGTCAGTGTCAGGGGCTGCATTTGTCTGTCCCTGTTCTCTCCCTGTCCTTCACCTCTGTGCTTGCCCTGCCCTCAGGGAAAAGGCTTCGGGAATAGCAAGAGCTTGAAGCCACTCCATCAGCAAAAAGACACAGCTAACACATAGATATATATACATAATAATGCCACCTAGAACACAGCCTCACTATCTCTATAGACACATAAAACTGAACAAGAAATAAAGGATATATTCAAAAATCATGCGCAGACTATATTTCCAAAGCTCCATTTTCACCTCTTTTTCTTTAATGGAGAGTCACCAAACTTTTCCACAGCTTTCTCCAGATTACCAGAAAACTGTAGTTGAACCTCCAAAATACATTTAGCTAGTTAGGATTGTGCAATAACAAGGTCACGGTAAATTTGTTTTGCTAGGAGCATTTGTTCTACTGAAAAATATTATGACAAGACCATATTTGCAACTATTATAAAAGCAATAATAATACTGACAAGTTCCTCCTGTTTCACTTTTCATAAATCGGAATCTGTGTTACCCTATCTGAATTAGATTACATTCTATTTGAGACCTTCTTGTAAAAGCAATACAATTAACTCCTAAATCAATAAATGAAAGATGATAAACTTCTCTTTATAATACAAAAAGCATTGTAAACCAATATTACTGGTATGCATTATGGAACAACACTTTTTGTACGTAAAAATCAACATAAATCTGGAGTTTTTAAGTGTTGCAAATTAATCCATATATTTATGTAGAATAATTTTTACTGCAAATGTACCTAATAGAAGCCAGTACAGCTTTCTGACATAACAGTATATTACACCTGTAAATCAATGTCGCTGCTCTATAATTTAATAACATCAAACAATGAGATTTTTATGCAAACTCCTATTTTACCCTTAATAAGATCTGTTACAAATAAACATTGATCCATCCAGAAAGACCCTGGCTACTAACATGGGCAGCACTAAACACATATTTAAAATCTGCTTTACAGACGAAAGCATCCTGCACATGATTCCTATTCAGCCATGGTATCTTCCTCCAGTCCTACTCCTTACTTTGGGATTCAGATGTCCTTTGGATTAGCCATCTACTGAGCTTCTTTACTAACTGACTTTCCACACTGCTGGAAATGTTACAGCTGGAAAAATGCTATCGCAAAAGTCACCAGGTAAAGCAAAAAACAAAGGAAAACAAGTGCTCATTTTTCACAGATTAAAAAAAAAAAAATCAAACCAACCCCTGAGCAGCTTTAAAATTCTGATGCATCAATCCACTGAGTAGTATAAAATAGATACAAGAACTACGGAAGTGTTAGAAACAAACTCCACACTCAAAGGTTAAGACCACATCCATTAGCAGCAAGTATCTTTCCTATTCCTGCTTCATCTCAACCCCATCTGACATGTAACTTTGAAAGCACAGCAAACTCATTAGAAACAAAGCAACCATGGGCGTGGCTGGTGGGTTATGGTCTACCTAGTTATTTAAAGTTCCTCCCAGATAAATTAACTTTAACAATTCATTTCAACTACTACAGGAGATAGTGGGAACTAATCTCAGACAGACACACCTGATAGCAGCCTTCCAATATCTCAAGGGAGCCTATAGGGATGCTGGGGAGGGACTCTTCATTAGGGACTGTACTGAGAGGACAAGAGGTAACAGATTCAAACTTAAATAGGGGAAGTTTAGATTGGATATGAGGAAGAAATTCTTTACTGTAAGGGTGGTGAGGCACTGGAATGGGTTGCCCAGGGAAGTTGTGAATGCCCCATCGCTGGCGGTGTTCAAGGCTGGGTTGACAAGGACAGAGCCTTGGGTGGCATGGTTTAGTGGGAGGTGTCCCTACCCATGGCAGGGGTGTTGGAACTAGATGATCTTCAGGTCCTTTCCAACCCTAATGATTCTATGATTCTATGATACTTCTGTATGATATGGCAATAATTTTTGATGTAAGACATATGCCTGTGGCCCTGGTTTTATAAGCCTACAGGACTTCTATAGCTCCTTGTCTCAGTTCACAAGTCCTCACCCAGCAAGTTGCCTATGGCATGAGAGGCTTCCAAAGAAAGGTCTTGTCTTTCACCAAACAAGAAGCTGCTCTAACAACAGTTCAATGAGTGGTCATGCTCCTTGTCCAGAAGTCCACTGTGACACATTTCAAGGGAGATAAAGTGACTCCGTGTCCAGACTGAAATTCAGGAAGTGATACTTTTGTATGCATAGAGCAAACAAGGCTGAAATATTGTGATACCTTTTTTCTGCCAAAAAACAGCTGGAGCTAACAGTTTTGTTGGTTTTGTCTCTAATGTTTTCTAAACCCATTCTTAGACTTCATTCTTTCATTCTTGATTTATAGTTTTGAAATTGGTAACCTAAGTAATGAAGCAGTGCAATAATAATAAAGAAGTTCTTCTTGCAAGAGCAAACACCTAAGCCTAATTATTGACATTAGATTTTAGTGACATCAAAATGAAATTCTGATTTCTAGCAGCACTCTAGTCTGTGAGTGGTGGGGACAGTTTATCATGGAAGAAGAAAAAATGGTACATGCTGTCATATCATGTATCATAGAAGTATCAAAATTGCTATGGAAACTGTGCACTTTTTATACAGTAGGCACATAAAATTCACATAGTATGTCAGAGAATAAGTTATTACTGTCCTGAGGCTGTAATAAGATCTATACCCTTATTAGTGAAAGGATTTGACAGATTTTGTTTATAATGAATACTTGCAGCCAATGAGTTTGAGTCAAAGTCACCCTATTTTGACCCATCCACTTGCATTTAGGTTTCTGTCCCCCTTAGATGCAGGGAGAGTGCAGAATAATATAATTTCAAATGGTCATTAGATTCCATTATAGTCACTTGTGATACGACAGGGCAATTGGCTATATCCAGGTACCATGTTCAAAATTATGAGGAAATACCTTCTTAGCCTTAGATTTTTTCTTGTATTATACAAACCTATTCTTAACATCAGTCTGCTTTGTTTACAATTTGTTGTTGAAGGCAGAGAGTATATAAAAATCTAGGATTTATTTGATAAGACTGCAAATAGATAAATCTAGCTTTTAACAGAAAATGGTTTAAAGTATTTCCTGTGAATAGCCTAAACACTGCAGCCTTTTGCCTCCTTGATCTGTGTGTGATATGTTTCTCACTGATTGACAGCATCTCTGATGGGTTAGGTTGGAGAAAAATGAGCTTGTTTAGGAGAGCAGAAGATACTACAATTAGGTTTTACAGTCCAGCGATACAGTGACTGGTAAAAGAAAGCAAAGTGGAGAAAAATGGCTGCACAAGTAACACCCTAGGGCGCATAGGTACATTTATCACCTTGTTTTATACGACGCATTGGATCATTGTTGATGAAGATTGTCAGCATCAATGTCAGTGAAAGCAATTCCACAAGTAAAAGAGTCTGTATTAAAAAACTATCCACCAGGAGGAAATTCACGATTACTTTATAAATAAGCAACCTACAAGATGGAGCAAAGCACGTAAGCATTTATTAAAGACCAGTTTTTCTATTTTGTTCTAAATACAGGCTCCTGCTTACTGAGGACAGGTAGGCATACAGCAGTCAAACCAAAACCTTGGCAAATAATACAGGCATTAAGAAAAGACAATGTAAAACAAATACAGTACAACAACAGTCAAGGATAAACTCAGAAGTGTGCAGTTTGAAGAGCAGGACTGCACTATCTGTAAACACATTATACATTACACTGTTTTACAGCAGTCCATTACTATTAAACTGCATTGTATTGATTAACAAGAACCTGAGTTCATATATAGCATCTTCAAATGAAATGGGAAGTAACTCTTGGAAGTTAGAATTGTTGAAATCATTACTAAATCCTACAAACAACTCCTCATCATCAACTGTAGGGTGCTGGGACATCTAGGTCATGTTTTGCCCAGCAAGGTTGGACTAGATGATCCTTGAGGACCCTTCTGTAGAGTGGAGGTGGATACATCCACCCTCAGCCATGCATTCATTGAGCAATGCCCCGTTTCACACCTATCTGCTATCAGGAACTGCAGGTTACCGTTTTCTGTGCTCCCCACTTACAGCACCACTGGAACTTACCTATATAACAGTCTGTCACATTTCTCCTTGTAACATAAAAGAGTACATCTTTACCTCCTCTTCTTTAAACACTCAACCTACTGCCGTCTCCCCTCTAAGGCATGAGGGGGGTTGTGTCTTTTGGCTGAAAGGGCCTCATGACAGTGAAATGGAATGTTCTGAAGCCATTTTTTCTAAAGTCACATTGTGATTATCAGAAGGGCCCAGCTACCCAGAAGCAGGAGGCTTCTTCAGCCTGCTTCATGCCACACTGAGCCTGGCCAAAGCACCACAGCTGATCTCTCCACCTTCTAGTGCAGGAACATCCAGCACACAGGTTTCTGTAACACCTGGGGGGAAAAGTGGGAAACATGTGCTCACATGTGTATACCCACATCCCTCGACTTCAGAACTTTGGAGCTCTTCCTCAAACCTGCAACTGCACACCTGAGGAAGTATAACTGCATTAATGAGAAAGAATTCATTTGTTTGAACCACTCAGTCTGCAGTCATTAAAATTTCCAGTGGGTGAGGATATTGCTTGTGCCCATATAAGGACAAAACCAGTTTTCATATTTCAACAAACTTTTGCTATTGAATTCTGAAAACTTATCCTATTTTCCATTAGCTATGCAAAAACCCACAACTTTTGAGAAAAACTGTTTTGCTGCAATTTCATTTTAAGGATTTTAATTTTTATGAATGTCATACTTGCATGTATCTATATCCTCTATTAAATGCACAGCATACACTTTTCAACATATTTCAGGAAATTTAATGAGTTTAATAAACTTAAAGGGAAGTTATGTCTGTTCACTCCGTAAAGATTGTTTATTTCAGGAAATAAACCATTTTGAAATGAGTAATATGACTTTTAGAGTTATGACTATCTCATTCAATTAGTTTCTGTAATTACTGTCATTCCACACAGTATATGTAGTACTGAAGGAGAAAATACATTTTCAGGAATTACAGTGTAGGTGTACAACAGTTATTGTTAATGAGCCATAAACTTTAGTCTCCTGCTCTGTAAATTCATGCCAGTATAATGTAATTTGGCAAAATAAGTTGACAGTTACAGTTGGACAAATAATGTTTTATTTTAATATTTTCTGATATTGTTCATACAATTTATTCTTCCTCTATATTTCAGAACATCATCCTAGTTTTAAAAATTACATTGCAATAGTGAGATCTGAACCTCAAGTGAGATCTGAAAAGTACTGAATTCTCATTGCTCAGTTACATGCTACCTGAACTATACACAAGAAATTGATAAGACATCTTTACCTCTACCTAGTTTTGCATTATCTCAATTTCAAAGAGGTACTAAAGAATAAATTAAATTTAATCCTAGATCTTCACAACTCATGGACTTAGATTTCATCAGCAAGTAGCACACATGAAGAGAAGCAGATCTATGAATGAAGCAGTCCATACTGAGGCCACACAACAGTGTGTTTGCATGTACAATTCAGAACTACCTTTAGTCTAATTCCACACACTGTGGTGCAATACACATGCTCCTCGAGAGTATCTTCCAGTAAAGTTCCATTTGTAAGGTACCCAAATAATGAATGTGCTAAAGCAGAGGTCTCTAAGGAAAAAGTTGGGAGACTTCCTTCATAGCAGTAGTGGAGCTGCACTCTTAGTGGCCCAACTCAAAATGCTTCATGGCTGATGAACAACGTGATCTTGACTCACAGTTTCAAAACGTCTGTGAACAGGTTTTGGTGCAGGAGCTTTCCCCCCCACAGTATGAGAGTCCCCATGCTTGGAATATGGTATCTGGGGTGGTGGAGAAGGAGTAGGGCAAGGAAAGATTTAGTAATAGTTCAGTAAACATAGATACAGGCATATTTCTGATAAATGATTTATCCCTTGGAGTTCATGTTATCCAGTGCCCTGCAGTTGGGAACATTCCCCA
The DNA here is from genome assembly GCA_028858755.1 of Ara ararauna. Taxonomy (NCBI): domain Eukaryota; kingdom Metazoa; phylum Chordata; class Aves; order Psittaciformes; family Psittacidae; genus Ara; species Ara ararauna. The sequence goes on along the minus strand of CM054380.1, from coordinate 14,813,310 downwards.
CTTCACAAGACCAAGTTTGCTCTATTTCCTTTAGGTTGGCAGCACACAAACCTGCAAGAGAGTAGATGGGGAGTCTTACAAAGAAAGAGGCAAAAACTGATTGCAACTGTCATCATTTGCATTCTGCCCATAAAGTAGATAAATAATAATAATGAATGTTCTTTATACAGCAGAAGTTTGGAATTGTCTGGCACCTCCAGAACCTGGCAATGAACAGACAGACTCAATACGCTGATGAATGTGTCTGCTGCATTGTGAATAGCTGTTGTTCTGCTATGCACAGATCATGATAGAATATTCATCATCTAAAGAAAAAGAAAAAAAAATTGAAATAATCAGGCTACTGCCATATCATTCCAAAGAAAAAATTTTGATCAGTACTTTCTTTGCTTGAATAAATCACTTTTGACAATTTAAAATCAGTAAAGAGCCACCACCATATTCTCTATTTTGCTACACGAATTCAAGTTACATTTTTTCGTTGCTATACACCTACATGTATGGCATACCTGAGGCTTAAATTCAATAGAAGCTAATTTTCACTGAATCTTTCACCCTCTGAATATTACAACAGCAAGAAATATGGTTAGCACTGTAATCATTATATCCTGTGCACATCCAAGTTCCTCTGAAAAGCCCCTGCTTCTCACAGTTAGGTGGTTCTTCACCACAAATGATTTTCTGTCTCCTCAGGTTGTGACAAAGCAGAATAAAAGCCACTTTTCCAACACACGAAACACACTTTTCATGCTATCCGAAGAAATAATGGCACACAACCTAGCAGCAATATTACAGAATAGGCAAGGACAGGCAAACAAAGATTGTCAAAAGTAATCAACTGATTTAAAATTACTTGTTTCTTGTGTTTATGATGTAGGTCACATCCTGAAGCAGACTCAGCTTCTGAGGATAGATATCCAGCTATCCTTGCTAATCAAGCTATCAAAATCAGCTGTCACTTTTAAAAAGCTTGGTCATAATGTACATATTTATATATTTATGTGAGACATTCACTTACTGAAAACACTTACTCTCCTGGCTTTTATGAAGATTGCTATGTTGGTATCAGAAATTACCAAACTAGTTGAGGTAAGGCAAAGGCAAATGTCAAACAATTTACATGGCTACACTTTCTGTGGCTCCTCAGTGTTTCAAAATCTAGAGTTTGGGCTTTGTTTAAATTGAATGATTGACAGAGTAAGATTAAATTTCTATGCTTTTAGAATTTATTAAAAAAAAGAGAATGTAAGTTGGAACATTTTTGCCTTTATCATGGTTTAGCTAGATTATTCCATTAAAGCAGATACATTTCACCAGATATTGCACAGTTTCAAAATGATAACTTTTTAATGTATCCATTACTGTCTTTTAGGCAACTGTTAAATCATTCAGTAGCTTTATCTGGAGGGACAAAAAAGCAAGCTGTAGTTCCAGATACTGCATCCAAAGCAAAAAAGACTTGTCTCTTCCCAGTTTTATTCAAAACTAGAATGCCCATCAAGAAAGGAGATGATGGAATAGGAAATGTGAGATAGGTGTTTCCGATAGATGTTTCTTGTATGATATTTAAGCTACCCTCTTATCAATAGGCCAGCATCTCAACCTCCAGAACAGAGAAAATAAAAGCACATCTGATTTTACAATTATCTCATTAGTAGCTCCTAAAGCCTCCTGTTGATTTCCATCCTATTCACGTGAAGCACAGACTATTCAGTCTATTTGCATGTCCGGGAGATTTGTGCTTTGGTTGTCTTGTAGGTTCAACTTAATTCCTTTTTTCTACCCAATCCTACCTTTTACAATAGCATTTAGCATCAGTAACCCTACGCACGCAGTACAGTATTATAGTGCCTAATTTCTTTTACATGATACAGTGGTGCAAGATGTTTTAATCAATTATCTGTATAAACACACTGTTCAGCAGAGCCCCAGCTATTTCAGACTTGTTTAGCCAGCTGCCATTAACAAATTCAATATCAAAATTAGCATCCAAGAACTCCAGAGATCACACCAAGAAAGAGAGAAATGAGAGAAAACCCCAGTGAAACCTCATTCTGCTTAATTAATATTTTAAAGTTTAATTCCAGAGCTAGCTTACAAAGAAGCAATAATGCAAGCAGCACTTTCTCACTTCACACATCAGAAATGCATGTTCGAAGTAACAAAATGCAGGACTCACAGCATTAGTATTTGGGCTTTACCAGTTACCTTCTAGCCAAGCATGCAGTAAACACACAGCCAACAACTTCCAGGCTGAAAACTAGACTGATTATCTTTCTCCATCAATACTACTGTTTCTACTGAGATGTCTTTAGTGGCTTGCCTGGAGTATAATTTGGGCATGTTCCAGACAAGTCTCCTTTAGAATCTCTACTGCAAGATCTGTTCACTTTTAAGTTTTACTCTCTTTGGAGTAATTGCTATGCCATAAGATACACAAAAAAAGGAAAAAAAAGGCATTTCTGGCTGTGTATAAAGCACCTTTTAAGTCCTTCCGTACTTTCCTACTGCAAGCTATCAGAGATAACAAATGACACATTTAGAGGATGATTGAACACTCTACAAATGTTAATAGTGGAGGAGCGTACAGTTGCTCAGCAGAGCTGGCATTGTAATTGAGATGTATTTGAAAGCTTCTTGGTATTCAGCAGTCCCCAGACTTTCACAGGGGGACAGCATTTAGCACATGCTGTTGTACCAAACACCCATGCAAGAGCAAAGTTAGCAGAAGGCTTTGTTCAGGACTCTCTCCCCTCTAACTATGGCATAACCATAAAATCATAGAGCAAGATAGTTCTCTCCTGCCCTCCAAATTACTCATAGTGTGGTAATCCCTGGAATCCCTAACACGAGGATCAAGACTCACTGAGAATGGAGAAATACCAAAGACCTGTTGCCTATCAGTCAGTCTCTTTTTCTCTCCTCCCCACCAGTTTCTACTAGGACCCAAGGCTGACAAATTTTGCGCAAAGTACCTAGAGCGCCAAAAAAAGTTGGTTAAACCTCTCAGAAGAGCAGCCAGGTGAGACATTACACAGAAACACTTTTCCACTCCCCCCATCCTCCTTTCTTTTCAGCTACCTCTTGAGTAAATTAAAATACTTGTTGCATTGGCAGGTTATATCTGCCCCTGCTTTCTATGCATCCCACTTAAGGGCCAATCAGGTAAAGTAGAACCCAGCAGGCTAGAAAGTGGGAGGAGAGGGCTTTGGGATCTTAACTTACACTGGGCCTGTAATCCCCAACATGCCACATATGATGGAGAAGGGAAGGATAGCAGATGTTCTTCTAAACCACAGGCTGAAGCAGCAGCTGCTGAGGGGCTCTGCTACACCCAGGGCGCAAAGACTTTTCTCCAAGCCCCTTCCCTGCTTTGCTTTCATGCCCTACTCTAGGGAAAAAAGCAAGCAGCAGTGGAAGGAAAGCTTTTGCAGCTTGTGAGGAAGCAAAAGAATCAGGAAGTTAGCATACTGCATCTATAATACAGTCAAGGTGAAAATGCCCACTTTGTAATTTGTCCTTCCATAATTCTTTATAATTCAGTATATCGATTAAGCTATAATTCAGTAAATAGTGTGACTGAAAATGCACCAGTACTGCTTTTCAGTGGTCAGCTCCTCTTTATGGATTCAGATCTGAAACATCACAATCTGCTTTAAAGAGCAAAAAATCTGAGTTCCCCTCTCTGGCATGTCACAAATCTTCATCTGTAATCATTTCTGTTATTTGTCGACAGTCATTCATTTTGACAGTGGACAAACTGGAGAGAGGGCAGTGAATTAATATAAATGAATGGATCACATTCTGTATGCCTAAAGGACTGAGCTCCTAAAAACAAATTCATTTTCATCTAACAAAGCTTATTTATGAGGTTTTTTCCCCCTCAACACCATGTACCCTCCAATTTCTACCACTTTAAGCTTTACCTTCTCATATGAGATCTCTTACAAGTTTCTTATTAAATCTCTGGTGCACATTCCTACAGAATAATGAATAGACCGTGTTAAATACAAGTGCCTCAACAAACAGAAGCTCTTGTCAACTAAAGGTGCATCTATACATAAATATATCCACAAAAGAATTCTACAGCATCTGGGAACCTAGATTAAAAATAAAGAGATCAAAATAATGGGCCCCATTGTATTGCGAGAGTGAAAAAAAATGAAGTTGAGCCCTACCTCAGGCATAGCTGGCTTCCGAAAGGGTTCGGAGTGAGCCTGGGTACGATTTTAGAACAGAGACCTGGGCTGCTGTAGGTTTTTGTACATACCCAGGGAGTTCCAGGCAGCAGCATGCCAATACACAGAATTATCAGCATATCAAAGGCATTATATTTATGAAACCCTGCCACAGCACATTTACTAGCTGTATGATGGATGTTGTTGTAGCAAGCAGGGAACACTTTGATGTACGTGGCCTTCTTTGATTAATGAGGGCACTTGCTGAGAAGCTGCAGATGGAGTAAATTACTCTTTTCAAAAATGGCTGATTTGCACTATTGTACTAATTATGTCACAAGCTTAGAGTCGGTTCCAGATTCAGTCATCCTAAATGAAAGAAATAAAAATTCACATATGCAGGTCACACTTTTGTCACACACATGCATCAGCTCAAAATCCTAATTAAATTAACCTAGAGTTTCTTTCCATCTGCAGAGAGCACTGACAAGTATTTCCTCCCTCCACTGAAGTTTCCAAAAATCTAGTATTTAGCAACAAACTTGTTTCTCTGAAATGAATATAATTTTTTCATAAATCATAGAATAGTTAGGGTTGGAAATGACCTGAAGATCATCAGTTTCAACAATATAAGAGCTCTGAAAACATTTTAATTCTTCACACACAAAAAAAGGCAGAGGGAATCACAAAGCACAAAGTGTGCCTCTTAAAAGCATTTTCTAGATTAATTCTAACAGCTAGGAAAACACTACAAAAGTGAAGTTATTCCATTAGCTTCAATTCTCTAAGTATGTGGTGCCTTAAGCAATCTATCCACTGAGTTGTACCAAAACCAAAAGTATTTATTTTACAGCATTAAAGCAGTGTTACTTTCTTAAAATTCTGAACAGTGAATATTTTATCATGCTAATTAAGTATGTTTGCAGACTCCAACTTGTTACTGCAGATGACAGAACCAGCACTTTTTCTAGGATCATACTGAGTGCACAGATCCAACTCTGATTTTTACCACTGGACGTACAACCAAAATGAAAGACAACAGAAAACCTGCGCTCCATCCCATGGGTGACACTCCACTGAGGACAAAATGATTTCTTAAGTGCACTTTCTGTTAGGAAGTTCAGATTTAATCCAACTTTGGTTTCATAATTCAATACTTGTACACAACACTTTGCTCTAGTTGCATGACAGCATATTATTTCCACAACAGAAAAAGCACTAGCTCACATCAACCCTATGGCTTAAGCAACGAAACATCACAAGATTCCCTGCCACCACACACCAAGCTAAAGCTTAAAAAGCCTTCTCAAATTTGTGTGTGAAACATTCAGGTGAGTGAATCACACAGGCATAGAATCAACTGGAAAATACCTTTAAGATAATCAAGTGCAACTGTTATCCCAGCACTGCCAAGGCCACCACTAAACCATGTCACTGAGGGCCACATCTACAAAGTTTCTGAATGCTTCCATGTATGGTGATTCCACCACTACCCTGGGCAGCCTGTTCCAATGCCTGACCACCTTTTGGTGAAAAAAATCATTCCTAATATCCAAACTAAACCTCCTCTCATGCAGCTTGAGGCTGTTTCCTCTTGTCCTGTCACTTGTTACTTGAGGGAAGAGACCAACCCCCACCTCACTACAACCTCATTTCAAGTAGTTGTAGAGAGCAAGGTCCCCCCGAGCCTTCTCTTCTCCAGACTAAACACACACCCAGTTACCTCAGCCATTCCTCATCAGACTTGTGCTCCAGGATGCTGGAGGAGCCTTCAAGAGGGTCTCTTCAGACAGCAAAACCAAGGCTTCTGCATCCCTCCCCATTCTGCCTGTAGAGCCAGTCATTCTTGCAGGGACCAAAGACTCTGCAGCTCAATGCTTTGTGTTAACTAAACAAAGAGGCTTGCATCTGACACAGATTTGGTTTTACCTCTCTATAGCACCTACGAGGCTTCCACTGACTAGGCCAGTTCACAGAGGTCTAAACCACAGTTGAAGGGTGCAACGTGTTTAAATAGAAAGATATTCCTAAGCAAAGTCCAGTGTTTAGGAAATGACAGATTTCAAGTACATTGTGCATATGCTTATTCTGAGAGAAATCAGCCACATCACCATTCTTCTCTAGAGATTTCTACAAAGATTTCCAAGATGCTGCAAGGAAGAGAAAGAAAACAGATTCTGTGACAGGTACAGTTCCCAGATCAACAACATGCCTTCCCATTTTTTTTCCCCACAGCAGCCTTTCATTGAAAGCAAGTTCTCCAGGTATATAAAACACTAGTAACTTTCTTGAAACATAATCATGAATACCTGCACTGTCAATAAAACATCCAAAGTTAGGCATTTCCAAACTGCTCAGAAAGTAGCAAGTTACAACTTACAGAGCTTCTCTGAAAAGTCGTTTCTCTTGCCATAGCACAAGCTCGAATTTTTTTTTTCTATCACAGCCATACTGGATGTGATAGTAATATCCATAAGGGAAAATTACAGGGGAAAGGAGTTGAGGAGAAAGACATTCAGATCTTTGACAAGTCTCCCTGGACGTGCTTTAGAAAGGTTAGGAGCTCACTCTGGGAAATTGGCACTCACAGTGAAATATAGTGTTGTCACTGGACGGCCCACAAGGACTGCCATGAACTTGCTCAAAAGTTCTGTGAAATGTCACCTATCAGCACCAAAATAATTCTAGACCTATTTACAAACAGATTGAGCAGGTGGAGCCCTACCGCTCTGTCTAGAATTGCTAGCTGAACAGCCAAAAGTATAAACATCTTTGGTACTATTTGTACAGAAGTAAAACAGTAAAAACAGTGACTATATATTAAGCAAGACTGCTCTTGCATCTTCTTTGGTGAAGTTTCACTACCTGCTTCTTCGAGACTTCCTGAATCTCTTTAAATTTAGAAGACATTATTTAAAACATTAGCAATTAACTCATCCGTACAGGACATATATTATCTACCACCATTAAAACAAAATACTAAGTGTGAGCAAGCTGAAGTCTTCGACCTTCTTTGGAACATCCTGAGGTTAGCTCAATTTCTCCTCCATGAGTTACGTACAGCTCCCCAGAGCAGCTGAGACAACTCAAGCTCCTACTTCTAGGATTGCTCAGTACAAAGCCTGGCTGTTGCAAGTTCCCCGAGATGGAGAACAATCAGACTAATTAAAAAGAGCCATGTTATAATGTGCTTTTGTTCAGTCTAGTTTAGAAACAGACTGGGAATGATTAGAGTCTTGGTTTAAATACAGAAACTGAACTAAAAGTAATGCAGGTACTCTCAAAATACAAGTATTCCAAGACTTTAACATTTGGTCAGTTATATTGATAATTTCTGTATCAAGTTGTTCAAGATAACAAACAGATTAAAAGGTTTTACTAAAATCTTGCATAAACTTCAAAAGAAGATGAGAACTGTTCTTACTCATCATAACCGACACGAGGAGGGTATGAGCAATGTAGATCATATTGTCTGCTGTAGATGACAATTTCTTCCCTGAGAATTTTCCAGACAAAATGCTCTTGTTCAGAATCCTGCCAAAGTCAATATTTCATCTGCTTCTAATTCCTAGGCCAAAAACATCTGACCATGAAAACTTTCCTATTACTTTATATAATGAAACTACAGGGTGCCAATCCTTTTTGGTTTTTAGGTTTTTTTTTTTTTTTGTTTCCTAGAATTTCTACCATCAACTTACTACATTACATTAGGTAATAAACAAGTAAATTAGTTTCCAAAGCAAAATTGAAAATACTATAGAGGTGTGTTCTCAGACTATAATACTCTCTGAAGAGAAATGCCTCATTTCCAACCTTATTCTTGTATTACAAACATTTTAAAATGAAATAAATGAAATCATGAAGACCACAAGTTCTGTTAGAAGACAGCTCTGACTTGTGCTGAGCCCACAAAACCAAGGAAATATAAAATGTAATAGACAAAAGGAGCCAATGCTGACCTCACATTTGCTGCAAACTGCTGGATCAGCCTGCTCCTTCCAAAGTCACTCCTTTGGCTTCAGGGCATTTTTAATAAGCTTTTGATGTTGAATTGCTACTGTATAGCTGGAGAATAGCAAATGTTGAATTTAAGAGGCAAAAATCTAAAGGCAAGATGGGTAACTGCAAGCTAGTGAGACTACCAATGGAACAAGTTCTGACTGGAGAAAAAGTAAAGGTAACACTTGAGAGGGTGCTCCCTGAATATAGCAGGACGAGAAAACAGCAAATACTGAGAAGGGAAAAATTGACACCTGAAAGCACCTAGAGCAGGACGAGTAGTTATAAATCAACTACAGGTATAGGCCAGTGATTAGAAAGGGTTTGACCAATTAGAGCTGCAACGGTCTAAAACAGCTTTACAATTAACAAAAAAAAAAAAAAAAAAAAAAACAAAAAACAAACCAACCCACAAGCATCCCAAGCAACAACAAAAATGCACTAACAAAACCTATTCAAGTGTTGTGAAGATGGCTGAAGAGCAGCTCTGGGACTGCACCAGCTACAACAGCAGATGACCAGACTCAAGGCATCTTCCAGTCCCAAGCTCCAGATTATCATCTGTAATTTAACTCAGAAACATAAGATTCATAGTTGTGGCTGCCTATCTGGACAACCAAGAATAAAATTCTGGCTCTCATAAGGAGTGCAATTATTTTTAAGGGCAGAATGTTATTTTGTATTTTTCATACGTATTCATAGCAGGTCTGGTGAGTAACAAATATGATGCAAGGCATAGATGATAACATTATGGTTAGTAAGACAGAACTGTTAGCAATCATAAATCGGTATTTACAGGCACCTGGTCTGAAGAAAAAATAATGAGAAGGTAGGTGGGAAAATGAGCATCTTAAATCTGGCCTTTTGACACACTAGAGCCAAACTGCTGAGTCCCAGCACCTAATCCAGAAAGGAGTTTGACCATTACTTATGTCCTTCTGGACCTCCTAATGAAGGTGTGCTAATGCTGTGGCTGCAGAACTGGAATCCAAACCAACAGGCAAGGAGCACAGCAAACAAAAGCAGGACCAAGCACAAGCCTTCCCTTTGCATTATCACACTAATAGTGAGTGCAGCCAAGCACATTGCTTTACCCATACTACAACCACCAGGTTTTACCACGAAAATAGGCAATCATCTGGCTCTGACTATGAAGACTGAATAAGCAAAAGGTTGAACTCTGATTAATTAACATCATCTCCAAGTATTCCCATCTTCCATCACATCAGAAGAGTCTCAGCAGCATCATGCATCTCCCATAGAGTTTGATTTGCTATGATGAGAAGTGTAAGGAGGCTCTTGCTTCAGCTCTTGAGACTCAGCCTAGCAAAGACCTGGGCTTCGTTCCAGTACTGCAAGGAAGTTAATAAGGCCATTTACAGTTTACAAACTACTTCCACTTGCATTGACCATTGTAAGCCTCAAGCAAAGCTGTCATGATGCTTTTGTAGGGGAAACCTTAAGGGCTTTGGCTAAGGCTTGCTGTCAAAAAACTGCTTGAAATGAATTCAAATCACCAGGCTCCCTCACTGAAGGTCAAACACAACATTTGCAGCTGGAATTGTCAGCACAATAGCAACACAAAGGGAAAAATAAAGACCCACCTGATAGGAAGACACTGGCTGCTTTGTTAGTGTTTTACCCACAGCTGGGAGGAGGGGGAGCAAAAAGGCAGGCATAGCTCTGGGAAGGCAGAAGCAGAGCCATAGGTTGCCTGTCAGAGGCAAAACTAGAAAACCTTCTACCTTCAGAACAGCAGTTAGCCCAATGTCTGAATTTACTTTAAAGGCTGAGGGAAAAGCCAGCCTGTGTCAATGCTGCAAGAAGAAGCACGCCTGTCCATCCCTGCTTTCTGTGCCCTACCATGCACAGGTTGTCTTCTAGAGACAGGAAATCTCCCCATCCAGCAGTTCAAAAGACAGCCCTGACAGCTTCTGGCAGGCACTCACTGAGTCATCCGTAGCCACCGTCTCATAGAATCATAGAATAGTTAGGGTTGGAAACGACCTTAAGATCATCTAGTTCCAACCCCCCTGCCATGGGCAGGGACACCACATGCTGAACCATGTCCCCCCCAAGGCTCTGTCCAATCCGGCCCTGAGCACTCCCAAGGATGGAGTATTCACAACTTCCTTGGAAAACCCATTCCAGTGCCTCACCACCCTCACAATAAAGAATTTCTTCCTTATATCTAACCTGAACTTCCCTGGCTAAAGTTTGAACCCATTACCCCTTGTCCTATCACTACAGTCCCTAATGAAGAGTCCCTTCCCAGCATACAACATCAGCTATCTAAGAGCCCCCACCATGCCTTCACACAGCAGAAACGATGAAAACCCCGTGTTGCTCCCTTGCCCCACAGCTTGTGCCTATGGGCATCCCGCAGCTCATGTGGGCTCCTGATGAGCCAGGGTGTTGTGTGCTGTATGGCACAAATGCCTGTGCTCATGGCCAGAACTGAGACAATGGAATAATATCCTCTTTCTTGGCTTGTCCCATGACATGCTACTTGGGCACTGGAGCAACTTCCAGATGATTCCCGCTCACTTCTGTAATTTTTGCCTTCATTCACCCATTCACACTTTTGTTGGCAGAGATAAGAAACCTTCAGCACTGTTGTGTTTTAAGCCTCTCTAACTCACGTAGCCCTTTCTCTCACTCACTTCCCCCTCTTTCTTCCCCCCGCTCCCAGAGGGATGGGAAGGAGAATCAAAAAGAATGCAACTCCCACAGGTTGAACAGTTTAGTAACTAAAGTATATCACAAATCACTACTGCTACCACCAATAATAATAATGATAAGGCAAATACAAGGAAAGAATACAATTCTCACCACCTAATACCAAGCCCGACCACGCAGTGCACCCCCCACCCTTCCCGGTCTCTGCTCTCTGCTTTCCATCCCGGGCATGACGTGCTGTGGTATAGAATAACCTCTTTGATCAGTTTGGGTCAGGTGTCCTGTCCCTGCTTCCTCCCGGCTCCCTTCCTCCCTGGCAGAGCATGAAACTCAGAAAGTCCTTGGCCAGACCAAAACACCACTAAGCAGTAACCGAAGCACTGGTGTTATCAGCACTGTTCGCAGGCCGAAAGTTAAAAACACAGTGCTGCACCAACTACCAAGAAGGAGAAAAATGACTGCTACTGCTGAACCCATGACAAGCACTCAGGAGAAGTTTACTATGAGGAGGTTTCTCTAAGCAAGCTCCAGCTGGCAGAAGGGGTGTCAGGGAGCTGGGAGTGGAGGGTGACCCCAGAACCTACCCTACAGCACAGCTGTAGCCCCACAGGCTTTGCCCACTGCAGGCAGAGCTGATGCCTGCCACTCACAGGGACACTGGCAGCCACAGACAAGGTGGGGAACCCGGCTGGTGTCCTGTCCATGGAGGGACCCTGTCAGGAGCAGTGAGAAGGGATGACAGGAAAGGAGCCACAGTGTGGGGCCCCTGGCAACAGGGCTGGCCACCCAGAGCCCACACACTGGGGCTCAGCACCACTGGCTCCAAGGCAGAGGGAGGTTAGGGCCATGTGAGGCTGGTCAGGGCCATTCAGACCCACCAGTGCCTGCAAGGCAGGCAGCTCATAGCTCTGACAGAATTCTTCAGCTTCAGTAGGGTAGCTCATTAAAACAAAAAAAATTATCTGCCACATTTACTGGAACCTAACATCTTACTTTGTTCCTTATATAATTCATCTTCTGGGTTCAACTCTGGCTAAAGGCCCAGATTCAGGACATATTTTGCTTTTCCTACTCCAAATAATACAGTTAGAAAGAAAAGCATTAAGAAAGATGTGACCAATTTTGCCCACTCAAAAGTTCAGCCCTAGCAAATACACTTTTGGACATCTTTCCAGAAGATATACATCTTAAACATTTGTCTGAATTTGTATTAAAAAGCAAGATTCTCATTTGCAGTGAGCCAAGCTACAAATCTTAGCAAATCCCAAGCGTGTCAGAGAAGTAGCAGAAAGCCTAGACCCTGTAGACACTGAGCATGCTGACTCAGAAAGCTGTTAAACCCCCTCCCCCCGCCCCCCAAGTGAACAATACTAATAAGATTGATTCTGGTCCCAGGGGCCAATCTATTAACCAATATGATCTGGAGACCTTTGCTTCTCTCTCATATTTTCTACAAACTGTATTGTTTCTTGTTGAAAGCAAAATCCTTATGGTATAACTCTCTCAGGATTACATCAGCATTTCCCATATTGTATTGCTGCATGATAAGGAGCTAAACATATTAATATGAAACCAGACACTAGCTCAGAGGGGGGAAAGTAAAAAAAGACCATTAATGTAAAAAATAAGAAATGTATTTTGGCAGAAAATTTTCTAGTAGTGAAAAAGCCCCTAGAATCTTATGAGATTACATTAAAATGATAAAGGAAAAGTTGTTTAGGCATTAGTAGTTATATTGAACTCCATGTGCTACAGAGAAGGTACAGGGTATGCATACATGTGGAAGGATGAAAGGTAGCTAGAAGCCGGCTCGTAACTTTGTTAATCCTTTAATTTGAAATAACAGCTTATAAATACACAACTGCAGCAATACGCTTGACCAGGAACCTCTCAGAATAAGCTTTCAAATAAAACAGTATATTTGTCCCCCCGCCTAAAAAAAAGAGGTGCTATCCCATTGCTTTGGAAGCATGTTTGAGGCCATGCACAATGTTCAAGGTCATGAAGAATGCTTGAGGTCATGCATAATCCCCTTTATCCACTTCAAATGTGCCTACCATTATAATACTGTAACACCAGTAATAACATTAAAAGAGCAACACAAGTTTTTCCATAACATTTTCAAACTCCCTGTTATTTTACTGCATTTTATTTTTAGTTTTTTTCAGGGGGGTGGGGGACCGAGTCTCACGTCCACAGAAATCATGTCAGATAGGAATTTTGAAAGATTATAGCTTAAGCAGATGGAAGATTAGGCCTACCCTATTCCCAAGGTAGAACATACGTGCAGCTTCAAAGAGTTGTTCAAAATTTATTACAGCACTAACAAGAACAGAATCAGTTATCATTATTCCTGGGAATAAGGATGCTTGATCCAATGAACACAAGCTTAGGATTTTGAAAAAAAAAAAAAAAAAAAAAAAAAAAGATAATTCTATTTGAACCTGGCAGCCACTTTCACTGGCCAGCAGTCATTGGCATTTATTGTTGATATCCAGTGACTGCAAGATTATCCAGGAAAATGGTTACTTTCATCTTTTCTCTCTGTAGTTCCTGCCCAGTACTGTCATACATAAAGTCTAAAATCCAGAAAAGAACCTTTACTTGGCTTGTCAGAGTTGCCTTGAAACAAGGGAGCCTTCCTATAGCACTGCATTTGTTTTCTTTTAATAGGAACCAGAGCCCAAATATCACATTTGGCTATGCTGCCCTTTTGCAAATAAACCCTGAAGGAATATGAGGAACAGATACTGTAGTTAAGGGCTCACCAATGCCTGCAGTAACACCACTCTATGCATCTTACTGAAATGTGCCATTTAGGAAAGGGCAGAGAGAAGACTGGGCAAGAAAAAAAAAAAAGTCACACTACATCCAAGCTTACTTAATTTAAAAACAATAAAAGCCCAAGACACACAAATGGCTGTTTGCTGTTTTCTACTTCTTGCTGCTTTATTTTTAGCACCCTTGTAGCCATTGCATGGTCTCTATCAGCTTAGTTGTTTAACTCAATTTTTAAATCTCATTAATAAAATACAAAACATATTCAATGAGCATTTTGGGAAATAAAAACCAGACTTAATTTATTGAATTCCATAATCCTTTTCCTCTTATAGGTCTGCACCTCGAAAGCATCTCTGCCTATTTCACCAGACTTGCTCCTCCTCAGATCACAGGCTATAGTTTCTTACTGGTTTGTCCCACTGGAGACAATTCATTCCAGGAAGTATTTCAGGGCTGTCTCCCATACCTTCAGTTGTTCTAGAGAGCATATCACACCATCAGCACCCTTACTGAAGAAAATGAACCAAAACAGATTCCAACTAGATGACGTGAAGAGCAGCCCAGCTCGAACAGAGTGCCGAGTTGTATCTTGGTGTTCAATAGTCATTAGCAAATGATGCCCTGCCTATCATTTTAGACAGCAACAGACTTGCAAGAACAGGAAAGCCTGGAGAGCAAAGAAAAACTTCTTTCTTGGTTTGCTCATCTTGCAACACTAAACACCCCAATTGTCTAATAAATGCTTTTAATAGCATCTGAGAAAATAAAACAGTAACTACTTACATTAAAAATTATTTAAATATAAAGAAATATATAGTCTTGGGTTTAGAAATAGAGCCTGAAAGCAGGAGTCTCCCACCTCCCTTTATGGTGACACGCACACACTCTGCTCAACCCCTTTCTTAAGCAAATCTCAGCCATTAACAGCCACATAATGAGCCCAATTATTAAACTTCTCACTTCAGACTGGACTTCCCAGAGAGTGCTGTTTTATTTTTATAGGCAATAATGTGAAATAGTTTAACTTCAGGAAATCATTTTCCTAGAGTTTTGTAGAATCCTGGTATCATTGTGGTACTGATTTCGTGGCCCGGTTTCCATTTTCAGGAGAAAAAAAATACATGAAAAAAAAGTTGTAATTGACATGTTACCCTTTTTGGAGCTTCAGCCAGTCTCAGCTGCCTGACCTGAAAGATGCAGTACCATCACTGCAGTGGCTCAACTCCTGTTTTATACCTGGGTAAGTCATGTCAAGTAACACCTGTAATCCAGTTCTAAACCCCAACCTAACTCAGGAAATTAAAAAACCCATTGTGAAGTCGCAGAGGACTGTGCGTCCCTGGTTTACCTGACCCCCTGTCTCCATACACAGCATAGAGTGGAAGGAGATCATTAGCTCCCTTCTGCAGAGTCTGTTGCCAAGAGCATATTCCTGTCTTAGAGGTTTCAGTGTCTGATGTGGAGTGGACAGCCCAAACTGCGCCGTCCTGTGCAACCACCTCCTGCTTCCCAAGGGAGAGGTGATTTTAAACACCTTTTGCCTTGTTCTCTCAGACTGCAGATGGGCCAGTGTGGTGACAATAAAATGATCATACTAGATGTGATCATGTGCTTTTTCCCAACTAAAACCTCTGTCATCTATTTTAGGAGGTCTCACGTGTCTCTTAGCTGTCACTTCTGATAAGTGTACAACTGTTCTGAGGACATTATACTCCTGTATCTCCCTCCATCAGATCTGGCTCGGCTGTTTTTACCCCTCCTCCTTTGCAGGAGTTACCTTAGGTGCCAGGAGAGTTCCCTCACGGAATTTATTGTAGCAATCTTAATTAAATTAATATTCCCGAGTGCAAGGCTACTGGGATCTGAGGCTGATATGAGGTTCATCGACTTTCACTTAGAGGGTAAAGTTTCCAGTTTTCACTCTCATGAGGCAATATGAAAAATTTATGACAGAAGCAGGAGAACTCTTGCTAGAGGCAATGACATCCCTGTGCAATTAAAACACTTTCAAGTGCCTTTTTTTTTTCCCTCCCTTCTCTTTCCACTCATTTCAGGAAACAATACACAGAGCAACTTTATTCTGCACTGTACATCTTTAACTTAAAGACTTATGAGCAGTTGACAAATTATAACCTGATCATAAGAAATTCCTCACAGTTTGAAATGCAACATATTGTACAAGGTTGTGGCCAGATGGTAAGGAGCTTTTATTTTTAAAGAAAAACAGTTCTAAAGCTTTCAAGCAAAGAAACTCCCTTCAAAACAGCAAGAGAGACCCTCTCCTGCACTCCTGAGGAGATCACAACAGTCCTACTGAACCCCTCCATGAGCAGTTGCAGGAAAAGGCAAGGCTGAATACAAGGGCTCCCAAGTTTTATCTGCGCTTTGTAGTTCTGGTGGGAGGTGCCTCCTGGAACAATCCAGAGAGCCAGGCTGTGGTATGTAACTACACCACATAGTGTCATCCTGCTGCAGTCTGGGCAGAAGCAATACCCCGTTTAGAGAACCAAGCACTGAAAGCAGCAGCAACACCCTGTCACTGCCCCATGCCCTAGGGCCAGCCACACTGTTCATGAAGAGCTGTGCTGGCAGTTCTGAGGAAGTACAGGATGTGAAGAAAATCTCTTTATTCTTTCTCATTTTGCACAGCTGTGTAAGAAAGAGCTTTGGGACAGTCAACCACTTCATAACTTATGCTGAAGTATGGCTGTGGCTGCAAACTATGGGAATAAAGAAACAATAAATACTCAATAGCCACAACAATGCCGTGGTCCTTTGTTACCTAACCAGAGGAAGTTATTTTTTGCAAAATGCATTGCAGAGCACACTGCAGCAACCAGAGCTAACTGTAACTTGGAAATAGGAGACTTCTTTCAATGACCATGTATAATTGCTCTTAACAGCATGTGCCCTGAGAGAAAAATTTACTTTAATAGCTCATGCTTAATTCTGAGTATGCTCATCTTTCTTATCTCTGGATAGTTAAAACTGCTGCAACACAGTAGTCTTTAAAAGAAAATACTACCTATTATTCCCCAAATCAGTAAATAATGAAAAAGAAAAGCTATAATTTCTTAAATGCACTTCAGAATTTAGACCTGAGTAGCTTCAAGAATGTAAATTTTATAGATACCCATCAGCTGATCCAAGCAGAGCTATATTGTGCTAAATACTTTCTAACTCTGATCATAATGGCAGTAATAAAAACACACCTTGAATTATAGGTACACAATGTTGGACATGGTGAAAAATTGTAAGTCTAAATTCACTTCCATCTTAAGGTGGACCTGTTGTTTTGTCTTTGCGAAGCTTTAAAAAACCTTCTGTCCTCATGCTCACTTTATTTGTTTCTGCCCTCTCACTGCAAGTCCAGCCTCTCTTTTGGCAGTGTTTCAGAACTGGGACAGTGCACACAGCCACATCAGAAACCTGACAGAAAAAATAAACTCCACCTCCATCCTCAGCCACAAGCCCTGTGTGCCTGTCCTGTGACACAGCAAAGCTCATCTGGTCCTAAAAGACAGCTAAGCAATAGAGAAGTTCTGGTGTGCAAAGCAGCAAGAGTGACAGTACACTGCCAGCACCCAAGCCTGTGGATCTTGCCAACACACTCTACCAGAACACCAGTCAACTCTCAAGACACCATTACTGACTGCTCCCACTGGCATGAGAAATGGAGTTTGTGTCCCTCATGAAATTAGACAGCAAATCTTCTTTGGTACATCCTAGATCAACAACACTACAAAGGCAAGATGCTGTTTATCACGCTAAACAGAAACATGTCTCTGTTCCCTTTTGCTGCTGCAACTGTCTAGCATCCATCTGATATCTCTCACCATGAGGTTTGATCATTCACTCTTGCGGCAGTGAAGACCTTTTATAATTTTCACTACCATACAAGCAGTTCTTTCATTTCATTCATGACCTAGTCTTAAGGCTCAACTACTCTGTTAACAATAAAGCACACCAGAGTTGCTTACCTTGGAGGCAATTTTTCCGCATTAACAGCAAGTACACAAGAAAAGCCCAGTGCCAGCGCTAACACCTATCACTTCCTATGCCCAAAGCTCCTCCTTCAAGAGACATTCTGCCTGATTTTTCACAGCTGCATTGACTGATTGGTGCACTGCTTCAGGTGTGTAAGATGTTCAGGTGTTATGTAGGACTTCTTTATGTAAGAAATGGAAGTAGCTCTTAAATGAGACATATAAGAGGACACATAGATCCTTCAAGCCAGAGCTAGAGGGAGACAAGGTGTAACTCTCAACCAGTAGAGTTATCTTGTAAAAGAAATGCAGGCTGGTGTCCAGGACAGGACCCAAGACCACACAGTAACTGGTTCCCTTCTTTGGAGGTGGGCATTTTTGAGTTGGTCTTCAGGCAGGAAAAAGGTGATCTCAAATAGATATGCCAGCTTCTGGGAGAAAGGGAATGGAGCACAGCCTTTTAGATGTGATTTTAACAGATGAACAAGCACAAAACACCACTCAACCACCAAACGTGTGAAAAAGAACAAAGCAAGCAAGGTACTACCATAGGGCCAACTTCCAAGTATGACTGATCCCATCTCATTTTCTCAAACCATGTATGATGATCAAGTCAGAGCTTTAGTTTAAACATATGCACAAACAATGATGTTTGATACACGGATCTGATCATGCATGTTATGTGGTAACTATTACATTGCTGTATGCACAACTGCGCTGAACTCTTCAGTTGGTACAAAAAGCCTGCACAAAGTACGATTTCTGATACTCTGTAAAGGAAAAATTTCTGAAATGCATAAAGAGAGGGTAGGGGAAGAGGTTGCATTGATGATGGTTAGCGTCACAAGCAAGCAGAAATGTCAGTCCACTGAGCAAGAAAGAGAAGACTGGGATATTGGCTTTTTTGAATGCATCAATGTATTAAACTTACCATCTAAGGTAACCTTGAACCATTCCTGCTGCTGAAAGACTCCCACACTAAAGACACACAAAGATAAATAGATATCAGCTTAAAGCCGAATTTGGAAAAAAGTGTAACCACTGGAAAAAAGTAACTCGTTAAGGCATAGATGTCGATGACAACATAAAGTATGAAAAAGCAGGAATTCTTTTGCTGTCTTCAGAACATCCTTGCTAATACTTCATGTTTCTACATAGTGGGAACTGCTCTGTTTATCACAAGTTCAGGAAGATATTGTGTATCTCTTCCCCCCATCAACTAGAATTCATAAAAACAAACTCTGGATGTTTCAATGTCTCCTACATTTTGAAGATAAAGACGGGGTTTCAAAAACACACCCCGCACCTCCTCTTTACAATGCCCTCATCTGGAAGTTATAATCCCCACATCTTGAGACAATTCAGCCTACCACCTTCATTAATTGGACAAATTAAAAAGCTCTATTCAACAAGCTGTGTTAACCTCAGCTGAACACACAAAGCAGGAATGCCCTGAAGTATTTCAGCTGCTTTCAAGGTGAATGTGTAGTCCTGTCCCAAATTGGGAAAATCTGTTAGAGCATCAGACTGGTGTCATGGGTTCAGCAATAGCAGTCATTTTTCTCCTTCTTGGTAGCTGGTGCAGTGCTGTGTTTTTGATTTTGGGCCTGGGAACAGCGCTGATAACACCAGTGTTTTCAGTTACTGCTTGGTAATGTTTTGGTCTGACCAAGGACTTTCTGAGTTTCATGCTCTGCGAGGGAGGAGGGGAAACCAGAAGGAAGTAGAGGCAGTGCACCTGACCCAAACTGATCAAAGAGGTATTCCATACCACAGTATGTCACGCCCAGGATGTAAAAATGGAGGGCAGAGACCGGGAAGGGTGGGGGGTGCACTGCTTGGTCGGGCTGGGTATAAGTGGTGATCGATTGTATTTTTTCCTTGTGTTTGCCTTGTCATTATTATTATTGGTGGTAGCAGTAGTGGTTTGTGTTATACCTTAGTTGCTAAACTGTTCTTATCTCAACCTGTGGGAGTTGCATTCTTTTGATTCTCCTTCCCATCCCTCCGGGAGCCGGGGGGAAGAAAAAGGGGGGAGTGAGTGAGCAAAACTGCGTGGCTGAGAGGCTTAAACCACTACAACTGGTCAGAGAGTCTGGATTCACAGACCTCTGTCATGGATATCATAGAAAATCTGACAAATCATGCAACTTCAGCACACTTCACTGTTTGTATGTAAATGATATATACAGTACTACTTTACATTGTGAGAGATTTATGAGAATAACTGTTGTAAAGCACACAAGCACCTCAGATAAACCTACAGTCAAGAACTACACCAAATACATAAAGGATAAATTGGACAAAACCTAAGACAGGCACCTTCACTTCTTCACCATTCTTACCCCAGCCAGTGGACAGATCAACTTCAACAGTTGCTGCAGCCTAGTTAACAAAAGCAGGAATTTGGGGCACCAAGGGCAATTGATACTGCATTATATATTTTGCCAATTTAGCCTCAGTGAAGAAATCTATATTCCCCATCTGCACAGTGTTTTGCTAACACAGCGTAAGACAAATAGTAACCACGGGCTGTAATAAGAGAAGTGAGGGATGAAGGAATTCATGAAGTTCAGAATAGTTTCCCAAAGGTCAGAAGCTCACATCACCGAAACAGCACTTGGGGAGATCTGGGACTTCACTTTGAGAGCAAATACAAGCCCGAATGGAAAAATCCTGTGTGAGAGATTGTATCATAATTGGTGTCATGGAAAAACCTTCTCTTCTTAAGGCAGAAGAAATAGACGGGATGATGAAGGTTATAAAAGGCATCTTGCACTGTAACTGACCTTGGAACCCTCCTTTTCTCTCAGCCTGATTAAGGGAAAAATACTTAGTTAGAAACTCTCTTTGTCCTCCACATGGAGAAGCACAAGAAATAGAAAAAAAAAAAAAGGAGGAGGAGAAGAAAAAAATCAATACCAGCTGTCTTCAGTTTAACCAGCATGTTACAGTGAATAGGTTTATGTAAGTTCACTCAAAATCTTCTCCTACAGTAAGGAGAAGCACAACTGCTCCCACACCACCAGAAGTTGCTAAATTTTAGTGTAGCATTACTTTTGTAGGTGTCATATAACAAAAAAAAAAATGCAGGTGCTCTTACTGTCCAAGGACAGTACTTGTATTAGAGTGTAAAAATTACTAACCCAGAATAAACTCATTGGCTCTAATATAGCGGTTGTGACAGCAATCACTACTACACACTACAAGAAAACATAAAACCTGCCACACACATAGAACAAGGATAAGTAGGGATAATAGAAGTACCTCTTCCCATCTCCCTCAGCAAGAAGATTTATGCTCTGGAAGAAGAGTTAACATCCCATCAACCCTTTTCGGTTAAAGTAAACGGGTTTAAACCTACACAAAATCGTAAATGTGTACGTTTTCTTGATAAATAGCCCAGTCAGCTTAATGAGCGCTGGTGAATTCCTGTTCTTGCTGGTATCTTGTAGCAGCCAGTTCCACAGCAAAATGCCATGTTGTATGAAAACACAGTCCAGCTCTCAGTTTCTCTCTCTTTTCTCTCTTTCTTACATAAATTCATATATATTCTCATCAAAACAGTTGCATGATCCTGCCTGACAAAAATGAGAAGGATACTAAGAAACAGAAATAGGGGGTAGGGAAAACAAGCAGATGGTCTTGCTTTACTATGCAGGTGTTGTTCAGCAATTTTTCCCACCAGTGAAGCTGCTTTATTTTGCAGAATGTTTTCCCAATTCACTAGACAATCAGGAACAGAACAACATGAATGCTCTGCTCTGTTACGATGTGCTGAGACAGCAGGTTATCGCTGGTGACTCTGAAGCTTGCTGACATCTGACATGAATTCCTGGCATGATGACTTTTGAAAAATCGATGGGGACAGACCTCAGAGAAACAGAAATAGCCGTCAAGTTTAACACTGCTGAAATTGTTCAGGCTTGATTGGCTGGTGAACATGGAAGGTCAGAAAGGGGAGCACTGGATCCTCATCAGTAGGAACAGAAGCAGATTATTATAGAAAAAAATCACTCTGAAGTTTCATAGCTTACTGTTCCTGTGAAATAGCAGAGATCAGGAGATGCATAATGTGCAGCAGACCTCTTCTTTATTAATACAACCTTAAGCTACGGATGAAAAATGTATACTGGCACACAGAAGGGCTCAATGGAGTGCTATAAAGCCACTGCTTGACCTTCATTTTAGATTATTTTGGAGCACTTCCTAAAGAATTTGTTAAAGAAAGTACTTTAGTCATAGCCACACTGTTGATGCTAGATTTCACTCTTCAGAGTGGGAGTGGGAGGGAGCTGCTAAGCTCCAGGATAAGAGTACCTGGGATTTTATGTTTTGCTTAAAACATGGATGTAGCATTATTACTTGCCTTGTTGCAAACAAACTGATACAATGAGTGTCACTTCAATCTAGACCAAATCACACACTAAAAACTGCAAACCACTTTACTACAGAATTAATAAGCATAATTTCTTATTCATCCTGATTGTCTATATGTGTTAAGGGTGTTCACATAGAGGGAAACATTGAGTCAGTGGAAATTTAAAGGGAGGCCAGCAAACCTGTTTGAAAGGCTCTGAGAAAATACAAAAAAAAAACATTGTAACTTTCCTTTCTAAATAGAAATGGACATAAATCATAACAATATAAGGAACATAAAATGTTTTTGTAATTGTAACACATAGTTAAAAGTCTGCTTGTTAAATGAGCAGTTGCAGCTGCGCAGAATATCTCCATAGTACCTTCCATCCAAACGATCCAAAAGTACTTTAAAAGCTTTAATGAGATTCACTTGACATACAAATCAGGTTATGTTGCCTAAAAGTAAATTAGAATGAGCTGAAATCTTCTAACTATACTATAAGATGGGTTAGCAATATGAGGTCCCACCACGGATGGGTGCTTCCAGGGCAGTATTAGATACAGTGGACTTGGTGCTATGAAACTATATTAGTTCAACCTCATGACAATATTCTTTTTTTGATTGTGCAAAAATATGCACTGCTGAAAATTATTAGACATTAAGAGGTGTCATGGTTTAAGCCATTCATGCAGTTTGCTACTCACTCCACCCTTTTTCTTCCCCCCAGCTCCCGGGGGGATGGGGAAGAGAATCGAGAGAATATAAGTCGCACGGGTTGAGATAAGAGCAGTCCAGTAACTAAGATATAATGCAAACCACCACTGCTACCAGCAATAATAATAATGATAAGGGAAACAACAAGGGAAGAGAATACAACTGTTCACCACCGATACCCAGCCTGACCAAACCGTGAACCCACTCTTCCAGGTAATTGCCCCCAGTTTTTACATCCTGGGCATGATGTGCTGTGTCATGGACTACCTCTTTGGCTAGTTTGGGTCAGGTGTCCTGTCTCTGCTTCCTCCTGGCTTCCCCTCCTCTCTGGCAGAGCATGAGACCCAGAAAGTCCTTGGTCAGACTAAACATTTCAGCAGTAACTAAAAATATTGGTGTTATCAGCCCTGTTGCCAGGCTAAAAGTCAAAAACACAGCACTGCACCAGCTACAAAGAAGGAGAAAAATGGCTGCTACTGCTGAACCCAGGACAAGAGGCAAAGAAGGTAGATGCTTAACACAGTCAGCCCCTCTCTCCCACTGATGTGTGGGACAGCCAGCTGTGGTAGATGGGTCCCACGGCTGCAGCAGGGCTTGCAGTATCCTCTTCAATGGCAGGACAGCAGTCAGACTTTCTGCCCAGGCCCCTAGCAGCCCTACAGAGCTTTGTACCCTTTCCCAACATCTTTCCTCTCCTCAAGGCAGACATAAACCAGATGAGGCATACTGCATCACTCTCAGCAGTCACAAAAAAACAGAAAGATGAATAAAGCCTACCCCTGTGAACTTCATTGCTAGGATGTGAGGGCAGAACATACACAGCAGCAGAGAGAGAGGTAATACTCTGGTAGATGGGGAAGACAGAAAATGAACAAATTATTATGTACTCATAATCCCCTGGTGCAACTCACTGACTCTTTCAAAAATCAACCAAGAAAAACCCACCACTTCTAGCCCACATCTGTCCTCTTGTCCTTTCTTCCCCTAAAGCTTTTTCAGACTTTGCTCTTGGACTTCTCATCAACAGTTCCTAGCTCCCTAGTAAAAACCCTGCAACACCTTTCAGCCTCCAGTGAACTCATTCCCTTCAAAGCCAGTGTTCTCACCCAGTCTTGGTCTCATCTCTGAAATCTATTCATCACCGTAGGATCCTGTGCTGCCAACCCAACAGGAAAGGCAAATCAGATCATTTTTGTCTTCATCAGTGGGGCAACAAAATTCAGTGTTGCCTAAGTAGCTGAGAAGGCTGTACTTGATTCTGCTCCCCAGTGTTCTGACAAAGGAATAATCAATAAGGGAAGTATGAATTGCTCTACCTTGCTTCATACAACATCTGCGCATCAGTGGCATGGCCAGACGTAAAAATGTCAGTATCCCACAAAGATATTCATATTTGGAGGCAGATGGAAACTGGATAAGCTGACACTGTGAGTACAGGAGAGGGGTGAAAGATTTTCTCATCTGTATTTTTCAATAAGACCTTGCTCTTACAGATTAAATAATGGCATCGTGCTTTAGGATGCAAGTAATATAAAAATCTTATTAATACACTTTACTGAAACTGAGTAAAAGGACATTGTCAAGTGCTTTTATACAGTTTCTAATGTAAGCATTTCACTCTCCACTGATTGTATAATAAACTCTCAAGAGTTTGAAAATAATATCTTTCTCTACTTGTTCTCTCTTACACTAGTTGGTAAACATGGTTTCTGCAGTTATGGACCACAAGCCAAGATGGTAATGGACTTCTGAATTCAATAGCAGTCAAGTGGTGTACCAGTGGGAGCAACCAAGGTCACAAATCATTAGCTCTGCTGCCTCTTTTATTTCACTTCTCCCCTCACCTATCTTTTTATTTTTTCTGAAAAGGAAAAATGAAACAAATAAAGACACATTTTCCCATACAATGTATAATGTGCCATGCATGTGACCTGAATTCTGTGTTGATTTCTGCTAGCATAGCATGTAAGGTGCTTATTCTAGCAGGGCAGTATGAGTTCAGGATGCAATGACCCAACTCTTCCTTACGTATAAATAGCCAAGAGGAGGAAAGGAGTCTCCCAGAACTGCGTGCTTAGCAGAGCTTTCTAGCAGTTCTTTCATAAGAATAGACCTTTTGCAAGCCATTAGGAGCTCATTTTACGCCTCTGATAAGACAGGGATTTCCTCTCTTTATGGACACTCTTTTCACCTGTTTCACTATCTTCAACTCCAGAAGGGTTGTGTTCCTTAGAAGCTGAACTGAAAGTGCACCAGAAAATAAGGCACCACATACATCCCAGAGAGAGGAGAGGTATTCTGGAGAGGACTTACTGATCTCTTTGCAGAGTTAGGCCCCTTATTATGGGGCCATTATTATGGTCAAGGAGACAAATATTATGCTCAAGCTTTGAGCACAGTATCTGTAAACTTCCTGCCATGTAAAACTGCATAGCCACAATGAAATACCTCCATAATAAAACTGCCAAGTGCATCTGCAGTGGTTATACAGCTCTCCTAGTAAATTCTCTTAATCTGTTCCATGTATTTGCTATTTAAATAGTTGATGACTACAGATGCATTGTGGTCAAATTACCCTATCTAAAAATATGTCTATAAGGGAAGTACCTCATTTATTTACTCCTAAAGATTTTTCTTTTGAACATTATTTTGTTCACAACTATTAAGACAAAGCATTTTAAAGGGAAACCAGCATAAGCATATAAAAACAGAATGAGAATGATTTGCCACATAGAAGATAAGTCTTTGAGTGATTTTCAGACTCAAAGTATAACAAGCTAACTCTATCCCGTTTAGGTTTGTAGTAAGTTCTGTTGCAGTACATTTCTTACTCATCTACATTCTGGGCTCAGTCCTGTACTCCCCCCCAAGAGCTGTGAAGCAAAGGGAGGGAAGTTTCCTGCAGGTTCTAAACTTACAGATTTCAGAAGATCGAAGTCCTCTCATGGACACAGTAATAATCTTCAAGTGACCATTCAGAGATGATTATTTTGCAATGTATCTGTGCATGACTGTCTTAATTCAGGGTTTATTTTTAGACTATCATATTTTAGAAGATTCTGGATAAAATATACCAAGAATATAAAATCAATCCCAGGTATTAAAAAAAAATCAAAGCAAATCTGACTTACTAAGCACGATAGTAATCACTGTACACTGCAAGGTGATGGGCCAGAACACATGACACCCTAAGCAATATCCTCCTGTTTATTTTTAGAAACAGCCATCCTTTTTGAATGCTGAACTCAATGTATTCACTGCAAAATCTGTGGAATGCATACATCTCCTGCATCTCCAATGTCCCTGCAGAGCCTTCTGATTCCTCCTTGGCCATTTTTTATGGTTGAATCCCTAATGTCAGACACTTCAACTAATCAGAGCGTTACTTCCTAGCATGCTTATTTCTGGAAATCGAAATACTTCACTGCCTCTGAAATATACAGCTCTTCTCTCAGATGTTATGCCTCCTACTAAAACAAAAGTTTTATGGCGGAAGTCATTGAAATATAGCACAATAGAAAAAGAATTATCTACACATTATTTAAAAATTTGGGAAGACAAAACCACGCCATTTAAATGGCCTTTTCTTATTTCTGCTTTGGTGACACAGTGGATGCTGTATATAACACAGACTTTTCGCTCTGTGCTGTTGACAGCATTCAAGAAAACGCAAATTCCAGGAAACCAAGAAACTCTTACTATTTGAAATTCTAGGAAACCCACCAGATGGAATCCCTTAGTGTGAGACAAAGAATGTGACCATAAATGTCATCATTTGAGGCTTTACCTCAAATTTAAAGTTTAGGAGCAATTGAATTCGTCTGTTTCTCTGTTCAAATCTATCTACACTTCAAGGTAATAAACAAAAAGGATGCCTCAGTCCCCATGATTTCAAGGATGCTGAGTTATTTCAAGAGTGGTGAATTCTAAACACTTAGAGGCACAAACGCTTTTACTGTCAAATGATGATTTACAACAAACACATGGGCAATGAATAAACCCAGTGAAGATCTGGAGTGAGCAAGAACAGATCCATGACAAGATAAAGACCCATGTTCACTGCAAATGTGAAACTTGACAAAGTTTCTCAGCTAGAAGTAATGAAATTGAAAGTGAGAGAACTGCAGCAGCAGTCTCAAGTCCAGATTCATGTGCATGGCTTTGCCCCTGCGTAGCCTTAGGCTACTGTTTTGGAAATGTACATTACAAAGTGTGCAATATTCTTAGCCCTGCCAAAAGTGCAAAACTTAAAGTTCTTCAGATCCACTCCTAGAAGTTATCCCCAGGAGGCCCAGTCAGAGCAGCCAGTGCACAGGCTTCAGGGAGGACAGGATGCTGACAGTAGCTCCAGAGGTACTGGATGGTGGTGCATCAGATCCCCAGGGAACACTATGAGCCTCAAACAGAACATCATGAATATCCAAGACGGTGCTTGAGGCCTCCTCAGCCCTGCGCATTTTACAATCAAGAGTGAGACCAGGTAATTTAGAGATGCATAGTCTTCTCTTCCACTTCGTTCTAAGTCCTTAAAGCACATTACAAAGTCAGTCCTTTTAATCTCTCAATTCAGTGTTTAATTCATATCTGCCCTCCAGACCAACAGAGATGCCAGCAAGTCATTTTTGCAACTTTCTAAGAAGATTTAACGGAACCTAGACCAAAAAGGCTTAAAATTAATGAGGTAAAATAACTTTTTTCAGTAGTTACACCTCAACAAGAAGGTAAAATTATATGTGCTCCAAATATATTTTAAACTTCATTGGCCTATTGTACTGAAATATAACTTGTTTTCTTTGATTTGGTTACTTAATATTATCATTCCACTGTTATCTAATTCAAATAGGTTATGAGTGCATCTTTATAATCAAGATCTTTTCTACAGTATACTCTGTATAATGAAGAGCCACACAGCAGCTCAGGGTACAATAACACCCTTTATTTTAATTTCAGAAAGTCAAAACTCTATGTCTGAGTTTAAGAGTTGTTAACTATTGCAGATAGCATTCTGGGAAATTCTGAGGTTTGAGTAGCTGTTTCACAATCATGAGTTAATTTACTTTAATATGCAACAAAATTCAGTTACGCAGAAAGTGACTGCTGAGGGGGCTGGTGCATAGCTCCAGCTATCACTGCACTTCAGCACACTGATCATCGCTGTCAACCACGACCCCACTACCCAGGCTGTATGATAGGGCAGGATCATAGCCTGACACTTAGCTCCCACTCTCAATTTTCTAAAGTCTACCTGAAATGCTGGGCTCTCCGTACTTCAGTTCCCCATCTCTTAAAAAGGGATAATAGTAACGAGATCTCAGGAGTTCAGTTACTGCACAGAAGGTGAGAACAGAAACATCTTTGACACCGAGGACAACCTCTGATCTCAGAAATCCAAGGACCTGCTGTCCACAAGCAGTGAACAGCACGTTAAGAGAAACCACTCTCCAAGAGAAAGCAAGAAAGCATTGTCCTTTACTGGCCCCTTTGATTTTATCACCTGTCACAGGATCAAGTGGTCCTTTCAAAATGTGTGAGAGTTGAAATATTACAGCCCCACAACAGCAGACAAGAAAAATGTCCCTATTTTTTATTTTTTGCAAGGTAAGCAGGATTCAAGGAGAAAAAAACCTCATATTTGTAAAATGCTTCTTATCAAAATTAATTCTGAGGACAGAGCTACTACAGGTGAAAAGTATTTGTCTCTGCTGATTTGTTTGGTTTGTGACATTGCCTCATTTTCTTTGAAGCTGACTTTAGGTATTAAAAACATCAAATGTCAGCCTGCTATCTTTTCCTGACTCTAATTCTGCTACTGACTCAGAAAAGAAAATATCCTGATTATGTAGTTACCGTTAGTTTCTATTAAGAACCTTGGCTGGAAGGAACAAAGACTGAGAATTAAAGCTATGATGGTATTAGGTTTTGCTTTATGCTTTTTCACTTAGAAGCACTAGGATTTTCATGAGACTGTTCAAGGGTATGTAAGAACAATCTTTTTTCTTTTTAGATCTGTCTAATGCAATATCTATACAGAATTGTAATGTGAATTATGTGGAAATGTCACTAAAGCTGGGGCAGTACAGTCAGCCTTCTTCAGGATTTTGAAAAGCAGTGACATTCCTTTATAGAGTGGGTTTTTTAAAGACTGTTCATTTGTATTATTCTATTGCAGAGAAAACATGCTTGCGGATCGGAACTCTGCAATGCTAGGCACAGAACAAAAGACAGTCACCATCCTGCAACCCAAAAGACAGGCTACATTCCCCTTGGACTTGAGCTGTTTCTCCTGAAACACATATTTAAAATAGAGGACTGGATATTTGGAACTTCATGAATGGAAAACAGAAGGCACAGATGCAATTTAGGAAGGCAGCAGAGGAAGCCCAGATGCAGATCAAGACTTTGTTCCAAGAATATGAAAGAAAGGTACCTGACAGCAGTTTTGGATAAGCCATTGCCTGGAAAGGTGCTCAGCTCTTGACATTGTCAAGACAAAAACCTCTGAGCAGTTTTCATCCACAAAGAGGTTACATACATCCTGTACAATAAGCAGATTAAACGCACCCTGTATCTTGTTCAGGTTTTCAGTGTAGTAAAAAGAACTCACAAGACCTCATATTTTATCTTAAACCCAAAGACAAAAGGTTTGTTGACATAACAGATCTTATCAGAACAGAACCACACTCACTCCATCTCAAGAGTTGCATAGAAGAGAACTCTTCTCTTCCAGAGGAGCTCTTTTGCATTTTATACACACACACAGAAACACACTATGGTGGAAAAAGAAAGACTGCCATCCAAAGTGGAAGACTATCATTCCATAAGTGTATGATTTCAAATGCAAATATGTAGATTTTTTTGGGGGGGTTGTGTTGGGGAGAGTTTCTTTGTGGTCAGTGGTTGTTATATCCCAGAAGACGCAGAAAAAAAGTTAATGAAGGATGCTGCTTCCAAAGAGCTAGTCTTCACAAGTGCAAAGCAGGGTGACCTTACCTTATTAACATTTTGAAGATTTAAAGGCATATCACAAGACTATATACTCACACTAGAAAGATACATGTGTTTCTAACTTAAAATTGAATGATTCACCTGATAAATCTCCAAGCTTTTTTACAACAATGAATTTCAGTTCTCTTAATGAGGACCAGTAATTGTAGATTCAAAGACTGCCCAAACCAGTCAGCAGGATATAATATGTAATATGTAACCACAGGAAAAGCAAACTGGAAAAAGAAAGACCAGTGGCTTTCATAAATCATTTTTTGACAGGAAGGTTATTTATCATGGGAAATAACTTAATCAATAATAGAATGAAACAACCTTAATAAAAAAGGGAATCAAGCTCTGTTCTGTTAGAGCATTATAATTAATGTGGGTAGGGGGAGCGAGAAGAGGCAGAAAGAATTGTTACAGAGAATTGTTATTATCCTGACAAATGAATTCTGGATTGTTTCTAAAAGTTCATTTTCACCCAGCAGCTTTGAATGAGGAAGGACCAAAAATCACATTCTGTTTTCAAAGAAATAATGAGAACTTTAGAAGGAGGTGCCCAATTAAGGAAGAGTTAATCATATGATCAATATATTTCTATTTGATCTCAAGTGAATGACACAATCAATCATGACATAGCTTCCTTAAAAGATGTGCCAGCCGGAGGTTTTTCCAACTTATTGCTGTATACAAACCAAGCACTGGGTCTTCCAAAAGCCACATCTCCGGTCTGGGTTGAGTAATTTTACAAATCTGAGAGGAAAGGAAAAGCACCCATGAGAAATTTTGGAAGTGTGATGAAATGTTTTCATCAACATTACTATATGAATTGTAATATAGTAATTGTTTGCTTCAGTTACTTTTCACTTATCTTTACAACTACTTCTACATGTAGATGAGAATTCCATCAGGTTATAGAAAGATTCAGCAAATTTTCTGAAGAACACTGCACAACTTCATCTACAAAAGGAAAAACCTCCATATACCTACAATGTGAATACGTATCCTAATCAAAGGGAATACGTACCCCAATCACATGAATTTTTTTTCAATCCACTTGGTCACAACATCAACAGACAATATAAAGAATGGAATTATCAATGTTTAATAAAAAAATACCAAGACAAAATTCCTACCTGAAGCAAAATTAAAATAAAAAATAAAAAAAATAAAATAAAAAAACCCCAAACTAAAACAACAACAACAGAAAAAACAAACCAAACAAGAAATAGCAATCCCCTAAAGGAAGTTCACGAAGGATTTTGTTATAAATTTTTATGGAGGACATACAGTTGCTACAGTACTCCAAAATACAGAAAGAAAGAAGGAAGGAAGGAAGGAAGGAAGGAAGGAAGGAAGGAAGGAAGGAAGGAAGGGAGAAAGGGAGGAAAGGAGGAAGGGAGGAAGGAAATATGTGTAAAGGTAAAATGATGAAAATGATAATGGAAAAAATGAACAACAAATTTTCTGAACTGACTTAGATTCGGTATTTCAGCTAAGAAATCCAAAATTCACGAAACTCAGAGTTTATCCTAAACCATGAAGGTAACTTTTTACAAGAAACCTACCCCAAACAGCTCATTCATTTAATAATTTAATAATTAATTTAATAATTAGCACCTCTAGCTTAAACTTCTGAATTTCAGAAGAGTGGCTCTTTTGACAAGCCTCTGCTCTACAGAAGACATTTCGCTCCCGTTCCCAAAGCCCTTCCAAGCCCTGCTTAGTATTCCCCTGAGTTTTCACACACAATCTACAGACAAACTATAGGTCAGCAAAAGCAGAGCAGCAAAAAAATTCTTCTCCAGGACATCATTTAAAAGGCTCTTAAACTGTTCCCAGACAATTTGTGAAGGGGAACAATAAGATTATTAGGTATCTTACCTGCTAAAAAATATTCAGCAGCTGAAAGATCTGGAAAGTCAATTGGTTTTAGCAGGCAGTTGCTGCAAAGAACAGAATTTTTGATGTTTTAATGTGAAATTATTTACTTTTCATTTTATCTAATGATCAAAAAAAATGTTTTCAGATAACTTTTTATATAAGCCCTACCATATACTAATCTCAGCTTTTATTTTGCTTGATCCTACCAGGATTAAACTGGCAACATCCCTGTTTACTTCAGAGAATCAGGATCAGGATCTCTGGTCTTCAGGAACTAGTGATTTTTCCACTCACAATTTACATCAATACTGTGTCCTCAAACTGGTGGAGTAACAAGATATACAGTGGCAGGAAAGCAGTATAAACACTAGGTTTTCAAAGTGGTGTATCCTAGTCATCTTCAGGTTCCACTGGGAATAGTTTCAACACTCTTGTACAGAACAACCCCAGAATTCAGCCTGCTCTTCTTTCTCCATCTAGCATTGTCACCTAGCCATAGATTCTTGCTTGAAATTAAATGCTCAGCATTTCTTCCTTCATATTCTGTTTTACTGCATAACATCAGTGATGTAAAGTTGGGTTAGTGTTAATTTAATTACATGGTAGGATGGAGAACAGAACATGTTATTCCAGTGTTATTGATAGTAGCAGCATCTACTAGTACCCTCATACACTTCCTCTGGAGAATGTACTGCTTTAATCATGCATTCTGCTGCAGTGCAAATGTGCTTTCCACTCTTTTACAGCATTGCTTTTAGGTATTTTCTATTTACCTCTTCTAGAAATGCATGGGCTGTTCTACCAATTGTAAACGTGAGAGTCACAAAAATGGAACCCAGTTCTATATCTGTGTGTACATTTTTTCAGAAGTCATTACAGTTGCAGAAGAATCTTTATTCTGCTGGGAAAGACATGGCAATAGTGATTGACCGTTTCTATTCCCAGCTTGCTTCCAATAAAACATTTATTCATAATACATGTTTAGTGCTGCAGGTGCATTGTTACTGTTCAAAGAACCCTACTCAGCATATAATGTGGTCGGCACTTCATCTTCTTGAAAATGAATCTTGAAAACTTCTTGAATTATAGATCTCCTCCTGCTTTTCAGTGGATCCGTAATTTTCTTCAGAAGATGAATTGCAGACAGCAGCATTGATGAGAATTAAACTAGCAAGGTTCATGTTAAGAACATAGTCAGTAAATCAAAAGCTGAAAGTAATGTCAGAGATACAAAATCACAGACTGACAATACCCTGTGATACTAGGTATGATGGAGTCTAGTAATGAAGTCATGAGGTTAAACAGCAGCCTTTCACAGATGCCCACCTGCTAAAGCACCATAAACCTGCATAAGTGGAAGAAAAGGAAACCTCAGACAACTTATTCTAAAAGAAAGAGCCCATATGCATCAAAAACCAGAGAGCTAATCACTTTAAATGCTAATAAACAATGCCAGTAACCACAAGAGCTTTCTGAAGTTACCACTAGGTATTCACCACAGTTGGATGACCAAAAAGCTGTGTGTTCTACCACAAGGGAAAAAAACCTTAGCTCTAAAAAAATAATTTTTCTTTAAAAAAAAAAGAAAAATTTTCCTAAAAACATACTAAAATCTCTTAGTCCAAACCCTTCACATTCAGCTTTAGCAGCAGTTGTATTGATCTTGTTTAACTGAAATAATTCCCTACTAATACATGGTACATATATCAATTTATTGTATAAACATTTTAATAACACCTTCTGTTTCCCTGATGAATAACCCTGCCAAAATAATTTGTATACCAATCACATCACCTATGTGAAGCAGGTATCTGCTCTAGCAGCTCTTTCCTTACCATAGAATCATAGAATCATAGAATAGTTAGGGTTGGAAAGGACCTTAAGATCATCCAGTTTCAACCCACCTGCCAGGGGCAGGGACACCTCCCACTAAACCATGCCACCCAAGGCTATGTCCAACCTGGCCTTGAACACTGCCAGCGATGGAGCATCCACAACTTCCCTGGGCAACCCATTCCAGTGCCTCATCACCCTTACAGTAAAGAATTTCTTCCTCATATCCAATCTGTAGAGTAGTGAAGACCTCCAAAAAAGGCTGAAAAGAGGATTCTCATCCTATATGTTTTATATTTCTGCCTTTAATAACATGCACATTCATCTATTTGTGTCATAGACATTTCTGCTTCTATGTTGACAAATAACTTGCTGAAGAGAAACACGCGCACAACAAATGCTCAATACAATGTGCAGGGATTTAGGTGTGTGCTTCTGTTAAAGCTAAGGAGAGTCTTGCAGCTATGTCTCTGTGCATGCATGAACACTTCACCTCTATGCAGAGAGGGCTTTAGGCTTTCCAGGGTGTCAGGCTCGAGGAAATTGATGGGCTACATTCTCATCTGAGCGCATCCAGCTCTCTCTGCATGGGATTTATGTACAGAAACCTACATGTGGCAAGACAACCTTACTTTATAGTGGTAACCATATTAAATCAAAATGCTCAGCACTGGAAAACTCACACCTTTACCCAGGAAGTAATTTTCCTCTTTTTAAATTAGATCTCTGAATTTACACATGCATTTAGTCCTTGTGGAAACAGACTGCCAGCTCTCAACATCACATTTCTCATTTAGTTCCAAAACTGATTCAGGACAAATGGAAGCACTGTGCCTGTCCTCCACATTGTTGAACAAAATCTCAACCTTGGCCAAGATATGAGGATAATTCAAACTTCATGTCACTAGAATCTCCACGTTTCCTCAAATTTCCCAGTGCAATGGTGAATTCTGGGGTATGTCAAACAGGGACTAAATCAGATCCTGCAATTTTCCACTGCTCTGATACATGCTTCCAAAAGGGGAAGAATTTAACAAGCCAGAGCTTCAGCTGATATAAATCAGCACCATTCCACAGAAGCTAATACAGCTGCATTGATTCACAGCCACTGAAGTCTTGAACTCTGGTCTCACAAATATGATAGAAAGTTCCATTTGCTAATGTAAATATATATTGATATATATCATGTAAATTCAGTGAGCAAAATGCATGATTCAGTACTCTTTTTTAGTAATAAATCTCTATAACAGGTAGGAATAAGTTCGGGGCTTTCAGAGAGCCCGATAATACACATATTTCACTCACACAGTAAACCTGCAAGTACTCCACTGCGTTTTAAAACACCTTTTTTCTTAGTGTCCCTCACCTGGTGCAGGACCAGAAATTGCACAACCCCTCCTATGATTCCAGGCATCAAATTTAAAATACCCTTAATTGGAAGCTGAAAAACCTAAGCATGCTGCACAATGGCTGAGACACAAGACTTATGGTTGTTTACTGTAACACTAAGACAGTCCCATTAACAAGAATGATGGGAAACTGCATCCTGGCATTATACTTAGCAAAAGACTTGACAAATATGTTTTGTAAATGAAGGAGCTACAACAGAGAAAACATATAATACACTTTTCCCCCTTTTTTTCCCAGTGAAATGGTTGCATGTTTAATGCTTTATACATTATTCAAGGCTCCATTTTCCAGGGTTCATCAATACCCCAGTCCACAGCAGCTAGAAGCTTGTAACAACTGACAAATGTAGACAAAACATGCTGCTTAACCCAAGAACAGTGGGTCAGAGAACAAACAGGAAAATTTATTGTCTTTGCTATATTACTGTTGGAATGGAGAAGTAAATGAATACCATATGTTATAGCTTATCACTTACAGTATGAGTGTATCATGAACAGCCCAGCATGTCCTACTTAAATAATACTGATGGATAACATGCAGGCAGCTTTTGCTCACTGCTGAGGTTTTGTCTTGTCTACATGTTGTTTATACTTACTTAGGGTGAGAGGAAGAGACAAAAGAATAGCAAGAGTCACGCAAGGAGCTCACACAATCCCCTTCTTCTTCATGTCCATAATGAATCTGGACTGTGCCTACAATGGAAGGTAATGCAAAGAAATAAAAAAATCTTCTTGGGATAAAAAGCAGATTAGACAATATATTCTTAGACCAGATATTATATTATTTCCCAACTGTACTTGTAAGCAGCTCTGCAGAGGACAAAGTAGAAACGCGGGAAAAAAAGGGGGGGGGGGGGGGGCTTGAGGAATAGCAGTCTGAGTTTTATTGCCTCTGCCTGCTGGAGAACTGTATGGAGATGAGCAATAATTTTTCTGTTCAGTACAGTACCTCTGAAGGTGACTCAGGAACCTGTGTGAACTGTATTCTAACAGAGTATAAGCAAAGCTCCATGTGGTGCTGTTTCTCTATTGCCCTCAGGACACAGTACAAGCAGACCATTACACCTCTGCAAAGCAGGCCAAAACACACCTCTCAATTGCTATGGAGCGTCATTAGCATCTTCAGCACGATTCCTCAGTTCTCTAGTGTGAGGAGATCAGATTGCCTGGGGATCTCATCCCACACTGTCACCACACTATTTTAGACTTTGTGCCGGTGCTGTGCGAATGGCAAATGGGTAGGAAAAGGCATGAGTTCTTAAATATGGAATTCAGAGCCATTCCACATTCACCCTACTAGTGCACCACAAAAGCTGCAAAGCAGTGTAGAATCAAGCCCCACACAAATGAAATAATTTAACAACATGAGAGATGCTTTTGATTTATTATTAAGGTTTTTGCTGTTCAATGGAAAAACAGAAAACAAAATACACACCCCCAAAAAGTAATTTTTCCCTATAACTGAAGGTAGCTGTGACTGAAGGGTCAGATTTATAATTTTTGGTAATTTAATTAAACTACTAATATTTATGACAGAAATAAATTTGGTCTGACACCTTTACGAGCAGTTTTTTACCAACAAAAAGGAGACATGCACACCCCAACATGAATTAAAGAGAGCTTGTCTACTCAAAACACTGTATCATTTTAATTAAGATTTTACAGTCACCACTTAACTAATTTAAATCTGACCTATATCTCAGTAAGGGAATCTGAACTTACAAGTCAGGCTGGAATAGATCAGAGTTCCTTTCACAAATCACAGTGATTTTAATGAAGCAGCTCAATATTCCAGCTGTATTTACTCTAGCATGATTTTGTGATGTACAGCAAGCCTCCAGTGAGAAGTGTTTCAAAAAAGAACTCAGCTGCAAAAAGGAAACAAGATAGGAGGAGCTCAAAATGGGACTCAGGTGTCCAGTTCTCAGTGGTCCAAATCTCATATTGGTCAAGACGACCATACTCAGCAAAATATCACATGGCAGTGATTTCTCTGCATACATGAATTGGTTCTTTAATATATCCTGTTCATTATTATTGGTAGATTTATGGCTGGTATAAATGAAGGATACAAATATTTACTGAGGTACAAAAAAAACAAAGCAAAAAACAACAAACCTCAAGTCCAGTCCTTGGGGCTTCTTTACCCAGTAAAGAATTTATTCTTTCCCACTGTGCTTCTTTGCACCCATTTTCCTCCCACAGCCCCAGAGATCTGTCGATCCTGAAGGATTTCAGTCACTTCTGCAGGCCACAGCAAGACTCAGAAGCTTTTCTAGGGTTTGTAATCTTTGCCATCCTCTCTAGCACTCGAGAAGATCACACAGACAAGCTAAGCACAAATATGGATCTCCAAAGCACCAAGGGCCCAAAATAACCTAGTGATAAACCCTCACACCAGGGCTGACCTGTCCAAGACATCATGCATGACCACTGCCCCTGGCTTACTCTTTTGGTACTGCCATAAGAAGGAAGAGTGTGGCTCTACCATGTTTGTTGCTACCCTCAGTTAGAGGCAGCCATCAGATGCATTCTCATCTCTGCTCCACTAAACATGCACAACTCCCTCAACTTGCATACAGTCACGCATGCTAGGCCCCAACCATCTTGATAGCTCTCCTCAGGGTTTACCCTGTCTAGTTCCTCAGCATCCCTCTAGAACTGTGGGTCTCAAATCAAGACTCATGGTCTAGGTAGTGAGAGCAACACCACAGAGAGGGTTGTAAGAACTTTCCTGAGCCTGTTTGCCGCACTGTAGGTGTGGCAGATCTGTGGATGGTGGTGTCTGTGGAGAGAGCACACTGTTTGCCCTGCTCTGAACTGCAGCTCCTTTAAAGCAGGGCTGACTTCAGCTGACCAGCTTCCAGCCTGTACCAGTACCGTGGGCTTACTTTGCCCTAAGATGACAAGAAGAAGCCAGATACAAATCTCCTGATGGCACTATAAAACTTTACAGGTTTACATGCATACGTTATCATCATGTATTAAATAACGTTCATGTTTCCCCCATGATGTGCGGCCAGTATATGTGTCAGTGCATCTTAACTATTTGTAAGTTTCCACCTAACTCAGTACTAACAATAGCAAAATAAACCAGTATCAACTGGATCAAAAGAAGCGGCAAACTTGACAGTGACCCAGGTATGTTCCCTTCTTCCTTTATGACATTCTGATGCTAGCTCTAGTTTCTGCATTCATTGCCTCCTGCTCTGAAGCATTTACTGAGAAATAATCTTGAACTTGACTTGTCACCATTCCCCAGGCAAATTATTATGTCTTCTTTAGATTCCTTCACCCTCTGGTATTTAACAGTTTTGGTTTCTTGTCTGGGTTCACCCAGAGCTTCAAAGTGCAACATAAAAAGCTAACAAAAATGCGCAACTAATGCAATAATTTTTCAAAGACATTCTATGTGGAACATACCTAGAGTAGGGCAGAGGAGAGAAAACTGCTAGCAACAAAAACCTGCAAAGCTAAATGTAAAATAATAGGGTTCCACTTCAGACAATAATTTCTGGTCATTAACATCATCACCATCTGAAAAACGCTGATTAGCTTATAGGGTTAAACACATATTCAACTTAGACATTCTGAGGCTCAGAAATATCTGCTGCACATAACCTTGCACAAGGAAAACACCAAGAGACTGAAAGCACAGTGAAGTACTGCTTCCTTGCTGGAATTTCATTTTAAAAGAAAGTTAGCTGATAAGGATTGGAAGCCTGGTCTGTATAGTATTAGTGACAGACGAGCCATTCCTTTGGTCCACTAGATACTCAAAATAGAGACAGCAAACCTTTTCACTGTATCACACACAACTGGGTAGAAGGAAATCTCAAAAAATTTGTATTAAAAATATCAGGGGCAGGGGAATGACAGATGGATGATGGACAGCAAAACCCCACAGAATAGATGCTTGCCAGCCAAGAGCAAGGATATAGCCAGTCTCCTGCAGAACTGTAATCTTTACTACCATTTAGCAAAAACTAATGTCAGACAATGGATAAAGGAAGGGGGGGAAGAGTCCTTGAAAAGAAAACGCTTCTGGACTGAAAACAACAGCCAGATTCAGGCAGTCACTGCTATGGAGATATTTAGCAAAACACTTCTTTTGCACTAATTGCTGTTTTAAAGTTATTTAGCTTTTTTGCTCCTAGTAGCTTACTTACTATGATGTAAGTTTGAACAGTTTCTGAAGTAGGGAAAAAACAGAAGAATAATCTTAAGATGCCTGGAAGTTATGATTCAACATGCTTTTTGCCTCATTTTTTTATTACATGTAAGTGTGGCCCTATTGTTGCTTATAAATAAATGTGAATTTGTCCCTGCTATCCCACTTCACTGTACAAGAGAAAGTAACAGAACCATTTTAACAGCAACTGCAGTGACACACAATGTTGGGGATTTTTTCATCTGTCTGGTCTAAACTGAGTCCATTAAAAGGATGTTGTGAATAAATCTAAAATCATTGACTTTTGCTTCACAGAATTCACTACCCAGATAACAACTTGGATCCATGCTGAATCCCTGACCCCCTTTATACATCAACAAAAGTGACAGTTATTTAGTCATTGTTTCAAAAAAGCAGCATTGTCTTCTAGTTGCTCTTACATGCTCTGAAAGCCCACCAGAAGATGATCTGCCTCTGTTTCCTCTGACTCTCCAATGCAAAAAATCTCTCAGCTCTAATGCTCTCAACAGTCCCTCAAAAAACCTCCTATGGACTTTCAGCTTGTTCCCTCATTCACCTGTTAGCTAATTCTGTCAGCTTAATAAAATCTTATTGTACCTAATACTTGGATCCTCCTAAGACATAACATACACCAAAAAGTTGCAGTGCACATGAAAAATTATGAGAAAGTATACAGCACTACTTTGTTTTTCAATAAAGGACATTCCTCTGTGTCTTCAAATCAGATGGAATTCAGAGAAATATAAAACTACAGCCTAATTTTACCACATTCAGTTACCCTGCAGGCACCTCTCCAGGCAGTACCAGTTGGATAGGTGCAATAGGAACATACTTGCCTTTCTTATTTTTATATATGATGAACTTTAGGCTGCATGCTGTCTTCAGCACTTGCACAGAGCTCAAATAGAAATCAATAGGATAGCTGGTTTAGATCAGTGGCATTATTTGGCCATCTATAAACAGAGGGTTTTTTTTCTGCAGGTTGAAAAATGGTCATTATCCTTTTGGTCATGAGACTTAGCCAGTTTGACATCTGAAACTAATTCTGGAACCTAATTATACCTTTCACAGGACTCCAAGTGACATTATAGAAACATAGAATATAGAAGAGATGGAGTTGGAAAGGAACTTAAGATCATGAAGTTCCAACTCCCTGCCATGGGCAGCGACACCTCCCACTAAACCATGCCACCCAAGGCTATGTCCAACCTGGCCTTGAACACCGCCAGCGATGGAGCATTCACAGCTTTTCCAGGTAACCCATTCCAGTGCCTCACCACCCTCACAGTAAACAATTTCTTCCTCATATCCAATCTAAACTTCCCCTGTTTAAGTTTGAACCCGTTACCCCTTGTTCTACCACTACAGTCCCTAATGAAGAGTCCTTCCCCAGCATCCTTATAGGCCCCCTTCAGATACTGGAAGGCTGCTATGAGGTCTCCACGCAGCCTTCTCTTCTCCAGGCTGAACAGCACCAACTTTCTTATCCTATCTTCATACGGGAGGCGCTCCAGCCCCCTGATTATCCTTGTGGCTGTCCTCTGGGCTTGTTCCAACAGTTTCATGTCCTTTTTATGTTGAGGACACCAGAACTGCACACAATACTCCAAGTGAGGTCTCATGAGAGCAGAGGGGCAGGATCACCTCCTTCGACCTGCTGGTCACACTCCTTTTGATGCAGCCCAGGATATGTTGGCTTTCTGGGCTGCAAGCGAACACTGAAGCTGGCTCATGTTAAGCTGGCTGTTGACCAACACCCCCAAGTCCTTCTTTCCTTTTCTTCAGGGCTGCTCTGAATCTCTTCTCTGCCCAACCTGTAGCTTTGCCTGGGATTGCTCCGACCCAGGTGGAGGACCTTGCACTTGGCGTGGTTAAACTTCATCAGGTTGCCATCAGCCCACCTCACAAGTGTGTCAAGGTCCCTCTGGATGGCATTCCTTCCCTCCAATGTATCAACTGAACCACACAGCTTGGTATCATCAGCAAGCTTGCTGAGGGCACACTCAAACCCACTGTCCATGTCACCGACAAAGATATTGAACAAGACCGGTCCCAACACTGATCCCTGAGGGACACCACTCGTTACTGGTCTCCAGCTGGACATTGAGCCATTGAGCACAACTGTTTGCATGCAGCCATCCCACCAGTTCTTTATCCATCGAGTGGTCCACCTATCAAATTGATGTCTCTCCAATTTAGAGACAAGGATATTGTGTGGGACAGTGTCAAACACTTTGCACAAGTCCAGGTAGATGATGTCAACTGCTCTACCCCTTTCCATCAGTTCCGTAGCCCCATCATAGAAGGCCACCAGATTGGTCTGGCAGGATTTCCCCTTAGTGAAGCCATGCTGGCTGTCACCGACCACCTTACTGTTTTCCATGTGCCTCAGCATGCCTTCCAGGAGAATCTGCTCCAAGATTTTGCCAGGCACAGAGATGAGGCTGACTGGTCTGTAGTTCCCCAGCTCATCCATTTTCCCCTTCTTGAAAATGGGGGTTATATTTCCCTTTTTCCAGTCGTCAGGAACTTCACCTGACTGCCATGATTTTTCAAATATGATGGACAGTGGCTTAGCAACTTCATTTGCCAGCTCCTTCAGGACCCAAAGATGGATTTCATCAGGTCCCATGGACTTGTGCACATTCAGGTTCTTACGATGGTCTCGAACAAGATCCTCTCTTACAGTGGGCCTAAGATCTTCATTCTCACTGTCCCTGTGTCTGCCTTCCAAGACTTGGGTGGTGTGGTCAGAGCATTTTCCGGTGAAGACTGAGGCAAAGAAGTCGTTAAAAACCTCAGCCTTCTCCAAATCCAAGGTAGCCAGTTTTCCCGATAGCTTCTGGAGAGGGCCCACACCGTCCCTGGTCTGTCTTTTATTTGCAATGTATCTACAGAATCCCTTCCTGTTTCTCTTTCACATCCCTAGCCAAGTTTAATTCTAACTCAGCCTTAGCTTTCCTAACTTGGTCCGTAGCCTCCCAGACAACATCCCTGTATTCTTCCCAGACAACATCCCTGTATTCTTCCCAGGCTGCCTGTCTTTGCTTCCACCTTTTATAGCCCTTTTTTTCTCTCTAAGTTTCCTCAGCAGCTCATTATGCAGTGATAAAAATAAATTTACCTTCTTTGAGCACGTCAGAAGCAACACTGTGTCTTTGGCTGCACATATGGAGTGGTTGGCATTCAGTAAGTAAATTGGTGAGTACTATGACAACCTGATCCTAAGTCACTTCTCTGGTCCTAAAGCAGCGACCCTCATTTCTGAATCCCCTGTGCCATGTGTGTGACTGCACACATGTGCCTGAGGAGTCTGGCAAACTGGGTTAGATCTGGATTTCAGTGACAACAGGATACATGAAAAGGCAACTCCATGGAACCACTACACAATCTGTACTGCCTCTTCAGGATTAGTCCAAGTAAATGTTTCTAGAATTATTCAGTACAACATTGGTTTATTACATACAAAAATATCCCATTAAAAAAGGGTTGTACTGGATATTTTTACTTATAAAATTTGCAGGGGTAGTTATTGTCTTAGCACTGTATACACATGGAATATATAAGCTGTTTACCTTCATTAAAGAGAATGTTATCGATGGCTTTGATTAGTTTTGTTAATCTTGAAGTGAAACATTCATTTTCCAAATTAATATTCTTCAAAGAGAAGAGGCAGAACAGAGATATTATTAGTGTAAGAGCTTCACTTAAGGATATATGAAGTAACAGGCTAATGGATATTTTATTAGGGGAAAAAAAAAGTATAAGAAAATGAAATGGAATCTGAAGGGAAAAAGACAACACACCAAATAAACAAATAACAACCAACACCAAAACACAAAAACCACAAGATGAACTCCTTATATTAAAAGTTAAAATTCTCCACATGCTTTTGATGGCTGCTGGTTTTATTATTAAAGGTTTTGCTGACAGTCTGCATTTTGATGTTAACACATGAAAATAAGTTGACTGGCGCAGAAAAAGAAACGCATAAATTTCAACTTCAAGTATCTGTTTTAATATATTATTGTACTTTATTGGCAATACTCCGCCAGAAAATGTCTTTTTATTATTGTATCCCCTCTTTGCAATAAAGAGGAATGCTGTTGACTGGCTTCACTTTGGGAAATATGAAAACATTGTTTCTTGCTAGCTGTGGGCAAGAAATAGTTTTCAAACCATGCTACCATTACGAAAGTGTGCTCACAAAAAGTATATAGCAAGAAATATGTTAGTACCTTTCATAAATTTTCAATACATGGATACAGCAAGATAATTTCCAAGCATAAACAGACCCAGCAAATAAAATATTTTATCTTAGATCAGGTATCATTCCCCTGTATGACTAAGGATGGTTTGTTCAATAGCATAAAACAAGTAGACTTCAGCCTAGTACAGGCTGATACTTAAATCAGAACAAGAAACTTAGTATTTTACATAAGTAGTCTTCCACCTCTGGCTAAATCCTTCATCCCTAACTGAAGCAAAACTCACCCTGGCTTCAGAGAACTCTTTGCCTGTCTAGAGGTGTATTGCTGAGATAATTCAAAACTCTGGAGCATTTCAGGAGCTAAAAAGCAAGTGAAAAGGAGAATTGAGGCATTTCTCCTTAACTGCATACACAGGAAACAGTTGTAGAAACTACAGTCTTTGTGAGAGAAAGGAAGCACTAAGCCATAGACATTGTCCCAGATGCTCGTGTCAGCATGTACCAGCAAAGCTTGTAACATCTGACAGGAGCTCTACCAACAGGCAAGCGCAGCTCCTGATGCCCTACCTTAAATTTTCTGTCTTCTCTCGAGTTAGGAATCCTCAAACCCCCTTGTATTCCATCAAGTGAATGATTACATGAAAAAGCTCTTACAAGAAGTTCTGTAATGCTGCATGATAACTTCAGTAGCACAAACTTGCTCTCACTGGACAAAACTCACTGTCACACTCCTTGTTACACTTCAGTTACCACTTCAAA
Organism: Ara ararauna; assembly: GCA_028858755.1. Classification (NCBI taxonomy): domain Eukaryota; kingdom Metazoa; phylum Chordata; class Aves; order Psittaciformes; family Psittacidae; genus Ara; species Ara ararauna. The sequence goes on along the minus strand of CM054380.1, from coordinate 14,769,336 downwards.
TGCTGCCTTACCTCTGACATGCCTGTCCCATACCCTGCTGCCTTCTCCCTTCACCCTCTGAACCAAAAATTTCCTAAACCCAGCATTTTAGCCAAGGAATTCCAAGGAAGGGCTGAGGGTGGTGAGGCACTGGAACAGTCTGCCCAGAGAGGTGGTAAATGCTCCATCCCTGGCAGTGTTCAAAGGCCGGGTTGGACAGAGACTTGGGCAACTTAGTGCAGTGTGAGGTGCACCTGCCCATGAAAGGGGGGTTGGAACTAGATGATCTTAAGGTCCTTTCCAATCCAAACCATTCTATGATTCTATAAGCCTACCTAGGACTAAGCAAGAGGATTTGTTTAGGCACTGGGCAAATATGGTGGGCGCTCCACTCCACTTGCTCTTTCCAAGAGAGGGCAAATAGCACGCATGGGCCTTTCCTATCCCAGGTTATAATCCTGAAAAAACCCAGCAGTAGCTTCCAGTCTATAGTCAATCTCCTCTCGCCAGTCCAACATCTCAAAATACAGCAGGTACCAACTAGTAAATCCACACAATTTTTTTATGCAGGTCCTTTCTTACTGACTTACTAAGCGGTATACCTCTAGTCTGTGTTAGCAATATGTGTTATCCATCATCAAGAAATAAAAAAACCTCTTGTTACTCTTTCATTTACATTCAATGTGAACATCAGTATTACTGCTCAGAGACACCATGATTTTTTTTCTCTCTAGCCTGAAATAAAACCTAATTATAGTACTACCATGCAAACACAGAAAAAACTTTTCATGGTCCTTCTCCCCTAAAACTTCACAGTCTAAACATGTGAATCTTATGAAGCATAAGTAACAAACTATTGATCAAGAGCAATTCTGAATTACAGCTTCAGTGGGAATAGACAATAATGAACACATTGGAAGTACCACAAGAAAATTTACAACTCCACTAAACGTTAGCATAAGGGCACAGATGAAATGACATGGCTAAACTCATAACAGCTTTTTGTGTTCATTTGTTTGTAAATCTGGAATGTAAAAAAACCCAGATTTGCCCTGATTTCTGAAGCATTCTTCCTTTCTCAGTGAAAGGTCCCATCAGCTAACAGCATATCCAAAAGACATTAAAATTCCTGCTTCCCAGTCCCTCTCAGTTACACACATTGCTCCCACCAGTGTCAGAAGTTATCTGAACACAGATTCAATCCTGATGACTTCAGGCCAAATTCAATGAATGTTATTCCTTTTCATTCATTTTACCAGCATTCCCAACATTCACCAACAGTCATCATGTGTCCACTATGGAACAAGAAGCTACTTACCAAGTAGAAACTAGACTTCTTCCAGATGTGCTTACACATATCTGCACATCTGCACATAACCAGCACACAGGTTGCACACCTTTGAGTTCATAACCTGCCTAGCAGTATCTCTAACGGCAGCTCTCTCTGCTTCGCATCAATGCAACTAAAGGAGTTTTTTCACTCTTCCCATTTCTTCTCAGCTGAAAAGTGCCAGATGTAACATGTGTCACAAGCAAATGGGTGGGAAGTGATCTAGGAGACATTCTCTATGTGATTCATGTAATTTTCTTCTCCCCATTTAGTGATATTCCATACCCATATTTCAAAGTGGGCACCTCAGAAGCATGATTTGATTCAATGCAAAGCAGATACAAGAAAACTGGACAATGACTAATTGAAGCATGAGTTTGATGAGTGCAGTATCTGCTTAGCAGGTTCCAAATACATCTTGTAGACATAAAAATAGTCTAAAAAACCCCAGCCAGAATTCAGGTCTTCAACGGACATGTACTCCAGATGCCACTTATGTTCTGCACAATATGATCTAAGAATTGCAGCAAATCCACTCTGGCCACCTCTGGTCTTTCCAAGATCCATTTGGAAATGCAATTTTATGTAACAGTAAGAAGTGATCCACTCATTATAGCTTGGAACTGCAGGCAGGATAGCTTGTCTGGCTGTCTGCTTTTATTGGCATTAACGGGGGAATCCTCCAGGCAATCCTTTTCTACTCACAAGTGAAGCAAAATACCCTGTCCTCCTTAGCTAGAATTTGTTATTTTCTGTAGGTGAGGGCTGAATGCACAATGACCTGCCTACTTCGAATGTAAGTCCAGAGAAGTTTGCTTAAGTCTGTCAGCCAAAGAGCTTCACCTTGAATCATAGAATCATAGAATAGTTAGGGTTGGAAAGGGCCTTAAGATCATCTAGTTCCAACCCCCTTGCCAGGGGCAGGGACACCTCCCACTAAACCATGCCACCCAAGGCTATGTCCAATCCAACCTTGAACACCGCCAGCGACGAAGCACCCACAACTTCCCTGGGCAACCCATTCCAGTGCCTCACCACCCTTACAGTAAAGAATTTCTTCCTCATATCCAATCTAAACTGCCCCTGTTTAAGTTTGAACCCGTTACCCCTTGTTTGTTCACAGCAATTACGATTCGATAAAACTGTTTTCTTTTTTATGTCCTTGTTACAAAAGAGGATGAGGAGGTCACATTAAAGAATAAATAAGCAAAACAACAAACCAACCTGCATTTGGTTTGTAAAGAGCCAAAGTTGCAAGTGGACGGTTGCTGAAAAAACAACCTCAGCTTATCCATTGGAAACTTCTACTTTCATTAAAATTACCTTAACAATAAGGACTAGAGGTGGAGGCAAAACCCTAAAACCTGAAGAAAACACAGCCTGCTTCCTTTCTGCCCAGGCACACTGCACTGACAAACAGATAAAGGGACTTTTTCAATGCAACTTTCAGTACAATTAGATTCTGTGTTTCTCTGTTCTCTCCAATATTTTGTTTTTAACTGACAGATGAATGGGATGACTTTACTTGATTCATTGGCACTGTTGAAGTACTGACTTCTTTCACAGCAATCATAAATGGCTTCAAGATACGAAACAAGTGTTCCAGCATGGTCCATTGAGCAGAATGGAGAACAATGCCTTCCCTGGTGTCACTGCACATGATATATTTAATAATTGCTACTGTACATTCTGATCAAAAGTGCTTTTAGTCATTTACTATGTGGGACTCCATCTTGTTTATATTCTCTGAAAAAGCTGCATAGACAGTAGTAGTTTGATTCTCTGGCTTCAAAACTGTGAACTGCTGTTTTATACATCAAATCTTCCCAGTTCCTTTTATTTCCTTTTATTATTACCATATATTTATACGAATACATTAAAGCAAAACACTTAACGATTAGAAACTGTTAATTATTGGCTGGAAAAGAACATTGAGTCTGCAACAATTTAAGATTACTATAGCCATAAATGTATTACACCCCCGTTCCCCTTGCAGCTGTTCATCTAAGCCACAACACACTGCTGCCATTCTCAATATCTTGAAACATTTTTCAACAAGCAACATTTAGAGCTGAGAGAGAAAAATGAACTTTCATTTAGCTGAACATTTCCAAATTTTGTTTTCATTTTTTCAGATGAAAGCTAGTATTTTAAAAACTCCAAGAAAACAATAAATTCTAATACATTTTGATTCTCTAAGTGTTGTATTTGAGTAAATGGCAATATTTTTAAAGAACATAATAAATTTCAAAAATGCTAAATACTTCCAAATACCATCTCAAGCAGGTATTTATGCAAATGGTGAAGTTCATTTGTGGAGATAAAGTGCTATGACATCCTGATTTTTTCGTTGAGCAAATTATTACATGTTTTTGCTTTCTTAATATCTTTATTGGGCTAACATGGCTGATCAAAAAACAAAATAAAATTTAAAATAGAGGTGAGAGTTTAAATATAATCCACGTCCAGTCAGAAATATTAGTACAGTTTCTCATTGCAGGAAATAACATTTTGCCCAATATTCAGCTGCTGAAGGTTTCTCTCAAGAAATGCAATAGGTAAGTGATAGGACAAGAGGAAATGGCCTCAAGCTGCAGCAGGGGAAGTTTATACTCAATATCAGGAAAAATTTCTTCACCACAGGGGTTGTAAAGTGTTGGAACAGGCTGCCCAGGGAAATGGACACCATCCCTGAAGGGATTTAAAAGACGTGCAGATGTGACACTTAGGGACATGGTTCAGTGGCAGGCTCGGCAGTGCTGGGTTAATGGTTGGACCTGATGAGCTTAAAGGTATATCACGATTCTGTGATTCTATTCTACAATTGAAAACTGACCCATAGACAATAGTGTGAAATAAAGGTGTCTCACAGTGACCAAGAGCAACTGACCTACAGGCACTCCTTATATAGACCATCTCCTGGCATCCTGTCCCTAAACCTTGCCAAGTATTTCCCGCTTATTTCTCCTTCAGACTTGAGGCACAACCCCAAAACCTACTTCAGAGCATCTCTCTCTACTGCCTGCATACTCCTGGACTGTACCTTGCAGGGAGAGGTTCAAAGCAGTGAGAATCAAGTGTAGGTCAACTACCAGCCAAAACTTAGATTCCAAAGTATAAGCACAACAAACATAACCTCACCACTGGTCCACAGAAGGTGTCTCGCTGTAACTCTGTGGGTATATTAAAAGCAGATGAACTTTCAAACTGCTCACAAAAATAAGGAACGATTTTAACACAGCTACTTTGCACCAGGGACCATGTGGGTTCTATGTTAAGCATGTTTCCCCAAGTCCTATGTAATCTACTCTTCTGAAACATGCAATGATTCAGGTAAAGCCCACTCCTCTGAGCAGCCATTCTGCAGACTCTATCATGACTTTGAGAAAAAACTTTCATTCCATATAAAGCAGGTCGCTTATTTCTGAGTGATGGTTTCTGTCCTCAGATTATGTACTGTACCTTAATTGTGCAGTTTGATAAAGGTACTTGATATCCTCAGGATTTCTCTAACCTTTATTTTAGCACATCCAGGACAGTAACACTGTAATCAATTAAAACATGCTGATGGCACATGGGGAGCTCTAAATCTCCTATTGACAGCTCATCAAGGAAGTCAGCACTTTTTTGTAATTTTCCATTTAAATGATTCCTTAGTACAAAGCAATCTCAAAGACTCTACACTGTTTGTTCACTGTTCCATGATCCTGAAATGGAGTTTACAGAATTTCATATATTGTTATGCATCTTTTATATATCTTTAGCTTTCTTGGTTTAGAGTTTTTGGTTTTTTGAGGGCTTCACAGAGATACGCAGGCTCATCTCCAGACTAGAAAAACATTTGACAAAACATAAAGCTGAGGAGTACTCATATTTTCTAATTCTGCTCTTAGCTTTTGTACTATATTCTCCCTGTTCAGAGAACTGATGGAAAACATAGTTCACTAAAAGAATTTCATTTCATGCAATGCAACCTACAACAGTAATTCATACACAGATATATTACATGAATTCAGCCACTAATCCATTTCAATGTCAAGATTAATTATATTTAAGCTTCCTAAATTGTTAGATTTAGATTTTCAGGTTAGATAATACCTAAAAGTAGTTACGCATCACATGACTTCCTCTTAATCAATGGTAAGTTATAGCAAATGTCAGAGGAATTCATTAAAAAAATATCAGCAAAAATTCAAGTATCAATATCACAAGCAAGGCAGATTAACATTAGAAAAAACAGCTGTGAAAGTTCTTTCCAAATGCTGAACAGCATTGTACAGAACAGATTTTCTCCTACAAGGAAACCTTATCACTGTATATCAGAAACACTTGAAAATAACAAATGCTGGTTTATTTGATATTTATTATAAAGTCCTGTATTGAGAGAGAAAATGAAGGTGAAGACTTTTATTAGCTAAGACTCACTTTCCATGTAACTATAGTGCTTTGACATTTGCAACAAAGCATAAGAACACAATAAATGTGATATACTGAGAGAACCTTCCAACATACCTTTTCTAGCCTTGAACTCTAAACAAGGACTTCTGCCTCCCTCTGCCATTATAGACACCCCCTAACTATTCAAATACAGTAATTTCAGATGGATTTAAATCACTGTGCAACAATGGAAACAGCTATAACTACTTCAAAGTGAGGAATGTAAACTATCAGTCTAGAGGATTCACTGAGCCTTATGTAAATGCTCAGTTTCTGCTGTAAATGCAAACATTCTACATGGTACCTGAATTCCATTTTCACTACTGAAAATAACACTTTGCGTAGATAAGGAGATTTAATTAAGCAAGAACTATTACAAAGAGCTGATATAGTAAGTGCTCTTACTTTAAGACAGAAAAAGTAATAAAATTTAAAACAAAAAAATTGAACAAATGCTGAATCCTTATTGCTTGTCTCATTATCTCTAATGAAGTCTTTAAATCTCCAAACCAGTCAAACTAGGTTTTTTAACTCAATATGGTAGCTTCTTACTTAAAATAGCTCCTCTACAGATTTGGCTTTTTATATAGAAAGACTTAAAGAGAATAAGATCTTTATCTCAGAATACCCAACAACTAAGAATGAAAAAACTACACCATAGATTGTACCAAGAGAAACCAAAGAGAAACTCGCCTGACTTCCCTAAGACCTACTACTCAGTTGAAGGGTTAGAGAATAATTTGCTTTGGTTGTCAGTCCAAAGCTACAAAAAAACTGTATGCGTGAAACAAACCTAAGCAGGACTGAAAATTGTAAGGAACTCCAAAATCTGGTGAGTTGAATAAGCTGCAGTCTTACTAGATGAAAGATTACTTCCATATGATAGATTTCCCACAGCAGGTTTAGGTGTTCGCATCACACATGGACCTATATGCTTCCCACAGCAGGTTTAGGTGTTCGCATCACACATGGACCTATATGCTTACAATGAGACTTCATATGAGTATAGAGGAATTTAACAATACCTGAGCTCTTCGTTCTTCATCACATGGTGGGAGGACAGAAGGTCTAATGAACATGATGTTGAAGGAGAATGCCTTTCTACTTCTTGTTTCAACACTGCTTTTTTCCACACATAATTCTGCAAAGGAAGGGAAACAATCATTGTAGTAGAATTTACATTTGAATAATTGATCAGAATGTATGAGAGAAGATCATCTGTTATTGGTAGGCATTTTGAAAGAGTTTCCTGTCTTTAGTGAGCGTGCTGTACCACAGCTAAAATAACAGTCAGGTTAGGTCACCAAATATTTATTAAAATTACAATTTAAAACAATTCCATCTCCATGAAAATCTCAGACTGAAGACACAAACAATATTTTTCCTATGCAATGAAGCCAGAAATCCAACCTAAAAATCTAAAAAGATATAATTTACACAACCAAGACTCCATGTCACTTCTTATCCTTGTTCTTAAAACCACATATTTTACGGAAAAATAGAACCAAATGCAGATTTTCTAATTACTGTAGAATATATTAACAAGGTCAAGCACACATAAAATCATATTGCTGATTAAAAGATGGGTGACATTTTCCAGCTGTGGTTCCTATTGTTACTCTGGTTATACTTAATAACCTTAGAGCTGCTCTAAAGCCAGAGTCACAAGATTTGTCAATCTATTCATGATGTTTTCTGCTCACTTTGATTTCTGGATTTTTCCCCAGAAGAGGTTTTTGTGGTGTCACCTTGCTTTACTGCAATGATTTCACATGAAGATGAGGTCACCAGAGTGAAGTATGAGGATGTGCTGCCAGTCTTACAAGGAAGTATGATATTTATTGTAAGCTTTAAACGTAACTCCCAAATAAAAGCTCATACTGGAAAGACCAAGTCTAGCAAAATTCTAGTGTGTAGGTTCATGTGTGACTTCAGTCACAATCCATGACTGCTGAACAGGTCTGTGTTTTTGGAGATATGTAACAGAGAAAAGATATATAAAAAAAAGGATATTATAGACTATCAATAAGCTGAACCAACTTTATTGCTTCTGATAGAAAACTCTCTCAGGGTTTTACAGAACCTTAATAACTATGACCAATGCAATCTTCATGGTACAACACAAAATGTATAACAGTACCAGAAAATTTCCCAGAGCACAATTCCTGCATGAACATGAATTCTCAGGGAAGTAATTAAGTGGTTAAACTTTGTTGGTTTTGATGAAATAGTCCCACAAGGATACTCTAATGAGCAACAAATAGGAAGAAACGTGTCCCAGTTCTCTTCCCTTTTTCACTGGTATATTTGTTGTGCTTTTAACTGCTTCTGATGTACAAAAAGGTAAAAGCAGTAATCAGACAGTTGCAGGCTGTGGCTAGCTCAGTGAGTGCATCTCATGAATTCACTGTTGTCCTGAATTCTGATTAGTGAGGACATACAGAAAACTTTAATTCTGGGCAATATCATTCACACCAGCCTTCCTGGGTTATTATGTCTATCTGCATTTCTTACTTGATGACTCCCTGTTATAGGTAATGTAGTTACTTTAAGAAAGATCAATCGGTCCCAGTGATCCTATAGACTCAGGATGTAAAACCTGTAGATACAAACCATCACATTAGCACTGCCACAGTAAAGATGATTAGTGTCAACATTAGTCCGCGGACTTTATTTTAAATCTTTAAAATATTTCAAAAATGTTCCAAATATCCTTGCTACTTAAACATCAACTCATACCTTTTCTGGGGGTTCTGAATATTATTTTAGGACTTTGCCCATCTATGAATCTTAAACAAGGTCTTCTATCTGTCTTAATGGCCATGTAATATTTTCTACTTCAAAATAGCTTATTTAATTGGCTGTGTCAAATCTCTTCATCAAAACACATAAAATGTTACTAAATTCTTTAGTACAGGGATTTATGTTTTACTTTATACACATTATCTAAGATTACACAGCACTATCTGACGCAAACAAGATATTATCTGTGAAGCGTACATTTTGCCATGTAAAAATCCATGAAAGCGATTTTTCAGAGAACAGTTAAAATATACTGCTCCCAAGGTAAACTTCTTTGCTATAACATAAACATGAATTTGCAAAAGCTCCTAAGCAATAATTTGCCGCCTTGCAAGGTTGGCTTGGTATCCAGTTGTGCAGTAGTTCTAGCTCTAACACATTTCATTTCCAACCTCCAAGATGAGATCCTCAATAAACTTTGTCCTTAACTCTCATTCTGAGAGTCACCAAAATCTTGCTACATATTCAGCTAACTGGAAGGAAAAAACACAAAAAATAAATATCTGGGCATAGGTATTAACAAGACACAAACTAGAGGCAATGAACAATTGAGTGATCTGGAAATGGTTTAACTGTAATAACCAGGAGAAGGGCTGTGAGAAATATTTTAATGTGCTGTAAATCAAGCCCAATGTAGTGGGAATTCTCCAAAGTTGCCAACACAGAAAAGCATCACACCTGGATAATCTCAGCAAGCTTTCATACCAGTATTGCCCATTCCAATGATTCCATTGAAAATCTTCATCAACTTTCGGTGGTATTTTGGAAAACATGTGCGGACGGAAGTGACATAAGGAAGTGCACATTAAGAAGCAGGAAAGCAAATAGAGATCATATTCTAAAATGCAGTGGAATTTAACTCAGTACTTTTGAAGTTCTGATGCTCAATAGTAAGGGTTGTATTGCTGCGGGAGGGAGAAGGAACAGAACAGATCTCTCTCACATATGGTGTTAGCACTGGCTAGTGGGTAACATGCAGACACAGCCCATCTGGGCACACAGCTAATTTATCCAGCAAACAGCTCTACCTGCTCCTTGACTTTACTGCCCAGCCTCTCCTGAAATCCATCCAGGGTCTCTCTGCCATCCTCAGTGGTAGCTGAGCCCTCTGTATGAGTCAAGTTCATTTCCCCGTATTTTGTAAATAAAATTGTTCACAGAGATCTCTGTTCCAGATTAGTGTAATAAAGAAGAATAAAAGCTTGTTCCCTTTTTTCCTGTCTGCAGGAAACTGAAGTGATAGAATAAACCTGGAGAGTTTCTCTGCAGAAACCCTAACATAAAACTGCAATCACCTTTGATGATGGAAGCGGTAAATAGCAAAGAATTCTCAGTCTCCTAATTAACATGAGAAATGTTTGCATTTCTTCAAATATGCTATTGCAATGTGACTAGCAAAATCAGGAAAGGAAGACTGAAGAGTTGAATATTCTGACGATTTAATAGGAATTTATTAGTAGAAAGTACTGCTGCATCATTCAGAGAATTCATCACAGACTGACATAAAACATAAAAGTGCCTAAATTCTAAGTGTATCCTGAGAGTCAGCTCATTTCTTTATTCTTTTTCTCCCTGCAAATTAAAGTAATATTTATAGCGTGTACTTTCAGCACACGTTAACCTGTTTGTCTATCAGTTTTGCAGCACTATGTTCATTCATGTACTACTACTTGTGCAGCCATTGAGTAAGTTATAGCACACCATCTTTGTGTGAATACATACACTTAGAGGAAGACTAGAGACTTACCAATGTAGGTGACTAAAAGCTTCACAACACTGAAGAAAATCTGTATTATCTATTGAATAATGCAACCTCATGGGGATAGAGAAATTTTATCTTGAGGCAAAAACATACAATTTTAATTTTTTTAGTTATAAGAAACCCTGTTCCAAGACTGATTGTGAGATTAAAACATTTAATCTTTTTGACCGCTGAAAGTAACCATCTTAGTAACAACATCAGATGAACAGAAAAACCCCAAGCTTTTACAACATTCTGATTTGCAGATTATTTTTTTTTTAGATTCTAACCTCCTGCCATGAACATCGTGAAGCCAGGGCAGTCCATGCTGCAGTGGCTCCTTCCATTTTTGCTGCTGTACTAATATCTTAACTGAACAAAGCAATTCTCCTGGAACACACTTTAAAACCTCACTACAATAAACAGGTAGGAAAGATGACAGTTAGAAGAATATTACTAAAGCAAGTAGAGAAACCCTTCAGATCTGCAGGATGCTGAGCCTGGGCGCCAGATTCAAATCAAGCTCAGGCCACAATCCCCTTTAGATATTTCCATGTCTTTTAAAGCCTCCTCATCAACACACACAAAGAGCCCAAGACAAAACTGTTCTTTTTTATACCTAACATATGTCTTGATTCTTTATGATTCTTTAATCTACCCAGCATATTTTTATTTTTTTGAGGGGTGGTAAGACTTCTCCTCTCATGACTTGTACACAGTAATCTTTTCCACAGGCAGAACTGAGTGAGGCACCGTTTAAAGTCTGAAGAATATTAGGGATGTCCAAAGAGGATCAGTGGACTCATTGGTCACTTAAGCTCAAACAGCATTAGAGCAGTGCATTCTGTTAATTTTGTTAAGTAGCTAGAGCTGCAGGATACAAAATTCACAATATTGAGCCAGTGGCAGCAATGTGATAAAAGATTTAAGGGCTGGCATGGTGTGGAGAGAGAAGGCAAAGCTTTTAAAACTCATTTAATGGATAAAAGAAAATTATCTTTAACATTCCAGTTGTCTTTGCTTTATTGTATTGAATATAAAAGACAAGAATTTTACTTGAGCTCTCTGATGATGTAAGTCAATGCTGAGCTCTCAAAAAACTGTTTGGAAAAGCTTCTATGAGAGAGGGAGGTAAAACAACCTGTTTGACCATAGTTCTATAATTAGGTAAAAGTTAGTTAAAAATCCCATCTAAATAGGTTGCCTCTTTGTTTTATCAGCTGATTTGCTGTGAGGATTAAATGCCAGGCTAATCCCTAAAAAAGTTGTAAATCATTAAATACACCAACAAAACCCAACCTTTTTTTTTTCTGGGTTATTTAGATAGTCCCATATTTCTTTAAATTTCGTTAGGATTATGGACATAATTTGCAGCCAAATGACAGTTACAGCTCTCTGTTTCACAGCAACCACAGAGCTGAGAATCACTGCTGCCACGTTACTTCCTTTGTATTACAATTCTGATAACAATTCTTTGTATTACAATACTCATGTAGTATTTTAAATTCTTTTGTTTCCTCTTTTCTCTCTCTCACATACAGACATACTGACATCCCATTAAAACAAATGGAGTTAGGAAGTTCAGCCACCAAAGTCAGCAACACCAGGCTTCAGTGGGGTCAGGAGTTTTTGTCAAGATTTTACCCAGTGTGACTGTTTAGTGAATTTCCAAACATGGATAGTCTGATGCAAGTTAAGTTATATGATTACTTAAGCATTTTGCAGAAAAGGTACCATTAAACAGGAAAGGAAGGAGCAAACAGTATAATAAGTTTTCAAAATATAGTCTCTTGAGGTCCCCAATCCCAATAGTATATGTAAAATCATATGCCACAAACACATAACTTTAACTCACCTTTGACTATATAATGGTATGAGGTATTTAAGGATGAGTTTGCAAGTCACTGTCCACATTTGAAAGCTTATTGCTGATGACCACTATCACCTTTCAGACTATTCACAACTGTGTTAAAGGATGGGAAATCCAAACCGCCTACATGAATCTTCCCTTAAAAACTAAAGCATCAAACTTACTGAGTTTAAACTTCTTCCCTAAATAAGAGCTATCTTCTATTTCATAAAATAGGCTTAGTAAAAACAACAATATTTTTCCTGTTCAGATAGGTAAGATGTTCTGCATTTCTCAGTTTCCCAAGCTTGCCTTGCTACATATCAACACTGCATTGCTATGTAATGTTCTTCTAAAAGGAAGTTTTCAGACTGCTTACAGGCTTTGAACTTAGCACACTTTCTTCCCTCTTTAATTATAAATAAATACATATCAGGGTGGCAGCTGTTAAAGGAGGTGCCAGGTGCATAAATCAAACAGAGCCTAGAGGGGAAAAGGCCTCAATTGATACATAATTACCAATTCTACAAAGCTTGATTATTGCAGAAGTAAAGTCTGATTAAAACAAGACCAGGATTAAGACAGAGACCTAAGCCGATTAAGAAAAAAGAAAAAAGGAAAGGGGGGAAGCAAAAAAAGGCAACTTTGGCTTCAGTACTGAGCTGAGTCTTGGGGATCCACCCGAGGCTCTGAGATCCACCCTTCTGCTCAGGAGGAGATGAGCCCTGTACCTCCTGGACACCCTTTGCTCATGTACAGCCTGCAAAGCTCTGTAAAGGTTAAGGGTCAGCATGTTGGTTATTTCACAGATTTTTTTCAATACCAAATTTATTGCTCTAGTACCCAAACTCTCTCCAGTAATGCACTAAAAAGCCCAACAGAGAATCATGGAATGTTTCGTGTTGGAAGGGACCTTAAAGCTCACCCAGTTCCAACCCCCTGCCACAGGCAGGGACACTTCACATTAGTCCGGGTTGCTCCAAGATCCATCCAACGTGGCCTTGAACACTGCCAGGGATGGGGCAGCCACAGCTTTTCTGGGCAACCTGTGCCAGTGCCTCACCACCCTCACAGGGAAGTTCTTCACAATGTTTAATTAGGAAATCTCCCCTCTGCCATCTTAAAGCCATTCCTTCTTGTCCTGTCACTACTCGCCCTTGTAAAAAGTTCCGCTCCAACACCTAATCATAATCATGGATCAGTCTCTGTTGGAGTAAAGTAACTCTTACAACTCGCTTTTCTGAGACAGGATAGTTATTTTGTAGGGTCTTTTTTCCTCCCTCTTCCTTTTTATTTCCTGTTAAAGAATTTCGTAATAAATACTGACACAGATAAAATTGTTTTCTACTCCATGATTTAATGGGAACACATTTTCTAGTAAGTTCTTCAGCATTTTAGACTTCTCACAGTGATAATTTATTGTAATTGCTTAGAGTTGAATCAGAACACATCTTTTCAAATGTAATGTTTTTATACACTGTCAGAAGTTTAATATTATAGTTTTAAAGGAATGAATCTGAAGCATTCAAATTCACTTGGCTTTTCTAATACTGAACCAATAAAGTAAAATTACAACACTATGAATATTTTTAGTCAAGAAAGGCTCTGAATAACACAGATATGTCTTTAGGACAACAAATAGTTAGCTAAAGGGATGAATGGAATCGCTGATCTTAGAAAGACAGAGAGATGCCAGAATTCGAGAACATGACTGAAAACTCTGGCTACAAAACAAACAACATGATTTAACAGGATTTTCAAAAGCAATTGATATTAAAAAACAATTAATGAAAAACTTCTCTGTGATCAACTTTTTCATTTCAGACTGCTCATTCAGATTCTTTAACCCAACCTGTAGGTATTATGCTCTTGACCAAATTCTAGAGATAGAGAGGGATAGCTGACAAAGCCTGACATATCAGTTCACATAAGGATGCATCATTAGCCCAATTTAATGTTATTGTGATAATCATACAGTCAGTGGATCATGAACTTTATGTCAAAGCACTGATTTTCATGCACGTGATGCCACAGTTGTAGAAGCAGGACATGATCACATCCTTTGATCTTGACAGTCACACAACACCTCCCAGGCCCACAGATAAATTTGAACTGTGTTTGAGCAAACAAGTGATTAAAGCTCAAGACCATATTTCAGAGAAACAACAGGGAAAAAAGTCCCCCGAAGCAGTGAAATACAGAAGGGCTCAGGAGCAGCACAGAGCAAAAGAACAGATTGCTTCAACGAGAGCTAGGTCCACAAGTCTGGTACCAAAAATGTATGGACCTCAATTTTCTCTCATGAAAGACAAGGTGATTCTACAGAAGGAAAAGAAAAATGTTGAAAGACAAATAAATATTGCATTGATTTGTAAAGGTACCTACCTATACATTCTGAAAGTCTTGCCACATCTAAGTGCAGAGCTTCCTAGCTTTATGAGATCTTGAATCAACATTATCAGGGAAGCCCTGTAACAGCCTGGTTGCAAACATTTGGATCTCTAACTGGCACCAGAATATATCCATTTGCTGGAATACCTTGGTTGCATTTCTCTACTACTAAATCCACATCCGATACCAATACAGGGACATTACAGATGTCCCAGCAGCCCTTTTTGCGTTAAGCTGTAAATGTAGACTTTTTTACTAGTGTCTTTATAGATATTTGAGTATCCAACATAAAATATTCCATTACAAAGGGGAAAGCTAATAAGAAGCTGTAACACAGCACAGCAAGGGCAATGATCAGAGAAAATTATGAAAGATATATAAATAAATTTGCTTTTTCGCTCTGAAAGGTTACAGCAGCTACAAGCACATGATCTGTAATTCTCCCATTTGCAGCACCGATTGCAACATTTACTGATCTGTGTTACTACCGCGCTCAGTTTAGGAAAGATGAGCTAAACTCATGTCTATTGCAGATAAAGCATAGTCTGTGTGACAACGATGCAGAGACTTGTCAGATATTTTGATACTGTTTTGTTAATGCTGGACTGGCAGAGTCTTTACTTCAAAGGAACAGGTTCCACTGAAGATACTTCCTGTGGTGCTTTACCTGGAGTCTCGGCCGAATGGAAATCTTTATAACCATGTAAGGATTTTATGACAGATGCCTACAGAAATATGCACACATATACAGTCAAAGGAGAGCTAAAGCAAAGCAGCCTCATGGTACCCCAAAATCCTGATGAAGTTTAAATACTAACATATCCGTGTACATTAAAAAGGCAGCTAGAAAAAGTATCTCCCAAGAATTACGTGAAACATTTCTAAATTAAAAAAAAAACAAACAAACCAAAAAAGCCCCAAACGAAAAACACCAACCCAAAATGAGATCAACCATACTTTGTCAGTACTCTGCTCCATGGAAGAAAACACAATGCCCAGCATCAATATAAAATCACAGAATCATGTTATCATTAAGGTTGGAAAAGACATTTCAGATCTTGGCAGTAACTTGAACCCTTACAGTACAGAAGCCTTGCAATAACATTTGCCATGGATCAATCCTTGCAACCCCTGCTTCCATCATATTCCCTTACGCTGGCATTTATAACGGGAACATTATGGTATTGGTAATGCTATCTCCACTCTAGTGGGGTAGTAAGTGCAATTTATCTCTAGCTCCTCTCTACATTTTTATCCCACATGCGCCTGGATTGACTTCCTTACAAGTACAGGGTGGGACAAACCTTCTGTACTCTAACAAACAAACAGCTGTAATGGTTGCATACAACAAAGCAGCAAAAAAAACTGTAAAGAGAGCACCAAATTTTCCAGAGGTACAAAGTCAGAGTTACACCCAAAGGTAATTTGGTCAAAATGAATACTCTGAAGTTCAGTAGTAATTCCCACTATATTTTGAGTTGATAGGAGACCCAAGCAAGCACAAGCTGTGAGTGTGAAGTGAAATGTATTAATTTACAGCACAAATAAACTGAGTAGCCATATTATCCCGAAGGCAGCCTGCCGGCTCAGGAAGGGTCGGAAGTAAATAAATCATATATGACTGTGATAAATGATCAGCGCAGGATGTGTCAGAGTGCACGCCTGATCAGCCATCATGCTGAAATGCACTCAACTACCATGGGAGGTTTGGGGGCCTGCAAATATATAACAGACTCTTGTTAGTGTCAGAACTGGGCAGATTATTTGCCATGAATTAATACAGAAGCAGAGCTTCGCCCACTTCATGTTTCTGAATGATGAAAACACAGGTAGTGTTTTTTTCTAATGTGCTTGCTAGTGTTGTCCCACTTTTTTTTTTTTTTTTTTGCAGAATCATAAATTCCAGTAATTTTTCCTATGGTTACCTATTAACAATAGGTCATGAATAGTTTAACACAAGACACATCATTTATTTTACCCTCAAAGTCCCAATGTTTCCTGCTGGCATTAACAAAAATTCATACTAAGAACACTTTCAATCCAAAATAAAACATCATTAAGATAACCTATGTGTCAGAAAGATCTATTTACTGGGGGAATGGATCCCTCTCCTTTTACGTTCCCAAACTCAGTAATGTTTGTGTCACACTTGGGATCTGTGTCACACTTGGGATCTATGTCACACATTGAATGCCCTTGACAGGTGCAGAGACATATGACTCTCCATTCCATGCTTGAAAGCATGTGCACAAGTACAGCTTTCTTCTTTCTTTTTTTTTTTTTATTAAAAAGAGATTAACAAGAAAAACCGTCAAACCAGAAAAAAAACCCCACTTATCATCAGAATGAACACTGAGAAAACCAAAACCAGGTGACATTTCACAAAATTCACATAAACATCCATAACAAAACTAGATTATAAACTGCATTTACCTAATAAATCACAGGGTGTATTAACAAAAGAGCAGCTCTACCATGCTTGGGTTGAGGCACAACTCCCCATCCTGAGAGCTGTGTGCAAATGTAGTGTACAGCCACTGATGTGTGTGCTGCAGACTCTGGTCTGTACTACCAGTTCAGGTCTGCTGTAGTGTCAAATAAGACACTAACATGCATCAGAGCTCTTACAGCAGGAAACATGAGATTGAGGAGGGGGGGACAGGATGGATAGACAAGGGGTCTCAGCTTCCCAGTTCTCAATATCAGATTTACCAAACTTGCCAAATACACTAGACAGAGACTAATACCATGGGACTGTGACTGCTCAGTGGATAATTCTGGTAGGAGACCTCAGATGACATTTGCAATCTCTTCTCAGCCCCAGTCTTCCTAGAGGTCTACTAGTTCTCCTTCTCAGTACCCTAACCTTAACTGTAAGCCAAGACTAGTTCCACAGGCTGCACACAGAATGTATATAATAGCAGCCCTTATCTGACCTTGGCAAAGTCACTCTTGCTATGAGGCTCGCGTTTTCCTTCTCTGAACACCCAAGTGTGATCCAAGTCTAACGGCAATCATAGAGATAAAAGCCTAAACTAGCCATAACAGTTCTGTTTACACTGATCCTTCTAAGAATGCCAATTCAGAGCAATATCTTGTGTTCTGGAAGAAGAAAATAAACCAAATCCTCTAACAGAGGTCAAAATCGTTACAGTTTGTGACACTTTTCACTTGCAGTTAGTCAGTCAGGTGATGTTCAAAGCTTAGACTGTACAGGCAATTTGCTAAGAGTAATTCATACTTGACTGAAACATCTCTGAGCCCCCTTCTTTCTTCAGAGCTCCTGTCTCCTCCAAACCTCCATCTATAGGCTGGACTGAAGCCACACAACACTCTGGTGCTCTCTGTGAAGGAGCACAAAGGCAGCACTTCAGCTGGTTATCAGATACACTCTCCCTTGTATCACTCAGTTTTCTCCTCAAAACCCAAATCTTACTGTAGGCTGAGACAACAGCCATGGGACTCCCCAGTCCCCATACATAATTGTTTCCTAGAGTGGTCTAGTTGCACTCTTGCTTTGCTGCAGTGGCATCTTTTTTTCACTGCTCTTGGTATGTATCTGAGATTTATTGTTCTCAGAAGCCTCACTCTAGTCTCGTCCCCAAGCACAGCCTGAGCCCCAGGCCAGCAACTCAACCTGTTTAATCAGCACTGAGTGCACAGTTCCACTAAGAGCTGTCAGGTTACCTTGGCAGCCCACTGAGCCCCACTGTTACCCTGTGTCCTGATCACTGTTTTTTCAGCACGTTGCTCCACTGGCTGCTGTCGCTCATTTTACCCCACGGGAGCTCAAAAGGAAGGCACTAAGCCCTTCCTCTTCTAAACACTGTGATGCTGGGCAGATTATAGGCATATGTACTGTGGCTGTCTGCCTCTGGCATCCTTGCCAAGTGCAAGAAAAGTAATTCACAAAGACTTTATAGGTGTAACTCAATAAAATTCTCAGGAGAGTGCACCTCTTTGGGACCCTGGAAGAACTAGCTCTTGTTCGTCATTTTAATACATTCACAGTATCTTACTTCAGGAGAGCAGCTGAATGATATGGTTTTATTCTTAATCACATGAAAATATACATAAAGGCTGTTGAAGTTCCACCTTCAATCAACCTTTACCAGCGTACCAGACAAAGAAACACAAACAGATCTGTACACCTGTCTTGGTGTCTTCTTGATTAATAATGCTTTAGAGTAAATTTTCTCTACAGTTTATCAAACTTATTATTATCATTTGATTGCAGATTTCTCCCTTTACTTTGATATTATTGGCAGAATGAGAAAGTTAGGGCCATAAAATTAATTAAAATCTTAATTACATGGATTCTTCCTTCCATTCTGCAATTAGATAAAGCAGTAAGTTAGCATTGTTCCCATAAAAAAAAAATAAATAAAATAAAGCAAGACTAAGAGTAAGAGAAGTAAGAGAGAACTACCTAGCAAGTGATGGGAAAAGATAAAGGATTTGATTTTTATGGTAGATATGTGGGCACATGGAGCTGTATATCTTGTAGAAACAGCTAATATGAACACATTACCAATTTGACAAGACATGGCATAAAACAAAGGCATGAATCCATTTGTCTTAGATGCCATCACCACTACTGGGCTTGGTTTATATTCCATATATCCCCGAAGTTCCAAATTATTTAGACCTGGGGTACTGAAATATATAAAATATATCAGAGAAAACAACATCCCAACCCTTTCCTTCTAAGTTAATATGAAAGAGGGTATTTTAATCCTTTTGGGAATAGAGAGTCAAAACTCATCAGAATATTTTTTCTATTTCTCACCTGGGCTAAAAGCTGGAAATGCTAGAATGAATAGTTTTACTACCTCTTGTGACCAAACTGAAAGCCTCTGAGAGCCATTAGTCTTGATGCTGGCTAAAACTATCATTTCCAGATGCCAGCGATAAACCGAGAACCTCAGTTTTTGTTATTAGAAAATAAAAATGTGTCTAAGCTGTCGTATCAAGTACAGACCATGATAACATGATCAGTGGCAAACAAAATAATGAGAAAAATCATTACTTAAAATGAAATTGTGACTTTGATGAAGAATATTAATATTAAACAGATATTAAACATTGCTAAAGGACACTGGACTGAATGCTCAAATGCAGTATCCAATATTCAACAAGTAACAACAAAATATAGAAATCATACAATGACACAGACCGGGTGGAGGTAGGAGCAAAGCTATGACCAGGGGTTTAGTTTCCTGCGGTAGCAGGGCATTTCGTAGGCAAGAGGAAATACCATTGTACATTGCCAAGATGATGGCAAGCTGAAATGCTGTTTGTAAGTCATGGTTTTCTGTTGCATCAAATTGACGAGGAAAAGAAACAAGTGATGAAATGGAAATTAAAGTGAACAATTTATTAGAAATTAAGAAGAGGTGTTCAACTGTAGTTTTAAACAATGTTCAGTACACGCACAAACATATCTCAGTGACTGGAAGGAAGCACAAAACTCATAGGACTAACCACTTCCCAACAGTTCCCCCTGCTCTGAACCTTTTTGGGTTCACAGGCCAATAACTAATAGTCCACTAAGAGGCTTTAGAAACGTAGATTAATGTTTCACGCCCTAGGGAACAAGCTCATCACCAGCTGTGTTGAGAAACTCTTTTCCCCTCTAGGGAACATAATTACAGAATCAGTTAAGTACATTATGGTTTCTTAGCTATAAGCCCCTGGTACAGGCACCCAGCAATAACTTTTACTGGAGTAGGTGGACAATCGATCTTCATAACAACACCAATTGCCCACCAGTATGGTACAAAATAAATATGTTACCAGCATTCCAGCCACGTTACTCTTATTCCATTTAACTTTATCCATTAAAAAGTAGCATTTATTTTCTAGATGTGCTCCTTGCCAATTGTCAAATGACCATGAAACAGACCATGCTTGCAATCACACACCCCAGTGCTCCCCAAAACAAAACCACACCCCCAAGAGCAAAAAGCCTGTTTCAGGACTCCGACTGGCACCTTCCTTTTGTCATACAGGGATGGAAAACAGAATTAATTTCCAAAGCTACATTCATTATTATGGTCATAGCTACTGCAGCCAATTTTTGTTGCAACTTAAACCGAACATGCACCCATGTGATGAGAGATATAATAAGATTTTTAACAGAGGGCTGCATCTGAGTGCTTGACACGAAAAGATTCAGCTGGGGTACAATGAACTGTCATTTATTTCCATTTGAGTTTAGCAAAGGCTGTCCTACACAATTGTGAAACAATTTTACACTTTTTAAATGTATTAGCTTTGAGCTGAAACAATAAATAAACTATTTATTTGGCTTTTTCTTTTAGTATCTCAAAATATATTAACAAGGCTGTGTAGATGTGTAGAGAGTATTCCATCACAGAGAACAATTTTTTGATGGCAGGCTAATGGGATTCCAAAGGGTTATTTTGCTGGTGAGATTTTTCAGATGCATTCTCTTTAATGAAGGTTTTGTTCTTCACTTACAAAGTGTTTTCTGCCTTTCCTTTTCACCCTTTTTTTTATTTCTTCTTTTAAACAAGTCAGTGAAAGGTGAATTGCCTTGGAGAACCATGTTGTCACTGGACTAAATTAAACCTTAAAAGATCAAAGCTTTCAAAATCATGCTGAGATCAAACTGGGAGCTTTGGAAGACTTAGCGGGAAGGAAAACCACTGATCTTTATGGTTTGTGTGTGAACATGTCGCTCTTCAGCTCCTGAAAATATGCAGGACTACACTGTGTAAAACACAATCTTCAGTGACAGCAGAGCATCTTTTAGAGAAATCCATCTTTCCTGATAATGAGGGAAATTCACCTCTGTTCCAAGAGCCCACAGGTCCTGTCCTGGTCACCTGCACTGCTCATTTAATTCTCTAATGGCTCAATGGTTGTGCTATAAATTTTTATCATCCCATGTGACCTTCTAAGTCTCTTCCTCCATCAAAGATTGCTAAGAATAAAAGAATGTTAAGATAAATAAATAAATTCTTCCACAGCAGTGGAAAAAACTGTTATCAAGCCAAATACCTGTTTATCTTCAGGTACTCAAAAGCATTCTTGACTCTAATGGCCTTTAATGGTCCATGGGGCCTAAAATTACTTTTCTGAGGTTTGATAATTGTTTACCTATACCTTCCTACTTTCCTAGGAGTGGTGCATCTCCCAGGCAGCTAAGATTACTTCTGATCTTCTGGACCAAACAGAAAGACCAGGTGTCCTTTCAGCCATCTTTTATTGCAGTG
Source organism: Ara ararauna (assembly GCA_028858755.1). Classification (NCBI taxonomy): domain Eukaryota; kingdom Metazoa; phylum Chordata; class Aves; order Psittaciformes; family Psittacidae; genus Ara; species Ara ararauna. The sequence continues at coordinate 14,747,566 of CM054380.1, read as the reverse complement.
ACTTTAGTTAGGTCAAGTCACGCTAGCTTTAAAATGAATGACTGTGTTTTACTACATGAAAGGTCCAGTTGTGCAAGAGCAGAAGCTGCCTGTCCATAAAGTTAAAACAATAAAGATTATAACAATTAATTTTTATCATCATTATACCTGGAAACTCACACCCCCAAACTAAAGAGGTATGTGTTCTTAGGCAGGTACAGGAAACGGAGAAACCTTCCATGCCTCTGACTTATAGCCTTTCCTACCAGTGCCTGCCTACAGCACCTACTGTCCTAAAGTGCTTCTTGATCTAATGGCCTGGATTTTGTGTGCCTGCCAGCAGCCAGACCTCAGCTTGTGCTGTTGAACTGCTGATGACACATCAGCTGAGGTCTTTTCAGGCTCCCAGCCCTTATTGCTATTCCACCTATCCCATTTCTGAAACCGATGTGGGTACTGCATCCAACGATACCATTACAGCAGCCCCTCTTGCACTACAGATTTTACTGGCCTTCAGGAATCTCGGGATGTCTTTCTGAGAACCATACCAGGCACCAGCAGGTTCATTACTTAAAAGTGCAGGAGCAATCAGAAGCAGGATCTGCCTGACGGTTTGGCATCCAGTGTGGGGCACGAAGGGTTGAGATAATGACAGAAATGACCAGAGTGTGTCTACTCATATCTGTGATAAGCATGCATTGTTTCGGATTAATAGTCACTCGTCACAATGCTGATTGATTGGCTCTCAAAGTTGTTGCTCTTGATCTCACAGCTTCAGCATGTTGTACCTTACTTACAGCCGGTATTTGCTGTGTTAGTGTTTGTCAGCTGGGGCCTTGGGCTAAGGTTCGTGCTTCATTTTACTTTATGGTAATGACTTGTAATACAATAGAATCATTGATCATGAAACTGATCTGGCTTGCGTTCCCAGTGTGGTCACCACCTCTATACTTTGGGAGGTATATAATAGAAGTGTTTAGCAATTACACGTCTTTTTTCCCTTCATCTGGTGGTCAACCCATGAAGGAGACATTCCCTTATGTTCTCAGCCTTCCCACCAGACTATTTACAGCATCATTTGAGAGTTCTGAAGGTTTTGAATGGCCTTTGGGTACCCTTGAGACCTGCCTGCTGATTGTGATGGGGAGCACCATGTTGGCATGCATACAGAGTGTGTTTTACCCACAACCATTTTGTCTGATCTCAAGAGTTAAGCAGAATCAGGTTTGGGCCATGTCTAGGGTTAGATGACGATATAGGAGGACCAAGAGGTTTTCCCTGAGGCTGGACAGCCATGAGTGGCAGGGCCTGTGGGATAGTATGGGCAAGTATGTAGGCCAGTGGGACCCTCCAGTGCTTTGGAATTTCACCACTGAACAAGTGTAAAATCCGGAAAAATTAGTAAAACACTTAAATGAGGCGTGTTGTCATTCTGGTCATACCAGAGAGGGACAAATCATGGCAACGTGCTGGGGCTTGGCTTATGCTTACAGAGCCCTGTTCAACACCATCCAGCACCTTCAAAAGGAAAAAAATGCCCCTGGATCTGAGCACACAGAGAGTGCTCAGGAGCAGGGGAGGGTCCCTGCAGCACCCACACCTGCTGTACAGGACTCTGAAAAAGAGGCATTTGCAAAGATCACCTGTTTGTTTTTTTCCACAGGACTATTTCTGGTTTACATTCTCTTCCTGGTGTCAGAGGAGAGCACTGACACAGTGTTAGAAATCTGACCTCATCTGCCCTAAGAGGTGACTTCACCTGCAGCAATTTCTTTCATGCCTGACAGGCTAAATGGAACAGCTATGTCCATTTTCAGACAGTAGCTGTGATGATTAAACCCTGCTTATAAAGCCCGTTGCCTCTCAGCAAGGTATCGAGGATACCACCTGACAGATGTTTTTTTCAACTTGCAAACTAGTAGGAGATCCAAACAAACAAAATCCCCAGCCACCTAACCTAGCATTTATCCCTGCTTTGAATGGGCAGCAGCAATAGCTATAGGAAACCTGTGACCACAGGGATCACTGCTGTTTGGATAGCCTCATGTATTTTTGCATACATATGTGAGAAAACTGGTAGGAAAATTGCTGCAAATGCAAAGGCATTAGATGTACATAAGGGCAAAAGATTTAGATTTCTAAATGACAATGTCAGATGAATCAGATTTCAATGCTGTACAGATGCACAAACAGCATCAAGCCAAATGTCTGTATTCACCATATCCATAAGCCTTTTCCCTCAAAACCTTTATTCTTAGAATTTGTTTTCCAGCGTGAATATTTAAACATAGTTTTTCTCTGGGATGTCCTTTAAAGAAATCAGGATGGCAGACATTACTAGATTAAGTTAATTCTTTACAATATTGAGGGAAAATAAGTGCAAGGTGAAACATTCATTAAAGCCCTCAACTTTTGATTATCTAGTACTCACAATCAACTTAAATCACTTACAAATAATTATTTAGACTTTAAGATAACAAATAGCAATCAGAAAATTTGTACCAAGAAAAAAGATTATCTTCATCAAGATATTTCAGCAAGATCCTCAGTGGATTTAAATTACCATGAAATTCAGTACAATATATGGAGCGATCACATTTCACAACATTGTAGAAGATGGTCTAAAGGGCATTCAGAGATCTAGCAGTGTCAATAAAGAATTAAAAGCATATATGGTATTTTAAGGAGTATTTCACTTACCTATGTTAAGAATAGGACAGCATTTACAAAATTCTTCTACTTCACAAAGCCATAAACTGTAATATTGACCAGATTTAACCACAACTTTACTCAAAATAACTGTATCACTGTTCTGGTTTTGGGTGACATAAGAGTTAAATTTATTTCAATTATTAAACTGTTCTTATCTCAGCCCATGAATTTTCTTACTTTTACCCTTCCCAAACTCTCCCACATCCCACCAGTGGAAGAGCGAGCAACTCCGTGGTGTCTAGTTGCTGGCTGGGTTAAACCACAACAGTCGCACTGAATGTGTTTCAATTCTAAAATGTTTTAATGTCACTTGAAGAGCAACACCTAAATGCAGTACCCTCCATAGGCAAAATGGAAATCCACAGTATTTGTAGCAGAATACTGGGGACACAGAGGGGGGAACAACTGGATCAGCTCAGTATTTCTCAGACTTCAGCAGCTATATTTTCTGCATCCAAAAGCACCAAAATTGTATTACGTTTTATTACAATGAGTCCACAAATGAGTCCAACAGAATGATAAATCCGAGTATCATTCATGCATGAATGCTACTGCAAAGCAGCATGAGAAATTATTTTACATACAAAATACAATAGATGGAGCATATAAAAAGGCAGGATTAGTCTGGGATTTTCTCACAGTCCACCTGAACTGTGGTGCAGGTAGCAAGACTAAAAGGAAGAAACAGAACCAACCTCGAAGCTGCTAAAAAATAATGGGCATGTTTTTATGTATACACATGGAAGCACTATTGTTAATAGCAAAGAAAATGCAGTTTACACTCCCAAATGATGATTTATCAAACTAGAAAAGTAGAAAAGATCATTTTCTTCGTTCTGAGTTTCAAGGATTTGCTTTGCTCCAAAATATATTCCTCATTCAGCATTTCCATCAAATTCTTGAAGTATCCAACAGATCATGTCTGTCTTCTTCCCACACCTTTACAAAGTAGCCCGATTTTTTCAACAAAACCTTTAACAGTGTTCTCTTTGCAGCACCACCTGCAAATAAAAATAATTAACATTTCCAGGAAATACTGTCAAATCACAAATAAAAATCATGCTGTAGTTTGCCCCAACCAGGTTTCTGAATTGCCTGAGAATCTTTCACTGATGTTAAGAAGAGTGTTACTTGAAACCCTTGCATAGGACTTCAGCCACCCCTTTTGGGAAAAATTCAGCTACGCCTTTAACACATGCATTGTAGGTTTTATGTGAACATGAAGATCTCCACCAATGTCATGAACTCTCCAGCAGCCTTAAAATTAAAACTGGGCTTAAAGCATTTTCTGGATTAGGCCCTCTCTCCTTTCTTTATTAAAATGGAGCAGTGGCTGTAAGCCAGCAGAAACTCTAGTGATAAAGTAGAAAGCATAAAGTTGGAGAGAGAAGTGATAAAATTCACTCCAATACATGAGGAAATGACTTCCATAACTCATTCCAGGCTTTACTTCTTGTAAATAGCCTAGCACAGTAAAAAAGCATACTCTATACTGTTTCTAGATGCACACAGCACTGATTGCTTACTAGTTTAAATTTGACTGAGCATTCTGAAAGGGTTTTCCCCTTTCATTATCTTAATTGTTTGGGTTTTGTTTTGTTTTGTTTTTTCCTGTGGATTAAAGAAAGGACTACAGAAAAGCAAAAAAAAAAAACAACAAAAAAAGTTAGTTTCAGAAGTAAGACTGATCTCCTGAAGAGGAAAAATTCACATTGCAATTTTTCTTCTCTTCAGTTGGCTGGATGGATGATCTACCTTTCTTTCAACTTGCCTTTGCTGGAGGCAAGAATAGTGACAGTGTATTATAGGACTAGCTAGGGTGCAGAGCAGCTGGATTCCCCAGCCGTCTATAAAAAGCCCAACAGGATGAATTTTGTTAAGGTCTTAAACTATCAATTACCTTTACACAGCCCTTGCAACACTGACTGCTGAGATATATGATCTGGAGAAAGTTCTGCTGGCCAAATACACATTCTCCATTTCACTGTATCGTGTAGCTGTCAAAGAAGTATCTATCCAGATCTTTGAAACACAGAGCTGTGAACAGACTTTTATGGGATGCACAGAATCCCAAGGCCACAGTGACTTGCATTAGTTGAGGGTCATTAATTATTTGTCATACCCATGTATTGGGCACTGATAAAACAGAAAAAACAGACTCCCACCTTAAGGGATCAAGTCTTCAGTGACAGTAAAGGCACAGAAGACAACTTGAACAAATTTATTTCTGCTGTAAAAGAAGTTAGGGACCTTATTCACATTGAAAAGTGGGGGGCTCTGAAAACAGAGCTTTACAAAATTTAGGAAAACAAACCAAAGTTATGTATTTCCAGAAAAGGTTATCTCCTGATGAGCACACTGTGCATTGTTGAACAGTAGGAATACACAGGCTATTGTGCCCAGAACAGTACTATAATATTATTTGAGTCTTGGTCATTTGTTAGGTGTACAAAATTTATACTCCATGTGCTGAAATAGAGAAGAAAGGTAAGCAAATCAGATGCTACGTAACATTTGGCGCTTGCAATCAAACACAAGTAACTCTGAGTAATTAGATCTCCAACATCACCATTCACTGTTACTCAGCAGAAATTCTGTCAACCTATTATAACGCTGTCACATAATTATACAAAGGGATAGAGGAGTTTGGTGTGCATCCCACTTCACAGAGAAAATAGGAAGATGTGGTGAGATACAAAAATCTTCAGGTGTCCTTAGGGGAGCTTATGAATGTCCCAAAGCCTGAGGATTATCCCCTGGAGACCCCTCTGCATTTCCCCTGGAGGGCAAGTATGAGAGACTGTTCAGTGCTCATGGCTAGATGTGCCTGCACCATGAAGTACAGTGCTGTGGAACACACAACCATAACCTGTAGCTACAGAAATCTGTTAAACCAGAAGTCAACTCTCAAATCTCAGGATTCAAGATAAATTAAAATCATGTGAATTCTCTGCTAGCCTGCGTGCAAGTTCTCAATTTATGCTTTAGCCAGATCTTCCACAGGAAGCACTATCTGAACAAGGTGAGACAGAGATTACAACCTAGATCTGCAGGATCAGCATCATCTTTTACATATCAGCAGAGTCTCACAGGCTATTTGGGTATGGTCCTGGTCAAATTCACCTGAATTTACAGCAGTATTGCATTTACAATAACTCAGGTATAGATTTGTTGCTATTTTAATGTTAATATAGGATTCTAGATGGAAAGCACCTTGATTTTCCTTTTTTTTTTAAGACTGTAGTCTATATACAGAGTTGGGGTTAATGGAACAAAGCATAGTCCAGGAAGAATCTAGGTATTTATACAAAGCCTATTGAATTTGTGAAGTATACTGATGTATAAGAAGAATTACCACACTTAAAGTCTCAAAATTCACTAGAAATTATTCAAAGGGAGATATTTCAATAAACTCTCTTCCTTCTCATAGGCACCATTATTAAACTAAAAGAGAGAAAAAAGATGAGTAAGAATAGTCATCTTCAGAAATTAATCATCTACATGAGAAGTTTTCCATTTTTAGGCTATTACCCAATGGAATATACTAACTTGAATTCACGTAATCGTTTTACTGTTTTTATTTTTAAATGTAATTAGGATTTTTTTTAAACTATCTTGTCCCATTTTCAGACATGACAGGCTGCTCTTTCATTTAGCTGAAACATCAAATCACAAACAGGTTTGGGTTGGAAGAGATCTTAAAGCTCATCCAGTTCCATCCCCCTCCCATGGGCAGGGACACCTTCCATTAGACCAGGTTGCTCCAAGCCCCATCCGACTTGCACTTACAATAAATCAGGTATAGATGGTGAGTTCAATATATGCTTCTCTTATCCTGAGAAAACAAACCACAGAATCATAGAATCATTTCAGTTGGGAAAGACCTCTAAGTTACTGGAGTCCAACCGTTAACCCAGCACTGTCAAGGCCACCACTAAACCATGTCCCTAAGTGCTACATCTACACATCTTTTAAATTCCTCCAGGGATGGTGATTCCACCACTTCCCTGGGCAGCCTGTTCCAACACTTGACAACCGTTTTGATGAAGAATAAATAACCTGTTCGAGGAAGAAGATTTAATGCAAACCTACAATTTATGTTTCAACATAAATTTCTACTTAATTATTTATATAATTCTAAATAAATTATTTAATGTGTTTGATTTAGAAAGGTGCTAAGACTTGGCAGTCTCCTGGAGTCATTTGTGGTTTCTAATGGTTGAACCATGGATGCCTCTGCAGCATTACGCATCATGTTCTGCATTTTTGAAGAGAGATGAAGCAACAGTCTATGCTCTTAACAGAGAGTAAAAGTAGAAAAAAGTGAATGGTCAAGTTTGATGCATAAATGCAAGGAAAGGTTTGCTAACCCCAATGTGAATGAAGCTTCTACTATAAAGTTTTCCTATCAGTCTTCCTGAGATACCCTAGGAATACGCAAAAGCCTGTAGAATAATAAGAGTAACATTAGAAGCAGTAGTAGCACTGTGGAGACCAGGGATTGCTACTGCTCAAGGACTCAAAAGGAAAAATACCAACATGGAGAAGTACAAACTCAGAAGGAAAAAAACCAAGGGGGCTGGTTGGGTAATTAGGTTGAATTGTCAGTGTTACCATTCTGACGGGACCCAACGGGAGACAGCAACTCAGCCACACTGAAGGTTCAGCCTAGGAAGCCAACCTCTCTTCTCATAACTGATCGCTCCTGTGACAGCATGAAGTCTTTGGGTGCCTTATGAGAGCCAGCGAGGATACCTAGGCAAATTCCTAGATGACCTCTGTGCGCATTACCCAATAAGTAACTGCTTTAAATGTTTTAGCTGTATTATACTTGCAGAGTCTCTTTGTGCCTGGCTGAAGGTGACTAAACAAACTAATCCAGCTGAGGAACAGTTAAAGCCACAGATTTCAGTTACTGCTTGTAAGAAACAGCAGAGTAGAAATTTACGTCATAGATAGGTAGCAAAAGTGTTCCTTGATAGCAAAATTCTACCTTGAAAATAGATGCACCATGCTCAGTATCAATGAACAGCCCTTTGCCAAATAGCTGAAGTTACAGCCTGATCAAATGGTTGTACCTCTGCCTCAGCAGTCATGGGAAAAGATTACGGGTAATGTGAAATGTATGAGAGGAGAAAGATGAATATATATTGGATACATTTTGCATTATTAACAGTAGTGGGCAAAAAATTCCATATCAGTCTCTAGCCTAGCACAGCCTACTAGGCAATGACACTGCAGAGACAAACACAACTGTTTCTCTATTCCAGACCAAAACATAGCTGGAAGTAAGACACACAACAGCCTTGCTGCTACCCATCCTATGCCCTGCTAATAACAAGTCAGGGAACAGAAGTCCTTCATGGATGCACAGCAAACCACCAAAAGCATACATTAAAGAAAATAAAATGTAGACATAACAACCTCTTTTCTGTAAATGAAAAATTAATGTATAATTACTTGCATGACCAAAATTCCATTGGTTTCAATGGGAGTATCTAAATAGGCAAATGTCTTCCAAGCACTTTAAAGGCATGCATGTATGGATAAGAAAACACACATTATCAGAATTTCATATTTAATATGGGTATAAAGACAATATTCAACATAAGTTGATTTTCTGTTTAGTTGGCAATCAGATAGTATTATCACCACCCATATGAAATCTCCCCACAACTATAAAACATCTTTCTTTATGTCACCCATGAAAGTGAGGATTTGAATCAATGTACATGAGAAGAATTGGCCACTTGAAACCTGTGCCCTATTTGTAAGATCTAGGAAGTTGATGTTCATTAAAGTCTCTTTTAAGTGAGCCTATCTTGTAAGAATTTGTTTTTGAAAACATCTTTTCAGTCTTGTCCTTGATATTTCGTTACATCCTGTATCAGTTCTGACAAGAGTGTGATTTTATCTTTTTAAATTAATGTTCCTTACATCATCTGACATACTCTTTAACATTCATTTTTAAAACTCCTTTCAAGTCTGGTAGAGCCAGTTGTAGCTTCCAGAGCTTTTTAATTCAACAGTAAAAGCAGGTGCTATGGCAGTGAATTGACAACTGATAATTTTCATGTCTTGGCCTTGATTTCTGCATTCTTAAATTGTCCTGAAATTAGTATTAATGCAGCTCAGAAGAAGTAGGTTGTGGCTACCTCACCTGCAGACTTTATAAACAACTTCCCATTGAAATATTAACTGAAACAAGTTTAACTGTGACAGTGTTTGCCTGGACTGAAACAACAGCTTCTCAGACCACACCATATCAATTCGTCCCCTCTCTTCTCCAGCATCAGCTGAAGAGTTTAGGCCCAGACCAGAGACTGCCAATGGGAAAAGGTAAACCCTCATGAAACTGCTTCCTGGAAAAGTATCCAAGAAGAGGTATACCCTATGAAAGTAGCTTCAGACAGACCAAAAACTTACTGTTAAAAATGACTGAGCCTCCAGCATACATAACTAAGTTATCACATTCATCTTAAGTTATACAATATTGCATTAATAAAACAGTCTGCAGAATGCACAACTGCTGGTATAAAATATGGTGAAATGGTATCTTCTCTCCTGTATTCCATGCAATTTCTTTGCCTTTTCTTTTTTCAGTCTACCATCCTGGGAATCCCCCTTCCCATCCTCTCCCAGGAACAGGAGCTGAGGTGAGCTGCTTGTTCTCTAGAACATGGTAGGCACTTTCAGAACTCTTCCTGTACTCAGGTTTGGCTCTCTATCAGCATAAATAACTACCAGAATGAATAACTACTTTATTCATGTCTCTTGAAGTTACAACTCGACCTGCCTGTTTGTTATCAGTACAACTTCCGAAGCTACAGAAAAGAACTGGCCTAAATGAGATAAAAGACTGCCAAGCAATGATAATGCATAGCAACATTTCTATTTAAATTACAGAGAATAAGAATTACAGGGAATAAGAGGAACATTCGTGGCTTCTCTTTTAACTCCCAGAAAGCAACAAATGAATCCCTCAACTTACACTTATGGGATACAAAGGAGCCAGAAATTGCTTTCATGACAATAAATACCTGCATTGCCTTGTAGTCCTACCGCACTCTATACTGATTTTTGGACATCTCTTATCTGCACTTAAAAAAGGCTGAATTTGAGTCAATTTACATCCTCCCTAATACATCACAGATGTACATAATTTCATTAAACATAAGTGCAGCAGTCCTCAATCTTCCTCTGCCATTCTCAGCTATTCTTCAACTCTTCCATCCACCACAAGCATGATACGTGTCATCTAAATGTTATTACATTTGTAGAAGTTGATTCAGCAGACTGGAGGGGGTTTGATTTGGGGGTTGTTTCTTTCTTTTTTTTAGTGGAAATAAATTCAGCTGAGTATTAACTAAGGAAAAGATGAGCCTTTTCAGGCTCATGGGATATTCCAAACTTGTAAATACCTCAATTAAATCAAACAAATAACATCGCTACTACATAAATCCACCCCTTTCATCAATGTCCTATCCTACCTATCCTGTGCTACCATCTGAACAGGGAGCCCAATCCTGAAAATTTTTAAATCCTAATACAGTGTGTGCCTTCAGACCAGTGGGTCTGCAAAAAGGGTAGCAGAATCTGTGCCAAGCAGGACTTCATTTACAGAGGACCACATAAAACGTATCTTTCATAGACACAGTGAAGTGGGTTAAAGGCCAGCACAGACCTGAACAGCAGCCACTAGGAATGTCCAAACTGTCACACAACACACATCACAACCCTCACCTGCTTATGAAACGTACCTAACTTTCATCCAGAGTAAAAGCAAAATCCTGTGTCAAAGACTTCAGAGAGTCTCTAAGTATCTTCTCATAATATGGAATTATGCACCATCACCTTTCCTTTTGGATTGCAACTCCTGCCACCCCTTTCAGGTTTCTTAACTGGTGAGTCAGATAGCAACAATTTAATTGAATGATCAGAAGATACCTGAAACAAGTCCCAGAACACTCATTCTCAATAACCTGAGGCGATCAGAGCCTCATTAAAGTACTAATGACGACTGTGGAGCAGCACAGGGAGTTTGTCTCATCATTGATCACCAGAGCGGACTTGGCCATTCTGGCTGGCAAGATGAAGTTTCTGTCTCTCCTCACATCTTTCTGGAAACCTCACAGAGCTGCTCACTGAGAAAAGAGCCCCGTACTCTGCATCAGACACAGTAGTGTCTCCTTCTAGATCTTCCATACAAGATTAAAATCCACTTGCAGAACGCAGAGCAGACAGCCCTTAAGTCTTGAGACATGTCCAAACGAAGGTCTCTGTACTGCATTTTACCTTTCATTGCTAGAATCAATTGGTTCCCCTGTTTTTTTGTATTCTTCCTCTACTTTGAGAGCTCTCATGTTTGATTGGATGGGCAACAGATATCCCTCAAGAGAAACCAGTGGAGCAGATAGTCCGCAAGTAAGCTCAAGGCTAAACAAGCCTTCATACGGTGACAAAACCCCCTCAGGTCTGAAGGCCGAATTTGCTGATTCTTAGTTAAAGAAATGTGCTCACTGCCCATGGCAAGCATAAAAAAAATGTTTTCTCATTCCATTTTCTCATCTGTCTGATTTGCCTTCTGAATGCTACCATATATTTTTAGTCAAAGAAATAAAGATTTACCCTCTCCATGCAATTCTGCCATGTGACTACACATGGGCATGTGGAGAAATTCAGGTCATCAACATACGCAATGAAACGATCTCATATCCTTCTAGTTTCACCCAATTTCTTATTGCCTGCATGACAATTTGGGAAGCTTTTCAACTTTCACGTAAGGCAAGTTTTCCCTCCCATTTATGAGTACTAGCTAAATGCTTCTACTAGCATGACTAAATGCAAAACTGAAGTTAGACCATGGTAAAAATTGGAATCAGGCAGCAGCTCTGTAGTCTTGTGCCTACATTTTTTCAACAGAAATGAGTTTCCTGCCTGAAAGCTTGATGAAAATTTCAACAGAAACCCACCCAAACAGCAAAAAATTTATTTTAAGAGCCTGGAAACCAGGTGAAGGTTTCATGCAAAATACTTCAATATGGGAAGCTATTGCTTTCATGTCTGCCTCTTTCCTGAGACTTCAGAATACTGAGAAACTAATACCCAGCTTTGGACCGTAAGGGAGATTCACAGATAATTCAATGAAAAGTGCTGTTAATCCAGAAGAAAGCTTGACAGTTCTGTAGATCTGGTATTCATTACTAGTTTATTGATATTTGATTAATCTCATAGCAGGAAGTGAGTATTAGTGCAGGAGCATATGTCCAGAACAGTGCAGGCAAATTCCATTTTGGTAATATTTGAGCTGTTTTTTTACAGGAAAAAAAGTCAGAGAATGTTAACTTATGAAAGACTTAGCATGGCTTATATGCTGCAATGCCTCAGCAGGAGGGAAAAATGTTAACCCCACTTAGAGAACCTGTAAGATCAATTTTGGTATTCACTAGCATGGGACAATGTGTGTGTATTTTTATCACATCAAATATCCAGTGTTGACAGCAATCCTCAGACTGATTTTTGGCTTTTCAAAAGGAGCAATTCAGCCCACACTTTTCTAATTATTGTCAACAATATAATGTACATGAAAAGCAAAAGCTGAAATACCAAAAGAAAGAATAATTTGTGATTTCAAACTGCCTAAACCAAAATACCATATTATGAAATTTGAGTCTTGCCCTGACTTAGAGGTTCAGGGCTTCCTCATAAGCCTTTGATAAGCAGTTTACAATATCTAGCTGCCTAGAGGTGGAGATCCAGAAACCTTTCTGATACTTGCAAACCACTAATAGTAGAATCACAAGTATATTAGAAACCACACAGAAACCTACTACCTAACTTCTACACCAGGCTGATTGTTTACTACAATGTTTTATTACAAAGGCTTGCACTTCCTTTCAAGGCATTTACAGGCGGCACTGCAGGGGAGGAAAAAAAATAAAAACCAGAAATACCATGGACCATGGACTATTAATTTGAAAGTTAAATAAATTAATTAAAAATATGACCAAGTTGTAACAAACTAATGCTGTGCCTGAAACTATCAACACAACAAGTCATATTAGCATCTGTTACAGTAGCAGGGTTTAGACAAAAAGCAGGGGGAAAATGGGAGCATAAGAACAAGAAGAAAAAGCTTCTCTTTAAAGTTCTGTCTTTTCAATTTATTATGAAGGATACAAAGGGCAAATAGAGCCTTTTAGGAGAGATTTTCAATGCTATCTTGGAAATTACACATTCATAGATTTTCAGGGCTGAGCAAGGCCACCATAACTTCCTGCACAACCAGCCAAAACTCATGGTCCACAGTCACACAGTCCACAAATCTTTTGGCATTCCTGGAAATTCTTCAGTCTTCTACTGTCACATAACTTCTTCCTTATTCCCTCCAATAAAATCTTAGAAATACATGAGCCAGCTCTGCTGCCTATACCTGAACCCTCTGAGTTTCTAATATATTGCTTGACAATCTACTTGAGAGTACCAGTTGTTTGTGCCTTAATTCTTTTCAGGGGCTCCATACCCTTACAGTGTGTCACCCATTTCCTCTGGGTTTCCTCGCTCTTGTCTCTTCTGCATATTCTGTCACCAACTCTTGTATTATGGAACCAACCTATTATATTCCCCTTATGCCAAATTAGGAACCTATATACAAATTTTAAAAATCCCTCAAATTAGAACAGTCCCACTTAAGCTCCATATCTCTATTAGCATTCTTCTATAGTCAAAGTCAGTCAAAAGGTGACTGGCGACAGCCAACATAGCTTCACTACGGGTAAATCGCACCTGACAAATTCTGCAATCTACGATGGGGTAGATTTATATTAGATACTATAAAGAAGTTCTTCCGTGTGAGGGTGGTGAGGCCCTGGCACAGGTTAACCAGAGAAGCTGTGGCTGCCCCATCCCCTGCAGTGTTCAAGGCCAGGTTTGACGGGGCTTGGAACAACTTGGTCTAGTGGAAGGTGTCCTTGCCTGTGGCAGGGGGGTTGGAACTGGATGAGCTTTAAGGTCCCTTCCAACCCAAACCAGTCTGTTTATTCCATGAAACCTCCCTAGGTACAATTTTTAAGTCTGTGTCTGCTTGTCATTATATGGATTTCTGTGCTTTCTTTTCCAGATCTCTGATCTTTTTTATTGCTCTTCTCCAACCTTTCTACTGGAAGTCAGTTCTTCCCTTAATTTGATCCTGCCAGGACAGCCTGGTGAAGTTCAGAGTATGCATAAGTGCTCTTTAACACTAGATCCAGTGTTGCATGATGCCCATCTTTCACCATTGTAAATTATTAGTGAAAACACCATGCCAAAGAAGTCACACCCATAGATAGATTTACATCAATGATATCAGTCTTGATCCATGATATTTAGAATTTCTTCAAAAGCCCATCACGAGTCTGACATGATCAATTTTTCCTAAAGCTGCACTGATCTGTATTACCACCTTTAATTCCACATCTATCAGGCCTCGTATAATTCACATTGTCATTAACTTTGGGACCAATGTTAATGAGGACAGTGTGTGTCTTGGCTATCATGGCTGTGAAGTCTTGTTGGGAAAGCCCAGGAAAGACCAGTTCCAATACAGAGACATTCACTGCAACTGAGCCAAGGGCAAACAATGGCATGCCCAGGGACACACTCAGGGCATGATCTGAAATACCACAAGCAAGAAGGGGACAGTAGTCAGGGACACGCACTGTGCTCTCTGAGCATCCACCCAGAGTCCACTGCAGAGAACTACATGACAAACAATGGCCTCTGAATTACCTTGTATTATCTTGAACAGCATCTCCTACATCCTTAAATGAGCAATTTATTTTGCTATGCTGATCATGGATATTTTTTATTAATTTTTGTATAGATTTTTATTTTACTTAGATTTTTATATTATTTAGTATTTTATACTATTTTAAAATAAAATTTTAGCTTTCTCCTTGCAGAATAGAATTAAAGCCCTATCTGAAGTTACCTCTGGTTTCCACAGCAATTTTTTAATGCACAGATGCAAACTCTCTGAGAAAAGTGGCATATTGACTGTTCTCTATTATTTTGCCAGTGAGCATGACTATACCTCCCACAGAATTCTTTCATAGCCAACTAGAGAGCGCCTTTTCATGCAGCAATAAAAATGGAAAGTTTATAAAGCTGGACATGCAAGAAGCTCATTCTGTCATGTTGGCAATCTACATTTCAATTCGAAGAAAGAATTCCTTGTGAGCTGTGGGGTTTGTGTGTTTTGGGATTTCCCCCCTCACCCCCTAGATACTGTACTAGAAGATACAACACTAAATTCTACTGATTCATTCTTCTTATTAAAATAAACAATAAGCTCAAATTGCTTAGCAAACCAAACAATTGCAAACAGTAAATTTAAACAGCAAAACAGGGAGCACGTTGGGTAAATGTTATTTCCCTGAACAAGAAAAGCTTTTGGCAAAGTGCTTAACTTGAATACAACAAAAGGCAATTTAATTTAGTAATACAGCTGGATGAAAAATGAAGACCTCAGGTTTAATAAGAAGGGGGAAAAAGACAAGCATATATCATCCAAAAGGATAATTATGAGAAACTATTTTGTATGATCCAGCTAAATCAAAGCTTTTAATGCTTTCTTACTCCTGTCAAAGGAGGGAGATTTAGTGCTTTAAAAATGGGGATTTTGCAGACTCCACTGCCAAGAAAAAATGATTTGTCCCTTGATAAATTACTATTGGGCTTTCTACTTGAAAAAAAAAAAATACACTTACATTGAAATAAATGCCAAGGAATGGCTAGAGAATTTATATTATTCACTCGTATCTGTCACTGGATTGGTTGAAAAGCAGCAGTGCTATTAAAAATGTGTTCTTGCTTCTAGACATAATGGCACAAAGGGGCCATGTGAGCCTTTCGTGAATGGGAAGGATATGTATACAAAAATAAGAGTAAGCAAATCTTTATTCGCCTCCACCATCCTGACATACTAGGCTCTAAAGAGAGACTCTGTGCATGTGTGCATGCAACACACAGTGTGTGCATGTGTGTATTTTGTGTTTGGATACTGCCAATTGCAACGACATCTCCCGTCCCACTGGGATGATATCATCCATTGATTTTCGTGAGGATTTTCTAGCACTCTTAATTAAATCCTAGATTTTTTTTCTCTCTTCTGAAGGAGGTGAAAAACATACATGCATACATGTTTATATGAAATTCCTACAGGGATATTAGTTTGAGAGCTGCAATGCAGTAAAAGCAATTTTATCCCAAGGAAAATCCTCTAAGGGTCTGTTCTGTACTTTTAGGCTGGAGAAGCTCGCTTGGACAAGAGCCATGAGTCATCAAGGAGCAGAATAACTAGACAGTCATAGGCACTGGGAAGAGGGAGAAACCCTCACTAGGGAGCAGCCCTCTCTAGGAGTTGTGTGGGGACCAGAGGGATGTCACTGCACAGGCCCAGTTCCCTTCAAGCCTGCAGGCAATGATGCCTGCTAGTCACTCAAGTTGCTAAGGCAGAAATGCCTGTGTGCACTGCAGCTTGTCTGGAGACAGGCATATTCCCAGCAGAGCGCAGCCCTGTGCTGTGTGTGCTGGTTGCTGCTGACAAGCTGCTCCCCCATGGGTGCTGAAAGCCACCTGAGCTCTTACCTGTCAAGCTTCAAGCTCTTCAAAAACTAAGGTCCCACTGGCCAAGAGGCTGGCCTTTTTCTTGCTGCCAAAGCAAAAGCAGACTTTACAGACAGCTCAGATGGCAAACAAACCAACCCAACCATTAATGAAGCTGAGATGCCAGTGTGCAAGGTCAATAGAGTCACCCAGGCTTGCAGGTCTGGGGTATTACCTTTCTTAGCATTTAAATTATTTTTGATCAGTGCTTATTTTGTACATGCTTTTCATTAGGGTCTAAGAGGCTACTAAAAATGTCTTCATTCATTTCCAAGTTTGAGATCATCTTGATACATTTTTTGTTATTCTGTTCCATCCATTTCCTCTGTTTTGCTAAACTGTAACACTGAGTTTCTACCAACATAAAGAGAACTTTCGCTTATTTAATTGCTGATTGACACAGATATTACCTATCTCCTGAGAGTAGTACCAGTTACACATGTTCATGGAAACCCAGAAAAATGTTTCTCTGGGCACTGAACAACTTTTATACCTACTAATTAAACTACTATCAGTGAGAGTGCTCTGAATGCACAGTAACAATCAAAAAGCAAGAGTAAGATTTTCTCCTACATATTCACAAAGCTGTATTTTGTGGCACTCATTCAACATATGAAATGCAGAGCATAGAGCTAGCTGGAAAGAAATAAGTCTGAGAGGAGTTTGGCCTAAATGCAATAGGTTTTCAATGCAGAATGCTTAGCCTATAAAATCTTTGCAACAGAAACAAATCTCCCCCTCCTTGAGCCACAGGAACCTATCATCAGTGGACACAATTCATGAGCCACTCATTTGGAAACTGCTAGAATATCAAGACATCAGCAAAAAGGAATTTCCAGCATTACAAGACAAATTAGAAAAACTCCAAGTGAAAAAGGAAATTGGTATCTCTAGAAACCTTCACAACAAATCAGCCAAAGTTAGAGGGATCTTTATGCAGTAATTTCAAACCCATCCAGTTTACAAAGTTTTAAAGTGCTTACTGGTTAAAACCATACGTGGCATGTCACCAAACCTCATCCCCCACATCTTTAGGCGTGTTTTACATAGTTGCAGTACTAGAGTACTAGAAATTTCAGTTTTGCTCTTTCTTGCATCAAAGCCCCAAGACGAATTCACTGGAAAGCTGCTGTTTGCCCCAGGGCTTGGCTCACTTTTAATGAAGGAAACAGTGTTTTATTTTAGTTTTGGTTTCACTTCAGAAAATGCAGTTCAGTTTATGCAGCATTCCTTAAAATCTACTGAGTTACAAATACTATCCAAGCCTCTCTGGGTTATAAACCAACCAAACAAAAACTAGAAGTCACAAGAGGTGTGAATCATTGTCCTTCTGATGTCTCAATTCTTTTTTCATATGGGTTATGCTAACAAAACAAAACAAAAGACAAAATTTCAATCTATTTCTTGAGACAAGGACTTCTCACAGAATTATACCATCTTTAGCCATTTATCAGTCAATAATCCCATGGCCCTTCTAAAACTGGCATTTTGCAAATAAACTACAGAAGCTACTTGAGGCAGTAATTTATTTTCAAATAACATCTTTATGCTTTCCTTTGGCATGTAGACTTAAGTGGACTGTTTATCTCTGAAAAATTAATGCAGCAGGAAGTTTACCTCTCAAACTAAGTTTTATTAGAAAAACAAATTTCTTCCTAGAAAATTCAGTTCTAATCACTAATTAGCATGCAAATACTAATATTACACAGAGAAATAAAAGAATAAATGGGGATTATAGCAGAATAATCCTACAGAGATTTTTTTGTATTGTATTGTTTTCATGTTCCTAAATCTTGGAATAATTAATGAACAAGGCAAGTCATTGTTTCTGTCTTTTGCAGGTGTTCAGTCACAGCAGTTATTTCTTAGAACTACTTCCAAAGAAACATCCATCACTACTAGACCCAACAATTCCTTTCAACCAGTAGAAGGCACTTTAACAGGATTCATTATTACACCATTCAGTTGTTTGATGCTGATGAGTTAAAAAACATATAACATTAGTTGTTAGGGTAATTAACCTCTAGAACTTCTCTAAGATGAGGTAACAGTCTCCATCCCTCAGCAACTTTAACAACTTAAGATAAAAGAGCAGAGAATATGGCCTCAATTATGAAATTATGAAATACAGTCCTTTGGTCCATACCACTGTGTCTTATTCCCATGCTCTCCTGGCTGCAGCCATGAGCAGAAAGCCACTTCCTTGCACCCCTTTATCTAATAGTAGTGATGAACTTCATCTTGCCATAAGGCCTCTGCAATTATAGCAGCTCTGTATCACTGAGGAGCTACGAACAAGCTGAAGGCATCCAACTGGGTCAACCCCATTTGTACATGCTTAGAGGAGGAGACCAGGGCATCAGTAATGCTGCTTCCATTGATGGGACCAATGATCAGAGAATGGGCCTGCACGGGTTCTCTGACACTGCACCCTCACAATTGCTTTAGTGTGCGTACAGAGCTCACATGCAGCACCTCCAAGATAGCTTTCAATCCACGCATCATTAAAACAAATCAGCTGATGATTGCACTCTCCATTTAGTGATCTCTGTTGGAATTTATGGGGCTGCAGGATGTTTTCAGTTCAAAGACGTTTAATCTTCAAATCTCTGCCCCTTTGATCTTAAACTGCTATGGCTGCTCACAGCCAGGACAAAGGACAAATCCACAAAATCAAAATGGTTTTCTAACACTATCTTTGTCAAAGGAGTTAAGAACAGAGGACACTGCCAGAATTTCTCTCTTACGATCCAAGATCAATTCTGTAGGCCAAATCCTCGGCCAACGTAAATCAGAGCAACTTCAGTCAGATAAAGTTGACAAGATTTTATACTAGCTGTGGAATAGGCCCTATCTATCTGCGAGTTCCACAGAGCCTTTTTGAGGTTCTTTAATGCCTGAAAAGGCCCTTAATGAAAAATAGTCAATAAACAAACAAAATGCACCTCCTCATAAATCTTTCTTTAAAAAGGCTAATAATCTAGCCTGCTCCACATGCAAACAAAGTAATCAGTTAAAGTAGGCTAGGGATATCATTTTACAAGACATGGTAAGCTCAAGAAGAGGTAGAAGATGTAAAATGCATTTACAGGTCTACCATTCACATTTTTAAAAAAAATTATGGCCCTGTAAATTTTGCTGGACTGTTTATACAACATGCAAAAAAGGCATCCTGTGCACAAAGTAGCCACTGTGAATTTCCTCATTTCTATACCCATTAGCTGAGAGTATACAGCCAATTCTCAGTCCTGTATTTGAGGTCATAAATCTGCTCCCTCTGTTCCCTGGGCAAATTAAAAGCTATATATCTTTTGTCAAAGTCTTTCTGACACAGAGCTCCCACCTTCACAGCCTAAGGCTAGCTGTGTGTCTAGGAAAATTATATAAAATAGGCAGTGACAGCCATGGAGTCTTGCATTTAGGCACTAGTCAACGTATTTTTATACATGTAAAAAGCATTCTACCTTATAAGTTGAGCACAATTTATACATATTTAAAAGGATTACAGGAGTATGAAATAAGAAAATGCTTTGAACAGGATAGGAAGGTAGTCCAAATTTGATATCCTAGCAATCTTCAAAACTGTGCTGCATTAAGCATACACATTAACCTCTGCATTACAGTAATACAGGCTACACTATCAGAAACGTAACCTATTTTCTTGTGCTGCAACAGTTGCCATGTTTCAGTTTCTGATGAATGTGCGGTCACCACTTTTGATTTCAGCTGAATGTGCAAACAGTATATGTGTTTTAATTAAATGCATACAAAATTATGTTGTTTGGGAATGCCAGCTTTGTCATGTATCACAGGAATGGCTTGTCTAGTTATAGTGGAGTTTTATGGCCTTGAAATGAAGCGTTGCAAAATGTCAATATTTAAGACGCCCCACATGAATTGCTGCACTGTGGAAAATTTTCTAAGCAATGGAGTCCTGCACATGTTTTAAAAGCTGCAAGAAGATTGCAAAGAAGTAATTTGAGCTGCAAGACATAGAGAAATGTTTATAAAAAACAGAGGGTTTCATCTAATTATTTGTTCAACGGCTATGCCACACTGCCCAAGGCTGCAGTTTTCCACTGCATATGCATCATGTCCTCCTTACACTCCAAGGGACCCTTGTTTCCTACATTTATCTCAACCACCACTTGCCCTCCTTAGACTTCTTTGGTTTGTAGCTGCTATTTTCATGAGGTTTTATCTCTTACACTGATCAGAGGTGCTCATCTTTTTCCTTTCCTAAAGTGATACTGTTGTCATATAATTTACTCTCTCAGCTGTTGTGACTGGAGAAGCTTGAAGGCCTGTCTTCTTTATATTTAATGCACAGGCACGATCTGAACAAAGCTTGTAGATTTGATCTGCAGTTTCCATTTATCATTCATTTTGAAATAAATATAAAGTAGCACTACTATCCAAAAATCCCTCTCATTCCTATGTTTGAATACATGGTTTATCCTCCTTAAGAGAGCGGCTTACCTTCCAAATGCCATCTTTTGTCCTGTCTCAGCAGCTTTAGGATGTTGTTATGGGTCATTCAATTTTTCCTTCTCAATGTTGATGACAGTAGTCAAATTTGAGGATGTGACATTACTGTCATCTCATTTAAAGCAGCAGTACAGGAGGGGAAGCCATATCTCATTTAAGAACAGAAGTTATTTACAGAATAAGAAGTGACAGAAAACAGCATGAGAACTGTTTGCAGAGAGTCCTGTAGCGGGGCACAGTTACAGAACAGGAAGGCAACCTCAGGTTCCTCTGACTTTCCGTGGTAGTTAAGTACATGTCTCGGCCTTGCCAGTCTTAAAACTGCTTACAGCCTCTTATTGTGTATTTTGCACCAACTCATCTCAAATCCTCGAGTCTGATTTAATTAGAAAGGCAGCAAAATCCAGGAAAGCAACCAGGCATCTGAAACTGCTACACTGCACAACTGAAGTAGATGATGTTTATTGGGCTCTCAGAACATATAAACCACTAAGCACGGCTAGCACTTCTGAACTGACAGCAGCTTCCCTAATGAATTAAATAGCACACTTTTAATAATGGAAATCTCAAATAAATGAGACTTCAGTGAGCTCAATCCGCAGCTGGCACAGCTGTAACAGGGTCACTACCACACCTGCAGGGATGTGCATGCTCCTGCCAACACCCACATGAGCAGAACAGCTGTTAAACAAATGTGTGTTTACAGCAAGGATGTGCAAGTCTGCACCCAAAACACCCTCTACCTACTGCCAAGGCTTCACACTGAAATCCACTGAAATTTGATTTCCTTTACCAAAACAAGGTGATTTATACTGTTGCACCCTATGCTACCCTGGTAGAATTTCTGCATTACTTGTGGAGGCAGCACTTTGCAGCAAATCCATTTCTGTTTGCACTGTTTTGTAACCTCACATTACTAATAAGCCTTCATTACTTGTTAGTGGACTGCCCTTGTGACTTTGCTTCTCTGACCCATGCTTCATGTCTTCAGTAAACTTACTGATCCTGGTAGGAACATTTAAGTAATAAAGTATTTCTCTGTGTGAGAAGGGCTATTAGGCTGCAATCCCAAGCAAACAGAAATTGTTCTTTTTAAGCTGCTTGAAAAACACCACACTACCAGCATATCTGCTTGCATTGCTATTTTTAAATTATATACACACAGCATCTTAATAGAAGAAATTATATGCTCCCTAGCTTACATATTTCACAGTTAGAAATAGATGTTAAAACTGCTTTCAAATAATTGACAATCTTACTCCTGCCTTCCACGTGTGCACACTCCTTAAAAGCACAACCAGAAGGGGGAGTACAAAACTTCATTATAATCCGCCGCTTAGAGAACTCATAATAGATTTTCTTTCTTTAATCACTCAATAGCAATATTTTCTTCCAATTTCCTTTTCAACTTCTACTAGAGGTCACAAAAATGAAGAAGGAAGCTACAGCAAATGCACAGAAAACATTTAGGCATTTTAACTGCATTTAAAACAAACATTTGCACTTCTAAATAGCTTCTCAATTACTAAATGTTTCTTTAATCTAAAAAATTGCAATCCATGTTCACACACAGAAAGAACATGTGTCTGCAGTGCAAGTTTGCTAACTTTAAAATCTCCACGATAGCAAAGCTGTCAAATACAGCAATATAAACCACCAGGGCAGCAGCTATCTGTGTGGAAATATTTCAGCTTCAGAATACTGGTAAGAAGGAAAGTTTACAAGAAATACAGTTTAACGAGCAGCTTTGAAAGGGAGTTGAACCTATTTCTCAAACAGTGAGGTGAAGTGGCTGTGGATTCTTGCAATTACACAAGTTCTCATGTAGCATGGTGGTCCAAAACTCTACTGGAATGCAGGCAGTCACAAACAAAATGAGATGACAGTTGTCTTTGAACTTACTGCAGCCTGGACTACCCAAACCCAGGACTGAAGCTGAAACTGCTGTCATGGGTACTGACTAACCGCTGAAGTGGATCTCTTTTTTTCCCCCCTCTCTCAAGTATGGAAAGTACTTTTGCATCCGTTTGTTCTTTAGTGTATGGCTTTTAAGATATTAGCATTCTCCATTTTCTACCAAAAAGCAAGACTTTTTTCATTAAACCTTGAAAACTTAGCCCTCATAACATCCCTAGAACGATGATTTAATGAAAAGGTCGTTTTCCAGGAAATTAGTATTTCAAGATAAAAAGCAAGGACCATAAGGAACATGCCTAAAAATCCAGGGCTGGTGACTTATTTGTTTACTTGTCAGGTTTTCAACAATGCAACACTTTTTCATTAAAACTGTGTGCTTTCCTTGCATTTAGAAAGAACTGTCAAAAATAAGTCTCAAATAGTTAGATATGGAAAACCAGCTGTCATATCTCTTGGGAATAATCATTTTATAGCTCACACTGAGATGTGTCTAAACATTTCCTTCAATGAATGGAGAATTCACAACATGGAGGAGTCCCTCTGCTATGATGTGCTCCCATGACAGAGAAGTGTTTGTCCCCCAGAGACTTTGGAGCCTCATGAGGTTTATACCCTGACCAGGGAGCCTGCTCCATGCAGCAGAACATCAGCATGAAACAAATTAAAGCAAGAACATAAATTTGGGGTTGACATTATACTAAAACCTGTTGGTTTTGGAAACATATTCAGAAATTAAGCATTCCAAATCAGTATTTCTGATTAAATAGTTCCAGAAGGGGACACGATTCCAGCCAGTGCTACTACTGGCAGCATAGCTTCTGCAGTGCTTTACAGGCAAGCAGCACCAACATGATTCATCTCTCAGAAGCTGGAGCACACAAGAGCATAGGGACCAAGTGCTGCAACAGCCAATAAGCATAACAAATTAATTTATTATGTGGATTGAACACCAAAGAGACAGTCCTTTCCTCAGAGAACCTGGAAATGAGAGTAAGAAGACTGTATAAACTCGATCTTGCAGATTAAAACCCCAAGGAATACAAGGGAGGGGGGAAAACCACAAGCATTTTCACCCACACTAGCACAGGAAGCCTGTAGCAGAGACAAGAATTGAGCAGAGAGCTCACCCATCACATTCTCACAACTAAGCACTGCTACTACCTTGCTTTCTCATTGCATAAACCAGCACCTTTTGTCTTAATTTTACCTGCCATTGCTTAAGTAAGTCAGATTTTGAACAGTAACAGAAAAGATGTTACTTTCAGATTTAAAATATGTTTCATTTTTTAGTATTCCTTATTCTCAAGCAGTCAAAAGGAGCCGTTTCAGCCAGTTTGGGCTTCAAACATTTTTACATAATGGTAGAAACAGTTTCTCAGAATATCACACTGCTGCCACTCAAGAAGAGGCCAACTCCTCTTTCTCCCAGCCGTGCTTTTCTCCTCCTTCCGTATTTTAACTTGCATGGGATGGGCTCAGGCAAAACAGGGAAAGCAGCCCCTTACACAATCAACAAGTTGAGAAATGACTATTTCTACTTAAGCATTCTAAAACTAGCAGAGCACAAGTGAAATGAAAGGCAGAAATTGTTTTAAGACAAGTGCAGCAGATTCTTAAGAAGCTATGTTCTTGCCTTTCTTGCAGCTGAAAATAAAAAGGCATTTATATGTTTCTGATAAATTAAGAGTAGATATTCACAGAATCACAGAATCATTAGGGTGGGAAGGGACCTCTGGAGATCATATGGTCCAACCCCCTGCCAAGGCAGGGCCACCCAGAACAGGTTACACAGGTGCCACGTCCAGGTGTTAATATTAATGAATTCATTCACCATTGCCAATAGAACTAACTGTAAATGCTCAGAGATACTACTAAATGGACACAACAAAAGGATTTTCAGAATCTTCCATGAGCCAAGCCTAGTAAAAAAATTTTCAGCATTTGTTTTCCTGTGGAAATATACCAATTTGTTTTAGAACTTTGCACACAATTAAATGTAGTCTGGGATTTACCTTCAAATATTAAGTAATTATATTTAACTGAAGTGATCTTGGAAGGCAGATTTGCATCATCCTTTCGTATGGTGATACCACTATGTTTTCATCAGTGACATTATTAGGACTGCCTTCAGATTCCTGCTGGAAAAGCAGAGCTCTGTAGGACATCTTGCCTGCAAAGTGTCACACACGCCTGACCTGTGTAACAGGCAACCAAACATAGGTGCAAACTGGAAACTAAAACCAAAAATAAAACTCTATTTTCTGACACAAGCCATTTATATGACACCCTGACATTCAGCATCATTACTAATTTTATTCATATTTAATAGCTATCAATATACCTCAACCAATGAGTAGCTCATGCTTGGATAAAAACATGCTAGCTGCTGACTAAATCACTCAATCTATCATATAGCTGAATTAAAAAGAAGAGCTTTGTTAAAACAACATAAATCTTCACTTCTTTGTGATTCAAAGATCAATTTAGTTGAAATACTGAATAGTTATTAATCTGTAAGGAAAAAATAGATTAGGTTCCATAACATTAGCAATAGCAATGCAGTACTTCCACATGAACTCACAGGCACTATCCATTACTCCTGTTACTCATATTTATACATAATACGACAACACATAGTGGATTTCGAAATCGCTATTTCCTCCATAAAATCTGCATAAAAATACTCCAGAATGAAAGCAACAATGCACTTAAATCATAATTCTTGTTGCAAGAAGGAAGGAAAACAGAGGACTTGGGTACCTCCTCTCATTTCCAGTCTGAGAGACTATTCTAAGAACAATAGTCAGTTTTCCTCTGTCTTGCAGAAGTCCAGAAAAGAACACCACAGAAGGCAATTAGTTTTGGGAGCAATTATGTTTCCTGAATGTCTTTACAGGAGGGAACTGTGAGACAAGACTTGGAAAAAAATCAGACTTTGATAAAGGTCAGTGACATATAACCTATTTTGGCAATTACTTGTTAAATATATAAATGGCTTAAAATACACTGAAACAACTGAGCAAATGTGACAGGCCTGTTTTAAGCAATGTGCTCACTTATTCTTCCAAGATAACTCTGAATTTAACACTAGTAATGCTGACATCAAATTGAGCGTGGGAGAACAAGGGAAGAAGCAATATGCCTTCCTCTGAAGTTCAAGGGGTTACTGGCACAGATGTGGTCTGCAGTCTCTATGCCATTGGAGCTTTTGTGTGCAGCAGTCACCCAGCCCAGGATCTGCTCTTCCCTCTTCTCCAGTCTTAATAAAGATATGATGCAAGCGCATCTGTGACCCCTTTGTACATGAAGGGAACTGACTCCTCACACGCACCATGGTAGCTGGAAGGCTTTCAGAAGTAGTTCTGCAGGCACTGAACAGCCTGCTATCAAGGGTCCTTGTTTTGTTTTGCATTGAATTACAATTTTCTTCCCTGGAGAGTCTCTCTTCAAGATCCCCATGTGAATATATTTGCTGTTTGGGGTCAGATGTGAAATGTTTGACCCACCCGCTGTTCAGAAGGTACATAGACTGCGTTCCCCCCCCCCCAGTTCTGCCATTGTATGATTTTATCTGTGCCAGTGGTGGAGGCTGATTGAACATCAGGAGGGAGAGAGAACATTCTATAAAACTGCAGGCGGAAAAGGTTTGTAAATTATTTTTCTTCTCATGACTTTTAAGATGCACAGTTTCCTTTTGGCAGTTCCTCTTGTTTCGTGCCCATAAAATAAGTTTAATGGCTGAATTTCCTTTAAGATAATCAGAGGCTGTATAATTTATGCATTTGAATAGCATTGTACCCAGATGTAATTTTGCTTGAAGTTTCAGCATTACAGTTAGTAATGACTCTGCTGGCTGTGTTTTGTAGAATTTGCAATTTATTTAACAGTTGACTGAGCACTGACCCCATATAATATCACCATAATCAAAATGTGGTAAAAATTAAAAATTAAAGAAGAGGAAGAAATCTGTGCCTTCTGGGAAACTTGCAGACTTCAAGTGGACAGGGTATTGAAGCAATCTTGGGAAATGGCAGGTAACTAACACTGTCTTGAAAGTTTATAGCACAGACAAAACAGCCCATCAAAGATTTAGCTGGATTAAGGTTTGAAACAATCTCTCAGCAATAGCTGTGGCTCGAGGCATACATTTTGTCACTCTTCAGTGCCATTCAGCTCAAGTTCCTTTCCTGGTTTGCAAGAGTTGATTATTCTCTGATCAGACAAGAGAAATATCAAAGGGTATCCTGTGCTTCCAAAGAGCAGGGGAACTTTAGGGGGAAAAAGTTAAACTTTAATTCCTGTATATTTCTACCATGGCTTCACAAAGAGTAATAGAGCAAAGCAAAGTTGAAAAATCTGTCTTTTTGAAGATACACACACACATGAAGATATGGCCTTGTTTTTCAGAGCAACCCCTCCCCACCCTGCCATGCTGCCCCAGCCTTCCTTGGGTCCTATATTGTCCTCAAGCCACTGCTCATGGAAGAGTCACCGCCTCTTCCAGCAGGTCTCACACCAGACCCACAGGTCTCTCTTTAGGTCATTAGTTTACTTTATCCCTGTTTATAATAAGGTTTGCAGTTAATCGAACTTTTAAGTCCACCCACTGGGTGATGTTTAATAAATTGTATTCTTCATTAACATTTCCTTCTCAAGCATTATGGATGATTAATGGTGATACAGAAATACAGTGTCATCAGCATAAGACAATGATTTATGATGATAAAGAAAATACCTTCATCAGCATAAAAATTAAGAAGTTTTTTGAAGAACTAAAGTTAACAAGGAAAGGAGCAGATCCAGAATTTGCTGCTGGTTCAGTTTTACCTCTGCTGTATTCATGTATACCCATTTTGTTCTGTTCATGTAACAGTGTGACTGAGACTTACAGATTTTTGTGTCCCTGACAGGTATAATAAAACCTATTTGAGACACTGCACTGCAACAGCAGCATTACAAAATATGCAGGGAACATGGTTTTCTCTCAAACTCCTCTAAGCTATTAGTGAATCTTAATTATATTCTTAAGCCAATTTAGATCAGAGACCAGTATTACATAGGACTTGCAGCAAGCTACACTACAGTGTGTGCGCCATGTGGGATACAAAGAGCCATGAAAGATTTCCTTTCGGAGCACTCAAAAGGCTGCAATGATTTCTCAGCTGGTTGCCATTTACAGTAGTAATCCAATCGGAGTAAGAGTGTTTCTAACAAAGTTTAAAAACGGCAGCACAATTGAAGAGAGTGTCCTGAGACAGAAACATAGCATCCTAAAAAAAGGTAAAAATCTGTGAAAAAGTTTTGCATCGTAGCAGATAGTCACAGTATGCTTGATGCAGTGTGGAACATGCATTTGATCCTACAAAGGTTTAAGATCTGTGCAACTTCATGAAGCTTTGCAGATCAGTGAAATGTTTTTTCTTTTACACAGAAAAAAAAATCCTAATTACAGCAAAAGACAAGACAAAAAAGTCTTATTAACTCCACAGTCCATTAGAAATGTGCATCTGACACTCAGGATTCTCTAAAACAGTGATGGGCTATGCAGCATCATAGCTGGTGTACATCTAAGTCACAAGGAAAACCTAACAACCAGTTTCATTACAAAATATGAAGACTTTGTATTCTTCTCTAAGCAAGTCACTCATAACATAATTAATAACATAATTAACATAATAACCACAACAAAATTAATAATACAAACCAAAACTAAAACCCAACAACTTTTATGAAGTTTTGTTATTTAGAGGTACATCCCAAAATGAAGGCCCCTTCTCTCTCAATAAAGAGTTATAAAGTTATTTTGTGCGTCATTTAAATTATTCTTCTGGGTTTGCAGGTGAAGAAGCTTCTAGGGGGTTTAACAGTTTTAATCCAACAGCTCACTTCAGGCAATCAAGGAATAACAGCTACGCTAATGTAATAACATGCATCCATCACAAAGTGACAATGGCAATAGCTAGGTAAAGATTATCTGGAGGTTTAGCAGGTCAGTGACAGAAAACTGCCCTTTACCAGGGAGCAATGTGTTTGGAGAATTTCTGTCTTTCAACACCCACAATGGTAGCATAGGGCATTCAAGGTTATTTCAAACCCTCTAGCACTTCCTCCGTAATTCACTAAATAGCAAAATTAAATGTTTCCTTTCTGACTACTGTGTAACACAACGGATTTTTTAAGCACCACCAGCTAAGTTCTGGATTCACATGCTCAGAAGTTCAGGTTATGCCCAGATATGAAAGTTCAAATCACAGCTAGATATTTAACAGGCTTGTTGGAAGATTCCACAAGCTGACACTATTCATCTTTGATACTGCCCACACTCTTGGATTTCTTCCCCTCCTCCCTACCCATGCAATTTACTTCTTCCCCCCCCTATATCTACTCAGGTACAAATGCCCAATCCAGAAGTGCACAGCTCTGTCAATCAGTGGAGGGAGCACAGACCATTCCCATCAGTTGTCAGTCACTTAGAAGCAGGCTTTTCTGCCTCCCACATGCACTCTCAGAGCTACGCCTCAGGAGACAGACAGCAATTCTTGCTGCTGCCTCGGCACCCTTTAAACATCCTATACCTACATTCAGAGATTACTTTTGCATCTGTTATAGTGGCCTTCTTCAAAAGTTCCTCTACAGCCATCGTGCTTACAGAGCTTGCCAGCTTTCCTATCACTTCCACTGGAGAAAAAGCGCTTGAAGGCAGAGAGTCCACCAAGCAGATTTTGAGCAGCTGTAACTTGATGTCAGTGGCAGTGCACAGATAGCACTGGAACTGCAACAGCGAGCGGATGCATGGTACTGAGTTACCAGCTGGGTTTAAACCATGACAACCAGCTAAGGATCTTACCCATACGCCCCATGAAATGCAGCTGCACAGCCACATCCTGTAAGTCTGTGTGTTTTGAGATGCTGAGTATGGTATCTGGAGCATCCCATGGCCTGGTGTTCTGCATGCTGGAGAACTACACCTGATGGTATATGACAGCATCCTCCAATTCAATACAGAGCTCTTCCTCTGCTCAATTCTACAGCTTCTTTGTACAAGCAATTTGTACTTTGAGCTTAACTTTGAGGAAAAATAAAGAGATATCTTTCGGTTCTCAACTACAATAAATTCAATTAATATCTATATGACTCTCAGACAATATCACCATATCACTCTAATAGATGGGGGGGAGGGAAGGGAGGGATGGAAAGGCAATCTACTCCTATGCTCTATATTCATATTCACTGTAGTTATGGTATCAGGTATGCCAGTAGTAAAAGCAGAGTACTTACCTACACAATAGCATTGTTCCTAATTATTTGCTGTTCCTTCCCATTAATTTTCAAACTTGAATATCTTGATTTCAACACTACTAAAAGAATCATTTAGAGAAATAATGGGAAAGAACGGTTTCAGTGCAAATTCACACTGTTCCATAAATCTCTCTTCAAGTTTAAACACTTCAATTTAGAGCTACAGTATTTTTGACCTTCATGCTGTTTCTAAGCCTCTTTCAACTATCATCAGCAGATTGACTACTGTGAGAATTTCACCCTGCATAGATACAATAGCCACTTCAATGGGAAAGATAAATCTAAAACAAGCTCTCCCCTCCTACAAAGTAAAAACATCATCATGCCTTCAGCATTAACATTGCATGTTTAAAGCTGCAAAGTAAAGGTGCAGTACCATGCACTGATGCAAATGCATGCAAAGTGGAAGCCAAAGAAACAGGGATTCTCAGATACTAGCCCACAGGTAAGAGCCTCTCCTAAAAGGAGGAGGAGTACATTGAAAGCAATGACCACATCACACTAGCAAGGAGCACGCATATCAATTCCCTGTGTGCAGATGCACCTCTCTATAATGTCAGCAAACAAATGATAAAAAAAAACAAAAGCAAAAATAAATAAAAGAAAAAGTCTTTTAAAGGCTTCATATATGCAGATTTGATTTCACACAAACACAGGGCACCAGCTTTGCTCTACTGACAAAAATTTCGAAACTGTCCATTCAAGCGAAGCAGAAGCTGGGGTCTTTCTACAAAGGTGAAGAAATTCTCCCTGAATCACTGAATGGTTTGGGTTGGAAGGGACATTAAAGCTCATATAATTCCAACCCACCTTCCACTAGACCAGGCTGCTCCAAGCCCCGTCCAACCTGGCCTTTAACATTGCCAGGGATGGGGCAGCCACAGCTTCCTTGGGCAACCTATGCCAGCACATCACCACCCTTACAGGGAAGATTTTTTTGTCCCCTAACATCTAATCTAATATCTAAAATCTCTCCTCTTTCACCTGGAAGCCATTCCCCCTTGTCATTCACTATACGCCTTATAAAAAGTCCCTCTCCAGATTTCTTGTAGCACCTTTAGGTATTGTAAGACTGTTTTAAGGTCTCCCTGGAGTCTTCTCTTCTCCAGTCTGAACAAGCCCAGCTCTCTCAGCCTGTCTCCAAAGAAGAGCTGCTCCAGCCCTTGCAGTATGTCCATGGCCTCCTCTGGACTCGCTCTAACAGGGTCCACAATCTTTTAATGTTGGGGGCTAGGTGAGTTTAAGGCATACATCAAATTACATGAGTGGAGGGGTTGTAAGAAGTGCCAACTATTTTCTATACATTAGTATTTAAATACTTGAAACTATTTCTTTGACCATGTTCATAGTGTTTTAAACTTGAATTTTAAGGAGAACAGAGAATTCTAAATGAATAATGGAAAATGTGTGCGCACAAAATCATTAATTCACTCCAGAAGTACATGATAGCACAGCATACACAGACTCGGGGAAAAGCAACATATCAGGTTGTTTCTTCATACAACAAAATGAACCAGGTTTACAAACCATGAACTGATTTGTAGAAATCAATTTGTGAATTGCTTTGAACAATAAATTAAGCTCCATTCTCTGTCCCACTGTTGCATGGACTGTCTAAGGTGATCCAATAATTATTTTTTCCTAAGCTGTGTTAAAATATAGTGCCCTGAAAATACTGCTTTCACAGGTGAAGTGGAAAGGAAAAAGACTAGAAGCTGAATCTACTTATTTCTTGTTCATCTGGGAAAGGCAGAATCTGCCTACTGCACTTACTGGCCATTTTCTCTTTCAACTCTGAAAGCAGTTTCTGTAATAGCAATTCAGTTCTTATTCCTCAAACTATGGAGAGATTTGTTTAGGCTTGGATAAATGCCCAAAACATACTCTCAACTATTCAGTTCTATTGAGTCTCTGAGAGGATGCTACATGTATCTTTTCAGAATTTAGGTCTTTTTATTTCAGTCTCAGATGAAAGCACACAAAGCTAAACAAGGAGAAAAGGAGGAAAGTGAACTTACACAAAGAGAAAGAATGGCTTATTTACAGTTTGGCTGGAGTTCTGGATGAATGACCAGCTTAACTTTTGCCTTATTCCAACAACTCATCCAACAATATTTTTACACCTTGGGCATCCAAAATTTTGACTTTTGCTAAGTAAAAGTGTTTTATGATGATGTGTAGAAACTGTGTTTAAAGGAAGAAGAGGCGTATGCAAAACTCGTTTTTGCACTGAAAGTCAATGGCAACATATTAACAATATGGTCACCAGTCAAGTATTAGCTATGTAAGAGATGGGAGCAGTGTCACATCAAATAAAAATGTTTCACCTTAAATTTGGTGTGGAACTTCAGTGATAAAACCAAACTTTTTAAAGTAAAAAATATATTAACTGTATTCAAAAACACTAGGAAGACTTTTTATTTTCTTTCATGGGGCAATTCTTACTACAGACATTCAGCATATAACCTACACCCCATTGCTAAGCTATGTATGAACACCATGCAAATGGCACACAAGTCAGCAGCAAGCTGGCAAGCAGAGCAGCTTATGCCAACCACAAGTGATCACTCCAATATCAACCATTCTTCAAACACAAAGAAGAAATACCTTGTTCTCATTAATAAACATAAGCTTGTTTTCAGATTAAATCCCCCCTTACTGCCTCAGAATGGCTTTTAATGAGATCTGGATTGCTGTTTATGTTAGTAGGCATGTCCTCCTTTGCAAAACAGAGAAGTCTTTGCATTGTGATTGCTTACTTTGAAAACAGCTGAACAGCAGAAGAGAATAGGCTTCCAGAAATATTCACTCCTTGGTAATGTTCATTCATGCTTAATAGAAGTTCAGTTCATTCTTGCACATTTTTCAGGTTGTCTTTTTACAAAATATCAGAATGGTCATTTTTCTGAATTGTAAATGGTCTACTGCTGTGCAGGAGACTAATAAACCCCTGCTCTTCATTTACATACCTCTGCAACAGTACTTAAGAGGAGGAGAGAGGCCTGTCTCCCCAGGATACATGTTCAAGGATACGTGTATGGGAATGGAATAAAATACTCTGCTCTAGCACAGATTGGGAATAAAAACCAAATCTCTTTTAATAACCTCCGTGGCTTGAAGCAGTTTAAGCAAGCCAAGGATGGGTTCCACTGCACTGTTTTCAAGAAGTAGCAACTCAAAACTTGAATGGCCCTGTATGACACTATGAATCAGCAAATATAGTAATTCATGTTATACACCTCATGCACTGTTCAAATATCACAGGAGGCAGTCCAGAACTTGGAAGCTCTCAAAAAGTATTTCTGAGCAACTAAGCCCAACGTGTCCCCCCACTGTGCAGCTATGCTGAGTGTAGTCATTACACGTAGGATCTTATTTGATGATGCTGAGACTGTTTGCTTACACTTGCCTTAGAGGTTGTTTACACCATGACGTAAAACAGGGACAGGGAACACATCTGAGCATGGGCTTGCAATAGACCACCCCACTTAACTGTTGGTGTTGCATTTTGGACAGCCCAAGACTATCTCCAGCCCAAGCTGTCAGCAGCAGGGGTGTGAGCCAGAAGAGCCACCTGGCCCTCTTCTGGCTCTCAAAAGGCACAGCCTTGCTGTTGTGAAAACTGGTAGTTTAGAAAGGCCTATGAGACCACATGCATTCACCTTTTTTCCTTCATTCTGCTCTCTTATTTCAGCTGGGAGCATCAAGTGGTTACAACCACAAGGCTACATTCACCTCTGCAGTCCAAAAACAACCTGTTGTAACTCAGGTACCCTCAGGTGTTTTGTCTGGGCTCGGGTAACTACTGTACATGCAAAGATGCCAGCAAAGTAGCCCAGGCCGAGAAAAGAGTATAATCTCTCTATAACCTCATGTAACCTCACTGACTGCATAGCACTCTCCTAGCGGTGCTTTAGTCTGGGACACTTTAAGCTCAGGGCTCTGTAAGCTCTCCAGTCAATTTTGTCATATGACCTTCCCTGCTCAATAGCACTCTCTTAGAATCATATAATGGCTAGAATTGAAAGGGACCTTAAAGCTCATCTAGTTCCAACCCATCTGCCATGGGCACAGACACCTTCCACTAGACCAAGTTGCTCCAAGCCTCATCCAACCTGGCCTTAAACACTGCCAGAGATGAGGCAGGCACAGCTTCTCTGGACAACTTGTGCCAGGGCCTCACCACCCTCACAAGGAATAGTTTCTTCCTAATGTCTAACCTAAGCCTGCCCTCATGCAGTTTCAGACCATTCTCCCTTGTCCTATCACTCTGTGCGCTGTAAAAAGTTTCTCCCCCCAGATTTCTTGTAGGCCCCTTTAGGTTAGAAGACTGGTTGGAAGTTTGTTATAAGGTCCCATGCTACGCTCTTTTACACAGCCTCACAAAGGATTTGGATTAGCAATGATATTTGCTTTATGTATGGAACACTCCATATCTTCAATTAATGCAGAGAATCAAGAATTGTCTCAGCTTCATTGATAAGAGAAATCAGTATGAAACAATCAACTGTACAAGCAGAAGGAAAAACCCAGCCTACATCTTAAAGTTTTTATATTCCTAATGGCTGGTAAACTCAAATGCAACACAATCCTCTGGATGGCATTTATTAACTGGTATTAATAAATATTAAAGAGGTATTTATTAACTGCTGATTGTGAATCAGGAAATCTCAACAGTGTTAGGTATTTGGTTGATTTGGAAAACTACATCATTAAAAACTCGGGTGGTTTGAAGGATTTAATTATTAAAAGAAAAGAGGATTAAATTAAATGCAACGGAAAGCAAGAGCAATGACAGATATTGGAAAGGAGCAAGGAAAAACAGATGCAGTAGTTCAAAATCACACAAAAAGAGAAACAGGGACAGAAGGATTCCAGTAAAGAATAGAAAAATCTCTGTTTATTTTCATTCAAAGCTAATGGAAGAAAGAAGTCCTCCTAAAGGCACTGGAATAGTTTAATTTTCATAGCTGCTCTGGTTGACATTTTCATTTGAACATCAGATTAAATTAACACAACCCAGCTAACAGCATCTTTGCTATCAATGCTATGAGGCTAAAGACCAGATAAGCAAGAACATTTACAGGCTTTTCCCTATGCAAGTAAGTGCTAATAAATACTATTAACATATGCATATTTTGAGCAAGAAAAAAGTACAAAGTTTGTTGACTGCTCAACTCTGTTTTTCAACTTCATAATCCTGACACAAACAACTGATACACATCAGCCTGAGGCTTACATATGAAACAAATATTCCAAAGTTGTCTTAAAAGAGAAAACTAGGAAACTCTAAATATATTTAACCAAACAAGTGTCATCGCTTATTTGGATTTCTGAGAGTCAGGATCCCTTATGAAACATGAACAGATTGACATGAGCATTAAGGTTAATACAACTTTCTTGTCTGAAGTTCCCACTCTCGAAGGCAACAAATTCACAGAAATAGCAGCTCCTATTTTAAGGTTAGACTATGGCCCTCAGAGTTATGACATAAAACTGGAAACTATGACTCCAGAAAGGACTCAGAAGTTCAAGGATCATCAAATCTTCCTGAAGAAGAATCAAATACTCAAAATTCACATGTGTATTTCATGTGTATGTTTATGTAAGATAGAAGAAATTTTTCCTCTACTTAAGGCTTCATTAGTTTAACTTTTGAAGTTTGTAGTAATATGAAAGTGCACAGAGTGAGCAATATTTTCTGATTTATTAAAAAACAAAGAAGTGATTTTGGGAACATCAAGCAAGATGTCACAGCAGCACTGAAGTTGCACATTTGGGTGTGCCTGTGCTGTACACTTGAAGACTAGGCCCAGCACCACTATATCCAGTACCACACTGGGTATATGCTGGACACATGCCTGGACACTGTGAAGCCCTGAAGAAATTGGTGGATATTCCCTTGGGAAAATGGATCCATAAAGAGCCCATTACATGGAAAAGGACCTAAATTTTATTACCATTTTTGAATCCGGACAAGTTTTATACTGTAATATAACTGCTGTAATGTCTGATATATCAGCTTAAAGGACAGAATTGTAATGAAGTTAGTAGCATACAAAATTGTAGAAAGGACAATTTAAACTGAAGCTCTCAACATTAACATCTAGGTTTGGAGCATTCAAAAGTGAGCTATGAAACACCAGAAAAATTGAGGCCTTTGGTAAATGTCACCCAGGGAAAATGTGACTTAGATTATTAGAGAGAGTCAAAGAATATAATCCACAGTAGATCACTTCAGCCCTGGCTAATTACTAAAGGCATCAGTTCATTACACTGCTGTAACTGTATCCAATTCAGTTTGCTCTGCAGTTCATCTATTATGTCTTTTTTATGTGCTACTGTACTGGCACTGGCTGTTGCAGCGTACAATTGGCTCTAAAGGTGCTTCTCAACACCTGCATTTTCCACTACGCAAGTCCAGAAACTGTAATTGAGGTTTGCTCAATCAAAACTAACTACTAATAAGCAAAAACAAGAAGGAAAGAAAGAAAAAGGGGGGAAATGGAGGGGAGAGGGAGAAGGGATAAAGATATACTTGTATTTAAAAATCAGGACTATGGTTGAGACATTTTCTATAATAAAAGCAAAGCAACTGGAGTTGGTTAATAGGAAACCACTGGCAGATGCAAATTTGAAATTCAAAAGAACAAAGCTATTTAACCTATTATCAGACCATTTAAAAGATACATTTCATTATAAAGAGTTATTGGAATTTATTCCCAGGGGATTCTGTGGGTGTTGAAATTTAACATGGATTCAATACTTAAGTATATTCAGACATTTGGGGTGGGGGGGGAGGAAATCTCATCCAGGGTTAACAACTACAAACATCCAAAAATTTGTAAGTCACGAATAATTGGAAAGTACCCTAAAAGATCTTTTTTAATGCTTGGCTTTTCCTTGTTGTCTGCCCTGGACACCTTTTATTGACCACTGCTGGTCAGATGAACCATTCATATGGCTTAGTACTAACATTCAGGTAATCCACTCTCCCCTGATACACCTGGTAAATGTTCTGAACATGACAGTGAGAACTTTGTGTTTTTTCCAGGAGTAAGCATAAAGAAACCATACCTACACACATCTCACAAACCTATAGAGCAATTAAGAATGCTTCAAGCACTTCAGAAGTGGCAGCAAACCACTTACCAACAGGAACAAATATTTTAAGTTGTACGGTATGAAGTGTCAGCTCATGAAAATCCATACTACATATCAAAGAATGTTTACTATCCGCATCTGACTTTCCAGTAGTTAATAATAATGAAAAACAATTTTTTAAGTGACCATAACAAATTTCTTTTACACAGTGCATGTCACCCCCGACACTTTTATGGCTTGGAAATACAGCAACGTAACGGATATTAAAACTGACATGGTCCTATATTTTAAATAGTTGTCATCTGCTCATATTTTTTGCTTAACAGGGTTCTCAAAAGTCATTCACAGCTAACCAGTATTAGTTTTAATTGAGTTTTGCACAGGTATTAGAAGGAAAAGTGAAAAACCAACTTGCAGTAATTGCCTGTACAATGAATGGAAATAATGCAGTATCTTTGAAGACAGAAGAAATTTGTTCCTGTATACATTAAAAATGATTGAAAGGCATAAGAAATTGTCAGGCCACTCAATGTTCAGACAAATACAATCTGTGATTGAAATAAATCCCATATTCTCCTGTTTGTATGGTGGGGGGACAGTCCCACTATCTCTGGCACAGATGAACGAGACAGTCAAGTGGCTTAAACAGTCATGCTGCGCACACTTCAAGGGAGCAGCCTCTGATGACACTCGTAGAAACTTGCCTAAAAAGTTGCCTGCAG
Organism: Ara ararauna; assembly: GCA_028858755.1. NCBI lineage: Eukaryota > Metazoa > Chordata > Aves > Psittaciformes > Psittacidae > Ara > Ara ararauna. The sequence continues at coordinate 14,709,701 of CM054380.1, read as the reverse complement.
CTGTATGCTTGTGTTTTGGGCCCGCCACTACTTTATTTTAACTTTCAGCAGTAAGCTACTAAAAATATTGTTTCCTAAATTCACCAGTAGGACTGTACCCTAAAAGTTTCTGCAGGGCCCAATAACACAGCAACTTCTAAGAACTTCAGTGCAGGAAAACATGGGCAGATGCAAGCGCGTTTAGCCCAAAAGAAGCAGCACAGTCATTTGAGACAGAGTTGGACCACTGCCCTAGCTACAGGTTCAAGTGTGGCTTTGTATACAACAAAGTTACATAAAAAGACAATTTGTTACCCAACAGCATTCTCATCACCTCAGCTGAAAACATGACCCCAGTTCTTGATACATTTTTTTAACGCGGTGAATTGAGGGCAGCAGTCACAGCCCTTCACCTAGATGAATGCTGGACAGAACCTTCCTTCCAAAGGTAGCTGTTTCCTTGGTTTGACTTCAAAAGGAGACCTGCAGAGGCATGTTTCCAAGACATGTTTCCAAGACTTAGAGGATCTGGTCTAAGAGGTTGTTACCACTCCTGGACTCCGCACTGAGAAGATGCACACATTGTCTATAACCTTTGAGAAGTTTAGATAGCATTTTCAGGAATGCTATGGCAAACTTGTGAGATACAAGTGGGCAAGCTTTAGCTTGTTCAAAGGCTTTAACAGGTTCCCCAAGGTGATTACAAGCCATAGGTATTTACACAACTGATGAGCCTGCTTGGGTTTTCCCTACTTTTTAACCTGTATCAGCTAAAGGAGGGCAAACTGAAGTATTCCTACTCACTCTTCAATAGCTCCTTTACCCAACAAAGCATAGGCACATCACTACATTTATACAGAAAATACCTCAGGGTCTTCTTGTGCCTCAGAGCTTCTTAATCCAAAGAAGAGTTATTAAACCTGAAAAACCAACAATATCACACAGAGCAATAAATTAGGGAATTGGGTGTTATCACCTCCTCACTCACTAGAGCTCACTTTCATGTCTGTGCTTTCTTTTCTTCCTCTTAACCCCTAAACTTTCACACCAGAGAAGATTAGGAAACAGGTAACATAAGTAAGAGCATTTTATAGACTTATTTGAGACCTGTGTGCACTGCTAGGAAGCCAAATGCTAGTTTGGCTTCCAGCCTACCTGGCAGTGACCTCCATTCCCTATCAGGAAAACCATGACTCACAGCTGCACCCACTTGGGTGCCATCAGCACCAAGGTTAGGCCTCCCACAGCCCTCTTTCATGTCCCAAATTCAGAGCAGAAGTCACCAGTGTCACATATTCCTGCATGAAGATGACAATCCTGGGAATGACCTCCCCAGATCAAGTCTGGAATGGCTCAGCTTGTAACCCCCCCCCCCCCCACTTAGTTCCAAAACACAAAGAACAAATTAACTTATCTTCATTCATACTTTCACCACGTTATACAAAAATAACAAAGACAATCGCATGTTGATGTTTGTTTTCCCTTCCTAAGATCTTCCATGTATGAAGCAAGTCTGCTAGTAACTCATGGAGTTATTGATTACTGTATATTAAAATCAAGCAGGATCATTTGTCCTCCAGGCTCCCCCTTCAACACAGTAGGCAAAACTCTGTTTTCTAAGGACAAAACAGTTCAGATGATGATATAAAGACTTCTTCTTAGGGCAAGATACAAAAACCACACTGACAGCTGAGGACTGTGAGGCAAAAATAAAACAGAAATCTCAAACCCAGGTGTTTTCATCAGATACCTCTTTTGCCTATGATCTCAGCTCAGATACCACACATTAGAGAAAGTACTAGTTCACTGGAGTAACTTCTGCTAAAATACTTAAAGGCTTATCCATCACCATGTAACTTAAAAAACAAATCCATTTCACAGCATTCAGAGGAAAGAAACTATCTTGCAAATGCATTGAAACACAAACAAAAAAAGAACTGTTCAGGGGAGGTCTTGCATATTGGCAAGGGAAGGAAAAAGTTTAATAGAGATTGAAATAATTTGAAAGGACTGTTTCACAGTGCAGCATCATCAGCAATGCTCCATGACCTGGGATGCATTAAAGTGACAGTGAAACGTTTGGCAGTGTAAGGTTTGAGGTGGTTTTGATCTTTGTGCAAAAAGTTATGCTACACACAGTTCATCAGTCTACCAAGAGGTCTAATCATAACATATTTAAAATATATCCATGTTTTATTTGAGCTCTTATTGTGAACAAAACTCTTACAACACTTTTTTTTTTTGTTTGTTTCTAATTACATGGGCCAAAATGTTCCTAGTCTTTTCTTCACCATACCACTGCTGCAGCCTGCTCCCATTTGTCTTCCCTACAACCGAATGTTTGTGCCCCCATCATTACTGTGATGTCAAAAACTGGTTTTTAAATTAACTTCTTGAATTAAAAACCTTGAAAAAATATAGTTTGGGGAGAATACATCTCTTTCTATCCAAGTAAGAACAGTGGCTTTATCTGAATATTTTGCCTATTTTAATGTCCTTTTTCATCTAGTAATTTTTACTTCTGAAACAAATGTGCCCTTTCTTTTCAAAATGGAAAACCCTAATACTTGCCTTCTACAGCATTCCACTTCTGTTTCAAAACTAGTCCAATTCTGTAAGCAGTTTTAGTGAGCACACAACTGTATTTTGGGGTGTATAAGTTAGTGCTGCTATTTTTTGCCCAGTTATAATTGCAGTTGCTAGTGGATTTCTGCTTCATACAGATTTGCATGTGCTAAGTCGCTTAAGGAACAGAGGGCTGATGAGCTGGTGCATGTCCCTCTAACAGTCAGATAGTAGAAGTCTACTAAAATACTGAGAAATACTGCCTCTACCCACTTTGAAAACTACTCAAATTTTGCAAATCCTTACTTACATAAGAAATATTTTCCCACACATTTTTCTCATATCCTTAGCTGCAACAGAGCTGCAGCTTGCATTACAGTGGGATAAAGAAAACTCAGCTGGAAAGCATTAAGCTTCTGAAAAATACTGCAATTACAGGTCAGAATTAGAAACCTACCAAATGCAGGTTGCCCCGGAGCCTGGGGGACCTGGATTTGGTACAGTTTTTGACTGACATCACCTCTCAGCAACAATGTTTACTGCTCCAAGGTAAAAGGTGAAGAAAAGTTGCTCTTCCATGTGCCGTTTTAGCAGATCGAGGTAAAAAGCCTCTTGACACACAGTCCCTTACTAATAAATTGAATGAAAGTGTAATCTGCTAGAGATATGTTACCACACACTACAACTTGCAAGGGATATTTTTGTTTCTTTTCTGATTCAGGCACTTGAATGAATGATCTCTTACTGCAGAGAAATTTTATCAGAACTGTAAAACTGGAAAGCCAGTGGCATTTACTTGGCAACATAGCCTTCACTCAAGAGCCCAAATGCAACTATGAGGCTTGTGACAAACAACACACAAATGTCTTCCAGCGACTTCTCCTCCTGCCTCATGCCTAAAAATGTTGCCACTGCAGCCAGTCACAGGTAACAACTGCTCAAACAAACGCAACTAGCAGAGCAGGTGAAAGGAAAGAATGCAAACAGGACTTCTGCATGAATTCTGTATGAATTACACAGGTGGGAAGGGAAAGAATGGAGGAGAAGGCAGAGCACCACAGGCGCATGTCCAGATGCTCAGCAGTGCAGGACAGTTCCCAGGCTCTCAGCCTTTGATGCTAACTAAGGTTGTTGCATGGCCTCATGCCTCGTTTGCATGCTCTCACATACAAGTGGGCTGATGATACCATAAAGACCAAATCCAAGAAAAGAAACAATAAAGCAGCTCTGAAATAGCATATCCCAGAACATAAGAAACTTCTCTGTAATGAGTACTTCCCTCCCTCCACTTTCAGGTATCAGAAAGACAGAGAACAGAGACAGAAACAAGGTATGCAGGAAATGAGGGAATTTTGAAATCAAATTCACACCAAAGAAATTGTGCAGTCACCAAATAATTCAGCACCTCATACTGTGACTCTCTCCCCATTAACTTCCACATAGCAAGCTGGATGCTAATCAACCTGGAAAGGTGGGGAAAACTTTTAAATGTACAATGAAGAAAGCTTATTCAACATACAACTTTCCTGATACCACCCAATCTCTAGACATTCCTACTTTTAGCTGCAAATTAATCTGCATACCAGCCATATCTTTCCTCTTCAAGAAAGTTTTCTAATTACAGATACATGCCAGGAGACAATATTTGAATTCAGTTAAATTTATAAATTACCTTGAAGCAGGTTTGTCCCTGGTGAATTTAAAACATTATCTAAAATTTCATGTTTTAGCCACAGCTGTCAAGTGAGCAATTTCCCTACCTTGAAATATATATAATGCAAAGTGATAACCCTGAAGAGAAGGGGAAAAATTAATCAAAATCTCTATCCTCAAGAAGAAAGAAATCTGGTGATACTCCTTTTCATTCTACAAAATTATGATGAATTACTGATCCAAACTGCACCCAGCATTGAGCATATGGGGTGGTAACACAGATTTAACCACTCTGGAATATGGATAACACTGTGCATGGCATTGTACAATGTACTGAGAAAAACAGCTTCTCTTGGTAAAAGCTTAGCCTCCTCGCAGACAATACCAGACAAGGGTGAGCAGAGAGGAACTTTATTATCTCAGATTTGCAGAGGCACCCTGAGCACAGAGCGTGTGTGCTGACTGCACTCCTGAAGCCTTTGCCAAAGGATGAACCTGTGTGTCACAATCCTAGTTTAACAATTTACCCATGGATTAAGCCTCTCTCATCCTGTTGACTCTTGCCTGCAAATCCAGGCTCTCTGAGCCCATGTGTAGGGTCTTTATTTCTCCTCCTCTTCTCTGCATCCTTCAAACAGTTTCTAGTTTTTCCTTTTATTTTTAGGATTTTAAAATCAAATGTCTGAAACTTTTTCAGGAGAACAGACAAGGGGATGGGCCCTTGCACCCTTCACTGGTCTCCATGACAAGTGCAGGCTGCTCACAGCATGGCAGGCTGCTCAGCAGCTGCTTTGCACCAGGTTTCCCCAGGCTGCTCTGACTGCAAATCTGTGTAACAACTGCTTGGAGAACACATGGTTCAGTCCTCCCTCTCTGCTGCTACTTTTGTTAATTCTACTGACAGTAATTTATGCTGAAATTTATGTGAAAAATCCTAAAAGCAATCAATACAAAAATTACAGTAGAACTGCTTTAAGACTGACTTTAGCTCTATGTGCAGCAGTGTTATATTAACATAAGGGTTGATACAAATGATTTAGTGGCTGACTATGGATGAGACAAGCTGCCTTACCACCACAAAAGACATGAGAGTTTGGGGTTTCATGAAACCTTGAGAAGTAAATAAGTATTTACTATGGGGGCATTATGAAACATTTACTTCTAATATAAACTAACTTTTCAGTAAAAAAAGTAAAATTCCTTGAGGGGAGAAAAAAAAAAAAAAAACCCAAAATACCCCAACATATGGAATTCAAAATATTTTTACTTCAAAGTAATGCTACAATCAATCATAACCCTGCAATCATCAGCAAATTTTACATTCTCAAAATCTTTTAAAATCCACCTGATCTTTAGAAACAAATTTCCCACCCATCTCCTACCATAATAGAAATGAAAGCATAGTGCTGACAAGATCTGACACGGTAAATCAATAGCAGAACTGACTAAACATCAAAAGCCCCTGATTCCTATTGCAAACATTACTCCGCGTTACCAACATTATCAATTGCTTTATATATGTACTTTTATTACCAAATCTTAGTCATAAAGCACTCTATTTCAACTCTATAAACCTACAATGAATAACCTTTTCTGTTATTCTAACTTTGTGGGATATTTTCTCTTTCCTGAAGGTAGATAGCAAATCCTTCTCTTCAGTGTAAGAATTCCCTCTGTCCACCCTCAATTTTTTCCTTCTTATTGGTCTGGATATACCCTTTTACACTCATACCTTAGTTGAAAGCAGAAGCACCTCAGGCTGCAGGTCTGAGATTCACTGCAGACTTTAGAACCTGGCACAGCACCCACAATGCAAACAAGAAGCTTCCAAGATCTCACAGCTCTTGAAACAATTGTAAGGAATAAGGAGCAGTTAACAGTGTAGTTAAGTACTTCAGTGTAACAAAGTACTTAACAGAGCTCACCAGCACATGATTTCACACACTCCAAAGCTCTGGGCACCACTCATTTCACAGGGTATTTCAAAATTCCTGTTTTCTCTACATGAAACTTGCATGCCCCCTCTCTGCCACAGAATATCTGAGGTTAGATAGCACATAGACTTTCAACTTTCTGAGGCAAAGGAATCAGTTCTAAGCTAAGAGGAGGAACCAAGCTGAATTAGCAATTAGCTTAGGGTCCTGCTGGATCTTCCTCCCAAACTTGCATTTTGTGGGAGATTTTGTGGTAAGGGAGCAATTCTTCTTAGTCCTGTACCTGCTTTAGTATAACTGTGCATTTGCACAATATACATGAAGAAAAGAATAATAAACAGGCCTTTTGTTGGGATAAAATTCTATTCTAGACCCTCATACAATCCATCTGGAATTCACTGGATTTGTGAATAAAAACACATAAAGGTGGGGATATCGGATTTGATGGAATGGAACTGTCCAAAACCACAAAACTTCGTGTTTCTTTTGTAATATGCTCAACTTACAGCATTAGAAAGCACTTGATGCACTTCAAGAGCTAGAAAAATTTTGTGCTACAAATTCTCTGTAGTAGAGGGGGCTTGCCTGTGAACTGGATAGCATGATGGCTGAGGCACAAAGGAATCAACTGCAACTTCTCTAAGGTTATCATTCAAGTACCGTCGTACTAAAATATAGCCAGTACATACAAACCCATTGCAAATGATGCAAAATATACAGATCAAATACAACTAAATATTCTATTCAGTCAATGCCCATTCAAATTTCAGATTAGGGAAACTCTCATATTCCAAGATCAGACTGGCCTCAAAAATGAGTTATTGAGACCAAGGGAGTCCCACCTCAGGGACCAGAAGCATTCTCTCTAATACAAGCTTTCTCTGAACGCCAGAAGATGGCTACTATTACGCACAGTCATGTAAGAAAAATATTAATAGGGCAGAAGATGGAATAACTCAAGTATTATAAACTTCATCCAGTCAAAAGTTACTGGATAGACCCTGGGACAACCAAGAAGAGCAAGATTTTGTTCTTGGCACTGACAAAAAAAAACCATCTCTTCATAAATCTTGGCACTGACAAAAAAAACATCTCTTCATAAATCTTGGCACCCATTGCTACTGATACTTTTCACTCATGCTGACTCACCATTTCTAAGTGTAAGAACAGTGCTGGCAGGCTTCTCACTGTAGGCTGCCTTCCCATCTCTATAACTCAGCTACAAGGGCTTCTGCATCCAAGATGCTCCTCCATGCTGTGATGGTCTCTACTTTGACATTTAGAATTGCCCTAAGCAGCTGTTTGCCCCATTTTCCAAAGCTTGGCTAAAATCAAACCAGGAACTCCTCTTCTGTACTTTTCTATGCTACCTGTATCACTACTACACCGATCTTGCATGACCAGTTGTCACCACAGTAAAATGGAAGAGGGCAATGATGCATTGCGTAGATAATCGCACCACCTACTCCTTTCTGACCTTAACAGATTTGAAAAAGTGGCTTATCTCTCCCCGTATTATCAGTCCTTCAAACAAATTTACAAAATATCCCAAAAGCCATTGCAGCAATGAATGCTGCTGTCCTCAGTACAGCCATGCAAGGTTGGGGGGCTATTTTTCCCTCCAGTCTAAAGGCAAAAGCAATAAATCATAAGAGAAAATAAACGAAAATAATGTCTCCCACAGACATGAGTGGCAGGGGAAGATTTCTGAATAATGTGGCCTGTTGGCTCCTTGGTATTCTCTCATTACTCCACTGCCTAAATTTTTTTTAAATTAGTATTTTGATTAAATAAAAATTCCTAGTGCACAATCCTTAACACTACTGATTTTAGATGTGAGTGCTGATGCTTCAATATGTTAGGCCCATAAATGCAAATTGAAGCAATCACACAAACATGGGAGCTGAGTGAAAATAGAGCTGAAAGGTTTTTAATCCAAACAAACCCAGTCATTTGATTAAAGTTCTTGACTAATTTGCCCTTTGTGATGTTTTGGGGAAACTACTGATACACAGGATATAAATTCTCTTTTCTTTTGGGTACCATCTATTTTCATACTTGCAATTCAGTGGAAATATATCCAAGCTCCCTGTAGCCTTACCGGCTGTACTCAAGCTGACTTAATTTGGGGAGCAGTATAGCCAGATTAGCATAGTGCTATGCCCAGCCTATTTCTGCTTACTTCACAGCAGCCTGCTACTAAGTGTGCTGTAGAGAAGTTTCACTGATGTTCTGGCACAGTTTCCTCAACAGTCAAAGCAGCAGCCAATTCAGCTTCAAACTCTGAGTGCAAAGCAAAACACACCCTGTGTGTGCCAGTGTATGTACAACACATAAGCTACCGTTCTGTATGTCTGCATAACTATGTATGCACATCCCATGATCCATAGACAATTTCAGCAGAAAGAGCATTCCTACAGCTATCCATCCCCTGGCTTTTGCTAAAGCCGTATGTCTTAAGTAACTGCTTTTGTAATTTCTATCCTGAGAATCTTGGATCTCACTCACTTCCCATAAGCTAAAAGCAGCTCCTATTGATTAGTACATCTTGCCATTCCAAAACACTCCACCTCTACAAGAAAATGCAATAAATTCTTTCAAGTCATCACTCAGTGCAAGGTATCATTAATTCTAAATGTATCTTGCAGACATATGTGGTCATGTAATTATCATGTAAACACGTCACACAATGTAGTAGGATCCTAAATCACCTTGACTGTGGAAATGAAGCTGTGGGGCTTTGGGGGTTCTTTTCCCCTTAAAGTAAGCACACCAAGAAACAACACAGGTTTATCATACCTCAGGGCAGATTTTGCAAGAACACAAATTACTGACTGTCTTGGGTTCAGCAGTAGCAGTCGTTTTTCTCCTTAGTAGCTGGTGCAGGGCTGTGTTTTTGTCTTTTGGCCTGGGAGCAGCACTGATAACACCAATGTTTTTAGCTACCTCTTAGTAATGTTTAGACTGACTGAGGACTTTCTGAGCCTCATGCTCTGCCAGGAAGGAGGGGAAGCCAGGAGGAAACAGAGACAGGACACCTGACCCAAACTGACCAAAGAGATATTCCATAACACAGCACATCATGCCCCCTATATAAACTGGGGGCAGTCATCCCGGAAGGGTTACATCACTGCTAGGTCGGGCTGGGTATCGGTCAGTGGGTGGTGAGCAATTGTATTCTCTTCCCTTGTTGTTTCCCTTGTCATTATTACTGGTGGTAGCAGTGGTGGTCTGTGTTACACCTTAGTTACTGAACCGTTCTTATCTCAACCTGTGGGAGTTACATTCTTTTGATTCTCCTCCCCATCCCTCCGGGAGCAGGGGGAGGAAGGAAGTGTGTAGGGGGGTGGGGGGGGGGGGGGGAGGAAGTGAGCGACTGAGCTAGCTACGTGACTGGCTGGACTTAAACCACGACACTGACTTAGAATAAGTCAATAATAACTTAAAATACAGAGAGCTCAGATTTACTAGGGGAAACAGATTCAAAGAAATTGCAAACTGAAACCACAAGTGCCCACCACATCCCTGCAGAGCCAGTCATATTCTTCAACCTTGTTTTCAGTGTGGGGACTTCCAGCAGCCTCTCCAGTTAAAAACAAATGCTGCATGGTCCTAGCCCATGCCAAGGGAAATCTTATTTCCACCTTCAATCACACAATACAGGTTTCTCTTTTGCTCTGTTCCACCCTGCCTGCTGCAGGATCTCTGCTAGCTCTGTCTCCCCATCTCACCCCATCCTCTCCTGCAGAAATCCACCCTGCTGCCAGCTAAGGACACTTTGAGGAAACATCATTTCTACCTCATTCCACACCTGCTAACAGCAATAAGCTTACGGCCAGCATCTGAGGGAACAATTCATTCTCAACATGTTCAAGTCTGGATGTAAGAAAAGGTGTTTTTTTGTTTTTTTTTTTTTTTTTTTTTTTGGCATAGCTGTCAAGTTGCAATAAAAGCAGGTGTCTTTAAGGTTGTTTGCAGAACATACTGCTTACCTTCTGTCAAAAGAAAATTAGTGGGGACTCCTTTTGAAAATCAGATAACCCTAGAGAATGCACACCAATGACTTAAAGAAATAGTCCCATAGGTTTCTGAACTAGTAATGTGCATTTATTTGGCTTCTTTGGCATGTTGGGGTTTTGATTTTTTTTTTTCCTTTTCTAGAATATCAGACCGAAGAAATACTAGAAGATTCAAGATTATCATTGTAGTTCTGTTTTTTAATTTTTATTAGTATTATTAAATATTACCTGGAGAATTATACACCATTTCCCTCTCTGGTTAGTCGTAGAAAAAGCTTTTAAATATTACATCTGGGACACTATCAGCAATGAAAAGCAGCCACCCAGCATTGCTTTCATAGGATGCAAGTGATGTCAGCGAACTATTATCTTATTAGTTTTCTTGTTTAAGCAATTAAGGGTCAGTTATAGAGGCAGCTATGCCAAGATCATGTACCTTGTCTTTTAACTTTAGCTTTGCATAAGAACTGTGATGGTACAATGCAAACAAGACTTACCAACAAAATGGTTGACTGACTGACTTCAAGATGTGGGTGTTGCTAAGAAGGAACTAGAGAGCTAGTCCCCTTCCATTCTTCGGTCAGGGACAGAGCTTGGCCCCACATTGTTGCAGATTTTGGTAAACAGTAAAACGATGTTACCAATTTTTTTCTGCTACAATTTGTTGTTGCTCCAAATCTTTGCCTAGCAGTAAACCACAAAGGGCAGGTCACTATTACAGTGAGATCTGAAACACCAGCAGCCTAAAACCAAAAACAAATAAAAAAAAATTTAATACAGCCAAAAAGGAACACAATACATATGAGAACAGATTAAGTCTACTAAATATACAAACAAATCTGCAAAGTTAATCTACAGGCTGCAAAACTTTGTCTTGGAAAGCAGCAACACAAGAAGTTTTAAGGGTCACTGTAGAGAAAGTTCTGCATTTTTTTGTGACAAATAGTTTGATGAAAAATGTGTTTCATGTGCAGTTCAGGGAGGACAAAATTTGTTAAGTAATACTGGCAAAATTCAGGTGAAAATTCAGATTTTCAGTCTGCCTAATACAACATTTCTGTAGTTTAATCATTAAAGGCATGCATATCATTCATATGGTGGCATGCATACACTGAACCTGAACATATACAAGTCCATGGGACCGGATGAAATCCATCCGCAGGTCCTGAAGGAGCTGGTGAATGAAATTGCTAAGCCACTGTCCATCATATTTGAAAAATCATGGCAGTCAGGTGAAGTTCCCAGTGACTGGAAAAAGGGAAATATAGCCCCCATTTTCAAGAAGGGGAAAATGGATGAGCCAGGGAACTACAGACCAGTCAGCCTCACCTCTGTGCCTGGCAAAATCTTGGAGCGGATTCTCCTGGAACGTATGCTGTGGCACATGAAAAACAACAAGGAGGTTGGTGAGAGCCAGCATGGCTTCACTAAGGGGAAATCCTGCCTGACCAATGTGGTGGCCTTCTATGATGGGGCTACGGAACTGATGGACAGGGGTAGAGCAGTTGATGTCATCTGCCTGGACTTGTGCAAAGCGTTTGACACTGTCTCACATGACATCCTTGTCTCTAAGTTGGAGGAACATCAATCTGATAGGTGGACCACTCGGTGGATAAAGAACTGGCTGGATGGCAGCACGCAAAGAGTTGTGGTCAGTGGCTCAATGTCCATCTGGAGACCAGTAACAAGTGGTGTCCTTCAGGGATCAGTGCTGGGACCAGTCTTGTTCAACATCTTTGTTGGTGACATGGACAGTGGGATTGAGTGCACCCTCAAAAATTTTGCCCATGACACCAAGCTGTGTGGTTCGGTTGATACACTGGAGGGAAGGAATGCCATCCAGAGGGACCTTGACACACTTGTGAGGTGGGCTGATGCCAACCTGATGAAGTTTAACCATGCCAACTACAAGGTCCTCCACCTGAGTCAGAGCAATCCCAGGCACAGCCACAGGTTGGGCAGAGAAGAGATTCAGAGCAGTCCTGCAGAGGAAGACTTAGGAGTTTTGGTTGATGAAAAAATGAACATGAACCAGCTTCAGTGTTCGCTTGCAGCCAAGAAAGCCAACCATATCCTGGGCTGCATCAAAAGGAGCGTGACATCAGGACAAGGGAGGTGATTCTGCCACTCTGCTCTTGTGAGACCTCCCTTGGAGTATTGTGTGCAGTTCTGGTGTCCTCAACATAAAAAGGACATGGAACTGTTGGAACAAGTCCAAAGGAGGGTCACGAGGATGAACAGGGGACTGGAGCACCTCCCGTATGAAGATAGGATGAGAAAGTTGGTGCTGTTCAGCCTGGAGAAGAGAAGGCTGCGTGGAGACCTCATAGCAGCCTTCCAATATCTAAAGGGGGCCTATAGGGATGCTGAGGAGGGACTCTTCATGAGGGACTGTAGTGAGAGGACAAGGGGTAATGGGTTCAAACTTAAACAGGGGAAGTTTAGACTGTATATAAGGAAGAGATTCTTTCCTGTAAGGGTGGTGAGGCACTGGAATGGGTTGCCCAGGGAAGTTGTGAATGCTCCATCGCTGGCGGTGTTCAAGGCTGGATTGGACATAGCCTTGGGTGGCATGGTTTAGTGTGAGGTGTCCCTGCCCTTGGCAGGGGGGTTGGACCTAGATGATCTTAAGGTCCTTTCCAACCCTAACTATTCTATGATTCTATGACCAATACATATGTGGTAAACTGAGTATAGAGTTAGCAGCTCACATTTTGCATTTGTGGAGCTGAGGTCTGGAGGGCACTAGGCTTTCTGTCACAAGACTTACCATGACCGTCAGCTTTCTGAGGTGCTCTGGAAATGGATTCATCAGTTCTCACAGAACTTCTCCCATTTACTTTGAAAGCAATTTCATGAGCTTTCACGTGCCAGGTTTTCTTCAGTGGCCTTAAATGATTTGTTCATTCACATCAGAGTTCACTCATATCATCCTCATATGGCCCCACAGAATTAACTTAGTGCAAAATTCACTGCTACATTCAGCACCCCTTAAAAAGAGGCACTATTTCCTACCCACCTCACGGCTCCACAACAGTCGGGAATTATTAGCGTTTGATGATTTTTTGTTTCAAGACCTCGATCTCTTGTACTTTGAAATTGAAATTCCTGAGCCTGCAAGGGCCCCAGAATCTGGCAGCTGACTTCTTGAACTTTCCTAAACTGCAACAGTAAAGAAAGTAAATCTATCAGCTCTGCCTCTTACTGTAATAGCGTTTTCTGGGAGGGGGAAAAAAAAAAAAAAAAAAAAAAAAAAAAGAGAAGCCAGAAGCACTGGCAGTGTCCAGAGGAACTACTGTCCTCGTTTTTCTGTTATTCCTCCATTAGCTGAATTAAATCTTACCTATTTACACACTCTGTTGAACAGATCTGTTGAAGCACTGGTATATAGTTCTTGGATTCAGCAAATTCAGATGTCAGAAAGATTAGAGAAGCGGAAGCTCTTCAGCAGCTGCATTGCCATCATCTTATCAATTGTGGGGCTTTTTCTTTTTTTCCCCACAGCAAAAGAAATAGCTGACATTGTTCTGCTTCCTCTGCTTCACACCTTCTCTACTCAGCCCAAGCTGTCCTCATCCACTCTCAGAGAGGGTGGTAGAAACTGAATAATTCTTCGAACCACAGAATACTGATGCAATAAAGAGCTGCACCAGAGATCATTTCCTTTTTCTGCGTTCAAAACTCATCTACCCATTTCCGTTAGTGACACAGAATAAAACCAGGTACTTATGGACCCCAAATACTTTAACAATGCCAAATCTCTCAGCTCCTGACATGCTTTGGTCCTTGGTGAGCCAAAAGAGCAGTTCTTCCTTAGCAATCATAACTGTACTGGTTGAAGAATAAAGGTAGTAGTATTTACACAGGTCCTAATGACAAACAGTGGTATATTTCTGTGGCCACATACTGTCCAATCAACAGTAGCTCCCTTTTTTCCCATTAATTTTTCCCCTTGAGTTGCAGCATTGCATTCTGATATGAATAACCCCTCAGAGAAGCCTGTATCCTTATGAGCCAGGAACAATCAAACCTCCCTCCATAGAGTAAAATAAGAGTAATAAGGAAATTGCAATTTTTCAGCTAGAGGAAGCAGTAGCTCAAGAGAATAGCCCAAGTAACATAAGCCATGAGATTCTATGGTGATTTTCTTTCCTCTAAAGGTGTCAGTCATAGTTTAATTCTTAAGTCACTTGTTACAAAGATAAAACTTCCAGTAACTTCTAGATCAGCAATTATTGATACCTTTTGAAATATTTACCTTCAATTAAATGTAAATACATATGTATGTAAGCTTAATGTTAACAGTCATTAAAGGAGGATTCATACACTCAGAGAATTTAGGATTTGATAGAAGAAGATTTTAATGTTCACAGAAGCAGCTATTGAGTTTTAAAGACTAGGAAGTTTAAGACACAATTAGAAACATATCTTGAAATTCAGAGGAAAAGCTGGGAAGCCCAGAAACACAAAGCATCAAGGCACAACAAACAGAAAAAGACAAGATCTGATAGAAACCATGGATTTCCATTATTAGCTCAATTTAAACCATCCTGTCTCATTCCCAGTGTCTCTGAGAAGAGTTACATTTAGGAATAGAGAGGAAAGAGGCAATCTGAAGTCTAAAGCCTACTAGACAGCAATCTTCTTACAGCACAGAGAATACTAATACCTGTAACACTGCCAGTGAAGTGCAGTTTTGTGTTTTGGAAGCAGGATGATATAATGGTTGCTTTTACTCAAGACAACAGGCCAAAGTTTCAAGTATAGACAGTCTGTAAAATATCGGTAGATTTTTCTGTCAGAACGGAGCATCGTTGCTTTGAGTTGGTCCAAGCATAGAGAAAAACATCCTTAACACTGTCCTTAACATGCACTTCTCTAGTGCAGTCAGAGTGCCAGGGCACGCAGAGGCTGAACGGAACATTTAAAGCTCAGAGCTGATGAACATCCCTTACAGCTAAGAGCAATTGCTTGGCTCTTGCATGTTTCTGTCCCTATCCCAAGCCTTCACTCAAAAGGATTTGCATTGATACAAATGTTTAGGATGTGTCATCTTTGCATGTAGGCTCAAATTCACTTGGGAACCCTTCCACAGTTTATTTTGTATGACAAAGAGCTAGGTAGCTTTCAGTTTGATTCGACAACTGGATGAAGCTGCAGTGACATATATCAGATCTATTCCTGTACCTGTCACTTACTCTTCTCCTGTTTAGCAAATTCAGGGAGAAGATAATGCCATGTAACAGACAGCAACAAAAAAGAATATAGACACTTCTTTTATGGGACTTGAGGCCCACCTATTTCAGTAAGATGGCTCTTACAGCCCTCAGCACTAAATACTTTAAGAGAAGCAGCAAAATCTGTATTAGGCAGATAGCAGATAATCCTCCCTCAGAGTGGATCCCCTCTAAATTCTTAGTAGAGCTGGAGAAAAATCCCCAAGTGGATTCAGTGAAGCTGAAAATCCACAGGGTTAAAAACCACTGTTTTCAAGAAACTCATAGGCTGAAAATAAATCTAAATTATTTACCAAATAAAAATTATTAAAAACCATTTAGTGAGATTGTTTGGTGGTGGTGAAGGGAAAGGGAAAATACATTTCCTCTCTACCTGGCCAATGTAATCTACTGCTGGTTTCCTTATTGCACTAAGAATGAGACAGAAAATATTATGGACATTCCTTTCCTTTAGCACTAATATTTCTGTGTGCACTGCATTGCTGTATTAATTCTAAACATATCAAATATGGTTGAATCATTAAAATCATATTCTAAGCCACAAAGAACTGCTGCATGCCAAGCACAGAAGCACAACTAGCTAACTCATCAATAAGCAGAAAGATTTTTTTCCTCTTGCACAGATGCAATCAAAAAAAGCAAGACAGCTAATTGTAACCTAATCTTGTCAATTCTATGTGCAAAAGCAATTTTAGGTATGATTGGAAAATGTGCAGAGGGAATAACAACAGGGTATCTCTAGCACCCTCTGGGATTTAAAAACCAGATTCAGTGGTATTAAATAAAGTAGCAGAGCTATATTTGCTAGATCAAATAATACTGGACTAATAAGGACATCTGGAAACAGTCAGCAACACTGGATTTGTGTTTCCTTCATGACCGCTCTGCATGGCTAAAGCAGGTGTGCTGTTCTTTGTAGCAGAGGTGTCAAGTGCCAGACACTCACGGTGACCTTGGGAAGTGGCAGTTGTGGATAAAATTGGCAAATGTATCTGAGCATAAATAATATGGACTTAAGGTCATCATGTTATTTAATAAGAGAGTGTTTTGCCCTTATTAACATATTAAGAATTACATTTAACCATATTCTCATATTAGACTTGATAAACATCTACTAAAAGGACAGAAAAAAGTATGAACTTCCAAAAAGAAAGAATATTAAATGAGGCTCTATGTCACTGTGCACCTTTTGGATAAAAACAGCAAATGATGTCTCTATTTAAACCTAGGGCCAAGTCTTACTTTGTACCTACAGGAAGCTAATCTAACATAAAACAAAGATTTGGGGGTTTCAAGGCCTTGATGCTTAGTCAGGTACTATACTTCATAAAAATTAACATATTCTTAGCATCTTACTGGAATTTAAGATCAGTAAAATGTAAACAAGGCAAACCAACAAAAAGGTTGACTGACTTCAAGATGTAGGTGTTACAAAGAAGAAACCAGAGAGCTGGTCCCCTTCCAGTCTTTCAATTTGATTCCACAACTGGATGAAGCTGCAGTGAGGCATACCAGTTCTACTCTTGTACCTGTCACTTACTGGTCTATGGTCACTTACTGGGTTTTGAGTAAATGCAAGAAGATAATGCACCCCGCAGTGGCAAGAGGATTTGAACTAGCTGATCTTTAAGGTCCCTTCCAACCCAACCCAGTCTGTGATTCTATGAAATAGGGATGCTAAGGATGAACTTAAGCTATCCTAAATACATAAAAAATCGTGTGTCAACGTGCCATGGAGTTAGCTTAATGACTCTGACAACTCCACTTTCAGCAAACAGTACCTATAACCATTTCAAGTACAAGCAGCTTGGTCTCAATGAATAAATGTGCCAGAATTACTCAACAACTAGAAGGCAGCCAAGTGGGTGTAATGGGAAATGAAACTCCCCATGAAACTTCATATTATCTAGTAGAACTGGGCCAGACAGTGCTATTCACTGCTAGGAGCATTCCTAAGAGACTAAGCTGGAAGACATTTTCCAGTTGAATATTTTGCCTATGTTATGAAACTCTGTATGCTATTATGATTATTTGATCCAAGTGCTTTAATAACAACAAAAAAATAGTTATTTAGGGGGTTGGAAGAATCAAAAAGCCAGGAGTATATTTCAAGTGTAAAGTTTTGAGTTTTCCCTTCAAAAGGAATATTTCCACAGTTTATGCAAAAAAAATCTACAGCTTCTGATTTTAATTCATTTCTCTAAGCACTTCACATGCAGACAGGATAGTCCCACTTTGGGAGAATCTACAACAAGGGCAAGTTTCAGGAGCATCAAGTAAACATGCAACAGAGAAACAAGTTTCTTGGAGTTACACCAAGCAGATGTGGTGTCTAAAGTCTAAGATAAAAGGTGCCAATTTTCCCAACTGCAGTTTTAACCTTTGGACCATGCTTCCAACTCCCAATTGAACAGATAGCGTTATTGATCGTATAATTCTGCTATACCAGTTCAAACACTTTTGAAGACCTCATTACATACATTATGTCATTGCTAATGATTTCATCTGGAGGACTGATAATTTTGAGTAGTCTGGAGCACGTTGTCTGGAGTTTAAGTGCTGAGCAATCTACAGCAACATCAACTGTAATATTGCTCTAACAGTACTTGGATGCCCAATTATCATAGTGGTTATATTACCTTGGCTAATTTGTCTCTATTATTGATGTCTGCAAAGATCTGTACTGCTATAATAAAGATACTTCCCACCTCAAAACCAGTTAACTTAGTACGACATTTAACTGCATTGCTATCAGGGTTTTGTAAGCACTGATAACACACTGGGGAACTAAAAGTCATACACAGTGAATGCAACAAATACAGCTGTTCTAAGTCTAGAAGATGAGAGACAACTATGCTTGTTACAGTATCAAAACTAGAGTGAAGTTTTCTTTGCTGAGTCAGGAGACTACTCATTTCCACAAGCACACATATTAGCACATGGTATATACAAATCAGTGAGTCAAAAACTGCAGTAGCAAAAGCAGAAACCATTCTTACACTTGCAGTGTTTGCTGTGTTCAGATCTCTCAGCAAACTGTATTCTTGATAGAAATGATAAATGGCAGCCACTCATTAGGTATGTCTTTAAGCTCATCCTCTACCAAGGAAGAATCAGTACAGAAATACCTGGGTAGCAGTATGGACCCTTGGCATTTTTCCACATTCTCCACAGATTCAGTATAGGTTCTTTACATTTTCCGTATCTGTTCTCTAAGGCAGAATCTGGATCATGAGGCAGGATAATGATCATTTGGATGGCAGAAGTGATAGCTTTTTTCTTTCTCTGTCCAATGAAAATAAGAATTCCCAAACTATCCACAATGCCAATCCTTCCAACTTCACAACTTGTATTAAAACATACTTGCTGTGTTTTCTCTATTTTCCTTTTTCTGTTTTTCCTGTTCCATTCTTACTTCTACATTTTTCCCCGTCTCCAAAAATAGCCAGATATGAAAAGCCTCAGAAGACCACACAGTTTTCCCCACCAGTGTGAACCTTTCATTAGTGTAATAGAGGCAACAGAAACTATGTATGTTAGAGGAGTTAGTCCACTCCCTAAATTGTCACAGACTGCACCTAACAGCTGTACAATTCTTACATGGGTTGGACCCTTATAAATCTACTTGTCACCACACACTTAAAGAGAGTCCTCCTGTTGTATGGGGGTAAACCTGATAACTGAGTAAGCAAGTCTGTCACAAAGCAAGGTGCTGCTTAAAGGGCTTATCTACCTAAAACTAAGCCAAACTTCTAAGCAAAAAGTTTTGTTTCTTCTATTAATGGCACTGACATAAGTAGTGAAATCTCAACAAATTCAAGCTATTGCAAGATTAATCATTGTACTCTTAAACAAAGACTCAAAAGACATGGGGCTTAGTGCACAGATTAATCATGACTAAAAAAGCCAGGTATGTAACAACTGTATTCCTCCATCATATAGTATGTAAGAGGCTAAGAATTCTGTGGAGCTTGTTTCTTAGGGCCTTTAAGTAGGAAATAGAATTACCATGAAAGTAATATTAGCAGAAGTCAGCTGAGCTAATAACAGAATTGGTGTTTATGCTAAGGGATCTAAAGAAGAAATGGATAAACTTTAAAAGCAACTAAATCTAAGACAACTAATTAAGTATGCTTTGTTGCTCCTATATTGAAGCTTATAATCTGAATTTTATCCCTCTTCCTCACAAGATAAGAAATAGGCACCTGTTAATAGCCCAGAACCTCATAAGTTTCACTGCCTTGTAGTACTAGTGTCCTCCTTGACAACTTCTTTATTAGCGTTCATAAGATTCTACCCTTTTCTGCACAGAAAGAATCTGATCTTCAGGTGTGAGACCAGATTTATTTTCTAAGAGAGCTACACTCCCACAGATCAATTAATCCTGTCAGTGGTAACACTTGATAGCATAGAGAGAACTATTCTGCATGTTGTTTTTACATGACCTCTCCTAACAACAAAACTAGGTCTGTGCAAAGAGGAAAAAAATGCAAATCCACAGGCAAAAAGAGAAGTCATGTTGTGCAACACACTGATAGTTCAAGTGCTACTTGATGACTCATTTTCCTTGAATTTTGACTTCACATCATTTAGAGTCATCAAAGAGACTGCAGTGCACATCGTCTCACTTCAAAAATTCAACAGCTGCTTAAAATGCTTAAGAAAAAAAAAAAGATTAAAAAATGCAACTATTGCTTTCCTGTTAGGAGAGCAGATAACAGTCTTTCATAAGATTACTTTATCCCATATGACCAGTCTTGTCAGATTCATAATCCTTTCTTTGTTAGGTACAGGATAACATCTGCTTACACTGCCAGATTCCAAGGCAGCTCCACGAGGCTGGTGCTCCTCTCCTGCAGTCTTCAAAGACTGATTACTGGCAAGCGCAGGTGCAACTCCTACAGGCTTCACTAGATGAATTCCCCTCTCCCATAACTCTCCTTCCACTCTTTCCCCAGATACTTGCATTAAAAAGGTCCAGTATCAACACATCTGAGGCAACTGACTTTTACATCAAATGTATTTCCTGTTCTCAGCTTTACTCGATTACTTCCGTTTTGTCTCCCTGCGCTGGCACTCTGCTTGCAAGCATGCCATGCACTTTGATGACACCACAGGGTCTACAGCACTGAAATAAAAAAGCAAGCAAAGCCAAGCATTTTCCATGTCCTAACAACTGCAGTCTCAGGGACCCTGCTAGTGGCCACGCACAGTAACCTTTGCTGTATCTTGGCCCTGACACCACAATGGAGTACAGAAGGATATGATTCCCAATCAGGCATGAAACATGCAGCCTTCATTGACAACGCATGTCCATGAAGTAATTTAGGAGATTTAACAACTTTCACAGAACGTGAAACACGTGAAATTCACCTTTGCACAGAGAGACACCATAATGGTGCAGCCCACAAACACAGGCTGGATCAAATCTCAATGTCAGTGAACATAGTATTGCTCAAGTAAAATTTCATGATAAATATGAGCTTCAAGCTAAACAGAAGAACCTGTTATATCCAAAATAAAAAGAATATTAGGAGTTAAAGTGAAGTAGAAATTTTCTGGTTATTCTCTAAATGTAACAAAAGACAAAGAAATGCACATCATCAAATTGCAAGAATAGAGGAAGAAATCAAGAAGAAATCATTGAACTGCTTTCTTATGGGGAAAAAAAACCCAAACAAACCCACGCACCAAAACCAACCAAACAAGCAAACAAAATAGAAGCTTTTCAGTGAAATGTTGTGTGATGAAACCTTGGGGAGCAGTCCCTCATTTGCACTTTGTAAGTATAGGACTGCAATTTAGAGAGTTGACTCCATTACCAACTTTTCCCCAAAACTGAGGAGCCTCAAAACCCCAGCATTTTTGTCTAGTTAAGAGGACTAATGATAACAAAACTGAGGTGCCGGAGTAAAACAACAAAATGGGCCAATGTAGGCATGAAAAGGTTGAAAAGGCAAATATTGTCACACTAACAACAGACAAAAATGAATTAACTAGAGATAATATCTGCTATTTTGCTGGCTCATATGTGATTCTAGCCCCTTTGACCATACACATTAACTTCAACAGGACATTCATCTCCACAGATGTAGTATCCCGGCAATAAAGATTGCAATTCAGAGTACTGGAGTTCTGATGACTTCAATAACTTACATATTAAGCTTAGGAGTGGTGTAATTCTTTGCAGGATTGGGACCCAATATTAAAATCTCTTCAGGAAAGAGACAGTTCCTTCCTGTGTTTTTATACCAGAGCCCCAGTCTTTATTGCAGCTTTTATGAGACGCTATAATTCAAAACTCTACTGCCCTAGATTGCTACATTTTTTTTCTTCTCACCTTTGCATTTCTCTTCTCATGCCCTGCACAATCTACAATGAATACGAAAGACCATGTTTGACAAAATAAAGGAAAATGAAAAAACACCCTTTGCAGTTTCTGCCTGTATTGCCATTGATCCAATGACATTTTTTCACATCCATCCCTCCAGATTTATTCTTGAAAAAATGATAACCAGTCAGAAGAGTTATCACCTTGTCTCCTTGTGGAAATGCATTGCCACCTGCACCACAATTCATACAGTGAATACCAAGGCCAGCAGCGGAGTATCTGTGAAACCAAGAGCTAAAAGTACTTCACCCAACGATGAAACAAAATACACAATAAAATCCCATTATGTGTTTCTTGCCAAGATAGTTGTTTGGGGTTCTTTTTTCTAATCATATTGTTCCAAAAGTAATTAGAGTCCACGTTGTTCACACATGCATAACAAATCAGACAAAAAATACTCTTTCCTATTGCTGTTATTCATCCCGAACCAGCATTATATATCAACATGTTTCAGCAATGTGCTATATGTTGAACATTTGTTTCAGATAGAAATAGCTAAACCAAAATCAAAGGGAAGTGTTGTGTCTTTGATGTAGTTCCATGCATTTGTTATGCTGCAAGGGCTAAGGCTGCTAGACCCAACTGATGTCTACGGATTGGTTAAATCCTCTTTTAAAATTTGTGGGAGGAACAATTATATCCCTGTAGAAATGCTTTAGATATGCTATGTATTTTGAGCTATTTAGTTGTCTGTTCCTTTTGTGCTTCTAGTAGGTAGAAGGCCTAAATATATAGCTGAGACCAAGATCCAGAAATGAGACAAAGTGAGATCAGACGAAGCTACATAGTTGATATCTGTGTCAAACTGAGGTACCCAAGCAAGAAGACTTCTCAATCCTCCTTTCATTCTACGATGAAAAGAACAGTGTGTGCTGTCTTTGAAAGAACTGTCACTGCCACTCAGGTATTCAGGTATTAATAAATACCTGATTTTACAGATTATTTTCGACAAACTAGGTTTTTAAATATACTAAATCTGTAACTACATCATGGCTGACCTAAGATTGTTACAGAATATGACCAAAATATTTGCCAGCTCATTTCTGTCATAGCACACATGAACATTTTCCTGGGCAGAAGAAGTCTGAACCTTGAGAACCTGTAATCTCTTCAAGGGCAGACAAGCTCCTGTCAACACATCATTATGAGGTGCAAAAAAACCCACTCAACCAAAATAAAACCCAAAAGCAAACAAAACCCCCACAAATCAACAAAACCCCACAACAATCTGTGTAGGCTTTCCTAGAGGAAACAAATAATAGTTCACACAAGTGGCATAATTGTGTATAATATATAGCCACAGGAAATAACGACTTTACCATGTTCAGCCATTCAGAAAGGAGAAAATGGAAGTCACTCAAGCTAATCCTTTTTAGACTTGCACAGACTGCCTCCTGATACAGCGGCTTTGGTTTTGTAGTCCCAGCTGTGAGAGCTGCTAAACTACCTCCTTGGAAGCTGGTTTTAATTCAGACACATGGAGCCTGTGCAAACTATTACAAATGGAAAATGCACTTCCCACACAGTGCTGTGTTCAGCTTTCAGATGGCTGATAGTATTTTGCTCCAATGTGAGCATTACTTGTGTTTCCCTAGAAAGGAGCACCACAGGGGTATGTAAAATAATGAATGGTTTAGTTCAAGTTGATTAGGCTCCCCTGTTTATCCTGAAAAATAACAATAGAATAATGGAGAAACTCAAGCAGATAAGCTACACAGCAAAACAGAAAGAAAAGTAAAAATACATGAAAAATAAGTACATGTTGTGGAGCTATTAGGCAACTGACAACAGACATGAATAATTTGAGGGGGTTGATATATAAAACCATGATTTAACTTTTGGTTTGGTTTGTTTGGACTTGGAGTAACAAGAAGACTACTCAAGACTCCTTCCATACCAGAATTAGATATAACAAAATCATGGGGTGTTTGAAGGCACAGGTTTTAAGAAAGAGCAAGTCATTATGAACAGTAATTGCATTACTATAATTAGTTTTATTGATGTCAACAGGGCTAGCAAGGAGGCAAAGCTTTCACTAGTAATGGCAGCAAGCTTAGATGAAAAGCAAATAAAGCAAGTGGAGATGTGAAAGCTCATTGGGGTTAAACTTCCCAACACTCAACTCCCATGGAAAGTTACCCATTATCTAAACTAGTGCTGGATACAGGGCGCAACAGACACCATTCGCTTTGTTGGGCAGCCCTCTGTGTACAGTGTAACATCCCACATTAGAGAGCAGAGAAAGATAACAGGTTTTGACTACTCAGAGGTGAAATCCTGGCCCTGATAACATTTACCTGGAAGCCATCCCCTGACAACACCTACCTTAAACTACCCCTTCAAAATGTCTCCAGACAAGCTGTCTAGTCAAACTTTGCTTGAACCATATTATAACACAACACCATGTTCCTTTAAAATCAAAGCATTAATTGAATTTCCCTGAAATACCTGAGTAAAAAGACATAGGCATATTGAGAGAGTCCAAAGCACCTTGTTTTGACCTAACAGAAGGAAGTACTTCTACTATTCATTTTGAAGACTTTGTGTTGAGGGTACCACACAGTAAAACCTTAAAAGGAAAAATTAAAACTTTTAAATTCAGTGAAATGTATTAAATGATCCTTGGGAGAGGTGGAGGACAATTTGAGGGCATAGAAGTGTGGTTTTCTGTTATTTTGGATTTTTTCTGAATGGGGAGCAGCACATCATAGTGCTTCATAGTTTCGGATCTCACAAAAGTATGTGGCAAATGGATTAAATGGATCCATCAAATGAGGCGGGTTTTGGTGCTTCAGAATCTTATCTAGACAATCAATACACACCTGCTTCTGACAACTATT
Source organism: Ara ararauna (assembly GCA_028858755.1). NCBI lineage: Eukaryota > Metazoa > Chordata > Aves > Psittaciformes > Psittacidae > Ara > Ara ararauna. The sequence continues at coordinate 14,685,083 of CM054380.1, read as the reverse complement.
TCATTAGAGATTGCAACTGCTTTTGCACCAGGGTAATGTTACCTACAAATGCGTTAATCACTGAAGCATTTTTACAACTCAGGCATAGCTTGTTAGGAACATGTGGATCCTGGCCCCCAGTCCACAGAAAATCCTGCCAGCAGTTGTATCTTTCTCCATGAGTTTCATACATTCAAAGCCAGAAATCACTGAGTAACACTGCCAGGAACTCAGACAGTTATCAGCTTGAAGCTCTAGATTGCCAAGAGTTTTTATTTTTTATATTACAGTTTTAAAAGGGAAAATTATTATCTCCTATTTTTAAGCCAGGATTATTTTTTTCTATTAATGTTTTTAAACAGTCTTAAAAAAAAAAAAAAACAAAAAAAAACCAAAAAAAAACCAATCAACTATTGTGGAGGAAAGTAATTTTTGCAAAAGAAGTTAAACAAGAATCTAAGTGTATGTGGTACAACAATTTATAATAAAATAAAAAAGTGATCTTGAATGGGAATGGTTGGTCATAACAGCCACATGCTTTCTCAGTAGTGACACGCCTGGTCTGATAAAAAATCCCTTTATACACAGAAAGAATGAACTCAGAAAAACAGCTAAGACAAAAAATAACCTTTAAGTTATGTACCCACAGGAGAACTAAGGAGGGGAAAAAAAGTCACTGACTCACAAAGACAGTTCAGAAACAATTATATGATTATATTGTAGCTCATTTATGACATTTAAAAGAAAGGATCATTTAGGCAACAGCTATGTTACTTGATTGAAAGAGTTAAGAAACCCAAAGAATCCTTGGTATTGCACAGCTCTCCATTTGAAACTCCATCTGAAAAAGTTCACAGTAGCTGTCAACAGCTAACTCATCATGAAAATCCTAATCAGCAGATCAAGGCATCATTGCAACTTTAAACTTAAAGCACTTGGAACTTTAAACTTAAAGCACCAGGGAAGGCAACTGCAACATGAAGGAGAATATCAACCTCCCTCCCTTAAGAGACTTTATTTGGGTGATATGGGGGGATCATCCCTTGAGAGGTTAATACAGGCTTTAGTGCATTTATCACTTTGAAGAAATGTTCACTTTTAATTTTCTAACTCTAGAGATGCAACTTTTTAAAAGCTGTGGATGTTCTTGCTTAGCTATCTGCTCTGCTACATATTTCACATAGAAGTTTTGACCTTGCTACAGTGTGAAACCCTTTAAACCCTATGAAACTCAAGCGCTAATTCATACTGCATGATCTGAAAGCAAACTGGTTCACAAATGGTGAGGAAGATCCATCAGAATCTGGATTCCTATGATCTCTACTAACTAATGCACGCTAAGATTACTGTTTCTCTTGTTTGTGAAAATGACAAAGCAGCCTCAGTATGTGCATGTACAACAGAGAGCAACTTTTAGCAGTGAGCTGACCCACATATTAAAACTGCCACAACCATCACCCACCTACTGCTTCCTATAAAGAAGCAGTAAAATTTCTGTCTCTCCTTCCTACTCCTACCTCTTTTCCCCATGGCCACATCAAAGAACAAGGCAGCACTTTAAGCATCCCCTACCGCAAAGAATGTCTTTCCAAACATGGAGCAATCCCATTATGAGTATTTACAAGCTAGAGCTTCTTGTGGTTATTATAACACATTCTACTTGGCAAGTGGGCTGCCTCAGGACCACCTGATCACAAGTCATTAATGCCTATTTCTCTCGAGTCCAAATTCAGATATCATCATCTTGAATTAAGAGGATACTAAAGTTAACCCTAGCATCATAATGTAACTCAGACTGAGGGGACCCTCAAGAACTCACTATGATCAAATCTTCTCCCAAAAGCAGGGCTAGTTTCACTGTTGGATGAAATTGCTCAAGTTTGTTCCAGTTAAGTTTTGAACTTCTCTGAGAATGAAGAAGGTAATATGTACATTCACAACGGACCCTAATAAAGTACAAAACAGTGTAGAAACAACTGAGGGATTTTAATCAGAATTTATAGCTCAGACTGTCTTTTTTATGCAGTAGTTTTGACTATAAGACCTGACTATCCCATACTTTCAGGTGTCTCCATTGCCCTTTCAGTGATTAACTGTGTGTTTTGAAGCTTTCCAGCTTTGATGTCTACTGTTTTGAAACAGTATACAAAAAGTAAAAAGGAAATTTCATTCTGTCTTGAGCCTCCAAAGCTGCATATATCTGTAATAATCTTGAGAGATTTTCTCTATTTAGTTTTTTCCAAAATTAAAGATTTACTACTATTGCATGTATCAAAGGTTCCTCTTTTCCTTTTACAGCTAATCATGAATTGGGGAAATCTGATAAGAGTTGGTTTCTATTATGATCGTTCTTTGCAGCATTGTTTTGTAGCCAAAGAAAGACAAAACGCCTGCCATGCCACAAGTCTGTTTTCCAGAAAGTGGAAGAACGTTCTATTGAAGCTGCATAGAAATGATCCTATTATATATGAACCGTTTAGAGCACACTGGCTTCCTAACAATTAGAAAGCTTTATGTGTTTCATTCACAGCTTATATAAAAATTCTCAATAGACTATTTGCCCTCTACTTCCTCCACAGAAAGTTTGAAAAGACATCAGTAAGGATCCTTTATGGCATCTAATTTATTCTCTTGAAATTACCTGCAATTCCTTAGTAAAAGAGACGTTTTTACATGAATTATCTCTCTCCAGTTACAACCTCTTTCATTGTGTGCTGGCTCTGCAAGAGCACCAACACAACTTTTCCTACTTTAGAAAAAAGGCAATGCATTTTTTTTCTCATAGCAGTTTGAGTCTGTTTTTAAATTCCCAAGTCAGCCTTGTGAACTGTATTCAGAATTCAGCTAGAAGTGCTTTAGTTTACAGTCCTGTGTAATAATGCCTTCGAACACTACATAAGCACGGAAATAGGGAGATGGTGGTGATCTCTCTGCCATAAAGCAGCTAATTACATGACCATCTTGAACTCTCTGAAATCAATTCCTGTCATTACTGTAACTATTGTGTTGCCATATTTCAATTGGTACAAAATGGTAGCATGAAAGGAAACTGCCAAATATGGTGTTCCAGACTTCTTCCACTTTCTAGGAACGTGTTTAAAATGAAAGCTTCTGTCAACCCCAATGAAGTGTTCACAAACTCAAGAGGCACTGTTACCTGTTACAATACTCTGTTAACACAAAGCACGGTAAAATGTAGCAAGATTAAATACAAGGAGCATTTAAAACACAGCTCCAGCAGGACAGAGAATATACAAGAGGTGTCAGAATTGTCCACGAGACAGCCTGAGAGCCCATTTCATCTTCCTCCTAAACTCCATCGTACTAAGCAGAACAGCTATTCACAGTGTCGTCTTGCAAGTTCTACTTCACATGCTTTTGCTAGAAGCCCTGTGCAAACTCAGCAATCACTTCATGTAACTGCTTGTTCTGGTTTAAGCCCAGCTGGCAACTCAGTACCATGCAGCCCTTCATTCTCTCTCCCCTCTTCCTCCCCTCACCTCCTCAGCTCCCGAAGGGATGGGGAGGAGAATCAAAAGAATGTAACTCCCACAGGTTGAGATAAGAACAGTCCAAGTAACTAAGGTATAACACAGACCACGGCTGCTACCACCAATAACAATAATGACAAGGGAAATAACAAGGGAAGAGAATTCAGCTGCTCATCACCCGCAGACCAATACTCAGCCTGACCCAGCAGTAATCTAGCCCTTCCAGGTAACTGCCCCAAGTTTATATAGTGGGCATGATGTGCTGTGTTATGGAATACCTCTTTGGCTAGTTTGGGTCAGGTGTCCTGTCTCTGCTTCCTCCTGGCTTCTCCTCCTCCCTGGCAGAGCATGAGACTCAGAAAGTCCTTGGTCTAAACATCACTATGCAGCAGCTAAAAACATCGGTGTTATTAGCGCTGTTCCGAGGCCAAAAGGCAAAACACAGCGCTGCACCAGCTACTAAGAAGGAGAAAAACGACTGCTACTGCTGAACCCAGGACAGTATCCACCCCTTATTCCATACCATTCACGTCATGCTCAGATCCCACATTTTCAATTTACCATCACTCTTATCTCAGAGAGAGAGAGAGAGAGAGAAAGAGATCATTCCCTAGCGCATGGACCAATCCCCATAAAGCTGCTGAGTCATCTGGTCCATGATGTTGGGCTCCATCTCTTGTAACAGTCTTTCAGAACAGGAGAAGCTGTGTGCAGTGTTGGATCGTTGCCTGCTGATGCTGATTGTTCCTTTACCACAGAACTCATCTGATTTCATCAAAGCTCATTCTTTGTTGGGATGATGGTCAGAGAGAAGTCAGAGCCAGTCACAGGTGACCTGAAGACGTCTAGCTGGTGGGCTATAGAAGTGCTACATAGCAGGCAACAGCATACAATTGAGTTCATTGGCTGTTTTCCCCTAAAATCAGATCCCTTCGAGGTACACATCAGCCTTCCCAATCCTCCAGCATTACCAACCAAGTATATCAGGGTTCCTGAGCAAAAGCAATCCCACAAGCGGGTTTACCTTTACCTGAAGCAGGAATAACCCAGACTGTCTTCCCCAGAAAATTCTTTAAGTGCACCACAGGAACTCTGTCCCCTTCTACACTATGTAAAAGTTCTGACTGGGCTGGGCCAACCCTCTTGGCAGATCCTCTGGTGTTGACCAACCAGGTGGCTTTTGGTAAATATGTATCCCAATGTTTGAAAGTCCCACCACCCATTGCTCTCAGTGCAGTTTTTAACAGCCCATTGTACCGTTTGATTTTCCCAGAGGCTGGTGCATGGTAGGGGATGTGATATACCTGCTCAATGCCATGCTCTTTGGCCCAAATGTCTATAGGGCTGTTCTGGAAATGAGTCCCATTGTCTGGTTGAATTCTCTCTGGGGTGCCATGACACCACAAAATCTGTTTTTCAAGGCCCAGGATAGTGTTCTGGGCAGTGGTGTGGGGCACAGCGTATGTTTCCAGCCATCCGGTGGCTGCTTCCACCATGGTAAGAACATGGTTATTGCCTTAACGGGTTGGTGGGATTGTGATACAGTCAATCTGACAGGCCTCCCCATATATGTACTTCAACCATTGTCTTCCATACCAAACAGTCTTTAACCATTTAGCTTGCTTAATTGCAGCACATGTTTCACACTCATGAATAACCTGGGCAGTAGTGTCCATCGTTAAGTCCACCCATCCATCACAAGCCCATCTGTATGTTGCATCTCTGCCCTGATGGCTTGAAGTGCCATGGGCCCACCGGGCCAAAAATAATTCACCCTCATTTTGCCAATCTAAGTCCATCTGAGCCACTTCAATCTTAGCAGCTTTATCCACTTGTTGGTTGTTCTGGTGCTCCTCAGTAGCCCAACTCTTGGGTACATGAGCATCTACATGGTGTACCTTCACCACCAGGTTCTGCACCTGGGCAGCCATATCTTGCCACAGTGCAGCAGCCCAGATGGGTTTACCTCTGCGCTGCCAGTTGCTCTTCTTCCACTGCTGCAACCACCCCCACATGGCCACCATCCATGAGTCAGTATAGAGATAAAGTACTGGCCACTTTTCTCATTCAGCAATGTCCAACTGGCTGGATGGCTTTCACCTCGGCAACCTGACTCGATTCATCCTCTCCTTCAGCAGTTTCTGCAACTTGTCATTGAAGACTCCATACAGCTGCCTTCCATCTACGATGCTTTCCCACAATATGGCAGGATCCGTCAGGAAACAAGGCATACTGGTTTTCACTTTCTGACAGTTCATTATATGGTGGGGCCTCTTCAGCATGCATCACCTCTTCCTCTGGTGACATTCCAAAATCTTTGCCCTTGGCCAGTCCATAATGACTTCTAGAATTCCTGGACAACTGGGATTTCCTATTCGAGCTCATTGGGTAATTAGCGCAGCCCACTTACTCCATGTAGCATCAGTTGCATGATGTGTAGAGGAGACTCTGCCTTTGAACATCCATCCCAGCACAGGCAACCGGGGTCCCAGGAGGAGCTGTGCTTCAATGTCAATCACTTCCAAAGCAGCTCAAACCCCTTCATAGGCTGCCAGTACCTCTCTTTCAGTTGGGATATAAGCTGGCCTCAGATCTTCTGTATCCCCGACTCCAAAAGCTGAGGGGTCGACCTCAAGTCTCCCCTGGAGCTTCCTGCCAAAGGCTCCAGGTGGGACCATTCTTCCCGGCTGCGGTGTAGAGTACATTTTTTACATCTGGCCCAGTCCAGACTGGTCCAAGGGCTGCTGCATGAACTAACTCTCATTTAATTTGCTCAAAGGCTTGTTGTTCCTCAGGGCCTCACTTAAAATCATTTTTCTTCTGGGTCACATGATAAAGAATGCTTACAATCAAACTGCAATTCAGGATGTGCATTCTCCAGAACCCCACAATACCCAAGAAAGCTTGTGTTTCTTTCTTATTAGTTGGTGGAGACATTGCTGTTATCTTGTTGATCACATCTGTGGGGATCTGACGATGTCCATCTTGCCATTTTATTCCCAAAAACTGAATCTCATGTGCAGGTCCCTTGACCTTATTCCATTTTATGGCAAAACCAGCTTTCAGCAAGATTTGGATTATTTCCCTCCCTTTCTCAAAGACTTCTTCTGCTGTATCACCCCACACGATAATGACATCAATGTATTGCAGGTGTTCTGGAGCTTGCCCCTGTGCCAGTGCAGTTTTTTTCCTTTTGAAGGTGCTGGATGGTGTTGAACAGGGCTCTGTAAGCATAGGCCAAACCCCAGCACGTTGCCATGATTTGTCCCTCTCTGGTATGACCAGAATGACAACACACCTCATTTAAAGGTTTTACTAATTTTTCTGTATTTTGCACTTGCTCAGTGGTGAAGTTCCAAAGCACTGGAAGGGCCCACTGGCCTACATACTTGTCCATACTATCCCACAGGCCCTGCCAGTCATGAGTGTCCAGCCTCGGGGAAAATCTCTTGGTCCTCCTATATTGTCGTCTAACCCCAGACAAGGCCCAGACCTGATTCTGCTTAACTCTTGAGATCAGACAAAATGGTCATGGGTAAAACACACTCTGTATGTGTGCCAACATGGTGATCCCCATCACAATCAGCAGGCAGGTCTCAAGGTTGCCTGAAGGCCATTCAAAACCTTCAGAACTCTGAAATGATGCTGTAAACAGTCTGATGGGAGGGCTGGGAGCGTAAGAGAATGTCTTCTTCAAGGGTTGACCACCAGATGAGGAGAAAAAAGACATGCAATTGCTAAACACTTCTATTATATACCTCCCAAAGTATAGAGGTGGTGACCACAGTGGGAAAGCAAGCCAGATCAGTTTCATGATCAATGAGTCTATTGTATTAAAAGTCATTACCATAAAGTACAATGAAACAAGAACCTTAGCCCAAGACCCTCAGCTGATAAACACTAACACAGCAAATACTGCCTGTAAGTAAGGTACGACATGCTGAACCTGTGAGATCAAGAGCAACAACTTCGAGAGCCAATAAATCATCATAGTGACGAGTGACTATTAATCTGAAACAATGAATGCTTATCACAAATATGATTAGACATACTCTGGTCAGATCTGTTGTTATCTCAACCCTTCGTGCCCCACATGGGGCGCCAAAAAGAACTGTCGTGGTTTAAGCCCAGCTGGTAACTCAGTACCATGCAGGCATTCGCTCACTCCTCCCCTTCCTCCACCTGCTCCCAGAGGGATGGGGAAGAGAATCAAAAGAATGTAACTCCCACAGGTTGAGACAAGAACAGTCTAAGTAACTTAAGGTATAACACAAAACACTACTGCTACCACCAATAATAATAACGTCAAAGGAAATAACAAGGGAAGAGAATACAACCGCTCACCACCCACCGACCGATACCTAGCCCAGTCCGAGCAGTGATCTAGCCCTTCTGGGTAACTGCCCCAAGTTTATATAGGGGGCATGACATGCTGTGGTATGGAATACCTCTTTGGTCAGTTTGGGTCAGGTGTCCTGTCTCTGCTTCCTCCTGGCTTCCTCTCCTCCTTGGCAGAGCATGAGACTCAGAAAGTCCTTGGTCAGAGTAAGCTTTACTAAGCAGCAATTAAAAACATCGGTGTTATCAGCGCTGTTCCCAGGCCGAAAGTCAAAAACACAGCACTACACCAGCTACAAAGAAGGAGAAAAATGGCTGCTACTGCTGAACCCAGGACACTGATAATCCCCAAAACAGAATATGGCACCTGGATAAAAATTTTTCCATCTTCAAGATGTTTTCAGGAGTTTTCTTGGCTCAAACCATAGCCTGAATGCAAAAACATTATAATACAAGGTTAACCTCAACTTCATCTTGATGGAACTATTTATCTGTCACACAAAGATAAGTACATTCTCTGTGGACTGCTCTTTTTAAGGGCACATACACAACCTATTTTCTCACTACAGTGAAAGATGTCTAAATAAATCTCTTACAGGCAAGTAATAGGAAATATTTCAGCTTCAGGTGACTACACCAAACTATTTCCCAACCTTCACCAGCTTCCCAAGGAAAGCCAGTGAATACCTAGAAGTATTAGTACTTCTAAAAGAACTAAATAGGTTTACTAAACACAGTGGTAAGAACCTCAGCACTAGCCCTCACTTCTAACTTCATGGAATACAAAGCCTTCTCATACTTCTTACCACACAAAATGTGGCACAGTGTATCATGATTCTTAGTTTTGCTTCTTCTAAGAGGCAATAATTTTTCCTTGCTTTAAGGTGGCATAAATATTTAAGCTTCTCTCCTGTAACTCCCCGTCCCAGGGAAGGCTGAGCAGATTCTCCAAGGACCAGTACTGAAACCAGTACTGATATTGAATTGTGAGCCATGCTTAGTGATTCGTGAGCTGCATTTTGGTTTTAATACAATTGTGGCTACTACAAGTTTGCTGGGTCTATATACAAGAGGCCTACCTAGCAAAAATTTATTGGAAAACTTGTGAAGAGCATCTTTTATGCCCCATCAAGCCTTTCATGCACCAGTCCTCATTCAAGTACAATGCAACAGCCTAGCTTTTGAGGAAAACAAGAATAACTGTGCTTCAGACTGGAATACTCACTGCTAAAGCAGAGCCTTGGATTTGGAGTAACTCACCTTCAGCATGTCAGGCACTCAATACAGGAGTCCATGCAAAGAGAGGAAAGGGCTAAACCTTTCTGGTACAATTCACTTCCTACCCCTCTCCTCATGAGGCAAACATGCAGTACAGTATGTCAGACAGGAATGATCAAAGAATCATAAAATAGTTAGGGTTGGAAAGGACCTTAAGATCATCTAGGTCCAACCCCCCTGCCATGGGCAGGGACACCTCACACTAAACCACGCCACCCAAGGCTCTGTCCAACCTGGCCTTGAACACCGCCAGTGATGGAGCATTCACAACTTCCCTGGGCAACCCATTCCAGTGCCTCACCACCCTTACAGTAAACAATTTCTTCCTCATAGCCAATCTGAACTTCCCCTGTTTAAGTTTGAACCCATTACCCCTTGTCCTATCACTACAGTTCCTCATGAAAAGTCCCTCCCCAGCATCCCTATAGGCCCCCTTCAGACACTGGAAGGCTGTTATGAGGTCTCCATGCAGCCTTCTCTTCTCCAGGCTCAACAGCCCCAACTTTCTCAGACTATCTTCATATCGGAGGTGCTCCAGTCCCCTGATCATCCCCGTGGCCCTCCTTTGGACTTGTTCCAACAGTTCCATGTCCTTTTCATGTCGAGGACACCAGAACTGCACACAATACTCCAAGTGAGGTCTCACAAGAGCAGAGTAGAGGGGCAGGATCACCTCCCTCTCAACCTGCTGGTCACGCTCCTTTTGATGCCGCCCAGGATACCGTTGGCTTTCTGGGCTGCAAGAGCACACTGAAGCCAGCTCATGTTCATTTTCTCATTGAGAAACACCCCCAAGTCCTTCTCCACAGGGCTGCTCTGAATCTCTTCTCTGCCCAACCTGTGGCTGTGCCTGGCATTGCTCCAACCCAGGTGGAGGACCTTGCATTTGGCATGGTTAAACTTCATCAAGTTGGCATCAGCCCATCTCACAAGCATGTCAAGGTCCCTCTGGATGGCATTCCTTCTCTCCAATGTATCAACCGAACCACACAGTTTGGTGTCATCGGCAAACTTGCCGAGGGCGCACTCAATCCCACTGTCCATGTCACCGACAAAGATGTTGAACAAGACCGGTCCCAACACCGATCCCTGAGGGACACCACTCATTACTGGTCTCCAGCTAGACATTGAGCCACTGACCACAACTCTTTGCGTGCGGCCATCCAGCCAGCTCTTTATCCACCGAGTTGTCCATCCATAAACTGATGTCTCTCCAATTTAGAGACAAGGATGTCATGTGGGACAGTGTCAAACGCTTTGCACAAGTCCAGGTAGATGACATCAACTGCTCTACCCCTGTCCATCAGTTCCGTAGTCCCATCATAGAAGGCCACCACATTGGTCAGGCAGGATTTCCCCTTAGTGAAGCCATGCTGGCTGTCACCAACCTCCTTGTTGTTTTCCATGTGCCTCAGCATGCCTTCCAGGAGAATCTGCTCCAAGATTTGCCAGGCACAGGGGTGAGACTGACTGGTCTGTAGTTCCCCAGCCCATCCATTTTCCCCTTCTTGAAAATGGGGGTTATATTTCCCTTTTTTCAGTCATTGGGAACTTCACCTGACTGCCATGATTTTTCAAATATGATGGACAGTGGCTTAGCAACTTTATTTGCCAGCTCCTTCAGGACCCAAGGATGGATTTCATCAGGTCCCATGGACTTGTGCACATTCAGGTTCCTAAGATGGTCTTGAACCAGATCCTCTCCTACAGTGGGCCCAGGGTCTTCATTCTCACTGTCCCTGTGTCTGTCTTCCAAGACTTGGGTGGTATGGTCAGAGCATTTGCCAGTGAAGACTGAGGCAAAGAAGTCATTAAGAACCTCAGCCTTCCCCACATCCAGTCAGTTCTCCCGATAGCTTCTGGAGAGGGCCCACTTTGTCCCTAATCTGCCTTTTATTTGCAATGTACCAATAGATATTGGCATAGCTTCAATAACAGATGTTATTTTCCAAAACTAGCGAAGAATGTTATTTTGTAAGGAATTATAGAGAAACCTCAAAATTTATAAGAATTTTTTCCTGTTGGCTTCAAGCAATTCAGGATTTCATGCTTAAGATCTCAAAGATAAAAAAAAAAAAAAAAAAGGCAGAACCATTGTAAATTAACAAATACTGTCTGAAATCTCAAATGAGATTGTACAAACTACCGCATTCTTGCCTTGACTGCAAACAGTCGACCCTCTATATGTAAAAGGCTTTGTCATGGGTTCAGCAGTAGCAGTCATTTTTTCTCCTTCTTGGTAGCTGGTGTAGTGCTGTGTTTTTGATTTTGGGCCTGGGAACAGGGCTGATAACACCAGTGTTTCGGTTACTGCTTAGTGATGTTTTGGTTTGGCCAAGGACTTTCTGAGTTTCATGCTCTGCCAGGGAGGAGGGGAAGCCAGGAGGAAGCAGAGACAGGACACCTGACCCAAACTGACCAAAGAGGTTATTCCATACCACAGCACGTCATGCCCAGGATGGAGAGCGGAGAGCAGAGACCCGGAAGGGTGGGGGTGCACTGCGTCGTCAGGCTTGGTATTAGGTGGTGAGAATTGTATTCTTTCCTTGTATTTGCCTTGTCATTATTATTATTGGTGGTAGCAGTAGTGATTTATGTTATACTTTAGTTACTAAACTGTTCTTATCTCAACCTGTGGGAGTTGCATTCTTTTCGATTCTCCTTCCCATCCCTCCGGGAGCGGGGGGAAGAAAAAAGGGGAAAGTGAGGGAGAGAACAAGCTGCGTGGTTAGAGAGGCTTAAACCACAACAGGCTTAAACTGCGAACTTCTGTCACAGATATTTTAACTGTAACAGTACTTGCACTACTTTCCTAAGTAGGCAGCATTACTACTTTTTCCAAGGAAACTCAGGAATTTTGTCTGTATATGCCTTTTTGTGCTACTTCCTGAGGACATTGGCAATAGAAGGGCTACTTGGTGATGTTTTCTGTCCTTTTCCATGTCAATTTATTTTGAGATTAACTGACTCAACTGTTAAAGACAGCTTGTGAACAGATGAAGGACAATGCAGCACTTTTATACTGTTATGGATGATAAAATAAATAGTTTTCATTCCACAGTATTAAAGGTATTCCATGTTCTCACAATGCCTACTTAATAGTTTTGGGACTGTGTGTGTTTCCCTTAGAAGAGAACAGCAGAATGCACTTCACTTTTTTTTTATCCTCCTGGATCTAATTATTCTCTAATTTAAATGCAAAGGCCAAACCAGGTTGCTCCTGAGACACTGTGGGACTCTATTAGGATCTTTTACATTAAGACTTTTTATAATAATGATTATATGATAAAGAGCATCTGGAGTCTAACACAGTATTAACATTATTTCTTAAAGGTGCAACCCAATTTCCCCCAATTTAACATTCAACTTCTCTGTGCTTACACAGCCTAACTTAAGGGAAGAGGATAATTTCTTCCGAATAGTCTCTACCAGTTATAACAGTATCAGAAAAGCCTAGTGTGGGGATATTTAGGTTTTAATATCTAGTTTTAGCATCCATCATAGAGGGTGTTCTGCATCTTCAGGCTCTCTTTAGTTAAGTCCACACTGTCCCATTATCTCCTACATAGAAATTACATATTTCACTTATGTAATTCAGAAAACAACAACATTAAAGGTTTGAAGACAGTTCCAAACAGAATACTTTGCCCCACATGGTGTAACACAGTATTACATTACACCCCTTCATAAAACCTCCATGCTAACAAGTGAGACATTGTCTGGAATTGTATTAATTTTTTTCTCAATTTTTGTCTAGACAAAATCTTTGTTGGGATCTTCTACCTGTTCTGATGTCTGATAAAAATTAAACACATCCACTAATTCAGGATTCAGGTACCCAGGTAGAACATATGGAAGGTGAGGTTCTTCTTTCATAAATCACATTTCCTAGAGTATAAAACTTACTTCAAGGATCACACTTCGTATTTCACTAACACAATTTGGGCTTTCACTCTACTGTACTGTATTTCAATTCAATGGAAGCAAATTCTGCTAGAACAATAACAATCTGGTTTAATTTTTAGTTATTTGGTAAGTAGAAGAAATAAGTAGAATTATGGTAATTTTATGATCTCTTTTTGACATGAATAGCTTACAGATAAAGAAATAAAACATTAAAAATAGGCAACGAGAGGCAAACCAGAGATTTCCATCTGCAGTGTTTAAAGTCCAAAAGGTTCATTGATTTATCCACAATTTGCTTCTTTCTACAATTCTCTTATATACTACATGCACATGTATCTATCTATACACCTACCTAATTAACAGAGACTAGCACTCTCAAGATTAGATTTTGAAAGATCCAACTTCAAAAAGGGCTTGAAGCACAGTTTTTACTCTGTAGACAGATGAAAAGGGCTAATTCTATTATTCTTTTTTCCATGTACAGTACAAACCTTTTGTTACTTTTTTTGATGAAATATTAAACATATATAAGAAGTAAAGTACCTGGAATATGAAAATGTTTTTTTTTTCCTCATGCTTAAGCTATACAACTTTAATAAACTTATTATACTACCCAACTAATACAACTGCACCGTATATGTAAGGAAAGTAGCAGGCGAAAAGAACAACAAAGCCAGCTTGCATTTTCACCTGTGCTGTAGTCTTCACACCTCTACACTGTTATAGCACCATAAACTTAGCAAAACCAGAAAAATTCCACTAATTACTAAGTACAGTATCCATGTCAGAAAGTAAAGTGTTTTTCTGCTTTACTGCAACTGCGAGATGAGCTCAATAGCCCACAAGCTATATTACAGGAAGAAAGACACTTTCCAATCTGAGATAGTTTCAATCTATAATTAATGAACACACAAATGCCTCATTATTTCTGTACAGACTTGCAGAAGGAACATTTTAACTGCACTTTTTTAACCAAATAGGACCTATTAGTTAGCTGAATCACTATATCAAGAATCTTCTGTCCCCAGTGTTCTTGAGCTGAAAAAACTTACTGGAGCTTCCCCAACAAAGAAACCAGTAAGTTGAGTACTTAATGCCACAAAAAACTGTGTCAGTTGGCCCACTGTGCGTTTTCTTGATTCTCTTTGTGTAAGACTAGCTAATTCACATTGTCTCAGATACATGTCCCAAGTTTGCACATGTTCTGTTCAGTAAATAAAACCAGTAACATCCAATTTGATTAATTTTCTAATGATACTTTGTGAGGAAGCTTATACACTTCCTGTGTGTATGACCTCCTTCATGTAAGTGAGGAGGAGCAAGAAAAGTGATCTCTTAAGAATGCTTTCAAAGGAAAAGAGGTGTAGCACATGACACCAAAGACTACAATCAATTACCAAAAAAAATAAAAAACATTAAGGTCTGTACTAAACCCTTGATACAAAAAGAAAGAAACCTAATGTCCTGACAATACCTGACCACTATCTAGATGCAGCCATTCTCTGGAGAAATTAATATAGCCTCAAGGCAAACAAGCTTGCTCTAACTCATATTGTAGGCATTCTTTTGCTTTCCAAAGGCAGAGCAGGCAGTTAAATGTGACTATACAAAACCAATACCCAAACTTGCATTGCTTTTTAAAGAACAAGGGTAGACTGATCCTCTGGAAAACACCCACCATTTCCATACCTTTCCAATCCAATTCTTCATGCCACTAGATGTCAAAATGAAGATATCAATCTTTCAGAAACTAGTTTTAACATGTAACTAAACTGATTTTTGGGATTGTGTAGCACATGGAACTGTTGGAGTAAGTCAGAATAGGGCCACAAGGATGATCAGGGGGCTGGAGCATGTTCCATACAAAGGCTAAGAAAGCTGGAGCTGTTCAGCCTGGAGAAGAGAAGCTGCACGGATACCTCAGAGCAGCCTTCCAGTAACTGAAGGGGGCCTACAAGGGTGCCGGAGAACAACTCCTCATCAGGGACTGTGGTGATAGGACAAGGGGTAATGGGTTCAGATGTAAACAGGGGATATTTAGGTTAAATATAAGGAAAAAAATCTTTACTGTGAGGATGGTGAGGCACTGGAACAGGCTGCCCAAGGAAGCTGTGGCTGCCCCATCCCTGGAAGTATTCAAGGCTGGGTTAGACAGGGATTTGAGCAACCTGGTCCAGTGGAAAGGGTCCTGGCCATGGTAGGGGGGTTGGAACTAGATGATCTTAAGGCCCTTTCCAACCCTAACCATTCTATGATTCTATTTTCTGTTAAATCACTTTCTTGATAGTACTTCATGACACTGGAATTTGGTTTCTCAGATATGCTTTAAATGCAATTGTTTTTTTTCACTAGGATATTTACATAAGTCAAATAATGTTTCCTTTTAGAGGGAAGATGCTAGAAAAAGTAATTGCTTCATGACTTATACTGTACTATTAGAAAAGCTATCAGACTTCAGGAAAATAAGCAAGTCCATTGTTCTCAATATGCCCATTATAATCCAACATGTAATCAAGGAGTTCTTATTTCATTGCCACCTAGAATGATAGGCAATCTGCTTCCCTGTATCGTCCAAAACCTGACTGATACTACTTGACAGCATTCCTACTCTTAGGTAATGCCAGGAAGTCAGTCTGGACTAATGAAACTTTTGAAAGAGGCAAAACTGATCTACTCAATATAAACAAGAGGGTTTATTTCTTGCCTTTTGGAATTGTTGTAGTTTTCATACTTATAGGAATGTGGAGTTTTATGAAATGACACCTGATGTTCGTGTGTGATTTTGGCTGACCGATTTTAAGCAGAGTTAAAATGAAGAAGTCAGTATGTCAGCTATGTCATTCAGAATTCAAACTTTACACTGCAATGCCTTTGAAGTTCTTTATCCCTTATGATGAATCTCAGGTAAATAAATCTCAGGGAATTCTAGGTATTCTTCTATTTGGAATGCTCACTATTTTGAACTGCATCTTTTTCAACAGTTGGTTGAAACTGCAAGTTCTTCTAATTTGAAAATCAAATGTCAATGTTTTGGAAAAACTTTAAGGAGCTTTTTTGTATCTTCATTTTAGTCCTGGCTGTGATTACAACTATGTATGGCAAATGCTTCATAATTCCCATGAGAAAACAAGTTTAACCTATCTGCATAGCCCTTACATACCAAAGCATGGCTTCTGCTTGTAGAGACCATCAATTTGATAAAGACTTCAGCATTATTTACGCTATGGTACATTTCCAAAGCTAGTGGAAGCCATTTCATTATTCAGACACATTCCTATTGCCTCATAAGACTATCAGAACTACTCTACCTTTTAATGATGCTACAGTAAGCAATGTTTTTTGGTCTCCTCTTATGTTAGACCCTAAAGTACACGTACATTTTTTGTGTATTGAGAAAAGTTTGTTCTTTGTATGTTGCTTATTCAATTTAAAAATACATGAAAATGAGGTTAGAGCAGCTGAATGTACTCCTTTATTTTCTGGTTGGGCAGCTATTTTCACAGCTAAGACTTCTAGTTCAGATTAGCACACAGATGATGCTATTATGCAGTTTGTGCACTACAACAGTCGGGGAACAATCTTTTCCTATTTTTTTTTTTTTCCAGAATGGTCAGCCAAAGTCCAAACCAAAAGAGACTGCTGCACATTTTCTAGCCTGATGCTATGAAAGTATGAAGGTATATTTTTTGGTACCTTTCCATTCCAATGTAAGATAAAAAAAGGTTAAGAGGTAGCTATCCATGTAAAGAAAATCCTCGTACATAGCAAGATTTCATATAGACCACTCACAGGTCTTTAAACATAACAGATGAAGGAAGGTTTTACTGATAGGAGCTAAGTACCCAATAACATTAAAAACTTGCAGCTCACATGTCTAAAATTAAAAAAAAATTAAGAACCAAACAAACAAACAAACAAAAAAAAAAAAAAAAAAAAAAACAAGCTACCCACAACAACCCCAAACTCATGATCTTCCTTTCTTCAGGGAAACTAACAGATGGTTCATTCAGTAGCATGGCTGCTATTTACCTTTCCTTTATGGAAAGAGTAGCTCATGAGTTCTCCCACAGCTGAACAGCTGCTTCCCAACAGTCTTTAACCCAGAAGCTAGACTGGCACTGTGGACTAAAGTGAAAAGGTATGATTATAGACCTGTTGTTACATCCATAGAGCTTTCCCACAGAAATCTGAAGAGTTCGCTCCAGGTACTGAAAAAAGAACTGTTAATAGAAGTATTTGCCCTCCTCAAGCAAGACAGTCACTACCAAAGCACTGTGGACTAGAAAATTAAAAAGAACATCCAAGGACTTTCCTGGAAGGCCTTGTGAAGAGCAAAATACAGAAGGAGATGAGGAAAAAATCTAGTCAAAAAGGGGAAAATACTTGCTTGACAAAGGGAATGTAAGAAACAAAGATTCCTCAGGGTTAACAAACTGTACTCCGGAAACTAAGGTTTATGTACATTATGGACATTGCAGGCACTGCATTATAGAATCAAAGAAAAATAGGGTTCAGTGGTTATCCTGAGGTCTGGCAAACATACCACTTTTCCCTGACATTTCATTTCCCTTAAGGAACTCTACTGATGGAGAATCCCTGACTGGTAAGCTATTCTATTCCTTCTTTATCCTTAACATTAGGGGGGGTTTCCCTAACAGCTGGCCAATACTTTCTTGCACAAACTTACTTCTTTGCCATTTGCGTAGAACTCAAAACTATTCCTTTCTTCTTTCCAGCAGCTCATTATGCATATGAACATCGACCTTATGTACTCTTCAGACTTAAAAGTTAGTAATAAAAGAAGCCCTTGCTTTCTCAAAACAAACTGTCATAAATTCAATCTAGCATTCTGCTGCAGCACATACAGCCTAACGAATAAATTACTAATAAAAACATTTGCCCAGCCACGTCTACCTTGTGTTTCTGCGGAGACAATGCTGACCTTACGCACTTTGAACTGTGGTCTTCTATTGTGGTATCAGGTATGTAACTCACTGATACAGGACAAGATGCTAAACCACCAGATGCTCCGCTGTTCACAGTCCTTCAGATCTTGACTCCACTGTGTCTCTGTCCTGTGTCTTTTCCTGAACATGGACAACAGAACTGGAAGGTCTGCTCAACCACAGCAAGAGATAAAAGCAAGCCACACTCCTCCTTCCCCTTCTCTTCCCACTGCCTGCTCTCACAGGGCAGCAGCACATCTCAGTCTCCAGAAAAATGAACATACAGAGGAGCAGAGCAGAAGCTGTGATTCCTGGCAGGTGGCTGCCTGACATGGCACCAAACTCATGAATACTTCAAACGTTTTGTCTGCCATTACCAAACATCAACTTATGATGCTTCCCTTCTCACCGCAAGAATTTTAAACCACCCCTTGCTTAAAATACTCCCAGAGCTTATAGAATTATTGAAAAATTCTGAGTGCCAGTACTACCAGGTTATTCCTTCTTCAGATCAGAAAAATATTAAAAAAAATCCAAACCAAACCTTACAATCAAAATCAAAACTTGTTTTTATCTTTTTTCATTTTGAATCTAAATATTTCATTTAAAAGTGCTTGTTTTCTACCTCTCATGTTTATTTGCTTTTTTGCTTAATATTTTATTTCACTTTTGCTTTCTATCAAGATAGACTTTAAAATGTGGTCTGAGCTAAAATTTAATATGCACAATAAATTTTACTATGTGGCCAAACAAAAAGCCACTGCGCCAAAAATGGTCCAGTCCAGCAGTTTTCTAAATGATGTAGGAGAAGAATAATGGGTCAGAGTAGCAGAAGCCTGACCCTATTCCCATAAGACTGTAAGATTTATCACCTACATAAGCAGAATGCTACAGAAAAGAGATCTATTGACCACAGCAATAACTCACAGCTCGGTAAAGCTAGCTGAGATGCTAGCCTGGTATTTGCTGATAGTACCTTTCTTATGTGGTACTCAGAATCTTTTTAAATAGCTTTGCAACAAGCTACTGTTTTTAATATTATGCACCACCTACTCTTTTTTTGGACCAGCCACTTATTTACAGAGCTGATATTAAAAGGATGGGGGAGTGGCATGGAAGGATTTATAGCAGTGGGGATTTATTGTTTGAATTAAAAAATGTGTTACCGCGATTCTTGTGGATTTCAGGAGAGGGGGAGCTACAGGTACACGCTATGCTGGTATCGCAGAAATATTACTCAAACAGAAATATGTTTGCATAATACTTTCTATTTGAATAGAATATTTACTGGGGAAATACAAAAGAAAAAGAAAAGTCAGAAAACTGCTATCACTTACAATGCATGGACAGAATTTTTGCTGGTTTGGGTACACGTAGGAAGATGCTCAACTAGCTTTTATTTTGCAGAGCATTTCTCCAAGGGCTCAGATAGCAAGTGTACAAAGAAATCAAGAAGTCACCTAATACTGGAAGACACACTCAGAGGGCATCACCTTTTCCCAGTGTCAGAGTCCTGAGGGCAACTCTTGCCCCATGACTTCAGCTGCCTGTGCTCGAGGCCAGTGCTGATCGAGTGCCTCAGACCACTGTGAAAAGAGCTGTGAGAAGCAGGGACATGCTTCAGAGCTACATTTAACTCAGGCCACTGAGCCCTAATGAGCTACACTGATGCCATGCCTCTGACTGCGTTATCCCACCTCCACAGACCCTGACCTATGGACTTCCTGCCTTGAGCACAAATACATCCCTAGAATTCCCCTAGGGAAAGATAATTTCATCCAGCAACATTAGCTACAATTGAGCTATTTTATCCCAACAAGAGAGTCCAAAATATACACAGTGGGCTTAAGAAATAGCCCTAGTTTTTATTGCCTTCTCCATTCTCACAACTTCTATGCCAGACATGCTTTTTGTCTTCTTCCCGAATTTAGAAGAAAATGTAATGGGTTTTGGAAGTCCTAAAGCAACCACAAGTTGTAATAAAACATCTATTTATGATTCTTTAAAAGCTATTTCAATTACTTGCTAGGGTGACTAGCTCAAAAAATCAAACACCAGAGAATCTTAACTGTAAGAGCAGAAGCTTTATCCAAAAGGATTCTTGGTTGTAGCTGCATGAAAACATGCTATCAACAAACCACAAAAGACAGCATGCTATAAACAAAGTACAAATAAAGTAACAGGAAGAGTCAACAGTACAACTGAACCCAAGAACAACAGTTCAGCTGTTCACCCAGCTATCTGATCCTACAAAAAACCTATGGAAGGCTATCACAGAACCATGGAACAGGCGAGGTCGGTGGTACCTGGAAAGCCCACCCTGGCCAGATTCTTGTGGAAAGGGAATCAGTATAAGACTGCCAAGCTGCATCACAAAAGACTCCCTTGATGGGTACTCAGCCATGCCCGTTGAGAACTTACTTCATGGAGTGGTTGTTCTCCCTATAAGAACAAATTATTTCTTATACCAAGATGAAACCTGGCCTGGAGCAGTTTTTACCGGTTGCTCCTGGTCTCTGCCACACAGCGCCTTGTGCTCGGACACACCCCAGTACCTCACAGGGCTGACGTGCCACACGCCGCCTCCTCTCACCTTTCAACTCTCCCGCTCAAGTCTCACAAGACCTGCTGCGCGAGACAGAGACAAACACACAAACACAGACACGCACTGGAGGTATTTTCTTGAAGAATCCTATCTTGTTACTCTGGGGTATCTGCAGCAGCCATGGAGCAGAGACTGTGTTACCTTGTAGGGAAGGTCTTTAAGAGATTCACCACTTACAGACACTGAGGAAACATGGAGGAGTTAAAATGGTCTCTACACTACTTTCTCACTGTTGCTCTAGCAAACCACAGCACCACTATGGAGTTTTTTGTATTTTTTTTTCCTGTTTGCTTTTGGTGGGATTTTTTTGTTTGCTTTGTTTTTGGCGTTTGGTTGTTTTTTTTGGTGTGTGTTTTTGTGGGTTGGTTTGTTTGGGTTTTTTTTACCACTCTCAGTACCTTGAAGTATTATTAAAGTATCTTAAATTCATGCATGAAAATGTAAGTCCGTGTAGCAAAATTTGTCTGTGGAAATACTCTTCAGAACATACTGAAGACACAGGCTGAATATGCGTGTTTATGAATACACAACTTTTCATGGGTTTTCCCTCTATTTGCTCCTGTAAGCCCAGTGCTTTTTGCCAGGAATCATTCAAATGTACAGGGGAAACAGGCACAAAAGCCTGAAATTATTTTGGCTTCCCATGTGAAGCCTTATTTTCACACCTTCTTTGGAACAAAGAAAAGCACAAAGACAATATGAAGTATGAAAGGTTTTTCTCTATCAAAGGTTGTCTACTTCCTAAATTAAGAACAAAACCATTTTTTTTCTAGCACAGCCTGGTTCCACACGTTTCGAATTCCTCCCAAATCCTGCATACAGTTACCTTCACCAACAGTAATCCTCACTAAAAAGCAAACCCCAGCCTCTCTTCTCTGAGCCTTTCAAGATCCACTCTGACAACACAAGTCATGTATGCGAAAAGATCGATGCTTAGTCAAGGTTGATGGGCAGCTGAGTAATGGTCCCATTCTACTTTGGCATATACCAAGGTTTGAGACCAAAATTTCTTCCAGCACAGAGGTTCATATTTCACACCAAAAAACCCAACAACAAACAAACCAATCAGCAATTGAATCCTCGTTCATGAAAACATAATTGCCTCAGGTAGAATCAAGTTGCGTCATTAGAACAACAAAGACAAATTCTAGCACACGGGGTACATCTGTGGCCATGTGCATAAATTCTTGATGACTCGCCAAAGTAATTTATCCACCCAGAACACACATCCAAGCCGGCCAATATCTAGTACTGAACAGAAAGGAAATTTAAAGAAAGGCACATCATCTATCATTACAGACAGCTCAGCAATACTGTGAACAGGGAGCACAATTTCAGTAGAGGGGGAAGAGGGAGTGGGGGAATGAAGATTGGAAATGCTTGCTGAGCTCAGAGCCTGCTGTAACAGCAGCCTGACAGCAGGATCTCAAGGGCTACTTCCTCTGAGAAAAGAGGAGTGCAGAAAGCCATGTCTTAGCCATTCAACCCTGTCCTAACACATACTGTAATTCAATGAATTGCTATTTTGTGATGGAAAAACTTGCTGTTGGAAAATTTTTGACCATCCTTGCATAACTTGCAGTGGAATCTAATGTGAAGAATAAACAAATTTACCATTCTATGGCAGTCTTACATTGAGGCTGAAACCTCCCAGAATTAAACATTACAAAAAGCCCACTTTCATATGCTGCATGTAAAATTCTACTTGTCATGGTTTAAGCTAAACCGAGGACATTAATCCTTCCTCCCCACACTTACAGAAGCTCTCGGCAGGGGCTTCAATGCAGTTACTCAGTACAAAAGCCTGCTTTCTAGGTTATAAGGTACTAGGGCAAGGCAAAGCAAGTGTACATTATCGGTGGCAATTGTGCTGTTTGATCCCCTCACTCACCTTTATCAATGACTCAACTTTAGATAAGAGAACATGCTGACACATGGGTATCAACTTCATCCAACAGAATCTCATCATTCATTAAAATTAACAAAGATTTTAGCTCCTGGTATCACCAAAGAAGCCTTACTTTACAGGCTGTAAACAGTGTCTCTGTGAGGTGCTGGGCTCCCCAGAGTTTACGCACAGAACAGTGCTCTTGATGATGTATCAATGGTGATGCGCAGTGAAATACGTGGAGGCAAGGGGAACATAATGCAGCTCCAGGTAGAAGAGAGGATGAGCTGCAGGGAGCAAATTTTACTGGAGGCACATTTTAAACAAGTAGTTTGGGAGATGTCTATATTTTCAGGAGCTATTTCAACTGAACTGCCTCCAGCACAGTCTTGGATGAAAGCACAATTGCAAGCTGCTGAATGCAAGCCCCAGTCAGTCGGTACCTACTGCACGTTACAAGTCCTACTCAACTCTGCAGGTGAGCAGAGGCCCTTCTGCTTCCACCCTCCTTTTGGAGACACTGTGCCAGTAGCATGTTATTGCTAAAATGAGATGCTTTCACCTTCACAGGCTGAGGACTAGAGGAGAATCAGCAATCATTCTAGCTGTGTGTGCAGTCAAGGATACAGCAAAGAATTCCTATTCTGCACATGTGCCAAAGGAGTGCATTTTTACTTCTTAATTTCTGGGAGGTCCTTGATTTTCCTGCTAGAGTTTCTGAGACACAGAAATGACACAGTCAGTTCTCTGGCACGGATAATGTTCAGAATAATCAGCTTGCTGCACAAGAAAAAATAGATTAATACATGTCTCCTCAGTCATGCTGGAGAACTTAAAACACTGTACAGTACATATTTAAGCTATCATGAGATCCTGAAAGCCTGCAGTAGCACTCTCAAAAACAGAGAGCAAATTAAAGGATGAAAAAAAAAATAGTAGAAGGAGGAAAGAAATGATTCATGTAATTATGATCATGGATTCACAGACTGGTTTGGGTTGGAAGGGACCTTAAAGCACATCCAGTTCCAACCCACTGCCATGGTCAAGGACACCTTCTACTAGACCAGGTTGCTCCAAGCCCAGTCCAACCTGGCCTTGAACACTGCCAGGGATGAGGCAGCCACAGCTTCTCTGGGCAACCTGTGCCAGGGCCTCACCACCCTCACAGGGAAGAATTTCTTCCTAGTGTCTAACCTTAGTCTCACCTCTCTCAGTTAAGAGCCACTCCCCCTTTTTCTGTCACTAGTGGCCCTTGTCAAAAGGACCTCCCCTTTCTTGTCAGCCGCTTTATGCACTGGAAGCTGCTCTAAGATCTCCCCAGAGCCCTCTCCTTCTCCAGGCTGGGCAAGCCCAGCTCTCTCAGCCTGTCTTCAGAGCAGAGCTACTCTAGCTCTTGCAACATGTCCATGGCCTCCTCTCGACTTGCTCCAGCAACTCCATGTCCCTCTTGTGTTTTTGCCCCAGAGCTGGACACAGGACTGCAGGGGTGGGGAGATCTCCCCAGAGCTCAGCAGAGGGGGAGAATCCTGTCCCTCTAAGGATGAAAGTAAGATAACATTCATTCTTCATCTAGATTGTCCCCGACACACTAGAAATACCAAATGAGCTGAGATGACAACTTCCTCATGCAAGTAACAGAGGAACCGACAGGGAGAGGTGCCATGCTTGACCTTGTGCTCACCAACAAGGAGGAGCTGGTTGGGAATGTGACACTCCAGGGCAGCCTTGGCTGTAGCGATCATGAGATGGTGGAGCTCAAGATCCTCAGTACAGTGAGAAGAGCATGCAGCAAGTTCACTGCCCTGGACTTCAAAAGAGCAGATTTTGGCCTCTTCAGGTGTCTGCTTAGTAAGGAGGAGGGACACAAGGATGATCAGGGGACTGGAGCACCTCCCATATGAAGATAGGCTGAGAAAGTTGGAGCTGTTCAGCCTGGAGACGAGAAGGCTGCATGGAGACCTCATAGCAGCCTTCCAGTATCTGAAGGGGGCCTACAAGGATGCAGGAGAGGGGCTCTTCATCAGGGGCTGTGGTACTAGGACAAGGGGTGATGTGTTTAAACTTAAACAGGGGAAGTTCAGATTAGATATAAGGAAGAAGTTCTTTACTGTAAGGGTGGTGAGGCACTGGAATGGGTTGCCCAGGGAAGTTGTGAATGCTTCATCGCTGGCAGTGTTCAAGGCCAGGTTGGACAGAGCTGTGGGTGATACGGTTTAGTGCGAGGTATCCTTGTCCATGGCTTGGCGGTTGGAACTAGGTGATCTTAAAGTCCTTTCCAACCCTGACTATTCTATGATTCTATGGCATTCCTTTCTTAGATACCAGCAACTTGCATCACACAAAGTGGAATATTACTAGATAACTCTGCTGAATCAGACAAAGTAATCCTAACCAGACTCCTGCCTGCAGTTTGGGGAATTCTGCTCTTAAGATCACAAATATATACTTGTAGTGAACATGTTTTACCCTTCTTGAATAATAAGCTTATTTTATGAGAAGCCATTTGAACACTGAGAATTGAGTCAGCCAAGCTCATTTAAAAACAAAAAAAAAAACAAAACTGGGAGGAAGAAATACACCCTCACCATCCAAAACAATAAAAAACAAACAAACAAAAATCCACAAAAAAAACCACAAAAAAAAAAATGCAACACAACAACACACACAGAGAAAACAAACAAACCAACCAAACAAAAAAGGCAAAAAACCCTAACAAATGCAGAAAGTATGTTTTGGGTTTCTATGCCTTTCATAGAGAGTCAGATATCAGCCTGGCTTTGCCTGAAATAGGATGGAAGTTTTCACACCCGTCAGTTTGTTAAAGAACACATGGAAAGGCTCAAACTGAAATAACGCCTGAAAGTAGATAACTTGACACCATGTCTGGGCTGTGTTTTAAATAGTTTGCATGGTTCTAGTTAGGAATCGTTCTGCCATATTTGCCATCGGATGGGTGGTTAAATGACATGTTTGCAAAACATAAAGCACTGGCCATTTTGTGTCTCTGGTGCCGTCCTTTTAAATTTCATGGAAATAGGGTGAAATGAACCCAGACTGGTTTTGAAATTCCTATTGCTAAGTGTACTTCAGTTACACAATATATAATGCTTCTTCATGTAATACTTAAATGTGATAAAGGGACACTGAAAATTTGTCAGAGAACTGTACTTTTAGGGAGGGATGGGGTGGTTCTGCCCTGCTCTTATCCTGACTCACCTCCTCACTCAGGCTCTTGTAAAATGATGCAGACGTCTCAGGCTGATGCCATAACATAGCACAAAACAGCAAACATTTTAATTATTTTCTGTTGGACAAGAGAAACCTAATTCATGAAAACTAGACACTGAGTAGACTCAGTAGCTGAAGAGCACATTTCCAAAGCCTAAGTTACAGTTCCCTTACGGTAAATCAAGTGCAAGAAATGCTCATCTTCATCAGTTGCTGCTTCTCCTTAACACTACAAGCTTACTCTCCAAATCAGTTGTGCTGATTCAGCTGTTTCTATCTGTATGCTTGAATAGATTTGTGAAGTGATCCAGCTGTGCCATTTAAAAATAGAAACCCCTCCCCAAGTCATACACCCACCTGCCCAAAGAAAAGGATCCCAGAGCAGGCCTAGTGCATGGCTACATTCCACAACCATTCCAGAGGTGGTCTCTGCACTCTATACTCACAGCTGCTGTCAGGGAAAATCTGACATGGGTCAGACAGGAAAAACTCCTGTCCTAAACCAAACTTACCATTAAAGAAAACACACTGTGGATCTGCAGGCTAAATCCACATTAGGGCTCATTATAGTCAGGTGTCTCTCAAAAACACCTACAGAATGCCATCCCCATCACTCCCTATTAAAGTTAACTAACTTATTATGGGTATATCACAGCAGGACTCGGCCTTTTGTTCCTCGGCAACAGCCCAACTTCCACTGTACTATCCAAAAGCCACCCTTCTGTGTTATTAAATGAGAACTTGTGCCAATCAACCTAGGACAGTGCCCCATCTCTCAGAACATTATCAGACACTGACACCCTTACAACAAAATAAATTACTGCTCTATATAACCCAATTGGCAGAAACTCAAGGTCCTTTGACAGTGACGTGTCAAAGTATAATTCAATGTGGATGTAGTAACACGTACTGAAACTTTCCTCATACTGTAAGCATCATCAAACACCAACTGGAAAAAAAAAGTCTCCTCTTTTTGGAGATGGGAGTCATATTTTTATTTTCATAACAGAACAGACCATTGAATTTCACCTAAAAAAAAAATTGTTGAAACAAGCCATTTATCTATTCCAATGTAAAATACACAGCTCTAAACTAATGATATCTGAAATGAAGAGAGTGAAGTTAAAATTCCTATATAACCTACAGATGTTGTAGGCAGCCTAGAGCATATGTTCAGTTTAGTCATTTTATGAAACGCATAGCCACAGATCAGTTTATCTGCAAAGTTAATTTTTATTTATTTTTTTTTCTTAGCCCTAGCATATTTGAGCACAAGCTTATTCTTTTCTTTGGATAATTGTAATTGGAGATGCAGATATTTCTTTGTTCTTTATAAGCTTCCCAGAAGCAAATACAAGGAGCTGGTCTGTAGGGAAGACTCAGACTCGTAACAAGAACAGCTTTTGCAAAACAGTGTTGTCTAAAAGCTAGGAAATGAATGAGGGACAGTAGTTTTAACATATTTTCAGAGCAGATTCCTTCTATAAATTTGAATTGCTTCAGTTACTGGATACAAACTTTGGCAGATTTTTAGCAGACCAGATGTCCACAATAAAATATTATTTAATGTATCTATGAACAGTTTCCAATAGGCAAATAACTCAGTTTCTGCCAACATCTGATGAACAACTGCCAAAATGATGGGTGTTCATTTCAGCAGAGTAGAAGCGGCTATCAAGATTTTTAGCTTTCTGATAAAGGCGCCATTTAAAATACTTATTTATTATATAATAGTGCATAAGGAAGATGTTTGTTTCTAGCAAATAACCCTAAAATATAATAAAGTCATAATAAACTTGGGAATAAAATCAACAATGCCTTCAGCAGCAGAAAGCTGGAGGAAGGAAAAGCAAATTACCCAAAAGATGCTTAGCAATTGTTTTCCACATAAATAGTATAAGGTGCCTTCACATGGCTGCCAGATTTTAGAGTGCTCCTGCAATTTGCATTGCTTGGTTTTATTTCTGTTTTCTATGATCCTTCGACACTGACAGGCACAGTAATAGAGACCATCAGTCCAATACACTTCTCAAGGACAAACTTGTCTTAAGACAGAAGAAAGCCCCTTGGTCTACTCCATGCCCTGGACAGAGCACTTCTCAACAACAGGAAACTTAGCTAGGTTGGAAATAATTTCCTCTACCACCTTCTCTGAAATACCAACACTCCACTCTATCCTTCCCAAAGTACCCAAGGCAAAAGGTAAAAAGGCAGCTTTGATACTCAAGTAAAGAATAAGGATTTACAGCTCCATCACTCTTTCTAGGCTTTTCCATGTTAGCTATTTTCTCATTTTCCTAAATAATTGAAAAAAATTTCACCCAGCTGATGGCTTTTCTCACAGTTCATTGTCCTTTGACTTTTAAATAACCACCTTGCTGACATACTGTACTGTCTCCAGATTGTTTTATTAATCTTATAAGAACATTAACAAAATCAGTTATGTATGGTATTTGCTACTGTAAATCAGTAGTGTGTTCTAATTTATGAGAAAGACCCTTTCCCTCTGACTCCAAAGGAAACATGATTGACCCTGACACAGTTATGTGCTCCAGAAGGGAAACAGTGTGTCTTGTCCAATCATTTCTTGATCAAATCCAAAATGACAAGTTAATTGTTTAATTAAGGGAACAAGGCCCTTAGAAACTTTGGTGTTCTATATAATTTTATAATGGGTCTACATAAATAAAATAAACATGATGTGATTGAATGGAGAAAAATTTCATAAGCAAAACCAGCGCTAAATATATGATACCAACAAAAAAAACTATCAAAGGCTAATCTCCAGCAGTTGAGCACAGCAGAAAAAGCTGAGTTTAATGCAAGTATTTTGGAATTCATATGAAAAATAATTGTCACATTTGAACACAGTTGTACCTCATTTAGGTTGTACCATTTAAGAATTTAAGACAAATTCTGTCTGTCTTCTTGGGGTAATCCTGAAAAACAACATTAATTACATCAAAGCAATTTTGGGGAAATTGTGCTACCAATGCTGCAACATTTAACAAGTCTTTCATATCTTAGAGGATTTTTGCCATCAAAATTGCTGCTGCCTATATCTAGAGGTCACTTTCCACAGCAAGAAAACTTCATTATTGTAATGCAAAACTAGAACTCCATTTAGAATTTTGAATTACTTAACTGTGAACAGATTTATTTATCTGGGAATGTCTCTCCCTCTCTCATGACAAATCCCATTTTTTATAAAGCGATGTGAAATGCACTGGCTCATTCTGATATGTTATACTCTGAGTACAGTGTACCTGCACTTCTCATTAGTGGGATTTCTCCCAGCATTATAGGTCCATAATAGTTTTTTAGAAGTCTCCTTTCTCTCTCCCAAAACTCTGCCATTAATTATTTCTTTTTTATTTCTTTAGCTTAAACTGTCACAATTGAATTGAATATCAAAACAAAATAAAGGTCATCATTGATTTTTGAACAATCGGTTTTAAATTCCGACCTCAACATAGCTAGAAATATCTGCATGATTCTGCCAGCATTACACATTTAAAGTTTCTAACAATAATTAGTATTTTGAAGCTAAAGCAAGTAGGTTAAAGCCGGCTTTCCAGCAAGATTTAAACTTCTATGCTTTCTCCAGTGCTTGCTTAGGGCTAGAGGTACATATGCATGGTCTGTGAAAATTAGATCAGTTGATGTGCATTAAGCTGCAGGAACTCCTTCAGACTCCTAGTTGTAAAAGTAATCCGAAAAAGCCCATACATCATCTTCATGGAGAAGACAAGTCAGCCACAGAAGTTTTGAAGCAGATATACTATTTTGTGTGCCTGTTTTAAATACATCTAAGCCAAATTTACATTCAATAGCCTTACAAAACAGAAAGGAGACAGTACGGGGAGGATTTTGAATTCTGGAAGTTTCAGATCAGAGAGCTTCCAGTCAACTCAAATGTGCCTCGGGAGGTAGACAAGATGCTTCTTTCTCATCCTAGGAGCATAGTTATTTTAAGAGAGGGAGGAAAGAAAGGAAAAAAGGAAAAGGAATCTTATATTGGAGCTAATTACAAGCCCCAGAGATTAAAAGACAAGCAGCTGTCAGCTCAGGAATAACAGGGGGAAACACAGAACACAGACTATAAGAAACATAGAATACAGATTGCAAGACCCACCGCAGAACCTGCAAATTGCATAACGGACACCCCAATTTCTATATTTATTTCAAAGTAATGAGCTTTCCAAAACAAGAAGAGCTCTTCTCTCTCTGACTTTTACTTTCTTTTCATTGTGTCAGGTTTCCCAGATTCTCTTCAATTACGTGTCAGAAAGTTTCTAAACTTCCTGCATAACTCAATTCCATGAAGAGAGAGCTTGGGGGAAAAAAATTCATAAAATACATCTAAATTCACAACAAAATAAATTAAACTTTGCTTAACACATGTACTTCAATTGTTTTTCTTTATGCCACTCTCTGATTAAAAACACTCAACTAAAATTCCCTAAATGAACAGTGGGTCAGATTATGGGAGAAACCAGCAAGAACACAGAATGTGTTCTACAAATATCAGCTCGCACAGTTATAGAGAGAAGCTAGATAATCATGACTGGATATATCAATGGTCATTCAGAATGTTATTTTTCCCTCCCATCAGTTAAAAGGTTTGCAGAAAGCAGAAATGAGGAAAAGGTAGGAAGTCTTAAAGTGGTGAGGGAACCGGAGGGTCACATCAATAAAGGCATATTTTTGTAACAATTGTCTTTGCTTCAGAATGAACAAAGAAGCACAAAGAATCTACTTTCACCAACCATGCTGAGGAGCTATGCTAAATCTCTGATGAGACAAAGATTTTCTTTAAACTTTTATAGGAATGAGAAGGTCTCCACTAATGAGAGTTTAAGGGAGTTTCTTAAATCTAAAGTGAAGGATACCAGGAGTTGAACATAACCTGAGGGTTTTCCTGTACATGTTCGCTAATATTACAAAGAGCTTTCAGAAAACCCTCTGAAGATCCTGTTTCCTACAGGAAGGGAAGAAAAAGCAGGGCAGATAAGACTTTACGGAGCTGAAAAGGAAAGAATATTGCTATAAAGTTACATGCACAGTATGTTGTTAGAGAAGCAAGTCTCCCAAATGCCTGGGCATACTTCCTGTTAGGTAATTTGAAATGAAGGAAAAAAGGAACGAAAGAAAAAAAAAAAAAAAACACAAAGAAAAAGAAAGAAAAAAATGTTCCCTCCTCACCCCTTCATAAAAAAATCTGTTCTAGCATACAAAACCGATGCAACCTGAACAGGAATACACTACTGTAACTGGGATAATAATCATAGAATCATAAAATAGTTAGGGTTGGAAAGGACCTTAAGATCATCTAGTTCCAACCCTCCTGCCATAGGCAGGGACGCCTCTCACTAAACCATGTCACCCAAGGCTCTGTCCAACCTGGCCTTGAACACTGCCAGCGATGGAGCATTCACAACTTCCCTGGGCAACCCATTCCAGTGCCTCACCACCCTTACAGGAAAGAATTGCTTCCTCATAGCCAATCTGAACTTCCCCTGTTTAAGTTTGAACCCATTACCCCTTGTCCTCTCACTACAGTCCCTCATGAAGAGTCTCTCCCCAGCATCCCTAAGGGCCCCCTTCAGATATTGGAAGGCTGCTATGAGATCCCCATGCAGCCTTCTCTTCTCCAGGCTCAACAGCCCCAACTTTCTCAGCCTATCTTCATACGGGAGGTGCTCCAGTCCCCTGATCATCCTTGTGGCCCTCCTCTGGACTTGTTCCAACAGTTTCATGTCCTTTTTATGTTGAGGACACCAGAACTGCGCACAAGACTCCAAGTGAGGTCTCACAAGAGCAGAGTAGAGGGGCAGGATCACCTCCCTCCACCTGCTGGTCATGCTCATCTTGATGCAGCCCAGGATACAGTTGGCTTTCTGGGCTGCAAGTGCACACTGCCAGCTCATGTTCATTTTCTCATTGACCAACACCCCCAAATCCTTCTCTGCGTGGCTGCTCTGAATCTCTTCTCTGCCCAACCTGTAGCTGTGCCTGGCATTGCTCCAACCCAGGTGGAGGACCTTGCACCTAGTGTGGATAAACTTCATCAGGTTGGCATCAGCCCACCTCACAAGCTTGTCAAGGTCCCTCTGGATGGCATTCCTTCCCTCCAATGTATCAATCGAACCACACAGCTTGGCATCATCAGCAAGCTTGCCGAGGGCGCACTCAATCCCACTGTCCATGTCACTGACAAAGATGTTGAACAAGACCGGTCCCAGCACCGATCCCTGAGGGACACCACTCGTTACTGGTCTCCAGATGGACATTGAGCCACTGACCACAACTCTTTGCGTGCGGCCATCCAGCCAGCTCTTTATCCACCGAGTTGTCCATCCATCAAACTGATGTCTCTCCAACTTAGAGACAAGGATGTCATGTGGGACAGTGTCAAACGCTTTGCACAAGTCCAGGTAGATGACATCAACTGCTCTACCCCTGTCCATCAGTTCCATAGTCCCATCTTAGAAGGCCACCAGATTGGTCAGGCAGGATTTCCCCTTAGTGAAGCCATGCTGGCTGTCACTAACCTCCTTGTTGTTTTTCATGTGCCTCAGCATGCCTTCCAGGAGAATCCGCTCCAAGATTTTGCCAGGCACAGAGGGGGACTGACTGGTCTGTAGTTCCCCAGCTCATCCATTTACCCCTTCTTGAAAATGGGGGTTATATTTCCCTTTTTTCAGGAACTTCACCTGACTGTCATGATTTTTCAAATATGATGGACAGTGGCTTAGTAACTTCCTTTGCCAGCTCCTTCAGGACCTGCAGATGGATTTTATCAGGTCCCATGGACTTGTGTACATTTAGGTTCCTAAAATGGTCTCGAACCAGACCCTCTCCTACAGTGGGCCCAGGGTCTTCACTCTCACTAGTGCTTGTGAAAATGTAGCACTGAAACTTTCACAAACAGTAACTGAACCCAGATCTTCCAGAATGACACCCAAGGAAGAGCTGGAGAAGTACAAGAGGATTTTTCACCCTTCCAGAGATGCCAAAGTCTTCTGTTGTCCCTGCAGTGAGGAGTGAGACAGGCCCCATTCACACAGAGACAGCAAATGAGCCATTTGACATTACTGTCTGAAAAGTGTCCCCTTAGTAATAGTGAACTCAAAAACCAAACCAAAACAACCATTAGACCCTTTAAAAGGTATAACTTTCCCTCCTGTTTTTGTGTGAATAACTAAACAAAACAGACTGGCACTGTGCTGTCTGTATTGAGCAGGGACAAACAGCTGCTCCTCCTGTACTTCCAGTAATAATTGTCACATGTCAGCTCATGGAAAATTTAAGCTGCACCTACTCAATGACCAGGGAAAACATTTTTTTGTTTGTTTGATTTTCTAAAAGGAAAAAGAAAGAGAAAAAACTCAACAACTATGCCAAATTCATCTGCCTTTATTGTGTTCAATGGCAGCTCTGTTTTCTAAATAGTGCATTGCTATAAAGCACAGGCTGAGGGGAAGATTTAACCTTTGTATAAATGGAGAGCAGTCAAGGGCAATAAAAGCTTATGTCAGGTAAGAGAGGCTTATCAATGCTGACAGGGGTAGGAATGGAGAAGTCAGAACACTTGCTCCTGAGCACAAGGTGTCAGACTCACAGAGACCTTTATAAAGCTTTTTTCTGGTTCTGTTTCATTACAGAAAGCTGCTTTTATGTTGGAACATCTGCTAGGGAAGGGAGGAAGGGAACCACCTTTCCAAATCCTCAGGAAGGGAGTAGTTTGCCCTTCCAAAACAAGGTGACTGAAGTAGGAAATACTGCTGTGACAACCGCCATAACAAGGGGACCAAACAAGGCAGCACTTCAATGTTTTCCTTGAAAGATGAGGCACTTCACTTCAGCTTGTGCGGCCTGCAGAGAGCTCCTGGGGCCATCCCCAGAGCTGCAATGGAGTTTGCAAAGGAGCACCAACTGATGGGAGCAGCCTTGGGGCAGTACACAAGAGGAGGACAGGCCAAGGACACTGAAAAGAGGCAAGAAATCATCACAGAGGTGGTAAACCAGCATGAAGGCAACCAAGTGACAGTCAAGTGAATGAACAGCTATGAAAACTAAGGCATATGAAGGACTCAAAAAGTTGCGGTGATCAGTTGGTCCTAAAAGCATCATAAACTGTCTACAAAGAAACACACTGAATCTTAACACAGGAAGTTTAAACTTGGAGGAAAGACAATCAGAAGATTACAGTTGGAATAAAGTAGAAGGAACAGGTGAGGAATTGTGGGGCATGTGGGAAGGATATTGAAAAAGACTGGATGCTGGAGGAACTAGGAAAAAAAAAAAAAAAAAGCCACCCAACCCCCCCAGTAATACATCTCTAAACATCAAGAGAGATCCTGAGGCAACATCAAAGAGGGTGTGCCTTTAGAAATTACAGTGAAGAGGTCAAAGAGAAACTGCTGGAGCATCCTGGCCCCCTACCAGGAAAATATTGCATGCAGCATCTACAAGGAACCCGACAGCACACTGTAGCAGAGGAGCAATTGGTGGATGTGCAATTCAAGTTACCTTGAATGCTCTCTGAGGAAAGGGCCTTCACTGGCCCTTTTTCCTCATTTGGCCTCAGCTGAGACAGCGTAATGCCACTATCTAATACTAAATCACACCACTCTTGTCTGAAAGATCTCTCTACAAGTAAGTGTCACAGAATCATTTTTCATTTTCTTTTCTCACATTCATTTCATCAAGAACCAAAGTCTGTTTTCTTGAAGATCTCGGATAACATTCAAAAGAGATGCCATCATTTCATGTGGATTATAAAAAAAAGTCAAATAAGAACCAAAATACAAAGGAAACCAAGCTCCAAGTCTGATTATTTCACCTGAAATATAGAAATATTTGCTTGTAATTGTCCATGCTGTCTTTGTTCCAGTCTGATGTGCAATGCGAGGCTACTACTTTGTTACTCAGAACTTCCATTATATAAGCCCAGAAGCAGCTTGCTAAGTGTGACCCTGCCTGGAGGTATTTGTGTCTGGTATCTCCATACACTACAGAACCATCCTCCTTGCCATTATTCCCACACACAAAAGGCTGTAAGACATTTCCAGTCTGTATCACCAGGTCTCATGTATTCAGCACCTAAGAGTCCTATGCCTGTTATATTTTGTACCAAAAAAACAACCCCAAAGCCACTGCTGGGAATGGGATTATTGAGCTTGTAACATGTATGACATTAGTCTGAGATTCTGCAGGTTCAGAAGCTTTCATAAGACAATGTTTCCGTGCTTGACACAAGGTTAACTTTTAAATATAATCCTGTCTCCAGTGTTTTCCTTTTGCATATATTTTACTCTACTAATATCTCTTTTGTTAAAGTCTTAAACACTTTTCTGAAGTGAAACCTAGAGAACCTTGGTTCTTTAGAACCAGAGGTAAAATTAGTACTAGGCTTCCTTAGCATCGACTACACAGTTGTGATGGTTCTGAATAACATTTAATGTTTTCTGTTTCTTTTCAACAAGAATTCTTGTCAGAAAATACAGGAATAAAATTTCATACAGTATTCTAATAGCTGCACAAGTGTCCTAGATAAAAAAAAAGCATAAAATTCTTGAAATAATAGTAGTAGCTAGAGGGATTGCATTTATGGACTATTTGTTATTACGCTACGTGAATTGCAAGGAGTGACTCAAGTGAATATTTGCACTTGCGCTATCTATCTTATTTGCTTTGTACAGAGTGGCTCTCGTAATGTGGGCATTTGTGCAGCCTTTGTATTTTACATGGCTTCCCAAGAGGAGAAGCAGTAGTGAAACCAATAAAGCAGGCAATAAACCCATATTAATAATGTATGGAGAGCTATAGATGTCTGTTTATATGATACAATATTAAAGTGCAAATGCATTGCTGGGGGGGAGGGGTTTATATGAACATGAATGACCAAAACAGTATTCTTAGTTTTTTTACCAACAATGACATCTTCATAGTGCCCCATGTTAAATAACTCTTTTACTACATATTAAAAAAAAAAAAAAAGCCCCAAAATTTTCACTAGTCTATCTGTAATTGTAATATTGGTAAGAAAAAATGACAAAATTTGAAGTACAGAAAATGTCTCTAATATTTATGTGCTATTGTTTAAGAAGATAAACAGAGTATACTGATTCATTTGGGGGGTGGGTGGTTAGTGACAAACATTAATAAAATCGATTTTTTAGGATCTTGTTCACATTATCTGATCACCTGTTAGTGCTTTTAAGTCATTACAGGATTGCATTACTTGGTGCAACACATGTTCACATTTTACTAAGAGAGTACATGAGGCACAACTGAATGACCAGGAGGGAACACGGCCATTGTCAGGGGAGACGCTGAATTTTACTTCAGGATTTAAAAAGTTCATTGTTCTGGCAGTATCTTTGGCAAACATTTGGTTAACTGGTAGATCTGAAATATCATTACTAACAGACATAATAAGTACTTTAACTGTAAAGCAGTACAGTACAAACGGTAACATCCTTTTTACCATCTGTTATTTAAACCAAGGACATCCTAAATCCTTTAGCAAGCCTCTGATGCCCCGAACTTTTAGTCTCAAAGACAGAGAAAAGTAGAACAAGCAAAGCTTTCTTTTCTTCTGTAGTGACAAGACTACAAAGTACCCTCCTGTGCTGGGGTTTCTGTGTATATGAAGATAGACCAAAAGTATTTCTGTTTGATCACTTAATATCATAGTGGGATCTAAACTTCACATTTTACCATTTTCATGCAGGTGATAACCATGAACCCAGATCAACAGCTGTAAAACTCAAGCTAATTTTACAACTACAGTGACCTATACACTTCCAAGTTTTGCTGAATTGCCAGAGTTGCTCTGAGACTACTGTGCAGTCAGCTTGGAGCAGATTGGTACCAAAACCAACATGTCCATGTCATTAGGTGGCAGTTTTAGAACTAATTTTTCATTATGACTACTATAAAGTAGTATTTTCCCACCTGTTTCAAACTATATTCTAAATATGCATCGGGGACAGCATAAAAGTATTTCTACCATTTTGATTTTTGCCCTAGCATACATCCAGTTTCTTACTCCACACAGTGAAAATCAGCTCCATCCACATTCCCAGTTACAAAGACCTCTGCTGCCTCTCACCGAAAAGGACACGTGCATCTTTGCTGTACCAAGTGCTGTTCAGCGCTTGGGACAGCTTTGAATTCCACCAGAGCTCAATACTGAAAACAAGACTAGTGCAATGGAGCAGGTTTAAGTCTTCACAGCCTCCCAGGCAAACCATGGACATCTTGTCTTCTCATCTCTCCCATTTCCTATCATTGCCTCAGCTCTCGACTTCACTTCTTCCTTCACTAACTCCACAGGCTAGAGAGGAGAAGCTTTACCTGCTGCTGTAAAACAGGAGAATTTAGGAGTGTGCGGATACAAGGGAAATGCAAGAATTCGAAGTGACTAATTTAAAATATGTTTTTCAAAAAAAGAAAGATCTGACTTGGTCTTTCAGAATGTGGTTTTATTATTTTTGCAGAAAGGGCTACACACATAAAGGGAGAGCAATACTCAGCTGAGAATTTTTGTATAGATACATCTTTGAAGGAGCTTCCAGCATAAATTCTACAATTACCAGGGGACAGACAGGTAGTCTTTAACAGGAGGAGACAAAAAGAGCTATAAACAGAAAAAGTCAAGTAGTTGGAGAACAGAAAAAAAGAACAAAAAGAACCGATGAAAGAACCTGTCCAATTTTTCAGAAAGTTTCAATCTATTCGATACCTTGTTTCACAAACAAGTATTTCAGGTTTGCTGAAAATGTTTGTACCTGTCTACAGTGAAAGATGGACCCCTGAAGAATTAGATGCTCATGCTGGATGAAGAAACAAGTTTTCAGCCTCTCCAGGGCTCAGCACTCTGGCATATACAGTGAAGCTGGGTAACTGCTCAGTGCTACAAACACCAGAATACATCAATTTAACAAAAAATTTCCTTCTAGAAAAAAACACTACATACTGGATTTGAACAATGTTAGGATTAAAGCACATTTTGATAGTTAGAACTGAATCAGGATCCAAGTTAAGAAGAAAAATGTTTAGCTGTCTCACCCATCCTGACTGAGATGATACAATTTCGACCTTTATGGCTTTCATTAATACAGAAGAGAATAAATAAATGTGAAAAGGTGTTATCTACATGAGGAAATGCATCAAGATTTTGAAATAAATCTCTAAAGAAATATAAAAGAAGCTGCAACACAAAAGTAAAGTCTAAGCTGTTTGACCTACAGGATAAACAATCAAGTAAGACCCTGAGGCTTCTCCCAGCTCCTGCTTTCTCTCTTTGAACAAATCACATGATTTCTCTTGGCTCTTACTTCTCTTCTAACCTTTGTCAGTCTTGTCTAGTTGGCCTGTAAAGATCTGCAGGACATGGCTTATTTCTTATTGCGTTATACCAAGCACAGTCTCTACTGGGTTCTCTGGGCAGCCTGGTGCAAAAATACTGATACTTGCAGTATCACGGAAAACTGATGAACAACTGTATTAGACACATCTCCATTGCTAGGAGCATAAGAATGTCCACACAGGGTCAGAGCAAAGCCCACTGCAGGATTCGACTGGCCTCACTGTTGCTAAAGGTAATTGTGCAGGAAAAGGCCTAAGTACAGGGCAAGTGTTCAGGGGCAATTCCTTAAATACTCTCTTACCAACTAAGCTTTGTAGCCCATCAGCTTTTCAAGCCAGTGATACTGGTCTCGTTGTTTAGATGTTGCGGTACCAGCTAAACATTTCTGCTAAGGAGGACATCCAGCAGGAATTTAGGTCGCTAGTGCAGGTGGTGCGTTAACTAATGAAAACTTATTTAAGATGATGTAGGCAGCTGCAGGATTTACTTCCTGAGGAAATCACACGATGTCTGACAAATGCAGACAGTGAATGCTCTTACCTATGAGCAGAAGTTTCGTCCACGATCTGGGAGTGACATGGAATTGTTACCAAAACTCCTAAAACCCCCAAGAGGGTATGTTATATACTGCTTTTCTATTAGGAGCTCCATGTCAGTGCTGATGACTTGCTGGTAACCCAGACTTGTTTGTAAACTGCTTTTGTGTTACTTTATGTCTTCCCTATAATCCTTTCATTCTGAATAAATAGGATTTTGCTTTATGGAAGCTGGTTAACCTTATGCTGAACTAAAAATCAGACTTGCAGTTAATTACCAGGATCTTCAGTCTAAAGCCCTGCAATCTAAAAATTTTATATAGATAAAATTGAAGCACAAAGAAATTACTTAGGCCAAAGCATAAAATCTAATCAGACTTCGTCAGAGTTCAAAACAACATTAAATCGCTTATTGTAATTGCAAAACATATTCCAGCAAAAACTGATCATCAAATAGCTAAAGGAAATAGCAAAGGTATTAAGAACTCCATATAAAGCACACCATTTGAGATGTTGTATTTCAAAACCATTAACATACCTAGTAATAGAGTACCAATTAATTTTTTTATAAGTCAAATATATGGTAAGTACAGAGAAAACAACACTTATTCAGTTAGGAAAGGGAGACATAAAAATGTCTGAGAAATACACACGCTTGTATGCCTTGTATGAATGACAAAAGCCCTCTATCAGAGGGCATTGCTTCAAAAAGGAAGTCCTGGTTTCCCAACCATGAGACAGACTCCATTTTCCTCTGCATTTCCTTCATTTCATTTCTGCATTGACTACATTGTCCAGACTGATAAAGTAAGAACCAAACACTAAGCCAGTGGTTTTATATGCACAAGTTATGACCTCAAACTGATTGTACCCCAGAAGTCTGGGCAGATGCCTTGTCAGTCATTTACTCAGTTTTCAAGAGCGAACATTTATGTGCATATCCAACATAAGAACCCACTTTGGTAAGCCGCTGATTAAAATATAATACACTATTTCTTCACTTGGAGACATTGCAGAACTACCTGGAGAATACTGGAATTCTTCTGTTGCAAACATAGTATGAGCTTCTTACCACTGTGTCAGGTCAGCCTGCGTGTAAGCTAAAAAAGCATGCACAAATTTCCTCTACAATCCCATAGAAAACCTAAAAATTTACTGCAGAAAGACCTTAAACACTTAAAACATTCATAACTCACATCAGCTTTACCTACTTTTACTGGGCTTTGGTTCTATAAAGCATTCAGGATGAAATACACACTCATTTGGGAAACTCTCAAGTGCTTTAGCATTGTTTCACTCTCAACAAGTGAGTCCCAAAAGTATGGTCAGACTTATATCGCCAGGCATAGTGATTCTTCACTTACTTTGCCACTTCTGGACTCTTCCAGGCTTGAAGTATCCTGCAGCGTTTCTTTTTCCACTCCCTGTATCAGTACCAGCTCTAGCACTTCAGTCTCACACCTCTTGGGGAAGAGAGGTATGAGGTAAATAGCCAAAACTTGCAAGGCTGGAGAAATACAGTCTCCAGAGTCCCTATCTATACAAACTGCTCACTGAAATCAATTTGAAAGTCTCTCCAATTGATTCATCATTGTGCCCTTTACAGAGCCATGAACTAGGACCAACACCCGGTCTTGATGTACTGTCAGTTCAGCCCACTTCCCCCATTTACCTGTGCAGTGGATCTGCAAAAGTACCCACCTGCAACTAACAGCTCCATTCAAACACAGGCAAAAAGGAAAAAGAGGAAGAAAAAGAAAAGACCCTCCTGAAGCTATGAAAATTAATGAAAGAAGAATCTGTCTCAAAAATGTCCATGTCAGACATTTTTGAGACAGATAAAAACTTTTTTTTTTTTCAACAGAAAGTTTTGTACCACACTGTTGAGCCAACTGGGAAAAAAACATGGTAC
Source organism: Ara ararauna (assembly GCA_028858755.1). Lineage (NCBI taxonomy): Eukaryota > Metazoa > Chordata > Aves > Psittaciformes > Psittacidae > Ara > Ara ararauna. The sequence goes on along the minus strand of CM054380.1, from coordinate 14,644,594 downwards.
AGCTGTGGGCTGCTTGGAAGATCTAGAACAAATAAAAAATAGCATTTTGTGACCCTGAATGCAGCTTTTTACTTGAAAACTTGTTTTTGTCTCTGGGTTTTTACAGATAAATAGATGCAGACACCAGAGCAAAGCCTTTGCACTATTAATTTCCAAACAGGCTAAAATTAGTGGGTTGCCATTGCAGTCAAAACCATCTGGAACTAGTAAATGAAACATCTAAGATACCTTAAAAAAAGCCCCCCCCAAAAAAAAAAAAAAAAAACAGCAAAAAAAAAAAAAAAAAAACCACAACAAAAAAACCCCTCACGCTGTAGTAGAGGAAAAAAAAAAAAAAAAAACCACAATATTATCCTTAGTAACTTTTTCTTTCTTTATGAAATTTATCTTTTTAACACATTTTGGAGACACAAAGTTTAGTCTCTGGAAAAGCAAATCTATGGAAAAAAGCACACATCTTTTTCTGTCCAGACAGACCAAAAGGTCTGAGAGCAAATCTACCGCACAGTGGCTGCCCTTTTTTCCAGTCCTGCCATTTGAACTCTCTAGATCTCCTGGAAGATTCTTCCTTCTTCTCATCCTCTCGGAGGTTTCCCCAAGACTGAACGTGACATAGCACCTACAGGTACCATATGCCTGTCTGGAGTGACAGCTGGTACCAGGCAGCATCTGAAATGGTGCTGGATATCTGTATTCAGGCAAACCTCTGGCTGGGTGCCCTTCTGTCCCACAGAGAAGGGGAGATTCCTCTCCCACCACCCCAAGTCAGATGCCAGTAGTCCAAGACCAAGGCAACCCTGCAGCCTCCCCATCCCACCTGGCTAGACTCCTTTAGGAGCATATACCTTATTACAGGATTATTTTATTTTAAGAAGAGCATCAAAACTGTAATAATCCTATTGCCTAGTCACTTAGGCTTTGTAATTTACATCTATGGGATCTACTAAATCAATGCAGGGCATAAAAAAACAAAACAGAGAGCATTAAATACTAAGTGTTGACATTCCTCTGAGACACGCATCAAGGTGGGAGAAAAACTACAATAGTTATTATTGTTGAGAGCCTGACGCAATCTGAGCTTTCCTGGTGAAATTCAAACCTGCAATAAACATACCTCTCGCTCTACAGTATGTCAGATTGTCTTGGTGCACTGTTTTTAAGTAATTTGTAGTAACAACAACAACAAAAGAATAATATTATACATAAATAGATATATCCTCTATGCAGCATACTAGAAATCCTGAACTATTTCAGGTACTATTGGCAGACATAAGCCATGAAACACTGCTTAGCTATTTCTTTCCCAACAGTTTTAAAATAATTCAGCTCAAACATTTCTTGTAGCTTTGTCCTGCTGTAGATTTAAAAATAAATTTAAGCTTGGATCAAGTTGGCAACTTGATTCAAGAAAGAAGAAAAGAACAAAGAAGTACACAAAAAGAAATGGAACTGGCATTTATCTATTTATATTACCAATGGGTCCATCTAGGTTTCACTGGGGACAGGGAGGCATTTGGTTTTGCAAAAGGATGGATACAAGCAGAAGCAGTACTGGTCACTGTTGTTGACCAGATGCTGTCAACAACTGGTAAGAGGGGCAGGACTCAAGCCACGTCCTCCGTTTGGGACCAGCTTACCAAGACCGTCAGTTATGTTAGTAATAAGATTGCCAATAGGATGCTGAGCACACAGCCAATCTTCTTGGCAGAGATGGCTGAAAACAGATCAATGGGGGCATCTCAGCTCCCATGCCATCCTCCCTCTTTTGAACAGCCTTCGTGACCACCACAAAACTTACATCTACAGGCTGGTCCTGGAACATGTCCAGGATCATCTCTTAGGAAGCAGTGATGAAAGATTTCCTGACACACAAACTGTCCATCCTTCAGGGAAGGATGGCTCCAAAATACTCTACACTTCATGTTACAGTGCTGAAGACCTTCCAACTACATGAATACTCAGCACTTACAAAGTGCACAAAAGTGGAGAGGATTGACATTAGCAGGCAGGGTTTTTTTTGCAAGCCCATTTGCTATTTTCCTGTCTATTATAAATATACAATTCAGCATGTCATAAAATCAGAACTCTGTGACTCTCCACTAAAGGTGGAGGGCATGTTTGGACAGACAGGCATTACTGAAATCGGCACAAAAGCTGTAGCAATAGCAGACAAGAAGAAGGAGCAGTAGGTGTATAAGTACTGGAGAAGCTGAAGGAGAATTCAGTCTTCAGAATTAGATGGTGTCTCTTCTACCCAGTGTAAAAGGAAGATGACTACTTAAGATTCCCTTCAGTGACCCCTTCCCACTTTACTTTGCCACCTTCTGTCTCTCAGTAGTATTTCACTCAACTACATAGTTAACATCCCAAAATACTTACTTACAGACCAATAATTGCTTAAGCTGACAACAACCTGTGGTTGTCACCATCCAAAAGCCATTTTGGCCCACAGAGAGTAAAGCAGTCTCAGTGCAGAGTAGACCAGGCGTCCACACCCTTAAACATGTCAGGGCCACAGCTGCTGCTAAGCAATGCCACTGATACCTGCAGAGAAGCCAGGGCTGGGAGTGCAGTTTGCACCAGCCAGAGGAGGGCCAGTGGAATCACTTGGACTGTGTTTGATGGGAGCGAGGCAAATCTGTTTTCAGGGCTCCTCCTCCTGGCCTCCACATCAGTGCACAAGTCATTTAAAAAGTGACAAAGACAACGTTCTTCTTTAAAATGTTACAATACAAGATCTGAATCTTGCCATCGTTTGAAAAAGGCTGTGAAATCTTCACCTTGATGAGTCTTGTGCTGTCTAAAGCAATTTAGCATATTCTTCCCTCCATTGAGCTATCAATGACATCTTATGCAATGATCATGTAAAATAGGATGGCAGAACCCACAATTCTGAACATCAAGCAAATAGATGGCTTTCTTTGGAACAGCTTAATCATTTCTCCCTCTAGTTCCATGGGTTTTCTGGTTTTGCTCCACTCAGCAACTTTGCAGTGGAGAGGGCCACCGAACTGTATGACCTTACAGAATTAGTTACCTGCACAATTCCAAATATAAACTGTTCTGTCTGCAGAGCAATCAAAGACACTTTCTTTTTCATCAAAACTGAACATGTTAACTAAAGCACCATGACAATATCTGTACTATTACAGTCAAATCTAAATGGCTGTTCAGTGATGCACAACAACCTCTTCTTTTAAATTCTAGACTGCTTTGTCTCTCTAACACAACCAGTTACAATTGTATTTTTCATTCTTTCCATGTCCCTTCCAACCACCTGCAGTCAGAGCATGTGTTTCTCATGCAATCAGTTCATACTCTGTACCTGCCAATGTGGAGATGGCCTGAAGTAAACAGATAACACAACCCACCTGCTACCCAATTCCTGTACGGAATAAGCTTTACAAAGGTTTTCAAGAGCTTAAGTATATTGGCAATTGAGATTACTGCCTTTGGAAGCATACAGAAATAAAACATAAGTAAGGATCATTCTGCGATCTGGTCTTAGTCTTTACTGGCCTAGATTTTCCAGCTCAGCATTTCAATTACTTTTACCTTAGAACTTCTCAGCACTTCACAATCAGGATCAAATTTGCTAATATTGCAGAAACCAGCCCATAATTTAGCCCAGCAGTGCTCCTTAACAGAAGCCTGACATTGGATTAACCAGATTCATGTGAAGTAGGGAAAGGCAGAAAAAAGTCAGATGCCATTCTAGCATAGCATCTGTCCTAACTGTGGCTTAAGTGAGCCACTTTGGGTAAATGGGAACTATCTTTAATTATCTTAAACCCCAACAGACAGCCATTTTTGGAAATGCCCATCTGTTATTACACACTGGTGGTTTCTAGGGCTATTTAGATCCCTCTACCATTTTCATGTACCCAAGAAAATAATACTTTGTCTATATTTTGCTACATTTACAATATATTCCTTTACTTATATCAATGTACAGATTATCTATATCTACATATACTGTTTCTCTGTAGATTTACATCTGTAATTTAGCATTTCTCACATTACAGAGAAAACTGAATAGAAAAGGACTATCTGACAATATAGGTGGTGCTGGAAAGCATCACTCAACTTTGTAATTATCTCTACCTGCACAGCCATAGTTTCAATCAAAAAACCCTTAGTCACTTCCAGCCTTGCTGCAGATAATGTGGGCCAACAGATCACTTAGTCTATACCTGTCCATCTGCAGAGGTGGTAACAGAAGTACTAACTTCCCATGGATAACTTGCATCAGACTCATCTCAGAGTAGGCAAATTGCTGCTGCATGAAGCAGCAGCCAAAGTGCAATTCCACCATGAGCCAGGTTTCCTTGAGACCAGAAGTTACAACTCAGAGTAGATGAAGCTCCTATCTAATTATTTTAATCACTTCTCCACATACACTCACATCAAACACTGAGAGTTTGGTTTTCTCTTCATGGCTGTATAAAGAAGAGAAATCACAGCGTAGCCCTTTCTTGTTTCATGTGGTCCTGTAACTGTTGTTATAAGAGGTTTTGTTCTTCTACATAGCACAGTAGGAGGAAAACAAAGGCAGAAGGACACACAGGTGAGCTCTGACCACTCATTGCCCACTGTGTCTCAGGGCAGAACCACATTCAACCCTTCCACACTAACTGGGGGGTCTAATGTTTCACTACTTAATTGTCCTTAAAATTCCCCTCCCCCCCCCAAGGGATAAGGAGCAAAGTAAGAAATCCTTAAGGAAAAAAAAAATTAAAAAGACAGCAGCAGCAGCCCACTCCCCAACCTCAAGAGAACAAATACAGCTTCAACAAACTACCTTTTGGATACAGTTCTATTCAGTAGCGAGGTAAAATTAACCAGAAGTATTTTGCCAAAGCTGTGACATATGTCAACTGCAAGCATTAGGACTGTAGCATATACTTAATTTATAGCTTTTACAGAGCATTTTCAGCTCTAATCATGCTTCTTTCACACTATTTAAGTATATTAAAAAAAACCAAAAAGCCCTGTAACACATATTCCCTAATGCACATTTGCAAGCAAAGCATCTATGGTCTCATCCAGAATGACTAACATTACAGAGCAAAAAGAGTAAGATGATTAAATAGACTGGCTCACCCATCCTGTTGTTACACATCAATAAATAACCTCAACACAGCAGAAATAGAGATGTGGTTTTCTATTTGGAGTTAATTCAAACACTGGATCTTCTTCAGACCTTCCACACTATGTAAAATAGAGCTGGGCAAATAATTCATTATGAATTATTCATTCAATTAATTTAATTTCTTCTGCTCACTAATTAACTATCTTGACTTTTCTGAATGTTTTCATTATCTGAAAATTATTTACTCAACAGTTTTTATTAATAACTCCTTGCCTCTAGATTGTTCACAAGCAGATTACTGCAAGAAATATAAATTGTAAATTCAAATCGTGTTGAATAGTTTTAATTAGACATACAAGTCACATGCTGTTTTTCTGCTTCCTTATTGGGTATATGAAAAAACCCAAAACCCCAAACAAACGAATATAACACAACTATCTCCTGCAAACAAAACCATTCCAAGACTAAAATTCATTTGCCACAAAAATTCTTGAACCTACTAACTGCGCAGAATAATTTTGTCTTCCTCTTTGAAGAAAGAGTAAATTAAGCATGTTAAATTAGAAATGTAAAACACAACTTGCATGCAGCAATTCTTTAACCACTTGAGCTTCCCCTACAAGGCTATGTCCTCTTCCAGGCTCAAACCTCCACCATGGCTCCCCAGTCTGAATCTGGATAAGGGAATAATAGCAGTGCTACCCCTAGAAATAAATTCAAGAGGATGTCCGAGTTTCCTCTTTAGTCTCCACCCAAGGAGAAGGTCATTTATATGGCCAGGTTTAGCAGGCTGTAGGGAAGCTCTTACAGAGGTTATATTGCTCTTTTTCTGCTTCCCAGAGGAAATTAAGGTATTTATGGAGATAAACAAGACCACCATGCAGAGTACATTTTTTGACTGACATCATACCTCAGCATTGGCTTCACTCTTTCCTTACTGTGGTACCCAGGCAGGTCATTAAGCCATCTGCATTTCTAGCTACAGACACAGGGATGGAAACATGTTCTTACCCTGCTTGGTTGATTCATAAAAGGGAATGATGGAATGGGAGACAACTACAACAAACAACCAGAATATGGTCAACAGAAATGAACGTGGCTGGGGAATCAACTATATACACAGAGGCAAGGTATATAAAAAGCCTTTCAGCTTTCCAACAGCTGGGAAAAGGAAATTTTTCCCAGCATCATCTAACAGCAACAAAATTCCCCCCAAACCCCAAACCTACCTCGGACATACCTTTCTCCTTTGCGCATCTGTTGTTGCTTGTAAATGGGAGTTGTTCACTTCCACTCCCTCTAGGGTGAGAGGAAAGGGAGAAGTTTAGATAACAAATAATAGGCTCTCAGAGTCTAGAGTATTTCGAAAGAGAATTACAGAACAACTGACAACTACCTGCTGTTTCTCAGAGGACATGGCAGCAGACCATCTCATGTGGGATGGAAGAGTGAGAAGCAGCTGTGATTGTTGTAATCATTACTTGCTATGACCTCAGGGAACTATGTGCTGCCATCAGTTAAAGTTAGTTGGCAATTCTCCTGACAATTTACAGCCATATCTGCTTCCCACCCACCTGACATGGAGGAATTGTGCTGTGGACATCTCATCAGATGTAAACAATCAATCTTAACAGAGCTCATGAGACACATGTGGTGTGAGTCATCTGTTAAAAGTTACAGATTTTCAACTGAGGTAACAGCTAACAAAGTATGTATAATATTTGTGTAAGAAACAGGCCAGATTTGGATGTATTCATCCACAAGAACCAATCTTTAACTCAACCATGGGCAGAGGATAAATTATTTTAAGTCCTAAAGCGTCAGTTTAACCTTTTCCTTCAACACATTAAAGACCCCATACTCCACAACTGAAGACTTTATGAAACAGAAGGCTGTATGTAGGGTTTGCCAAGCAGAACTCTTAACTTGCATTATAAATGAAAGTGCCTTTAAAAAACACTTTCAGACAGTATGTATTACTGGATAATGGATAAAATATGATTTCTGTTAAAATAATTTCTACTTCTGTCTTTCATCTAATATAATGTATTTGCAGCCAAATAATTTTAGTTAAAATTAGTGTCCTATAGTATTTTCATTCGTGCAAAACAATTCTGCCGTAATACCACACAGACCTATACTGATTAATGTCCTTGAAGACATCCTTAAATATTTAGAGCTGAACTTCAAATCTCCTCACAAAAACAATCTTATCTCATTCCTTGACTACTGGAATTCCTCTTATTAAGTCTGTAGCATACATTTTACAGCAAACAGATGAAACTCTTGGTGGCAATATGCATAATGAGGAGGCCCCATTCCTTACAGAGAAGGCTAATTAATCATTAGGCGAGTGCTAGTAAATTTTCTGAATCACCAAGTTTCTGACAGACATGCTGTTAAGCCAGCAAAATGCCCACAGATGTTACTTGCCCATCATAGGGGAACGTATTCTCTTGAGGACCCTGAGCATCTTGTCATGGTTTACTTATTTATTTTTGAACGAAACAAAAAATTAGCAAACCCATGTAATGATTAATGTATATGTGCAAGCAAAAAATAATAGCATGACACCTATTAATAATTAAAACTAGTACTGGATTTTAAGATGCTAAAATAGAAATGTGAATTGCTTACTAGCAGCTCTGAAATGGTACAATTAATAGATCTACGGCACTGTCTGCTTAATAGCTTAAGCATAACTTGATTCGGAGAAAACTATCTCAAATTGCTTCACTTTTCTTTCTCCCTACACCTTTTAGCACTTTGCTAGAGCTGTCTCCACACAAAAGCTCCATCACTACCTTCAGTAACCTGTATTGTTCTCTTTCTCTGGATGTAAAAGCCAGAGCCTTTGGAACAGGTGCTTGTCTGACGAGAACCACCGGACCCATTCTTCACTTGGTGGGAATTGGAGGATGTGTCACTGTCATGGGTTCAGGAGTAGCACTCATTTTTCTCCTTCGTAGTAGCTGGTGCAGGGCTGTGGTTTTGACTTTCTGCCTGGGAACAGTGCTGATAACACCGATGTTTATAGTTACGGCTTAGAATGTTTGGTTTGCCCAAGGACTTTCTGAGTCTCATGCTCTGCCAAAGAGGAGGGGAAGCCAGGAGGAAGCAGAGACAGGACACCTGACCCAAACTGACCAAAGAGGTATTCCATACCACAGCACATCATGCCCAGGATGGAAAAACTGGGGGCTGGAACCTGGAAGAATTCAGTTCACGGCTCGGTTGTCAGGTGGTGAGCAGTTGTATCCTCTTCCCTTGTATTTCCCTGGTCATAGTTGTTATTGGTGGTAGCAGTAGTGGTTTGTGTTATAACTTAGCTACTGGACTGTTCTTATCTCAACCCGTGGGAGTTACATTCTTTCTATTCTTCTCCCCATTCTCCCTCCTCCCTCGGAGCGCGGGGGAAGAAAAGAGGAGGAAGTGAGTGAGAGCGGGCTGCGTGATTTACAGCTTAAGCCACAACAGTCACACATTTCAAACTGCCCATGGGGAGCCTGGCTTGACTGGCCAGAATTTGTCCAAATATGCCACAAACCCAAAGGCAAAATTAGACCCAAACCAATAGCCTTTGAATACATCAGATGCTTGGATCAGGCTTTTGCAGGATACACCTTATGACAACAGACTACTCAATGAGACCTTAGATCTGCAGTTTCACTTAAATTATCATTCTTTTTCATAGATTTTAAAAGAATGGTCTCAGGAAAACATTAATGGGTATTTTTTAGGTATTTCTGTTATTACAAGGATATTTTTCGAGTGCAGAATATCAGGCAGGGCCTCAGCAGGACTCAAGCCTGAAACCTCCCTTCCTCACTAAACGTTTCTCTTTCAACAATATTTAACTTCCCCCATGCCTTTATAAAAGATAGTATGAGGCTGTCATATATAGAAACTACTGTTTCTTCCATTCCTCCCTCTCCCTCTTTGGGTATTAATTACATTATAGTTCATTAGCTGAGCTCATTAAGACCACAGTACAGGTAGGAAATAGGTAATTGGTTGGGTATAATTATTACATTAATTTGATTAGGTGGTTTGTGCTTTTATCAAAAAGGTGACCTCTGTGGATACTGGAATAGGTTTCGCTCCCTTACTACTTCCTGGGCTGCAGGTAGCCATGGCTCTGTGTTTACTCAGGAGAATGAAAAGCCACATTAAAATTGCTTTTGGTGCAGTTCAGACTGAGGGGAAGAAGCAGCTGTATCCAGACAGCTGTCTTACAAGACTGCTGGGTTTTATTATGACTCTGTGTCTCCTCACTTCCTCACTGATGCTTTATTGTGTGCCAGCCAAAACACAGCCCTGGATATTAGGAACGTGCGAGGGTCACAGCACCTTGTGCTCAAGACAGGACAGATCTCTTAAGATACCATGGCAGTAAAAACAGAGCAAAAGAATTAAAAAGCATGGAAGAATGAAGCAAATATACTCACATCTCCATGTTAATGCAACTGAGCCAGCCAATGCCAATATCAGAGGCCCAGGCACATCCATCCCATCCCATTTCTGGGACACTGCCTCTGGCAGAGCAGGCAGCCATGACTCGCATGGTCTGGCTTGGTGACAGTGCCACGAAGAGGACAGTGAGCCTTTCACCTCATGTCACTGCTCAGGGCTCATCACAAGCTGCCCCCATACATTCCTAGAGGGCTTTTTATTTTCATATTGTTTTAATTAAACAACTAGAATGATTTGTTCCTGAGAAAACCACACAAAGGAACACCATAGATGGGAAGCAGCTCTGGGGATGCTTTCAATTAAAACAGCAATTGGTGGAGGTGGCAAAGCATGGTCCAATTTCTAATTAAGTAAATGTAGCAACTCCCACTGACTAAGCTGGGAGCTGGACAAAGCCCAGAAGAGAAAAGGAGGGGTCAAGCAATGGGTGAGTTCAAAATAGCATTAAGAGGTTTATTTGTCACCTTTATAGGAAAAAGTCTCTGTAGTCTACAGAGAAGTTGCTATTTTCCGAAGAATGTTATCCAAACAAAACAGATATATATCGTGTTTAGGTAAAAAAGAGCAAGATTCTAAGTAGGAAAAAAAAAAGGTTTTTTTTCAATTTAATCTTTGTGTTGATTTTGAATAAATTTCTCTTCAAAAATAAAATATCTGTAATTTTTCTGAAGCTTAATAGTTTAACAGACACTTGCTCCTAATTTTCACATTGCTAAACCCCATGTTTATGTACTTACTGCTTCAGGAGGATGTAACTTCCCAGTGCTGGCAAACAGCACAAATAATGCCTGTCTGTTTGTGCAATCACAAAGGGTATGTAGCTGGGATTATAAATTACCTCCAGCCAAATAAGAAGCACAAAACATAAGCTTGTCAAGTCAACTGGAGCAAATTGGTATTGTGCTAGAACAAACTGGAGAACTAACAAGCAATACAGATGAAATCATGGACAGCTGAAGTCGATCCATAGTTTATCTTCCAGAGTCAGTTAATGTCGATGCCAGTGGAATTTGCACAAGCAACAAACCCTCAACTTCAGCTCTGCACTGGCTGACATTTCCCTCCATTTAAAATTGGCAGTGTAAGCTGTGGAACCTAAATTTAACCTCTGGAGAATATGCCACATGACATCTGTGTTCTTTACATGTTCAGCTTAAGACTTTGAAAGCTAATTTATCCATGTACTACCTCAATAAGTGACTCGCCTAGCAACTGCTGAACTTCTGTCACTTGTTGGCTACTATTGGCAGAGCCTTTTTGTCTTGGGAACTCATTCTTTAATAATGACCATCTCAGACCCCTGAGGATGACACTAATGAGCATTTGAAAATGCCAGGAATTAAAAATAATACCTAATAGCACTCAGTGATTTTTGAAGAAATAACACCTGATCTAGGTGTCCATTGCACCAATAGATTTTTGCAACAAATTGTGCCAGGCTCTATTATTAGATTCATATTGAATCTCATATCTAAAATACAAACATTTAAACAGACACTTGAAATACAAAAACCAGATTAAAGATTTCTTACAAAGTGCTGCTTCTTTTATGTGCTTAAGAGTTCAGTATGTGAAAAGAATTGCTAAACAAATACCACCTCCAAACCAAAATAGCTTCAAAATAATAGACTAAAGTACAGTAGCAAAAAAGCTGCAAAGTCCAGTCATAGCTCCTCCTCCTCCCTAAGATCAACTGAATTCAGTTGTAAATGAAGGAGGATATGGATGCATTTCCTCCAGATATATGCTTTTTCCTCCAGAAATTACCCAGGACCTGCCCTCACAGTGACAGAGAACAACAATGCTCTCGGGCCCAAGGGAGCTGCACTTTTTGCCTTGCATCAACCTCCATATCCACTAAGTTTCTGCAGCTCCACACAGAAGCCATAAATTGTGCAACCATGTGTTTGTTGAACTTCCCTCCTCAATTAAAGTAGTTTTTTTTTTTTCACCTATCTGGTCTTTGTACCGAACACATGCATAATGCACTCTTATGTTGGTCAGAGAGGCTACCTTATGGATGACCCTGCTATGCTCTTCCTTTGGTCTACACACCCCATGCAATTCTCTCCATTTTCTCCCTTTCATCTTTTTAGGTTTCAAAGCTATATGGATATGACAGTGATACAAGACAAGTCTGCAGAGGAATTTGAAATGGAGATTAACTACCAAACAAAAATAGATACTTTTACCACTTCTTAATATCTTCTCTTAAAGAAATAAGCAGTATCGTACCCAGCTATATTAGCAACAAATCAAATGGTCTGCAAACATCACAAGGCCAGGAGAAAATGAGCTAGAGAGATTACCCTAATTCTTTACTTACACACCCCCATTTGTGGAAACACTCAGCTATATCCTCCCTTTATATTAGAGCAAAATTAATTAAATACATTATAATTTAGAACAAAAGAGGAAAAATAACTGGTAATATAAAGCCACAGTCAAATAGTAAATGTTACTTGAGAATAGATGGAGAGATGAATAAGGAAAAAAAACCACAGAAGTAAGGTAATTTAACAGGTTTAAAGCCCTGTCTTCCATATAGTCATTGCAATAAAATGATTTGCTTGTCTTGAGGGAATCCAACTCTCCTGAAAGCTCAGTAAGTTTAAATTACTTCGCCTATTTACAGTTATTGAATGGCAAATTGCTAAAGGAAATTATGTCACAGAACAGCTAGATAAACATCGACAGCATCTTGTCACCAACCTGAGACGGGTTCTTGCACTGACTTAAACATTCAAGTAACTTTACTCAGGGAAAAGGGTAATACTCGTGTATTATCGAACCCCTGCACAAATACCGTCTGGATCAGAGACCCAGATGTCCTCTCTGTAAAAACAGGAGCAATTTCTTTACTATATATTCACTTAAAAAATATTCTGATTCCTGTCTGCAGACTGTAGGCATCAGACAAAGCATTAAGAAAACAAAGGAACCAAAACCCTCACATATTCAAGTTCATCTGACCCACCCAAATACACACCCCCACACATACTCATGTGCACCTGACAAATCTGTGCACGTGACAAATCTGTGCACTTTGTCCAGTATTTAAGTGCAAGGAATGACGCTAGGGTACTGGAAACTAGTAGAAAAGTAATTCAGATCAAATAAAAACTATGGCTACTGAGCAGTCTTAATTCCAAATTATTAGGTCTAGAAACACACCATCTAACCCACCAGAATAGGTATGAGAAAGGCAGCACTGTTTACAGCTTCATGAGCTTCACGTGCAATTGCTGGCAGGTATTAAAGACAGAGCATGCTAAATAGCCAGAAGTTTCCAGGCTACCATCTTCTCATTCTGTCTTTGTGTTCCAAGAATTATTTTTTTGCTTACTTATTTCATCTTTCGTTTAATTGAACAAAAATAAACACAAAGCAGAATCTGAATGGCACATGATTAAAATGTATCTCTTGAAATTCTGCAGACCCAAAATCCTCTTGGTACCACTTTGTTCTTAAGGGATGCCCAACAATGATTTACTGTGAGATGAATAATGCATTTATATCACATACTAGTTGTAGCAAAAATAATCTATAAATGTTTAATAAATATTCTGTAATCTTTTGGTGAGCATGCTATAAATAAGTAACACTAGATTTGTGATGAAATATTTATATGCATTTTGGCTATTGTTATGCTTTAAGTGTTCAAGGAGCCATTACTAACAAAGTGAATGGAGTTACCAAGGTTATAGATATGTTCTGTAAGCCATTTATAATGAAATGTTCAACACTTAAAGTAAATGCATTTGTAGGGGTTCTTGACAAAGTGTAAGTGTCTAACAAACCATTCATACTGAACTCCACGCAGATATAAATGATACGTAGTCATTTGATAAGTCATTTTCAGTGAGATGTGAAAATCCGCTGGGAATATATTTTAAAATCTTTGTGTGTTGCTTTATACTAATTGGAGCATACTTCCAAATACATGGTGTACTATACTGCAGATACATGGTTTACATGTACTGTGTTCAGCTCTGGGACTCCCAACATAAGGAGGATGTGGACCTATTGGAGTAAGTCCAGGGGATGCCACTAAGTTACTAAGACTGCATATTAGCTATCACATCTAGATAACCTGAAGGCTCAAGAGCATAGATAACTTCCAGAGAGGTGCTAGGTTCAAAAAGCAGCTTGAGGGCTCTTCCCATACAGTGTGATGCTAAATATGCACTGCTCCAAGGCATGGCTGTGGACAGTACACAGCAAAGCCCTAGCTAACTAAGAGGCCTAAGGAGTGCTGCAGAGACAGTGCCAGCCTGATATTTTCAGCTAATGCCATCTCACTTACAGTGACAGTAGCTTAAGAAGATAACACCTATTGTTGTCCCTGAAATACCCAGAAAATAATAAATAATATAGCAAGTGTTTTAAAGAAAAGATTCTTAATGTTGAAGTATACGCGAATCCATCCTAGTACCAAGAAAAGCCATTATACTACATTCTGACCTGGCATTCTGGGTTCAGCAGTAGCAGTCATTTTTTTCTCCTTCTTAGTAGCTGGTGCAGCGCTGTGGTTTTGACTTTTGGCCTGGGAACAGCGCTGATAACACCGATATTTTTAGTTGCTGCTTAGTAAAGCTTACTCTGACCAAGGACTTTCTGAGTCTCATGCTCTGCCAGGGAGGAGGGGAAGCCGGGAAGAAGCAGAGACAGGACACCTGACCCAAACTGACCAAAGAGGTATTCCATACCACAGCATGTCATGCGCAGTTTATAAACTGGGGGCAGTTACCTGGAAGGGTTAGATCACTGCTCGGAATGGGCTGGGTATCGGTCGGTGGGTGGTGGGCGGTTGTATTTTCTTCCTTTGTTATTTCCCTTATCATTATTATTATTGGTGGTAGCAGCAGTGGTTTGTGTTATACCTTAGTTACTGGACTGTTCTTATCTCAACCCGTGGGAGTTACATTTTTTCAATTCTCCTTCCCATTCCTCCGGGAGCAGGGGTGGAGGAAAGGGGAGAGTGAGCGAGCGGCTGCATTGCTGATTGGGCTTAAACCATGACAGTTCTTTTTGGCGCCCAACATGGGGCATGAAGGGTTAAGATCTGACCAGAGTGTGTCTAATAGTATCTGTGATAAGCATTCATTGTTTCGGATTAATAGTCACTCGTCACAATGCTGATTTATTGGCTCTCAAAGTTGTTGCTCTTGATCTCACAGCTTCAGCATGTTGTACCTTACTTACAGCCGGTATTTGCTATGTTAGTGTTTATCACCTGGGGGCCTTGGGCTAAGGTTCGTGCTTCATTTTACTTTATGGTAATGACTTGTAATACAATAGACTCGTTGATCATGAAACTGATCTGGCTTGCTTTCCCACTGTGGTCACCACCTCTATACTTTGGGAGGTATATAATAGAAGTGTTTAGCAATAACACGTCTTTTTTCCCCTCATCGGGTGGTCAACCCATGAAGAAGACATTCCCTTATGTTCTCAGCCTTCCCACCAGACTATTTACAGCATCATTTGAGAGTTCTGAAGGTTTTGAATGGCCTTTGGGTACCCTTGAGACCTGCCTGCTGATTGTGATGGGGAGCACCATGTTGGCATGCATACAGAGTGTGTTTTACCCATGACCATTTCATCTGGCCCTGAGAGTTAAGCAGAATCGAGTCTGGGCCTTGTCTGGGGTTAGACGATAATATAGGAGGACCAAGACATTTTCTCCGAGGCTGGACAGCCATGAGTGGCAGGGCCTGTGGGATAGTATGGGCAAGTATGTAGGCCAGTGGGCCTCTCCAGTGCTTTGGAACTTCACCACTGAGCAAGTTTAAAATACAGAAAAATAAGTAAAACATTTAAATGAGGTGTGTTGTCATTCTGGTCATACCAGAGAGGGACAAATCATGGCAACATGCTGGGGCTTGGCCTATGCTTACAGAGCCCTGTTCAACACCATCCAGCACCTTCAAAAGGAAAAAAATGTCCCTGGATCTGAGGGTAAAGCAACAGACAGCACAGCTACTCCAGCTCCAAATACAGCAGCTACACCAGCCCCAGCGACAAGTACAGTAGCTACTCAAACTTCAACCGCAACAGACAGAGCAGCTACTCCAGCTCCAAGCAGAGCAGCTATGCCAACTCCAGTGACAAGTACAGCAGCTACCCAAACCCTGACAACAGTTACTGCAGCCTCTCCAACCACAGTGATAATCACTGCAGCTAAACCAGAGGACCAATTCGTGCCAATATTGGTTGCCCCTGTATGCAAGGGAAAAAGCAACACAAAGACAAGAAGACAAAGAAACAAGATGAAGAAGCCATGGCAATGCACTTACTACCTAGGACAGCATCTGGTCAGGAATCATCATCACATGAATCAGAGGAAGAAGAAGAGGTGACTTCCTGACCTCAGACCTCAACCGAGTTACGGAATAGGCAAAAAGACTTTACCTGTCAACCAGGGGAGCACATCATCACCTGCTTGCTCCGATGCTGGGGCAATTTGGCCGATGGTCACGAACTAGAAGGTATGGAAGCCAAGCAGCTGGGATCACTTGCTAGGGAAGGGTGAATTGACAAAGCAATTGCAAGAGAGAAATGGTCCCTCGGCCTTTGGACACAGCTCTTGGCAGCTGTGAAAGAAAGGTCTCCATACAAGGACGATGTTATGAGTTGTTCAGCCAAGTGGACTACTCTAGAGAAAGGCACCCAGTCGCTGAGGGAATCAGCCATTGTAGAGATGATTTACCACATCAAGCCAAATGCCGGTGATGCACCCATAGATGCAGATGAAGTTGAATGTACATGACCCATGTGGCGGAAATTTACATGGAATGCACCGTCATCATATGCCTATTCACTGGTAACAGTAACCTGGAATGACATAGTACCACTAACAGTGGATGAAATGATTCATAAACTCCAAGAGTTTGAAGACATTCTTATCTCAACTTTATCCATATCCTCAGCTTTATAGCAACACTAAAATATTAGAGGGAGATACTTTCTAATAATGATACATTAATGAACAATAAATCACACAGAAAATACTACTTAGAACATTCATATTAATACTAAATGAGTTTTTCATTATTAATGTAACATCATCAATATAAAAAAGAATTATCAACAATTAGGCTATTCTTTTATACTGTTAAACACGAGAAGTTATATTTTATTTCAAGTAGTTTTAATAGACGTTTAAAAAGTCATCCACTGTCCTGCAAAGAATTTCATGTCAAGTGAAGCAATCTGTGCAAAGAAGGGGTGCTTCAAATGCAGAAGCCCTGCCATGCCTGTCTGAAGTCAGCAATTATTTCACTTACAGGGGAAATTTGTTTTCACTGGAATTACAAAATTAGAACTAACATGGCCATAGATCCCAGAAAAAGGAAGTAATAATAATTTGTACGTGTACAACAGCTTTGTGATCATCATGCATTTTATAGTTGGAATACTGAAATGAGAACCATCAATGTGAAGTATACCCAACTGCTCTTGTGCCTGATGTCCACAATAGTGCAAACAGCAGCTTTTTGACTGAAGTTCATCATTGCATGTTTTCAGATTTTAGACACTGATGGTGCAGAAGAATGTGGCCTTTTTGTAACAAAACCTATCATGAGACAAACTCAGATTTATTTTCTCACAGTTACTTTCCTTTTTTTCTCTCATTTCTTAAGCTTCCTTGATGAAAGACCTCCAATCCAGGTGCTAAAAAACTGCTGGTGGTGATGCTGCGCCACCACAAAAATGAGGTGAAAAGAAATAGTGTTCAGGCAGTGCATAAACCAATTAAAAAAGGTAAGTTTGTTACTTTTCTTTACACCAAGGAATATCAGTGTAAAGAAATCAAGTACTTCTGTGTTTAAGTGGGAAAATGAGGGCTGCATCATGTATAATAAGTACATTTCATGCAGCAGAATCTCCATGAATTTCATGCAGTATTAGAGGGATTTGGGCTGTTTTGACTTAAGTAAGTCGAAAGAGCTGGGGGAAGGGACCTACAAAAATTCTTTTTCATTTTCTGCCTCCTCATTATTTAGGAAGAACGTTCTGCACAAAGATGAATTTGCACAATCCATTATTAATAAAACCTCTGGAAACTTAGGACTTCATAATTTTACTCTGTCATAGAACCATAGAATAGTTATGAATGTCACGTATTTAAAAGAAGCAACATGTACACAG
Organism: Ara ararauna; assembly: GCA_028858755.1. Taxonomy (NCBI): domain Eukaryota; kingdom Metazoa; phylum Chordata; class Aves; order Psittaciformes; family Psittacidae; genus Ara; species Ara ararauna. The sequence continues at coordinate 14,626,875 of CM054380.1, read as the reverse complement.
CAAGTGACAAACTGCAATCTCACAAGCCACCATGTCTATACAAATGCTGTCAATACGGTTCTGAATGGCTCATCCATTGCCAAAGACTCATATCAAAAACTGAAGTCCTTCTTACCAAGCTACTGCAGACTAGGGTTATTTTTCATTTAGATAACACTGTTTAAAATATAACTATCTTGCTGAGATATCATTTGTCTTTCACATTCTTTGAAAAAGCACACAGTTCAGAACTGTCCACACCATCCTTAGAGAGAGATGTGTCACAGTTGCCGCCGGCGTCCTGCGATCCCTGCTTCTCTTCCCATTGCCCTTCAAAAGCTCTGCAGGGTACACTGTGCTTCGCCAGCACTGATGTTTCTCTGACACCTGCAGCGCGCCTGCTCAGAGGGAGGCTCGGCGTCCAGGAGCTTCAACTCGGAGCAGCAACAGGCACCGAGGGAACCTGAAGTCCTCGACAGGGCTTACCCAGGAGCCGGCAGCTCCACGGATGCGAGGAGCTGACTCAGAGGGGGCGGTGCCAGGAAGAGCGGAGGCAGATTCAACCCGGGCATCACCAGCCATTTCCTGCCCATTGCTGAGGTGACTGTCTCTAGAGGGGATGCCTGCAGCGCGCCTGATCGGGGGGAGGCTCTTCGTCCAGGAGCTTCAACACGGAGCAGCAACAGGCACCGAGGGAGCCTCAAGTCCTCGACAGGACCTGCCCAGGAGCCGGCAGCTCAGCGGACGCGAGCAGCTGACTCACAGGGGGCGGAGCCAGGAGGAGCGGCCCCCGCTCTGGCTGGGTAAAAACCTGCCCCGGGAGCGCGGGCGACCGGAGTGGGTCGGGGCCGTTTGCGCGGTGGTTCGCGCGGGCAGGCGAGCGGGGTGGTGAGCACTCGCCGTGTGACCCTGGCTCGGTCTGGGAGCACTGCTCTGGCTGCCCCGGCGGTGGCAGCGTAGGCACCCAGACAGAGCCGGTGAGAGGGGAGGCTGCAGTGCAGAGCTCGGGGTGTAGAGAGCGCCCGCACTGCTCTCCTGAGGGGAGGGTGCACAATGGGCGGGGCTGCACTCTGTGCTCCCTGGTGGAGGTCCTCCTGCAGCAGGGGCTGAGCTGCAGGACGCTGTTACTAGGCTGAAAGGTGTCATGGAAGCTGAGAAGCAGCAGCACTGCTTGCTCCAGGACCAGACTGTGGAGGGGCCTCAAGAGTCTGCTGCTGCTCATGAGGGAAAGGAGGCTGCTAACCCAGGAAGCTGGGAAACAGTAACAGAAAAAAACAACAAGAAAAGGAGGAAGAGGACAATTAAAAGCAAGGGGCTTCCTCCTAAATCTGTTGTTCCTACCCAGAACCGCGTTGCTGTCCTGCAAGGGGCTGATGAGGAACCACACCCCCACCAGGAACAACCGGCTGATGCACTGGTAAAGAAGACCATTACTGGTGCTGCCAGGAAAAAGCAGTGGGTCATAGTAGTTGGGGACTCTACTCTGAAAGGAACAGAGGCATCCATCTGTAGGCCTGACCCAGGCTCAAAGGAGGTGTGTTTCCTACCAGATGCTCAGATCACGGATGTTGCAGAGAGGCTGCCTGCTCTACTAAGTCCCACTGACTATTACCCACTGCTGGTGATCCATGTGGGTGCTACTGATATAGATAGCAGTAGCCCGGAGAATATAAAGAAGGACTACAGAGCTCTGGGAGAGGTGGTTAGGGGCTCTGGAGCGCAGATTGTCTTTTCATCAGTTCTCCAGCATACAGGGCAGGAACTTAAAAAGGCTAGGAGGATTGGCCAGGTTAATAAATGGTTAAGAAGGGTGGTGCTATAGTCAGGGGTTTGGGTACCTTGAACTGTGGACTCAATTTAGTAGGCCAGGTCTAGTGGGGGCTGGTGGAGCTGGTCTGACAAAGAAAGGGAAGAGTGGATTTGGTAGGAGGCTTGCCAGACTGGTCAAGGATGCTTTAAACTAGATGTGTAGGGGGAGGGGGGCATCATTCCATCCCAGCACTCCCAGTCAGTTCTCAGTACCTATAATAAATGCTTGGAGCAATGTAGAGATATTCCAGCCTTTCCAGCCAATGAGCTGGCTTCTTTTGGAGCTCAGCTGAAATGCCTCTACACAAATGCCCGTAGCATGGGGAACAAACAAGAGGAATTAGAGATGTGTGCATGTCTGCGGGGGTATGACATAATAGGCATCACAGAAACATGGTGGGATGGTTCCTATGACTGTTGTGTTGGAATGGAAGGTTACAGGCTCTTTAGGAAAGACAGGCCCGGTAGGTGGGGAGGGGGAGTTGCTATTTATGTTACGGATAGTCTGGAGAGTATGGAACTCTGTCTGGGGACAGGTGAGCAGTCAACAGAGAGTTTGTGGGTAAGGGTTAAAGGAAGAACAGCAATGGGAGACATTATTGTGGGGATCTGTTACAGACCGCCTGACCAAGAGGACTCTGTGGACGAAGCTCTCTCTAGACAGATAGGAACAGCCTCATGCTCACAAGCCCTTGTTCTCATGGGGGATTTCAACCACCCTGATAACTGTTGGAGGGATGGTATGGCCCGGCACAAGCAATCCAGGAAGTTCCTCGATTGTGTGGAAGACAGCTTCCTTCTGGAAGTAATAGAGGAGCCAACAAGGAGAGGTGCTGTGCTTGACCTCGTCCTCAGCAACTGGGAAGGGCTGGCTGGAAACATGATGCTCCAGGGCAGCCTTGATTGCAGCGATCATGAGATGGTAGAATTCGAGATCCTCAGGACAGTGAGAAGAGTGTGCAGCAAGCTCACTGCCCTGGACTTCAAGAGAGCAGACTTTGGCCTCTTCAGGAACCTGCTTAGTAAGATTCCATGGGATAGTGCCCTAGAGAGCAGGGGGGCTCAAGACTGTTGGTTGATATTCAAGGTTCACCTGCTGCAAGCTCAGGAGCGATACATCCTTTCTAGAAGGAAGTGCTGTCGGAGGGCCAGGAGACCTCCTTGGATGGATAAGGACCTGCTGAGGAAACTTCAAAAGAAAAAAGAGGCTTATAAGAGGTGGAAGCAAGAACAGGCAGCCTGGGAAGAATACAGGGATGTTGTCTGGGAAGCTAGGGACCATGTTAGGAAAGCTAAGGCCCATTTAGAGTTAAACTTGGCTAGGGATGTTAAAGATAACAGGAAGGGATTCTATAGGTGCATTGCAAATAAAAGGCAGACTAGGGACAATGTGGGCCCTCTCCAGAAGCTATCGGGAGAACTGGCTACCCTGGATTTGGAGAAGGATGAGGTTCTTAAAGACTTATTTGCCTCAGTCTTCACCGGAAAATGCTCTGACCATACCACCCAAGTCTTGGAAGGCAGACACAGGGACAGTGAGAATGAAGGCCCTAGGCCCACTGTAGGAGAGGATCTCATTCGAGACCATCTTAGGAACCTGAACATATACAAGTCCATGGGACCGGATGAAATCCATCCGCAGGTCCTGAAGGAGCTGGCAAATGAAGTTGCTAAGCCACTGTCCATCAGATTTGAAAACTCATGGCAGTCAGGTGAAGTTCCCGATGACTGGAGAAAGGGAAATATGACCCCCATTTTCAAGAAGGGGAAAATGGATTAGCCGGGGAACTACAGACCAGTCAGCCTCACCTCTGTGCCTGGCAAAATCTTGGAGCAAATTCTCCTGGAAGGCATGCTAAGGCACATGAAAAACAGGTGGTTGGTGAAAGCCAGCATGGCTTCACTAAGGGGAAATCCTGCCTGACCAATGTGGTGGCCTTCTAAGATGGGGCTACGGAACTGATGGACAGGGGTAGAGCAGTTGATGTCATCTACCTGGACTTGTGCAAAGCGTTTGACACTTTCTCACATGACATCCTTGTCTCTAAGTTGGAGAGACATCAATTTGATAGGTGGACCACTCAGTAGATAAAGAACTGGCTGGATGGCTGCACACAAAGAATTGTGGTCAATGGCTCAATGTCCATCTGGAGACCAGTAATGAGTGGTGTCCCTCAGGGATCAGTGCTGGGACCGGTCTTGTTCAACATCTTTGTCGGTGGCATGGACAGTGGGATTGAGTGCGTCCTCAGCAAGGTTGCCGATGACGCCAAGCTGTGTGGTTCGGTTGATACATTGGAGGGAAGGAATGCCATCCAGAGGGACCTTGACACATTTGTGAAGTGGGCTGATGCCAACCTGATGAAGTTTAACCATGCCAAGTGTAAGGTCCTCCACCTGGGTTGGAGCAATGCCAGGCACAGCTACAGGTTGGGCAGAGAAGAGATTCAGAGCAGCCCTGTGGAGAAGGACTTTAGGATGTTGGTCGATGAAAAAATGAACATGAGCCGGCAGTGTGCGCTTGCAGCCCAGAAAGCCAACCATATCCTGGGCTGCATCAAAAGCAGCGTGACCAGCAGGTCGAGGCAGGTGATCCTGCCCCTCTACTCTGCTCTTGTGAGACCTCACTTGGAGTCTTGTGTGCAGTTCTGGTGTCCTCAACATAAAAAGGACATGGAACTGTTGGAACAAGTCCAAAGGAGGGCCACGAGGATGATCGGGGGACTGGAGCACCTCCGATATGAAGATAGGCTGAGAAGGTTGGGGCTGTTGAGCCTGGAGAAGGCTGCGTGGAGACCTCATAACAGCCTTCCAATATCTGAAGGAGCCTATAGGGATGCTGGGGAGGGACTCTTCATGAGGGACTGTAGTGGTAGAACAAGGGGTAATGGGTTCTAACTTAAACAGGGGAAGTTTAGATTGGCTATGAGGAAGAAATTCTTTACTGTAAGGGTGGTGAGGCACTGGAATGGGTTGCCCAGGGAAGTTGTGAATGCTCCATCATTGGCGGTGTTCAAGGCTGGATTGGACATAGCCTTGGGTGGCATGGTTTAGTGGGAGGTGTCCCTGCCCATGGCAGGGGGGTTGGACCTAGATGATCTTAAGGTCCTTTCCAACCCTAACTATTCTATGATTCTATGAACCGTCAGTGAGCAGATTCCTCCTGCCAAATCAGTAAAAAAAACAACACACATTTTTTGTATTTTTACTGGGGCTGGATACATTTGATGCTAGGTTACCCTTGAGGTCAGAGAGACCAGCATAAGGGTCAGAGCCAGGACAAGGACAGCAGCAGAAGTGTGGGACAGAGTGACAGGAGTGGGACCACACTCCTAAACGGCAATGACTCCTTAGTCCAACTTCAGCTTCTCACAAGAGACATTGCGAGAGAAGCATCTGCAACATAATTCAATCCTAAAAAGTGTTTTTGTGATTGACTTCTTTGTCCACCATAAGGAGACTGAAGAGTTTTAGAAATGTAGGGACCTGACAGACTCAGATTAGACAATAGGAAGGAGTTCTTCCCTGTGAGGCTGGTGAGGTGCTGGCACTGGTTGCCCAGAGAAGCTGTGGCTGCCCCAAGCCTGGCAGCGTTCAGGGCCAGGCTGGACAGGGCTTGGAGCAACCTGGTCTAGTGGAAGGTGTCCCTGCCCGTGGCAGAGGGCTGGAACTGGATGAGCTTTAAGGTCCCTTCCAATATAAACCAGTCTGTGATTCTCTGTAGCTGAGCTATATAGTCTACTCTTGCATGTCCTTCATGGAAAGAGTAATGTCACATGGACAGAAACTGCAATTGGTGGTCAGCGAAAGAAAAAAAATGACTGCCACAGTGTCACAGAACAAAACAGGGAGAAATATTTATAAAGAGGAACATGGGTGTATAATATTTAATGAAGGCTTGTGGTTTTATTTAACCTTTTAATATCTTAGTTACGCTCCAAAAAATAACTACCAAGGAAGTTTATAATTAGGGAAAACCAAGAACTTCACTGTAAACTGGAACAGCCTGTCAGATTGAGATTTCTCTTTCACAAATTCTTGGAATTGCAATGACAAGAGTTATTTAATGGATAGAAGACAGTGATACTGCTGCTTTCTTGTGTTACTAATCTTACTTTTAATGAGAAAATTTTTTTCCTTTCCTCTTTTTCTTGGCAATCATGCAGTGAGCCTCCAGTCTGCTCAGATGCATTCAGTCCAATTGAAAAGGTGCTCCCAGTTTCTGAGGCTGTATATTCAATTAACTTAATATGTCACAACATTTTCAAAATGCAAGTGTCTTAGAAAAAGAGACATTACTGGGAAAGAAGGAATTTAAAACACATGTAAAACACATTTTCTTGGGAAAGTATTTCATTCAAATTGTTAGAAGACAAAACCCCATAAAGGTCTCTCTTATGCCTTCCTACTTAATCTTCAGCCAAAGTTTCAGGACCGTAAACTGGCATCAATGGAAGCTGCATCTCAGGAATGAAAGGAATATATGGTCTTTAATGGAAGACATTTTTACACTTACAGAGAGAGAGGGAGCATTTCTATGCTCTGCAGTCATTCAGCATAAAATTACTTACTTATTATTCATGACTATCTTTAAATGCTTTATTGAAGCATAATGCAAAAAAGTACCTGTTCATACTTAAGAACTAAAAATCCATCCATCTATCCTACATTTGGTTTTGGGCTTCAACATCTATTAAGCAACACCATTATTTCCCCTTTCTTGACATTGCTAGGTCAGTGCTCCAGTCACTCTGTGGGTGTGACAACAGCACACCAAAAAAATGGCAGCAAATTCAATTGTATTGCTTGCAAAGGAAAGCTAAAAGGGTTGCTAAGCAATAGCAAAATTAAAGCTGAGGTGCAGCAGGACTTGCTCTGGATATTCAGTGCCCTGGGACACACAGACTGCTTTTTTTCCTTAAGGCTTGCTAGTAGCGACTGGTTTCCTTGAACCCAAAAGCTCCACATTCCTCTAAAAAAACCTTTCTCATTTCACACTGAAATCCATTGAATTATTCCTTTCCCCTGTGTTCAGGATATACAGATTCTGCTTTCTCAGATACTTCTGGGAGGAGGGAAATGGAGACCACTGACTTCCTGCAGCAGCCCATCTCAGATTCCATGCTTCTGCGAATCCTGATGTATCAGCACCTTAGTCCTACCTGGGGCTACATGCCAAGGGAGCCATCAGCTTGTTGTATTTCACAAGAAAAAAAATAAAAGAGCTTCTTGGGAGCAGGCAACTCTCCCCCTGAATTTGGCGGAAGAATAACATAACAGAAAATACCTGCCAATGCCTGGATCAAGCCCAGCATGCATTCAGATCAATTCCATCAAGCAGACAGCTGTTAAGCACTTATTTACTATTTGCAAACTTTAAATCTTTATTCCAGAAGAAATGCTTTAGTGAAGAAAAAACAGTGGTTTCATTTAGGAAACTATTTCATCCCTTAATGGTTGCAGATTTTCTGATGTTATGAACTGTCCTCTGCTTTACCTCCAACTTGAGGCTTGTGCAAGCTCTTCTCAGGTAGAAAATGTGTGTGCTGTGACTTCCCCTATTCTGCACTGCTCCAGCTTTATTCAACAGTGCTGACATTTCACCAAGGCCCCAGCAGCACCCCGTGCTCATTTGCATTTCACGTTCCCTGTTGTCACTGCACGTCCCCAAGGGCCTGCTGCAAGAGCACTGGAATGAGCATACATTCCCCACTATGCCCCTATTTCCTTCTCATCCCTGCCTACATTGTGCATACAAGCTACATTACCTTACCCAGAGGTTGTAAGGGTAAAGCAATGGCTAACACATTGCTACCCTCCTGTTCTTTGCAGCTGCTACACACCAAGGTACTAGGCAGATTGTCTGCCCCACATTGTTCCACTGTAAAGGGAGACTTGAGCCTTTCTAGCTGCTTCCAACTGGACAGAAAGGGCAAGACATCTGTCTGCCTCCTGAGGAACATGGGAAAGAAAAGCATCCATTTCCTTTCCCACTGTAACACATACCTTTGCAATCCCAATGTCTCACAGGAGTCGGTGCTTGAACAGAGATGGAAATTAAATCCTAAATCTCAGTGGAGAGCACCTGCTCACTGCAGTGTTTCCTGCTGGACAAGCTACGTCAGATTTAGCAAGATGGTTTGAAGAGTTAATACCAGAGTTGCCAGCCCTCTGCTACACAGCCATGCATCTGTGCAGCAGCTCCTCAGCCACATCTGGCAGCCTGGTTAAAACATGAGCACTAACCTCAGCCACCACTGCCACCCATTCCCATCCAGGTTTATGCTTAGTTTTGAAGCCTGGCACCCCCAGATCCATCCTTGCTCCAGTTAGCCACAGCCTCTGGCAGCAGGAAACCTGAACACTGGAAAATAGTGACCTCATACCCACCCCAGAAGAAAAAAGCCAGGCAAGCTCAGCACGTCAAAAAGACCTTTGCTCACTGTTTAACATGGACCCACGGTATATATCTATATAATGTTATTCTGCAAATGAATGGAGTTTTCATTCTGTTAGCATAACCTCCCTGTTGGTTGGAAGTTTACTCTTTTGGCAGTTATTCTGGTGGAATGTAATCATTTAACTGTGATTTATGGTACAGCTATATGCAGCTGGCTTAGTGCAAGGTGAATGCGCAGGAGTACTTTAATAGTCCTTTTCCATTAGCAGGTATGTTTTTCAGTTGGCTTCACTGTGATTGGAAGAATTGATAAATGTAACATATAAAACAGTGTTGGTAAATGTCTTCAGGCTAAGAGTAAGCTTACTGCTTGCCTCTCGGAAGGTGACATAACTACATGCCTCTAGAAAATAACCTTACAGGTGATAGCTGTGACTAAAATTTGACAGGAAGGATGAAAGAGTGTTTACAGTAGTGAACTGAAAAGGAGTACCTATTCAGAACCAGATCTAGGGGGAAAAAACAATCTCTTTTCTTGCATAGCTTTCATGCTTACAGGCTACCTTTCTGAATATCAACACTGATGCTAAATGGCATTAATAATTGCTAAGTTACATTAAATTGTTTATCAATCAAATTAATAATGTCTACCATACTTGAGGCATTTAGGTTCTTCAAAATCACTAGCATCTGCTCCTATTAAAAATGCCAGATGATTTGCAAATCCAAACTTTTGGTGAAAAATGCTAGCTAACAAGGTGAAATTAAAATTAACATCTTATTCTAACATCATGAAGATCATTAAAAAGAGTGATAAACCCCTTTGATTAACCCTCATCCCATTTTGCATGGGGCTGTTATGCAAATTAAACGTTGAACATTGCAGGCTTAGTACCAGAAAAGATTCCAATATAAACATACTCTAATATAAAAATTAAGAAAATACAAAAACATGTCACTGGGTCTCTCACTGCACTCCTTACCATTGTTGAATTAAAAAGCAGAACTGGGGGCATATGGAACAGTGAGATAACTCATGTCTTGAGTTGCTGAAGGATTAGAGTTTGCTCCTGTTTCTTTCTTGTACCAGGCATCATATTGTTCACACAATGATTTCTGGGTACAGTCTAATTAGCTCCCTACTATAATCAAGCTGTGCTCTGTCATCAGAAAAAATTCAAACCTGGCAAAATATGCATCAGAATTGCTGCGTTCTGGGTTACTGGGTTGGGGTTGTTGCTTTTAGTTCAGTTCTGTTACTTTTCCAGCAGTAAAGGTGTCACAAAACCCTTCATTTTATATTCTGCCTGATAGAATAATGCCTGGCAGCACTGTCTGGCTCTGAGCATTTAAGATATTAGTTCAAATGTCCTTTTGGTCCCCCAGGAATCCTTCCTTTAGTCTCTACAGCTATTCTGTGAAGGCCTCAGCTAAAGACAAAAGCACATCCGCAGAACAGAGTTTTAAGGTATCTTTTCCTTCTGTGTGGATGTTTGGTTTGGAAGGACAGTTCAGGGGTTCCTGCCTGCATTTTTCTGGGCGGGGAAGCTCCATTTCTGGCAAAGCACTAGCACAGCTAGCAAGTATTCCAAAAAGAAACTTCTTTAAATTCACAATATCCATCTTGCAGAGAAAACTATCACTGTACAGGGACACAGATGAGATGGTACAAGGGCTGTAGTCTATCTCTCAAATCCCAGCTGCTTCTCAGAAATACTGTATACAATGCTCTCTACCAAATCTACAGGAAGGCATTGACCAAACTACTTGTCTGATGCTCCCCCCCCCTTCCCCCCCCCCCCAAATTAGGGTAGCTAACTTAATGAAAAATGAGGTTTTTTTCTTTTTGTCGCCCAGGAGGGTCTGAACATAAAGCTCTTATCACCAAGCCACAGCTGTAGGAGGAATCCTTTAATCACAGCCTTCCTCCTTGAAGAAGAATATAGATTTATGACTGGACTTTGGTTACTGAGCGAGAAAGAAATATTGCCAGCAGCCACCATACTACTTCCCATAGGCTGTAAACAGCTTTAATCTGCTTTAGCTGTCATTTTGAAGTTGAGAGGTATTAGAGTACAGTGTAATTATGTATTTGTGTGCAGAAGCACAGTTTATTTTCTTTAAACTGAAGTGGCAGAGGTAAACTTGTAGACAGTGCCTAAACAAACAAATCCTCCTCACTCTCTCTTACTGCACTATGGCTGCAATGGTCCCATCCCTTCTGTGCTGCTTCACTTACACTGTTCTTCCTCTAATACACTTTCATGGGGACCCCCACTTCCCACCATGGTGACATGAGCTCACATGTCTGTCTCTCCTTCAGACACATAAAAAGAGATTTTTTTCTTGGATAGTAAAAAAGCTATTGGAGATGCTGTATGCTATTTTCATTAGGGGCAGAACAACAACACGTGCATCGCTGAGTTTTCTAGGGCAAGAACCTGCTCCCATAAGCACAGATGTTAATTTCTTACTTGTTTCAGTACAGCATATGCCTGTTGTTACACAGAGAGTTTTAGAATAATCTGATTAATTATTAATTATCTTTGCTTTCATATCTAATAGTGTTTGGCAGGAAAGAAACTCCTACTTAATATTATGTGCACCTTGTTAGCTATTTAGGGTTTCTCCCACCTCTGGAGAAAAAGTAGTTCCTTTCAAATTATTTGGCAGGACCTGTAAATTCATGCCTGCAACACGCAAGTTCCAGGTACAACATTTATTTAGATAGTATGTTTTATTCTAGATTAACGTTGTGAACATTAAGTTACAGAGCTATTCTTCATCTGACCTAACATTTTGGTTTGCATAAGAGATGAAATTTCTTCAACAGAAAATAAGAGAAAGACCAGTTCTCCACCGTGATACCTCAACTGTTGGACAATATGGTACCCATTTCTCAAATCTTTGTGACCTTTAACTGTCCTGGACTTGAGAAATCTTCACACTCACTTTCTACCAATATTCTCAAGAAAGGCACCTATTGGATCCAATTCAGTAAAGCTGTAAATGCCTAAGTTTAACTTGAATTGGCATATCATCAAAGCACACATTTGGTTTTAGTGGAATCTATAAATTTCTAAAACTGTAATAAGCATACAGATGTATTTCCTCACCTTATTTATTTCTTCATTTAGTGCACATAATGAAATTACATTGAAAATAAAGGAATTTGCTTCTTGGTCTGAGATTTCAGACCAAGAAGAAAACACTAAACCAAACTTTCCTCCATATAGATGTAATACTGCTGTCTTTGCATAAGTTAAGACAACAAAGTGCAGATAAATTGCCATCTTCCTAGATTTATATTGTTTTATGTGGCATACTGCATTTTAAAATTCATAGACTGAGGGATCTATTTGCCATTAGCTACATGCTAACGCCATTCAACGAGGCACTGGAACTATTATGCAGGACACTGCAGCCTCTCTGGATTTTCATACCAATAATCTCCTCCTTATTGTTTGAGTTTGTCCACCTCCCAGACTCTGTCAGAAAGTGCTCATAAAGTCTGAACATATTGAGTACCATTAGTTCAACTAGTTTTCTGAGCTGCAACAAGATGGCATGAATTAATACCACTACGACCTAGAGAATATGGATTTGTTCATTCATTAGCAAAAAGGAAAAAAGAAAGGCAAAAACATGGTTTATCAGATGAATTGAAAGGAGATTGATGTGCTACAGACTAGGAGCAGTTATTATCAATTCTGTCTGAAAAAGGAATAAACAGCCCTGCAGGGCTTTTTGCAGCATCATTTTGCCTCTCTATTCCAGCCAGGCATCAGTCTCCATGGAATCCAAACAGTTATCCAAGCAAATTATTCCTGCTAAGAGCAAGACTTCTCTTAGTAAGCACTTAAGATCTTGGTGCTGTGGACCTATCAGTAAGATCTGTTGGGCTGAACTTCTAATTTCAAAAGCTGAGGAATGTACATCTGTGCTAATATAAAGTGAAATACAGTGCCATATATGCTTTGAGAGCCTTTACTACTACCCTATAGCTCCCTCAGTTCTTTATTCAAATGAAAGCACAAGAAGGATAGGCAATTTTAGTGTCACTTCTGAGCTTTACAAAAAAAAACGTGAAGCTGCAGAGCAAAGAAGACTGAGGAAAATTCTTGTACAGTCTCAAAATGAAACCACACAACTTCAAAGACTGATCAGGTCTCTTGACTGAAGACAAACATTTTCAATTACTAACTTTTATGATAAACAGCTATGATAATTAAATGAGAATAGAGATTTGGGTTGTATAAGACGTTCAGGAGGATCAGCAACTGCAAATTTCTCCATGCTTTTGTCCATCAGTATTCACCAGTCATTCCAGACATTAAAATAATCCTGTACAAAACAGCACCATGGTCGTAAAAAAAACTTAAAAAGCAGTCCTATCATTTTTATTGAAACAGACAGGGATGTTCATTCAAAACTGGCATCTTCTAGTAGGAGATATCAAGATAAAGATAACCACCAAGAATATCTTTGCTGGATTAATGTCACAGGTGGGGTCACACTGACACTTTTTTGTAGTAAGCTTTATGATTAATAAAACTGCTTGGAAAGTGGTTCTTTTAATGACAGACAGATATATATTGTATGACCCAAGCTCTTCGTAAATGCCACCTTATTGTCAAAATGCTGAGAGAGAAATTTTATATGATTAATGTTCTTTCTTCCTCCCTTTCTCCCACACTGATCAAACAGTGTAGGCTAATCCAGTTGCCTACACTGAAGCGATTAACAATAAAAGGGTGATTTTTGCAAAATTCTGTCCTTGAGAAACACCTTTCCTTTTATTAATTTTGCACTACAAATAATTAAGGGATATGAATCAGAGGGCTGGAGGTAACCTCCAGAGATCAGTTAAATCTGTTTCCCTGCTTGCAGGCTGAAAAAAATCACACGTTGGGTTTCCCAACAGATGTGTGTCTATCTGAGGTTGCTAAAGAGCCACAGACAGGGTCTCTGCAGCCTCCCTGGCCACTCTGCTCCAACACTTCATGCTCAAGGAAAAGCTTGTCCTAACACCTGAGGTAAATTTTCTTTGCTGTTACTAGAATTTCTTATCCCATCTGCCATCCGTATGGAGAGCACATGTGCTGTTTCACCATTATTTTAAGCTTACCCAGGATGACATTCTTGTCAGAAGGTGTGATCCCAGCAACTCTGGCTACACATCTCTGTTACATCCCTTGTGATGGCTCCAGTGATTCAACATCTGTCAGCTGAACTGCTGATCTAGCTGAAAATGAATTGAGAAAAACAGCTGGGTAGTTTTGAAGCAGATCAAGGTAATAGGAGGTCAGCTTGGGGGTTGAACTTCCTCCTGATGCTGCTGCTGCCAAGAGAAACACCTCCAGAGCACCAGCCCCAAGATCTTTTCCCACTGAATTTCTACCTGGTCAGCTGTTTTCTATCCTGTGTTTAGGTACTTGATTATTCCTGTGTAAGCCCAGTACTTCCCTCTTGTCTCTGTTGAATAGAGCCACGTATCTCTAATAGTGCCATATATATATATAACAAAACCACATATCTAATCATCAGACTCAATCTCCTGCCATTCAGCATTCAGATTTCTCCTAGTTTGCAACATCTGCCAATTTAATAAGCCTACTTTCTATAACATCCTCCTGATCATGATAAAAAAAAACGCCGAACAAATAGTATTAGACACAGATAAAATGGTGGCTTGGTTAATGTGAGGACACCTGACAGAATGCTGTTGATGCATGACTCAATTAGAAATCAGGCCTTACTCCTGTCTCATCGGCTGAAATAGCAGAACAACTAGAAAACAAGTCCAGCAAACACAGTGGTCATGTGTGATAATAAGCCCAGCTTCTCTGGAAAATTAACTTCATTATTCCCTTTCTCAGACCAGCCATGGTAGAACTTCAGTGAGATGCAAGAAGTACCATGACTCTCTATTTTATTATAGCTACAACAAATAGAAGCCGAGATTTGTGAAGAAAAGAGAAGGACTTTCCTATCACAAGGAATAAATCCAACATATATTTGATGTAAAAGTCCTGCAGTTACTTCTGGCCTAAAGAAAATCAGTTTTCAGCCACCTCATGAATATCACTGTTTGCATTCAGTAGTAGTCTCCAGACTGTAAGAACACACATAATTCTTTGACACAAGATGTTACGAAGGCCAAGAGCTACAGTAGGCCTAAGAAAGTCCTCTCCATGTGAGCACCAGCAAGGCCCCGTGTGGTCTCCATGGGGAAGGCAGACATACCAGAGAAAACTTTGAAAGACATTACATAAAGTCATTTGTAGCAAAAGAAGCTATTAGAATACTTAATTGCGACTACCAGAAGTTGGCTTGTGTAAAAGCAATTTGTTGAAAACTTCAGGTAAGGCTTGTTTGCATTTTCTCCTCATAAAAGGCTTCCTGATACAGAATCAGGGAGGTAGAAGAGGGAAGGGGAGAAGGACCCCATCCAGACTAGCCATTATTATCCAAAGAGCAGTGTTACGAATGCAGATTTGCTGCTTTCCATCCAAATTTCCTGGAATCAGTAGTTACACTGTTCCTCCCTTCCCCCACAATCAATATCTACTCTTTGTTTTCACCTGCTTCATAAACCAGAATTATTGTTTCATATATAAGCCTCGAGAAATGGGACGCTAAATTAGATAGACTCCTGGGTAATCTGTTAAGGCGATTCTTGTATTCCTCATAGAGACCAGTTCTTGGAAAGATACAACCATGAAGTTAAAATTCGTTCCCTGTGGAGAGAAACAATGCAAGGCTTTTGTGCCACTTGTGAGCCCTACTACTGTTGTGCTGCACGGATATATGTATTTAACCCATTCACATTAGTGAGCAGGAGTTCAGGATTTAGTTCAGTCATTAAACAGACTCTACAGCAGGTTAAAAGAAGAAAGAAAGAAAGAAAACCAACACAGTTATTTCACCTCTACAAGTTAAAATCCTACAGGATGTTTTCTACTAATAGGAGTTTTCAAAACAAAGTTTAGGCATGTAATTTGTTGTTCACAGGGGTACAAGTACTACTTCTCACCACAGCCTTGTGTCCCTTCCCCTACCTTGGAGACTGCAAATCACACACTTGTTTCTTGAATATAACAAAATTGTTGAAGAACAGTAGTTTCATTTAAGCACCAGAAGAAAAAAAAAAAAAATCAATATTTATGATTAGAGCATTATGTGCTAATATAACATTCAACAATTACAATTACTTGCATCCAAATTTTATTGCCACTTAATGGCATCTCAAATAATATTGATAACAAATGACACAAAATATCTTCCCAGAAGTCTAATTCCAATTCATAAAATTGTTTCATATGCTGGCTTGAATAATGATACAATATATATTGGGAATAATACATCCCATTTGTTGATGATTTTCTGCAAGTTCTACATTAGAGTTTTCTTTAGACTTACACAGAAAGCTGAGGAAAGTAAACTTCCTGATATGAAATTAGTAAAGAGGTTTAAATGGTGTCTGAAACCAGCTCCAGTTTTCCTTGCAGTTCTAACAGTTCAAAACAAACCCCAAACTCGACAAGCTTTTCACATTCACACGGATTTTCAGTAGATTCCAGTCCAAATATACCCGTTGATGGCCTCATTCCAGTAATCACAGTACTGCAAGGAATCCTTTTAACCCTTCTGAGCAAAAACAAGGAGCAATCAAAGGACACTGGCTCTCTGGTATGCAACAAGAGAAGAAAGCAGTCAACAAGAACTCAGGTAGTTGCTAATAAGCCAAGTTTTCCCATAGCTCTGAGAGCTTTCAGAAGCAGGCATTCAGCTCATTTACATGTGTTAGAAGGTGAGCACTTACTGATGACTCTTGAGAGCAGTAGGGGGCTAGTGAAACCCAAGCACTGAACTGCTCTTTTAATTGCTTGCAAAACTTTGCAATCCTAGGAAGTCTATGGAGTAGTAGATACACTCCTCCAGTGGTTTGTTGTTTGGTTTTTTTTTTTTTCATTCCTCACTCAACTCTTTAGACGTAGAGCCAAGGTTATAACTCCTTTACAGAACTAAGTCATTCAGATCATGCCTTGCATAGTAAATGCTCTGCAGTTGCCTTTTCCTACTGCACCAGCTCTCACTTGGTGTTACAGACAGGACTGTGTGCAGTCTCTGCCTACACTTCCCAGAAATGAGGGTCATCAATAAAACAAGTCGTAGCCACAGTACAGATTCCCTTGATTCACAGCAGGAGGGAATGCTATGTCTGAAAGCAAGTGCTGTCATTTCAAATGTCACCCAGTATGTCGCCAAATGTCACCTTCCTAGATTTTTTTCTGTAATGACAGTTTAAAGCTATATGTGGTGTTTGCTGAACCCCCTTGGTAGATCATTTATTATGTTCCACTTCAAAATCAGATGATAGACCTTGCTGACATCTGGCAAATGACTGCCCTGTAGTTACAACAGTACAAAATGAAAAGAAACCCAAATGCCTCCCTTCATACATGCATGTGTATGCATGCACACAAGACACATGCTCATCAAGCCTTTACCTTTCAAAAACAATTTCTAAATGTCTTGTAATCGACACATGCACTTAAAGATCACAACAGCGTCTTCACACCCCACTCCCATCTTCAATCAATTTTTCTGCCATTTGTGGTCTTTAGGGGTCACTTATTTGGAAAGGTGAGCATTTCTCTAAAAACAGAGAAAACTCATTAACTTTCCTTAAATGAAAGTTTCAAATAAACCTGTTGAATACATAGCGGTTAAGACAGGTGGACATTCAAATTCTCTCTTTTTAGATTAAATAGCCATTTGTAAACAGACATACATGGAAATGGGTCCAGAGTATGAACATTTAGAAGAATTAGTACAGGGAAACTTGCCACACTTTGCCACTGTTTTCCATCAGTTTGCCTTCATGGTAAGTTCTGTTGCACATTTTGAAGTATTAGTCTTATTTCCCATTTATATTGGTCCATTTTGAGTATCAGCCACACAGCATCAGTAACACCTAGCATATATGAAAGAAAAAAAGCAGCCCATGCACATTTCTGCAGGAACTCTAGCAAAGCGAAACAATAAATAAAACTCTCAGATCCATCAAGTGTCACACCTCAGTATCTTCCAACTCTTCTACAATTCTATATCTAATACTTATGCTCTGACAAGCCTTATTTTTAGTAATTTGTGTTTCTAAAAGTGACCTGATCCTCTTACACAAATCTTACACCACTGCAGGGAAGTTCTCAGTTGCATTCATTTTTTTTGTTATTAGCATTGTTTCAAAAACACCTGCAAAGGAAGCAGACAGTTTTATTGATGACACTCTCTGGGGGTTTATCTCCTGACTAGCCCACTGGTTACCAGTGCTTGCTTTTTTCTTTTCCCCTCCTCTCTATTCTTAAAATTCTTAACACTTGATGCTTCTTCAAAGCTGCCTCTGCTACATTTATTTTCCTGCCAAGTGAAAGGCTTCTTTCTCTCTGCTCTGCTTTTGGCACTAAACTCAATGATCAGTTGATCAGTCTAGCCTATCTGTCTGGCTGTTGACATTGAGCCCCTTCAAGCTTCTGTTTTCCTGTTCTATTTTTGTATCATTCAGCAACTTGCATTTTCTTCTGAGGTCACCCTTAAAGGTTCATGTGTCATGTTTTTCATTTCTGCCTTGTCAGGAAAATCTTGCCACTGCATCTATCAAAGTAATCATCAGGCCTTGATGTAAGAGTGTGGTTCCTCTCACATTTTTCATTACCAGATAATTTATTAATATCCTCTTGAGCAAGACTAGATCTAGCTTGATAAAACTGCCATCAGTGGCATCGCAGTACACAGCACTAAAACTGTTTTGCTCCTTTGGCAAAGCTCAGAAAAGAGGCATCCTTTAACCTCTCTTATCCCTTAATTCCTCAGCCAGCTAAAAGAAGATTTTGGATCCTGAGGCTCTGGAGGCTTTGGGCGTTGCGCCACTTCAGTAAAGCTGACCTGGAACAGTCTCCTCAGAGCAGCCTCTGCAGCTTTTTCTTTCCAACACTCACCCTTGCTGGCATGAAATACATGCCTATTAAACAAAATAAAAGTAATGTAATGATACACATGGAAGCAAAAAGCTTTAGAGTTAGGAGTGCTATCTGACATCAAGAAACGACAGGCAGTCATTTTACATTTCAGGTTGAATAGCTCCTGATGCTGCCCTGGATATTTTCTACCCAGGCAAATATTCTGCTTTCTTCTACCAGTTGCACCCTGCCTATGCAGCCCTCCCCATCTCAGCACACTCTTCCTGGAACAGCTATTTCTCTTTTACAGTATCTTTGCTGGAAAAAAAAAATCCCACCCCGTTGTAAGGCTACTCAGCCAGCTCCCCTCTCTATTATATACTGAAATTAAAGCACAGGAGGCCCTTCACAAAAGCGGCTGGCTAATGACTCTCCTGGTGGACATTAGGCAAGAGATGCATTTGTGACATGAGTGGCAGCTGTGCAGACACCAGTTTATGTGATTCAGCACAGCTATTTCATTAATTGCGTTTCACAGTTCATTTCCTCAGATTACACTCAAAATAAATAAATAAATAAGAACACAAAGCTGCTGTGTTCTTTGAACCAGCCACCAAACAAAAAGAAGGGGGAAAAAATGCTCTTATTTTAATTGGCTTCCTTCATATTCTTCTGTCTTAGGTGCTTTTTAAACTGTAAAGGAAAAAGAAATATAAAATGAACTGCAGTTCCATTCTGCTGTCTCATTATCTTAGAGACGTGGTACCTTCCAGAGAGCTCTGCGCTGAGGGAACATGCTCTAACAGAAACGAAAATGTTGCAGGGGCTTAGCTACAAACATGACATATCTGTATCTGCTGCTTCACAGGTTTATCTTTTGTGCTTGAATTTAACAGAAAAACTGTGTGTGCAGTCTCAGGGAATCAGCAGCTTAGTTTAAAAACCGACTGTAACTACATGACTCTACACACAAAGAAACGTAATTACAAGAAACAATGAAAAACGCAAATGCAAAAATGGAAAAAAAAAGTTGCTTTGATTCAAATCAATAATGTGAGTGGTTCTAAAAAGACATCCAAACTCATGTTTGAACAGATAGTGACAGGTGACTTGTACAGCACCACAAACAGCACCACAAAAGCCAGCATCAGCAGCCAACGTGGTCATGAATTTTTAAGATTAGATGTAACAGGAGGTTGGCCCAAAAAATTACTGTTTGATAAGACAGCAGTTTGCACATCAGAAGGTATAATTTAAAAAACCTCAAACCCTTCTGGAAGGAGCTTTTCCTAACATTGACATTTGCATGAAACCTCGACCCAGTTCTAGTGGTTGTTGCTGGAACCTTTGGCACTCATAGCCAAAAATCAAGGGGAATCAGATACAGCAACCTTCTAAAGATCAAAATCTCCGTAGATTTTGTAAAAGCCTTTCCTTAGGAAGTTTTTGAGGCTTGCAGGGGAAGAGATGCACCCAGGAGTAGCCTTCAGCCTTGCTGTAGATCAGTCATGTGGGAATGTAGGTTCAAATCTTCATTTGAAGTTAGAGCATATTCTAGCTAAAAGCCTTACAAAGCAGGGAACTCTTGGTGAGAAAATGAACATCATTCCCTCAGAAAACAACTAATTTTGACACGGAAGATACCTAGTGCTTTTGTTTGTTTCTACGAAAGATGCAAATATTGAAAGCTCAATGTTTGCAAAAAATTGAGAGTGAACATATTTAGAAAAATATGAGGCAGGAAGTCTAGGCAGTTACTGAGTTATAATAATCACTCTACTATAAATATCTGCAGTGTGAAAATGGCTCTCTCTCCCCCTGTGTTTCAGTGCTGCTGCTAAGCACTAAGCTTTTTTGTGGTTTCATTTAGTAACCAGGATCTCTCGTACTTCCCGGACAGATGGCCATTCACACTTCAGTGCTCATTTAAGCACATACGTCAACGATAACAGAACATTTCAGCTGAGAACAGGCCAATGTAATCTTCAAAATTCAAGGCTATCTGTCATTTTTGTTGGTTATATAAAACCAGAGTCAAAGGAAAGTAGGACTGTTCTTATTTGGAAAGCTAGAAAGAAAATGGAAAATTCCACCTGGCTCGCTGTCAACATGAAACTCAGGCAAGGCTATTTAAAATGATTTGAGAAGGTTTGAACATCTACCCTCTGCTGATCCATTGGCAGTTGCTCTTGAGGCCTGCTAAGGAATGGGAGAAGCTAATATCAGATCAGAGAATGAATGCTGGACCTTGCAGGCTGCTCAGAGCCCCCACAAGAGCATTAATTCTATATATCCTCTTCAAATCCATCCCAGGTTTATAATGTAATAGTCCTTCGTTTGCCTCTTTAGGTATCAGATAAGTACATGCCAGCACCTTGCAGCTGCACTCTGCAATACACAAAAGACAAATTGGAAATGGAGGGCAAAGTATCTTCCTGACTCTGGTGTTGATCCCCTGTGTTTGCTCTGAGTGGACACAGTACTTATGTGGATAAATAAAATAATTTTCCACTGCTGCCAAGCCTGCATCTTAGACAAGATGGAAGGCATTTATATTTCCTAACCTTCTCTTCAGCTTCAGTGTGGACTATGTGTAAGAAATGGAAATGTGAATCATGGGGGATAAAAACAATCTATTCATGCCATTTCTAGTTCCTGCCTGTCACAGGAAGAGCTTGCATTCTGCCAAGAACATCATCTTAACTGAAGTTATCAGCAAATGATTTTTTTGTTTAGTTCAAATAAACTTTACAGGCAATCATTTGGGAACTTTGCCAAGCCTAAACCAACCTATGAGCCATTTAAAGTTCAATTAATTAGTAATTAGGAGGACAGAAATAACCCAGGGGAGTATTTAAGAGAGTGGATATGTAATCAGCCAATAATTATCAACACAGCAACAGAAGTGTGACACAGTATGAGTTTCCAGCATATCCACCTAAGTGTGTAAAGATAATGAACATAGCAGTGGCTAAATATTTTAGCTTGCCACCCGGGTAAACCTCCAGGAAGTCTACTTCTGCAATTTGCACCAAAGCTATAAAGCTAAAGAGGCTCAACTGGGAGTAAAAAATTTCCCTACGCTTACAATGCTGTTTTACAGCTGAGTCTCAAAACTGTGTTTTTCAAGAGTACTGCTGATAATCAAGACATTTTTTGTACCATACTTTTGTCATTTGTGTCCGCAAAATCTATCTCCCATCACTAACCAAAGCACGGCAGTGGATCAACAGTCCAGTCAGAGTTACTAAACAAGTGGGTAATATAAGTGAAAAGCAAAGGTCATGAAAACCAGCCTGACCCTGAATGATTCTGTCATTCTGAAAGTAAAAGCTGTGAAAACTGCAGATGTTGGGGAACACATTTTATGAGTTAGCTGAATTTATGCTGCAGTAACTTACATGGTCAGGACAATCACTGCCATCTCACCGCGGAGGCCTAACTCCAGTGGTACTGGAAACTAATGGCACATTGCAAGGATGCAGTCATGACCCTGCATGCAGATCATGAAGGTCAAAGAGTTACCAAAGCATTCAGTATTTTTCTGTCATTCCTGGGACAAAAACTTAGAGATATGATTAGGCTGAATAAAAATCTCTGAGACAGCTGAAGTAGTATAACTACTTCCAAAGGCATAAAGCACAGTGGTTGGATTTAACCTTAGTCATGTAGTTTGTACTGGAAAAGGCCCCTTAAACAAACATGCCTTGTCAAACACATTGACAAATAAAAGAAACTGACCCAGAAGGATCCTTCAAGGCACAACAGAGGAGTGACTTTACAGATCAGCAGCTTTAACAAAGTAGAGGACCTGACCCAGGATAGGATTAGCTGGATAGGCAAGTGGTATGTTGTGAGCACCTGACTGAGCTGGAACAAGACAAGGTGATAATATAGTACCCTTCAGCTTCTCACAGAACCCACTGCTAAACTTTCTGGGGAACAAGATAAATTTGAAGGAAGGCAGCAGTTAGCTTCTCTTCTGGGATGTAATTCATTCAGTCTGAAGCAAAAGGAATGGCGGGTTTGTGGAGGAGGCTGAAGGTATCTCAAAGAATCTCTGTACTTCACCTTTTTGCTTTTTCTGATATAAGCTTTCTCTTGTAGCTGGTGGGAGTATTTGAAGTTGACTGAACACAGATAAGAGGGCAGGATGTTTGAGACTCATATTCACTGTACAGGTTTTTTCCTATATTTTATAATCTGTGGTTAAGGCATACAATGAGATCTTCCACATCTAGTTGATACTCCTCTATGGGAATGTCAGCAAAGCAGAAATTGCTTCTGGGTTAGTAATATTAATTTATAATATAACTTTTATAGAAAAGCTTTAACCTAAAATTAATTTCGTCATAACTATATGGACATGTCATCACTCTTCCCTAAAATAACAGATGACTCACTGCGCCTCCTACTTTAAGTTTTATATATTTTCCTTATGTAATCTCTGGCAAAAAAATTAATTAATAAGCACTATAGACTTGGGTGCAATATACACCAAATATTACCAGTCTTCTTTGTAGATTTCAAACTGGTTTACCACTCAGTAGTAGACATTAATTAGACAAAGAATTACTGAATGTTTAACTTGAATTTCTGAGTTTGGGGGTTGGTTGGTTGGTTTTTACTTACACATGATCTGGAACTTCCATATGATTTACAAGAGCTCTGAATTTCATTTTCAGCAGGTGCTAAATTCACACCTGTAAACATATATTTTGAATCCAGATGAAAGAACAAAATTACATAAATGAGCATTACTGCAGCACTTCGATGTGCAAATGAGTTTCTTTCAATATCTTTCCCATAAGCAGATTATTTAAGTTGTAAGTGCAGTCCAAAGCCTGCTGGCCTCAACTGAATCATTCCACAGGGACCTTTCAGCCAAAGGGAGAGATCTATCTGTTCAGTAACCTATGTGTGAAGATTATGATTCATGATGTTTCTTTATATACAATTAGTCAGCTTGCTACATGTCATCTCAGCACATTCTCCTACCAGTTTTAGGACTTTTTACAGTCTCGGTACACTTTTTACAGTGTACTTCTTGACTGCATAATTGCCACTAATGCCTACAAATTAGGCAAATATTCGGTCTCTGTCAGTAACGCAAGATCTGTGCCACAGTAGGACACATTGGCTTTTATGGCTTTTCATACAGCTTCTTTTGGTGGTGCCCATCAGCTCACAGGAAAGGGGGAAGTCAATGTTCTTCAGCATTCACAAATATTTTATTAGTCACCTGCCTGTTCCAGTCACTGCATCACCTCAGTCGCCCAGCCAAAGTAAGGAGGTGGTTTTGGTTTTGCTTCAAGCCTGAATCATCAAGCCTTTGCTTGAGCAGCACTACTTTAGCCTAAACAGGAAAAAATTGCTTGGACTATCTAATTTGTGGAGCAGCTCTGTTCAGTAATATTAATGACTGTATAAATAACAAAATAACCTCTTACCGTTTTGCAAGATGTAATTCTTTTTTAATACCTGACCTTCTTATGTTTTAATAAACCTACTGAAATTCCTTTTTTAATTATTAAACACGGTAGCTATAAAAAGAGATAAAACGCCTTGGATATTGCTTGTGGTTTAACTACCACAAACAAGAATTTTGCCTTTCAAATGTCAGTTGTAAAACAGTTTCTTGAACATGTGTCTTTCATTTAAAAAATGATGGTAGCTACATTGCCTAAAGTGCTTTAAAAATATCAATCTATAGATATCACCAATGCAGCCCATTTTGCTACCTTCACTTATCTCATAATAGCTTGTATGGGATATTCAGCTGAAATCTATCAGAATAGAAAAGGCTGCACCATTTGTTCAAGACTTATTCTGTGATGATTAGCAATTTTATTTGTACCATGTTAGTGCCAAGCACTATGAACAACATTAGGAGCAAGAATTGCCCCAACATCCTACTACCAAAGGAATTACAAACTAAAAATCTTTAGATTATGTGTTCCTTGAATTCTTCTCATAGCTGAGTTTAAAACCAAAATGTTTCTACAAATATTTCTGAGCAAATGGAGTCTTTCCCCTGTTTTTATTCAAACACACATCACACCCCAGAAACCTGAATGGCAACTCAGTTACATGAATGTGAAGTTAACAGATGAACACAATAACAGCAGAAGAAGTGAAATCACTGGCCGTGACTCACTCAGTGAAGACATACCCATTTGTCTCTAGAGAAAGACGTTTCTGTGACATGTCAGCAGAAGATCTGTAACCACCAGGCAGAACGGCCAGGAAGAAAGGCTTCAAGGGCTAATGAACCTTGGTGGGGTGGAGAGGGGGCAGAATTTTTAAAAAAGAAAAAAAGTAACAAGGTTTTCCACACATGAGTAAAGTAGCTTTGAAAAATCTTTAAGCTCTATTTCTTCAGGCAATCAGAAACCCCTAGCAAAGTAACAACCAATGCACAGTACAGTTGAACTCTCCTTGTAAATGGAGCAGGAAGAAGGGACTGATTTTAATAAGAAACAGATTGGTTAGGAAAAATAACTCCAAACATCCAGAACACTTTTATCTAAGTTTAGCTTGAGTATCCATATTTGTTTTGTGAAAGAAGAATCTACAAGTTTTTTTCTTGCTTGTATTTTCTGACATGAAGCTATAATTACCATTATTTGAGTGCTTCAATAATATCTTTTCCTGCCTCACACCCTAAAAAATAGTTTGGAAAACTGTGAAGCCCTATTTTGGATGGAAAGTAGTCTCTTTAAAAGCTGGGATCCAATCTACAGCCATCTTAACTCTGTGAAACAGATCATTATTTGATTATCAGACACACATGCCAAGTCATAAATTAATATTAAAGTCAGTAATGGGACCTGAACCTTGATCTGGTGACTCCCCAGGTGAGTGCTCAGCACTTGAGGTAAGAGAGTAATTAGACAGCTTTTCTCTCTGAAGGATAATTGCTAATACATGTTAGCTGTTGGAGAGGAAGCCCTCCTGAGGAGGAGATATGGGTTTCCTTTTTCATTAAAAAAGAAACTTAACTTTTTCAGTGGTTAACCTGAAGCATATTAAACTGTTTAGTGCCTGTTAGATGGAAGTGTTCCTCTGAGTAACAAACAATTAAACATAGTAGACAAGTGGGAAAGTAGGGCTCTGGTTCCCAGACAAACCCACAGCGACAGTAAGTAAAAGCTGCCCTGCTAACCATTCTGTATGGCCACAGCCCACAGTATTGTACAGCTGTTAATAAAAGTAATAAATCCATGTGATCCACAAGAAGCTCATGAACAGTCTATACCTTGCCTACAACTGTAATGTTTCAAAGATGATACCCAAGATGTGTCACACTATGTGTGTACAAACCTCTCTGCTTAACAAACAAAGGTTCAGTTTCTTCACTTTTCCTGAGGTCTGCTCTTGCTTGTGGAGAGTCATAAACCTCCTATATATGCATACACATTTATTAAATAAATCCAATTAATAAGTGTCATTTGATTTAAATCCATTCTCATCTTAGCAAATGAAGATTACCCTGACCCATAGAGAGACAGAAGTATCACACAGATTGAGTCTTAAAAACTATAGTTACTCAGAAATTCTTATAGATGAAAGAGAATTGTACAACTCATGAACACAAAATGTAACACCATGTCAGAAACTCAGTTTGGTCCACTGACGTGAATTAAATCATGTTTAGAGTTGAAATCAGTTAGGTCTGATCCTGTCTTTCCTTACATCTCCTGTGATCATTAGCATTTTAAAGACTGAGTGTCCAGCAAGTATGGAGTGTTGTTAGTCTGTTGAGTCTCACAATGTCAAGATTTTAATTTCCTTTTAGGCATTCTTACTTTCAGAAAATGTTTTTACTTTGAGAAGAGCAACATAAGATATATCTTAATATATTATAGGTGAGTGAATTATATTGCTGGACAGATTCCATGGGATTCATCTGCCTGGTAACTTTGAGAGAGACAAATATCTCTTCAACGGGACTTCAGTGCTAATGTGAGAAAGATTTGGGCGCAGAGCTTTTTCTGCTTTATCTCTAAAGCTTTTTATAGCATCTCTTTCTTTCTACCTCTTTTCAGGCTGAAGTGGCATTCCTGGAACTCAGCAATCCCTGTCAATCACTAAAAGTTAAGGCCACTTCCAGAAAATTTGAGCTATCAGCATGGCAGCATTAGTGCTGCAGGGACAAGTGGCATGTCAGCAGTAGTAGATGAAGCCATTTACAAATTGCATTAAAAAAAGAGAGGGTATGATTACTGACCCCTGGAAACAGAGTGGAAGCCCATTATAGCATTTTTGGTTATCATCCCAGACTGCACAGTAATTTTCATACTATACAATAATAAAGCACTCTTTTGTTTTCAGACTGCACTTCCACACTGCACTCCTTCACACTCAGCATCAACTGTATGCTGGTTACTGTCTTCTGGAATAGCTGTAAAGTCAAGGCCCTGTTCATGAGTGCTTACTGAAGACTGTTCTGTGCTTCCTGCTCATTTACTTAACTTGCATGTTCTATTTAAACTTCAGTTTGAATAACCATACATGCTAGCCAGTCAGCTTAGACCTTCTCAAATAGATGTGTGGTTTTCTGGAATTTTTTTTCATAAACAATACATATATATATAAACACACACTCCTGTCATTTCATTCTGACAACAAAAGACATTAATTTTTCCCATTTATGTTCTTCCTCCAAGGACCTGCTACCACACGCCTTCACAAATAACCCCTTGACATTCATGTACCTAACTGGAGAGCAAATACCTTGCAGCACAAGTGTGAGGTAAGGCCATGCCACTGTACTCTGTAATAGATGGGAATTAGAGAGACAAAACCACTAAGGCCCACATCTCCAAAATTATTTATGCACCTGTCTTCATAGATCTTAAATACATTCATGGATTTCAAAACAGTGCATCCATAACGAAACAGAAACCTGAAGCAAACTTTCTGGAATCTCAGGTTAGTGATATTTACTACTCCCAAATGCAGTGACTTTACCCCTGCCAAATGTGCTAGTGCTATGACCTCAGAGCCCCACAGCCCCTGTATTTGCACAGGGAGGCAGCACGCATACAAGCACATTGGCTTCATCACGGGGAAGGGATTTAGAGTTTTATGGATTAAAAGCTGTGAAGAGGAAGATTTCCATTACAGCATAAAGCAAACAAAGGAGAGCAGCAGAGAGAGCTTTCACCATACCACCTTATTAGCAATGTATCTCAGGAAGGACAATTAATGGAGACCTTGTGTCTGCATATTCATCAGTCCTTTTGCTGAGACTGCTAACGTGAGTAACAGTGAAAGATACTTGTGGTGCTGGCTGACAACTGTCCTCTGAGAATGCGATCAAGAGCACAGTCACCTACAAAACTTCATTTTACAGATGGGACATTTTGGGTCCAGTTTGGGCCTTTGGAACTAAATTGGTTTAAAATGAAGTTCAGCTTTGCAGTTGGGCTGGTTGCAGATATTACGACTGTGGCTGGGAAGGCTCTCTGCAATTTAAGATGCCCTGTGTAAGATTGCTTTATTAGAAATCCTGTGTGAATGTTCTGAAGTGGGAAACTATTTAACAAACTCTGCATCTTTGCCTGTTGGCAGGTTGCAATTCTGTAATTTATCCATCCCTGCTTTATCTGCCAAACTCCCTCCAATTTTTAGTCTATTAATTGGACACCAACAGCGTACATTATGAGTATCTGATATTCATCCTATTGTTTCCGATTTTCCTCTGGGTGAGGAGAGTTCTTGGCAGCCAACTTCCACTGTGACCACTCAGGCTTCCAAGTTCTGCATTAACTTTCTGATTAACATTCTCTAATAGTGACTTAAAAATTATTGTTTTGGTAACATTACTGCCATTAAATTTACTTGTCTGAATATTCACAGAAGTCAGCCCAAACAACATAACCCCAATACCTTACTGAATATAAATGAGGTTAAATAAATGTGCATTAATCTAGTAATTTTTGTTAATTGAATATGATGGATGATATTTCAGTCTGTCATATTGTTGGTATCAAAGTATTGATAACATTTTGGTTAGGCAGGCACTGTTTTCAAGGATTTTCATTCACTACCTTTTATGTTCCAACTGACACGCACACCATAGTTTTATTACAGTTCATTTGATAACCTGGATATGAAGAAACTGTTGGTTAACATATTAAAGCTGACAGTAACTGCACTGACATATATCTTCTTAAACCTGACCTTTTTTTTTAATAATGCTGCTAGAATTATTTTTTTACAGTGTCTAGAATCCAAGAAAAGTAGTTTATAAAGCATAATTTGGTTGGGTTTGCCATGATGTGCTTCACCCATCTGCACTGAATGCATTATTAAGCATCATGTTTGGCACAAACATTTTAATCTACCTGGCACAGAAAAAGAGTTTTCTCTGGTTTTATTTCAGAACTGCTGAAATATTTTAGTCTATTTATTAATATCTACTTAGATTAACTCAATATTTTTTAAAGAAGCAAACTGTGTTATGATGCTGGCCTAAGAGTTTCCTTTTAAATTTATCTGTCTTTTAAATCTGAAAGATATGCTGGTAGAGAAGACATGATCCATGTGACATAATGACCATTCAATAGTCAAAGAGGCAATTACTGAGTCGATGTTAGCAAGGAGTTCGGGATGTCAATATGACAAGATGAAACAGAATAGATTCTGCATGAAGCCAGGGGCTCTCTATCTGCTTTGTGCTCATTCCATTAATCCAAAATCAGACTCAACAGATCCATGAATAAGGAAACCAGACATCCTTCAGGTTTTGTTGATGGTGTTACTGAACAGTGAGCTCTTACATGTGAATGTGGAGATTATGGGTGGATTTTTTTTCAAGTTCTTATCCAAGTGATTATGCAGTAGGAATAACCCTTTGGGTACCTAGTTCCCATCCAGTTTTCTCAGTTTTGAAATGGAAAAAAAAACAAACCAAAAAAACAACCAAACAAAAATCAACCAAACAACCCAAAACCAGTGTTTTCTACTCACTATGACTTTCTGAATATTATTATTCCTCCAGGGTTGTTCTGGCTTTACATGATTTTGCATTTCCCTAAATTTTCTTAGCTGCCTTTAAATGTTACTGTAAATCCCTTCACCCATTTCCAGCTTGGCAAATCAGCTTTCTATTTGTTTAACTCTTTGTGACAAACATATTTTAAAGACACTCTTCTCCCCTCATCTTACTTTCTAAGTTATCAAACAAAACCCTTGGGATCACTAAGGATACAAGGAAATTTTTCACATGAGGAGCCTAATGCCCTGATCACATTTGAGACTGAGTAATTGCATTTCATGCATAGTGTATGAACACATGGAAGAATCTCCTCTTTGCACTGTCAGCTAGATGCAGCACTATGGATCAAACTGTTATTTGTCAGATTGCTAGGAATGCTTTATGGAGAGAAATATATATCTGCCAGCAAAGCATTTTCCAAATGAAGACAAAGCATAAAACCATCTTGCAAGTAACACAAACTGGTAATGGTGACATTTTGCAGTATAACTGCATTTGCCAGCACAATAATAAGAGGTAAAGAGCAAGGTTTTCATGTGCATGCAACGTCAGGGAAAGCTGACAGCATTAGCATGCCGCCTGGGCTGGAAAAGTAGAGGAGAGGCCTCAGCAGTGTCAGGAAGGATTTCTTCCTGACAAACAGAATGTCTCCTGGCTTTTTCGTCCTGCAGCCCCAGCAGCCAGGTCCTGCAGCCGCAAGTGAGAACATGCCCTTTGCTCTGCAGCCCCACCAGCACAGCTGCCAGCAAGCATCCAGATCACAAACAGAACCTGTAGTAACAATGAGTTGCTCTTCTTTCCTCTTTTGCAAGCATTTGTGTTATCTTCTCTTCAAGGAAACCACACTGAGTTCTAACAGAAACAGCATATGTGAGCCACTATCATGCTATTTTTCCTTTTTCTCCAGGTAAAAGCAAATACCACCATCACTGAAAAATGAGTAAAAAGGTGTGGGGTTTTTTTAAATAAAATTTTCTGCTAAAAGGGAAAGGGAATAAGGGACTTTGCTACAATGAATGCTTTACTTTATACATCAAATGCTTTAAACCACTTACCCTTTTTCCTGCAACTTTGAAGAAAGGTTAGAAATATTTCAATAGGTGATCATTTGCCATGGAAGTTAGTGGGTCAAAGTCTCTATGCTTGAAAATCTGGATTTTTTTCTCATTATTTAACTCTGGTTGGCACAGTGGCAAACCAGAACTTGCTGGACTCAACTTATTCCTTGAATATTAATATGATTATCCCAACAGAGCAAGGAAAAAAACCCCGTAACATTCTCCTCCCATGTCTAGAAAAATCAAGGCCATTCAGTTATCTAGGAGGAAAAGAACATAGTATTCACCTGCTTGTGAGATCAAAGTTTAAATTTTGCATCACTTGGTAAGAGAGGCAGAAAAGCTCTACCAATTTAAACCTGTGAGAAATGCAAAAGCACACCAACATTAGGAAAACAAGCATAAATATAACTCTCAGAGGATAACAGGTCTATTTTCACAGTCTGGACACTGGAAATATTGGCTGTCAGAGGCCGAGATTCACTTCAGAAACTAACTAAAGAAAGAACTGCTCATACAAAATCAGAGGTCAGGTGATACCTGAACAAACATAAGATTTTCCTGTTTCTTGCCTTGCCATCCCACACCAATTTATTTGAGCTTCTTTTTCGTTTAAGGGAAAAGTTCAAGACATCTATCTGATTAGAAAAAAATTAAGAATTCCCTAGATCAGAGCATTAATGAACCCCAACACAGAAGTTGTTTTTTCCCCAAGTAACTTCTCAGAGTTGTAAAGCTGTCCTTGTTTATTTAAACTTCCCTCATATGGGTATTTTCTGTTGTGCTCTTTTTGATTTCCTAGCAATTCCTAATGTTCTACTTAGTGCTTTGGCAGCAAATCAGCACTAACCTGATGTCTTAAGAGAACAATTTACACTGAGTTTACGATGTCTTTTGTGAGTGGCAATATTTAATTTGGAGCCCATAATGACATAAGTACAGTTAGAATTACTTTCCTTTCTATAAATAATACTTGGAATGAATTGTTCAATAACACAATATTAAGCAATCCTCCTGTAACTTTTCCATGTCCGCTACAGATTAAATTGTCCTGCATAAATTTACATCAAGCAAACTTTGTCAGAGAAACTCTCTCTAAATACACAGCACAAAGTTTAGTGGAGCCCTATGAGACCTCATTAACAACCTCCTTCCAGCTTGAAAGTTTTGCATTTATGCCTATCCTTTGTTTCTATTTTTTAACCAGTTATTAGCTCACAGAAGAAACTTGCCCTTCTTAAAAGTGCCTCTGGAATTCAGGTTTGTTACATTGCTCAGATCAGCCTTACCCATGTAGCATGTTTGCTGCTGGCATCTGTGGATCTGCTCAGTCACCATGATTGTACATACCAGGTCCAATGTTGCTGCCATGAAAAGGATATAATGCACCTGAAATTCACAGCATCTCCCACAGCTCTGCATGGAATTTAGAAGATACATACTTACATAGCCATAATCCTTCCATCAGATCACCTAACCTGTATTCATGAAGCAGCCTAATTCAGGAAAAGCAGAGATATGATATGCTTCTGTTGTCTGACCAGAGACTGCTTCTACATAAAGTGGTAATACAGGTGTTTTTGAAAAGTATCAATGTCTATACCAGGACTTGCTTGTTTGTTTTTGAGTTTCTGGGCTTTGCAGGTTTGACATGCTACTTGGACTCAGCAATGCAAACCAGTGTCTCCCCTAGCAAAAGGTAGAGGCCATTATTGAATCCACTGACATCACATGTTTGAGCTATGGTTCTTTTCTCAGACACCCCCTAGAACCTTCTTCATCAGCTTTAACAAAGCTTGACATCTAGGTAGAGGAAAGAGACCTTGTTATAGCTCATCAAAGATAAGACACGAGAGTTCATCTTTGTCAGAAGCAGCTAGCTTGCTCACTGACACCCAGGGAGCTTTTCACCATGGTGACTGACCGAAACAAGGGAAAGAAGTGCAGAGGGAGTCAGGGTGCTGTCAGGACCATCAGGAAGAGGGAGAAACTTGGAGAGGGAACACTGGGGACATGAGCAGGTTCCTGAGGGAAGCATGGGGTGGGCAGGGCAGTGTTGGAGGAAACTGGAAAAGATGGTTTCAATACAAGGAGGATGCACACATGAAAAGTGTTTGAAATAAGAGACACACAGGAGTTTTAAGATTCAAAAAAGAGTGTAGGAAAGCAGACTTAATTTTCTGCAGTTCACAAAAAAAAAAAAAAAACACCTTATTTCTCTTTTACTGAGGTCCTCTTGTTAACAGTCTTCTTAGATACCAGATATTTTCAAAGAACTAATGGCCTTTTCCATCTACTGCAGATGATTCTTTTTCATGCAGCTGATGTAATTCCAGATTCCAAACTAATCTCCATCCACTTTTGGGACATAACTTTCATATTATTTCTTGAAGTCACTCATTGCATTCACCCTGGCTTATTTAAGAAGCATGCTGAAATACCCATGTCTTGTATCAGACTGCATATAAAAGACTAAGTGCAAAGCCAGTGTTGTCACTGAAAGTATTTCCCACCCCACTTCTCTCATGGTCACCATCCAAGCCTCTAGTTAAATCCAGCTCCCTACTAAAGGCTGTAAAGCACAGAAAGATCTGGCCAAAGTCATATCACTCAGGGTTTTTTTTTCACCCTCACCGATTACCAATACTGAGTCTTTCAAATCCATTTGCCTCATACTATAGATGGATGACTTTCAGCAGAAAATGTAGCTGCAATAACCACAAAATAATGTTCCCCATACTTAAATTTCTTTATAACATTCATTATGTAGATAATTACAATGGTACATCTTAAAAACCAAACAAACCAAACAAACCTCAAAAAAACCCACAACAAACAAAAACCTAAGTAAAAGAATGTACATTCTCTGAAAGTAAAAACTCCCCATTCTCCCAGACTTTCTGCATTACTTTCTGATACGGAATGGTAGAATCAGGATTTGCTAGAGCAGAGGAGAAAGCTAACTGCTGATTAATGGAATCAATACTGAAAACACTATCTTCAGATATTTTAAGGAAAAGACAAATGCTTGACTGTTGCAGCTGAGGCAGGTATCTGGACACGTGTATTACTGCTGCCTTTTAACAAAATGACTAGGGCTGTAGCCAGATTCAGAGATTCATCTACTTCTAATTTTAGGACCAGGCCCTGTTACTGAACCAGGCACTGCAAATTCCTATAGCTTCAGGCGAAGCTGATTTTTCTGCTACCACCATGTTCCTCCTCCTGCAAAGCAAAGAAAGGGCAAAAGAGGGCACTGCCTTCTCTACACCTCCCAGCCCTCAGTTCCACCCAGCATCAGTCCCCCTGAAGTCCTCCTGGGCTCCAGAGCTGAGACAGAAAACTGTGACGAGCTTCCACACTCATGTTTGTCACAGGGGGGGTTTGCAGTGAAAGCTTCACCTGCAGAAGAGCAGAGTTACACTACATGGATGAAGAATCCATTTCAGACTATGGATTACTCCTTGTTTTTTGAATCAAAATGTGAGGTACTCTCAACAGAAGGCAATTTAATAGCCTTGCATTTGTACAGGTGGCTTATAAAACATATATGTCTCTCCTCCAGCTAGTGACTATTAAAGAGAGCAGATAATACACAAACACATGATCAAGCCTACTGCCTGGAAATGTGGGACAATTAAGATATTTTATTGCATTCTCTTCTTTGTTTAATTCCAGCATAGTTACAAAGTTATAATCTGCAGTGCCTTAAAACCTAAGGAAAAATTAGCATCCTGTTCACCTGAATAAAAGTATGTTGTTCTTCACTGCTTCCTTTAAACAGCCTGAAAAATAAACTGCCTAAAGTTTTCTTTGACTAACAATAGCCAACTCCAATATTCCAATTTCAGCTGAAAGGGTAGTGCAGCAGAGGGTAATCTTCAGATAAGCAAATGCAAAAATATTACCACCTTAGCATACAGGAAGAGACAGGAGAAAAAGGTGTGTGCGACTGTTTTATTTTGTTCCCTGTAGTAATTCAAAATACCTCACATTTCAGCTAACTAAAGGTACTTACAGGAAAGGCTGAAGTGGTAAGGCAGTTTGATTGGTAACATTCATAGTGATTTCAGTTGCTAGGTGGGAGAGGAGAAAAATTATTCCCATTTTAGTTTTAAAACTTAAAGCCAAAGCAGTTTCATTTACTTAGTGACAAAACTAGTCACACCAGAAAGATAATTTTTTTGTTAAAGTACTTTACAATAGAATAAGATCTTTGGCAAGCTTCAAAATAGTTATATGACATTTCTACTTCTTTCCATTTCTCCCTAATATCATATATGAATACACATACATTAAACAGCTCCTTCATTTTGACAAAAGCCTCAAAGTAGGGATAGAAAAGTGATGGCAAAATCTATACCATAACAGATGACCCAACAACTGTAATGCCTCTCTCAGAACTGCTGTCTAAATTCCTGCAGACGCTTTGGCATGACATATCTAGTCATGTTTTCTGAGGTCGCGTTCACTTACAGCATCTCCAACCATATGAGGCTAAAGGGGCCTACCCATCCCAACAGCCAAACACAGACTGACTCAGAGTCTAATGCTTGGAAAGAACAAGGACATGTTGTCTGACCCATGTAGCACGACAGCTTCAAACCCCATATTTACTTGAATATTTCTTGATATTTTTAATTAATAACCCACATTATTTTGCTCCTGATAATGAGCAAGTCTGTGAAACATAGTTGTCCATATGAAAACAATAGGATTCCACAAAACCAACAACCTGTTAAGCTTGTTTGTTATCAGCCTCCCTTCATCAAGGCTTGAAGATAAAAGCTAGGGCAACTCAGATGAGGCTGAAACTATACAGTATTTTAATCCAATATAATAAAACCTGCAAAAGTAATTTTCTAAAAGAGAGGAATTGGAAAGAATAGATTAACAGGTATATTCCAAGGCACAGGTCCACCAGCATAGTCAGTGCCATACTGAAGCCCCCAGAAGAAAGAGACTCCTTAACCAGGAGGATAAAAATCACAAAAAAGAGTTTTAAACATAATGGCTGTGATAGCATGCTAAAATATCCTAACTCATTGGTTGGAAAGGTGATGCATAGACACTGTTGGTAAAAGAATTTTTATGGATCTAAACAGAAACTACCTATGCTTTCAGGATTGAAATTCATTCATTCAGCATAGCCCGAGGAACACAGCTGTTTTTCAGAGTCAGTCAAAAAATGCCTTCTTTTTAGCTTTATAAATCAATTTAATTAAGGCATTCCTGCTTTGACACAATGCTCTAACATCAGACAGGGAATTTTGTGATTGGGTGAGAGATGGAGGGAAAACAGATTTGCTGAACATTTTGCATAGCAAAAGAGGAGACCTGGCTGCTTTCTGATTGTGCTCCCTGAAGCTGAACAGGTTTCTGCTAAAATAAATGGCAAAGCAAGCACAGGGAGTCTGACAGAAGAACAGACTAAGACCTTGAGTTGCAAATAGCAGAGCAGAGAGCATGTTTGTTCTGCTATTACTTAAGTAACTCACAGCAGATCATCCTGAACTCACATTCGCATTTGTAATGACTGCAAATCAGGTGATCCACCAAATCAAGCCCACTCAGCAGTAGCCCAAACCCATCTTCTAGAGTGCCTTACAATATATTCATAGAATAGTTAGTGTTGGAAAGGACCTTAAGATCATCTAGTTCCAACCCCCCTGCCAGAGGCAGGGACACTTCCCACTAAACCATGCCACCCAAAGCTCTGTCCAACCTGGCCTTGAACACCACCATGGATGGAGCATTCACAGCTTCCTTGGGCAACCCATTCCAGTGCCTCACCACCCTTACAGTAAAGAACTTCTTCCTTATATCCAATCTAAACTTCCCCTGTTTAAGTTTTAACCCATTACCCCTTGTCCTATCACTACAGTTCCTAATGAAGAGTTCCTCCCCAGCATCCTTATAGGCCCTCTTCAGATACTGGAAGGCTGCTATGAGGTCTCCATGCAATATATATTACAATATATATTTGTGTCCCATGACCTTTCTAATGCATCATCCTAACACCTTACACTGCCTGAAATGTATGAGATTAAAGAATAGTGAACAAGATAAAAATGAAAGTTACGTTTCATTTTCTGTCTGCATCAGTAGAAGAATTTTCACTTAACATCCTCTTATTAACTGATGTGCTAACATGAGTTTGGAAGGAAATGGCACCTGCTCCAGTGCCTGCTCCAGCCTCCTCTCCCTTCTCCTCTCACCTGGGTGCTCACACGGCTGTTTCTCACGCTCTTTTCCTCACTCTTCCATGCAGGGCTTTCTACCCTCTACCCTTTCTTCAATCTGATGTCCCAGAGGCATCACCTGCATTGCTCACTGGCTCAGGCATGCCCTGTGATGGGATCATTAGGGAGCCGATCGTGTATGGCATGAGGCATCCCCAGCCTCTCCTGCAGACAGCTTCTGGGCACAGAGACCAAACACAGTAACAGAAAAGAGCCAGGATGTCCAGTGGTTCTGAGCTGCCTTTGCTTTCCCACAAGTTACAACATACCAGTGTTCTGTATGTCACTATACTGGTTCATGAGGCATCAGCGATGTCAGTTACCAATGCTCATTAATCAACAGTATGAAACACAAGTCCTACCTCGGCACAGATAGGAATGACAGAGATCTACAGGAGTGCCATTGTTTAACTGGCAATTATGATTTCAGAGTATCAAATATCACATAGTTGATTCCATGTAGCTTGAAAAATAGCATGTGAAGCTAGGCAGGAGACTTGGTGAACATCTACAATTATTCTAGGATAGGCATTCAGCTATAGAAGACTTTACTGTAGCTACACACATGCTTTATCATAACCAGCTATACACCAAGTGTGCCTAGCAACATCCAAGAGTACCAAATAATTTCCAACAAATCCAACTGGCTTTGTGAATAGCATGGCTGTGTAATGTGAAGTATATAAAGTTATCTTACATTATACAAGCTTTTACAAATCCAGAAAAGAAGTTATAAACGGACAGGCCTTTATCAAGTTTCTCTGCATAGTTACACAAAACAAATTCTTTTTTCATTTAAAGTTCAAGAAGGAAGTATTTGGGGGGAAGAAAGCAACAAGCAGCAAAGTAACAGCACACTCAATTCAAGAAAATTGGGCAGCAGATTCATAACTAGTGTTCAGAGCAAAAATAGTAGGCAAGCTACAGTTCAGGTTTTCGTTATAAGGAATGAATCTGGGGCTTCGGGGGGGAAACTGAGGTTGGGGGATGATGGCATTAAAGAAAATGTTGCCCTTGTTTCTGAGCAGTAAAGTGATTGGTGATAACATGTATTTCACTCTCAATGCAGAATTACGCTAGCTCAGGAGAATGCTTTGAGACCCAAGCTCTGTGGATGTTAGCAGAGTCAGATATACAGAAAACACTGTGGAGGATTTAAAAGTATGAAAGGCATAAGGATTATATAAACTTGAACTATGAATGGCGTTGAAGTGC
This sequence comes from Ara ararauna, assembly GCA_028858755.1. Lineage (NCBI taxonomy): Eukaryota > Metazoa > Chordata > Aves > Psittaciformes > Psittacidae > Ara > Ara ararauna. The sequence goes on along the minus strand of CM054380.1, from coordinate 14,589,202 downwards.
ATTCAAGAAAGCAATAAAGACTAGTGAACCAGAAACTCCCTGCTCACTTATGATAAAATATTTAGTTAATACCAAAGAAAAGCTTCAAATAGATTTGTCTGGTTCTTTAGAAATTCACTGTAAAATAATGCTAGTATTCTCTGTATAAATACTTTCACAAATAAAGAGTCTCTTTTAGAAAGAAGATTGAACTTGGTAAGTAAGCAGCTTAAGCAGTAAGGAAAAGCATATTAAAATTATTTCTTAACTTGCAGAAATGTTGAATACCAGTCCCTGGCCATGTTCTGTAATGACAGCAGACCATACACTGTTCCCAGAGCAGTGCAGTTTCCATGTTTTATGTACATGATGCATACCAAAAGGTTAATTTGATCCTAAACGGCAATGCAAAACCAGGTAATAAACACAAATGCACCAACTACTTACTCTTTAAATCTTTCAGTTTTGCTCATTTTCCTGAGAAGTGGTGAATTCACCAAGTAATCTACTTTTTCTCACCACCACTATTTTTAGTGAAAAGAGATACTTCTAAGTGGATTAAATTAATATAATTTCAGTAACCAAAATAAGTGATGAAAAGCAAGAAATACTGTCATCTTAATTAGCTTATATTTCATTTGAGCAAAGTCAGACTTGCTGTTCCCGAGGAGCGAATCAGCAGACACTGTAGACTCTAAAGTGCCTTGTTTTGTTTATGGGGATCTTACTAGAATTATAAGACTCAAGTGAACTATGCAAGAAATAAAAACACATTCTAGCATAAGAAGCATTATAGACACTAAGGCAAAACTCAGCACTTCTCCATCTGTTACCAATTCAAAATGTGATCCTCATCAATTTTGAATGTGAGACTAATTTTGGTACATCAGGCATTCTTTTACTGTTGGGTGAGGAATTTGTTTTCCCTTTTCAGCTACAGAACTTAGGAATGTAAACTGCAAAACTCCTACTCGAATAGGGTACACAAAGCAGTGCCAATAGAACAAAGAAAGCATCCAAGTTAAGCCAGAAAAAAATCTTATTCTCTTAAAGCTCTGGGCATTAGGGTCACATGGGGAAAAGTGCAGGGAGAGTGACAACAAACTCTTAGAGATGCTGAACTCTTGCTCACCAAACCAGCTCCAGATCAGGCTCCTACCACCACCATCTCATTGTCTGTGCCTCCACATTTGCAAAGCCTCATTAGCAGCTCATTAGGAAAACCACAGATGTGACATACAAACTTGCTCTGGAAGAGGAAATTAGGGAATCTGTATTAGAGACCTAAATCAGAATCCTGGAAACACTTCAAATGATTGTTCAGAGAACATCCTGATCATTGTGTGAAAAATATTACATCACTATTTTCAGCAAACAGTGAGCGAAGAAAAAGATACACCATTTTAGGGTTTGAAAGGTTAAAACTACAGGAACTGCTGCCTCGGTCAATTCCCAATTTACACTTGGATTTGCAGTAATAACAGAAGGAAGTTATAGCTTTTACTTAGTGTCTTCAGGAAGGGCTCAATTTATTTAAAGGCAGTCAGTGTCTTCTTACAATAATGAAAAAGGATCTTTCTTTCCGCTCTGCTGTTAGTATCAACACCTTCTAAACACTTTGGAAAGTTTCTTCTCTGTTGTGACCTATAGTTGTTCAAGGCATCTCCTTGAGTCAGTCTGTGATAGTTCTGCCTGACAATGTCATATAGGGATACGTTTGTTAAGATTGTGATGGGAAAAAGGGTAGAAATAAGGTTAAATGTAAATTACTGTTATACATCTGATGTAACTTTGAGTAGTGGTCCCTAAGCATAAGGAAAAAGTTGAATTCTTAGTGGAAATACCTTTAAAGTTGATGACTCAGTTATACTATGTAATATACTACACTTTTCCCCACCCCCACAGCAAACATCAGTCATAGCCAAAAGAAGTGACTTCAGTGAGGTATATTATAGCATATTTAGGAAGAGAAGGACTACTTTAATGAAAAAAATTTACACAAAAAGTACAGAAAGATAAAACAACTACAGGCATAGTAACTGAAATGTAGTAACAGAAACATTGGAGGGCCTCATGTGACTGAAATCTATGCTATCACCTCTTTTTAGGCTGGGGCTGTATGTCTGCTGCCTCACAAACAGACAAGGCATGACGTCAGGACAGCTTAAATTTAGAATCTCTTACACTGAGCAAAGCCACACTGTCAACTTATGTGGAGAGTCAGGATACCAATCTGTTCTCAGAAAATTAATATCCAGACCCAAACCCAAAATAAGACAAATCAATGAGAGCTGAAACAAGGCTGGTAATTCAAAAGCTCATCCCCAGAAGCATAAGCAGTTGAATTAAATAATTGTTCTAAATCCCATGAATTCTAATAAACAGATGAGTAAAATTGGGGTCAAAAAGATGCCCTGAATAGTTGGAGAGAACATAATCTTCATGTCTCTGTAATCCAAACACTCACTGAACAGGAAAAAAACAACATTTATGGGTAGGTAAGCTATATCCTATATTATCCTATTTAGGGTTTCTTATACTGCCTTCCAAGTACCTCATCTGAGCCTCATCTGACAAAAAGGTACCAGTCAAACTCAATATGCAATTTTAATTTACCTATCGTAATGCTGAGGCATTTAGTGAAGGCAGATTTAATTTCCTATCAGTTGTGCATTAGACCACAAATGTCCCAGAATAAAACCTTTTACTGTGAAACTTAAAATGCAAAGTTCCCAAGTCTTCCTTGGAAAGAGTTACAGGATTTATAATATATCCATTTTTCAGTTTCGTAAAACCTGTTGTTACACATAAGAAAAATGCAGGTCGTTATCATAGAATAGTTAGGGTTGAAAAGGACCTTAAGATCATCCAGTTCCAACCCCCTGCCAGGGGCAGGGACACCTCACACTAAACCATGCCACCCAAGGCTATGTCCAATCCAGCCTTGAACACCGCCAGTGATGGAGCATTCACAACTTCCCTGGGCAACCCATTCCAGCCTCACCATCCTTACAGTAAAGAATTTCTTCCTCATATCCAATCTAAACTTCCCCTGTTTAAGTTAGAACCCTTTACCCCTTGTCCTATCACTACAGACCCTCATGAAGAGTCCCTCCCCAGCATCCCTATAGGCCCTCTTCAGATACGGGAAGGATGCTATGAGGTCTCTACGAAGCCTTCTCTTCTCCAGGCTCAACAGCCCCAACTTTCTCAGCCTATCTTCATACAGGAGGCGCTCCAGTCCCCTGATCATCCTCGTGGCCCTCCTTTGGACTTGTTCCAACAGTTCCATGTCCTTTTTATGTTGAGGACACCAGAACTGCACACAATACTCCAAGTGAGGTCTCACAAGAGCAGAGTAGAGGGGCAGGATCACCTCCCTTGACCTGCTGGTCCCACTCCTTTTGATGCAGCCCAGGATACGGTTGGCTTTCTGGGCTGCAAGTGCACACTGCCAGCTCATGTTCATTTTCTCATCAACCAACACCCCCAAGTCCTTCTCTGCGTGGCTGCTCTGAATCTCTTCTCTGCCCAACCTGTAGCTGTGCCTGGGATTGCTCCAACCCAGGTGGAGGACCTTGCACCTAGTGTGGATAAACTTCATCAGGTTGGCATCAGCCCACCTCACAAGCATGTCAAGATCCCTTTGGATGGCATTCCTTCCCTCCAATATATCAACCGAACCACACAGCTTGGTGTCATTGGCAAACTTGCTGAGGGCGTGCTCAATCCCACTGTCCATGCCACCGACAAAGATGTTGAACAAGACCGGTCCCAACACCAATCCCTGAGGGACACAACTCGTTATTGGTCTCCAGATGGACATTGAGCCATTGACCACAACTCTTTGCGTGCGGCCATCCAGCCAGTTCTTTATCCACGGAGTGGTCCACCTATCAAACTGATGTCACTCCAACTTAGAGACAAAGATGTCGTGTGGGACAGTGTCAAACGCTTTGCACAAGTCCAGGTAGATGACATCAACTGCTCTACCCCTGTCCATCAGTTCCGTAGCCCCATCATAGAAGACCACCACATTGGTCAGGCAGGATTTCCCCTTAGTGAAGCCATGCTGGCTGTCACCAACCACCTTCTTGTTTTTCATGTGCCTCAGCATGCCTTCCAGGAGAATCCGCTCCAAGATTTTGCCAGGCACAGAGGTGAGGCTGACTGGTCTGTAGTTCCCCAGCTCATCCATTTTCCCCTTCTTGAAAATGGGGGTTATATTTCCCTTTTTCCAGTCATCGGGAACTTCACCTGACTGCCATGATTTTTCAAATATGATGGACAGTGGCTTAGCAACTTCATTTGCCAGCTCCTTCAGGACCCATGGATGGATTTTATCAGGTCCCATGGACTTCTGTACGTTTAGGTTCCTAAGATGGTCTCGACCCAGACCCCCTCCTACAGTGCGCCTAAGGACTTTATTCTCACAGTCCCTGCATCTGCCTTCCAAGACTTGGGTGCTGTGGTCAGAGCATTTGCCAGTGAATACTGAGGCAAAGAAGTCGTTAAGAACCTCAGCCTTCTCCAAATCCAGGGTAGCCAGTTCTCCTGATAGCTTCCGGAGAGGGCCCACATTGTCCCAAGCCTGTCTTTTATTTGCCATGTACCTATAGAATCCCTTCCTGTTATCTTAAACATCCCTAGCCACGTTTAATTCTAAGTGGGTCTTAGCTTTCCTAACCTGGTCCCTAGCTTCCCAGACAACATCCCTTTATTCTTCCCAGGCTGCCTGTCCTTGCTTCCACCTTTTATAAGCCTCTTTTTTCCTTTGAAGTTTCCTCAGCAGGTCCTTATCCATCCAAGGAGGTCTCCTGGCCCTCCGACAGCACTTCCTTCTAGTCAAGACACAACACTCCTGAGTTTGTAGCAGGTGACCCTTGAATATCAACCAACAGTCTTGAGCCCCCCTGCCCTCTAGGGCACTATCCCATGGAATCTTACTGAGCAGGTTCCTGAAGAGGCCAAAGTCTGCTCTCTTGAAGTCCAGGGCAGTGAGCTTGCTGCATGCTCTTCTCACTGTCCTGAGGATCTCGAATTCTACCATCTCATGATCGCTGCAATCAAGGCTGCCCTGGAGAGTCACATTTCCAGCCAGCCCTTCTCTGTTGGTGAGCACGAGGTCAAGCACAGCACCTCTCCTTGTTGGCTCCTCTATTACTTCCAGAAGGAAGCTGTCTTCCACACAATCGAGGAACTTCCTGGATTGCTTGTGCCGGGCCATACCATCCCTCCAACAGTTATCAGGGTGGTTGAAATCCCCCATGAGGCCAAGGGCTTGTGAGCATGAGGCTGTTCCTATCTGTCTATAGAGGGCTTCGTCCACAGAGTCCTCTTGGTCAGGCGGTCTGTAACAGATCCCCACAATAATGTCTCCCATTGCTGTTCTTCCTTTAACCCTTACCCACAAACTCTCTGTTGACTGCTCACCTGTCCCCAGACAGAGTTCCATACTCTCCAGACTATCCGTAACATAAATAGCAACTCCCCCTCCCCACCTACCGGGCCTGTCTTTCCTAAAGAGCCTGTAACCTTCCATTCCAACACAACAGTCATAGGAACCATCCCACCATGTTTCTGTGATGCCTATTATGTCATACCCCCGCAGACATGCACACATCTCTAATTCCTCTTGTTTGTTCCCCATGCTACGGGCATTTGTGTAGAGGCATTTCAGCTGAGCTCCAAAAGAAGCCAGCTCATTGGCTGGAAAGGCTGGAATATCTCTACATTGCTCCAAGCATTTATTATAGGTACTGAGAACTGACTGGGAGTGCTGGGATGGAATGATGCCCCCCTCCCCCTACACATCTAGTTTAAAGCATCCTTGACCAGTCTGGCAAGCCTCCTACCAAATCCACTCTTCCCTTTCTTTGTCAGACCAGCTCCACCAGCCCCCACTAGACCTGGCCTACTAAATTGAGTCCACAGTTCAAGGTACCCAAACCCCTGACTATAGCACCACCCTTCTTAACCATTTATTAACCTGGCCAATCCTCCTAGCCTTTTTAAGTTCCTGCCCTGTATGCTGGAGAACTGATGAAAAGACAATCTGCGCTCCAGAGCCCCTAACCACCTCTCCCAGAGCTCTGTAGTCCTTCTTTATATTCTCCGGGCTACTGCTATCTATATCAGTAGCACCCACATGGATCACCAGCAGTGGGTAATAGTCAGTGGGACTTAGTAGAGCAGGCAGCCTCTCTGCAACATCCGTGATCTGAGCATCTGGTAGGAAACACACCTCCTTTGAGCCTGGGTCAGGCCTACAGATGGATGCCTCTGTTCCTTTCAGAGTAGAGTCCCCAACTACTATGACCCACTGCTTTTTCCTGGCAGCACCAGTAATGGTCTTCTTTACCAGTGCATCAGCCGGTTGTTCCTGGTGGGAGTGTGGTTCCTCATCAGCCCCTTGCAGGACAGCAACGCGGTTCTGGGTAGGAACAACAGATTTAGGAGGAAGCCCCTTGCTTTTAATTGTCCTCTTCCTCCTTTTCTTGTTGTTTTTTTCTGTTACTGTTTCCCAGCTTCCTGGGTTAGCAGCCTCCTTTCCCTCATGAGCAGCAGCAGACTCTTGAGGCCCCTCCACAGTCTGGTCCTGGAGCAAGCAGTGCTGCTGCTTCTCAGCTTCCCTGACACCTTTCAGCCTAGTAACAGCGTCCTGCAGCTCAGCCCCTGCTGCAGGAGGACCTCCACCAGGGAGCACAGAGTGCAGCCCCGCCCATTGTGCACCCTCCCCTCAGGAGAGCAGTGCGGGCGCTCTCTACACCCCGAGCTCTGCACTGCAGCCTCCCCTCTCACCGGCTCTGTCTGGGTGCCTACGCTGCCACCGCCGGGGCAGCCAGAGCAGTGCTCCCAGACAGAGCCAGGGTCACACGGCGAGTGCTCACCACCCCGCTCGCCTGCCCGCGCGAACCGCCGCGCAAACGGCCCCGACCCACTCCGGTCGCCCGCGCTCCCGGGGCAGGTTTTTACCCAGCCAGAGCGGGGGCCGCTCCTCCTGGCTCCGCCCCCTGTGAGTCAGCTGCTCGCGTCCGCTGAGCTGCCGGCTCCTGGGCAGGTCCTGTCGAGGACTTGAGGCTCCCTCAGTGGCTCGTGCAGCTCTGAGCTGGGGCTCCTGGACACTGAGCTTCCCCGTGCCCAGGTGTTGACGGCAGCCTCTCTCGAGGTGCTCACCTCAGCAATTATCAACATACATATTTTTCTTTGGTTTATTTCCTTAAATTTAATAAATCCTTCTAGTTTTCAGGGTAATTTAGTCTCAAATCTCCACTTTCTGGTTCAGTTTTCATTTTTCCACATTATTCTTTCACGCTTATTATAGAAGCTGGCTTTATTCCCAATTTATAAAGTGACCCAAATTCTCCAGGAGATATTTTCTAACATTGATTTTACCTTATTCATAAAATTAATGGCATGACTGTTCCTACCTTTACTTTCTGTAATTTCTTAGCTTTTGTTATTTTCATAATCCCCCACTCACATACTCTTTTCCTTATCTAGAACACACAATTCTTTTTCTTGTAATAATGCTATGTGCATTTCATTTTCTGTTCCTGCCCGCCCTGACAGTAGGAGATAGGTCTGTAGTAAACATGGGGGTCTATCTGTTTTTAAAATAACATCAAGCAAGAATACCAAAGAGCAAAAAACTTACAATAAATTCTTATTTTGCAGTGTTTGAATCCCTTTTTGACACCTGCAATTCATCTGACCAAAATTCCTCTCTGAATATATTCCAAAAGCTCTTTATCTGGTATGTTTTTCATCTATCAGCTTTGTGTAAACCTGGTTTTGGGGATGGCATACACACGCTCTTGTTAATGGCATTTATGAGATTCACAATGTTTTTCAAGATAGACTTTAGGAGCCTATATCTTATAGGATGAAATATTTTCACCCCAGTATATAGTCTGCCTCTTTAATAAGACTGTATGTGGAAAACTCCAAATATTGTTACCTTTTGTTTATAAAGCCTCATTCTTCTTCCTTCGAAGTATTATTGTTTTTTAAAAGCTACACTTCATTTTAATTGTCTATATTTTTCCAAGTACTATGTCAGTTTTTCTGATATAGACATTAAAATATAGGAAAAATTACAATCCTGTTTTCATGTAGGGATTAGAATTTGCAGTTTATTCACAATGGAAAGACTCACAGCCCTCTATCATGTCACTCTCTTTCTGACTTGGATTGGTTTCTCTGTTTCTTGCCTGGACAACGTATAGTAATTCCTTTCTCCATGGCTGTTCTGTGCATGGAATGTGTCATGGGTTCAGCAGCAGCAGTCATTTTTCTGCTTCTTGGTAGCTGGTGCAGCGCTATGTTTTCGATTTTGGGCCTGGGAACAGCACTGATAACACCAGTGTTTCGGTTACTGCTTAGAGATGTTTTGGTCTGGCCAAGGACTTTCTGAGTTTCATGTTCTGCCAGGGAGGAGGGGAAGCCAGGAGGAAGCAGAGACAGGACACCCTGACCCAAACTGACCAAAGAGGTTATTCCATACCACAGCACATCATGTCCAGGATGTGAAAACGGTAAGTAGAGACCCGGAAGGGTGGGGGTGCACTGCTTGGTCGGGCTTGGTATTAGGTGGTGAGAATTGTATTCTTTCCTTGTATTTCTCTTGTCATTATTATTATTGGTGGTAGCAGTAGTGATTTGTGTTATACTTTAGTTACTAAACTGTTCTTATCTCAACCTGTGGGAGTTGCATTCTTTTCGATTCTCCTTCCCATCCCTCCGGGAGCGGGGGAAGAAAAAGGGGGAAGTGAGGAGAGAACGGGCTGTGTGGCTGACGGGCCTTAAACCACGACAGAATGATATGGCATTATCCCAAGCAGGTCTCTGACAGGGGAAGCCCCATCCTGCAAGGCCCATTTCAGATCATTAATATCCAAAGCTAGTCTCTTGCTCATACAGCTCTTTCACTATCTGCTTTCTTAACAAGAGATTAGGTAACCATAAACAAGTCAAAAAAAACCCCAAAGCCTTCATTCAGTAAATCAAAACTTCTTGACTCTGAACTTCTCACCCTTTCTTAAAAAGGACAGAATTTTTTAATTCCTCTCAAGCCTATTTCACCTTCCTTTACAAAAGGCTTTCTCCTACTTAAGAAAAAGATGATGACAAAATATCAGCTCTGTTAAATTACTTTTTCAATAGTAGATGATTTATAGTTGATTAGGTAATTAAATCAAATACAAGTGCCTGAAAGTAAATCTATTTTTATCATCCCTGTAAATTAAAAGTTCCGCATCATAAAAAATCATGACCATCTTGAAAATGACTAGTCAAGTGCTTTTTATAGGCCAGCAGGATTTATTGTCAATTAACGTATTGAACTGGATAGTCAGCATAACCCTGTGCTCAAGACTTTTTAAATTATTGGCTTTGGCTATCAAGCTGCTCCATATCACAGTAATGAAATGTATCCAGCTATTCACATATTGAACAATTCCTTAGGTTGGGTTTATATCTCACTATAACAACATTTAATTTTACTATTATCTCTGATCCCCTGTAATGAATACAAGTACATTCTTTTTTTCCATCATGGGTTTATCAATTTTCATTGATTTGCCAGTAATGAATGCAGACAGAATGGGTGAGGAAAGAAAAATTTAAAGAGATAGTATCCATTAAAATATCTGTAAATTCCAAAGTTTGCCATTTGCAGTTGCCTCAATAAGAAGAAAGAATTCATAAAAACAAATAAAAGGAAGCATCATAGAATCATAGAATAGTTAGGGTTGGAAAGGAACTTAGGATCATCTAGTTCCAACACCCCTGCCATGGGCAGGGACACCTCACACTAAACCATGCCACCCAAGGCTATGTCCAATCCAGCCTTGAACACCGCCAGGGATGGAGCATTCACAACTTCCCTGGACAACCCATTCCAGTGCCTCACCACCCTTACAGGAAAGAATTTCTTCCTCATATCCAATCTAAACTTCCCCTGTTTAAGTCCGAACCCATTACCCCTTGTCCTATCACTACAGTCCCTCATGAAGAGTCCCTCCCCAGCATCCCTATAGGCCCCCTTCAGATACTGGAAGGCTGCTAGGAGGTCTCCATGCAGCCTTCTCTTCTCCAGGCTCAACAGCCCCAACTTTCTCATCCTATCTTCATACGGGAGGTGCTCCAGTCCCCTGATCATCCTCATGGACCTCCTTTGGACTTGTTCCAACAGTTCCATGTCCTTTTTATGTTGAGGACACCAGAACTGCACACAATACTCCAAGTGAGGTCTCACAAGTGCAGAGTAGAGGGGCAGGATCACCTCCCTTGACCTGCTGGTCACACTGCTTTTGATGCAGCCCAGGATAGGGTTGGCTTTCTGGACTGGAAGCACACACTGCTGGCTCATGCTTATCTTTTCATCAACCAACACTCCCAAATCCTTCTCCGCATGGCTGCTCTGAATCTCTTCTCTGCCCAGCCTGGTTCGAGACCATCTTAGGAACCTGAACGTACACAAGTCCATGGGACCTGATAAAATCCATCTGCAGGTCCTGAAGGAGCTGGCAAATGAAGTTGCTAAGCCACTGTCCATCAGGTTTGAAAAATCATGGCAGTCAGGTGAAGTTCCCAATGACTGGAAAAAGGGAAATATAGCCCCCATTTTCAAGAAGGGGAAAATGGATGAGCTGGGGAACTACAGACCAGTCAGTCTCAGCTCTGTGCCTGGCAAAATCTTGGAGCGGATTCTCCTGGAAGGCATGCTGAGGCACATGAAAAACAACAAGGTGGTTGGCGAGAGCCAGCATGGCTTCACTAAGGGGAAATCCTGCCTGACCAATGTGGTGGCTTTCTATGATGGGGCTATGGAACTGATGGACAGGGGTAGAGCAGTTGATGTCATCTGCCTGGACTTGCGCAAAGTGTTTGACACTGTGTCACATGACATCCTTGTCTCTAAGTTGGAGAGACATCAATTTGATAGGTGGACCACTCGGTGGAAAAAGAGCTGGCTGGATGGCTGCATGCAAAGAGTTGTGGTCAATGGCTCAATGTCCGGTTAAGTTTTAATATTTAAATAACTGTAAAATGGAATTTAGGGACCTCTTTTTACAGAATAATTGCTTTTAGAATTTTCTTTCCATAGACAAAAAAGAAAAAACAAAACCCACATACACACAAAAAAAACCAAACCAAACCAAACAAAAAAAACACAACCCAAAACATTCTCATTATATTTTTGCATTTCATATAGATTAATTTGATGTAAAGCGCATTTTCCTTTTTCAGTAGAGGGCAAGCTGACAAATAAAAATGCACTTTATGGTGCATTGTGTGATTTTTTATACACAAACTACGTTTGAAAATGGCTCATGCCAGCAGCTCCCCTTCAATGGAAAAGTCCCCCAGCCCCAAAATCAGTGCTCCCTGAGGAAAGCACTCTCACTGTTGGAGTGCTTCCTTCACAGAGGAGACCTCAGCACAACCTACATATTTTCTACAGTTTGGATACTGATACTTTCCATTTTTTCCCTAATTCTGAAGCCTAAATAAAACCACACTGATTTAAGGCAAATAAAGACATTTTGAAATGCACAATTCCAACTGTGTTTCAAACTTGCGTATTGAAACCCAGACTTTGAAAGGAAAATTCACTGTTCTCAGTTGTGACATTTTATTGCACTATAGCAATTACATCTGCTTGTGTTTGGCAATTATATCATTATGTGGCAATGTAATTTGATATGAAGTGGTACAGTAACCTCCTGGCTTTCACTCGGGCACAGAAAAAAAATAATTTATAGAATCCCTGGAACATATAACATCCAGTTTATCCAGGAAAACAATACTGACAGCAGAATCTGACCTATTGTATTCATGTTGTGTGGCAGAGTAGGACAAGGTTGGCTTCATAAAGAAAACCAAGGAACTGCTAGGCAGAAATCAGTTATCCTGTTTTTCACACACACACACTCACACACACTCATTTGAATAGGTAGAAGGCTTGTTAGAAACAGATGCATAGATAAGTTTGGTGTTGGGTTGTTTTTTGTTTTTTGATGGGGAATTTCACTTCTAATTGTCTAGAAGAATCCTGTAAGTTTTAATGTCTCAGGAGATCATAATCAAACACCATAAGCAGATTTTGAAACAAAATGGGTAGTATGACTAATAGTAAAAGCATGCTTTGAGAAAAAAAACCAACGAACAAACCAAACAACAAAAACCAAAAAAACAATTGCTGGACATTAAAATCTAAGTTACTCAGTATTCATTATACTGATTTTTTTGTCTAAAGAATCACAGAATGCTTTGTGTTGGAAGGTACCTTAAAGGTCATCCAGTTCCAACCTCTTGCCACAGGCAGGGACACCTTCCACTAGATCAGGTTGCTCCAAGCCCTGTCCAGTGTTCAACCTGGCCTTGAACACTGCCAGGGATGGTGCAGCCACATCTTCTCTGGGCAGTCTGTGCTGGGGCCCCATCACCATCACAGGGAAGAACTTCTGCCTAAGATCTTATCTAAATCTTCCCTCTTTCAGTTTAAAACTGTTCCCCCTTGTCTTGTCACTACACATCCTTGTAAAAAGCCTCTCTCCATGTTTCTTGTAGGCCCCATTTAAGGTATTGAAAGGCTGCAGTAAGGTCTCCCCTGAGCCTTCTCTCCTCCAGAGTGAACAAGCCCGATGTTTTCTTGTTGAAAGAAATATTCATCAAGATCTATGAATATTTCTTGTGATGAACACAACATAATCTGGACAAAATGCAACACTGGTCTTCTGCAGCCCCATCTGATACCTCAGATAACTTTGTGTTAATGAGAGAAGAGACAGAAATATGCATCTGGATAAGGAGTCCCAAGAAAAGCAGAGAAGAAAATATCATCTGTTTCCAGATGACTTTCCAGATGATTCTGTCCCTCAGACTTATATCTCTTGTGCAGAATAAGAATTCTCCACCACCCTCTTCTGTTTATCCCCCAATTTCTCTAAAAGCACCATGTAGCATCTAGGATAGCTGTAACACTTCATACACTTAATGCAAGCTATACCAACAGCCAAAGTATTCTGGTCCCTAAGTGCTGTCATGGGATGCCTCCTCTAGAGTAAAAGAAAAGATGCAGGGGAAATTAAATAGGCAGTTAGTGTACTTCTGCCAGTTAACAGAAGAGACACAGAAAACTAACAGCCAGCACCATAATGGTAATTTCCAAACTACAGAAATCCTGGTTCCTTCTGAATATACAGGCTTCTTCCTGGAGACTAGAAAGGTATGGCCAATACCCACTGATATGGTTAAAAAACAGTGCCTCTCAGCATTATGTGTTATGCCCAGAAATCTCATTGTCATGCATATTAAAACTCTTATATATTACAAAGCCAAATTACTTTTCAAGTTAAAAAAAAAAAAAAAAAAAAAAAAAAAAAGAGAGAGATGTTAAGAGTAACTCAGGACCTCTTTTTAGTGTTGCTAAATTGGGAAAGATTAAAATGCATAAAAAAGAACATGTGCTAACAAATTTCTTCTTCCCTGTTAAAAGGAAGTTCAGAAACTGCCAGACTGATTCCCTCTAGACACACAGAATCTGCTTTTTCCAAGGATATTCTTAAATTCAGTTCTCTAGATCACCCTACTGAAACTCAATAAGAGCCTGGTACCTAACTTTCCTGTGCGGCTTTGAAAATTACAGCCTACAGCATTACAAGTATGCTTTGAATAAGTTACTTCAAAGTAAAAATGTCCTTATTTTCTATCATTTTAACAGCTTCAGAAGGTTTTCAATGTTACTCTCACTAGTAAATAAACCAGATATCTCATTCTCATAGCTGATTTTTTTTTTTTTTTTGTCACATGTAGTATCCTAAGTCACAAGTGTGGCATTTAATACTTGAATAATCATCATAGTCTAAAGCTTGATAATATTATACAAGAGATAAACGCTGCATGTTGAACTCCATGGTGTTGTTTGCAAGGTGTGCCATATAGAAGAGACTTCCCTTGAAGTCTTAAGTGACAAAAAGTTTGTAAAATCAAAGAATCTTAGAAGGCAGTACCTATAGTAAAACTGGCCAGTTCTGCTTATGCTCTTTTTAGCAGTAATTAATTCTGCTTTGAACCAAAATACTTGGGAAAAGAAGCAGATAAAATTATTTAAGACATGTTGGGACCGGTCTTGTTCAACATCTTTGTCGGTGACATGGACAGTGGGATTGAGTGCGCCCTCAGCAAGTTTGCCGATGACACCAAACTGTGTGGTTCGGTTGATATTCTGGAGAGAAGGAATGCCATCCAGAGGGATCTTGGCACCCTTGTGAGGTGGGCTGATGCCAACCTCATGAAGTTTAACCATGCCAAGTGCAAGGTCCTCCACCTGGGTAGGAGCAATGCCAGGCACAGCTACAGGTTGGGCAGAGAAGAGATACAGAGCAGTCCTGCAGAGAAGGATTTGGGGATTTTGGTTGATGAGAAAATGAACATGAGCTGGCAGTGTGCACTTGCAGCCCAGAAAGCCAACCGTATCCTGGGCTGCATCAAAAGGAGTGGGACCAGCAGGTCAAGGGAGGTGATCCTGCCCCTCTACTCTGCTCTTGTGAGACCTCCCTTGGAGTATTGTGAACAGTTCTGGTGTCCTCAACATAAAAAGGACATGGAACTGTTGGAACAAGTACAGAGGAGGTCCACGAGGATGATCAGGGGACTGGAGCACCTCCCATACAAAGATAGGCTGAGAAAGTTGGGGCTGTTGAGCCTGGAGAAGAGAAGGCTGCATGGAGACCTCCTAGCAGCCTTTCCATATCTGAAGGGGGCCTATAGGGATGCTGGGGAGGGACTCTTCATGAGGGACTGTAGTGATAGGACAAGGGGTAATGGGTTCAAACTTAAACAGGGGAAGTTTAGACTGGATATGAGGAAGAAATTCTTTACTGTAAGGGTGGTGAGGCACTGGAATGGGTTGCCCAGGGAAGTTGTGAATGCTCCATCGCTGGCGGTGTTCAAGGCTGGATTGGACATAGCCTTGGGTGGCGTGGTTTAGTGGGAGGTGTCCCTGCCCCTGGCAGGGGGGTTGGAACTAGATGATCTTAAGGTCCTTTCCAACCCTAACTATTCTATGATTCTATGATTATAGGGTATTTACAAGAGAGCTCTGCTGTAGCTACTTAATTTCTTAGGAAACTTTAAAACACATTATTTCAAAGCCAAAACATGGGTTCATCATTGAATGAAAAGCAAAAACAAATGTCAACTCTTGGAATTTTTTTGTATCCATGTTAAAGCAATCAGTATCACCTTCTAATCTGTCAAACATAAATCTGAAAAGTACTGAGTTTTGTATCTGTCTCATGTGGTTCCCCGCATGAATAGCCAGTGCTTTCTAACAAAGATTTTTTCAAACTCTTCTTTAAACATACAGTCTTATTTTTGTGCATCACTGATGCATTTTAAATAAGTAAAAACGATCCCATATCATAATATTTGCTCCCAAGGTCCAAGCTTGCCTCAGTGTTTGGGCATTTTGTTCAAAAAAGCCCCTCATTGATCTTTCAGAGCCAATCGCTGGTGAAAGAGGGACTACCTTGTTACAAGAACAACTCCTCTGAATAAGAATGTACTTTGTATATCAGGTTTGGAAATACTAATACTCTTCCTTAGAAAATACAAATGAAAATTAGTGGTGCAAAATCCAGCCTTGAAGTTTGCCCACCAGTCAAATTATAGTGTTTTGGAATAGATTTCACACCGAGGGTGGTTGGTTTCATGCCTTTGCAGTGTGCCATAGCCCCAGCACAAAATATTTCACATCTTTCCAAGTCTCTACCAGTACTATTAGAAAAATCTATTAATAATGACAGCATACAATCTCCAATCGGGATTAAAACCACAAGCAAAGCTGGGCATTTATGATTTACTGAACTGCCAGATCTGTTGAAGAAGGCCAAGGGTTTAACAGCTTTCCTGGAATAGTGACTTTTTGTTAATAAGGAAAGAGGTAAAACTAAGGTAAGAGGCAAGGGAAGTGACTTGGTTACATGACCCAGAAGATCCTGATTAAAACCCAGAGCCTAACAGAAAGAATAAATGGAGAAAATTAACAGCTTGCTGAATGAGTGACTATGATTCTAGCACACTTTCTTCAACCTCGCAAAAGGAGGCATCTTTGCCTGCTTTTCTTTAAAAAAACTTATTTAGTGATAAACTCTTTATTATCAAAGGTGTTTTCCTCTCACTGTACTCCCAAATGTTATTTGCGATTCCCCTTCTCCTCCCACTTTGCTCCTGGACATTTCTGAACAAGTTGAGGAGTTGAGATTGCTGTATACCTGTTGTCTCATTAAGATCCCAGGCAGCCAGAGGCTCTGCAGAATAATCCTGACACAAAGCACATGCCAACCACAGAGGCTTTGTGCAGCACTAACCACATAGAACATTTGTTGGTTTGTGGCAAAGGTCGTAGCTGCTGTTACACACTTACAAGCCTAAAAGCCCACCACTGTCCTTGAAACGCTGATAACAGTCTCCTCAAGTGTTATGACATTGTTTGAAACAGACAACCAAACAAAAATATGACAGAAAGTGCTTAGAAAAAGCACACATATTAAATAAAACCTGCTGCATGATGGGTCAAGTGAGCCCACCCTGCAGACACATCTTTTATGCCTGGCAGTCTTTCCACCCTCAAGCACTTTACAAGACACCTCAGTAAAAGAACTTCTTCAATCTCTTAATTTAAAAATCGATAACCTTCAGACTTCCACAGCTTCCTTTGAGACCAAGGTAAATAAAATTGAGGGAAGGCTGGACAGATTTGAAAAGCAATGGAGTCAATTGAAACTCAAACAAGAAAGAGAGTAATTCTGTAATAAAAATCACAAAGGAGAAAAAACCATGTTTAAGCATTATGGAGCTCCTGAAAGAAGATTGGAGTCTTTGAAAGAAAAAAAAACAAAAAACAAAAAAAAAAAAAACACAACCCAAAAAACAACAGCTTTGTCATAGTTCTTGATGTTCTGAGCATCTTCCCTGAAAGACCCAGGATGGCTAAAAACTTATGGAAAAATCCAAAGCAGACATACTGAAGAAAAACCCATTATTTGGAGTAGCAAAAGCAATACATCTGCATGAGTGTTTGAGGCTCAAAGTGCTGTGTAGGAAGAACATCGTAATCACAGAGAGCATGTGACAAAGCAGGGCTTGAGCAGTGGCCAAAGAATTAGGATAAAAATGGAGATCAGCCGTCTTACCACTCCATAAACCCTTGGCAAAGGATAGGAAGTAACTTCATTTGAAGAAGTAAAAATTTTTACTAAATGACCTTGCATCAATCTTCTATCCTGCCAGACTGCAATTACTACTCTTGAGAGAAGAAATGCAACACTGCTGGGAAGCAGCAGCAGCATAGCGTTTCACACAGAACTGAAACAGGGCAGCAAGAAGTTTGATAGCTAGACCCATAAGAAATTCCTGAAGCTATTTGTTTCATTCCTTTATCACAGAACATGCATTTGAACATGGCTGTTCTGGAAAAAACTATTTGGGCTCTCATCCTCTATGTTGGGCATTGGTGATTTGCCCTCACATGCTGGCATAAAGGAAAATGTTAGACTAAAATAATGCAAAAGTTGACAGGCCTACAATATGGGAAACAACTCGCAACAAAGTGTATTCTGAACTAAGTCACAGCATCCTACAGATTTTCTGAGAAGTTCTGAGAAGTATGGTTGTATGGCTGCATTATTTACATGGCCTGAACAGGAATTAGAAACAGATGTAAATATTTTGAACCACAGGAATTAAAACAGCTAATTTCCATCCCTAAAATGTAAAAAAATGGTATCTTCCCAAAAGGTTCACACTAAAAAATTCCCTACATTTAAATTTTTTTTTTTTTTTTTTTTTTTTTTTTTTTTTTTTTTACATTGAAACTAGCAGTATCTGGTTTTACTGACACAGTTGCTCCAAAGCACGGGGGTCAAACAGAAGGCATCTGGGAACAGAATTCAAATACTGTTAAGGCATTTCCTGTCTAACAGAGGCTCATGTTTTTGAGTTGGGCTGCTTTCTGGTTTGTGACTTAGATGAAGGCTTCTGTGGCCGACTGGTTTGTTTGAGGTTCTTTGTTGCAATGTTTTGTTAACCTTCCTTTATGTATTTTTAATGAATACTACAAATAAGAAATGTGTAAACTCATCCTGAGAAGAGGCTATAATGTCTTCCTGTGCTTTTGATTCACTGCCTCATTTGCAAGATTGCCGCTTATTCACAAATTAATTATGCAATGGCATCTTTAGCTAATAAAGTATAAACAAAAAACATTTAATCCAATTCATAGTTTTCTCTCAATCAAACCAAGTCTGTCAAACGTAATTACATTACGCATGCAAAGTAGGAATGAGCCAAACATGTGCCACACCTGCTTAGCACTTCTTCAAGCAGATGATACACAGTAGAAGAACAGTTGGCAGCACAGATGGCAAAGCAAAGAAGACTTGTGAAAAATGTAGCTGTGGAGTGTGGTTTTGTGTCTTTTATTGATGAGAAGGGTCAAACAGTGACCTCACTTTATGTCAAACACACCTTTCTGGTACCTTCAGGCTTGACAACTCTTATTTTGGAGATACAAACCACAGTCACTGTGCGCTTTCTAAAGGAAGAGACATTTGCAGCTCATGGGGAGTCATTGATGGTTTCCAAACCTAGTCACAAGCTCTGGGGACATGTGTGCTATCATTTATGACCACAGAGACCACACTGTATTTTAGGGTGGGTCTAAACAATATACATGCCCACTGCCATCATTGTATATCTACATAATAAAATCTATTGGGCAATAATAAGGATAGCATTTCAGTGCCTCCAGTTCACATAAACTCAATAAGGAGCCAAGTATTTCACTTATGAGCACAAAACCAAAAGATAACCCAAGCAGTCGTAGGTATCATTTCAATTTTGTGGATATACTTAATTGATAAAACAGACATATGATACAATATCAATGTGCATTTATTGTTATTTCTACTTTAAAATTATGTAATTATACCAAAAGGCAGTTTCTGCAAACTGCTTTTGCAAAATACTCCATGCTATCTCCTAGTACCCCTGAAATGATCTCTACCATTTCACGTACAAAGGTAGCATCTTGCAAATGCAATCAATACATCACTCCTCATTTCCTAAAAGGTCTAATATCTAGCCTTTGAATTCCTGTACACACAGGAAAGAAAAACTCAAAAAGTTCTTATTCAAAACAGCTTGTGCCTCTTATCTCAGTTACTGTTATCTACATCCATGTTGTAAAAGCTTGGTATGAAACCATCACTGCAGTTAGCTGCTTTCACCACACATCTCTGAGGTTCTTCATAACTTTCTCCAGTTTTGCAAAGCTTTAGGGAAACATTATTCCCACCACAAAGGTTTTCTTCCCTGACAGACTGAGACAAATATTATGGAAGACCTTGGGTTACATGCAGAGCAGATACTCCCAGTGGTCTATGCTGTACTGGTTGTACTGTGCTGACTGGGGAGAGCTGGGAGAGAGCATGGAAGGGAGCTGCCTCTCCATCCTTGAATGTGATAATCTAGAGAGAAATGAGAACAGCCCAAGTTCCAACACACAAACTTAACTGGGGGCTCTCCACTTACTTTCAGTATCCATCTGGCTATGCCATACTGACCACAAGATATTAATAACTGGAACATAATGTAATAGGCAAATTAGCTTATTAAGAACATTTTCTAATAGCAGTCTTAAGACTCAGTTCTAAGTTCACTGTTGGCATCCCTGCATCGAAGCAGAATATAGCTCAAATACATGAATAATTATTCTACAGCAGGAAGAATGGCTCTGTTCTGGCTATTATGTTTCAAGTATGTTATACATTAGAGGAGCTTATTCTCCACTGAAGTTTTCTTCCTGTTTTCAAACTTCTTTTCTACTTATGTGACCAAAATGCTAACAAAATATTCATTCCCACAGGTGTAGGTACCCTAAATGGAGACTGCAGCATCAAGGTCTGGGAAAATGGTATTGAAAACAGTGCGTGTTCTAATAACTTGTGGCATAGTCATTCCCTAGAATACTAAATTTTCAAATCTATTAGTGTGCTTCCAAATTCAAAAAGTATTCTGGTACAGAATATTCTATCTCCTTTTCTCCAAGGACACTTGACCAGAAGACTGCTAGCAAGAGCTGAGAAACTGTCACTGGAACTAAAACAATAGCAATAAATAAATAAATAAATAAATCATAAGCACTTTTTCAGGGAGTGTAAAAAATTATTCACAGGAAAATACACTGGGATTTAACTTAACCAAACTTTAAAGAAATTCACAAAGTTTAAATTACTGAGTGAACAACAAACGTCCTGGGAGATTTCTTATGACAGCACAAGTCAGAAAAAAAAAAAAATCAGCAGAAAGGAATATGTATGTTTTTCTGATGAGAAAAATCTCTGTGCCATCAGAAGTATTAAAAATAAAAATAAAAGAAAGGAACCAGCCTCTCTTATTCAGCAAGCGTATCTGTGCCAGAGCCTCAGCTCCACTGAAAGACACCAAGATGAACCAGCGAGCAAAGCTATAAAACCAAAATCCCAAATGAATAAATAAGCCATCTTCTATTTCAGAAATCAGCAGTCCCATAACACATTGCTCTATAAATTTCTTCCCCACAGACCAGAAAGAGAATGTTCTTGACTCACAGATCTTTCTTGCTGAAATATCACCTGGGATGGATAGCACTCACTGGCAGGCTTGCACCATCTGCTTACTGAGGCTCTAATAAAGCAAGCAGCATAACTGTTTCATGTTTGCATAGCACTGATTTAAAGGAAATTGTATCCATTTTTACTTTGTCACTCAGGGACATTTATAAAAAAACCAATTTTACACCACACTATTGTCTCGGCTGCGCACTGTTTCCAAATAACACTTAGTGAATGTTTTCCTAAAGCTGAGAAATACTGGTTTTTCTAGTATTTATAGTTCAGTCTGAACTAGATCAGAGCCAGTGGAGTATCAATCAACAAATTTTAACTCTTCAAAGATGGCTGTGGATTCATGAATTATACTGACAGATGTTTGAAGGGTGGCCGCAGGACTGCAATTTGGGCACTAAAATCTCTTGCCCTTTCTCATTCTGTTTCCAAGTACCATAGTCCTGAAGTCTTTGAGCATTTCTACTGGGTACAGTGGAGCGCAGCACCAAAATAAGACTTGTTTTGAGCCAGAAGTAGCACAAGTATGGAGCGTGACTACCAAGCAAGTATTTTAAATAGTCTTCCTGAGACAAGATCATTGGCATGGAGCACAGTGCTATTAGGCTGAAACAAGCTGGAGGATCTCAATGCACCCTGCCATCGTGAAGCAGCGTTAGTGCTAACCACCCTGGGAACACCATGGGCAACGTCCCTCAGCACTGCACTGCATCAGGCACACACAGACATTACAGACAGCTACACTGTGCTTTTGGTAAGGATGCAGCAAAAAGTAAAATTAGCTTTTAGAAAACTAAGCCAAATCCAGTGTCTCTTCAGCTGTCACTTTTCATATGAGATTAATATGAATCCTATATGTTATTAATACCACCTACAAACAGAACATAAGATTTGTTCAAGTTTTAAAGTCAGAAAAGGACCTATCTCATCTTTCAGACCTCAGATTTTACAGAGGATTTGTTGGGGCTTTTTTCCCCAAGCATATATAGATACAGATATCTATCATTAAGTGATGTGATGTTTCATCTCTTAAAGTTTTCATTTAAAAATCTGAAGTACTAAAATAATAGACTATTATTCATTCCCTTACCTTTAATATCAGAATGAAAATTAAAATGCTTAATGCAAAACATATGAGATGTGCAGCATTCAAATTTGTCATCTCTCCTAATTGTTGAAAGTGTCATTACACTTGGGTTTCACTGGAAAGTTAAATCCTGTAAGATTTTTGAACTTTCATTTAAAAGTGCTAGTTCTCAGAGAATAATATTCATACGTGCTTAAGACACTCAAAAATATACAGCAAACGTATCTCCATCTTTATTTTTTCACTAAATTTTATTATCTTCATACCCATCTAATGAGTTTTGTTTGAATGTTTGAAATTGGCTGTGAGGTTACCTTTTATTGCGCAAATGAATGTTGCAAATATTTATGTATGATTTAATCTAAGTATACAGCCCCAGTGGCAATGTTTACGTGCACAACCATAATCATATGCATAATATCTGTCAGACAAGCATCTGTTTAATTTCAGGACCGATTTTTAATATTGATGGTTTCATTTGTAAACAAGATTATTGGAAAATGACTCCTTAAAAATTGCACTATTTTACACCCAGGAAAACATTCCAGATTTGAAGAAAATAAAACTCAAAAAATGCTAGACCAGACTGATAAGCCTGCAATGAAATATGGAAATGGCTCTGCAAAGCCCTTAGATTCTCTCAATATTTAACATTATTCTAAATATAGCCAAAACCAACATCCATTAGACCAATACAGCAAGGTAACTTAAACACCCAAGTAAAACAGAAAGTGGATTTTTGCCTGGCCCAGTAAGGACTAACATCACACCTCTGCTATGGGTAGAGGTGTCAGAGTAAGTTTGCTGTTGCTCATGTCGTAGTCTTCTTTTACCCTCTCACAATCTAGGCTCTTTCACTCATTACTGAAAAGCAGCAAGTTCTGCACAATATGGCAGCTCTTCAACGATGAAAGGAAAAGCTTCCATGTGCTTAGGTTCTGCTGATGCTTCACTGATGAAAAACATTTAATTGTACAACTATGAACTGTTATTAAGTATTGATTTTATTCCTGTCATGAAAAGAGAAGACTGTGGATCTTGTCAAACCAGCATGAACACAGGTTAATACATGGTTATATACTGATCAATTTGTCTCTTTACTACGACTATTCATTCTTCCACTAGCAGAAAAGTATCACAAGATGCAAGCATATTCTGAAGATTGTAGATAATGAATGCCTAATCTCACTCACTGTTTGATGTGGAATTAAATTCTCAACACCCATATATCACCTTGTTTATCTTAGAGTGTGAAAATTAACACTAGGAGACACAGAGAAGCAGGCAATGCCAGGGGAGAGGAGAAAAGGATTTTGCCATTCCTGAGTCTATACAACTTTTTTCTGTGGAAGTGTTCTGTCAGTTGTGAGTTGTGTACTACATTCCTAAAACACAGAGACAGGCCTGCAAAGCTGCTCAGTTGCCTCATATGCAAAAGGAACACAGTGGCAGCTGAAAAAGATGTTCAAACTCAGGATTAGGAGCAGTATTTATCTTCTTGGCAAAGGTGTCTACATGAAAGACTAGAGTAATGATAGCATACTCTACAAAAACAATATCAAGAAGAATTGCATAAATACACCTATATAACATCCATCATATTAATGAGAACATAGATACAAATGCAACTTGCTGCTAAACTTGGCATCTATTGATTATGGAAGAGAGTTAGACACTGCGGAGACAAATACTGTCCTAAAGCCACTGGAAGACCATGGATCTGAAATGACCTGACACACAAAAGTTAATCTCTCCAACAAAGTTGTTTGTCTCCAACAAAATCTTTCAGATTTGGCAGCCCACCAAAAAAAAACTGAAAACTATTATCATCTTAATAGTGGTCTTTTCAGATTGGTGTCTGAAAAATCTGATTGGGAAGCTGATCACACACAAATAGA
Organism: Ara ararauna; assembly: GCA_028858755.1. NCBI lineage: Eukaryota > Metazoa > Chordata > Aves > Psittaciformes > Psittacidae > Ara > Ara ararauna. The sequence continues at coordinate 14,565,563 of CM054380.1, read as the reverse complement.
GGAAAGGATTGTTAGAAAAACCTCACTCACTAAAGGTTTAGGTGAACACTACCAGAATAGCTGAAACTGAGGAAGAAGGTAGTGATGGCTGGGCTAAAATGATGGGCAAGCAATCTGAAAACAGAAGCATTAGTTTAGCATCAGATGGGGTGAAAGAAAAACGTCTTTAGGTTTCAAGCAAAGAATACACCAATTTATAGGGATTTTTGCTCAGCATTTTGCTCGAGAGAATGGAAGGCTTTGTGAAGCTAATGAGAAGTTAGCACATGTTGTGAAATGCAAAATCTTTCAAAGAAGGGCAAGATTTCAGCTGGTGAAAAAAGTACCTGTGTACTGTTCAGTCATAGTGAGTTGAATATTTAGGAGTATCAAGTGATAACTTAATTCCCATTTTCAAGCATTTGTAGCTTGGTTAATTGCAATGCTTTACTCTGTTTTCCACCAGTGATTCTGAACTGTTTTTCAAGGGAAGGTAAAAATCATAATTACCACAATTCCTTTTAAATTCCAAAGTTTTGTTAAGCAATTTCTCATCATACACCAGGTTTGACAACTTTACAGTTACACAACAATCAGTTATTACTGAATCCTAAAGGTAAAAATAAAAATGACACTTTTATGTAATTGTTCTCAGAGCTAGTAGTAACTATCTTTTTTTTTTTAATTTAATTATTTTTCTCTTAAAGTAGTCAGGCAAAAAAGCTCTTTAGCCAAGAGCTAAGTATAGAGGATAAGTGGTTTTTAGTGCCTTTTTTTTTTGTTCAGGTTATCAGACAAAAGGTTCAGGTTGCACAAGAAGCCATAAAGAAATGGCTGTTAATGACTGCAAGGGTGAGCACAAAGTAATCAAATGTGATACAAAATGCCTGGGTTTTGCTCAGAAAACAAACCAAAGGAAGTAAGGTCCTACAGAGAGTTGTGTCCTCCTAAAATGGAGACAGCAGATGGTTATGAGTGTGCCTTGAGTCCCACAGATGTGTGTTGAAGTGATAATTTTGAGCCTGCCTTGAGTCCATACTACAAAGAGATAAAATATCCACAAAAGGATGAGGCTGCTAAACACCCCCTTTTGTAAGGGAACCCATTAAGTGTTTGGCATGAAGCTCTGAAAGTGCTCCAAGTTTACTGTTTCTGGTGAATGCCAAAGGCCTTCTGCATCTGTGTCATACCCTAATGTCAGCAAATGACTGGCAATTTCTCTGCACTGCCTGACAAACATTTGAAAAGGCACAGTGTGAAAATGTATGCATTTCAAATGTCTCCTCCAAATTTTTATCACCAAACCTGAAAACAAAACAGCTCCGATGGCACCAACTACAGATAAATAGAACAAACCCAGTTACACTCTTGCAGACTGGTGAGGATTGCACCTTCTCTCCCCAGCCACAACTCTGTGCAGCTGCTTGTTGTCAGAGTGCGAAGTATGAGCCTTGGCATTTCTCCTCTGTGCTGTACTCTGGATGGCTGCTCAGCACATTGAGGTAATTGACTCATCTTGGCTCAGTCATCACCTCAATCAGCTGGACCATCTCATTTTCCCTGCAGCCAAGGAATCCTGCTGGTTTTAATATTAGGGCAGCAGCCAACCTGTTTTCAGAGGGAAGCTTATTGCAGAATATCCCTCTGTATCCCTGGGAATTAGCTGAAAGCTTATATGTTTCTTTTGAAAGAAAATACTTTTTCCAAGGAGGAAAGAAAGATCACTTTCTACTGGCTTTCTGAAAAAATCTCAGAACAAAAAGCCAAGTCCCCAAACAACACTGGGAAAAAGTGAAAGGAAAAAACACTCTGGGCTAAACATGAGCCTCACACTTGCTGAATTCACAATCAAAATATTTGTTCATTGCATTTGAAATCCACTGCAGGTTACTTTCATCCCGCCACAGAGTTGCAAAATGGAAATCCCTGGTTTAGATATTTACAGATTTTGAGGTACTGGGATTCAAAGAATCCGAGTCAATAAAAGTGACACCTTTTGCCTTGCCTCTCTGGTAAAGCAGCACTGTTCCTTCTCTCCTCACCCCACCCCCAAAACAACTGTAGTTGTAAATGCAGCAAACACTACTCAAACCTTTATAAATACTGAAGTGACCAAGTATTTTCTATGAACTTCATAGTCACCTCAGTTATAACTATATTTAGGGGTTGTGGGGAACACTGGATTTTCATTTTGCTCCATAAATAAAAGTGAACTTCAGCAAAACCAAACAACTTAATTTTAGGAATTTATATTGATGCCAAACCATAATTTTATCTCAAACTGTCACAAACTCCAGGGAATTTGGGAGGCTAACATTAACCTGCTACTTCAGCTTTCAAGCAATTCCTGTCCTTTCCTGCGCCTTTCTTTTGTGTGTGATTTTGACAGCAATTAAGGCAGGGCAGAGGAGAAGGGAGGGAGCAGCAACATGTTCTCCCTGAGCTGAAGGCAGAGGAGCAGCAGGGACACCACTCTATGGTTGAACTTCTTGGTTCAAGCAACTTCTGCCAGAGGCTGAACTTCGAGGAGGAGGGAGAGCTCTTTCCTCAAAGCAAGGCAGAAGTCTCTGCTCTGTGCTTTTAATTTCTCTGTCTGGAACTCATACCCACAATTTATTTACTTCTTGAGCAGTCTGAGCATGTGCTTTCTCCTCTCACAGCTCCTTGGCCAAGCCCCTGTTATGCTTCAGCATATCTTATCTTCAACAACCTGTTTTCCTTGTCATGCACAGACTAAACGCTAAGCAGTTAGGTAGGCACATCCAAGCTTCTCCTTGCCTGTGTAGGAGAGTCTCCCAGCCCCGCATATCTGGCCCTGGTCTGGTATGGAAGAAGTACAGAGCCTGCCAATCTGACATCCTGTTACAGTGTTTGATGCCAAAACATTTCAGTCAAGCTCTGGTATTTGCTCTAACACTGGCATATACAATTACAACTTAGAGAAGAAAAACAGCTTTTCAGCTGGTGCGTTACAGAAAGGAAAATAGTATTTTCCTCCAGAGCATCAAGCCTGGAGAAGATTATCTGCCCCCAGTCGCTTCTGGCTTTTATTTTTGGAAAAAAAAGAAAAACAGAGAATCTGCTGATGTTTTTGCAGGCTGTAGTGCTCCTCACAAGCCATTACCCACACAGGCTCTGGCCCTTCCACCCCTACTTCCACTGCCCTCCACATAAACACAGCACATTTTCTGTACCTCCTAATTTACCTCTGGGAAATTAAACTAAACTAAACATTGGCTCTTGGATGCAATTGGTGGAGGTGATGGTAGTATAGTTCCTGCCCCTTTCCATCTACCCCTTTGTCATTTGTTTTCAGCTTGCAAAAAACCCTACTCTCTGTGCTTATCCTTCACAAAAATTTTGCTTTCTAACTCAAGTCCATCTGAACTGGAAGCAAGGAGATAAATGAATTCAGACTTTTATTCCTGAAAATGTCTTTTTCACTATGTCTTTTTTCTCTCTGCTTTCCCATCTTTGCAATGACTCATTTGCAGCTTTTTCTTTCCAGTCTTCCTCTCTTATATAATCTTGTAAAATGAAGATAATCTCCATAAACATATATATTACACTGGAAAAATTCATCTTCTGAAAATATTTTGTGGTATGTCAAACTTATTATTGGGTCTGGAGGGCCTAATTTCTTATTGTGGCACATGGAATTTCTCCTTGTAAGTCACCTACGTAACGCGAAATGCACATACGGCTTTATCAGAAAAATTTCTTCAGCTATGAGAGTAAAGTTCTGGAACCGAGCATGCAAAGTAGCCACTAAGAGATACCAAGAGCTTGCAAAAGGATTATCAGTTATACCAAGCAATATCATTGTTCTGCAACACAGAGAATTTCCCTGTGTGGCATCTCACACTTTATCACAGAAAATGCTCACTAAATGATGATTACTTTCACTTCACTTCTGCTAGGAAATCTAACTGAGCGGAGGGCGAGGAGGGGAAGACTGGAACACTTCCAGTGGGGTTTCTGATGGAAAAACACTCCATGTGGTTTTTTGTGGGAATGTGTTGATTTCAGTGTATTTTTGAACTGTTTCTCCTGTGAATCTGCCCAGTTCCTATCTGATGTACTGCCAGCCCGACTGTCTGTTGTTTAAGCCCAACAACTATCTACCTGGTGGCCTTCCAGAGTCAAGCTCCTGACCAGCCCACGTGTTGTATGTGGGGATCAAACACTAGCACTCCTTACCCACAAGGCAACAGAGGCATTGCTCCACCTTTGAACCTGTAAGTTTAAACACCAAGACATTTCTTACCCTGCTCGAGGCAGCTGGTATGTAACTGTGCAAAGATGAGTACATGTTACACAGCAAAGGATTGCAGCATAAAAGTATGCTGGTGCTCATGCTACAAGAGGTGCAACCACAAATGACCATTAACTGCTAGCCGCAATTACCTGTGTTACAGCTTACACATATACATGTGAATTCTTGCTCCAAATATATGCCAATATGCACACCCCTGTACATGTGTGCATTTAAGTTTAGAAAAGACATCTCATCTTCTCTTTGCATAAGAGGAGGTATTCTTGGTGCAGCCTTCTGAAAGCTAAGCTAAGGGTAAAAAACAAAGCAGCTACAGAAGTTGGCATTATTTCTACTTAATCAGTGCAAAATCATTATAGCTTTGCTGTGAAAATGAAACAACCCTAGTCATAGAAGATACATCATGACACAGAAAAATGAGAAAACACTGTGAGTTCTGCACAGTGAGATTTGTAAGCCTGCCAGCAGAATCACAAACCCGCACAGCTCTAATTTGTCTGGGAAAAAGGGGTGTTTAATTGCTGTGCATAATAAACACACAAGCGTCAGAGAGCAGCCATGGATAACAGGCACAAGTAGATTCCAGCTGCACTGCTAGGGATACATAAAAATGATTTATTTTGTATCTTGATCCTGAGTCAAATAAATCACATTAAAATAAAATGACCAAATTTCCCTAAGTGCTCAGCACTCAGCAGCTCTTGCTGGCCTCGCTACTGAGCTCTTTTAGAAATGCATTGATTTCATTCAGGTATCTGCAGGGTACAGTGCCACGCAGCATTACCTGAGCTACCGTGGCCCCCACAAGCAATAGCTGTTTAGCTTGTTCAATTAGCTCATACAAAGCTGAGCACTAATGTAGTTCTGGTTCTTCTAGTGCCTGAACCAGTTTATCAAGAGCTCACTCTGTTCAATCTTATCTCTACTCCATGTGCAAATCCCCTAAGCATCAGCTGATTGCTTTCAAACGCCTGTCCAGTTTGTGCTGCCTAATGAGAGCCTCCAGGGGCCAAGCCCTTGTATAAATATCTAGTCAGAAACTAATTTTTGTTCTGCTCCTAACTACAGGCAATACAGATCATCAGATACCTGATCGTGTACATGAATGGGCTTCTTATAAAACTGTATTTATATCTTAGTGTTTCTCTCCCCACACACCTCACCCCCCCAAGAGAGCTGGGAAAAGAGAAATGAACTAATCTACTAAAAAGGATTATTGGGGGGGGGGGGGGGGGGGGGTGTCACTACCAATCTGCATCTAGCCTAACATCAATACTCTTCACACTCACTTCTCAAGCTCATCTTTTATTGATAGCTGGAGAAGAGAGGACATACTAATGCAAACCACTCTCACAGGCAAGAAGTTAACTTTTGCTAAGGTATGACTCACATCACAATTTAACCCTATTGCAACAGTGAAATCTTTAGAGTACACTGCACTCAGACCAAGTTACAGTCTACTTTCTATACAGTTTGGGGTTAAATTGTGTTTGCAATCATTAAACCTTGCTTTTCCAATATGAAGTTGTCTAAGATTCTATTGAAGCTTTAATTCAGAACTCCTAAGTCTTTCCAAAGTGCTGATATTTCTTCCTTTAATTGAATAACCACTCCATTGTTGCCTTTCTTTTTCTGCCTGACTGGCTTCAAGAAAAAACAACTATTCCTTTCCGCGCCGAGATTACAAATCACTATAGATGACAAACCACTGTAGATGACAAACCACTGCTACAGACCTTTTTTCAAGGTTTCAGATACTTTGGGATTTATCACTCTTCGGAAGTCCTGCATTTGTACATGGCGTTCTTGCTACCTGCAACCGCTCTTTCTACACTGCGGAGCATTTCTTACATTACATTCAACACAAAACTCGGTCTGTAATTCCCCTAAGAAGCAGTGGGGCTGCCTATAAAATTGAATATCTTTTTATTTTCCCCCTCACACACACTTATTTACAGCATCAGATTTATGTGAGAATTGAACTACTGTTTACTTGACTCAGGAAGAAAATTGCTGACTTGCAGGGTCTCCTGAAAAAAAATGTTTATAAATTGGCCAGCAGCTGTGTGCTTGAAATCAATAGCAGAGATTAGAACCTGGCTTGCTTTCTTAGTCTAGTGCCCAAGGTCTATCCTCATCCTCAGTGTCATTTGTGTAAACATGAATAATATGTTGAAGATTTTCCAAGTCCTTCAGAATTTACATCAATCTAACCATGAATAACACTAGAAAATCACGGTACTTTAACTGCTTTCTCATTTTGCAGCTGTAGGGTCCTCAGTTTGATTAAAAACTGCATATAACATTAAGGGCATTTCTCTCCATGATCACAGTGATGAAAAAAGCTTTAGCTGAACATTAAGAAGATACTACCATAATAAATAAAGAGAATAAATAAATTCGTCCTTTGTTCTAGTGGAAGGTGCACAGTTGGAGAAAGGAGAGGCTTGGGACTTGGTATTATTTAGTGCAGGGGACTGTTCAGCCATCTGTCCATGGAAAGATAGCATCCTCTCCCATTTGTGCTGGTAAAATCTCTTTGCAACATCTTGCTAGATCAAGGTTGGTAATGAAAAAGTGACTGAAAGAACTGGATATAAAAGTCATGTTGGAGAAAGTTATTAAGAGAAAACTGTAACAGAGAAGACAGCCACATAAGAGAATATTATGATGCTAAGTATATAGAGACAGGTACAAATGGTGCCTCCCTAATCTCTTGTATGCTCAGAGAGCAAAAACATATTTATGTGACATAGTACAACCGGAAATTTTTCTTTGAACACCACAGAGAAAGTGCTGCATCCCCTACTAGTTAGCCAATAGGGAAAACATTTAAAAAACCTATTTAAATAAAAACATATTTTAGAATTTGGGAAAGTTATCAAAGTATAAATAACAAAACCCAGTAAGAAAATCTGAGTAAAGCATCTGCCAGAATCACTTGTTAAAAAAAGTGATACTCATTGGCTGCTGTATCACAATGCAAAATAAGAGAAGGCATCAGTTTTAAACTACCTCTAAGCATACTGAAAAAAGGAAAAAAAATAAAGCACACAATGAAATTTAATTCTATTGCTTGAACAAGTTTCCATATTTTTATATACATATGAAATTTAAATTTTTATTTTTAAATCACATTTGTTCTAAACTTAGAACCTGCATTTTCTCTGGGAATTGAAAAGACGTTAAAGCATTAGGGTGAGAGGATTCAGGCATTCAAAGCGTGAAGTCTGTTTATGCTTATAACCAATGATTCAACTACAACCTTGTATCTTCCTGGCACTATCTATATGGCAAATGGATCTTTGCTATGGGATTTACATAACTGATCTGTATCTAAGCACTTCCATTTTGTCAGAAATGGGAACCCATGCACTTCCATTTTGTAAATTAGTGAGCAATCAACAGGTTTAAAGCTTGTATCTCAGAATACATATGAATCACATCAGGTTGTGTGGTCAAACACATAAAGGGCTAGAAGTCTTCTAATAACTTTACAAGTCATCTTAAAGCCATTCAATTTAGATAACCTTTTCAGAATAATGGGTTCTAAAGATGCAATTCAGCACAAATCTGGCAATTTTACTGTACAGCACATCCACATCTTAGAGAAATGATCAAGGAAAGATTAAACCACTTCACAATAGGATAAACTACTGCTTCAACTTGCAGTTTTAAGTGAAGTACTATCAAGATCATCTTGAAGAACCCGGCTTTAATATTTAGATTCTCTGGCACCCAGAATGCTTCTTTAAGTTTATCAGATTTACAATAAGAGGGAGAAGGGAGATTTACTAAGTCAATAGTGCTTGCTAAACTACATTTCTCAGGCTGAGTTACAAGCACATTATGCTTTATAAGTTAAACTGGACTGTCAAGATAAATGCATAGATAATACAGTGCTATTTGTAAGTAAATGCCTCTTTATGTTTAAACAGGTTCTTATAGACCAAGAGGCTGAATCTCTTTTTCCTAACAACATTATAAATCTAAAAGCCGAAGAAATAAAATGAAAAGGAAGTGGGCCCTAGGTCTTTGTGAAGGATTGATGACTCAGGCAGTACTAAGTCTACCAGAAATTATTATTTTTCTTTTCTTTAGCTGGCTTTTGTCTAATCATCATGGGAAGCAGCAGGAGAGGAATGGAAGACAGAGAGGAACGGAATAAAGAAAAAGCAATTTTAGCTTTTTACTCCTTCTTATAGGAAAAACTGTCCTAGTTACCTGCATATCATGAGATACAGATAGTACTAAGTCAGCAAATTACTTGTTCTGCTGTACTTACCATGCTGTACTTACCATGATTCACCCTGCCATTTACAGTGAAATATCACCCTATTGTAATAGCAGAACGAGTACACTTTAAGGTTGCAGAAACACTCACCAATTATCACTAGTGAGAAGGGAATATCAGTTGGTAAACTACATAATAACAATCTCATATCTCAGTCCCAAAAGTCTGCCATCCATCTCTGCCTATTAAGTAAAACAGTTTTGCATCAAGACATTGCAGGGAATCAGAAGCCCGTAAACATGCCACAGGAACGCAGCAGTGATACAGGGACCTCAAACCCTGCAGCCCTGAGTGCCACTGGGTAGTACTGCTGCAGGCTGCTCTGCCCCTCGATTATGGGGGGAAATTCATTTTATTTCTTTCTTAACCTACAAAATTAATGCCTGAAGCAGCTATTTCTGTCACCTACCTGAAAATGCTGTAGCGATTTGAATGGGCAAGCAAAAATAAGCATCTTAGCAGCAAGAAAACATATAAAAGGCACTAAAGCTGTTGCTCAGTGCAAAGCAAAGCCAGAGTCAGATAGACTTAATTTCAAATTCTCTTTTCAAAGATGGCAGGCTCTGCTGTTAAAGCTAATGACTCCTCTGGCATTCAAGAACATATCCACACAGCTTGTTTACAATCTCTGTATAAGATACGAAAAGATATACATAAGCATTTGTAATGACACACTGGTTTATGCTTGGCAAGTCAATAGAGATTCACAGTTTGCAGCATATAACTCATTAGCTGTAGGCTGGTACAGCACATCCTACATTATGAGGCATTAACAATGCAAGTTATGGAACCTGTGAAATGAAATATTACCTCATATACAAGTCTGTCTTCCCAGCTCTGGAGCACCAGGATGAGATACTGCCACAGACACAGAGAAAAACTTCCTTGGCTGCAATTGCTCAAATGGCAGCTCTTCTGAAACCTTGTAGGGTAAGTTATTTAAGTTAATCAAAGCTAAATGTTTACGGCTTAGAGCCTAAGCAAAAGGATTCTCTTACAAGGAATCCCCCATTCAACAGGTAATAGTGAAGTACCCAGGTCGGTGAAGGTCTCTGTGTGCCAAGTGAACCGCCTGCTGTGTGGCTGCCAAGGTGTGATGGCGGCCCAGGAACTGCACCACTGGCTGCGAGGAGAGGGGTGGGCTGCCCCAGGGCAGACAAAGCCGGTTCCAGCTGGTCCTCAGCCAGGCTGGGGATCCCTCTGAGAGAAGCAAGGTAGACCTTGGGACACCTCTGTTCATAGAATCACAGAATAATTTGGATTGGAAGGTGCCTTCAAAGCTCATAGAGTCCACCGCCCCTGCAAGGAGCGGGGACATCTTCACTAGACCAAGTCACTCCGAACCACATCCAGCCTGGCTTTAAGTATCTCCAGGGATGGCGCATCCACCACCTCTCTGGGTGGCCTGCACCAGTATTTTATCACCCTCACTGTAAAGAATTATTTGTCCTATCCAGTCTGAATCTCCCTTTTTAGTTTAAACTCATTTACACCTTGTCTCATCACAATAGGCCCTGCTGAAAAGTCTCTCCCCTTCTTTCTTATAGGCCTCTTTTAAGAGCTGAAAGTCTGCAACAAGGTCTCCCCAGTCTTCTCCAGGTTGCAGTTCTCAGCCTTTCCTCATAGCATATCATGCCTCTTATTTCTGTGGCACTCTCCTGTACCCCCTCCAACAGCTCCATGTCTTCCCTGTACTGAGGACTCAAGAGCTGGGCACAGGACTGCAGGGAAGGGTCTCACCAGAGCAGAGGGGCAGAATCACCTCTCTTGACCTGCTGGCCATGCTCCTTTGGATGCAACCCAAGATACAACTGGCCTTGTGGGCTGCAAGTGCAATGAGTGTTGATGAAAGGACAAAACCCTGCCCAGACCCACGAGCTTCTCCATCTTATTTTCTTCCCCCATCCTGTTGAGGAAGGGGGGAAAGAGCAGCTGGGTGGGCATTAAGCAGAAAACCACAGTCAACCCACCCCATCACTAATAAGCTGTGCAGTTAAACAGGAATGCTAAATAAAGCACCTTTGCACTGCACTGTCCAATTGTTGAGAAAGAAGTGCAGATTAAAAAATGGGAACTCCTGACCTGTATGAAGACACAAAGTAAAAGGTAATACCTAGTGTTTTACCAAAAATATGAAGAAAAATAATGGTTGGATTTGATCTTAAAGCTCTTTTCCAACCTAGTTGGGTCTATGATTCCATGAAAAAGTGCAACAGAAATGCTTGACATTTCCGAAACGTGACCTTCCTGCCTCTGTAACAGCACCCAGGAAATGATCAGTTTCAGAGTTCCAGAAATTATTGCCACTTAATGGAAAGTCAGTGGAAGCTGTTGTTAAGCCTTTCAGGAGGAGTACCAACTGCACATATCACTAACATAATGAAATGTCTGATCTCCTATTAAGAAAGTATTAATTTCTTACTGGAACAAGTGCATAGATTACACTGAGTGGTGTTTTTTATTTAATGACATGGGCTATATGGACATCCCAAAAGACAAAGTTTCCATCCAGAACCCATAAGAACAAATTTGTTTTATTTTGTCATTTTGGAGAATTCATCAGGAAATTGAGTTTTTTTCCTACTGTTTTTGTTTCACTATATGCACTTGTTATAACCACCAATGAATATAAAACATTTCTGCATCCCACCCAGTCTGATTGCATTTAGATTTCAGTCTGGTTTAATCAAGGCATTTTCACCTAGTATGTAACTCCCTCAGTAACAGTTCTAGTTAGAAAGAGAGGAGATGAGTGGTCCCTTCATACAAGGCTACCTTCATAATGATCTGTGGAGATGTCGCTTTTCATCTACTGCCCTTTGATAAGAGAGCAGAGATTTCCTACTCAGTTGATTAAAACTGAGTGACTGCATAATCTTATAATAATCTCATCTATTACTCAAGCAAAATGGTTATCTACTGCATCATAGGGGCTAATAAGAGAAAAGGGCTCCTTTCTGTGTCAAGGCTTTGTAAATTGCCTGCTTTACCATCTTTAGTTCATGGTTAAATTACACAGGAAGATGCCTCTGCCTTCCTGTTTTTCCCTGTGGTAACGCCACCACCAACTGGAAACATTTTATGCTGTCTACAGCTGGCGGCACAATTTGATAAAGATAAAAGATGACTTAAGATCACTATAATACTTCATGATAGCTATGGGCAGCCTATCTTATACTGCATTGTTTTCAGAAGCCTACATTAAAACAAACAAACAAACAAAAAAACCCTAAAAACACCATTATCATCAATTTTCTTGTGATCAAGTTCTCCCATAGAAGTCACTGAAAAATTGTACAGTGCGCAGTACAAGAAAAAAAAAGCTAAGTCGTGGGGATTCAGCCACTGCACAGCAATACAATCCTCCTCCATGACCAGAATGGTATCTGGATCTCCTGTCAGTATCTGGGCCATGATGACCTGTTTAGTTGGCCCTGTTTACAAGCTGAATATGCATTTTGATTTGCTGAGAAACTCCTTCCATTTCCAGACACGAAGACAGGAGAGGTACCACATGTTTCCTTTCCTTTGCCCTCCTTTCCTCTTTCATCCAGACTAATGAAATCTACCTTTCGGCTTTCCTGCCCTAAATCACCCACAAGCAGTCCTTGCCTGTTTTTGTAACATGCTGTACCCTAGGTATAACAGCTTGGGTACACAAACCCACAAAGACCTGATCTGCTTATCTGCAGCCTGTTATGAAGTTCATCCTGGGATGGACTCTATGCCCCTGAAATTTATCTCTACCTATGGCTGGAGCTAGTATAAAATTTACCTGCTGACAAGACAGAATTGCTATCTTTCCCTCTGCAAAACCTTTTAATTAATCGTTACCACACCTACTGTCCCAGATTAAATGAGATGCAGTTTATATGCGAGCATTTCGGCTAGGAATTGAAAATTGAAATGGTTCTGAAATTTAATTTGTGTTGCAAGGTACTAAGAACATCATGTTTGTAGCACAGAGATGTTAAAAAAAATTTGAGAACCTTGGTAAGCACCCTGGGATCAGATCAAAATTATCCATTTGTTACATGGGAGGATTAGGTTTTTGCTTAGATCAACCATCACAAAACACAAACAAGGACTTCCTTCATTGCATTCCCTCACTTGTCATCCAATTTTGAAATGCCCAAAGAAGTAAAGATTTGCAGATTTGCTATACAAAATGTGCAATTCCATTTCACTAACAATGTTCACTTAAAAGTACTGATGTATTATTGGCATATGGGTAGCCATGCAAAGGATACTCTTGTATATTAAGTTATACGGCAGGTTTTATTTCCTAAATATGCCCAAAATTACTCATGTTTAACATGTTGATAGCTTTTACGAAGCTTTGAAGGTGAAAATTAATCATGTCATAGTGTTGTTATTCATGCTATATGTAGAGTTTCCAGCAACATAAAAAGTGTAGTTTCAAACCAAAGTCTCTGTAAGACTCACAGAAATCAGGACAGCACTCAGCTTCCATTTTCTGTCACCTTAAGATATCATGACAGCTGGAGAAGAAGAAAGTGCGGCCTTGTCCCATTCAGCTCAATTTTCCCCCTTATGTTCTGCAGGGAGCTAGATAGGACTTTAGTGATAACAAATTACTTGTAGTTATATGAAGTGTAAGAATATAAGAGCTCTCTATGCAGAGCCCAAAATATTTCTATACTGCTCTTCATATATTATTGGAGTTGCATGCATTGCAAAAAGTCTTTCATTAAAGTCCACAGCCAAAAAGTGATGCTCTTCAAAGGAACATGATTTCAGCTGTATGTATCTGGCTGTTACACTGCAATTCAGACATACATTTCTGATTCTTACTATGGAATTATCTAACACAGGTGCTGAGATGGCAGTTTTACTTTCTGTTAAACTATGGGCCACATCAAAAAGGAAAAAAATTATAATTTCTGATTAAGATGAAATTGCTAAAGAATTTTTAACTGCCCAGTTAATAGAAGCAGAAATAAACTGGTAAAGGAATGGCTATAAAACTTCAGCGTGCATCTAACAGAAGGCTGCTTACCTCATTAATCTATGGTCTTTTCCTAGAGTGGCCTAAGGTGCCTTTCCAAAGGGCAGAAGAATGATATTCCAAAACAAAGGGTTGTGGTGTTATTTTCTTCCTATTTTTTTTTTTTACTAAAATTAATATTTTTACTACCAGGCTTTTTGCTGCCAGTTCAGGTGTTGCCTTTATCTCTTGATTTAAAATAAAGCAATAAGTTGACATCTTGAGGTAATGTAAGCAATTCCATGCATTATCTAGTAGCAATTTCCAAAAGCTGGATTGGTTCACAGCAGGAATGCCTGAGATGCACCTGGAAAGGTTAGATCTAATGCAGATGAAACTGCAGGATGACTGAGCTTTCCAGACTGCAGAGGTTCTTTACAAGGTAGGCAGCTAAGCAACCCTTAAGGAAGCACTTTATGGCACAGCCTGAACTGTCCTCAGGCCAGATCTGAAGAAAGATAGAAAACCATGGGTTTTTTTTTTCCTCAATCCCATACCTGAATCTTCTCATTAGACATGGAATTGGGACCATTTTCTCTCCGTATTTTCTAGAGCAGTTTAAAAACACAAGGGTTTTTATTCTTTATGTCTTAAAAGCCAAATTATGTCAAAACGTTGAGTTGGTTTTGGTTTGTTGTTTTTTTTGAGTTTTTATGTAGCTACCATTCCAGTCTGAGACTTGTTCTTCTAATAAACTGACTATTTTCTGGTTGCTCTGTTGACAGTTAAGCAAGTAGTGCCAAAACTTGTCAAGTTTTAGAGTTATCTTTTTGTATGCATCAGATCCAGAAATATCATTTAAACACGGAGGCTCCAAAACAACAGTATTTTTTTATTCTACAGATACTCAAAGAGCACACTCATATTGTTAACCACTCAGCGTTGCAATGAAACTTCAACTGCTTTTGCATTCAAAATGCCTATCTGAGTGTAACATCACTACAATTTGAATGGAGGTGATCACAAATTTGGATATATTTTCATGTTATCAGTTTCATTAAACTGATACTGATACATACTGTTTACAGGTTTAAAACATCCCACAAGTAAAAACTGGTAAGTGAACCATCCCTTTCTGCTGTGCCAGTGAAAACATTTTTTTTTAAAAAAGTTCTGAAGGATTAGTTAAATAATTTAATCTCATATAGTTACTGACATTGCCCTTTAATAAAATGAATCATTTCGCCTCAAGCAATACTGATATTGAAGAAATATCATTAACTAAAGAAAAATTACACTCAGTATCTGGAGTCTTTAGTGATAAGAGAAGCAAACATTTAAAACATTGACTTAGAAAGACAAAACACTTAAAAATCTCACTGATGGTAAGCAGAAGGCTGTGCCATGCCCTCTTCTGCTGATGTTATTTAGGCAGCAAAACTATCTCACATCCAAAACTCTGTTTTCAAATGGGCAGTGCTACCACACATTATCTTCTACTACCTGAAAATCCATCCATACAGTTATGAACAAAGAGGTCACCTGAAATTCCATATGCAGGGAAGCGGGAGGAAATCATACTGCTGTATTTCATCTTGCACATTATTTTACCTTTATTTTGCCTAATTTGTTTAATCTCCATCTGAATAATAGTTTCACAACGCAATTACAACTGAGATAAATTTAAAAGTGGAAGTATCACTCTGTGTCTCAAAATACATTGCATACCTTATGTTTCAACCTAACTATTTCAGACAAAGACTATTACCCCTTTGGGGGTAGGGGAAGAATAAATAATTAAAAAAAACCCCCACAAATAAAATCGAAACCAAACCAAAAACACCAAATCCAAAAAAACTTACTCCCATTTGCTCAGGTATCACACAAACAATGATGTAACACTGCTGTTGCACAGTGCTCTCATAATATCTAAGCCAAAATACCAAAGGTCTTTTTAAGGCATCTGTGGTAAAACCACAAGGGTACCCTTGAGAGAGAAGAGAATCAAAAGAAATCTGTTCAGTTGATGCCTCAGAGTTTACTTCTGTTTTCTTATGCAGCTCTTTGCAGAAGGGAATCAGCAGGGAACACGCATCACCTTAATTAGTTCTGTTCCTAAGCCTACAAGGTGACTGGAATATTTTTCGAAGGCAGCAGCTTTAAGTACATAAAGGTAGCGCATAGCTGAAAAAAACAACTCAGAATGAAAAAAAAAAATCATGAGGGATTCTGACAGACATGTATGTATTTCAAATTATTATAAAGACTCTAAATTATAGCTTGAACTAGCGTTCACTCAACCCATTACCAGAACTACTGCACAGATATGTTTGACCATGTAACTGATCAGAGAAATGGTTCAGAATACTGAATGCAAAGAGGCCATGGTATTTACTCTGACTGTTGCACAGAAGTGTTTTCATGATGATACCATGACTTCACTGACAGATCTGTAATTACCTTCTGAAAGGTGTCGGGAAATTAATAAATCAAAGGGAAGAGACATTGCTGAAAGTGTCTTGGAAAGCACAGCCAAGACTTGGGTAACTAGGTCAAGTGAGCTATATGGGTTGTACTCTCTACAGTATTAAACACTTGAGGACTAATACCGCAAAACTTTAGCTAATTAACATTTTCCTACACTGATGGAACTGATCAAACTTTATTATTAGAGGAAAAAAAGTCTAACATTAAAGACAAACAAAAACCTCCACTCAACCCAATGGTAGGAAAATTAGAAGTGAATTCTCTGTGAAGTATCAGTTGACATTCCCTTAGATGAGTAATCTCTCTCCAAATCAGAAAACAGAGATGCGCTACCCTTTGCCTCTTTCTTCACACTGGGAGCCATAAGGATCACTTAGCTCAAGAAAAATCTTCTAACTTCGAATATAGGTGCTGCGACATGCTATCCTGTTTTCCTCTCCCTTTGCCCTCAAATCCTGGTAAAACAAAATTAAAAAGCTCTCAGTCTTCTATAAAGCATGTTAGCCATAGGACCAACAGGTAGCAGTGGGAAACAAAGACCATTGCATTTAACAAAAATGAAAATGTTTTGTTTGCTGCATAACTGATCATTATTACATTATAAGCATAAATTTTGTTAAATATAGCTGTATTCACACACACATACAAACCCCAAAACACCCACCTCTACTTTGACACAGAATAATGAAAAAATGGCGTTCATTATTCATTCATGGAAGTTCTGTGGTTTTTCAGCATCTGGTTTTGCTGAAAATCTCTCTCCAATCTTCTCTCAAAGGGGTTGCCTACTAAGAGGTCCACTGACATGCAATCTGCATGAAACTGCCTGTAAATGCATTACTGAGACAAAATTTCAAGTGATGTGTTACATATTAATTTACACTCCTCTATGGTAATTTTATATTAATTAAATGCATCATAATAATTAAATAAAAAATTATCTCTTGGAAGGAAAAGTTAAAGTCAATTACTTTGTGGCATGTTTCATAAAATACATCAAGGAACTCTGGACTGAACTTTACCCATATTTTATCGTATTATAGTATTAGTAAAGATGAAGACAAATCTGGTAAGAAGTAGAATTTTTTAATCATAGAAGGCATGATAAAGTTAATGTGATAGAAAGATTTAGAACTTAATTCATGGTTGACACAAACATGGTTATCTGATCATTAAAATACCAGTAAGAAACTTGCTAAATTAAGTAGGCTTAGATAAAGGGTCAGGAATATTAAATCCAAAGACTCACTCCATTCCTACAAGACCTCATATCTGCCTTCCAGTATTTGAAGGGTGCCGGAGAGAGACTCTTCATCAGGGACAACAGTGATAGGACAAGGGGTAATGGGTTGAGACTTAAACATAAGAGATTCAGGTTAGATATGAGGAAAAAAATTTTTACTGTGAGGGTGGTGAGGCACTGGAACAAGTTGCCCAAGGAAGTTATGAATGCTCCATCCCTGGCAGTGTTCAAGGCCAGACTGGACACAGCCTTGGGTATTCCAGGACTGAACAGTGAGTTCCATCGACAGCCACTGTAACATACACTCTTTGGTTTCAATGTTCAATGTTCAGCACATATAAACTCTGGTTAAACTCTGGTCATTGCTACCTCTTGTCCGATGTTGTTATCACTACACTTTCAGCTCATTTAACGTAAATAAATACTGTTCCAAAAAGAAAATGTCATAATGCAGTGATCTCATTTCAAGTGTGATTTTTGATTCAGGAGTTTCAGGACTCTTGTGCCTTAAATTTCTGAATTTCTTATGGGTTTAAGGCTCAAATTTCAACTTTTTCCTTGGAGCTGACATCATGATATACCCAGTGGATAACTTAAAATTTCTTTGAAAGACAAGAAATAGTTTCCTAGATCCACTTCTCTCTTTAAAGTGAAGTATATCAGGAGAAATTCTGCTGAAGTGAACGGAGCTATAGTGGCAAACTGCAAAGGAAATCAGAGAGGATGGCAGAATGGATATTTAACTGATTTCACCTACAGAACAAGCAATACAATCCAGCCTGAACCAAGAGCATTTTCCAATGCAATGGTAAAGATTCATTATAAAAGGTTCGGTCACAAACATTTGGGAGAGTATTCAACACATGTGTACCGTCTTATTTATTGCCTAGTTTTTAAATTATCAAGTTCTGCAAATTATTTAAATTAGTGAGTCACACAGAACTGAAAAACACAGTATTAAGGTGTCCAACTTATTTCAACAAGATCTAAAATACATTAGGACTTGCTAAAGACCGTAACGAATCACATGATGGAAAATAAGAGGGCGCAGAACCCATCTAGCATCTTACACATTTTTCATCTATACCTTACTACAGTGATGATAAACAGCATCACCATCAAGTCATGAGAGCTGTTATTAAACTAAATTTATTAAATATTAAATTCTGTATTCTCTTTGGCCAATGGCACAGAAAGAGAGCTGACCCTCCCAGCATAGTGCACTCAAGGCCCAGGTATGAATAGAATAATTATTCACATCCAGTGCTTCAGAGGAAGAAGAGGCAAAGCAGGACCTAGCTCCCTGTCACAGCTCAAATCCCTGACCCATTCGGCTGGCTAGATGGACACTTTGTTTAAATGTTGATTAGTTATATTACAATTTTTATTCCTCTTCTAGCAACTGCATATGCATTTGCCCTGTGTGACCAGAGGAAGATGAGACTCTCTTATTGCAAACTAATCTGGGGCTGCATACACACTTCTGCAGAGGAAAATGAATCACTGGAGTGTGACTTCTATGCAATATAAATGTGCTGCTTCCCTTAAAGAACAGAAGTACAAACACTTCACACTCTGGGTGACCAAATGATACCCTTGAAAAAGAAAACTGCAGAAGAGGATATCCAATATAACCAAGTATACTGAATGTTAAGTGCTGTTCCATCTAAGTACAGGTAAAACAACAGTTGCTTGGCAGTGAAAACTTCATTTTAAAAAGGAAACCATGCTATCTGCTGCAATTTTTAAGACTATATTATCTCACCTTTTATGACACAGGATTTCTCAGAAGCTCAGACATTAGTGGCACTGATATATTTCCTGACTATTGCAGATACATTTTCTATTTTGCCAGTATAAAACTGATTACAAATGATGAGCCTCTGACATCTATATATCTGTTAAAAAGAAAACCAGGCAGCCCCTCATACATGCATTGCAAATGTTGCTATTATAATTCCTTACACATTAATACAGACAAGGATACACATGAAGTTAATAAATGTGTTTGTGTATACATGTATATATATGTAAAATCCCAGTGAATACAGTGAACATTACTGACAAATCACATTTCTCCTAGAATGCCAAAAGGCCTCAATATTCATAAAAAGGCCTCCTTTTCCTCTTCAAAATACACCTTTTAAAATCATAGAATGGTTAGGTTTGGAAAGTTTCTCATCCAGCCACAGACACTACAAATCAACTCAGTCTTCCACCAGTTAGACAAATAGCAAACTTGAATTACTTTGTTCTTCATCTTCCCACCTTCCTACTCATCTACTTCATTTTGGTTTTCCTTTGTGTGTTACAAAAAAACAACCAAAAAAAACCCCAAACAAACCCCACACAAACAAACAAGCAAAAAACCCAAACCAAACCACCAAAAAACCCCACAACCCATTTTCACTGAGCATTCAGCCAAACTGAAGATAAGCATTTCTCAGGGCTGATTCTTTACTTAAGCTGGTGATAAGCTGAAAAATGCAACTGCAATGCAATCAGGTCTGGAAACAATAGATGATGATCAGAGGATTAAGAAACTAAACTCTCCCAGCTTATACAGAAGACAATTGAGGGTTGAGCTGATCACAGTTTGCAATTTTAGGTGGAAGATATTTATATTAGAAGCTCTTACTCTAGCACAGAGGGCACAAGGAGGTACATAGTTCACAAGTTAAAATGGGACAAATTCAGAAGAGCAAAAGGACATGTATTTTTAACCTACCAAGCAACCAGCAATCAGCACAGACTATTTAGGTACATGGAAGTTTTCCTATCATTTGATGTTCTAAAATCAGCTCTCAATATCTTTCTAGAAAATACACCATCACTTCATGCAAAGCTACAGACTTGCCTCAGCAATAATTGGCTTGGCCTCTGTGATCAAGCCACACCAGAACTCCCAACTAGAGGTGGTCTTAAATTTATTATTCCAAGATTTTACATGAGTATGTGGAAGCATAATTAAACAGCATCTGAAAGGCTCCAAGACCATTTGAAGGCAAAATTTATTTTATTTTTTCCTAAGCCTATTTTTTACATTTTATTATACTGAAACATCAGACTCCAGTTTACAGTATGGTAAGTTCTGAGCAGCGGTCATCAGAAAGCTCTTAGCAGAAATGATGCTAACTTTCCAGTATCGTAACAATCTAAATGATAATGTTATTTAAATGAGAAGCAAACTTCAAATTACAACCAATACTGAAGTGGAACTAGACCTAAAAAAAAAAAAATTATTGAAAAAAAAAACATAAAAATTTTGTAAGTCCAGAAATATTTTTGCATTTCTTGAATCCTGAAAGGTACGTAACTCTTAAAATAGATTCAATGGCTAAAAGGTTGAGGTGTTTAGGATCAGCTGTAAGCACAGAAACAACTTTGAAATTGTCAGCTTGAGGTCAAAGCATTTTGATTAGAGAGTGCAATTATTATTTCCTTTCATCCTGCGAACAACAGAATTTACCAGAGCATTTTGTCATCAACACATGTACTGCAAACAATAGGAAATATATCTATCCATCACTGATAAACAGATGTGGTAAAGATATATTTTGTCTCACTCGTAAATACAATGCCTAGAACATCCTCCCTACTCACACATGCCATTATTCCATTTGCCTCACTGAATTCTGTGCTTTGCTTGGAAATTAAATAAGGTCTTGAATTTGAAACCAGGACAATATTGAATCCCAAATCTATCAAAAAGTGCTGTCTCCTTAACTGAGCAAAAATTTCCATTTTCCCCCTCAAACTATTAATATTAAGATACAATCACAGTGGGGGGAAAAAAAAAAAAAGCGGAGCTGAGCTTTAGAATATATCTCTTCTCTGAATAAGTGACAAAAAGTTAAAAGCAGTAATTTAGGAAACTTAAATGTGACAGTGTGTGATAGATGTGAGTTGGCAAGGCAAGAAAATGAGAAACATTAAAATCATATATTAGAATAGATCAAGCTCTACATACCAGTTTATGTCAGCAAATTTCTTTTGATATGTCAAGTTCCTATAGGGCTAGAATTCAAATATACTTTGAAGATGTATTTTAAAAAGAATATCTTTATGTTTAGAAACTTAATAAGGTCATGTGTGTACAAAAAACAAAGAAAAATTAGATTGAATGCAATATTGCTAAGTTCACTGCAAGGTTTCTCACTGTGCAGCCTTTCTAATGTTTTTCATGTTCTTCAGAACATTGCAGATTCTTTTACCATTAGAGTCTTCTGTTTTCCCAGGTCCTAAGCAGATGACGTAAAAGGACATAAGGGATTTTATCCCCAGCCATAGCCTATCAAAAATTATACCAAGTCAGTGAATTGCAGTTTAGTCAAAGGACATCAGGCAAATTGAATTCAGGCATCTCACAGGATGTTGTTAAAGGATTTGTCACTACTAGCAGGGGAACAAAAGCCATGTTCTAGTCAACACAGAGCCAGACATTCCCAGGGAAACTGAGTCCCTCTCTCTAGGTAGAATCCATATCACTGAACAGAAGGTTACTCTGTTATAAATAAATAAATTTGTACATTGAATCCTTGCCACCACTCTATTTTAAATACCACAGTGTGGACTAGGAATTAGATGCAATAGCAATAATTCTGCATCTGAGATGCTGTCATTACAATCATAAAAAGGACTGTTTACATATTTTCATATAGCAACATCACTATGGGGGTTGCCGTGTTTGGCACTAGTCAAGAAGACAAAATGAGTGATGTCTTGTGATCAGGAATTTGGTCGTCCCAAATCTAAAAAAGGAAAGAAGGGTAAAGTGCTGCCAGTCATGCCAAGTCCAGCTTCTCCACCACCATCAGAGTAGAGATACAACAGTACTGTGGTCAGCCAGAAAGATTCCTCTACCAGTAAGGAGGGTCTCCAGAATTTGAGTCTGCTCAGTATAAATACCATTTATGCTATCTCTGCTGTCTATCACTGCTATTTTAAAGTACATCCAAGAAGTATGGCAAGATGAGGACAAACAAGCAAGTAAGAGACACTGAGGTGAGATGATGATTCTCCTAACACATCACAGGAGGTTGGCAGCTGGATCAGAACCCATTTATCGATCCCTAATGAGGTGTTGTGCTTTGGATCATCCTGGGGGGTATCTGGTATCCCAGGAAACAGTAAGACACTTCATCCAGTCCTAGTGTGGTGCATATTAGATAGGAGGGGTGCAGGTGCTCCCAAATGGAGGACTGTGCCTCTGTGCCACACAATGGCACGGGCAGTATTTTTAACACAATAGTTCAATCTTTTGCGTGTTTTAACTGTGGAACACAATCAAGCGTGACTGCTGTGAATGTTTGCATTCACAGAGAGATCATCAGATTCTCACTATTCTTTTTCCCTTTAAATGAACAGTTTAATACGTGTGTTTGCACTATGCATTCTGGAGGATAAATAAACCACCTGCTGGTACACGAGCAGGTTTGTAGTTTACATGTCCATGCAGAAAATAAGTGATCATGTGAAATGGCTATCTTCTTCCTAACTGCAAATGGATCGACATAAAGCCATTTGAAAGATTGATGTTTTACAGTGTTAGAGAAAGGCACAAATGCTTAAATGATTTTGAATCAAAGGTGAGCCAAAGGTAAATAGCATCTAGAATGACAGGGTGGACCATATACTCCCTCAACAGCCACCCAGACCCAGCTGCATCTCCAAAACCATCAATGCAAGTGCCTGTGGACTCTGCCAGGAAGCCAGATGCCATTTTCTGGAAAACTGTGTTTTGCAGCTTGGCATCTGGCAATTGTGATGACCAGCCAGTAACTATGAAGGGAGGAAAATATATTTTCTTCATAAATGGTACTTCAGTGAATAACAGGCAACTGATTCCCCCCCTTTAAAAACGCCACTCTAAAGACAGAAGCGTAAAAAGGCAGGAACGAAAAACAACCCACAGAGCCCTTATAAACACACACACAAAGAAATATTTCTCTGCACTAAGAACATGATAAACACAAGCTTTCATTTATGAGCTCTCATAAATGATACATTTTTAGGAGGGTTTTACTCAAGCATCTGTAGAATTTGTTCAGTTCTTTGTTTTCATCCAAATAGCTTACTGGCAATACGAGGAAAGGTTATGAGGCAGTTCTGCTTACTACTTTCATGGACCATCACCACTCCCTGCCAGCACCTCCCCAGCTTTGAGTTAAAAATGTTGCATTCAGGAGACCACTAGGAAGCCTTCCAAACCCCACAGTTGGATAATAACCAGCACTATCTCATCTGCGGCATGTTGAACTCTTACACAGTTCAGGAGATCACAGTCTTTCTGTGGTGTAGCTGGAAATAAGACAACCTTAAGCAAAATGCAAAAGGAAGGATTTTCTTCTGCAAGAATTTCACTGACCAAAAGATTAGTCTGTTTTCAAGTCTGAAATCAAATCTACAGTTACTGATAATCCTTTGCTTCAAGTGAAGTTTTCCACACTGGGCTCTACCACCACAGGCTCACAACAAGCCTTCATCCGTCACAGAAAATTATAAAAATTAGGTAATCATCAAATTTTTCTGCCAGCTCCATTAACAGTGAACCTCAAATTTTCTTATAATAAATTCCAACTGCATTCACAATATTCAAACCTAGTTAAAAAATAGAACTTGCTACATGCTCTCTGGGAACACGCACCTCTCTTAAGGAGTAAAAACGTTGAACAATTACCTGTTATTTTCTCATGTTCTCATTGCTTTTCATCAATAGTATTTTTTTTATCTCCAGTGCTGGCCTAGGTAGTAGAAAAACAACCTAAGCCAGCTCCACTTCTGATACATACTGCTTCTCAGATCACCCCATTTAATAAAGCATCTGCATGGAAGAGGAATTCAGGATCAAGCCTCTCCCTATCTGGATAGGAAGGACATTTGTTTCTACACAAACTCCCGAGTCCTGGAAAGCAAATGGCTGCATCACCCCAGTTGCCTTCATGTGTCACAAGATTACTCAACATCAGATTGTAAATCATCTTTTCTTTCATACATGACATTTCAAACCTACATTCAAAACCTTATAAAAAGTCTTGTTGATCTTTTCAGGCTTTAAACCAAGAAAGGACATTTCCAATTATAAATATTTCTGTCTGAAATCTTTTAAATAAAAGCATAGATCAGTAAGACTAGCCCTTCATAAATTTGTTAGAAGAGAATTTGAAAGCATGTTCCTCTTAATTAAAAAAAATGTGTACAAATCCTTTTTCGGGTCTTTCTGCATTTTCTGCATAGAGTAGCTTGCTGTCCTCCTATTCTGAAATATTTTACACTAGTAACAACCAGGTGAGATTTAAAAGGCACACATATCCCATAAATTGGAACTGTAGCTCATGTCATTTCTCATATAGCCAGAGCCAATTGCACCCTGTGAAACAGTCAAGCCTATTAAAACTTATCTGATTGGGAAACAAGTGTACGTCTATACCTAGGGTTTCACAAAATGTTCAAAAACAGCAACTACCACCACATTAGAAGCTTTTCTATTCACATGCATACAGAGACTACAGAACCAAAACCCACCAAACATTTATGTAACCAGCACCCAGATATGCACAGGTTTTAAAATATGAAGCCTAACACAGATGTCCAAGTTTAATTCAAAGCTCTCTCGTTACTCAGTTATTAATAAAGTTGAATTTAAGCATTCATCTCACTCCAAACATAGACGTTCTAGTTCTGTCATTTGTAATGAAGTCGCCTAACAAGGGATAAAAGATTATTGGCAGGAAAGACAACTGCAGTACATTAAAAGCAGATTAAGGTTGTAAGAAAGAACAGTGGCAGGAAGGAAATTCACAGTTAAGGGGAAAAGGCTCCATATGTCTTCTAACACTGAGATACAACTGGGGGCACTGAGGAAGTCATTAAGGAGGTACCCCATTGTGCTGGAATTACATGACATATGGCATGTTTTCCCTAAACTATGGATTTTCTTTATTGTCTACTATCACACAATTCTAATGTTTTCCAAAAACAATTTTTAAAGAGGGGAAAACAATAGCCCACAGTTACATTAGAAGTAGCTGGCTTGTGCAAGAAATATTATATTGCCTGACTGCCTCCTTCAGATAGACCAAACTTTTGAAGCCTTCGTAACACTCATGGATCACATACAGTAGTAGAGTTCAAGCCCCACAGCCTAAAACCAAAATGAAATAGCAGTAACTCATAAATTTACTCTATTCCACGATTCACATCAAATTTAGGAATAGCTGCTAAGTTTTAAGTAGGTGTCATGGGTTCAGCAGTAGCAGTCATTTTTTCTTCGTAGTAGTAGTTGGTGCAGTGCTGTGTTTTTGACTTTCAGCCGGGGAACAGCGCTGATAACACCAGTGTTTTCAGTTACTGCTTGGTAATGTTTTGGTCTGACCAAGGACTTTCTGAGTCTCATGCTCTGCCAAGGAGGAGGGGAAGCCAGGAGGAAGCAGAGACAGGACACCTGACCCAAACTGACCAAAGAGGTATTCCATGCCACAGCATGTCATGCCCAGGATGTAAAGACAGAGAGCAGAGACTCTTTGGTCAGGCTGTGTATAGGTGGTGAGCGATTGTATTCTTTCCTCGTATTTGCCTTGTCATTATTATTATTGATGGTAGCAGTAGTGGTTCGTGTTATACCTTAGTTACTAAAGTGTTCTTATCTCAACCTGTGGGAGTTGCATTCTTTTGATTCCCCTCCCCATCCACCCGGGAGCGGGGGGAAGAAAGAGGGGGAGTGAGTGAGAGAGCAACTGCGTGAGTTATACAGGCTTAAACCAAGACAGTAGGCTATGGAGGTAAAAATCCCTGATGGTGAAACTATCATCACCCATCTGTTGTACAATAGTGGTTGGTGACATACCCTAACTTGAAAGGAGAACATAGCTTACAGTAGCATTTGTACTGGTCACCTTAAATCCTGATAACTATATAGAAAAGTCTGGAGACATCCAGCGCCCTCAAATGGTAATATAACCACATTTAGAAAAAGAAAAAAAAAGGTTTTCTGTGTCCTGGAGAGTCATGTTTATTAAATAAATATCTAGGCTTTCAGACTGCTGTGGAAGGATCTCCAAACTCAAGCCACACTAACATGACCAACACAATCTTGCACTACAGCACCAGACCTGTAAGAGGATACCTCTCACTGAGGAAACATGCAATAGCAAAACAGATGCTCAGCCACAATCCAATTATACCTCTGAATTTGGTGTTTCACATGATGCACATACTATAAATCACAAGATAACACTGTGTGGATACATGAGATGAGCATGTGCTCCTGGCCCACTCATGACAAATGGCCTGGTTGTAAACACTTAGCAAAATAAGAATGTGAGGATAAAGAATATGATAGGAATAACCCCTAGGTTTGTAGATCAAATGCATAAAACTGTTGTTAAAACAGTAATAGCTTCCCTGCACAATACAAGATTTGGTTTGTAATTAAGATTATTTGAAGCTCAACACTGAAGCTGGGGAAAGCTAGCATTCTTCCAGGCTTCTATGAGTAGAACAAGAAATTCAGTGACTCACTTTTCCAGCCATGAAGGGGGGAAGTATGGTGCAAAGGCTCACCTGTTTCTGCCACATGTCTCATAGAATAGGCTTTGGAAGCTAGCCCATTGACATAAATGTAAAGAACCTCCCCTACCTCAGTGGGCTTTCATTCAGGCCAACAGTGAACACAGCTAACTGCATCTCACTGACAGGTTAGCAAGTACTGTATCTGATGAGAATGCACTTGACAAATGCTATGGGATTAGGCACTCTGCTATACACAATCGATAATGTACCTTTCTTTTACTGCAACAGCCAACTTCAATAACCGATTCTGTATGAAGTTAAAAGATCATAGTCCTGTTTGCTTTGGAGATTAGTTTATGACTGCATCCAGAACAACTGTCAGTCAATAAATACTTCATACTCTTTTATCTTTTATAGAATGAATCCTTTTTAAAGCATTTATTATTTTCTACTGATCTGGGCAAAATCTAATTTTATAAATTCCACTAATATTGCATTAATAATCTTTTAGTTCTATTTAATTTTTAAGCAAATTAATGTAACAAACTACACTTGAAAACTGCTCACAATTTCATTAAGATATTTATTTCAATTTGGGAAAATGAATCCATAATAAGTCTATCAAAAAAACAAAAAAAATCTATTAGCAAAGCCGTTGTATTTCCCGGCATGTTTTCGTTACTGTTAAAAATCTTCCTAAAGTCATTGGTTCAACCTAAGAAGAACTATGAGTCACTCTGTAAGGATCCTGCCTTAGTATGAAACCAGTATCACAGACTGTAAAACAGGCACACTATGATCTGTGGCACAAGGACCTTCAATTATGGGTGAGGCCTCCCACATGGCGCATCAAACTTCCCAAGACAATCTCACCACCAGAATAACTTTTAGATCTTCAACAGAAAGGCTGAAATGCTGATTAAACTATTTTTTTTTCTTGTATGGCTAATGCCAAGTTGGCTCTTACAGAGGTATTGCTGATACAAGCAGGATTATCTTGTTTTAACTGAACTTTCTTCCATGCCTTTTAAAAAAAAGCCTGTCTCCATGTGCAAATTTCAGCTATTTGATGTGCGCATTGTGGGGGGAGTTGGGGTGCTATCAGAGTCCAATACTCTCTAACTAGGTTCTATCAAGATATTCCACACATGGAAGGTGTAATGTTTAATATGAAGTTTATGTATTTGAAGATACTTGATGTTACACAGGACTTGTGACATAGCACAATACAAATCCTAGTTACACTTAGAAAAATACAGCAACTGTAACAGTTCAACCACAACACGATTGTGATCCCATTACCACTCTCTAAAACATGCTCACCATCATGATGCAGCCTCAGTTGATGGGAAAGAATATGTGTCTTGAAGCCAGTTCAAAATTCTCCAAGATTCTTTAGCCAGTTGCTGAGTTTTTGCACTCTATGTAAGGTTCAACTGCAGATTCACTCTGCCCATATTACTCCACCTAACTCAGGGACCGCATTCACACCACCTGCTTCCACTCAACTGTTGAGATCTATTTATATAAGACAAAAGCCACCTTTTGTCAGCTTCTTTGCACCAGCTGTGGTCATTTATACCCTGCATTATTCTCTGAAATTCATGGGCATATCACCCTTGCCCATCCCTACTGAGCCTTCTTCACCTGTGAGGGTCATTCAGTGTTTGGTCAGTAGCAGGCACTAAATACACATCACTTGAACTCCTATTCAGCCTTGTACCCCTAGATCTAAACCCCCTTTCTAGCACTGCATATAGGTACATGCATCCCTCTTAATCTAGAACTGTTAAGTGCATTATGCACTTTTTCATGGTTTTGCTGAGGACACCTTGGAGATCTCAGAGCTAGGAAACGAAAATTCTCTCAAACTTCAGTAGAGTTGGCAATAGCATAAAAAAGGTTGTGTTCTCCAAAGTGACTCTATACCATCTCATTTTAAAAAAAGCTTATTAAAAAAACCTTAAGAAACCCCCACCCCAAATGTTCTGATTTAACCTTACTGCAAAATATCTTCCCCACAAACTGAATCACAATATTCACTTTTCAGTTACCAAGAGCTCACAGACCTACCCATCTTTTAAATGTAACTATTTTCAAGGGTAAATTCAATGAGACATTATAATACATAACCAAAATGGAAATTTAAAAAAAAAACAAACCAAACACATACACAAACAAGAAACAAACAAGGAACATCCCCAAAACATCTTGAAACTTCAATATTAGGAGTGAAGAAAAGAAATCAACACCTCCCCTTCGCTCTCCTTGGGAACACATCTCTCTGTTCCCAATATACAGCTGAATAAAAATGACTGTTCTGAAAAACCCTGCAACTTTGCTGCAGCTTTGACTGGGATTCACATATTTTCAAAGTTCTGAGAGTCTTGGAAGCACTGCATATAATTAGCTGGATTTTTAAGGAGCATTATAAAAGGAAATCTCACAGGAATGTAACAATAAAAGAAATATTTTGTTGTTGTGTTTTCCAAAATACCGTGAAAAGGATAAAAACACATTTAAATTAAAGACAAGATTGATGATTGTCATGGTTTAAGCCCAGCTGTAAATCAGCCGCACAGTCATTAGCTCACTCCCCCTCTCCCTCCCCTCCACTCCCAGAGGGATGGGGAGGAGAATTGAAAGAATGTAACTCCCACGGGTTGAAATTAGAGCAGACCACTAACTAAGGTATAACACAAACCACTACTGCTACCACCAATAATAATAATGATAATGGAAATAACAAGGGAAGAGAATACAGCCTGACCCAGCAGTTATCTAACCCTTCTGGGTAACTGCCCCCAATTTATATACTGCGCATGACATGCTGTGGTATGAAATATCTCTTTGGTCAGTTTGGGTCAGGTGTCCTGTCTCTGCTTCCTCCTGGCTTCCCCTCCTCCTTGGCAGAGCATGAGACTCAGAAAGTCCTTGGTCAGACTAAACATTACTAAGCAGCAGCTAAAAACATCGGTGTTACCAGCGCTGTTCCGAGGCCGAAAGTCAAAACCACAGCCCTGCACCAGCTACTAAGAAGGTGAAAAATGACTGCTACTGCTGAACACAGGACAATGATAACTGCCCAAAAGAAAACACCTGTAAACAACGCTAACCAAGAGAGGAAATGACAGAAAAAAACACAACTGTATGTTTACAATAATTTTTTCTCTAAATGTAATGTCTGAATGAAGCATCAATTTGTCCTGTAAATGAGATTCTCATAATGATCTTCCACTGAGAACTTGATGTTTAACCAAAATGTGTGGTCACTTTTTATTGCTTCTTCATCTTAGGTGAAGGCCCACTTCCTCCCCCCTCAGCTGTAAGACTCCTAAAGACACCTTATCTGTCTTTTAGTTAGGATTTTGTTAGTGTAAAAGAAAATTAATTTCTTAATGAATCTCCAAGTGTGCAGCTTAGGCAATAGAATAAAAAGAACTAATGACAATATATTCGAAGTAACACGGCAATTTTAAAAGCCAATTTCTAGAAATGATTGTTTTCTCAGTTTCTGTAAGCACCTGATTATACAGAAAGTTTGGGCGTTTGGGTTTTTTGGGAGGAGTTAATATGAAAATTATTGAAGTTTTCAAAAAAATCATGGAACAGAGTAAAATAATTTGATGCTTGTGGGAGACTATGTGACTGAGGGCATGAAGTTAGAACTTAGCCTTGAGGATATCAAAGCTTATCCATGAAGAATGAGGCAGCAGAAGGCATCCAGATGAGAAAGAAAAAGGCATCCTGAGGAGCAAGCAAGTCAAGGGGAGTAACTAACTGCAGAACAAGAGCTTAGCAAGATAACAGACTTTAATAATGTGGCAAAGGGCCATCCAATAATGTGCTCTTGCTAACTGATATAACCAATGGCTAAAAGACACATGTATGCTAGAAACTGTATATAAGTAAGAGTTTGTGATAGTAAAGAGAAATTTCTGTTAGTCACCAAAGAAGCATGTTTGTGTTTTTTGTCCATCTCAACCGCAAGTTTATCATGCTACTTTCAGTATCACTCTTACAAGCTCATGATATAAACCAGCATCTCCAATCCAATGAGAAACAAAAACTCATCTCCTGAGCCCAATGAAGAATCTGAAAAGCAGCTTCAAAGATACTCTTGAACTGAGGACCCTTACTTATTTGAAGACTTGTTAAGAAGGCAAAAAAAAAAAACCTAAACTTTTCAGTTTGAATGGTAATTGAGGAAAAAAACCCTAAAGGTTAAATGAAGTAGTAATATTCTCCTCTTCTTCTATGACAAGTCCAGTAATCAAAAAAAAAAAAAAAAAGAAAAAAAAGGGGGGGAGGAGAGAGAAGGCTTTTAACTGATTGTAAGCCACAAATTAGTAAATGCTTGAACTTGTAAGGATATATCTGGTGAAACAAACACCTTTAAAAAGCCTGACACAGTTTGAATGGTGATAAGTGAAATAAGATCCACCAATGACATGAATAACTGCAGGTATCTTTTTTACCCCTCTTCTAAGCACTGAAAAAACCACAGAGATAGTGATGAGTGACATGAGGGAAGTTACAGACCTGTAGAATGTGCAAGCTCAACTCCATGACAACAGCAGTTTTTAAGGTGAAGCTATTGAATGATAATAAACCCAAATAGTCTGGAAACTGCAAGTAGATCTGCCCCAAAAAAATGTATTGTAAGGTTTGTCTCTGATACTGTATTCACTATTTGCAGTTTTCTTTACATGGGCAACATATTTATTTAAGGACGCAGTACCGTATAGATAAAGTAACATCCATACCTTTTTAAAAATGGTACCATATAGATAAAGTAACATCCATACCTTTTTAAAAAACACCCTTTTACATTTAGGTTTTGAAATGCCTGGACTACAGGAGGTGATTCCAGTTAGTTTTACTTCCATTAAACTGATTAAATCTGAAGAGGAGATCTCACCTACTACTGAACTTCTCCAGGTCTTCACTGCTCTGAATGTCTCCTGACTTTTTCTTATATTCACCTAACTTGATAAATAGCCTTTTGCTAAAATTAATTTCTAATAACAAGTCCCTAAAAAATTCTATAAAAACAAAAGCAATTATTTCTGTGAAAAGCTGTGGCAACAGTTTAGAGGGAGCAGAAAAGAAATAAGCTCCTATTGAGGCTAGGTACTCTTGATTATCATCAGAAAATGGCAGCAGTCTCTTTGATAAGATACACCGGAATGCTGGCTTATCTGTGTGCGAATATTATCTCTTCTAAAACCTCTGTTCCCATAGACAGGAAACTGGCAACACACCTGCTTGGTTATTGGATATCAGGAATAACAGATGCCCACACAGAGTGAGATCCACAATTTAGCATTAAATTTTGATACCTTGGTATCTTTTCCACTAGGACTTTCCAAAGCACAAGAAAATTACATTATGCTCCTGAATAAATAAGGCAGGACAGAAGCAGAATGGTAAACAGAAGAGAGAAAATGGGCAGAGGAGAACTGGGCTTGTCAAACTGATGCAAGAATTCCATGTCTTGAAAAAATGTACTTCACTCATTTGTTCAGTGTTATCCCGATCTTTGAAATAATTTTTTTCAAACTTTATTCATTAGTAATATTTATAGAGCAGTATCCATTTCCATGATCACATCCCGTGACTTCCTCCAGCAATGAAATATGTACCTTGTCAAAGCTCTTAAAATCTGAATCAAACTGCTGCTAATGCAAACCTATGTTTTCACCCCAAATTCAATAACTGTATGCATACTGGTATTTGTCATGTCCTCTGACACTAAATGCGCATAACTCCAATGAACTGACATTTCAATATTCAAAGAGTTGTTCACTCAGAATTGTAGGATTTGATCTATTTATTTTTCTATTAATATTTTCACTTGCCCGATTACATTGTTAAAAAATCAGTAAAAATGCATCTAGAATTTTCAAACTACTTGTGCTTTCAATTCCTCATTTCCTCTCCCAGTCTTCTGTCCTTCTTTGACAGGTGCTGCCATTTCAGAGAAAATGGGTGTCTGAAGTACTCATAAACCAGCTCCGTGACTTCAGTCTGGTGTCGCAAGACAAACTAAATCTGTGATAGACAAGGTGAGAGCAGTAACCATTTCAGACACCCAGTTTCAATCTGCTGCCAAATGTCTGTCAGAGCCCAAAGGCATGTTAGCTCTAAGACGCTAGTACTGTTTTTTAGCAAAAGCATCTGTCTCAGCTAAGACACCTCTTTAGAGGGATGTTAAAATAGATTTCGACATTTATAAACCAAGCATATGTATTAAAAACCTAAAGTTCAAGAGAAAAAAAACCCACCAAGCTGGCCACATTGGTTACACGACATGCAGCTGGACTTTTTCTAATGGGGGGGAAAAAAGTAGCGTATCATGAGTAGCCTCTGTGTGTGGCTATTGACTAGTTGACAAAACAGGCTAAAAATCAATAGCATTTTCTATGAGAAGTTAGGTAACTTCACAACAATACAAAAGAAGAGTCTGCTGAGGAATAAGTGTCATCTCTGCTGATGGCTTCACTGCAGATATTTCATTTATTTACTTCTGCTTCTTGGAGACCTCACTAAGTTCAGTCCTGGTACCAACACTCCAGGGAATAAAAGAAAATGGTAGTAGTTCTGTATTAAAGCAAAAGGGAAGCTTCAGGCCATACGCAGTACTGAACACTTAGCACTTTGCTTGCTGTAAATACCAGAAGAGCTACCTAAAATTTTTGAGAAACATTTCTTGGTGCAAAATTTATCTGACAATGTAAGAACAGGCTCTCAGAGTCAAATATTACCACATCCTGCTTCCCATAGGTCTGAAATCCTGCTATGCCTCATCTCTTGTTGGACGAATTGGAAAGCAACTTATAATCTACTAATGAAATAGTAGTTTCATCTGGCTTTTGTACACAGCCAGTTCATGGCAATGGTAAACTTCAACAGATAACTAAGAAGGAAAATAAACTATTTTGGTCAGTAAGATTTAAAATGTGCAAACCAAGATCTAGAAAAGGTAGATAACATTCTGAAGAGCAGTCCCTGCTGCAGCGGAGGGTTGCGTGGTCTTTCTGCTGCAAACAGGCCACCAATGTCAGATGGGTGCACTTTAAATTTTCAAATGACCAACTGGAAAATGGCAGTGTGTATTCATAGAGTCACATACAGCTCTTTTTACTAAAAATAGATTTCAGATCTTTTCCCAGCATGAAATGGGCATTTGGGGGAGGGGGGTCATTTGAAAATTATAGTAATTGTGTTTCTTTCCACTGTAGTGATAGGACAAGGGGTAACAGGTTAAAACTTAAACAAGGGAAGTTTAGATTTGATATAAGGAAGAAGTTCTTTACTGTAAGGGTGGTGAGGCACTGGAATGGGTTGCCCAAGGAAGCTGTGAATGCTCCATCCGTGGCGGTGTTCAAGGCCAGGTTGGACAGAGCTTTGGGTGGCATGGTTTAGTGTGAGGTGTCCCTGCCCATGGCAGGGGGGGTGGAACTAGATGATCTTAAGGTCCTTTCCAACCCTAACTATTCTATGATTCTATGATTCTAAATTCTTCATGCAGCATTTCTTTGTCAATGGCTGTTCTCTTAGCTTTGTTATCTAACAAAAAATTAGTGACAATCGTTTCTAGGAGAAAAGCGAATTGTGTTCCTTTCTTATCAGCATGTTTTACTCTTTCTTGTAGCTTAACCTAAACACAACTGCAAATTTAAACATATTTTTTTACGGCAGGAAAAGTAATTAAATCAACTTTGTATTTATGGAGCTGCTTTAGAGTATTAAAGTAACTTGATCCCAAATGAACTTAAAATTTTAATTCATTTTACCTTATGCTGGCTGTGTAAGAAGTCAAATTTTAAAATGCAATATGACATATGGCTGTTCATTATTTATACATTCTGTAGCAGACTATAAATTTTACTTTGGACATATATCGAAGCACTGAAACCATTTCAGTTGCAAACACATAAATCATAGTTACAGTTATTAGTCTAAATGTAATGCCACCCAGGTTCTAGATCAAAACCTTTAAAATCCATTATAATTGACGTCTGCTGCATAACTTATGTCTGATTTTATTAAAGGAGCTCATTATTATTTATATCTTTGAAACATTATATTCCTAGCTGAGCAACCAGTTAAATGTGAAAGATTTGAGGAATGAGGAGAAAGAGGAGATGACTATAGTCTACAAACCAGGAAGAATAAGGCTGTACTAAAGGACAAAACGTTTTGAAACAAGATTACCTAATTCAAGATATGAATTAGTCAGCCTGCATGAGCGACTAACATTCATTTGGGATAAAGAAAGCAGGAGCTCTGTATCGGCTAACTTCTACAGCCATAAAAAGGCTGCAAAACAAACCACATTCGCCATGCTGCACACTGACTGCTGTTTTACTGGATGGGAGGGGGAAAGGTTTTAAACAGTTTCTGAAGCTTGAAAAATCACTTGAACAAAACAGCAATGGCTGAAAGGCCTTTATAGATTTATTAGAAGGCTTTTTGCTGATGAGCTGTTTCCTTTATGGAGTCTGTATGCAAAGCACTCTGGGATATAAGTCCTGTAAAGATGAGCAAGTCCTTTGCTGTTAATCTTTTGCCAAAGAAGCTGAGCCTCAAAGCCAGGTCTTCTCTGGACCATGGAGACTTTATAATTCCCTTCCTAGTTTTCCTTTTGTGTTTAAGAATGGCTTTTACTTAGCTCTAAACTGTAGCCAGAAGAAATAAATGAGAGCAGCTATGTCAGTTAAATGTCTACTGAAGATCTAATATTGCTATCTCTAAAATCAATTACAAGACTTCAGAAGACAAAGGGTCACACTTTTAGATGCTTTGAAGATTTCAATGAATGGCAGAAATCTCTGAGACACTAGATTTTGTACATGTGAGTTGTTAACACCTTCCCTGCGAGGGAGAGGGAATGGCTTAGACATAAGCGCAGGCCCAGCCCAGGGGGAGGAACAAAAACCACTTAATGACTTATTTTCTTGGAACCATAGAAGACTTCACTGCCTAGTCCACCTCAACCTTACCTGCTTTATAACTATATTTAGCATAATGTATTTCTACATTATGGTTATGTCATGTTTATATTATGCTTATATTACTTACAAGCTGCATCTATGTATTTAATTATATTTTAACTCCACTTAACCTTCGCATTAGCTGAAGAGAAAAATAATCAATACAAAAATATTACTCTCCATATCCTGCTTTAGTTTAATTGCTTTTAGTCACTTTTAGTAATTTACTTCCATTTAGTAACTAAAAAAAAGGAAAAGCTGCATCTTAAGTACAGTAGAGCTGGCAATATGACTGCAGGGGTTGGTATCTTCCTTGATTTGTTACTGTACAAAGTTAAGTTTTGAGTTTTCATCTTACATATTTCTGTAACTGTCAAAGTTAACCATCACTTCTTTTTTATTTCTACTTTAATAGTTAATATTTTCTTTTACTCAGAGATGCATGTGTTGAAGCAGATCTAGACTTTGATTTGCTAATGTGTATAGGCAAGGAACAAAAAATTATTTTTGAATATCTCAATGCATGATAGAACAGATTTCTGATATTATGAATAGGATGCCTCAGCATCTTCTTAGCATCAGGTACATAACAGTACCAAGAGTATACTAAACAGTATATAAAACAGTATATGAAATACTTGTCTTCTATTAGAAGGGGCACAGACTTTTCTTCTGGTAGGCCTAGACAATTTCTGTTTCTTGAAATCAAAAATCCTCTGGGAATAGGAGAATGGGAACTGATATTAGCTCCACATGTTGAAAAAAATGCAAGCAATGAATATAGATTAAACTTGTATTTTATATGTGAAATGAAAGAGAAAGGTGTTGCTGTTCAGTGAGTATGAAATGTTAAAAAAAATAATTAAAAGTCTAACACCAGTTTAATAGTAAGAATATCCACTTAAAATAAACATAATATTTTCTCCTCTTTATTAATCCCATCATACAAA
Source organism: Ara ararauna (assembly GCA_028858755.1). Lineage (NCBI taxonomy): Eukaryota > Metazoa > Chordata > Aves > Psittaciformes > Psittacidae > Ara > Ara ararauna. The sequence continues at coordinate 14,528,877 of CM054380.1, read as the reverse complement.
ACTTCCTAATGACTTCTTAATGAAAATGACACCTTTCCCCCTCATTAAAAGCCTACGCTTCTAGTAGAATCATTTTAATGAAACATATTGTCCATCCCCAAGTTTTATACCAAGCTCTTTTATGTTTGTCCCTAAATGCTAAGGGTTTCTATTCAAATAAACTTCACTTTTCAGATAAAAGAAAGTTCAAGTGTTGACATAAACCACAGAAAGAAGTGGCCACCTAGACCTCAAATCTGGATAATTTGTAAATCTGCTTGTGTAGGCTAGCTGTAATAATAAAAACTCATTAATCATGTAAGGCAATGGTGCACACTACTCTACAATAGCCCTGCAGCATTTCTTTGCTGTGGGGACAATATGCTTCATAAACTCAAATTAGTGTGCTGCAAAAGCTAATTGAATGCATGTGTGACACTTTGCCTAGGGATGACATACACCCAAAAGTCAAATGGTCTTGCAGCTTTTATTACTTGGTTAAAAACAGCCGTGAAACACGGTAAGTCAGTCTAAAAATTGTCTGATATTCTGTTTCTTTCCTATGAGTGCTCCTTCCTATTGGAATATGCAAACTGTTAACCAGAGAAAGAAGAACAATCCATTGGCTATCGGCCAAAAATGAGCTCAGTGTGAAATTGTGAATTGGAGTTACTCACACTGCTTAATTCTGCTTGTTTTCTCTAGGCTTGCTTTATAATTACAGGAAACCCAAAAAAGAAGTGATAGAAACTGACTTGTTTCAGTTCTTGCTTTGAGATATTTAGATAACATCCTCCCATGGGTATTTGCTGGGCCACATACGTATAAGATTCTTCCTGAGGTGCTCTCTGTGAGAAGGCTGATAAGAGATTTAAGGTCCAGAATGAAAACAGATCCTCTATCTAATGAATATCAAAAAGCTAACCATCTGTATCCTACTGCCCCTGAAAATGGTCTTTTTGCTGGATGAATAGTTTGCTGAGCTTTAGTTTTGACTTTTTTATTAATGAAGTTCATTATAATACTGTGAGCCTGTGGAACGCTTTATGATTATTATATTTACTGCACTATTTATTGATATGATGTGAAATACAAGCAATGCAACAAAACATCTACCTGGCATAGCATTAATGTCCTATTGTACTTGTGTCCTGCCACAATATAATAAATGGGCTGAATGTGCGCTACAGATTAAACTCTTTTCCCAAAAGGAGTCAGCCCAAAATGGCTAGCAGAATTCCAATTCAGGAAAAGAAAAATAATCTGATTTTACTCTATTTGTTATCTTTACAATAAACAGTATTTTTTCATATTGCTGCTGATGACAAAACTTAGAATGCTCTACAGAAAAAGAGGCTGTATTTCAGAGTTTGGTGATTTACCCATTTTGCATCCATTTACTAGAGATAGAGGCATGTTTTTCACATGGTGGTTCTTCAAAGAGTTTCTTGTGTGGGTCCCACTGATTTCACAGCTTATTAGAAATTTAGAGTGGAAGATCCCACACCTAGTGGGTTATATACCATAGTTCAAATATGAGGAAACTTCAGGAAATCAGAGAAGTCATTGTCTTGAACACTAATAACGATCCAGATCCACGTAGTTACCACATAGCAATCTTCGTAGTTGTTTATCATAAAATCATAGAATGGTTTGGGTTTGAAAGGATCTTAAGAACATCTAGTTTCAAGCCCCCTGCCACAGGCAGGGGCACCTCACTCTAGACCATGTCACCCAAGGCTCTGTCCAATCTGGCCTGAAACACTGCCAGGGATGGAGCATTTACCACTTCTTTGGGCATCCTGTTCCAGTGCCTCACCACCCTCACAGTAAAGAACATAACATGACAAATTAGATACCGACTCAAAGAAATCAGGAAGATTTTATTTTCATTTCATAAATGATACCAAATACAGCTATTACATTTTCAGAGGCCAATGGAGTATGTGAAAAAAATTATTTGCAACCTGCAGCTGCAAATGTTGAGGAAGATGGACAGTAGGAGCGTGAATCAAGAAGCAGCCAGAACTATGCTATTTGTTTATAAAGCACCTCTAGCAGAAAAAGCATGCTGGTGTATGGTCTTTTCCCTCAACCATGACAGGCTTGCTTATTTCACTTGGTTAATTCATATTATGGCTATGCAAGCCCTCCAGGTGTACCAGAGCCTATCATAGTCAAGTTGACTTCTTTCTGCATAATCAAAAATTAAAGTAATTCCACGGTGTTCTGTATAGTTGGTCATTAGAGGGATATCTAAAGCATGGGAAAAAAGATGCAATGTGACTTCAAAACTGCCTTCATCCAGTAATGTCATCAGCAAATTGCCTATAACCACTCATACACTCATGTACTCTTAGCCTTGAAGTCCAAGAGCATTTATCTTGCTCATATGAATAACTGGAATGTACTTTAAATTAGTTCCTTCAGTTTTGATTCTGCCTACTACATCTGATATTGGTGGGAAACATTTTCTCCAAAGGGTGCTTTTTGCACACCGTATTTTAATTCTCTTTAGGTTAGACAGCTATTTAGCTGTTGAGCTTGTCTTCAGCCACCAAACCGCGGTGTAGGAAATTGCATTAATTTGGCAGATATTTATTTGTTTAATGTTTTTTCATCTCTTATTATTAAATGATTGAATCTGAGATTTATTTTAAAAGGCAAATGTCTTGCTGTTACTTACAAGGTATTAAGAAAAAGAAATGTCCAAGGTTCGATTTCATGAAGGCTTAACTTCGGCTTCCTGGAGCTGGAAATATTGTCCTATGACACTCAGTTGTTCCAACAGCTGCTAGCTGTGGGTGAATATGGACATGAAGCTTGCAGGATATCTGGATTATTTATCCCTCCACGCACCCCCCAAAGTTTCAGCATTTTAATTTATCTGGAAAAAAACAAATTTGGCACTTCCCCCTCCCATACACCACCATCCAATTTGCTAATCTGATTTAAAATTCTATTAAATCTATTGTATTATTTCTTTTCTGTAGCACTAACACCTTACTTTTCTTTTTTCCCTAGAACGGGTGACAGATCCTAATCCGTATTATCAAAATTCATGCCAAATGAATTTTAAACCTTCTAACATAAATTTAAAATGTTGCCAAATGCCCTCAACAGTTATAGTCATAAAGTGATCTGCTTATTAAGGTGACTTTTGCATTTTCACTCATATAGCTGGCCTTAAGTTTTTCCATCTAAGAATTTAGATGGAGAGCTTTGGGAGGGACTCTTCATTAGGGACTGTAGTGATAGGACAAAAGAAGTTTAGATTGGATATAAGGAGGAAGTTCTTTACTGTGAGGGTGGTGAGGCACTGGAATGGGCTGCCCAGGGAAGTTGTGAATGCTCCATCGCTGACAGTGTTCAAGGCCAGGTTGGACAAAGCCTTGGGTGGCATGGTTTAGTGTGAGGTGTCCCTGCCCCTGGCAGGGGGGCTGGAACTAGATGGTCTTAAAGTCCTTTCCAACCCTAACTACTCTATGACTCTATGATTCTATTTTTTGCAGGTGTGGCCCTCGAAACAGCAGGTTTAGATATCTTAGGCAGTATACTATGAAAGACATTCTGTTGACAATGAACAATTCTATAAAACACCTTTAGTTCCATACAAGAGCAGTTTTCTTAAATAAGTGGGGAAGAACAAAATTTATGGTTGCCCTACTCTAGGTATAACATGAAGGGCAATAGTGAACATATGAATGTTTTGCCTCTGAAATGGGTTTACATCGGAAGCAGACGATTAGTGTATTTTAGAGGTCAAACAACCTTCCAAGCAATGCCTCTGCGATGTTCACTGCAAAGACTCATTTTTCAAAACCTGCACCCTTTACTCTCACTTGTGGCCCTCTTCTAGTGACTGGGACTGTCAACCTGTATCAGCTGGCTGAAAAATTTCACCATGTTATCTCTTGCTAAAATATGCTACTTTATTGAAACTACAGTGTTTCATAGAGATACACTGGGTTTAACAATTTTGTCATAAGAAAGGGAAGGAACAAGAAAAAGTGCTCAAATTTCCTTTGCCTACAGGCCATGGCACCTCTCCCAAGCATGGGATAATTATGTTGACAGCTGTGCTGAGCTTTTCATGGCTGATTCAGAGCCATTTAGGATGAAGGGTCTTCAAGTAAGAAAGGGAGCTCTGGCACATCTCATTCTGTTAGGGTCCAGGTAGTTCCATGACTAGGGACTCCTTGAATGCATGATACATTTGTTTTGTATGCAAGTAGAAAGTATTTTTTCTTCATTTCAATTAATTGGAATGCTAATAAAAATAACTGACAAAAGGACTGCAGCCCAGTAGTTTCTGAATGTCTTGATATTAGATTATAAGTGTCAGGAGGCCTGAACAGTGCAGCAGAGGAGCAGAGCAAGGTAGAGGAAGAATACAAATCGGCCATGCACATCACAGCAGCAATGATGAACTTAACAGTCTAATTTTACAATGAAGAGTGCAAATCTCTTTTCAGGTCTTCATCTTCCCTTAATTCTTACAAGACTACAAAATTTAATTACAAAAACTTCTGCTTCTAGCATCAACACTTCCAAACAGTCAATTGCAGCACCTGTCCTCTTAGTTCTCAAATTCTCTGTCCTTGGATCCACAGTTTTTCCCAAACTGTACCGTCTACATGCTCAAAGCACTTCACAAATAGGTCTGAGGAGCTGAACTGGTGACAACTTTTCAACTCAGTCTATTTGGAGTATCTGACTCAGACTGCCAGGTCTGAAGTATCAAATGATCCTTACGGTTCCCTTCCAACTTGAGATATTCTATGATTCTATGAACTCTATACTAGGACAGGCTCATCAATTGCAAAGCATGTAACAGAGGACTGAAAATGAAGCATTCATGTTAGTCAGATATTTAATAGCAGGCTAATGCCACTACCTGTGCACTAAAAAGTTCTGCATGGCAGACATAACTGTTAACATTACCAGTTCCATAGATTCCAGATATTTTATATTAAATTTCTATTTTTTTTAACTTCAGTAAAACAAGGAATATTCCTTTCTCTGTGATGACAGAATACTATAATTCTTTAATGTGTTATTCTTTCTACTATCACATCATGACAATAAATACCTGCAGTATGATAGGAGCCAACATATGAAATGCACATGTCAAAGCTCACAACACATTAAATTTTGGAAAATACAATAAATATGCCAAAGCCAGCCAAATATAAATGAAAAAGCTTTTTACCCAGCAACACTGAAATTGGGATGGCAAAGAAGACATCAGATACAGCTATTGACATACTGTTCCCTCTGTTCTAAGTCAGAGAAACAGTCTTTGTGGTCTCCTGAGCCCTATTTTCTGTGATCAACACACTGTGTCAGAGCCTGCTCACTCTTCAAATGTGCATGGTGGACCTCCATGCCTTTTACTCTGTTTTCTTTCTACCCCACAGCAGTCAGAGGTCTGCTACTGACCCACGTTAAACTTTTGACAGTTGGAGACATTTAATCCTGAAGCTCAGACCACTAAAGGAAGGTTGGCTGCCTTTCAGAAGTAAAGCTTACATGTTAATGCGTCATATAGAAAGGTAGTCTGCATTTTACATCCCATTTGATAAACAGGAAATAAACTTGGCACAAAAAGTTTTTAATCAGTGAAGCTTGCTGCAGTATATTCATTACTGTTACAAAATGGGATTACAGTTATTTTGTCAGAGTTGTATGCTTCATATATTTTTATTGTTATTTATTTTAATGAGTATTTTTACATTGAGGCATAAAAGATTATATGCTATTACTTGTTTAACAGTTAAATATGACAAAGGCGATATTCATCAACATTTTCCAACTATCATTCCTAAAATTAGTTTTCTAACACACATTTAGGTAGCTGGACCAATTTTCAGAGATGATGAACATCTCCTGTTTCCACTAGCAACTCAGTCTATTGACTATATTGATGTATACTTCTAAGCACAAATTTCAGAAATTACTTTTAGCTATCTCTGTTCAGAACACATGGACCATCATGTTTCTCAGTACTTAGGTTTTGGGTTTGAGCGTTTCCCCTGACACACACCCACTTTTTTCTGTTAACTGCTTAGTGTGAGTAGATAATAACAATTTCTATCGAAAACACACCTTACCTCTTACAATCTTCATCAATAGGAGTTGTCAACTGTTATGCCCACATATTCTGTGTTTTTCCTAGATGTGGATAGAAGGGCAGTTGGGAAATTTGAATTTTATTTCCTGCATACACCTCATTTTTACATCTCTAAAATGAGAGTGAATTTTTCTCTGCCATCTGAGTGGGTCAAGAAACTACATAAACATGACACATTTTCAAATAACGCCATAAAAACCTCTGTGGGAGAGATACCTATGATTTACAGCTGCATCTTACTGTTTCTCTAAAAATCGTACACCCTGAAACACTGAGAAGCTTGGTGCTGTGTATTTAAGAGAGTTTACACACAAAAAAAACCCCAAACAAAACCATAATTTGTTTATACATCACAAAAATCTTAAATAGATGTTAAAATTTGGGTCTGTTGTACTTCCTACCCATTTTTCACATGGCGTAGGAATAAATTTTGAAGGAAGGTCCAAGTTTCCCGTAGTAATCTGAGTTTTCCATGGTCACAGGCAAAGACAGGTGAACAACACAAGTTATCTTTTTAATAAGCCTGTCTTAATATAAGCATTGCCAGACAACACAGACTTTGCTACATACCAAGATCTTTCAAAATGATATGACAGAAAGAGAGGTTTATGAGTTTCTTTGCTAAGCAAGGATGATGCAGTAATTAAAAGTGCCCATGGGCTCAGAGATTTATTGTTAAGGGAAGTGTGCTGTAAACAAGAGTAACGTTAAAGTATTTGACTGTAGTAATTCAATCTATCTTACTTTACAAAACAACATCTAAGTTTGCAAGTAGTAAGGTTTTGTTTACAAATAGTTTGCAGCCTTCATGATGTAGGCAACTTTCAAAACCTCCCAGATGAAAGAAATTTTATAAAATGTAAGGTATTTCTACCCAAGCACTGGTCACAAGCGTGTAGTATAAAGCAAGCACAGTTTTCATTGAAATGGGTTCAACCTCCATGCCCTTAAATGTGTAGGAATGAGAGTAAAACAGCAAAGCAGAGTAATCTTCCTTTGTGGCTGGTCAAAGAGATCCAGCTGGTGTTACTGCATTAGAAGCTGAGAAGCTGCAGGATTAGATGAACTTCAGATAACTGGATTTGGAGGCAGGAATCACAATATCTTGCACCAAACTTAACTTCTGTAACTTAAGCGCAGAAGGTGCTGCTCACAGCCACCCAGCTAGGCAGGCCACACAAAAAACAGGCACAGAGGTTCTCCCTTTGGCTAAGTCTCATCTCTCTGTAAGATGCTTTATCATTTTGATAAAGCAGCTGTAGGACCTATGCAAACCACTGAACTACATGAAAGGAAATTGGCTAGAAAGGGAAAATGTGCAGTCGTGGAAGAATGGGATCACAGAAATGTGTATTTCAGAAGCATTTGGTTTTCTTTGCCTAGGACTTCTGTTACATTCCAAACATTGAAATACAGCACTATGCTTGCAAAATGAAAAATGCATATAACTGTAAGGCTGCAATTCTTTTCTCAGGAATAAAAGGTGCTTCCTTCTAGACAAAGCATTCATCTTGCATTGATCCTAAGGGAAAAAACTCACTTAGCTAAATTACTAAATACTTAGAACATACTAAACATTCAGATCCCATATCCTACACAGTATGATGGAAGGGCTATGTTCTGCCTCTCCTTTCCCCTCCCTGCTGCTCCTGACACTACATGCAGAGCACAGCTGCCTGCCATGCACTGCATAGACACATCTGTGTAATGAGTTAGCACAATCTTTGCAATGTAGGCATTTAGACTGGTAGAGTGACAGACATTACTGATGGTCCTGTAAGGACCTGTAAGGACCATCAGTACCAGGCCATCAGGGCACAAGATTAAAATCTTCACCAGAGACATTTGATTTCATAGGTTGTAATTTCTACAAAGGATCACAGATCTGTCATTTGAACACACAGAGCACTTCACAAAAATATCCAGATGCACTGCAAAATTTGTCTCAGATCAGACAAGGAAAGGAAAAGATTAGATAACCTGCTTGATCTTACATAGAAGCATACACTGCCCCAGGGGAATTATTAGAAACTCTCTGGACCTTAAGGACAAAATTTTTAAGCCAGTACTCAACACAATTATTTTGCTACTACCTTTTAAGATGGTAGGAATTACATTGCTACTGTCCTTACAATCTGTGGTTCAGCGCAACACTCAGTAGGAAGACAAGTAAAGCATGTGAGTTTAGATATGTAAAAAAAACCCCACCAAAACCATGAAAACAGGTATTTAAAAATATCTTGAATATTTAGAGTCATCAGAATATATGGTTGAATCAAACAAATATAAAAGAAGTATTAAGAGAATGATTTTCAACATTCTCATAATATCACTATCTTATCTGGGTCTCCAGATGTTCTTGCTTACAGAGCTCATTTATTCACTTACTTAGAAGTATTCCAGCAGTTCAAAGAATGAGAAGTATTCTCAGTTCGGGTGCTGCTATTATGCAGAGGTAGTTACTAAGAAGATGTACTAAATAACCTTTTACACTTCAAAAGCACATTACAGTAGTGATAGATGGATGTGCATGCCAGTGTGATGAGGCAAAAAAGAAAAAAGGAAGTGAACTGAAGACTATCCCATTTTCATGGCAATTCCTTTCTTAGGAGCCAATTAAAAAAAAAAAAAAAAAGGTAAAAAGAAAAAAAAATAAAGATTCTATCTATCTATAGTGGAGATGGTGACAATTAGAAGAAAAGGCTACACCTATCATCTATTGATTCACTGCTACACAACAGCCTTTATCACTAACCAAAAGCGCTGAAAAACGAGGTTCCCTAAAAAGGAGGAACAATCACTAGAAACATTTTAATTTCCTCCTTAGTGTATACTAATGTCAAAGACCTTAAATACTTCTGCGATGGAGAACAAGATAGACAGATACAGAGGAGATCTTTTAATGCAAAGATACAAGTACACTTTGTAACTATTAATTAATGCCATTCACACTATCCCTATGAAATACTGGAACAAATTTTATAAAAGAACAAATTACGGCATGAAGAAATTTAGATTCTGCAGCCTTTGAAGTTGAATGGTAAATTTTCTACTGAGCTGTTACAGAATTGGGCAGTAGATTGGTCTTTAGATCACACAAAGAGGAACTGTCTGAGCCAAGACTGGAAAGGTAACCATGAGGAACCCTTTCAGCAGTGCTTATTTATTCAGAGAATTGATCACTGCAGGAACAGATACAACTAGCAACCAGAAAGTCAGCCAAGACATGCCACATTCACCTGCCATGTGGAACTTGCATGGAATTTACCCTGATTTTTAATTTTATCACATGATTTTATATAAATAAATAATTTTGTACTTCATGTTCTCCAATATCAAGCACTATTACTGTATATTAATTTATATTCAAAAACAGCCATAAACCCCTCTTGATTGTATTTCCTCTGTCACTCACTAGCTTCTTGGGTTTGGTGGTTTGGGATGGTAGTGGAACAAAGCTAAATGAGTTCTGACTTTCAAATTTTCATCTACAAGGTAGTTATTACAGTAGCTACATTGCAAATAAAAAAAAAGCTTTAAGAACAGTACATAGTGACTGTCAGGGCAAATGAAAGCATGAGAAAACAAAGCTGGGAGGTTAAACAATACTCATCTGGAAAATAGATTGCTTTGTTATAGTCTAAACCTTAGAGATGAAACAGTTTTATAGCCTGGAAGAGCTGATATCAGAGTGCCATTGCACTTTCTAGTCAGTTCTCCCATTTCCTACATTCCTTGTTACTTGCTTTAACAAATGCAAAATTTAGTTGACATCTGTAGTTTCACAGTGAAATTATACAAAAAAGAAACTTTAAACACACAGTTAAGCAAAAATCAACAGGTCGTCAGAACACAGATTCATATATTCGCTGAATACAGAATACAAAAGCCAAAACTATGTGTTCATGCTTTGGGGTTTGAAATGTGCAAGCCTTAAAGAGTCAGGAGGGAGGAAAATCCTAACTGAAGTGAAACACACAAGAAAAGCTATCCTGAAGAAGTAACTGTTGCTTGATGTAGTGCTTGGTGAATGTATGAGCTGTGCTCCCCATCTTTCTCCAGTGGATAAACACATATTCTAATGCAAGTTGCAATGGGGCTTGGGACTTATTACCAGCTGTCAAGAGATCAGTTATTGAGGGCTTAATTGACATTGGATAATTAGCTTCTCTATGAACGGTGATTGTGTTGCATTCTGAAGACTGTGCAGTAAGAAAATGAAGCATATGGCAAAGTCAATTATGATTTTTTTCTCAAAACTGTTTTTAATGGTATTTAACTATTGATCTGTTGGGTTCCTGTTTACTTTGATGGGTGTGCAACATCCTAAGAAGCTACTGTATTTAGGCTGTTTTCTATTTTAACTACTTGTACCCTATTTAAACATAAAGAAATTAATACATTGTTATTAAAAAAAAAAAAAAGGCTATTCTTCAGTACAAGCTATGAAGCAAATGAGAATGCTTCACAAGGGTGCAGAATTATCAACAGATTATAGTTTTGTCACGGCCTGAAGGCAATCTGAGTGATCCCTATTACTTTCACTATTTTTGGAGTTAATGATGTCTTGGAAGCAAACATATTGAAAAAGGTCTTCAAAAGCTTTTTCTGAAGGTATCCTTTCTGCCTTTGTAACACAACGAATAATTATCACAACATTTTAGCTGATAAGTACCAGTTAAGGAGCACAGGGTTATCCTAGGAGGCAGAGAAGCACACAGCCTGGTACTTCTGCTTGCATATGTACATTTGCAGAAAACATTAGTTGTTTACACACATGTAGTACAGTAGGATGCCTACTGGATTAATTTAATGTGTCTGTATCACTCATGCAGATAAAACTAAAATCAACAATCAGACAAAATGACGCATTTTGGAAAAAAAAAAAAAAAGTAACCTATGTCCCTGTCCTTATTTGAAGGTATTAAGATAATGGTTTTTGTTTTCTCTTTCTTTTTTCCTGTATTAAAAAGTGGACAGAACATTTTTAAAACACTAACTGCTTTCTAACAATGATGAAGTAATCTGCAGGCAGCAAGTGAGATAGGGATTTCTCAGTCTGGCCATCAATTTTCTGTGTAATATTGGCTAAACAAATCCTTTATGTCTAGAGGTTTTATTTCAGACCTTTTTAAAAGGTTGGAATTCCAAAGCTGGGAGAATGGAATTGTATTGTAATGAGTCATCAGAAGTTAAGAATCTAAAATTCCTAATATGGTTAATTTAAAATAGATATTAAATCTTAGTGTTATGGTTTCTCTAATAATACTAGATAGAAGTAATCTGATTTACAAAACACAAAGTCCTCTGAAAAGAGGGTCATAAAAATGCTGGAAGTCTATTTCTATAAATGTAACAAATTAATTCCTAACAGATTCTCGTTACAGCTTTAAAGACAAAAAAAGGAACATCAATGGATGCATATGAAACCCCAAACTTATTCTTACATCCCACTGGCCTTTTAAGTCAAATGAATACTGAGGCCAACAACCTAGATTTGCACATCAAGTCTGTATTTTTTCAGTTGAAATTTTTCTGAGGAAACTCTTTCTTTTCCATACGACAGCGTACTAAATAAGAAGCTTATTTTCTGTAGTATGGCACTATATTATTTTAACATTATACCACCATCCTACCATTCTCATAGATTAAAAAGAACTGTTGTAACTGATGAGCTAACTCAATCTCTGAACACTTAGTTTCTGTAGTAAGGAAAAAATATCTGAGAAATACAGAATATAAAAATTCCCCCTTCTTCCTACCATCCCTCTTCTCCAGGAGAAAGAAGCAGCAGGGCACTGTAAACTGAGGCTTGCAGGTCTTCATATCCTCTGTGTCTGTGGATGAGGCCACCCCAGGGAAGTGACTGTGGCTGTAGGTAAGTCTACGCTGCAGCAGGGACACAGCTAAAGAGACCGCTGCCCGTGAGTAAGTCCACGCTGGACCAGGTACACCCCTAAGGGACATGTTGTTGGTTTTGCTATTCTTAGGTTTAATTTTTACTTATTAAGGTGTTTTTATCTAAACCATGAATTTTCACATTTTTACCCTTCTGATTCTCTCATCCATCCCACTGTGGGGTAAGAGCTGTGTGATTCTTAGTTGCCTACTTGGAATAAGGCACAACACTTGGATAGGCATCACTTCTAGTGGGTCAGAGCAGAAACTATCTAGTCTCCACACCAATCCAATACAAACACGCCTGCTGAAGATACTCAAGACAGCTCCAATGACATATAATTTTATCTTTTGAATGCATATACCCTCTTTTGGGAAATAATCCAAAATCTCAAAATAAACTGTATGAAGATTTGTCCTTGAACTGATAGATTTATGGGCCACTAAGTCACTTCACTCTAGGTTTTTAAGAAAAAATGGTAAGGTTCAGAGGCCACAGATACACCATCTTTATAACAGCTGTGTTTCATGGCTAACAGTTTAACCTGGATTTAATTCAGAGATCTGAGAAGTTAAAAGTGGGCACATATACTACCAATAGAGTGTTTCACTGTCTAATGAAAGCAAAGCCAAAAGCGGTAATATCCAGTTCCACTCTAATGGCTTTTATCTGCAGATCTCCAGATACTAGTGATATTCCAGCAGCTAAGTACTCTACATTCAGCTCAGGAATACCAATGGACTCTAAAAGTCTGCTGTACTGAGGTAGATGTATCAAAACATATTTCTCTAGTTTCTGTCTTGCATAATAAATTGTGGGCCAAAGGAGCAGTAAAACACCAACCACTAGCCTGATAATTGCATTTCTAATGAAAATGTGTGCCCCTTTTGTGTCATTTCTACTGGAAAACAGCATGCTAGTACCCACTAGTGAACAGTACACTCAGCAGAAGCGTAGCTAATAGGAAAAATAAAAATTACATCCCTGATAGCGTATTTTTAATGTATTAAATAATGATTAGGGGCAAAGGGCAAATATGCAGCAATCAGCAAGCACCAATGGGGAAAAAAAGATACTGATTCAGTAAGTAAAGACAATTAAAAATCTTACTGTAGCTCTTCTCTGAAATCTTCTCCCACTTGTCATAGAAGTACTGAAACATATCATTCTTCATTTTGGTTTAAACTAGTCTCTTCTCCAGATGTTAAGGCTCTTCTGTTATCTGTTACTATGTCATGTATATTCCTGAAAATACACTGTCAGAAAGACATACTTGTGGGTTGGCAGATAAAATGATATTAAAAGGCCATTCCAGTTACAGTTGGCCAAATTTCTGACTAGCTCTTCTGTAAACAAGGGGCATTGTTACTGACAGTCGGTGATTTCAGACAAGATAAGTGTACGTCATAGCACAACTTTCACCCCTCTGTTGTGTGTTATGGTATGTTAAGAGATAGCACAAGCATCTCCAAGAACGTTGCTGCCAGACTTTAATAGACAAGGGTAAGAATCCACCTTGCTAAACAGACTTTCTTGATTGCACTCCTCTTTCATATTGAACATACAGAAAAACTTTTATATACAACCACAAATTGTTGTTATGCAAACCTAGATGCAATGGGATATCATTTGGGATCTTTATAGCATTTCTGATCCTTTACAAAAGTTGGCTAAAAAAAAACAAACAACAAAACACCTGTACACAAATAATGACAATTATTTCTTCTATAAGAGGAATGGCAAAATATAGACAAATGGACAGTGCAGGAGAATTGCCAATTACACTTGGTCCAGTTCAAGAGGTTAATGACAAAACACATCTCCGGCTTATATTTCAAGAAGAAAACTAGCAATAAAGCAAAATTATTCATTGTGAATCAAGTAAAAATGTCTCCTTTGGTCTTTCTCTAGCTATTGCTAACAATTCACCACTACAGAAAGCTTTCTGCTGCTGAAACAGGCATGCTTAATCTTCTAAATTAAACACTTTCAGACAGAATGGACTAGATTTTTTTTTCCTTTATCTGCTACTTACATACTTCTAATGATGTAAACAGAAATGAAGGACATGGGAATGATCCTCATCAATCCAATACTACTTTGTGGTTAGACCAGATCACTGGAATATTTACAATAAAAAACTTCATTTTCTCTATCAGTTAGTTTGGGAAAAGGCAGTTAAAAGAGAACAACTGACATGATAAAACATCTAGATAAAACATCTCCTGGTAAACAAGCTATTAAAAACAATAATTACTTGCCCCATTCACTGTGGTAAAATGAGGAAGGCTTTCCAGGCTGAAAATGAACAGCGTAAGAACAGGCAAAAACTCTCCCTCCATCCAGGGGATGGAAAAAAAATCCATAAAGTATTCAGAGGAGCCAGCCAACCTAGACTTTGCTGCATCTCCAAAGTAACACACACATGCAGTGTGAAATGCACAGGACTTAACTATTTTTGAACTTCTAGGGGAAAAATCAAACATGAAGTATTATTAAACACACAGCCCATTCATCGTGCTGTTGTGTTTCTTCTTTTTGCTGCTTCTTCCATTTGGAGAGTTGTTGACAACTGCCAGAGAGAAGACACCCAGCACACTCCTATCCTGCTGGGTAAACTTGGCTGATCCAAGACTCTCCCCAAGAGCAGGATAGCTGTTAAACCTAGAAAGGCTGGGCACAAAACTGAGGGAAAGAGTTAGTATCTTTGCTAGTGTGCAAAGGTATAATTTAATCATTAGTCACATACATGATACAGTAAATTTATTGAAAAGAGTCTAAATTCTACTGTTATATCATGCACATTTGTTCAGCTCTCATGAGGGAAGCCCCTAAAAGTGAGCTGCTGCTAGAAGAAGCACTGGCATTTGCAAGAATCAAGAGATTTTAGCCTACCTTTTTTGAGTACTTCCAATTTTACAAACCATATTGTCAGAACTCTTTGAAGGGTCTGATTTGCTAAAAACATATCCCAGTAGAAATAAAACACCTTTAAAATATCTTGAGTTGGATATTTAAAAACTTGTAGCTATTTTTAAAGGCTCTGGCTTTTAGTAGGTATTCATCTGGAGGATACCTACTAATTTTACATTTAAACTGAGATTTCATAAACCAAGTAACACTGTTATGCAGTTAACTTGTGCATTTCCTCCTTTTCCCCCCATTAGATTTCTCTTACAGTTTGATATTTCAATTGCTTTCAAAACTACATATGCATGGTCAGATTGCTGCAGTAACTTGTATCTTTGTCATGCACTGTGCACCAGATGAAAATCTTCAGTCAAAATCTCCTCACTGACCAATAACATAAAAAACATCCCTTTACCATGTTCTGAAACTTGTCAGAACTGAGGCACTGACACATAAGCAGAGAGCAAACTTCAAAAGACAGTCTGACACAAAGTGCACCAAAACCAACATTAACAAGATAACATTAACAATTAAACAAATAAAGCCATTTAATTTAAATAGTAAAAGCTCTCTTCTGAATAATATATACCTCAAGACAAACTTTCTGATTAGTTTTAAGGCTATTCCAAAGATCTGCATTTGGGAGTAAACTGAGATTTGCTCCAGGTCACATCACCATCTAAGAATATTGCATAGATGACATGTTTCATCTAAAGACAAGAAAGCTATAGCTCACTTTTACCTGTCAGGCCAATTGACATTAAAGTTATCAAGAAAAACAGAAAAGGGTGAACAGGAAAGCAAAGAAAAAATATAAAGTGACAAAAAGGAAGACCTGAAAAGAAGATGTCTTGCCATAGAGGTCCTCCTCGGCTATGTCATGAGCTTGCGTCACCATCTAATGATAGTTAGCAACAAATATCTGTTAACCCCATACAGAAATAAAACGTGGTCAGGATAGTCAATTGCTGAAATAGAGCACATTGATGCAAAAATAAAGACTGTATAATGATTAAAGGATATCACTAATGATAAACCAAATTTGGATGTGAGGAGCCATGTGCTCCTGAATTTTAATTGCAACAGTGACAGTTCATTAGGTGTCCTTGGCAAATTACCTGCCCTCATTGTTTCACAGACCCATACAGAACATGAAGCAACACAGGTTTGGATACACAGGAGTGTGTCTGCAGCTACTATAAATCTAATCTTTCGTAGATATCATCATTGTATGTACTCAATGTGCTTTCCAGATATAATTTTGGTAAACGTGTCCAGGTACTTCACAATTCAGATGTTTCCTATAGCCAACCAGAATAACACATGGAGAGCCATGCGAAGGGGCAGGGTTGGCAGTCAAAGGAGGTTGGTGAGAGGTTTCACTTGGGTTCTGCCATCAGAAATATGACCATCCTTTGAATCTCTGTTTATTTATATTGATTAATTCAGGTTAGATTCATGGAGATTTCAATAAAATGTTACACATGCCAAAGGAAGAAAGGAATACTGTGAAATGGTGTTGATTAGGTTTTGCTTAGAACAGAATAATTATGTAGAGAATCTATGTTTCAGGCTTACTGTAGCTGAGGCTTGCTGTGAATAATGTTCTGAGTTTGCGTGCAATTTATCCTATTTCTGCTACCACAGAAGTGCAGCTTGCAAACCATTGCAAAGGCATTAGATAACCAAGTATTCATATATATCACTATTTTCAATGTACAGATGAGAGCTCATGAGAGTCTGACTCATGAACATGGGCTCATGAATTAGCCCACAGGACACTGCAATAACCTGGCTCATGCTGAACCAGGAGGTTAGTTTCAACTGCCACTTTTGGCTGCTTTAGAAAAAGCAAGAGTAGCAAGAGATTTTAAAGGCATGCTGGGGCAGAGGAAAAAAGAAGATAAGAAAATCTGTGAATACTACATAATTATAATATCATATCCTAGAAGTTCAGAAAACTACCATGAGTTCTTATTTAGAAAAATTAATGTTGAGAATTGAGATACAGTCTATGACATCTATTTGGCTCATAATCATGCTGAAAAGAAATTATAGAAGCATTTTGCAAGAATAGTTACTAAATTAAATCTTATTTTGTAATCTAGTTTTACCGAAAATAAACCCAGACATCCTAAAATGCTCCAATAGAGCATGCTGATCAAAACTGTTTTGGAATGAGTGGGATTTATGTCCAGCAAGGTATTTTGATGTACTCTGCAGGAGGATGAACTTCAGTTTTGTGAACTGACTGAATTATTCTATTGTCATGTGTTATCTCAATTTTTTTTTTAATATTATTTTGCTGCTGAAAGCAGAACACTGGCAAATATATCCTTCTTCCTCCAAACTAATTTGAGAACATACCACATACTCTAGACTGATAACTACTGTTTGAAAGAACCAAGTTAAACAGTGATTTTGAAAGAACCAAGTTAAACAGTGATTTAGACAACTAAAGGTGAAAGACTTTGAAATATTTTTTTAGTGTCTTAAGAGATGATAAAAACCACAACTGACT
Source organism: Ara ararauna (assembly GCA_028858755.1). NCBI lineage: Eukaryota > Metazoa > Chordata > Aves > Psittaciformes > Psittacidae > Ara > Ara ararauna. The sequence goes on along the minus strand of CM054380.1, from coordinate 14,511,435 downwards.
ATTCCTGTTATCTTGTTCAATTTCCCAAGAAAACTCAAGAATCCTTACTGAGGGAGTATCATTGTGACAGTCAACACTGAAATCAAAAGCGCTGAGGCGTCACCAGTTTCAGCCCCCATATTTGGGAGCTCTGAATGCAAAAATGTTACTATTTCCTTTAGGTAATTTCCCACATTGAATATCAGATCTGACTGAATATCAGATACAGCAAGTCTTTAAATTGTTAAAATACTTTAAGCGGTAAGTGAACAAAAATAGATATAAATAAACTACCACATCTGAAGTATTCACTTTTATCTTTTACAGAGTCAGACTTATTTTACAAATATATGATCATACAATGCATCTTACATGTTTTAGCTGCACATTATATTCTGATAATAGTTATTTACATAATTATTCTTTCTGCAGGGAAAATATAGTGCACTATGAAAAATATACTTAGGAAAAATTCATTGGAAAATTAGTCATACAATACTCTGGAGCTAAATCCACAACACTGTGCAAATAAGTAACTCCCTCAATGTACTTCTGTGAAGGAAGGTTATCCTAAGTGAGTTATCAATTTCAAAGCCAAATCTCCCCCAGGTGTTGAGGCAGACAGTAAATTTCATAGAACTTACATGCACTTACCAAATAAACAGATCAATTTTGTATAGCCATTAGAAGCACCATTACTCCTTTTTTAGGTTTTCTGCTCTTCCTACCATCTTTTCTGCTGGCATATTTTGCAGGAAGTAGAACTCTGTCCGAGTCCATTTCCCAAACCTCAACCCTGGAGTACTTTGGACTCCAAAAAGGTGAACATTATGCTAACAGGGGGACAGCTTGGGGGTTTGCTCTTTTGTCCTCTTGATCCTAAACAGTCTTAGTTTTTGTAAGGTTGAAACAACTTACACAAAAAAACCGCTTGGGTGGCTCACAGACTGTGTGAGGATGGCCAAGTAATTAATCTACATTGTACGAGACTACTCATGCCTTTTAAAACACAGCCCAAGGTGAGTTTACTTATACAGGGACAGTTTGGAGGACAGAGACAAAACAATAAAATTGTTTGCTGCAAAGCAGTGATGAAGAAGATCTTTGATGCCCAGTGCGTAAGATTTCTTTTTGAAAAGCAATTCAGGGCAAGTGAAAGGCATGCCATTTTCTAGTACAGGAGTTACTGTACAATAACTCCTTCTCCGAGTACTCCTCCTCCCCAGTAACAGTATGCATATGGGGCCTATCCTACTTATAAGTTCATAATTATATTTTACAAAGAAGGATGAGAAGAAACTCACAGTCCCATAATCAAAGGATTTCCCCAGAGGATTCCTGTGAGCTCAATAGAACTGCTCAGCTGCAAAGAAACCACTAAGGTAATTCAGGATCGGGGGAGTGTTCACTAGTAACTAAGCCCCATGGACACGTATTAAATCTGCAGCATGCAAATACGTGTAGGGTGTTGAAGTGGCTACAAGGCTGGGCTGCATCTGCATAAGACCTGATGGTGCTGTGCAGCCCTGACCTTCCTTTATTCCCTCATAAGGGCATGTCCTCCTTTATCAAGTTAAGTCATACTTTTGGGAAAAGCTGACTTTCCTTCTCTTTTGTGTCCACCAGGGCACCAGCCTTTGTTGTGCTTTCTAGGTGCTATTAGAATAAGATCAAAATAATGGGGGGTTGGAGGGGGAGGGTGGTGTCTTAAATTAAGGACCAATCCTGTGGTAGTAAAGACTTACTCAAGCTTTTAACAGGTGGAAAACACACCTCTGAATGGTCTGTAAACATAGTGCTTGGCTTTAAATAAACGTTGATGCTGCTAATAACTAAGTATCACTGGCCTGAGCCAGCAGGTTTTGATACAGTTCTGTATATTTCTTGCAGTTATTTGCCCCCTAGTAGTGCTTGTTTTCTTTTGAAGAATAATTAAGATTTAATGGAATATTTTCACAGATTTTTTCTGCTTGCTTTCTTGCTGCCTACTGTGCTGATTGCTTGTGTCTGATCCTGGTCATTATAAAAACTGTACAGTAATTGTCTATCTGGTAACTCGTTAATGAAGGCCCCCAGAGAGATGAGAAGCTGTTCTTTTGAAGTTCATCATGTTTGCTGTGGGCTTTCTAATTTAATCTATACATTCAGAACACCTTATTCAATTATCGGGAACTCCTTTTTTCTAAGGATATAGATACCTTGTAAACAAGGTCCTTTATCTCTGCTAACAACATGACTTACGTCTGATAAATCAAAGCATTTTGCATGCCAGACACTCTTTTCCTCTTGAAAAGCCAGGATGGCTCAGAAAAAGAAAAAAAAAAACATTCTGGTACAAACAGGTGCTTTGAATCAGGGAATTGCCTCCAAAATGCAGCATTTCCAACATCTGAAATTAAGCAACATATTGTAACAGAAAACTGTGTTCATGAACACACATTTTCCAACTCTCAGAAGTTTTTTTCTCTTTTAAGCTGAGCTTTATAGCTCAGTTTAGAGCTATAATTTTAGAATTTGCTGTGAAAGAAAAGTTTGAAATATCTTAAAAAAAAGGTAATAATTGGCACCAAGCCAAGCAAAAACCTGGAAATAAATATCTGGAAGCAGCTAACCTGCTGTTGCAGACAGACAATCCATAGTTATCCTTTATCCCTCCCCTAGCCCACTGCTACCTAGGAATGCTACCCTCTCCCCAGCACTTAGCTCTGACTCCCTACACTTACATACCCCACCAACAGTAACCTAAGATGTCTCCGGAGCATCTCACTAGTTACTTGATGAATGCATTTTTGAGAGACCTGTCCCCAGAAACTTATCAAACTGTTTTACAACACATTCTGGCTTTGACAAATGAGCCTGCCAGGGAAAAGATCGTTTCAACTGCACATTCACACTACTGTATTCCTGGAAATACTCAGCATCAGTTCAGACAATTAGATTTTTTGGTTTGTTTGTATGGCGATGGCAGTACACAAGGTGAATGGTAGCATTTTGCCTTCAGTGAAGGATGCACTGAAGGTGATTAACTGCTTTGGATTTAGTATTTGTGCCGTTTACTTAACTGTTCTTCTACAATTGTGCTATCCTTACAACAGAGCTATCAGCCCTCTTGGGGGGATCCACTGCTTGGATTCACAAGTCTGCTTCATTTTCTCAGTTTGTTTACCTATAACTTAAGAGAAAAAGAAATAGCTGTGAGGAGGAAGTCTCTAGAATGAGGGCTCTGAAAGCAAGGAGCTCTTCCTGTCAGCAAATGCAAACACGTGTTCTAGAACGTTTGGTCACTGCAAATCCCACCAAAACATCAGGACTTGAAAGAACCATGTAAAAAGTTTCTCTGGGTGCCTAAGGAGAGCAACAGGGAATGACAGATCCCCTTGGGTTTGAGATTTGATGGCCGTGGTGAAGCACCACAACAGAGCTACTGTAAAGTTAAGCAATCAGACTGGGAGAAGTTAAACACAAATTTTGCATAAAAGCAATTATAAACAGATACAAATGGAAGATCTTAATAGCTCAACAACAAACTTAGTTAGCCCAGAACACCTGATGACGCTACAGCAGCCTCCTGGGCACCTCTGCTACTACCTATTTGCATACAGCCTGACATTTTTCACAGCACTTATCTAACAGTTCTCATCAACACGAAATAAGAAATCTCATCTTAAAATTCAGGCAACCGTTCTGTTTTGTGCATAGCTGCCGCTATCCTGAACATTCCAATCTACAAGAAAGAGAACTCTGAATCTATTTTCATAGTTGTGCAAAGAATCATGGGAATCAAAACAGTGCAAATTAAAAGGGTCACTACAGCTTAAAAACACTCATCATGGGATTTACGTGGTGGACAGGACCTGCTGGATCAAAGCAAAGCCCATATTAACCCCTCACTGCAGAAAGGAAAAAGCAGGAGTTGTTAGGTGTGGCTGAAATTGGGTTATCACTACGTGACTGTCACAGGTATGTTTAGTTGCACATAAGGAGTTTGGATTTAACTTTTTTAACCAAGTTTCACTGTATAATCTTTATTGCTGTAGAGTGATGTGGAATACAGCATTTCATACCTGTTGAAATGCAAGTGGATGGTAATACCAGAGTATTCCTCGCCCTGTGAATTTGTATGAAGATGTATGATCAATATTTCTGCAACTGCAAGCTCTCCTTCAAGAAACATTAAAAAAACCCCAATGAATGTTGGCTGTGAAAAAATCCATGCTGCTGAGGATTTGATACCTTTTTTCCTCAAGAAATCGTAACACATATCTAAGGCATATTGTTAAACAAAAATATTTTACTCATATCAAACTAGTAGCAAATCTTATCCCTGTACATCAGTGTATATAACAACATGGTAAGAAAACTGTTTAGCTTCTTTCAGAAAACTTTAGTTGCAGAGTATGTATTTGCGACATGCAATTGCACTGTACTATACATTTTTGTAGACCATATTGGTAGCAAGTTGATAGAAATATTAATTGATTCCTTACACATTGACATAATAATTTGTTCCTTTAAACCATTCATATTTTAACAAACAATTACTCATATGTTTTCCTGACCCCTTTAGCTACCTTTGATGTGAAACGACTGTTTTACTTAACAGTTGATTAAAATAAGCACCATTTGAAAAACAGAATTACTGGGGCATCAGGAATCTATTAAATGAGCTGGAAAAGTCCTGTGGAGTATAATAAATGCATGTGATTAAGAGCTCTCCACTGATTGGGTTTCTTTTTCTACTGTCTATTATAAAGACATCAGGAAAGTTGCAACAATTCAGACACTAGGGCTTAAATACAAAAGTACTCAATTTTTTCAGGGAAAGTACAAATAAAGGACAATGCAAAATCTCTCTCTCACTTGGTATGACCTTCCTCATGAACAAAAACCAACAAGTTTTATTGAGATTCCTTTCAAACAGCCATTTCATGAACACTCCCTAGAACAGCCACCAATCAGTCAGTATAAAAATTCAACGTTGAGCTTTGCTGAGGAAGTTCATGCACCTTGATCTTTTTATCAGTTCATTTAAAGTAGGCATTACCACCACCCTTTAAAACAGAGGCTACAAATATTTTTGCACAAATAAAGTATTTCAAATTTGACAGTTAAAATACACAAACTCAAGTAACTGTTCTTTGCCACTTCTAAAGAATGAATCATAGTTTGTACATCTTTTTGTAAAATGCAAAAAGGATTCCCAAGTTTTCAAATGGAAATTTTCTTCAGTGTTAAATATGTACATTAAATTAACATCAAAACCTGTTGCAGTTGGGCCTTATATTTTTAGCATAAAAATACTTTTAAAAGACTGTGCAACTGATTCCACCATTTCTTTTGGTTTGTCTTTATTTGTCATTGGACTTCACCTTCTGGAGAAATCAAGTATTTTCACCTAAATCTCAGCATTAGTCTCTAGTCAAACCAGAGATGTTTGCAACCAATCTTCCTTTGAAGTATTTCCAAAGGAGTTAACTGAACAATTCATTTGTTCTATTTTGTTATTCTATAACCCCAAGAAATGCTCACAATCACTAATATAATGTATAATCTCACAGTCACAATTAATGTATTTTTTCTCATTTACAATCCTTTATTTTGCTGGTTAGAATTTGGGGGAAAAGAGGGTGAGCACTACATTACTCCATACCTACATTCACTTTGTAAAAACACTTAAAAAAAGTGCCCACAGAGTCCTTTTTTAAATGATCAATTTTATTAATTTTAAGCAGGATCTGAGAACACTCCTTGCAAAAAGAACCAAAGAGGGTGCAACGGCAAAAAGAAGGAGCTGCCAGTGGTCCTGTGAATAGAAGATGCAGACATGAAGACAACATGAAGCAATCTGCTTGGAGTTTTTATTTATTTAGAAGCCTTGAACCAAGGACTGTCAAGAGAATAGAAAGATGAAAGGGGTTTGTTTGTTTGCTTGTTTGTTTTACAACAAGTGATGTCTGGCAGCTGAACTCAGTTACTTCAGGTCTCAGAATAAAGAGATACCAAAGACATGGTTTCAGTGATTGAAGTAGCTCTATTTCTAGGGCGCTATCTCTCATGAGTCAGAATACTGACTAGTCAGTAGATGTATTAGTCCAGCTCCCCCACCTTCTTTTTCTGTTGTTTTTGTTTGTTTGTTTGGGTTTTCTTACAAAGAAATAACTTGACTATTTCAAAGGATCTCTACAGATTGCATCAACGCTGTGTACTTCTAGGAATCAGGCTCCTGCATCAAATATTTTCCTTTACCAGTGAACCTTACCCTATCATGACAGAACATGGAAGCGTGCCTAACACAGTTTGCCTTCTAGACATGCCCAGACTTTATCAAATAATACACTCCATATTAACAATGAGAAGCAAGTAAAGGACTTCTGTCTTATCATCCTTATTCGAAAAAAATAAGCTGAGATCTGTCCTGGGTTCAGCAGTAGCAGTCGTTTTTCTCCTTCTTTGTAGCTGGTGCAGTGCTATGGTTTTGACTTTCAGCCGGGGAACAGCGCTGATAACACCGATGTCTTCAGTTGCTGCTCAGTAATGTTCAGTATGACCAAGGACTTTCTGAGTCTCATGCTCTGCCAGGGAGGAGGGGAAGCCGGGAGGAAGCAGAGACAGGACACCTGACCCAAACTGACCAAAGAGGTACTCCATACCACAGCACGTCATGTGCAGTATATAAACTGGGGGGCAGTTACCCGGAAGGGTTAGATCATTGCTGGGTCAGGCCGGGTATCGGTCAGTGGCTGGTGAGCAGTTGTATTCTCTTCCCTTGTTATTTCCCTCATCGTTACTATTACTGGTGGTAGCAGTAGTGGTTTGTGTTATACCTTAGTTACTGGACTGTTCTTATCTCAACCCATGGGAGTTACATTCTTTTGATATTCCTCCCCATCCCTCTGGGAGCAGGGGCAGGAAGAGGAGGAGTGAGCTAATGACTGCATGGCTGGTTAATTTCTGGGCTTAAACCACGACAGTTCTTTCTGACACCCAACGTGGGGCACGAAGGGTTGAGATAATGACAGATCTGACCGATGTGATGACTATTAGAGGGGCCCTGCCTCCAGCCAGGTGGAGGTAGAGGACAATAGGATTTCCTGGACTGCGTGAATCAGATGGCCTGGCACATCAGTCCCACAAAAAATAAGGCTCTAGTAGATACCGGTGCACAGTGTACTCTGATGCCATCAAGCTGTCAAGGGGTGGAACCCATTTATAATTCTCGAGTGACAGGAGGATCCCAAGAGTTGACTGTACTGGAGGCTGAAATCAGCCTGACTGGGAGGGAATGGCAAAAACACCCCATTGTGACTGCTCCAGAGGCTCCATGCATCCTCGGCATAGACTGCCTCAGGAGAGGGTACTTCAAAGACCTAAAAGGGTACCGATGGGCTTTTGGTATTGCTGCTTTGGAGCCAGAGGAAATTGAGCAGCTGTCCACCTTACCTGGTCTCTCAGAGGATCCTTCTGTTGTGGGGTTCCTGAAGTTCAAAGAACAACAAGTGATAATCATGACCACAACAGTGCACAGGCGACAATATCGCACCAACCGAGACTCCCTGATTCCCATCCGTAAGCTGATGCATAGACTGGAGAGCCAAGGAGTGATCAGTAGGACCAGCTCACCCTTTAATAGCCCCATATGGCCACTGTGAAAGTCTAACAGAGAGTGGAGACTAACGGTAGACTATCGTGGCCTGAATGAAGTCACCACCACTGAGTGCTGCCTTACTGGACATGCTAGAGCTTCAGTATGAACTGGAGTCAAAGGCAGCCAAGTGAGATGCCACAATTGATATTGCCAATGCATTTTTCTCAATTCCTTTGGCAGCAGAGTGCAGGCCACAGTTTGCTTTTACTTGGAGAGGCGTCCAGTACACTTGGAACCGACTGCTCCAGGGGTGGAAACACAGCCCGACCATCTGCCATGGACTGATCCAGACTGCACTGGAACAGGGGCAAGCTCCAGAACACCTGCAATACATTGATGACATTATGGTGTGGGGCGATACAGCGGAAGAAGTCTTTGAGAAAGGGAGGAAAATAATCCAAATCCTGCTGAAAGCTGGTTTTGCCATAAAACAGAGTAAGGTCAAGGGACCTGCACAGGAGATTCAATTTTTGGGAATAAAATGGCAAGAGGGATGTCACCAGATCCCCACAGATGTGATCAACAAGATAACAGCAATCTTTCCACCAACTAATAAGAAAGAAACATAAGCTTTCTTGGGTGCTCTGGCATTCTGGAGAATGCACATCCTGAATTACAGTTTGATTGTAAGCCCTCTCTATCATGTGACCTGGAAGAATAATGATTTTAAATGGGGCCCTGAGCAACAACAAGCCTTTGGGCAAATTAAATGAGAGTTAGTTCATGCAGTAGCCCTTGGACCAGTCTGGACCGGGCCAGATGTTAAAAATGTACTGTACACCGCAGCTGGGAAGAATGGTCCTACCTGAAGCCTTTGGCAGAAAGCTCCAGGGGAGACTCGAGGCCGACCCCTCAGCTTTTGGAGTCAGGGATACAGAGGATCTGAGGCCAGCTATACCCCAACTGAAAAAGAGATACTGGCAGCCTATGAAGGGGTTTGAGCTGCTTTGGAAGTGACTGGCAGTGAAGCACAGCTCCTCCTGGCACCCTGGTTGCCTGTGCTGGGATGGATGTTCAAAGGTAGGGTCTCCTCTACACATCATGCAACTGATGCTACATGGAGTAAGTGGGCTGCACTAATTACACAATGAGCTTGAACAGGCAATCCCAGTTGTCCAGGAATTCTAGAAGTCATCATGGACTGGCCAAGGGCAATGTTTTTGGAATGTCATCAGAGGAGAACTTGATACCTGCTGAAGACATTCCACCATATAATGAACTGGTAGAAAGTGAAAAGCAGTATGCTTTGATTCCTGATGGGTTCTGCCATATTGTGGGAAAGCGTCAGAGATAGAAGGCAGCTGTATGGAGTCCTCCACAGCAAGTTGCAGAAACTGCTGAAGGAGAGGGTGAATCGAGTCAGGTTGCCGAGGTGAAAGCCATCCAGCCAGCTGGACATTGCTGAACGAGAAAAGTGGCCACTACTTTATCTCTATACTGACTCATGGATGGTGGTAAATGCCCTGTGGGGGTGGTTGCAACAATGGAAGCAGAGCAACTGGCAACGCAGAGGTAAACCCATCTGGGCTGCTGCACTGTGGCAAGATATCACTGCCCAGGTGCAGAACCTGGTGGTGAAGGTACACCACGTAGATGCTCATGTACCCAAGAGCTGGGTTACTGAGGAGCACCAGAACAACCAACAGGTGGATAAAGCTGCTAAGACTGAAGTGGTTCAGATGGGCTTCGATTGGCAACATGAGGGTGAATTATTTTTGGCCTGGTGGGCCCAGGACACTTCAGGCCATCAGGGCAGAGATGCAACATACAGATGGGCTCGTGATCGAGGGGTAGACTCAACAATGGACACTATTGCCCAGGTTATTCACAAGTGTGCAACATGTGCTGCAGTTAAGCAAGCTAAACGGTTAAAGCCTATTTGGTATGGAGGACAATGGCTGAATTACAAATATGAGGAGGCCTGGCAGATTGACTGTATCACACTCCCACCAACCCACCAAGGCAAGCGCCATGTGCTTACCATGGTGGAAGCAACCACCGGATGGCTGGAAACATACGTTGTGCCCCACATCACTGCCCGGAACACTATCCTGGACCTTGAGAACAAGATTTTGTAGTGACGCAGCACCCCAGAGAGAACTGAGTCAGACAATGAGACTCATTTCTGGAACAGCCTTATAGACATTTGGGACAAAGAACATGGCATTGAGCGGGTATATCACATCCCCTACCATGCACCAGCCTCTGGGAAAATCAAACGGTACAATGGGCTGTTAAAAACTGCACTGAGAGCAATGGGTGGTGGTACTTCCAAACATTGGGATACACATTTACCAAAAGCCACCTGGATGGTCAACACCAGAGGATCTGCCGACAGGGCTGGCCCAGCCCAGTCAGAACTTTTACATAGTATAGAAGGGGACAAAGTTCCTGTGGTGCATATAAAGAATTTTCTGGGGAAGACAGTCTGGGTTATTCTTGCTTCAGCAAAAGGCAAACCCACTTGTGGGATTGCTTTTGCTCAGGGACCCTGATATACTTAGTGGGTAATGCGGGAAAATGGGGAAGCCTGATGCGTACCTCGAGGGGATCTGATTTTAGGGGAAAACAGCCAATGAACTCAATTGTATGCTGTTGCGTGCTATGTAGCGCTTCTATAGCCCACCAATTAGACGTCTTCAGGTCACCCGTGACTGGCTCTGACTTCTCTCTGACCATGATCCCAACAAAGAATGAGCTTTGATGAAACCAGATGAGTTCTGTGGTAAAGGAACAATCAGCATCAGCAGGCAACGATCTAACACTGCACACAGCTTCTCCTGCTCTGAAAGACTGTTACAAGAGATGGAGTCTGACATCATGGACCAGATGGACTCAGCAGCTTTATGGGAATTGGTCCATGCACTAGGGAATGATCTCTCTCTCTCTCTCTCCCTGTGGATGTATATATATGTATATGTATGAGATAAGAGTGACGGTATATTGAAAACGTGGGATATGAGCATGACATGAATGGTATGGAATAAGGGGTAAATACTGTCCAGGGTTCAGCAGTAACAGTAATTTTTCACCTTCTTAGCAGCTGGTGTAGTGCTGTAGTTTTGACTTTCAGCCGATGAACAGTGCTGATAACACCAACATTTTCAGTTACTGCTTAGTGATGTTTAGTATGACCAAGGACTTTCTGAGCCTCATGCTCTGCCAGGAAGGAGGGCAAGCCGGGAAGAAACAGAGACAGGACAGCTGACCCAAACTAGCCAAAGAGGTATTCTATAACACAGCACATCATGTGCAGTATATAAACTGGGGGGCAGTTACCTGGAAGGGTCACTGCTGGGTTGGGCTGGGTATCGGTCGGCGGGTGATGAGCAGTTGTATTCTCTTCCCTTGTTATTTCCCTCATCATTATTACTGTTGGTGGTAGCAGCAGTGGCTTGTGTTATACCTTAGTTACTGGACTATACTTATCTCAGACCATGGGATTTACACCCTTTTGATTCTCCTCCCCATCCCTCTGGGAGCAGGGGGAGGAAGGGGAGGAGTGAGCGAATGACTGTGTGGCTGATTTATGGCTGGGCTTAAACCACGACAAGATCCAAGAGTACAGGGACTCAAGAAGCCATTGACACATCCATACAATAGGTCCTGCAGCTCCTCACAGGGTGTTCTACTGCCTCAGCTGCTTACTTGATAAGAGCTCACAGGATCTGACCCTCTTTTGGTATCGCTTGCACAACATTAACATTTTCTTTTCCAAGAAAACACAAAGTGCTCTTTCTAAATAGGAATTGTCATCATAATTCTAATAATAATCTAAAAGAATTATTTTTCGAGTACTCATATAACTGAAAACATCTTATTCTTAGTATAAACACATCATTGGATCTGATATCCTGGCCATAATTGAACCTACATAAAAAAGGCAACTAATTCATTAAGACACTGCACCACTTGAAAGCAAATATAGGTCTTGATTCCTAAGTACTTTCTCTTTCTCAGTTTAAAACACAATAATACATATTTTCATCATAACCTAAATTATCTCTTGTTTTTAGTATTATAAATTCTATTATGATTCAGAAGATCATATTACCATAGTAAAACAGAAGAGTAATTCAAAGACTCCAAAGGCAGCAGTGTAACATAGTTGATGGTAGATTGCACATTGTTAAGTAGAAAAAAGTGATTAATATGGGTGCATTAGCAACCTCAACTTAATTCACAGTCTGATATCTTCCAGACATCAAATGGAAATCTGGGATAAGGAGCCGTTTGCCTCTCTGTAGGTCAAGAGGAACAAACAGGAATGCTATATCCTGTGTGATTCAAACTGCTCTTCTTGACTCATGTTTTCTTGCACAAACCAAGCAAGGAAAAGCAAGCAGCCTTCCCCCCCGCTTCACCCTACAGAAAACCCTCTCCGTTTCTCCTTTTCCTCACTACCTCATGGTCTTGCAAATTACACACAGGACTGAACAGCTCCAAATGAAGATAAGCTTTAACACTTTTTCTAAAATGAAGCCCAAAGTGAGGAAGACAGTGGGGCTGCCTGTAAATTCTGCAATATTAAACATCTAACAAGTATCACTGCCCACTGCAGTCACAACTCCTTCTCTCTGCTTCCTTTACTGTTTTGTATTTGCCTTCTATTTAACAAAAGCAAGTTGGGAGCAAACCAGAATTATTCACATAAAATGTAGGGCCCCACCACTAATTCTTTGCATTGATTGCATTGAAGCAGAACATTTTATTAAATATTTGAAATGCATATAATTCAATAAAAAATGCCTACTGCCCAATTTTAATCTGACATGGCTTGAATATTTTACAACATGCAGGGTTACCAATATTTGCTGGATTCACATGTTACATTTTTATCAAGGTGAAATTAACATCACGTTAGCAGGAGATCAAACTGAAATGTTCTTGTATAGAGAGACCTATGGAGAGTCAGCATGGAAAGGTTCAGGGGCTTGTAAGTTGTATTTGCAGTCACATAATGCCAGTCATTCCTGCATTACTCCTTCTCTGTTCTCCCTCAAATGTGAGATGTGCAAACCACAGCTCTCCCAAATTAAAGTAAAAAAATCCACATACAGCACTTCCTGGCTTTTCTTGGGCTTTGCTAGTCATATGCTTTTAACAGCCATTTTGCTGAACTGAGCTTCGCCTGCACAGCAAAGATGCCACGCTGCAAAGTAATACCAGATGCAATACAGCAAAGATCACTTTTTGACAAGTTTTCTGGCCACCTTCTTTGTCCAGTGTCTGTCTTATCATCCAAAAAGGATGTGTCAGCCATGGGAATACAAATGCAAACTTGACAGGAAGTTTTGTCCAATAGACAAAACATGAACTGCCAAGAGAGACTTAAAGCTAAATTCACCTTTTTAATAGTTAATCACAGTATGCTGAAGAAATGTAAAGCAGCTTTAATTGAGAGACATGATCATACCAAATTAACAATTCCTCTAAGGTCCCTTTAAGAGATACCTTATTTTGCTATGAATAAAAGTATCTTTACCTCATTTATCTCTACAGTAGACTACATCTAAAAAAACTGACATTAAGTAGATTAAAAACAAAACCAACAAAACCAAACTCTCAAACACACAGCATATTTATGGCTAATGAACAATGGCCAATTACTGACTCTCGTATCATTAAAGCACTAACACAATCTAAATTAATAGATACTGCAATGAATATTAAGTAATGATTGGGCTAAAAACTGTTCCTGGTGGCTTCTCATTTAAACAGGGAATGAAGGAAAACCAACAGCAAAACATTTAGAAACAACATGACTGTTACGGTACATGAGTGTAGATCTGAAAGTTTTATTTGCTGTGACTGCAGTTAAACTGGGTATGAAAACATTAAAAATCAAATATTTGTGCAAACATAAAACTGATGATTTGTTATGTTAAACAGCATACAGCCTTGCAGCAACAAGTTAAACCAGAATTAAAATGAAATCTGATTCAAATACAATGAGACTGCAATATGAACAGTATGACTGTAGCCATTACCAAAGCGTGTTTTGAACACGGGGCAAATAAGGGGCCATGTAACACTAGAAGAGGGAATTAAATTTAGTGATAGCATGGCAGAGCTTCCACGATGGCATCACACACAGTCATTGCGCAGTACAGGAAAACCGTAAAGAAAACCAATGGCAAGAAAAGAATGTAGTAAAGCAGTAGATCAAAATATTTGGCTTGATGCATAGGTGTTATTCCTAAAACAGGGTTGTAGAAGATAAAACCTTCTACAAAAGGCTTATAGAAGGTTATGCTATAAAAAGAAGCATGATCACAGTCCTTATATCTGTTATTCAAAATGCTTTCTTCCTACCATGAAATTCAGTTTACAGGAGAAAGGTGCAAACTAAAATAAAGAGGGTGTTAAAAAAGGCTGCATGGTTTCTTTGGATTCGTGATGTACCCTGATGCCCTTTAACATTCTGATGTGAAGAGATGCTCTTTTGATGTCTCAGCCAAAAGACAGTCTGTCCAAGGAGGATGGAATGTGACACAGTCCTTTCCATGCTTCATTACGAGGTTTTCTAAGGACAACACGTGCTCTTATATTGGTGTGGTTATAACATCAAAAGCATGTGTTTCTCAGATTAGAATCAAATGGAAGTGAAACTACTGCTGATGGTTTGGTCAAGTCTGCCATTTTCATGTTCCCATATAAAATTATTTTTTGTCCAGATCCTAAGGGTAACATCAAGAGGAAGATTTGTTATCTATTCCTACAGTAGATAGATGTTTAATGAGCACTTGATGATTCATCTAGAGTATAAAATTTCAGCTGAGAGGCTGGTGTTATTATTCAAGCCCATTTCGCAGTCAGACAGCTCCCACTCTTCTATAAAGTATTTTTTTACTCTGTGAAAAACAAGACCTTGGAGGCAAGTCAGGGGATACACATTGGCATACTGAATTTACTGGCTTTATCTTGAACAATATGGCAGAAATATTTCAGTGATGCAAGATCTAGTCTACAAATAAAAACAGAGCGAAGGACTGTGCCAACAGATTGTTGAAATCCCCAGTGATTTGAATGGGAGTTTACTAGAGAGAATTCCTAAAGGGTTACAGTTTCAGGCAGAACTGAGCCAAATAAAAATAAAAACAGGGAATCTAAAATGTCACTGCGTAAATGAATCATCTGATACTGCAAGGGAGCAATGCTCAATCACTGTTCAGCATTTTACAATTTCAAATGTTTGAATTTCTTTAAAGCAACTAATTTTCTCCTCCTTTCTTTCATGTCCCTTTTTTTTAAATGAGAGTGCATTTTAAACATACGAGCTTCAAGCCAGGAGGGGGAAAATACAGACATGGTACCAAAGAGTGGCCCAAAATGAAACCAGCCAAATGAGCCATCGGAGCATGAAATTCCCCATCTTCCTACCCCATCTGTTTCCTGGTCATGATTTCCTAACTTCTCTTGCTCTGCTTTGCTTGGCAGCTGCTGCACAAATCTTCACCCTAGCCAGAAGTCGAAACTAAGAGGTTGTTATCAGCGCGGGTGCCAGCATGGCTTCATGGAGCCCTGCACAGGAGGCGTCAAGCTGCAGAGCTGGCACTGGGAGGCAGCCTGGCAGCCTGACTCTTCTCCTGAACTTGGATCTGTACTTGAGAGCACGGCACAGCAGGGGTTTGGGCAACAGTGTGCACATATACCCCTCAATGTAGCTCATTACTGAAAGAAGTTTGAGGGGGATCAAATTTTACCCAAATTAACCTTTCTTTTATATCAAGAAAAGCTTATCTGACAGCTTCATCTAGAAGCCAAGCAAGCTGTGTTTACAATCATAGGAGTGAATCACAGCCCAGCTACTTCTATATTTGCAAGCAGCAGCTATTGCATATAAGGTTGTCCTTGTCATGTTCCCTTTCTTTCTGTGACACCACAGTGACATCAGAAGAAACAAAAACTGCCCTCAATCTGGGCCCATATTTAAACATGCTAAGTTTAAATATTTGAGTCAAAATTCTGATACCAAGCTTGTTTCTATTAGGGCCACAGGTGAGATAGGCAGATTAGATTAAACAAAATTTTGAAAAGAAATTCAAGATTATGAAATCGGTTTCTAGCTCCCCAGCACCAACTGTTACTCCAAGATCCCCCCTTCTGTCCTGGTTCAGGTGCCATTAGAGACAGAAGCTTTCTATTGTGGCAAGAAAGTTCCTCTTTTATTTTTCCAAACACAACATTCCTACTGGTCTTTGAAAAAGGCTCAATTCAGGAAGGGAAATCCTGTCCTTTTCAAAGCTACTCAGACTTTCACAACAATTAAACTAATTGGCAGCAGGTACAGGTACCTTAATTGTAACTGCAAACACTCTGTGATTATACCAAATCCTTTCTAAAAAGGAGCGTGTTATTTTAATAAGGCCCTGAAAAATACATATTTAAAAAGAAAAATCGTTTATGTTAGAATATTTTACTATATTTCTTTCAAAATTCAAAGAATCTAAGTAAATAATTTTGTCCCAATAATCTTACCTGTTCTAAAAACATACTTTACAATTTTTATTTTGTAGCTATGATCTGTTCTTTTTCACTGATCTGCACCTTAGTAAGGTCTTGCTGCTATCCCCACATATTATTTTCTTATATTAAATTTTAGGGGTTTAACATGCACAGGGAATGCAGAATTATTTAGTGATCCTCTTTTTCATATTTTTAATTGAAAGAGTGACAGCTAAACTGAACTGCTCAGTATCACCCAAACACAAGCCAATTGCAAAATGCTGAGCCAGGCAGGGCTACATGAGAACACAAATTCAAGGGACACAAAGGAGTTAATGGTCTATCACTGAAGGAGGCTTAAATCAGCCCCCACGCAAAGCACCTGTAAAAGACCTAGCCAAGAGTCTTCCAGCCATCACTAACAATCAGGAGTGAACAAGATGCAGCAGAGGAGCACAGCACAAGCAGCTGCTCTGCCTGGGGCAACTGGTATCCCAAGAGACCCAAGTCACTATAGGACTTTTTTCATCATTTTCCCACCACTGCTAACCCTGATTCAGCTTCACTCATGTTACCAACATGGAAAGCTGAGCAATGTCAGGCTCTCACTGGCAATTCAAACATCACTTCCATTTAGACATATTTTGAGCTATATGGAATGAAGCTAGCGACTTGTCTGTGCAAGTGGATGAATCAGATAACCAAAGACAATGTTGACAGCACATTATCCCCCCCCCCCCCCCCCCCAAGTAACAAAGCAGGATTAAGACTCTTGTGGCAGCATACAGTCTAGAGGAGCTGCACCGATGGGTGTCCAAGGAGGCTGTTAACTGAGTAATTGGGTTACAGCTGAAGCAAGTCTCCCTCCTTTTATAACTGGAGTCCTTCACACACCCGAGTCAGTGTTGACTTGTTCACTTAGCATCTTTGAAAAGAAGAAGGAATTATTTCCAGAGAGAGTTCCTCAATGCAAGCAACAGTCATAACTAGTTCTATGCACAATCCGAATGGAAGCAGGCAGAGAGTGGGGTCAGTCTTTGATTACCAAGCTGGCAGGTCGCACTAAATTGTACTGCTCTGTCTTCACACATCCCTTCTGGGTCTTCTAAATTCTAGCACATGCAGGAGTGCTCAAGTATTTTGGTTGGTCTGTTTTCATCTCTACTAACCTAAATGTATTTTCAGGAAGAGAAGTTTGTTATCAGACTCATCTAAGTCCTTTTGTCTCTGCACTTTTGGAAGCCAGGAGGTTTGACAGCATGATGTATGCTTGCTCTAATTTTGCAGGACACAGTCAATTCGCTTGATAAGGACATGACAAACTTTGATGCTCAATGTGCAATGCCATAGCTTTGGGTAGGAAGACTGAGCTTATTATGAAAGCCTGAGTTTTCATAAATGCAATTTTTTAGATATCCTACACCTAGAGTAAATTTATTCTAACCCTGCAATATAAAAAGGAGGAGCTATTGAAGACCATGTTTTTGAAGAGAATAGCATACATTTTTATTTGGTTTTCAGTAATAAGGGATAGGGAGAGCGGACACTTAAATTTATTGCACCACCCATGAGAAGTCCTTTGGGAGGCTCAGCTGGAGAAATGTCTGCTCCATTCAGATCTGGCTGCCTCAGTCTCTAAGATGCTTAGCCCAGTGAAGGCATTTCTGTGTATACAAAAGCAAAATGTTCAGTTGGACAGCAGTCAATGGAAAATGTCAGGATTTCCTCTTTGACACCAGAGTCCACAATGTTCCCCCTTTTTTGACATTTTCAGATGAACAGACCTCAGTCAGAGCTGAGAAACTTCTTTAATGCAGAAGAACACATAACAAAATTGTACTATATTTAAGTGGTTCATGGGACAATCCTCTCTGAATTAATGATATTCTATATTAGATAGAAACTTACTTCCAAGGATTGCTAACAGAAAGAACATTGCACACAGCATGAATGGTTATTGCCACTTGTGAGCTTTACTTCCTTCAGAGCACATTTTTCTCTCTGTGCCACTGCAAAAAGTTACTCCCAGATAACGTATTTCAAGTAACCTGAAGATTGTAAACTCTTCAGCTATTCCTTCGTTTAGCAAAGACCAATACAAATTAAATCAAGTTATTATCATTATTTTTAATTATTATATGAAATAAAATCATCAGAGTTCTGAACTTCCAGGAGTTTTAAAAAGAAAAAGTAAGAAGGAAAATTTTTATTGTGTTTTTACTAAAACAGCAACAGCTTGCTTTGCTCTAAATACCTTGGAAAAAGAATTTCCTGAGATACTGCCTGAAAGATCTAAGTATAACAACTGAGAAAGCGTTATTCTTTTACTTCCTCTCATGCAAAAGTAATGTCTGCTGGCAGAGAAGCAGATACTCACTTTCTGTCCCCAGTAGCCAGGATAAAGGATATGGCCATGGGAAAGCAAATATAGCTTCAACATCCCTGACAACCATAAGGTATAGATAAAAGTGTAAGTACAAATTAGAGAGAATTAGAATAAATGAGAAAAAGTTAGAGGGCAGTGTGAAATCCCACTGATAACCTTCTTAATTCTTCTTTTCCAGAAAGGCAATTTGAAGGTGTTTTGTTTACTGGCCTTGGTTTTGGGGGAGTGGTGGCATGGGGGGGAATTTGGGGATAATAATGTATACTCTAATACCAGTGGAAGTAAAAAAATGTTAATTACAACTTACAGCTTGCAGTGCACAGGATATTTTAATACTTGTCATGGGTTCAGCAGCAGCATTTTTCTCCTTCTTGGCAGCTGGTGCAGCACTGTGTTTTTGATTTTGGGCCTGGGAACAGTGCCGATAACACCAGTGTTTTGGTTACTGCTTGGTAAAGTTTTGGTCTGACCGAGGACTTTCTGAGCCTCATGCTCTGCTGGGGAGGAGGGGAAGCCGGGAGGGTAGAGAAACAGGACACCTGACCAAAACTGACCAAAGAGGTATTCCATACCACAGCATGTCATACCCAGGATGTAAAAAGGGAGAGCAGAGACCTGGAAGGGTGGGAGTGCACTGCTTGGTCTGGCTGGGTATAGGTGGTGAGCGATTGTATTCTTTTCCCTTGTATTTCTCTTGTCATTATTATTATTGGTGGTAGCAGCAGTGATTTGTGTTATACTTTAGTTACTAAACTGTTCTTATCTCAACCTGTAGGAGTTGCATTCTTTCAATTCTCCTTCCCATCCCTCTGGGAGAGGGGGGAAGAAAGATGGGGGAGTGAGTGAGCAAAACTATGTGAGTTATAGAGGCTTAAACCACGACAATACTATAAACATGCACATGCATATATAGAAGTAACAATTTTAATGATGAGAGTATCATGAGGAAGAATGAATTGAGATCCCATTATAAATGATGTCAGGCATTCAAGGGATACCTTCACTGTAATTAAGAGATGATGTAGAAAGAAAACTAAGTTTCAGAAATTGAGACCTTTTACACAATGAAGTTCAAGCAATTTAGATTTGTTCTCGTTACAGAACTTTCTTCTTTCATTGTTTGCCATTTTGAATTTAATCCTCTTTCTGTCTCTGGAGTTTTGCCTTTAATTTTTCTCACAGGATCTTTACAGGTTCAGTTTCTGCTGCAGCAGTATTTCATTAGTATTTCTCTACAGAATAATTTTCTTTTTTTTTTTTTTTTTTTTTTTTTAAGAGACTATTAGGAGGCTACTTACAGGTGAAACATACTGGCTCTAGTACAATCTCATAATGAAAGCATCAAATGCCCTATCACCCAAGACACTTAAAATTGACTGTCCAAAACCTAACAGAATTTCCCCAGGAAAATGAACCCACATCAGTGAGGAATTACAGGAGACCAAAAACCTAACAGCCCATCTTGTTTCTCTGATTTCTATATCCCCTCTTGTCTGAAGATGTGTAGCATATGTCAGTGACTTGTGTTCCTAACTTGTGTTCCTCTCCAGTCAAGTTCTGTGAACAAGACTTCACTTGGAGTATTGTGTGCAGTTCTGGTGTCCTCAACATAAAAAAGACATGGAATTGTTGGAAAAAGTCCAGAGGAGGGCCACGAGGATGATCAGGAGACTGGAGCACCTCCCATATGAAGATAGGCTGAGAAAGGTGGGGCTGTTGAGCCTGGAGAAGAGAAGGCTACGTGGAGACCTCATAGCAGCCTTCCAGTATCTGAAGGGGGCCCTTAGGGATGCTGGGGAGGGACTCTTCATGAGGGTCTGTAGTGAGAGGACAAGGAGCAATGTGTTCAAACTTAAACAGGGGAAGTTTAGTTTGGATATGAGGAAGAAATTCTTTACTGTAAGGGTGGTGAGACGCTGGAATGGGTTGCCCCGGGAAATTGTGAATGCTCCATCGCTGGCAGTGTTCAAGGCCAGGTTGTACAGAACCTTGGGTGGCATGGTTTATTGGGAGGTGTCCCTGCCCATGGCAGGGGGGTTGGACAACAGTGTGCACATTTCTTTCCCTCTTTTCTCCTCTTTTCACAAGCATAGCAGGATGTCAGATCTGAAGAGAAACCTATGCCTTTCCACTGTGGAGGGGATGGTGGAGAAAATGCCTCCAAGAATCCACAACCTGGTTTCACTGTGGTCTTCAGTCCATGACACAACACAGCAGAGGTGTTATTTGGTTCGTCAGTACCATGCTGCTGCTTGATAAGCCCCCCACCCCTTAGAGGGCTACAGCCACAGTGGAAACTACCACAGCAGCACCTAGGATGACTCAGTCTCCATAATCGGATGCTACGGCCCTGGGGAGAGGACTGCCTTCACCAGCCATGCTCCCGTTGTCTCAGTCTGGGTGTTCTGGGAAATAAGTAACTGGCCTTGAACAACAGCAGCTCCCAGGCTTCCATCTGGAGCCTGAAAGGTGAGCAATGACAAGCCCAAATCTCTGGCTCACAGCATGCCCCAGCTCCTGACAAGACTACTGTGAATCCGAAAAGATCTATATTCACACTGAGATAATTCTCTTTGCTGACTTCCGGTAACTGCTGCTTTTTCTTTCCCTTTGGAAGAGGGACCAATCATGGTACTTGTGTTGATTTCCTTTTCCCTTATTTCCTTTTATTTGCTAACTCAGTCTTCATCACGCATTTCATCACAATTTACAGGTATCCCTGCAAAATTATAATATCCCTGAAGGAATAAGGAAGCAATAATTACAACAGAATAAACCACTTCACCACCACACCCAGCATGAAAATACCAGGAAAACAAAGCAAAGACTCTTTCACACCCCTAAACCTGAGCTTTTTTTCCCAGAACTTGCTTTGTAACTGAAATTGTTTCAACAGTGGATATCTTGCTAACTTATATTCTTTTAAACACCTTATTCATCTCTGTACTTCCTATGTGATAACAGAAAAAATCTGATAGGTATACATCCATTTTTATGGCATTCCTTTAAAAGTTAATATTTTAGCTTGCATTTCAAAAGAAATCAAAATAGTATTTTGCAAAGATGAAGGCACAAAATTTTTCCAACTTGTCAAACAACGAAGGTTAAAATAACTTCACTCCAATGCTGTATTTTAAGGGAGATCATGGTGCAGACAAAATGCCTCTATACAAGCTTATTTCCTCTGTCTCTGCCCACCTTCCTCTTGCAAGTTGTTACTTCATTTTATCGAGAAGGCTGAAATCAATATAAAGAGTAGAAAAGCACACAAATTAGAGAAGTGTGTGTCAAGTGGCAGCATAAAAAGAGCAAGTGAGAATTCTGTTCCAGCATAAAAGCTTTAAAAAATCTTATACACCATCAATGTGGATTCATTTCCATAAGAAACAAATGGGTAGCTGATGCTGATGAAGGCTGCTGTACACTTTACTGCTAATAAGTGACACTAGGGGCCTTGTTACAAAGTATTTCTAAACATCAGAAATTCTGTAATGGGGCCCCCAAGGGCCACGTCCATAGGCTGCGGACCCTCTTTGTGCCGCATAAGCACAGTCACTTGTTTCCAAGGCAACTCACCCGAGCACGAAGGTGGCACAAGGCACTTGGTGTAGTGAGGTTGACCGAAGCCTTCTCAGTATTTCCATTTTGTGACAGGGCCAGTGTACTAGGAAGCAGTTTTTCCTTGATTTCGGACTACAGAATCAGCCTGTATTTCGGTATCACCTGGTATCATCATCTGAAGAAGTAATACGTTCAAAGAAATAATACAGCATGCCACAACTGACAATGGAAGGGCAGAATCCTCATTTTCTTTTTAAAAGCTAAAAAACCAAATTCAACCCTTTCACAAGGAAGCAGCTGCAAGACATGAATGAGCACAGGAAGCATTTGTGTCCTGTTCCAGACCTGAAGGTAGCAGAAGAGTATCTAGGATCATTGGTTTGTTCACTCTCCCCTTGGATCCTGGTCCCGCTGCTGCTGATAATTAACATCAGCCACATTTTCTAGGGTACAGCATCAGTTCTGCCAGCTCTGTTCACATCAACCTGACCATCCATCATCAGACAGCAGCTTTTCTATGACGACAAACATATCTAAAGTAGGGGGGACAAATAATTATAGACCCCACATATAAACAGCCTCAAACCATTATTCATTCCGCTATCAGTTGAAGAATCACTTCATTCACTTGGAAATTTTCCGGCTTTTTTGTAAATGCTGAGGTTTTTTTTCAACATTAACCTCAGAAGGTCATGAAAGGTCAGAATATCAGGATTCCATAAAAAGTATGGCTATGTAAGCTAAAAGTAAAAAAATCCTACAATATGCTACTTTATCAGTCATCCCATCACAGAAAGACCTTAACAGTAATTGTCCTTGGTAGTCCTAGGTTAAGTCCCACTGCAAAAAAGAAAGTCATCTTTCCTGCACAAATATGCAAGTCTCTCATTAGCTCCCAGCTGCACATTAGTTAGCAATACATATTTATGTTTTAACTCCTGAAGCCGAAAAAAGGATTTGGACTTCAGTTCCTATGATATTGGGACTGGGTATGTTGCTCAACCCATTTACAGCTGAAGTCAGCCAATAAAATCACCTCCACACCTAGGTGCCAGTTTGAACTGCCATGAATCTGCCATGCATTAGCTGCAAATATGTAAAGCATCTACAGACATCTTTGTTAAGTCTCTGCTTACCACTACTGGTAATTTAAATACTAAGCCCTGAAGAAGATAAATAAGATACAGATAATTTTCAGGTTTTCTGCTAAAGCTACATTTAGTTAATTAGAAAAGCACTGAAGTATCCCAGAGGAAAGAGGAGAAATAACAAGGTTTTCCTACCACTGCCACCACCCCCACCCCCCGCTCATTAGCAGTTTTTCAAGTAGCACAGGCTCTGCTACCGGCTACGGTCACAACCCGAAAGCCTCTCTCCCTCCCCTGGTACAGGTCCAAGCCTGGCAGCAGCACTGACCTGGACGCAGGTTTAGCATGCAGTGCAGCGGCTTTAAAGGACAGATGTGAAAGGACTCTCCACACGTCCTCCCAGAGCAGCCTCACAGCATCACCCTTGTAAGCTCAGGAAACACATTACCTACATCTCATTAAAAACAAATCCTAGGAGAGGTGATTTTCCTTTCAAGAAACCAAGCAAGAAATAAGGTTATAGGTACTAAAATACCTACACTGTATATTAAATTCACTGAAGTTTTGATTAAACATCAGGTGTGCTTCATAATAGATGAAAAAATTTGCTCACATACAAAAAAAGCCCCCCCCCTTGTCTTTCACTCTTCAGAATTTAATTTTTTTCTCAGAATTTCTTCAGAATTTCAGATTTCTTTCAAACAATGTGGCCCATGTAGTATGTTTACAGCCACAAACCTGTCATACAGTGGAACACTTCTAGCTAGGCATCCTATTTTTATAGTCTCTTGAGAAGCAGCTGACTTCTCCATGGGTCAACATATTGGAAACCTTGCAAAGAAAACCTTACAGGAGGAAGGTTCTCATATTCTCAGCAGAATAAGCTAGTCTTCTCTCTTGCCTCTGTGATATACATGATGACCGGCAGTGCTACTGTCTTTCCACTTTACACTGAAGATGCACCAAACTCACAATACTGGAAGTTTTACTATGGCATGTGGTCTGTGCGAGTGATGCCCCAGCCTGCTGATAGCTGTCCAAAGCAACAGAGGTAGATATCTTCCTCTCAAAGCATATCTCCAAGTCACAACCTGAACAATGAAACCTACAGCTAAACCCCCCAAGAGCTATCAGTACAGAAGAGAAGTAAAGGCACAACAGAAATACCAAAGCGATTAAGGATTCATGTGCCCTCATTATTACCACCCCAGTGACACTAGCGTTGAACACACAGTGTTGCAGCACATTGGTTGCCATTACAAAAGCATCTGTTCCAGCATGGCAGCACATTTAGAAGCAAGTTATGCTTTGCATTTTCAAGTTTCCCAAAGCTCACAGGGTTGCCAATGAACCAGCATAGCTCCAGAAACAAATCAATGTTTGGCTCTCCTCCCAAAGACGCTTCCTAGCTGCATTATCATTGACAAGGTAACCGATGCTGTCACAGCATGTCAGATGGCAAATTTGCGCAGGTCTTTTGCCACCGATCTGCCAGTGGGGGATTTTCTCTGTAACAAAGAGAGCAGAGAAACTCTGGAATAATCAGCTTCTTATTCTCTGGAAACTTCTTATTCCAGAGTTTCTTACAGCTCCCTGTCCTCCTAGCTTCTAAATGAAAGTACGTGAATCCTCTGGTACTGAAACATGGATATAAAACCTCAAATTTCTCTGTGGGAATTGCCAGCTAAATGGGAGCTTGCTCCTCTTATCTATGGTATGAAAGAAAGCCCAGTCTTTTTTTCTTTTTCTCCCCTGAATAAAAATATAAAATAGCATCATGCAGCCTTATAGTTATGAGGAAATGGAACTTCATTTGCTTCAGCACTTGGCATTACTCATAGTTAGAAAGTCCAAATTTTATCCATCACCTAAGGAAGATTTCTCCGATTCCAGCTGGTGATGTTGTTGAGAATTTGTTACTTTTAAAACAAAGTTTCTTTCAAAGCTAAGTGTGCTTGCTCCTGAAATATTATGTAAGACTCCAAGCTACTGTATATGCTGACAATATCAGCTGCAAAGGTCTTTGAAAACACTATTCATATAGCATGAAAATTCTGAACAAATGGAAAGCTTTATAGCAACACAATACACATAACGGCTGCTTTCAGAATCCCACTTGACACTTAAATATTTAAAAACAACAAGGGGCATATGGGTTATTTATTTTCTTTTTTACTTTAATTCTACTTCTGAAAATAGTTTCTAACTTAGTTATTTTAAAACAGAAATGGCACCATTTTAGCACTGAACTTGTGGGCAATTCATCAGGTTGTGAATTCTAACCTGACACTTACAATATACCAAATGCTTTTTCAATGCTGCTGTTGCACCATCTGCTTTGATATTGCTTCAGAATTATACTTAAAAATATGTAGCTGGAAGCAAAACATGGTTTATAGAATTTGACTACAATCTATATCTTTCTTGGAGGGAGGATTAATCTTCAGTGCTTGAAAGCTTTTATGTTTTATAATTTTTGACAATATTTGAAAAACAGAACACAACTGGCACTGCCACAAGGATGTAAAAGTTTGCTCTTTTCAAGTCCTAAAATAGTGATGTTCTTGCTAAGTTCTTTTAAAGAATATTTTGTGTGGTGTCATTTTTCTCTAACCCACAGATATTGTCGGGGTTTGTTTTAATGATTCTTTCATGTGGGTATAAGTCCAAAGTATTATGTAACTTTAGAATGCTGCAGTAAAACAGATCTGTGAAGGATAAAGCCTCTGTTATTTTCTTGCAGACTGTAAAGAGCAAAACAACTCAAAATTTCACTTCTTTTGTGAGCAGACATAGAATAAACAAATGGAGAGGTTTCATATTGTTACAGCTTCATGTCATAGCATAAATATTGCAGATTTTACAGTTTCAGTAGAAAATTTATGTGGAATAATCAAGTTGCAGACTAGGGAGGCAGACAGTTTTATGAGCTGTACTGTAATTGTTCTGACCTATTCCTGCTACTGATGAAATAGAGGCAATAAACTGAAAATCTTACTGTTTCTTTGTCCTCGGTCTGAGTATGATCTAAATGCTGCAAAAATCTTGACAAAAAGAAGCTGTTTCTGCGTGTGAGTAGCCTCTATTGTTGGAAATATTTATTAGGAAAACCAGATTTTGCTTGAATTGTTGAGTGTGAGCCTCTCCAGCCTTCCTCTATGGCATTTAGCCCTGACCTCTGTCAGAAACAGAATCCAAAACCAGGTGAATCAGGAGTTTAAGCAGCACTGTAAACCTCATTTTGATTTGTCATTATTCCAAGCAAAAAAAAACCCAAAACTACTCTCAATTTTATCTTTTTGCACTTTTCATAACTAGTGGAACATAAAATAAAGATGAAGTAGGTAAGGTGCATTATTTATATTCATGCTTTTAAAAAACATTTATAAAATACACAAAAGGAAGAAAAAGTGTGGAGCTACTATCTATGCTAACACACTACCCTTCATCATAGGTTTCTCACACTTTTTTCCCTGGTAAATTTTAAATGTGCAAGATGAATTTTATCACTTCTCAAGAGGATTTATGCCTTAGGCCAGATCTAGCAATTCCTTGATAGACCAAAGACAGAACTGTGACTTGAAGCATTACCACATTTCTACAGAGGGTGTTTTGTTGCTCTGAGTTTTCAAGAGAGACGGTCACTATTCTCAAAAAACAGAAGCAAGTGCAGTGATTTGCTGAGCCTGAGCTCAAGGGAGCATCAGATACTGCTCTGCGAGTGGATGTACCATTGATTAGAAAATAGTGATTGTGTACATAGATCACCATTTTTCATTCGGCCCTTCATTCATTCAAATATATTTTCCATCAGTGTTTTATACTTCAGAAATTCTTTCTGAGTGCTAAGGCAGCAATGAGCAATGCTTATTTAGCCACTTCAGTTAGGAAATTCAGGACACCACCACTTCCCCAGGGCTCCCTCTTTTCACCCATAGGTTGATACTGTTGTAAACTGACATCATATCTAGTCTATATTCTTCAAGTTGGTTACCCCATCAGCTGCTTCTGTCTCAAATACCTGTTTCTTCACACTTCTCTAATTCTGCCACTTGCTTACATGACCCCAGCCTCTCTTCATTTCTCATCCACTGCACTTTGACCCACACTCCTCCAGCCTTCTTTTACCCATCATAGTAACATTTTACACAAACATCTTTGAATGTTTACTATTTTGTAGTTCTCACTTAGGAGTGGCTCCCTCTTATAAGGGTCCTTATTCTACAATTATCTCCTTAAAAGTTCCCATTTGCTGTGGAAAAAGAAGAGCAAAACACAGTAAGATTGCTGACACATTAAGGCTTCTGCCTGTCATGCTTTTGCGTTTCTTTCCTTTTCTGTTTATCTGTTTCTTCTTCAGAGCTCTTTGCAAGAAGGATTGTACTAAGGTCCATAACTAGGGCTCTCAGATCAGGGTAGCAGTAGTGATAACACTGCTTTCAAAGCAGAATGTGCTTTGTTCTCGACACACAATAAAAAGCAAATTTCACATCCATGCTTTTTATTGAAATGTGTGACGCTAATTCACCTGGAAGCACTCAAATCATCTTTCAAAAACTAATGCTGCAGTGATTGAGGATTGCTCAGCTCGATGGATTAAAAACATTATATAAACTTCACACTGTCCCAGCTGTGTAGGCAAGAGTTATTCTCATGTTATGGATAGGAAACTGAAGCACAAAAAGATGTGGTAAAACAAACATCCTGCACTAACTCAGTCCCAAAGTACGTTTAGGGCTGGAAATCACTTCTCGTCCTGATCAATCTCACAGAATAGCACAATCTCACAGAAACCTGTACGCGTAGCCAAGCCTCTGCTCTGAGCCTTCCTTTTTCATAATGCTGCATATTTCCAGAGAGCCAACAGTCACAGTTGCACAGGATGATCCTGCTGAATCCAGAATGAACCCTATATATCCCCAAGTTAATACGTGTGTGTGTTTGTGTTAAGGATAACTTTTAGCTTGTTTTACTTGTTTATTTATAGAACTTAGACTTTTCTGGTAACACTGCAACATGCATGCAACTCTGGCATATACTGTAATGATCTTCAAGAAGACCCAGAGAAGCATATTCATGTTTTTGGCAATAAATGTGAATCTATGCCAATTATTGTCTCAATTGAAAAATTATCTGAATTGTCTTTGGCAAAGCAAACTGTCCCTTCCAATCCACACTAATCTATGATTCTATATACACACAAAAACCATAAACTGCTCCCAGTTTATATACTGGGCATGACATGCTGTGGTATGGAATACCTCTTGGGCTAGTTTGGGTCAGGTGTACTGTCTCTGCTTCCTCCCAGCTTCCCCTCCTCCCGGGCAGAGCATGAGACTCAGAAAGTCCTTGGTCATACTAAACATTACTGAGTACTAAGTAAAAACATCGGTGTTATCAGCACTGTTCTCAGACTGAAAGTCAAAAACCACAGCACTGCACCAACTACTAAGAAGGTGAAAAATGACTGCTACTGCTGAACCCAGGACACAGCCAATTCATTTTGAACAACATTTCTGCACACAGAGTTGGTGACATAATTAAGAAAAGTATCCAAGCTTTTACTAATTCAACATAGCTCCTCAATACTACCATCAGAGAGCTGTTTATGGCCAACAGTGTCACAACTGAATTTAGGCATTGTAAATACAAATATATTTTATTCATAGAAAATTCTTGTGATTTCAATTATGCAATAAGTATTTATTTGGAATTCATTATTTTTTGTTTGATAACTATCATTAATTCATGTTCAACTGATTAAACCTGCTGTAAAGCTTTAGTGAGCATTATACAAGATAAAATATAGCTTTGTAGAGCTCTGTACAAATTCCCTACAACTTCTGATCTGGAATCCGTGGACAATGACATTGCACTTTTCCACATGACCACTGAATTTTATGTTACAATAGCATTGTTAATCATGGAAATATATCATAAGTCTATTAAAAACAGTGTAAATCTCTGGACAAGAAAAGAAGTCTACAGATTTAGTAGAGCTTTGCTACTTTCAAACTGCAAAAAGTTATTACTCTTTTCACTACCCTTTTTCATTTCTGCATATGAGATTAAGATGTAGGGTGTTTCCTCTCCCCAACTCCACCTCATTTTGCAGGCATGTGAGTGCTTGTTTACCAAGCAGCCAAGCTCTCAGCACAACTGCTTCAGTTAAAAAGGGTGCTATGTTTAAGTATACACAGTAAATTTAATCTTCCTCCATGCTTTTTCTTTAGCAAAGAGTGTGATAAAATCTGCATTGGAATATAAAGTAAGGTTCATATGTTCCTAAGCTGGCTTTTCTATTCTTTTTGCTCCGGTTTCCTGGAGCTAAGAAAACAGAGGCAAAAAGAACAAATTAAAACAGCACATATGTGACGGAGAAATAAAGACAACAACACTACTGTTCTCTGTAGTTCCTGTTTCACAGAGAAATCTACTTTAGCTATTCAAAACGACAAAAGTCCAGGCTGACACATGAAACCATTTTACTGAAGTCAACAAAAACTGAAGACAGAAAGACTGAATTAGTCCAACCCAAAAATGCCTACTTATAAAACCAAACAGCTGTGTTGAGATAATTTCTGGTAAACAATGGGCGCACAAAGCCAGAAATCAATGAACCAAAATAGCTATGCTGGAAATTAAGCCCAATTAGCAAACAAAAGACTGAAAGGAATTGCTCTTTCCATTTCATTTTCTTCCTTCAATATTCTGGTTTTGAGATCTCTTGGGGTTTTTTTGGAGAGAAAGCATGGAGCAAAAGGAGCAAGTACACCGTTACAGTAGCTGTGCTGCACATCTAGGACCTGTGAATTCACTATTTCCATTTGCAAAATGGTTATTAAAAGGCAAAGACCAGAGACTTGAAGGATGTAGGTGCTTCAGTGCATGTACTGAACAGCACATCCAACTGAGCTCATGCGGCCAGGCGCCTCTACCCCATTGCCTTCACCTTACATCTTTCTTTGGTATCTTATTGTTTTTTGCCACTCATCTAATGAAAAAGCCTAACTAACTTTGCTGGCCAGTACTGAATCTTTTGGTTTGTGAGCCCTCCGTCAGAAACAGGCAGCTAGAAATGACCCCTTAATCCAAACACTGTCTATGTTTGCCAGGTCAAAACCTAACAGTGATCACTGCTGGATTACAAGTACTAGAATCAAGCATTTTCCTTGTTACTGTTTTCTACTGATCCTGTAAAATTAGAGAGGCATGTAAGTGGCATTAATGCTTTCTCACATTCACTGAAATTATTGCAGCAGTTCCATGTTTTCATCAGTAAGCATAAGACATCTGCTTCACTATCACCTCTAGAGAAACCCTCTCTGCATCTTACCCTTCATGCTTACATACACCTGTAGCCTGCATGGTTTGGGAAGGAATTCCACAGAAGTCAGTAGATCCACAGCGGCGTCTCTGTTTGTACACTGATTCAATGACCATACTCTTTCTGAAGCATGATTAATGGCCTACAAAAGCTATTCTCTATCCAAAAGCGAGTCTCACCAATATATACTTATTTTGCTTGCATGTTAGCCTGAAAAAACTACAGCTGTAGTGAAGAGACTGTAAACAACTTTTCTCCAGTTTGTCACTTCCTTTGTACCAGAAGAGAGTCTCTTCTGCAGCACGTGTTCTGCATGTGTTTAATATTACACTTTAAGGAAACAGACAGTCTGAGTTGCAGTAATGATCCTGAACATTGTGCATCTGTATCTTGCGTCAGAGATAAAGAAGTTAATCCTGTTACTATCAGGCATAGTACAAAAACAGAATGGCAAAAACTTGTATTTATTCGTGGGGGCATGTTTTGCATGAAAACAATTTAATAAATGTTATGTATATGATCAAACTTCGTGGCACAGTGCTATTGATATTATGGAATATAGAATCATAGAATCATAGAATAGTTAAGGTTGGAAAGGACCTTAAGATCATCTAGTTCCAACCACCCTGCCAGGGGCAGGGACACCTCACACTAAACCATGCCACCCAAGGCTATGTCCAATCCAGCCTTGAACACCGCCAGCGATGGAGCATTCACAGCTTCCCTGGACAACCCATTCCACTGCCTCACCACCCTTGCAGTAAAGAATTTCTTCCTCATATCCAATCTAAACTTCCCCTGTTTAAGTCCAAACCCAATACCCCTTGTCCTCTCACTACAGTCCCCCATGAAGAGTACCTCCCCAGCATCCCTATAGGCTCCCTTCAGATACTGGAAGGCTGCTATGAGGTCTCCATGCAGCCTTCTCTTCTCCAGGCTCAACAGCCCCAACTTTCTCAGCCTATCTTTATACAGGAGGTATCTAGGAGTCCACACCAAATGGCTGTAACTTCACTGTGATAGATGTGCAAATTCACAGGGTCAGAACTGCTGCTGATCCAAACTAACTTAATATGAGGAAATTGTGTCTTACTTGATTTCACTTCCTCCAGCCATTCTACAAGCTTTCTCATGTGCATATTCATCTACATTCCTTACACTGCTGTGCTTACTTTTTAGAAGTATCACAAAAGTATTTAGTTTTTTACCCTTCCAAATTTCAATATGAACTCAGCCAGAACATATTCTGAAAATTATTTTTTTCCATAAAACAAGAATCAACCACTGACTTCTG
Source organism: Ara ararauna (assembly GCA_028858755.1). Lineage (NCBI taxonomy): Eukaryota > Metazoa > Chordata > Aves > Psittaciformes > Psittacidae > Ara > Ara ararauna. The sequence continues at coordinate 14,479,707 of CM054380.1, read as the reverse complement.
AGTTCACACAACTGCTGGAAAACTCATCTGTGAAGCTGACTTTCAAAACTTCTAGCACCACAGACACCTACATCGCACACTAACTCTAAGAATTTAATTTGAATTTGTCAAAACCACAATATGGTCACTTTGCAGTGAGCTTGTAAAATTATATGTAGGAAAAAAGACAAAGTGATATATTTAGAACTGCAATTTAAACAGGTAATGTAACTCCACATGCAGCAAGAAAGCTTTTGTAGAGTAAAGGAAATATCCAGAACATCAAATATTACACTATTAGTGATTGCTTTTGGTGATAAAATATATTATTCATAATAATTCATATTAAATTCAATTCAAATATTCATACTAAGAGATATAATTCATAAAATAAATATTGGTTATCAGCCAGCACTCCAAAAAATCAAGATCAGAAATTTTCAGAGTGTCTTATAAAGTAATCCTTCATGAAAGGAAAGATATTGCTGGTTTCAATGAAAATCAACGCAGTGGAATATACAGATTAAAGACTGAAAGAACAGCTTCCTTCCCCTTTAGTGACAGCACTGGATTCTAAAATGAAACCCAGCAGGTAGGAAGATGCTAAGTGGATTTAAAGAGCTCTCCTATCATATAGTGCTTGAATACCAAATCACAGTTTTTTAAAACACACTACAGGTCCCACCCATCAACTTTATTTCTTGTTGGATTGTGCTTTTGGGGGGATTGGTTGGTGGGGATTTTTAAGAAATCCAACTGGAAATGTACTGAGATAATACTTCTCTGAACTAAGCAATTCTTTTTAATAAACCATCATTGCTCACCAGTAATAATCATTTTTTCTCATACTGCTAGAGAGCCCATGCAGGCACTCACACACATTTGCTATTCTACAATACCAGAGAGGAGACCACCCACAATTTTTATTCATTACGCCTTTACCTAAACTGTGGTAGCAATACAGTCATCCCAGGGAACATGATTGCTTAGAAAACTTAATATTGCCGAGTCCTCTTCTACTGGCTTAAATCAGGCACGTAACAAAAAGAGCAACTGTCATTTCCATTAATCTGAGTTAGTTTGCTCACTACTTCCTGCTGTATCCTTTTTACCTAAGGAGAGAATTCTTTTTGTTGAGAACTGAAGTGAGCACATGGACACAACATTCGAACACAATAATACTGCTTTACATCTCTGTGACAATATAACAGCACTGGATATTAGTGTGATTTACCCCCACTTTAAGTCTCCTTTTCACTGACAGAACAGCATGAAGAAATCTTCATGTAAATGAAAATAAATTCCCTGTGAATTCTAGGACAAAATTATGACGTAGTGAATGTAAAACAGTGAACAAAACTTGGATGTGGATGGAAAACACACAATTAAAATATCAATCTGACTTAAGAGCTTTCTGAGTATTGCAAAATAAATAGGGAATATCTATTTAGTTCATACTTAGACAACAAATCATAATTTCTCTGATCTCTAGAGATGATAGCAGTAAGGCACATGATTAATACATTATGGTATATTAATCACACATTATGGTGTGCCTGTATTCTGACGCCAGTGTAGAACATGAACTGCTTGGGAGGATTTCAGTCTCTTGCAGTGGCTGCTTAACACCTCTCTGGCAGTATGGAATGATCCATGGGGATCATTCTCAGAAAAAAAACAAGAAAATTAAACCCTGTATCTTATGACAGGTGACATCAAATGGCATTATTAGATGTTGAGTACCTACAGGATACTTCATCATGCAAAAGATCCCAGGCTATCAGAGACCTCGCTGCTATGTTACCACAGTATAGTTACACAGATTTAAAGATAATGCTGCCGTCTGTGCTGCTTCCAGATTTCATTAAGCTCATAAAATGTTCAGATAAGCCACTGATTTAGCAGAGCTGCTTTATAAAGTTGAACAAATACCAAAAAGTTGCTGCCTTCATGCCCTCCAGTTCTCACACTATTCAGGAGGCAGGGAGGAAGAGGGTGCACAAAGGAAGCCTCTACCTCACCCTGCATAATTTGCACTGGAGGATGCTGTGTGCTCTGGAAATGATGCAGTTTGGGATGCAGAGTCACCTGGGGCAGCCTGGACACAAGGGATTTCTTAAATTCCATTGCTAACAAGATTATGTGTATTACACAATGTCACAGGATATCATTTTGCAATCCTCACCCCAGAGGCATACCAGCATATGTTTTACTAACTACTCCAAGGAGTAGCTTTATACAAATGAAATAAGCCACAGAAGCACACCACCTAATACTTTTCCCACACAGAGTTTACTAAGCACAGGGAAGTAACTTGAAGTTTAAGACAGTCCTGCCAGGCTCTCACATACATCCATCATATACTCCAGAGCTTTTCCTTCTCTTCTTTTTAAAATTATGAGGCAAAAATCATCCTTTCAGATGTGACGTCTGGTCTACTTCTTCAGGCAAGCCCTTGTCTACTTACTGAAAACATGTGGCTAAACCCCAGTTCATCACCTGTGTTACCCTCTCTGCCTCACACCAATCTTATTTTAAAATTGAGAGCAAAACAAAGGCAAACAAGTATTCCCATCATGATGATAGTTTTGGACTAATGAAGATGTACCGTAGGCATTCATAATTAGATTTCACAACTACAGAGATTTCATAAGCTAGTTTTCCATCTTGTTTATCAACTGGTATTAACTCGTTTATCAAAGTAAGACTCAATATAATGCTTTAAAAGCATCATGAGTAGACCTAAACTACAGAGGGCAAAAAGGGAAATGTATGAGATGCTAAATCAAAAGAAAGACAAACTACAGTACAAAAGATAACAAGCAAATTCAGTTTTAAACAGCTTAATTTTGTTTCATTTCTTCCTATAATTTTCTCCTAATTTCTCACCTGAACACCACACTTAGTAAAAAAAAAGGCTATAGATAGTGTTGTTCCCATCAATAAATACCTTTTGCATATATAAAGAACCCAACTAAAGAACTTCAATTTGTCTATTTGAAATTTATTTTATGTAGTATTTCTACTTCAGTTTGTATTATCCAGGAATGCAATGTTTGTAATGCAGTAGAGTTTCAATCCACTAAAACATAATTTCAGATGATGCTTTTTCAGTTTTGGGCATATACATCATTAAGTCAGCACAAAAATTCCTCGCACTATATCATAGAATCATAGAATCATAAAATAGTTAGGGCTGGAAAGGACCTTAAGATCATCTAGTTCCAACCACCCTGCCAGGGGCAGGGACACCTCACACTAAACCATGCCACCCAAGGCTATGTCCAATCCAGCCTTGAACACCGCCAGCGATGGAGCATTCACAACTTCCTTGGCAACCCATTCCAGTGCCTCACCACCCTTACAGGAAAGAATTTCTTCCTCATATCCAATCTAAACTTCCCCTGTTTAAGTCCGAACCCATTACCCCTTGTCCTCTCACTACAGTCCCCCATGAAGAGTCCCTCCTCAGCATCCCTATAGGCTCCCTTCAGATATTGGAAGGCTGCTATGAGGTCTCCATGCAGCCTTCTCTACTCCAGGCTGAACAGCCCCAACTTTCTCAGCCTATCTTCATACAGGAGGTGCTCCAGTCCCCTGATCATCCTCGTGGCCCTCCTCTGGACTTGTTCCAAGGGTTCCATGTCTTTTTTATGTTGAGGACACCAGAACTGCACACAATACTCCAAGTGAGGTCTCACAAGAGCAGAGTAGAGGGGCAGGATCACCTCCCAAGACCTGCTGGTCATGCTGCTTTTGATGCAGCCCAGGATATGGTTGGCTTTCTGTGAGACGCTTATAAAAGGCGGAAGAAAGGACAGGTGGCCTGGGAAGAATACAGGGATGTTGTCTGGGAAGCTAGGGACCAGGTTAGGAAAGCTAAGGCCCACTTAGAATTAAACTTGGCTAGGGATGTTAAGGATAACAGGAAGGGATTCTATAGGTACATTGCAAATAAAAGGCAGACTAGGGACAATGTGGGCTCCCTCCGGAAGCTATCAGGAGAACTGGCTACCCTGGATTTGGAGAAGGATGAGGAGCTTAAGGACTTAATGACTTCTTTGCCTCAGTCTTCACCAGAAATTACTCTGGCCACACCACCCAAGTCTTGGAAGACAGACACAGGGACAGTGAGAATGAAGATCTTAGGCCCACTGTAGGAGAGGATCTGGTTCAAGACCATCTTAAGAACCTGAACGTACACAAGTCCATGGGACCTGATGAAATCCATCTTTGGGTCCTGAAGGAGCTGTCAAATGAAGTTGCTAAGCCACTGTCCATCATATTTGAAAACTCATGGCAGTCAGGTGAAGTTCCTGACGACTGGAAAAAGGAAATTGTCATGGGTTCAGCAGTAGCAGTCATTTTTTCTCCTTCGTAGTAGCTGGTGCAGTGCTGTGTTTTCAGTTTTTGGTCTGGGAACAGAGCTGATAACACCAATGTTTATAGTTATGGCTTAGAATGTTTTGGCCTGACCAAGGACTTTCTGAGTCTCATGGTCTGCCAGGGAGGGGGGGGAAGCCGGGAGGAGGCAGAGACAGGGCACCTGACCCAAACTGACCAAAGAGCTATTCCATGCAACAGCACGTCATGCCCAGGATGTAAAACTGGGGGCAGGAACCCGGAACAGTTCAGTTCACAGCTCGGTCATCAAGTGGTGAGCAATTGTATTCTTTTTCCTTGTATTTCCCTGGTCATTGTTAGTGGTGGTGGTGGCAGCGGTGCTTTGTGTTGTACCTTAGTTACTGGGCTGTTCTTATCTCAACCAGTGGGAGTTGCATTCTTTTGATTCTTCTCCCAATTCCCCCCCCTCGGAGTGGGGGGGAAGAAGGAGGGGGAAGTGAGTGGTCGGGCTTTGTATTAGAAGGGGTGAGCTATTGTATTCTTTCCTTGTATTTGCCTTGTCATTATTGTTATTGGTGGTAGCAGTAGTGGTCTTGTGTTATACTTTAGTTGCTAAACTGTTCTTATCTCAACCTGTGGGAGTTGCATTCCTTTGATTCTCCTCCCCATCCACCCGGGAGCAGGGGGCAAGAAAGAGAGGGGAGTGAGTGAGAGAGTGACTGTGTGATTTACAGCTTAAACCACGACAGAAATATAACCCCCATTTTCAAGATGGGGAAAATGGATGAGCTGTGGGACGACAGACCAGTCAGCCTCACCTCTGTGCCTGGCAAAATCTTGGAGTGAATTCTCCTGGAAGGCATGCTGAGGCACATGAAAAACAACAAGGTGGTTGGTGACAGCCAGCATGGCTTCACTAAGGGGAAATCCTGCCTGACCAATGTGGTGGCCTTCTATGATGGGGCTATGAAACTGATGGACATCTACCTGGACTTGCGCAAAGCGTTTGACACTGTGTCACATGACATCCTTGTCTCTAAATTGGAAAGACATCAATTTGATAGGTGGACCACTCTGTGGATAAAGAACTGGCCAGATGGCTGCATGCAAAGAGTTGTGCTCACTGGCTCAATGTCCAGCTGGAGACCAGTAACGAGTGGTGTCCCTCAAGGATCAGTGCTGGGACCGGTCTTGTTCAACATCTTTGGTGGTGACATGGACAGTGGGATTGAGTGCGCCCTCAGCAAGTTTGCTGATGACACTAAACTGTGTGGTTCAGTTGATACATTGGAGGGAAGGAATGCCATTCAGAGGGACCTTGGCACCCTTGTGAAGTGGGCTGATGCCAACCTCATGAAGTTTATCCACACCCAGTGCAAGGTCCTACACCTGGGTGGGAGCAATGCCAGGCACAGCTACAGGTTGGGCAGAGAAGAGATTCAGAGCAGCCCTGTGGAGAAGGACTTGGGGGTGTTGGTAGATGAGAAAATGAACATGAGCTGGCTTCAGTGTGCACTTGCAGCCCAGAAAGCCAACTGTATCCTGGGCTGCATCAAAAGCAGTGTGACCAGTAGGTGGAGGGAGGTGATCCTGCCCCTCTACTCTGCTCTTGTGAGACCTCACTTGGAGTCTTGTGTGCAGTTCTGGTGTCCTTAACATAAAAATGACATGGAACCCTTGGAACAAGTCCAGAGGAGGTCCACGAGGATGATCAGGGGACTGGAGCACCTCCCATGTGAAGACAGGATGAGTAAGTTGGGGCCGTTGAGCCTGGAGAAGAGAAAGCTGCGTGAGACCTCACAGCAGCCTTCCAGTATCTGAAGGGGACCTATAGGGATGCTGAGGAGGGACTCTTCATGAGGGACTGTACTAACTGAACAAGGGGTAATGGGTTTGGACTTAAACAGGGGAAGTTTAGATTGGATATGAGGAAGAAATTCTTTACTGTAAGTGTGGTGAGGCACTGGAATGGGTTACCCAGGGAAGCTGTGTATGCTTCATCGCTGGTGGTGTTCAAGGCCAGGTTGGACATAGCCTTGGGTGGCATGATTTAGTGTGAGGTGTTCCTGCCCCTGCCCCTGCAGGGGGGTTGGAACTAGATGATCTTAAGGTCCTTTCCAACCCTCACTATTTTATGATTCTATGATTCTATCATTTGTGTGTGGATATCTTTTAAAAATATAAATCAATGTAATGTGTTCCTAATTTAAAAACCAAACAGAATGATGACAGCAGCAACATACTTGCATAGCTTTAAGTGAACACAGTTGTACTTCACTTCAAGGACCAGGAGTTAAGAAGCGAGAGCAAGAGGGACCCATCTTCATTTGTGCAAGAGGAAAAAATTTTATAGTTTTTATTACAACTTTAATGTGCGTGCCCAGGAAACAAGCAGAAACTAACAAGAGTGGTCAGAAATGAGTTGCATCAGCAGAAGTGCTTTTGCGGCTAGCCCTGAATTTCATTGCTGGTATTATTACTAAATAACTCTTTTCATCAGCAATGAAAATTCAGGCCTCCCTAAAAAATTCAGCCCTCCCTACAGGCAGAAGTAAAGTTGCCTGTAATTCATGTAAGGAGCAATTTCCATTTCTAGTGATGAAACACCAGGAGCATCACTGATATATGGGTAGCAGGAGCCAAGGAAAGATGTCAGGTAGTCTGAAACAAGGCAGTAATGGAAGAATGTTGATGTGAGATTTCTCTAGGATAACTTCACTTGTGGGAGCTTAGTTGAATATTTACTGTCCTGTGGGCAGGAAACACTTGCTCCAACCCTCCCTAACAACCTGAAGATCAGTTGAGGCATCTCTAAAAGAACCTAAACAAAAAGCCCACCAAAGCAAGCCAACAAGCCAGAGAGCTTTAGAATTTTGCCAACATATTTTTTTTTCCAGAGGTGTGAATAGATATTGAGTTGTGCCTGAAATGTGTGATCGTTTTGTCACTCCTGCTGCACCAAGGAAATTTTTTTTTGCAGTTATCGTTAAATAAAAACTGCCAGTGAAAGAGTTGAGCTAAAGGAACTTGTTTGAAAGAATCCTGCACCAGTCAAACTCGCTTAGCCCCTTAATCCCTTACATTGGCAGTTGAATCCAAGAGACGTGTAATAGTGCACAGAGGAGCTATAAACAAACAAAGCTTGAAGCTCTTGGCAACTAAAAAAAATTTGCCTGTTTCTTTTAAATACATTGCAATAAAACAACAGCTACTGAATATTAGCAGAGAAAGAAATCAGCCGTAAGAAACTCCAACTAGATGGCCTTCCAATTGTAGGGATAAAACACCAAGAAAGACCTTGAGATAAATCTTGCAAATACTGTACGAAGTTTTTGAGGACTTACTAATAAAGCACACTGGTAGAATACATGGGCAAAACTAAACTAGTTGATCATTTGAATGGTAGAATATTTGTCTCAGAGATTGAGACGCTTAATTCCCTGCAATATAAATAGCATACTGCCGTTGCCTTACCACCCCTTCTTAGCCCATAATTGCGTGCATTCTTCAACCTTTTTGCTGCAGAATCTGGGAAAGAATTAAATAAAATTAGATGTTGCATTTTTAAAGTACAATGCTGACAGCAAGGATTCAGTCTCATAATTCAGAACATTTCATTGTGAATAGTTTGACTATCGTGTTTACGGTTGGCTTTCTGGGCTGCAAGTGCACACTGCCGGCTCATGTTCATTTTTTCTTCAACCAACACCCCCAAGTCCTTCTCCGCAGGGCTGCTCTGAATCTCTTCCCTGCCCATGCTTAAACAGGGGAAGTTTAGATTGGATATGAAGAAGAAAGTCTTTACTGCAAGGGTGGTGAGGCAGTGGAATGGGTTGCCCAGGGAAATTGTGAATGCTTCATCGCTGGCGGTGTTCAAGGCTGGATTGGACAGAGCCTTGGGTGACATGGTTTAGTGGGAGGTGTCTCTGCCCCTGGCAGGAGGGTTGGACCTCGATGATCTTAAGGTCCTTTCCAACCCTAACTATTCTATGATTCTATGATTCTATGTTTTGTGTATGTTCAGGTTCCTAAGATGGTCTTGAACCAGATCCTCTCCTACAGTGGGCCTAAGATCTTCATTCTCACTGTCCCTACGTCTGCCTTCCAAGACTTGGGTGGTGTGGTCAGAGCAATTTCTGGTGAAGACTGAGGCAAAGAAGTCATTAAGTCCTTAAGCTCCTCATCCTTCTCCAAATCCAGGGTAGCCAGTTCTCCTGATAGCTTCCAGAGGGAGCTCACGTTGTCCCTAGTCAGTCTTTTATTTGCAATGTACCTATAGAATCCCTTCCTGTTATCCTTAACATCCCTAGCCAAGTTTAATTCTAAGTGGGCCTTAGCTTTCCTAACCTGGTCCCTAGCTTCCCAGACAACATTCCTGTATTCTTCCCAGGCCACCTGTCCTTTCTTCCGCCTTTTATAAGCCCCTTTTTTCCTTCAAATTTTCCTCAGCAGCTCCTTATCCATCCAAGGAGGTCTCTTAGCCCTCCTGCAGCACTTCCTACTAGTTGGGATTCATCGCTCCTGAGCTTGCGGCAGGTGATCCCTGAATATTAATAGTCTTGGTCCCCCCTGCCCTCTAGGGCTATATCTCATGGAATCTTACTAAGCAGGTTCCTGAAGAGGCCAGTCTGCTCTCCTGAAGTCCAGGGCAGTGAGCTTGCTGCATGCTCTTCTCACTGTCCTGAGGATCTCAAATTCAACCATCTCATGATCGCTGCAATCAAGGCTGCCCTGGAGAGTCACATTTCCAACCAGCCCTTCCCTGTCGGTGAGGACGAGGTCAAACATGGCACCTCTCCTTGTTGGCTCCTCTATTACTTCCAGAAGGAGGTTGTCTTCCACACAATCGAGGAACTTCCTGGATTGCTTGTGCCGGGCCATACCATCCCTCCAACGGATATCAGAGTGGCTGAAGTCCCCCATGAGTACAAGAGCCTGTGAGCATGAGGCTGTTCCTATCTGTCTATAGAGGGCTTCATCCACTGAGTCCTCTTGGTCAGGCGGTCTGTAACAGATCCCCACAATAATGTCTCCCATCACTGTTCTCCCTTTAACTGTGACCCACAAACTCTCTATCCACTGCTCACCTGTCCCCAGACAGAGTGCCACACTCTCCAGACTATCCCTAACATAAATAGCAACTCCCCCTCCCCACCTACCGAGCCTGTCTTTCCTAAAGAGCCTGTAACCTTCCATTCCAACACACCAGTCACAGGAACCATCCCACCATGTTTCTGTGATGCCTATTATATCATACCCCCATAGACATACACACATCTCTAATTCCTCTTGTTTGTTCCCCATGCTACAGGTGTTTGTATAGAGGCATCTGAGCCGAGCTCCAAATGAAGCCAGCTCATTGGCTGGAGCAGCTGCAACATCTCTACACTGCACTGAACATTTACTATAGGTGCTGGCAACTGACTGGGAGTGCTGGGATGGAATGATGCCCCCCTCCCCCAACACATCTAGTTTAAAGCATCCTTGACCAGTCTGGCAAGCCTCCTACCAAATCCACTCTTCCCTTTCTTTGTCAGACCAGCTCCACCAGCCCCCACTAGACCTGGCCTACTAAATTGAGTCCACAGTTCAAGGTAGCCAAACCCCTGACTATAGCACCACCCTTTTAGCCATTTATTAACCTGGCTAATCCTCCTAGCCTTTTTAATGTCCTGCCCTGTATCCTGGAGAGCTGATGAAAAGACAACTTGAGCTCCACAGCCCCTTATCACCTCTCTCAGAGCTCTGTAGTCCTTCTTTATGTTCTCCGGGCTACCGTTATCTATATCAGTATCACCCACATGGATCACTAGAAGTGGGTAGTAGTCAGTGGGGCTGACTAGTACAGGCAGCCTTTCTGCAACATCCCTGATCCGAGCCCCTGGTAGGCAACACAATCATTATTTGGTAAAAGATGTTTGTAGATCACAGTATAACTGTGAGAGAGAAGAAAGTAGGAAGAAAAGAATCACCAAAACAAGAGCAGGTTTGATCACACTGTTGAATGTCCATACAAATACTCCTAATAAAATTTGTGGATGACACAGTGACAGAAACTGTATGGAAAGAATTAATCTCTTGAGAAAGTTGCATTGAAACAAATACAAAGCAGAATTATAGACCGAGGAGCACGGAATACAAGTCCTACCAAAGGGAATGACTGATTGAAGAAAAAACCCATGCAATAATGACAAGGAGATAGAGAATAAGTAGAAAGGAATTTGTACTCTCCATCATGATGCTAGCTAGAGAAAAAAATAAATCCTAATTCAGTATCTGAGAAAGAAAGAAGAAAAAAGAGTAAGAGCAAGACAACATTTCAGTCCATATGACTACACAGCACTTGGCCATCACAGCTCTAAGGGTAGAAGAGACACTAGCAGAAAAGTTTAAATACATAGCAAACTATAGTTTAAGTATGAAGTGCAAGGTCCTGTACCTGGCTAGGGACAATCTCAGGCACAGCTACAGGCTGGGTGGAAAAGTGATTCAGAGTGGCCCCATAGAGAAGCACTTGCAGGTGTTGGTCTATAAGAAACTTAACATGAGCCAGCAGTGTGCGCTCGTAGCCCAGAAAACCAATCGTAACCTGGGCTGCTTCAAAAGAAGCATGACCAGCAGGTCAAAGGAGGTGATCCTGCCCCTCTACTCTGCCCTTGTGAGACCCCACTTGGAGCACTGTAGTCGTGGTTAAAGCCCAGCCTGGAACTCAGAAACCACACAGCCGTTCACTCACTCCCCTCCTTTTTCCCCCTGCTCCAGAAGGGATGGGGAGGAGAATCGAAAGAATGTTAACTCCCACGGGTTGAGATTAGAGCAGACCACTAACTAAGGTATAACACAAACCACTACTGCTACCACCAACAATAATAATGATGAGGGAAATAACAAGGGAAGAGAATACAACCACTTACCACCCGCTGACTGATAGCCAGCCCGACCCAGCAGTGATCTAGCCTTTCCAGGTATACTGCCCCCCAGTTTATATACTGCACATGACGTGCTGTGGTATGGAATACCTCTTTGGTCAGTTTGGGTCAGGTGTCCTGTCTCTGCTTCCTCCCGGCTTCCCCTCCTCCCTGGCAGAGCATGAGGCTCAGAAAGTTCTTGGTCAGATTAAACATTACTGAGCAGCAACTGAAAACATTGGTGTTATCAGCGTTGTTCACAGGCTAAGAGTCAAAACCACAGCACTGCAGCAGCTACTAAGAAGTTGAAAAATGACTGCTACTGCTGAACCCAGGACAGTATTCACCCCTTATTCTATACCATTCACGTCATGCTCATATCTCCACTTTTCAACATACCATCACTCCTGTCTCATATATATATATGTATATATACATATACACATACACACATGCACAGACAGAGAGAGAGATCATTCCTTAGTGCATGGACCAATCCCTATAAAGCTGATAAGTCCATCTGGTCCATGATGTTGGGCTCCACCTCTTGCAACAGTCTTTCGGAGCAGGAGAGGCTGTGTGCAGTGTTGGATCGTTGCCTGATGATGATAAGCACAGAACCCATCTGGTTTCATCAAAGTTCATTCTTTGTTGGGATCATGGTCAGAGGGAAGTCAGCGCCAGTCGCTGGTGACCTGAAGACATCTAGTTGGTGGGCTATAAAAGTGCTACAGAGCAGGCAACAGCATGCAATTGAGTTCATTGGCTGTTTTCCCCTAAAATCAAATCGCCTGGAGGTATACATCAGACTTCCCCATCTTCCCACATTATCCACCAAGTATATCCGGGTCCCTGAAAAAAAGCAATTCCATGAGCATCTACATGGCATACCTTCACCACCAGGTTCTGCACCTGGGCAGTGATATCTTGCCACAGTGCAGCAGCCCAGATGGGTTTACCTCTGCGTTGCCAGTTGCTCTGCTTCCATTGCTGCAACCACCCCCACAGGGCATTTGCCACCATCCATGAGTCAGTATAGAGATAAAGTAGTGGCCACTTTTCTCGTTCAGCAATGTCCAAGGCCAGCTGGATGGCTTTCACCTCGGCAAACTGACTCAATTCACCCTCTCCTTCAGCCGATTCTGCAACTTGTCATTGAGGAATCCATACAGCCGTCTTCCATCTATGATGCTTTCCCACAATACGGCAGAACCCATCAGGAATCAAGGCATACTGCTTTTCACTTTCTACCAGTTCATTATATGGTGGGACCTCCACTAATTACACAACTCATTGTGTAATTAGTGCAGCCCACTTACTCCATGTAGCATCGGTTGCATGATGTGTAGAGGAGACTCTGCCTTTGAACATCCATCCCAGCACAGGCAACCAGGGTGCCAGGAGGAGCTGTGCTTCACTGCCAGTCACATCCAAAGCAGCTCAAAACCGCTTCATAGGCTGCCAGTATCTCTTTTTCAGTTGGGGTATAGCTGGCCTCAGATCCTCTGTATCCCTGACTCCAAAAGCTGAGGGGTCAATCTCAAATCTCCCCTGGAGCTTTCTGCCAAAGGCTCCATGTAGGACTATTCTCCGTGACTGCAGTGTGGAGTACATTTTTTACATCTGGCCTGGTCCAGACTGGTCCAAGGGTTACTGCATGAACTGTCTCTCGTTTAATTTGCCCAAAGGCTTGTTGTTGCTCAGGGCCCCATTTAAAATCATTATTCTTCCAGGTCACATGATAGAGAGGGCTTACAATCAAACTGTAATTCGGGATGTGCATCCTCCAGAACCCCACAACACCCAAGAAAGCTTGTGTTTCTTTCTTATTAGTTGGTGGAAAGATTGCTGTTATCTTGTTGATCACATCTGTGGGGATCTGGTGACATCCATCTTGCCATTTGATTCCCAAAAATTGAATCTCCTGTGCAGGTCCCTTGACCTTACTCTGTTTTATGGCAAAACCAGCTTTCAGCAGGATTTGGATTATTTTCCTCCCTTTCTCAAAGACTTCTTCCGCTGTATCGCCCCACACCATAATGTCATCAATGTATTGCAGGTGTTCTGGAGCTTGCCCCTGTTCCAGTGCAGTCTGGATCAGTCCATGGCAAATGGTCGGGCTGTGTTTCCACCCCTGGGGCAGTCGGTTCCAAGTGTACTGAACGCCCCTCCAAGTAAAAGTGAACTGTGGCCTGCACTCTGCTGCCAAAGGAATTGAGAAAAATTCATTGGCAACATCATTTGTGGCATCCCACTTGGCTGCCTTTGACTCCAGTTCATACTGAAGCTCTAGCATGTCCAGTAAGGCAGCACTCAGTGGTGGTGTGACTTCATTCAGGCCACGATAGTCTACTGTTAGTCTCCACTCTCTGTTAGACTTTCACAGTGGCCATATGGGGCTATTAAAGGGTGAGCTGGTCCTACTGATCACTCCTTGACTCTCCAGCCTATGCATCAGCTTACGGATGGGAATCAGGGAGTCTCGGTTGGTGCGATATTGTCGCCTGCGCACTGTTGTTGTCGCGATTGGCACTTGTTGTTCTTTGAACTTCAGGAACCCCACAACAGAAGGATCCTCTGAGAGACCAGGTAAGGTGGACAGCTGCTCAATTTCCTCTGGCTCCAAAGCAGCAATACCAAAAGCCCATGGGTACCCTTTTGGGTCTTTGAAGTACCTTCTCCTGAGGTAGTCTATGCCAAGGATGCATGGAGCCTTTGGACCAGTCACAGTGGGGTGTTTTTGCCATTCCCTCCCAGTCAGGCTGATTTCAGCCTCCAGTACAGTCAACTCTTGGGATCCTCCTGTCACTCCAGAAATATAAATGGGTTCCACCCCTCGACAGCTTGATGGCATCAGGGTACACTGTGCACCGGTACCTACTAGAGCCTTATATTTTTGTGGGACTGATGTGCCAGACCACTTGATCCACACAGTCCAGTAAATCCGATTGTCCCCTGCCTCCACCTGGCTGGAGGAGGGGCCCTTCTAATAGTCATCACATTGGTCACTCACATCTTGTTGACAGGAATTATTCCTTATCACAGGAGCTGAAGTAAAATCATCTCTTCCGCTCCATCTGGGAGCCTGCTCACCGGAGACTGAAGCCGCAGCCTTCATGGGGTGATCAGCCTTGACCTTTATTCTCCTCTTCAATTCACGCACCCGTTCCTCCAGAGCTGAGGTAGTTTTTCCATCCCGCTTCATCATGTCTTCTCCGTGATCCTGCAGGTAAAACCATAGGGTGGCCCATGGCCTATACCTTCTATATCTTCTCCCTCAAGCAGTAGGGCGCATTTTGTTGATAGCTGAGATGTGTGTTGGTACATGGGAGGAGCTGGATAGATCAGATAGGTCGTCTCTCAATTTTTAGAACTCCTGAGACACTTTTTCCACAGCTGAAATGATGGAAAGGGTGAGATTGTCTTCGAACTCTCAGAGTTTATTAATCATTTCATCCACTGTTAGTGGTACTATGTCATTCCAGGTTACTGTTACCAGTGAATGGGCATATGATGACGGTGCATTCCATGCAAATTTTCTCCACATAGGTCATGTACGTTCGACTTCATCTGGATTTATGGGTCCTTTCCCAGCATCCTGCTTGCGACAGATGATCTCTACAATGGCTGATTCCCTCAGAGACTGAATGCCTTTCTCTAGAGTAGTCCACTTGGCTGAACAACTCGTAACATTGTCCTTGTATGGAAACCTTTCTTTCACAGCTGCCAAGAGCCGCTTCCAAAGGCTGAGGGACTGTTTCTCTTTTGCAATTGCTTTGTCAATTCACCCTTCCCTAGCAAGTGATCCCAGCTGCCTAGCTTCTCTACCCTCTAGTTCATGACTGTCAGCCCAATTGTCCCAGCATCGGAGCAACCAGGTGATGATGGGCTCCCCTGGTTGACAGGTAAAATGTTTTTGCATATTCTGCAGCTCAGTTGAGGTCCTGGGTAGAGAAGTCACCTCCTTCTTCCTCTTCTTCCTCTGAATCACATATTAATAACTCCTGGTCAGATGCTGTTGGTGGTGAGTACATTGTTTCTTTATCTTGCTTCATCTTTCTTGTCTCTTTTTTCCTTTTCCCCTTGCGTACAGAGGCAACCAATATTGGCATGAATTGGTCTTCTGGTTTAGCTACAGTGATTATCACTGCGGTAGGAGTGGCTGCAGTACCTGTTGTCGGGGTTTGGGTAGCTGCTGTACTTGTTGCTGGGTTTAGCGTAGCTGCTCTGCTTGGAGCTGGAGTAGCTGCGCTGTCTGTTGCAGTCAAAGTGTGAGTAGCTGCTGTACTTGTCGCTGGGGCTGATGTAGCTTCTGTGCTTGGAGTAGCTACGTTATCTGTTGCAGTCAGAGTTTGAGTAGCTACTGTACTTGCCACTAGGGTTGGTGTAGCTGCTGTATTTGGAGTTAGAGTAGCTGCATTGTTGGTTGCTTTGCCCTCAGATCCAGGGACATTTTTTCTTTTTGAAGGTGTTGGAAGATGTTCAACAGGGCTCTGTAAGCATAGGCCAAACCCCAGCATGTTGTCATGATTTGTCCCTCTCTGGAATGACCAGAATAACAACACACCTCATTTAAATGTTTTATTTATTTTTCTGTATTTTGCACTTGCTCAGTGGTGAAGTTCCAAAGCACTGGTGGGACCCACAGGCCTACATACTTGTCCATACTGTCCCACACACTCTGCCACTCATGGCTGTCCAGCCTTGGGGAAAATCTTTTGGTCTTCCTATATCGTCATCTAACCCTAAACAAGGCCCAAACTCGATTCTGCTTAACTCTCCAGATCAGATTAAATGGTTGTGGCTAAAACACACTCTGTATGCGTGCCAACATGGTGATCCCCATCACAATCAGCAGGCAGGTCTCAAGGAACTCAAAGGCTATTCAAAACCTTCAGAACTTTCAAATGATGCTGTAAAGCGTCTGGTGGGGGAGCTGGGAAGATAAGGGAATGTCACCTTCACAGGTTGACCACCCGAGGAGGGGAAAAAAGATGTGTAATTGCTAAACACTTCTATTATATACCTCCCAAAGCACAGAGGTGGTGACCACACTGGGAGCGCAAGCCAGATCAGTCTATTGTATTACAAGTCATTACCATAAAGTACAATGAAACAAGAACCTTAGCTCAAGGCCCCCAGCCGATAAACACTAACACACCAAATACTGCCTGTAAGTAAAGTATGACATGCTGAAACTCCAAGATCAAGAGCAACAACTTTGAGATCAAATAAATCAGCATTGTGACGAGTCACTATTAATCCGAAACAATGAATGATTATCACAAATATGATTGGACACACTCTGGTCAGATCTGTCATTATCTCAACCCTTTGTGCCCCACGTTGGGTGTCAGAAAGAACTGTTGTGGTTTAAGCCCAGCCTGGAACTCAGAAACCACACAGCCGTTCACTCACTCCCCTCCTTTTTCCCCCTGCTCCAGAAGGGATGGGGAGGAGAATCGAAAGAATGTAACTCCCACGGGTTGAGATTAGAGCAGACCACTAACTAAGGTATAACACAAACCACTACTGCTACCACCAACAATAATAATGATGAGGGAAATAACAAGGGAAGAGAATACAACCACTTACCACCCGCTGACTGATAGCCAGCCCGACCCAGCAGTGATCTACTTCCAGGTATACTGCCCCCCAGTTTATATACTGCACATGACGTGCTGTGGTATGGAATACCTCTTTGGTCAGTTTGGGTCAGGTGTCCTGTCTCTGCTTCCTCCCGGCTTCCCCTCCTCCCTGGCAGAGCATGAGGCTCAGAAAGTTCTTGGTCAGATTAAACATTACTGAGCAGCAACTGAAAACATTGGTGTTATCAGTGCTGTTCCCCAGCTGAAAGTCAAAACCACAGCACTGCAGCAGCTACTAAGAAGGAAAAAAATGACTGCTATCGCTGAATCCAGAACAACTGTGTACAGTTTTGCTGTCCTCAACATAAAAAGGACATGGAACTGTTGGAACAAGTCCAAAGGAGGGTCACGAGGATGATCAAGGGACTGGAGCACCTCCCATATGAAGACAGGCTGAGAAAGTTGAGGCTGTTCAGCCTGGAGAAGGGAAGGCTGCATGAGACCTCATAGCAGCTTTCCAGTATCTGAAGGAGGACTACAATGATGTTGGAGAGAGACTCGTCACCAGGCATTGTAGTGATAGGACAAGGGGTAATAAGTTCAAAAAGGCTTAACCAGTGGGAGAATTCAGGTTAAGATATAAGGAAGAAGTTCTTTACTATGAGGGTGATGAGGCACTGGAACAGGTTGCCCCAAGAAGTGGTAAATGCTCCATCCCTGGCAGTGTTCAAAGCCAGGTTGAACAGAGCCCTGGGTGACATGGTTTAGTGTGTGGGGTCCCTGCCCCTGGCAGGGGGGTTGGAACTAAATGATCTTAAGGTCCTTTGCAGTCCTAACTGTTCTATGATTCTATATAACAAATGTGATTGTGAGGTTAAAAAACTGTGTCTTATTATTGGTAGACAAAGACTTGTTATCTTTAACCTCTTTAAAAGAGGTCTCTATTATTATGTGATGCTACTACCTAAGTAGCTTCAATGAGAAAAAACAGACAACAACTATAGCAAGATAGAGTAACTTAGCTGTAGGCCAAATGTTCCTCACAGTGAGAGTGACTAACCACCATATAGGAAAAACCTATAAAGGCAAAACACAGAATTCTGATTTCTTGACATCTGCGGCCTCTCTGAATTGATACTTATTAATCAGTGTTTTCCCTACAGTTACACTCAAATGACATTTGTGACATGTGCAGGATAGTCATTACCTATCTCACACCATGCAAACTGACTGATAGGATGCATTCTTTGTGTATTTAAAACTTATAAGAGTAAATATCCCGTATGTTTTACCTCTGTAACATGCGGGAATAACCATAACTTAGTAAATTAAGTATATACGTCTCTTCCTTACTTTCGTCTAAAAATATATATATTCCTCACTTAGAATCATTCCCTCTTGGCATGAGGGAGGCTTGACAGCTCTTGGCATAAAAGAACATGTGATTAACACATGTGGGTTTAGTGTTCCTCATTTGAGAATACTGGCTTCATTTGTATGGAATACAAATATGTCACATCTCCTCAATATCTGAAACAGAACATTTATATTTATGAGGATATAAACTCATTTTCTCAAGTCTCTGATATTTGTTGAAAATTAATCATCCCCTTGCAAAACACATTCACTAGAATATTCATAGGAAGCAAACATAGCGAATAACATATTCAACTTTCATAATCAAAGGTTCCCAAAGCAATTTTCAGGAGATAGGTATCATAATGCCCAGTTATGGATAGAGAAACTGAGGTGTAATATTAACTTGCCAAAACATCAATAGCAGAAATGCGTTACACACTGGATTTTTTGGCAAATCCCTGGAATTCCTGTTCCTCTAATGCATAAAGATAGTTAAAAAAAAAAAAAAAAAAAGCTTTCATTTCAATCAATATTAATATATTTCTGTGATCTTGTGATCTTCAGCAAGATTTCCCTGAAGCAACTGGTATTTCTCCATAATGTTCAGAATGCCTGTGTTCTTCAAGGCTTGCTTACTTTACTTGAGCTCCCTGAACTATCATACTAAAAATGTTTGAAAACCTAGAACAGGTCTCCTTACTTTATTTGTAGGAATGCTGCAAAGTCAGATATATTATGTGAAGCCTCTGTTCAACAAATTTTACTTTCATTCTGGTCTAAAGAAAGTAGATACAAGTAAAACTTCTTGTTTGTACAGCAAGATTTAATAAGGACATAAGGTCACCATAACCAAAGTTTGTTTAATGTTTATGCTATCATTTTTTAAAAAGTTTATTTTATGAAGGGAAAAACTCAGTTTAAAATTTAACTTTACAAATTCATAAGATACCATTCTTCCATTACCATTATCATTTTAATTGAGGCTAAAGGATCCAACCTTTTACTCTACATGGTGAAAACAATTTTAACCTTGCCTTTCACGGGTTGGGGAGAATTAACTTGATTTGTTCCTTCAGAAAAATGAGAACATTGAAATTGTAAAACATCACACTGATATTACCTCTCCATTTATGTACCTACACTTTGATGATGAAGTCAGTTCACAGCCCTACTTAACAAGCATAACTATATATATATATACTCACTTCTTACTGCTCAGTTTAATAGTTTCTTATAATCATAGAATAGTTAGGGTTGGAAAGGACCTTAAGATCATCTAGTTCCAACCCCCCTGCAGGGGCAGGGACACCTCCCACTAAACCATGCCACCCAAGGCTCTGTCTAATCCAGCCTTGAACACCGTCAGCGATGGAGCATTCACAGCTTCCCTGGGTAACCCATTCCAGTGCCTCACCACCCTTACAATAAAGAATTTCTTCCTCATATCCAATCTAAACTTCCCCTGCTTAAGTTTGAACCCGTTACCCCTTGTCATCTCACTACAGTTCTTCATATGCTGCTGTAAACATAGCTAACAAAGTAATTATATTCACAAAATATTTAATAATTTTCCTTCTCCACATAAAGACTGAAAAATAAAGTCTCCATCCTTTGCTTAGTGATTTTAACATGAAACCACTGATGAAGTCATCAACATTCTCAGTGTAATACATTGAGCCAGTATGTGTGGATGTCAAATAACTGGAGACAAGAAGTGACTGAATTCCTTTAGGGTTTTAAAGTCCTACTACATTTTTGCTTGGATACATCTTTTCTGGGCCATTAAGTCACAGTTGTCAAAAGAATAGATGAAAAAAGCTTTTAATGTTTTATTGTTGAGTGACAGTTCGAAGGACTTCCTCTATCTCAGTATCCAGGGGTTTACACTGTAAACCTGTATTTTATCTGTGCACACTCAACCCTCAAAACAGTCTGCTAAGGGTGAAGCTCATTTTAGAGAAAGCATAACAGAGTTTTCTGGATTCTGATCACATATCTTACATTACTGCATTATCTGATATGATCCCTTTCGTTAATGCATATGCTTGTTCTGCACCAGCCAACAGGAGCTGCTCATTGCCTGTGCTGACTGACATGCAACCCTTAGGAATGCTGTCTAACTACACACATGGAGCAAACCATATTGTGCTATTACTCCCAGTTATGCTGTTCTGATGTCAAAGCCACTCAACATACACAAAGCATGGAGATACATGACTGGTGAGGGATGAAGGGCAGTAAAGTAGGTTTTCTATGGGTACAGTAAGAGCAAAAGGAAAACTGAGGAAAATACAGGCCCACTGCTCAGTGAGGTGAAGGATGCAGTGGTATGGGATACAGGAAGGACTCAGTGAGGATTAATCTTAAACGGCAAGGTCTACTCACAGACCTCCTGGGGGACACGAAGTGAAGTACTCCTCATAGTGGAGGAAGACTGACTCACACTGAGCAAACTGGACATACACAAGTCCAAGCAATGAGACAGGACACATCTGAGGCTTTAGGTACAAAAAAGACAATGTCAAACAAACCAGACTAAGTCAGGTGGAGAGCTACCAATGTAGGCAGTGAATGCTGCATATTACATAGAAGGAGAGACTGAGAGTTGCTTTTTTCAACCTGAAGCAGACAGACAAGGCTTAGAGGAAGGGAGCAGGAAGGAGATTTACTGCTTTCTAGAACTGCCAACTGGGAGGTGTAGAGATGACAGAGTCAAACTGAAGTGAGTGAAAAAGGAGAATCTCTACCCTTGTGGATATTCCAAACTTGAGTGTGCAAGGCAACGAGAAATCTGATCCAACTTACAAACAACATAATTTGCTGATTTTAATCATCAACACAATTACAGTTGCAATATCAACATAAAACATCACATAACATCAACATAATTATAACCTATTGATTGCAATCATCATGATTACAATTTCAACATCAACATATAAGATATAGCATCAACATAATTATAATTAGTTGACTGTAGTCAAGATTTTTTTTCTCTCCATATGACTATTGCTATTAATATTTTGGAAGAAAGAGTCTTTAGTACTTTTTCTACTTTGCATAAAGTGCAAGGGTAGGAAGTCATATTCTAACTCTGCCATTCACTTAAGCTTATTCCCTGAAACTCCTTACCTTTAAGAACACATACCCATGTTCAAGGTATACTGCCCTTGTTGAGTTGAGGAAAAATGAGGGGGAAAATTAGGAAGGCACAAAAGATGGCACTGAAAGACTTAGAAAAATTAAAGACTAGGAGAACCCTGGGAAGTTTGGAAAGGAAAAGTATGTCAAGGTGCTGAGAACAGCTTCTCTATACTTGTGGAAGTTATGCCTCAATTTCTGACAGTTCAGTACAGAAAGACAGGTGGATTTGACAGACGTACTTTATTTTCAAGACTGAAGAAAATTCCAGACATACACAACAAAACACTTATTTCATCATATAAAAATGAACGTAAGAGTTTGTTGAAATCCTAGCAACGCACAAGTAGGTGAAATAAAGTACTAAAACATGCAAAGGGAAGGTACAAGATTAAATGTTATTTATGTTTACATAAATGTCTTTTTCATAAATTATTTATTTTTTCATTCACCTTTCCATGACCCTTACTTCATTCACTGTGCAAGGGTTGTTACAGTAGTGTTACTACCTTACACTTCAGTGTGGGCGTGGTGGACAGGACCCGACATGGACATCATCTCATTCCGTCAGAGTTGTGTTTGCCTTAGTTTTTCCCCCAGATTGCATGGAAGTAGCTAAAGCTCTAAGTCCAGCTGGCTGGCTGACCACTTCCTGGTAGAACCAGCCATAGTCTTTCACAAACTGTGTGTAGAGGTTAATGCTTTACTTTGTTATTATTTTTCAGCCATTCCTCACTTCTTCCTTACAGAAAATGGACTCCAGATTTTTGCATCCTACAAACGTCAGGATATAGGAGAAGAAAGTCTATCAGAGTACACTCAACATCATTTGAATTAGTATCTCTTACAATATACAAAAAGCAACACAACTGACCATAGACGATCAATTCTAATATGTTCTGCTGATCATGCAAATCAAGAAGTGCTGGGGGGTTAATTAAGAATACTTGGTTTGAATAATATGAAGAACTGACCTCACTGTGGGATTAATCAGGCTACAGAACAAATAGTCTCCCAAAGGAAGAGGTAGAATTTCCACAGCTTGAAACATTATGACAAGACTGAATGAAACTAAGGAGAATCCACAGCAAAATAACCACATCATGACGTTAAAGTGGTACAGTAGACATTTAGTAGGCATACTCCAACTTTAAGTTGTTAAAAAATGAAAACTGCATACTGAAAGAACTGCTTGGTCTTATAGCCAGAGGTTGGGCAAGAGAATACACAATTTCTGTAACACAAGAACAAACAGAAATAGTAACAAGATATTGGAGCTGAAGATTCATCTCTGGACAAAAGCATGGTATCTTGCTCAATCTCTAATGCATTGTAAGGAACCACAAAAGCAACACCCAACACCTTCCAACTTGCTGCCATGTGGAGGTGGGAAACTCCCGGGAAAAAGCTTAATTAGCCTATAACTTTTTATCACATGCAAATGCATTCCTTGCCTTGAAAAATGGTGGCAAAAGGTATATACTTCTGTGCACACTTCTGGTAAGGTGACATAGAACCTTGTCTCCTTCTGTGACTTTCTGAAGAAAGGGAAAAAATAATAATTAAAAAAAAAGCACTACTGATATCTGCTATACTTCCAAAATGCCAATCTGCTGGTGTTTCTGTCAAAATAAAACTCACTCTAGTTGCAGCCTATTTCCTTGCATCTTTTTATTAAATATCAGTATCTTTCTCTTTGCTCTTTTAAGCCTTGAAATCCACCTCTGCAATGCAGCATCTTCTTTATTAAACACAATGATCATACTCAGCTCCTCTGCAGCTGAATCCTTTTAAATCCCACCATCTATCAAGCAAACCCCAAACTTTTTATCCTGTTTGCCATGACAAAACCTTCCTCTACATTTTAAAATACCTTATGTTCAATGCAGCCAAACTGTTTCAAGAAGCCTTTAAACTAAGCAGCTTATAAATATTGTGCCATTTTGAAGATGCATGCCTTATTCAAAGAAACCCTTACAAACCTTATCAGTTTACCACTTCTACTACCATCGTGCTTTAAGATTTGAAGCAAGTCAGATCACACAGAAACATAACAGATGCAACAAGAATATTCTTATTCTCACTATTTTTCTTAAATAGATCTCAGTGCAATACTCCTACTCTTAATTGAACCTCAATAATGACTCAAGCTTCTTTCAAGCTTGTTTATTTTGCTATCTAACTAATAAAAATGCCCTAAAAATTCAAAACTACATTATACATTATATCTACTGCCCCTTCTAGCAAAATTTTCTGCAGAGAGGGGAAAAGGAAGGAAGTATTTGGAACAGCTTTCCATAAACTTATTTTAGCTACCAGAGAAATTTGTTTTTGCTGGATAAGAATTTCAGTTACTAGCCCAAAATACATGTGCTTTACAAACCATGACTTGTATTAGAAGGATTTGTAAAAAACCAGCATACTTGTCACACTGATGCACTTCATAAATGCAAGACTCCTATAGATGTGTACAATATCGTGGAAGAGAGGAATTGCTAAACAAATTACTGCATTTCACTACCCAGCAGGGTAATAACCATAGCAACATCTCATAGAAGAGGAGGAAGGTTGAAAAACTGTAGCTCTGGGATTAGATATTTGTAGACTCCATTTTGAAGATAAAATCTTTATTTAATTAAATGTTTATTTAGTTTTCTGGAAAAAAAGTCTTACGCATCTACAATAGATTAGAAAATTTATACAGAAAAGTATATAAACCTTGCAGAAATTATAAAATACTAATTGCCATATTTTACAAAATTTTACTAAAAAAGAATAAAAATTAGGTACATCTACAAGAGTAACTGTGTAGATATTAATCAAGCATATAAAAGGATGAAGTGAATATACAAAGGTTAGACAATTGAGTTTTCAATATGTAGCTCCTTCTGGGACTCATCATCATGCAACATATGCATTTACTAATATGGTTAGGAGCACAGTCTAGCTCATTTTGTGTTTCTTGGCTTAGAAGTCAGTTATGCCCTTTAAAATTCATTCAATAAGCTGCTGGCCAATTTAAAAGGTAAATTCAGAATCACAGGGACGGACTGGAGAGGTCTAGGAGTTGAGTTCTGTTTGGACTTTAGAAGTACCTAAAAGTATGCTTGTCTACCTGAAACTCTTCAGCTTTTTGACCTAGAAACCTTCCTGAATATTTCATTCCAAAGGTCTTCTGAGATGCACTGGTCATTTCAATGTACTCTAACTTACAAACGCAAAGGTGCAATAAAACTGACTGAATTGTATTTGGATTGTGATGCCCAGAACCACAGAAAGTTGAAAGGGACCTCCAGAGGTCTCTAGCCCAAAACCACACAAAAAGGAAATGTGGCTAAAGAAAGTTGTCAAAAGCTGTGTCCAGTGAAGTCTTGAACATCTACAGGAACAGACATCCTCTCTGGGCCTCATTCCAGTAATTTACCACTGCTACAGTGAAAGGCTTTCTTTACATCAAGTGGAATTTCCCATATTCCCATCTGTTGCCTCTTGACCTATACTTCTGAGACAAGTTCAACTCCATCAGGACTCCGCAATGCTGCAATTAGGCAGTTAGGTAGATCACAGTAACATCCTCCCTGGCCCTTGTCTTCTCTCGTCTGAACAAATGCAGTGCTCTGAGCCTCTAAACATACATCATATGATGCAACCCCAGTCACATTGATAGCCCTCTACTGGACTCCGTCGTCTTTGTCAATGTCTTCCCTGTTCTAGAGTGCCAAACCCACATGAAGTGCTTCAGGATTTCTATCCAAGTTTGCATCTCTGTTAAGTTTGCATCAAGTTAAAGGTTATTTGAATTTATGACAGACTCATATCCATCTCTAGTGAAAAAGAACACTAAATCTTGGGAATTTTTCAGAATTTCAAGGACAGTTTTGTTCAGGCTATGTTCTACATACACAAATTGATTCCATGCTTTTCCAGAAGAGAATTTCAATCCATATTCTCCATTTGCGCTTCCTTAAAACTTTTATTTTATAAAAATATAAATTCTTATAAAAGATTTTTGGTCCTTTCAATTGTTTAAGTATATCAAAGTAGGCAAAACCTTCCTTTTCTATTTTCTTATGCTGCTGCCTGGGCTTTGTAATGAGATTGCTTTGTACAGTAACATCACAATACAGAAAAACTCTGCTTGAATTCTATGAGAGCAAACTCATCATTAAAGAGGACAGATTAAAGAGCTCTGTCAGAAATGGAGAGACATCTAACAAAGGCTCAATCAACCAGAAAATACTGTAACAATCTAATTCAACTAATTTTCAAAGTACAGGATAATGATTCCAGCAAAACAACACTTCTTCAGACACAACATTCCATGGGAGCATCAGTATTTCAGCTTGCATCAGAATTTTACTTCTGAAGCAAGCCTCCT
This sequence comes from Ara ararauna, assembly GCA_028858755.1. Taxonomy (NCBI): domain Eukaryota; kingdom Metazoa; phylum Chordata; class Aves; order Psittaciformes; family Psittacidae; genus Ara; species Ara ararauna. The sequence goes on along the minus strand of CM054380.1, from coordinate 14,454,010 downwards.
GATTGCCCATACATCCTCTGCTCACACAGAAGAGCAGTTCTGAACTGAAGTGAGATTCCAGTAAAAGACATGCTCTGTACCAGCACTCAGTAGTTCACTTACTCAGGGATATGAAGTCCATGGCACCATACTAAAACTAGTATGAAGTAAAACCCCAGAAATAATTACAGTGTGGGTTTCAGGTCCTCAATACCAATTCAGGTCCTCAATATCATGAAGATGGTCAGCAGGCTGGAGCACCTCTCCTACGAGGACAGAGCGGGGTTTGTTCAGGCTGGAGAAGAGAAGGCTCAGGGAAGACCTTATAATAGTCTTCCAATACCTAAAGGGGGCCAACAAAAAATATGGAGAGGGTCTTTTTACAAGGGCATGTAGTGACAGGAAAAGGGGGAATGGCTTTAAACTTACTGAGGGGAGATTTAGATTAGTTAGTAGGAAGTTCTTCCCTGTGAGGGTGGTGAGGTGCTGGCACAAGTTAACCAGAGAAGCTGTGGCTGCCCCATCCCTGGCAGTGCTCAAGGCCAGGTTGGACAAGGTTTGGAGCAACCTGGTGTAGTGGAAGGTGTCCCTGCCCATGGTAGGGGGCTGGAACTGGATGAGCTATAAGGTCCCTTCCAACCCAAACCATTCTATGATTACATACTTTACTCTGGATCTTTGCTCTTCTTTGTCCTTACTACAGCTTGCCCCCCCTCCCCCCCCCATTTTCAGTCTGGCCTCACTTGAATATGCATCAGAATTGTTGTTGTGGTTGGCAATTTGTGAAGTTTTGGTGGTGTAGTTTATGCTGCTGCTTAAGAGCAATTAACGTGTGACCTCAATGTCCTAAAATGTTGCAAGTTGGTTTCTACTCATTTTAAGAAATTCATTTTCGAATATAGCTATTTTGGGTTTAGTTTCCTTTTAAAATGGGTAGCTGGAGCCAATTTCATCACATTTTTAAGGGTATGCAAGCTAAAGGGGATGGCGTGACATTATTTTAGACATTCACATTTTTAGCATATAGTATGTGCAAAGTTGCCTATTCTTTGAAACTAGAGTAAGTTACTGTCAATAGAGGCATTCATCACAGTGTACAAGTACATTGCAAGTTTATCTTCATGCATTTTGACACACAAAGTATAAAACTCAAGAGCATGTAGACCCCACTAGCAAGAGCTGGTAATAAGAGTTAACTGAAATAATTCTGAAAGTGTATTAGTGATAAGAGGGACACACACAAACAAGTTACTGATACTGATCTGTTAACTGTATGAAGGAAAAAAGGAAGAAAGAGGAAAACAGGGAAAAAATTTCATCTTTTTTTTTTTCCTTCAGTTTGTACTAGTGACATAATGGCAAGCAGGTTGCCAGTACAGTTAATACCAATAATGGAGAGCATAATTGAATCTCTATAAAGTATAGAAAGAACAATCTAAGACTACTTAGAGAAGCTAAGTATTTTCAAACCAGTTAAGAGTGGATTTAGTTCATTAGAGATGTGACTGAGGTGATGTCAAAATAAATTATCATTTATAACTCATGACATTGGTGAAGTATTGGACAAACAGAAAAGGGAAAATGGTGTGACTATCTACATTCAAAAAATAGAAGGGGAAAATAAGTGTCAGGCAGTTACAGAGAAGTCTGATTACTTTCCTGAAAAAATATTGAAACAAGTAATCAAGCTAGTTAGAAACTTCTGGATAACAAAAAACAGCCAGCACAGATTTGACAAGAAGCAGTCACCAGAGACACATTTAACTTCTTTCTATAAAAAAGTAACAGGCACATGAAAAATAAACCAAAACACTGAAAACCAAAACAAAAAAAAAAAATAGAAATAAAAAATAAAAAAAAATTAAAAAAGGAGAGAAAGAAGAATAAGAATAAAAATAATAAAGATGTTAAACATACAGATACTTGCAGGCTTGTTGACACATTCTTATGGGCAAGCTTGGGTGGAATGGAGGGGGACATCTAACTAAACAACTAAACAACAACAGTCCCCAAAACAAAAGCCCTGTGAACTAGCTTCATCTAATACTTGCATACTACTAATACAGGATGGGAAACTATATTCTACAGGATGGAAATGCATCCACCATTGGAGGGGGAGCACCAAGTCAGGTTCCTTCACTGTCCGCACTGGCTCTCACAGTTTGTTGGTTTCAGTAACAGGACTATAGAGAGTACACATTTTATTCTGAAGAAGATACTGGAGTGCAGAAAGTTTTACAACACCACAAAAGCAGTGGAGCAAAACAAACTATCCCCCCCCACCCCCCAAAAAAAACCCCAAACTTCCCCAGGAAAGTATGACTAATTGGAGAAGAAATCTAGAAAAGTGAAGGCAATTCAAAAGGAACAAAGAAATTCAGAGGCACAAAGAAATGATGGTGAAAAGTCAGCTAACTAGGAATCCTAAAGACTTGATCAAAAGGTTATAACAGATCAGAAGTTGTTTACGACTTAGCAAATATCATGCCCTTACAAGAAAGGGAACAATTTCCTGGGAGGCACAAAAATATGCTATGTTCCAAAAATAACAGCCCATCTAGATGTCACCTAAGATCCTGCATCTGTTTTGATCAGTGCTGTTCCAGAAAAAGTTTAAGAACTTGCAAAAAGAATTTAAGAAAAAAATTCAAGATGAAAAAAAAAAATAACTAGAAGAATGATCAAAGGTCTTAAATTTGTCCTACAAGAAGAGCTTAAATTAACTGTTGATGCTTAGCCTACAGAAAAAGCACAGGCTGAGAGATTTGGTAATAGTCTTAACGTACTAAAAGGAAGGAAAGAATGTGTGCACCATTTTTACTTGGGATACCACAAGAATTAATGAGCTAACTTACAGCTAAGGAGATTTAGGTTAGATATTAGGAAAATCTTTCTAATTGTAAGAATACTTAAGCTCAGGATAGATTTCCCCGAGGATGCTGCAAAGACTTCGTAACTGGAGATCTTTAAGAGGAGTTACATATTCATCTGTCAAAGATGAAAAAAGAACAATTGATCCTGCTTTGAAGCAGGATGACAGACAAAATGACTAAGATCTCTACCTGCTCTTCCTCCAAAATGGAAAATTGATTTTCTAGAGTAGGATCTCAAATGGATGGACTCCCAGTGTGGTAGGTGAGTTTAATTTGATGCATTCATTTGAATTACTGACAGTGAGGGAAATAAGAAATCCTAACACTCAAATTTTTACTGTAGGAAAGACAAGATGTCCAGGAAATTTAAAACAAATGGAAGAATGTAATTTCCTAGTGGTCACCTAAATGCATTAAATAACAGGTTTTGCTACTTTGCCCAAACTGTTTTCACACTTGTAGTTGCATGTTTGCTGCACTCTATATCCTCACATTGTTTAAAGCCCACTGTTGTCCAAAATTTGAATTTCAGAGAGAGAGAGAGGAAATTATTTATTTCTTTTATTATTTTCGTATGACCTTTCCTCTCTATATCATCTACCTGGCTACGAAACACATCATATATATAACAGTCACAAATGGTAATTTTGGAAGCTTCTGCTTCATCGTTTCATGGGGTAAAATATGTCAATCAGAGAGTAAAGTGTTTAGCATCATCTTAGCTGCACTGATTTAATTTTGTATCAACTTCATGTATATATACAAGCTGTACTTTGTTATGAAGTTGGGTAGAATTATAGAATCATAAAATAGTTACGGTTGGAAAGGACCTTAAGATCATCTAGTTCCAACCCACCTGCCATGGGCAGGGACACCTCCCACTAAACCATGCCACACCCAAGGCTATGTCCAACCCGGCCTTGAACACTGCCAGCGATGAAGCATTCACAACTTCCTTGGCAACCCATTCCACTGCCTCACCACCCTTACAGGAAAGAATTTCTTCCTCATATCCAATCTAAACTTCCCCTGTTTAAGTCCGAACCCATTACCCCTTGTCCTCTCACTACAGTCCCCCATGAAGAGTCCCTCCTCAGCATCCCTATAGGCTCCCTTCAGATACTGGAAGGCTGCTAGGAGGTCTCCATGCAGCCTTCTCTTCTCCAGGCTGAACAGCCCCAACTTTCTCAGCCTGTCTTCATATGGGAGGTGCTCCAGTCCCCTGATCATCCTCGTGGCCCTCCTCTGGACTTGTTCCAAGGGTTCCATGTCCTTTTTATGTTGAGGACACCAGAACTGCACACAAGACTCCAAGTGAGGTCTCACAAGAGCAGAGTAGAGGGGCAGGATCAGCTCCCTCCACCTACTGGTCACACTGCTTTTGATGCAGCCCAGGATACGGTTGGCTTTCTGGGCTGCAAGCGCACACTGAAGCTGGCTCATGTTCATTTTCTCATCAACCAACACCCCCAAATCCTTCTCTGCATGGCTGCTCTGAATCTCTTCTCTGCTCAACCTGTAGCTGTGCCTGGCATTGCTCTGACCCAGGTGTAGGACCTTGCACTTGGCTTGGTTAAACTTCACAAGGTTGGCATCAGCCCACCTCACAAGTGTGTCAAGGTCCCTCCAGCGTATCAACTGAACCACACAGCTTGGTGTCATCAGCAAACTTGTGGAGGGCACACTCAATTCCACTGTGCATGTCACCGACAAAGATGTTGAAAAACAATGAAGGGAGAAAAAAAGAGGCAAAGATTCTATCAAAAATTACTGAAGAAGATTTGAAACATTCCTTACCCGTATTCAGGTATAAATTCGTTGGACCACCTCTCCTGGCTGAGCAGTATATCTTCTTGTAACCACTATCTTAATTCTGATCTATGTTAGCACAGAAGATTTCATTCAAATGCTTCAGTTGTCCTTAGGTTGAAATTTGGTAAAAAGTAGAGTACCAGCCACTGATTAACAACAAATGTTTTACAGCTGGGTAAGTACACGTACATAACCTCCAATGGCACACATCATCAAAACTAACTGGGTTTAAACTGTTTTTCCTTTAGGAGAAATTACAATAATTGGGGGCATACAAAGCTGCACCTAGTCTTCTAACTGAAGATGAGAAATCACTCTATATAAAAATCTAACCTAAATCTTCATGAGATGGGGATGAAACTTAAACTGAATATTCTTTGGATGCTAGAAAAATCTCTGACACCACAGAAAATCTATTTTGACAACTGTAGGAGTTAAACTCTAATTTCAGATGCATGGCTGTCAAAGAAAAAAAAACACCTCTGTTTCTATGCCTACAGAGATTAGAATCTATCAGATGATCTAAAAACCCAGCTAAATATTCTTTTTACAGAGTCACCTCCTGGTTTCCTTATTCACATAAGGAGACTTGCAGCATTCAAGAACAATAAGGGGGATTTGGCTCATCTTGCTTTTCTGTTCAATAACATGCTGTAAGATAAAATCAATACAGACAACCGCATATTAAACTGAAGGTCACTCGTATGGCAGGTAACTACTTACACTACAACATATCCCATTTATACACATCTCTGCTGTTAAGAATGACTGCTTTTGCAACTCCTGGCAATTTTTGAGTGTCATTTTACACGTCTATCTTGAGGTATGGCAACAAGTGGAGCAGCCCACTATGATGGAACCTGCCCTTTGCACAGAAAAGCTTTGCATCTTCAAATATCAACATAGGCAATTTCTTGTGCCCCTATGCTGTCATAACGCTCTGATGAGCAAGTTTTCCATCATCAGACTCTTGCTATGGGTCAAAAATTCCTTTCTATGATACAGAGAAATATGAGGCACAAATTTTTAATAGAGGAACGAACGATATCTCATGAGTTTAGAGACTGTAATCACAACACAGTGGCTACACAAAACTGCTAGCTAAAAATTTATTTATTTCCAAACATATTAGAGACCTGAGTTTTTACTCCAGAAAAATTTATCCTGAAGTTTGAAAGTCTCTGAAAGATTACTTCATCTCCAGAAGTGATGGGCATTTCCAGCCTTAACTGAAACTCAACTATGTATTCTGCAGAAGAACTACTTAGCCCAATAACGAAAACATCTAAAATAATTAAGAACCTGATTTCTTTTTAACTGTTGTCTTTTCATGGCATTTCTTGTTAAATATTCAAAAAGAAGCACAAAATATGTTACATGTTTTTCAAAATTTTAGCTTAACTATCATCTGAAATTTAATGAACACTGCACTAGCCTTTCAGTCTACTTATAGTTGCTAAAGAATTCAACATGAAGCTTTAAATAAGAATAAATATGCTTCTGAATACTAATAGTAAAGAAAAAGGTTTGTCCTATATGCAGTCTAAGTTGAGTAAAACGCATGTCAAAGTCCAGATACCTACAATGATTCATAACACATATAGTGATTAAGAAAAACTCAATTATACTGAAGAAGGTGTCATCCTCCATGGTCAGCATTAAAATATGGAGCCAGCAGGAATGGAACTTAATACAAGTATTACCTAATCCCACTGTCTGCACAAAGACACTGGGATATTCTTCATAACTGTATCTTCACGTTTTCATCTTTTTCTTTTTTTTCCCAGGATATATCTATGGAAGTATGTTCTTCCAAGAAACTCTCTCTTTCTTCCTTCTAGCATCCTTTCAAAACCAATATGAAACGTTTGCCCAGGTTCCAGCATGCCATGTCATTCATTCCCACATGAAGGAGTAGCAGTCTGTGCTCTTGATAGGTTATGACACACTTTCAGCAACATCTTGGACCTTAGGTCTGAGAGGCAGTACACCTCTCCTGACTCCCTGCACACGCCAGATGAGCACCTCAGTATCCCTTAGCAGGGAGTCGCCCACTACAAGCACTCACCATTTCTTTCTGCAGTATGCACCTGACTTCCTGCAGACCTTGTCTGTGGGTGTCTAAAGCTGTCAAAGCTTCGTATCTGTCTGTCTTTGTAATACTGGAGGGTAGGAACTGAAGTTTTGTGGGTCCCCAGTATCCAAGGTGCCTCATTCCCTTAGTGACATGTTTTAGTGGTGGACTTGGCAGTCCTGGGGTAACAGCTGGACTTTATGATCTTAAAAGTCTTTTCCAACCTAGTTGATTCTATGATTCCATGTGCTACCTGCTAGAGGAGTATGTAGGGGTGTGTACAGAGCATGTAGAGTGTAAAATTGCCCCTTTAGGTACTGGAAGGCCTAAGATACCTAATTGGATTACAATTCTCAGCCTCAGACTAGCTCCCTATCTTCTTTACCAATTTAATAGCTCTAGAAGCATAAGAGGAGAAGCATTTGCATACACACAAAGACCAAGAACAATCCTGAAGAGCAATGACTGCTGTAGAGAAGTAATGCAGCTTTTGGCAATCTCTACATCATCTAAAAGCTATGTTCAAGTTTCAGCATGCCAGACCCATATAGCCACAGCTTTTCAAGATCTCACTAAGCTCACACTTCTGTCCTTGGCTCCAGCTGCTCTGGAGCAGACTGTTTCTGCTACTTCTATGTGACAGAAGGACTGAACGGCTATTTGGCTATATATAATGGCTCTAAGACTAGCAATTACACCAGTTGTTCCCTACTTTTGACTCTTTGATTTATTTAGTGACATATATAATACTACATAAACAAATGTTTACTCTGCAAAGCATTCCTGAATCCATTTGCTTTGCTTCAGATAGCTCAAAAATTACATGTATCCTGATTATCTGCTCAATTTCTACACCACATGAGGATTTTTCTCATTAATTGTTTTGGAAAAATTCTAGAAAACCCCTCAGAAATCTTATCCTTTTAAGAGACTTGTCTATCTCAAAATACCATATGCACTTGTTAGACTTTGGCTGCTGCTTCTCCCAGAAACACCCTTCTCCCTCCAGGGTACTATGCCTTTAGGAGCACTAGACAGCAGCTAGCAGATTTCACTCACACTGATTGTTCCAATGATGCAGCAAAGTCACCAAATTGAAGTTTCACATGTACAGATACCCCGAGTCATTACTAGTCAGAACAAATCCATACTTTCTTCCCTCTTGCTTTTCTCAGCTATAGCTGTTGACTCAACTCTCGCTCAGCATTCACACGTTTTATTCTCTCATGTGTCAGCAACTGCAACATCTCTGGGTAGCGCATCACGAGCAAGAGAAGGCATTGATGAAAGCTCAGTGCCTCCTCCTATCCCTGTTGCTGCTACCTTGCCTCATCTTGGGTTTGTACAAAATACTGCCTCCAGCTTCTATGCAGCACATATCCAGCAGCTGCACACTTCCGTCCCTTTTTAGTCTTACTTTTTTTTTCTCTCTTTTTCTTTCCTTTTAGGCAGCTATGTTTCTGGAGTTTTCCTGGGGAAAATCTCAAACTTGAAAGGGCTTCTTAATAACCTTACTCAGCCCTGCACACAGGAAATTAAGACTTTCTGCACATTCAGCATTTACTGCTCCGTTCTGCAATCCAAAGTTTCGTCCATACATATAGTTTTCAGCCATTTGGGATTGACTCCTTCATCTTAGAGAAGCACAGGTGAATTTTCAGTTCTGTGTGTGAACTCTTTGCCTAGGGATGTGGGTAATAATTCATATACTGAATATGAACAGCTCTAAATGTATCAGAGCAGCTCTGCATGGCTGCCAAAGAGATCTGTCAGACAAAACTCACATCAAGTGAAAACATAATTAAGGGCCTTTGACTCTCAGATTATTCTCCACTTGATTAAGTGTAATGAACACCCGCTCCCCTTAAAAAAAAAAAAAAAAAAAAAAGGTGGCAACTTATTTCCCAACCCCTGCCCCCAGTGCCTTGTGCATGGTTTAAGGAATTCATTCTTTAACTCCTATTAGTTGTTTTCCTTCTAGTCTAAGAGTCTGATACTTAGGGACAAAGCCCTCCTTTATTTACATACCAAGACTGAGAAACTGGCTGTCTAATTTGGCTACATCCCAGGCAGCCAGCCTGCAAAAAGCACAGTCAAATTGCTCAGCTGCTCTGTGAGTTTAGGAAGCATGGTGCCTGGCACTTGGCACAGGACTCACAATAATCCCTGACCAGACTGCCCACGATCTTGCAGAAGGCTTAGACCAAGTATTTTTCTTCCTTTATAATAAGAAAATCAAAGACCAATGCTGATCTGTTTTCTCTCCCATTTAAACTAATGTTTCATCGCATAAGTACAATTGCAGACAAAGAATTATGCTTCTTTCCTGACAGTTAACATACAAAAAACATTTACAAATGCTGACATATCTCACATGTGAGACCAGGCACATTTTTTGGCTTCAAAAAGAGACACAGCAGGTGCACAAAGCCTTTGCTTCCCCAAACTCTCCACACTCACTCAGCCAGCACTTTGCTACTCTAACTTCCTGCACGTACTGCCACAGAGCCATCTTTCCAGCATCCAAAATGCCTGCATTAAAATAACAACTCTGTGTTGACATTGGTAAGTGCAGCAAGCTGCGCCCCTCTGAAGTCACCCACCCTTCCACTTCTCTCCTGTGAGTGACTGAGTGACCCTTTTAAAACACGTGTATAAAAGATGGAGTGCTGTGCACCGGGGATATTTGTTGATCACATTATATAGAACACAAAATGCCAAAGGCTGGCTTAACTCCACATGTTTCAATGAGGTTTCTATTAGTTGCAGCGGGCCACTGAAATCCCCCGCCTAAATTATTATCCATTGACAATACCTTCTAAACAAAAATCGTACAATTCTTCTAACCCTCCCTCCCTCTACCTCCTATAAAGCTACAGCAAAGAGCACTGGGTAAGAAGGCTGCAGCATAATGCAACACGAAACTCTGTTAATGGAGAGAGTGATTTACTCCAAACCTTTTTCTTGCTTAAGCTGTTCCTCCAGCAGAGAGGCAGAGAAGACTGGCAAGACCTAGGGAGAGGAACTGGAAATTCTTTCCTCTACTTGTAGCGGAGATATAGCAAGCACATGACTCAAAGATGAATTAAGCATCAATGTGCCACAAAAATACTTAAGTGAGCTGGTCTGTGACTCCTATACAGTAAGCTCTCTATATACGGTTTACAATATGATTTTTTTTTCAGTTAATTGATGTGAATCAGACTATTAAAAAATTAAAACTGTCAACTCTTAAGAACTGCTGTGAAGTAGCTCATTTTTACAGCTGCTTCACAAATACAAATAAAAGCCTACCATGCTAAATTTATTTTACTAGATCCTGTGAAATCCAAGAGAATCAGGCTGAATTCCTAGACAAGAAGATTCCAATAGTTTTCGAAGAGATTTATTATTAAAGGCTTACCAGTGGCCTGAAAAGGCTTAATACTCAATCTGACACAAAGAAACTTCTCATTTCTCTTCTTCCAGACATTTGAGTACATCTGTCAACTCCAGTACCCACAAGACGAATGGAACTCAAAATCATTATCTAGCTGTTGATACCAACAGCTTTTGGTTTCTGATTTAAGACAACAGAAAAAGAAGGTAGGCAAATTAAAATTCTACCCTAAAGGCCACAATAGATCTCATTCATTATTAGGGAAGCAGTGACACTGGCGCACTGCAGTTAGAGAACATGAAGCACAAGAGACATACCTCTGTGCAAGTAGTTTCCAGAAAGAATTACTTGAATTATTAAGAGGAACACAGACTGTGTTCAGTATTCATAGTAGTGAGCTTCAATAATAATATCCAAATGCACAGCTAAATAAAATGATCACCTGGCCAGTAGCATATATGGCAAGTACAAATCCGAATTACCACTTAACTACAAAACCCATTATTAAATCCCTTTCCACTCTGTGCTATTCTGGAGCATTCACAAATCCAAAATCCAAAGGAAAAATGTTAATTTTCAGTCTTGACAAACCTCCCCTTACACTTTTACTGCAGACAGATGCTTGTTTCCCACATAAATACAGCAATCAAAAACTGAATTAGGGAAAAAGTTCAACTGTCTTTTTCATTCGGTGCTTAAAAATATGCTCAGGAGCACTGATAGAAGAGTCCAGCACAGCTTGCTGTGGAGCCAGCAGTGAGCCCTAGTGTAAATCATAGAATCATAGAACCATAGAATAGTTACGGTTGGAAAGGACCTTAAGATCATCTAGATCCAACCCCCCTGCCAGGGGCAGGGACACCTCTTAATAAACCATGCCACCCAAGGCTATGTCCAATCCAGCCTTGAACACCGCCAGCATTGGAGCATTCACAACTTCCCTGGGCAACATGGACTTGTATACGGTCAGATTCTTAAGATGGTCTCGAACCAGATCCTCTTCTACAGTGGGCCCAGGGTCTTCATTCTCACTGTCCCTGCGTCTGCCTTCCAAGGCTTGGGTGGTGTGGTCAGAGCATTTTCTGGTGAAGACTGAGGCAAAGAAGTCATTAAGAACCTCAGCCTACTCCAAATCCAGGGTAGACAGTTCTCCCAATAGCTTCTCAAGAGGGCCCACGTTGTCCCTAGTCTGTCTTTTATTTGCAAATAACATTCTTCGAGACTCTGCCAGTGCCCACAGAACTCCTGCTGAAGTACAGTTAAACAAAATATGAGCACTTTCTTAAGAGTCACTGGATATCCCCTGTTGTCCAGGAGAGGAAAGGATGTTATAAGCACAGAAAATCCCTATCGTTCCATCAGGTAGATCCATCAAAAAAATTTCAAATGCAAATTTGGAGTCTGCTTCACAGATCTGGCATTTTTGTTTAACTTATTTATTTTTACTTAAGAACAGTAATTTTGAAACATTAAAGAAAGCAGAATTGATCAGTTTAACCATCAAGTGCAGGTTCTACATACTATTTACTTAAGAAATGCACTGCAAAGGGGTAACTAAAATGTTAAGTTACCATGGCTACCTTTATATCATAAGCAAGGAAAGCTTGCACTCAAGATAAAGAAAGAAACAAGCCACTATTAATATTTTTTCTTTTTTGCATTACTTTCAGAAGGATGGCCTGCTTAAAAGAAGCAACCATGTGTTGGTCCAAATATTTTTTCCCTGTATGTTATGGAATTTACCTTTTTTTTTGCAGGCAACGCTATAAATATCTGCTACTTACATTAGTAGTTAATTATGTTTCCTAAAGCACTTAATACTTCAAGCTTGCTCAGATATTTAAGACAAAGAAAAACATGACAGAAGGAACAACTTTAACACTGCTGTAATTGCAGCTCTGCAGTGTTAGACCAAGGTTTAAAAGAGAAGTTTTTTCAAACCAGGATATGATGCAAATTTTCCTAACCATGAAACAAACGTAAAATTGTAGAGACACTTTACAACAAAGATGAAGTAAAGTTATTAGAGCAAAATGGTTATTTGTTGATTGTGTTGTAAGAACAGTTATTGTCAAACACTCTATTGTAATTCTCCATGAAAGTTTCTTAGAATCATAGAATCATAGAAAAGTTATGGTTGGAAAGGACCTTAAGATCATCTAGTTCCAACCCACCTGCCAGGGGCAGGGACACCTCACACTAAACCATGCCACCCAAGGCTATGTCCAACCTGGCCTTGAACACCGCCAGGGATGGAACATTCACAACTTCCTTGGCAACCCATTCCACTGCCTCACCACCCTTACAGGAAAGAATTTCTTCCTCATATCCAATCTAAACTTCCCCTGTTTAAGTCCGAACCCATTACCCCTTGTCCTCTCACTACAGTCCCTCATGAAGAGTCCCTCCTCAGCATCCCTATAGGCTCCCTTCAGATACTGGAAGGCTGCTAGGAGGTCTCCATGCAGCCTTCTCTTCTCCAGGCTGAACAGCCCCAACTTTCTCAGCCTGTCTTCATATGGGAGGTGCTCCAGTCCCCTGATCATCTTCGTGGCCCTCCTCTGGACTTGTTCCAAGGGTTCCATGTCCTTTTTATGTTGAGGACACCAGAACTGCACACAAGACTCCAAGTGAGGTCTCACAAGAGCAGAGTAGAGGGGCAGGATCAGCTCCCTCCACCTGCTGATCACACTCCTTTTGATGCAGCCCAGGATACCATTGGCTTTCTGGGCTGCAAGCGCACAATGAAACTGGCTCATGTTCATTTTCTCATCAACCAACACCCCCAAGTCCTTCTCCACAGGGCTGCTCTGAATCTCTTCTCTGCCCAACCTGTAGCTGTGCCTGGCATTGCCCTGACCCAGGTGGAGGACCTTGCACTTGGCATGGTTAAACTTCATCAGGTTGGCATCAGCCCACCTCACAAATGTGTCAAGGTCCCTCTGGATGACGTTCCTTCCCTCCAACGTATCAACCGAACCACACAGCTTGGTGTCATCGGCAAATTTGCTGAGGACGCACTCAATTCCACTGTCCATGTCACTGACAAAGATGCTGAACAAGACCGGTCATAACACCGATCCCCGAGGGACACCACTCGTTACTGGTCTCCAGACAGACATTGAGCCACTGACCACGACCCTTTGCGTGCGGCTATCCAGCCAGTTCTTTATCCACCGAGTGGTCCATCCATCAAATTGATGTCTCTCCAACTTAGAGACAAGGATGTCATGTGACACAGTGTCAAACACTTTGCACAAGTCCAGGTAGATGACATCAACTGCTCTACCCCTGTCCATCAGTTTCGCAGCCCCATCATAGAAGGCCACCACATTGGTCAGGCAGGATTTCCCCTTAGTGAAGCCATGTTGGCTGTCACCAACCACCTTGTTGTTTTTCATGTGCCTTAACACGCCTTCCAGAAGAATCCACTCCAAGATTTTGCCAGGCACAGAGGTGAAACTGACTGGTCTGTAGTTCTTCGGCTCATCCATTTCCCCCTTCTTGAAAATGGGGTTATATTTCCCTTTTTCCAGTCACTGGGAACTTCACCTGACTGCCATGATTTTTCAAACATGATGGACAGTGCCTTAGCAACTTCATTCACCAGCTAATTCTATGAACTTCTTGAACTTGAGTACTATGAGCTTCTATCAATACAACAGACCTGATTCAAGAAGTGAAAACTGTGCAAACATTGTCAGATGCTAACATTTAAAGTCATGAAAGCCACATATTTGACAGGAATGTAGTCATATTTACAAAGGTTCTTTTTTAATATCTTAAATTTTTGTGCGAATTATAAATCTGGGAACAGACTAAAATAACTAGAAGACTCTTAAAGAATGAGTTATCTCACAGAATGCCAGCTTGATTCCTTTATCAGAATACTAGCTGCCTCAATTCATTAAAATAATCTAAAAAAAAGTATTTTTTAAAAATAATTTTGAACTGTTACACTGCAATCCCGCATAACCCTAAAGACTTGCACAGTCATCATTAAAAGGGAGAAAAAGGCATATCAAAGGCAAGAAACAACTTTTCTGCTCTGCAACAAGGCTGGTGCCCAGGTCCTACTGTGCTATGTGGCAGAACAAAAACCTAGACTGGTGAGTTAAGCATCAGTAAAGAAGATAAAGCAATATAGCAAGAACTAGAGAGAAGCAGGAAGCAAGGCTTGGTGATGATGGCTAGAGAACCTCTTACTCATCAAAAAGAAAGCTTTGAAATCTCTGTGATCTGTGAAACACAGCATGTGAACCGTCACTGATGAGATCTGCAAGGGCAATTACACCAGGAAGAAAGTTTTGACTTTTCAAAGTATAAAACAAGGAAAGTACATATGTTTGTTCTTTCTGTTGTTTGAAAACTGGGATCAGAGCAGATGCTCATATTCCAGTTGTACTGCTTTTGATTATATGAACCAACTAAAAACCTATTTGCTAAGGAACTACATGCTTTAAATTTAACATGGATCTATCCATTGTTATTAAAAACCAGAGTGCACAAAGTCTCATTAAAAGAGCTTTTTCCCCTTTCCCTTGTGCTTTTAAATGACAACATAACAGCTTCTAAGTAAATGAAGAAAACACATTTACTTGGAGCTACAATTGAAAAGACTATATGTTGTGATTGATGGCAAATTCTTTCCAAAGCTTCAGTGGAGGGTTATGACATCCATTATTGCAAATCCCATACACCACCAATGCAGAAACAAAAAAACACTGGATGCCGTACAAAAACAGTCCAGCCAACAAGACTTAAATCATAATAAAGTATGGAAACATATTGTCATTTTAATAAAATACATTAAAGAACTTGTTTTTCAAACAAACACCACAGGAGTTTTAGCAGTAATAAAAGATCAGAGGCAAGGTAAAAATCACATAAAGACTCCATTTTTCTGAGGTATTAAAACCACATTGTTAGAACTGAAAGGATTTGAGAAAACAACTGATCTTCCACCTTTGTATTTTTAAATTACTTCACGTTACATTTATTTTATGCATGCAACCTTCTTCTTTCCTCTTATCTGTTTCTCTGAGAAACAGTTCATTTGAGACTGCAAGCCAAATGTTGTTAGGTGATTAACATATTTAATAAAAATTTCCTCCCTCTAAACTGCCCCCAGTTACATATGCAGAGTGCCTAAAATGTAATGAAGCACACTAAAGTACACAGAAATTAAGGCAATGGTCAAAGCTGTGCAGTATTGGAAAAGCAGACTCCACACTTCAAGGTCTCTCTGGTGCCTCACAAAAGGAATCATCTCCTCCACCTTCTGAAGAACTCCTCTACAGGTGTTTAAAGTACAGTAACTGTTTTATAAAGCAATCCCTATTGGTCTTTGCAGAGGGAATACTGTCCATTGTACCTAATGTTGAAAAGATAGGATGGGTAACTGGGATATTAAAAAGAAAAAAAAAAAGTCCTTCTTCAACAGCATTTGGAAAACTTTCAGGCCTCTCAAAATGGCAGTTTTCCAGGCTGGCTGTTTTGCTGTTTATGCTATTGTAAAAATGGTACTTCTCCATTTTCTGTAAAAATTAAAAGGTCATAACTCTGCATTTACACACTTTACAAGTTTCTAATTTCCAGGATAACTGGCAGGTGAGTTAAGTTACTATATATGCAAAATGTCAGATAAAAAGCTGGTCATCTTGGACAGCTGTTCCAATTCCTGGAATTTAACACTCAAGCAATCATCCATAACTGAAAGAATTCTCCAAAGACCTAGATTCAAGCTTCTGAAATGAAAAGAAACAAAACCACATTAAATTATTTTATATATATATACACACATAAACTTCATGTACATGTACTTCATACTTACGTGTGTGTAGATATATATATAAATATAAAAAAAAGATGGCATAAATATAATGTAACTTTTGTGGAAAATGGCTTTCCAGGACAATGAGAAACCCAAACTGGAAAGCGTGACACAGAGAAAGCTAAGAATATTTATACACTTGCACCTGACTTCAGCAAAAGGTATACAGTAGTTTAGAAAGTTTGGGTAGTCTCCTTGTGAAAACCTTGAGCTAAGGATGACTGCACCTCTGGTCGGATTTGTAAGCCCTGGACAGGATTCCTAAAACCTCTTGCCTCTTCCATTTAAGTGCTACTTATGGAGAAGCAAGACCTCCTGTACATTTGTTTGAAGTAGAAATGATAAGTGATGGAAGTTCAGTTCCCTGAAAAATTCAGTAACAAAGAATTATGAAAAGCTCTTCTGAATTTCAGTTCATTTGAATACTTCATGCTTACACAAATCCCCCTAAAGATTAAGATAATCATATTAAAGACTCTATGAATATAGCCAGTAGGGATCACAGCAAGTCTGAGTTACCATCAGATAATTTTTTCATCATGAAATATATCAAAATAAAAACTGCTTAAGTTCTCAGCTGAGAAGCTTTTAAGAAATTAAGATACCATTAGAGATGAACAAATGAAGAACCTTAGTAACATCTGACACACAGTGTAAAAACCCCTGTACTAAACAACACTGTCAAAGAATTGGGTAGGTATGTTTGTGCTTTTCTGGGGATGGTGAGTCAAATGGAAGGAAGTGGAAACGCAGTGCTGATAACATTTCCAAACAATGTGAAAACTGCCTTGTGAAAAATTAAGCTTACCTTTGGAGGCTGTTGTTAGAAATATTTTTCCAGCACCAAACTGAGATTTCTGGCCACAAAACAGATACATCCAGAACAAAGCTCTCTTCATCTTCTTTTCCAAATCACAGAAGTAAAACATCAAGATAAAAATCCAGCACTTTCATTGAAAAATACACTGCAGAGATAAATCTTTGTCTGATTGGTGCATCAGACAAACTTATGCACTGCTTATCCGACCTTTTCATAAAAAACACAAACTCTCCTATGTCGCTGCATTTCCCAGGCTAAAGCACAATTCCACAGATTCTCCACTGACTCCCAGAATTTTTGTAAATAGGAACACATGTCACTGTTCCTGATAACTGGAAAAAAGTAGGTGTCTCTATTAAGTTTCTAACATCTGAGATTTACTATTTTCAAAAGAGGGAAAATCTTCTAAGCCTCGTGGTCATTTTTGTTTGCGCCTTTGGTAAGATAACTTTGTAAGACAGCTTAATACTTGCACTGAAGATACTCAGTTCATATTAAACACTGCTGATTAATGAAATCAATATATCATTGTGAAATGAGCACTGAACAATAATGCTAAAACAAAAACCTCTTATTTAGAAGTATCTTGTTTCAATGTTATCAAAATGAGACTGACTTAAAACTGGCAAAAGCAAACATGTTTTAATAACATGGACAATGTTGAAATGTTTAGAAAGATAAACACCTTATAAATACTTATTTTAACTTGCTCTAAGAGCAACAACATGAAAGACTCCAGACCAGGTTCTGATGTTGGTGACGTGCCATGTACCGATTGCTCAAATATAAGCTTTAAGCCTGGCCTTGGTCATCTTTAGGTGCCTGATGGCCTCAGCTGGGGGCTCACGGGCAGGGGGATGAGCCTGCCCCTCTCACCCTAGGGGGTCCCCAGAGAGAAATTTTATGGCTGCAGCCTCCCAGGGAGCTACTGGCCCTCACTCTAACTCCTCTAAAGGGAACCATTTGCAAGATGTGCTTATAACATTAACTACTCACAAAATCATCTCATGTGCAGCATAAAAAAAAGATAGATAAAGCACAAGTGTCAGACCAGAACACTGACCCCAGAAGAAAAGCATGCAGATGTCATAAGCCTAAATTCATTTGAACTGCCATTTCTTGAAGTCCTAAAAAGGCTCTCATCCTAAGCTTCATTTCTAGAAAATATTCGTTCTGGATGTATTGAGAAGGTGAAGGAGAAAGATGAATGTAACTTTACAAAATGTTCTTTGCTCTTCTTGGAAATTACGAAAAAGAAAAAATCAACCCCACCCCCAAATCCTCCCACCAGAACCTAAGAACATCTATGTTTATCTTCACCCTGAGTCTGTTCACTCCAGCATATGGTACTGCTTCAGTTTGGTTTCACCGGTAAAAAAGGCTAACCTCAAATCTTACGGCAACCAGCACAAAATTAGATCTTCCCCCCCCTCCCCCCGTTATTGTCTGTCGCTTCAGTGATTTGCTGATTTGTTGCAGAAAAGCATTATTTTTAACCACAAACTGGTACAAACTCCTTTCACGGAAGGAACAGCACAAAACAAGACTCCGTCAGCCATGAAGTTTTCCCTCCTCTTCCAAAAGAAATTGCCTCTGGAGATAGTCTCTCATTTTCTTTCTTGCTCAGTTTGCTGGATGCTGGACAGCTGTGGCTTTGCATAGTTTTAGTGAACTGCTCATCTAACTCACCCCATTCAGAAATATTTCTAATTAGTCCCAACAGAGGTTTCTCATCCCATTCTCCCCTCTTCTTATTCAATTTTGTTGCTGGAAAACAGGACTACAGGACTCTAAGTTACTGTAACATAGTACTTCCTGGAATGTTCCTGGAATTGGTACTCCAAGATCTAGGATGTTTACAGGATTTAAGACTTATAAAGTTCGGACTTTTGAAGTGTTTTTTGATTTTGGTATATCATGAAGACTGCAGCAGCCATCAGTCAGATAAAGGGTATAAATCTTTTAACCTTAAGATGGAGCCTTGGATGTAAGAGCCTCCAGGGCCTTAGTAGCAACTCTAACTCCACTCTTCTCTAGTGTGGTCATGACCTCTAAACAAAGTGCAATGAACACCTGCAGCTAAGTGACATGGAATCATCTCTTCCACACAGACCTGTCTTTACTACTTAACTGCTCCAACAGTCAGCAGGAAGACTCCACAAGTCAACAAGAACAGGCCCAACCACTTTGTTTCAAGTTGTCTCTTCTTGCACCTGTGGCAAGACCTGCGAGTCCCTATGCTACACTGCAAAATAAACTAAAAAGCCTCCTCCCACTCAGTTTCTTTATTCCTTTTGATGTCATTAAAGCCAAACATTCAATAATAAAGACCTCTATTCCCTTTACCATTATAATTTTCCTGAAGTGATTACCCTCTTCAGATCTTGATTCCTCTTTCAAGCCAACTGCTCTTTTACTGGTTTTGCTATGCTTCCTTCCTGCAGCCCAGACTAAATGTAGGTCACTCCAGAAGAAAATGGCACACAGGAAACTAAAAACCTGAGGGATATGGTATTATTCATAATGACATTACAGAGCTTCTCATATTCTCCACATGGAAAGCAGGCTCTTGTGCATTTCCCACAAGAAACAGAAAAACCAGAATCCTCTTTGAAAGAAAACAAAATCTGATTTCCCACCACCTAATCAGATGATTACCTGTCAGTTCAGGAGCTCGTCTGGAATTGCATGTGTTTGCTATTGAGCTCACAGACTCAATGTCCAGAAAGCCCATTAGCAATCTAATGATTGAAAGTAGCACAGTCAGCTTCAGGGAGCACCAACAAAATCATTTTGAAAAACAAGAAAATATTTATTTTTGCCTTTGAGAAAAATTCAACAAAGACAATGAGCTTAGGCAACACTCTGACCATCAGGGGATAAATCAGTTTTCAGCTGCCATGGACAGGTAATGAGGACCTGCTGTTGACACAATTGTGGAGGGAAGATTCACTAGCAAATTTTTATTCCTACTGCAAACGCAGAAACTGGGTGTTATTTATTATTATCTGTGACAGTGTTTCATGCAGAACAGCAGGTCCTCATTAAGGAAGCCACATTTACCACAAACATTCACCTCTCATGCAGAGATCAAGTTAGAATTTGAGCTCACAAAAAAAAAAAAAATCTACTTTGTTTTTTTCAGGAAGCAAAAGAGAATCAGAAGGAATTAACATACACATGTTACCACAGGCAAATTTTCTTCTTTCAAAGTGACATCTTTTAAATTTCAGTACCACAGAATGTCATCATACAATTAGAAAAGTTTGCCTACAGAGTTTTTATTCAGGCCTTAAATGGAGCAGGAGGGGGCTCAGTAAAAATATACAAGTCTTAGAAACCAGTGTTCCCTAAAAATGACAAGTGCATGAGCACCTCTTCATACAAAGATTCAAAATGACATAATAAATTTAATTCTGTGATTAAATACAGACTACAAGTCTGGGATGCTTATAAATTACAGATGTCAGACACTAAATGAGAGTTTATGGGGTAACCCCTCTGTGATAAAAGCAAAACTGATACATCCAATAACTTTTAAATTTTTTTAACTTTTTAAAACTATTTCATATTTAATGGTTAAAAATCTCATACAACAGGAGGCAGGGTGCAATGGAGGAGATGACACAGGGACTTGAATTTCTCTTTCCAGTAATGAATACAGAGGTCTGTGGGAGAAAAGTAGTTAACTGAAAATCCTTGCATTTCCTTGGTCATAAACCTATTTCTTTAACAAAATCACTGCAATTCCACCAAGTTGTAGTTGAACAGTTAATACCACCACACTTAACCATGTTAAATGAAAATCAGAAAATAGACCAGGTTAACGGGCATGTTTTGCTTCCAGAAAAAAAGAAAAAGAGAGAAAATGGGAAAACTCACTGCACTAGTTTTTGAGATTACAGTGCTCTGTAATCCAGGTATGACTCTGCGTCTAATTCCTGCTTATGCTTTATCTCAAATATTTATTCAGATTGCTTGTGGAATATTCAAATAATACCTGATATTGATAGAGAGTGTTCAGAAAAAAGCCCTGCTAATCTTTAATGACAGTTTCAGTAATGCACCTTGTGCCTCTACTTCCAAGCAGATGCACATCACCTTGGCGATTGACTGTTGCCTTCAGCAAAAAAGCTGCTGAAAGCCCTATGTAACAGCAGCTAAAAATATCATCTTTGGCTATGCTGCTTTATTAGAAGTTACCAAGGAGCCACATGGTACTGTAACCTACTTACATTAAACAAAATAATCTGCATGCACCATATGAACAAGGCACTGTAGTTGTCTGCAATTAGTAGATAAATAACAGCTTTACCAAATAAGATTGCATTTAGAGGAAGTCCTGTAGGAAGTTGTACAGGCATGTTAAATTTGATGAAATTGCAATATTGCAGGACTAGGGTTTGATCATGCTAAAAGGGGTGGTGATCATATGTTCCAAAATGCTCCAGCTGAAACTCTGATAAGCTCCCAAGAATTTAGACTGGAGAGTTAAATGTATAACTGTCTAAGAGAAGTCTGAAGGAGGACTTCATGACTTGGATCAGCAGAAACTGCAAAATAGCGAGTTATAACCAAGATTTATGCAAGTACAAACACATTAGATTTAAAAATAAATAAATAATGTCTTCTTCTAGGAGGCACAGCTTTTAACAAAAAAAAAAAAATTGAGTGATCACATCACATTTCATTTTTTATTTTCAGTGATCTAGAGGCATGGGTAACCTATGCAAGCAATTTAAATTATTTTCTATCCAAAATTCCCTGTATAACACAAAGAACTAAAAGCACTAATCCAATACTCACTCGGTACTTAGATACTGAATCACTTTCAGTTAAAAAATGTATTCCAAAAACATGCCTCTATTTTTAATCCATGTTTACTGTGACCCCAAATTTTGCAGGAACCATACTGTCAAATAAGTGTCCTATAAAAGCTCAAGAAAAATATTATTCTGCTCAACTCTGCTACACATGCTGAGTAGCCAATTTCTTGGGGTTGGGTTTTTTTTTCAAATCTTGCATAATTTTGCTACAAATTTTATTTAGTCACAGTGCAAATAATGCTACAAGATAAATGTACAAGAAAGAAGAAAACCAACACATCACACTTCTCCCAAACTTGCCCAGCTGTAATAAAGTTTCTAGAAACTCTGCCTTCCACACGCAGGGGAACTTACTGTACTCCTGGAGACAGCAGCAGCAATGTCAAAAGAATAAAAAAGTAATTTATATTCTAGAACTGTGTTTTCAAATAAACAAAAGAACAACATAAGCAAAAGCTTTATGGCCACATCTAAGTGCCAAATGGCTTGAACAGAGCATATATCTTTAATTGTGGAAAGTTATTTCCTCAAAAAAACAGCACAATTTAACACGCAGCTCAGCAAATAATGGAAGAAAATCAAATCTGTTAAATAGTAATTAACTTGCAATTAACTCAAATTAGTCAAGAGTCATGTACACAATAGGTGATGGAGTCTGTGTTAGAGTGAGAGCTGAAATTAAGTTCAGGAAGAGTAAGTACAGTCAGGAAGAATTTGAGGAAGTTGAACATAAGAACTGAAAGCAAAGAATTAATTTGGGAGTAAGTTTGAGAAAATGACTTGACAGACTAAGGGCAGAAAACAAACAATTACTGGAAAAAGATATTTAAAATAGTCCAGAAAGTAACAGGCATCTGACAAAAGAAATCACTACATGTATCAAGAGTTTTGTATGGGAAAATCCAAAAGAGTCTGATTGATTGTGAGTGATGGCAGGAAAAATCTAAAAAGAAGAATTCCTGTCATCATTAGAAGAAACTAATATTGTATTCTACCTTGAGAAACAGTCCTGAAAATCAACACTGACCTGGTTTTAAGGCAAATAACAGAATAGTTGGTTTACAAGCAATTTATTACAGAAGATCTAAAAGGTGGAACCAACATGCAGGATAATCACGCAAGAGTGTAATTGGTATAACAGGGGATTAAAAGGTACCAATATTATATATATTGGACTAGATGACTTTGAAGGTCGATTCTATGATTCTATGAAAACACAACAGCAAATCATCAAAATCACTCAAGAGACACTGCAGTGCAAAGTTGCAAGTGAAGAAAAGGCATGTTGTCATTAGAATGACAGGAGCAGGACACATTATCTCATGTGAACCTGCCCTTTAAGCTTCAGAAAAAATGATTAAGGGAACTATTTGTGCAAGTATTAGGAAAATGCCTCCTATTTCACTAACAAAGCTTTGGAGTCCTAAGCAAGATATACTAAAATAAAAATGTAAAATATATCTAAAATTCACTATAATGACAATGGCTACAAAATGCCAGGGAGAATGAAAGAGCTGTAAAGACATAAAGTACAATAATAATGACAGATTTTACTTAGTCTCCATCAAGTATACTAAGGCTACATATCATGCTTGGTGGACATGCTAAACCACAATGAACTGCTGTTCGGAGCAGCTTAAGAAAATACTCCCAAGATGAGAAAGCAATTCTTGAATCAGCTCAAGGGTTAAGATTAAGTTATCCTAGAAAAACTCTAGAATTGACACTACTCCATGCTTAGATACAAAAATGCTTGTACGAGGGGAAAAAAGTCAAAAAGAAAGCCAAATGAAACCCACAAGAGGTTTAACTTGAAAGGTTGGCTTGCTTAACTTGAAAAAGAAGAATGATACAAAAATGAAGAAGCTAGTTAAAAATAAATTAAAAAGAATCAGCTAAAATTTTAAAATATTCCTATAAATATTTTAAAGTTTTCTTTTTATATAAACCGGCATAGCAACTCTTTAAAGGCACCACTGTAAAAGTTCAGAGTACATGTATATTATCTATCAAAAATAATTTTAAATGGGCTTCCGAAAACAGTCAGCATGCTCAAACAGCAGAGTAAAAGAGGCTATTAGATATGAAAAGATATCCTTCAAAAACCAGAATGTGCATCCACCTGAGAAAAATGAAAATAACAAACTCTGATAAAATTAATATAAAACTAGAATCACAGGGGATTAAGAAAAAATCAACCAAAGAAACACCAGAAGATTTCAAGAACTTGCTAAACACATAGAAATTAAAAATACCCAGTTTTTCTAATACCCACAAGAAGCAACAGACCTGTTTGAACCCATGGAGCTGATGGATGTGTACAAAGAACATACAGGGAAGGCAAACTGAATGATTCCTACACATCCATGTTTGCCATACAGAACTTCAGTGCTGTTTCTGGACTGGAGACATTCTCGACATAGGATGAGCACAAAATGCCTCCTCTAACTGACCTCAAACTTTCAAAATAGAAAGCTTTTAGAATAAATTGATAAAATTAATAGAAACACATGGTGTGCACCCAGTGGTTCCAAAGGAACTCAGATATAAAATCCGTGATTATCTAATTGTGATTTGTAATCTACAATTTACATTAATGTTATCACCAGCAGAACAAAAGATAATAAGCACAGTATCAGGAAACCAGGAAATCTGACTTCTGGAATAGGTATATTGCTAGAAATTATGATGAAAGACCAAAATGTTTACCTCATTGATAAAACATCAAAGAATTCTGAAAGAGTGACCATCCTGGAGGGAAACTTGCCCTCCCAGGTCTCTCAGTAACAGCAATGAAAACAGAGTGATCCAACCAATACAGTTGAATTCTGTTCCCTCCACCTGTCCTGGGTTCAGCAATAGCAGTCATTTTTTTTTTCCTTCTTAGTAGCTGGTGCAGTGCAGTGGTTTTTTTGACTTTCAGCCTGGGAACAGTGCTGATAACACCGATGTTTTTAGTTGTTGCTCAGTAATGTTTAGTCTGACCAAGGACTTTCTGAGCCTCATGCTCTGCCAGGGAGGAGGGGAAGCCGGGAAGAAGCAGAGACAGGACAGCTGACCTAAACTAGCCAAAGAGGTATTCCATACCACAGCACGTCATGTGCAGTATATAAACTGGGGGGCACTCACCCGGAAGGGTTAAATCACTGCTGGGCCGGGCTGGGTATCGGTCGACAGGTGGTGGGCGGTTGTATTCTCTTCCGTTGTTATTTCCATTATCATTATTATTATTGGTGGTAGCAGTAGTGGTTTGTGTTATCCCTTAGTTACTGGACCGTTCTTATCTCAACCCATGGGAGTTACATTCTTTTGATTCTCCTCCCCATCCCTCCGGAAGCGGCAGGGAGGAAGGGAGGAAGGGGGGGAAGTGAGAAAGCGGTTGTGTGGTACTGAGTTACAGCTGGGCTTAAACCACGACACCACCCAAAACTGTGACATGAAGTAAGAAGGTTCTCTTGTAGATCAAAAACTGGTAAAAAAAAACGGCAAAAAAAAGGCCAGGAAATACCCTTATACGTTCATGGTTATCTGCACAGATTTTCAGATAGGCTTTATATCCCAAAATTACAAAGTAAAAACAGCATATACAATTTGTCTGCACTACTTCTGGAGAAATCAGCTCTGTTTGGGTTTAAGAAAAAATTATACTAATTTAAACAATAAAGCCACAGTAATAAATAAATTGTTGCACATCTTAGAAGCATCACATAACAATGTCATTGTGGCTGAGGCAATTATTTTGGCAAATTGTTGTGGAATGATAAGAGCTAATAACACAAGTTACAACTAGCGAATTGCACATGTGTCTCAATGCTCAACAAAGAAATTTATGTCAGTAAATTAGCAACATGATAAGCAAATGACAACACACTGTTATTTGAGTGATAGTTTTTTTGTCTTGTTACATGAATTAAACCCACCGTCACCTGGCCACTCAACAGCTAGACCATAGCCTTTCTTAGCTAGTATTAGTTATTAAGTTGAACTTAGTTAAAACACTAAAAAATCATGTTATGCTTTTATCATGAAAAAAACATTTTCCTTGCCTACCTTCTTTAGATGTAGATATTTACCTCACTCAGTGGTGAGTCCTGCTTACTGTCAGAATTACTGGAAGCTCTACAGCAGACACTTTCAAATGGCAGCACAAAAATTCTCGTTGTGAACATGCAAATATTTCTGTGAGCGTGAGATAGATAAATGCCCCCAAAGCAAAGAAAGACTTGCACAAGATCACAGCATGGACACAAAATTTTTTCATGCAGCATTGTTTAGTTTCATTTCACCACAGTAAAACCCTATTTGGTTTCCTAGTCCTGAGTGAGAACTAAAAATGTCACAATATGCTGAGCTAATGAAGTAGCACCAGGCTGAGCTCTCTGTGAGTTTTTTCTTTGTGGTTTTAAATCAGAAAATCAGACCTTTAAATTTATCTGAACTTTTTTTTTTTTTTTTGCCTGTGTGGTTTAATGTGGTTTAATTAACTAATGTTTTAAGTGACGATTCAAGTACCCATGGAGATTAAATGAGCCAATTTAGGATCCTGCAGGAGCTGAGTCCCTCTGAAAATGCATTACATCTCTTCTTCCACAGAGGAATACAGAAAACTCTTGGAAAGATGTATCTGGTTTGCATGGCAAGGCTTTGGTAGCAGGGGGGCTACAGGGGTGGCTTCTGTGAGAAGCTGCTAGAAGCTTCCCCTATGTCCAACAGAACCAATGCAGCTGGCTCCAGGACAGACCCACTGCTGTTCAAGGCCAAGCCGATCACCAATAGTGGCAGCACCTCTGGGGTAATATATTTAAGAAAGGGAGTAAATGAACAGTGGAATTGCAGCCAGAGGGAAAAGTGAGAACATGTGAGAGCAACAGCTCTGCGCAGACACCAAGGTCAGTTGGACAAGGTGCTCCAGGTGCTGGAGTAGATCCCCCTACAGCCTGTGGTGCAGACCATGGTGATTTGATTGGTAAGAAATTAAAATTATATTAATTTTTCCCCAAATTGAGCCTGTTTCACCTGTGATGGTAATTGCTGACTGATCTCTTCTCGTTACCTCGACCCACGAGCCTTTCATTGTGTTTTCTCCCCAGTGCACAACTGAGGACAGCGACAGAGCAGCTCTGGTGGGCACCTGGTGTCCAGTCTCGGTCAGCCCACCACACAGGCATAAAAGAAAAACAGAGCTAAGAGGGATTTTGGCTTTTCCTTCATTACTGTCTTTTATAATGCCTACAGCAGAGCCTTACCTTCCTGTTCTGCAAATGCTTTGTCCTGGCATCCCAAACACTGAGGGTTTAGAGCCCTTTTTTTACCTACGGCTGTACTCAGACCCGTGAAGACACAGGCACTCTGCTTTGCAGCCCATTTCTCCTATTTGGTTCACAGTGATGACCACGGGTGTCATCTGCAACTACTGGTCCCAGCTAGCTGAAAGCACAGAGCTGCTCTACGCCCAGCAAACGTGATCCTCGCAGCTCTGCTGGGCACCAGGGTCCATCTTGCTCTCAGCATGCTAGGCCCCAGGCCGGGGCCGGGGCCAGGTCCAGGCACCCCACCCGGCCTAGGCCAACGATGGCTGAATTCAGCGTTGGTGCTGGGGTGAGGGCTGCTCCTCACGGCTGCCTAACACTTTGCAAAGGCCGAGCATAAGGAAGTGCTGTTGGGATCTGCTAGCAGCGCTAGAAACCACCCTCAGCATGGTGAGGTCTGAGGAGGGCCTGAGAGACCATGCTTACATCGACAGCCCAGCCCGCCCCGCCCAGGCCCCATCAAGGGGGCAGCAAGTGCTTCTGGCAAGGCTCCTGCCGCCTCAGTGGCCTAAGGCTGCGTGAAGGCAGTGTCAGATGCTGGTTGGTGCTTAACACGATTGAAAGTTTACAGTTATTTCCTCATATGTGCTTTTGTTTCTGTGGTTGAATAATCATCACAACTACAAAACAGCCTGCTATGCTAAGAAGACAGCTTTTATATAAATGAGGGCATTGTAAAGTAAAACTAATGTAGAAAAACTTTAAGGAGCTAACAGTAAGTCAAAGGAAATGTTACAATATTTAATTTCCACAGATACATACCACACCAAGACCAAGGAAAAAGGGTGATGTTAATAATCACTATAAAGTAGGCACTGGGCTTAAGACAATTAAATTTTTGCAATTAAATATATACAAATTAGAATCAAAATACTTCTATCAATTAAATATATACAAATCAGGATCAAAAGAATTATCTGAATTTAGTATGTCAGATAATATTACTGTTAAAATAGGAAAAGTATTGTATCATAGGTGTTAAATGGTAAGCTCCAACAAGCAGAACAATTACAAGTTACTAAAAATTTCATTCTGTGAACTCCATTCTGTGAAAGGGCTTGTATGAAAATGCAGAGGCTCATCACACCTTGTATAGACTGAGACAATTAATGGTGAAGGCTTCTGGAAAGAGAAATGAGATTTAATAAAGTGATCGCTAAGACAAACATTACAGAAATGCTGAGAACGTGGTTTTAGAAGTGAGAAATGCTTCTAAATGTGTCAGGTGCTCCTGAGAATGTTGCTGTTCATTTTATCTCTGCAGTATTTTAGTGTTTAAGTGCCCATTTTAAGATACTTTGGTCCTGATTTAAAAATAATAATAATGCTGAGTAGCTGGGATAGCCACAGTATTGAGTCAAGCTGATGCAAGGCTGAGTTGTGTTATGTTCAGAGCCAAGATTGTCAGTGATCATTTTACCAGGTGGTATTTCGATATATAAATAATAATTAAAAGACATTTTTGTGGTTACTAAAACTTTTCTGTCTGAGTGCTGGTTGTCCAGCTTTGTTAGAAATGGACTATTTCAACACAACCTGGCCTCTGGACCTGGGCTGGTGACCCCTGGCTTGAATTCCCAGATGAGAAAGGCTGCTTGCTTGGGACATGTGAACTGTTCCTGAATATTTAGTTTTTCCTCTTTAAAAGTCTTGTTTTCTTCCTGAGAAGTGGGAGAACATTTTACATTCTAGAAATGCTTATGATACAAGAAACTGGTTTGTGCTCAGCTCTATTTACAGCTAAAGGAAAATGATAAAATATTGTGGTGGAGAACAGTTGGTACCCTTAAAGTATTATTAGGAAAATATTTTTCCAGACCTTTAATACAAATAGTCACCTTAGACATTTACTGTGAATGTTTTTGCATGTAGCTGTTTTTGTGAAGCTGTTTTGATGTTCCTGAATACTATGCACAAAAGAAAGCATCCTCATTTTGTTAGTTGCTACTTATGAAAATGACTTTATACATCTTATTTATAACCTCAGTACAGAGTTGTGACTACCTCTTGACTGTTATGCGCTATTGGAGTAAAAATACAGTTATATACAGTTACATTAAAGCAGGAACAGAGAAAAAGTCCTGTGGTTTTTGTAGGTAGCTATTGCAGTCTATTTTACTGGTTTGGCTTACAAGACAAAATGTTCATTCTTTATTTGTATGAACAGCCAACTGTAGCAGCACCAATGTCAGTAACTGGATTTCATTATGGAAATTCAGCTAAAAAGGGCCACAGGCACAAAAATCCATTAAAATGTTTCTATTGCTTTACATATTCTTCTGTGATAAAAATAGTCCTATATTTGAATTTAAGAAGCTTTAGCCTAAAGGGTAGCAGATGGATATTAAGGAGATTATAATAAAGAAGGCTATAATCAAAAAAAATAGGTGTAAAGAAAAGGCAGATGAGGGAGAACCATTCTTTCATATTTAGGGAAACCATTTGTAATAACAAAAGATATTCCAAAAATCTGATCTCTTTCTAGGTAATCAATAACAACTTGTTGATTCCTCATGTCACTACATGAAATCCTGATATAAAAATGGGCTCCTTCCATAATAAACTGGTACAAATGGCAGATAAAAAATTGGATGGATCTGGGACACTTGTATTGTCACTGTATCACTGTAAAATATGATGAGTGGCTGCCATCTGAGTGCATTTCAAAATAAACAGCAAATGCTCTTTGGCTTACTAAGAGTTTTGAAAAAGCAGCCTTCAAAAGTTTCTGAGAATGTGTAGCCATTTCCAATTCTAGACACAATTCCCCTTGCTGTAAGTCTACTTTATATCTGGACTTTTTTCCCTATTTTTGCAAATATGTCCTGAGAGATGTAAAGGGTTTCTCAAATTTCTTGAAAATTTCTGGTTCCCTTGGAATCCAGAAAGAGCTTTCCAGCAGCCAGATCAGAATTTCTACTTCAAACACAGTAATATGTTCTTGCCTACTGTAGGTAGCTCCGTAGCTATGTTACAAGTTTGGGATGAAACAGACTGTCTTGCTGTATTCACATGGAAGAAAGCACACCTACAAGTTACTTGGCAGTTCACAGAGCTGATAAATTGAAAGATGGCAATGCACAAGGGCAAGACTGCAACCAACTGTCCTGAAGCATTGAATAGTAAAGCAGTGGCTTATTGCTTCTTACAAGCTAGACAGGCTTTCAGTAGCCCAGCATACTGCGTCCTGTATCTTCTGGCCTTTGGCAAGGGAACGTTCTTGGATTGCAAGGGGCTGTTGCGTTCACTGGATGTCTGTGATGAGGGATGGAGCAGCTGACAGGAGGAAAAAAAAAAAATCAGATGTGGCTCATCTCAGGCTTTCTGGTGTGCTGGCTGTAGGTGGCCCATTTAAGTCTGATGGGATTAGCTGGCTTCAGTGGGTTTGACATCTGTGTAAGGTTAGACTTTTCCTTCAGTTTAGAGTCTGTCATACCTACCTGGCTCTGATAACATTTCAGTGATTGCATTCCCATTCTTATACTTACCATTTCTTGATTGAGTATTGTGAGCTGTGTTATAAGGACAGATTTGTTAGATATTGCTTATGCTATTTGAGCGAGCCCTGGGACTTTTCCAGTGAAAGATAAGGGAAGAAAGAAACGGGAAAAAAGGAAACAATTGCACATCTTAATAACTAAGAAGGGTTAAACAAAGAAATGACTGCTGCAATGCCTAAATGTTTTTGGCATCCCTTTAATGTGAAACCTTTTCATCTGAGTTATACCTTCAGAAGTCAGATCTTGCTAGACTCCCTTTGAGTTTTGTGCTTCCATTTCTGTCCTAATTACCTTTCTCAGAGTGAGATTGCTCTTCTGTTGTAGCAGAGGGGGATTTTTTTTAATGCAGTGTTGGGTTTTTATATATATATAGAGAGAGAGAGTGAGATTCAACTCTTTTGTTCTTGGCACTCACCATATGCTACTGTTTAATATTTAATCAGCCCCACCTCATCAGAAACACTGCTGGCCTCATTAGATAATTAATGGCTGCCTGTGTCTCATTTGCTTCAGTTGATACATCTGCAGCCAGTAATTAGAGCAGGAGTTTATTAGTTGCACTGGCTTAGTTTATTTGTGAAACAATCTCTGCTTTGATTGAAGCCGCTGGGATTGGCATATGTGGACAGCCTGCCTCCCTGTTCAGTGGGGCTCTTTTGTTTACATTTTTGCTACGGTTTTGCAACACTGCACATTCTGGCAATCCTAGGAACAGTTGGTGGTGAAGATTTGCCTTTTATAATTTAGAAGATAATTGGGTAATTCAATGCAATAAAGCTACTGCAAAGTAATTCTGTAACTTTGGGGAGGGGTGAGGAGGGAAATTGGTAGACAATTGGTTCATTTATAGTTTCTATTTTTTATTTTCTATTTTGCTGGTTTTTTACTCTTCAAACATCTTAATAAAAATCCTCTGGATCTGTGAAGGATGTATGTGTGTAGCATGTGTTTGGCAAGCTTCTAATTCACAGTTTTTATCTTCATATATTAGCTAAAATCAAACCAGTATTCTTAAATATTGGTGAGTGATCACATGCCAGGATCAGTAACCTGTCCTCCTTAATGAATTCCAGTGCTAAACTTCTCTCCTTGGTCTGTCTTCTCATTTGCAAATGTATAAATGTACTGTGATATTTTCTTCTGGTTTTGTGAATTTATGACAAGTCTCTCACTGAGTAGTCTAAAGGAAAACCTTTATACAATTGGCTATATTAAAATAATGAGATGAATTGTTCCTGCCTTTGAGAGAAAACACAGAATCTTATCTTGTCAGGAACTAGTTTCTGAAAGATCTTTTCCTGTTGTTATACCTCTTCAGGTACAACAGCAGTCCTGATTAAGTGGGCTTGTTTTCTCTGAGAAAGTAAGCCTTATAGCTGTTTCTCTTCCACTTAAGCAGGTTTCTGTACCAATGCTTATCCAGCCAGGCAGAAGTTTTAATGGGGAGCTGCTCCCTCCTCACTATCCGTTTTACTCTTACATCTTTGCTGAGCAGCTTGCCTTGGCACTGCCTTTGTGCATAGTGGTTTTGCTGTATTCAGTTCTGGAATGGCATGCCTGTAAGTTGAACAGCCCCTAGCAACATGATGCAAGAGTTAACAGTTAACATTGGGAAGAGATCTGTATCAAATTCAATTATCTTTACTACTGTGAATAGAAAGGCAAAAAGAAAAATTGTTGTGTTTTTTTTTTTTTTTTTTTTTTTTCATTTTCATTCTCTAAAGGGCCAGATTATTGAGCCGGCACTGATTTTTCTGCGTGAGAGAAGGTAATTCAGACTGCTGCCCTCATTGAGGATTCAAATACAGTGAATATTTCTGGCTAGGTCTTGTTCCAAGATTAGCCTGTCAGATCTAACCATCCTTGCCTGTGTGCAAGAATTCCTGCAGTTAAGCCTTATTTCTGTTATAGTACCTCCGTCTCTACCAGCACACGCGCTCCCAAAAGCATATCCTGTAGCTGTTGTGCTCTGGGATGCTCTTTTCTCCTGCTTGCTGTCCCTCGCATAACCGTGGGAAGGCTATTGCAGGGCTTTCAGCATGCTACTGATTTTTGCCTATAGTCTTGCTGCCAAAGAGGCAGGTTCTAGTCAGAATTTAAGCTATACCTTCATTTAACCTGCTTGCAAACAAAGTAAACTACTGCAGTTTGGAAGAAGCATCCTCACCATCAAGAGAGGGGTGTTAAAAGTACACCTAGGTGAGTTATTCAGTTAAAGACACAAACTGTCTGGTAGGATTTGAGGCCACCAACTCCCCACCCTTTTCCTCTTCATATAGTAGTGAAGTGCTTTTCACTGCTTTCCTGTGAAGCCTTTTTTCCATTACTTTCTATGTCTGGGTGGGTTTCTGTATTGTTTGGGGTTTTTCTTATGTTTTGAGACAGTTTTTACTGGGGCCAGCTACCTCTCTCGCATAGCTGCTTTAGAGATCTAATCCTGGAAAGGAGCTAGAATTCATGCGAACCACATCTTTAAAGGAATGGTACCAGGCAGTCTGGCTTCACAATTGGAAGGAGAGTCGGCAAGCAATAGTTTTACTACAGCTCCAAGCAATGGTTTCCTTATCAGCCTTCAAAACATTAAAAAGTCTTTTCTTCCACTAGATAATCCTTTATCATGCCTCTGTAGCTCCACTTAGGCTACACTGGCAGATTCAGTGTGTTTTGACACTTCTGACCTGATGAAAAAGCTTGTGCTAGGTTTGTAATTGATTGTACCCATAAATGACTCGTGGACTCTATTTTGTTTCTGTTGTTCAGTGTATCACTTGAGCTTTTTGTTTGTGTTTCTCTGGTTCGATTTCTCCACAGTGAGACGAGCTTTACAGAAACAAGTTTAGATTCTCATTCATAAGGTGGTGTTTGGCTGCCTCTGGAAACAGGGGAGGAAGGAGAGACAGCCGTCAGCATTTTCTGAGCAGAGCAAGAGTCTAATGATCACTGTCAGTGCTCCGTAGGGTATGCACAGGCTGTCTGGGCATTGCTGCCTGAAAATCAAGATCATACTAGTTGGTTAAAAAGCACTCCTTCCTTCAGACTTTTCTGTCATTGTTTTCAGTCAATAATGATGTCCTAAACCCTAATAATGGTGAACTTCTGCTTTACTATATTAGTGATACAGGGGTATCTACCAAACCACATTTGTGTTAAATTTTTAACTGGCAATACTACATGCATCTACACAACTAGTTTGAGTATGTATTTGGCTAGAACTGTAGGTATCTGTGTGTATTTCTGGTACTGCTTCATGGGTTTTATATATTTGAACCAGTTCTATATTTGCTAAATTTTCCAAACCCCACTTTCTTTTTTTTTTTTCCTGAATCCTTCCACTGTCTTAGGAAAGTTTTAAAATGCCATGGTTTTAAAGATTGTTTAATGATGTTACATTCCCAAATCTCCAAAACAACATTTGGGTATTTAACTTCCTAAGATGCCTTTGAAAACCCCAGTTTTGTTTTTGAGTTCTAAACCTTAAGCTTTACTTACACAGTTTGTGTACGTGATTACTTTTATTAGCTCACAGGTCTTTCATTATTGTGCATGTATTCAGATCTATTGTGACTTTTTTCACCTTTGCATGGTGAGGTGATTGAAGTCAAAGGGCATGTGCTAGCTGATTTTTCAGAGACCCAAATATCTTTTTTTTGCCCTCCACTGACACTTTGTATGCAATTTACCCTTGCTCACCATCTATTCAGATCTGGAAAGTGTTACTCACCCATTTTATACAACCCTAACAACAGAATTTACAAGACTAGAAAACTGTTCTTAAAATTTCATTAGGAAATGAAAATTTTCCAGACTACTGCAGTCTGTTAGAAATGTCATTTAAAGTAATATATGGGTGAGATGTATTCCCACAAGCTGAAATGTAAGAGAAATTTAGCTGATATATAATAGTGAAAGACACACTAGAACACACTCCGATTACAAACTGATGAAAGGTTACAATAAATCTCTCTGTATATGTCTTTAAAAAAAATAAAAAATAAAAAATTCCAATTTCATTGTTGTCAAGCTTATATATTCAGAGTCTGTCTCCTGTCAGTAATCTTAGGCTTGCCATTCTCTCCAAGGAACACAATTATGTTAGTTCCAAATAAGGGCTCTTTGATCTCTTTTTATTCCTCCTTTGTTTCTGCACAATGAAAGTGAGAGGAACTCAATTAAAGTGACTTAGTCTAGTCTCTTGACAGAAGTTGTTACAAGTAAAGGGTTTGATTCTCTCCTCAGTTAAACCAGTGTTTTGCCAGTGTAGCTACATTGACACTATCAGAGTTGCATTGATGGAAAGCTGGTATAATGGAAGAAAGGATCAATCCTGAAGTTTCTCCAAAATAGGCCATTTGAAAGAACTACCACATTCTTTTTCTCAACTGAATTGAAAGCAATTTAATTGGCTTTCAGAGTAGGCTATTCAGTGAAAGATTCCCAAAATGAAAGTGACCATGTTTTCAATATGACCAAGAGACGCATGTTTGTGACAAAACTTTTGTTTGTATTAACATCTGGTAATCCTATAAAAGTAAACTTTGAAAATAATGTGCCCATGGTTGTCACTGTTGCCAGATCTTAAATCAGGTATGTTGCTCAGATTTTTTTCACAGGAGACTGATGTCTTAAACTCCCTTATCAAGCACCACATGTTAACAGTCTCTGTTCTGAGAAAAGCCATGAATTTCAGGTAGTATGCACTCAGCTATTATTTTACAATCCAGATAATATTCACCATCCTCAATATATGTTTTTAGATCTAAAGTCAGTCTGTCTTGTGTAAAATCCAGAGATTTGCTAAAGCTTGCAGGGATTCTGAACACTTGGCAATTACTCCAAAATAAAATATTTCTGTTGATAAAATGGAAACCTGAAACATTACTACAGATGTTGCTGTTCACAAGGCAATTTCAGGACAGGAAAACTTAGCTGGAAACTTTGAATATTCCAGTGAAAATAGAACACATAGGCTCTTACCCTTTGGGAAATACAGTAATATGTCATTAGTGCTTTGTATTACTGCTGGTTTTTTTGCATAATATTTGGCTTTCTCCTGTCCAGTTTCTAATTGGGGTATTAATCACTCTGGGCTGTTGGAATATCTTTGGAGAGATTATGTCTTTATAGAGACAACTTTGAAGAAATAAAAATTAACTTGACTAGTGAACCTATTATTTTCAAGTTATTTTTATTTAGGATGAGGATTTCAGGAGGTCTTACCCTTGCTTTAATATGTGCATGGGTTTTTTTTGTAATTTTTACTAATTTATTTAGAAACTTTTATTTGCACATATGCCCCATTATATCTGGGCAGCAGTATCGTGATTACAAGAGCTCTGCTAATACTGTAACAGCTATCAAATATTACTTCTCCTTTACTACTTTTATTTTGAGACATTGTTTTCTAATTATATCCTGTGAAGGGTTTTTGTCAGGCAGTGGAGTTATTCCATGCTCAGTTGTGCACCAGCCTTATTCATCCTATAATGCTGCTGTGAAGCTCTGAAGCTCATGGTCCTTAGGTTCTCCAATTTATTAAAGGTTCCCTGTCAAGATTTATTTGGGAAATCACCTGATTTGGCTTCTTTTTACTTCTCTCAGACGCACTTTTCGCTGGTGTGCAAACTGTTCAAAGCTGTTTTCCCATTAGCCCTCAAACATATGATAAATACAGTTCAGGTAGTCAGGTTAGTTACTGTCTCCTGAGTGGTGACTCCTTTCAGCCTTCTAACTCCGCTCTGCATCCGTTTCCTGGGTCAACCCCCTTATTGCCAAACCTTATCTAGTCAGAAAGCTCATTACACTGCTTTGTAAGGCTGCCTATCTTGTCAAGAGTAAGGATTAATTTTTTGACACACAATATTGTACAAATATATCTACTTTGCTTTTCTGAAATAATTCTTCCCCTATTTTCTCATGCTTCTAAGCAATAAGAACAAAAACAGAGGCAACATGCTTGCTACCCAGGAGACTGAAATCACAGGCAAAAGATGAAGAGTAAGCTAAGAATGTAAGCGTGGAGGTATTTTGCTTCCCTCTCCAACATCACAGTTAATTTGGACTTGCCTGCAATGAATCTAATCTCTGGGTTATTTGATCAATTCTTAATTTAAGCAAATCCTCTCCTTGGATTCAGAGGTGATGCAGTGATTAGAGAAAGCTTTAGACAACTGTTTCCTTCATGCTTTTTTCACCACATCAAATTTTTAACAATGATGATCTGCTGCTGGACCTGGCTGCTGTTTCATACTGCACCTCACATGCTCAGAGGAACAAAAATAGCTGAAGAAAACCTAGTATACAAAAGTTCATGGGAAAAAAAATCAAATATACATAGGAAATCTTGACTGCCATATAACAAGACTATTATGTTTTTAATATATGGCAAGAATGGAAACAGTTCAATCAATGATATTTACCTTGTCTGTAATTGAAGAACTGTAGCCCAGTCAATGAAATTAAAGGCCAGGAAATCTTACAATTAAAAGAAATTCAAGGGATATTGGTGTCTTATATGGCTTAGGACATTCAGGATCCCTGGCATCATTAAATTACCCCTGTGACTAAAATTGAAGGTACAGATAGCAGAGCTTTTTATAAAATTTTTGTTTGATATTACCTAGTTATAAAATATGATCACTCGCAATGTGTCTGGGGAGCTAGGGGAAGCATCCCTGTACTCCTGCCGGTTCTCTTGCTAGATTTTCCTACCCAGGCTTCAGCATCCTAAATCCTAGGGTCACATTACACGAGTCTCACCTGCAAGAAAGGCTCTTGGGAGCTAGATTTCCATCATCTTAGCTGAGAATTTCTACCCCAGTTTGGGCTGTGCTTTTCCTCTCAGCCTGCTCGCAACTCTGAGCTATTCAAACTGTTCCATTTCTGTTTCTCAGAGAGAAACTGAACAAACCTTTTCCACCACACAGAGTTTTGGAAAAATGCTTTTAAATTCTCTTTTCTTTATGGCATATATTTTTGTATAGAATGAAAATCTTTTCATGTCAGTCTTTTGGCTTGTATACTGAGCTTTGACTATCTCATTCGTTTGCTTATTAGTAAATCCAGAATGAGAGATTTGTATTTCAGAATCTTGCATTCTCAGTAGGTCAGGAAAGTTATTTGCTTGCAAAGATCTGAATCTGATGATACGTAACACTGGAGTGAAACATTAAGACATTGCATAGTTAGAAGTATTGCTCTGTGCTCTCCAATTCTGCTCCACTGATTTAAATGGAAAATACCATCCTAAAAATGATGAGAAAAAAGATGAGTTATTACTCAGTTCTGCATATGTTTTTCCATATGTTAACAAGATGCAATTAGTTTAAGGAGAAACCAAGGCATCATTTCATACTCATCTAATTCTGCTTCTGCCCATTCATCCGAGCAGGCTGTGTATTTTTGTCTGTCCTTTCTTTTTATCTACTGTGTGCAATGTAGGTGCTGCCACAAGAACAACACAAATCCTTTTAGGCATGTGCAGCCTCCCATGTGTTTGAGCCTCACTGTACTACAGTTTTATCCCCTCCACACATACCTTTGGTTTTACCAAGCTCTCAAGAGAAGGTTTATCTTAAGCTTAGTGAAGTGGAGGTCTAAATTCTGAGCTGTCTCTAAATGAATTCACTTGTCCCTGGTAAAAGGAGTTCTGTTCACACCTGTAGTGGAAACAGTGTTTTCAATATTATTTAAATGTTTTATCCTTATTTATCTTATTTTAATTCAGCAGTTCTAAAGTACTTTTCAAAGTAATCTAGTATGACAGTGCTGGGTTAATTAACAGTTGGTATGCTGCCAGCAGTTTCCCTGTAATGGTATTGATGGTGATACTGATCTTATCTCATATGCTTTGCTAGGAAAAATCCTCTAGAAAGAAGCAAAGATGCTATGATATGAATGTGTAAGGACAGTAGGTGTCCTTCCTGCTGCTTTATGAATGTGTCTGAAGGATTTCCTTTGTGAGAGAGAACAGAAGCTCAGCTTATCCCTTATCTGTATTACACCACAAAAATCTATCTTCAATGACATCAAACACTTGTCTTAAAACCACAAAGTGAAGAAGTATAAAGCAGAGCCTGAAAACTCATCTTACTGATTGCCCTGAAGTAGTATCATCCATGTGATTTTGAAGGTTGCTTGCTATGTGAAGACACAAGTAGTTAACATCCATGGGCTATGGACTTGCCATATTTCAAGTTTCAAATTGTCAACTACTCAGATATACTGACATTAATGAGGCACATACTGAGGTCTTTGTTTTATGAATCTCGAAGTTTTGCAATGTTTGTTTGAGCAGTCTGAGAGGCATCAAGGACATTCATGCCTTGCCACTTTTTGCTTTTGCCATGCAAGGAGTTGTTATATTTTTCTGTCACAAACAAAGAAGAAAATATGATGTTGATAAAGCACAGAATCACAGACTGATCTGGATTGGAAGGGACCTTAAAGACCATCTAATTCCAAACCCCCTGCCATCAACATTCCACTACAGCAGGCTGCTTCAAGCCCTGTCCAACCTGGCCTTGAAAACTGCCAGGCATGGGGCAGACACGGCTCCTCTGGGCAACCTGTGCCAGCTCCTCACCACCCACACAGTAAGCATTTTCTTCCTGATACTTTATCTAAACCTAACCATCTGTCAGTTTAAAGCCATTCCCCCTTGTCCTATCACTGCATGCTCTTGTAAAAAAACCCTCTCCAGATTTCCTGTAGACCCCTAAGAAATTTAAAAAATGAACCTAAGAATTCTCCCAGAAATACACGACTGTGATAAATTCTTGAAGAGAAAGGAATAAATAACATACCACATGTGATACAGAAAAAAACCAGGTACCTCAGTTAGGATCATGTCTTAAGAACCAGCAGTGATTAGATTTGTCAAAAACACGTCAGCTGATGTTCCTTTTCCAGTGCTCAGTGTTTGTCTGCAATATTGACCAGCTCCGTCTAACACAAGCTGTCTGAAAAAACACACATTTTTACCACAATACTGCTTTTTTCATGTAGCTATCAACCAAATTTATGTACTGGGCTCTATGTATTTTCAGAGACAGGTAAAGGAAGAGTCTCTGTAGGCTACTGGAGCATTGCAGCTCAACAGAACTGGAGCACTACTAGGATTAAAAGTGAGTGAAAAAAGTAGCTAGCCAAAGGCAGGTGGATGGACTAGATGATAACCATGGATGCTGGTAAAAGTCAGCATCCATGTTATCACTGTGTTATTTTCACATCCCTATTTATGAATGTAAGTACTGAAGTATTTAAATTGTATTCATCAGTGTTTTTCATTTGAAAATGAAATTTTAAAAATTGATTGTCTATTTTCAAAGCATTCACAACTTGGAAAAATAAAAATTTAACCTGATTAAATAAGCTGTAGGGTATTTTCATTGAAGTCTGGAGAAATATTTAAACTTTCTTGGGATTTGATTCCTATTGCAAATATTCCTGATTATGAGCTTAACATTTGTGTTGTTTAAAACTGGTCTGTATATGTGTGAAGTCACATTTTGTTGGCTTTTTGTCTTTTTTGAATTTGGTTTTCTCCTTTGCAATTTCTGTTATTACCATAATTTTATTCTTCAGACTTGTCCCTGTAGCTTGCTGCTGCTGCTGCTACTTTAGCAACTTCTAGGGTTTTTTTTTCTTGTGCATGAGGGCAAAGATATTTTGTTGTGAGCTAAGCTCTTAAATTGCACTAATAAATGAGGTTGTTTGTATAAACTACCTGTTT
This sequence comes from Ara ararauna, assembly GCA_028858755.1. Lineage (NCBI taxonomy): Eukaryota > Metazoa > Chordata > Aves > Psittaciformes > Psittacidae > Ara > Ara ararauna. The sequence continues at coordinate 14,413,875 of CM054380.1, read as the reverse complement.
TTTGAAAATAAGACTCACTCTATAACAATTTTTGAAAACCAAAAACCCAATACACATCTCCCCCATCCTCCCACCCTCTAAAAAGCACCAACCTGCTTTTGACTCCATCTCCAGCAAAAAAAATGAAATATGTTATTATAGCTATATAACTATGTCACCTGGTGAACTCAGCTATATTAATGCATAAATGCTATTCAAGAAACAACCCACAATTGCCAGTATCACCACCAAAAATTGACTTGTAGTGGGGGCAATGAAAAGAACCTTCCCCCCATTATTAATATATAAGAGCAGCAGTTATTATATTAGCCTAGAACATGAGTTCTTGGCCCAGTGTTTTGATTTTACAAACTAAAGATAACCTAGCTCAACAAATATTAGTTGCATTTCAGGTACTGACTAGAGATTATTTTATGAGAACATGGAAAGAATTAGAGCTAAACTAGTTTTTGTTCACTATGACTGCAGTAAGGAGAGTTCTACTCTCCAAAGGACTTACAGTCTGGAAAGTAAATAACTAAGATACCTTGTAATTTTTTATTTTCAATTTTTAACTCCGATAGTGGTAAAGCTGTATTTGATATGGGGATATTTTCAAGATGAACAAGGCTGTTTTATTTGAAATCTTGGTCAGAGGCGAGTGATAAACTGGCTAACTAAAACATCTGACTTCATTATTAAAAGAAGTTTTGGTAGTAGCTTGCTGTCTAATTTCTTGGACCCTAAGTTTCTTGGAAGAGCTCTTAGAAGCCATTGCACCAAGGATTTTGGTATTTCCAGGTTTCAATTACACAATGGTTCAGAATGCTGTAGGGTAATTACGTATATATTGATGACCTTGGTGGCAATAGTAACTAGGGGAACGAAGGAGGAGAAGTGAGCCTGCAGCACAGAAATGAGTTAGATTTGAGCCATGGTTTTAGTATTTTGTTTGAGCAGTTCTGCTCTGTGGCACTGGTTTAGACCATCTGCATTTGGTCGTAACAAGCTACATGAAAAAAATCTTGGCAACAAGATGTATAGTGTACACCCTTTTATTAATTTAATTTAAAATAAATGTACTTCAGCTCTAAAGGAACCCTTTCTTTTAAAATACCCTTTCCTCTAATTTTCTTAAGTGTAAGAAAATGAGCTCACTTTTTCTCAGACATACAGTACTTTATCAAACTTGTATATAAATTACTTGATTCCTCATAATGCTGATATTCTTCCAATTGTTTTAATAGCCCATAAAAATGGTAATACTGTGGTAAACCATTAAACGCTTTAGCCCAGCAGTATTCCTTGTTTAATAGTTTTACTCATTTAACACTTACGATTTGTAACAGAGTAAATCTAATTTTAAAGTAGGTTGAGGAAGTTAAACCACCTCTGGGGAATAAATCTACACTCCCTTACCTGGAGGGCAATACTAATTGCTACCCAGACCCAGAACAGGCTCAAATGAAGTCAAGCTCCAAGGATTACTAATGAGTGAGGCTTACATTGTATGAGCTAAAAGTCTTTGAATGTTATTTTTTACTTGAGAAACTGGATGAACAAAAGTCTGAGAAAACCCATGCAGCTGGCAGACTGCTGGTGCTTTTAAGCGCTAGTAATTATCAGCCTTCCTCCTTGGGATGTTAATGATAGTGGTTTGACCTTACCCCAGCATTCCTATCTAAATGTATAACTTAGCCATCAGTTTGCTTTAAATCAAGCACTAAATCTGTCTGAGTGCCATTTCATATGGATATTAAAAAAACATCAGGGTCTACTTGGTTTCTTTTGTCAGCTAAGTCTTGGGCAATTGTGTGAATAAATTAACAGAGGAAACTAACCTTTTTTATTTCATAAGTTTTTATCTGTGTAAAGAAGAGCACACCTCTGTTTCAGTGCAGAGGAGCTATTACAGATATCATTATTATTATTTTACATAATCATACCAGTGAGAAGGCAGGAGAGTGGCTTTGTGTGGAGACCTTCAGTCTTTCCATTGGTTTCCCATTCTTGACTTATAAATCTTGAGTTAGCTCTTCTGAGGTTGTCCTGTTACTTTTCCACTTTCCCTTTAGTGCCCTTTGTTCTACTGATATATGAGAATGGAAGCTTCAAGATTTGTTTAAAACATTAGCAAGCTGCATTTAGACCTTTTCAAAACGAAGTGTGAAAGTGTTTATGATGTTTAGCTAGACAAACGTTAACTATGAATAAATTGCAATGTGAAACACTTTGCAGGGCATAAAAGAATGGGGGAACAAAAGATTAGGTCTCTGTTCCTTCATTTAAACCCTGTTCAAGCCCAGAGGGTTTAGTAGGTACTGAAGTGATGCCCCTGAGAGTGCGATTGGAATTTACAGGGTGCAAACACCTTCATCTGACTTTCTGCTGCGGCTGGATTTTGCCCCCAGTGGCCAAACTCAGTAAAACCTAGCTATTTTCTTTGAATAATGAAGCTGTGGAAAATTCAGCAAGTACTTGGAAGTTAGAACTAGGAACAGGCCCTAGAGGATTTTTAACCTAAATAGAAAAAGCTGTATCTCTAGCTCTGAAAGCTGTTAGTGTTTCACTATTCTTTCTTTTTGCCTCTGGGATATTCCCAAAGCATGTGCATCTTCTGTTTTATGAGATGTACTTGCTTGCCTTAGATGTAGAGAGGAATGGGAGAAGGTGGACTATGGCATGGCCTCCAGCATTCTGTTTATGAGAACATCCTTCTAGCAATTTTATGTCTAGGTGAGGTAGAAGAACTCTTTCCAGTCTGCCCTTGAGCTGTGGATCAAACATTTTACTTCTTACTCTTTTTTGCTTTAAAAATTTCTATTCCTATTCCAGAGTCTTTAGACGGATAAGACTTCTGTTATTTGTAGTGGTAGAAGCATTTCAGTTCCCTTTCTTCTTTTCCTAGCTGTGTTTCACAGTTGATCAAGCTAGAACCATGCATTTATTTGCAGAAAAGCTGTCCTGAGATCAGGTCCAGCATGTTGTCTCCCCTTTACAGTACCTATAGAACAGTGCTTCAAACTTCTTTTATCATAGGTTAGTATAATGAAATGGGCCCTATTGGTCTGTTAGCCAGAATTGTGTTTTAAGGCTGCACATCAACAGGTTTGCATACAAAAGGCTGTGAGAACTCAGCTGACCACTGGCTATCTCTCTCCTGCGAGAAAAGCCATAGTTACTTGCTCGTTCTCCAGTCCTCATGCTGCTAATCTTTGAAAAATAGTTTCCCTAAAAAAAAAAAAAAAAAAAACAAAAAAACCAAACAAACAAAAAAAAAAAAAAAAAACCAAAAAAAAACCCAAGGGAAAAAAAGAAACAGCAAAACAACAGCACCCTGAAAACCCCTGACTCCTAGAATGATATATTTTTTTGTTTCCCCAAATGAAGCTAACCTGGCAAGCAGTCATACCACTGGGTATGGGTTAGTCCTAAGAGAAGCACAGGGCACCTTGGGCTCCTAGTCTCAGGGCTGGGTGCCACCAGAATGGCAGCACTGCTTGTGTGCAGAGCTCCACATTTCTGCGTTTACATCCAAAGTACTACAGACAAGTGCTGCATGTATTGAAAACCCCTGATCTTTCCAAATTATGCTCTATGACAGTCTGCCTGATGGTAATCTAGAAACATGTGAAGGTGTTTGACTCCATTTTTATGAAAGTAGCATAAGTAGTTCTAGAATATGGATTTTGCTTAACCAGTACCTATGAAAATGAAGTATTTATAATTTTCCCTGGGTTTTGGTCATGTTTGGACCAGTTTCAGCTGCTTGTGTTGTTTTGGTTTGGTTTTGAGGGGTGCTTCATTTTGTTGTTTTGGTTTAGGTTTGGTTTATGGTTTTATGAGGGTTGGGTTTTTTTTTCCTCTTTTGTTTTGTGAAATCCCTTGAGATCCTTTGGTCAAAGATGCTGCCATCATGGTTTAGGTGATTACAGAATATTTGGGTTGGAAGTTTTTGAAGGTGTCAGGTTTTTTAAGTAAGTGATTTTGTAGTACTTTGATGTATAGAAACTTCCTTTTTCCCCCCCCCCCCCCCCCAAAATATGGAATATTGCATGAAATGCAAGTCTGTGGGTTTCTGGTTTTGCTTGACATATCACAGTCATGTGTGGTTCAAAAGGGCTGTGATTTAAATCTAGGGCTCCCAATACTACTTTGTTCATTTTCTTAACTAGCTACAACATGGAGTTTTGAGGTTTCTTTTACTCTCTCTCCTCTTCCAAAGTGAGCATGGCATGAGGAAACTACACTTTTCAGGCTTAGCTTGGCATGTGTGGACACTGGATGCTGCAGCTTTGACGATATTAGGTTATACTGTGAACTACCTCAGCTAAGAACATTCATCAAATGTTCAATACAATTAAAAAATCTCAAATATATCCATTAGTAACTACAATCTCTCAGCATACTTCTTCCCTTTCAAGGTGTTAAAGTTATTTTAAAAGAATCTTAAGTAGCTGCTTATGCTGTAATAATAATGTGCATGAGAAAGTCTGTTCCTTCTGTTACATTGCCAAAAAAAGAAATCTGTTCAAGCAAAGAGGTATTTTGCTCCTTACAAATAAAATGCCATTTTAGAATTACCCATATGAACTAAAGTGAACATGTTAATTGTGATCTGTATAATACATTACTAATGTCTTATAATATTTACTAACAACCAATTGCTCCATTTGTTTGCCTTACAAGTGGCTGACCAAGTACAGTATTAAAAAGCTTAAACTGGAATTGCCCTGACTGATGTTTGGTCCAGACTGTACTCACCAAGAGAAAACTGTGGAGTCTCTGAACCATAAATTATCATCAAAATAGTACAAGTGTCTTCCCTAGTGTAGAAATCAATGTAAGCTTTGCAGATGTCATATACCTGCATCACTCAAGGCTTTGTATTTAAGACAACGCATGCTGGTCACTGTTTGTGGCTTACTAGTGTGATGTCCCCTTCACTCTTCCCTGTTCTTTTTAAACTACACTTCTATTAGAAATCTGGAGAGGGTCCTTTATCTGTGCACAGTGTTGAATTCCCCTGACTAACAGCTTGATTGGCTCTGAGCAAATAATTAGAAGGAAATTAGAACAGAATTTTGTTTCTGCTTATTTTTATTTAACATTAAATTCCGTAAAATTTAGAAAATTGCTTTAGTGCATTGCAGTAGGCAAGACAATAGATAAAGGAAAATTATTTTACATCTATCTTTGAAGTTTTTTTTTTTGTTGGTTTGTTTTTTAATCTTGTTTTTCCACCTGCATATTTATAAGAATAAAAAAAAGAAGGAAAGCCTTCTGGGGACTTACCTATTCCCTTTATGGCTTAGCAGCTAGGTTTTGTGGGCAACTTTCGAAAGAGTATTAAAATAGTATATCACCAACTTCTGCTCATGAAGAAATAAATGGAATAAAGTGAAGACATGCATATTTTTGATACCTATTAGATGCTACAATGCACTCTACTTTTCTGTGAAGCTGTTTCCTTGTTGTGACCCTTCTACTTTTACTGTTCAACATTACGGATTTTGTATTTTTATATATACGCACAGATTTACACAGTCTCATAAGCATGAAATTGTTGTTTTCATTTTCAGAAATACATGGCATTGTATTAAATCATCATTTAATAACAAAAATAACATGTGAAAGCTCATGGCTGGCTGAGGCAAAAATCCAGCCCAAATGCTTGATGCTTGTCCAAAGCCCTGTCCGTCAGAGCTGCTCAAAAGGTACATCCTCAAGCTCAAAGACAGGGCTTGCCAAGAAGCACTAGATGCCATCATGTCAGTGTTCCATGCACCCCATTGGCAGTTTGAGTTTCACAGAAAGAATGAAAGAAACAGCAGTAGAACATAATATTGATCAACATACATTATGAATAAATATCTATAGGCACACACAAGAATACAAATTTCTCACCTTATTTTTTATTTTAACTGTATGAAAGATAATTTGGAGCAGATTTTAATTAAAATTATATACTTTTTCAAGATAACTACCTAAAAAGTAGTAAGCTATTGCTGTTATTTTACACCTTTCCAGCCTCATTGATCTAAGATGATGTTAAATGTAAAGAAAGTCTAGAAAGTTCTGAAACTGCTTGTTTCAACTACAGAGCAGAATCATTTAGCAACAGGGTTGAAAGGCCAAGTATTAAATTTACAGACCATCAGTGTAAATCTAGAGCAAATGTCTCAGTTTCTCCCAGCTACCAACTCAGGCTGTTGCCCCCGCCAATGATTTGAGTCATTTGTAAATGCCACAGTGTATCTCATAGTAGTAAATAAATGTTTCACAAGGAAGAAATACAAAAAATCATATTAGCATCTCTTGTAGGTGAGATTAAAATGTGATTTAGAAGTAGTGACTTTTGAAGGCTTTTGAAGTATTCATTTACCCCTGCTCTTCAGTTGAATACCTTACTCCCCAAAGGAACTTGGAAAATCCTAGGACCTTTACTTCCCAGTTTCTGTATTGTAAAACTACTACAGTGAAAGATAAACAAATTAAATTGAGACTACAGATTGGATTATATTTCTCAGGAACGGAGGAGTCCAAAGTGGCTAACAGAACTAATCTGTTTGCGTAAGTGATGCATGATTAGATGTTTGCACAGTTCTCTGTAGATGTGAGGCAGTGTTTACAAGTCCTAAGTACCATTATATGTAAATTAGCTGCCTCTGCAGAATTTTTTCCTGTGAGTCAGCAGCTACTCATTGCTTAAATGATGTTCTTTTTCTCAGAGTACTCCTTGATGCCTCCTGAACATTTTTTCCCAATGGAAGATAATGCCTTTTGCAATGCAAGATCCAATTCATCTGACAGTCATGGATTGGATGCCCTGCTGAGGGGAGATAACGAGAACTGTAGATTTATAGAACAAACTGTCCTCTAAAGCTCTTCTTGCATCTATTTACTGTTTTCCTGTATCTTTAGTATCAAATTATGGCCTTAAACCAGACAGATCCGCAAGAAGCTCACTGGCAAAACAGTTTTACTGATATTGAACATTCTGGGGTTTTTATTAAGGATTTCATAATAATAAAAAGACTAAATGAAAACTTCTCTTCAGACCAAGAGCAAAACACCTTACAGACCTTGGGGGAGAACACAGGAAAATTTTCAGAAAAAAAAAAAAACCAGAAAATAATAGTCCTTTCCCCCTTTGATTCTGCCTCCTTCATGAAAAGCTGGAAATTCAAGTTTGCCCAGGAAGGCAAGCTGGACTTCCCTAACAACTTCATACCCTGAGCTTGTATAGGATAATTCAAATTCAAATGCAGGGTATGCATAATCAAGGATAAGCAGCAGTATCATTTTCCAGCACTGTTTTGAAGTGCTCCTCAGAAACTTCTTAAAGACCAAGCCAAGTCAAAAGCAAAAACAAAAACCACAAAAAGAAAACCTGCCTCAAACAGGATTTGTATCAGCAACTGCACTTCAGTTTCAGTTAGTATCCCATCATAGTCCCATTCTCCAGATCCTCAAGTGTTTTTAACATGATTCTTGTTAGGTATGCAAGCATCCCAAGCCTGAAAGCATGGTCCAAGCTCTCTGTTGCTCAGTGTGTAACTTTTCTTACTTAGTCTTGTGAAAGTAAATGTTGATTACTTGCACCAAATATATCTCAGAATTTCACTGTATAGCTAAATGTCCATTAACATTTAGTTCTGTAGTCAGTTCCATTGCCTTGAATTAGTAAGACTAATAAAAAAAAAAATCTTTCTCGTACTGAATACAGTAAAACTGGGACATGTGGCAGTTGAAAATTCCTGGTGTGTTTTACTGCCTCTCGTATTCAACCTCCCTGTCTCAAACTGAAATTTGCCAGACTAGCCATAGTTCTTTCATTTTAAGTATCCCAAGTAAAGATAAGAAAGGAATTATACCCTTCTCTTTTGGAATTTGGTGGTTGTTAAACAAACTATGAGGAGCACCTCATTTGATCAGAAGTCAATCCATAACCATTCAGGATAATTTTGTTTCAGTGTCTCTTACTCAGGAACATGATTTTTTTTTTTTTTAACAAAAGACTTTTTTATGTCTACCAGATCCCTCTTAAATAAGCCATAACTATTGATTTGTAACATTTCGATCATGTAAATCATGTCACCTATTTCAGTAGCAGATGTTATGCCTCTTTATTAACCAGGCTCCTAGTACTGGGATACAGAGGTTATATCACATAACTTTTAAGTCCTCCATTTTTTTTTTACCCATATTTTTACTTGAAATAAGCAGCAATTAATCACCACTTTCCCCCCTTCTGTTACTAGTTTTCACTACTCTTCTTTATTACCTAGAGGCCATCCAGACTATATGCTTGTTTCTTTTTCCTGCCAGAAGACTACCACTAGCTCTCAAAAACAGCAGGATGCATAGCACACTGCTGTTACATCCAGAGTTTTACATTAAAAACTTTTGATGTTTCATCTTGTTTATCTTAAAGATAAGATAGTTAAAAACACTACTTTGATCTCTCCTTCCTTCCAGCATTCAAATTTGTACCTGTAAGCTATTCCATGGGGTAGAACAGTTCTAAGCATGTTACTGACCCTCTTCTTGAGGCTGAGTGCAGCCTTTAACCTTGGCTTTCAGAAGACAACAGGCTGGCCTGTTGGTTAGCAGGAGTTATAGGAGGTTCTTCCAATCTTCAGTAGCAGATGACTTCAAATAAGGACAAATAATGACCTTCCTTTCAGAGATCAAGATGTCTGTGTGGGATACTTTCTGATGGACCTGAAAAAGTTATGTCCTGTGCACTTCTGCAGTTCTTCTCATTATCCACTCTTCCAAAAAGACTTTTGTCATCTTTGTGCTGAGACACTAATATTACTATGAACTTCAAACTGTGAATTCAAACTCCCGCAATCACTCCAAAACACTTTGGTTCAAGAGTTCACCAAGTGACTGACTGTGATTGTAAGCCTCAGTGCTCATCTCCTCCCCCTCGCTAACAGGGAGCTATTAGCCACTCTGAGATTTCAAACAGTGAGGCTGATCAAAGGCCCAATGGTCACAGCCACATAAACCTACTGAGACTTAAAAAGATTGAAAAATGTGGGCTTAGTGGTATTGTAAAATATGCACATATGTGTTCCTCTGCCTTACAGGGAGCTGCACAGATGAATAGAGAAAATATTCTCTATTTATTTGTAAGCTTTACTTTATTCTCCAGGTAATTTGCAGACATGCTGAATAGCAAATAATTACAAAATAGATAATTAAACTTGTTTGCTTATTGAGATATTTTCTCTCTTCCTTCATTTTACCCTTTCTATAGCAAGTTCTGCATTCATATAGGCTGCAAAACATAGCATAAAGCAGCAAAATAAAATTATATGATTCTATGAAAAAAACATTTTCCAACACTGTTGGAAAAGGCAGAAGGAGAGTGGTAGTTGGGAAACAGCCAAGCAGTGCAAAGCTTACTACTTCTAAGTGGTGAGACAGACTGAAAAATCCCAAAGTACTAGAAAGCTATTGTGTAAGAGGCCAAATCCAGAAGGTGCAAGATTTTAGGCTGAATTTCTAAATTGCACATCCTAGTATTGAAGATACTGAGACAGAAAGAAAACACATGAAAAATGAAGCCTGACAGGCATGTGTTGGAAGCTCATCGTGATTTCTGATTGAACAGCATCCTGTTACTCAGCCATTTCTAGCAATTCCCTTGAATGTGATTTTGCTGGTACTCCCTAGGAAAAACCTTGCATGACTACTTTTTCCTTGGGTCTCCTCTACCCGCTGCTTACCCCCAGATCATAGGGTTCCATTTGTCTTTAAAACATCTCCAATTTTAAACACATGGTTAGAATACTGTCAGACACAAACAGGCAGATAAACAGCAACAGAATCATACAAACCATTTTTTCCGAGAGAACAGTCTGAAAGTCAGTTGTTGTAATGCAGCCAGGTGAACCCATGGCTACAGCATCTAGGACTGCTGATGCTTTCCTACAGCCCTGGACAGCCAGCATAATGCAAAGTAACACACAGACTTCAGCCCTGCTCCACACTCACTTGAGGGGCAAATGGGACCCTGCTTATCTTCCTCAGCTTGCTTTGCTGCCTCATGCTTCACAGGACTGAGGATGCATTCATCAATGATTAAGCCCAGACAAGTGTTCAGGTATTAGCTTGAGAGGGACTTCAATCATGCTTCCTCTACTAATGAGGAAAATCTGACAGAATCAAAATCTGCCTTCTGCCTCAGGCAGCAGGTTCGCACAGATGAAGAGGAACATTTCAAGTAAAAATCCAAAGCCATGAAGACTGTAGGTTGCATAGATGCAAATGCAGACATTTTAAGTAAACACAAGGCGTTTGTGGTATACCAGTTGAAAGCTTCAGCACATTTACTAAAATTTCTTTAAGCAAGCCATTATATCTTGATTATGATAATGTCAGCAGCATACACATCTGTAATCTCATGCTTTCAGCCACTTCTTACCAAATATGCTGCTAGAAATACGATGCTTCATACCAAATATGATACTGGAAAGATAACTGAAGATCAAATATCAAATACAACTCAAAGGATTACTGTGATAGGCTGACCATCACACATCTGTGCTACAAGTATTCCTCAACAGTCCACTTGTTCAGAGAAATAACTCACAAACTTAAAGAATATACTATAAAACCAAGATGGCTGATCAATAGCATGAGAAATATAATGCAGAACTATAAAAATTCAGCAACCTGATTCAGTAAGATGACTTCAGATCCAGAGACCACACAGCCTCTGTGATGTACTAACTTTCCTACTCTGCTACTCAGAGCTAATGCAGAGCTTCATGTAGTGTTGCTATTCCTTCCTACAGATTAGGCTCGATCTCTTCAGTATCGCATTACATAGTCAGAAGTCCAGAACCCACCTGTATCTGTACTCATAACCACCTTATCCATACCATGAGCAATTACAATTCATCAAGATCTCATTTATTCATTTACAGAGTCTGAGCAAGAGCTGTGTGTTGACAAACCTGCCAGAAAGTCCTGCACTCCCTAAGCTTGCCACAGTGTTCTTCCAGTGATCCGAACCAATTAGCTGCTCAGTCTTTTGCTTTTTTTGTAGTGGTTAGGCTGCTCTCACTGTATTACTACTCTATGGGTGTGAAATTAGCCTCTAACTCAGGAGGATCACTTGAGTTGTTAATGGAAAGCTTAAATTGTATGTAGGACCTTCCACAGCCAGGATTAATTTCTGTCTGTAAGCATTATTTGTTTTTTTGAATGTCATACTTGAAAGATTTTGTTGCAAAATTAGCTTTGAGCTGTGTAAGCCATGATGGCCACTAGGAGACTTAAGAGGGGCTGCACGCATTTACACACATATCTTTAGTAAGCATTACTTTTAAAATGCAAGCTAAAGTGATGTTATCTTTTCAGTGCTATGTTCTGCTTATACTCAAAGTGCGTGTGGGTCTACACTTGAATTAAAAAAATACAGTATTTTGTAAACAAAATATAAACAGCTCAGACATGGATCACAATCCATATTTCTTTTTGACGGTATAACCGCAGAGTTAAAAATCCCAGCTCAAGTAGAGTATCAAGGCAGCTCTCGGAAAGGAGGTATGAAAAGCAGGAGATTATCTCAGAGGTGCCCTCCATGGAGCTGCAAAGGCTTATACTTCTTGCTATGCACAACTGAAAGGTGTCATTGCAACGTGTTGTGGGATGAGGCACTGCAGAGAGCAAAGTCATGTGTGAGCTCAAGGCTTGCACAAACAGGCCATCAACCTTTTCTCTTCTTTCCAGAGAGACCGTACTGCAGCCAAGCTTCACATATGGTGATAGTACACAACAACAGCTCTCCATCTCACTTTAAGATTTAATACAGCCTTGCCTTTTGGCAGTCCCAAAAAAGAAGCTAGTTTAGATGAACTCTACTGCATTTATTATGAAAAATACTCATGACTAGGACAAGACACCAGCTAGCTTTTAATAGTCCAGACTCAGAGGATCCTCCAGCTATCTACAAAATAAGAGTGCAATTGCTTGAGCAAATACCAGATACCAACGCATTGTAGAGAGCTAAAAATATCTGTATTAAAACTGGCATTTTAGCAAGTATATACTGAGAAAATACCAAAAATTTTGGGTTATCCTACTTTGCATAATAGTCTGTTCTCTTCCACAGCAGAAATATCCATATCCCTCAAGACTTTTAGGAGCATGACTGGCTAGAGTGACAGCTTACTCTACATGGTCATCCAGAAGCATCCCATCTCCCCATGGGAACTCTACATCCAGAGCAGAAAGACCATCAAGGTTGCATCAGAGACACAAGCTATGCCCCTTTTTTTTACAGGCCTGTAGTGAGGCTGTTCCTTGCACCAACTGAAATGAGCTTCTTCCAGCAGCAAGGGAGAGCATAGGCACACAGAATTCAAATTGAAATTTCACAGCTCGGATTCACTGACAACTACAGTAGTGCTTATCACAGCAACTGAAAACTGCATTTTTAGTTATTCACTCTAGACAGTGATAGATTAATACAGGTATTGTGCTTACAAGAGTGTACTCTGCTCAGGAAATTAAAAAGGAACAATTACTACTCAAAGAACAGCTTCATATTAAAATGGTATATATCATATTCATGATTGAATGCATAATGAGCAGCTCATGAATCCTCAAAAAATACACATGGTCCAATGAGTATTCATTATAGATTTTATGAGGTAGGAACAACTTTAAAGTATTTCATAAAACTCAATGATGACTTCATGTAAGAGCACAACAGTTAATTTAACTATTCAGTCCCTTAATCTGCAGCCATAAACAAAAGCCGCTGGCATGAAAATATGACCCTAGCTACCTTCTGTCCCCCCTTGTTTTATTTTGGGAAACTTAAAATGCCCTTCATTGTGCTGTACACAGGGAGCAGTTTTAATCTGGAGATAAATTATGCAACTTCATAGACAAAGCAGGTAGCAACTTCAGTAGAAAGAACAAAACCAGAGTGCCCCATAAAATACTTGGAACCTACCTTACTGATCACAGTAAACATGGGATAAGACAAATTTGGGAAGCTTCACAAGAGCTATGCAATTCTTCTGCAGCTTAAATCCAGCTCTTCTGTAAAGCAAGCAGGAGTGGGAATGCTCCCACAGGCTGACCCTGCACCACTGACCATAGCCTTGCCATACTCCAGCAAGGGTAATACAGCAGAGCCAGACAACAGCCCAGCACTCAGCAGAGGCCAGGAAGAAACAAATTGTCTCAGGTTGACCTGAGCTTAAATAGGGCTCCTGGGCCACTGAAAGAGAGCCAGGTGAGGCTGCTCAGAGCAGTTAAGGCTCATTAGAGTTCTCTGGGTCTTGAGGAAAGTTAGGGAAAAAGCTTGAATAGGATCACAGAAAGTCTCTGATATATCAGCCCTTTTATCCATCTAGGGAAGAGCAGATCTGTACTGTAGAAGAGCTGTTTTCCCATTGTTATCCCCCTCCATGTAAAGCTGCCTACAATTCACTGCAATTATTCTGGCTACATGATGAATTTGTCCCCGTGTGAATATTCAGTGCTGATTTGCAGTGGCAGTGGCAACTGTAAAGACTAAAATACATGCCCATCTTGAAAGAACTTATCCTGTAGACACTAATGTCAACTTTATTAGGGTTTATGGGGTGGAACAGTGGCCAAAGCACCCATAAAGCTCTGCTATTTGAAACTCCTGAGGAACTATTTCATATTCAAAACAGCAGTGACACAGAAGAAGCAGATGTCAAAAATCAGACTGTCTTAGGATATGTGTTTGCTTGCAGCACTGAAAAGGCAGAAATGCTACCAATCCAAATTTTTCAGTCCCTTTGTAGGGGTGTAAAAGATCACAGAAGGCTGAAAAAGAGCAGCGTCTAACCCCAAAATGTTTTGGTGGTTTTTTGATTTTTTTTGTTCTTGTTTTGGTTTGGGTTTTTTTGGGTTTTGGTTGTTTTTTTTTTTTTTTGTTGTTGTTGTTTATTTGGTTTTTTGTTTGGGTGGGGTTTTTTTAGATTTCTTCAAAGAATTCCTCTGGCATAACTAAAACAAACAAGACTACTTAACTGCTACATGGTACAATTGGAAACGGTTATGTTGCATGAAAAACAACTCAAGAAATGGCTTGGGGAAATAGGTTTTTTTTTCATCCTTAGCAGTGTACTTTAACAATGTACACAATGCAAAAATTGTACTTCAGGGGAAAACAGCAGTTACATTCTCCCCCCCCCCAACAAAAACAAAAAATATTTCTTTAGGAAGAAAAGAAATACAACCCACCTCCCCCCCCAGGAAAAAAACAAACAAACAAACAAACAAACAAAAAAAACAACCAACAAACCATCTCACCACCCCACCCAATTTCCCCTTTCATACATATTCATTATCTAGTCACACTGGACTAGAGCTTGGAAGCAAGCCATAAATGTGTATACACTCAGACGTTACCTGGGCACCTGGCAACAGGGAGAGACTGAAATATTGCTCATATTTTGCTCCCTGAACATAATTTCTCATGCCTTTCTGCTGACTTTTGAAGAGGTTTTAAAGCCTCTCTCCCTTCATAACGTATCTACTCTCATCTCTGAATAATATGTCAGCTACAGAGAGGAACGGGTGCTCTCAGAAGAAATTCAAAGCAGAATGAAAGGAAGAACTTATTTGTAGTAACTGAGAGACAGCAGTGAAAACATGATAGGAGTGACCACTAACTGTCCGTAATCCCCTCAAGCTGAACTCCACTCTGGATGACATTAAACCAACCAGAGGTGTATTGCGGAGGCTCAGGAGCTGGTTTGGAGGCATTGCAACTGTGGATGTTTCATTTGGTGAATCTAAGTCTTACCACCACACAAGTACCACAAAAAACAAACCATCAATACTCATTTACAGAAAAGGGGTTTTTACTCTGGTTTCACATATAATGTTAAGCCTCCCAAACCCCTGTTTGTACCTAAGCATTGAGCATATTACAAATTAAAGGCAGCAGAACAGTTTTCAAAGCTTGACAATTCCTATGGTGCACTTCATATTTTGAGTCAGTCCTTAAAGCTTGAAAAACAAGTACTTTTACCTGCAAATTATTAGTTAAGCTTGTAGTGTCACTCAATCTGTAGTGCGCTTATACACCAAAAATGCTTTGAAAGGAGACAAGAACTGTGAGGAATTATGAATTTAAATAAAGAATAAGAATTTAACACATAGTAATACCATGCAATAGGGAACACTGCAGTGAGATATTTTTAAATTAAATTAGAAGTGTTGTAAGTAAACACAAGAATATTTTGGTTTCTGTTTACAGAATCATTAGCTAAAGGAGGGAATGAAACTCACAAAGGAAGGGGAATTAACATTTGTTGACATTTTACTGCTTTTAGTTTTTATGTAAACTCAAAGCAATTAAATTATGTTTAAGACGTTTTTGCTGTAAGTGGTTTCCATTTACATTCCTAGAAATAGTAATCCAACTATTTTATTGCATTGTTGGGAGCCCTGTAGCAACAGACCAAATATTTAGCAACAGGTCTGTTTGCCATTTCTAGAGCTGGAAACCAAAGACTTGAATCAATTTAATTGCATCTGTGTTTCACAGCTACCCCACCAGAATGTGTTGTTCTTGAGTTTAAAGGGTCTATTCCTACCTCCCCCCACAGCAGTCTCTAAATAAACCTATAAATCCTTGTTCTATAGCACATGGATTATCAGTAACTTCAAAATAAATGAAGACAAAAATGGTTGAATATTTAAACATGTAGCAACTCCATCCCATGATAGATCATTTCAAACCAAAATTCATTTTTTTCTTTGATATCTACTACTGCTATAAACTTCCAGTTTATCATATAACATTACAATTTATGGTATAACCAGCTTGTGCACTGACTATAAACCCTTTGTCAATGCCACTGTAAAGACTTTATAGTCCGTAAATAATAGAAGAGCGATAGTATCTATCCTTCTTATTTTGCGCAGCACATCCAGAACATAGGACTCTAAACATGTCAGAGGATTTGCTTGTTTTACATACAGTATAGGCTATGTAAAAAAAATAAAAAAAGATACATTTTTCTGAGTATTTGGCATACACAAAGCTTATTCAAATAAATAAAAAATTTAGTCATATATCAGGAATAAAAGACACTGAGAAACAAAAATCAGTCCTAATTTACTGCAGCATTCATCCATGTCCAGAGGCTACAAAAAGTTTATTTCCTATCTCCTAAATTATTCAAGAGAAGATAGCTGTTCGTCATGTGTGATCGCTTAGGGAGGAATTTACTTGGATCTCTGCATGTAGTGTATCACCTTTTCCTCCATGGTGTACTGATTTGGTCAAGACATACTTTTCTCTCCCAGTGTAGCAATTCCAGACCAAAATCTGTCACACATTTACCTTTACAGCCTGCTGAAGTTAACATTATTTAGGGGGATTTCCCTGGCACTGCAGCAGAATGAACATAAAGACCTTTCTTCACACTTCATCCCTTCACACTGTACATGGTGAAGGGGTGACAGCATCATGTGCTGCACTTGCAAGGCACAAGGAGTTGTCAAGGCCTGTGCTTGTGGCTTCTCCCCTGCATACAGGTTCCAATGCAGGGAGGGTGATTTAATTTTTTGCACTGCTAGCAAAAGACAATATGGGACTGCTTAAAAACAAATGTACAGGGAAGTGTTACAACTCTAAAGTAGTCTAAAAAGTAGACTAAAGTAGTTACATTTTGTAAATAAAGAAGTTATTTACACTGAAGATAATGAAAGTAAGATATCATTTGTCCCTGAATTCCATGCCAAACTCTTATCCCAGATTTAGCAGGCAAACAAAACTTCCATTGCTCTCATCCATAGCCTCAGATATTCTCTGACACACAAAATTGCTCTTAGAACACAAAGTTTCCTCAGTCTGTTCTTCTTTCCCTCCGAGTTTGCTTGTTGAGTTTTTTTTTCCACATTATACAGCTTTCCTACTGCACCCCTCATGGCAGAATGCCCATGGTGTCTCACCAGGGATTGCTCCTCATCAAATCCCTCCAAGTGCTGCAGCAATTGCCCTTCCAGCACAAAGCCTCTACCTATTGATCCTACAAACCAAATTTCTTATTTATGCTTGCATGTTCCCTTGATGGAGTTCTACATTGCTTTCACTTCCTATAAATTGGCAGGTGCTTTCATTTATGTGTCTTACCTCTTTTATCAACTCTCAGAACAGTGCATATTACCACCTTACTCACTGCAAAACATAATGATGGGGTGAAGTCCTTTTCTGCCCTTTCAGCTCAATAAGAAGTAGAAGGAAAAAATATAAAAAAAAAAAAATCAGGTATCTATCCCTGTCTTTTCCAGACCTGGGAAAGGGATGGATGCCTTCTTGAGTCGTATATTACAACTCCCCACAAGATCACATTCCTGAAGTTCTTCTAGTCTTAGGTCCCTTTTCAGTGTGGCTGAACCAAACACAGGCAACGAAATACCCTTGTGAGTAGATATAGCACATCTTTAAATGTTGATGTATTCAAATATCTTTATAGAGAATACGACACAATAAGTCTCAGGTGAGCCCTCTGGGAATTCCACGAAAAAGGTTCTCTAATCTCCAGTTAAACAGGCCTATTATCTCTCACTCCCCATGAGAAAGTGAAGCAGAACTGATTTGATTAAGAGCAAATTAACCTCTCTAACACAGCTACCCAGGGTTTTACACCTGTCACTTTAGTATGACAATTTATATTTATTCAAAAAGCCATGAGACAGTAAATTAAACATTGCCCTAATTAGAAAAATGTCATATGTTACAGTGGGGTAGCAAACTGAACTAATTTCAAACATTTCTTGTGCAAAGTAGATGTCAGTACAGCGTTAATATAAGTAGAGTCAATATTTTTTACACTGTCACATCTGAGCTGAATGCCATCATGCCACGGGCGTATATTTAAAGTTCTGTCAAAGAGTAAGGCTGGACTATATTCAAAGTTCACCACACACTCAAATTTGTTTAGGAAAAGCCATCAACACCTTAATTACTGTGTATTCCAGTACCATTTCTACCGTCTAATGTCACAGCATAAACCAGCTTTCCTCTTAATTAGATCCGTTGGCACGACATTCTACCTGATGTTATTATGGAATAGATAAAGGGTAAATTCTTCAATAGGTCACAAAACTATACAATATCAAATGTCAAAGTTACATTTGCTTCATCAGATAATTACTTTTAAGTAAACCTCAGTGTTTCAAAAAAAACTAATTGTACTATAGAAATTTTTAGGCTTACAGAAAAACCCTTAGATATAATATAGTAACTTGCATGCTAATTTTGAAACAAGAATGAGAAAAGCCAAGCTGTAACTGTTCAGTCAAGTCCTGCTCAGTATTTGGCTAACACGCAGCTCATACCAAGGCCTGATGTACGCTTGCATCAGCGCCCTTAGATCAAAGTGAGAGCAACATATAGGCATGACATGATGGCCAGAAAGGGCTAGTGGTCATTATTCAGGCGCTATCACCTGCAGCTTGCTGTCCCCTTCAGCCATCACCCTTGCACACTGATGGAAGTGCAAAGATGGTAGGTTATTTGCAAGAAGAGGATTCCTTCAGAATCCACTAGACCATAGAAATGGTATAGACCAGACTTTTAAGCTGGAAGGTGTAAACATGTAATTTTACCAAAAAAGCTTTTGAAGCAGATCCAACAGCAACTGGACTGCTAAGGCTTTCATGCTTCCTGGTGTGATACAGGGGACACCTGTCTGTGATGGAGGATGAGCACTCTCACTGTGGGTTAGCTAGCAAGTTTGCTCAGAAGTGCACAAATTATGAGTTACAATGCATAAATAAGAGAACTTGAGTTAGGAACCTGATGAAATAAGTGATGAATTAGTGAAGTTTTGGGTTTTGGTTGTTGGGGTTTTTAACTTATCCTTACCTTTTTAACCGCTTTAGTTCTATTGCTATCTAAAAGCATTATGCATACTGTAATTACAAAACAGATAATGACCCTTTTGAGAAATAAGTAAAGATTATACAAAAAATTCTTTAGATTTGCTCTGAGGAAACTGTATAATAATGAAGATATCTGAACTCTACCAAGAAAATCATTTAGGTCATTATTCCCAGCAATAAATATTAGACAGACACATTTGTTTTGCTTAGCTTTCTAAAAGGAGGCCAGAATTATATTTTACAAACATGTATATATGTATATATGTATTTATATATATGTAGATCTCCTATATTACATATTATGAATTTCATATACGTATAGTTGTGTATAAACATAATTATCTACATATATATACAATTATCTATAGAATATATAAA
The DNA here is from genome assembly GCA_028858755.1 of Ara ararauna. Taxonomy (NCBI): domain Eukaryota; kingdom Metazoa; phylum Chordata; class Aves; order Psittaciformes; family Psittacidae; genus Ara; species Ara ararauna. The sequence continues at coordinate 14,394,606 of CM054380.1, read as the reverse complement.
GAAATAATGCCATTACTTGACAATAAATGAAGGATCTTGAGTGGACGGATGGAAGGAGACAACCTACTTAAGACACACGGGCATGATGAACATCTGCTTAAAATTGGCACACCAGTGAGAGCTCCTGCTGCAGTTTATACAGGAAAAGCCTTACCTGAGCTGCAGCTCTCCCTCTTCTTCCCCTCCCCTTCTGCAAGGCTGCTTCTCCCTCCACTGCTCAGACCCAGTGGAGCCAGAGTGAGGGCAGCAACTCAACTCCCATAGAGCCTCTTCTCACCAGTTCTGTTTATTTACTCCTTCAATTTGTGTGCAAGTGTTTCTTTTCACAATCCATATATCCTCAGACTGCATTTGGTCTGGGAAATGCTAAAGCTGCTTATATTCACCTTATTAGTGAATTGATTGAGAAATTAAGGGATCCTCTCTGGCAGTGTTTATCATAAAGTATAGTCCCTAGACCTCTCACCAGAGCCACTGAAGGACAGATCAAGTAAAGCAGCTCTTCTAAACTAATACAAACGCTATGCCTTATCAGATTTGTTTTTAAGTAGATAATATCAAAACCAAAGGGAACCATCAGAAGCAGAAGTAAAAAAAAGAGAAAGAAGAGATTTGCAATGGCTGTTTTATAGCTGTAAAAGAGTAAAGATTCATTAAATAATTCTGCAGATTATTTTGGGGTAGCATAAGCAAGAAAAGCCTACCACTAATTTTTATACTGTCTAAAGGTGACTAAGTATAGGAAGTTCCTCAAAATGTACTGCCTGTGCATTTTATGCATTATCATCAAGCTTCCAAGGCTTTATGTGCAAAGACTATCATCATAAATGTACAGACATCAGCATTATTTTTCAGACTGACCTTGCCTTTATCGCCTGAGTTGTTAGCCAAGTCATTGTTGTCACCACTAAACAACCTTTTGTTTCTTTCTTAACCCTAAAGACACAATAGCCGTACAGCTTCAAAATTAAATACACAGATTACAGATGTGCAGATTATCTGAAAACAACACATGACAGTCAGTCTGCTTTGTCACCAACTTCATATATGATAGAGAAATTTGTGAGTAATATTTTGCCTGGTTCATTGAATTTTTTGTATTTAGATTAATTTCTATATATCTCACTCATTTTAATGATTTTAAAAATATTTTGGTAATTTATATTGAGAACACGCTAAGGAATATATACCAGAGAAAAAAATAATATATATATTGATATATATATATTTTGAGACCACACTATATATAGCGTGACAATATATATTGAGATCACACTATGGAATATCTACCAGGAAAAAGAAAACCCAACCAAACAACAAATATTCCCCTTTAATTATGTCAATCAACCTAAGTTAAGAGCAGCAAGCACAACGCAGCCTGTGTTTTAACTTAGGATACCTTCTCTATTTCGTCCTGAGTTCAGCAGTAGCAGTCATTTTTCTCCCTCTTGGTAGCTGGTGCAGCTCTGTGGTTTTGACTTTCTGTCTAGGAACAGCGCTGATAACACCAATGTTTTCGGTTACTGCTTAGAATGTTTTGTCTGATCAAGGAATTTCTGACTCTCATGCTCTGCCAGGGAGGAAGGAAAGCTGGGAGGAAGCAGAGACAGGACACCCTGACCCAAACTAGTCAAAGAGGTATTCCATACCACAGCACATCATGCCCACTATGTAAAACCAGAGGGCAGAGACCCGGAAGGGTGGGGTTAGCTGCGGGGTCGGGCTTGGTAACGGGTGGTGAGCGGCTGTATTCTCTTTCCTTGTATTTTCCTTGTCATTATTATTATTGGTGGTAGCAGTAGTGTTTTGTGTTATACCTTAGTTACTAAACTGTTCTTATCTCAACCTGTGGGGGTTACATTCTTTCGATTCTTCTCCCCATCCCCCGGCAGCTGGGGGGAAGAAAGAGGGGGGAGTGAGTGAGCAAACTGCATGAGTTATAGTGACTTAAACCACGACACTTAGTCTTCCCATAGGCTGAGCTGCAGAGACAACTAACTACCCAGATTGCCTCATGCTCTTGGTCATCTTAGTCTGCATTAGATAATTCACATAAGCCAGCTGAAGTTACAGACTCCTGATACTGCAACATGGGCTTAAAGTCTGACTGGAAATCTCATCACTTTCCCCACAGAATTCCAGCATAAGGTTTGAAGTTGGACATTCTCACTGCTTAGAACTGTTTTCAAGAAAGCTTCTGCAAAAATCATTATGCTTTTTGTTTGTTTGTTTTGAGAACACACTTTAGAAAAATTCATGTGAGTAAAAATGTCTGTTCTCCCTCAGAATGTCTTTAACCTACCCAAATCCCATACGATTTAGGATGGGAAACAATGTTACTCAAGAAAATATCAGTGGAGTTGCAAGGGTGTATTAATTTCCCCTCTAAGTACCCATACAGAGATCACCCCTCATGCAGCCACAGGTTGGACTTTGCCCAAGCCTTGCATGCTGGGGGGCTGCATTGTGTATATCCCCAGACAATGCCCAGCCAAAATGGGTTCTGCTCCCGCAATCACTTTGAAATAGAACAAATGAATAACAGCAGCAGTTCATGTCAGACAAAAGCTGTAGCAACAGATTCGAGGAAGGAGTATTTTTAGAAGACTTGAAAGTTCCTTTTCAGGTTGTGCATTTGTGGATCAGTGAAGAAATGACAGAAATAACAAGGTGGCACCTTATAATTTAATGATAGAATAAAAAGGAATTATGGATCATCTGAGAATAAGACAGGTTTAAAACAAAAAAAATGGTTTTACATTAAAATTTTAGGAACATGAAGCCTTTGGGAAGCAAGGAATAAAAAGAAATACAGAAAGGGCATCTTGTTTATACACACTGTATGTATAATCAGGAAATTCCTAAGGAAATGGCAGCTGAGAGTTATGAGCAAAATAGGTTTCTCATCTCTCAGATTCAGTAGATTTGCTATTCTTTTTGAAAAAGCAAGCACTGAAGAAGAGAAGAAACAGTAGGAGTTCTAAAAATGGTTCTTCTAAAAAAAAAGGAAAAAGAGAAAAAAAGAAAACAAACCCAACCCAATCAACAAGCTCTTTCCCTGAGGTATTTTTTATTTTTTAAAGTTGAAAGTAACCAGAAAATTAGACTGCAGGAAAATATTGTAGTAGGATTATTAAATTTATGTAAAATGACAAGTAAAGAGATGGACAGAATGACAGTATGTATATTGGATCACACAGGTGACTTAAAAAAAAACACTTATTGTTTGTAATCATTAACACCAGAACACGGGTGATGTGTTCCCATGTGTAGTACCCAGTACCCCAAAACAGCATACAGAAAAAAACCAAACCAAACCCAAAAAGCCCCAAAAATTGATTAATCTGTTTTGTAAGTGTGCATTATCCAAACAAAGTTTGAATATGCTGGGTGATATCAGGCCACAGTGCAATGCATTTCAGAGCTATGGGACTTCAATCAACACAAAAATCAAAAGGTGTATATTAATCTGGTACGCACTGTCTAACAACAAAATATCCACAGCAGTTCAGCTAATACTCTTTTTTTGTTTGTTTTCCTGAAGTTAAAGAAAACAAGCAGGCAATTATCTCAGTTTCCCACCCCACTGAAAATGAATCTTATGAAACAGTTTCTTCCAAGCTGCAGCAGAAAGCCAAACAAGCTCTCTGGATAATTAGCGATGACAACAGAAAGGAGATGTAGAGGTCCACAGGTACAGTGGAAAAAAAGAATACAAAGCAGCCTAAAGTTTACTTACCATGAAACCACTTTATACCAAGCTTTAATCATCTTAAATCATAATGTTCACATCCCCAAAAAGACAGCCTGGTCAACATGAAATTAGCTGTCTCCCAGCTCAGGGAGTACTCAGATTATGAGTACTGCTGTCCTGGGTGGGGTTTCAGGTTGAAGGCTAGTTATGGTCAAAAGAAACCACAGTCAATGGCTGTTGCAGGGAGCAGGAAGACAAAACGCAAAACTACCTCACAAAACACTTGGCTTCCTAAAAATGGAAAAAACAATCCTCTCAACATGTATTTTTGTTGTCCTGGGAGACAACTGTGATTAGTCAAAAGCCAAGAAATTAGCTTTAATAAAAAATGGGAAGTGCTGGAACAGAACCAACAATAACTTTTTTATGATTCTGACACTGTTCGAAGAACATGCCAAGTTACCATTTCAGTGTTTTGTAAGATGCAGTTTGAATTATATCATCGGATATGTGAATCCAATATGATCCTTCACAAGTAAAAATCAGCAGTATGCCATATGTTGTATATCCTAAACAATAGTCAAAATAGTCTCATTTCATTTGACAGTACAAAGAACTGTCTGGATGCCGCATCTTTCCTTGGCAGACCAGATAAAATTATTGTTCTGTTTGTTTCAAGACAGGGAAATCACATCCAGTGCTTGTGTGCAATCATGAAAAGAATACAAACTGGAGAGATATTAATAATATTCTTTACATCATATCTTGGTCATGGAGGGACAATCCTATACGCTTTCTAAAAGTAGAAAACAGCTTCTCTCGTACTGAGGCTGCAAAACTCAACATTCAGGAGGCTACTGCAGAAACTCATATATGAGCTTTAAAAAGAAAAAAAAAGAAAAAAAAAAGGAAAAAAGCTTTTGGCACATGCTGAACGTAAATAATGGGTTGTATAGAATTATCATTTAGAAAATGGAAAACACTAAATATCAGTATTACACAGTCACAGTCAGAGACTATTGTGGGCTGCAGTCCACAAAAAAGTAACGAGTACCTGCTACAAAAGGCTTACTCTTTGCGCAGTTGACAAATGCCATCTATTTTACTCTCTAGTGAGTAAGCTCATATTAACCAACTTGTTGGGGGGACCAGGTGAAACAAAACAAAAAAAATACCCCACAACAAACTAACCACCAACTAGTTGCTTTTGGTAAGTTCTTCACCACATGCAGTCTTGGCATCCAAGCAGAGCTCTGCCATCTTTGTTAGTGGCTGAGCCTAAGCATGGCAAAGCCACATTTTTATTATTTGGTTAAGAGACATTTTGGCTAATATCAGATTAAATTGCTTTGGATTCACATTGGTGATGCAAATAATGTTCTCTCAAGCCATGGCCTATAAATTTCTAAACCAGAGACAGTTAATAATATAAAAATGAGTAAAAATTAAAAATAAAAAATGGATATTATGCTTATATTGTGAGATATAATGCTTTTTCAGGTGAAAATCAAAGTTGATTGACCCAAATTTCAATTTTTCAATTAATCAAGTTAATCCAGAGAGCAGGCACAATTTTCTCATTGATAGAAACTAATATTTCTTCTGACTCATTTTCTTTAAGTATGCCATTAAAAGGGGCGAAAAAAGGCAAATGCATCTAATTACATACCCAGGTTTGGCGACATCAAGGTTTCAAGGGATACAAGATTAACTGCTGTATATAAGAAAGAAATCCAGGTCAAAGAAAAAAGTGCCATCCAGAGGGACCTTGACATGCTTGTGAGGTGGGCTGATGCCAACCTGATGAAGTTTAACCATGACAAGTGCAAGGTCCTCCACGTGGGTTGGAGCAATGCCAGGCACAGCCACAGGTTGGGCAGAGAAGAGATTCAGTGCAGTCCTGCGGAGAAGGACTTGTTGGTCGATGAGAAAATGAACATGAGCCAGCTTCAGTGTGCACTTGCAGTCCAGAAAGCCAACCGTATCCTGGGCTGCATCAAAAGCAGCATGACCAGCAGGTCTTGGGAGGTGATCCTGCCCCTCTACTCTGCTCTTGTGAGACCTCACTTGGAGTCTTGTGTGCAGTTCTGGTGTCCTCAACATAAAAAGGACATGGAATTGTTGGAGCAAGTCCAAAGGAGGGCCACGAGGATGATCAGGGGACTGGAGCACCTCCTGTATGAAGACAGGCTGAGAAAGTTGGGGCTGTTCAGCCTGGAGAAGAGAAGGCTGCGTGGAGACCTCATAGCAGCCTTCCAATATCTGAAGGGGGCCTATAAGGATGCTGGGAAGGGACTCTTCATGAGGGACTGTAGTGAGAGGACAAGGGGTAACAGGTTCAAACTTAAAAAGGGGAAGTTTAGATTGGATATGAGGAAGAAATTCTCTAGTGTAAGGGTGGTGAGGCACTGGAATGGGTTGCCCAGGGAAGTTGTGAATGCTCCATCGCTGGCGGTGTTCAAGGCTGGATTGGACATAGCCTTGGGTGGCATGGTTTAGTGTGAGATGTCCCTGCCCCTGGCAGGGGGTTGGAACTGGATGATCTTAAGGTCCTTTCCAACCCTAACTATTCTATGATTCTATGAATCAGAAATAGATGTGGGGCCACGGGAAAAAAGTGGGGAGGGAGCAAAGCACCAGTTAAACAGAAATAAATGGAGTGTAGATTTTTGTAAGTAATAAAACCAGATTTTCAAAATACCTCGTGGCAGTTCTAGCAAAGTGCCATGGAGTAGTATATTTTTACTCCTTACATGAATGATCTTCTAGGTCTACAGCTGAGGGCAAAACAGGCAGACAGTGTTACCCATTGCAGAGTCTTTAATGAGACAATGTGAAGTTCAAGTTGCACACCACGCAATATTTTTCTCCCCTGTTCAATCTATATTAAGTCGATATTCTGCTAAAACCTAACATTTGTTGCATTTTTCCAATTTAGTTTCTGTCAATGTCCCCTAAAAGTGCTGAGCCTATCAAACTGACATCCCCCACACAAATTTCAATAACAGTGCTGTACTGAAAGATGCCATTAAACAGAGGCTGTGCTTTGAGAAACAGCTTAGCTTCTCATTCCCTTTATAGCTGTAAAAGCTTGTCTTTTCATAAGGAACTGTAAAAGTCTACCAAGATGCACACTACAGCAGTGCTCAGAGGCTCCCTTCCTTTTTTATTGATGGTGTGGCAGGAAAGAATAAGAAGCATTATACTAGATGGTTGTAATGAAGATTAACCAAAATTTTTAACCAAGTACATACAGAGCTCATCTTATAGCTGCAGAGCTGTGTGAACTGCTACATTATACACACAGCTACTTTCAGTCCCTCCTGCTGGATTTTATTATTTTTGAAGGTTACTAATATCTCAAACATTTATATCTGACACTGCAACTACACAACCAAATGCTTTTCCTTCTAATCTTTCCCTCCCATCTCCCCAAGATCTAACATGTAATCCACTGCAAGCCATTTCCAGAGGATGTTTCACACAAAAGCATATGGGGGGGAAATAATGTAATTTGTTCCTCTTCCTCTACTATAGCACCAAACCAGAAGCTGCCTTAATAAGGTTTATATTAATTCCTGCAAACTTACAAAATATTAAGCAGCCAAAGATTATTTTAAATTGCTTACTCCCCCTTCCAGGTGATACTTCTGTTTCATATTCTCCTACAATAAGAGACTGAGAGCTTAAAAAAATTAATCTTAATAACAAAACTTCTTTATACTTTTTTATAATTTAAGGACATTCCTCTTTTAAGGAACAGAGGATATTAACTTCATTATTTCTGCTTCCTTATATTTATGAGTTTCTGTAGTAAATTAACCCTGACTAGTTACAGATACACCCAGGAAAGAAATAGGATCATAGAATGGTTAGATTAGAAATTACCTTAAAGCTCACCCAGTTCCAACCCCCTGCAATTAGCAGGGACAACTTCCACTATACCAGGTTGGTTCAAGTCCTGTCCAGCCTGACTTTGAACACTGCCAGGGATGGGACAGCCACAGCTTCTCTGGGAAACCTGTGCCTTTGTCCCACCACCTTCACAGGGAAGAACTTCTTCCTTATATCTAGCCTAAATCTCCCCTGTTTAAATTTGAACCGATTAACCCATGTCCTACTGCTACAGTCCCTGATGAAGAGTCCCTCTCTTGCATCCTTGTAGGCCCCCTTCAGATATTGGAAGGCTCTTCCCCTTCTTTGTCAGAGTGGCCCCATTAGCCTCCAGCAGGCCCAGCTTCCCAAAGCAGATCCCGTGGTCTACATAACCAAAACCCTGACTACTGGACCACCCCTTTAACCGTTTGTTAACCTGCCATATTCAACTAGCCATATCAACACCCTCTCCATTGACCTGGAGGATCAATGAAAAACCTATCTGAGTCCCAGAGCCCATTACCGCCTTTCCCAGGGCTCTGTAGTCCTTCTTAATACTTCCCAGACTGCTGCTGTCAGTATCACTGGCACCCACATGGACCATTAGCAATGAGTAATAGTCAGTGGAACTTACTAGCCTCTCAGCAGCATCTCTGATTCAAGCTCCCGATAGGCAACACACCTCCCACAAGAGCAGACCAGGCTGACAGATGGGTACCTCCACGACTTTCAACGTAGAGTCTCCTACTATTACTTGCCGCTTTTTCTTGGATGCACTAGTAGTTATCCTCTTTATTGGTGCAGCAACTGGTTGTTCCTCTGTTGTGGTGGGTGTGTCCTTTTTAGCCCCCCTCCCCCCATCAGAGCTCCAAAGCTGTTCTGGGTGGGGACTCCAGGCTTTGGAGGAAGCCCTTTGCTTTTATTTGCCCTCTTCCTCCTCCTTTTGTCGTTGGGGTTTTTTTTGGTGACAAGTTCCCAACCCCCTTGATTAACGTCCTACTTCCTTTCCGTGTATGCTGGGTGGGACACTTCTGGCCTCTGCACAGTGGCCTGCAGGTCCTCCACAGTCTGGTAGGAGACAGTGGGCCCAAGTGACAGCAGCAGAGCCTGGTTTCACAGAACTGCATTTTCTGATGTAACTGAAGCAGAGGTCAGGACAAGGGGGAAAGGAGGTCAATGTCTCCAGTCAGCCTGGGTGCCCATTATCAGTGGACTTAGGAGGATTCAAGTCATTCAGAGTTACAAGGAGTATTGGAATGTTCTAAAATATTTTTAAACAGCAGTTGTCTAAGAAACAAAAGATGTAACAAACAGGAAAATATTTTGTACTATAAAAAGAAAAAATTAGTGAGTTGTATGGAAGATATTTTCTGGCATTGTGTAAGATTCCTTTGTGATAAAGTATACCAAAAATTACAAAAAGTAGTGAGCTTTAAAACACATAACTAAAATGAAAAAGCAAATTACATTAGATTGGGAAAACAGCTTCAACTGTAAATCATACCTAGCACACACACTACGACAGCAACACCTTAATCTATGTGTGACCCACTAACACACTATCTACTCTTTTAGATAAGATCTACACTAGGACAGGCACAAATTTGATATATACCTTCCAGTTCAAGTAAATAGGGAGATACTGCCAAATCTGCCAGTATAAATCACAGCAGTCATGTTTTTATCACATCACAAAATGTGAAAGAAAAGATTATTTTGATAATACAGCATAAAGGAAACAAAGGTCAGTTCTTGAATGTCACAAAATCTGTAGGGATTCACAGAAAATACTAACTGCTTATACCTGATTTTGGAAACACACACAAACCCTCACCAATTCACAGGACCTAATCTACCAAACTCAACCACGTAGCAGTGGAACATGTTGTGACACCTATGACTATAGGTTTTGAAATGTTGCTTTTGCTCCCAGTTTTATTTTTGATTACAGAAACTATGTTTTAATGTAAACAGAATGTGAGAGGCACTGCTAAAAGCTGTTGACACGGTACAAATGAGATCACAAATTAGAAGGGATGTGCCAGTTAATGAACACAGAGCTGTTAACCAGTGTAAAACTGTAAACTCTAAATAATCCTCCTGTTTTTCTTAATTTTCTTCAAGGAACTCCACTGCTGGGACTTTCATATGTTGATTGGTCTTATGGCATCCTTTATGTGCTTTTTTAAATATTTTTCCTCAAATTTATTCCTATGAGATTATGTCCCTTAATACTTGCAATGTAAATGGAAGTGTTGCACCTACTTACTTTAATAAATCTGTGATTGAAAAACATTAAGGTGGCTTGCTGGGCACTTCTGACATTGTTTAATGCATTAGCACAAATGTGAGAACACAGTGCCATTATCTTCAACAAGCAGCAGCTCTTCACAATTACTCCTACATCCATATGTTAGAGGTGGTTACAGTTAGAGAAATGTCCCATGAATATGTTTTTGACGCTCACGACTGTCTTCATATCTTCTATGTCCGATCTCAGTTAATGACTCCAGAATAAAAGGCTTCTCTCATTTCACAAAAGTTCTGTGAGTAAACATTTTTATATTTATTTATCTAAATGTATCTATGGATTATACCTACCTAAAATACTTAAATATTATGGAGAAACAATATTAATATTTGTAGATGTAAAAGAACTGGGAAGAATCCATTATTTCTGGCAGCCAGATCAAGACTTTTCTGAGTTGTTAATTCATGACGCAAATTGGAAGAGAGTGAAAATACTCTACAAAATTTGAAGAGCAAGAACAGTTTCATTTTCACATTTTTGAAATACATGCTTCCCACTCATTTGAGGTGGTTTTGGTCGGGTTTTTTTGTTTGTTTGTTTTTTTGTTTGTGTGTGTTGTTGTTTTTTTTTTTTTTGGGGTGGGGGTGGTGGTGTGTAAACCAAAAGTCTAAATATAGACTAAGAGGTTTGAGTATAGGCGATCACTATGCATAGGAATATAGCTAATTTCAATTCCAGGTATCATCTGTCCACTTAAATTGCACCCATTCTGCAACGCAGTAGCAGTTACTTTTCTATGTAAGTACAGTCTACAGCCCTTACGGTGGTGACTGAAGAATGAAAGTGAATGGATACTTGTTTATCTCATGTAGCTATACCATTTCCATAAGGAAAGATATTTTGCCTCAATGATGGGGTAGTACAGCGGAATCAAAATGATGCAACATCTCCAAAATAATAGAGCAAGCAAAGGTCAAGGATTCTCACTGAATTTGAAAGATTACAGCAATAAAGGTTTCAGAAAGCACTCTGGAAGTTGTATGGAAAGGATATCACTCTCTCCTAGATTTTATGTCTATAAAAGCTAACCTACTGTACCAGTAAATGGCAGCTTTTCCAAGATAAAAATGAATCTAAGAATTTAGAAAAAGGAAAAAAAGTTGGAGAGTGGGAAAACACCATTATTTGTCCCTTCATCATTCCTAACAGACGAGAAAAATGAATATGATCCAGAGGATATGAAAATCAAGTCCTATGTATTGGGAATTTCTTTTTTTCCCTTTTTTTTTTTCTTCCCAACCTTGATTTGCTGCTGTCTTTCTTATGGGAATGTTCATCTTATATTTGTCTTATAACAGATTTACTATTACCTTTCCCTTGCTCCCCTACCCCTGTCTCAGGAGATGGATGAGTTCCAAAACTAGCTGCATTCAACTCCCCAACAACATATGCTTGTTGTCATGCCTACAAGACACTGCTTGAACAGGCAATATTAACAAGATCAGTTTTCTTCATGGTACTTAAAGAGAACAATGAGATGATGGAGAATTTTGCCAAAGTAAGCACATCCAGACTTAGACAATAAATCCCAAACATTTTATTTTCAATAAGAACAAACTTCCCACTTTAGAAAGGTAAGGAAAGAAATCCAAACAAAAATCCCTAAACAAATTATAAAACATGATTAATAGGAGAGGAATTTGGAAAAGAAACAAAAGAAGCTGCAGGAAAGAAACCTCAGTGTTGCTTGTGGTCTAATAGGAAGGTTTTCAGTTTTAAGAGGTGAAAGGTAACATAGTTACAATACTAGACAGATATAAAGTGCTTTGTCTTCAGCCTCAGTTTATCCACACAAGAAAAGGGTTATTGCTCTGAAAGCTGCAGCATTTTCTCTTTATTGAAGGTGTTCATGTTAAGAACACTGCTTTAAACTTTTTGATAAAACAAAAATAATGTTAATGCATTTATCTCTTAAGATGCTTGTCAGATGTTAAAAGAGTGAATTCATAAAAAGTTCACTGATGTTAAACTTGTATTGCAACCTAATGCTTCAGTTACCACACAGAACATAAAAGCCTACCATATTATTAATCTTCAATTTAGGATGGAAGGATTTCTGCTCACCATGCAGAACTCCAGTTACGATGTGATTTCATTCCAACAAAATACACTTTAATTGTGATTCCATGAAATTAGAAATAGATGGCTTAGCCCGATACAATGCTTTGATGTCTTCAGTTTCAATGCTAATAAAGGTATTATAACCACAGGTATACATTTCATTATGTTCATTAATTAGGGCATGAATTAAAAATTTTCCAGGCTGTACTAATTCTCAGTCATTCAGATAACTCATTCAAGAAAAGAAAAAGGAGGTGGACATGATTAAAAAAAAAAAAGTTAAAAATTAAGGAAAGAAAAGGAGGAGGAACAGTGCACTATGGGATAATTCCTGAATCTAGTCAGGCACATTAGGTCCTCGTCCCCTGCTTCCTTCTCAGACTCAAGGAAAAAAAAAAAAAAAAAAAAGAAAAAGGATGCAAAGGTGATGGCTCACCACCACTCACAAGCAGATAGATGCCCAGCCAGTCTCTAGTCAGTGGCTGTTCAAATTGCTTGCCCCTCCTAATCAGGGAGGGCAGATGACAAGGTTTTGTTAGAAGCTGCCAGAGCTCCCCTTACTTATCTGCTTAGCCTCCCTTGGCAGTAGCAGGCACCTTCGTGTTCCTTGGAGGATTCCCAGAAGCTCAGTAGGATCTTAGAGAAGCAGAATCCAGAGACTGGTGCACAAATTGCTGTGTCTGTTGACACAGCTCTGAAGCCTGAAGCAAAGCCAGGAAGACCAAATCCATTTTGCAGCTGCAACAACTTGCCCCATCAGCACACTCAGCAGCTCTGTGAAACTAGCCCAGTCACTATGGCAGGGACAACTACCACCTCTTTTAGGTCACAAGACTTCCAACACATTTCCCAAAAGCGCTGAGTTTCACTGCTTGAGAGAGACCCCAAGCTATTCCCACCTGCCACACATCTGAAGCTTTCCCAGGAGCCCTACCGCACAGGCAGGGTGGCCTGCCTTCCCAATTTTATTGAGCGCAGAGGCAATCGTTGGGCTGATCAGACGGCATCCAGCCTGGGGAGTAGCATGCAACCTCTCAGAGTGATCCCAAGCTCCAGACAGGGATTAGTGAGGCACTGCACAACAGAACAACTTGGGCTGTGTCACACTTCCTCAGGTGGGCATTAGCACTTTGCAAGAGCAGCATGATCGATCAAACTGCTCAGTTACACCGTAGCTTTACTAACAGATTTTGTGTTCAGAATTTCAGCATGTCAGGATATCCAGGACAGAGGGGCTATTCATTAGTTGCTGGCAGAAGCCAGGCAGGCACTGCACAGGATCATAATATCTTTTTTAGCATTTCTAATTGCACTTTGATAGTAATCATGCATGGTGGTATATGAGAAAGGCTGGGAGTTTACACAAGATAAATGGTCCAAGGAGTTCATCTATGAATAAGTTGGCAACACAAAACAAGAATAGCACAGGAAACAATAAAAGCCACTACAGCCTGATATATCAAGAAACCCTGCAGTAACCCACAATTTCAATGGTAAAGTTTTCAGAAGCTGTGCCTGCATGGGCAGAAGAAACACAATAACTTTTTGTGGATGGACATTCCCAAGCAGGTGAGTCATGCTCAAAAAAGCCAACTAAATCTGTCAGGGGCTTTTGAAATTGTTCCCCACAATTACTTGTGGTCCTCCCTCTCAGCTGTTGGTGCAGACCAAGCGGATTATGCTTATTCACATGGTTTCACTGTGTGGACCATTTATTGTCACAGCATGAAGCCAAGTGTTCTGGCATGCTGCAAGCACAGTGCAAGAAACCAATTAGTGTCTGTAGAAACGAGTCCTTGTGTGCATCCACATCTCCATTATCTTTTAACAGCATCTTGATTGCCAAGGCGTAAGTATCATTTATCATTCACAGATTTCTTAAATTTTGAAGTGGTTCTTCAGGTTTCTCTGCTATATCTTATACTAGTTATAATGCATTTCCATGAAAAGAAAAAAAAGCTTTAAAATAATGTTCAGCAGTCAAAATTTCATTGCATAGCCTCTGTGGTTATAAACCATGTTACATGTAGGACAACAGTACTTTAGCATTTCACAGATAAACACATACACGCTTTTTATTCTTAACTGTTATGTTACTCTGAGAAAAAAGGGTAGCAGCAGCTTGAGTGGCATTAAAACGAAGGGGAAGTGCAAATAAAATTCAGATTTATTTCGGTTTCATTTCTACTTAACTGCAGTTATTCATAACATCTAAATGCACATTCACTGCAGTTTCTAGATGCAATATAGTAGGTTTTATGCAGTTAAAATGAGTTTATGTACAAGAGAATTGCCACAAGCCAATTCAAATCTGCTTTGCAAAACCCCTTTTCCAAGCTAAGTTGTATACTAATAATTCTATTTGTGTTGTGTCAGCTGGCCCAGAAGTACAATTTTGAAATTACCATGAAGAAATCTAGGATAAAAAAAAAAAAAAAGAAAAAATTTTTTTCAGAATCTCTATAAAATAGCTAACATAAACATACCACATGCACTAAAAAGAGGAAAAAGTCACAATAAACTATTCTTGCTTTGCTTGGAGACACACTTGCAGCATAAGCACACGTCTACATTCTTAATCCTGATACATTTCTCAATTATCACACCTCAAGATTTTTAATGCCCCCCAAGCGCAAATGATTAATCGTAATTTGCATGTAATACTCTTTAGTTTGTTTTATGGGCCCTTACAAAGACATTAAACTATAAAGGTATTAAAGGACTTCTATGATACTTTTTTCATTATGGTTAAAACACCTTTTTCTCCAGCATTTATAATACATTGGAGAAGGCCCTGTTGGTCTCCATAGTGTTCCACGAAGACATTTTCTTTTGGATTCCCATAGCTCTTTGCATGGCAATTTCAAAGATGAGGGAATAATCCATTCAACCTTACATGCCATCCATGAAATGAAATGCAATTTCTAGAATCAATAAATTCAGCTTCACCAGTGCCCCAAACCATCCCTGTGAATAGCCTATGATTTTAAGCTCACTTGATAAGCACATTCTGCCACAGTAAGAATGTGCTGCATGTGCTTCAACTGCAACCAACACCAATGGAGTCACACACAGCAAGTAAATTATTTGTACATTGGTTGTAATTGTAGAACTCAAATGAGATTGTACAGAGCATAATACAGTGTTATTTCAAATACTTGCAGTGATATATTCTATGCTCTGAAGTGTTTACAAAACAGCTACCACAAAATAAAGCAAGGAAAAAGGAACTGAAAAAAAACCCCAAAATCTTGGTGACAGAGCGTCAGGAGGAAGCTGAGACTGAGACAGGAGCATGACGCTTGCTACTCAGGTCACTTAACACAAAAGACTTCAAAATCCATACTCACAATTCCAGTTTAACAAGAGCTGGCTTTTTTTTTTTTTTTTTTTTTTTTTAATTGGGGGGGCAGGAGGAAGCATAGTCAAGAAGTTCTTAGCATTCCTACTACTACAACAAACTAAAAATTGTGCAAAGAATCTCAACTCAGAAAATGATCAATGGCTCCCAATCATTATCTGAGCAGAATATTAAATTAAGACATGCATAATAAAGTAATCTTGATTCATTTTTGAGAAGTGATGGCATTTAGCGAGATTCAGTAAATTGTCCCTTTCAGCACTAATAACATGTTCATAGCTTTCCCCACCAGACGTTCCATAATGGCAATATAATAGGATTGCAATGACAATTAAATGATTGCATATTTTAGGGCAATGGAGGATATCCACTAGGGCATGAACCATTAGCAAAATGGTAACATTGTCACAGAAATTTTCATGCTTTGGCACGACGACTGATAAGCAGAAGCACTGGAAGAGGACAGGTACTCAGTTCCTGTACCATCTTCTTGACTTAAAGGCAGAAAAAAAGAAACTGATAGTAAATTGTAAAATACCTGACTGTCATGGGTTCAGCAGCAGCAGTCATTTTTTCTCCTTCTTGGTAGCTGGTGTAGTGCTGTCTTTTTGATTTTGGGCCTGGGAACAGCGCTGATAACACCAGTGTTTTCAGTTACTGCTTGGTAATGTTTTGGTCTGGCCAAGGACTTTCTGAGTTTCATGCTCCGCCAGGGAGGGGGGGGGAAGCCGGGAGGAGGCAGAGACAGGGCACCTGACCCAAACTGACCAAAGAGCTATTCCATGCCACAGCACGTCATGCCCAGGATGTAAAACTGGGGGCAGGAACCCGAAGAGTTCAGTTCACAGCTTGGTCATCGAGTGGTGAGCAATTGTATCCTCTTTCCTTGTATTTCCCTGGTCATTGTTGTGGGTGGTGGTTCGTGTTATACCTTAGTTACTGGACTGTTCTTATCTCAACCAGTGGGAGTTGCATTCTTTTGATTCTTCTCCCAATTCTCCCCCCGCCCTCAGAGTGGGGGGGAAGAAGGAGGGGGAAGTGAGTAGTCAGGCTTTATATTAGAAGGGGTGAGCTATTGTATTCTTCCCTTGTATTTGCCTTGTCGTTATTGTTACTGGTGGTAGCAGTAGTGATTTGTGTTATACTTTAGTTACTAAACTGTTCTTATCTCAACCTGTGGGAGTTGCATTCTTTTCGATTCTCCTCCCAATCTACCCGGGAGCAGGGGGAAGAAAGAGAGGGGAGTGAGTGAGAGAGCGACTGCGTGATTTACGGCTTAAACCACGACACTGACAAATACTGAAGTTTACTTTTGGCTCTGCCTCCTTCCCCTACCCACCAGAGGGGTTTGCCTGAGACCACATGTAGCCTTTGCTGACAAACAGTTCAGAAAAGGCAGCAGGGAGGTTCCTCCTCTTGCCCTTCCCCAAGTCCCAAGCTGTGTACTCTCTCAAAGGCTATTCTTCATGCTCTCCTCTGAACAAACAACTGGTCTGCAGCATGCACTGCAGATGGATTTGTAGTAACACCAGACTGTACTGCTGTGCATATCTGCCATACGTTGCTGGAAGGAGACTTTCAGTTAAAATTTAGTGTTGGCATAAAATGCTCGAGTTGACAGCCTAGAAAATACAGCTCCTGTGCAAAGGCTGCATGACAAACACCACGAGTGTCTCCACAGCCCTTCACTCCTGTGGCTCCAGAGCAGCCATTTTGGAGATGTAAGCTTATCTTATCTAGACCTTAGTGACCTCCTCCAGTGTTTTGCTGAGATTATAGTCAGTGCGAAGTGGAATCCAGTCTGACATCTTCAGAGTGGGCAGTACATTGTTTTTCACCAGATACGACCAGCTCCTGGGTGCTGGCTACAGCGCAGAATCAGTGTCTCACACAGAGCCACTTCTGCTGGCAAAAGAGCTTAATTCCCTGACAGAAATGGCCTGGGAAATCTTTCCCAAGCAAGACATTTATTTATGAAAGTAAGAAAATATGTCTGCAAACTCAATGAATAAAAAGGGGAGGAGAACTCCTAAATTTTGGTTAGTTGTGGTTTTTTTCTGCTTTCTACCAAATTAGTGCATTTAAGCAGCACTAACAATAAGGACAAAGCTAAATGCACCAAGTATGGAAGATTCCCAAAATGTGTTAATACTCAGCATAAATCTGATCACTGGATTTTACTGGTTTTGAAACATACCTCAGGTATCGCAGCAAATGGTTGAATGTAAAATGCATGGGTAAGTTTAAGTGCTGTCAGAACAAGAGTTATCTCATAGATCTAAGTTTACTTCCCTAACGCATAACTGCAGAAAACACTGACATAAGAGAATGTTGAATTCCATCATCTTAAACATCATTTCAAGAAAGCATGCACATTTTTCATCCATTGCTTAAGAAAAAAAAAAAAAAGCATTAAAAAAGTGAAAACAGCAATCACAGAAAAAGAACATGGGAACAAAAACATGTGCATGAGAGAATGTCTTTCCCACTTTCTTCCTATTTGATTACAGCTGGAGGACAGAAACCAAAAGACATTTGTTATATTGCTGCATGATCCCATTTGCAATGATCACTCTCTGATGTGGCAGTGGGCAGGGTGTATTAGCATGCCTTTAAGTATTTATTATTTCTGTATTTTATATGTACAACTAATGACTGATATCTGCTGACAAATATTCCATGACAACACTGAAGTGCTTGTAGTTATAACATACAGTAGAGGTAGAAGCAAGCTAGAACAACGTGTATAGAGATTGAAGGCAAAAAATTTAAGAGAGACCCTCCTGTTGAGTCACAAAGTTCAGATTCGACCCTCTTGCTTTCTTGACAGAGCCTAGGTGCAGCTGGATCTAGTCTTAGTCTCAGACTTGGTCAATGGTATTCATCTAAAGGGTTGCAAGTGTCATTTAGCAGCAGTTTGCAGTTTTAAGGTGGATTTTATAAAGTGAGTCAACAGCAATTAGGGCAATTGCTATAACAATCTATATACACATACGCACAGACATATAAAAGTGTATCTACTAAAAATTCCCCTTGAATCAGTGAAAGATTCATGTTCAATGTCTCAGCATCCCTCAACAAGTGAGGGTTGAGTCTCAAGGAGTGCAGGATTGTCCTCTACCTAATCAGTGCAAATAATTATTCATTACCTTGTTCAGAGAAGGGTTTGACTCAGAGTCCACCCACATCTCTTTAAGATTAATGGAACATTTTCATAAACCACAGTCGAAAGACTACAATCCTGGACATCATATCAGTCAAGTGCCTTTCCTTCTTTGTTAGCAGGAAATAAAAATTACACTATTTCAGTCAGAGAATACTGATACTGAACAGAAGTAAATCAACAATGATCTTCAGCTTCTCAAAGAGGAGCTAAACAAAGTATTGTATGTCATAATAGAGAGACATCCTGCTTATTAATGACTAGAGCTCATTTTCTAGAGCAACAACTGAGACTAAGGTCTACTCATTATATGAAAGTCACTCTATAATCTCAGAATCTTAACTCCCCTTTCACCTGTCTCTGCCTAACACTCAACTATTTGATGTTGCTTTCCAGGATTTGAAACTTAAAATGGTTTTCAGTGTCTTTTTCTTTGTTCTGCAGTAGCTGAAGTACTATAAAACTACTTTTGAACTAACAACTGTCTCTAGAACAATAATGTTGGAACAACAAACACCTGCTGGTTACACAGCCTAGAATGCATTATTTATTACTGGAAAGGAATACATAAGAACCTATACTCCTATAGTCTATTCCTCTCTGCACGCTACTAAAATAGCTCTTAAAAATAGTGACAGGATAGAAAGTTTGAAAGATTCTTCCAGGCTAACACACTTTAATGGTAGGCATTAAAGGCTAGGGGGGGCATATGGGACTTCCTGGGAGATGTTAACATGTGATTCTACCTGGCAAGAAATGAAGCTTCCTATGCATGCAAAGCAATCTATCACATTCATGCAAAGAGCAGCAGAAAGAAGATTAGGGAAAAGCAGTAACTTGAGAACAACATGAGTCCTTGATGGCTTCCTAAGTAAATACCAGGTGTTGAAATAGCTTAAAAAGAAGGAACAAATAACCCCCAACATACACTGCATTTTGGCAAGAATTTAATAGAATAGATAGAATAATTTTTAATTCTCCTTCTACACAGCTTACGTTGCAGACATGTAATGTGTAGTTTATTTTATACTAAAAATCAAGGTTTAATAAACAAGCCTTTAGAGGACAGAACCTACTGAAGAAGAACAGCAACCCCTTAAAAAAAGCAGCAATAAACCAGGATAAATACGTTCAATTTTCAAGACAAATATTGTTACAAAACAACTCAAAAACCTTGCATGCAAGTGCTTTATCTCTAGGAGAACAAAAATAAATATTTACTGCACGCCAAATAAAATTAAGAAGTATTTGGCACAGAAGGGAAAAAAAGCACTTTGAAGCATCACATTGCATAGCCGCAAACAGAAGAAGACAGCTTCTGCAACTGGAAAATATTTGAAGAACATAATTTCACTTTCAATGTTACTAATGAAGAACTTCAAAACCAAAATTAAAACTCAGGGGAAAAAAAAGTGCTAACAAAAGAAAAAAGCTTTTGACTCGCTATCCAAATTATTTTTAATTGTAGTAAACAGTAAGAAGTCACATTATCTTTCCCATAGCAATGATTTGCTAGTCACCTCAAAGCTGTCTTGCACATGAGCTCTACAGTGCCTCTACTTGGCTACTGGAGGTACAAATAACTTTGTTACTTCCAACTATTCAATTGTTTATAGCACAGAAAAAACAGGATTTAATTTAAAAAAACAGGACTTTCATATATCCTGATGATTTCCAACACAAAGACCACAGTACAGAAACACAATCACTACACAACTGTATACAAACACGAAACCAACAAAGCATACCATAAATGCTGCGTGTTTTCTTCACCTGCCCACAGGAGCAGCTAGTGGCTTCATAATAGCTTGTGTTTTCTTCACAGTTACTTTTTGTAGGAGTAGCTTGTGGCCCCATGGTAGCTTGTAAACTGCACTCAATTGCACACACCTTCATCTCAATTAAGGTAGTTTGCTGCAGTGAGGCTATCTCACTCATTTTTAGATGCAACCTAGGCAGAATTGATTTTCAACCTGTCCTCCAATTCATTACAAAAGATAAGATAGATTTAAAAACATTCAAAAACATCAGAACAAAGGTTCAATTTCTGCCTCTACAAAGAGAATTTCCACTGTACATGGTGGGTACAGAAAATCCAACATACTAAAGACACACTTTGCCCCAAAAGAAATCATGACCATAGCCCAAGTTAAACTTTGAAGAAGCAACAGAACTCTCATAAATTGCATTACAATACACATCTCAAATTTGGTCCAAACAATTATGGTATAAGGAAAAGAATACTTGGGCTATCATTTCTAGAGCCAAAGGGGTAGAAAATACTCTTTTGAAAGCTTTCCTTATCCCTTAAATTTTGCTTATGGCAGTATGCACTTTTACTTTCATAAAGAGCACATTTTAATTATTTAGATATATTATATAAGAAGGGAAGGTGGTTAATACATTTAATGTGCATGTACAAATTATTTTAGCACCACTTCTATTGCTCTAGTGTACAAGTTTAGAAATACTTCTGTAATATCTCTGCAAATAGTTCTTATGTCTCCTTCATTATTTCCTCATCATCTAATTCTGTAATTTGCTGTCTTAACTTCTTCATCTTTGAAAGTAGGACATTTCTTTTTAGGGCCACATTATGTAGCATGCCCTGAAGACCTGGCACACATTTCAGGGCATTAGCAGAAAGACTGCTCCTTTGCTGTAAATACACGCGTAATGTATTTTTCAGGCCTCCGGTAGGAATTTCAGGACTGACACATTCTTTTACATACTATAATCCAACATATCTGTGTTAATATAATTTAGGATTGAGGAAATGTTCCTTAAAAACCCCACATTATACATGAAATCTGTGTAGCCCAATAAATCACAAAAGTAATGTGTTGCGTGCTTGTTCTTTCCCACTTTCTATGGAGCTACAGCATGCTGGAGAAATGGATTTTGAAGCCTTGCCATTAGGAAACAAAGAGAAACATCATAGAGCATTTCTAGCTCTGGTCAGGGCAATCTCTTGGACTTAGACCCACAACTCTCACAGCTGTAGCACCTGGCCAAAGACTTGAAGATCCATGCTAAATTTCCATTACATGAACACAATCTGGAAACAGAAAGGGTCATGAAGGAAGAGTCAGTCCTTCATGGCCACATGGTGACACAGAACACTATATTAACCAATTCTCTGAGTGCTGGATCTGCCCATATACAGCTCTGGTCATGTCTTGTCAGTATTACGGGATTCAGAACTGTTTTCCAATACAGTGCACAAAGAGTTGAAGCTCTAATAACAATACCTTCCCAATGAGAATTACCAACCACAGGTGCTCTGCAAAGGAGAAGAGTACTGGAAGATTGAACAAAAAGCTCGAATTTGAAAAAAAATTCCTGACAGGAAACATGGAAAAAGTATGGGGTTTTGTTTTTTAACTTCTCCTAGAGTTTTTATTTAAATGAAAGCAGAAAACAAACAGGAGCCTTTTGCACATTGTTAGTATTAGAGATATGCATTCACATGAATGCGGACTGTTAAAACAGTTTGTAAAGTGAGTACATGTAGTTTTGAAACAACTGAACTTACAAAACTGCTCATTTTCACTTTAAATTGCCATAATTCCAAGCCCAAATCATCACTTGTTAAAATATTAGCCTAACTATCTCACTAGCTAGATGAACAGTCATCCACTTTTCTGAGCAGGTATCTTAAATCAAACCATCTATAATGAGACCACCTTCCTATTTGTCAAACAGCACTGGCTGGCCAAGTCTGTAGCAGTTGGCTGTCTGCCGATGTCTCAAGGATATATGAGTGTTTTGAAAATCCGAAGCATTGGCAAACAACTTGATAATCTGCTTTATAATATCACAGACAACCTGCATATGAGGAAATGGACTTACTACGCATTGCTACACGTCTCTGGAGCCAAAATGGCATCATCTGTGCACTCAATTACTCAAAAAGCATGAGGAAGCTAACAGCAAAGTCATTCTTTGGTTTGTCATTTTGAAGTACCTAAGTATTTTTCATCAGGATTTCCAGCTGAAGGCAATTCCTTCATCTGTGCTTCCCTCCTGAGGAGATCTAGCACTTGATCAAATGCTGGTTACACTGGTTCTCCAAAGGTTTGATTTTCATCAGCACCTTTGAATTTGCATCATACTTGCACTTTTTTGTCTGCACTCACAAGAGCTACACATGACCTAAGCAGCGGAAGCTACATAATCCTACCCTCTTAAACAAACAGAAGTTACCTTCATTAAACCCTCTTGCTTTCTACATTCACATTATTTAACCAACACCCCTCTAAACACAATGAACATCTCATCAGTCTTCAGAGCTTCTTTTAACATTCTGAAAAATCACTTTTTCCAAGTATTTTTCACATTGTTCCATGACTTTTCAGCTACCTCAGATTTACAGTGACTGTTACCAAAAGTGATTTAGAGCATGCTGCTCAGTCCATTTGAAACAAGGTCAACAAAACATGTATTCTTAAACTGAGGGGTAAGCAGACAGAGAATCATCAGCAGTTACTGTCTGGGCTGTCCCAGGCATAACTCAGGACCATGTAAAGTTGCTGAGTTTTGTTCTAAATACTGCTTGGTCTCGCTCAATAGAACATTTCCAGAAGAGCAAGGAAATAGCTGATGTAAGGAAGTCCCTTTAACAGCCTGTGCCTCCTAAGCAGCTCAGTTAACCTAGATCTGGGTGTTTAATAACAAAGATGACACAGGTGAGATGCTATACTAAGATACCATGCTAGGTTAAAAACTGAATTTCTTCAAATGATGACTGTTAACCACTCACTGAAAATTTTGTCCAGATTTGTTCTGCCATCTGCATATGGATATTCCTGTGCAGTGACTTTACACATTTAAAAATACAGCTGATCTTCATAGTCTAAAATATACGCATCATGTCAAGTGGCTGTTTCCAATGTTGTAATGATGCATTTTTAAGTTATAAAAAATATTTACAAACTAAATTGATGCAACAGTACCTGACTCTGAAGCATTTAAAAATCTATAATAGGTTTGTGTGGATCAATAACATTCATTTAGTCATCTGTAAGCAAATGAGTAATTACATAGCTATCCAATCCCCAGTGGATGCCACAGATGGCTTCAAGGGACCCACAGCTCTGAGCGAAGAAAACACAGAAAGACTATCATTAAAGTAGCTACATAAAAATATTTATAGTGGCTGGGGAGGGAGAATACCAAAGTTCCAAGTAAGAAGGAGTAAGTTCCACTGCAGTGCATATATTAATATTGTTCACTAAAACTTCTTCAATACTATAATAGATTTATATTCACAGGGTGGCTGAAACTGGTACCTGCTTTGGTTGTCTCTGTCTCAGTTTTGCCTCTTTAGAAATTCACCTATGCAGCATGCTGAGGAAAATCAGCCTCAGCCTTAAAACCACAAAACAAAGAATAGAAGAAGGGATACATTCATATGACAAGCATACATGAAAGAGTTAATGACAAATCATTAATTAAATCTCTCAGAGGTGCTGAATACATGCATTAATTGTCACTACTCAACACTTCTAAGGTTTTTTCCTGCCCCCTTCCTGTAAAACTGTTCCTGTAGGTTTGATTTTCTTATTGCGCCATGTGTTTTGCAGAAGGCATGCACACATCTTCAAAAAGCAGCTTCCAAAAAAATCCTGGAGAACATAGCACAGAAGGCTCCTCTGAAGACGAAGAACAAGACATCAGTGTCTCATCTGCTGTGAATTAGTTTGCTTTTTTTCCTTCCAGAACTCTTGATATGAGAATCCGATCAACAGTTAATCTCCCTGAGCAGTCTCTGCTTTGTTATCCTCTGTGGTAGTTCTCTGCTGCTGGGGTAATTTGTTGCTGAACAATTGAAGCAAATACTTGGCTCAGGATAGAAAGAAGTAAGATTAGTCTGTAATTGGAATATTTTGTCTCATTTATTCTTGAAGATGTGCCATATTACACTCCATCAGCCAGGGGTTATTGTTTTATGAAATCAAGCTGCACCTGGCATTGTATTGTATAAAACCTAAAGTGCTGCTCTTTGCAATCTAGCTTTCTATTTGCCAGACTCTAGTACCAATAAGTGTCTCATCCTGTGTTGGAATCTTCACCCCTCTCAACTAATTATCCTAAATAGTCTTATATTAAAAAAAAAAAAAAAAAAATCCAGGACAACTATAAAATTTAGACATAATATCAAACACAGAACTGTCATGGATCAAAGTAATCCATATACTTTTCTCCATATGTTTATTTTCTATATTCAGTAAGTTTCAGATGCTCTCTGTTTGCATCTTTAAGCAATTACTACTGCAAATGAAAAATTTATATGCCAAACTAAGTGATTGTATCACTATTTCATTTATTTTGACCTCTAGATGTTTTTGCATGCTTTGAGATGATTGCAGGCATATAAACAAGAGGGTATTTAAAATTCAGCTGCACCTATGACATACCAGTACTGGCGTATCTTATATATGTGACAGCATGTTTAGAAAGTAAATTTAAAGGAAGTTTTAGGATAAGTCCTAACTTCTGTAATTGGAGGTGCCTGATAGAATAGAAACTTTCATATGCACTACCTAATTCTCCATTACTCTCCTCTATCGCACCTGCTGGGAAATCTGCCTTTGAAAGACATTCTGCAAAACAGAATAAAGAAACATTCAAACAAGTGCAGCAACATTTGTAGGT
Source organism: Ara ararauna (assembly GCA_028858755.1). Lineage (NCBI taxonomy): Eukaryota > Metazoa > Chordata > Aves > Psittaciformes > Psittacidae > Ara > Ara ararauna. Next base: position 14,369,483 of record CM054380.1, on the reverse strand, counting down.
AGCTAGTTCTAGCCCATCCTCTTCTACATGCACAAAGTTGACACATATTTTGGTGCTTTTAATTAAACTAAGTTTTTACTGTGAAGTTTATATTAACTTCACAACTGTGAAGTCAAATATTTACACTGCTAGAATAGAGGCTAGAAGAGAATAAACATTCATAGATAAAACCTATCCCTAAAACATCAGGTGGCAAGGGTAGAGAAAAGGATTTTACATTGGTCCTACATAAAGTCTTATAGTATCAAAGAAGGATAGAAAGAAGGGCTTTGCTTGGCTTAGTAGAGATTCAGCCAGGGCAGGAAGAGCATGGTTGGTTCTTTACCCCCCCCCCCCCCCAAAAAAAAAAAAAAAAAAAAGGTGAGAATAAAAGAAAATCAAGTAGAGTTATAATGAGACACAAACTAGATTTAGTTTAAACTCACAAAGCAATGTGATATTTTCTATGATATTAATGGTTTCTCTGTAACCAGATGAGATAAAGCATAGTCTTACTGCATATGGTATTTCCCACCCATTTCCTAAGACTTATTAGCTATACTGAATTTTGAATACATTCTTTTAAACATCCATAGACATCTGATACCTGAACATTAATGATAAATATAAAATAGGAATGCTTGAGACTTTATTTACAGTAGCAAACAGCATTTCTAAAAGCATTTCAGACTATGGAAGCAGCAGCAAGGAGCAGGTTACAGCTAAAAGAAGAAAATAAACATACTGAAGAATCAGAGAAGGCTGCAAAGATGCAAAAAAAGACTCACAGCTGTGCTGTAAATACAAAAAGACAAGATACAGAAACTAGGAAAGATAAATTAACCTCATATTTCCACTATACAACAAATTCTATTACCTCGGAGATGGCCTTTTCAATCCCATGTATAGCAGAGTACCACAAAAGAAGTCCTGAATACTACTGAAAAAGTGCTACCTTTCTTTCAGTGCTAGATCCGAGTACCCCTCTCTAGCACCTGAAGCTTATGTGGTGGCCGAACCTGAGGTTTGTCCAAGCACAAGGTGCACACTGTTTTGTTTTTGCAAAATCAATTGCATGATATGGGACGTATGAAAATTATTGGCTTGATCTATTGTTAACTAAGCAAGCTCCTGAATAGGTTTAGTTATTTTAACAGCTTATTTTCATGGTTATACAGATTTTTTTTTGTGGACGCCTCCCTTGAAACATGGTTTTCCCAATCCTTCACAGAAGTTAACATAGAAAAACTTTGAACTACCAACAAAAAGTTGAAGACTGTAGGTTTATATGGTGGGTGTCATTGTGGCACAATGCTGCCTCACATCTTACAAGTAGAGCAAGAAAGCAAGCAGAAACCCATAGTCCTGCTAGTAGTCTCACTGCCCAGCTACAGCTTTTCAGCTGCTCAGGAGGAACTTCCCAGCAGCAAGGCAAAGTGCAGTTTCTGTCTGCTGTCCTCCTCATGCAAGTTCTTCCACTGTTCCTCCCGCTCTCTCACCCAACCAGCCATCTGTGGTGGCCAGCTTCCCCTCATCAACTAGGTGGAGAGAGTAGTTTGGTTTTCTGTACTTTTCTCTGTCTGCTAAGTAGCTGGTTTAAAGCCCAGTCAAAGGCTTTCTTTGAAGTTGTCTCAGCACTACCTTTTAAAAGAAGAAAAAAAAAAAAAAAAAAAAAAAAAAAAAAAACAGAATAGAGAAAAGCCTTTTTTTGCTTCTAGTTATGCTCAAAGGAAGTGGTTGTCTTGTTCAGATCAGACAAGCTACTTAGCATCATTACAAGTTCACCATAGCTTTATTTGATTAGAAATTATGTTTGTAATGATGCAAAACAAAAAAAAAAAAAAAAAAAAAGGAAGCAAAGTGCCTTCAACTCCAAACTGTAAGACCCCTGAGGCAAAAGCAGTCTCAAAAATGAAGAAGACGAGCATTACTTCCACATGATCCATAGCACCTAGGGAAGCTCGTCTCTGTGCTGCATAGGGTCATGTCATGGTTTAAGTCCAGTCAGCCACGCAGTTTGCTCACTCACTCCCCCCTCTTACTTCCCCCCAGCTCCCTGGGGGTGATGGGGAGGAGAATCGAAAGAATGCAACTCCCACAGGTTGAGATAAGAACACTTTAGTAACTAAGGAATAACACAAACCACTACTGCTACCACCAATAATAATAATAATGACAAGGGAAATACAAGTAGAGAGAATACAACTGCTCACCACCCGATACCAAGCCCAACCCAGCAGCGAACCCCCACCCTTCCGAATCTCTGCCCTTACTTTTTACATCCTGAGCATGACGGCTGTGGTATGGAATACCTCTTTGGTCAGTTTGGGTCAGGTGTCCTGTCTCTGCTTCCTCCCTGCTTCCCCTCCTCTCTGGCAGAGCATGAGACTCAGAAAGTCCTTGGTCAGACCAAAACATTACTATGCAGTAACTGAAAACATTGGTGTTATCAGCGCTGTTCCCAGGCTGTAAGTCAGAAACACAGCGCTGCACCAGCTACTAAGAAGGAGAAAAATGACTGCTACTGCTGAACCCAGAACAGGTCAGTAATCACTCCTTCCCCAGGGAAACCCATGAACTCCCCAAGTTACTGGAGGTATCATATCGGTACATGTGCTCCATCTCCCCCAGGTGCTTTCTGACAAGAAGGGAGAAAAGCTGACTGCATCCCCACCAATAGAAGCTGAATTTTAAAAGACATGTTTCAAAACTTTACACTCTTGAAAGACTGGGATAAAAAAAAAAAAGTTAAAAGCTACTAGGTCAGTTTTCAAGTTCCTGGCACAGCAGATGGGAAAGGTTTAGGTAATTTTTTATTTATTCTCTTAAAGTTGACAGGCAAGCTTCTTTCCTTTTTTCCCCACTCCTTGACATTATCTAAGATGGTGTGCCTGGGAAGTCGAACCACTTCTAGTCTGTGCACTTCAAAGTATACCCATGTGGGGGGTGGCAGTCTGCCATAGCACAGCATTATAACTTAAGGTGACAGCTCCTTTGGAGAGACACAACAACAGTGTCCCTTTGCTCATCCTCAGCAAGTTCAGAATCCCATGTTTACATCTCATCATCCCTTTTCATAGCCCTTATTCCAAGGGGGAGGAAGTAAATGCTTTCATCTTCTCTCTCCCCCAGCATTTTCCTTTGTTTGCCTAAAAAGAAAAGCCTGATCATGAGTTTTCAGCAACATTTTGTACAGAAGTGTGTCAGCAGCCATTACCTGGAGGTGCTGATTACTGTTGCAGCATTCAAGACAAGTTGGTAACATTCTTTGGAATGGACAAAAATAGTCTGAGTTGCTGCTAGGCTTTAAAACTGATTTCTCTAAAGCAATACTTTTTAGAATGAAAGGAATTGTCAGGGCCAACAAATTGCACATGACATATGAAAGGAAAGGTAAGCATTTCTGTCCTGGGGATACAGCCCAACAGTGCAAGACATATCTCTGGAAAAAGAAACCAAACAAAAAAACCCCACAAGACAAAACTCAGTGGCAGTTAAAAAAAAAGAAACCAGCAAAGTTATTGAAAGAAACATCAGAAATGAGAACCCAAAAATGAGGTCAAAGGCCACAGCACATGCACTCATTCACCGGTAGTTAATAGCTCAGATCTCAAGAGGTTGCTGGGGACAATTGCTAGGTAGGTAGCACAACTACATTTTAAAGGCATTTTCAGGGTGCAGGACAGATGATGTAGGATGTATTCTTACTGTTCCTACTCTGAGGATTTACAAGTATAACCACCTGTAAAGCAAGCATGAAGGCAGTGGCCTTTCAGAAAGCCACTTGAGATTTAGTTATATGATCTGATATTTAAAGAACTTGTAAATCTTAGCATTTTTGCCCTAGATTGGACACAAGAAAGATGCAAAAGCAACTGCAACATCCACCCCAGATCTACAGCATGAGCTATTTGTTCTTGGGTAACTTGTTTAGTTCACCTTTCTCACAGATTCTTCCGCAAACAGCAGTATTTGTCAAGTACAGTAATTTCAGGCATGGGGTACTACTTCAGAAGCATACTACTTTGCCAGAGATAAGGACTTGAATTTTAAAAGGCAGTGTGATTTACAAGCAAGTTTCATTGTGCATTGCATCACACTACACATACTCTGCCTTCAGTATGCTGGTAAACTCCATTCCAGTAGCAATTTCAGATGGTTCTATACTACATATTGACGTAGTGCTTTTCCAGAATTCTAAGTCCTCTTACTGTTTCAATTTCAAGCTAAGGTTCAGTCCATGAATAATGTTAAAAAATAAAAAGCAGATGTATATTTGCTAACCTAGATGTTATTTCAGCTTACAAAAATAAATCTGACACTGACAGCTCCTGAGGTAATCAAATATGTTCTGTTCATTTCATATTGATCTTACAAAAACTTAACTTACTTGCTTGAAAACATGTTGTTGAAGTGTAGCCTCCTTTACATGTTACTGCACCAGCTGGGTAGTATTTAAGTATAGACATGAAAGGGATTATTAAATAATCTTGTTACATAGTAGGGCTAGTGTGTGATAATTATTCCTTTCTCTGCATAGATGGGTACTTATTAGAATTTAGATACAGTAGTTGGAAGAAGTCTGCCTTTCAGGCTTTGGGCCTCTTTCACCTTTGCAGAATATTATCTGCCATATAACAAACAAAGAGTTATCATACTGATTCAGCAAGGGTTCATCAAAACCAGTCTGCCATCTCCACCACCAGCTGCAAGCAGATGGGCAGGCAGGAGCACTGTCAACTCACCTAACACTTTGAGTCATTTCCCATTCTCCAACTTTGCCAGCTTAGGAGGGAGTTTCTGAGCCCAGCTTGATTTGCCTAGAAGCCCTCCAATGGATGTATCTCACTTCCAAGAGCTTGCACAAGAAAAGAATGTTATGAAAGCTAAATAGTCCTACTTTTGTGTATGCCTGTTGTCACAAAGGGGAGTCTGACAGAAACTGAGCATCTTTGGTAAAAGCATTGAGTTTATCTTAACGTTTGCTGTGACCAGTCACAAATTAGTCCCAACTGTCATGGGATATGACAACTCAAAAAGTGCTTAAAAGCCATTGACAGATCCCTTCTGAGGCTGAGTGCCCTCACCATGGCTAGTTAAGGTCTGCAGTCCTAGGCAAGTCCTTCTAAGTAGGATTTAACAGCCCATCAAAGTGGAGAACTTAAAAAATCTGCAAAATACAAGTTCCTGGAGAGTAGTACTACATAGAATCATAGAATCATATACCTGTAAAGTATTTGCTGTTGTGGTCCACATTGTAAGACTGTGTGTAGAAATATATCCCAAAGAATCCCTTAATAACCTAATTAATAATATTTTCATTAGTGTGCCTTTATCTCTCTGCATTTCTCCATAGGACTACTAAAACAATGTTGAAGTGTTCTTCCAATATAACTTCTATGAGTTAATATAAGCATTTTGATATATGCAGGTAACTTTTTAATCAGACTTGAAAGTGTTCACGTTTTACATCAGCAGATTAACTTTTCAATAGTTCCATGGAACTACAATATATACTATGGTTTTTACCACTCTTCAATAAAAAGTAAAATGCAAGGATGAAATTTCATGAGGAGCCAGTAAAAGTCTAAATGCAGCTTATTGTCTGCTGCCTAAATTCATACATCTTTATTTCTGCAAAATTTACTTCTCTTATTAAACTAATGCTGCAGTCTTATTGTTTAAAGAGAGTTGTGACATGGGCAGTCAAAAACAAGGATGAGGGGAATGATGTGTGACCATTTGATATTAACCATTTATGAAAAATAGTGAGACATATTTGCAGTGGAAAAAGGGAGAAAAAGGCTATTAAAAAGTGGGTTTGGTTCAAAGGCAAACCATAGGCAATTAAACAGTGATCAGTGCAAGCAGAGGCTTATTTTAAAAAACTATTCAGATATATATGCCTAAGAAATGGTTAAGGTGAAAACTAAAGCAAGTAAGGTGTGATTTTTCTGTAAAGTTTCATGAATACCACAGTATTTCACAAGCTTATGATATTGAGATATTTTAACTGGAAACCATATAATCATTATGGGTACACTTTTATAAAAATCCTTATTGTGACTACTTTATTAAATTCACAAGGCTTATGGTATCTTTGGGGAGCACTCTCTGTTGCAGTCCATTGACCCTCAGATGGAGGAGGCCTTTACAAAAGGAAGAGTGAGTTATTGTTAATATGTGATGCTGCTGAAACTAAACTTTGCCTTAGCTGAGAGCAGGAAGAAATTCAGGTTTTCTGCTGTATTTGTTGCATCCTTTCTCTCCTATATCCAGTTTGCTTTTTCAGTAATATGATTTTTAGAAGTTTTTACAAATAAAAGCCACATACACATCAAATTGTGAATTCAAAGGCTGATAGAAACTGCACTCCGGCTTACTTCTGAATCTCAGGAAAATCCAACTGCTGTTAGATAATGCTTTGTATGCTGTGAGATATATCATCCTTTTGATGGGGAACAAACAATAGATCCCAGCAGTGCATGACTGCTAAAATATTACTGAGCTAGAAAAATTTATACTGTAATATCCTGGGCAAGATTTCAGCATTTTCATTTGTTGAAATCTGTAGCTCAGGTAACCATTTCTGTTGCCTGATTCATGCCATGACTGTAGGGTTAAATTGGTTTTCCTGTCTAAAACTATATACTTCTAAGAAATGGAAATACTGTCCCATATTTGGTAGATAGCATAACAAAAGATATGCCTATGTACTTATTTTGCAGACTAAGTGTTTTCTTACTGTGTGTTATACCTGTACAAGTTCCCATTAGAAAGATAATGATTTTTGGCACTACTTTTGACTGGGAAGCATAACTCATTAGCCTAAACTTAAGCTGTATTTGAGCAGAGTTAATTTTCCTCAAAAGAGGACAGTATTCTTTCTTCTATGGTGCTTTTGCCAACATCTCTGGCCAGGTGATGTGTTTGCTGTTTTGGAGGTAGCAGTCCCCTAAGAATTCATTTAGGGCTGGTAGATACTTGGCTCAGTTACCATGCAACCTTGTGGAACTCTTTCCAGTCCCTTGTTCCAAGCCAGCAAAAGAGTATGATTTACCAGGACTCTGACCACATCAGCAGGACCTAGTCCTATTTCTGTTTGTCACTGTGGAAGTTCTGGCAAAACAAAACACTTGGGACACCTTTCTTAAAGTTTCTAGGCACTAGCAACTTAAAAGTAGGCTTTTTTGTATAAACTCAGACATATATACCCTAGGTAAAAGAATAAGCTTATAGAGTAAAGGTTAAAGCATGTAGTCTTACCCAGAGAGCTACTTGTATTGTTTTTCTTCTTTTCTCAATGCTTGAGAATTGTTAGCCCAGCCAACTTTCTTTTCTGGTTAAGGAAGGATTGCTTCTCTCCATTCCTGAATACTTCAGAACATTAGCTGGCAACTGTCCTCTCCTCTTGTTATTTGGACTTAAATGGATTTATTTCCCTGGACCTTACTGTTTATGAAAGTGGCTTTCTTCCCTTACCCCTACTCTTTTAATTTCTGGGAGAAATGGAGCCTGCCTGGTTCTTAAATCTATCCACATATTTCTCAAAATAATGAAAATTGAAATTTCTTTGCAGACATTCACTATTTCAATGTACACACACATCTCCTCTGCTTTAGCTTTGTACTACGTATCACACAGGCAGTCTGAGGACCGTATTTAGAAAAGATATTAATTGCAAGTTCCATAACACTGTACCAAAAGTATCTGCATAGCTAAAACATAGCTAAAACATTTTAATATGTAACACATAGATGTTAACAAGATAAGAGGACACTGTTGCTTTAAAATTAAATACTGTCTTACAGCAGAGTAAAAAAAAATCCCCCGATCTTTACCTAGACAATGCACTAATTGAGAATGAATGCACTGTGCGGAATAAATAACACAAAGGCATCTTGATCACACGTGGCTGGTGTTACATTAGGGTATTTCGCTAGAAGGTTTTTGAAAAAACAGGGCACATCAGTTTTCATGGCTACATTTAGTACTTCAGGTAAGTCTAATGCAAATGAGATAGAAATTGGTGACACTAGACTAATAGCACTGTTAGGCTGTAATACTCTGTACTTAATAATGACTCTGTACTTAACATTTTTGGAAGAAGCGTAAAAACAATTTGCTCCACAGGAGGCCTCATAGATTTTTTTGCTTCCTGTTTTCCAAAAATGAATATTCAGACTAAGACAAATCAGGGAGTATAATGAAACAAGATAAGCATCTAATGCAAATTACTTCCAATGAAAGATTGCTCTGTCACAAAATAGCAGTTGCAGACTGTGGGTTCCTGAAAAAGTAATAGTGGTATATTTTAAGGACTCTGAAATTACAGCAGGTTGATGCATCTGTATAATCCAAACATAAGCAAATTTATATCAAATACCTTCTGTAAAGAGGAATTTATACAAGACTTGTCCCATAGCTCTTCTTCCAATCATCTTAGGTGGAAATTAAGGCCACCCAATCAAGTAAGACCTACCTTAATTTTGTCAAGTGGGACTGCCAATATGTCCAACTCCCATTACTTCAATGTCATGCTGAAAGCCAAGAGATAATATTTATTTCTTATAAAAATTGCATCAGAGATTGTAGTAATAAGTAGAGAACAGAAACTTATCCCACTTTGCCTCTGCTTGATGATAATCTAGTTTCAAGTAAAATGAACTTGTAAAGTATATCAACTGTTGAATAGATGTCTAATGCTCAAACATATATTCTGCATCTACAGCGATAAAACAGCAGCCCTCTTGGTTGCCTTTCCAGCTGTGATTTGTCTATACCAATGACAAACTTTTTTAGTTGAGTGCACTGCAGGTTCCTGTCAGTGTGAATTTGATTCATTTTACCTTACTGCACAAAAGATTAAATCATGTCATTTCTATCTGTGGTTACAGGTGGTTGATTTGTGGTATATGTCTAACTCGTGAATACATATCATAAGATTGATTACGATAGCATTTCTGAGAGTGTAATGATAACTTCTTATGGCTTTCAACTCCATCAATGTACTGGTGTCACGCTGTTCTGAAATGAAAGACAGTTTGGGATCTCATGTTATACGTGTCATACTATGCAGTTAAAGAATGTAGGCAGAGTAGCAATGTTCAAAAGAACTGGGGGGAAATTTATTCATTATATTTGTCTAACAAAAACTGTCAAAGTATACAGATGTTTCACAACACCCTATAGAAAATAACCAATTCAAGATCTCACAGTGAATGGAGGTCTATTATAGCAGAAAATGAGTAAACTGAAATCTGCATTTGAATGTTAATGCAATGTTAAAGATATGCACGAGGTTTTAAGTATCTGAATTTTGAAAGGTCGTTTTCCATGTTGAGTTTGAGACTGTGAAGTGTGTTGGATTGCCTGCTACCATCTTTACAAATACACAGTGGTTCCACTTTTTAAAAGAAGTTAGTGATTTGAGTGCCCGTATGAACACATTAGAACTAATCGGATTCTTCAAAACCTGCTAGCTATATGGCCTGTGTGGCTTTTTGTATTGACAAAATAGCCCACTGATACCCTTAAAGCTGCTTAAAGCCTGTGTCAGCCAGCATTCAGAATCTAAGCAGAAAAAAGAAATAGATGAAAAGAAAATTAAAAGATACCACAGAAATTCATTAGCAACCTTGACATCTCTCTCTAATATTTCTGGTCCCCATATTCTTCCTCTTCAAAGCAATGAAATATCTGGCATCCTTGACTTCTCCTTCACGATGTTATTTTTTTGTATGTATTTCTTCTGAATAATCTGACCAAATCAGAAAAAAGTGTTATGACAAGTGTGGAATTTGCAAGTGGTCTGAGTCATGGGATAAAAGACAGTGCTCACTCCCAAGAAAGCATCTCTTTTGATGTTCTTCATCTCAGAACCCAACAGGCTAAACACAGATGCTCTTTTTAGAAAAAATTCAAAAAAGCTTCTCTTTACTTCTAAAACTGATCAATCACAGAAAAGTCCATAAAATACAAATGGGCTCTAAATACCTGTGGATCATCCTGCAATAAGTGAAGGCCCCATGGCCCAAAGGTATATTTCCTATTTTGCACCTTCACCTTTTTCCTATTTTTTTTTTGAGGAGATGCAGATTTTAGCTTGTGACAACAGCATGTCTTATTGAAGCCCCTGGACATGCCTTCTGTTTTCCTTTCATTCTAAAACAAATGAATCAACTATCCTTCCTGCTTAATAGTGGTAGATAAAACCATGGAAGCTCCTCTCCAAAGATTGGAATAAATTGGAAGGCCAATAGCATCCTGGCTTGTATCAGAAATAGCGTGACCAGCAGGACCAGGTAAGTGATTGTCCCCCTGTACTTGTCACTTGTAACTGTGTAGTTTTCAATCAGTTGGGATAGGCAGAGACTACAACAGAGCCACAAAGATAATAAACTTCTTGCCTTTCTGCCAGGCTCATGCAGTAGGAAGCATATATTAAAGAGCATTGTCTGCGCTGAAAGCATTGAAATAGTGACAAGAGCATCTGACTCTTGAATTTTTGTACTCTGAGAGGTCTTTATTGTCTCCTATAAGCAGCTAGTACTTCATCAACAGACAACTCAACTACCAAATCAGTTTCTGACCAGCTCATGGCTCCAAATATCAGCAAACCTTGTAGGCTAACAACATGCTATTCTCTAAGATCATTTAAATGCAATGATCACATTTTTACTTCATGTTAACTAGGCCTTCCTATTTGTATAAAAGTTTTTCCAAGTACTGCTTAAAAGCCAGATAAATTTATTAAGCTGTTCAAATAATGTGTACAATGCTTTAAATTAAAAGCAGATTTGATTTGTCTTAACCACTGTATGAATGCATTAGGGACTGGATTGTGATATCCCTTGAAAATACAGTAGTCAAAAAACTACCCTGACCATTAATTGAATACTAATGGCAGGTATTACTATCTGGAATTAATTGCTGGTTGTTATATAAATACATAATATTTCAGATTCTAGCTGCTGCTCCAGTCAGTATGTAGATGTTCCCTTAATTTAATTGAAACCAGTTTTTTGAAGGAGAGAGCCAATGAAATACTTATGTTTTCACTGGATATATTTAATTCTCATAAGAAAATTGAGAAATTGCTTATGTCCTGAAAATACGTAGCTATGATTTTTCTGGCAGTGTGTTCATCAGGTCACAAAAAAACCGACTATTTGAAAATACTGGTCTAACTTGCCTCCCACTTTACTATCAAAGACTTTCTGAGCCTGATCAAGGTGGGCTGTAGTACCCACTTTGCAAAGTCTCATTTTGCATGAGAAAGCACCCGTTATTTCTGATGCGTAACTACATAGACCTTGTATTCCTAGAAAGTGCAAGACGAGGAGTCTTCAAAAAGAAAAATCACCTTTTGACAGTTCATGCTATTTAGAAGTTAAGTACACAATCAAATAAGAAGGTTGGGCAATAAGGACTGGATTAGGGACAATTATGTTGTTCCAGAGAGATCTGGGGGATGATGCTCAATTTCTAAGTAAAATTAAGCTCTATTTGCTCAAGTTATTTATGATATGGACCATGTACCTTGCATCACATGCTCTCTCTGGACATTATGGATTATAAATCTGTGCGACAGCAATCTCTAAAATGCACAGTGGTTGCAGTAGGAAGCAGAAAAAGAAGATAAGAGGGAATGGAGAGGGAAGTCAGACTTTACAAGAAGTTTTTTATTTACTTGTTTTGTGAAAATAAGCTGAGGAGTATCACATGCAGCAGAATGAAAGACCAGTTTTGTAAATATCTGTGTGATCTTTCATGCATCTTTTAAAGTCTTGGGTATAATGTTTGCGTATCTGCCTTTCCTACAGGTCCCTTCACTAGAATGCTGTAATTGCACCCTTGGGACTGGCATTTGTAGCTCTCTACAGAATCACTTAATTGAACACTCCTGTAACTTCAGTCGCTCTTTTCTAATTACTGATACTACTAGAAGCAGACCATGGGGAAACCCTCTGAATTTCCATCAAAGACCTTGTCACTTCATAACACACTTCTGGGTTTTTCTGTAAAAAGAGATTGGAGGGAAATTGTGGTACAACTTTCTCTTCATAAATGCAAACTGGTTTTTGGTCCTATTTTTACTGTGTAAGTTGCTAGGAAATTGAGTTCAGAGTACTGAGGACACAGTTCAGAAGTTGTGAACCCTAATATACCTGCTTTACTGAAGAAGAATAATGAAGCAGAATAGCCACAACTTCTGGAATAGTTTCACTGTATTGAATTGCATCAGCTTTAGACAACTAGATTTGAGCTGTAATCTGTGAAACAGAATGTTGTAAACAGCACGGCTCTGTGCACAGCACAGCCCCTCTCTTTATCCTGCCTTCCCCTTTAAGTCTTTCCAGCTTAGAATTTAACACAAGCTACTGTCTCACCAATAAGAATGAATTTTGGTACTTCTGAGGTGTCTAGACATCTGAGCTTCAACTCCAAGCTGAGTCTCACACTTTTTTTTTTAATTCCTATTATCTACATCTAATGTGATCCATTCAGTTCACATAGCAGTTTGTTTCCAATTAAAATTAAGTTGTAAAAAGCTACAGCATAATTTGAAATGGTTTTAGTAGTGACAAGAAAACTAGATTCAATTCAAGCGTGGGTAGGGTTTATGGGATTGCAGGGTTTTAGGTTTTGGTGTTGGTTTTTATTCTCACACTCCTCTGTAATTCCTAATTTTGGACAGAACAGATGGAGTGAAATTCTCTCTTTCCCCTGTTTCCCTTCTGGGAGACACATTCTCAGGGACAGATTCACTGGTATAACTGAAACAGAGAACAGGCCTGATGCATTTCTGACCCACTGAAATAGAATAAGAAAGTGAACTTCTACATGACTTTTTAGCCAAGGGAAATAATATATATCGTTAGGGAAAAAAAAAGGCAGATAGAAGTCTTTGCATACAAGATGCTGTAACAGACTACTACAGCTGCTGTGAGGTCCACAGATTGCCATGGGAGTAGCCCACTTAGAACATAGAATCATAGAATAGTTAGGTTTGGAAAGGACCTTAAGATCATCTAGTTCCAACCCCACTGCCAGGGGCAAGGACACCTCACACTAAACCATGCCACCCAAGGCTATGTCCAGTCCAGCCTTGAACACTGCCAGTGATGGAGCATTCACAACTTCCCTGGGCAAACCAATCCAGTGCCTCACCACCCTTACAGTAAAGAATTTCTTCCTCATAGCCAATCTAAACTTCCCCTGTTTAAGTTTGAACCCATTACCCCTTGTCCTCTTACTACAGTCCCTAATGAAGAGTCCCTCACCAGCATCTTGATAGGCCCTCTTCAGATACTGAAAGGCTGCTATGAGGTCTCCACGCAGCCTTCTTTTTTCCAGGCTCAACAGCCCCAACTTTCTCAGCCTATCTTCATACGGGAGGTGCTCCAGTCCCCTGATCATCCTCGTGGCCCTGCTCTGGACTTGTTCCAACAGTTCCATGTCCTTTTTATGTTGAGGACACCAGAACTGCACACAATAGTCCAAGTGAGGTCTCACAAGAGCAGAGTAGAGGGGCAGGATCACCTCCTTCAACCTGCTGGTCCCACTCCTTTTGATGCAGCCCAGGATACGGTTGGCTTTGTGGGCTGCAAGCGCACACTGCTGGCTCATGTTCATTTTTTCATCGACCAACACCCCCAAGTCCTTCTCTGCAGGGCTGCTCTGAATCTCTTCTCTGCCCAACCTGTAGCTGTGCCTGGCATTGCTCCAACCCAGGTGTAGGACCTTGCACTTGGCATGGTTAAACTTCATCAGGTTGGCACCAGCCCACCTCACAAGCATGTCAAGGTCCCTCTGGATGGCATTCCTTCTCTCCAATGTATCAACCGAACCACACAGCTTGGTGTCATGGGCAAACTTGCTGAGGACGCACTCAATCCCACTGTCCATGTCACCACCAAAGATGTTGAACAGGATCGGTCCCAACACCGATCCCTCGTCTGGGACACCACTCATTGCTGGTCTCCAGCTGGACATTGAGCCATTGACCACAACTCTTTGTGTGTGGCCATCCAGCCAGCTCTTTATCCACCGAGTGGTCCACCTATCAAATTGATGTCTCTCCAATTTAGAGACAAGGATGTCATGTGAGACAGTGTCAAACGCTTCGCACAAGTCCAGGTAGATGACATCAACTGCTCTCCTCCTGTCCATCAGTTCCATAGCCCCATCATAGAAGGCCACCAGATTGGTCAGGCAGGATTTCCCCTTAGTGAAGCCATGTTGGCTGTCACCAACCACCTTGTTGTTTTTCATGTGCCTCAGCATGCCTTCCAGAAGAATCCGCTCCAAGATTTTGCCAGGCACAGAGCTGAGACTGACTGGTCTGTAGTTCCCCGGCTCATCCATTTTCCTCTTCTTGAAAATGGGGGTCATATTTCCCTTTTTCCAGTCGTCGGGAACTTCACCTGACTGACATGATTTTTCAAATATGATGGACAGTGGCTTAGCAACTTTATTTGCCAGCTCCTTCAGGACCCAAGGATGGATTTCATCCGGTCCCATGGACTTGTATACGTTCAGGTTCCTAAGATGGTCTCAAACTAGATCCTCTCCTACAGTGGGCCCAGGGTCTTCATTCTCACAGTCCCTGCATCTGCCTTCCAAGACTTGGGTGCTGTGGTCAGAGCATTTTCCGGTGAAGACTGAGGCAAAGAAGTCATTAAGAACCTCAGCCTTCTCCAAATCCGGGGAAGCCAGTTCTCCCGATAGCTTCAGGAGGGGTCCCACGCTGTCCCTAGTCAGTCTTTTATTTGCAATGTTCTTATAGAACCCCTTCCTGCTATCCTTAACATCCCTAGCCAATTCTAAGTGGGCCTTAGCTTCACTAACCTGGTCCCTAGCTTCCCGGACAACATCCCTGTATTTTTCCCAGGCTGCCTGTCCTTGCTTCCACCTTTTATAAGCCCCGTTTTTCCTTCGAATTTTCCTCTGCAGCTCCTTATCCATCCAAGGAGGTCTCCTTGCCCTCCTGCTGCAATTCTTTCTAGTAGGGATGTATCGCTCCTGAGCTTGCAGCAGGTGATCCTTGAATATCTTTCCAGTTGTTTTCTAATTTGGGTTTTCAGACTCATATTAAACTTCCACTAGTCTCCAGCTCCCTGTTATTGCTTCTCATTTCAGGAACATGTCAGCAGTGGCTGAAGAGACTTTTCTCTCTGACAGTCACCACATATTCTCACTCTCTCCACCATAACACTCTTAAAATATCTTTTTCTCCATCTTTGATATCTAATAGTTTTATTTATATCACCATCTTTAAATCTGCTAGAATAAAAACATTCGGAAAACAATTTTCATTTTGATTTCACAAAACAGAGTTGCAGCTAGCTGAAAATACAAAGTTGTATATAGCAGGTTTTAGCGCCCATTGGCTTGAATATAAATCTTGTACCATGCAAGGTCATTTCATTCCACAGGCAGGAGATTTAAGTTTCCATTACAAAATGTTTCATTTCTTCGCATACTGACAATTAAGTAGTTCTCTGATCATCTCAGGACAGTAGGCTTTTAAATCTGATAACATATTACTTAAACCTGAACAGTTAGAATGCACCACTTCTGCACAAATGAGATGACATAAGAGGCATTTTAGAAAGTGCAATGAGTAGCAGAGAGCCACTGCAGTCCTTTAGAGGCCCCAGACAGCCAGGTTAAAGAAAACCAAGCCCGCTCTGTAGCAACAATGTTTGAAAAAGCCAGACAGAAGCCTATTAAAAAAAAAAGAAAAAAAAAAAGGAGAAAAAATTACAGCTCTGGAAAATAAATTCTAGAAGAATAAAGGTGTAAAAATAAGCATTTGTAATTTTCGAATTAAATAGCCTTAATGTATAGAAGAAATAAGTAATCTAAGATGAATTAGGGACATTCCAATACTGAGACTTAAAAGGGGTTTAATGCTAGCTAGGTAATCCCCTACAAATTGTAATTCAGAATAACCTTTTAAATACCTCTTTGTTGCTAAATATCATAATTGGACATTTCTATTACATATAAAATATATTTATCTTACCTGGATTAATTAAACTATATATTAACATAGCTATTATGTTTATTGTAGCTCCTAATGACTTAGTTTTCCAAAATAAAATGAGCAAGTGCTGGTTATTTTAGATATAATAATCCCAAGTCACTGTTAAGAGACACAAGTATTTAAGGCTTGCAAGCTCAAGCTAGGGCCATTGTAGAAAACATGGAGTGATGGACAGTAGTGCTCTGCTAAGGCTTTGGCAGGAGACTCAAAGTCACAGTAAAACCAACATCAGCCTATACATGAAGAGGCCTGGGCATGAAAGACTTTTTCAGCTTTATGAGTCTAAAATTGATATTTTAAATAAGTAGTTACACACACTAGCAAAGTAGCTACAATGATGTGTAGTGTATGGGATTCAGACTGCAAGATTTCAGAGGACGCTTTACCTAACAGACGCTCAGTAGTGGCAGGTCAACCTCACTGGAAAGAAGCCTTATGCTGCTTTGCCAAGAGAAATCAATTCATTATATTGATCTAACAAGTACCACTGCCAGCCTTGGCTATGGAGCTAGCGCTGGAGATGGAAAGTGCTGACCCACTAATGCTCACATTAGCGTGCTGCATGGCTGTGCCAGCATCTGCACACAATATTTGTATTCCATGGCTGTGTGGACCAGCCAAAACTATCTGGGACATATTCTATTAGAGATGATACTGCTTTCACTCCAACAAGTGGTAACTCTATTGAGATTGGCTAATTCAATTTTCCCCGTCTTATCAGATTTCTTTTTAACGAAACGGAACAATAGTTTCGTATGTTATGTTATTAGTTTTCCCAATGGTAGCAGCAAGACTAACTCAGTTGAAAGCTGAACAACAGTGTTGTGCCAGTGTTGACTGTTTATCATCACCATGTGCCAATATTGCTAGGCTTCTTTAATCCATTCCTTTTTATTTATTTCCCATCCATGGGGATTCACATCTTGGAGGTCATCTTCTTTCTTCATCTAGTCTGTGTATTAGAGTGTACATGCGTCTAAGTACTAAACCCCTGAAGAGATCTGAAACTATCTGGGGTGTCATAGTGATAGGATACTTCACACAGAAATGAGAAAAGTTTTGGTTTGCTTTATTTTTTTTTTTTTTTAGAAGGAAAAGAAATTATAATCTTAGATGTTCATACTTACAGTTCTCCTTATATAAATATCTTGCAGCGCAGAATATACAGGTTTTTGTCTGAGAGAAAACATCCAAATCCTCCTGTTGTGTTCATCAACTCAAAATCTTTTCATCAATTAACCTCCAGAGGTGCTCAAAAAAAGTTGCCATTCCTTCAGTTAGATTCCTGCTGCTTCATCTGATTTATCACATTACAAAGACCTACACTGTGTTGGTGTTTGCCGGGAAATTACATTGAGAAGGCAGATTCATTTGCATGATTCTTGCTGAGATTTTTTTGTAGCTTGCTTTACCTTTAGAAAAATGTTTTGTTTGATCCATGTATTTAGTGGTGGTGAGAAAAACAGTCAGCCTCTGCACACTGAACCCTGTAGCACATTAATTCAGAAAAAAGGCCCAGAACACACAAAACAATCCCTTTGCCTCAGCTCCCAAATGTCTCAACTCACTTTGGCGTGGGGGAGGCCTTGATTCAAAACCAGAAAGGTAGGTCTACTTCAGAACTCCTTGTCTGCTCATCTTTATTGGCAGATTCATACACAATGTTGTCCAAATCCAGGATGAGTTCCTGTCACAGAAGTCATTGGAGATACCACATAGACTATCCCCCCACCTGGCTCCCTCCCCCAGCATCAGGGTATAAACCGAAGACTAAAACAAAAGCCTCCAGCTTCAACTGTCAGCCAAACCTTGTCCTTCTAAGTTACTTCTTGGCCTTCAAGATACCACCTGGTTCACATCCTTACCCCCAGATCCTGACCAAATACTATGCTTTTAAACCTCTGCCTTTTCACCACCACCTGGCTCATCTCTTGTAAAGACTGCACCAAAAAAAGCTATCTGCTGCTGCTGCCTTCAGCGGAATTATTGCTCCCAGAGCCAAATGCACGCAATGGCCACAATGGTTAAGGGTCAGATGAAGTGCTCACTTTTAAAATTACTAGCAGATAATAGCTGAAAATCTGATCAAAACCACTTAGTCCTGACAAGTCCTTCCTATCTTAAGCCATTGTTGTCAAAGATGTTAAACCTCATCATTTCCACACCTGGGAAAACCAGAAGGCTAGTTAGCGCAATGATGACGATTTCATCAGTACATTTAAAAGCCTCAAAATATGATCACTTCTTTACACACAATGCCAGAAACTGCAATGCTTTCATATTGGCTGCCAGCATGTCTGAGTAAGCTAGGCAAATGCAACAGCAGTCTAAGTATAAATGGTTAAATGAACCCAGTTTTCTTATCCAAATAAAGTAATAACATCCACATTGTATGGGATAGAGAAGAACCTGGTTAAGGCAGCTATTGCAGCTACCCTGCTGTCTGGTTTCATTTTGTTTGCATAGCTTTTCAACAACTGAGGAACAATGTGCTGGGAACAGCTCCAATGTGTCCAAAACCTCTGTGAGGCAAGAACTGCTGTTCATGACTAAACCAGACTGAATTCCATCATGCTCAGATTACAAGGAACAACAGCAGCAATTACAGATCCTTTTTGAGCTCAATGTCCGTTTGGTTTTAAAGCATTTATTAAAACAGTTATTCTTGCCCTGGTTAGCAGTAGTAACCCCAGTACCAGTGGTATTGTGCAGCTGGAGCACCCTGCCTGCTGCAGGAGCAAGAGGAAACACCTGGCTTTTGAATCAACTGCCACAGAAATGTCTGGGGTTTAGCATTATCCTCATGTGCCTCCAGGAACACCTTCTGCATCACCTGTAATGCTAGAAGCTACAAGAGTTGCTCTGCTGCTTCCTTGGTGATTTGCAATGCCCAGGTACCATACAACTCAAACAGAGCGTGGCAATGCACATCTTCCACAGAGCAACAGGGCTCCCTGAGAAGCAATCCAGCTTAATGCTGATTGGAAGCATACCTCTACTCTCATAAGGAACAATATTCTAATTTCACCTTAGAGCTGAAATCACCTGCTGTACATATCCTTGTTCTCCCCATCCAGAAAAGTATTGAGGACTCCAAACTCCAGTAGATCTCAGCAGCACACACTTTTTCCCCCCTCACCTTCCCAAGACTATTATTCTACAAATAAACAAACTAAATATTACAACAAGAATACTAAGGCATTCAGCAAGTGTTCAATATTAGAGGTACTTAAATATTTATTCCTGAAGCTAGACTGGAACTCACAGTGTGCATTTAAAAAAAATATAACTATTTGCATTACAAAAGCACCTGGGAACCTAGTTCACAAATAGGACCCTATACAAACACTGAGCGAAAAAGTCTAAAACGCTTTTATACTAAAAACAACAGAGCAGTAATTTCAACTACTTGTTATTTCATTTCCAAGGCTGAACTCCTAGTGTTCAGCTGCAAGAGAGTTAATATAGTCTTCCTCTGAGGACTCTGTACACAAATTAAAACACAAGGAGTCTGTGCATCACTGGCCAGCTCTTACCTATCAAAATTCCTCATTGTTTCTTATGAAACAGCAAAGCAGAGACCATTTGTAGTGTTCTTTTGGCAAATAAATTGCAATCATACCACTGTGTCTATATTTTACATATATACAAAAAAACCTTGGTTTAGGAATTTCAACACTAGATCAATTTTTTTTTTTAACTTCTTTAGTTCTAAAGATGGTATGAATTGGTATGTTTCGCCATTGAGTATGCATCTATCTGTTGCAACATTGTGTTTACTTACAAAAAACTCTAGGCCATGCTGGTGATTAACCATTTTTCATTACCTCTGAATAATAATTAAACCCAAATATGCTATATACTCAAGAGAAGGACATATACAAAAGTAAAACATGAAGATACTGCTGTCTGTACCCCCAACCCTAAATCATGCAAGTTTCAGTTTATGCTGGATTAGGATAAAAATATTATAATGGAGATAACAGGTTGGAAATGTAAAAAACACTTATACACAATAAATCTCATGATGTGTGCGCACTGTCTTTCCATAATTGTGTAGATCATTAAAAATTGTAAGTACAAAAATGTATCCCAGGTTCGGTAGTTCTAAAGAAACAACCTGTGACAGATAAATCAGAAAGCTGGGTATCTTCTGCTTACTATCTTAGTCTGCCAAACAATTATGCAATGAAATGTTCTAATTGCACTTTGATTTTAATGTTAAAATCCATTTCCATGATTTCAGTGGATCTTTAAAATGCCATTTAATATTTGCCAATGAAGCAAATGAGCTGCAAGTAACATTCACAGATGGTTCATGTTTTCCATTAACTGTGCAAGCTAAGATTTTCTTTGTTTACAAAAAAAAAAAAAAAAAAGGAAAAGAAAATGCTTTGGAAAAACACCATGGACAGGAGGCATCCCCAGATCAGTAAGCAGCAATCTGAATGCCTCTTAACACCTACAGGTTGATGCCTATCACTAACACAACACACATTTTTCTTAAGGGGTAAACAAAACTTTGGTCAGGTGAGGAAGTTTATAAGAAACACATGGTACTTTCTAGGCCTGAAATTTGGAGTGGAACTGGATTATGTCTAGGTTAATGAACCTGAGCACTTCAGAGTAACCTCCTAAGGGAAAGACAAAGTTAGTTTCCCACATGCTCATGCCATCTTTGGGATTTGCTCCTACAATCTGCTCAAGATTAGGGAAGCACTTCTCCCAGGGTTGTCTGTTTCTGTTTTTATAAGATTAGTTTATATCAGCATAAATCCAGACTTGTCAGCTCAGAAATGTTGTAAAAGAAATGTTTCAAAGGAAAATACCTGTCTTTATCTTTCTCTAATTAGTTTCTACTACTTTTATTTTTTTTTATTTATACAGCAAGGTTTCAGTGCTTCAGTATTTGAAGTGGCATCATTCTGACATACTAACCAGTTTAAATTATATTGACCCAGGGTTCCCACAGCAGCTGTTGATTGATCACAGTGTGAACTGAATAGAAAAGGAGAAGAAAGGTCAACACAATGATGATCTTAAAGCTGTACTTTTGTTCCAGTGCCTACCCTATATGGCAATACAGTCTCCAGCCCCTTTTTATAGTGCTATTAGAAAGTGACAAAATACACAGAAATGCTAATACAACTTTCTTATGTGAGAGAGAAAAGTTGAAGAACATTAACAGAACTGTATGTACACTGTGTGAATGCCTGACTGTCAAGAAGACCTGCCCTGTTTTACAGCTTATGCCCCAATATTAGCACAATGCAGGGAATTAATGTTTTTTGTGTCATCCAACTTCCTATTTTTGTCCCAGATATAAAAAAAAAAAAAAAAAAAAGCCTGGGGGTGAGGAAGCAGATTTGATGCATGGGTATTTTTAGGGAAGGACAGGATAAAAACTTACTGCCAAACTGAGAGCACTGGACTTCCATTCCAGTGAGGGGAACCAGGCCTTCTGCGGTGGAGCTCCAAAGTTATGCTTTAAAAAGTCATTCTCCTCAGTAGCTCGCTCACTTTGAGGCAATATCTATACATAAGCAGAACCAACAGTTCTGCATGGCAGAACACTTAAGCTGTAATATAACAAGCAAGAACATCATTATGGTTGTTTACCACTAATGTAAACTGCTGTTGAAGTGCTGTATTGCTGAACATTCACTCTGGTTGGGTAAGTTCCCTCTACATTTGATTAAAGTTACTGGTCATGAATTAAGCTTCCTTACACAAAACTGAAGCCTTTTTCATTTGATAATGCCTTATTTTTTTGACTAGAAGTGATTGTATTTTTTGTCATGGTTTAAGCCTAGCTGTAACTCATGCAGTTTGCTCACTCACTCTCCCCTCCTACTTCCCCCCAGCTCCCAGGAGGATGGGGAGGAGAACTGAAAAAATGTAACTCCCACAGGCTGAGATAAGAACAGTCCAGTAGCTAAGGTATAACACAAACCACTGCTGATACCGCCAATAATAATAATGACAAGGGAAACAACAAGGGAAGAGAATACAACTGCTCACCACCTGCCGACCCATACCAAGCCTGACCAAGCAGTGAACCCACCCTTCTGGGTAACTGCCCCCAGTTTTTACATCCTGAGCAAGATGTGCTGTGGTATGGAATACCTCTTTGGTTAGTTTCGATCAGGTGTCCTGTCTCTGCTTCCTTCTGGCTTCCTCTCCTCCCTGGCAGAGCATGAGACTCAGAAAGGCCTTGGTCAGACCAAAACATTACTGAGCAACAACTAAAAACATCAGTGTTATCAGTGCTGTTCCCAGGCCGAAAGTCAAAACCACAGCACTGCACCAGCTACTAAGAAGGAGAAAAATAACTACTACTGCTGAACCCAGGACATGCAGACAGTCTTAAACACAGAAGCAGTGTAAAATCCATACAGTTGTTCTCCACTGTATTTGAGTATCTGTGCAGATACTCCTTATGTTCCAATGAAACACGTGCAATGAAACCACAAAACCTCATTAAGAAGTATTGGCTCCCAAAGTATTGCATCACTTCAGACAACTGAAAGTCACAGAAACTCAGAGATTGTCTATTATTTTTTCTCCTAAATACTTTATGAAGAATTGTGAAGACACACTGCCTGATGATCATACAGTCTGTTCCCAAATCATTCTCAAAGCACAGTAACTTAGAGGCCTATTTTCATGCTGTGTTGATAAGTCTATCTGACTATGAAGCACTTACACTGCGATGGCTTACACAGAAAGTGTATATTTGTGTGATTGCATCATGTTTCCCATCCATACTTCCTGTGTCTGTTGCCTATAAGTGATGATCACCTTCCATCAACAGAGAAAGAGAGGGCAGGATTAGTGAAGATCAGCAAAGAAGAGAATGAGCCTCTTCTGGAGCACACTTACAGCCAGATTGCTCAGCCTGTATTCTAATATTTCTGTAGAAAATGTCTTCTTTAATATAATATACACATCTCTTCTACTTCTATTGTTAGCATTACTTTCAGTAATATTGGTGACTAGATATAAACTGAAAGACGCAAATATTAAAGGACAAACCCCAGCTGCTATTACTGAATTAGAAAGGAGATTAAGATCCACTCAGATACAGACAGAGCAAGCAGAGTGGCAGTTTGAAGGGAATTTTCAAACCTTTTAATCCTTTGGGGGTGGAGGTATGCACATGCACGCATGTGCTCCTCATTTTTCTGAGGGCAGCAACTCCTCTATGCGTATTTCCTTTGCAAGCTTGCACCTCTGTTGCTGACTGTAGGAGTGTGCTTTACAAATTAGAAACTTTTCTCCTAATGCAGGGACACAGCTGACCTTCTTTATTGCCGCCTTCTCCCTCTGAGTTCATAGCTTTTTGGCTTTGACCTCACTGCCCTCTTAAACAACTTTAGTGAAGTAGAGCCCCCTTAATTGGCACCTCCCAGTGAAAGCACAAAAAGCCAATTAAGTGACATGCTCCAGTTTATGTGGGCTCTTGAGCCAAAACAGCGCTTTCAATTTCTAATCAAGTAACATGGAAGTGTGAGTTATTAAGTGACTAAAACTACTTGGGTGTAGCACTATTTTAATAACAGACGTATTGCAAGAGCCAGATATTAAGAGCCAGGTTAAGTGCTGGTTGCCTGTCTAGCATGGCAGCTCTGCTGTACTGCTAGGAAAGGACCAGCACAAACAACAAAACCTCTTCATTGCAGCTGATCCAAGCAGACATCCTCTGACAGGTTTTCATGCCTGGGCACAGTGAACAGCAGAGCTGCATGAGGCGCAGATACCACATACCCCTCAAATCCCACTTAAATCCTGGATAAGAGTTTGCTTTGTGCCCTGTGCTCCTCACCTCTGCTTTTGAGGGCTATGCTGCAGCATTGTACTTTATTGACAGCTAACGGTGTATAAACAGACCACGTATTTTTAAGACCTAAAGGTATATCTACAGCCTCATATGCCCCTTTTCCAAGTATTCTTGGAAATTCACGAACACTGCATTTATCTTCTAATTTGTATAAACCTTACACACCAGTAATGTTGAGTAATTTGTTTAAAACCCAACAATCCTCAATTGTTGCAGCTACCTCAGCTAAACACCTTCTTTATTTCTCACCTAGATTAACTTTCCTCAGCCCGTAGCCTTCCTGTTCCCTGTCTCACAACCTTTTTCCCTCTTTCTCCAGACAAATCTGTCATATTTCATGATACCCACTCTTCTCAAAGTGCTCCTGCACCTGCACCAGGTGTCCCCTTTGCAGCAGCGTGACCTGGGCCACCTCCAGACCCCGCCCAGATGTTCTCTCACTCCCCAGATTTTTTTTAACTTGCCTCTATAAAGGTTGAAAAGTAAAACAAACACAGGGCTGTTTGCATCAAGCAGCACTCACCCATGCCTTTGTTTTCTTAGGTGCAGATCTCTTCACAACACTAATGTTTTTCTCCCAAAAAAGAAAAAAATCATCCTGAGTCTAATAGTTTCCTCAGGCCTGAGAAATGGCCTTACAGCCACGGCACTGCTCACAGGAGCGGAAACACTGCTGCACCAGTAAATCCTCCACTTAATGCCTGGTTCCTCACAAGCAGCTTTGCTTCCTTAGGTGATCCACCCTGGAAAGTACCTAGGAGTTGAAAAAAGGTGTAGCTACTTTCAGGTTTTATCTTACTGCCTGGCCAATAGCAGAATGCCCACTGCTAAGGGAGACAAAATTCAAAACAAGCACCAGGAAAAAAGAAAAAATACAAGACTGCTTGAAAAATGCTTATTTCACTTTTTTAAAATAATTGGGAAAAAAATTCCATTGCATGTAGCATAAGCCCAATTCCAGCAAAAGACAGTGTGCAGGTGTTTCAATTAACATCATTGCAAGTGTATGCGTTGAGCTGAATTCTACAGGTAAAGGAATTCTCTGATTTACTGTCACCGTAAAATAAAATAAAATAAAATTAAATTAAATTAAATTAAATTAAATTTAATAAAAAATGAAATAAAGGCAACTCATTCTGCCTGAGTGATAGTCTGTGACTACAAACATTTTTGGTTATTACATGATTATGTCAGTGTTTTTACCATATAAATAAAGATCATGCCCAAAATGTGAGACGCACTGTAACAAAGCATATATACACAACAGCTCCTTGAGTATTGAGGACTTGGCTGAAGGTCTTTTGAGTTTTAAGGAATATATTTTTCTATAAAGCAGCTGCAGAAAATCAGCTTGTGACCTGCTTCTGATATGCAGTGCTGTATTACCCAGCATCATTTAAAGTACCACACAATTGAAATAAGGCAGTGAGGGACAGGAGTGTATGATAATACCTATGACTGAGCCAGACAAATCACACAAGAATTATTTTTTTTTATTTTGTTAATGCTAAGCCTGTTTAAAAACTAAAATAAACCTAAGCCTTCCAGCTTCCAAGGTTGAATATTCAGTTTAAAGCAGCGAAATGTTCTACTTCTGGGCTGACTTTTCAACAGCAGTGACTGAACCAGAGTTTCTCTGGGGAAAATTTCTTTTGTAGTGTACATGGGCTTGGAAAGAGCATACAGGTGGTACTTCTGCAAATGCCCAAGAGCTACAAGTTCTGTTAGCAAGACCTCGCTCTATTTAGGAGGCTGGGCCATGATTTGTACATGTGCAGGATGACAAGAATTAAAGTTTCGTAATTTGTAAATTTCATTTTAGGCCTTTCTACAGGAAAAGACATTTTTACCTTTTATATCAGAGGTAGGGATAGGACAGCTTTGTTGACCCTTCTTTACAGTGTAAGTGGTGTAGATGGAGGAAGAACCTCTGTTATTTTTTTAGATCTTGCAACGTTGCTGGTGCAAATGGATTTGCAAAAGCTTGGGAAAACATAGTGACATTCAAGCAGGCAAATACAAATTTGCTTTTCCTGTGCTACAATAGCAAGGGACATTTTTCTGCAGGAGTTAACAGTGATATTTTAATATTTTATATACTGTAAATGCCATTAAGGTAGGTTGGTATAGGAGACGAATGTGTACTCCTGGAGCTGTTGGCTGTGTTGATGCAGTTACTGCAGGCCTAATCCTACTGCTTTTCCATCAACAGCATAACCCTGCTTTCTTATATTGTGCAAGACTGTCTCAGCCCAGATGTCTCCTCCGAGAAGAAAGCTCATCTGTAGCATACCTACTTGACAGTGTTGGTTAAAAAAAAAAAAAAAAAAGTTGGAACTTTTAACTGGGGTTGTTTTAAATAGCCTGCACCCAAGGGAGCCAGCAGTGTGGAGGCTAAATTGCCCTCATTGGAAATGACAAATATTAGGTGTCCTGAGCTGTACTTATCTGAAGTCAATGGCCAAAAAAACCCAGATTTGTTAAAGTGGGAGACTACCTACATATGCCAGGTCCTATAAGCAAAGAATCACAGCTAAGTATCACAGAAACAGTGTAAAATATATTTTGCTTTCTTTCTTCTGCCCTTACTGACTAGACTCAACCCAATGGGGGGTGGGAGAACAGCCCAGTATCTGTATCTGAAGCAAGTGAATGAAAACCAATACCACTTTCGTAGCAAGGAATTTTGTAATTTGTGAATCAGGGTATTATAACCAGCTTAGACCAGCCAAGAAGAATTGTTCAATCTGAATTCTTACTAAATTAGTTGCTTAAGAAGTACAGGGAAAGCAGCATGGCAGGAGACCCAGATTCAAGCCTGTGATTCCCCTATAGCCTCATTTTTTAATTTTTCATATTTAAAATAATTAATCTATACAGAGTTTTTAATACAATACAGTTGATTAACGCTAGTAATTTCAGTGCCTTTTTAATATAACAAATCTCTTCTGAGAAATATTCCCAGTTAATGATCTGTGTCATTTTTTAAAGTTTGCCTTCTGACTAATTTTAGTGGAAATATCATTAAATTCTTCATTATACTTATTTATAGCAAAGGCTGAATTGGATTTTAAATGTGATGATTTTGCCATAATAAAGACCTACAGCTCTCAAAACACACTGTTATTTCTGCTTTTTGAGCTTTAATATGAAGTTTTGGAACTAAGAGTAGCTTCAAAATAAAAAGATTGGGAGGATGAGAGGTTCCTGTGCCACTCTGCGGCCAGCTGACCTTCGCAGGAAGATGCCTTGAGGTGCTGGTCCACAGTGCCTCTCTGTACCTCTGTAAAATCTCCTGCCCTTCCCAGCACTCTCCCACAGCTAATTCCAGTCCTTGCACTGCAGCATCCCCCTCCCCATGAACATCAGTACCATCGAGTTGAGGCTGAGCTGTGAATCTCTGGCAGTGACAAGATGGAGACAAGAAAAAGCCACCCTGAGCGGGTGCACAGGCAGTTCTCTGCCTTTTCCCCACAGCCAAACCATTAAATGTCTCTTCTCTCCTTTTCTTCCTCTCATGCAGGGATATGTTTGCTGCATCCCGTCTCACTAACCAGTGGAGAAGGGTCATTTCTCCAGCATGTCCCATCCAGCTGAGCCAAGGGCTGACTGACACAGGACCCCCCAACGTGCTTCAAAGTGGAGATTAAAAATCACACCCCGCTGACACGCCAGGCAATGACCACAGTGAATTTGGTTGTTACCCATGTAAAGACATTGCATGGGTCCCCTACTTGCACTGGAGGACTGAAATAACAGCTGATTTGGGAGCAAAGGGATGGGCAATCATGCGGAACTTTTATCAACTATCTATCTCCTAAGCTGAGCAAGTTTTATCTTTACATTTGGCTCAGAAACAAGGCAAAAATATCCATATTTCAACCATATATTTTTATAACAACATTGCTTTGATCAAATCTACTGTAAATAAACATGATGTAAATATTTGTCTCTGTTTTTTTTAACAGAAGTGCTGCAGGGTTTTTTAATTTCTGTACACAGGGTATTTTCTTCTACTCCTGAGTGAAGCAAACCCTGAGACTAGTGGGTGGTTGTGCGTCAAGGCCAAGGATGAGTGCATCACAGGCAACGGCAATGGCAGGTGGCAGTGCCAGGGGCACCATCATGTGGGCTCTCCCAAAATAGACAAAGCATTGACCTTGGTGATAGGAACCATAATGCATTTTACCCATGCCTCTGGTCCTGCCGGGTCCCTCAGCTTTTTACAAAGGAAGGCAGAGGAGAGACATTCTGCACTCTCAGCTGCCACGTGGGATGCATCTTGGCACCCATGCTCCCCCTTCCCATGCCAGGGAACACATCCGTGTCTCCAGGCATCACCTGTATTGGCTTGCTCTACATTTCATTCAAGGGCTCTCCTCCTCTCACTGTTTACTTCTGATTTTTCATTCTTGGCCTCTTTCTCAAGGCTCAAGGAACTCCTGCTAATGGGAAGCTGGGCACAGAGGGTAAGACAGGTTGCTCAGATTCAGCTTAAAATCACTGTAGATCTGCTGAATGTGCCAGGTTGGCCTCCCTCACCTGGCACAGGCCAAACCTGAGAGGTCTTGCACCCTATGTTAAGCAAACTACATTGGAAATGGAGAGTAAGCTGGGCCAGAGTTCAAAAGACATCAGGAATTTCTGACAAATGAACAGTGCACTGTGTCTATGCACAGACATGCATGAGCCCAACTGTGTGGCAAATGTAGCTGGGGTGTCTGGTGTGAATGTACACCATCACCACATGAAAGATGCATTTCTTCACATGTAAAATGTTAAGCATATTTATGCATCTTCCTTTACTTATTTTCACTTTATTGAACATAGCATGATGTTTTCCTCATCATTGTATTAGGCCTTGAATTAGGGGAAGATCCTTATGAGGGAGTGAGGGTTTGGTTGGTTGGTTTCTTTTAATTGCTACTTTTAAATTCTACTGAAACAACAAGTAAACAAATAAAAAATTCATTAGAGAGAGGCAGCTCAACTTAGATGAAAGTTTTATAGCATATAGCTCTGCTTTCAAAAGCAGAAAATCCAGTCACCGGGTCATTAGCACAGCATGCAGTACCACAGAAATGAGGAACATTAGAACTTGTGTCGTTTGCAAGATTTACTAATATTTCAGTGTCTTAACAGCAATGTTTCAACTTAAAAGCTTCCCAAAAGGCACTTAAACATTTAAAATACCAGATCCAAATGGCTATGGATGCATTTACTCATTACAAGCATATTTAAAACAATGCATTTGGGCTGGCTTGTGACAACTTTGGGGCTACTGTGGGAAGGCAGGGTGATGGCATGAGGAATACTCATTCCTTATTTCACCCCTTTGCAGAGGCAGTCAGAGCATATCTGCTCTTGAGCATGTGTGGAATGACTACTACAGTGCCAGAGGTGCCCGTGGGAGTCATTGCATGTACAGATTATATTTTGGCGTTTGATCGTGAAGATTCCTCTGAAGAAGCTAACTCTGATTATGATCCTAGCTTGATAGCTTTGCTTCTTTGAACATGTCAAGTTAATTTCATGCTGAATAAGGAAAAAACTTATGCCTGTCACAGTGCTGTATATCAGTCAGGGGCTAAGAACAAAGGCTGTAAAACCCAACTGACTAGGTTTGCCACATGGCTGGACTACAAAAAGTAAAATACAAGTGTCTTTGTGTTTTTCACAGCCCAGATGAACTTCCCTTTGGAAGAGGAGGCAGCTACAGCATGTCTCCATTACCATGTCAAATGGCTTTGCTCTTCAGCACTGGCCAAGAGACTCAGTAGAATGGCTCCACAAGTGTGTTGGGGGTTGCTCCTCTGCACATCTGTTCCCTTTTCCCAGATCTCTCTTGAAAGATAGATGTTGAAGTTAGTTAAAAATGAGCCCAAAAGGACTCTTCCCTTTTAAAGTCAGATTAATACACTGCAAGAGCATGAATTTTGGGGGGTTTTCTTTGGTCTTCTATTTACGTGGTTGTTTTCTTGGTTTTTTTCCCAGCTCCAGTCACTTACCACTTTTCAAATCTTTACTTGCTGTTTGATCTTATCAGTTTCCTCCAGTTTAATATTAGGAATTGCAAAAAAAAAAAAAAAAAAAAAAAAAAAGTCAAGGGAAAAACAACCAAAAAAAACCCCACTGTGTTTGTTATTTAAGCAAACTACTTCTCCTGGATCAAGGTCTCAGAAAACCTTCATAAGCTGCACTGTAGGAATGCAATTACTACCAAAACCAGTGCAATCACAGTTACTATCTTTTAGAAGTAATCTTTAAAACTTTTGTAATACTTCCAGTAAAGCCATCTTATTTACAAGCAACTCCACATATAAGAAGTACCAGAGGTTTTGCAGATGCCCATCGTAAGAAACTTCCCACGTCTCTGCATGGCCCATCTTGAGGCATTTTCAGGTTTAAATTAGAGTTTCTGAAGGACCAGTGGCCAGTTGTAAATGAGCATGGCACAGAACACTTCATTAATAGTAAAAAAGTCTTTAGCATTGTTTTCTATTACTGTTTAGCACATGCTTCTTTTGTCATTATGAAAGGAACGTGTCCTATGGTTGTGTTACAAGCTCCTGGTGGTTTTTCTATTTAGGGGAAGATAATTGGAAGTGACTTGAAGAGCTAAGCCCCTAAACCTCCTGACAAGACCATTGGTTTCTTTCTCCTACATAAGTCATTGTCTTTTTTTCTCCACATTATCAGCAGATTCACAGAAGAGTTGCTTTGCCTTCACAGTTTTGATCCAAGGAAAATTCAGCTTTCAATTACCCTACATAACTTCCCCAGTCAGGGTTATTGTACAAAATGTTCAGGAAAGAACAAGGACAGAAAAAAAATCATTAATTTTACCGTGTATATTGAGGAATACAACTTAGATGGAGAAAAGCCTCAATTCTGTGTTTTCTTCAAGGTCAAATTTACCTTCAAAGACTGAAAGAGAAATCCTGTATGCAGATCTATGAGAGAAGAGAGTGAGTCACCTTCCATTCCCCATTGCACAGAAGGCCTAATCAAAGACTGGCACCAGTGACAGGAGAGGAATAGCTATAATCACTTTGGGATGGGCTATGCCTTACAAATTTACCAGGACAGCTTGCAAAGAATTGCCAGGACTCTCTTCATGGTTCAGTGGTTGTGACTGTGGCCTTACATCCAGAAAAGACAAAGGTGTCAGGCTGTGCTCAAACCCCTACAGGTATTCAGCCCATGCAGACGATGCCTATGCATTGCATTGTTAAGCAAATAGTGTCACTCATCTGTATTGCACTGCACAGCTTGGTGTTCCTATCTCAGGCACCACATGGTGACGTCTTGATCATGAGATGGTTGTGTTTGTGTGGTTTATAGTATGTCTTTATTATTTGATTTTGTTAGCTATTTAATACATTACTGTTCTCCTTATGCACTGATCCATCAGCCAGAGACTTCATTTCCACTCTATTCTGGTGCATGTCCTCGAGTAAACCCAGGGGAAGGCTGGAGCAATTCTGGGGTGGGTTTAATTGGTACTAATCTGCAGCTTCCCAAAGCCCATTTGCCATAAGAACTGACTCCCCTTCTGTCGAGTGCCCACGAAAGGGAGAAGAAGAAGGAGGAGGAGGGGTGGAAAGAAGAGCTGTGGATTATTCTTCTTTGGTGAAGTTTTCAGCCAAAAAGTAAATATTTTCAGTGACTTCAAAACTCTTCCTTTTAGCAATGAAGCTACAAAGTGTTAGCCTGATGGCTCCTTAGGTCAATGAAATACAAATGGCAAGGATCAAAATAATACTGGAATATGACCTGAAAAGTACACATAGCTGACCCGAACTAGCCTTTTACTTGGCTCATTCTAAAATCCTGAAATTCTAGTTTCCTAGTAAAAAATTTTACCTCTAACTTTGAAAAATGTGTCAATTTGCTTTTAGACATCCATTCCTGAGTCTACAGAAAGCAAGTCACCTTAGATAATTATATGCTCTGGGCTGAGCCCTGCAAACACACACAGACAAAATCAAAATTAAGCCATTGTCTCTTGTGTGGTTAAAATACACTATTGATATTGTTGTGCATCTGTGTTTACACAAAAGATAACAGAAAAGTTTCTCTTTTAATGTTGCCTGGTTTTCTGCAGAATAATCATGAACACCAGAGATCTCATGATTATTCTTTTTTGCAGCCTTGTTTAAAATTCCTAGGGCCTGCTCACTCAGCAAACCATCTTCCTCATTGTTAAGTTCCCTCTGCAAACCTGCATAACTACCAAGAAATTTTCTCTTTTTCTTCTTTTTTCTCTCTTTAAAATCTAATTCTGGCAATGAGTATAAAGAAAGTGATCCAGATTACCTGGGTAACAGCACCTGGGTATCATCTACCTTTTTCAGTACAGCTTCTTGTCCACTGAAGAAGAGCAAAATGAAGTGAGTTTTGGCATAAAACTGGCAAAGTTAGTATGCATGCATTCTTTTACAACATTGATATGAAGGCAGGCGATACTCGCTTAGAAAGCCACAATAAGGCTCAGCATCATAGTTTTGTTGGTGCATGACAGAGAAAAAGAGCAGTAAGCTGCTAAAGCTAGTTGGCAAAAGAGGTAATTGTGTCTTTTCTGATTCTAACAAGCGAAAGAAACCACACACTCTAAAAATAATTGGCAATTTTTTGGGTGAAGTAGAATTTAGTCACTCTTATGTGCAATTAAATGGTTGCTCTTCGCAAAACTATAAAAAGCAACATGAAAGGTTTAGAAAATTTCAAGCAAAATATATTTATTAGCAGATGTTTCTACTAACTCAAATAGTGGCTATTGCACTAGAAAATACTATTCAGATGTTTAAATCATCACATTTAAGTGAATATATCTATGTAGAAATATTCTAGCAGTCTACTAAATCTTCATAAAACACAATTCATATGAAATGCTCTGGTAATTATCAAATTAAGGTCTTAATCTCTCTTTCATCTAATTTGTAAATAAAAAATTACCTGTTCCATGTTGTCTCTTTTCATCATGAGCAGATTGAAGTTTAAGTTCAAGAATTAAAATAGAATGGAGAAGAACTTTCAGATTTGTGGAAAAAGTACAGAAAAAAGAACTGAAAACTATCATTTGTCAAAGGTCTAGGCAAATGTGTCTACCAAAATTTAACCATACCTCATTAGATGACTTCAGTCTCTTAAAATCCTGAGTGTGCTTTGTACAAAACAACTGAAGATTCACATTAAAATACGGCAATCAATTTGGGGAGTTTTGTATAATCCTATCTGTAGCTTGTTGTATGAAAAAAATATTCTGAAGATCTCCCACTATATTTGGGCAGATCAGTGTTAACCATGATATCTGATGGCATTTAAATCTTTCTGATCTTCAGCAAGGGTGAGATACTTGATTTTCACTTTCACAAATCTCCAGTTGTCTTAAAATAATTTTACTGGGGATTTGCTTCTTAGAGTGTTCCAACAATGACACTGTATTTTCCTGTCCCGAATCCTATAATGGGACTAATGCAGGTATAAAATTCTGCACAGTGGTGCCAGGATCAGGATGACTAAATGACAAAGAGATGGACAAGTGAATGAGAGCACAAATTCACATGTATCTCCCTTATCTTGGCACTGGACAAAAAGATTTCTTTACTGACTTTCCCTTCAACCTACTGAGAGTTAAGTTACAAAATATTATCAAAAAGTAGGCCATGTTGTTCTGCTTATCATATTTATATTGACACTTCTAATTTTCCAAAAGTAAGAGATTTCAGAGTGGATTTAGAGTGCATTCAGAGTGGATGAATGGTGGCACAGCATACTATGGTGATGCCTGCTTTACTCTTCATCTTAGTGCACAAATAATGTCCTTGATCACCAAGGGATATAGATATTCTTATTGTAGGAAACAGGACAAAGTTTGCTGAAGACAGGAGGAAATGTCTAATTTTTATAGCACAGCCTAATAGTGGATCATCTTAAAAAAAGAATAAAAAGACATCTATCATGTCAAGAGACATCCTAATAGGAATTTATCATCTCTCCATCAGAATTTACTAACTTCAGCAAAATGCATATTTCTCTCTCTCTTCTCAGTATATGAGAACTTGTCAATAAAAGCTGCTTTTCAGCTTCTCAGTTAAACTATATTTTTGCCTCTTGCTTACCATTTTTCCTGAAAAAAACTTTGTTTGCTTTGTAATGGGACTCCAGATCTTTCAAGTCTGTGACGAGACCTCAGTTATACAGTTTATCAGCTGAATCTTTAAATAAACAATGTCTATCCCCAGGCCATCATGCTTCTCAAATAATAAAAAGTTGGATCATTGCCTTTCTGGGTGAACATCAAAAGTTGTGTCCAAGAAGATGTGAAACAACTTCTAGAAGAATAAAGGTGAGGACTCGGAGGCACTCAAGTGCAACTGCTCACTTCACAAGAAGGGTGCCAATTCTGTGGGTGGCAAAACCAGAGGTGGGGTGTTATAGCCATGATCTTCCATACTTTCTCAAGCACTGCAGACCTGAGATTCTCACAACTCTTTTCAACATTTGACATAAATTTTTCTGTAAATCAGGCACCTCACGAGCTTGAATCCATTTTAGTACCCCTATAAAACCTCCCTCCTAGTAATAACGTTCTGCTTTCTGCTTTATAAACCACCAGGAAATCCGTATCTTTCATGCTAATTCAGTTGTAAATGCCTTGAAGTGAATATCCTTGTAGAAAATTTATGTGTGGTTATAAGCCGACAGCCTTAGAAACTCTTATTTTGGAGACCTGTAACAGAGGGCAGGTCTCCAAACCTCTGGCTTAAAACAAAGAAGTGCTCTGCTAGCAGTTGTCATGGACGTCTAGAGTGGACTCTTCTTTCCTACAATGGAAGCACAACCCAGTTTCTAGCTCAGTAGTCAGTGTGAGCCCTTCCCACCTCTCCCTTTCCATTGTTATGCAATAACCTCCTTTTGTTAGAAAGCAACAACAAAAATGAGGTTGTGTGCCCCATTGGGGGTCTTGAAACTCTGTGGCCTCTCTCATGACACCCGTGCACGCAACAATGTTCAAAACTATCCATAATCTTCCTTAGAACAGGACTCAAACTCCTGAATAAATGAGGAAATACTTTTAGTGGAAGACTTTTCCCTAAATTACATTAATGCAATTTGTTATTACATTTCACATGCAGTATCAGAGAGGATTATGGGAAATAGGATAGCACCTACTGTAGGTATCTATTTCCCATAGAAGTCATTAGGGCTATTTTATTAGCCCATCATGGTTGTAAATTATGAATTCAATTCAATATTTGGGATTACCTGGGGTTTACATTGGTACTGATCTTAGTCTAATGTTTCAAATTTCAGAAACAGAAACACATCATTATATGCCTCTGCCAGCATCCAAAATGTTAATTTTGATAGATTACATTAATCTTTATAAGGAGCACTTTTTTTCTCTACTTATATTTCAGGATCTTAACTCCTCAACATAAAGATGCTTTAGCTCTTTATATCGAGAAGACTGCACATTTATTTTAATTGGATAACTGAGCTATTCTGCTTACTGAGCTGTATGCCTGACATTTGCAAAATGCAGCTTTTTTCCCCTCAACATAACCTAAGTGTTCATTTTATAAGGCCTGTCATCCAAAATGCAGAACCTAATCCTTAATTAGTTGTCATATTTGTTTAGATGTTATACATCATCCACCAGACTGAATTGTTTGGTTTACTGTCCTTTCATAAAGTCCATTAAATGATTATTTTTGCATTCAGTTGTGTTTTATTTAACAGTTTTTCTATGTCCTGAACTCCTGGCTTAAGGCCTTTTGCTAAAGAATAAAATCAATAAATTGGTCAGGCATGCAGGCTGCCCAAGCAGTGCATGGGTAAATCACAGCTAATGGAAAGCAAATTAAACCCAGCCAAAAGCAGGGTGGAGAAGCAGTCTGGAGTGCTGTAAAGTACCCTAAACACAATGAGCTTTTTTTCTAGTTTGGATTTTTCAGCTGTAAATCTCTTCTGGAATCAGGGATCTACAAGACAACCTGTCTCATGGGAAAGTGAAAGGATACTTCACTGTCATCCAGTCCCTATAAAGCAAGCAATGGGGTCATGCAGGCATGTTTTTTTCACTCAGACTGATGTGGAACAAGGACTGAAATCCAGGGCAGAGTCCAACCAACACACTACAGACAACCAACACATTAAGTGTTCTTAATGACTAATTATTTAAGTAAAATGGGAGATCTGTAACAGAAGAACTAAGAACAACCTAACCCAATATATACGTAGCAGCTACATATAGAAAAAAAAAAAAAAAAAAAAAAACCACCAAAAACATTCCTGGGCTAAGTTGAGCCAAGAGAACATTTTTTTTAACTATCTATCTCCCACATTCGTGAGTGCTTTGAATGTGGTTTCAGTGGGCAAGGCAATTACCCCTACCTCCACTTTCACCCATAACTCTTAATCTTAGGGCCCCTACCTAACTGGATACTGCAAACCACATACAATAAAACTGCCTACCTTGCGTGCCCTGTTTAGAACATTTAGTAGGGATATAAAAGTTTGACAGCAACTACTAGAGAGACCTAAACCACAGCTGAACAGGAGCTCCTGGCCCTGAATACTGCCTGGCTGGGCACCTAACTGACACTAATGTTTCCACGTACCTTCATGGATATAATTCAAAGTATCTGCTCTTTGCAAATGGGTAACCCACAAGTCTCACTGGTTTGCTACATAGCAGGGATTGCGTCCTAGTCATCTAAAGCTAGTGGTGAAAGGCTCAGGAAGTCACATCGCTGTGTCAACTGAACCACCATTGCATTTATCCTTTCTGTAGATACAAAAAATGTACCCACATACTACAATACAAACCAGCATGAAATAAAAGCCTTCTTTTCCATGAAAATAAGTACTAGCTCTTGGATCTAGAAGCTCTTTTAATCTTTTTCCTCCATCTGCCAATCTCAGTCTTACCTCATTAGGAGAAAAGATTCAAGCTGATGATATATTGGCGTATACTACCTAGATTTTTTCTGATCCTAGTCTGTGTCCACTGTGCTTTCTGCGAAGTGCTGCAAGACAACTATTGGTATGCAGAGCACTAGGGAAGTGCTGGAAAGGCATAAATGCTGCCAGAGAACAATTTCACTTTCAGACATAAAGCAAACATCTCTATTGCTGTATGAATCAGGTTACGTTGTTGTAAGGACTCAAGTTCCAGTCTGGAAAGACTTGGCATAAAGCTTGTGTTCTAGTGAGAGTTGAAGCATATGCCCTTTAGGAATAAATGAAGCATTATGATGAACTTTTATAAGACTGGTA
Source organism: Ara ararauna (assembly GCA_028858755.1). Taxonomy (NCBI): domain Eukaryota; kingdom Metazoa; phylum Chordata; class Aves; order Psittaciformes; family Psittacidae; genus Ara; species Ara ararauna. Next base: position 14,332,323 of record CM054380.1, on the reverse strand, counting down.
TGATGACTGGTTTTACTGACACTTTTCTAAATTCTTCAAAGACCTCCCCAAGTCATTGTCTCCCTTCTGATCTCAGCTCCCACTCCAATCTTCCCTTCCCACAGAAACAAGGTTGCTTTTTCATTTTTTTTCTCTTCTTTTTTCTTCTCTCCCCTCCACCTACAAGATGATATTTCAGTTCTACTTTAGGGAGGAAATCATTTGCACAGCCTTTTTTCCCTCATGCATCTGTACTGTAAAACTGAAAAAATGTGGCAATAAGAACATGTCAAACTTGCAAAATTCACTTAAGGTAAGAAACAGCAATGTGGCACAACGGCATTTCAAACTGAACACAGAGTTCTCAGAAAGTTAAAGGAAATAAAATTCTAGTTTAAAATCTTTACATTTTATCCAAATAGGAAGTTAATAAACAACCTCAATGCCTTAAAGATTATCAAGGACAGAGCAGTACAGAACATGGTATACAGGGACAGTTCTAAGACTTCCTGAAAAAATTCAGTTTAATCTTTGCTAGACAACTTAACCTGTATTTGAACTTTAAATAATTGGAAAAAATACCCTCAAAATCTTACCATATTTTCCTTTTTTCCTTTTGATTACATGATGCTTTGCTTATTCTGTGGCCAATTTTTCAATAAATACAAAGTTTTTATTCATTTAGCATCTCTTAGCTACTTGGTCAATAAAGGAAGCACAGCTGCATTAAATCATGAATAATGATACCAGACATAAGACAAATTAATCTAACCATGTGGAAATTATGTGGTGCTTCAGTTCTGTGTGTGTGTGTGTCCCACTTGAATTTGTCTGTTCACAAGCTTCTCACCTTCTTGCAGCCCAAATCTTACTCAGTGCTACTACCTTGGTCACTTCATCCAGCCACCAAAGGAACCACTGTCAATATATCCCTCATTCATGGTGTGGAGGAAAGTACACTGGTACATTTAGTGCTTGTGTTTCATGTACAGATATAAAGGAAGAATAGCATGATACCTCCCTACCATGTCTAGCAAACATCAGAGTTTCTTCTCTTTACCTTCTCAGAAGGATCCAAGTACTTTTTAGAGTAAAACTAGCTGCTAAACCTCAAAACATGCAATATTTAATCCCTTATCCTTCTGTCTTCTCTTCCTGCGCTAAATTACAATATAAAAGGAACGCAGGTAGAAGAGTGACATAATTCTGTTGACATGCATGTGAAATGATTAATGGCACATTAAACTTATCAGCCTCATCATGATCTGTTGGACTGATGGGTAAGTCTAGACCTACAAGCCCGTAGCTTGGATGACAAACCTGGAAGTGACAAGTAGGAGCCTATTAGAAGAGTTATCTTTCCTTCCTCCCCTGTACTTGAAGATGCACAGAAATAGAAGCTGTCCATGAAAAAGACAGCTAGATGGAAGGCTAACTCCCATCTATCCATCACTGGAGAGAAGTGGTGCAGGCCCAGCTGAGAGCAGCAGACACGTACTTACTAGTAACTGGCTCTCCCCAGGAACAGTGCTCCCAGAGCAGCACTTGGCTGAGCAGCTACAGAGGCATTTCTTCCCTCTGGGATTTTTGTGATCCTCTTCGATGAAATATCATGTATAAATGCAGCCAGTTTGGAAGATGCATTTTTTATTCCCTATGAACAAAACCCAATTCTCCTATATGTGTCATGAGGTTTTGCCTGAAAAGTACATCTGATACTGGATTAACCTTGTTTTTCTCGGGAAGCAAACCTTTAACCCAGTCCTGCGCTGACTTTCATTGCTCTGGTCTCTAGCTGAAAAGCAGCAGCAGCCAAGGTTGGGCCTGCTGATGAGGTTATTGCTCTCTCCCATACACACACACAGAGACACACACAGAGCATCCCCTCTCCCTGGGCAGAAGAGCTGGCACACAGGGCAGGCACTAACCACCTCCGGCTGCTCTGCCCAGCCAGGCTCCCACACACCACCTCCAGGCAGTCAAAAGAGCTGTGAACCTTGTCAATAGTCAATCAGTTTGCAAGCATATTGTGTGCAGTACAGATGGTGCAACTGTGGACAGCTCTTCAACCAACACAGTAAAAAGGAAAAGCAAAATGACTTTGAACACCAATGTATTTTTACCTTTTCAGACTAAGCTTTTATTTTGATATTACAAACCATTTTTCTTTATTCACAAATCACGGTTGTGATATAAACACTAATTTCTAAAGACAGATATACATATTTTCTGGGTTTGTAGGGTGATCTTTAAATCTGTTTAGAAGTCACTATATTCCACATATGGTAGTAATAATTTTTTTCATAAGTCATATTATCAGTAGTTATTTATATAAGTGAAAACA